>ML058477.1:723103-5595900 GCA_003013855.2 Liriodendron chinense
GCAGCTCTGGGTATCGCTCACTTGCCTCTCCTTCGGTGACCTGCACCATCATTACTTGCGCTCGCTGCGGCCTCGTCTTGATCACGGCAGCTTCAGTAGGGATTGTCTTCATCGTCGTCTTAGTCGACTGTTGAACAGTGGATCTGTTCGGTATCTTCGCTGGCGATGTTGTCTTCGGTATCGTTGGGAAGTCGATATTGGAGAAGGAGAACTCTGGCCTGGCTGACACGGTAGTTCTGCCGGAGTCGCGGGCGTCGCCCCTATAGACTGGCTTCCACTGTCTCTTTGTTCTGCTCTGCACCCTTGCTGTCCTCTCCGTCTCAGCTGGGATAACCTTCTTGTTCCCAGTCTTCTTGACGGTCTTGCGCTTTTGCACAATCTGCCATCCGGCTTCAGAGGTTGCTGCCAGATGGGGGAAGTAAAATCCTCCAGACGCTAGGAAGATCATCGTAGATGCCATTTTTTTTGTTCTTTCTCTGTCTTTCTCTTTCTGTCTTTCTCTCTCTCTCTCTATCTCTCTCTCTCTGCACAGTCATACACGCATTAGAATATTCCGCGCGCTTGGGAAAGAGAGGGGATGCGACCTTACCAATCGTGATACGGCTCAACAGTGGATAGAAAGAAACATACAAGTATGAACTACATGCATGCTATGCAAAGCTTCGAAATTCTTTTGCCTTAAAGATGAAGGGAAGAACGTTCACGTTGAGAGTCGCCAGTTTGGCGCCTGTGAAGACGCCGAACATTTCTCCTTGCGGTAACCTTTCCCATGTACACATTAGTGTCTGCAAATGATTCATCGCAGAATGTCTATTTACTCAGAAATAACCAGAGATTCTGGTATTGAATAGATCCCCAGCAGAGTCGCCAGTTTGTTAGAACTTAGAAAAAGAGGGGAAAGATCAGAACTACTCGTCAGCAGTCCTTCTTTCTTTTTTTCATGTTTCTTTTATTCTGGGGGAATTCTGAGTATAGAGACATTCATAGACAATCATAAGCAATCACAAAGTGTACACAAGAGAGAGATATCGCAAGGTGAATTTTATTCCAGAGATTCTGAGATCTTTTACATTCCAGGCTGTAATACTGGTCACGAGCCTTTAATTACATCAACGGTTGATCACCCTTGATTGGAAGGCAAAAGACTAATCCGCCGGGGATTATGGTCTTGAGTTCATGGTCGTAGAGACCTTTGTTTTCTTGTTATGAACTGAGCCACATTTATTAGACACGCCGGATGTCTATGTCCCATTTTCTTTCGGTATGTCCGGGTTGAGAGACTGTCAGGATTCGAGTGGTGCAACTCGGGGCCCGCGCCTGTTACTGTGAACAGGTGACCGCTAGAATACACAAACCTCGAATGTTGGTCGGCATGACCCAAGGCCCGCGCCCGTACTTTTATGACAGGTGACCTTAGGAAAGCACTCCGCAACGTTCCCGAACGAGGGTTTTAATCGAGTGGTGCAACTCGGGGCCCGCACCTGTTACTGTGAACAGGTGACCGCTGGAATACACGAACCTCGAAATGTTGGTCGGCATAACCTAAAGCCCGCGCCCGTATTTTTATGACGGGTGACCTTAGGAAAGCAATCTGCAACTACCTCATCAGCTCAACCGACGGACCCGTTGTCGATGGGTAGGGCATCGACGGTCTTTTTCATAGTGGCAGTCCATAGCAAGATGTTTCAAGCTTAATTAGAACTCTTTGTTTGTGGTTTCTCGTGGTAACCATAACCCCTTAGGTTTAGCCTCGGACCTTTATCTGGGATGAATAGAGCTTTGTACAGTAAAGTAAATGTATTTCTTCTGGAGTCGGGCGACTCGTCTTCGAGAACACTCTTTCTTCTGAGTATTTTTCAATGATCTGTATGGGATCAGATAGGCTTTGTCGAGCCAAGATCTCTTGAAGATCCAAATTCAATGGGTTGGATCGGCTGTTTCCGATGCTTGGAAATGGCTAAGTATAGGGTCCGATGGACTCCTGTTCATGCCAATTTCTTATGAATAATGGGGATCGGTGCCTCGTAAATGCTTAACTCGGCTGTTGGATAGCCTGAGTACTTCAGCTTTGCCTCGTCGTCTTTGAGATCGCGGTTGATTTCATTTGGCATTAGTCAATTTTCAAGCCAACAGGGCACTTCACAGGGCTGAAAATGACTGAGCAGTGGACCTGTTTGCGGTCTGATTGGGGAGATCAGTGAGTATTATCGATGACCGTCTTTGAACAGGGGTGGATTATGTCCACGAAGATCTCGGTGCGATCGCATTTCAATTTGCTTAGCAAAAGTCAATTTTCGGGCCAATAGGGCACTTCCCAAGGCTTGAAATGACTAATAGTGGACCTGTCTGCGGTCTAATCAGGGAAATCGGTGAGTATTACAGATGACCGTCTTTGAACAGGGGTGGATTATGTCCACGAAGATCACGGTGCGATCGCATTTCAATTTGCTTAGCAAAAGTCAATTTCCGGGCCAACAGGGCACTTCCTAGGGCTGAAAATGACTAAGTAGTGGACCTGCCGACTACTCGATTAGGGTATTCGAGGGTCCTGAGATCGGATAACCTCATCGCGGTGCATGATTATAGTGTATCATGTCATGTAGAAGAAAAGTTTCCCTCTCAGGCTCAGCCCAATTCTGCCTGATTCTTCTCGTTTTCGGCCGTTTTTGGCTCTTTCGGAAGGATTTCCGAGGCTGCCAAATTGGCTAAGTGTTGGTTATTTTGGACCAAAACACTGATTTGGGCCATTTATCATTGACCGTTGGAGAATCTGATCCGGTGGATGGATAGATCTCATCGAGATGCATCCGACGGAAGTGATTTCATCAAAATCGGATTCCGGACGAAGGCGGGGCACAAGATCGAAGGTCCACCCCTCCCATCAGCGTCCAGGCGCATGGAGGGGCGGATATGCAGGCGCATGTGGTGTTGCACATGCTTCCGGGCGCATGTGGTGGGGACCCGGGCGCATGTGCCATCTCCCGGGCGCATGTGGCCCTATTTCTCATGGAAAACGGAAGTTCGGGAGGCAATCCCGGCGCATGTGGTGGTGCACATGCGCCTGGACCTCCACCTTGGGCGCATGTCACTCCCAGACTTAGAGAAAATTCAGATTTTCCGGTGGGAAAAGCCGGCGCATGTGGTGGAATAAGCCGGCGCATGTGGGGGATATGCCGGCGCGTGTGCCCAGCACTTGGAAAATTTCAGGATTTTCTTCCTGAACTTGGGATTCCGGCGAGGGTTTCCGGCGAGGAAATCCACTCCGGCCAAGGCATCCGGCGAGGGGAGAGAAAGCAAGCGCATGTGGTGCTTACATCACTCTGAGGTCGGCAGGGGATGATCTCGTGCTGATGAAATGAGGTGACTTCACTATTTATAGGAGGAAAATCGGGTTCGGGTCTACCCGGCGGGTATTTCCCGGTGCATGTGCCAGAAACAATGTCAAGCCCATGTGAGAAAAATACACCGGGCGCATGTGGTGGATCCGGGCGCATGTGCTTTACCGGCGCATTTCCCGGCGCTTTTCGGAAAAGTGTTCGGATCACTTCCTTTCACTACTAGGGTGCAAGAGCATGTGGTTAGAGGCCAGGCGCATGTCCTTTGCCGGCGCTTTCCCACTACTTAGCCAGATTTTCAGGATTCCAACACTTAGAAAATTTCAGCATTTCAGCTCCGACGGGGGACCTTCAAAGGACAGCTACCTTTTCTAGACATGCACTCACTGTCGCCAAGCCACTTCTAGGCTATGATTAACCTCCTGAATGAACGGGATGGGGTGTGGAAGTCCAGATGTTGCTAATTTTGGTACTTCCTTCCTAATTTGGAGCCTCCGGGTAGGCTTGTCGTATAGGAATGTTGTTCCGGGGAGCGCGCGCATGGAAATATTCATCGTAATGACTTCAAACTTGCTATTTAAGGGTTTTGGGGCGCTCCGGATCATTTGGCGGTGAAGCGCATGTCCAGTTCCGCTCTGAAATGGTAGTTGTAGGCTTACGGACCCTTTTTTGTCAGTTCCGGGCAGGGACGAAACGCATTTCGAGGTGCGCAGGTAAAAATATGCACTGGATGACTTCAAAACTTGCAGGTTAAGGGTTTTAGGACATTTTCGATCATTTGGCGGTGAAGCGCATGTCCAGTTCCGCTCTGAAATGCTGTTTATGGATTTTGGTCGCTACCAAGCGATCAGGGTTGTGCTGGCGTTTTCGGGGCTCTCCCGGCCTCGAAACTTATCCAAATCATTGCCACTAGACCATGGGATGTCATTTTATAATGGGTGAAAATTTGAGCCCCAACACCGGGGTACTTTGTCTATCCTTGTCCATGGGAAAATAACGAAAGATATGGATTTCTAAAAATCCTATCTAATATAAAAGAAAAAGGAAAAGGAAGGATGAAATTGGGAATGATGGAAAAATGGTGGAAATTCCGATTAGGGCTACCTACTACCAACCGGGGGATGGTCTACCCTGTAACCAAAGCCGAAAATGGGACGTAGTGTGAAAGTCGCCGGAAGGACGGTAAGGCAAATTCCTGTCATAGGCTTGTTGTTGCTCTATACACCTTGAGATCTATAGTATAGTTGATCTATGAAGAAGATAATCCTGGAAACTCATGAGATGAACCTTCACTATGCACACTAGGTTAAATTTGTTCAAGCTCTTCTATTTGTCAATCAATCAGCGGGAATTTCATATAAACACTTATTATATTCTGAGAGTTTAAGGTTTCAACCTTTATCACCTAATTTCTCTGATTTTTATGCTTATGTGTCTTGGAATGTATAGAAGAGTAGTTTCTAGAGGAGAGTTGGGATTTGGAAAATGAAACTTATTTCACACATGTTTTGCTCGGGACTAGCAAAATGCTGGTTGGGGGGTGTGTTGAGCTCTTAATTGTGCATATTCTAACCCTAATTCATCACTCATTATGCACGGTTTACATGTTTAAAGGACTATTCTAATGCATGATTGGTAATTGTAGGAACAAGAGGGAGATTTCACAAATTGAAGACTAAATGGAGTCTTTTATGAGCATTGAAGACCATTGGATCGAGCATGAAGGAAGATCAAAGAGAAGAAAGCAAGGAAAGAAGAGAGAAGAAGAAAGAAAGAAAGAAATAAAGAAGAAAAATGCAGCTAGACCGGTCAAGACCGGTCGGCCACCATATACATGCCAAGAGGACAGTCGGCCAGGCCAGTCCGACCGGTCAAGACCGGTCGGCTATGGCTGCTGGACCAACACAGAAAGGAGTCCGACCGGTCAAGACCGGTCGGCCAGCCCAGCCCGACCTGTCCAGACCGGTCGGCCATGCAAACAGCAAGGTTTCTATTTTGGATTTCCGGAATTTTCTGCGCAAGTGCGTAAGATTACGCGAAATCTGGAACTTTCTTGCGTAAAGGACACCTCCAAGCTATAAAAGGACGCCTTCCCTTCATACCAGAGGAGGCTAGGACGTGGGGATTGCTCAAGAGACAGATTCTACTTCGGATTTCTAGTTTTCTTCCTGTTTTAGTTATTTTCTATGTTTTTAGAGGCTTCTAGTTCAAGGATGTTAGAGATGAACTAAAACCTCTTAGCTAGGGCTAAGAGGTGAAGCTTTTGATTCGTTTTTGATGGATTGATGCAACCTAGGTTTCCTTTTATGTTTTAATTGATGAATTTTAGTTCAATATGAGTTTGAATCAAGTACTATTTTGGCTTTTACTTTGATCTCTTGATGACTCCGGGCTCATGTGATTCTTAGTAATCCTAACTTAGTATCTTAGCTTTTGAGCATTGTTATGCTTGTGTAGTGCATTGATCTACCATCGACTCCGGGCATGGTAGACGCTTTGATTGCCTTGTATGCAATGGCCTGATTTTCATGTGGGAACTCATTCAACTAAAGTTCTTATCTTTTGTTGTATAATCTGGAATAGTTGTTTATTGATTAATTATGATTTAATTAGAGTTCTAATCATGAGTTGTAATCAAGTCTAGTGACAGGATTTGGTGAAACTATGGTTATGAATCTCAACTAGATTGGAAAGAGGCTTGGCCTATACAATTGAGTGTGCCCAAGGCCTGAGCATGGTTGTGGGAATCAAATCAATGAATAAGCACTTATTTTGGATAATTGTTGATTTAACCGCTCTATATTCCGATCGGATAGAGATATGAATTTGATTCCGATTGAGTTATGAGAGACCTAGTTGTGTTGAAGCATTGAAACTTATCAAAAGTGGATCCTTGGCGCTCTAGTGCCTTTTTAGATTGAAATTACCTTAACCATTCACTGTTTAAACCCAAATCGCTATTTTCCAGTTTTAGCTCTTAATAGGATCTTAATTACTAGTTGTTTTAGACAAATTCTGAAGATACCCATACATAAATCTCTGTGGGAACGATACTCGGTCTTTCCGAATTATTACTACTTCGCAACCCTACACTTGGGGAAGTGAACAGATACCCTAGGAACGATGCCTAGGTGTCCTTTTATAGTGGGGAGGCTCTGCAGCATCAGAATCTTCCAGAAATTGCGTAAGAGTAGGCAGTGCGCAGAGAATTTCGGGACATGTAGAACACGCCTCATTACGCAGACGACCGGTTGCACGACCAGTCTGAGCTACTGGACGATCGGTAGCACGACCGGTCTCAAAAACATCAAAATCGTCCAGAGAGTTTTGGGGATTTTCAACCCAGAAAAATTAATTCAAGGACCGGTCGCACGACCGGTCGCATGACCGGTCGTGGACAGTCCAGAGAGTTATGGCCGCAGGGTTTCTTCTGTTGAGTGATCGGACTGGTCGGACGACCAGTCCTGGGCCTTGGACGACCGGTCGTGGGTGTCTTCTTCTTCTTTCTTTTCTTCTCTTCTTTGCTTCTTTCTTCCACCCTTTCCCACTTGGTCCTTTGGTCTTCTTTGCTTCTAAATGGTGTCCTTAAGTCTCCATTTGATGATTCCTCTCTCTCATCCCTACAATCACAACTCCATGCATTAGTTTAGTCTATAAACTATGAAAACAAGCATAATGAGTGATGAATTGGGGTTAGAATATGCACAATTAAGAGCTCAACACACCCCCCAACTAGCATTTTGCTAGTCCTGAGCAAAACATGCGTGAAACCAATTTCATTCTCCAAACCCAACTCTCCTTTAGAAACCATTCTTTTATACATCCCAAGCTACACAAGTGTAAGAATTAGAGAAATTAGGTGATAGAGGTTAAAATCGTAAACTCTCAAAACATATCCATATGAAATTCCCGCTGATTGTTTGACAAATAGAAGAACTTGAACAAATTCAACCTAGTGTGCATTGTGAAGGTTCATCTCATGAGTTTCTAGGATTATCTTCTTTACAGATCAACTAGACTATAGATCTTAAGATATATAGAGCAACAACAAGCCAATGACAGGAATTTGCCTTACTATCCTTCCGACGACTTTCACACTACGTCCCATTTCCAGCTTTGGTTACGGGTAGACCATCCCCCGGTTGGTAATAGGTAGCCGTAATCGAAATTTTCCACCATTTTTCCATCATTCCCAATTTCATCCCTCCTTTTCCTTTTTCTTTTAAATTAGATAGGATTTTTAGAAATCCATATCTTTCGTTATTTTCCCATGGACAAGGATCGACAAAGTACCCCGGCTTGGTTTCTCAACACTTTAAATCAAAGTCTAGCTAATCCACAAATCACTTAATCGTTTCAACTCATGAAAATCGTGTAATGTGAACTAGGTGTAAAGGTGTTCAAATTTTCTATCAATCACATAACTAGGAGAATTCACATATAAAACCATTATGCTATGAGAAGTTCAAGACTTACAACCTCATACACTTCATATCTTCTCCTCTTATGCTCATATCATCTTGAATGCATAAAAACAAAGTTTTCCACAGGAGTTTTGTATTTTAGAAAAATCAAAATTTTTTTACATTATTGCTCTCATGTTACAAAACGCTGGATTCATCCAAGTGATCCTACACCCCCCAACCAAATCTTACATTGTCCTCAATGTAAAAGATGTGCAATGAACAAAACATGAGAGCAATTTGAACAAAAAAAAAAGGGAGTGAGGAATGATAGTACCTGAGAAAGTGAAAAGTGGAATTCTTCCTCCTTCTAACAAACTTATGAAAAAGAAACAAAAGCAACCAAATCCTAATCCTAACTACTCTATACCTCCATAAGACTAGGAGATCAATCATCCTGATACACAGGATCAGTTAGAGGTATGGACATACCTTCTGAAGGAAATTTCTCAAAGAACGGCTTTAATCGCTGACCATTCGCCTTAAAAATGTTGTCGTTCCTTGGATTTAACAACTCGACAGTCCCATATGGATAGACAGTTTGCACAATGAAGGGACCAGTCCATTGAGATCTCAATTTTTTCAAAAATAAATGGAGGCGAGAATTATACAAAAGGACTTTTTGATTGATCGTGAATGTCTTACGAAGAATGTTCTTATCATGGAATATCTTCGTCTTGTCCTTGTAAATTCTCGCATTCTCATAAGCTTCGTTCCAGATTTCTGTAAGTTCATTCAATTGAAGTTTGCGTAACGAGTTCGAATTGTCAAAATCAAAATTCATCTTCTTAATTGCCCAATATGCCCTATGTTCCAATTCCACAGGCAAATGACAAGCCTTCCCATAGACAAGTCTATAGGGAGACATTCCAATAGGGGTCTTAAAAGCGGTACGGTAAGCCCAAAGCGCATCGGTAAGTCGAAGTGACCAATCCTTACGATCGGGGTTCACCGTTTTCTCTAAAATGTGTTTAATCTCCCTATTAGAGGTGGGCAACGATCCGGGCCGAGTCGAGTTAGCCCTAGTTTGGTTTGGTTTGTTTTCGTACCACCACAGTTTGTGGATCGGTTTGGTTTGGGTTTCGGGCCGACCCATGCGGCTCGAGTTTGGTTTGCTCCAGAAAAATCTGGTTCGAGCCGGGATCGGCTTGGTTGAAAATTTCGAACCGAACCGGACCGAGTTCAAACGGACAGTGGCTCTTTTTTTCCTTATTAATTTAAATAGAAATTAATTTAAAAAGTTAGAAGAAAAAAGTACAAACATATCTTAGTATATGATGTTTAACATCCTCCAAAAGAGTGCAACTTCAAAATAGACATGTAAGAGTATTTTCCAAACAAAAGTATGCAAGCATAATTTTACAAGTGCAAGGAAATAGTGTGCATTCATGTAAATGTATTGTGTATTATCCATACCATCATGTATATGTATTATGTATTATCCATGTCATCATGTATATGTATTATCCATGTTATCCATCTGTTTTACATATCATTTTAGGACATGATCCCAAAATGGAATCAGATCCAAAGCTCAAGTGGATCACACCACAAGAAACAATGTGCTTATAATTTACGAGCTGAATCAAACCTGAGCCGAATCAAATCGAGCTTCGAGCCGAACCGAGCCGGAACTGCCCTAGTTTGAGTTTGGTTTGTTTTTTCAAACAAGCTTGACTTGGAGGCTTGGTTTGGTTTAAACTTCCTTTTCGAACCAATCTAAGCCAAGCTTTTTCGAACCAATTCGAGTCGAGCTTTCGAGCTGGCTTGGTTTGTGCCCACCTCTACTCCCTATTAAATATCTCAGCTTGTCCACTAGTTTGTGGGTGATAGGGAGTGCTCACTTTGTGTGTTACGCCAAATTTCTTCATTAAGGTTTCAAATGGGCGATTACAAAAGTGAGACCCTCCATCACTTATGATGACTCGAGGTGTTCCAAACCGGGAAAGAATATTCTCTTTTAAGAAGCGAATGACCGTTTTATGGTCATTATTCGAGCAAGGGATGGCCTCGACCCATTTGAAAACATAGTTAACGGCAAGCAAGATGTATGCGTTTCCAAAAGAAGATGGGAATGGACCTATGAAATCGATGCCCCAACAATAAAAAATTTCTATTATTAAGATGGGATTGAGTGGCATCATATTTCTACAGGAGATTCCTCCCAATTTCTGACAAGGTTCACATGTTTTGCAAAACTCATGTATGTCTTTGAACATAGTGGGCCAATAAAACCTCCATTGCAGAAATTTTATTGTGGTCTTTTTAGCCGAAAAGTGGCCACCACATGCCTGAGAATGATAGAAGGAGATGATACTTTATTGTTCATCATCTGGCACACATCTCCTTATGATTTCATCAGGACAATACTTGAATAAGTATGGGTCGTCCCATAGGAATTTTCGCACTTCAGTGAAGAATTTATCCTTATTTGCTTTTTCCAATGTGTAGGAATCGTACCTGTAGCAAGATAGTTAGCAATGTCCGCATACCATGGCAATTGGGAGACTGCAAAAAGTTGTTCATTAGGGAACATGTCATTGATCGCGGTCGTTTCAGGGGAATCGGTGAGAACAAGTCGAGAGAGGTGGTCAGCCACTACATTTTCTACTCCTTTCTTATCACATATTTCTATATTAAATTCCTGGAGTAGAAGGATCCATCTTAACAACCGCGGTTTAGCATCCTTCTTAGAGAGAAGGTACTTAAGTGCGGCATGGTCAGTAAATATGATGATCTTGGATCCAATCAAGTAGGACCTAAACTTGTCCAAGGCAAAAACTACAGCTAAAAGTTCCTTTTCTGTAGTAGTGTAGTTTGCTTGGGTTGAGTTTAAGGTTCTACTTACATAGTAGATGACACATGGCTTCTCCTCTTTTCTTTGGCCTACCACGGCCCCAATAGCATAGTCGCTTGCGTCGCACATAATTTCAAAAGGAAGTCTCCAATCGGGTGGTTGCATTATGGGAGCACATGTCAACATACCTTTAAGTATAGTAAAGGCTTTTTGACAGTCTTCATTCCACTCAAAGGAATTCTCCTTTTGAAGTAGGTTACACAAAGGACGAGAGAGTGAACTAAAGTCCTTTATGAACCTTCTATAAAATCCTGCGTGTCCCAAAAAGGACCGCACATCTCGTATGCTCTTGGGTGGTGGAAGGTTAAAGATAAGATCGATTTTCGCTTTGTCCACCTCGATTCCATTTTGTGAAACGATGTGACCAAGTACAATTCCCTTTTGAACCATAAAGTGACACTTCTCCCAATTCAGCACAAGGTTCTTCTCTTCACATCTTTTCAGCACAGATTTCAAGTGCACAAGGCACTCATCAAAGCTACAACCAAATACTGAGAAATCATCCATGAAGACTTCGGGTTTTAACCGCATTCGGCTTGCTCGTCATTTTTCTCCGTGGTGCCCTTTAGGATTTTCACCACGTCCCGGGTATTTGATCTTACCTGCCCCTTGACAGCTGTGTTGTTTTTACCCTTGGCGCCCTTTCGAGTTTTCACCAAGTCCGCTATGTGCCCACTGGTTTTACTCGGAGCGTCCTTTCGGGTTTTCACTCCGCGCTCTTTGTTTAGGCACACATCTCTTTTCTTTTCTTTATTCTTTTTTTTTTTGGATTTTTCTTTTTTTTTTATAACTGCAGTGACCAGAGGTCAGGAATCCATCGTTGTCAGTCGATGGTAGCCTTTCGACCCTTATCTTAAGTTCTTATGGCAGAGCTGTCAACCTTAGCTACAGACCCTTCTGAGGTGGATGGATGGATAGCTGTGTTTCTTTTAAGTCAATTTTTTTTATTTTTTTCTCTTTTTTTTCTTTTCTTTTTTTAACCCCTATTTTTTTTTTTTTTTTTGCTCTATTCTTTTTTTCTCTCTTCTTTTTTTCTTTGGCTTTTGAACCCTTTATTTGGAACACTTATTGATGGACGGGAAGGGATTCTCAGAGGTTTAAGCCTTGACCTCTTGACTTCAGCTCTACTAATGTAACTTTTGATAAGGTTGGATTGACTTACCTGTGAAAGATTTTCACGTTATCGGCCTTGATTAACTCAGGAAGATCCACCCCTCTCATGTTGGTGAGCCTGAGGGCGCTTCTTGGAAAACTTTTCTGATCCTTGGGCCTTGTCCCCCTTGAGTCTGATAGATGCGGCAGTGCTTGTTGTAAACCCAATATGATTTTTCTTTCTTCGGCTTCATTCTTCACCAGCACTCACGTTGATGGGATTTTGAGTTAAACTTGTAGGTCTGTCTTTTGATTTTAAGTTTCTTGAGGAAATCTTTCATCCTTAAATTTTGAAGGGCGTCCCATTGCCAATGTTGATAGCATGTGGGAACCCTTAGCAACTAATGATATCATTCTTCATGAGAACTATCACGCGAGATCAGAATGTTACCTTCATCCTCTTTGTGAAGTAATCGACAGCCACAAGTATGTGCCCTTAACCACTAGGTGTTGCCGAGTCCATCTTTTTGCTGATGTAGATACCTTGTACAAGGAATAGCTAGGGCATTGTCACGTTGTAGAGCTCTAAAGCACACACATGGATCCGGTGTGCATGCTACTGACACTTAAATTGCTTTCTGACACGCTGGCAACAATCAGTCTTCATCGAGCCACGAGGTTGCTCCAATCATTCGTCAAGTCGTATACTCTAGCATTGAATACAAGCATAGTCTTGGCAGCAATCAGTCTTCATCGAGCCGCGAGATTTCTCCGATCATTCATCAAGTCGCATACTCCAACATTGAATGCAAGCATAGTCTTGGCAGCATCTTCTTGATAGGCTTGATTTTAGGCTTTGTTGATAAGCCTTTGATTGAGTTCGAACAAGTCTTCATATGATGCAAGATTGGAAAGTCATGAGTTCGAAAATTCGATCATTCTCTGCTTATTTTCTAGGGACAAGGATTTTCAATGCACGCTTCCATAAAGGTCTTAGGAGATCTTAGGTTTACAAGTTTGAACTTTTTTTAGATGACATTGGCTTTTGGTTCGAACTTTCGAGTAGACCCTCTAGTTCGGGAGCGGGTCATCATCTTCCACATCATTTGGCTTTGTCCAGACTCTTGAGTTTGAAGTCCAACTCTTAATCGAAATCATATGAGTCAACTTCATACTCAAATGCTTGACTTGACATTTGAAAGATTTTTAAAAGATTTTTGATTTTTTTTCGAAAGATTTTCTGTTTTTTTTTTTTTTTGGAATTTTGTGAATATCTGGATTTTTTTGAACTTTTGAATTTTGTGAAATTTTGAATTTTTTTTTTTGAAATATTTGTTGTTTTGGGTTTTTGAATCTTCTGATTTTTTTTTTGAAGTTTTTTTTTTTTGGAACCCCGACCAAGATGGCGATACGAACCAGGGGTTGCCTAATTCAACCCGGGGAGCCAAGCACTATTGACTTTTATTGCCGTCATAGGGACTACAAACCTGTTACTGCCCTACACTCATTCCCCTTAGGAGGCACGGCCAAAAGGATCAGTAGGCCAAACCTCATCGTTATGCCCAAACGTCATGATAGATTTGAAATTGGGCTCCGAGTTGGTGTCGGATGCGATTTCTCCTGGCTCATCCCTGATGTATTGCAGCCCTTCGGGTTCATCTGGCTGAGGTGGGACCAAGATGGTAGTCCAGTTGATCGGGGGAAATTCCTGCCCCTTGCTTGAGTCTTCTTTAGGCAACTCTATCATACTCAATTTACTCACTTGATCATCGAAGGTGGAATTCAGCCCATCATCAGGGTAGATAATCTCTGCATTGATAAACTGGATTGGTGTGTAGATGCAGGGATTGCCTTCTTCTTGACGACCTCGTCTTCTTCTGATACTCCTGCGCTTTGGTTTCCTAATCAAAGTAGGCTGATATCGCAGTCTTCTTCTATCTATATCTTCTTAAACCTCCATGATTTGGGCCGAGTCTTGATATTCAAGCTGATAGTAGAAGGTTTGACGCTCGGCAGGAAGGAATACGTAGTTTGATCCGATGGGACATGCGCGAGGAAAGTAATTTGTATTGTGAAACTCGAAACTTTGGTATGAGACCTCCCCATTAGAGCGTTGTACGTCCATGGCTAGGATGGTAGGCTCTCGAAGGTTGGATGCTTCTACCATGAGAATTTGTTCGGGATTGGTGATGATGGTGATCGCCCTATCTCTCAAGATGTGCTTGACCCTTTGGTGAAGATTTGAAGAGATGACATTGATTCTGTGAAACCAGGTCCGATCGAGAAGGAGATGGAATGAAGCTGAGATGTTCAAGACCTAAAGAGTGATGGTTGATGTTTTTAGACTGATCAAAACCTGGACATCAATCTCCCCTTCAACCTCCTCGATAGTGGCCACATAATTGAAGCTGGGCCCCAATTCTGCTAGGGCATGTGGCATGTTATCCAAGGAAGGATCTTCTTCTTCGATGACGATGGCTGAAGTAGAAGCCGAATAGACAGGTGCGGTGGGCAAGTTGTGCCCCTGATTGCTTGATAGAGAGATGGGTAGGCTTTGCCCCTAGTAATCTGGAGTGGGCAAGCTTTGCCCCTGATTGACTATTGCTGAGACGGGCAGGTTGTGCCCCTAGTTGATTGATGCTGAGATTGGTAGGATTTGCCCCTAGCTCAAACTGAGCAGACCATGCCCCTGATTTGCTGATGCTGCACTAGGGAGATTGTCCCCTTGGTTGATTGAGATGGGCTGATTGTGCCCATGGTTAGAAATGAGCGTGAAGAATGAACCGACTGAAGGTGCCCCTTGCAAAATGATGGGCTTTAGGATTGAAATAACTGAGGGTGCCCCTTACAGGATGAGAGGCTTGAACTCTGAACTAGAGTTGATGGCACGAATAAACTGGAGAGGAGCCTCTTCTTGGCTGATGACAGCTGGATAGGTAGGAGGTGCCCCCTGCATTGCGAAGACTGGACCGACTGGAGATGCCCCATGCAGGATGAGGGGTTCTGAAATTGGATTGGTTGGGGGTCCCCCTTGCCAACCTAGATTAGGGCATTGTGGGTCCCATCTCAGCTGTTATTACTGCTGCGGTTGTCCATGCTGAGGGAGGAATAGTATGTCTTCGGTAGAGGTGATAAGATTGTCTTCTTCCATTGGATGGGAGATGGGAACACTATCATTATCGCTCTCATATCCAGTAGGCTCACCTTCCACTATCGGTTGTACTGGAGAGGCCTGCTGAGGCCACCAAGGGGAGATGATCATCCCAGCCCTTATTCCGGCTTCGACTTATTCCCCGGTGCGGATGAGTTGGTTAAAGTTGGCATGCGGATATAAGACGAGGTATCCAGAGATACTCGAATTTGCCGAGTTGATGATCATGGAGATTTGCTCCTCATCATCGATGTGTGTCTTCATTTTAGTGGCCATTGCCAGCCACCGTCCAATGTAAGCTGATAATGATTCATCATTCCCCTGCCTTAAGGCTGTAAGATCCGCCCTTCTAGGTGTTGAGTTAAGATTGTATGCGAATCTGTTAACAAAAGCCTGAGAAAACTGTTCCCACGTCCTAATGCGATGGCAGTCAAATGATGTATACAAGTCTAGGGCATCGCCCTTCAAAGATTTTTAAAACAGGCGGATGAGTGCTCCATCATTGCCCTCCACAGCATCAAGCTCTCCATAGAAAGCTCGTAAGTGGTCTACAGGACACCCTGTCCCATCATATCTTTTAAATTTTGGTACCTGGAAGCCTTGAGGTACCATCGCATAGGGAAATGGACACAAGTCCTTGAACTTAGTGGATGGAAGATCCACCCCTTGTTGCTTCTATAGCTTCCTTTTCATCTCTTGCATCTGCTCTCAAAGTTGCTCTATTTTGAAGGGACCAGATGAAGGAGATCTTGCCCCTTGCCAGGATTGAGATGGCCCCCTTTCATGGCCCCCTTTCATAAAAATCAGTGTCATTGATGCTCCTATGATTCCTACTTGAAGGAGGTTAGGCCTGGTAATTACTCACATTGTAGGGACTTTGTTGGACTGGAGCTGAGAAAGGAGACTGCAAAGAAATCCCAGTCACATGAGGATATTGAAATTAGCTGGAACTCTTAAATTAGAGAGGATATTGGAATTGGCTGGGACTTCTGGTTGTGGGGTGTGACTAAAAATGACTCTCATTTATAGGAGGATATTAGAAGAAATACCCTGAGGTTGAGGGTTGTTCTGATTGAAGGCCGCTGTTAGGAGGGTATCGAAAGTCCTGAGTGATCCCTGACGGTTGTGGTTGGGATGAACTGGAGGTCGGGAGGGCCTTAGATGGTTGTTGAGGTTGCTCAATTGGGCCAACTTGACTATTGGCTGCTATAGCTTGTGCTTGCATAAATTGCAAGAACATTTGTTGCATTGCTCTCATTCCTTGTGCCAATTCTTGCATGATTGGCGTATTCTCAATTCGTTGTTGCGCTGGAGGTTACGCTTCAGCCATGTCGAGGGCAGGGAAGAGGTGAGCTTCCTCTTCATGGTCGGACATGGCTTGCTGAGCTCGAGTGCGGATTCTGTTGCGGAAGGGAAGTTGTTTCTGAAGACATTGAGCCCGAGGAGGCGCAATGGTGAGGAATATGCTCTACACTTTTCTTTTTCTGAGTTTTGGGATTTTCTATTTTTTTTTTTTGGATGGAATGCTATGTAGATGAGATTGTATGAGGACTAATGACTTTCAAGTATAGGAGGGATTCTGTCCTTTGAGTTGGATCACAACTGGTGGGACTAGCATATCCTCAGCAGAGTCGCCATTCTGTGGACGCTCGCCTTTCCGCACTCCCGACCCTCCCTTTCGAAAAAGCGGGATGTGCGCGCGAATCGCCGTTGTGCCACTGGCTCGCCTCGCTCTCGAGGGCCTTTTTTCAGGTTATCGTGTTAAACTGGATATGTTTGAATGAGTTTGTATAAGACCAGAGTCGCCACTAGCCAGTTACTTTGAATCTACAGTCGGCTAGACCCCGTAGAAATATTAGAGAAGGGAATCCGAAGATTCCTTTCTCTAAAATGACTCATTTTGATCTGCAGCCAGAGATTCGAGGTAAGGGATCACGGTTACAGGGTGGGAAGATGTTAAGCACTCCACTCTGCCCATACCAAAGTACGGTCTCTACTTCACAAAATCGAACTAATACTTGAAAGTCTGATTTAATCCTCGTACACTCTCATGAATGATATAATGCATGAATGTAGGTCTGAACAGTAAGAGTTTCTGATGGGCATGTTTCCATTAACAGGCAAGCCCAGAGCATACGCTCGAACTGACAGGTGCTTTATGCGGGATGCAAGATGTGTATTTGAATAATCAAAATATTTGCAGTGATATGATAAGAAGGGGGGTTGGAAGAATAGTAAATGTTGCACTTATGCTAGATGCAAATGAGATGATGCTAATAAAAGAGTAGCTGGATGAACGGAGGTGTCGCAAGGGTTTGCTTCGAGCGGTTAAGATTGGGACTTAGGTAGCTTAGGAGACTTGGTCCAGGGTTAGGCTGGGCTAGACCAGGGCTAGGTTCTTCTCACTCGGGCTCTCCTTGGTGGAGGAATGGACTAAAAGGGGGTGGAGATGGACTCAAAATTTATGGGATTTCTCTGAGAGTTGAGGGATTTTTTCTGGATGTTGAGGGATGCTATGAATGAGAGGGAACGGGGGTATTTATAGCTGCGAGCAGCGGGAGCTCTCTTAAATAAGCTTGGGCGGCACCTTGGGGCCGCCCGTACAGACTCTTTGTTCCAACTTCGGAGCGTACAGCCCCCAAACCTAAGTAGTAAAGCCCGAGGTTCGAGGTTCGAGGTTCGGAGCTACTCTGAAACTATGGCTTGGAACTGGGTGAGTTGACTATGTTTGAAAGATGGATTGACATGGTGAGTTGACTGGGTGCAAGGGTTGGACTAAGTTAGTGAGTTGACTCGGTGATTTGGCCTAGCGGGTTAACTCATCAAGTTTGACTTTTTTAGGAATTTTTGACTGGTTTTTCTTATGGGGGTTTTTAGGCTAATGTTTAGGGGTGAGTAAACTGGGTTCAGGCTTGAGCTGGGCTATGGACTGGGGCTTACTAGGGTGAGTTTGGCTGGGTTTGGACATGGGATTTAGGGGTATGGTCCTCCATTCATTCAGCTATCTCTACCAACATTGTAGCTAAAGGTGGGGTGTTTACAACGGCTTAAACTTTAAATTCTCATGTGTGAACATGCACTCGTGTACTTGCTCGTGTGCCTAATTTTTTGGGGTATTACAGCAATGGTCTAGTGACCGATCGATAAGAGGTTACGACCGATCGACAAGAGGTTGCAACCGATCGATAACATTGTTGACCGGCCGAATTAGGTAAAAAACAAACTGAAACTCACTGACCTATTTCGGTGGTCGAGCCACCGATTGACAATAATTTGAAATTACATCGGATAGTCTAACACGACACCCTATGCATACGCGTGCGGAAGCTTAAGGAGCAACTAGAATTATGGCTAAGTCCTTGGGGGGGGGATGGGATTAAGATCTTTTAAAATTCTTTTCGCCTACTTATGTAATTTATCAATTTAAACTAAGTAAGCAATTAACACTTCGACTCCTAAGCCTAAGTGGGTCTAATCACAAGACTAGCGTAAGGTTTAAACAATAAATAACCTAGTTTAAGTACACATATATTAACAAATGATAAAACAAAACAAGCTCCTAATCTATGTAATCTATGTAGACTTGTGAGAGTGGATCAATGGGCTCAAGTCTACACAACCAAGTGAAAGAACATCATGTGTGTGTGGAAGTGCCTTTCTAGTGTCTAGCATTCATTCATAATTAAGCATATATAATTAAACAATTAAACACAATGCATAATAAGAAATGTGTTCAAATACAATCATAAACACAACGATGTATAGTAGTTCGACTTCAGGTCTACTCCACTCCTAGTTCAAGTACTCAACCCTTTTGAGCACATTGATATCCACTGGGGAGTTTCAATTTGGTTCCTCTCAACCAAGGTGTTTTAAATCGGATCCACCCAACCAGGGAGTTTACAAGTTCCTCCCAACTTACACATTCATATCCGTGGTGAAAACCCGAAGTCTTCATGGATGATTTCTCAGTATCTTAAGGGGACCAGGACCCTTGGTGAATAATTAAGAAAATCGAATATGACATCAGGTTAAGTCAAATATTCTGATTCCTACATCGAAAAGTACAAATCTAAATCACGCATAGACAAACAAGCACTTGGCACAAATTTCCATTTCATGCATGATTTGCATATATATATTTAAAAACAAATCATTTTTTCTTATTCATATATATGTGAAAAAAAAATCTTACAGGGTTTTCAAAATAAACGTCCTCCAGTCAACTAATGGGGTACCTTCCGTGAGTGCCTTTCTCCTGGTCATCTTTCTCAAAAGGTAAGTATCTCTCCCCCTGCTTCCATACTTCAACACTTTTACTAAAGTGCTTTCTCTCCTCACAGGTAACAGAAGGAAGTCCAAGATTAGCCCATCAATGTCCAACAAGGCCCTATCTCTACCATCAAAAGTCCCAACATTCAAGGCCCCATTTAAATATGAAAATCCAGCCATGCCACCATTAATGGGGGCATTCAAAGCCTCTCCAACCACCACATTCAAGCCTTCATCTACTCTCACTTTCAATGCCCCATCCACCCCATCTATTAAAGGCATCTCTCCTCCATTGAGCTCCTTTGAAAATCTAAAGGATGGGACCCACCATGGTCAGCCATCACAGCTTCTGAGTCCTCACAATCCATTGCGTGAGAAAGGACAAGAGAAGAAGAAGATGAAAGTAGAAGAAAGAATGAGATAAGGCAACAAATCATGGCTGAGATCGAAAGCCAATGTAAAGAATATAAGAGACAGGGACATGGATCTATTAAGAATGTCCGAGATGAGACTAGCCCAGACCGCACAAGAGAGGAGGTCTGGGCGGCCCCAAGGGGCCGCCTGTACAGACACTCTCCCTCTCTCTCTCTCTCTCTCTCTCTCTCTCTCTCTCTCTCTCTCCAGATTGGCTCAAGGCCTTGTGCTAGGTGAGATTGTCAGTCCATGTCAACAAATGGCACTCTGAAGGCCGCCCGAAACTCTGATTGTTCCAGATTTGGACAAAGGCTGATCCAGACCATCTGAAGCATTCTCCACAAGTCAAATCATGAAGAGCTATGTTCAAAATGAGTCTGATCAATCCAAAAAAGAAAAAAGTTGATCAAGTGTGGGCCACAAGCAATCCAGACGGTTCAAAGTTGAACCATCATGATCCAAACCATTGAAGAGCTTCCTTAAGCTACCAATCTCCAAGATTAAGGGTCCAATCATCAAGATCTAGCTTCCAAGTATGAGAATAGAAGTACAAGAGGTCTTACATGGCCCATTCAAGCAATCCAGATCATTCAAATCACAATCAACCCTGTTAGAAGCCAAACATAGTAAGGTAGGTATGCCTTTTCAATAAAAACAACATTGATCTCGACCGTTCGAGCCGAGATTTGATGATTTGGACCTTCACAAGAAGCACAAAAAGTTTTCAAACAAACTGTGGTCCGAAGACCTTAAACTACGTTGGGATCAACATCCGGAGAGACTTTTAATAAAAATTGGCAACGGTCTTGATCGTTCAAATCAGGATCCGACAACTCCAGGCATTTTTCTAAAAAAATATATATATATATTTATATATATACATTTCTTACGTCGCTTGTATAAAGCCGTCGTTCGAAGACCTTAAACTGCGTCGGGACTAAAATCCTGAGAGATTTCTAATAAAAACTAGTGTTAATCTTGATCGCTCGAATTGGGATTTAAAGGGTTGGATCATTTCGAAAAAATCTCAAAAAAAAAGTGTCACCCTAATCTGTACATAGTTTTGGTCCGAAGACCTTAAACTACGTCGGGATCAAGATCCTGAGGGATTTCATAATAAAAACCGTCATTCGATCTCAACCGATCAAGGAAGGGGTCAGATAGACTGGATCTTTTTAAAAACAAAAAAAAATGTCGTGTTTGCATGTACATAATTTTGGGTTCGAAGACCTTAAACTACACTGGGATTAATTTCTCGGGGGACTTTTCTTTCTTTCAACCAAAAACCGGCATCGACCTCGACCGTTCGGATCAAGGTTCGATAATCCGAATCTTTTCAAAAAAATCACAAAAATAATTTATTTTCAGCATTTTGGGTCCGAAGACCTTAAACTACACTGGGATTAATTTCTCGGGGTCTTTTCCTGCTTTCAACAAAAAACTGGCATCGACCTCGACCGCTCGGATCAAGGTTCAATAATCCGGATCTTTTCAAAAAATCACAAAAAGAATGTATTTTCAGCATGTACATAATTTTGGGTCTGAAGACCTTAAACTACACTGGGATTAATTTCTCGGTGGACTTTTCCTACTTTAAACCAAAAACCGGCATCGACCTCGACCACTCGAATCAAGGTTCGATAACCCGGATCATTTCAAAAATACCAAAAAAGATTTTAAGCTTTCCATAAAAACCAGTATTAATCTCAATCACTCGACTTAAAGTCTGGAATTTTCTCGAAAAAAAATTCACCATCAATTTCAACTGCACAAATCTATCTCCAACGGTCCGAAGACCTAAAACTACACTGGGATTAACTTCTCGGGGGCTTTCTTTCCCAACATGTCCCAGACATGACTGCCACTTGATCATACGAGTGTCTGGAATCTTCTAAATAGGTAAGGGCTAAGGCGGGCAGAACCCCAATTTCATGTTCGTGTTGAACGTACCGTGATAGACAACCTTGATTTGGAAGTCACTGTTGAATCTGACGAATGTTCCTTGTTCCTAAAACTCATGAAGGGGATTAAGACAATTGGGAGGTGAAACGCACCCTCACAGAATTGTGAGCAGCATAATACTCAAACTGGATTGACAAAGGGAAATGTGAGGAGGTGGCTCATTTTGTGGCCGAAGGAGTCCGTCGGACGATACGTGGTCTATGTGCATTGCACATGAGAAACAGATAACTTTGTGGGTGTGTTGACTGAAAACTCTTAAAATTCCCTCATCCGAAGATGTAAAACTACGACACTTAACTATGTGAGATTCGTCTTGCTCGCTGATATAAAATCGATCAGGTGCCTTACCATCAGTAGAAGCTAAAAATGGATGAAAATTTCATACCTTTCTCTGCATTTCAGAAAAATCAGAAAATACCAAAACATTACAAAATCATCTTTCAAAAATCACAAAATATTTTCCTTGCTTTCAATAACACCGATCTTTACTCGGATCAATTTACAAAATCACAAAAATATTTTTATTGTCTTCAATAATACCGATCTTTATTCGGACCAAATATTTGAAAAAAACATAAAAATTGTCACTATCCCTAGCACAACACTTCAGGAGTCTCGAACTCCGCTCACTCACTTCACAGTTTGGGATGACGGATCCAATCGCCCGCAAATTGGAATCTTGACCAAAACTGGCAACCAAACACCATCCCAATCACACCCATTCCCCAGAAGAACATCTTGAGGTTATAAGTGACAACCTCCTTCATCCATCCCCATCAGCAAAGAAACAACATCTTGGGACGATGGACCTGATTGACCACGGTCGGGATCTTGAATAACTACTGACCAAACATCCGCATTGAAAAGAAAATCTCCAGGGAAGCACAACCCTGCAAGCAATAAGCTCCAAGTTCTTCGCATCCCCGGTGAAAGCAAAATCATCGAACTAAAAGAGAGTGAGCTAAACCATGCATCTATCATCAAATATGCATCCCCATACATCAGCATCCATTGCATCGATCATCATGTTTACCTGCTTTCAAAATAAAAGTCGGTTAGCCAAAAACCCCACAAGCATCCCTAGTGGAGGCGCGTGCAAGTCAGATTTCCTTTTCGAAAAGATAAAAAATATTATATATATTTCTATTTGCAAATAAAAACCCCACGGAGTATTACTCCCCAGAGTGGGTATCTTTTCAAAATCCAAAAAACATTTTTCTAGTAGAGCATTCGGCCTCCAAAACACTGAGAGATCATCCATATCTCTGGGTAGGAGCCAACGCAAAAATCAAATAAGATCCAATGTCTCGCTATTTCTCCAGAGACTATTGGATCCAATGCACTCAAAGTACGGTCGAACTGAACTCTAATGTCAGTGCGGTCGTACCAAATGCCAAGATACGAAAAGATGAAAGCCAAAAGGCTCGGTCAAAGAAACCATCTGGACGGTGGAAACAAAGAATTGTAACCCAAGTATCAAAACCATAAGATTGGGTGGAAAAAGTTCACCCGCACATACCTAGGCGTGGATGCCTGAAGTGCCTTGACTGAGTCCAAGTAGGCATAGTGGATCTCTTGTAAGACTACATGGACGCATGGCAACTAACCACTTTGACAGTCAAGCAAAAAAGTACTCCTAGAGTGATCCGGGAAAGCAACGAACAATCAATCACAGGTTCGGTAACCTCGTAAGACTATGACGGATGCAGAGGCTCTACTGTACCTTCCCGATGTTAGTACTGATCGGGAACGGAAGGGTTGTGATTGGGTACGCAGGTTGCAGCTCGTGTAGGGACAATCGCAACGTTTTCTTCAAACTCCCATGGTATGTGCGAGTTATCAATTTCCAGACAATCAACTAACTCAGATACAAAGGCAAGCAAAGATTCCAGACCACGATCTATGAATGCGGATCAGAAGTGGGCTGTCCACTCGCTTTGACATTCGGTTGCACGCAACCTTTGCCAAAGAGGGGCATCTATAGACACCCCACCTTCGGCTATAATGTTTGTAGAGATAGTTGAATGAATGTAGGACCATACCCCCAAATCCCATGTCCAAACCCAGCCAAAATCACCCTTGTAAGCCCTAATCCATAGCCCAGCTCAAGCCTGAACCCAGTCAACTCACCCCTAAACATCAGCCCAAAAAACCCCCCATAAGAAAAACCAGTAAAAAATTCCTTAAAAAGTCAAACTTGGTGAGTCAACCCGCTGAGCCAAATCACCAAGTCAACTCACTGAGTCAGTCCAGCCCTTGTACCTAATCAACTCATCGTGTCAATCCATCTTTCAAACCCAGTCAACTCACCTGGTTCTGAGCCACAGCTTCGGAGTAGCTCTGAACCTCGAACCTCGGGCTTTGCTACTTCAGGTTAGGGGGCCATATGCTCCAAAGCTGGAGCAAAGAGTCCATAAGGACAGCCCCCAGGATGCCTCCCAAGCTTATTTACGAGAGATACCACTGCTTGCAGCTATAAATACCCCTGTTCCCTCTCATTCACAGCATCCCTCAACATCCATAAAAAATCCCTCAACTCTTAGAGAAATTTCATAAATTCCGAGTCCATCTCCAGCCCCTTTTAGTTCATTCCTCCACCAAGGAGAGCCCGAGTAAGAAGATCCTAGCCCTAGTCTAACCTAGCCTGACCCTGGTCCAAGTCTCCTAGGTTACCTAAGTCCCAATCTTAGCCGCTCGAAGTAAACCCTTGCGACACCTCCCTCCATCCAGCTACTCTTTTGTTAGAATCATCTCATTCGCATCTAGCATAAGTGCAACATTTACTATTCTTCCAACCCCCCTACTTATCATATCACTGTAGACGTTTTGATTATTTAAATACATAGCATGCATCCCGCATAAATCACCTGTCAGTTCGAGCGTATGCTCTGGGCTTGCCTGTTAATGGAAACCTGCCCATCAGAAATTCTTATTGTTCAGACCTACATTCATGCATCATATCATTCATGAGAGTGTACTAGGATTAAATCAGACTTTCAAGTATTAGTTCGATTCTGTGAAGTAGAGACCATACTTCGGTACAGGCAGAGTGGGGTGCTTAACATCTTCCCACCCTGTAACTGTGATCCCTTACCTCAAATCTCTGGCCGCAGATTAAAAGGAGTCATTTTAGAGGAAGGAATCTTCGGATTCCCTTCTCTAACGTTTCTATGGGGTCTAGCTGACTGTAGATTCAAAGTAACTGGCTAGTGGTGACTCTGGTCTTATACGAACTGATTCAAACATATTTAGTTTAACACGACAACCTGAAAAAAGGTCCTCGAGAGCGAGGCGAGCCAGTGGCACAACTGCGATTCGCACGCACACCTCCTTTTTCGAAAGGGAGGGTCTGGAGCGCAGAAAGGCGAGTGTCCACGACCATGTTGTTCACACGCATACACATAAGTATACACTTTTATACGTATTCTGACACATTTAGGCCTCTGAAAAACTTTGTTTGCTTAGTTTATGTCAATTGATTGGCCGTTAAAATGATCTGTCATTACTAGATTGAAAGATCTAACCGTCCACTTCGATTTCAAACAACGCGATCAACGTAGACCAACCGTTTGATCTCCACACCAACCTATACACAGGTCTGTCCATAAATCTGATTCGTCCATCTTATTCGTCACTAAAAATATGTTTAAATCATTGATTTTTTGGCCCTATAGACCTTCTCAGACGTGCTTATAACACCCCAGGTTTTTGGAATAATTTAAATCATAATTTAATAAATTATTCAATAGATTAAATAACTTATAATATTAATAAATTAATAATAAATAATCCCTAGAGAGTTAGCATATGGTCCCTTTATTAAATTTGCTCAAAATAAACCCTAGAACATCGTGAAAGTATTAGATTTCACAAAACTCACAAATTTACGATAATTATGAAAATGTCATTAGTTAAACTGACACTTTTAAGTATTATAGTTTCTAACAATCATTTTCATGCAAAACTTCATATACCAGCTGTTGGGCACATTTTAGCCGTATAGTCGAATTTCAACCCTCCGATCATCCTACAAATGCCCTAATTAGAAATTTGTTCATAAGTGGACCATCTGACCTCGGATCTGTTCCAATTTTGGCACCAGCTCCTAAAATTATGTGGCTTACCTGCTGGATGGAGTGGATTTCATATAAACATTTAGGTGGGACCCACGTGTGCATTGCACACGGTTTGCCTAGCGGTCAAACCGCGTTGCACACGAGCCGGACGTAGCGTCCGTCTTCTCCATGGACGACGCAGCGACAGCGTTGCTGCTGCCGACGCTGTCGGTCCACGCCATCCATCATGTGGTCCCCATTTTGAAGATCCAAGCCGTCCATCCATCTCCTTCCCCTCTTGTCCATTATCCTTTTGGATATTTTCTCCAACAGTTACATGTACGACCCTCTCCAATCAGCCATTCAAAACTAAAAATCTAGGAAATCCGATCCACCATGTTGTATGAACGATCGAGAGTTTTTCTAGGACCTTCGTGTGGACCCCACTTGTTCTTTGGACGATCCTCAAGCAATGTAGATAGCAAGAGAAGGGATTCGCCCCATCTCCCACTTGAATCGGGACTCTGACCCTCATCCGCACCAATCGGCCATTCAAACCAAATCTAAGAGCCTATAAAGACCCTCCCTAGTCATGCGTCCCTCCTCCATCATCATCCAATAGAGAGAGAGAGAGTGAGAGAGAGACGTGTAGTGATAAAGAGAAACGTGTATAGAGAGAGAGAGAGAGAGAGAGAGAGAGAGAGAGCGTTGCTCCCTATTCCTACTGCCCTGCTGCTTGGGACCTTATTCCAAATTAGAAGAAGAAGAAGAAAAGAGGAAGAGAAGAAAGACAGAAGAAAGAAATAAAGAAGAAAGAGAAGAAGAAGAGGTTGTCCCCAGCGTGTCAACTCGCTAAGTCGACTTATATTCGAATTGGGTTTGCTTGGAACCTGGGAGTCGTCATATACAGTGAGTGATTCATCTCATGTAACTTTCTTTGTTGATTTTCTTTAGTTTTCTTTCCAATTTATGTTCAAACTCTAAATTCTCCTTCCCAAACTTATGTAGTGAGTTTCGTTTTTCATACCTTCCCTAATTAGATTTTACGCATGCTTTAATGTTTTCTTCCTTATTATGGGATCCTAGGTATGGGGTTCATCCATCTCCTATCTTTATCCTTAAAGTTTACCTTCGAATTATCCTTTTCTTATTGAATTAATTTTCTCAAGTTTTCCTTTGTAATGCACATGTCAGAATTCTACAACAATTCGGCTTAGGATTTCGTACATGTGATGTCGCCAACATGCAACCCTAGATACACGTAGTATTCTTAAGATTTCATGTGACATTATTCTTAAACTTCCTGCTTGACAATAACTTAAGTTTAGATAATGTATAATACATAACTCTTGGAACAACCTTAACTATTCGTCAAAGCACAAAACATTACGTGATGACCTTCCCAAATTCCTTGATTGACAATAACTAAAGCAAGATAAAGAATTACTTGAATGAAGATAACACATGCATGGTGTGATTGGACTTGAGTTTGTTATGCATTGTATGCTTGAAGTAGTGCTTCTATAACTCATGACATTCATATACATCTTTTATACAATACGACAGAACAGGAGCATGGTTGATTTGACTCCTGGCGTGCATGGTTGATTTGTCACCTCGCTGTACCGGTTAGGTGAGCATCGTTGATTTGTGACTGGTTCCTAATGTTCAGTGGCAGTGAGTTCTGGTCGTTTCACTTATTGAGCATGGTTGATTTGCTCAACTGGATCAGTGGTGCATGGTTGATTTGTCCACTGGCGTGCATGGTTGATTTGCCGCCTCGCTGTACCGGTTAGGTGAACATGGTTGATTTGCGACAGGTTCCTAATGTTCAGTGATAGCGAGTTCTTATACGTTTCATGCTCTCACACGCACACTACAAGAAAACATATTTTTATCGACGAAAGTATTACCAACGAAATATTTTTTGTTAGGAAAAACTATTTTTCCCGACAAAATAGAGAAATCGTCATAAAAATCGTTCCAGCTTCCCGCCACTGCCAGATTTCCTTCCCGCCGTACACTTTTACCGACGAAATTTTGATTTTGTCGGTACAAATTTTATTGCCGACGAAGTAACCCGTCGCTAAAAAATTAAAACAAAAAATTTGACTTTTACCGACGAAAATTTTCGTCGGTAAAAGTCATTATTGCCGACGATTGTTGCCCGTCGGTAATAATGTGCGAAGTTCCCGCCAAGTGTAGAAACACTTTTACCGACGACAATTTTCGTCGGTAAAAGTCTTCTAATTTTTTTAACAGCCCGATCGGCCCTCATTTCTCTCTCTCTCTCTCTCTCTCTCTCTCTCTCTCCCTTGATCGGCCCTCGCGCGTCCCACCCTCTTCACTGTCAGTCTCTCCCTCATCGCCGACCACCATCACCGGCGGCCCACCCGCCTCAACCGACCACCCCCCTCAACCGACCATCGTCACCGGCGCTAGCCACGCGCCTCCGTCGGCCTCCGTACGCCGCCGCCACCTCCGGTAACCCTCTCTTCCTTCCTTCTTCCTCCATTTCCTCTCTCTCTCTCTCTCTCTCTCTCTCTCTCTCCTCGTTGTTGATTGTGGGGCCCACTGCCAAAATCCAATGCATGTGGGTCCCAACATCGTTGTCCAATGTATGTGGGTCCCACCATCGCTGTCCAATGCATGTGGGTCCCACCGTTGCTGTCCATTGCATGTGGGTCCCCATCGTCCATTGCATGTAGGGTCCGCCTTAGCTGTCCACTATTTGGTGGGGCCCACTGATTTAGTAAATCCCTAGTTAGGGATTTCGAAATTAAAATCCCTAATTCCTTCCTTAATTAGGGATTTTAAATTTTAAATTCCAAATTTGTAACAAATTAAATCGAAATTGAAATACTTAATTGTGGGGCCCACCATCGCTGTCCACTGCCTGTGGGGCCCACCATCGTTGTCCACTGTTTTGGATAAGTATATATTTGTGCGGAGTAAACTCTGTGGGGCCCACAGTGATTTACGTATTTTATCCACTCCGTCCATCCATCTTAGCAGAAATTTTAGGTATGGTGCCAAAAAATGAAGCATATCAAAATCTAAAGTGGACCACACCACAAGTGTGAACTAAATGTCTATCATTGAAAAATTCTCGGAGGACACAAAAGTTTTGGATCAAGCTGATATTTGTGTTTTCCCTTCATCCATATCCATGTGATCTTATGAACAGGTTGGATGACAAATAAAGATCACTGTAGGGCCTGGGAATGGTGGAAATCATTATTCCCACTGTTTCCCGTGGCATGGTCCACTTGAGATTTGGATATGCTTAAATTTTGGGCTCAACCACTAAAATGAGGTGGAAAAACATAAGGACGGAATAGATAAATCACATACATTCTAAGTCGGCCCAACTAAGTTTACTCTACACGATAAGAGCGTGCGGAGTTACCGATTCCCATGGTGGGCCCCATACTTATTTGTTCACAAAATAGTCATTAGGTATTTGATTAGACTTCATTCATGGTGTTGATGATTCTGCCAATTTCATATGCTTATGTATTTGGAATTGATGGAGCAAACCCGGATGTGCGTTGGAGCTACCCGTGGTTGATTTATGTGGATGTATGTTGTAGATGTATTTGGCTTATTATTAATAGTTATTTTTTGTCCACAAATGGTAGTATAATAGAATCAGTTAGCCCATTTGGAGATTTCTATATTGCCGAGCATAGATAAAGTGTGTTTTGGAGGTACAAAAATCTGCCAAATTATCTTGTTGGACAGTCCAAGGTTGGATAGATTGGAATGTTCTCGTTGTTTGTCATTTACATGCTCTGTCATTAGTTTCGTGCGGTAACTCTCCTATTCTCTCTAGATATGTTTCTTATGTTTATTTCCATTGTCAATTTAATCCACACAATGTGTGGATACTTGACGTGGAAATGAAATGTAAGATAAATATATCTGGAGAGATAGGGGGAGATGATGTCGAAATTTAGGCTCGGGCATTTAAATGGAAATAATGATAGCATTTCAATGTATCCGTCCCTGGATGGGCGACTGGTTGTATTATATTATCATTTAGTGGCAAATTAGATGACGAACATGATACTTGTGATTAAGAGTAGTTGATTGATATTGATGTTGAGCAGGGGTCCCTGGAAGGTGGGAACCGCTGTTATGACCATGCTGAAGTTGTCCTGTTCCAATGGACAGCAATATGGGTGGCCCGGCCATTTGGACAGGCCCGTGTTTATGTATTAGCTTGAAATTAATGGAGCAGACCTGGATGTGCGTTGGAGCTATCCGGGTATTGAGCGGGGGTCCTTGGAAGGTGGGAACCGCTGTTGTGACTATGTTGAAGCTGTCCATTTCCTATGGACAGCATATGGGTGGCCGGGCCATTTGGACAGGCCCGTGTTTATGTATTAGCTCGAAATTGATGAAGCAGACACAGATGTGCATTGGAGCTATCCGGATGTTGAGCGGGGGTCCCTGGAAGGTGGGAACTACTGTTATGACCATGATGAAGCTGTCCATTTCCTATGGACAGCAATATGGGTGGCCTGGCCATTTGGACAGGCCCGCTTTGTGTGGAGCAGACCCGGATGTGCGTCGGAGCTATCCATGAGTTGGTTGAGTCTCCAAGACCTACACCCTAAAACCTAAACCCTAAACCCTAAACCATAAACCTAACACTAAAACCTATAAGCTACGCCTAAACCTAATCCTAAACTCAAATCACCTAACCTAAACTTACACCCATTCCTAAATCCACAACTCTAACCTAAACTTAGATCCAAACTCGAAAACCTAACCTTAAACCCGATCTCGAACCCGAAATACTAAACCTACACCTAAACCTAATCCTAAACTCATGTAACCTAACCTAAACCTACGCCTATTCCTAAATCCACAACTCTAACCTAAACCTAAACCCAAACTCGAAAACCTAACCTTAAACCCAATCCAGAACCCGAAATGCTAAACCTATGCCTAAACCTAATCCTAAACTCATGTTACCTAACCGAAACCTACACCTATTCCTAAATCCACAACTCTAACCTAAACCTAGACCCAAACTCGAAAACCTAACCTTAAACCCGATCCCGAACTCGAAATACTAAACCTAAGCCTAAACCTAATCTTAAACTCATGTCACCTAACCTAAACCAACACCAATTCCTAAATCCACAACTCTAACCTAAACCTAGACCCAAACACGAAAACCTAACCTTAAACCCAATCCCGAACCCGAAATGCTAAACCGACGCCTAAAACTAATCCTAAACTCATGCCACCTTAACCTAAACCTACACCTATTCCTAAATCCACAACTCAAACCTAAACCTAAACCCAAACTCGAAAACATAACCTTAAACCCGATCCCGAACCCGAAATCTTAAACCTAGGCCTAAACCTAATCCTAAACTCAAATCACCTAACCTAAACCTACACCTATTCCTAAATCCACAACTCAAACCTAAACCTAAACCCAAACTCGAAAACCTAACCTTAAACCCGATCCCGAACCCGAAATGCTAAACCTACGCCTAAACCTAATCCTAAACTCATGTCACCTAACCTAAACCTACACCTATTCCTAAATCCACAACTCTAACCTAAACCTAGACCCAAACTAGAAAACCTAACCTTAAACCCAATCCCGAACCCGAAATGCTAAACCTACGCCTAAACCTAATCCTAAACTCATGTCACCTAACCTAAACCAACACCTTCCTAAATCCACAACTCTAACCTAAACCTAGACCCAAACTCGAAAACCTAACCTTAAACTCGATCCCGAACCCGAAATGCTAAACCTATGCCTAAACCTAATCCTAAGCTCATGTTACCTAACCGAAACCTACACCTATTCCTAAATCCACAACTCTAACCTAAACCTAGACCCAAACTCGAAAACCTAACCTTAAACCCGATCCCGAACTCGAAATACTAAACCTACGCCTAAACCTAATCCTAAACTCATGTCACCTAACCTAAACCAACACCTATTCCTAAATCCACAACTCTAACCTAAACCTAGACCCAAACATGAAAACCTAACCTTAAACCCGATCCCGAACCCGAAATGCTAAACCGACGCCTAAACCTAATCCTAAACTCATGCCACCTAACCTAAACCTACACCTATTCCTAAATCCACAACTCTAACATAAACCTAAACCCAAACTCGAAAACATAACCATAAACCCGATCCTGAACCCGAAATCCTAAACCTAGGCCTAAACCTAATCCTAAACTCAAATCACCTAACCTAAACCTACACCTATTCCTAAATCCACAAATCAAACCTAAACCTAAACCCAAACTCGAAAACCTAACCTTAAACCCGATCCCGAACCCGAAATGCTAAAGCTACGCCTAAACCTAATCCTAAACTCATGTCACCTAACCTAAACCTACACCTATTCCTAAATCCACAACTCTAACCTAAACCTAGACCCAAACTAGAAAACCTAACCTTAAACCCAATCCCGAACCCGAAATGGTAAACCTACGCCTAAACCTAATCCTAAACTCATGTCACCTAACCTAAACCAACACCTATTCCTAAATCCACAACTCTAACCTAAACCTAGACCCAAACTCGAAAACCTAACCTTAAACTCGATCCCGAACCCGAAATCCTAAACCTAGGCCTAAACCTAATCCTAAACTCAAATCACCTAACCTAAACCTACACCTATTCCTAAATCCACAACTCTAACCTAAACCTAAACCCAAACTCGAAAACCTAACCTTAAACCCGATCCCGAACCCGAAATCCTAAACCTACGCTTAAACCTAATCCTAAACTCATGTCACCTAACCTAAACCTACACCTATTCCTAAATCCACAACTCTAACCTAAACCTAGACCCAAACTAGAAAACCTAACCTTAAACCCAATCCCGAACCCGAAATGCTAAACCTACGCCTAAACCTAATCCTAAACTCATGTCACCTAACCTAAACCAACACCTATTCCTAAATCCACAACTCTAACCTAAACCTAGACCCAAACTCGAAAACCTAACCTTAAACTCGATCCCGAACCCGAAATCCTAAAGCTAGGCCTAAACCTAATCCTAAACTCAAATCACCTAACCTAAACCAACACCTATTCCTAAATCCACAACTCTAACCTAAACCTAAACCTAAACTTGAAAACCTAGCCTTAAACCCGATCCCGAACCCGAAATGCTAAACCTATGCCAAAACCTAATCCTAAACTCATGTCACCTAACCTAAACTTACAACTATTCCTAAATCCACAACTCTAACCTAAACCTAGACCCAAACTCGATACCTAACCTTAAACCTGATCCCGAACCCTTAATGCTAAACCTGCGCCTAAACCTAATCATAAACTCATGTCACCTAACCTAAACCAACACCTATTCTTAAATCCACAACTCTAACCTAAACCTAGACCCAAACTCGAAAACCTAACCTTAACCCGATCCCGAACCTGAAATGCTAAACCTGCACTTAAACCTAATCCTAAACTCATGTCGCCTAACTTAAACCTACACCTATTCCTAAATCCACAACTCTAACCTAAATCTAGACCCAAACTCAAAAACCTAACCTTAAATCTGATCCCGAACCCGAAATGCTAAACCTACGCCTAAACCTAATCCTAAACTCATGTCATCTAACCTAAACCTACACCTATTCCTAAATCCACAACTCTAACCTAAACCTAGACCCAAACTAGAAAACCTAACCTTAAACCCAATCCCGAACCCGAAATGCTAAACCTACGCCTAAACCTAATGCTAAACTCATGTCACCTAACCTAAACCTACTCCTATTCCTAAATCCACAACTCTAACCTAAACCTAATGTAAACGTAAACTGACTCTAATCTTTGCATTGTAGATATGGATAAGAGTTGGATGTAAGCTAAGAATCGGTTTGGCCCAGAGTATAAACAAGGTGTTAAGGAGTTCATGGAATTTACGCGATATCGGGCTGATTTAGGTAATAGAATTAGGTGTCCATGCCGAAAATGCAAGAACATGGTTCAAAAGACGTTAGACAAAGTAGAAGACGATTTGTTCATAGTTGGGATTGACCAGGGTTACACTTGGTGGATTCATCATGGTGAAGACTTCCACCAAAGAGTTGAGGCCACTGAAGTCCTAGCTGACCCAATTGTGCCTAATGACGATGATGAATACGTTGATGAAATGCAAGATATCATAGGGGATGTGTTAAGGGGAACAATTGTGGATACTGATTTTGCAGCGACAAGTAGTAGCCAGGATATTCCTCCTATGGGTGATGCCGAATCAGAAAAATTTAGTAGGTTGTTGAGGGATGCGCAACGTCCACTCTATCCGGGGTGTGAGAACTTCTCCAAGTTGAATTTCCTTACAAGGTTACTTCATTTGAAGACAATAAATCGTTGGAGTAACAAATCGTTTGACATGTTGCTTGGCTTGTTGAAAGAAGTATTACCTGAATGTGAGACATTGCCTAAGTCTCATTACGAGGTAAAATCCTTAATGCGTGACTTGGGCCTTGGTTACATCCTCATACATGCTTGTATAAATGATTGTGTATTGTATTGGAAAGAACATGAAAATGTTGAAGAGTGTCCACAATGTGGAGAGTCTAGGTGGAAATAAAATGAAGCCAAACGTAAGAAAATTTCACAAAAGGTGTTAAGGTACTTTCCATTGAAACCCAGATTACAAAGATTGTTTACGTCGAGCAAGACGGTTGAAGATATGAGGTGGCATAAGGAGAAACGCGTTCATGATGATAATACATTGAGGTACCCCGCTGACTCTAAAGCCTGGCAAAATTTTGATAAGCAATATAACTGGTTTGTAGAGGATTCTCGCAATGTTCGGCTAGGTCTTGCAAGTGATGGTTTTAATCCATTTGGTAATATGAGTAACTCATACAGTATGTGGCCAGTGATACTTATGCCCTACAATTTACCTCCTTGGTTGTGTATGAAGGAGTCATTTTTCATGATGTCATTGCTTATTCCTGGACCCAAGTCACCGGGGAATGACATTGATGTATATTTGCGACCATTAGTAGATGAGTTAAACGAGTTGTGGAGTCAAGGTGTCCAGAGGTATGACACTTTTGCAGAACAGACATTTCGATTGCATGCAGGGTCTTATGGACAATAAATGACTTCCCTGCATATGGGAATTTGTCTGGGTGCAGCACGAAGGGAAAGTTGGCTTGTCCTACATGTAGTACTGAGACTTGTTTGTTGTCATTGAAGCATGGTAAAAAAACGTATTATGTGGGCCATCGTCGCTTCCTTCCGAGGGATCATAGTTGGCGTAGGAAGACGATGATCTTTGATGGCAAACAAGATCATAGGCCACCACCGAAAGAACTATCTGGAGAAGATGTGTTATAAAAACTGAGTAACATTGAAGAAGTTAGATTTGGTAAGGCACCACACTTGAAGAAGAGAAAACGTCCAGTATTGGAGTATAACTAGAGGAAGAAGAGCATTTTTTTAGTTGCCCTATTGGAGTCATCTGAAATTACGACACAACTTGGATGTCATGCATATTAAGAAGAATATATGTGACAATGTCTTTGGAACATTGATGAACATAGAGAAGAAAACAAAAGACAATTTTAAGGCTCGATTGGATCTACAAGCAATGGGTTTAAGGAAAGAGTTACACTTGTAACCACATAGAAATTCATATACTATACCAGCAACCTGCTACAGATTGACAAAACTAGAGAAAAAGCGTTTATGTGAATGGTTGAGATCGGTGAAGTTTTTCGATGGGTATGCATCGAATATCTCTCAGCGCGTAAACATTATGGACTGTAAGGTAATAGGAATGAAAAGTCATGACTGTCACGTCCTTCTGCAACGTCTACTACCGTTGCGATTCGTGGATTCCTTAGCAAGGATGTCAGTGCTGCGCTGATTGAGTTGTGGATATTCTTTAAGGATTTGTGTTCAAAATCTTTGAATGTAGAGGTTATTAAACGACTGGAGAAGGATATTGTCGTAATCCTTTACAAGCTTGAAAGAATATTTCCACCTGCATTTTTCGATGTCATGGTACACCTAGCGATTCACTTACCGCATGAAGCAAAGCTTGCAAGCCCAGTACAATATCGTTGGATGTATCCGATCGAAAGGTGATAGAACAATGATCCTAAATTTTTATTCATTCCATAAACCAAATATATTCATGTTTTCATGTGTATAACATAGTGATTTTGTGTACAGATACCTTCACACATTAAAACGATATGTGAGAAATAAGGCACGTCCAGAGGGAGCCATTGCTGAGGCGTACATTGATAATGAGTGCCTGACATTTTGCTCCATGTATCTTCGTGGCATAGAGACTAGATTCAACCGAGAAGATCGGAATACCGATGAAGGGCAGGAGCATGAATAAGGACTCATATCTGCATTCGCACATAACGTCCGTCATTTAGGATCGCCGACGTTTCAAGATATGGACCTTCGGGATCAAGCAAAGGCGCGGTGGTACGTGTTGCATAATTATGAAGAAATAGAGTTGTACTTAGAGTAAGTCTCCAATCGATAATTGTATATCTACATACGATGATCTTAAAATTTCTTGCTGACAACGTGCCAATTATGTATAGCGAACACATCGATGAGATGAAGTCCAATACCCTACAAATTATGATCGAATGCATCAGGATCAGTTTCCAGAATGGTTCGCAAAACGTGTGAGATTAATTCACCATCCATCTCACCACACTTACAATATTGTTGTATTGCACAAAATTTACACATAATCTCAAATTCATAAACATTTATATTTTGTATGTGATGATAGATGAAGACGTTGCGCTCTAGCAACTCTGCGGATGCGTCTGATGCACTCTACTCACTAGCATGTGGCCCTGATAGACGTGTATCTAGATATACAGGTTGTATTGTAAATGGGATTCGGTTCCACACTGAAGAGCGTGAGAAGTATAGGACCACACAAAATAGTGGGGTGGTTGTGAAGGGAACGCATGAGGAGGTAGAAATTGATTTTTATGGCGTTTTGACGGATATTATTGAGCTGAGTTATTGTATGAGAAAGTGGGTGTACTTATTTAAATGCGATTGGTGGGACATTGGAAATAAGAAGTTGGGAATACAGATTGATGACTACTTCACGAGCGTAAATTTATCTCGAAATTGGTTTAAAGATGACCCATTTATCATAGCCGGCCAAGCCGAACAAGTATTCTACCTCGCTGACACCAAGTTAGGCGGGCTCTTGGCACGTGGTGCAGAAAATAAAGCCCAGGAACATATTTGACGTTCCCGAACTAGACGTTGAAGATAGCGATGAAGGGAGAAATGGAACGTCGTCAGTTGAACAAGCATATTAAGAAGACATGCCATCTTGGGATAGAGGGAATGATCCAAATGTTGATATTGATGTGGTGCAATTGAATAGAGATGATGTGCCACCTGATTATGTTGATGCCTCAATCATAAATGACATTGTTAGAGATGATAGCGCTTTCATTGATGACGACGTTGCAGACAATGAAGAGGAAATACTGATTAGCGATAGTGATGGTGAAGAAGAAAGAGTCCTAAGCGATAATGATTCAGACGACGATTATTAAATGTATACAAAATTTACATGTCATTTTTTAATTCGATTAATTTTATTATTACATGTATATATGTTTTACAAGTCATGATTTATTCCTTGAATTGACTTGTTTATAATCCACATTAACAGTTAAGTCACTTCTGATTATGTCCTCCAGAAACTGGAGCGTAGCAGAAGTACGCAGCACACTTCATCAGCTGTTGCGGATGGACTTTTTGGCCCTATATTCTTCTAGTAGGGCCAGAGAGATACCCGGTCTGGTCGATAAATGTAGGGAGGAAGACGATGACTCAGATGAAATATTAAACAATCTCAAAGAAATTCCGGACCTGATGGAGGAATATAATCACGGGAAACTTCGTATAGAAGATGCGACATTGTCACTTGCACATATGAATGGAGTCCTGAGAGATCAGATTTCTCCTATTGTGACTGGCATGTTGGCTGTAACAGTGTCGAGTGCTTCATACAGCTTGACATATACATCTGCAGTGTACGATAACTTACGCAGGGAGTATTTCGGATAGTTGATCCGAAGTTGATTCGTATTACAATGAAATATATGTATTTAATACATAATGATAATGTGTAATGGATTTTTCAACTTTTATATTCTGTCTACGGTTTTATTATATTCTGCTTGCATTATAGTGTAATGGTCTAATCATATTTTTATCATCTCTTTAAGCATAAGCACAAATTCATTCTACCATGAACAGTACTTGGACTGTAAAGTTTAATGTGTTTATTATATTGATGTTCATAAACTTGCATTGACATTATTTAAATTTATAAGTTTGTATTTCAGACATATTCAGTCATGGCACCAGGTGGGAAATGAGGTCGTTCGCGCACTGAATCTACCCCTTCCACCCGTGATGCAACAGCAGACACAGCATCGACGTCGCACGGTACATCACAGGTGTCTGATCCTTCGGTTCATCATACACCGGGCACTGCATATAAGTATAGACATTTATTTAGTGATTTCTGTTTATGTTGTTACTTACATATTTCTTTTCGCGACAGCATCTTCTACCAGCCGACGAGGACGTGGACCCACGCGTGGGTTAGTTTTAGAGCGACTTACGCATGAGGGTAGGGTGGCGGTAGAGTTCCCACAGGACTGCCTTGGACCTGTTGGGGACAGTGACAGACTGTTTACGTCTGAGGTCGGTGTCCTATGACGATCTTTGATCCCCGCCACCACCACCCGTTGGATTGACGTGACAGATGATGTGCGACAACTCATCCGTCAGCTCCTTCAGGTAAATTTTAGTAAATTGAAATTTTCTTTTGTGAAAGTTCAATTACGGTTTAGTGATTTTCTTAATAAGTTTATTGCCTTAATCTATTATTTACGAAACTGCAGGATAAATTTGTCTTCGATTTGAATGTTCCTTGCATTTCTCATGCCGTCGACGACATGATCAGAGAGCGGTTCAAGGAGTACCGCGGAGAGTTACACTAGCGGTATAAGCGGTGCAGGACGCACGATGAGGCCGTACTGTCCGCACCGCCGCATGTGACTACAAACGACTGGCGGATACTCTGCGAGAGATTTTTGTCGGAGGCTTTTCAGGTAATATTTACAAATTTACAATATCTTAAGGTAACAATTAAATTCGTAATTAATAGCAATGTATTTTGTATAATGTGTTTAGAAGAGGAGTAGAATAAATTCTGCGAACAAGGAAAAGTTACAAGTGAACAACGTAGTTGGTTCAAAGTCATTTGTACGACATCGTTACGACATGGTAAGAAATTATTGATGATTATTAAGTTAATATATTATTTTAATTGGCATTTCTTATAAGTCTTCTTTCCTTTTGATTGCGCAACGAGATTCTGTCACCGGCCAGGAGCTTGAACTAGTAGACCTCTACAGAGGGACTCACTGTCGGCAGGCGATGGGATCTTGGGTTCATCCTATAGCCAATGAGCATTGGGTAAAAATCTTTACTTTATAAAATTTAATTGCATTGATTGATAATAATGTCATTCATGTCATTTGTTATGAAATTTCATATGTTTTCATTACAGGCGGCGATGGACACCATATGCAGTCACCACTCCCGATGGTAGTCAGCGGAGTGAGCCAGAAATCCTGAGCGAGGTGCTTAGCACCCGTTCTGGATATGTGCGTGGACTTGGCCATGGTACCAAGCTCATGGCACCAACTAGAGGTGGCTCCAGCCGATACGTAGCTGGTGAGAGCGCTCTACGCTGAGCTGATATCGAGAGAGAGAGGTTCAGCAGCTACGGGTCGTCGTTGATGAGATTAAAAAGCAGCTGGAGAGGCAGAGGGAGGAGGAGCAGAGGCGTAGGAAGGAGGAGGAGCAGAGGCGGAGAGAGGAGGAGGAGAGGCGACGGGAGGAGGAGGAGAGGCGGATCGAGGAGTTGCGGATGGAGCATGAGTGACAGATGCAAGAGATGTTTCAGGCTCTCATTGCACGCTTTGGCACCGATGCCCCGCCACCTCCACCTTCATCTTCGTGATCTTTTTTTTTAATATACGAATGTTAACTTATATGTATTTATGTGTGGATGAATGTTGGTTGTTTGTGGATGTGGAATGGATTATTTGTGAATAAATGGTGTAGTTTTTATTTGTTTGTATGTATGTGGATGTGAATAGGATAAAAATGTATTGTAGTAGGTTTATTTACATGTGTATATCAGGAATTGTTTCCTGAATTTTGAAAACAAATGGAACCGAGAAAAGGAATACTATTACCGACGAAATTGTTCATAGGTAAAACTTTTTACCGACGGAATTTTTCGTTGGTAAAAAACATTCAAAACTATTTACCGACGGAACTTTTCGTTGGTAAAAAACTTTTAAAACTTTTACCGACGGATTTTTTCGTTGGTAAAACTTTTTAACGATGAAAACTTTCCTAGGTAATAACACTTTTCCCAACGAAAATTTTCGTCGAAAAAAGTTTTTTTACCGACGAACCACATTTTTCTCCGACAAAAAATGATATGATTTTCCGACAATTTTTTTCATCGGTAATGATTTTATTATTACCTATGAAACGATTTTTCATCGGGAAAAGCCTTTACCGACGGCCTTTTAGCCGCAAAAAATTTCGTCGGGAATAACATTTCCCGACGAAATTTGACTAAAAATCAACGAATTATTTCATCGATAAAAACATAATTTCTTGTAGTGGCATCATATCATGCATGACATCATGGTAATCATGCTCCATTCATAATAAATCATAAAGTATACCACTCATAACCTCATCCTCGTATATTTCATACAATGCTATCTATTAATGGTTCGAATCTTATTTCTTATTAACTGGAATATTACCTGTGATGGAAATGACCTCACTGGGCTTTAGCTCACCAAAATCACCACAATTCTTGTAGGTATTCAGGAAGAAAAAGACATAGGCGGAGAATACTACTCAGAGGGTCACATTTTACTCGAGGCGTCAACAATAGTTTATTTATTTTTTATCAGATTCAATGTAATAAGACATTAGCAGAGAAAATATATATATATATATATATATATATATTTGAAATTATTTCAAATATGCAATGTGTGGGATGAATTTTAAGGAATCTATGCTCAAATTTTAAATTCATACATTGAGATCGGGTTTTGGATTATTGTACTCGAGTTTTGAATTTCGGGGGGGTGACAATTGCGATTGGTTGATTTTAGTTCAGAGCTTTCTGGACATGTTTTGCTTTGACGATCAGTCGCTCGGACCCGAGATTGGTTAACGGCCTTTATCGATCGATCGCTCAACCAGCCGACAGCATAATGAACTTAGCTATTTTGGGTTGTTTTTGTTTACAGCTACTCATGAACCTCTAAAGCCTTCCTTTGGGTGATCTTTTTGGACAACTAAGGCCATTTTAAAATTACTAAAAGTTTTCATATGGGTTAAGCCATCCAGAGGTTTGGTTTTGGTTTAGGTTCAAGGGTTTTGGCTCACCAATGCATCTCATTTACCTGTTTCTTATTCCTTGATACAGCTTGTCCTCTTGTTCCTTCGGTCTTCATCTTCTTTGGGATTAACCAACACCTAGACACATGGACCTACGTAATTGACAAATAAGGTGCACTAGCATGCCATAAAAAAATGCACTAACAAAAATTAGTGAGATTAGACTTAAACTAGCACATCCGTGAAACCCCGATGCCCGAACATTCCCAAAAATGCCTGATCTATCTTAACAATCCCTGAAGGTGGGCCATTAAATCTAAAGTTAAAGAAAATAGAGCGTCTTGGCAAGCTTGACGACCCTCCCTGAATGTTGGCTCAAGATTGCAAGTCGAATCGCTCAACCTTAAAGCCAATTGTGGCATACGCAATGTGCAAATCTAGTTAGAATTATCCATGCACTTAAATAATCATGTCCATTTTAACCTTCCCTAAGTCGAGACATTCAAACCGTTAGATCACAATGTAGCTTAGGACTTAAACCCCGATTATAACACTGAGCCCATAACTAAAGTCGCGGTCTCGATCAATGATCGAAGACCGTTAAATGAACATGTCCTTATATCATTTGATTACCACATTTGAAATGCTGGGGACCGTAATCTACATGAAATAACTGTCCCATTGATTAGATTGGCCCACATGGACCCAACTGGGCCCCAAATAGTAGAAGCATCTCTCCATAGGGTCAAACCATGAAGGACTAAGTCACTAAGGCCATTTGTGCCAAACCTAACACTATATAAAGTCCTTAAATGAGGCATTTTCTCCCCACTCGTAGAATTTCTAAAATTAGAGGAGGAAAAGGGGGGGAGTTGAGAGAGAGAGAGAGAGAGAGAGAGAGAGAGAGAGAGAGAGGGCTTGGTGAGAGGGAGTGCATTGCATGTGGGTTCACTACCTCCCCGAAGCATGAGCTATAGCCTAGTCATCAATTTTCTCCTCTTTATCATCCCTAATCACTATTAAAGGTAATATTGGTAACTCACCTTTCAAATTTCAACCATTCTTTATCTACACCCCTATGTTTCTTACATGCAACCCCTAATTTGGTGTAGGAACCCTTAAATTTCCCCAAATCTTAGCCCCTTAGGAACCCAAAATATGAGGAACCTTTCCTTCTCAGGTGGAGACCATTTTCCCAAGGTTTCCCCCAAGTTTCCTACATGTAACCCCTACTTTGGTGTAGGAACCCCCAATGTCTTGTGTTCGATTTATTTTGCACCTAAGATTGCTATGTATGATGCTAGGATGACTCAACTGTTATGTATGTTAATTATTCTCTTTTTTCCATGTGATGAAATGTTCAATTGGATGGAATTTCATGCTTATAATTCATAACATGGAGCTTGTTTTGTTGTTGAATGAGCATCTTGCACTATGAATTGTAGAAATATGCTGTCTAAATATCTGAATAATATGGCCTTTCTAATATATCTATCTAGTAAATTGCATTAATTTCTGTTAGATTAGACTCAACAAATGCATATGTACGAGGGTAGCCGTTTGGGGTCAACTACCCCAGGCTCGTTTAGTTGATTGGGGCCGAACACGAGGATCGACTGTAGCTTCAAGCTACGCGGGTGGCATGCGCCCAAAGCTGGTTTCCCCGGGTTCTCCACCATTGATCGGATTACTCTAATGTTGGGCTGAACATAGTCGTTGCTATTTTTCTTAACGCACCCTAAGAAATCTGAGGTATCTTCATTTCCATTGTAAAAGGTCCACTTTAAACCGTTATTGCGATACGACCCGATTAAGACCCACGAGACGTGCATGGTGGTATAGGACACTGTGCCCGATCTATCAACCTACGCTGGGGGTGACGAGCCTCCCCGTAGTGACTAGTGAGCAATGTTGGAGGTGACAAGCCTACCATGTAGTGTTGGGATCGGGTAACGAGCTCCTCGTACTTGAATTGTGTTGATGAGCCCACATTGTATCGTGTGTTTTTGGGTGGCGAGCCCTAAAATTGATCATGGGTCATGGGTGACAAGTGGATACGGCCTCTATGAACTCCGTGATCGGTTAGACCAGTGATATAATGGTGGTACCTTAGCTTTGCCAACCTGTTGATTGAAATTTCATTAATAAATACTTGGCTAATCATGCATATATCCTCATCATGTCATGCATATGTGTGCTGGTGATGTTTGGTGACAAGATACATCACCATTTACTGTAACGGTGATTGATATCGGTGCTTGGGGAATGCATATACACATCATATCATTCATCCATTTAAGTAATTAGATTAGGAACTCTGTTATTTTATATGTTAACGTTACCTATGCCTGATTGTGATTGATAACATGCATAACTTAGGAACAATGAAACCACTGAGTTGACTACTCACTCCCACCTGGGACGGTTTTTTAAAATACTAACCAGACTGTCTGATCGGCGTAGATACCCTTAAGGCAGACGCAATCGAGGAGTATGAGGACCTGACTAAGGGCAAGTCCTATTTCTAGTATGCAGAGGAGCAGGCCTAGGGGAGCACCCTACCATCTTTAGTTGGATCTTTTGGAGTCATGGGCTCTTTTGACATTTAGTGTTATGATGTATATTTTTGGACATGTGTTTGGGGCCACCTGATGAGTGAACCCCTTGGTGGGTTGAACAACTTTATATTTTAGACATTATTTTACACCTTTATTCCACTTGTCTATATTCTACTACTTAGTTTAACTTTCATTTGTGTTATAATGTCACGTGGGCTGTAACTATGAAAGGCACATTTTTGCATATGTATAGGTGACACTTGGAATATCGAGGATCGAGTTTGTATTCGACCCTAGAAATTTTAGATGTTATAGGTATTGTGACAACTATATGAAATCCACTTCAACTATTAGATTCAACACATTCCCATCCATAATTCACATGAGTCACACTAATGAAAATAGTTTGGAGGACGAGTGTTGCCCAATGCATTGTTTCCAATCTTATGGTCCTCCTGAGAGAATGAATGAACAGGGATAGAACAAAATTTGGGCCCTTCGTCTAACATGGAATGTCGCACTTAGTGGTTGGGGAGGTTTTTATATAAACATCATGGTAGGACCCACCCAAGCCACCAATCCATTTGCTGGTGGGTCACCGCCAAAGGTAATGGAATGATAATTTTATCACTTAATGAGATAGCTATTTGAAAACCTTTTTGAGAAAGTGATGGAATGTAAATTTCATATTAATTGGAGAGTGTTTTGTAAATGCTACTATTTTTAACCGCTCTCATTCAGCTGCTTGTCTAGTGTAAAAGTTATTAAATGGGTACATCTTAATGTGTGTACACCATTTAACCCGCACGTCAAATCAAGCGGCCCACGTCATGGAAAAAATTGGATATCCAGCCAATCACTTCCGTATTCACTTGATGGCTGATCAGCTTTTTTTCTTAGGGCATCCCACTTTCTCGGTGGGGCAACCCTTCTGGACAAAAACCAGTGGCCCGAAAGCTTTGTCCACAGAGGATGCAGAGCATCCAACCTCAGGGTTCACTTGTAAATTGCAATGTATTATAAAACGGCATCTGAAAAATCTAAGAATGTAAGGGTGACCAAAGACTCTTTGTCATGTCCTCCCTGTTTGGATGGTTACATGTCTTTTTCTTTATATTTAATTTGCCTAATGCCGCGTATTGTAAGGTTACACCGGGCCCTAATCATCAATGGAGTTTTTACCGAAAAGCAAAACCAAATATTTTTAGCTGTGAAATGACCTAACTGTCCTCATCCATTTTTCTTATAAAAATTGTAGTAGCAGAATTGTGGGGACAACTAGTGTATGTATGAAATCCAATTCATCCAACATGTTCACCTCATAATGATCATAAGAGAAACTAAAAATCAGAATAATCCAACCATCAGATGGGCCAGGTTTGAATTTAACAGTTTCTCGGTGGTATACATTGTTTTGTTTTTATGTTGTGGCCCACGTGATTATTGGATCGGCCTGAATTTTCTTTTTCATTTTATTATCATGGTACAAAATAATTATGAGAAGGATCGGATTCCATACACAAACTACGTGGCTCCACAATGCACCAACCCACCACACGAAAAAAAATCCCAAAACAATGACATTTTGGTCATTTCACCCAAAAATTTGAAAAGTCAAGCCATTGTCCTGTATAAACAAATCGATGAATTCTATCGTACAAATCGGAAATATCATTTAACAGGACCGCTGAACGGTACGGCCTTGGGAATCTGTTGTCTGCAGGTTCAATTACCCACACGTTTTGATCTCATTTTTCTTCTCAATCCTGCTTCAAATTTTCTATTCCTTGCTCTTCATATGTAAGCCGGAAAGTGTACACAGAGGCAAAGGTGCAGTCCTATGCCTTTGGGAACATATCCACACGCATGGATATATATTCAATGTATCTTTAATTTATCTTTATATATTGCTGTTAGGAAGGTACATATATCCTTCCTGTTGGGTGGATGGTATATGTTCCGATTGGCCTAAGATCCACTCTCATTTTTAATGTTTGTAATTTAATTCCCTCTCTGTTTTTTTTCTTCTTCTGATTATTATATGTGGTTAGGATCAGTGGGCCACACCAATTGATACTAATCCCCGCACGCGTTTAGACTGAATAAGTGGAGCCCACTTCAGTAATAATAATATTAGGTTCGACAACGTATGCTTCATACGAAACATGGGTTGAGATGTCGCTACTGTCGTCCTAACTCAACAAATAATCAAATGCATAAACTTATTTTAAAAATGGAATTGTAAGTGATAGATGTTAGGAAGGAAACATCAATCCAACCACCTTCAACATCAATCTCTGCATTTTCTAAACCTTGACTGACCTTGTTTCCTCTCTTACCCCTTTCCTATTTTCTCTTAACTGGGCTATTTTGAGTTTGAGAACTGATGGCAAACAGGCAATGATACCACAGCTTGCCTCGTGGGATCTTTCCCACCAACATGCAACACATGTAAGACATCAGTGCTGTGAAAACAGTGGGCCTCACTTCGAAGATCACACTGGTAAAAAATCAGGATGATCCGCTCAACAGGCTAGTAGAGACTGTATGTTGTGTCAGATCATCGGCCGTCCATTGCTTACAAATTACAATGTCGTGGTTCACCTGAGGAGGGATGACCTGATTTTTGTTTCAGGTGATCTTCATGGTAGGCTGTTTCCATGGTACTGATGTCCTACACAGGTAGTATGTTAATGGAAAAAAAGGCACGGTAGGACAAGTTGTGGTACGGTGCCTGTACGTGATCAGTTTTCTTTGAGCATTTTTCTACCTGTTAAAGAAGCCGATACACGGAGGTGGGTGCAGGGCTCGTACGGTATGTGTTTCCAGTTTGCACACGTGGGGAAAGTGGGGCCCACTTTTCAGTGATCTAAAATAGTCAGATACGATGATCCACGCAAAAACTACCCCACATTGAAAGCATCCTAACCCTTCAATATGTGGTCCATAAACAAACTGTTTACAATCAACCATTGAAAAAACTCCAATCTGGGTACTTCTGGCACATAAGCCATCCACCGTCGGGCCCATCATATCAATTGTTCTGATCTTTGGAACATGCTAACTTGCACCTACTACTGACAGGGTTAACGTGCACCAACCTAACGGAGGGCGCGAATTAGGTGTTACCCCGGGAACAGCTTAGTGGGTGTTACCCCTAACGTATGGCCATGGATGATATTTTCTATATCCACTCCGTCCATCCGTTTCTACATACCATTTTAGGATGATGTTCAAAAAATTATGCAGATCCAAATCTCAAGTGGACCATACCACTAGAAACAGTGTGATTGAGTGCCCCACCATTAAAAATTCCAAAGAGCCCATCGTAAGGTTTTGGTAATGTTTATTTGCAATCCAAGCTCTTCATAATGTCAATAAGGTCTTGATTAGGGGAATCTCTAAATATCAGATTGATCCAAAACTTTTGTGCCCCACAAAACGTTATTAATGGTTATTTATCACTGTTTCTAGTGGTATGGTCCACCTAAGATTTGGATCTTCTTAGGGTTCTGGATCACATCTTAAAATGATATGGAAAAACAGATAGACGGTGTAGATATATAAAAAATACATCAAGATGAGCCCCACACAGTTAGGATAACACCCACTAAGCTGTTCCGGGGGTAACACCTAATTCTCACCCCCTAACGGAAACTCCTGTTACCGAAAACCAAGACGATCACGTTTTACAATGAATGCTGCCATTTACTCATCAGGCCCATGAGAATCTGAGAAATTGATATTGCCAGGATTCATGTTCCTATTTGTCTCGATGTGCCGTTCGCGATATCCTGACCGTTGATACTTCGGAGTAGAATTTTAAGTGAAATTTCGCTGAAGATGAATAGCATCGCCGTCCAATTAAATATCTGACGGTGGGAAGTGAGCCCCACTTGGTCAGACCGCCTAAAATATCAAAAGCATATACGGCTCAGCTTTCGCTTTGTTAATATCTTACCACCGTCCGATTCAAGATTCGCTGGTAATGGAAGGTGGGCCACTTGATCCCGCCACCTAACGAGGCGAAGCACGTTTGGCCCACCGCCGTCACCGGCTGTCTTGATTGGACGGTGATAAGTTTATACTGAAACGTTCTGGTCCCGGCTGGTGGGGAAATATTTAATACTCTGGCCGCATACACACTTAGAAATTGTGCATGTGGCATACATGAACTCAAATTACGGTCCAAAAATCATATTGGTTAAACAATCCTAAAATCGGATTCGTAGAAACTTGTCTGCTGAAACTGGACCATTAGATTCATTCATTTTAACCGTCCAATAAATGTCCACCAATCCGATGGTTGGATAATCAAATTGGCATAATCTTTTTCGTAAATGATACATCGAATTTGAGACATAACTAGTTTAATTTCAGTTACTTATATGCCAAGAATGTAAATGCATAATTTCTAAGTGCCTGCATATCATCCGTGACACTCTGCCAGAATATGAAAGATTTTTTTCCCCCTGGCTGCTTTGCACGTGTGGCCGCCAGTAGAGAAGCGCCGGGGCTCACTAAAAAATTCTCTAATACTGAATAATCTACTTAGACGAGAAGCAGCCTAGAAGGGGCGCGTATTAGGTGATTCCGGTTAAAGGTTGAGTGGGTGAGTCCCCAACCGTGGGGGACACTTTGATGCATGTGTTGTATATCCACTCCGTTCGTCAACTTTTTCAGCTTACTTTAGAGTATGGTAAGAAAAACTCAGCAGGTCCAAATCTAACTGGCTCACACGAGAAGAAAGAATGGTCATTGAACACCCATCATTAAAATATTACTAGAGCCTATCATAATGTTTATTTGCCATCCAACCTGTTTGTAAGATCTACCGAATGGATGAAGGAAAAACGAAAATTTCATCCAAAGCTTTTACGCCCAAGAGAAGTATTTTTTCGATGGCTGGTCCACTTGACAATAGGATCTACTTCGTTTTATGAACTAAGACCTAAAATGAGTTCTGAGTGGATATACAGGACAGGCACAAAGCCGGCTCCACAGTCAAGGACTACCCAAGTATTTTGTTACCCACTGACTCACCAAATTCGCCCCGGCCTAAAAGACTTTCACCGGGGCTGCTGGTTAGCGAGTCCAGGTACCAGCTTAAGGTAGGGATTTTTAATGCAATAGTCCCAAGGTGTGGCAATTTTTACTAAAAGTTTAATTTCTTGTTTAGCCCGTCATTTTTGGCCTTTTGATGAGAAATTGAAAATTTTGCTGTCGAGAATGCCCCTCTGGCCACCATTTAGGCCGGGGTAATCCACTGTACCTCAGGGAAATCCATAATGCTTTGGGAGGGGGGGGGGGGGGGGGGGGGGGGGGTTGGTAGGAGGGGCAATTTCAACCATAAATTTTCAATTTCTCGTCGAAAGGTAAAAAAAATGAACCAGACCAGAAATTGGACTTTTAGTATAAATAGCTACAATTCAGGACTATTGCAGGAAAAATGCGGATTAGGTGAGAACCCAGACTCACCAAAGACGGTGCGTCCCTTACTATGTGCCCACCTTAATGTATATATATTATGTATCCACTCCATCCATCCGTTGTTTCATATCCTTTCAGGGCATTATCCCAAAACTGAATCAGATCCAATTATCAGTTGTACCATACCATAGGAAACAATGGCGATTAAAGTCCCGATCATTAAAAACTTCTCAATGTGCACCTTAATGTTTCCGAAGCGTTCATTTTCCGTCCAACCTGTTGACAGCGTCGCATAACCTGATTCACCTAATCCGCGCCCGTTTTAGAGAGAATTTTTTTGCTACACCCACAAGTTAGCAACGCTAGATACACCGGTGTAGCAATGACCCACCATGATATATGTGTTGTATCCACACTGTCCATTTGGTGAGATCATTTTAGGTCATGACACCAAAAATCAGGCAGATCCAAAGCTCAAGTGGACCCAGCACAGAAAATAATGGAGATTGAACGCCAACTATTAAAAACTTATGGAGGGCGGCTTGAGCTTCAGATCTGCGTCATTTTTTGTGTCATGCCCTGAAATGATCTCGCCAAATGAATGGACGGCGTGGATACAATACATGGTGGGGTCATTGCTACACCCGGTGTAGCTATCGTAGCTGACTCGTGGTGTAGCAAAAATTTTCTCCCTTTTAGAAGACTTCACTAGATCGAATCCGAGGATACGCACGGTCCGTTGGTCTTGGGTTTTCATTTTTTACAGGTGGGCTTTGCTTCATTCATCCACACCATTGATCTGAGGCACCCCAGCGTCTATGGTCCAAGTGTCCAAAATCTCCAAACTTACAGACATACAACATGGCATGTAATTAAACGGTCAAAAATAGAAATACAGCACTGGACCAAGAGTGGTTGTTGGAATCATTCCATTAGAAATATTCTTTAGGCTTGGGTTCAACTAAGTCGGGCCACATCAGAAACCACGATCTGGATCACTAAAACCATCTGGCCCACTTGTATATCCTTTGTATCGACGGTACGAAGTCCACTCATGAAGAAGGTTCGATACAATACAAACATTTCCAGGAGACGCTTAACGTGCAAATTAATATATGGAGCCCACCGTGATATTTTAATAACATCCAATCCGTCCATCATTTGAGAATCCTGGTCTTCTCCATGTGACCAGAAAATACAGATGATACGAAAGTTAGGTTGGCAACACCACAGTGAACAGTTGGGATGGAGACACTTCCCCTTAAAAACCTTCCCGATTTTATGCAGGTCCCACCGTCTTTTTGTTATGCCATCCAATCCACTCGGAAGATTAAACTGACCGGGATAAAAAAAAAAAAAAAACACCCCAAAAATCAGACCATTCCGAAACTCTGAGTGTACCACAGCACGTGATTTTAGAGATTGTAGGCATGGAATGGTGTGCTCTACCTGCATTTTGGTTCGAAAGGAGTTTCATGGTGCAAGGAGAGTATTAATTAAGGGGCACACATGATGGACGGATTGGATGTAATTAAAATATCACAGTGAGGCCCAGATTTCACCTAAGCTTATCCTTAGAAGTGCTTGTATTAGATCAGTCTCGGAAGGAGATATATGCCTCGTCTCCCCTCTCTCTCTCTCTCCCTCTCTCTATATACACCCATGCAAGCTCCTTGCTACATCCGAAAGGGAAAAAAGAAAAACGAAATAAAGAAATAAAACCAGTCAACGTTAGGGGGTGGAATCTGAGATGTCTTGCGTGTGTGGGATAACTAAAATCATAATCTCCCACCACTTCCTCATGCTTCAATCCTTTCCCATGGCCTCTTTTACGGCCCCTTACACCATCTCAAATGGTAGTCTCGCCTCTAGATCTCTTTGTCTTCTTGTCTGTCGGTACTGCTCATGGATCTTCTCCTTCTCTCTCTTACTCTCAAAACCCACCTTCTCTGCAGCTTCTCCTTCTCCTGAGAACATACCCACATCCAATCCTCCTTTAAAAACAGCTGCAACCATCAACACGAGCCAACGAATTGTCATAGCTCTCAGCATTTCTGCTCTTTTCCTCACTTTGACCCTACTCATGGCTTACTTCAGCTGCATCAGATTCAAAGCCAATAAGAAAATCAGCCACCAAGAAGAAGGCAGGGAATGCGAATCAAAGAAGACCAATGTTCCTGATCGGACTGATTCAGAGTCTCCGTCGAGTTCTGGAGACCTCGCAGTGAAGCAGAAGAATTCGGTGTGGAGATTCGAGTGGGATGAGATCGAGCAGCTTTCATTGAATTTCTCTTCTGTGATAGGAGAAGGCGGTTTTAGCACAGTCTACCTTGCTAGATTATCTGGTTCGACTTTTGGCGCGGTTAAAATCCACAGGAACAGTGAACGGCTCTGTCGTGTGTTTAAACAGGAGCTTGAAGTCTTGATGCAATTACACCATGAAAACATCGTGAAGCTGATAGGATACTGTGATGAACGAGGTGAGCTTCTGAACCAAACCGCTGCATTTTCTTTTATTTGGATCTTTTGAAACTAATGCTATTTTTTCTCCAATTCCTAAATATCCCAAATTGGATTCCAGAAATTTCGTTAATGCTGTGTTTGGATGCATTATTGATTGGATTGAGATTATTTGTCTAATAAAGTTTAAAATCATCAGGCTGAAATTTCCTATCTTATATTCATATTGAAGTTCTGGGCTTCAAATTGCAATCACACTACTTGAACGTGAAAGAAACATAATTGAGATTTGAGGGCTGCTTCATCATTCTGAATACATGAAAAATTATTCATATTTGCCATTTCATCTTCAACTTGCAATTCAATTCATTTGTCCATCCAAACACAGCCTAGTTGTTGACAAACATGTTTTTTGAGAATCCCAAAATTTTCTTCTCCTAATTTCAGAAATCATACAAGAAAATGCAATATAATTCTTGCAAATTTCTCAAACACCCACTAACCAAATCTCCCTTTTTTTCTTGCAGAGGAAGGTGTTTTGATGTTTGAGTATGTCTCGAACGGAAGCTTGCATGATAAGCTCCACGGTCAGGAAGCGATGGGCCACCTCCTTCCTTGGAACCGTCGGATGTTGATTTTGTTCCAGCTTGCACGAGCAATTGAATACCTCCACGACAGCTGCCCTCTCCAAATCATCCACAGTGACATCAAAACTTCCAACGTCCTTCTTGATGATAAGCTCAACTGCAAGCTCTGTGATTTCGGGTGTGCTAGGATGGGGTTTTCATCGACGATCCTTCCATCATCTATGAATCCGGTGATGGGTTCTCCTGGTTATGTCGATCCGCATTACATGAGGACAGGAATCATCTCAAAAAAGAACGATGTCTACAGCTTCGGTGTGCTTCTTCTCGAGCTGATTACAGGAATTGAAGCCTTTTGCTCCGAGAAACAGCAGCTCTTAACATCTCTAGCGGGCCCAATATTGAGAGATACGACAAAGGTGACGGATATGATTGATTCCCGGCTGGCAGGAGAATTTGATGCAGAGGAAGCGATGGCAATGGCTTCCATCTCTGCTCTTTGCCTTCAAGGACAGCCTAGCTTGAGGCCTTCAATGGCCGAGATCTTGCGGACAATGAGGGAGAAGATCCCGTCTGTATCCTTCGTTGCCGGAAGATTCAAAGAAAATGGCAAGAGGGAGCTGTAAATTTCACTCTTCAAAGTAAAAAGAAATTAGTAAAAAAAAAAAAAAAAACCGAGTTCTGGTATAGAAAAATTAAACATTGCTGATTTGAATTTGAAGTTAATCAGAATGACAATTCTGCTCCTTCAAATTCAACTACAGCTGCTATGATATGGTGACGCCTATCGTGAGTAAATTCAATTCGTAATTGGGTAATTTAGTGAGAATACATGGGTTTTTTTGTAATGTTTTTTATAGTACACTGTAGAATATGTGGGACATGGGAGAAATTGGGTTGTTGAGTGAAAGGTGCATTTGAGTAATTTAGAGGGATTTCAAGGGAATCTTCAATTACATTTTTACCCTTACTGTACAGACGTGCATGTTTGGACTTCGGAGAAATGGGTGGTTGTGATGAAATGGGTCCCACTTGCAGTGGGGAGATTGAATGGGATGGGCTGAGAAAGTTGGTGTTTTCTTGGGGTATACGGCCTCGGGGGATTGCGAGGTGGGAAGGGTATCTTTGGAAGAAAATGACGGAATGAGTGTCGACAGTGAAAGCTCCTCTTTCTAAAGCTGTGTATCATGCCATTCTCTTTTACTTTTCAATAATAGAATAAAATGCGCCATCTTTTTCTTTTTTCTCCCTTTTGCTTTTCTTAGCTTTAATGGTGTGAAGAGAGAGGGAGATGCTCAGGGAATCAGAATCTTAGAACTGTTGCTATTGGAGATCTAATTCTCAGCCGTCCGATTTATGAAGTGATTAAAAAAAGAATGGGTTGATATAATCCAATGGCTAGGATGGTCATAGATGAAATCATTATTGGTATTCATGAGTTCGTTTCCCCATGTGGCCAATGGGGCCCACATAAATAAATGGACGGATGATCTAACTAGCCATCTTTTGGTCATTGCTGTGGATGGGCCATGATCCATAATTCGTGCTGGATGGATGTTTCTAACCTTGACTGTTAAATTAAAAGTTCCAGCTAGTTCAAACTTAGTTTCATAAATCAAAGGTCAAATAATCACATTTAAGCCTGGTTATATGTGTTGGAAAACCGGTCAACGGAAGCGATGAAGAGATTCAAACAATTACCACACGATACACACGCAATCAACACAAAGACAATCTATTTTTACATGGAAAACCCTTGTGCGAAAAAACCATAGCACAAAGCGACAGCAACACTATGAATATCAGAAGATTACAGGACTAATCTACCCATAAGCAAACCCAGAAGATGAACAAAGCTCTATCACACCTCACAATCCTCTTCCCAAGCCCTAAACACGAATTAGGACTCCTTGATATTGATTAGAATTCCTATAAGATCGATTTAGAAGCGTATATATAAGCCTCTAACTAAAAATAGAAACAAACTGTGCAAAATCGCACATCTCCGCTTATACACACGACCGATCGGACTCCATTGGCCGACCGGTTGAGTATAGCAAAAATAGTCTAGTGAGATCTGCCTTAAAATCAACCTGTCCAGCCTTAATATATGACCGGTCGGCTCCTCCTGCAGATCGGTCGGCCGACCGGTCTAGAGAGCCCAAAACTGTCCAGAGACTTACTGCCTACCCAGAGCTAAATTTGACCGGTTGGACCAAACTGGCCGACCGGTCGTGTGACTCTTTTTTAGCAAGTTTGAAGTCTTCACCAACAATCTTCACCGAGGCTTCAAACGTCGAACAACCTTCCCTTTACTTCATAAATTATCTCATCTTTAAACATAGTGTCATCGCTTCTTGTGCACTACTGCACTTCCTTAAGTCCTTGCCAATCCCAGATAAGTTACGCAGAACTTGAACTTCTCTGTTTGAACCACCTTGGTCAGCATATCCGCCAGATTCACGCTAGTGTGAATCTTTTCCGGAGTGACATCTTCTTTCTCAAGTACCTGCCGGGTAAAATGGTGACACACATCAATGTGTTTAGTACGAGAGTGATAAACAAAATTTTTAGCCAAATTGATAGCACTAGAGTTGTCACAATTAATCGGCACGACCTCCTGCTGAAGCCCTAACTGATTTATCATTCCCTTCAACCAAACAGCCTTATTGAAGGCTTCTCTCACCACCATATACTCAACCTCAGTAGTAGAAAGAGTCACCACTGACTGAAGTTTAGACATCCAACTAATCGCTCCACTCGCTAACACAAACGAGTATCCGAAAGTCTATCTTTTACAGTTCACACTACCTGCTTAATCAGAATCGACGTACCTAACCAAGTTGTCCTTAGACTTCTCGAACATCAAGACGTAATCCTGCGTACCCCGAATGTATTGAAGTAGCCATTTCACAGCTTCCCAATGTTGCTTGCCTGGGTTAGATATGAATCGGCTAACAGCACCCATAGCTTGTGAAATATCCGGTCTTGTACAGACCATGACATACATCAAACTGTACATAACACTTGAATAGGGCACATGAGACATAACACACTTTTCTTCATTTGTCTCGGGACACTGTTCAAAAACAAATCTTGAAGTGAGCCGCATGGGGAACACACTACAAGAAATTTCATTTTTACCGACAAAATAATTCGTCGGCTTTTAGTAAAATTTCGTCGGGAAATGTTTTTCTCGATGAAATTTTTCGCAGCTAACATCGTCGCAAAAAGGCCGTCGGTAAAGGCTTTTCCCGACGAAAAAAAGTTTCGTAGGCAATAATAAAACCATTACCGACGAAAAATATTATCGAAAAAATATATGATTTTTTGTTAGAAAAAAATGTGATTCGTCGGTAAAAGAAATTTTCCCGACGAAAATTTTCGTAGGTGAAGACTTTTACCTACGAAAATTTTCGTCAATAAAGATTTTACCTATGAAAATTTTCGTCGGTAAAGGTTTTTCCCTACGAAAATATTCTTCGGTAAAAGTTTTCACCTATGAAAAAATCCGTCGGGAAAAGTCTTTACCTACAAAAGGTTTCATCGGTAAAAGTGTTTATCTACGAAAAAATCCGTCGGTAAAAGGTTTTTACCTACGAAATAATTCGTCGGTAAAAGTTTTACAAGTTTATTACCAATGAAAAATTTCGTCGGCAAAAAACTTTTCCATGTTTTTTAACCTATGAACAATTTCATCGGTAATAATATTCCCTTTCCCGGTTCCATTTGTTTTCAAAATTCAGGAAACAATTCCTGATATACACTTGTAAATAAACCTATACATTTTTATCCTATTCACATCCACATACATACGAATAAACAGAAACTACACCATCCATACACAAATAATCCATTCCACATCCACAAACAACCAATATTCATCCATGCACAAATACATATAAGTTAACATTCGTATATTAAAAAAAAGGATCACGAAGATGAAGGCGAAGGTGGCGGGGTATCGGTGTCAAAGCGTGCAGCGAGAGCCTGAAACATCTCCTGCATCCGTCGGTCATGCTCCTGCCGCAACTCCTCGATCCTCCTCTCTTGCTCCTCCCGTCGCCTCTCCTCTTCCTCCCGTCGCCTCTCCTCCTCCTCCTCCCTACGCCTCTACTCCTCATCTCTCTGCCTCTCCAGCTGCTCTCTAATCTCATCGACGATGACCCGTAGCTGCTGAACCTCTCTCTCTCTCTGCGTTATCAGCTCGACGTAGAGCGCTCTCACCAGCTACGGATTAGCTGGAGCCACCTCCAGTGGGTGCCATGAGCTTGGCACCATGGCCAAGCCCACACACATATCCAGAACCGGTGCTAAGCACCTCGCTCAAGATTTTTGGCTCACTCCGCTGACTATCATCGAGAGTGGGCTGATTGCGTATGGTGTCCATCGCCACCTATAATGAAAACATATGAAATTTCATAAAAAATGACATGAATGACATTATTATCAATCAATGCGCAATTAAATTTTACAAAGTAAAGATTTTTACCCAATTCTCACTGGCTCTAGGATGAACCCAAGATCTCGTCGCCTGCCGATAATGAGTCCCTCTGTAGAGGTCTGCTAGTCTAGGCTCCTGGCCGGTGAAGGAATCTCGCTGCGCAATCAAAAGAAAAGAAGACTTATAATAAATGCTAATCAAAATAATATATTAACTTAATAATCATCAATAATTTCTTACCATGTCGTAACGATGTCGTACAAATGACTTTGAACCAGTTACGTGGTTCACTTGTAACTTTTCCCTGTTCGCAGAATTTATTCTACTCCTATTCTGAATACATTATACAAAATACATTGCTATTAATTGCGAATTTAATTGTGAATTTAATTGTTACCTTAAGATATCGTAAATTTGTAAATATTACCTGAAAAGCCTCCGACGAAAATCTCTCGCAGAGTATCTGCCAGTCGTCTGTAGTAACGTGCGGCGGTGCGGATAGTACGGCCTCATCGTGCGTCCTGCATCGCTTGTACCGCTGGTGTAACTCTCCACGGTACTCCTTGAACCGCTCTCTGATCATGTCGTCGATGGCATGAGAAATGTAAGGAACATTCAAATCGAAGTCAAATTTATCCTGCAGTTTCGTAATTAATAAATTAAGACAATAAAATTATTAAGAATAGGACTTAACCGTAAATGAACTTTCACAAAAGAAAATTTCAATTTATTAAAATTTACCTGAAGGCGCTTACGGATGAGCTGTCGCACATAATCTGTCACGTCAGTCCAACGGGGGGTGGTGGCGGGGATCAGAGATCGGCATAGGACACCGACCTCAGACGTAAACAGTCTGGCACTGTCCCCAATAGGTCTAAGGCAGTCCTGTGGGAACTCTACCGCCACCCTACCCTCACGCATAAGTCGTTCTAAAACTAACCCTCGCGTGAGTCCACGTCCTCGTCGGCTGGTAGAAGATGCTGTTGCAAAAAGATATATGTAAGTAACAATATAAACAGAAATTACTAAATAAATGTCTAGACTTACATGCAGTGCCCGGTGTATGCTGAATGTTGAGCTCTTAATCGTGTATATTCTAACCCCAATTCATCACTCATTATGCATGGTTTACATGTTTAAAGGACTATTCTAAGGCATGATTTGTGATTGTAGGAACAAGAGGGAGATTTCACAAATTGATGACTAAATGGAGCTCTTTAAGAGCATTAAGTTCATTGGATGAAGGGTGAAGAAGGACCAAAGAAAGACAAAGCAAGGAGAGAAGAGAAAAGAAGAAAGAAAGAAAGAAATAAAGAAGGAAGGAGGCTAGACCGGTCAAGACCGGTCGGCCAAAGAAGCCCGACCGGTCAAGACCGGTCGGCCACACCATTGGATTCGCTGGATGGATGGACTGCCAGCCCGACCGGTCAAGACCGGTCGGCCAGGCCAGTCCGACCGGTCCAGACCAGTCGGCCATGCATTAAAAGGTTGTTTCTATTTTGGGCTCCGGAAATCTCTGTGCAAGTGCGTAAGTTTACGCGAAATCTGAAACTTTCTTGCGTAAAGGACACCTCCAAGCTATAAAAGGACGTCTTCCCTTCATACCAAAGCATACTAGGACGTGGGGATTGCTTAGGAGACGGATTCTACTTCGAGTTTCTAGTTTTCTTCTTATTTTAGTTATTTTTTTATGTTTTTAGAGGCTTCTAGTTCAAGGATGTTAGAGATGAACTAAAACCTCTTAGCTAGGGCTAAGAGGTGAAGCTTTTGATTCGTTTTTGATGGATTGATGCAACCTAGGTTTCCTTTCATGTTTTAATTGATGAATTTTAGTTCAATATGAGTTTGAATCAAGTACTATTTTGGTTTTGACTTTGATCTCTTGATGACTCCGGGCTCATGTGATTCTTAGTGATCCTAACTTAGTATCTTAGCTTTGAGCATTGTTTATGCTTGTGTAGTTCATTGATCTACCATCGACTCCGGGCATGGTAGACGCTTTGATTACCTTGTGTACAATGGCCTGATTTTCATGTGGGAACTCATTCAACTAAAGTTCTTATCTTTTGTTATATAATCTGTAATAGTTGTTTGTTCATTGATTTTGATTTAATTAGAGTTCTAATCATGAGTTGTAATCAAGTCTAGTGACAGGATTTGATGAAAGCTATGATTATGAATCTCAACTAGATTTGGAAGAAGGGTTGGCCTATACAATTGAGTGTGCCCAAGGCCTGAGCATTGATGGGGGAATTGAATTAATGAATAAGCACTTATTTTGGATAATTGTTGATTTAACCGCTCTATATTCCGATCGGATAGAGATATGAATTCGATTCCGATTGAGTTATGAGAGACCTAGTTGTGTTAATGCATTGAAACTTATCAAAAGTGGATCCTTGGCGCTCTAGTGCCTTTTTAGATTGAAATTACCTTAACCATTCACTGTTTAAACCCAAATCGCTATTTTCCAGTTTTAGTTCTTAATATGATCTTAATTACAAGTTTTTTTAGACAAATTCTGAAGATACCCATACATAAATCTCTGTGGGAACGATACTCGGTCTTTCCGAATTATTACTACTTCGCAACCCTACACTTGGGGAGTGAACAAGTTTTTGGCGCCGCTGCCGGGGATTTCTATGCGGTATTTTTAGAATTTTCTGAAATAACTTCTAGTTGAAATTGTGTTAAGATAGGTTTAGGATTTGTTTTGCTTTCTAGAGTAGGTTTTCTTCTAAATACTAACTTACTTTGTTTTGATTTTTGCAGGATTCTAACATAGGACTAATTCAGGGATTTTTAGGAAGTTAAAGAAGAAGAAGGCATCTTAAGTCACAAATCAGGTTTTATCGTTCTAACCTTACTCTTCTTCTTCTCATACTCATTCCTATCATATTCATCTCTTGTAGAGTGGGTGGAGACTCCTTTTGGATCTCTGAAAGGTAGGCCTTGTGCCACCTGGATTCCTATTGGTCGGCTCTGCCGTCTTGGATCACCCTGTGCTCAGAGATTTCTCTTCTCAACCTTATTCCCCTTTCTTCTTTTTCTGCACTTTTCTCAAAAGACTCAAAGAGTGGGTGGGGAGTTCTTTGAACCCTTATTGACCAGGAGAAATCGGTAACTATCCTTGCTTCTGGCTTAGCCATTGCAAGACACCTTGTGCTTAAGTCTTAGAGAGGAGTAAAGGAAGGAAGGAAGAATTCTTTTTCCTTTTTGTTCATTCTTTTTGGTCTTGCATGCCACATTGGGCTCGGACTTATAATAACCGACTTGTAAGGGACGGAGTAATTGTTGAAGGGATTAATAGAGTGCCTCGTGCTAGGAAACATCAAAATTTTCCTGAAATTAATAGAGAGATGGCTGCAAATCAACCAAATCAAGGGGCTAATCAAAATCCAGCCCCAAACCTTACTGAATTGGATGAGAATGAAGTAGGGGATGTACCTCAACCTAGAACTTTACGTGACTATCTACAACCAGCTAGGACGAGTACTCCCTCTTGCATAATTTTCCCTCACAATGTGGGAAATATTGATTTTAAACCGGGGTTGATCCAACTTCTTCCTAGATTCCATGGACTCGACTCTGAGAGCGCGTATCTACATATTAAGGAATTCGAAGAGGTTATTGTCACAATAAACTATGACAATGTGACCAAGGATACTATAAAACTTAAATTATTCCCTTTTTCCTTGAAAGAGAAGGCCAAATCATGGCTATATTCCTTAAGGCCAAGGTCTATTGGGACATGGGCTGAGATGACTAGGGAGTTCCTAAAAAAATTCTTCCTTACTCATCGAACCAATGCACTAAGAAGGGCCATAATGAACTTCGCCCAAAAAGAAAAAGAAACCTTTTTCCAATGTTGGGAAAGGTATAATGAGCTATTAAACGCATGCCCACATCATGGCTATGAACGGTGGAGGTTGATTAGTTTCTTCTATGATGGATTAAACTCAACCATGCGCCAATTTGTGGAGATGATGTGCAATGGGGAGTTCATGAATAAGGAAACGGAGGAAGCTTGGGATTATTTTGACATGTTGGCTGAAAATACACAAGCATGGGATACATCTAAGCCAACAAGCTCAAAACAATCCCAAACCAAGGAAAAGGGAGAAATTTATGTTTTAGATGGGCAAGATGATCTAGGTTCTAGAGTGGCTAAACTCACACGAAAGGTCGAGGAGATGGAACTAAAGAAGGTGGACACAACCCAACAAAAGGGGGCTGTTGAAACTATTTGTGGTATTTGTGCTTCTAATGTGCATCAAACGCCGGATTGTCCAACAATCTATGCGTTTCGAGAACTTTTATTTGAACAATCAAATGCTTTGAATAGTTATCAACGACCTTTTAGTACTCCAAATTCAAACACGAACAATTCTAGTTGGAGAAACAACCCAAACTTCAATTGGGCGAATGGAAACACGGCTAATCAAAATAATCCTCAAAGGGGGCCCCCAATACAAATGGCCCCACCTCAAATGCCTATAGAGGATACTTTGAAAGCATTCATGGAAGGACAAGCTCAAATAAATCAATCCAACCATACAATAATGCTTGAGCTTAAAAATTCGGTGGAGGAAATCAAGGCTCGCTTAAACGCAAGGGAAGGGATGCTTCCAGCCCAACCCATACCAAATCCAAAACCACAATGCGAAATAAGTGTGCCTAGTTCTTCTAACCAACATATGGAACATGCTAAGGCCATCACCACTCTTAGAAGTGGTAAAATCATTGAAAAATCTAATCCGGTGAAGGTTTCAACGCCTAATGATCCGGTATCTTCCAAAGAGGATGATGGACCTAGCATCACCATGAATGAAAAAGAGCCATTGAAAGAATATAGGCCCGTTGCTCCATTCCCCAACGCTTGATTCCAGCCAAACCTCAAGATAAATATCAGGAATTTTTAGAGGTTTTCAAGCAAGTCAAAATCAACATCCCATTGTTGAATGCCATTAAACAAATACCGTTATATGCAAAATTTTTAAAAGACCTTTGCACGGTTAAAAGAAAAATACATGTGCAAAAGAAGGCATTTTTGACAGAGAATGTGAGTGCCATTATCAACAACGGGATGCCTAAGAAATATAAAGATCCCGGTTGTCCAACAATATCATGTGTGATTGGAGACTACTGGGTGAAACATACTCTACTTGATCTAGGGGCAAGTGTAAACTTAATTCCCTTTTCGGTCTATGAACAATTGGGTTTAGGTGAATTAAAACCCACCAAAACCACATTACAACTTGCTGACCAATCGATTCGTATTCCGAGAGGAGTGATTGAGGACGTTCTTGTCCAAGTTGACAAAGTTTACTACCCGGTAGACTTTATTGTCTTGGACACGAGACCCATGGTTAATATTGGCCCTCAAATTCCTGTCATACTTGGCCGCCCATTCCTAGCTACATCAAACGCTATCATAAATTGTAGGAGTGGGGGCATACAAATGTCTTTTGGCAATATGACGATTGAGTTGAATGCGTTCAATATTGAAAACCAACAAGAGGATGAGGATGAGGAGGTCCACGAAATAAACATGATCAATTCTATTGTGGAAAATGAGTCCCTCTCACCTTTTTACTCCGGTCACTTAGACGAAGAAGTGACTCACTCCCTTGATGAGAACGATGATATGATAAGGGATATGGTCACACTTTTTGAGGCGGTATCGGCATATGACGCTAGCCAAGAGAAGGATGTGGAAACAACACCTTGTTGTGCTTTGAAATCAATTCATATTTCCACACCTTTGTGGATCATGCATACCGAACTCCACCAACCTTGGGATGATCCTTACTCACAATATCAATGCCCAGGAAAATCTGAATGGAGACATATTTTTTCTGATAAATATGATGGTGTTTCCTCATATACATGTGGTGAAAACATTAAGGAACCCGCTGAAATTCTTCTTTGGAATTTTAAGTGGCTCATCTCGATTACTCACACACATGTTTATTGTAAAGCAGGATATTGGATGACCTTACTGCGAAACCTTTTGATCCATCTAATGATTCTACTTGACTTTATGCTTTTGGATGAGTTGTTGGGATTAACCTCCTAGTCTGACGGAGGATAATTTACTAGAATGCTTTCCCATTAGGATTTGCTTTGATAGTTGATTTAGTTGTAATACATCTCCAAAGGCTAATCGTGCCATGGAATATATGCTTCGGGTGATATCTCTCTTTCTTACTCTCCTTTTTATGTCATTGCTCTCATCTCATGCATATTGCATATCTTATTACATTGAGGACAATGTGAAGTTTTTGGTTGGGGGGTGAGATTCTTTAGATGATGAATCTGCTAGCTTTTGTGACAGTTCCAGCAAAGATGTAGAAATTTTTCGATTTTTCTAAAATTCAAAACTTTTTTGGAAAACTTTGATTCCATGCATTCGAGATAGCATGGGTATAAGAAGATGAGATATGAAGTGAGGGATGTTGCAAGCGTTGAATTTTTCTTAATATAATGGTTTTATATGTGAATTCACCTATTTTATGATTGATAGAAAATTTGAACACCTTTGGCACCTAGTTCACATTACACGATTTTCATGATTTGAAAAGGATTGTGTGATTTATGGATTAGCTAGACTTTGATTTGAGGTATTGAGAAACCAAGCCGGGGTACTTTGTCCATCCTTGTCCATGGGAAAATAACGAAAGATATGGATTTCTAAATATCCTATCTAATGTAAAAGAAAAAGGAAAAGGAAGGATGAAATTGGGAATGATGGAAAAATGGTGGAAATTCCGATTAGGGCTACCTACTACCAACCGGGGGATGGTCTACCCGTAACCAAAGCCGGAAATGGGACGTAGTGTGAAAGTCGTCGGAAGGACGGTAAGGCAAATTCCTGTCATAGGCTTGTTGTTGCTCTATACACCTCGAGATCTATAGTTTAATTGATCTATGAAGAAGATAATCCCGGAGATTCATGAGATGAACTTTCACTATGCACACTAGGTTGAATTTGTTCGAGTTCTTCTATTTATCAATCAATCAGCAGGAATTTCATATAAACACTTATTATGTTCTGAGAGTTTGAGGTTTCAACCTTTATCACCTAATTTCTCTGATTTTTATGCTTATGTATTTTGGAATGTATAGAAGAGTAGTTTCTAGAGGAGAGTTGGGTTTTGGAAAATGGAACTTGTTTCACGCATGTTTTGCTCGGGACTAGCAAAATGCTAGTTGGGGGGTGTGTTGAGCTCTTAATCGTGCATATTCTAACCCCAATTCATCACTCATTATGCATGGTTTACATGTTTAAAGGACTATTCTAAGGCATGATTTGTGATTGTAGGAACAAGAGGGAGATTTCACAAATTGATGACTAAATGGAGCTCTTTAAGAGCATTGAAGTTCATTGGATGAAGGGTGAAGAAGGACCAAAGAAAGACAAAGCAAGGAGAGAAGAGAAAAGAAGAAAGAAAGAAAGAAATAAAGAAGGAAGGAGGCTAGACCGGTCAAGACCGGTCGGCCAAAGAAGCCCGACCGGTCAAGACCAGTCGGCCACACCATTGGATTCGCTGGACGGATGGACTGCTAGCCCGACCGGTCAAGACCGGTCGGCCAGGCCAGTTCGACCGGTCCAGACCGGTCGGCCATGCATTAAAAGGTTGTTTCTATTTTGGGCTCTGGAAATCTCTGTGCAAGTGCGTAAGTTTACGCGAAATCTGGAACTTTCTTGCGTAAAGGACACCTCCAAGCTATTAAAGGGCGTCTTCCCTTCATACCAAAGCATACTAGGACGTGGGGATTGCTTAGGAGACGGATTCTACTTCGAGTTTCTAGTTTTCTTCTTGTTTTAGTTATTTTTTATGTTTTTAGAGGCTTCTAGTTCAAGGATGTTAGAGATGAACTAAAACCTCTTAGCTAGGGCTAAGAGGTGAAGCTTTTGATTTGTTTTTTATGGATTGATGCAACCTAGGTTCCTTTCATGTTTTAATTGATGAATTTTAGTTCAATATGAGTTTGAATCAAGTACTATTTTGGTTTTGACTTTGATCTCTTGATGACTCCGGGCTCATGTGATTCTTAGTGATCCTAACTTAGTATCTTAGCTTTGAGCATTGTTTATGCTTGTGTAGTTCATTGATCTACCATCGACTCCAGGCATGGTAGATGCTTTGATTGCCTTGTGTACAATGGCCTGATTTTCATGTGGGAACTCATTCAACTAAAGTTCTTATCTTTTGTTATATAATCTGGAATAGCTGTTTGTTCATTGATTTTGATTTAATTAGAGTTCTAATCATGAGTTGTAATCAAGTCTAGTGACAGGATTTGATGAAAGCTATGATTATGAATCTCAACTAGATTTGGAAGAAGGGTTGGCCTATACAATTGAGTGTGCCCAAGGCCTGAGCATTGATGGGGGAAGTAAATCAATGAATAAGCACTTATTTTGGATAATTGTTGATTTAACCGCTCTATATTCCGATCAGATAGAGATATGAATTCGATTCCGATTGAGTTATGAGAGACCTAGTTGTGTTGATGCATTGAAACTTATCAAAAGTGGATCCTTGGCGCTCTAGTGCCTTTTTAGATTGAAATTACCTTAACCATTCACTGTTTAAACCCAAATCGCTATTTTCCAGTTTTAGTTCTTAATAGGATCTTAATTACAAGTTGTTTTAGACAAATTCTGAAGATACCCATACATAAATCTCTGTGGGAACGATATTCGGTCTTTCCGAATTATTACTACTTCGCAACCCTACACTTGGGGAGTGAACACTGAACCGAAGGATCAGATGCCTGTGATGCACCGTGCGACGTCAATGCTGTCTGCGTCGCATCACGGGTGGAAGGGGTAGATCCAGTGCACGAACGACCTGATCTCCCATCTGGTGTCATGACTGAATATGTCTGAAATACAAACTTATAAATTTAAACAATGTCAATGCAAGTTCATAAACATCATGGTAGAATGAATTTATGCTTATGCTTAGAGAGATGATAAAAATATGATTAGACCATTACACTATAATGCAAGCAGAATATAATAAACCGTAAACAGAATATAAAAGTTGAAAAATCCATTATACATTGTCATTCTATATTAAATACATATATTTCATTGTAATACAAATCAACTTCGGATCAACTATCCGAAATACTCCCTGCGTAAGTTATCGTACGCTGCAGATGTATATGTCAAGCTGTATGAAGCACTCGACATTGTTACAGCTAACATGCCAGTCACAATAGGAGAAATCTGATCTCTCGGGACTCCGTTCATATGTGCAAGTGACAATGTTGCATCTTACATATGAAGTTTCCCGCGGTTATATTCCTCCATCAGGTCCGAAATTTCTTTAAGATTGTATAATCTTTCATCTGAGTCATCGTTTTCCTCCCTACATTTATCGACCAGATCGGGTATCTCTCTGGCCCTACCAGAAGAATATAGGGCAGGAAAGTCCATCTGCAACAGCTGATGAAGTATGCTGCGTGCTTCCACTATGCTCCAGTTTGTGGAGGACATGATCAGAAAGTTACTTAACTGTAAATGTGGATTATAAACAAGTCAATTCAGGAAATAAATCATGACTTGTAAAACATATATACATGTAATAATCAAATTAATCGAATTGAAAATGACATGTAAATCTTGTATACATTTAATAATCGTCGTCTGAATCATTATCGCTTAGGTTTCTTTCTTCTTCACCATCACTATCGCTGATCAATATTTTCTCTTCATCGTCTGCAACGTCGTCATCGATGAAAGCGCTATCATCTCTAACAATGTCATTTATGATTGAGGCATCAACATGATCAGGTGGCACATCATCTCTATTCAATTGCATCACATCAATATCAACATTTGGATCATTCCCTCTATCTCAAGATGGCATGTCTTCTTGATATGCTTGTTCAACTGACGACGTTCCATTTCCCCCTTCATCGTTATCTTCAACGTCTAGTTCGGGAACGTCAAATATGTTCCTGGGCTTTATTTTCTGCACTACGTGCTAAGAGCCGCCTAACTTGGTATCAGCGAGGTAGAATACTTGTTCGGCTTGGCCGGCTATGATAAATGGGTCATCTTTAAACCAATTTCGAGATAAATTTACGCTCGTGAAGTAGTCATCAATCTGTATTCCCAACTTTTTATTTCCAATGTCCCACCAATCGCATTTAAATAAGTACACCCGCTTTCTCGTACAATAGCTCAGCTCAATAATATCCGTCAAAACGTCATAAAAATTAATTTCTACCTCCTCATGTGTTCCCTTCACAACCACCCCACTATTTTGTGTGGTCCTATACTTCTCACGCTCTTCAGTGTGGAACCGAATCCCGTTTACAATATAACCTGTATATCTAGATACATGTCTATCAAGGCCACATACCAGTGAGTAGAGTGCATCAGACGCATCCACAGAGTTGTTAGCGCACAACATCTTCATTTATCATCACGTACAGAATATAAATGTTTATGGATTTGAGATTAGGTGTAAATATTGTGCAATACAACAATATTGTAAGTGTGGTGAGATAGAAGGTAAATTAATCTTACACGTTTTGTGAACCATTCTGGAAACTGATCCTGATGCATTCAATCATAATTTGTAGGGTATTGGGACTTTATCTCCTCGATGTGTTTGCTATACACAATTGGCACATTGTTAGAAAGAAATTTTGAGATTACGTGTATGTAGATATACAATTATCGATCGAAGACTTAGTCCAAATACGACTCTATTTCTTCATAGTTATACAACACATACCACCGCGCCTTCGCTTGATCCCGAAGGTCCATATCCTAAAATGTCGGCGATCCTAAAGGACGGACGTTATGTGCGAATACAGATATGAGTCCTTGTTCATGCTCCTGCCCATCATCAGTATTCCGATCTTCTCGGTTGAATCTAGTTTATATGCCACGAAGATACATGGAGCAAAATGTCAGGCACTCATTATCAATGTATGCCTCAACAATGGATCCCTCTGGACGTGCCTTATTCCTCATATATCGTTTTAATGTGTGAAGATATCTGTACACAAAATCACTATGTTTAGGACATGAAAACATAGATATACGTAGTTTATGGAATGAATAAAAATTTATGATCATTGTTCTATCACCTTTCGATCGGATACATCCAACGATATTGTACTGGGTCTGCAAGCTTCGCTTCGTGCGGTAAGTGAATCGATAGGTGTGCCATGACATCGAAAAACGCAGGTGGAAATATTCTTTCAAGTTTGCAAAGGATTATGACAATATCCTTCTCCAGTCGTTTAATAACCTCTACATTCAAAGATTTCGAACACAAATCTTTAAAGAATATCTCCAACTCAATCAGCGTAGCACTGACATCCCTGCTAAGGAATCCACGAATCGCAACCGGTACTAGATGTTGCAGAAGGACGTGACAGTCATGACTTTTCATTCCTGTTACCTTACAGTCCATAATGTTTACGCGCCGAGAGATATTCGATGTATACCCATCGGGAAACTTCTCCGATCTCAACCATTCACATAAACGTTTTTTCTCTAGTTTTGTCAATGTGTAGCAGGCCGTTGGTATAGTATATGAATTTTCATGTGGTTGCAAGTGTAACTCTTTCCTTAAACCCATTGCTTGTAGATCCAATCGAGCCTTAAAACTGTCTTTTGTTTTCTTCTCTATGTTCATCAATGTTCCAAAGACATTGTCACATATATTCTTCTCAATATGCATGACATCCAAGTTATGTCGTAATTTCAGATGACTCCAATAAGGCAACTAAAAAAAATGCTCTTCTTCCTCCAGTTATACTCCAATACTTACGTTTTCTCTTCTTCAAGTGCGGTGCCTTACCAAATATAACTTCTTCAACGTTACTCAGTTGTTGTAACACATCTTCTCCAGATAGTTCTTTCGGTGGTGGCCTATGATCTTGTTTGCCATCAAAGATTATCGTCTTCCTGCGCCAACTATGATCCCTCGGACGGAAGCGACGATGGCCCATATAACACGTTTTTTACCATGCTTCAATGACAATGAACAAGTCTCAGTACTACATGTAGGACAAGCCAACTTTCCCTTTGTGCTCCACCCAGATAAATTCCCATATGCAGGGAAATCATTTATTGTCCACAAGACCGCTGCATGCAATCGAAACGTTTGTTCTGCAAAAGTGTCATACGTCCGGACACCTTGACTCCATAACTCGTTTAACTCATCTAGTAACGGTCGCAAATACACATCAATGTCATTCCCCGATGACTTGGGTCCAAGAATAAGCAACGACATCATAAAAAATGATTCCTTCATACACAACCAAGGAGGTAAATTGTAGGGCATAAGTATCACTGGCCACATACTATACGAGCTACTCACATTACCAAATGGATTAAAACCATTACTTGCAAGACCTAGCCGAACATTACGAGAATCCTCTGCAAACTAGTCATATTGTTTATCAAAATGTTACAAGGCTTTAGAGTCAGCGGGATGCCTCAATGTATTATCATCATGAACGCGTTTCTCCTTATGCCACCTCATATCTTCAGCCGTCTTGCTCAACGTAAACAATCTTTGTAATCTGGGTTTCAATGGAAAGTACCTTAACACCTTTTGTGGAATTTTCTTACGCTTATCTTCGTCATATTTCCACCTAGACTCTCCACATTGTGGACACTCTTCAACATTTTCATGTTCTTTCCAATACAATACACAATCATTTATACATGCATGTATGAGGATGTAACCAAGGCCCAAGTCTCGCATTAAGGATTTTGCCTCGTAATGAGACTTAGGCAATGTCTCACCTTCAGGTAATACTTCTTTCAACAGGCCAAGTAACATGTCGAACGATTTGTTACTCCAACGATTTATTGTCTTTAAATGAAGTAACCTTGTAAGGAAATTCAACTTGGAGAAGTTCCGACACCCCGGATAGAGTGGACGTTGCGCATCCCTCAACAACCTACTAAACTTTTCTGATTCGGCATCACCCATAGGAGGAATATCCTGACTACTACTTGTTGCTGCAAAATCAGTATCCGCAATTGTTCCCCTTAACACATCCCCTATGATATCTTGCATATCGTCAACATCTTCATCCTCCTCATTAGGCACAATTGGGTCAGCAAGGACTTCAGTGGCCTCAACTCTTTGGTGGAAGTCTTCATCATGATGAATCCACCAAGTGTAACCCTAGTCAATCCCAACTATGAACAAATCATCTTCCACTTTCTCTAAAGTCTTATGAACCATGTTCTTGCATTTTCGGTATGGACACCTAATTTTATTACCCGAATCTGCCCGATATCTCGCAAATTCCATGAACTCCTTAACACCTTGTATATACTCTGTGCTAAACCTATTCTTAGCTCGCATCCAACTCTTATCCATATCTACAATGCAAAGATTAGAGTCAGGTTTAGTTTAGAGTTGTGGATTTAGGAATAGGTGTCGGTTTAGGTTAGGTGATTTGAGTTTAGATTAGGTTTAGGCATAGGTTGAGAATTTCGGGTTCGGGATCGGGTTTAGGGTTATGTTTTCGTGTTTGGGTCTAAGTTTAGGTTAGGTGAATGGATTTAGGAATAGGTGTAGGTTTAGTTTAGGTGATTTGAGTTTAGGATTAGGTTTAGGCATAGGTTGAGATTTTCGGGTTCGGGATCGGGTTTAAGGTTATCTTTTCGTGTTTGGGTCTAAGTTTAGGTTAGGTGAATGGATTTAGGAATAAGTGTAGGTTTAGTTTAGGAGATTTGAGTTTAGGATTAGGTTTAGGCGTAGGTTGAGCTTTTCGGGTTCGGGATCGGGTTTAGGCTTATGTTTTCGTGTTTGGGTCAAAGTTTAGGTTAGGTGAATGGATTTAGGAATAGGTGTAGGTTTAGTTTAGGTGATTTGAGTTTAGGATTAAGTTTAGGCATAGGTTGAGATTTTCGGGTTCGGGATCGGGTTTAGGGTTATGTTTTCGTGTTTGGGTCTAAGTTTAGGTTAGGTGAATGGATTTAGGAATAGGTGTAGGTTTTGTTTAGGTGATTTGAGTTTAGGATTAGGCTTAGGCATAGGTTGAGCTTTTCGGGTTCGGGATCGGGTTTAGGGTTATGTTTTCGTGTTTGGGTCAAAGTTTAGGTTTGGTGAATGGATTTAGGAATAGGTGTAGATTTAGTTTAGGTGATTTGAGTTTAGGATTAGATTTAGGCATATGTTGAGAATTTCGGGTTTGGGATCGGGTTTAGGGTTATGTTTTCGTGTTTGGGTCTAAGCTTAGGTTAGGTGAATGGATTTGGAATAGGTGTAGGTTTAGTTTAGGTGATTTGAGTTTAGGATTAGGTTTAGGCATAGGTTGAGAATTTCGGGTTCGGGATCGGGTTTAGGGTTATGTTTTCGTGTTTGGGTCTAAGTTTAGGTTAAGTGAATGGACTTAGGATTAGGTGTAGGTTTAGTTTAGATGATTTGAGTTTAGGATTAGGTTTAGGCATAGGTTGAGAATTTCGGGTTCATGATCGGGTTTAGGGTTATGTTTTCGTGTTTGGGTCTAAGTTTAGGTTAGGTGAATGGATTTAGGAATAGGTGTAGGTTTATTTTAGGTGATTTGAGTTTAAGATTAGGTTTAGGCATAGGTTGAGAATTTCGAGTTCAGGATCGGGTTTAGGGTTATGTTTTTGTATTTGGGTCTAAGTTTAGGTTAGGTGAATGGATTTAGGAATAGGTGTAGGTTTAGTTTTGGTGATTTGAGATTAGGATTAGGTTTAGGCATAGGTTTAGAGTTTCGGGTTCGGGATCGGGTTTAGGGTTAGGTTTCCGAGTTTGGGTCTAGGTTTAGAGTTAGGTGAATTGAGTTTAGGTTTAGGTTTAGCCGTAGCTTATAGGTTTTAGTTTTAGGTTTATGGTTTCGGGTTTAGGGTGTAGGTCTTGGAGACTCAACCAACTCATGGATAGGTCCGACGCACATCCGGGTCTGCTCCACACAAAGCGAGCCTATCCAAATGGCTAGGCCACCCATATTGCTGTCCATAGGAAATGGATAGCTTCATCATGGTCATAACAGTGGTTCCCACCTTCCAGGGACCCCTGCTCAACATCCGGATAGTTCCGACGCACATCCGTGTCTGCTCTATCAATTTCTAGCTAATACATAAACACGGGCCTGTCCAAATGGCCAGGCCACCCACATTGCTATCCATAGGAAATGGACAGCTTCATCATGGTCATAACAGTGGTTCCCACCTTCCAGGGACCCCCGCTCAAAACTCGGATAGCTCCGACGCACATCCGGGTCTGCTCCATTAATTTTGAGCTAATACATACACATAGGCCTAGTCCAAATGGCCAGGCCATCCATATTGTTGTCCATAGGAAATGGACAGCTTCAACATGGTCACAACAGTGGTTCCCACCTTCCAGGGACCCCCGCTCAACACCCGGATAGCTCCGACGCACATCCGGGTCTGCTCCATTAATTTCGAGCTAATACATAAACACGGGCTTGTCCAAATGGCCAGGCCACCCATATTGCTGTCCATAAGAACAGGACAGCTTCAGCATGGTCACAGCAGCAGTTCCAACCTTCCATGGACCCCCGCTCAACATCAATATCAATCAACTACTCTTAATCACAAGTATCATGTTCGTCATCTAATTTGCCACTAAATGATAATATAATAAAATCAGTCGCCCATCCAAGGATGGATAGATTGAAATGCTATCATTATTTCCATTTAACTGCCCAAGCCTAAATTTCGACAGCATCTCCCCTTATCTCTTCAGATATATTTATCTTACATTTCATTTCCACGTCAACTATCCACACATTGTGTGGATTAAATTGACAATGGAATTAAACATAAGAAACATATCCAGAGAGAATTGGAGAGTTACCGCACGAAACTAATGACAAAGCATGTAAATGACAAATAACGAGAACATTCCAATCTATCCAACCTTGGACTGTCCAACAGGACAATTTGGCAGATTTCTATACCTCCAAAACACACTTTATCTATGCTCGGCAATATAGAAATCTCCAAATGGGCTAACTGATTCTATTATACTACCATTCGTGGACAAACAATAACTATTAATAATAAGCCAAATACATCCACAACATACATCTACATTAATCAACCACGGGTAGCTCCGACGCACATCCGGGTTTGCTCCATCAATTCCAGATACACAAGCACATGAAAATGACAGAATCATCAACACCATGAATCAAGTCTAATCAAATACCTAATAACTATTTTCTGAACAAATAAGTATGTATGGGGCCCACCATGGGAAGCGGATTGCGTCCACACGCTCTTATCGTGTAGAGTAAACTCAGTTGGGCCCACCTAGAATGTATGTGATTTATCTATTCCGTCCTTATGTTTTTCCACCTCATTTTAGTGGTTGAGCCCAAAATTTAAGCATATCCAAATCTCAAGTGGACCATGCCATGGGAAACAGTGGGAATAATGATTTCCACCATTCCCAGGCCCTACAGTGATCTTTATTTGTCATCCAACCTGTTCATAAGATCACATGGATATGGATGAAGGGAAAACACAAATATCGGCTTGATCCAAAACTTCTGTGTCCTCCGAGAATTTTTCAATGATAGACATTCAGTTCACACTTGTGGTGTGGTCCACTTTAGATTTTGATATGCTTCATTTTTGGGCACCATACTTAAAATTTCCTGTTAAGATGGATGGACGGAGTGGATAAAATACGTAAATCACTCTGGGCCCCATAGAGTTTACTCCACACAAATATATGCTTGATTCAAAACATCGGACAGCGACGGTGGGCCCCACAGTCAGTGGAAAGCGACGGTGGGCCCCACAGCAGTGGACAGCAACGGTGGGCCCCACAAATTTGGGATTTTAATTTAGGGATTTTAATTAGGAGTTTTTAATTAGGGATTTTAATTTCAAAATCCCTAATTAGGGGATTTTTATTTTGAAATCCCTAATTAGGGATTTACTAAATCAGTGGGCCCCACCAAATAGTGGACAGCTAAGGCGGACCCCACATGCAATGGACGGTGGACAGCGACGGTGGGACCCACATGCAACAGCAACGGTGGGACCCACATGCATTGGACAGCGATGGTGGACCCACATGCATTGGATTTTGGCAGAGGGGCCCACAATCAACAACAAGGAGAGAGAGAGAGAGAGGAAATGGAGGAAGAAGGAAGGGAGAGAGGGTTACCGGAGGTGGCGGTGGCGTATGGAGGCTGGCTGAGGCTCTTGGCTAGCTGCGGTGGGACGCCGGTGAGATGGTCGGCTGAGATGGTGGGACGCCGGTGACCGAACGCCGGACGACAGTGGTCGGCGATGAGAGAGACGGAAGGTGAGGGCTGGAGCTTGACGGCCGATCGAGAGAGAGAGAAAGAGCGAGAGAGTGAGAGAGAGAGAGAGAGAAAGAAATGAGGGCCGATCTGGCTGTTAAAAAAATTAAAAGACTTTTACCGATGAAATTTTTCGTCGGTAAAAGTCAGTTCAAAAACTTTTACCGACGAAAATTTTCGTCGGTAAAAGTGTTTCTCACTCTTAGCGGGAACTTGGCTTATTATTACCGACGGCTAGCAACCGTCAGCAATAAGGACTTTTACTGACGAACTTTTTTGTCGGTAAAAACTTTGACTTTTACGGACGAAACTTTTCGTCGGTAAAAGTGAACTTTTTTGTTTTCATTTTTAGTGACGGGTTACTTCATCGGCAATAAACTTTTTACCGACGAAATTTTTATTTCGTCTGTAAAAGTGTATGGCGGGAAAGAATATAGCGGTGGCAGGAGATTTTTACCGACGATATTTCAATTTCGTCGGGAAAAATGGTTTTTCCCAACGAAAATTATTTCGTCGGTAATACTTTCGTCGGTAAAAATCTGTTTTCTTCTAGTGACACTAACTGGTTTGGACTTGTCCATCTCATACTTTATCAACACCTTCTCAAGGTATTCTGCCTGAGATAACCACAACCTGCTCTTCTTCTTGTCTTTATGAATATATATACCAAGAATCCTCTTTGCAGCCCCGAGATCCTGCATCTCGAATGTCCCTGAAAGTTAAGTCTTCAACACATCAATGTCAGACATACTATGACTAACAATAAGCATGTCATCTACGTACAACACCAATATGAGAAACTTCTCATCACTCAGTGTCTTGTAATAGACACAATGATCGTACTCACTCCTGGAAAAGCCCTGACTCATCATGAAGTAATCAAATTTCTTGTACCACTGCCTAGGAGACTGTTTAAGACCGTACAACGATCTCCTCAACCTATAAACATTGTTCTCTGTCCCTTATACTGTATAACCTTTTGGCTGCACCATGTAAATCTACTCTTCCAATTTTCTATGCAGGAAAGCAGTCTTTACATCCATCTGTTCCAACTCGAGGTCGTATTGGGCAACCAGTGCCAACACGAACCTAATAGATACTTGCTTCACAATTGGCGAAAAAATCTAACTGAAGTCCACACCTTTATGCTGAAAATACCCTTTTGCCACCAATCTTGCATTGTATCTATCATGTTTCTTCCTGAAAAATCTACTTGCACCCAATCGCTTTTCAACCCACAGGAAGCTCTACCAACTCTCATGTCTCATTCTTATACAGAGAGTCCATCTCGTCTTGCATTGCTGCCTTTCACTTTTCAGCATCTACATCATTTAGTGCATCCACAAAGTTAGAAGGATCCCCCTCATCCGTAATGTGGGCAAATGCAACGTTCGAGTCATCCCTATACCTTGCCGGTAATATGCGATCTCTAGGTGGGTTTCTTCACACAGGTGACTGCTCCACCTAATCCTGTACCTCTGTCTGCATCTTAGTATCGGTCCATGTTTAATCTCTGTCACCCTGGATGTTAACAATCTCTGATTTTTCTGGTTCCTATGGTGCATCCTTTCGGAACAAGGAACCCCCATTAAACTTGACATCACGGCTCAAGGTGATTTTTCATGTGACAGGGTCGTATAATCTGTAACACTTCACTCCATCACCATAGCAACAAAGATTCATTTTCTAGCCATATGGTCAAGCTTATCTCTCTCAACTGACGGTACATGAGAGTAAACCTCACAACCAAAGACCTGCAGACTTGAGTAGTCTATTGAATGACCACTCCATATTTCCTCAGGGATTTTACATTCAATTGCCATAGAGGGTGACCAATTTATCAAGTAACAAGCCGTGTTAACGGCCTCAGTCCATGGCTCTTTGCCCAACCTAGTATTACTAATTATGAACCGGACTCTCTCTAAGAGAGTCTGATTCATCTGCTCTGCCACACCATTCTGCTCTGACATGTGGTACACTGTGTTGTGCCTCACGATCCCCTCCTCCTTACATTACATGTTAAACTCCCTGGAAGTGAACTCACTTCTATTGTTAGTTCTCAAAACCTTTAATTTCTACCCTGATTGATTCTCCACCATGGCCTTCCAATACTTGAAGGTCGTGAAGACATTGAATTTATATTTTAGGAAATAAACCCAAACCTTCCTACTATAGTCATCAATAAATGACACAAACCATGATGATCCCCCAACAGAAACTATAGGCGATGCCCCCCATACATTGGAATGGACATATTCAAGCACCCTTTTACATACATGTTCTCCCTCCCTTAAATGATGACCTAGACTATTTCCCATACATTCAATGCTCATATATACTAAAGTTTATGGATTTAAAAGAGGGAATTAAAGATAGTTCAGAGAGTACCTTCATGCCCCGCTCGCTCATGTGGCCCAGACGGGCATGCCACATACGTGCATATTAAAATTGCGCCTTTTGGTCTACTACACTTGTAAAGGCGCGTACGCTTGTGTAGACACCCCACCTTTAGCTACAAAGCTGGTTGAGATAGCTGAATAGATGGAGGTCCATACCCCTAAACCCCATGTCCAAACACAACCAAACTCACCCTTGTAAGCCCCAATTCATAGCCCAGCTCAAGCCTGAACCCAATCGACTCACCCCTAAACATAAGCATGAAAAACCCCCCATAAGAAAAACTAACCCAAAAATTCTAAAAAGTCAAACTTGGTGAGTCAACCCGTTGAGTTAAATTACCGAGTCAACTCACCGGGTCATTCTAGCCCCTGCACCCAGTCAACTCACTTTGTCAGTCCATCTTTTAAACCTAGTCAACTCACCTGATTCCGAGCCACAGCTTCGGATTAGGTCCGAACCTCGAACCAACAGCTTTTCTGCTTTAGGTTCGGGAGCCGTACACTTAGAAGCTGGAGTGGAGATTCCGTACGGGTGGCCCCTTGGGGGCCGCCCAAGCTTATTTACCATAATGCCACTGCTTTTAGCTACCGCCCAAGCTTAGTTACCATCGCTGCCACTGCTCGCAGCTATAAATACCACATTCCCCATCTTGTTTCATCATCCATCAACTTCCAGAGAAAACCCAGCAATTTCGAAGTTCTCCATTTCCCTTTAGCCCGTTCCCCCACCAAGGAGAGCCCAAGTGAGAAGAGCCTAACCCTGGCCCAGCCTAGCCTGACCTTGGTCCAAGTCTCCCAAGCTATGTAAATCTCAATCTTAGCCGCTCAAAGCAAACCCTTGTGACACCTCCGTCCATCTAGTTACTCTCATATCAGCATCATCTCATTCGCATTTAGCATAAGTGTAACATTTACTATTCTTCCAACCCCCCTTCTTATCATCCCACTGCAAGCACTTTAATTGATCAAATACATAGCATGCATCCAGCACCTGTCAGTTCGAGCGTATGCTTTGGGCTTTCTTGTTAATGGAAACTTGCCCATCAGAAACTCTTACTGTTCAGACCTACATTCATGTATCATATCATTCATGAGAATGTACAAGGATTAAATCAGACTTTCAAGTATTAGTTCGATTCTGTGAAGTAAAGATCGTACTTCAGTATAGGCAGAGTAGGTGCCTAACACCTTCCCACCTTGTAACCGTGATCCCTTACTTCGAATCTCTGACCGCAGATCAAAGGGCGCCATTTTAGAGGAAGGAATATTCGGATTCCCTTCTCTAACGTTTCTACGGGGTCTAGCCGGTTGTAGATTCGAAGTAACTAGCTAGTGGCGACTCTAGTCTTATATGAACTCATCCAAACATATCAAATAACACGTCAACCAAAACAGCCCTTGAGAACGAGGCGAGCTAGTGGCACAATGACGATTCGCGCGCGCACCCCCTTATCGAAAGGGAGGGTTGGGAGCGCGGAAAGGCGAGCATCCACATAATGGCGACTCTGTTGGGGATGTGCTAGTTCCACTAGTCGCGATCCAACTGAAAAAACAGAATTCTTCCTGTACTTAAAAGTAAAAAATCCTTATACAATCTCATCTGCATAGCATTCTACACATAAACAAAAAAAATAAAAAATTCCAAAAAAAAAGTAGAGCATACTTTCCCACCATTACTCCTCCAAACCAAATCACCCTGCCACGTCAAATACAAAACCGACATGGCTCTCCAATTCCCTGCCCTCAAAATACCTGAGGCTTCCTCTTCATAGTTAAACTCGAGAGAATCCATGTCAATTCCTAGCATCTAAGAGCTACAACAAAGCATGAAGGTCATATAGGAAATGTTTTTGCAATTCATGCAAGCACAAGCTACAGTAGTCAACAATCAAGTTGGCCCAGTTCAGCAACCTCAACAACCATCTAAGGCCCCTCGGCCTCTAGTGCATCCTAACGACAACCGCCAGGGATCACTCAGGACTTTCGATACCCTCCTAACAGGAGCCTTCAATTAGAACAAACCTCAACGTCATGGTATTTCTTCCAGTATCCTCCTGCAAATGAGAGCCATTTTCAGTCACATCCCACAACCAGAACTCCCAGCCAATTCCAACATCCTCTCCCTAATGGGAGTTCCAGCCAATTTCAATATCCTCTGTGATTGGGATTTCTTTGCAGTCTCTGTTCTCAACTCCAGTCCAGCAAAGTCCCTATAATGGGAGTAATTACCAGGCCCAATCTCCTTCAAGTAGGAATCATAGGAGCATCAATGACACCAATTATTACAAAAGAGGGCCAGCTCAGTCCTGGTAAGGGGTAAGATCTCCTTCATTTAGTCCCTCTGAAATCGAACAACTCCGAGAGCAGAAGCAGTAGGAGATGGATCTTCCATGCACTAAGTTCAGGGTCCATTTCCCAATGCAATGGTACTTCCAGTCTTTCAGGTACCAAAATTTAAAAGATATGATGGGACAGGGTGTCTTATAGACCACCTGAGATTATTTTGTAGTGAGCTAGATGCTGTGGCAGGCAACGACGAAGTGTTTATCCGTCTGTTTCAAAAGTCCCTAAAAGGCGACTATTAGATTGGTACACATTACTGGACTATCATCGAATCAAAACTTGGGAGCATCTTTCTCAAGCATTTGTCAATCGTTTCATGTACATTCTTAACTCAGCACCCAGAAGGGCAGATCTTGCAGCCTTAAGGCAGGGGAATGATGAGTCATTATCAACTTACATTGGACTGTGGCGGGCAATGGCCGTCAGAATGAAGACAGACATCGACAATAAGGAGCAAATCTCTGTGATCATCCACTCGGCAAATTCAAGCATCTTTGGATACCTCGTCTCATATCCCTATGCCAACTTCACCCAACTCATCCGCGACGAGGAACAAGTCGAAGCAGAAATAAGGGGTGTGATGATCTCCCCTTGGTGGCCTCATTAGGCCTCTCCAATACAACCGCTAGTGGAAGGTGAGTCTACCAAATACGAAAGCGATAATGATAGTGTTCCCGTCTCCCATCTAATGGACGAAGATGATCTTGTCGCCTCTACCGAAGGTACACTATTCCTCCCTCGGCATAGACAACCACAGCAACAGCCAAGATGGAACTCACAGTTCCCTAATCAAGGTTGGCAAGGGGCACCCCTAACTAGTCTAGTTTCAGAACCCCTCATCCTGCAAGGGGCATCTTTAGTCGATCCATTCTCCACTCATCAGCCAAGAAGAGCCTCCTCTCCAGTTTATCGGTGTCATCGACTCTAGTTCAGAGTTTTAACCTCCCATCTTGCAAGGGGCACCTCATCTATTTCAATTCCAGAGACCATCATCATGCAAAGGGCACCTCCAGTTGGCACAACCTGCCCATTCCAATCAACCAAGGGGATGACCTCCCCATTGCAGCATTACTCAACCAAGGGCACAGCCTGCCCATTTCTCAAGCAAACAACCAGGGGCACAACTTTTCCATAGCACCTGCCTATTCAGATTCTACTCCAGCCATCATCCTCTAAGAAGAAAATCCTTCCTTGGACAACATGCCACATGCCTTAGCAGAGTCAGGTCCCAACTTCAATTGTGTGGCCACTATCGAGGGATTCAAAGGGGAGATTGATTTCAAGTTTTAGATTGGTCCAAAAACATCAATCATCACTCTTCAGGTCTTGGACATCTCAGCTTTAGTCCATCTCCTCCCTAATCGGACCTGGTTTCATAAAATCGGTGCCATCTCTTTAAATCTTCACCAAACGGTTAAGCACATCTTCAGAGATAGAGCGATCACCATCATCACCAATCCTGAACAAATCTCCATTGTAGAAGCAGCCGAATTGGGAGCCTAATATCCCAATTATAGACTTACAATGCTTCAATAAGGACATCCCATGCCAAAGTCTTGTGTTTGAGACTCTGAATCACTTTCCTCGAGCATGTCCTATCAGATCAAACTACGTCTTCCTTCCCATCAAGCGTTAAATCTTCTACTATCAGCTCGAATATCAAGACTCAACCCAAATCATGGGAGTTCAAGAGAATTTTGATAGAGGAAGACTGCGATATCAACCTACTCTGATTAGGAAACCAAAGCACGGTAGTATCAGAAGAAGACATGGTCGTCAAGAAGAAGGCAATCCCTGCATCTGCACACCAATCCAGTTTATCAATGCAGGGACTATATATCCTGATGATGGGATGGATTCCACCTTCGATGATCAAGCGAGTAAATTGAGTCTAATAGAGTTACCCAAAGGAGACTTAAGGGGGCAGGAATTTCACTCGATGGACCGGACCGCAGTCCTGGTCCCACCTTAGCTGGATGAACCCGAAAAGCTGCAATACACCGGGGATGAGCCAAGAGAAGTCACATCAAACACCAACTTGGAGCCCAATTTCAGATCTACCATGACATTTGGACACGACGATGAGGGTTCACCTACTGATCCCTTTAGCCCTGCCTCCTGAGGGGAAGGGGTGCAGGGCAGTAGCAGGCTTGTAGTCCCCATGACAACCAATAAAAGTCAACAGTGCTCGGCTCCCCAAGTCGAATCAGGCAACCCCTGGTTCACATAGCCATTTTGCTCGAGTCTTTTACAAAGTCTTTTACAAAAAAATTCGAAAAAAGAAATCAGAAGATCCAAAAGCCAAAAACACCGAATATTTCAAAATTAAAAAAAAAAATCATCCCAAGCAAAAAAAATCAGAAATCTTTCAAATGCTAAGTCTCTCTATCAAAGCACTTGAGTATGAAGTTGACTAATATGATTTCGATTTAGAGTTGGACTTCAAACTCAAGGGTCTGGACAAAGCCAAATGATGTGAAAAATGATGAGCTAACTCTCAACCTAAGAGGGTCTCCTTGAAATTTCAAACCAAATGCCAATGCCATCTCGAAAATTTTTAAAATTGTAAAGCTAGGATCACCCGAAGCCTTTATGGAAGTGTGCATTAAGAATCCTTGTCCCTGGAAGATAAGCAGAGAATGATTGAACTCTTGAAGTCATGACTACCCAATCTGACATTCTAGGAAGACTTGTCCAGACTCAATCAAAGGCTTATTAACAAATCATGGAATCAAGCCTATCAAGAAGATGCTGCCAAGACTATGCTTGCATTACATGTTGGAGTATGCAACTGAATGAATGATCGGAGAAACCTCGCTGCTCGATGAAGACAAGATTGCTGCCAACATGTTAGAAAATACTTCAAGTGTCAGCAGCATGCACATCGAATCCATGTGTGTGCTTCAAAACTCTACAACCTGACAATGCTCCAGCTATTCCCTATATGAGGTATCTACATCAACGGAAAGATTAACTCGGCATCATCTAATAATTGATTACTTCACAAAGAGGAAGGAGGTAACATTCTGATCTCGCGCGATAATTCTCATGAATAATGACATCATGAATTGTTAAGGGTTCCCACATGCTATCAACATTGGCAATGGGACATCCTTCGGAATCTAAGGATGGAGGAGTTCCTTGAGAAGCTTAAAATTAGAAGATAGACCTACGAGTTCGAGTCAAAATCATGTCACTATGAGTGCTGAAGAAGAATGAAGCCGAAGAAAGAAAGTCATATTGGGTTTACAGCAAGCACTGCCGCATCTATCGGACTCAAGGGTAAGGCCCAAGGATCAGAGAAGTTCTTCCGGGAGGCATCCTTTCGACTCACCAACATGAGGGGTGGATCTTCCTAAGCCAATCAACGCTGACAATGTGAAAATCTCTCACAAGTAAGCCAATCCAACCTTATCAAGAGTTACATTAGTAGAGATGAAGTCAAGAGGTCAGGGCTTAGACCTCTGAGAAATCCTTCCTGTCCATCAATAAGTGTTCCAAATTTTAGGGTTCAAAAGCTATAAAAAAAAGAAGAAAGAAGGAGAATAGAGTAAAACAAAAGGGAAAAAAATAGAAAGAAAGAGAGAAAAATGGGGGTAAAAAAAACAGAAGGGAGTAAGGCCGCAACCCAAGAAAAGAAGAAAGGTCAACCCAAAAAACGCATCATCCATCCATCCACCTCAGAAGGGTCTGTAGCTAAGGCCGACAGCTCTGCTATTGTGACTCAAGATAAGGGCTAAAAGGCTACCATCGGTCGGCAACGATAGATTCCCGACCTCTGGCCGCCTCATTTATCTAAAAAAAAAGAAGAAAGAAAAAAGAAAAAGACGTGCCTAAACAAAAGGGTGGAGTGAAAACCCAAAAAGGCACCTGAATAAAAATAATGGGCACATAGCGGACTTGGTGAAAACCTGAAAGGGCGCCAAGGGTAAAAACAATACAACTGCCAAGGGGTAGGCAAGATCAAACACCCAAGACATGGTGAAAACCCGAAAGGGCATCACGGACAAAAATGATCGGTAAGCCGGACGCAATGAAAACCCGAAAGGGCACTACGGGTAATAATGGCTAAAAAAATAGGTTCGTGAAAGATTTGGGCGACATGAGGATTCAACGGAAGCAAGGATGATGGCCATGAATTAAGAATTCTTTTAAGCTCTGCCCAAGCTCTAGGGGAAGGATACCATTACGCACTAGTTTAAGGGGATCAGGACCCTTGGTGAATAATTAAGAAAATCGAGTATGAGAAGCCACCATTTTCCTTGTTCAAGGGAAGAAACAACCATGGTCATTAACAATCACCCAAAAATGTCTTCCTCTTATGATGACATGTATATACATATCCTTGAGGACTTAGCGAAAGAATGCGAGTACGAGCAATCAAATCAAGCCTACTCGCCATCTTGCGAAGACTTTGAGCCTGAAATTGGGGGCATCGAATCAATCCCCTCTAATGAGGAGGATGGGGTGACCTAAGTCCCACCTTCTTCGAATATAATGAATAAACTTTTAGAGGAGATCAATCTCGATGATCCCAATGTCATCATCAATTATGGTGAGTCAACTATCTCTTTTGGATGCTTTGAACTTAATAGTGAAGAGATTTCAATGACGGTTGACAAATTCGAGGAATTCATAAAATAGAAAGCAATAGTGGGTGTTAGAACTAGAAAAATCGTGCTCAAGGCAGTTTTTTCCATGTTTCATTATTCTGGGGGAATTCTGAGTATAGAGACATTCATAGACAATCATAAGCAATCACCAAGTGTACGCAAGAGAGATATCGCAAGGAGAATTTTATTCCAGAGATTCTGAGATCTTTTACATTCCAGGCTGTGATATTTGTCACGAGCCCTTAATTACATCAATGGTTGACTACCCTTGATTAAAAGGCAAAAGTAAATAAATGCATACATTATAGATAGATTAAATAAAGCAAATGAGGAAATATCAATGTAAATCATGCACACCACAGAGAACACAGGGATATTTTACGTGGAAACCCTTGCGGGAGAAAACCACAGCACAAATCGACAAAGCTCCATTATGAATAACGTTTGTACAATAGATGGAGTATTCGAGACAAGGCCCGAATAGATCGAGTAGGTGACTAAGTCATCGGGGACTATCGTCTTTGAGTTCATGGTCATAGAGACCTATTTATTTTCTTGTTATGGACTGAGCCATGTTTCTTAGACAAGCCGGATGTCTATGTCCCATTTTCTTTCGGATTGTCCGGGTTGGGAGACTGTCAGGATTCGAGTGGTGCAACTCTGGGCCCGCGCCTGTTACTGTGAACAGGTGACCGCTGGAATACACGAACATCGAAATGTTGGTCGGCATAACCTAAAGCTCGCGCCTGTTACTATGAACAGGTGACCTTAGGAAAGCAGTCCGCAACTGCCTCATCAGCTCAACCGACGGACCCGTTGTCGATGGGTAGAGCATCGACTGTCTTTTTCATAATGGCAATCCATAGCAGGATGTTTCAAGCTTAGTTAGAACTCTTTTGTTTGTGGTTTCTTGTGATAACCATAGTCCCTTTTGGTTAGTCTTGATTCTCAATCCGAGCTGAATCCTAATTGTGCAATGAACATAATCGATACAAAGTTCCTATAATCAGTTGTCGAGTAAGGTTGGAGTCTGTCGACTTGTCTTTAGAAGTGATCTCGACCTCGCACCTTCGTTGATAGCTAATACGCAACGAGAGATAAGAAGATACCTGCTCACACGTGCATAAATGTGTAGGGCATTGTAACGAGATAAGGGATTTTCAATGTACAATGAATGTAATTGAATGTATATCATATGAGATTGATTGTATTTGATAAATACAACAAAAGGTATGTCATATGAGAATGAATGTATATGAGAATACAATAGTATATATGCCATGTGAAGTTGAGTACATGTCGAGTTAGATGAATGCTAGATTAAGCAAAGATGAGTGCTAGATTAAGCAGAGACGAGTGCTGGATTAAGCAACTAAATTAAGCGTGAATGAATGCTATATTAAGCAAGATAGGTGTTAATGCATGAAGCAATCAATATTATCTAGTCATAACTCCATTTCTGTACAAATTTGCATTAAAACGATATTCTGGTCATTTCGCTGCCTGAAAATTCTAAGTAAAAATCTGAATTTTTTGTATATCCACAGATCGACCATAAAATATCATGAATATTTCATCGGACTTTGGTGTTTTAGCATAATTAGGGTATTTTGAATTTTTTGGACGGTTTAAATTCGAAGAAAACCCCTCCAATCAAAAGGCGAACTTTTTGGGGAGTGCCAAAAAGTTGCGATTTGTACTTCGGATGGAAAATCAAAATCTTCATTGTTGGAAATTTATTTTTTTATTATTTTTTATTGAATCCAAATGGGGGGTACTTCCTTATTTACATAAATAACTTAAAGTAAATGGAAACATAAATTAAAATATGACATAAGGTGTGCAATGTGTAGTGGAAGTGCAGGTAGTGCAGAGAGATGTGCAGTGCAATGCAGAGAGATGTGCAGTGCAGTTCCGGTGTGACCAGTTCAGGCGCATGTTGGAAGAGGGCTGGCGCATGTCTATGAGAGTGAGCGCATGTAGTAGGGTGGTGGGCGCATGTGACATGGAGTGGGTGCATGTGACCAACATACAAGAAGGGAGAGAGAAGATTTCTTCCGGGTGCATGTGGCTCTGCACATGCACCTGGTGGGTGGAGGTGGGCGCACGTGGCTTCACCACTTTGGCCAACAAAGTTTGGGCACATGTCCCCCTTGCACTTAGTGCATTTTTATAGTTTTTTTGGTAGTTGGATAGTGGGCGCATGTGTCCCTCCTTAGAAGGACGGGCGCATGTATCCCTCCATTGGGGAATGCATTCAAGCGCATGTCTCCCACCTTGGAATGATGGGTGCATGCATCAAGGCGCATGTCTCCCACCTCAAAAGGGTGGGCGCATGTGAAAAACTCCCAATCTCATCCTCCCCCTCCTCTCTCCTCTTCTCTCTCCTTTTCTCTTCTTCTTGAATGCCACTCATGCAACCCCTTTATATAGTTGTTGGTTTGGGAATTGTAACGGTTCATATATTTCCTCTTATGGTGTGGTCCACTTGAAACTTGGATTAGGTTAATCTTGTGTACTCTGGCACGTGTGGACCACACTGATCCTGTGAATAGGTCAGATTCTCCAAATCACTCAGATGGTGGCTCTTAGAGGTGCTGGACGTTGGTTGATGTTGACAATACGTATGTACCATGAGTTTGCATGGTTTCGTACTTCTTTTGGAAAACCTGTTAGTGGGTCTCTTTTGTAGTTTGTGGGCCCCATATCTGAGCGGTTCATTAGTTTAGGGTCGTCATTTTAGGAGGTGGACTCAAGTTTCACCTAAATCCGAGTTCCAGGTGAGCCATACGAGAGGAAACAGTTCCACCGTTCAATCACTGTTGAAGACTCATGTGGAGCCATAGAAGTATCAGATCAAGCTAGTTTTCATGCATATGACACGTGTGGGCCCTTGTGACTCTGTGAACGGTTCGGATGGTCCAAAGGGCACCATGGTGGCCCCACACATGTTTTCAATAAGTAACCAATTTTCAACCACGCTTGGGCGCATGTCTTTACTACAGTGACTTTTTCCATGTTTTTCCATGTTTGCATGCTTCCACGTGTTTGGCAAACTTTTAGGTGGGTTCCATTTATAGTCTATGGGTCTAGGATCAAAGCCGTCCATTAGCTCGGGAGTGTTATTCTAGGGGGTGGGCCCAAGTTTGAGGCAAATCAGATGTTCATGTGGGCCATACCACAGGAAATAGTGTCACTGTTGTTTTGTCGTTGAATGATATTTGGGGGCCACACAGATATTGGGTCGAGCAATCATTTAAATGTTCCATTTGTGTGAACCCCCTAGGATACTCTGGTCGGTCCAAATCTTGGAAAACAATATTGTGGTGGGCCACTAGAGAGGTTTAACTGGTGATCACTCATTTTGGGAGTTATAATGGTGAGCGTTGATCTTCCTGTGGTGTGTCCCACCTGAGCTTCAGATATGCCTCATACTTAGTCCCAATGGTTAAAATAAGCTATCAAGATGTCTGGGAGGTTTGGATTTCCCTTATGCATCACGATGGGGGCCCCACAGCAATAAGCTCATAAAGTTGTGTTTTTCACAAATTTGGAAGTTTAAAGTGTGAGTTTCACATGCTTTATGTATGTTACCAACTTCCAACCATGGACAATTCTTCCTCCAATGTTTCTCCTGGTGTAGTCTCTCTAGGACTCAGATCTTCTTCATTTTTTATCCCAAGGGGTAAAATGAGTTGGTGAAACAGATAATCGGCTTAGATCAAGTATATACTCCATGGTGGGGGTATAGAGAACAACGTCTGGTGGGAACGTTACCATGGGCAATGTGAACGTACGTACATATTATGGTTTTATGTGTGCACATGATATGTTGGTGGTGTTCAGGTCGTGCATGCATTGCATATGTATGTGAACATGTAGTTTGTGGCATGTATGCATTTGTTGCATGGATGACACGTGTGTTTCATACATGAGTCTTAGGCATGGTCCAGGGTTTATATGTGTTATGCATGCATGTATGAATGGGTTACATGAGAATAGTGTTCTTGCATGGTGTGAATGTATGTATGTTTGAGATATATGCATGGGCATAGATGAGAGTTACATTTATACTCAGTGCCTTCATGGGCTTCATACATGGGTAGCACGCATGGGCTGTATGGGTTGCATTCATGGCATGCAAAACAAGGTACATGTGTGTGGCATGTGTGGTTATGCATAGTATGCATGAGTTGGTTGCATGCACGTGATGGCTTAGCTTACGATTGCATGTGCTCATGCGGGCTTTAGGTATGCATAGCCATACGCACTATTCTCTTGCATGAGTTCTATGTGTATTACATGTATGGAAGGTGTTCTATCGCTTTGATGGCTATTTTTCGGGTCTTGAACCGATCCAAACCATTCATTTTGAGCCATCATTCACCCTTCTATCATGGGTGAAATTTTGAGCCCCTACAGTGGGGTTACTTACAATGAGGGTTCGGCGGATGCTTATGAATCTATGGTTTCTTTTTCCTAAGGGCATAATGATTATGAGTCTCTAGAGGATATGCATGCTAAAAAGCTGGCCGAAGTTGCTCTTTTTGAGTCTTTCCATCAACAACACATGCCAAATTCTATTGTGGAGGATTTCTCTTTGAGTGAAAATTCAGATTCTTTGAAGGAATGCTTAGCTCACTTTAAAAATTCAAATGACCCAATTATCCAAGAGATTGTTAAAGCCTTGCACACTTCCGACTTGGTGCCCCATACTAGTTATGAGGAACCTAGCTTGGAAGAATCCCACCCCATGGAGTGTGAATCCCTCACCATAAAAACTGAATTTTTGCAATCCCTTAGGGAAGGCGAAGAGCCTTCATTCGACTATCTCGACTTCCTAGAGGAATGCTTAGCCCACTCTGATGATCTTGATGGTGAGATGATTAAGGAGTTGGATAGTTTGTTAGACATGGTGTCGATGTCTGAAGAACACCATTCCACTGATTGACACTCTTTGCTATTGTTTGTGGAAGCACCGTACAATTCTGAAATTGGGGAGGAGACAACCTTAACTGAAGAATATTTGATGAATGTCTCTCCACCATTATGGATTCTTCAGCCCATTGAAAATTTTGATTGGGAGGACCCAATTCTAATTAATCATTACCCAGCTAAGAATTCGAGGAGATATCTTTTTGCTGCTTTAATCTCTTCCTTTCATGCATGTGGTGCGCATTCTGATTGGACCTTAATGAAGGAAAGCACCCATGTTTACTGTCGAGCAGGACTTTGGATGGTCCTCATAAGAAATGTGTTGAAATTCATGAAGATCCTGCTCAAATTTGATCATGTAGTCGATCAGACTAATAAAGGGTAGGTAAGTAGGTTAGGATTTACTTTTCTGCATTTAGGATTGAATAAGTCTCATGGAGACAATGGGAGATATTAGAATTAATCAACTTGCTACCTCAGGTACTCTCGTTATCACTCTCCTTTGTTTTATTTCGTTCCTCTCATGTATTGCTTATTGCATATCTTATTACACTGAGGACAATGAAAGATTTTGATTGGGGGGTGAGATTCCTAGATGAATCTGTTAGTTTTTGTGACATTGGGAGCACTCATGTAGAATTTTTTTCGATTTTTCTCAATTCAAAACTCTTTTAGAAAACTTTGTTTCTATGCACTTGGGATATTATAAGTATAAAAGAAAGAGAGATGAAGTGATTAATTTTGAAAACCTTAAATTATCTATAACATGATAGTCTTCTATATGAATTCTCCTATTTTTATGATTGATAGAAAGTTTTGAACACTTTTTAGTCTAGTTCACATTACACGATTCTCATGGTTTGAATGGATTTGTAGATTTGTAAATTAGTTATATTGAGATTTAAGGTGTTAAGGAACCAAGCTGGGGAACTTTGTCCATCTTTGTTCATGTGAAGTAAGAAAAATAATAAAAGATAAAAATCCTATCTATGTTTATAGTGAATGAAAGAAAAAGAAAAAGTGATTATATTAAATATTTATTGATAAATTTTGAAAAGGGCTACCTATTACCAACTAGGGGAAGGTCTACCCATAACCTAAGCTAGAACTGAGAAGTAGTGAGAAAGCCGTCAAAGGAATGGTAAGGCAAATTCTTGTCATAGGCATGTGTGGTTGATCTGTACACTTTTAGATCTTTAGTTTTGCCACTCTATAAAGAAGGTAATCTTGAAAATTCATGAGATGAACTTTCACCGTGCACACTAGCCGCACTTGTTCGAATTCTTCTATTTATCAATCAATCGTTGGGGATTTTATGCAAAACACTCATTATGTTTAAGGAGTTTAAGATTTTAACTTCTATCACTTGGTTTCTCTAAATTTTGCACTTTTATGTTTTGAGTTTATAAAAATATAGTTTTCGAGAGAGAGAAGCCCAAGTGTAGAGAAGAAATTATCGAGAGCAGGCCAGCAGTCCCAATATAATGCTTCATGTCAGGAGCCTAAACTGAATCCTATATAATACTCCAGGTCATTAGTATAAACTGAATCTTCTCTTATAAAGCAATGATAGACCTGATATTGTATCTTCAAGAGGCAGCTCTTTATATCGTATATGGAATCACGCAACTCTTCATATCACCTATGGAATCATGCGGCTCTCTATATTACATGAGGAATCATTCGCATCTTCACATCGTAAAGGGAATCATTCAACATGGCATATTGCATCTAAAATCATTTATCGCGTTATACCGCTTGTAAAATCATTCGTCGCCTTATGTTGCATATGGAATCATTAATCTTTTCGCACCTCTTATAAAATTATTCACTTCTCTATTTCACTTATGAAACAGTTTACTTCTTTATGTTGCATCTGAAGCTACTCATATTCGATACAGGATCATTCCTTAATTCATATCGTGAATATGAATTATTCTCAGAATATGAATCATGTCTTCGGTATATATTCGAAAGAGAATTATTATTCAGCCCATATCATAAGGCAGTATTTTTCTTTAACTTTCATCAGCAATGAAAACTATTCTACACCCTGCATCACAAGGCAGTATTATTCTTCAGCCTCCGTAAAAAAGTAAAATTATTCTTCATCCTATATTACGAGATAATATTGTTCTTCAATTCTTGTCAGAAAGGGAATTATCTTTTAGCCTACATCGTAGCTGAAATCATTAGCCACTTTATGTTGCACTTAGAATTATCCTTCAGACGATATTACCATCTAAAGTATACTATGAAGAGGAGGTGTCCACTAACCCACGTTGTGGGATGGGATTGGTCATCAGAAGGTGTTACTCTTCAGTCTATATCAGAAATAGAACTATTCTTTGGATCACATCTAAAGCTAGATCATTCTTCGAATAGACTTATATTCAAGCTTATGTTACGAGGAAGAGTCATTCATTGGGTCACATCGCGAATCAAGATCATTAGTTAGTCGGTTATAGCCAGATGGATACCTAAAGACCTGAGTGCTTGAAAGATAGGCAATTGTTAAACTAGTCAAACATTCCATCTTCAATGGTGTAAGCCTTTAAACATATTTTTCTCTATCTCAGACAACACAACCTTTAGCAGAAAGGAGATCGCGAGCCCTCAAGAAGGATTACAACCCGTCAAGGTAGGAAGATGAGCGAGGCTAGTAAGAAGATCATGGAAGCCATGTGTCTTTTGTATTTGAAGTTAACGAGTCATATGCAAAAAATGACAGTCTATAAGAAGAGAAAAGAACTGGGGGTAAGCCCAGATGTACGACAAGTGAACTTGGTAACGATGAGTTATGTAGACGACGCCGATTCAGAAGAGTCACTCGAAGTGTCACAACCAAGTACTGTACTAGCCCAAATTGAAGACAATGGGTAGCCCACCTATAATGAACTGCGAGGAATCAGTTCGGGAGTCCTTAAAGAGCTCTAAGAAACATATCTAAGTATGAATATCCCCGAGGATGGAGGGTAAGCTCAGCATGATCCGTGGCGTCAAGGGGGATATTGAACTCAACAACACTTGAAGCGATTGTCAATGGAAGTCTACTCCTATTTTCTTTTATAATATCATCATCCTACATAAGTGATGGATCCAAATACCATGCTCCAATTATCAATCTATGTTTGACACAAGCCATGCATGTTAAATCATTGCAAATTATAATATGGTGATTCTCGAGTAGCCATTAGTTAACCAACGACTGAATATGAAGTACATAAGCTAAAGTTGTTGTCGTGTCACCACCTAATGTATTTGTTATTTTCGATGTAGTACAATTGTATACATATCTAGACAAGAGAATATACAAGTGGACATCCTTACAAACTTGACTACCGTCCTTGCGCACCCTAGGAGGCAGCCCTTTACACATCACTATGGAAGAACAGAGAATTTTTCCATTACCGAAGCTGAGAGGTGGGGCCTCTAGTTGCCGGTCTATGTGTTGCTTCAAAGAGGGGAAGGAAGATTGGAGACCGCCATTCACAATTTATCTAGAGTACCCACTAAGAAAAATGAAGTAGGGATAGCCATAGCAAGGGAAAATGAGAAGGATATCAAAATGCAAGAGAAGCTCCTCCGACCCTCCACCAACTGCAATAAGTTACTCACTGTGGGGAAAGAAGTGTAGCTAACGAAGAAATAATCAATCCCAACACATGATACCTTGGAACAAATTGCCACTGCAGGGCTTAAATCCTTGAAAGACGTCTCACCGAGCACTAATTAGAAGGCTTGGGAGAAGTAAAAGATCAATCATCGGAGGTGAAAACTGACTGAAGCACAAACACGTCTGTAAGGATCTCCTCCCTATAATATTTGCATTAGAAAGAGTTACAGAAAACCACGCCCAACATTATGATTTTCATGGCAGGTCCCAAAAAGTCTCTAGACTCGCAACCAGAAACAGATTCGAGAGGCAGCTTAGTGTCATCTCGATCAGGTGAGGATGTTGAACAGGACCGTACAATACTCCACATTATGAGTTTAAACTGAATTTAATCTTTCGAACAATGATCGGTTATGATAAGACCGCGATACTCCATCCCACAAGTATAAACCGAATCCTATGTTATCAAGCTATGTGGGACTTGATATTACATCCCCGGAGGGGAGCATGGAGCACAACAACCTTATATATTCACCAAAGCAACGACATAGAAATGAGCACCGACAAAGTCAGAAAGGAAGTGATTTTACCGAATACCTATCTTCTTCCAATATATTTGCCTTACTGCATATGCATCTCTTTATTCATTTATCACTTCACTTGTTATTATCATTCAAATTAGCACAACACTTACATACATTACACCAGAACGATAAACATGAAATGATAAACTGTTGCGTAGAGCATGATTGCAATATCATAATAGTACAATCATCACATTATCACATGAACTTGAACATCACATCATAAGTCCACGAGTTATCATGCAAACTCGTACAAGATGCTTGTATCTGTCCTCTCACCAAATAGAGCACATCAAGAAATAGAGCAAAAAAAGTTCAAGAAGACAAAGTAGCAACGGAAGTAGCATCGAGATCAAGTCCAGCAACAGACTTTGGTTTTCTGGTATACCCAAGGTCCAAACCTATCACACTCACCGCACCTCGCATTTCTTCAATTATCATAGAGGGTGAAGGGACTTGTAGGCTATCAGACCCTAATTCTTAGGCCACTATCATTCCTCTCCCAGCCTGTGGAACACCCATTAACATCATAAAAGAAAATACAAAGCAAAAGAAGGAAGCTCCACAACTTGTCATACGTGCGCCGTGTGACTAATATTGATTGCGGGTTTCTATGTATCAACTGTCAGGAGCGATTACAAAACTTTTATATGTCGACTACCAGTATCGATTACAGGCTTCCACATGCCTTTCTTCAACAACAGTTATAGATCTCTAGATGTATATCTCGTCCACTGGTATCAACCGTGAATCTTTATACATATACTTTATTGACATCACTTGCAGACTTGCGTGTACATATATTTTGTCATTATTGTCACGAATCTTCATATGCATATATTCTACCAGTATCGGTCATAGATCTTTTCCTACATTCCTCTGATTAGCATCAGTTATAGGCTCTTACATATATCTGTCGTCATCCCCAGCTACTAGATTATATATCTGCCATCATCCCTAGCTACTAGATTATATATCTAACGTCATCCCCAGCTATTGGATTATATATCTACCGTCATCCTCAGCTACTGGATTATATATCTGTCGTCATCCTCAGCTACTAGATTATATATCTGTCGTCATCCTCAGCTACTAGATTATATGTATTTGCCACTATCGACACCCAGGAGATTCTGTGCACCCTTTATTATCACTTGTTACAGAACTATTGACACCCAGGAGATTCTGTGCACCCTTTATTATCACTTGTTACAGAACTATACATATCTGCCGCTAACACCATTTAGAGAATTCTATGGATCTTCCATCAACATCATTGGAGAGTCAAGGCTATAGACTCGTACATCTACTGGTAGAATACTCCAAGGGACCAACAACGAGTTAAAGTAACCCTACACCACAACAAATCTGCTACGTTGTAAACCGAGTCAAGGAAGTGATGAAGACGATTGTGCTATTGAAGATAACAAGATTAGGAGGCTTGAAATTCCAGTTTCACAAATACAAGTTAAATCAGTCTTGCGCCTTCGCGACGTATAGTTACCAGAGTAGCGGCTGCAAAACCAGAAGGACAATAAAATTTCAAAGAGATGCAAAAAAATAATCAGAAAATCCTTATACCTCAATGGCATGACAACAATCAAATGAAATCCATAGAATTGATGAGGATGAAAATGCACTCATATGCTAAAAATGGAAAAAAATGGTTGGGCTAGGCCTGGTTTATATACTCGAGCCCAAGAATCGGTGCACCGCACTAGTAGAGCATAAACGCCCAGCGCACCAGGGGTATTTGTTGGGGCTCAAAATATCACCAATGATAAAAGAAGAAGTGATGATTCGAATACATTAGTCAAAGTCAGCAACGGACCTAGAAGCAATCAGAAAAGCAGTAGAGCGTCGGTGTGGTCCTAGCTCGAGCAACTCGTACAACACCCGACATTGAAATCTGTCATTCTGAAACTGATCTGGACATGCGTATTGCACCAAATGATTCGTAATGCCTCAAAACCCCTAACCTCCGAATTTAGATGCCGTGCGATGCATATTTCCATCTACGCACCCCGAAGTATGTTTTTCCCCTGCTAGGAGCCGATTGACGGATCCAAATTAGGAAGGAACAATCGAAATTAACAGCATTTGACCATTCGCCAACCAACTCGTTCATTCAGCAACATGATTAAAGGCTAAAAGTGTTATGGCGTTAGTGACTTTGATCCCCGAAAAGGTACCTGCCCATCAGAGTGAACAGTCGGAGCTTGAAACCTGAATTTTCTAAGTATGAGAACAGATATCAGTGAAGAGCTCGCTTCCAGTCAGAGGATGATTGGGCATGCAATATACGTTCCGAGAAAATGATATGTCATGGGAATTTATACCAAGTCACGATTCCGATAAGTCCAAGATCATCTAAATTCGAGTTGTAATGAAGAAGATATGTGTCATTCCGAAGACTGCATTATTGATGACATTGATCACTTGTGGCCCACTTTTGAAGAAAAAAGAGGCTTCTAAAGGTGATCATGGTATACTGCGTAGATCAGGGAAATAGCTTTTCGATGAGTATAAGAGAGTCTAGATCGGATTTATAATGAAGGAATTATGGTCATTTTCGTGGAGACGCGTAAGTGCAGAATAACAAGCGCTCGGCCTGAAATGCTGAAAAATGCTAAGTCTGGAAGCTACCCAAAGGGACATGCGCCTGGGGCTGTGCCACATGGGCTCGGAACTCTATCCGCTCGATTCCTATTGGATCTGTACCCAAGATTTTTTGCTATAAATACCCCAACCCCCTGATGACCTCAATATGTTTGGACTGAAGAAAGAAAGGGAGAAAGCATCTGGGACACATGCACCCACACCCTCTCACCAAGGGACAAATGCGCCCACTCCCAACATGCACCCATACTCCTACATGCGCTCACTCCTACATGGGCCCACTCCCTCACATGGGCCCACTCCCTCACATGCAACCACTCCTTCCCAATCCCACACCCGTCCATTGCTTCATGCGCCCACTCCCTCACATGGGCCCCTCCCTCACATGCAACCACTCCTTCTCAATCCCACACCCGTCCATTGCTTCATGCGCCCACTTCCACACGCACCTGCCTCCCCTCTACATACACCTGACATAACTTTGTCTGCATTGCACTGCACATCTGTCTACACTGTACTACACTGCATACCTGCACCTGCACTATACGCTACACACCTTATTTACATAAAAATGTTTAAGTAAATGTCATATTTTAATTTATGTTTCCATTTACTCTAAGTTATTTATGTAAATAAGGAAGTACCCTCATTTGGATTCAATAAAAAATACTAAAAAATAAATTCTCAATAATAAAGATTTTGATTTTCCATATGAAGTACAAATCACAACCTTTTGGCACTCCCCCAAAAGTTCATCGTTTAAACGGAGGGGTTTTCTTCAAATATGAACCGTTCGAAAAATCTAAAATACCCTAATTATACTAAAACACCAAAGACCAATAAAATATTCATGATATTTTATAATTGATCTGTGGATATATTAAAAATTCAGATTTTTATTTAGAATTTTCAGGCAACGAAATGACCAAAATATCGTTTCAGTGCAAATCTGTACATAAATGGAGCTGTGATTAGATAATCTTGCTTGCTTCATGAATCAACATTCATCTATGCTTAATCTAGCATTCATCTTCCTTAATATAACACTCATCTTCCTTAATCCAGCACTCATCTCTGCTTAATTTAACATTTACTTTACTTAAATCGACATGTATTCAACCTCACATGGCATACATACTTTTGTATTCTCACATACATTCATTCTCACATAACATATCTTCTATTATATCAATCACATACAATTAATCTCATACGATATATATTTCATTGCGTTCATCGTACATCAAAGATCCCTTGCGTTGTTACAATCTCCCACACATTTATGCATGCGTGAGTAGGTTCTCTACTTATCTCTTATTGCAAATTAGCTATCAACAAAGGTATGGGACTGGGATCGCTTTCAAAGACAAGTCAACAGACTCCAACCTGATTCGACAATTGATTATAAGAACTTTGTATCGATTATGTTCATTGCACAACTAAGGTTTAGCCCGGATGAGGCTCAAGACTAACAAAAAGGGACTATGGTTACAACTAGAAACCGTGATCAAAGAGTTCCAACAACACTCAAAACATTTGTTATGAACTGTCATTACAAAAGCTAGCCAATGCCCTACCCGGCTGAATCGGGATTCATAAGTTAAGCCGATCAGGTAGTTGCGATGTACCTTCCTACGGTCATTGGTGCAAAAAGAAAGCAGGTGGTGACTCTGAGTTATGCCATCCAACAGTCGTAGTTCATGTACTTCAGTGGTTACCCGTCATAAAAATATGGGAATACGGCCCAACGTTACACCACTCGATTAAAAATCTTTACATTCCTTCAACCTGGACAACCCCAAAAAATATGGGACAGACATTTGGCTCATCTAAAATGATGGCTCAGTCCATAATAAAAAAAATAAAAAGGTCTCTATGACCATGAACTGAAAGACCATAATCCCTAATGACTTGGTCATCTGTTCGATATATCCGAGACTCTTCTCGAGCACTCCATCTATTGTACAAACATTATTCATAGTGGAGTTTTGTCACTTTGTGCCGTAGTTTCTCCCACAAGGGTTCCCACATAAAAATCTGTGTTCTCTATGGTGTGCATGATTTACATTGATACTTTTTCATTTACTTTATTTAATTTATCTATGACGCTTGCATACATTTACTTTTGCCTTTTAATGAAGGGTGATTATCCATTGATGTAATTAAGGGCTTATGCCAGATCATGGCCTGAAATGTATAAGATCTTAGAATCTCTTGAATAAAATTCGACTTGAGATATCTTTCTTATTGTATATGTTTTTTATTGTTTATGATTGCCTATGAATGTCTTTATTACTCAGAACCCCTCAGAACAACCAAACCCAAGAAAACTGCCTTGCGCAATTTGTAGTTTTTGTACATGTTAATACTCGTCAATTCTATGGCCTCAACCTTGTTTATAAGACCTGTCACCCTTGTATTTAAATCATCCTCCCCATTTAATACATTGTTGAACCTCCAATTTATGCATTGTATAGGCCATTCCATCACATTATATGCATGGTTTGTATGTTTAAAAGGCCCATCTAATGCAGGTTTTGTGATTGTAGGAATGAGAGCAGACTTCACCTAATCGGAGACCAAAAGGAGACATTTAGGAGCCTTAGATGAAGACCCAAAGTGGGCCAAAGAAAGAAGAAAGCAAAGTGGGAGGAAGGAGAGAAGAAAAGAAAGAAGAAAGAATGTAGAAAATGGGTTCGACCGGTCAAGACTGGTCGGCCAAGAAGGCCCGACCAGTCAAGACCGGTCGGCTGCACTCCCTGGACACCTAACAGACAGGATAGACCCGTCAAGACCGGTCGGCCATGCAATTTCAGACTTTCATATTTCAAACAGTAGGCTATTCCCGTTTTCGGAATTTTGGCCTAGTTTTTTGGGGCCATCTTAATAATATTTGGAAATCCAACATATTCATGTCGAAGAGGAACTCGACGCCGAAATAACCCAAGTGGTTTCGTGTCAATCGGAGCTACGGATTGACCGTGGTGGCCAAAACAATACGAACTGTCCAGAAAGTTCCAGATTCCGCCTACTCAACTCTGGGCCTGTCCAGGTGACCCATCATTGATGATATGAAGAATCTACTTTGACCATCTGCTAGACCACATCCATATATGAATAACCACAAAGTTTTAGATCAAAAGGATGTGTAGTTTGATCGTACCGGTTGAAGAAAGATGGACCATTCAGAAAGATCCAACTGCGCAGATTTTATAAAAAGCCTGAGTGTTCTAATTTTCGCACGTAATTCTGGAATTGTTTTGGATAATCTAATCCATCTATCATGTATAGGAGGAAGTTTTCTACCAATTTTTAAAATTTAAGATCAATCCGACCTCTGTACACTCCGGGGCGTTGAAAGCAAGATGACTGGTTCTGAAGGTACCCAAAGTGCGCGATTTTGAGAGGCGGTCGCTGATTTGATTGGTGGGCCCATTCAGAAGATAATTTTGGAAATCTAAATCATCTATAAGGAAGATCACATTACAAGGAAGCTACAAATCAAATTTGAAGGCAATTCGACCTTTGGTTAAGCCGTACGAAGCGAAACAAAATCTGTTATGTTGCGGTACTCTTGCTGTATTATAAAAGGAGGTGCTCTCTTCTATTCCAAATCAAGCAAGGACGTGGGAAGTAAGGAGTTCAAGTCATAGGAGGCTACCTAGCCTCCTACAACTAGTTTTTCTTCCTTTTCTTAGTTCTAGTTCTAGTTTTAATATATTTTTCTTAGTTAAACTCTTAGCTAGAGCTAAGATGTGAAATTTGTAGTTTGTTTCAATGCTTTAATTCGTTTCTTCAAGTACCCTTTACTTATTTATGGATTTTCAAGTTCTAGTTTGAATAAAGTTTGTCTTTTTTAGAAGTTTTGTGAGAGTTTATGTATTCTGGACATGAGTTCCTTGCAATTCTTTGATATTACCATAATTGGGTTGTTTGAATTCGAATTGTAGTAATCCTTGAGCATGCCATTGTCTCTTGGCATGGCTTGTTACTCCGAAGGCTACAAGTTCAAGTTTTATGTGCTTCATTAGAACTAGAAATCTGATTTCCTGATTTAAGTGGGACTGTTTTTGCTTGAATGTTATATCCTCCAATTAGATGAGTGATAGGACTTTGATTCTAATTCTGTTGTGCTTGGATGAATGGATTGGTATTGAACTACTACATGTGGATCCTTTATGCTCTAATTCTTCTTAATTTTAAAATTTTCTATTCTACATGAAAAAACTATTTTCCTAAACTTCTTAGATTCTATTATTAGATTAGTTGGAATTGTTTACCTCTTTCCCTGTGGATCGACCTCGGTCTTACTGAGAATTATTACTACATCGTAGCCTTGCACTTGAGGCGAGCGAACAAGTTTTTGGCGTCGTTGCCGGGGAAAAGGTTAAACTGTTCTAATTGTTCTAGTAGCTATAGAGTAGTCTTAGTTAGGTAGAATTTTCAGTTTTTATAGAAGTAGATTTTCTGATTTTTTTTAGATTACTAATAAATTTTTTTTGTTTGATTTTGTAGGACATAGTTGCTGACATAGATCTCACTCTATTGGGTAACATCTCCCCATCTCCCTTCTTTTTGTTCCTTTTTTTTCTATATTAGGGTAGTTTCAAATTTCTTAAAATTTCATCATGTATGATTGGACAAATGGTGTGTACAAGTACCTTTTGGAGGATGAGACGTCGGATTGGGGGACCTAACTCATGGTGATCGGGATCCCTCCAAGCATGAGTGTTTTTTTTAGATTCAAAGAACCTCCACTATCCCCCCATGCAAGACGATGTGTGATTACATTAATGAAAGCAATACACATGTTGAGACACGACGGAAGACAATGGGGGAATACCAGAACGAAGCAAAATTAAATAATGATCATTCGGGAAAAATATTACATGATTACTGGATTGAAAATAACATGAGTGTCCCACCGGTGATGGTAGGAGGTGTGCAACAATAAAAGGAACGGGTGAATAGTAGCCAACCGGTTAAGACAATGCGTGATCACTTATATGGATATGCCTATCAACCATCATATAACTCTTCAACCTACAATGCGTACGGACTTAATTGGGAAAACCACCTTCTGCTTGTTCAAGGGAAGAACCAACCGTGGTTATTAACAATCACCCTAAAACGTCTTCCTCTTGTGATGACATGTATACACAAATACTTGAGGAAATATGGAAAGAATATGTAGATGAACAAGCAAATCAAGCTTACTCGCCATCTTGTGAAGACGTTGAGCTTGAAATTGGGGGCATCAAATCAATCCCTTTTAATGAGGAGGATGGGGCTACCCAAGTCCCACCTTCTTCGGATTTAATGAATAGACTTTTAGAGGAGATTGATCTCGATGATCCTAATGTCATCATCAATTATGATGAGTCCACTATCTATTTTGGATGCTTTGAACTTAATGATGAAGAGATTTCAATGACGGTTGACGAACCCGAGGAATCCATAAAATTTGAAAGCGGTAGTGGGGTTGCCTACAATGAGCGTTTGGTGAATTCTCATGAACTTATGGTTTCTTTTTCCAAGAGGCATAATGATTATGAGTCTCTAAAGGATATGCATGCTAGAGAGATGGCCGAAGTTGATCTTTTTGAGTCCTTCCACCAACAACACATGCCAAATTCTATTGTGGTAGACCTCCCTTTGATTGAAAATTTTGTTCCTTTGGATGATGAGGTGGCACAATCTGAAATTTTAAAAGATCAACCAATGTTAGATAATGTGCTTACCACTAAATCTGAAGAATTTTCTTTGGAAGACCTCTTCTCTATAGAGGAGAAATTTCTTACCATTGAAACCGAATTTCTTCAATCATTAAGGGAGAATGAGGACCCTTCATCCGAATATCTCGATTTCCTAGAGGAATGCTTGGCCCACTCTTATGATTTTGAGGATGAGATGATTAAGTAGTTGGATATTTTGTTAGACATGGTATCGGTGCCTGAAGAATACCTTTCCACTGATTTACACTCTTTACCATTGTTTGTGGAAGCACCGTACAATTCTGAATTTGTGGAGGAGACATCTTTAACCAATGAAAACTTGATAAATGTCTCTCCACCATCATGGGTCCTTCAACCCATTGAAAATTCTGATGGGGAGGACCCGTTTTTAATCAATCATAACCCAAATCAGAATTTGAGGAAATATCTTTTTACTGCTCTTATCTCCTCCTATCATGCATGTGGTGCACATAAATATTGGACTTTAATGAAGAAAAGCATCTATGTTTACTGTCGAGCAGGACTTTGGATAGTCCTCATGAGAAATTTATTGAAATTCATGAAGATCCAGCTCAAATTTGATCATGTAGTCGATCAGACTAATCAGAGGTAGGTAGGTAGGTTAGGATTTATTTTTCTGCAATTAGGATTGAATAAGTCTCATCGAGACAATGGAAGATGCTAGCATTGATCAACTTCCTAGCTCAGGTATTCTCGTTCTCACTCTCCTTTGTTTTATTTCTTTGCTCTCATGTCATGCTTATTGCATATCTTGTTACATTGAGGACATGTAAGATTTTGGTTGGGGGTGAGATGAGATTCCTCATCTAGCAATTTTCAATATTTTGAGCATCATATGTGCAATTTTTTTTTTTTTTTCTAAAAATTCAAAACTCTTTTAGAAAATCTTATTTCTATGTATTCGAGATGATATGAGTCTAAGAAAAGGAGATAGGAAGTGATGAATGTTGCAAGTTTTGAACTACTTCTACTATAATGGTTTTATATGTGAATTACCCTATTTATGTGATCGATAGAAAATTTGAACACTTTTACACCTAGTTCACATTACGCGATTTTCATGGGTTGAAAGGATTATGTGATTTGTGGATTAGCCAAACTTTGATTTAAGGTGAAAGGATTATGTGATTTGTGGATTAGCCAAACTTTGATTTAAGGTATTAAGAAACCAAGCCGGGGTAATTTGTCCATCCTTGTCCATGGGAAAATAACGAAAGATATGGATTTTTAAAAATCTTATCTAATTTAAAAGAAAAAGAAAAAGAAAGGATGAAATTAGGAATGATGGAAAAATGGTGGAAAATTCCAAAAAGGGCTACCTGTTACCAACCGGGGATGGTCTACCTGTAACCAAAGCCGAAAATAAGACATAGTGTGAAAGTCGTCGGAAGGATGGTAAGACAAATTCCTGTCATAGGCTTGTTGTTGCTCTATACACCTTGAGATCTATAGTTTAATTGATCTATGAAGAAGATAATGCCAGAAACTCATGAGATGAACTTTCACTATGCACACTAGGTTAAAGTTGTTCGAGTTCTTCTATTTATCAATCAATCAGCAGGAATTTCATGTAGACACTTATTATGCTTTGAGAGTTTAAGGTTTCAACTTCTATCACCTAATTTCTCCAAATTTTATACTTGTATGTGTTGGAATGGATAGAAACATGGTTTCTGAAGGAGAGTTGGTTTGGAGGTTTGAAATTGTTTCACGCATGTTTTGCTCGGGACTAGCAAAAAGCTGGTTGGGGGGTGTGTTGAACCTCCAATTTATACGTTGTAATGCCATTCCATCACATTATATGCATGGTTTGTATGTTTAAAAGGCCCATCTAATGCAGGTTTTGTGATTGTAGGAATGAGAGCAGACTTCACCTAATCGGAGACCAAAAGGAGACATTTAGGAGCCGTGGATGAAGACCCAAGGTGGGCCAAAGAAAGAAGAAAGCAAAGAGAGAGGAAGGAGAGAAGAAACGAAAGAAGAAAGAATGTAGAAAATGGGTCCGACCGGTCAAGACCGGTCAGCTGCACTCCCTGGACACCTAACAGACAAGCTAGAACGGTCATGACCGGTCGGCCAGCCCTGTCCGACCGGTCAAGACCGGTCGGCCATGTAATTTCAGACTTTTAGATTTCAAATAGTAGGCTATTCCCGTTTTTGGAATTTCGGTCCAGTTTTTGGGGGTCATCTTAATAATATTTGGAAATCCAACACATCCATGTCGAAGAGGAGCTTGACGCCGAAATAACTCAAGTGGTTTCGTGCCGATCGGAGCTACGGATTGACTGTGGTGGCCAAAACAATACGAACTGTCCAGAAAGTTTCAGATTCCGCCTACTCAACTCTGGGTCGGTCTAGGTGACCCATCATTGATGATATGAAGAATATACTTTGACCATCTTCTAGACCACATCCATATATGAATAACCATAAAGTTTTAGATCAAAAGGATGTGTGGTTTGATCGTACCGGTTGAAGAAAGATGGACCATCCAGAAAGATCCAACTGCGTAGATTTTATAAAAGGCCTGAGTGTTCTAATTTTTGCACCTAATTCTGGAATTGTTTTGGATAATCTAATCTATATATCATGAATAGGAGAAAGTTTTCTACCAATTTTCAAAATTTAAGATCAATTCGACCTCTGTACACTCCGGGGCGTTGAAAGAAAGATGACTGGTTCTGAAGGTACCCGAATTACGCGATTTTGAGAGGCAGTCGCTGATCTGATTGGTGGGCCCATTCAGAAGATAATTTTGGAAATCTAAATCATCTATTAGGAAGATCACATTACAAGGAAGCTACAAATCAAATTTGAAGGCAATCCGACCATTGGTTAAGCCGTACGAAGCGAAACAAAATCTGTTATTTTGCGGTACTCTTGCTGTATTATAAAAGGAGGTGCTCTCTTCTATTCCAAATCAAACAAGGACGTGGGAAGCAAGGAGTTCAAGTCCTAGGAGGCTACCTAGCCTCCTACAACTAGTTTTTCTTCCTTTTCTTAATTCTAGTTCTAGTTTTATTATGTTTTTTCTTAGTTAACCTCTTAGATAGAGCTAAGAGGTGAAGTTTGTAGTTTGTTTCAATGCTTTAATTCGTTTCTTCAAGTACCCTTTACTTATTTATGGATTTTCAAGTTCTAGTTTGAATAAATTTTGGCTTTTTTAGAAGTTTTGTGAGAGTTTATGTACTCCGGACATGAGTTCCTTGCAATTCTCTGAGATTACCTTGATTGGGTTGTTTAAATTCGAATTGTAGTAATCCTTGAGCATGTCATAGTCTCTTGGCATGGCTGTTACTCCGAAGGCTACAAGTTCAAGTTCTATATGCTTCATTAGAATTAGAAATCTGATTTCCTGATTTAAGTGGGACTGTTTGTGCTTGAATGTTATATCCTCCAATTAGATGAGAGATAAGACTTTGATTCTAATTCTGTTGTGCTTGGATGAATAGATTGGTATTGAACTACTACAAGTGGATCCTTTATGCTCTAGTTCTTCTTAATTTCATATTTTTCTATTCTACGTGAAAAAACTATTTTCCTAAACTTCTTAGATTCTAGTTATTAGATTAGTTAGAATTGTTTACCTCTTTCCATGTGGATCGACCTCGGTCTTACTGAGAATTATTACTACATCGTAGCCTTGCACTTGAGGCGAGCGAACATACATGTACACCTTTCTCTATTGAGGCTGACTTGGGATTACTAGTCGGAGAAGAGATGTCCCAATATTGGGCATTCTCAGCTAGCCACTGCAACTTCCACAGCAACTTCCAGAAGGGCCGCCACTGCGATCTGTACCAGTTGCCTCCAGACATTCTGCAGGTGAGCCACGAACCCAGCAAAATCCTCCCTCGAATCGAATACCACTCAGCAATCAAGTTCTGGTACCTCCTCCACAATCTATACACTCCAGTACCTCACGGAAACAATGATCTCAGGGATCCATAGTTGAAACCTCAAGTTACACTTTACCTAAGGAAGGAGATCTCAAGAGAATCGAAGATCGCTTCGCCGATATGGAGCAACGTTATCGGTCTAACCTTTCACCTGTTACTTTTGCATTAATCCACCGATCTGAACCTCCTTTCACCCGCGAGGTTATGGAGGCCCCTCTACCTAGAAAATACCAAACGCCTAGTATCGTCCCGTATACAGGTACCAGCAACCCTCTCGAACATTTGGAGACCTATAGGTCTCACATGGATCTAGAAGGATATGGTTCAGAAATTATGTGTAGGGCTTTTTCCTTAACTCTAAAGGATGCAGCACGTACATGGTTTCGAGGCTTGAAACCTCGATCTATCAAATCCTTCTCCCAATTATCGGATCTCTTCCTTTCTCAGTTCATGGGAAGCATCCGTACCAAAAAGCCTGCATCTCATTTAACGGATCTAAAGCAACAACATGGGGAAACAATTAAGGAGTTCACAGTTCGGTTCACTGCAGAAGCCGTCCAGACTGAAGGTTATACTGAACACAAAGGCCTCACTGCCCTTATAGTAGGAATCACCAGCAAGAAATTCCAGTTTGCCCTAGATAAAAGCCCTCCTAAAACCGTGACTGAATTCCAAGCTAAGGTTAAAAAATATATTAATGCAAAAGAAGTTGCATTAGCACGTCACGATATACAAGGGAAGAAACGTAAGTCTGAGGAGATCTCTCCCTCTGATAAGAAATATCGGCGCGATCGACGGGATCGTTCCCCTAAGAAGCCTTATCCCGGTAAATATCATAACTATACACGCCTCAATCAATCTCCTGAAAAAGTATTAATGGAGATCAATCATAAATCTTATGTGAAGTGGCCTCCAAAGATCAAGTCCGATCCTAAAAAAAGAGACAAGAGAAAATTCTGCTATTTTCACAAAGATCATGGGCACAACACCCAAGATTGTATATCTTTGAAAGATCACATCGAAGCTCTTATTTGCGCGACAGGATCAGTCACCTAAAAGAATCGATGCCCCGTCACGAAGGAAAAAGTCATCTCAACATTATCCTCCACAAGAAGATATGGAACCCACTAGTGAGATCCGAACTATTGTTGGAGATCTAGCTTCCGGGGGAGATTCTCAAGCGTCAAGAAAAGCATATGCTCGCAAGGCGTCCCAGAAACCTCAACATATCTATTGGCTGGAAAAATCGTCCGATACATCAAATCCTAGCCATCATCCGATCTCGTTTTCTCTTGAAGATGCTGAAGGGATTCATTTCCCTCACGAGGACTCCATCGTGGTCGCGTTAAAGGTATCAAATTATTTAACTCATCGTATTATGTTGGATACAGGTAGCTCCGCTGATGTTCTTTACTTAGAAGCTTTCAACAAAATGACACTTGCTAGAAGTTTACTCAAACCTATCTCCACTCCCCTAGTCGGCTTCAGGGGTAAAGTCGTAACACCAGAAGAAAGAATCGACCTTCCTGTCACCTTCGGAGAAAGTCCAGCCAAAACCACAGTCTTCGTTAATTTCTTCGTGGTGGATCGAAGATCAGTGTACAACACCATTTTGGGTCGACCCTCGCTCACCAAATAGGGGCAACTTTACACCTGTTCGCTTCCCCAAGTATAGGGTTGCGATGTAGTAATAATCTCGGTAAGATCGAGATCGATCCACAGGGAAGGAAGTAAACAATGCAAATTATCCTAATAACTAGAATCTAAAGAGGTTTGTGAAATTGGATTTGAACATAAAATAGAAAATCTGATAATGGAAAGATAACTAGAGCATCAAAGATCCACTTATAGCTCTCCTTAGATGCATAATTCGATATGGTTTCTCGCTTTCTCAACTAGAATCGAAATTAAGATCTATCTAGTCGGATGATAGAGCGGTTAAAACAATTAACCTAACATATGTATGATCAATGTACATGATTCACTCAATGCAAGCTAGGACGATCATACTCAATAGCATAGGTCAGTCCCAATTCCAATAGACTAAGTTCACAATCATGACCATCATTAAGTCCTGTCACAAGACAAAGCTAGATCATGATTTGAACTTGATTCAAATCACATACATAGTCTCAAACATACTTCAGAAATCCATAAAAGTAGAACTTTGGTAGGAAGTTCCCACATGAAGATCATAGTACTAGAGCGTACTCCAATTCCTCGGATGATACAGGTCTAGACTAACACACAACAATTAAGAACTCAAGTAATTCTTCCAAACATCCATGAGTCATCATAAGACTAAGAAAAACTACTTTATTACTTGAATTAAACTTCAAACCATTGTTCTTAAACATGAAATCCAACTTGAAACCAATAAAATGAATTAAACAATCTAAGAAAAATATAAGGTTCACCTCTTAGCTCTAGTTAAGAGATTAGCTAATGAAAAGCATATTAAAAATAAAACTAGAACTAAGAAAAGGAAGAAAAACTAGCTGGAGGAGGCTAGGAAGCCTCCTATGACTTGAACTCCTTGCTCCCCACGTCCTTGGTTGCCCTAGAATAGAAGAGAGCACCCCCTTTTATAGTGCAGCAAGAGTACCGCAACGTAATAGATTTTGTTTCGCTTCGTACGGCTTGACCAATGGTCGGATTGCCTTCAAAATTGATTTATAGCTTTCTTGTAATGTGATGTTCCTCATAGATGATTTAGATTTCCAAGATTATCCTCTGAATGGGCCCACCAATCATATCACTGACCGCTTCTCAAAATCGCGCACTTCGGGTACCTTCAAAACCAGTCATCTTGCTTTCAACGCTCCGGAGTGTACAGATGTCGAATTGATCCCAAATTTTGAACATTGGTAGAAAACGTCCTCCTGTACATGATAGATGGATTAGATTGTCTAAAAAAATCCTAGAATGTGGTCCGAAAATTAGAACACCTAGGGCTTTTATAAACTCTGCGCAGTTGAATCTTTCTGGATGGTCCATCTTTCTTCAACCGGTACGATCAAACCACACATCCTTTTGATCTGAAACTTTGTGGTTATTCATATATGGATTTTATTTAAAAGCTGGTCAAAGTATATTCTTCATATCATCAATGATGGGCCACCTGGACCGGCCCAGAGTGGAGTAGGCAGAATCTGGAACTTTCTGGACAGTTCGTATTGTTTTGGCCACCACGATCAGTCCGTAGCTCCGATCAACACGAAACCACTTGGGTTAGTTCGGCGTCGAGCTCCTCTTCAACATGGATGTGTTGGATTTCCAAATATCGTTAAGATGGACCCAAAAAACAGGTCCGAAAGACCAGAAACGAGAATGGCCTGCTGTCTGCAATCTGAAACCCTGAAATTTCATGGCCGACTGGTCAAGACCGGTATAGACCTGTCTAGTTTGGTTCAGCAGCTTCTGTATAAGGAAGAATTGTTGGCCAACCGGTCTTGAACGGTCGGACCACCTTTTGGGGCTCCTTTTTCTTTCCTTTCTTCTTCCCTCTTTTCTTCTTCCTTTCCTTTGATCTTCAAGGTATGTAAGAAGGGTCTCAAAGCATCCGAAAGATGAAGTCTCTCTTTCATTCCTACAACCACAAAACTATGCATTAGATTAGCCTTTAAATCATGAAAATCATGCATAATGAGTGATGAATTGGGGTTAGAATATGCACAATTAAGAGCTCAACACACCCCCCAACCAGCATTTTGCTAGTCCCGAGCAAAACATGCGTGAAACAAGTTTCATTCTCCAAAATCCAACTCTCCTCTAGAAAATATTCTTCTATACATTCCAAGACAGACAAGCATAAAAATTAGAGAAATTAGGTGATAGAGGTTGAAACCTTAAACTCTCAGAACATAATAATTGTTTATATGAAATCCCCGCTGATTGATTGATAAATAGAAGAACTTGAACAAATTCAACCTAGTGTCCATAGTGAAAGTTCATCTCATGAGTTTTCAAGATTATCTTCTTCATAGATCAACTAAACAATAGATCTCAAGGTGTATAGAGCAACAACAAGCCTATGACAGGAATTTGTCTTACCGTCCTTCCGACAGCTTTCACACTACGTCCCATTTCCAGCTTTGGTTACGGGTAGACCATCCCCCTGTTGGTAGTAGGTAGCCCTAATCGGAATTTTTCACCATTTTTCCATCATTCCCAATTTCATCGTTCCTTTCCTTTTTCTTTTACATTAGATAGGATTTTTAGAAATCCATACTTTTGTTATTTTCCCATGGACAAGGATGGACAAAGTACCTCGGCTTGGTTTCTCAACACCTTAAATCAAAGTATAGTTAATCCATAAATCACATAATCCTTTCAACCCATGAAAATCGCGTAATGTGAACTAGGTGTAAAAGTGTTCAAATTTTCTATCACCCACATAAATAGGGGAATTCACATATAAAACTATTATATTAAGAGAAGTTCAAAGCTTGCAACATCACTCACTTCGTATCTCCTCTTCTTATGCTCGTATCATCTTGAATGCATAGAAACAACGTTTTCCAAAAGAGTTTTGAATTTTAGAAAAATCGAAAATTTTCTACATAATTGCTCGAAATCTCACAAAAGCTAGTAGATTCATCTAAGGAATCTCACCCCCCACCAAAATCTTACATTGTCCTCAATGTAATAAGATATGCAATATGCATGACATGAGAGCAATGACATAAAACAAAGGAGAGTGACAACGAGAGTACCTGAGGTATCAAGTTGATCAATTCTATCATCTTCCATTGTCTCAATGAGACTTATTCAATCCTAAATGTAGAAAAGAAATCCTAACCTACCTACCTACCTTTGATTAGTCCGATCGACGACATGTTCAAATCTGAGCAGGATCTTCATGAATTTCAATAGGTTTCTCATGAGGACCATCCAAAGTCCTACTCGAATGTATACCTGGGTGCGTTTCTTCATGAAGGTCCAATCATAGTGTGTACCACACGCATGTAAGGAGGAGATAAGAGCAGCAAAAAGATATCTCCTCAAGTTCTGAATTGGGTTGTAACTGATTAAAAACGGGTCCTCCCAATCAGAATTTTCAATGGGTTGAAGAACCCATGATGGCGGAGTGACATTCATTAAGTATTTTTCAGTTTGGGTTGTCTCCTCCACAAATTCAGAATTGCACGGTGTTTCTACAAATAATGATAAAGAGTGCAAATCAGTGGAATTATGTTCTTCAGGCACCGACACCGTGTCTAACAAACTATCAAACTCCATAATCATCTCATCATCAAGATCATAGGGGTGGATCATGCATTCCTCTAGGAAATCGAGAGAGTCGGATGAAGGGTCCTCGTTCTCCCTAAGTGATTGAGGAAATTCTGTTTCAAGGGTAAGGGATTCCTCCTCTATAGAGGGGAGGTCTTCCAAAGAAAATTTTTCAGATTCAATGGCAAGCACATCATCTAGCATTGGTTGATCTTTTGAAATTTCAAATTGTGCCACCCCGTCATCTAAAGAAATAGAATTTTCAACCCAAGGGAATTCTTCCACAATAGAATCCGGCATATGTTGTTGGTGGAAGGACTCAAAAATATCGACTTCGGCCATCTCTCTAGTAAGAATATCTTCCGGTGACTTAAAAATATTTGGCCCTTCGGAAGAAGAAATCATGGACTCACAATCATCCTTCAAACCCTCATTGTAGGTAATTAAACTATCACTTCTAAATTTTGTAGATTCCTCGGGTTCGTCAACCGTCCTTGAAATCTCTTCATCATTCAAATCGGAATAGCTAAAAGAGATAGCTAATTTACTATAATCGATGGTAATGGTGGGATCACTAAGATCTACGTCCTCTAAAAGTTTAGTCGTCAAACCGGAAGAGGGTTGGGCTTGGATAGCCACATCCTCCTCTATGTTGGGGATTGATTCGGTGTTCCCAATGTCGGGTTCAGGATTTTGAGATGGCGAGAGGTTTTGTATGCATTGCTCAGTTATTTCCATAAACTTTCGCAACATATCCTTAAGAGTTCGTGTCGGTTGCGGCTCATGAGAAAAAAACTCTTGAGGATAATTGTTGGCATCCATGGTTGGCTCATTTTTCAAGTTGAAATTTTGATGCTCCTACCAATTTGGATTATGCATGTCATATGTTGGGCTTTTAGATGGTTGTTGATATGTGTAACCATACAAGTGATCATACATTGTCCTAACCGGTGGAACATTATTCATCTCTTTCCGATATTCTCCCATTGTCTTACGTGGGGGAGTATTAGAAGAAGATTGAGTCTTAGAAAAATATTCATGCTTGTAATGGTTCTAATCATAATGATTTTTTATTTGGTTCATCCTCTCATCTTCCAAAAGGTATTTAGACAATCCACCCGTCCAATCATTCATAATGAAATTATAAGAAGTTGAAATAATCCTTAATCTAGGAAGAAAAACAAAAAGAAGAAAGGGAGATGGAGAGATGTTACCCGTGAAGGTGAGAGCTATGTCAGCAACAATGTCCTACAAAATCAAACAAAAAATTGTTACTAATCTAGAAAAAAAAATCAGAAAATCCACTTCTATAAAAACAAAAAATCCTACCTAACTAAAACTACTCTATAGCTACTAGAACAATTAGAACCGTTTAACCTCTTCCCCGGCAACGGCGCCAAAAACTTGTTTGCTTCCCCTAGTGTAGGGTTGCGATGTAGTAATAATCTCGGTAAGACCGAGGTCGATCCACAGGGAAGGAAGTAAACAATACAAATTATCCTAATAACTAGAATCTAAAGAGGTTTGTGAAATTGGTTTTGAACATGAAATAGAAAATCTGATAATGGAAAGATAACTAGAGCATCAAGGATCCACTTATAGCTCTCCTTAGATGCATAATTCGCTATGGATTCTCACTTTCACAACTAGAATCGAAATTACGATCTATCTAGTCGGATGATAGAGCGATTAAAACAATCAACCTTACATATGTATGATCAATGTACCTGATTCACTCAATGCAAGCTAGGACGAGCATACTCAATAGCATAGGTCAGTCCCAATTCCAGTAGACTAAGTTCACAATCATGTACATCATTAAGTCCTGTCACAAGACAAAGCTAGATCATGATTTGAACTTGATTCAAATCACATACATAGTCTCAAACATACTTCAGAAATCCATAAAAGTAGAACTTTGGTAGGAAGTTCCCACATGAAGATCATAGTACTAGAGCGTACTCCAATTCTTCGGACCATACAGGTCTAGACTAACACACAACAATTAAGAACTCAAGTAATTCTTCCAAACATCCATGAGTCGTCATAAGACTAAGAAAAACTACTTTATTACTTGAATTAAACTTCAAACCATTGTTCTTGAACATGAAATCCAACTTGAAACCAATAAAACGAATTAAACAATCTAAGAAAACTATAAGGTTCACATCTTAGCTCTAGCTAAGAGATTAGCTATTGAAAAGCATATTAAAAATAAAACTAGAACTAAGAAAAGGAAGAAAAACTAGCTGGAGGAGGCTAGGAAGCCTCCTATGACTTGAACTCCTTGCTCCCCACGTCCTTGGTTGCCCTGGAATAGAAGAGAGCACCCCCTTTTATAGTGCAGCAAGAGTACCGCAACGTAATAGATTTTGTTTCGCTTCCTACGGCTTGACCAATGGTCGGATTGCCTTCAAAATTGATTTATAGCTTCCTTGTAATGTGATTTTCCTCATCGGTGATTTAGATTTCCAAGATTATCCTCTGAATGGGCCCACCAATCATATCACCGACCGCCTCTCAAAAATGCGTACTTCGGCTACCTTCTGAACCAGTCATCTTGCTTTCAATGCTCCAGAGTGTACAAATGTCAGATTGATCCCAAATTTTAAACATTGGTAGAAAACTTCCTCCTCTGCATGATAGATGGATTAGATTGCCTAAAACAATCTCAGAATGTGGTCCGAAAATTAGAACACGTAGGGCTTTTATAAACTCTGCGCAGTTGAATCTTTCTGGATAGTCCATCTTTCTTCAACCGGTACGATCAAACCACACATCCTTTTGATTTGAAACTTTGTGGTTATTCATATATGGATGTGGTCTAAAAGGTGGTCAAAGTATATTCTACATATCATCAATGATGGGCCACCTAGACCGGCCCAGAGTGGAGTAGACAAAATCTGGAACTTTCTGGACAGTTCGTATTGTTTTGGCCACAACGATCAGTCCGTAGCTCCGATCGACACGAAACCACTTGGGTTAGTTCGGCGTCGAGCTCCTCTTCGACATGGATGTGTTAGATTTCTAAATATCAATAAGATGGGCCCAAAAAATGGGTCTGAAAAACCAGAAACGGGAATGGCCTGCTGTCTGCAATCTGAAACCCTGAAATTTCATGGCCGACCGGTCAAGACCGGTCTAGACCAGTCTAGTTTGGTCCAGCAGCTTCTGTATAAGAAAGAATTGTTGGCCGACCGGTCTTGACCGGTCGGACCACCTTTTGGGGCTCCTTTTTCTTTCCTTTCTTCTTCCCTCTTTTCTTCTTCCTTTCCTTTGATCTTCAAGGTATGTAAGAAGGGTCTCAAAGCATCCGAAAGATGAAGTCTCTCCTTCATTCCTACAACCACAAAACTATGCATTAGATTAGCCTTTAAATCATGAAAACCATGCATAATGAGTGATGAATTGGGGTTAGAATATGCACAATTAAGAGATCAACACACCCCCCAACCAGCATTTTGCTAGTCCCGAGCAAAACATGCGTGAAACAAGTTTCATTCTCCAAAATCCAACTCTCCTCTAGAAACTATTCTTCAATACATTCCAAGACACACAAGCATAAAAATCAGAGAAATTAGGTGATAGAGGTTGAAACCTTAAGCTCTCAGAACATAATTAGTGTTTATATGAAATTCCCGCTGATTGATTGATAAATAGAAGAACTTGAACAAATTCAACCTAGTGTGCATAGTGAAAGTTAATCTCATGAGTTTTCGGGATTATCTTCTTCATAGATCAACTAAACTATAGATCTCAAGGTGTATAGAGGAACAACAAGCCTATGACAGGAATTTATCTTACCGTCCTTCCGACGGCTTTCACACTATGTCCCATTTCCGGCTTTGGTTATGGGTAGACCATCCCCCAGTTGGTAGTAGGTAGCCCTAATCGAAATTTTCCACCATTTTTCCATCATTCCCAATTTCATCGTTCCTTTCCTTTTTCTTTTACATTAGATAGGGTTTTTAGAAATCCATATCTTTTGTTATTTTCCCATGGACAAGGATGGACAAAGTACCCAGGCTTGGTTTCTCAACACCTTAAATCAAAGTATAGCTAATCCATAAATCACATAATCCTTTCAACCCATGAAAATCGTGTAATGTGAACTAGGTGTAAAAGTGTTCAAATTTTCTATCACTCACATAAATAGGGGAATTCACATATAAAACTATTATATTAAGAGAAGTTCAAAGCTTGCAACATCACTCACTTCGTATCTCCTCTTCTTATGCTCGTATCATCTTGAATGCATAGAAACAACATTTTCCAAAAGAGTTTTGAATTTTAGAAAAATCGAAAATTTTCTACATAATTGCTCGAAATGTCACAAAAACTAGTAGATTCATCTAAGGAATCTCACCCCCAACCGAAATCTTACATTGTCCTCAATGTTATAAGATATGTAATATGCATGACATGAGAGCAATGACATAAAATAAAGGAGAGTGAGAACGAGAGTACCTGAGGTAGCAAGTTGATCAATTCTAGCATCTTCCATTGTCTCGATGAGACTTATTCAATCCTAAATGTAAAAAAGAAATCCTAACCTACCTACCTACCTTTGATTAGTCCGATCGATTACATGTTCAAATTTGAGCAGGATCTTCATGAATTTCAATAGTGAGGACCATCCAAAGTCCTACTCAAATGTATACCTGGGTGCGTTTCTTCATGAAGGTCTAATCATAGTGTGCACCACACGCATGTAAGGAGGAGATAAGAGGAGCAAAAAGATATCTCCTCAAGTTCTGAATTGGGTTGTAATTGATTAAAAACGGGTCCTCCCAATCAGAATTTTTAATGGGTTGAAGAACCCATGATGGTGGAGAGACATCATTAAGTATTTTTCAGTTTGGGTTGTCTCCTCCACAAATTCAGAATTGCACGGTGTTTCTACAAATAATGATAAAGAGTGTAAATCAGTGGAATGGTGTTCTTTAGGCACCGACACCGTGTCTAACAAACTATCCAACTCCATAATCATCTCATCATCAAGATCATAGGGGTGGGTCATGCATTCCTCTAGGAAATCGAGAGAGTTGGATAAGGGTCCTCGTTCTCCCTAAGTGATTGAGGAAATTCTGTTTCAAGGGTAAGGAATTCCTCCTCTATAGAGGGGAGGTCTTCCAAAGAAAAATTTTCAGATTCAGTGGTAAGCACATCATCTAGCATTGGTTGATCTTTTGAAATTTCAAATTGTGCCACCCCGTCATCTAAAGAAACATAATTTTCAACCCAAGGGAATTCTTCCACAATAGAATCCGGCATGTGTTGTTGGTGGAAGGACTAAAAATATCGACTTCGGCCATCTCTCTAGCAAGAATATCTTCCGGTGACTTAAAAATATTCAGCCCTTTGGAAGAAGAAATCATGGACTCACAATCATCCTTCAAACCCTCATTGTAGGTAATCAAACTATCACTTTCAAATTTTGTAGATTCCTCGGGTTCGTCAACCGTCCTTGAAATCTCTTCATCATTCAAATCGGAATCGCTAAAAGAGATAGTTGATTTACCATAATCGATGGTAATGGTGGGATCACTAAGATCTACATCCTCTAAAAGTTTAGTCATCAAATCGGAAGAGGGTTGGGCTTGGATAGCCACATCCTCCTCTATGTTGGGGATTGATTCGGTGTTCCCAATGTCGAGTTCAGAATTTTGAGATGGCGAGAGGTTTTGTATGCATTGCTCAGTTATTTTCATAAACTCTCGCAGCATATCCTCAAGAGTTCGTGTCGGTTGCGGCTCATGAGAAAGAAACTCTTGAGGATAATTGTTGGCATCCATGGTTGGCTCATCTTCCAAGTTGAAATTTTGATGCTCCTACTAATTTGGATTATGCATGTCATATGTTAGGCATTTAGATTGTTGTTGATATGTGTAGCCATACAAGTGATCATACATTGTCCTAACCGGTGGACCAATATTCATCTCTTTCCGATACTCTCCCATTGTCTTACGTGGGGGAGTATTAGAAGAAGATTGAGTCTTAGAAAAATATTCATGCTTGTAATGATTCCAATCATAATGATTTTTTATTTGGTTCATCCTCTCATCTTCCAAAAGGTATTTAGACAATCCACCCATCCAATCATTCATAATGAAATTATAAGAAGTTGAAATAATCCTTAATCTAGGAAGAAAAACAAAAAGAAGAAAGGGAGATGGAGAGATGTTACCCATGAAGGTGAGAGCTATGTCAGCAACAATGTCCTACAAAATCAAACAAGAAATTGTTAGTAATCTAGAAAAAAAAACAGAAAATCTACTTATATAAAAATAAAAAATCCTACCTAATCAAAACTACTCTATAGCTACTAGAACAATTAGAACAGTTTAACCTCTTCCCCGGCAACGGCGCCAAAAACTTGTTCGCTTCCCCAAGTGTAGGGTTGTGATGTAGTAATAATCTCGGTAAGACCGAGGTCGATCCACAGGGAAGGAAGTAAACAATGCAAATTATCCTAATAACTAGAATCTAAAGAGGTTTGAGAAATTGGTTTTAAACATAAAATAGAAAATCTGATAATTGAAAGATAACTAGAGTATCAAGGATCCACTTATAGCTCTCCTTAGATGCATAATTCGCTATGGTTTCTCACTTTCTCAACTAGAATCGAAATTAAGATCTATCTAGTCGGATGATAGAGCGGTTAAAACAATCAACCTAACATATGTATGATCAATGTACATGATTCACTCAATACTAGCTAGGACGAGCATACTCAATAGCATAGGTCAGTCCCAATTCCAATAGACTAAGTTCACAATCATGGCCATCATTAAGTCCTGTCACAAGACAAAGCTAGATCATGATTTGAACTTGATTCAAATCACATACATAGTCTCAAACATACTTTAGAAATCCATAAAAGTAGAACTTTGGTAGGAAGTTCCCACATGAAGATCATAGTACTAGAGTGTACTCCAATTCCTCGGATCATACAGGTCTAGACTAACACACAACAATTAAGAACTCAAGTAATTCTTCCAAACATCCATGAGTCATCATAAGACTAAGAAAAACTACTTTATTACTTGAATTAAACTTCAAACCATTGTTCTTAAACATGAAATCCAACTTGAAACCAATAAAACGAATTAAACAATCTAAGAAAACTGTAAGGTTCACCTCTTAGCTCTAGCTAAGTGATTAGCTAATGAAAAGCATACTAAAATAAAACTAGAACTAAGAAAAGGAAGAAAAACTAGCTGGAGGAGGCTAGGAAGCCTCCTATGACTTGAAATCCTCGCTCCCCACGTCCTTGGTTGCCCTGGAAGAGAAGAGAGCACCCCCTTTTATAGTGCAGCAAGAGTACCGCAACGTAACAGATTTTGTTTCGCTTCGTACGGCTTGACCAATGGTCGGATTGCCTTTAAAATTGATTTATAGCTTCCTTGTAATGTGATCTTCCCCATAGATGATTTAGATTTCCAATATTATCCTCTAAATGGGCCCACCAATCATATCACCGACCGCCTCTCAAAATCGCGCACTTCGGGTACCTTCAGAACCAGTCATCTTGCTTTCAACGCTCCGGAGTGTACAGATGTCGGATTGATCCCAAATTTTAAACATTGGTAGAAAAATTCCTCCTCTGCATGATAGATGGATTAGATTGTCTAAAACAATCTCAAAATGTGGTCCGAAAATTAGAACACGTAGGGCTTTTATAAACTCTGTGCAGTTGAATCTTTCTGGATGGTCCATCTTTCTTCAACCAGTACGATCAAACCACACATCCTTTTGATCTGAAACTTTGTGGTTATTCATATATGGATGTGGTCTAAAATATGGTCAAAGTATATTCTTCATATCATCAATGACGGGCCACCTGGACTGGCCCAGAGTGGAGTAGGCAGAATCTGGAACTTTCTGGACAGTTCGTATTGTTTTGTCCACCACGATCAGTCCGTAGCTCCGATCGATAAGAAACTACTTGGGTTAGTTCGGCGTCGAGCTCCTCTTCGACATGGATGTGTTGGATTTCAAAATATCATTAATATGGGCCCAAAAAATAGGTCCGAAAAACCAGAAACGGGAATGGCCTGCTGTCTGCAATCTGAAACCCTGAAATTTCATGGCCAACCGGTCAAGACCAGTCGGACAGGGCTAGCCGACCTGTCAAGACCGGTCTAGACCTGTCTAGTTTGGTCCAGCTGCTTCTGTATAAGAAAGAATTGTTGGCCGACCGGTCTCGACCGGTCGGACCACCTTTTGGGGCTCCTTTTTCTTTCCTTTTTTCTTCCCTCTTTTGTTCTTCCTTTCCTTTGATCTTCAAGGAATGTAATAAGGGTCTCAAAGCATCCGAAAGATGAAGTCTCTCTTTCATTCCTACAACCACAAAACTATGCATTAGATTAGCCTTTAAATCATGAAAACCATGCATAATGAGTGATGAATTGGGGTTAGAATATGCACAATTAAGAGCTCAACAACACCCCCTGTACCTGTGCCTCAAATTCCCTAATCCGAATGGAGTCGGGGTAGTACGAGGAAACTAGAAAGAAGCTCGAGCATGCTATGAAATCGCCGTACAAGATCGAAAGAATGCCCAAGCAACTCCTATTATGACGATTACAGGAGACTCAGCGGATCTCCCGATAGCTACAACGTTGGACCTAAGAGAGAACGCTCATCAATCAGGCACCCCGGGGGAAGAGACATGTCGAAGTCACCTTATCCAAAGATAATTCATCCAAGAATGTTAACATCGGATCCTCTTTAAGCGATGTCTTTTGAGAAAATCTGACTCATTTTCTGACCGAATATCAAGATGTATTTGCGTGGTCTCACAGAGACATGCTAGGCATAGACCCCAACGTTGTAGTCCACCGTCTAAATGTTGATCCGAAGTATAAACCTTTTCATCAGCGTCAACGAGCGTTCATCGTAGAAAGGCAAATGATGTTAAAACTGAGTTCGAAAAGTTATTGGCCATCAATTTCATTGAGGAAGTTGACTACCCAGAATGGGTCGCGAATGTGGTCCTTGTTCGAAAAACTAATAGTAAATGGAGAATGTGTGTGGACTACTCCGATCTGAACAAGGTATGCCTGAAGGATAGTTTCCCGACTCCCCGCATCGACCAATTAGTTGATTCAAAAATAGGGCATGCCCTGCTCAGTTTCATGGACGCCTACTCTGGTTATAACCAAATCATGATACACCCGCCCGATCGTCAAAACACCTCCTTTATCACTATCGAGGTTTATATTGCTACAAAGTAATGCCTTTTGGCCTCAAGAATGCAGGTGCTACCTATCAACATTTGATCAATAAAATGTTTGCTGCACAAATCGATAAGAATATGAAAGTTTACGTCGACGACATGCTCGTAAAAAGCGTCGCAGCCAACGATCATCTCGCAGATCTTCGGGAAGCGTTCGACCTGATGAGGAAGTATCAAATGAAGTTAAATCCAGAAAAATGTGCTTTCAGGGTCACAGCCGGAAAAATTTATTGGGTTCATGGTTGGCCAACAAGGAATCGAGGCAAATCCCAAGAAAATAACAGCCTTGATCGAAATGAAGTCTCCATCCACTCTTAAAGATGTCCAACGATTGGCTGGTTGCATTGCATCATTGAACATGTTCATTTTGCGTGCCTCTTATAAGTGTCTCCCTTTCTTTAAGCTTCTCCGTGCTACCGCAAAGACTGACTGGGTATGGACCCAACAGTGCGAAGAGGCATTTCAACTTTTGAAGCAATATATGGGCACGCCGTCTATCATATCAAAACCTGTTTTACACAAGCAGCTCCTTCTTTATTTATCTGTCTCATACGGCCGTTAGCGTCGCATTAATAAGAGAAGATTCCAAGGTCCAAAGGCCCGTTTACTATATTAGTCGAGCGATGGTGGATGCCGAAACTCGATATTCTGATACGGAGAAATTAGCTCTTGCCTTAGTAACTGCAGCTCAAAAATTATGACCATATTTCCAAGCCCACTCTATATTGGTACCTACAAATCATCCATTAAGACAAGTCCTTCACAAGCTTGAGGTTTCAGGGCGATTGACTAAATGGGCAATTGAGATCAGTGAGCACTACATTTTGTTCTGTCCAAGAACTGCCATTAAGGGTCAAGTCGTGGCTGATTTCATCGTTGAATTTACGTATTCGACTCCAGTAGATTCCTCCTCCAACAATGACCCTACGACTAGCGACCAGACCCCTTGGTCCCTCTTTGTGGATGAGTCTTCATGCGCCACCGGTAGCGGAGCCGGCTTGATCTTAATTGCTCCTGACGGGTCGCATTTTCAATATGCTTTAAGATTTGACACTCATGTCTCTAACAATGAAGCGGAATATGAGGCTCTGATCATTGGCCTCAAACTAGCGAATGTGCTCGCGATACAGAATTTACTTATTTACATTGACTCTCAACTCATAGTCAATCAAGTGCTCGGCGAATTCGACGCGAAAGAAGAGCGAATGGCTTTATACAATTCCGAGTACGTATCTTGCTCGTCAAGCTAAGAAAATATGAAATAATTCACATTTCCTATGAGAAGAATAAACTCACAGATTCCCTGACAAAGTTAGCTTCCGCACCAGAATCTGATTTAACACGATCTGTTTCTGTCGAGCATCTCCATACCCAAGTATTGGTCTATCCGCCCCAGAGCAAGTAGCCGTAGTGCATTCCTCCCCATGTTGGATGGACCCCATCGTCCTTTACCTCAAAGACGGACAACTCCCAGATGATAAAAAATTTGCACGACAAATTCGTCACCGTGCTGCTAGGTACACCTTACAAAACGGAATTTTACTACGTAAAAGCTTTACTTTACTATACTTAAGGTATCTTCATCCAGAAGAGGCACACCGTGTTCTTGATGAAATATACCAGAGGGCATGCAGTAACCATCCTAAGGGACGATCTTTAGCATATAAAGCAATGAGGCAAGGGTACTACTGGCCCACCATGAAGGCAGATGTAATCAAATTTTCTAAAAAATGCGACAAATGCGAGCGATATTCTTCAATACCCCATGTACCATCTGAGCAGATGACGCCGATGGACGGCCATTGGCCCTTCGCCTAATGGGGAGTTGATATCATCGGACCATTGCACACCGAGAAAGGTCAGAATAGGTTTGCAATTGTAGCAGTCGATTATTTTACCAAATGGGTCAAGGCAGAACCGTTAACTACAATCATCGAAAAGCAGACTACTAGGTTCATGTGGAGAAACATCATATGCCGTTATGGGCTCCCCCACACTGTAGTCACCGACAACGGAAAGCAGTTCGACAACGCCGCGTTCACGGAGTTTTGCGAAAAATGAAAGATACGAAGTATTCAAACCTTCCCGTATCATCCTCAGGCTAATGGATAAGTTGAGGCAGTCAATAAGATCATCAAACATCATTTAAAAATGAAACTCGACAAATGTAAAGGTATGTGGCCGGAGCTTCTATCTGAAGTCTTATGGGCCTACAGAACGACAACTCGCACGTCAACTGGAGAAACTCCTTTTTCTCTAGCATTCGGCACCAATGCAGTTATCCCTGTCGAAGTCGAAGTACCCTCGTATCAAATAGAGCATTACGACTCCACGAGCAATCAAGAAGGTTTGAGGCTTCATCTTGACCTCCTGGAAGAAAGAAGGGACACATCTCAACTTCGAGCAGCAGCTTACCAACAACGTATAACTCGCTATTGTAATGCAAAGGTCCGACCTAGAGCGTTTCAGCTCGGCGATTTGGTCCTCAGACAAAATCTTGGAACGCCTGCTCGTTCATTAGATCCGAATTGGGAAGGCCCTTATCGAGTTATCAAGATTGTGCGACCAGGTACATATTATCTTGAAGATATGCGAGGGAGACCCCTACGTCACCCTTAACACGTAGAGCATTTACTCCGATATTTTCCTTAACCCGATGTAAATCCGAACGACATTTAAATAAAGATGGATTTTCTTTTGGTTGCTACTCCATTAGTTGGACCTGAATAGCCCCGAAGGGAATATATACATTCCCTTGGCCAAATCTTCTGCTCTCGGCAGAGTCAAAGCCTCAATCGATAGATCAGTTTATCTCTACGTAGACATGGTCACCAAGACCCCCGAATTGAGCCTAACTCATTATTCATGAGTTAAGTACTCAGGCATTTAACATATGAACCATCTACTACTTATAAGAAGCCATAGTATAAAAAAGAATACATTCATTCTATTGAGTAAAATATCCAGATCGTTTTGATCATTTTACAACAGAAGAGCGATAAAATTTTACATAAGAAAGAAAGAGAAAAGAAAAGAGATGATCATCCTCATGCATCACTTTGAGGAGGAGCGCCGCTCTCGACCTCAGGGCCAGCTTCCGGGACCTCTGCAGATTGGGTAGTCTCCGTCACCTCGTTCTCAGCAGCTGCCCTATCCTCTACAGCTACGATGGCCGCGACCTTTTTGAATTCCTCCATATCAAATGACGGAGATATTCGTTGCAATAATCTCAGTGCAAAGTCGCGACTAGCGTCGTACGACTCATATCGCTCGTCGTCGTACAGCTACGAAGTGCGAAACTCCATAACAACCCGGGGCCCCTCTTGGATGGAGTCGTCTCGGAGCTGCGCAAGGGTGGATTGTTCGTTCTCTAATGTGTCGCTGACCTCTCTTAAACGTGACTTGCCCTTAGCAAGCTGCTCCTCCAGAGAAATTTTATCTTGGCGAAAGATCACTCTCTCTTTCTTTACCTTCTCCTTCATCTCTGCGAGCCTTGCGAAGTTCGTGTCCAAGGCCTCATACCTGTCGGTCAGGACTTGGACCTTTTCGATGAGGATTTTCCTCTCCTCATTCATCTTTGCAATTAAGGTCTCATGAGATTTGATGACTTGGTCCCTCTGTTCGCTTCCCCAAGTGTAGGGTTGCGATGTAGTAATAATCTCGGTAAAACCGAGGTCGATCCACAGGGACTTATGTAGGAATCCACAAAACACTTCCAATAGTTCTACTAAGAAGCTAACAAATAAGTTTTTAGGAGATTGATGTAAATAAAAATTTTGAACTAAACTGAAGTAATCAATTAATAAAAAGGCACTAGGGGTTCAAGGATCCACTTGCAGCAATCCTTGATGCTCAATTCGCTGCGGTTTCTCACTTTCTCAACTAGAATCGAAATTAAGATCTATCTAGCCGGATGATAGAGCAGTTAAACCAACAATCTGTCATATGTAAGATCCATGTATATGATTCACTCAATGCAAGCTAGGACGAGCATACTTAATTGCATAGGTCAGTCCCAATTCCAATAGGCTAAGATCACAATCATAAACATCATTAAATCCTGTCACAAGACAAAACTAGATTATGATTTGAACTTGATTCAAATCACATACACAGTCTCACATACTTCAGAAATCCAGAAAAATAGAACTTTGGTAGGAAGTTCCCACATGAAGATCATAAATCTAGAGCGTATTCCGATTCCTCAGATCATACAGGTCTAGACTAGTGCACAACAATTAAGAACTCAAGCAATTCTTCCAAACATCCATGAGTCATCATAAGACTAAGAAAAACTACTTAGTACTTGAATTAAACTTCAAACCATTGTTCTTAAACATGAAATACAACTTAAAACCAACTTAAACGAATTGAAACATCTTAGATTCACTACAAGCTTCACCTCTTAGCCCTAGCTAAGAGGTTTAGCCGTTCATGATCCAAGGAAACATGAAACAACTAAAAACAAACATAAAACTAGAAAGCAAACTAGGAGGAGTTGTAGAACTCCGAAATCCACTTCCACCGTCTCCCACTGTGCTCAATCCGTTCTTAGATGCCCTAGGAACGATCCCTAAGTGTCCTTTTATAGTGGGGAGGCTCCGCAACGTCGGAGTCATCTAGAATCTACGTAAGAGTACGCGGTGCGCAGAGAAAATCGGAGCCCAGAATAGAAACTGCCTTTTGAACGCATGGTCGACCGGTCTGGACGGATCAGACTGGCCTGGCCGACCTGTCGGACTTGTCTGGAAGGCGTCCAGGGAGCATGCTAGAGGTGGACAGGATTTTGCCGACCGGTCTAGACCGGTCGGTCATGATGCTTTCAATGTCCAGAGGGCCAGGATGAGGTGGCCGACCGGTCTAGACCGGTAGTGGCCCTCCTGGCCGACTGGTCTGGACCGGTCTTGGCCCTTTTCTTCTTCATTTCCTTCTTTCTTTCTTCTCTCTCTGCTTTCTTCTTTCTGTGGCCCACCTTAGGTCTCCATCCAAGGCTCTAAATGGATCTTTTTGTTCTCCTATTGAGTGAAGTCCACTTTGATTCCTGTAATCACAAAACACGCATTAGATTAGTCTTTAAATTATGAAAACCTTGTATAATGAGTGATGAATTGCGGTTAAAATATGCACAATTAAGAGCTCAACACACCCCCCAACCAGCATTTTGCTAGCCCCGAGCAAAACATACGTGAAACAAGTTTCATTCTCTAAAACCCAATTCTCCTTTAGAAACCATTCTTCTATACATCCCAAGACACACAAGTGTAAGATTAAGAAAAATTAGGTGATAGAGGTTGAAACCGTAAACTCTCAAAACATAATAAATGTCCATATGAAAGTCCCGCTGATTGATTGATAAACAGAAGAACTCGAACAAATTCAACCTAGTGTGCATGGTGAAAGTTCATCTCATTTGTTTCTGGGATTATCTTCTTCATAGATCAACTAAACTATAGATCTCAAGGTGTATAGAACAACAACAAACCAATGACAAGAATTTGCCTTACTATCCTTCCGACGGCTTTCACACTACGTCCCATTTTCGGCTTTGGTTAGGGGTAGACCATCCCCCGGTTGGTAATAGGTAGCCCTAATCGGAATTTTCCACCATTTATCCATCATTCGCAATTCCATCCTTCCTTTTCCTTTTTCTTTTAAATTAGATAGGATTTTTAGAAATCCATATCTTTTGTTATTTTCCCATAGACAAGGATGGACAAAGGACCCCGACTTAGTTTCTCAACACCTTAAAGCAAAGTCTAGCTAATCTACAAATCACATAATCCTTTCAAACCATGAAAATCGTGTAATGTGAACTAGGTGTAAGAGTGTTCAAATTTTCTATCAATCACATAAATAGGGAAATTCACATATAAAACCATTATGTTAAGAGAAGTTTAAGACTTACAACATCATACACTTCGTATCTCCTCTTCTTATACAAATATCATCTCGAATGCATAGAAACAAGTTTTCCAAAAGAGTTTTGAATTTTAGAAAAATTAAAAAATCCCTACATAATTGCCCGAGATGTTACAAAACACTAGATTCATCCTAGTGATCCTACACCCCCCAACCAAATCTTGCATTGTCCTCAATGTAAAAGATGTTCAATGAGCAAAACATAAGAGCAATTCTAAAAATAAAAGGGACTGAGGAATGATAGTACCTGAGAGAATGAAGAGTGGAATTCTACCTCCTTCTAACAAACCTAAGCAAAAATAAACAAAAGCAACAAATCCTAATCCTAACTACTCTATACCTCCATCAGACTAGGAGATCAATTCCAACAACTCGTCCAAAAGCATAGAGTCAAGCAGAATCATTAGATGGATCAAAAGGTTTTACAATAACGTCATCCAATATCCTGCGTTACAATATACATTTGTGTGAGTGACCCAGATAAGCCACTGAAAATTCTGAAAAGGAATTTCGGCGGGTTCCTTAATGTTTTCACCACATGTATAAGAGGAGACAACATCATATTTGTCAGAAAAAATATGTCTCCATTCATCTTTTCTTAGGCACTGATTTTGCAAGTATGGATCATCCCAGGGTTGGTAGAGGTCGGTATGCATGATCCATAGAGGTGTGGAAATATGAATTGATTTCTCAGTACAATAAAGTGTTATTTCCACATCCTTCTCATGGCTAACGTTATATGCCGATACCGACTCGAAAGGTGCGACTATATCCCCTATCACATCAACATTCTTATCAAGAGAATAGGCCACATCTTCTTCTAAGTGATTAGAGTAAAGAGTTGAGGGGGACACATCTTCCACAATAGAATTGATCATATTTAATTCGTGGACCTCTTCATCTTCATCCTCTTGTTGGTTGTCAACATTGAAAGCATTTAACTCAATCGTCATATTACCAAAGGACATTTGTATGACCCCACTCCTACAATTGATGATAGCGTTTGATGTAGCTAGGAATGGGCGGCCAAGTATGATAGGAATTTGAGGGCCAATATTAACCATGGTTTGTGTGTCCAAGCCAATGAAGTCCACCGGGTAGTAGACCTTGTCAACTTTGATAAGAACGTCCTCAATCACCCCTCTCGGAATACGAATCGATCGGTCAACGAGTTGTAATGTGGTTTTGCTGGGTTTTAATTCACCTAAACCTAATTGTTCATAGACCGAAAAGGGTATTAAGTTCACACTTGCTCCTAGATCAAGTAAAGCATGCTTCACCCGGTAGTCTCCAATTATGCATGATATTGTCGGACTAGCAGGATCTTTATATTTCTTGGGCATCCCATGATTTATAATGGCGCTCACATTTTCTGTCAAAAATGCCTTCTTTTGCACATGCATTTTTCTTTTTATCGTATAAAGATTCTTCAAAAACTTAGCATATGACGGTATTTGTTAAATGACATCCAACAAAGGGATGTTGATCTTGACTTGCTTAAAAACCTTCAAAAATTCCTGGTTTTTGTCTAAAGGTTTGGGTGAAATCAACCTTTGGGAAAACGGGGCAACCGGCTTGTATTGCCTTTTCGGTTCTTTCTCTTGTGGAGTGTTGTTCGAGCTATCATCTTCTTTGAAAATTTTCAGATCATTAGGCTTTGGGGCCTTCACCGGATTAGATTTATCAATTATTTTTCCACTTCGTAAAGTGGTGATAGCTTGAACATGCTCCATATGTTGGGAGGATGAGCTTGCGTCTTGTATCTTAAATTGGGTCCTTGGGTTAGGAAGAGGTTGGGCAGGGAGTGTGCCTTTCTCCCTAACACTGACGTGAGATTCAACCCTAGCCATTGAGGTTTTCAAGTCATTGATGGCTTGAGTTGTATTTTGATTAAATTTCAATTGCTCTTGCATGAACCCATCTATTTTCAAAGAATTAGTCTTGTTATACTCAGCTTAAACCGATATAAATGCACCCAACATCTCCTCTAGCGTAGCTTTCGATGTAATGACTAGGGATGGACCTAGTAAAGGTTGAGCCTGAGGAGTATTGCTTGCATTCGTAGTGGGTCCATTCCTCCAACTGAAGTTGGGATGGTTCTTTCAACTAGAATCATACATGTTTGAGTTTGGAGCACTAAATGGTCGTTGATAACTGTTTATGGCATTTGATTGTTCTTGTATGATGTCTTGGAATGTTGAAATTGCGGGACAATCTTGTGTTGCATGTTGATTTCTGGCACAAATTCCACAAATAGTTTCAATGTCCTTAGAGTTGATCGTCTCTCATTTTCTTAATTCTATGGCCTCGACTTTTCTTGTGAGGCTAGCCACACGTGCACTTATGCTATCCTCTTCTGATAGGACATAAATTCCTCCCTTTTTCCTTTTGTTGGTCAGTCTTGAAATTTGTTGGTTTAGATGTATCCCAAGACTGTGCATTCTCAGCTAATTCCTCCAAATAGTCCCATACTTCATCAGCTTCCTTATTCATGAACTCCCCATTACACATCATCTCTATAAATTGGCGTATGGGTGAAGTCAGTCCTTCATAGAAAAAGCTTATAACCCGCCAAATTTTATAGCCATAATGTAGGCATGCATTTAACAAGTCCTTAAACCTCTCCCAACATTGGAATAAGGTCTCATCTTCCTTTTAGGCAAAATTCATGATAAGGCGCCTCAACATGTTCGTTTTATGAGTATGGAAGAATTTTTTTATGAATTCCCTATGCATATCAGTCCATGCACCAATTGATCTTGGCCTTAATGCATGAAGCCAACCTTTAGCTTTATCTTTAAGAGTAAAAGGAAATAATTTAAGCCTTACCACATCATCAGTTACATTTGCAAAGTGCATGGTGGTTATTACCTCATCAAATTCCTTAAGGTGTTGATAGCCACTTTCACTGTCTAATCCATGGAATCTCGAGAGGAGTTGGATTACTCCCGGTTTTAAATCTACATTCCCTACATTTTGTGGAAAAACTATACATGAGGGAGTGCTCGCTCTTGCTGGTTGCAAGTAATCACGTAATGTTCTTGGTCGGGGAACATTCTCAACCACATTCTCTCCGTTTCGGTTAAATTTTTGCCCAGATTTTGATTGGACATCGGATTGGGTTGATTTACAGCCATACTTTCAGACAAAATTGGAGAATTGAGCTGTCTCCTAGCACGTGGTTCTTTATCAATTCCTTCAACTATTCCCCCTTCACTAATGAGTCGGTTATTAGAATCCCGAGCCCAATGTGACATGCAAATCCTAAAAGAATGAAATAAAAAGGAATTCTTTCTTCCTTCCTTTACTCTTATTTAAGACCGAAGCACAAGGTGTCTTGCAATGGCTAGGCCAGAAGCAAAGATAGAGACCGATTTCTCCTGGTCAATAGAGGTTCAGAGAACTCCCCACCCACTCTTTGAATCCTTTGAGAAAAGTGCAGAAAAAGAAGAAAGAGGAGTAGAGGTGGGAAGAGAAATCTCTGAGCACAAGGTGATCCAAGATGGCAGAGCCGACCAATAGGAATCCAGGTGGCACAAGGCCTACCTATCAGAGATCCAAAAAGGAGTCTCCACCCACTCTACAAGAGATGAATATGATAGTAATGAAAAGGAGAAGAAGAAGAGTAAGGTTAGAAAGATAGAACCGATTTGGCACTTGATGATTCCTAACTTCTTCTTCAACTTCCTAGAAATCCCTGCAAAAAAAATCAAAATAAAACAAACTAAGTTAGTACTAGAATCCTAAAAATCCTAAATAGATACTATTTTCATAAATTTTGTGAAAAAACGTCAAAGTCCCTAGCAACGGCGCCAAAAACTTGTTCGCTTCCCCAAGTGTGGGTTGCGATGTAGTAATAATCTAGGTAAGGCCGAGGTCGATCCACAGGGACTTATGTAGGAATCCACAAAACACTTCCAATAGTTTTACTGAGAAGCTAACAAATGAGTTTTTAAGAGATTAATGTAAATAACAATTTTGAACTAAACTGAAGTAATCAATTAATAGAAAGGCACTAGGGGTTCAAAGATCCACTTGTTGCAATCCTTGATGCTCAATTCGCTGCGGTTTCTCACTTTCTCAACTAGAATCGAAATTAAGATCTATCTAGCCGGATGATAGAGCAGTTAAACCAACAATCTGTCATATGTAAGATCCATGTATATGATTCACTCAATGCAAGTTAGGATGAGCATACTCAATTGCATAGGTCAGTCCCAATTTCAATAGGCTAAGATCACAATCATAAACATCATTAAATCCTGTCACAAGACAAAACTAGATTATGATTTGAACTTGATTCAAATCACATACACAGTCTCACATACTTCAGAAATCCAGAAAAATAGAACTTTGGTAGGAAGTTCCCACATGAAGATCATAAATCTAGAGCGTATTCTGATTCCTCAGATCATATAGGTCTAGACTAGTGCACAACAATTAAGAACTCAAGCAATTCTTCCAAACATCCATGAGTCATCATAAGACTAAGAAAAACTACTTAGTACTTGAATTAAACTTCAAACCATTGTTCTTAAACATGAAATCCAACTTAAAACCAACTTAAACGAATTGAAACATCTTAGATTCACTACAAGCTTCACCTCTTAGCCCTAGTTAAGAGGTTTAGCAGTTCATGATCCAAGGAAATATGAAACAAGTAAAAACAAACATAAAACTAGAAAGCAAACTAGGAGGAGTTGTAGAACACCGAAATCCACTTCCGCCGTCTCCCACCGTGCTCAATCCGTTCTTAGATGCCTTAGGAACGATCCCTAGGTGTCCTTTTATAGTGGGGAGGCTCCGCAGCGTCGAAGTCATCTAGAATCTGCATAAGAGTACGAGGTGCGTAGAGAAAATCGGAGCCCAGAATAGAAACTGCCGTTTGAACGCATGGCCGACCGGTCTAGACCGGTTGTTCATGATGTTTTCAATGTCCAGAGGGCCAGGATGAGGTGGCCGACCGGTCTAGACCGGTCGTGGCCCTCCTGGCCGACTGGTCTGGACCGGTCTTGGCCCTTTTCTTCTTCATTTCCTTCTTTCTTTCTTCTCTCTCTACTTTCTTCTTTCTGTGGGCCACCTTGGGTCTTCATCCAAGTCTCTAAATGGATTCTTTTGGTCTCCTATTGAGTGAAGTCCACTCTCATTCCTGTAATCACAAAACATGCATTAGATTAGTCTTTAAATCACGAAAACCTTGCATAATGAGTGATTAATTGTGGTTAGAATATGCACATTTAAGAGCTCAACACCCTCCCTTGGACCGCCTTCTCTAGTGCGACTCTCTTCCCCTCAGCCTCATCTATGATACGCCGAGCGGTGAGGATGTCATGTCTCTTCCGTATGATGAGGTCCAGTCCTTGTTCGAGGAGTAGAAGGATTATCAGATGATCACCAAAAATCCAACAAAGAAGGCAAGAAATAAGTCAAAATCGAAAGTACTTTTACCTGGACCATCCTCACTCCTGCGACTAGAGAGAGGTCCTCGGGACTGGGTTTGGGAAGAGTGTCAAAGGTCTGAGGGGAGACGTTGTCGAATAGGAATTTGTAGATTGGGTGCAAGTGACTTGTAACAGTAAACATCCCAACTCTGGAAGGCCGGGCTACGACTAGCCCAGCTAAGCTTGCATCTTGAGCAACAGGTTGCTCGAGAGCAGGAATCAACTCGCGAGCAGCTTTAGGCTCGGGAGGTTCTTCAGTCAAGGGGCAACTTGGCCCCGCCCCATCATTCCTCAGGGAATTATCAACAATGTCGATGACAGGTGGCTCGGGAGGAACCACCGGAGCAGTTGTCGCAGGCTTAGGAAGAGGCTCAGGCGGTTGTGAGCTTTGGGCAGGCTCACCTGACCGATTAGATGGGTGAGATGGACCGACCGACGTCTTCTTCTGTCTCTTTGAGCCGGTGCCCCTTAGGCGAGGCAGCAATCCCCTCTTCTCTCCTACATTCGCCATGATAGCCTCCTCGTAAGATATCAATCCAGAAGCGGCGAGTCGAGAGAGTGAAAGACATGCCTCAATATTCCTATCACGAGCTGATAACTTGTAAATTTTAACGATCTTCTCGTTGATTCCTCCCTTCAAGCTCGTTTTTCCCCCGGTCGGAATACCTACGAATATGAGCAGAGGTCAGGTAAATAAAGGATTACTATTACTATAGAAATCGTGGCAGAGTGAAGTTTCGCCCACCTTCACCAAAGAAGCGACTCACGTTATGGCCCTCAGGGGTGGATCTCGTCTCAGACTCCCAGTTCCTGGAGGCAAAAAACCAGTGTTTCCTCCATCCGGGATAGTTCGAAGTGGGTTTCTCCAAGACATAATTATCTCGGTGCCAGTAACATAGGTAATACCAGCCCTCGCTGGAGGGAGCTTTCTTGAGCTGAAACATTCTAAGGAACTCCTCGGCAGTTAAATCTCCATTGCCGGCTTGCTTCCAGAGAACGAAAGCACTAAGAACTACCCTCCAACCATTGATAATGAGTTGTCCAGGGGCAATTTTATTGATACAGAGTACGTCACAAATAAAAGGGTGAAGGAGAAGACGTACGCCAAGAATGAAAAGGTAATCGTATAGGGCTACACAACCGGGGGGAGGGGAATCCTGAGTCTCTCCTTCTCCAGGCAATCAGAAAATGACGGAGTCGGGAACCCGGTATTTTTCCTGTAACTTAGTTAGCCGTTCCTCTGTCATCATTGGAGGATAACCGGGTGCAGAGTACCTCCCCGCAGGGACTCTTGCGTTGTTGGAGGAAGAAGAGTCTGGAGTTGCATCCCCCAAACGGACAGTCTCCTCATCAGAATTTTTCGCCATTGTTTTTTAAGGGATAGAATAAAGAGAGTATAATACCTTGAAGGAAATGGGGAATGGAAGTTACACCAGAGAAAGATGGAGACACCAAAGGAAAAACAGAAACAAGGAGAGAAGAAAAACTTTTGAAATCCTCCGATGAAATTTCGAAATCTTCGCAGGCTTCGTATATTAATAAGCAATCATTCCTTAAGATTTGATGACATGCGGCGACTATTCGTTTGGCACGACAGTCGAACGGGCATGATCATTAATTCTGAAGATACGTGGCAAGGGCCGCTTCATTTCCTCTCTGCCGAAAAGCTACGGAAAGCTGGCGCTCATAAATGAAGGCTCAATTATATATGACTTCCCCTCCAAAAAAACGCATTAGGCGGTTACGCATGCTGGTGAGCAAGTCCTCCCCTTAGACTTATTGACGTCAAGGACTTGGGGGGCATCTGTTATAGGATAAAATCGGTGGTCAAAGATATTGAAGATTTAAGACCCGCAAGCGCCTTTTTTACTTCAGCTTTCAACCCGCGAGCCCTTGTAGTCGAAGCTTGCATATCATGGAGGTATGGTATACACTCCCGAATATGCGAGCAGGTCTGGTCGTTGGTCATCGGGTGAGGGCATCCCCGTAATTGACGTGGCTTTACTTCCTAGTTATCAAACAGAGGATATTCTTGAATGTGAGCAGCCCTAGTCGCTGGTTGTTCGTTAAGAATCTCTCTCGTCTCATAGTACCAGTAGCCCGTATTGGCCAGCATTGGTTTATCTCCATTCATAGTTCCACATCGTGGAAGTTTCTTAGCAAGGAACGTAATTAGCTAGACATCTAAAGTGGTTATCTCATCTAAGGGTTAAATAGGATAAGCATCTTATCCCCTTAAATCAGTAGTGATCTTAACAGCTTGCGTAACAGACTGGATCACCCGGATTTGTATAAATAGATGGCCTCATAGATGATAAAGGTACACAATTCTTAAGCCCACACTCACCGCTTTGCCTTACTGTCAAATCATCTCTGACTTAATCTTCGGAGGGCCCACGGCCAAGCACCGGCCACTCTTAGTTTTCTCTTTGGCTTTCAGGTTAAGAAGGAACCTTGCTCGAAGGAAGGTGAACGCTTTGGAGGAACCTGTTACTAAATTAGACATTAATAGCAATCTTCTCAAATTCACTAAGGTGCGCATATAAACTTTCAGAATTGAGTTCATGGAATTTTGGAAGTAACTTGATAATTCTCGATTTAAGATCCATGTTTCCCGCATTAAGTGGAAAAACAATGTAAGAAGACGTGGTTGTTCTCTCCGGTTGTAGATAATCTTTTAATGTATTAACCAGAGAAACATAACATTCCTCATTCTCATTACGTTCCGTCCTATTTGGTGGTGTATCATACTCAACATTCTCATCATTGTGTGGTTCATTCTCAGCCATGATTTCAGACGATTAAGAATTTCCTAGACGTTTCCAACTCGTCTGTGATTAACTAGACCTCCAACTAAACTTCCCTCACTAAGAAGTCACGATGTATGATCACGTTCTCAATGGGGCATAAACTACAAAAGCCAAAACTAAATCAAAAAGCTAAAAATCTGAGAATTTTTTTTAAAAAATAAAGGATTATAAGTTAGAACGGTGTTACCAGATTTGAAGAACTAGGTTAGTGAAGAAAATCCAACAAAATAGACAAAAAACTGTTAGTAGTAGAAAAATTCTAAGAAAAACCTACTAAAATAATAAGTCTTAACTTAACCTATCTAACCTAACTATACCCTAATTACAAAATTTAGAATTGTTAACCTAATCCCTGGCAGCGGCGCCAAAAAGTTGTTCGCTAGCCTCAAGTGCAATGCTGCGATGCAGTAATAATTCTCGGTAAGACCGAGATTGATCTTCAGGGATTGTTGTAACAATTCTAAACTATGTAACTAGGATGAACTAAATTCGAATTTATATTGATGGATGGAATTTAATAACATAAAATTATCTACTTTAGAACTAAATCAGGAAAATAAAACACTAGAGCACCAATGATCCACTTATAATTATTCACAATACCAATTCAAACTATTCAAGCCAATAACTCAATCAGAATCAGAGTTCTATCCCTATTTAATTGAAATATAGAGTAATCAAATCATCATAACATATCTAACATAGATGGATCATCCACTGATATGGTTTCTCATAACAACTAAGGCATTGGGCGTATTCAATCACACAGCCCAATTCTTTGCAAAACAATTGAGATCACATTCATTATTCTTCATCAAGTCTTGTCACTAAAATTGACTTAGAAGCATGAATTAAACTTCTATTAAAACAATATCAATACATAAACATCTATCTCAGATCAATCCTAAAGATAAGAGCTTCTAGTTTAGTTTCAGATAAGCACTTAAGAAACTTAGTTTGTAAGATCTCCTAGCATCCAACATAACATAATGGATCTAAGATCTCTACAACTTAAAATCCTATCAACAACACCCCATTAAAAAATCTCAGTAAATCAAAACATCCCATGTAAGCAAAATCACAAGAGATAGAAGATTAAACTAAAAATACTAACTTTATTTCAAACTTGAACTAGAAGTGTTCTTCATTAAACCAAAAAGTATATGAATTAATTTGAATTGAACATTGTAAAAAACTATAATCTTTACCTCTTAGCCCTAGCTAAGAGGTTTACTTAACCATTAACAGGTTAAACTAAAACTCAAAAGAAAAATACTATAAAAGCATAGAAAAACCATAAAACCATAGTTGGAGGAGTTGCGAATGCTCCACAACAATCCTCTCCGCCTCCCATGAACTTCTCAGCCTTCTATGATGATTTAGGAACGATATAGAGTCCTTTTATAGTAAAAATCCTCCACCGACTTAGAATCTTCTAGAATTGCGTAACTACTTACGCAATTTGAGGGGGTTGTCGACCAGTAAAGCGTATGGCTGACCAGTCGAAGGTCTGGGCAATAACAGCTAACTAAAATTTTAAAATCTGGAGTTCTGTTGATTGGTCTGCTGACTGGTCGGGAATAAGACTTTTTAGTCCAGTGAGTTTAGCAACCTAGGGGGCCTTCAAATTGATTTTTTGACCAGTCGGACGACCGGTAATGGGCCATGGCCGACCGGTCGGCAGTGAATTTTTTTTGCTTTCTTTTCTCTTGTTCTTCTCAATCTTCCTTGCTCCTTTCTCCACCTCTTGACCTTTGTTCCTTTGATCTTTAGTGTATATAAAGTGACTCTTTTGACATCATAAAGGTGAAGTCTCTCTCTCATTCCTACAAATAAAAAAACATGTATTAGTTTAGTCTTTAAACATGTAAACCATGCATAATGTGTGATGAATTGGGGTTAGAATATGTACAATTTAGAGCTCAACAACAGACAAGTGAAAAAGCTGAGAAATATAATAAAAAAATCAAGCACATTCTCGAGAAAACGGTAAATGATCGCTCCCCAAGTGTAGGGTTGCAATGTAGTAATAATTCGGTTAAGACCGAGATCGTTTTTAGGGACTAATGTAGGAATTCTCGAAATTTCTTCTAACAATCTCCAATTGAAATCAAACTATAATAATCTATAAATATGAATGTAGGAGAATAGTCTGTAACTTGTGATAAAATTAACAATTTTAAAAAAATACTAGGGAGCCGAGGATCCACTTGTAGCAATCCTTGATGCATAATTCACTTTGGTTTTTCAATTACACAACTAGAATCGAAATCAAATCCTATATAGCTGGAATATGGAGCAGTTAATTTAGCAAAACAGTCTGTCATATGTGTTGTTTATCAACATGATTCACTCAATTCAAGTTAGGACTTAAGCACACTCAATGTATAGGTCAATCCTAGTTTCAATAGGTTAAAATCACAATCATAATAATCATCAAACCCTGTCTCAAGGCTTAACTATATTACAATTTGAGCCTCATCCAAAACATATAAATAAGCAATACATGTTTCAGACTCCTCATAAAAAGTAGAACTTTGATTTGAAGTTCCCACATGAAGAACCAAGTCTAGAGCATCTTGAATTCGATTCCTCGGAGCGTACAGGTCTAAAGCTATGCAAAACAATTAAGAACTAAAGAAATTCTTCTAAACATCCATGAGTCATCATAAGATTAAGAAAAACTACTTAGAACTTTATTCAAACTCAACAAACCATTGTTCAATCAATAAAAATCCAACTCGAAACTAACAAAAATGAATTAAAGCATCTTAGATCTACTACAAGCTTCACCTCTTAGCCCTAGCTAAGAGGTTAACTAATGAAGAGCATAAAAACAAACTAGAGCTAGAACTAAAAGAAGAAAACTATTGTATGAGGCTAGGAAGCCTCCTAGGTCTTAAATCATTTGCTCCCCACGTTGCTAAATGCCCTCGGAATGAAGTGGAGGTCCCCTTTTATAGATTTTAAGCCCCTCATCGCAGAAGTTTTGAGATTTTGCGTAGAATTTACGCACTTGCGCAGTAAAAGTCGGAGTTGAAATTAACAGTTTTTGTTTTGGGCGCATTGTCGATTGATCGCTCAGACTAGGTGATCAATCGCTAGTTCAAATAACTGTAAAAAAATGCCTTTTTCAGATCTAGCGATTGATCGACTGGCTGAGAGATCAATCGGTCACTTCTGGCGATCAATCGATTAGTGTCCAGAAGATGTAATTGAAATTTTTAGGAATTTTTCGATTATTACTAACTTAGTTTGTTTTATTTTGATCTTTCATTTGCAGGAATTGTTAGGAAGTTGAAGTAGAAGTAAGTTAGTTTTCTTAAGTTCTCAAATCAAGTTTTGTCTTTCCAACCTTACTCTTCTTCTCCCCCTATTCATTCTTATCCTATTCATTTCTTGTAGAGTGGGTGGAGACTCCTTTTGGATCTCTGATAGGTTGGCCTTGAGCCGCCTTGATTCCTTTTGGTCGACATAGCCGCCTTGGATCACCCTGAGCTCGGAGATTTCTCTTCTCACCCTACTCCTCTTTCTTCTTTTCTAATTTTTTTCAAAGATTCAAAGAGTGGGTGGAGTGTCTTTTAAACCTCTATTGATCAGGAGAAATCGGTCTCTATCTTCGCTTCTGGCTTTGCCATTGCAAGACACCTTGTGCTTAAGTTTTTAGAGAAGTAAAGGAAAGTAGGAAGAATTATTTTTCTTTTTCTTTCCTTTCTCTTTCTTAGGATCTTCTTTGTTTTTTTTTTCTTTTTCTTTTCCTTCTTTTATTTTTATTTCTAGATTTTTTTTAGTTTCAACTTCTCAAATCTCACTATGGATGAATGGATGGGTGGCGCTTATGCATATGTTCTGGAAGATGAGATGCCGGATCATGGAATACAATCTCTTTATGATTGGAACCATTATAAGCATGAGTATTTTTCTAAGATTAAATCAACCTCCACTACCCCCAACGTAGGACGCTACGTGATTACTATGATACATATGATGAGACATGGCATAAGACGATGGGGGAGTACCAGAATGAAGAAAAATCGAACAATGGTCAGTCGGGTAAAACACTATGTGATTACTGGGTTGAAAATAACAAGAGTGTTCCACCGAGTTTGACAGGAGGTAGGAATAAGAAAAATGACCAGGGGAATAATGACCAACCAGTAAAGACATTGCATGATCGCTTGTATGGTTATGTCTATCAACCATCTTATCAGTCTTCGCCATATAACACGTATGGTCTTCATCGGGAGAGTCATCACACCTCTAATCCAAAGGAAGAACCAATCATGGTCATCAACAATCATTCTAAAACGTCATATCCTTAAGGACTTAGAAAAAAAGTACAAGTATGAGCAATCGATTCAAAACCACTCGCCATCTCTTGAAGACGTTGAGCCCAAAATTGGGATCACTGATTCAATCCACAACAATGGGGAGGATGTGGCATCCCAAACCCAACCTTCTCCAGATTTAATGACTAAACTTATAGAGGATATTGATCTTGGAGACCCCAATATCACCATCAATTATGGTGAATTAACTATCATCTTTTAGATATCCTGATTTTAATCATGAAGAGATTTCAATGACGGTTGATGAACCTGAGGAATCCATAAAATCTGAAAGTGATAGTGAGATTGCCTACAATGAGGGTTCAATGGATGATTGTGAGCCCATGATTTCTTCTTCAAAAGAGCCAAATGTTTATGAGTCGCTAGAAGATATTCTTGCTAGAGAGATGGCCGAAGTCGATCTCTTTGAGTCCTTCCACCAACAACACATGCTAAATTTTATTGTGGAAGACTTCCCTTTGAGTGAGAATTCAGATTCTTTGGATGAATGCTTGGCTCACTTTGAAAATTCAAAAGACCCAATTATTCAAGAGATTGTTAAAGCCTTGCACACTTCTGACTTGGTGCCTCATACTAGTTATAAGGTACCTAGTTTGGAAGAATTTCACTCCATGGAGTGTGAATCCCTCACCATAGAAACTGGATTTTTGCAATCACTTGGAGAAGACGAGGGACCCTTCATCCGACTATCTCGATTTCCAAGAGGAATGCATGGCTCACTCCCATAATCTTGATGATGAGATGATAACGGAGTTGGACATTTTGTTAGACGCGGTGTCGGTGCCTGAAGAACACCTTCCATTGATTTACACTCTTTACCATTGTTTGTGGAAGCACCATGCAATTCTGAATTTGTGGAGGAGGTAACACAAACTACAGAATACTTGATGAATATCTCTCCACCATCATGGGTTCTTCAACCCATTGAAAATTCTGATTGGGAGGACCCATTTTTAATCAATCACAACCCAATTCAGAATTTGAGGAGATATCTTTTTGCTGCTCTTATCTCCTCCCATCATGCATGTGGTGCATATAAATATTGGATTTCAATGAAGAAAAGCACCCATGTTTACTGTCGAGCAGGACTTTGGATGGTCCTTATGAGAAATTTATTGAAATTCATGAAGATCCTGCTCAAATTTAATCATGTAGTCGATCAGACTAATCAAAGGTATGTAGGTAGGTTAGGATTTATTTTTCTGCATTTAGGATTGAATAAATCTCATCAAGACAATGGAAGATACTGGAATTGATCAACTTACTACCTCAGGTACTCTCGTTCTCACTGTCCTTTGTTTTATGTGATTGCTCTCATGTTATGCATATTGCATATCTTGTTACATTGAGAACAATGTAAAATTTTGGTTGGGGGTGAGATTCCTTAGATGAATCTACTAGACTTTGTGACATTTCAAGCAATTATGTAGAATTTTTTTTATTTTTCTGGAAATTCAAAACTTCTTTGGAAAACCATATTTCTATGTACTTGGGATGTTGTTAGTACAAAAGAAAGAGAGATGAAGTGATTGATTTTGAAAACTTTGAATTACTTGTAATATGATAGTTTTCTATATGAATTCCCCTATTTTTTATGATCGATAGAAAATTTGAACACTTTTGAGTCTAATTCACATTACACGATTCTCATGGTTTAAAGGGATTATGTAGATTTATGGATCGGTTAGACTGAGATTTAAGGTGTTAAGGAACCAAGCCGGGGAACTTTGTCCATCATGATCAAATGTAATCTGAGGTAAGGATTTTTATCCTATGTCGTTACCATTACGTGATTATTGCTTTAGTTTAAAGTGAGCCTTTTGGATTCTTCGGCTATTGATCTTGGCTATTGATCTTAAAAAAAATGAAAAAAGAAGGAAAATGATGTGAAAAAAATGGTTATTGTTGAAAATGTACTGGAAAATTCCGAAAAGGGCTACCTATTACCAACCAGGGGATGGTCTACCCGTAACCAAAGCCGGAAATGGGACGTAGTGTGAAAGCCGTCGGAAGGACGGTAAGGCAAATTCCTGTCATAGGCTTGTTGTTGATCTGTACACTTTTAGATCCATAGTTTAGTTGATCTATGAAGAAGATAATCCCGGAAACTCATGAGATGAACATTCACTATACACACTAGGTTGAATTTGTTTAAGTTTTTCTATTTATCAATCAATCAACGGGGATTCTATATGAACACCTATTATGTTTGTGAGTTTAAGGTTTCAGTTTTTATCACCTAATTTCTCTTATCTTTGCACTTGTATGTCTTGGAAAGAATAGAAGCATAGTTTTTTAAGGAGAGTTGGATTTTGGAGAATTGAATCTTGTTTCACGCATGTTTTGCTCGGGACTAGCAAAATGCTGGTTGGGGAGTGTGTTGAGCTCTAAATTGTGCATATTCTAACCCCAATTCATCACATATTATACATGGGTTGCATGATTAAAAGACTACTTTAATGCATGATTTGTGATTGTAGGAATGAGATGGAGATTTCACTAATTTAAGGCTTGAGAGAGCACTTTACATACATTGAGACCAAGCTTTGATGCGCCAAAGAAAAGAAGAAAAAAACCTTGAAGAAATCATGTTAAAAGTTCTGAATTGTCCTGAAAAAGCAAAGTGCATAGCTGCAGGGCCATAAAAGTAAAATATAGAAAGTTGCAGTTTCTGAAGATTACAATAGTCTGTTGATCAATCGCTCAAGCTGAACGATCAATCGATGGATCAATCTATAAATTAATCTTCAGAAACTGCAACTTTCTGCATTTTACTTTTATGGCCCTATAGCTCTGCACTTTACTTTTTCAGGACAATTCAGGACTTTGAACATGATTTCTTCAAGGTTTTTTCTTCTCTTCTTTGGCTCATCAAAGCTTGGTCTTCAATGTATGTAAAGTGCTCTCTCAAGCCTTAAATTTGTGAAATCTCCATCTCATTCCTACAATCACAAATCATGCATTAAAGTAGTCTTTTAATCATGCAACCCATGCATAATATGTGATGAATTGGGGTTAAAATATGCACAATTCAGAGCTCAACAGTAAACCCAGATCACAAGGATTTGTTGCTCAAATTAACCGATGCGCATTATGTTAGTGCACTTTTCTGTAGCATGCTAGTGTACCTTATTTGTCAATCATGTGTGTCCTTGTGTTGCAATGTTGGTGGAGCCTTAACAAGCTGAAGACCGAAGATTCAAGTGGACCAAAGGCATCAAGGAAGAAGAACAAGTAAATGAGATGCCTTGGTGACCTTAACCCCTTGACCTAAAACACCCAAATCCTATTAGATGACTTGGACCAACTAGGAAAACTCTTAGTAATCCTTATTAGCCTTAGATCATATAGAAGAGGTGGAAGCTGCTGTAATCAGACCAGCCTAAAAAATAGTTTTTTATAGGTCTTCGATATATCAGAGTTCATTTTCGATAGGACTTCGATATATCGGAATGACCTTTTCAAAATATTAAAATATGTCCAACAACTTACCAACTCTCTGGACAGTTTCTTTGATTAATCAAATTGGTAATTTTGATATATTGAAATCGGTGTTTCGATTTATTGAAACTCTTTTTGATATATCGAGAATTTGTCTAACAACTTGTTGATTCTCTGGATAAATTTTTCGATATATCAAACTGACCATTTTGATATATCAAAGATCACTCTGATATATCGAAATGACATTTTAATATATCAAAGTGACCTTTTTTGCCCATTTTATAACCGTTGGAGAATTTTCTATAAAAGCGGAATAGGCATTTTTGGGCAATAAGAGAGAGATTTTGAAGAGTTTGAAGCCACCATCATTGGATACTATTAAAGGCTCAAATCCTAACCCTAGCAAGTCATCTTCTTTGTGATTCATCACAAGAATGGAGCTTTCTAAGCTCATGAAGAAAATACACTTGTCCCTCTTTGATCTTTAGAGTTTGGACCGATCTAGATAGTCATATTCCTATCTAAACTCTATGATGAGATCATTATCGTTGAGATTCTCTAGGATACCCATTCCCATTAGTTGTAGAGATTTCAAACCTATCTCCCATAACTTTGGTCATCTCAAGAAGATCAAATGCAAGGCGATCAATCGTTGGAGCTGGAGCATTGGCAAAGTATCAACAACAACATTGGGGGAGCACAAAGGGGAGCTGATTGAAGCAAGGGAGAGCGCAGATCAAGCAACCTAGAGCGGCGCATCAACAGGGTTCAAATCTGATAAGTAAAGTTGTTAGTTTGTATTGAGTTTATCCACTCTATTCCCGGTGGGAATTGAGTGTAGAGTTTGTTTGTCAAATTCGATCTAGGTTCGTTTGTCGATCATTGGCTTGTTAGTTGAGACTAAAATTTCAGGGGCTTTTGTTGATCCTTAGCTCATTTATTGAGCCTAAATTCTAGGGGCATTTGTCAATCCTTGGCTCATTTGTTGAGCTTAAATTTCAGGGTCGTTTGGTGATCCTTGGTACGTTTATCAGGCGTAAAACTAGTCTCCAAGGGGAGCCACCAACATCAGTGTAAACATGTAAGTTATGAGAAACCTGTAAACTCTCTGGTTGGGTGGATCCGAATTAAAACACCTAGGTTGAGAGGAACCTGATTTAAACTCCCTAGTGAATGCCGGTGTGCTCAAGGGGTGAGTACTAGAACCGGAGTGGAGTAGACCCAAAGTCGAACCACTATACATTAATGTATTTGAGATTATCTTTGAGCACATTTCTTATTATGTATTGTGTTTAATTATTTAATTATGAATGTTTAATTGAAATGTATGCTAGGCACTAGATAAGCACATTCACACACAAGATGTATGTTCACTAATTGGAGTAGACTTGAGCTTTATGATCCATTCTCATATAGTCTACTTAGGCTGCATAGATTTGGTGTTTGATTAGTTTAATCATTTGTTAATCTATGCATGCTTAGACTATGTTTCTTGTTACTTATCATATGCTAGTCTTGTGATTGGACCCACTTAAACTTGGTAGCTGAGCGTTATTGCTTACTTAGTTTAAATTGATAAATTGGTTAAGTGACGCACACATCCGCGCACACATCCACAAGTGATGCATGCATCCACTTTAGGCTTTCGCATGCATACATGTCTACAAGTGTTATCAAAGTGACTCAATTTCACTTTGGGCCTACCGTATCGCATATAAGACCCTGATTGGAATGTCGTCCTACAGACTTGTCTATGGAAAAACTTGTCACTTGCCCATGGAACTTGAACACAAAGCCTATTAGGCAATACAGACATTGAACTTTAATGTTGACAAGGCTAGCTCACTGATAAAACTTCAATTAAATAAGCTTGACGAGATTCAGAATGATGTTTATGAGAGTTCCCGAATTTACAAGAGTCGAATGAAAGCCTTTCATGACAAACATATCTTTAGGAAATCATTCGAACCTGGAAATAAGGTGCTCTTTTACAATTCGAGACTCCACTTATTTCTGAAAAACTGCGATCTCGATGGACCGGCCCTTTCATTGTTAAAATGGTATATTCTCATGGGGCTATCGAGATAGAGAATGCTGTGAACAATAATGTTTTTAAAGTCAATGGACAGAGTTAAAACCGTTTGTGGAGAAGTTTGATTCAGAGGACAAGTCCATCCCTCTGACAGATCCTATCTACCAGGATATTTGCTCTCCTAGTCTGATGGAGGTGTAGAGTAGTTTAGGATTATTTTTTTCTGTTTTTTTATTGCTTTGCTTAGGTTTGGTTAATTTAGTTTGTTCTTGTAGAAGAAGCACCATTTTAAGATCTCTCAGGTACTCTCTTTCTCACTCTCCTTTATTTTGTCATTGCTCTCATGTTGGTTGTATATTGCATATGTTTTCATACATTGGGGACAATGTAAACTTTAGGTTGGAGGGTGAGTTTCCTGCTTTATGCTAAATATAGTGTTTTTGTAACTTTTTGAGCAACTTTTAAAAAAAAAATCGATTTTCCAATTTTTAAAACTCTCTTAGAAAGTTGTTTTCTATGAAATTTAAGTTCATGTGGATATGAGATGATGAAACATGAAGTAGCTTGAGTTTGAAAGTTTATAATCTTTTGGTTTAATAGTCTTTAATTGAGTTCTTTCCATTATTTGACTTATAGAAATTTTAAACATCAATGAGACTAGTTCACATAACATAATAACTTTCATTATTAAGGACTAGATTGGATATTATAATAGTTCGATTGGATTATGGTTTGAAAGTGTTGAGGAACTAAGCCGGCGAGTTTCCTCCATCACGTTCATGAGAAGTATGTAAATCTAATGTAATCTGGGCTAATGATTTTTATCCTATGTCGTTACCATTACATGATTATTATAAAATGAGCCTTTTGGAATCTTCGACTATTTATTTTTTTAAGAAAAAAAGAAGAAAAAATATAGTGAAGAAAGGAAAAGAGATGAATTGAAAATTAGTAAAAGAAGTGGTACATTGAAAAGGGATACCTATGAGGCTATGACCACCCAAAAATGGAATGGCATTAATGTGAAAGTCATCAATAAAACGATAAGTTAAACTCTTGACATAGGCTCGTGTTGATCTATACACTTTTTGGACTGTCATGCCAATTGACCACTAAATGGAAGGTTGATCTTAGTTAGTGATGAGTTAGTAATTCACTGAGCACACTAGACCTTGATTGTTTAAATGAAGTTTATTTGTTAATTAATTAATTAAAACTCATCTTAATCACTTACTAAGTCATTGGAAGATAGAAATGAAACGTCTTATTACTAAGTATTTTTTAATTTCATTATTTACATGACTTGGATCCCATAGAAGTTAGTTTTCTAAGAGAGGGTTGAGATTGAGAATTTGAATTTCTTCACACATGTTTTACTTGAGACTAGTAAAATGCTGGTTGGGGGTGTGTTGAGCTTTGAATCTGTATATTTGAACTCCAATTCATTGCACATTTGCATAATTTTAAGTGTTAAAGAAGCAATCTTATATGTGAATTTGTGATTGCAGGAAAGGGAGAGAGACTTTTTGGATTTGATGTTAAAAGGGACGATTTAAAGCATATAAAAGATCAAGCAAGGATGAGCCAAAGTGAGAAAGAAAGAAGAAAAGGACGAAAGAAAGATTCCGGAAGAAATCCCAAAGAAACAGGAAAAATAGGTCTATCGGCTGGCCATTGAATCCTAATGGCTTGCCGAATTCAATCAAAATTTGGGCCTGACCTTGCTAGAAAAAAGTGGCTTCTATTGGCGGACCATTGAACCTTGTCGGCCGGCATCAATGTGCAGAAATTTGAATTCTGGTTGTTGTCCAGAATAAATGATCTGACGATCGGTCGACGCCCCCCTGACGACCGGTTGATAACCAACTCTAAGTGCAAAAATCTTACGCAAATCCAAGGGCGGTGCACGATTTTTCCTATAAAAGAACACCTCTACTCTATTGCTAATTCATCATAGAAGGGTCCTAGATGTGCTAGAGGTGGAGAGATTCGAAGTGGAGCTTCTACAACTCCAAGTTCTTCTAGGTTTTCTTCTAGTTCATGTTTTTCTTTTGTTTTCTAGTTCAATCATATCTATGGTTGGCTAGACCTCTTATCTAGGGCTAAGAGGTGAAACTCGTAGTTAATCTTTCAATGTTTAATTCATTTATTCAAGTACATTAACTTGAAGTTTGGATTTTTCAAGTTCTAGTTTAAATAAAGTTGATAATTTTAAAGAATTCTTAGATATTTTGTGTAAGTACATGAGATGCTTATGAGTTTTTGAGATTGATCATTATGCTTTTATGAGAATTGGATTGTGAAAACCTTAGATCTACTATAATTAAAGGATACGATAGATGCTTCGAAGTTCTATTAGTTCAAGTTCTCCTTACTTGAAGTAAAACTAGAAGTTCGGAATTTTCAGATTTTACTCAAGTTGTTTATGAGCTTTTAAATATTATATCTTCTGATTGGATAGAGATAGGACATCGATTCCAATTGCGGTTTGTGCTTTATGAATGGATTAGCATTAAGGTGTTGAGGTGTGGAGCCAGCACACTGGATTGCTGACCAGGAGGTGGTCAGGCGCCCGGATGGTCTGTGCATCGGGCACCCAATATTCATGTATTAGAGACAATTGTCTCTGGACTGTTCTGTAAATAGTCGGACGCCCGACGATCAGCCTGACCAGACACCTGTTGAGCTCTTAATTGTGCATCTTCTAACCCCAATTCATTACTCACTATGCATGCTTTTCATGATTTAAAGACTAATCTAATGCATGGATTTGTGATTGTAGGAATGAGAGGGAGACTTCACTAATTCATAGTTAAAAGAGTCACTTTGTATTCATTGAAGATCAATAGAAAAAGTGCCAAAAGGTGGAAGAAAGAAGCAAGGAAGAAATAGAAGAGACAAAGAAGAAAACCAGAAATTTTGTTCTTAGACCTGTCTGTAGACTGGTCACCAGACAGGTCGAGATGAGTCCAGAAACACAAAACTCACTAGACTATTTTTAAGGTTTTGAGACCGGTCGTGCGACCGGTCATGCGCTTAGACTGGTCGTCAGCGTAACAGAGCTTGTCCGTGAAGCTCCGATTTTCTCTGCGCAATTGCGTGATTTCTTGCACAATCTGGAATCTTCCGCTCCAACTTATAAAAGGCCACCTCCACTCTCTTCTTAGGGCATCTAGCAACGTGGGGAGTAAAGGATTCAAGACCTAGGAGGCTTCCTAGCCTCCTACAACTAGTTTTCTTCTTCTTTTAGTTCTAGTTCTAATTTTGTTTTTAATATGCTTTTCATTAGCTAATCTCTTAGTTAGAGCTAAGAGGTGAACCATATAGTTTTCTTAGATTGTTTAATTCATTTTATTGGTTTCAAGTTGGATTTCTATTGAAGAACAATGGTTTGAAGTTTAATTCAAGTACTAAGTAGTTTTTCTTAATCTTATGATGACTCATGGATGTTTGGAAGAATTGCTTGAGTTCTTAATTGTTTTGAACTAGTCTAGACCAGTATGATCCGAGGAATTGGAATACGCTCTAGATCTATGATCTTCACGTGGGAGCTTCATACCAAAAGTCTCTTTTTCTGAAAATTCTGGATTATGTAAGATTGTGTATGTGATTTGAATCAAGTTCAAATCATAATCTAGTTTTATCTTGTGACAGGATTTAATGATGATTATGGTTGTGATCTTAACCTATTGGAATTGGGACTGACTTATGCAATTGAGTATGCTCGTCCTAACTTTCATTGAGTGAATCATATACATGAATCATACATATGTCAGGTTGATTGTTTTAACCGCTCTATCATCCGACTAGATAGAACTTAATTTCGATTCTAGATGAGAAAGTGAGAAACCATAGCGAATTATGCATTTAAGGAGAGCTATAAGTGGATCCTTGATGCTCTAGTTATCTTTTCATTATCAGATTTTCTATTTTATGTTCAAAACCAATTTCAAAAACCTCTTAAGATTCTAGTTATTAGGATAATTTGAATTGTTTACTTCCTTCCCTATGGATCGACCTCGGCCTTACTGAGATTATTGTTATATCGCAACCCTACACTAGGGGTGGCGAGCAAGTTTTTGGCGCTGCTGCCGAGGAAGAGTTTAACCAGTTCTAATTATTCTAGTAGCTACAGAGTAGTCTTAGTTATGTAGGATTTTTAGTTTTTTCAGAAGTAATTTTCTGATTTTTTTTCTAGATTACTAACAATTTTCTGTTTTTGTGTTTTGTACGAACTTAGTTGCTGACATAGTTCTTACCTTCACGAGTAACATCTCTCCATCTCCCTTTCTTCTTCTTTTTTTTCCTAGATTAGGGTAGTTCCGACTCTTTAAAATCTCATTATGGCTTATTGGAAGTGTGGTGCTTAAGCATACCTTTTGGAAGATGAGATGTCAGACCATGGAATTAAAACTCTTTATGATTGGAACCATTATAAGCATAAGTATTTTTCTGAGATTCAATCAACCTTCACTACCCCCCAACGTAAGACACTACGTGATTAATGGGTTGAAAATAACAAGAGTGTTCCACCAAGTTTAACAGGAGGTAGGAATAAGAAAAAGGACTAGGGGAGTAATGACCAACCGGTAAAGACATTGCGTGATCACTTTATGGTTATGCCTATCAACCATCTTATCAGTCTTCGTCATATAACACATATGGTCTTCATCGAGGGAGTCCTCACACCTCTAGTCCAATGGAAGATGAGCCAACCATGGATGCCAACAACTATCCTCAAGAGTTTCTTTCTCATGATCCACAACCGACATGAACTCTTGAGGATACGCTGCGAGAGTTTATGAAAATAACTGAACAATGCATTCAAAACCTCTCACTATCTCAAAATCCTGAACCCAACATTGGGAACACCGAATCAATCCCCAACAATGAGGAGGATGAGGCTATCCAAGCCCAACCCTCTTCCTATTTGATGACTAAACTTTTAGAGGATGTAGATCTCAGTGATCCCACCATCACCATCGATTATGGTGAATCAATTATCTCTTTTAGCTATTCTAATTTGAATGATGAAGAGATTTCAAGGACGGTTGACGAACCCAAGGAATCTACAAAATCTAAAAGTGATAGTTTGATTGCCTACAATGAGGGTTTGAAGGGTGATTGTGAGTCCATGATTTCTTCTTCCAAAGGGCCGAATGTTTTTTAGTCACCAGAAGATATTCTTGCTAGAGAGATGGCCTAAGTCGATATTTTTTAGTCCTTCCACCAACAACACATGCTGGATTCTATTGTGGAAGAACTCCCTTGGGTTGAAAATTCTGTTTGTTTTGGATGACGGGGTGACACAATCTGAAATTTCAAAAGATCAACCAATGCTAGATGATGTGCTTACCACTGAATCTGAAAAATTTTCTTTGGAAGACCTCCCCTCTATAGAGGAGGAATTCCTTACCCTTGAAACAGAATTTCCTCAATCACTTAGGGAGAACGAGGACCCTTCATCCGACTCCCTCGATTTCCTAGAGGAATGCATGACCCACCCCTATGATCTTGATGATGAGATCATTAAGGAGTTGGATAATTTGTTAGACACGGTGTCGGTGCCTGAAGAACACAATTCCACTGATTTATACTCTTTATCATTATTTGTGGAAACACTGTGCAATTCTGAATTTGTGGAGGAGACAACTCAAACTAAAAAATACTCAACGAATGTCTCTCCACCATCATGGGTTCTTCAACCCATTGAAAATTCTGATTGGGAGGACACGTTTTTAATCAATTACAACCCAATTCAGAACTTGAGAAGATATCTTTTTGCTACTCTTATCTCCTCCTTACTTGCTTGTGGTGCACACTATGATTGGACCTTCATGAAGAAACGAACCCATGTATACATTCGAGCAGGACTTTGGATGGTCCTCGTGAGAAACCTATTGAAATTCATGAAGATCCTGATCAAGTTTGATCATGTAATCGATGGGACTAATCAAAGGTAGGTAGGTAGGTTAGAATTTCTTTCTGCATTTAGGATTGAATAAGTCTCATTGAGACAATGGAAGATGCTAGAATTGATCAACTTGCTACCTCAGGTACTATTGTTCTCACTCTCCTTTGTTTTATGTCATTGCTCTCATGTTATGCATATTGCATATTTTATTACATTGAGGACAATGTAAGATTTTGGTTGGGGGGTGAGATTCCTTAGATGAATCTACTAGCTTTTGTGACATTTCGAGCAATTATGTAGAAATTTTTTTATATTTCTAAAACTTCAAAACTCCCTTAGAAAATCGTGTTTATATGCACTTGGGATGTCGTAAGTATGAAAGGACGAATGATGTAGTGAGATGATTTTGAAACTCTTAAAGGACTTGTAACATGATGGTTTTCTAATTGGATTCCCCTGTTGATTTGATTGATAGAAATATTAAAACACTTTTACTCTTAGTTCACGTTACACGATTCTTATGTTTTGAAAGGATTATGTGGAATTGTGGATTGGTTAAGTTTGGATTTGAGGTGTTGAGAAACCAAGCCGGGGTACTTTATCCATCATTGTCCATGGGAAAATAACAAAAGATATGGATTTCTAAAAATCCTATCTAATGAAAAAGAAAACGGAAAGGAAGGATGAAAATATGGGAATGATGGAAAATATGGTGGAAAATTCCGAAAAGGGCTACCTATTACCAACCGAGGGATGGTCTACCCGTAACCAAAGCCGGAAATGGGATGTAGTGTGAAAGCCGTCGGAAGGACGGTAAGGCAAATTCTGTCATAGGCTTGTTGTTGATCTATACACCGCTGAATCCATACCTTAGCTAATTCATGAAGAAGGTAACCCTGGAAATCCATGAGATGAGCATTCACTAAGCACACTAGGTTAATTTGTTTGGATCCTTCTATTTATCAATCAATCAGAGGGAATCCCATATGAACACTTGTTATGTTTTTGAAAGTTTATGGTCTCAACTTCTATCACTCCGTTTTGCTGATTTTTGTACTTGCATGTCTTGGAATGTATAAAAACATAGTTTCCGAAGAAGAGTTGGGTTTTAGAGAATGAAACTTGTTTCACGCATGTTTTGCTCGGGACAAGCAAAATGCTGGTTGGGGGGTGTGTTGAGCTCTTAATTGTACATATTCTAACCCCAATTCATCACTCACTATGCATGCTTTTCATGATTTAAAGACTAATCTAATGCATGGATTTGTGATTGTAAGAATGAGAGGGAGACTTCACTAATTCATAGTTAAAAGAATCACTTTGTATTCATTGAAGATTAATAGAACAAGTGCCAAAAGGTGGAAGAAAGAAGCAAGGAAGAAAGAGAAGAGATAAAGAAGAAAACCTGAAATTTTGTTCTTAGACCTGTCTGTAGACCGGTCGCTAGACAGGTCGAGATGAGTCCAGAAACACAAAACTCACTGGACTGTTTTTGAGGTTTTGAGACCGGTCGTTCATTAGCTTAGACCGGTTGTCAACGTAACAAAGCTTGTCTGTGAAGCTCCGATTTTCTCTATGCAATTGCGTGATTTCTTGCGCAATCTGGAATCTTCCACTCCAACTTATAAAAGGCCACCTCCACTCTCTTCCTAGGGCATCTAGCAACGTGGGGAGCAAAGGATTCAAGACCTAGGAGGCTTCCTAGCCTCCTTGATAAGTACCTAATATTGTATAATTAACCCTGGTTGTTGAGAGCAAATTCATTGTTTTTCTGGTTAATTATCCCTCATTAGGTTAATTTTCTGTCTTCAGGTGATCAGGAGAGGTTACGCAAGATTCAATCCAATCAGGGCATTTAAAGGCCCAAAAGAAAGCAAGATCAGGCGTGTTGGTAATCTTGAAGCAAATCAAGCCATGGAGATCGAACCTTGGACTGTTTTAATGGTGGACATGAAAGACCGCATCACAGCGCCACTCATTTTGGAGATTCAGGTTGTGCAAGTTTGGACGATCAAGATTGGATGTCTACATGTGGGACTAGCCGTGCATCAAGTGACAAGTGGAGGACGTCTCAACCATCCAATCAGCTGGTCAGCATGATGGAGATCCAACTCCACCAGCCGCCCAAGCTTCAATCCACGCCCATCCATTTAACATCAACACCGTCCATCATGTATGCAATGGCAAAAAGACGGACTATCCATCCAACGTTCATGACCATCAATCAGCAATGGACAACTGATCTAGCATCCAAGCTGCCTCATCAACTCTAATCTAATCGACCGGCGGCTGATCATCATCAGTCGTGCAACACATCCATCAGCAGGCAATGGAGTGTCCTTCATCACCCAATCAACGGCCAGCAAACAACTCCACTCCATCCATCAACCTTACACACGGACAACAATACATTACCGTCCACCCATTGCTCGTGTACATCAGCAGTCCAACAAGTGGACCCCACTTCTCACCACACATGCAACCTCCCATCAATCACCGTTCATCTCCACCGTCCAAGTCCAGTTGGTGGACGTCATCAGCTCCCCTCCTTCACACGTGCAGCAGTAGTGCTGCATCTCACCGTCCATCAGTGCAGGAGATGGACATCATCATCACCGTCCAGCTGCTTCAAGATCAGCAGTCATCCAATCCCATCCCATCCCTCAAAATCCAATCTCATCCCATCCCATTCTTTACAACTCCTCTCTTCTCTTCTTTAGTTTTCTTTCTTTCTTTTGTAGTGTAGAGTAGTGTAGAATTTTCTTTCTCAGTGAGTTTTAGTCTTCCATTGTAGCATGGTTGGCTAAACCTCTAGCTAAGGCTAGGGGTGAAGCCTTTGAAGAAATTTACAAGCTTTGGTTCTTTTGGTTCAACAATGTGGTGTAAATGTTGGAATTCTCTTTGGTTGATTGGTTCGGTTATCCACCTCGGCAGACGCTATTGTACTGCAAGCCTCTTGATCCATCGTCGACTCCGGCACATTGGATGCTTGGGATCCCTTGCACACCAATTAGCTAGTTCATGATCGATAAAGTCCCTTGATCCATCGTCGACTCCGGGCACGTTGGATGCTTTGGATTCCCTACGGTCATCGAGCTAGTGCAGGTAAAGTCATCGATCTGTAAAATCCCTTGATCCATTCTAGACTCCAGGCACATTGGATGCTTTGGATTCCTTGCGATCAATAGACAAGATCTTAACGGTTGGATCGGTCAATCAAAGCCTCCTATCTTGTAAGTATGCATTTGATCGTATGAATTGTGATCTTATCAGTTGACTTGTTGGCAAAGTTGTTGATCTATATAATTCGTTGATCCATTGTCGACTTCGGGCATAGTGGATGCTTGGAATTCCCTGCGATCAACTAACGAGTGCTTCATGGTCAAATCAATCGGTTCAGATCACCATCTTTTATGAAATATGCAAGTGGTTTAACCGTTCTATCTTCCGATTGGAACGGATCTTTATTCGATTCCAGTTGAGTTATAATTGGACCATTGAATCAAACCTTGTGGATGAAACAAAGGTGGATCTCTAATGCCTTAGCCCCTTTTCTATTTTTGTCTTTCACCACACACAACTTGCTCCACACTCGTGGATAAACCAGATTTCATCTCACTCACCTAAACTAATTCCTCTAAGTGTTCTTAACCCCAATCCCTGTGGATCGACCTCGGTCTTACCGAGTATTTTACTACTTCGCTACCTGCACTTGGGTGTGCAATCTTCGGGTTGTAGCAGTCCTACAACTAGTTTTCTTCTTCTTTTCGTTCTAGTTCTAGTTTTGTTTTTAATATGCTTTTCATTAGCTAATCTCTTAGCTAGAGCTAAGAGGTGAACCTTATAGTTTTCTTAGATTGTTTAATTCGTTTTATTGGTTTCAAGTTGGATTTCTATTGAAGAACAATGGTTTGAAGTTTAATTCAAGTACTAAGTAGTTTTTCTTAATCTTATGATGACTCATGGATGTTTGGAAGAATTGCTTGAGTTCTTAAGTGTTTTGAACTAGTCTAGACCTGTATGATCCGAGGAATTGGAATACGCTCTAGATCTATGATCTTCACGTGGGAGCGTCATACCAAAAGTCTCTTTTTTTGGAAATTCTGGATTATGTAAGATTGTGTATGTGATTTGGATCAAGTTCAAATCATGATCTAGTTTTATCTTGTGACAGGATTTAATGATGATTATGGTTGTGATCTTAACCTATTGGAATTGGGAATGACCTATGCAATTGAGTATGCTCGTCCTAGCTTGCATTGAGTGAATCATATACATGAATCATACATATGTCAGGTTGATTGTTTTAACCGCTCTATCATCCGACTATATAAACTTAATTTCGATTTTAGTTGAGAAAGTGAGAAACCATAGGGAATTATGCATCTAAGGAGAGCTATAAGTGGATCCTCGATGCTTTAGTTATCTTTTCATTATTTGATTTTCTATTTTATGTTCAAAACCAATTTCACAAACCTCTTAAGATTCTAGTTATTAGGATAATTTGAATTGTTTACTTCCTTCCCTGTGGATCGACCTCGGTCTTACCGAGATTATTACTACATCGCAACCCTACACTTGGGGAAGCGAACAGCACCCGATATTCTGGTGATTTTTGCTGAAGCTCGCTGGACATTTTTTTGTTAGGCGGCCGTCTGACCATGACTAACCAGGCGCCCGACCGGCCGCAACTTTTTTTTCAAGGTTTACTATTTTAGGTTCTATTTTCGGGTTTAACTATATAAAGGGGTGTAATATGAGATTAAGTATGGTGATTAGGGTTTCTATATGTCTAAGGTGAGAAAAATGTGATATGTTAGCAAAAAGGGCCATCTCTATGCATGGGAGCATTAGAGAAGGTAAGTGTATTAGTTGTAACTTTGTCTTCTTCATAGTGAAAGTTTGTATCGTGATTTTTTACCCTTGTTTGGGGCTTTTCCACGTAAAATCTGTCTTGTGATTGTTGGTTTACTTAGATTGTACTTCTAGATTATATTTCTTCTTGTTTATCGTTTGTGGGTGAGACCGGAGATTGGGTCTTGGTTTACCGGTGTTGTTGGCGTGCTGCACAACAATTGGTATCAGAGCTATTGGTTTAGTTCAAATGGGAGCGATGATGAAAGAAGGGAAGATTAGAATTGAGAAATTTGATGGTTCAAACTTTGCCTTCTGGAAGATGTAGATGGAGGATTATCTGTGTCAGAAGGACTTCTATATTCCTCTAGAAGGAGAAGAGAAGAAATCAGAGAAGATGACAAATGATGAATGGGCTTTAGTGGATTGGAGGGATTTAGGAACAATCCGACACTCTTTGTCTAAGAGCGTCGCCTTCAGTATATCCAAAGTAAAGACCACAAAAGAATTAATGTAAGCTCTAGCTACGATATATGAGAAACCATCTGCATCCAACAAGGTTCATCTTTTGAAACAGCTATTCAACATGAAGATGTCAGATGGTGGGTTTTGAGCTTTTAATTGTGCATATTCTAACCCCAATTCATCACTCATCATGTATGGTTTTCATGATTTAAAGGCTAATCTAATGCATAGTTTTGTGGTTGTAGGAATGAAAGAGAGACTTCATCATTCGGATGCTTTGAGACCCTTCTTACATACCTTGAAGATCAAAGGAAAGGAAGAACAAAAGAGGGAAGACGAAAGGAAAGAAGAGAAAGAAGAAAAGTATGAAAAGGAGCCCCACAAGGTGGTCCGACCGGTCTTGATCGGTTGGCCAAACAGGCCCCAACCGGTCTTGACCGGTCGGCCAGTTGTTCTCCCCTTTCTTAAAGCTGCTGGAGCAAGGCCAGTCTTGTCCGACCGGTCGACCAGCCCTGTCCGACCGATCTAGACCGGTCGGCCATGTAAATTTAGACTTTCAGATTGCAGACAGCAGGCTATTCCCGTTTCTGGTTTTTCAGACCAGTTTTTTTGGTCCATCTTAATGATATTTGGAAATCCAACACATCCATATCGAAGAGGAGCTCGACGCTGAACTAACCTAAGTGGTTTCGTGTCGATCGGAACTACGATTGACCGTGGTGGCCAAAACAATATAAACTGTCCAGAAAGTTCCAGATTCCGCCTACTCCACTCTGGGCCGGTCCAGGTGGCCCATTATTGATGATATGAAGAATCTACTCTTACCATCTTCTAGACCACATCCATATATGAATAACCACAAAGTTTCAGATCAAAAGGTTGTGTGGTTTGATCGTACCGGTTGAAGAAAGATGGACCATCCAAAAAGATTCAACTGCGCAGAGTTTACAAAAGCCCTAAGTGTTCTAATTTTTGGACCACATTTTGGGATTTTTTGGACAATCTAATCCATCTATCATGTAGAGGAGGAAGGTTTCTACCAATGTCCAAAATTTGGGATCAATCCGACATATGTACACTCCGGGGCGTTGAAAGCAAGATGACTGGTTCTGAAGGTATACCCGAATTGCTTGATTTTGAGAGGCGGTCGCTGATCTGATTGGTGGCCTCATTCAAAAATTAATCTTGGAAATCTAAATCATATATGAGGAAGATCACATTACAAGGAAGCTACAAATCAAATTTGAAGGCAATCTGACCATTGGTTAAACCGTACGAAGCAAAACAAAATCTGTTATGTTGCGGTACTCTTGTTGTATTATAAAAGGAGGTGCTCTCTTCTATTCTAGGGGAAGCAAGGACGTGGGGAGCAAGGAGTTCAAGTCATAGGAGGCTTCCTAGCCTCCTCCAGCTAGTTTTTCTTCATTTTCTTAGTTCTAGTTTTATTTTTAATATGCTTTTCATTAGCTAATCTCTTAGCTAGAGCTAAGAGGTGAACCTTATAGTTTTCTTAGATTGTTTAATTCGTTTTATTGGTTTCAAGTTGGATTTCATGTTTAAGAACAATGGTTTGAAGTTTAATTCAAGTGCTAAGTAGTTTTTCTTAGTCTTATGATGACTCATGGATGTTTGGAAGAATTGCTTGAGTTCGTAATTGTTGTGAACTAGTCTAAGACCTGTATGATCCGAGGAATTGGAGTACGCTCTAGTACTATGATCTTCATGTGGGAACTTCTTACCAAAAGTCTCCTTTTATGGAAATTCTGAAGTATGTGAGACTGTGCATGTGATTTGAATCAAGTTCAAATCATAATCTAGTTTTATCTTGTGATAGGATTTAATGATGGTTATGATTATGATCTTAGCCTATTGGAATTGGGATTGACCTATGCAATTGAGTATGCTCGTCCTAGCTTGCATTGAGTGAATCATATACATGGATCATACATATGTCAGGTTGATTGTTTTAACCGCTCTATCATCCGACTAGATAGAACTTAATTTCGATTCTAGTTGAGAAAGTGTGAAACCATAGCGAATTATGCATCTAAGGAGAGCTATAAGTGAATCCTTAATGCTCTAGTTATCTTTTCATTATCAGATTTTCCTGTTTCATGTTCAAAACCGATTTTACAAACCTCTTAAGATTCTAGTTATTAGGATAGTTGGACTTGTTTACTTCCTTCCCTGTGGATCGACCTCGGTCTTACCGAGATTATTACTACATCGCAACCCTACACTTGGGGAAGCGAACAAGTTTTTGACACCGTTGCCGGGGAAGAGGTTAAACGGTTCTAATTGTTCTAGTCGTTATAGAGTAATCTTAATTAGGTAGGATTTTCAGTTTTTATAGAAGTAGATTTTCTGATTTTTTTTAGATCACTAACAATTTTTTTTTTATTTTATAGGACATTGTTGTTGACATAGATCTCACTCTATTGGGTAACATCTCCCCATCTCCCTTCTTCTTCTTTTTTTTTATTTAGATTAGGGTAGTTCCAACTCTTTAAAATCTCATTATGACTTATTGGAAGTGTGGTGCTTATGCATACCTTTTGGAAGATGAGATGTCAGACCATGGAATCAAAACTCTTTATGATTGGAACCATTATAAGCATGAGCATTTTTTTGAGATTCAATCAACCTCCACTACCCCCCAACGTAAGATGCTACGTGATTACTGGTTTGAAAATAACAAGAGTGTTCCACCAAGTTTAACAGGAGGTGGGAATAAGAAAAAGGACCGGGGGAGTAATGACCAACCGGTAAAGACATTGCGTGATCACTTGTATGGTTATGCCTATCAACCATCTTATCAGTCTTCGTCATATAACACGTATGGTCTTCATCGAGAGAGTCCTCACACCTCTAGTCCAATGGAAGATGAGCCAACCATGGATGCCAACAATTATCCTGAAGAGTTTCTTTCTCATGATCCACAACCGACACGAACTCTTGAGGATACGCTACGAGAGTTTATGAAAATAACTGAGCAATGCATACAAAACCTCTCGCCATCTCGAAATCCTGAACCCGACATTGGGAACACCAAATCAATCCCCAACATAGAGGAGGATGTGGCTATCCAAGCCCAACCCTCTTCCGATTTGATGACTAAACTTTTAGGGGATGTAGATCTTAGTGATCCCACCATTACCATCGATTATGGTGAATCAACTATCTCTTTTAGCTACTCCGATTTGAATGATGAAGAGATTTTAAGGATGGTGGACGAACCTGAGGAATCTACAAAATATGAAAGTGATAGTTTGATTGCCTACAATGAGGGTTTGAAGGATGATTGTGAGTCAATGATTTCTTCTTCCAAAGGGCCGAATGTTTTTTAGTCACCGGAAGATATTCTTGCTAGAGAGATGGCCGAAGCCAATATTTTTTAGTCCTTCCACCAACAACACATGCCGGATTCTATTGTGGAAGAACTCCCTTGGGTTGAAAATTCTGTTTCTTTGGATGCGGGGTGGCACAATCTGAAATTTCAAAAGATCAACCAATGCTAGATGATGTGCTTACTACTGAACCTGAAAATGTTTCTTTGGAAGACCTCCCCTCTATAGAGGAGGAATTCCTTACCCTTGAAACAGAATTTCCTCAATCACTTAGGGAGAACGAGGACCCTTCATCCGACTCTCTCGATTTCCTAGAGGAATGTATGACCCACCCCTATGATCTTGATGATGAGATGATTAAGGAGTTGGATAGTTTGTTAGACACGGTGTTGGTGCCTGAAGAACACCATTCCACTGATTTACACTCTTTATCATTATTTGTGAAAATACCGTGCAATTCTAAATTTGTGGAAGAGACAACCCAAACTGAAAAATATTTAATAAATGTCTCTCCACCATCATGGGTTCTTCAACCCATTGAAAATTCTGATTGGGAGGACCCATTTTTAATCAATTACAACCCAATTCAGAACTTGAGGAGATATCTTTTTGCTGCTCTTATCTTCTCCTTACATGCGTGTGGTGCACACTATGATTGGACCTTCATGAATAAACGCACCCATGTATACATTCGATGAGGACTTTGGATGGTCCTTATGAGAAACCTATTGAAATTCATGAAGATCCTGCTCAAATTTGATCATGTAGTCGATCGGACTAATCAAAGGTAGGTAGGTAAGTTAGAATTTCTTTTCTACATTTAGGATTGAATACGTCTCATCGAGACAATGGAAGATGCTAGAATTGATCTACTTGTTACCTCAGGTACTATTGTTCTCACTCTCCTTTGTTTTATGTCATTGCTCTCATGTCATGCATATTGCATATCTTATTACATTGAGGACAATGTAAGATTTTGGTTGGGGGGTGAGATTCCTTAGATGAATCTACTAACTTTTGTGACATTTCGATCAATTATGTAAAAAAATTTTGATTTTTCTAAAATTCAAAACTCATTTGGAAAACTTTGTTTCTATGCATTCGAGATGATATGAGTATAAGAGGAGGAGATACGAAGTGAGTGATGTTGCAAGCTTTGAACTTCTTTTAATATAATGGTTTTATATGTGAATTCCCCTATTTATATGATTGATAGAAAAGTTGAACACTTTTACACCTAGTTCACATTACATGATTTTCATGATTTGAAAGGATTATGTGATTTTTAGATTGGCTAGACTTATATTTGAGGTGTTGAGGAACCTAGCCGGGGTATTTTGTCCATCCTTGTCCATGGGAAAATAACGAAAGATATGAATTTCTAAAAATCCTATCTAATGTAAAAGAAAAAGAAAAAGGAAGGATGAAAATTGGGAATGATGGAAAACATGGTGGAAAATTTCGAAAAGGGCTATCTATTACCAACTGAGGGATGGTTTACCCGTAACCAAAGCCGAAAATGGGACATAGTGTGAAAGCCGTGGGAAGGACGGTAAGGCAAATTCTTGTCATAGGCTTGTTGTTGATCTGTTCACCTTAAGATTCATAGTTTAGTTGATCTATGAAGAAGATAATCCTGGAAAATCATGAGATGAACATTCACTATGCACACTAAGTTGAATTTGTTCAAGTTCTTCTATTTATCAATCAATCAGCGGGGATTTCATATGAACACTTATTATGTTTCGAGAGTTTAAGGTTTCAACCTCTATCACCTAATTTTTCTGACTTTTACACTTTTGTGTCTGGGGATGTATAGAAGAATAGTTTCTGAAGGAGATTTGGTTTTTGGAGAATTAAACTTGTCTCACGCATGTTTTGCTCGAGACTAGCAAAATGCTGGTTGGGGGGTGTGTTGAGCTCTTAATTGTGCATATTCTAACCCCAATTCATCACTCATCATGTATGGTTTTCATGATTTAAAGGCTAATCTAATGCATAGTTTTGTGGTTGTAGGAATGAAAGAGAGACTTCATCATTCGGATGCTTTGAGACCCTTCTTACTTACCTTGAAGATCAAAGGAAAGGAAGAACAAAAGAGGGAAGAAGAAATGAAAGAAGAGAAAGAAGAAAAGTATGAAAATGAGCCCCACAAGGTGGTCCTACCGGTCTTGACCGGTCGGCCAAACAGGCTCCGACCGGTCTTGACCAGTTGGCCAGTTGTTCTCCCCTTTCTTAAAGCTGCTGGAGCAAGGCCAGCCTTGTCCGGCCAGTCTTGACCGGTCGGCCATGTAAATTCAGACTTCCAGATTGCAGACAGCAGGCTATTCCCGTTTCTGATTTTTCAGACCAGTTTTCTGGGCCCATCTTAATGATATTTAGAAATCCAATACATCCATGTCGAAGACGAGCTCGACGTCGAACTAACCTAAGTGGTTTCGTGTCGATCGGAGCTACAGATTGACCGTGGTGGCCAAAACAATACAAACTGTCTAGAAAGTTCCAGATTCCTCCTACTCCACATTGGGCCGGTCCAGGTGGCCCATTATTGATGATATGAAGAATCTACTTTGACCATCTTCTAGACCACATCCATATATGAATAACCACAAAGTTGCAGATCAAAAGGATGTGTGGTTTGATCGTACCGGTTGAAGAAAGATGGACCATCCAGAAAGATTCAACTGCACAGAGTTTATAAAAGCCCTAAGTGTTCTAATTTTCGGACCACATTCTGGGATTGGTTTAGACAATCTAATTCATCTATCATGTAGAGGAGGAAGGTTTCTACCAATGTTCAAAATTTGGGATCAATCTGACAATTGTACACTCCGGGGCGTTGAAAGCAAGATGACTGGTTCTGAAGGTACCCGAATTGCGCGATTTTGAGAGGCGGTTGCTGATCTTATTGGTGGGCCCATTCAGAAGATAATCTTGGAAATATAAATCATCTATGAGGATGATCACATTACAAGGAAGCTACAACTCAAATTTGAAGGCAATCCGACCATTGGTTAAGCCATATGAAGCAAAACAAAATCTGTTATGTTGCGGTACTCTTGCTGTATTATAAAAGGAGGTGCTCTCTTCTATTCTAGAGGAAGCAAGGACGGGGAGCAAGGAGTTCAAGTCATAGGAGGCTTCCTAGCCTCCTCCAACTAGTTTTTCTTCATTTTCTTAGTTCTAGTTTTATTTTTAATATGCTTTTCATTAGCTAATCTCTTAGCTAGAGCTAAGAGGTGAACCTTATAGTTTTCTTAGATTGTTTAATTCGTTTTATTGGTTTCAAGTTGGATTTCATGTTTAAGAATAATGGTTTGAAGTTTAATTCAAGTGTTAAGTAGATTTTCTTAGTCTTATGATGACTCATGGATGTTTGGAAGAATTGCCTGAGTTCGTAATTGTTGTGAACTAGTCTAGACCTATATGATCCGAGGAATTGGAGTACGCTCTAGTACTATGATCTTCATGTGGGAACTTCTTACCAAAAGTCTCCTTTTATGGAAATTCTGAAGTATGTGAGACTGTGCATGTGATTTGAATCAAGTTCAAATCATAATCTAGTTTTGTCTTGTGACAGGATTTAATGATGGTTATGATTGTGATCTTAGCCTATCGGAATTGGGATTGACCTATGCAATTGCGTATGCTTGTCCTAGCTTGCATTGAGTGAATCATATACATGGATCATACATATGTCAGGTTGATTGTTTTAACCGCTCTATCATCCGACTAGATAGAACTTAATTTCGATTCTAGTTGAGAAAGTGAGAAACCATAGCGAATTATGCATCTAAGGAGAGCTCTAAGTGGATCCTTAATGCTCTAATCATCTTTTCATTATCAAATTTTCCTGTTTTATGTTCAAAACCAATTTCACAAACCTCTTAAGATTCTAGTTGTTAGGATAGTTGGAATTGTTTACTTCCTTCCCTGTGGATCGACCTCTGTCTTACCAAGATTATTATTACATCACAACCCTACACTTGGGGAAGCGAACAGTGGGAGCGTGGCTGAACATCTAAACAAGTTCAATATAGTCACGAGCCAATTGGAATCCGTTGGCATCACTTTTGATGACGAGGTCAGGGCACTATTGATCTTATCCAGTTTACTAGACAGTTGGGATGGTTTGGTAATTTTCGTGAGCAATTCCTCAGGAACAACGAAGTTAAAATTCGATATTGTGGTCGATCTAATTCTCAGCGAAGAATCTAAAAGGAAGGCATCGGGAGTTTCAAGGGATTCAAGGAATTCTCTAAACGTTGAAGGAAGAGGAAGATCTTCGAACAAAGGTGGCAATAAACACGGGCATTCCAAGTCGAGGAATAAGTCCAAAGGACCGAAAGACAAGGACGTGTATTGGCATTAAAAGAAGAAGGGGCACGTGAAGCGTGATTGCAGGGCGCTTAAGAAACAAGAAGGAAGCTCTCAAGATGGGAAGGATTCAGTGAATCTATCTTAGGAGACTGACACAGGGGTATTGATCTTGTCTCTTGATGCGCGAAATGAGTCTTGGGATGTAGACTCGAGTGCTTTGTTTCATGCCACTTCGTCTAAGGAAGTTCTTCGTGATTATGTGTCAGGTGACTTCGGGAGAGTCTACCTAGGTGATGATGAGCCATGCAGCATTGTTGGCAAGAGAGATGCTCACTTAAGTAAAAAGAAGGAACGGTCTTGAAGTTGAAGGATGTCAGACATGTACCGAGTTTGAGACGGAATTTGATCTCAGTGGGCCAGTTGGACGATATCGGATATATGACGACATTCACTAGTGATTTTTGGAAGGTCACGAAAGGTGCCTTGGTGATATCTCGAGGTAAGAAGGAAAGTACTTTGTACATGACTTCCGGATCATACAGTTCACTCATAGTCGCATCAACTGGAGTGAATGGGCAGTTATGTCATCAGATGTTGGGACATATGAGTGACAAAGGGATGAAAGTACTATTATCAAAGGGGAAGCTACCAGGGTTGAAGTCTATCGACTTGAAATTCTGCGAGGATTACGTGTATGACAAGTTGAAGAGAGTAAGCTTCAAGAAAACAGGACGGGCTCTAAAGATGCATCTATTGAAACTTGTACACACTGATGTATGGGGACCGACACATGTATCATCTCTTAGCGGATCACGTTATTTTTTCTGTTTTATTGATGATGCTAGTAGAAAACTGTAGGTCTATTTCTTAAAACATAAATCTGAAGTGTTTGATGTATTTAAGAAGTGAAAAGTACTGGTAGAAAATGAGACAGGTAAAACTATAGTGTCTCAGATCTGATAATGGGGGAGAGTACTGTGATAAGAGGTTTGAGGAGTATTGTATAGCACATGGGATCAAACATCAGAAAACGATCACAGGGACACCGCAGCAAAATGATGTGGCTGAGCGCATTAACAGGATCATTCTTGAGCGCGCCAGGAGAATGAGGCTACATGCAGGGTTGCCCAAGACCTTTTGGGTGGATGCTGTGAATACTGTCGTATATCTCATCAATAGAAGTCCCTTAGCACCATTGGATGGTGGGTTACCAGAAGAAACGTGAACTGAAAAAGATGTCACGCCCCAAACCCGGGGACCGGGCTCACTAAATTCCCGATCGCCGACCTTGGTGCCAACAGCCTCCGTAGTACCCCATTCTCGGCTCCTAGCTCTCATGTGCCAAGTTCCGATCCTGGGATCCTACCAGGAGGATTTTCAGGGTAAAGTTTTTTTTGTACATATGAGCATAATCAAAACCATAAACATCATCAAATATCCACTAATAAGTTTGTTGAGTACAGTGCTAGAAAGGGAAATACAACATGAAGCAGAAGTCCAAAATATCAGGTACATAAACCGCGCTCAACGCTGCTGATATGCTCTAGTACCTGCAGTGTAAACAAACGCGCATGAGCTTCCTACGAAGCCCAGTAGAGTGCGTGTGTGCGCGTGTGATGCATATGGCAAGTATACAGATATCAGAGTAAGCGAAAGTAGTAGAGGGCTAAGTTACTAAGTTCATGAATGCTATCAGCCATCCCAAGGCTATGCGATGCAAGGGCCTACATGGCCGAGTGTTACATGCTAGAGATGTAATGCAAACACGTCAATCCTCAACTAATCCACATATCAAAATAGTTCTCATCTAGGACATCACCGAGGTCTAGTATACTCTAATATTGGCCGCAGCACATCGCGCGCGTAACCAAGCGAGTAGAAAAGACCTCACTATCCGCCTCGTCAGTGGTATGCCAATGCCCACCCGACTCGCCGATAGCGGACCCATTCCATGAGCTGGTCAGACTCGACCTAGCTTACAGCCCACTGCACCCAGGCGGATAAGGTCACACCCCTTTCCAACCGACCTCGACACAGTAGGAGACGCGGCCTACTGGTATTTGGCACACGGGCGCTCATGTTATCCACTCGGTCTCGACGCTGGAGCATCCTACTGGTACCACAGGGTTTAGGGACTTTCACCCAAGGACATCCATAGCGCCCACGTACTAGAACAAGTTTCCGGTGTCCAATACTGCCAACCATGATGTGACTATGGTGGCCACCACCCTGATGCTGCTAGGGTGTGAAAGCGATCGTGACATACATAATGCGAAATGCATGAGTCATACAATCCAAATCATGCACCAACTTACGCATACTGCGCAATCATGTGGGGCGACCCTGTCTCGCACGGGTCCCCTAAGTATAACAAGCCAACTAGCATATGCTATGGTTAATCATGATCCATAACAGGCATACAAATGATGCGTATGGGCATATGAATGAGCATGGTATTCATTATACTAATCATGTTATCAGTGTGACATATTAAGCTAATCATACTAGCATGCTACTAAATATATCATGTAACATTGGCCTTAAAAGGCCCAATATATACGGAGAGTGGGACCCGGACTGTGGGTCCCATTGGAAATGTAAAGGTCTTCGTGGCATAGCCCACTTGAGACTACATCGGCCCCATACTTGGGCCTGCACATACAAGATAGGCCGTCAAATACATGTACGGCATGGATAAAACATATACATCATGGTGGAGCTAATAGATACATCACGTTGGGACCCATAGGGTGGGCCACCTGCTGGGCAGCGTGGTACCCATCTAGTCCCAATAAGTTTTGAATCAAGCAAATATTTGTGTTTTCTCCTTCATCCATATCCATGTGATCTTATGAACCGGTTGGATAGCAAATAAACATCACTGTAGAACCTATAAAGGTTTCAATGTTTGAAATCATTATCCCCACTATAGCATGGTCCACTTGACATTAGGATATGCTTAAATTTTGGGCCCAGCCACTTATGAATAGGTTGGGTGACAAATAAACATCATTGCAGGTCTAGGAAGGTTTCAATGGTGGAGATCATTATTTCCACTGTTGTTTCGTGGCATGGCCCACTTGCTGTTTGGATATGCTTAAGTTTTGGGCTCTGCCACTAAGATGAGCTGGAAAAACATGTGGACGGAATAGGTAAGGCACAAACATTTTAGGTGGGCCCAACGAGTGGGGCCCATTGGGTGGCACCACAAAGCTGCTGGGCAGCAGCGTCCCCTGGACGCTATCTGTCCAGCTTATCTTCTTCTTCTTTTTTTTGTTATAAACGCATCAAGTAGGGCCCACAGAAGTTTCTGATCAAGCTGACATTTTTGTTTTCCCTCCTCCCCTGTCTGTGTGAACTTATGAACAGGTTGGATCTCAAATAAACATCATGGTGGGCCATAAGAAGGTTTCAACGGTAGGGCCGCTGTCCCTACTGTTTTCTGTGGTGGGGCCCCCCTTGAGACTTGGATCTGACTCATTCTTGGGTCATGCCCTAAAATGATCTCCCCAACTAGATGGACGGTGTGGATACAGCATATGCATCATGATGGGACCCACGAGTGGGCCACCAGCCGGCCGAGCCAGCGTACCTGGACGCTGGTACGCCCAGCGTCAGGTTCTGCCTCTTCTTCTTCTTTTCTTTCTCTTTTTTTTTATTTTCTTGTGTTCATATCAAGTGGGGCCCACATAGGTTTGATCCACTCTGTTAGTGCACTTTTCCGTGGCATACTAGTGCACCTTGTTTGTCAATCACTTACGGCAGTGAGTCTAGTGTCGGTTGAGCCCAATGAAGACGAAGACCGAAGACTCAAGACGTCCAACCGCATCAAGGAAGAAGTTTCAGGTAAAAGTGATGCCTTGGTGCCTTAACCTTGACCAAAACCCAACCCCTTTGTATCTTTGATGACCTTGACCATATTAGGAATCCTTTAGGCATCATAGATAGGCCCTAGGTGTCCCATTTGATCACCCCATCCTTGGCCAATATGGACAGGCTGATGCACGACGTGGTCAGCAATATGCAGGGGAGATCCAGGCTGGTCCGACCGGTCATGACCGGTCGGCCAGCAGCTTTGCTGCTTAATACAAGTGGACAGCCGACCGGTCAAGACCGGTCGGCCTTCTCATACCAGGGAAGTCAGCAAGCTTGGCCGACCGGTCATGACCGGTCGGCCTGGTAATCTCCTTTGTCCAGTTTGTTCTTCAATCTGTCCAGCAGAGGGGTCCGACCGGTCATGACCGGTCGGCCTGTGTATTTGGCCTATGTTATTGGCTTCCTTCAGCAAGGGGATCCGACCGGTCATGACCGGTCGGGACAGGTCTGCTTATAGCCGTTTTATGCCCGTTTTCTGACCGTTGGGGCTCTCTTTTCCTACATATAGAGCTCCGTATTTGGGCATTGGCAGAGGGATTTTTGAGGGAGAAAAGCCACCATTGAAGGAGATCTTTAGAGGCTCATTCCTTGACCTATGCAAGGCATCTTCCTTGTGCTTTAACACAAGATTAGAGCATTCCAAGCTCATGAAGAAGATGACCTTCATCCCCTCTTGATCTCTAGAGTTTGGAAGCTTCTTGATTGGCAAATCCATGTCCAAAACTCGTAGACGAGATCGTTGTAGGTAAGAGACTCTAGGTAACCCATTCTCACTAAGTTGTAGAGCTCTTAAACCTATCCTCCTAGCACCTTGGGCATTTCAAGGCATCGCATGCAAGGTGTTTGATTGAATGTGGCTGAGGCATTGGCGACGCAACGGCGACATGATCGTGGGAGCAAGGGAAGCTGATTGAAGCACGGGAGAGCGGAGATCAAGCAACCCAATCCGGCGCTAAACAAGGGGCTCATCCGACAAGTAGGTTGTCTTATTTGAGAGTCCATTTTAGAGTTTGTTTTTCGAACTCGACCTAGGGACGTTAGTCGTTCCTTGGCCCGTCAGCCGGGCCTAAACTAAGTCTCCAAGGGGGAGCCTCCGACACGGGAGTAAACGTGCGATTGGGTTGAGAGTTAGCCTATGTCTAAAACTCCGGATACGATTGAGAGGTGAACCGATAAAACCTCCGTGTAAAGGTTGAGAGGTGAACCCCATTTAAAACCTCCTATAGTGAATGCCGGTTGTTGATGTCAAATTTTGTAACGAGATCCTCCGGCTTTCCTCCTTCGCTCCGGCAGAGATTTCCACCACCAGACCTGAAGTAAGAGACAGCAAATAAGGGTGGCTGGGGACCAACCGTTAGCCCTCCGATGCTTAAGTTAGGCCACAGTGAGAAGCCAAGCAAAACAGGACCAAGATTGAATGATCTGTACGTACCCGCTCTTAATGGAGCCTCACCTTTATATAGATCTGAAGCAATCCAATTTGTTACGTAAGATATCGAAATCCCGTTGATGTCGCGTACGATACTGAGATCTTGCTGATTTCACGGGATAAGATCCTATCTTTTGAGTCAGATCCAACCCAATGATTTACTCCGACAATCACACCCCTTGATGGTAATCCCTTGAGATCCGGATCCATTAAAAGAAGATAAACCCAAAAGCCAACCTATACAAGCTGCCAGTAAGCGAGGTAATAGCGCTGATATGTCATGATAAACTGGAAGCCGTAGTTGGAGTCATAGCCTCCGAAAAGGAAGGAGACGCCCGTAGTTGGAGTCATAGCCTCCGAAAAGGAAGGAGATGCCCGTAGTTGGAGTCATAGCCTCCGAAAAGGAAGGAGACGCCCGTAGTTGGAGTCATAGCCTCCGAAAAGGAAGGAGACGCCCGTAGTTGGAGTCATAGCCTCTGAAAAGGAAGGAGACGCCCGTAGTTGGAGTCATAGCCTCCGAAAAGGAAGGAGACGCCAACAAGACGGAAACCACTGAACGCAGGAAAGCTGCTCGCATGTTAGAATGTGGTCGCGAGTCCAAGTACACACTTTAGATGTAACATCTTTCAACGACTTGTGAGAAGGTCTGTTCGCAGGTCGAGCTTTGTCGTATTTGACTATCTCACGAATAGCTGCTCCGTATTTTTCAATCTATGACTCCTGATCAGGTGAGCTCGAGAGTCGAATGGACGTCCCGCACTTATCCAATATTCGACTCTTGATCAGATAATCTCGAGAGTCGAATGGACGTCCCGCACTTATCCAATATTCGACTCTCGATCAGATAATCTCGAGAGTCGAATGGACGTCCCGCACTTATCCAATATTCGACTCTCGATCAGATAATCCAGAGAGCGAAATGGGCATTTCCGCGTGAAATCTTATCTCCATCATTTTGCCTATAACAGATGCCCCCCAAGTCCTTGCCGCCAAGAATTCTTAAGGAAAGGACTTAGCTCACTATCACACGAAACCGCCCGCTGCTTTCATCGAAAACGGCACCCCACATGATGGGCTGGAATTAATGAGCGCCAGCTTTCCGCAGCCTTTCCGCAGACAGAAAATGAAGGGGCGCTCGCCACGTGTTCGTGTAGTTAATGGGCGTGCCTGCTCGAGCGCTGTGTCAAGGGAGGGACTGCCACATGTCATCAGATACAGCGGAATGATTGCCTATAAATATACGGAGTCCGCCATTTCTTTGATTTTCTACAGAAGTTTTTTCGAAAGGAACCTGCAGTCTTTTCTTTCCATTCTTCTTCCTCTTCCGGTGTTCATTTTCTTTCCTGTTTCCGGTATACTTCCTTTTTCTTCTCCTTCTTTTATTTTTATCTCCCCGTGGCTGGGAACTCTGACGAGACTACTGTCCCTCTTGGTGATGCCACTCCGGAGTCCTCTGCCTCCAGCAGTGCAAGGGTTTCGGCGGGGAGATACACAGCAGCCGGATATCCTTCCGTTTTATCGGAGGACCGGCTGGCTGAGCTACGGGAGAGATACCTAATCCCTGACTCTGTAACTCTCCGCTTGCCCGGAGGTGGAGAAACACCCGACTCCCCCCCCCCAGGATGCGTAGCATTTTATGAGTACCAGCTTATCCTGGGGGTACGCCTTCCCCTCCATCCCTTCGTTCGCGATGTACTACGGTGTTACAAGATTACCCCTGGGCAACTCATTGTGAACGGGTGGAGGGTGGTTTTGGGCTCCTTTACCCTTTGGGCTCAGGCTGGCAACGGGGAACTCACGGCGGAGGAGTTCCTCCGTATGTTTCGTCTGAAGAAAGCTCCCTCCAGCGAAGGCTGGTATTATTTGTGTTATTGGCACCGGGATAATTTCGTGTTGGGGAAGCCCTCCTCGAACTATCCCGGCTGGAGGAAGCGGTGGTTCTATGCTTCCGGGAGCTGGGAGTCTGCCTCCTCCAGGGGTCCAGGAGTGACCCGATTTTTCTGTGAAGGTAGACACAATCCCGTATTGTGCAGTTTCCTCAGAATAATTTTTAGGGTTTTTCTTCGTTTGACCCTTATTTGTGCTCGCAGGTATCCCGGCCTTGAGGAAACCGAATTTGAAAGGAGGGATCAACGAGAAGATTGTCAGAGTGTATAAGGTGCCTGTCGGAGATAGGCATATCGAGGCTTGCTTATCTCCTTCGCGACTTGCAGCAGCAGGCCTCATATCCAGAAGAGAAGTCGAAATGACGAAGGCTGGAGAGAAGAGAGGCCTACTGCCCCGACTGAAGGGCACAGGCTCCAAAAGGCAGAAGAGAACCCCTGCCGAACCTTCTCAGTCTTCCATCCGCACGGGTAGCGATCAGCCTGCCCTTCCAGCGAGCATGACGGGGGTCCCAGCTGGGCCCACTATTCCTTCACTGGTGGTCGCACCTGGGCCACCAGTGATTAACATCGCTGATAATTCCCCAGATGGGGTGGGGTCCGGCTGCCCCCCAGCTGAAGAGGCTCGAGAGCAGGTAGAGCCTCAAGAGCCGACTCCTGCTCGGGAACTGGTCCCGGCTGCCGAGCAGGGACCTGCTCGCGAGTCTATGCCTCCACCTCGCGAGCAGGCCGGTTTGGTCGTTGCCCAACCGTCTGGGAGCGGGACGTACTCTATTCCACGCCACCTCCATCCTGTATGTAAATTTTTGTTCGAGAACGTCCCGCCTCACGCCTTCGGCTCTCTCCCCGAGCCAAGTCCTGAGAACCTTATCCTCGAAGCGGGGATGAGGATGGTTCAGGTAAGACTTCGTCAAGACCTGTTTCGACCTGTTGTTACGTTCCAGAACTCTTATATTTTTCATCTCTTTGCAGGGTTTAGATCTTATTCTGCGAACGAGGCGTGATATCGTTGCCGCCCGTCGCACGATAGAGGAGGCTGAGGGAAAGAGGACTGCCTTGGAAAAGGCAGTTCAAGGAAGAGATCAACTGCTCAAGGCTCGTGAGGCGGTGATCTCGAAGAGAGATGAGGAGAAAAAGATCCTCATCGAGAAGATCCAAGTCCTGACCGACAGGTATCAGGCCTTGGACTCAGACTACGTGAAGCTCACGGGTCTGAAGGAGAAGGCAGAGAGAGAGAGGGAGATCTTCCGGCAGGACAAGATCTCGTTAGAGGAGCAATTCGCGGTGGCCAGGTCGCAGCTCAAGGAGGCCTACGACAACTTGACTAGGGAGCGCACCGCTCTTGCGCAGCTTAAGGACGACTCGATCCACTGGGACGAGAAGAGAGTCGCCCTTGTAAAAATGCTCTCGGAGGAAGGTGCTCGGGCAGTTTCCGAGTTCCGGACTTCGCAGTTGTATGACGATGAACGATATGAGTCATACGATGCTGGTCGAGACTTTGCACTAAGAGTAGTGCAACGAATGATCCCATCCTTCGATATGGGGGAATTCGGTCGAGTCGCGACCATCATAGCTGCAGAAGAGCAAGCTGCTGCCGAGAACGAGGTGACTGAAGCCACGCAGGCTGGAGGGGCTCCTGAAATGGGCCCTGAAGTCGAGAGCGTGGCTCCTCCAAGCGATTGATTTCTTTTTTTCTTCTCTCTTGTATCTGCGCTCATGTATCTGTAATCATCAAATTATCAATGAAAAGATATTTTGGAAGTGTTACTGTTTTGTTGCTGTTCTCACTTCATCTTCCATTTTTTGCTTTATGTTGATCTCGAATGGATTCATCAGAGATGCGACCCTTTAATTCGAGCATGAGCTGCGCTGCTCGCATTTAGGGTGTATGACCACATTCGAGCGCGAGCTGTGGTGCGATTCGAGCCCGAGCTACGATGCTCGCGATTAGGGTATATGACCCCGACCCCCTAATTCGAGCACGAGCTGCGATGCTCGCATTCCGGAGTGTGATCCCTCCTCTCACCAATCGCGAGTAACTAACTCATGAAAAAAAATGAATTAGACTCAATCCGGGGGTCGTGAGATCGTGTCCGCGTTGAGATAGATGTTCGCTTCCCCAAGTGTAGGGTTGCGATGTAGTAATAAACTCGGTAATACCGAGGTCGATCCACAGGGACTTATGTAGGATGTCACAAACTCATCCACAAGTTTCTATTGAAGCTAACAATCAAAGTTTGAATAGAATGTGTGTGATTAACAGTTTAAGCTAAATTGAATGTAAACAATTATAAGAAGGCACTAGGGGTTCGAGGATTCACTTGTAGCAATCCTCGATGTTCAATCCGCTGTGGTTTCCCATTCTCTCAACTAGAATCACCAGTCAGGTCTATCTAGTCGGATGATAGAACTGTTAAACCAGAAGTCTGTAACATGTAAGTTCTGTGCATAAAGTTCACTCAACTCTAGGCTGATCTGAGCATGCTCATTGCATAGGTCATTCACCTTTTCTATAGGTCCAATTCCCAATCATAACCATCCTCAAGTCTTCTCACAAGACAAGGCTAGATCATGATTTGAACTGGATTCAAATTATATGCACAATCCATACATATTCCAGATAATCAACCAAAACTAGAACTTTGGCATGAAGTCCCTTTATGAAGAGCTTGGTACTAGAGCGCACTCCAATTCCTCGGATCATACAGGTCTAGACCGTTGCAAACAAATTAAGAAGATAAGTAATTCATCCAAACATCCATGAGTCATCACAAGACTAAGAGAAATTACTTAAAAACTTGTATAAACTTCAAACCTTAGTTCATAATCATGAATTCCAAACTGAAAACCACTTAACTACGAATTAAAACATCTTGGATACACTACAAGCTTCACCTCTTAGCCCTAGCTAAGAGGTTTAGCTGCTCATGATCCAAGGAAACATGAAACAACTACAAAAAGCATAAAAACAACAAAGCAAACCAAAAGGAGTTGTGAAACTCCAATCTTCACTTCCACAGCCTCCAACCTCGCTTGAACCCTTCTAGGATGCCCTAGGAACGATCCCTAGGTGTCCTTTTATAGTCTGGAAGCTCCACAACTTCGGAAGAATCGAGAACTTGCGTAACACTTACGCAGCGCAGAGAAAATCGGGATGAAATTAGAAATTTCTAACTCAGTACGCATGGCCGACCGGTCAAGACCGGTCGGTCTTGTGGAACAACAGTCCAGCAAGCACCTCCGACCGGTCATGACCAGTCGGAGCTATTCACCCTTGGTCCAGCAACCCAGTCCGACCGGTCATGACCGGTCGGACATCTTCAAAAGTCCTCCAGCAGTTGTAGCCGACCGGTCAAGACCGGTCGGTCACCTTTATGCGTCCTTTAGTGTCATGGCTGACCGGTCGCTGACCGGTCTGGCTTCCTTAGCCGACCGGTCATGGCCGGTCGGCAGTCCTTCAAGCTTCTTTTCTTCTTTCTCTTTTCTTTCCTTGCTTCTTGCTTTCACTTTCTCTCTTCTTTTCTTCTTCGATCATCAAATATTATTCATTAGAATGATGCCAAATGAGCTCTTCATGTCTTCAATTGAGTAGAGTCCACCCTCAATCCTGTAATCACAAATCGTGCATTGAATTAGCTTACAAACCATACAAACCTTGCACAATTAGTGATGAATTGGGGTTAGAATATGCACAATTAAGAGCTCAACACACCCCCCAACCAGCATTTTGCTAGTCCCAAGCAAAACATGCGTGAAACTAATTCCATCCTTTAAAACTCAACTCTCTTTTAGAAACCATCCTTCTATACATTCCAAGGTTCATAAGCTTAAGATTCAGAAACATTAGGCAACAGAGGTTGAAACCGTAAACTCTCAAAACATAATAAGCATTCATATGAAATTCCCGCTGATTGGTTGATAAATAGAAAGATTTGAACAAGTTTAACCTAGTGTGGATAGTGAAAGTTCATCTCACGAGTTTCTAGGATTATCTTCTTCATAGATCAGGTAGACTATAGAACTCATGGTACATAGAGCCACATCAGGTCCATGACAGGAATTTGCCTTACCGTCCTTCCGACGACTTTCACACTACGTCCCATTTCCGGCTTTGGTTACGGGTAGACCATCCCCCGGTTGGTAGTAGGTAGCCCTAATCGGAATTTCCACCTTTTTTCACATTCCCAATTTCATCCTTCCTTTTCCTTTTTCTTTTAAATTAGATAGGATTTTTTTTTAAAATCCATATCTTTCATTATTTTCCCATGGACAAGGATGGACAAAGTACCCCGGCCTGATTTCTCAATATCTTAATTCAGAGTCTAGCTAATCCATAAGTCACATAATCCCTTTAACTCATGAAAATCGTGTAATGTGAACTAGGTGTAAAAGTGTTCAGATTTGCTATCAATCACAAAAATCGGGGAGTTCACATATAAAACCATTATGCTATGAGAGATTGCAGACATCCAGCCCCATACACTTCATATCTCCTCCTCTTATGCTCATATCAACTTGAATGCATAAAACCGGTGTTTTCCAAAAGAGTTTCGAATTTTTGAAAAATCGAAAAAATTTCCACATGCTTGCTTGAAATGTTGCAAATCGCTGAATTCAACCAAGAGATCCTACACCCCCCAACCAAATCCTACATTGTCCTCAATGTAAAAGATGTGCAATGAGCAAAACATGAGAGCAATTTGAAAATAAAAGGGAGTGAGGAATGATAGTACCTGAGAGAGTGAAGATCTTCCTCCTTCTAACAAACCTATGAAAACGAAAACAAAAGCAGCAAAATCCTAATCCTAACTACTCTATACCTCCATCAGACTAGGAGATCAATCATCCTGATACACAGGATCATTCAGAGGTATGGACATACCTTCTGAAGGGAAGTTCTCAAAGAACGGCTTTAATCGCTGCCCATTTGCTTTAAAAATGTTGCCGTTCCTTGGATTTAATAGCTCAACAGTCCCATATGGATAGACAGTTTGCACAATGTAGGGACCGGATCTCAATTTTCCCGAAAATAGATGTAAGCGAGAATTATACATGAGGACTTTTTGATTTATCGTGAATGTCTTGCGAAGAATATTCTTATCATGGAATATCTTCGTCTTGTCCTTGTAAATTCTTGCATTCTCATAAGCTTCATTACGGATTTCTGCAAGTTCATTCAATTGTAGTTTGCGTAACGAGCTTGCCTTGTCAGGATTGAAATTTATCTTCTTAATAGCCCAATACGCCTTATGTTCCAACTCCACAGGCAAGTGACAAGCCTTCCCATAGACAAGTCTATAGGGAGACATTCCAATAGGAGTTTTAAAGGCAGTACGGTAGGCCCAAAGCGCATCGGTAAGTCGAAGTGACCAATCCTTGCGATCAGGATGCACCGTTTTCTCTAAAATGTGTTTAATTTCTCTATTGGATATCTCAGCTTGTCCACTAGTTTGTGGGTGATAGGGAGTGCTCACTTTGTGCGTTACGCCATATTTCTTCATTAATGCTTCAAAAGGGCGATTGCAAAAGTGAGATCCTCCATCACTTATGATGACTCGAGGCGTTCCAAACCGGGAAAGAATGTTTTCTTTTAAGAATCGAATGACCGTTTTATGGTCATTATTCCGGCAAGGGATGGCCTCGACCCATTTGGAAACATAATCAACGGCAAGCAAGATGTATAAGTTTCCAAAAGAAGATGGGAATGGGCCCATGAAATCGATGCCCCAACAATCAAAAATTTCGATAATTAAGATGGGATTGAGTGGCATCATATTTCTACGAGAGATTCCTCCTAATTTCTGACAAGGTTCGCAAGCTTTGCAAAACTCATGTGTGTCTTTGAACATGGTGGGCCAATAAAACCCACATTGCAGAATTTTCGCTGTGGTCTTTTTAGCCGAAAAATGGCCACCACATGCTTGAGAATGGCAGAAGGAGATGATACTTTGTTGCTCATCATCTGGGACACATCTCCTTATGATTTGGTCGGGACAATACTTGAACAAGTATGGGTCGTCCCATAGAAATTTCCGTACCTCTGAGAAGAATCTATCCTTATCTTGCTCTTTCCAATATGGAGGAATTGTACCTGTAGCAAGATAATTAGCAATGTCCGCATACCATGGCAATTGGGAAACAGCAAAAAGTTGTTCATCAGGGAACATGTCATTGATTGCAGTCGTTTCAGGGGAATCAGTGAGGACAAGTCGAGAGAGGTGGTCAGCTACTACATTCTCTACTCCTTTCTTATCACGTATTTCTAAGTCGAATTCTTGGAGTAGGAGGATCCATCTTAATAACCGTGGTTTAGCATCCTTCTTAGAGAGAAGATACTTAAGCGCGGCATGGTCAGTGAATACAATGATCTTGGATCCAATCAAGTAGGATCTGAACTTCTCCAAGGCAAAAACTATGGCTAAAAGTTCCTTTTCAGTAGTGGTGTTGTTTGCCTGGGCTGAGTTTAGGGTTCTACTTGCATAGTAGATAACACATGGCTTTTTATCTTTTCTTTGGCCTAACACGGCCCCAATAGCATAGTCGCTAGCATCGCACATAATCTCAAAAGGAAGGCTCCAATCAGGTGGTTGCATTATTGGGGCGCATGTCAACATGCCTTTAAGGGTGGTAAAGGCCTTTTGACATTCTTCACTCCACTCAAATGAATTTTCCTTTTGAAGTAAGTTACATAAAGGATGAGAAAGTGAACTGAAATCCTTTATGAACCGTCTATAAAATCCTGCGTGTCCTAAAAAGGACCGTATATCTCGTATGCTTTTGGGTGGTGGAAGGTCAGAGATAAGGTCAATTTTCGCCTTGTCCACCTCAATTCCATTTTGTGAAACGATGTGACCAAGTACAATTCCCTTTTTAACCATGAAGTGACACTTTTCCCAATTGAGCACAAGGTTCTTCTCTTCACATCTTTTTAGCACATATTTCAAGTGCTCAAGGCACTCATCAAAGCTACAACCGAATACGGAAAAATCATCCATGAAGACTTCTAGAATTGTCCCCACCATGTCAGAAAAGATGCTCATCATACAACGCTGAAAAGTGGCAGGGGCATTACATAGTCCAAACGGCATCCGTCGATAGGCGAAAGTGCCGAATGGACATGTGAATGTAGTCTTTTCTTGGTCTTCACGGGCAATTTCTATTTGGTTGTACCCTGAATAGCCATCAAGGAAGCAAAAGTGGGAATGACCCGCCAACCGTTCTAAAATCTGATCAACAAACGGTAGGGGGAAGTGGTCTTTCCTCGTGACAGTGTTTAGCTTCCTGTAGTCAATGCACATTCTCCAACCGGTAGTGACTCTAGTTGGTACGAGTTCATTATTGGCATTGGTTACAATGGTTATTCCGGATTTCTTAGGCACCACTTGAGTTGGGCTCACCCATTGGCTATCAGATATTGGGTAAATGATACCTACATCCAATAGTTTCACCACTTCGGCCTTAACCACATCCTTCATATTTGGATTTAGTCGTCTTTGTGGTTGCCGGGATGTCTTTGCATTTTCCTCAAGATGTATGCGGTGAGTGCAAATCAGTGGGTCTATGCCTTTGAGATCCGCAATTGTCCATCCGATGGCACTCTTGTGCTCTAATAGAGTGGCTATTAGCCTACTCTCTTGTTCCTCATCCAAGTGGGAAGAAATCACCACTGGATATGTCTCATCTTGACCTAAATAAACATATTTTAGCTCACTTGGCAATGGTTTTAGGTCGAGTTTTGGTGCCTTAATGTTGGATGGGAGGGCCTTGTTCTCATTTATAGGCAAAGGTTCAATTGGGGTCCTCCATCTTTTATTTTCACGCACCATCATCACATCTAGAATGGCATCCATCTCTTGTGTTGTATCATCATTCATATCATGGAGATGGGCCACACATGCCTCCAAAGGGTCGGAAAATAGTGACAAGGGGATTGTACCTTCCACGAATGATTCGATCATGTTTAATTCGTGGATATCATCATCAACTTCCCGCGGTTGTTTGCATAACTCAAATATGTTAAGCTCAAGGGTCATATTTCCAAAGGACATTTGTACAAGTCCGTTTCTACAATTGATAATGGCGTTTGAGGTAGCTAGAAACGGCCGTCCAAGTATGACGGGAATTTGAGTACCGGTGCCTATCATGGGATGTGTGTCCAAGACAATAAAATCTACTGGATAGTAGAATTTATCAACTTGGACTAGAACATCCTCTACCATTCCTCTCGGTATCCGGATGGATCTATCAGCAAGTTGGAGTGTGGTTTTGGTGGGTTTCAAATCACCTAACCCAAGTTGTTCATAGACCGAGTATGGAATGAGATTCACACTTGCCCCCAAGTCGAGTAGGGCTTGTTTAATCTGGTAGTCTCCTATGATGCATGATATGGTTGGACTACCCGGATCTTTGTATTTTTGGGGCACCTCTTGTTTGATGATGGCACTCAAATTCTCAGCCAAAAGCACTTTGTTGTGAACATTATGTTTCCTTTTGATTGTACACAATTCCTTTAAAAATTTGGCATAAGATGGTATTTGTTTTATTGCATCCAACAGCGGAATGTTGATCTTCACCTGCTTGAAAACTTCCAGAATCTCCAGATTTTTATCTAAAGGTTTAGGTGAAATCAACCTTTGTGGAAATGGGGCAACCGGTTTGTATTGTCTTTCCGGTTCTTTGTCTTGTGGAATATTGTTTGGGCTATCATCCTCTTTGGGAATTTCCGGATCCTTAGGCTTGGGGGCCTTCACCGGATTGGATTTATCAATTTCTTTCCCACTTCTCAAAGTGGTGATAGCTTGGACATGTTCCGTATGGTGGGAGGATGAGCTTGCATCTTATATCTCATATTGGGTCCTTGGGTTAGGAAGAGGTTGGGCAGGGAGTGTGCCCTTCTCTCTAACACTAAGGTGAGCTTCAACTCTAGCCAAAGATGTTTTCAATTCATTGATGGCTTGGTTTGAGTTTTGATTGAATTTCAATTGCTCTTGCATGAACCCATCTATTTTTAGAGAGTTTGTCTTGTTATGCTCATTCTGGACTGATACAAATGCACCCAACATCTCTTCTAGTGATACTTTTGGAGTGTTGTTTGCATTTGCATTGGGCCCATTCTTCCAACTGAAGTTGGGATGGTTCTTCCAATTAGGATTATACGTGTTAGAGTTTGGAGCACCATATTGCTGCTGATAACTGTTTATGGCATTTGTTTGTTCTTGTAAGATGCTTTGGACTGCTGAAATTGGGGGACAATCTGGTGTAGCATGTTGATTTCCAGCACAAATTCCACAAACAGTTTCAACCTCAGTGGAGTTGATTGTTTCTCCTTTCCTTAATTCCATGGCTTCGACCTTTCTTGTAAGGCTAGCCAACCGTGCACTTATGCTATCTTCTTCTGATAGGACATACATTCCTCCCTTTTCCTTTTGTTGGCCAATCTTGGAATTTGTTGGTTTAGGTGTGTCCCAAGATTGTGCACTTTCAGCCAATTCTTCCAGATAATCCCATGCTTCATCAGCTTCCTTATTCATGAACTCCCCATTACACATCATCTCTATAAATTGGCGCATGGATGGAATCAGTCCTTCATAGAAAAAACTTATAATCCGCCAATTTTCATAGCCATGATGTGGGCATGCGTTTAATAAGTCCTTGAATCTCTCCCAACATTGGGAAAAGGTTTCATCCTCCTTTTGGGCAAAGTTCATGATAAGGCGCTTAAGCATGTTCGTTTTGTGAGTAGGGAAGAATTTTTTTATAAATTCTCTGTGCATATCGTTCCATGACCCGATTGATCTTGGCCTTAATGCATACAGCCAACCCTTGGCTTTATCCTTAAGAGTGAAAGGGAAGAATTTAAGTCTTACTACATCTTCAGTCACATTTGCAAAGTGCATGGTGGTGATTACCTCATCAAACTCCCTAAAGTGTTGATAGGCACTTTCACTGTCTAAACCATGGAATTTAGGGAGAAGATTGATCACTCCCGGTTTCAAATCCACATTCCCTGCATTTGGTGGAAATACTATGCATGAGGGAGTGCTTGTTCTTGCAGGTTGCAAGAAATCACGTAAAGTCCTAGGTCGGGGAACATTCTCAACCACATTCTCCCCTGTTTCGGTTTGATTTTGAACCGGGTTAGGTTGATTTGTAGCCATACTTTCAGATAAAATTGGAGAATCTAGATGTCTCCTAGCACGTGGCTCTCTATCAATCCCTTCTACTATCCCCCCTTCACTTATGAGTCGGTTATTGGAATCCCGAGCCCAATGTGGCATGCAAAACCAAAAATAAGAAACAAAAAGAAAGGAGAATTCTTCCTCCCTTTTCTTTACTCTTCTCTAAGATCGAAGCACAAGGTGTCTTGCAATGGCTAGGCCAGAAGCAAGGATAAAGACCGATTTCTCCTGGTCAATAGGGGTTCAGAAAACTCCCCACCCACTCTTTGAATCTTTTGAGAAAAAGTGCAGAAAAAGGAAAAAAGAAAAAAGAAAAAAAAGAATAGAGATGAGAAAAGAAATCTCTGAGCACAAGGTGAACCAAGGCGGCTGAGCCGACCAATAGGAATCCAGGTGGCAAAAAGGCCGACCTTTCAGAGATCCAAAAGGAGTCTCCACCCACTCTACAAGAGATGAATAAAATAAGAATGACTAGGAGAAGGAGAAGAGTAAGGTTTTAGAAGGATAGAACCTGATTCGCACTTGAAATCCTTGAATCTTCTTCAGCTTCCTAGAAATCCTTGAAAAAATCAAATAAACAAACTAAGTTAGTTCTAATAATCTAAAAGAGTCCTAAATAGATACTAATTTCAGAAATTTGTGAAAACCGTCAAGGTCCCCGGCAGCGGCGCCAAAAACTTGTTCACTTCCCCAAGTGTAGGGTTGCGATGTAGTAATAAACTCGGTAATACTGAGGTCGATCCACAGGGACTTATGTAGGATGTCACAAACTCATCCACAAGTTTCTATTGAAGCTAACAATCAAAGTTTGAATAGAATGTGTGTGATTAACAGTTTAAGCTAAATTGAATGTAAACAATTATAAGAAGGCACTAGGGGTTCGAGGATTCACTTGTAGCAATCCTCGATGTTCAATCCGCTGTGGTTTCCCATTCTCTCAACTAGAATCACCAGTCAGGTCTATCTAGTCGGATGATAGAACTGTTAAACCAGAAGTCTGTAACATGTAAGTTCTGTGCATAAAGTTCACTCAACTCTAGGCTGATCTGAGCATGCTCATTGCATAGGTCATTCACCTTTTCTATAGGTCCAATTCCCAATCATAACCATCCTCAAGTCCTCTCACAAGACAAGGCTAGATCATGATTTGAACTGGATTCAAATTATATGCACAATCCATACATATTCCAGATAATCAACCAAAACTAGAACTTTGGCATGAAGTCCCTTTATGAAGAGCTTGGTACTAGAGCGCACTCCAATTCCTCGGATCATACAGGTCTAGACCGTTGCAAACAAATTAAGAAGATAAGTAATTCATCCAAACATCCATGAGTCATCACAAGACTAAGAGAAATTACTTAAAAACTTGTATAAACTTCAAACCTTAGTTCATAATCATGAATTCCAAACTGAAAACCACTTAACTACGAATTAAAACATCTTGGATACACTACAAGCTTCACCTCTTAGCCCTAGCTAAGAGGTTTAGCTGCTCATGATCCAAGGAAACATGAAACAACTACAAAAAGCATAAAAACAGCAAAGCAAACCAAAAGGAGTTGTGAAACTCCAATCTTCACTTCCACAGCCTCCAACCTCGCTTGAACCCTTCTAGGATGCCCTAGGAACGATCCCTAGGTGTCCTTTTATAGTCTGGAAGCTCCACAACTTCGGAAGAATCGAGAACTTGCGTAACACTTACGCAGCGCAGAGAAAATCGGGATGAAATTAGAAATTTCTAACTCAGTACGCATGGCCGACCGGTCAAGACCGGTCGGTCTTGTGGAACAACAGTCCAGCAAGCACCTCCGACCGGTCATGACCAGTCGGAGCTATTCACCCTTGGTCCAGCAACCCAGTCCGACCGGTCATGACCGGTCGGACATCTTCAAAAGTCCTCCAGCAGTTGTAGCCGACCGGTCAAGACCGGTCGGTCACCTTTATGCGTCCTTTAGTGTCATGGCTGACCGGTCGCTGACCGGTCTGGCTTCCTTAGCCGACCGGTCATGACCGGTCGGCAGTCCTTCAAGCTTCTTTTCTTCTTTCTCTTTTCTTTCCTTGCTTCTTGCTTTCACTTTCTCTCTTCTTTTCTTCTTCGATCATCAAATATTATTCATTAGAATGATGCCAAATGAGCTCTTCATGTCTTCAATTGAGTAGAGTCCACCCTCAATCCTGTAATCACAAATCGTGCATTGAATTAGCTTACAAACCATACAAACCTTGCACAATTAGTGATGAATTGGGGTTAGAATATGCACAATTAAGAGCTCAACAATAGACTGATCTATCGATTGAGATTTTGATTCTACCAAGGGTAGAAGGTTGGTCAAGAGATGGTATCCATTCTCTTCGGGGCTATTCAGGTCCATGTAAATGGAGAAGCGACCAACTAGTAACAATTTCAGTCCTGCCAAAGGTAGGCAATTGGCCAAGAGGATGTGTAAGCACTCTTCAGGGCTATTCAGGTCCATAATAAATGGAGTAGCGGCCAAAAGATATCTTTTATTTTATTCTTAAAACGTTGTAATAGAACTACATCGAATCTAGGGGTAGTATCGTAGCAAATGCTCCACGTGCCAAGGGCGACGTACAGGCTTCCCTTGCATATCTTCAAGATAATAAGTACCGGGTCGCACAATTCTGATAACCCGATACGGGCCTTCCCAATTCGGATCCAATGAACGAGCAGGAACTCCAAGATTTTGCCTTAGGACCAAATCTCCGAACTGGAAGGATCTAGGCCGAACCTTCGCATTGCGATAACGGGCAATACGTTGTTGATATGCGGCCACTCGTACTTGGGAAGTGTTTCTTCGCTCTTCTAAGAGATCGAGATGAAGTCGGAGATTTTCCTGATTGCTCGCGGGATCATACTGCTCGATCCGATATGAGGGCACTTGAATTTCTACTGGTACCACTGCGTCAACACCAAATGCTAAGGAGAAGGGAGTTTCACCCGTCGATGTACAAGCCGTGGTTCTATAGGCCCATAACACCTCTGGCAGAAATTCTGGCCACACCCCTTTACATTCACCTAGCTTGGTCTTTAAATGATGCTTTATGATTTTATTCACTGCCTCAACCTGCCCATTCGCCTGAGGATGATATGGAGAAGTGCGGAGATTACGTATCTTCCATTTGTCGCAGAATTCATCAAAGGCTGCGTTGTCGAACTGCGGAGATTACGTATCTTCCATTTGTCGCAGAATTCATCAAAGGCTGCGTTGTCGAACTGCGTTCCGTTATCGGTAATTATAGTATGAGGGAGTCCGAAACGACATATGATATTTCTCCACATGAACTTAGTAGTTTGTTTTTCAGTAATTTTGGCTAATGGTTCTGCCTAGGCCCATTTGGTGAAATAATCAACCGCCACGATCGCGAACCTATTCTGTCCCTTTCCCATAGGTAAAGGCCCGATGATATCGATCCCCCACTGAGCGAAAGGCCAAGGGCTGACTACTGGGGTCATCCGCTCAGACGGTACGCGAGGTATAGGTAGATATCGTTGACACTTGTCGCATTTTTTAGAAAATTCGATGGCGTCTGCTTTCATAGTAGGCCAATAATATCCTTGTCTCATCGCTTTATATGCTAGGGATCGCCCCCTGGGATGATTACCACATGCCCCCTGGTGTACTTCATCGAGAACACGATGTGCTTCCTCTAGATGAAGACACCTTAGATAAGCAAGGAGAAGCTTTTTCGCAACAATATTCCATCTTGTAAGGTGTATCTGGCAGCTCGAAGTCGAATTTGTCTCGCAGCTTTCTTGTCTTCTGGTAGGTATCCATCTCTGAGGTAAAGGATGATAGGATCCATCCAGCATGGAGACGATTGTACCGATAGAACTTGCTCTAGAGTCACTTGGTCGATACTCAAATTCTGACGATGTTCGATGGGGATCGAATGTGATAACTCCGATTCCGGTGCAGAAGCGAGTTTTGCCAAGGAATCGGCAAGTTGGTTCTGCTCGCGAGGGATATGAATTATTTTATAGGTCTTCAATTTAGCGAGCAGGATGAGGACACGAGACTTGTATAAGGCCATTCTTTCTTCTTTGGCTTCGAATTCACCAAGAACTTGATTGACAATGAGCTGGGAGTCGCTATGAATTATCAAATTCTGGACTGCGAGGACAATGGCCAGTTCGAGGCCAACAATTAGGGCCTCATATTCTGCTTCATTATTGGAGACGCGTGATTCGAAACGCAGAGCGTATTGAAAATGCGACCCGTCGGGAGCCACTAAAATCAGGCCCGCTCCACTGCCAGTGGCCCGTGACGACCCGTCCACGAAGAGCGACCAAGGAGGCTGGTCGCTGGTCATGACATTATCTTCAGAAGAATATGTAAATTCGGCGATGAAGTCAGCCACGGCCTGGCCCTTGACCGCGGTCCTAGGACAGAATGAGATATCATGCTCGCTGATCTCGACCGCCCATTTAGTTAAGCGCCCGGAAGCCTCAGGCTTTTGAAGGACTTGCCGTAATGGATGATTTGTTGGTACTAAAATAGCATGGGCTTGAAAGTATGGTCGCAGTTTTGGAGCTGCCGTGATTAAGGCTAGGGCCAGTTTCTCCATATCAGAATACCTAGTTTCTGCATCAACCATTGCTCGACTGATATAATAAACGGGCCTTTGTACCCCGGAATCTTCTCTTATTAAAGCGGCACTAACGGCCGTGGAAGACACAGATAAATAAAGAATGAGTTGCTCATGTGCCACAGGCTTAGATAAAATGGGGGGAGCGCTCATATATTGCTTCAGTTGTTGAAAAGCTTCTTCACACTGAGGTGTCCACTTCCAATCAGACTTGGCCGTTGCACGGAGGAGTTTGAAGAAGGGCAAGCACTTGTCAGATGCTCGCGAGATGAACCTGTTCAATGATGCGATGCGACCAGCTAGACGCTGGACGTCCTTCAGAGTCACTGGGGATTTCATCTCTATCAATGCTTTAATCTTTTCGGGATTCGCCTCAATTCCACGTTGGCCAACCATGAACCCAAGAAATTTGCCTGCAGACACTCCAAACGCGCATTTTTCTGGATTTAACTTCATTTGATACTTCCTCATCAGATCAAAGGCTTCTCGAAGATCTGAAATGTGGTTATCTTCAACGATGCTTTTCACGAGCATATCGTCGACATACACTTCCATATTCCTACCGATTTGAGCAGCGAACATTTTGGTGACAAGACGTTGATAAGTGGCCCCTGCATTTTTAAGACCAAACGGCATTACCTGGTAGCAATATAGTCCTCGATCTGTGATGAAGGCAGTATGCTGGCTATCAGGTGGATGCATCATAATCTGGTTGTAACCAGAATAAGCATCCATAAAGCTGAGGAGAGCATGTCCAGCTGTTGAGTTGACCATCTGATCGATCCGCGGTGTCGGAAAGCTATCTTTGGGGCATGCTTTGTTTAAGTCTGAATAGTCGACACACATCCTCCATTTGCCATTAGCTTTCCGGACGAGAACTACGTTTGCGACCCACTCTGGGTAGTCAACTTCCTTTATGAAATTAGCCGCGAGTAGCTTTTCAACTTCAGTTTTGATTGCCATTTGTCTTTCTGCAGTAAAGGCACGTCGACGCTGATGTACGGGTTTATGCTTCGGGTCAATGTTGAGACGATGTGCGATGACATCAGGATCGATGCCTGGCATATCTTTATGAGACCAAGCAAACACATCCTTGTATTCGGTGAGGAAACAGATCAAATTTTCACGATGGACAGTGGTCAAGGAGGACCCGATGCACACGATCTTAGATGGGTCGTCTTCGGTCAGGTGGATCGCCACTGTTTCCTCCCCTGGAGTTCCCGACTTCAGAGCATTTTCTCTCGGATCCAACGAGGTGGTCGAGGGAACGCCGGGCGACCCTTGAGCTATTTCCATGACGGGCGTCGCTTGAGCCTTCTTTCGATCTTGGAGGGCTATCTGGTAACAAGACCGTGCCTCTTGCTGACTTCCTCGCACGACCCCGATGCCATTCGGGGTAGGAAATTTAACACATAAATATGAAGGGTGCAAGGCCGCTCCAACCTTAGTTAGAGACGGCCGCCCCAAGATGGCGTTATATGCCGATTTTCGATCCACGACGAGGAAGTTTACGAAGACGGTGGTCTTTGCTGGACTCTCCCCAAAAGTGACTGGGAGATCGATACTTCCTTCAAGTGTTACTACCTCTCCTCCAAAGCCGACAAGAGGGGTCGATACTGGCTTGAGGAGGTTTCTGGCAAGTGCCATCTTGTCGAAAGCCTCCAAATACAGAATATCAGCCGAGCTACCTGTATCCACCATAATTCGATGAGTCAGATAGTTTGATACCTTCAGTGTGACTACGATGGAATCTTCATGAGGGAAGTGAATTCCCGCTGCATCTTCGAGGGTGAAAGAAATTGGAGGATGGCTAGCCTTCGATGAGTTGGGCGCTTGTTCCAGCCAATAGATCTGCTGGGGTTCTTTGGACGCCTTTCGAGTGTATGCCTTTCTTGAAGCTTGAGAGTCACCCCCGCAAGCTGGTCCCCCGACGATAGTGCGAATTTCTCCCGTGGGCTCGGCGTCCTCCTGGTCGGTTTGATGATGAGGTGGTTCCTTTTGGCGAGATGAGGTCTTTGCCCTTTCTGGTGATCGATTTTTACGGGCAACATAATCCTGGAGATGGCCTTTTCGAATAAGGGCTTCGATATGGTCTCGTAAAGAAATGCAGTCCTGGGTCCTATGCCCGTGATCTTTGTGAAAGTAACAGAACTTGCTCTTGTCCCTCTTCTCGGGATCGGATTTGATCTTTGCAGGCCACTTCACATATGGCTTGTGTTTAATCTCCATTAGAACCTTTTCAGGAGACTGATTAAGAGGAGTGTAATTATGATATTTACCAGAGTAAGGCTTCTTGGGAGAACGATCGCGCTGGTCACGACGGTATTTCTTTTCTGTAGAAGAGGTCCCTTCTGGCTTGCGCTTCTTACTCTGTACTCCATGGCGTATCAACGCGACTTCTTCTGCATTGATATATTTCTGAGCTTTGGCTTGGAATTCTGCCATAGTTTTCGGCGGGCTTTTATCTAAGGCAAACCTGAATTTCTCGCTTGTTATTCCGGTAATGAGGGCTGTAAGACCCTTTTATTCAGTGTAACCCTCAATTTGAACGGCTTCGGCAGTGAATCGCACTGTGAACTCCTTTATCGTCTCCCCATGCTGTTGTTTCAGATTCATCAGATGGGAGGCTGGCTTCTTAATGCGAATACTCCCCATGAATTGAGAAAGGAATATCTCGGATAACTGGGAAAAGGAATTGATGGAGCGGGGCTTTAACCCCCGGAACCACGTACGAGCTGCATCCTTCAATGTAAGGGGAAAAGCCCTACACATGATTTCTGAACCATGTCCCTCCAACTCCATGAGGGACCTATATGTTTCCAGATGTTCCAGAGGGTCACCAATTCCTGTGTACGGAGCGATAATAGGCGCTCGATACTTTGTGGGTAATGGGGCTTCCATGACCTCGCTGGCGAAGGGAGATTCAGATTGGTGTATCGCCGCCGTGACGACAGATGGCCGATTTGCCTGGTATCGCTGTTCCATGACATCAAAACGATCTTGGATTCTTTTGAGATCTCCTTCCCATGGTAGGGTATAGCTAGATGTTTCGGCGGTGGAGCCTTGCGGTTGAGGTTGTCGAGACGAACTGGAATGTATGGAATGTGGAGACGGTACAGGGGGATGGCCGCCGAGTGGCGGGACCTGCGGTTCGTCCACAGAATGTCTGGAGGCTACCGGTATGGGTTGCGGTGGTAACCCTCCGGAGGGTTGTTTTGGCGGTTCAGGGAAGTGTTGATCTAGCCGATTTGATAGCGCCTGAACTCCGGCATTTAGAGTTAGGAGAGTGTTTCCGAGGAAACGTAGGACATCATCTTGATTTCCAGAGGCCTCCAATAATGGGTTCGTTGATGGCATATTTGGGGCTCCTTGAGGGATATCCGTCGGAACGGGTGGAAGGGCAGGTGCGGATTCCGTTTCATCAGGTGGAGGTGGTGCCTGCCTCGAAGTTGAAGGATGAACAACCTTTTTAGGAGGCATCACCGAAGGATTTTGATCGGTGGTTAACACGATTGATTTTGACGATCAAGTCGTTCCCACAGACGGCGCCAAACTGTTAATGTCAAATTTTGTAACGAGATCCTCCGGCTTTCCTCCTTCGCTCCGGCAGAGATTTCCACCACCAGACCTGAAGTAAGAGACAGCAAATAAGGGTGGCTGGGGACCAGCCGTTAGCCCTCCGATGCTTAAGTTAGGCCACAGTGAGAAGCCAAGCAAAACAGGACCAAGATTGAATGATTTGTGCGTACCCGCTCTTAATGGAGCCTCACCTTTATATAGATCTGAAGCAATCCAATTTGTTACGTAAGATATCGAAATCCCGTTGATGTCGCGTACGATACTGAGATCTTGTTGATTTCACGGGATAAGATCCTATCTTTTGAGTCAGATCCAACCCAATGATTTACTCCGACAATCACACCCCTTGATGGTAATCCCTTGAGATCCGGATCCATTAAAAGAAGATAAACCCAAAAGCCAACCTATACAAGCTGCCAGTAAGCGAGGTAATAGCGCTGATATGTCATGATAAACTGGAAGCCGTAGTTGGAGTCATAGCCTCCGAAAAGGAAGGAGACGCCCGTAGTTGGAGTCATAGCCTCCGAAAAGGAAGGAGACGCCCGTAGTTGGAGTCATAGCCTCCGAAAAGGAAGGAGACGCCCGTAGTTGGAGTCATAGCCTTCGAAAAGGAAGGAGACGCCAACAAGACGGAAACCACCGAACGCAGGAAAGCTGCTCGCATGTTAGAATGTGGTCGCGAGTCCAAGTACACACTTTAGATGTAACATCTTTCAACGACTTGTGAGAAGGTCTGTTCGCGGGTCGAGCTTTGTCGTATTTGACTATCTCACGAATAGCTGCTCCGTATTTTTCAATCTATGACTCCTGATCAGGTGAGCTCGAGAGTCGAATGGACGTCCCGCACTTATCCAATATTCGACTCTCGATCAGATAATCTCGAGAGTCGAATGGACGTCCCGCACTTATCCAATATTCGACTCTCGATCAGATAATCTCGAGAGTCGAATGGACGTCCCGTACTTATCCAATATTCGACTCTCGATCAGATAATCTCGAGAGCGAAATGGGCATTTCCGCGTGAAATCTTATCTCCATCATTTTGCCTATAACACCGGTGTGCTCAAAGGGGTTGAGTACTTGAACCGGGAGTGGAGTAGACAAGTAGTCGAACCACTATACATCCTTGTGTTTGTGATTGTTCTTGAGCACATTATAACGTTGCATTGTTAGTTTAATTGCTTAATTATGAATGCTTGATAGGAATGCATGCTAGGCACTTTTTAAGCATCCTCACACAAGATGTACCTTCACTACTTGTGTAGACTTGAGCTCATTGATCCACTCTCATAAGTCTACACAAGATGCATAGGCTAGGAGCTTGATTAGTTATATATTTTCTTTACCTATGCATGCTTAGACTAGGATTATTTATTGCTTATACTTTTGTTAGTCTTGTGATTGGACCCACCTAGGCTTATAGCCTAAGTGTTCTTGCTTACTTTGTTATATTTGTTGAATTGTGCAAGTAGGCGAAAAGAATTTCAAAAAGGTCCATATCACCCCCTCTAGGTCCATAGACATATCTCCAAGTGTCTCTACAAGCGGTAAAACCGCAATTTCACACTCCGTTCATCAGGGTCCCCATCTCATGAGGGACCCAATAAGCCCAATATTGGGTATGCAAATCGGTCTAGAAATACTAAGGTGGGCCAAATAATTTCTGACAGTAGGAATCATGGTTTCCACTGTTTCATGTGGTGCGGTCCACTTAAGATTTGGATCTGGCTCATCCTTGGGCCTTAGCCCTAAAATGATATGGGAAAACAAATGGACGGCGTGGATGGAACACAAACATCAAGGTGGGTCCCACGAGTGGGACCCCATGCACCGTCCAAGGTAACGCTAGACGTTCCAGCGTCAGGACGTCCAGACGCTGGACGTCTAGTGACTCTTTTATTTATTTATTTTTTTTGTTTCTGTCTTTTTTTATTTTTGTGGTCATTTCAAGTGGGGCCCACTTAGGGACCATCCACTCCCTTCATCATGTTCCCCAGCTCATTGGGGTTATAACAAGCCCAATATTGGGCAGGTAATGTGGTCCACAAACATCACGGTGGGCCCAAGAAACTTCGACAGTAGGCTTCATCAGCCCCACTATTTTTAATGGTGTGGTCCACCTGAGATCTGGATCTTCTTCATTTTTGGCGCCCAGCCCTAAAATGGGCTGGAGAAACAGACGGACGGCATGGATCTAATACATACATCAAGGTGGGTCCCACGAGTGGGAACCTGTCCACGCCCAAAAAGGGGCCGTAGCCCATGTGCTGCTGGGCAGTAGCGTCCCTCGACGCTGACTGTCCAGCGGCCCTCCTTTCCTTCTTTTATTATTATTATTATTATTATTATTATTACTATTGTAAGAAGATGTGGCCCATTCATGGATGATCCCGTCCATCCGTCTCGTTGCCCATCAAAAGGTGGGCCCGAGGAAAAATAAAATGAAAGAATTTAAGAAAATGGGAGGGGGTTTATGCCCCTTGCACTCACCTCAAAGGATGGACGGTTGGATTGAATCGGGTTGATGATCGGACGATCCGGATGGTCCGGATGATGGTTGAGGTCCTCCAAGCTTGGATCTCCACCCTCAAATCCTAAATCTCCCTCCAAATCTCTCTCTTTCTCTCTCCTCTCAAATCTCTTTCTCTCTTGAATTTGAAAATGAGCTCTCCTCTCCCCTACGTATGCACTTGTATGGGGGGGGAGAGAGAGAGAGGGAATTATGGAGAGGGTAATGATGGTGCATGGAAGGGGGTATGGGTGGCATGGGTGAGGGTTGACTTTGGGAGGAGAGAGAGGGATGGGGGGGGGTATGGGGTGTGTAGAGTAGGGGTATGGGATGCGTGTAGGTGAGAATGATGGTGATGGATTTGATTGATTAGACACATTCTTGGGATTTGTGCAAGTGGGGCCCACAACACACGCACGTTGCGCGGCCCACCTCGGATTACGCAATCGATCATAACTTTCACACCGGGTATCGCAATGGGGAGTGCCGCGCGGCGTTGGAATCGCAGCGCCTACGCAGTCGCCGGGGTATAGGTCTTGGGTCGATGCGGTACTAAAACAGGATCACGATCAAGGCTCGCGAATCTGATCCATCCGGGACGTACCGGCACCGAAAAATTAAGCGTACGGAGGGCAAATTAGGGTACGGGTCTTACAAAAGAAGTGAACCTTGCACATCTAAAAGTATTTGGTTACACTTCATATGTTCACATTGATGTAGCGCACAGAAACAAGTTGGATGCGAAGTCCAGGAGGTGCATGTTTATAGGCTATAGGCAGCATGATTTTAGCTACCGGTTTTGAGACACAAAGAACCGAAAAATCATCAGATGTAAGGACGTAGTCTTCAATAAAAAAAAGTGATGCATAAGGACAGTTTGCAACAAAAGCAGAATAAGGCCGATGAGAAAGAATTCGTAAAATTGAAAGAGTTATCGGACATAGGTGTTACAGTGCCAGAGGATGAGCATGCACAGGAGCATGATGAGGCAGAGCCGCAGACACCGGTTGTGAGGACGTCTACTTGGGAAAGGAGACCCAAGGTCCGATATTCTCCCTCCTTACATTATCTACTGCTGACAGATAATGGTGAACCAGAGTGTTTTAAATAGGCATTATGGTCAAATATGTGGGTTAAGTGGGAGCAGGCTATGGATGATGAGATGGACTCTCTTGAGTCCAATTGTATGTGAGAGCTGGTCACTCTACCTCAGGATAAGAAAGCTCTTCATAACAAGTGGGTTTACAGACTAAAGGAGGAGCATAATGGTTCAAAGCGATACAAGGCCAAACTGGTTGTGAAAGGGTTCCAACAAAAGTCAGGTATCAATTTCACTGAAATATTTTCACTAGTGGTGAAGATGTCTATGATTCATATGGTCTTGAGTATAGTGGCTACAGAAGATCTACATTCCGAGCAGCTAGATGTTAAGACAGTCTTTCTTTATGGAGACCTTGAAGAAGAGATATATGCATCAGTAGACAGGATCTGTGGCATCTGAAAAGGAGAAGAAGGTGTGTAGAATGAAAAAAGTCTATATGGCCTGAAGCATGCCTCGAGGCAGTGGTACAAGAAGTTCAATAGTTTCATATCGGAAAACGGGTTTAGGATATGTCATGCAGACCACTATTGCTACTTGAAGAAGTTTGATATGTCGTACATCATCCTTCTTCTGTACGTTGATGATATGCTTATAGCCAGATTAAGCATGTAGGACATCTCATATCTCAAAAGACAATTGTCTAGAGAATTTTCCATGAAAGATTTAGGAGCTGCAAAACAAATCTTAGGCATGAGGATAAAGTGTGATAAGAAAAATAAGAAGCTAGTTTTGTCACAGGCAGAGTACATAACCAATGTACTTGATCGATTCAGCATGAGAAGTGCTAAGCCGGTTAGCACTCCATTAGCCAACCACTTCAAGCTTTCTAAGGAGCAAGGAGGTAAGACGCAGGAGGAATGGGACTACATAGCTAAAGTCCCGTACCGTCAGCCATAGGAAGCCTCATGTATGCTATGGTTAGCACGAGGCCAGATATTGCTCAAGCAGTGGGAGTTGTTAGCAGGTTCATAAACAACCCCGGGAATGAACATGGGAAGTATGAAGTGGATCCTCAGATACCTGGTAGGTATTGTGGATGTAGGGCTGTGTTATGGAGGATCGAAAATCGTGCTACAGGGCTAGGTCGATTTAGACTTGGCAGGGGATATTGATAGCAGGAGCACTCAGGGTATGTCTTTACCCTGGGTAGTGCCGCACTCAGTTGGATCTCTCAGTTACAGAAGATAGTGTCCATCAGTACAACAGAAGTAGAGTATCTTGCAGCTACAAAAGCGTCCAAGGAGATGGTGTGGATTCAAGGTTTTATGAAAGAGTTGGGAAAGAAGCAAGCAGATTGTAAGTTGTAAGTATAGTGACAGTCAGAGTGCAATACACTTGGTTAAGAATTTAGCCTTTCATTCAAGGACCAAGCATATTGACATCAGATATCACTTCATACGTTCATTATTTGAAGATGGATCGATTGCTTTGGAGAAGATCCATACAAGTGAGATTGTTGGGGTAGTGGCCACACGGGAGAACCCTACGGATATGTTGACCAAGGCAGCCACACCGGAGAACCCTACGAATATGTTGACCAAGGCAGCCACACGGGAGAAGTTGAAGCTCTATTCAGCTTTGATTGGTCTTCAAGCTTGAAGACGGGGAGATGGTGCACTCCGGATGTAGAAGAAGAAGGACTATGGTAATGTGTCTCCAAGTGAGAGATTGTTGAGGTGTGGATGCAGCACACCGGATTGCTGACCAGGAGATGGTCGGGCGCTCAGACGGTCTGTGGACCGAGCGTCCGATATTCATGTATTAGAGACAATTATCTCGGGATTGTTCTGTGAACAGTCGGGAGCCCGACGGTCAGCCTAACCGGGTGCCAGATATTCGGGTGATTTTTGCTGAAGCTCGTTGGACATTTTTCTGATTGGGCAGGTGCCCGACCAAGACTGACCGGGTGCCCGACCGGCCACGACTTGTGTGGGGTTTCCTATTTTGGGTTCTATTTTTAGGTTTTACTATATAAAAGGGTGTAATCCGAGATTAGGTATGGTGATTAAGGTTTCTATCCGTCCAATGTGAGAAAGAGGCGAGAGGTTAGCAAAAAGGACCATCTCTGTGCATGGGAGCATCAGAGAAGGTAAGGGGTTTTCTTGTAACTTTATCTTCTTCATAGTGGAAGTTTGCACCATGATTTTTTACCCTTGTTTGGGGTTTTACCACGTAAAATATGTCTTGTGATTGTTGGTTTGCTTAGATTTTACTTCTAAATTAGATTTCTTCTTGTTTATCGTTTGTCGGTGAGACTAGAGATTGGATCTCAGTTCACCGGTATTGTTGGCGTGCTGCGCAACATGAGGATCACTACTAGTGGATCCTTGGCGCTCTAGTTCGTTTTATTTCTGAATTATCAAAATTTATTTATGCTCCTGATTTAATTACCCATTCAGTAAATCTTTTCTAAACTTCGAGTTAGTTCTTTAGAGTTTATTTTTCCCTATAATCCCTGAGGATGATCTTGGTCTCACCACTGAATTATTAATATAAGGCAACCCTACACTTGGGGTTGTCAATAGAGACCAGGAAATAAAAGTCCAACCTGTTTATGGTGTGAGTATCCTTCCACCCTTATCCATTATGTTTCCGTGTGGAGTTTCACCCCGCTCGTGCAGGAGAGTGTTAAAGTCCCTTGATATACACTGATACACCATCATCTAATGTCTCCAGCTTTTAGACCAAGTGGTTGTTTATCATACATCATGGTGGACCTACGAGCTTGGGTGTTGTAAACCGCTGCATTGAGCAGGTGGTGTGGATGATTCCTGCACGGAGTATGGGCGGTTTGAGGATGAGGAATTAGTAGATCCACTTTCTTAATTCCCATCCTTGATTTAATGGAAATCACTTTTGACTCTTAGGCAGCATGACAACAAATGAGGTATTTCGCAATTGACATGAAACGGGCACCTAATGGGAAGAGCCGACATGCACATGACTTGAGAATAAAGAAGGAGAGAGTGAGACAGACATCCACATGATTTCCTCGAGCTGTATAAAACTAAAAACTGTCGGTCTCCCCCTTTTCCTTAATCATGTAGCTATGGTACTTGCATTTCAAGGCTCTTCCATGTTCCACCTGCTTTTGTGCTGAGTAAGATACTGTAAAAAGTATAATAGTCCTCCCCATATGATTTTGGCTGATTGCCGATACGCAGGAATTAAAAATTGTACATGTGGCATACAAATAACACCAATCAAACCGTTCAAATAGTTTAGATGTACGGGTTTGGTGAATTTGTATTAGATAATTCAGATGAACAATAGCTAAAGTTATCCATTTCACAAGTTAGGAATGGATTATGATTGGCACTTACCAGGATGACCAGATGAGTAGCTTTGATTTCAAACACGTATGCCCCATTTGCATGAGTGGCATAAGTGCACTTTGTACTCATACGATTGCAATTGCTACAGGCATGGTTTGACTACTTGTTCGAGTCCAACTCGACCGATTTGACTCGGTTCCGGTCCTAAAGGAGTCACACCGATGCCACAAATCGCCCCCAATTCACCTGTGACTTGTGTGGGTAGGGTTTATTTACCCCTGATTTGGACTAGTCCTGACTCAAACTCGCTCGCGAGTAACAAGGGCATGGTTACAGGATCCTCCACCCGTGGATATCCACATTCTACTCGGGTTTCTGATTGTGCAAGCTGTGGTCCTCAGTCATCCAGATTGATGCCATGTCGGCGCCGACTGTTGATGGACTATTCTCCAAAAATATCTCAGATTGGGAGATTGGAGATCTCAACCACCAATTCTGGGCTTTTTGAGTTGAATATGGAATTTTCCGGTATTTTTCTTCTTAGCCGTCTATTTCCAGGCAGCCAATTGAAAGATAGGGATCTTCCTTCTCATCAGACTATGTGACAGGACCCATTTAAAGTGGGGTTTAACAGATCATTTGGCTGGATCAGTAAAAAGAAAATGATGTGTATATCTTGTGGTTGAGATCGAGGATCTTACATCCGGGAAATGATCAGATCCAGCATTGTTTTTTTTTTTTTTTTTTTTTTTTTTTTTTTTTTTTTGGGATTAGTTCACACATCCCACTGTTAGTACACACACCCACACTGTTAGTCACCCTCCAATGTCAGTGGAAGTGATTGTGCGTGGCCCTTCCTCTCAATCTTGGTTATCGAGATAGGTAAGACCCACCTAGTAACATCAAAACCACAATTTTTTTATATCATACCGTATATCTGCCAACATAGCAGTAGTACATGACACCATGGTGCCATGAAAGCAATAAGCCCAAGCATGAAGATCGCATATTCTATTTAAACGGTGGGCCACGCCTTTGGAACAGTGAGAAAACAATGGTCCAGGGTCATCATTATGACATGCTAGCAGAGGTACAATGGTACACTACCAGTAGGTACAGTTGAACGGAGAGTTAATTGATGATAGATACTCTTTCGAGTGTGATAATTGATATATGAAGTTACCAATAAATGGGCGCGGATTGGTTGGTGAGGAGACGCGATTAGAAGGACCGTACACTGTTAGAGTTGGGCACAGCCTTTTTAATGGGTTTTTTTTTATTTTTTTTGGCTAAATATGTACTCGGCCGTCCTGAGAGTATACGGCCTTCTAATGGCATCTCGCCATATGCGTCTCCTTACCACTAAGGTGGGTGCCACCCAATCCACGCCCCTCATAAATTGTACATATGGCATGCGATAATCAAGTTAAACAGCTTAAGCCATAGGATGACTTTACACGGTCTGTAAACTCGAACAAGGCACCATGCATGGACATGTGAGCACGAGATCTCACATGCCAGAGACAAACATCATCATGCATACCCCTCGGATGGCAAGAGTAAGGGAAGACTTTTCACACTGATAATGGTTAAGCGTGCATTTGGTTGCACCAAATATTGAATTCATGACATTTGGTGCAAACAAACCCGAGAGCTCATTAGGAATACTGTTATATTTTATGTGGTACTCACATCCTTTACAAATTTATTGTTTGTAAAGTAAAATCACCTTCCTCAAATCCTTTAACAAAGGGCCTGTTTGGTAGACATCTGAATGTGAGTTTATCTCATTTTAGTTAATTATAGTTATGTATTAGAGTTCAGATTTTCCTAATTCTGCACACTCAGAAGAGTCTTACACATCCCTATGTAAGAATAAAGGCCAAATCCACTCAAGTACTTGTAAGTTAAACTAAAAGCACAATGAGGTTACTTTCATCTTTTCACAAAGGCACCACAAAGAGACAAAATAAAAGAAACCTACTCACGTCTTCTATTCAGAGGAGTTTCAATCAGTTTTTAAATTGACGTTGTTGCCCTTGCATAATTCTTTTATTATAACTTTAACCTTAAAATTATCAGTGCCTTTAAATCTCTAAACTTAAAAACCCTTTTATATCATTGGACGAAAAATGAAGTGGATCCGAGTGGAAGGTGAGCCATAGAAAGTATCAGTAGTGTGTTAAGTATGGACCATTAAATGTACGTAATCTAAGATAGTGTGGACCACTTGACTGTTTGTAACACCCCGTACTTTTCTGTACTCGGATGTTACCATGAGAATTCAAAGTATATGTGTATGTGTAATGCCCTTCCGTGACTCTTTCGTCAATGTGTGCGCGACTCCTGGTGCCCCGGACTGGCAATGCGTAGTGTTGAGCTCTTAATTGTGCATATTCTAACCCCAATTCATCACCCATTATGCATGGTTTCATGATTTAAAGACTGATCTAATGCATGGATTTGTGATTGTAGGAATGAGAAGGAGACTTCACCAATTCATGGTTAAAAGAGTCACTTTGTATGCATTGAAGATCAATAGAACAAGTGCCGAAAGGTGGAAGAAAGAAGCAAGAAAGAAAGAGAAGAGATGATGAAGAAAATCTGAAATTTTGTGCTTAGACCTGTCTGTAGACCGGTCGCCAGACAAGTCGACAGACAGGTCTACAGTGTATTTTTTAGACTGTTTTTCTCCTTTGTAGACCGGTCGCCAGACAGGTCGAGAGTAATCCAGAAACACAAAACTCACTGGACGATTTTGGAGGCTTTGAGACCGGTCGTGCGACCGGTCGTCCACAGTCTCAGACCGGTCGCCAGACCGGTCATCAGTGCAACAGCGTGTGCGTGAAGTTCCGATTTTCTCTGCGCAATTGCGTAATTCCTTGCGCAATCTGGAATGTTCCCCTCCAACTTATAAAAGGCCACCTCCACTCTCTTCCTAGGGCATCTAGCAATGTGGGGAGCAAAGGATTCAAGACCTAGGAGGCTTCCCGACCTCCTACAACTAGTTTTCTTCTTCTAGTTCTAGTTTTAGTTCTAGTTTGTTTTTATGTTTTTCTTAGTTGTTTCATGTTTCCTTAGATCATGAACGGCTAAACCTCTTAGCTAGGGCTAAGAGGTGAAGCTTGTAGTGAATCTAAGATGTTTCAATTCGTTTTAAGTTGGTTTTAAGATTGATTTTCATGATTATGAACAATGGTTTGAAGTTAATACAAGTTTTAAGTAGTTTTTCTTAGTCTTATGATGACTCATGGATGCTTGGGAGAATTACTTAAATTCTTAATTGCTTTGTGTTAGTCTAGACCTATATGATCCGAGGAATTGGAGTACGCTCTAGTACTATGATCTTCATGTGGGGACTTCCTATCAAAGTTCTACTTTTCTGAATTTCTGTAATGTGTATGGACTGTGTATGTGATTTGAATCAAGTTCAAATCATAATCTAGCCTTGTCTTGTGACAGGACTTGAGGATGGTTATGATTGTGATCTTATCCTATTGGAATTGGGAGTGACCTATGCAATTGAGCATGCTCAGCCTAGCTTGCATTGAGTGAATCATACACATGGCGCTTACATATGACAGATTATTTGGTTTAACAGCTCTATCATCCGGTTAGATAGATTTAATATCGATTCTAGTTGAGAAAGTGAGAAACCACAGCGGATTGAACATCAAGGATTGCTACAAGTGGATCCTTGAACCCCTAGTGCCTTTTTATAATTGTTTACCTCAATTTAATTCAAAGTTGTTACCTACATCAATTTCATATAAATCTGGTTGTTAGTTGTCAATAGATATTATTGGATGTGTTTGTGAATTCCTACACAAGTCCCTGTTGATCGACCTCGATCTTACCGAGTTTATTACTACATTGCAACCCTACACTTGGGGAAGCGAACACGTAGTTCACACCCAAATGACCGAAGTCCTGAGATCCCAAAACCTCTGTCATATTGACCGCGCCGTCCTCACGATCGCAATGGCGAAAACAGTGCGTCTATCTGATACCCGAGTGCAAAGATATGGACATTTAATCAAAACACAAAAAAAAATATGGTTGTGCACACTCGTGTGGGGCCACCCAATGTGGGGCCAATTACACGGTCTCCCAGGCAATCATTTTTCCTCCCTTGTAATTATTACACTTGGTTATTACACAAAAAATAATAAATAAATAAAATGAATAAATTAATAAAAATTAAATAAATAATAAAAGAGAGAGAGGTGTAATGATGGGGTGCCATGATGACACCCCCATTCCTCTCCCATGCCCCCATGTCCTCTACCATCCCTTCATTTAATAAAAAAAAAGATTATAAGAGAGATGTATGGAATGGGGGAACGATCTCTCCCCCTTCATCCTTCCTTTCTTCTTCATTCATTTGCCATCCACACCCTTACTAAGTGTGTGTGTGTGTGTGTGTGTGTGTGTGTGTGTGTGTGAGAGAGAGAGAGAGAGAGAGAGAGAGAGAGAGGAATGGGCCATTTTCATCAACCTCCCCTCCATCTCAACCATTCATTCACTTCAACCGTCAAGATCGACCTTTGATCAAGGAGATCAAGGTGAGTGCACTCCTCCACATTCCATTTTTATTATGCTTCTTTTCATTTGTTGGTGTTGGTATGGAATCCCCTGACAGTGGGCCCCACCTTGACGTTTATTGGCCATTCAACCTGTTCATCATGTCACAAGGGTCTGGATGAATGGAATACAAAAATATCAGCCTGACCACTGTGATGTCTATAGGTAGATCCAAAACCACCAGATGGTGGACCACACTAAGGAGCTTGAATCCCTTGCACACACCACACAATTATACATACATATATATAAATAATAATAATAATAATAATAATAATAAATATTAAATAAAAACAATAATTGAGGAGGTGACGTCCTCTCTGGAGAGTCCAGAGACACGTCCCTGCCTTCTTTTTACCAAAGGATTGTGTGGCCCACTTTGGGTTCTAGCTTGATGTTTCTTAGAAATCCATGCCATCCATTTGTTTTCCTATGACATTTTAGGCCTTGGCCACAAAAATCAGCCGAATCCAAATTTCAGGTGGGCCGCACCATAAAAAATAGTGGTAACAATGGTGCCTATTGTTGGAACCTTTCTAGGCCCACCATGATGGTTTTATAACATGAAAACTGACCAAGCCAGTGCCTATTAGACTAACCATTAGCTGGCCTACACAGTGGATGGACTGGATTTCTCTAATGGATCCGACCCCCCTTGTTTATTAAAAAATAAACATAAATAGTAAAGAAGTAAAGAAAGAAAAGACGAAGCCCTAGCGTGCGTTGAAGACGGAAAAGTGGTTTTGGGCTTGAAGATGGCCCCACGTGTGGGAACCACTATGTTATATCCATGCCATCCATCTGTCGCTCCATATAATTTTAGGCAAGTGGCCGGAAAATGAAGAAGATCCAGATCTCTAGTGGGCCATGCCGGAAGAAACAATAGAGACCGTTGAAACTTTTCCAAGACCCACTATCATGTTTCTGTACAACAAAACCTACCCAAATCAGGGCTCGTTAGGCCCACATTAAGCTGGCCAATCTAATGGACAAATTGGATTTCCCATGTGGACACCACCATGTAAGGGAAAACAAAAAAAAATAAAAAATAAAAGGAAGAAAATAAATCACTGGACAGTCAGCGTCCACATTGCTGCCCAGCCACGTGAGGGCGGAAGCCCCTTTGGGCGTTAACCAGAGGGCCCCACTCGGGGACCCCACCACGATGTATTGGTTTTATTCAAACTGTTCATCTACTTTACTAGATCATTTTAGGACTTGGGCCCAAGTATGAGGCATATCCAAGTCTCAGGTGGGCCACACCACAGAAAACAGTGGGGATAGTGATGTCCACCATTGAAACATTCATAGGGCCCAGCTTGTAGGGTCCACCTTGATGTATATAGTTTATCTACGCGGTTCACCTATTTTGGCACCTCATTGTAAGGCTGATAGTTCTTGATGATGTGGCCTAACTAGATGGGACCCACCTTTGATCTATGTTTCATGCACATTTGTGCTTGCTGTCCATTTCTATTTCAAAAATCTATGTTGGATTTTAGTATTTTAGGCTATGTTTATGTGTCCCCTATGGGCTCCATGTGCGAGCAATGTCGAGGCCACCACTTGAACCTTTTATTTGCTATATGTTGCAACACGAATGACACATCACCTGGGCCAAAGCGGACCCCACATGATTAGAAATTAAGTTTCAAAAATGGGGTCGGGCAAAGTTGTGCAGGGCACAGAAATTCCAAGTACTCATGTTTGGCCCCGCACCAAAAAATATTTATACATATCCAGCAGGCCCTACCTTATGGGTTTTAGAGACCATGCATGGGTCTACCAAGGGGACTTGACAACACGCCGAAAGGTGATCCCGTTTGATGGCAGTACATGCCCAAAGTTGAGTCAAAATCATTTCTACACTACCATTTATGCACAACTCTAAGTACCCATGTTTGGGCCTTTGTTAAAAATTGTACACATGCAAACAAAAGGATCCGTCCTATAAGTTTTGAAGACCATACATTGGTTTGTGAAGTGGTCATTTTATTTCTCTAGAAGATGGCCCCTTGTGATCACAAATTGGACCCAACTTAGCCCAAAACCATTTATGCATGTAAAGTCTGTTTAATTAAAAATCTACTTGGGGTTAAATCCATGGAATCCACTACCTTCCTAAAGTATTAAATAAGTCATTTAAACCCTAAAACTTGAATTTAGAGCCACCACCATAGGGTTGATCTTAACCGTATAAATTATGGATATGACAATCTAACTGCATAAATGATCTAAAACATGGTAGGGTCGAATTCTAGCGAGCGTGTACATGCTTCAAGCAACATTGAAAGATGCTTCGATTCTTAAGGTGATGATTCCTCCCCTCGAGCTTTCCGCCTTTATGTTAATTAAGTAATAGTTTTATTCATATATGACTGAAAATTCTACTCTATCTTATGATTACCTCTGCTATTTGATTTTGCCATAAATCATATGTTTAATCTTGCTATACGTGAATTTCTTTATAACTGTGAATTATTTACGAATTTTGGAATTGTCATTTTCATTCCTCATGTTTGGAATATGAAAGTGGAATGTGAATTTGAATGGTTACGATCACCTATATTTGATGGGACCTTAAATTGGTGGACTTTGGTAGCGATTTATTGGAAAGATTCCTAATGGTGTCCTTAGATGGAATTGTTGGACTAAATGTTAAATGAGATGAGATCTTGATTATGCCCCTAGGTAGACTAGTATGGAAATATTTTTTATGATGTCCTTATATGGACTCGTTGGGCTGAATGTCCTGTTGAGATGAGATGTTGGGATTCCCAATGGACTTGATGGACCAATGGTCCTGTGAGATAAATTATTGATTATGTCCCTAGTTGGACTCGTGTGGAAATATTTTGGAGAATTATTGTGATGAAAGGCCACTAGTTATAAGGGAATGTCATAATTGGTTTAGTTGTAAATTGGAATAATAATGGTTGGTTTAATCATGCATATCATGGCACAGACGGGACGTGTGGTGACGAGCCATATTACCGTCGGGTGGTTTGGTTGCTAAGAGCACGTACCCTCGAGGTATTTTCGCTGGCTCTAGACCGCCATAGAGTGTGTCATTCACTGAGAGCACGTACCTTTGGTATTTTTGCTGGTGATGACCACTTGTGATATTGTGGGGTTAATGTGTGTCCTTAGTGACTTCCAGACCACTGGGTGAGGCCGATGTGTGTCCTTAGTGACTTCCGGATCACCAATTGATAAATTTGCATTGTGGGGCTGATGTGTGTCCTTAGAGACTTCCAGACCACATTTTCCAGCTGGATGTGCATCCCCAGGCTGAGGGACATGTGCATGCATTCATGCATTTAAGAAAGACTGCATCATGGATTTTTTGTACATTTTTTTTTCTTGATTAATGTGTTGGTGTGTAATCTTGAGGGGACCTCACACTGAGCTGGCCAATCATGCTGTTATATTTCAACTGTATAGTTGGTGCAGATGATTTGAACAATATACAGGTACTATTGGTGAGGAGCAGGATGATGAGATCGGGGATGACAATGCATTGCGTTTGTCCAAAGAAGAGTTGAATGTCTTTGTATTTTGGCAATAGTTATTTAAATTAGTTTATGATTGAGAATTATTTAATTACTGTATTCTAATTTACGTTGGATATATTTAGATTATTTCCTTTCTATGTCTCGGAATAGATGTCGAGACATTTGGTTTGTATAATCTTTATGGGCACCACTTAAACTTATTGTCGTATATGTTATATCTTTCCTATGTTCTTGGTTTTATTTTTCCTCTGTGAACGCCCTTTTTGGAATAATACTTGGAAATGGAAGGATATGTGAGTTTTTTTCATAGGCTAACACCCGGGTTTTTGGCACACGAGTCTAGAACTCGGGTTGCGAAAATTCGGAGCGTTATGCTGTTTGATCTGCCTCATTTGTTTAGGATCGACACAAAATAATCTGTAAATTCAAATGAACAACATGGATCATCGGTAATAGCATAAATACATCAATGTATGGCTCATGACAAGAGTTGCATGGTTGTTGTTAAGTATAGGGTTGCACAGTCTTTGGTGAGTCATAGAGGATATTGATTACTCAATAAGTTGTGTAGGGCCCACCTTGACTTATGTATTTTATCCACTCCGTCCATCCATTTTAGAAGATAATTTTAGGATTTCAGCTAAAAAAATGAGCATATCCGAAGCTTAAGTGGACCACACCATAAGAAAGAGTTCATTGAATGTTTATTGCTAAAATCATTATTCTAATTGTTTTCTCTAGTGTGTTCCTCCTAAGCTTTCAATATGCTTTAATTTTTTGCCTCACTCATAAAAGAAGCTAAAAAAATGGATGGATGGCGTGGATAAACCACATGCATTTACCGTGGACCAATAAAGGACTTTAACGTACGTTCAAAGGAGCTATAGTGCAAGTTGGTGTAGATCGATGTATGTCGATGTGTGGTTTAAGTGTGTCAAGAGTCTTCATACTTTAATGCAATGTCTTCATAGGTGGATACACACCCTTGGCTAGTCCGATAAAAGCATTCATTGTGCGTTCCAAGAGATTGCAGTACAAGTCGGAGTGGATCAGTGTTATTATAGGGCTTCGGTGTGCATCGGTGTTCCTCAGTGTAGGGTTAAAGTATTTTTGGAGTCATCGTACCCTGATGCAACATCTTCTTAAATGGATACACATCCACTCATAATTCAGTGAAAGCGTTCGACGTGCGATTAAAGGGGCTACAGTGCAAATTGGAATGGATCAATGTTATTCTAGGAGTTTAGTGTTCGTTGGTGTGGGGTTGAATTGTTTCTGAAGTCTTGGTAACCTAATGTTGTTTCTTCGCAAGTGGATACTCACCTAGTCATAGTTTGGTGAAAGTGTTCAATGTGAAATCGAAGGGGCTGCAGTGCAAGTCAAAGTGGATCAATGCTGTTTTTGGGGTTCAATGGGCATTGGTGTGGGGTTCGAGTGTATCCGGAGTCTCCACACCTTGAAATAATGTCTTCTCTTATAGATACACACATTCCTAGTTTTGAGAAAGGGTTCAACGTATGTTCGAAAGGGCTGCGGTGCAAGTCAGAGTAGATTGGTGTTATAGGAGCAGGCTAGTCGGTGTTTGTCGATGTGAGGTTAGAGTGCTTCTGGAGTCTCGATACCTTGATGTTGTGTCTTCTTAGGTGGATACGCATCCACTCGTAGTTCGTTGAGAGCGTCTAACGTGAGATCGAAGGGGTTGTAATACAAGTTGGAGTGAATCGATGTTATTTTAGGGGTTCGGTGTGCATCGTTATTTGTCGGTGTGTGGTTGGATTATTTTCAGAGTCTCAGTACCCTAATGCAATGTCTTCTTGGGTGAATACACACCCACTCGTACTTCATTGAGAGCATTCGATGTGTGATCGAAGGGGCTGCAGTGCAAGACGAAGTGGGTCGGTGTTATTTTAAGGGTTCGATGTTTGTCGGTGTGGGGTTAGAGTGGTTTCATAATCTCGGTACCCTAATTTTGCATCTTCTCAAGTAGATACACACCCAGGAAGGAGTCTGGTGAAAGCGTTTGATGTTCGTCGAAGAGGCTGTAGTATAATTTGGAGTGAATCATTACTATTTTGGGGGTTTGGTGTGTGTCAATGCTCGTCAGTGTGGAATTAGAGTACTTCCAATGTGTCGGTTCCCTGATGAAGCGTCTTCTTGGGTGGATACGCTGTTAGTGCACTTTTTTGTGGCATACTAATGCACCTTATTTGTTAATCATGTCCATCCATATGTTGTAATGTCAGTTGTGCCTTGACAAGCTGAAGACCGAAGATTCAAGTGGACAAGAAGCGTCAAGGAAGAAGAACAGGTAAGAAAGATGATTTGGTGACCCTAACCCTTAGAACCGAAACACCGTAAAGCTCTAGATGACTTGGACCAAATAAGAAAATCCTTAGACATCATCATTAGCCTTAGAACACTTAGAAAAATATGATAAGTTTGGATAATAAAATAGGTGCAAGCTACTGTAAATGAACCAGTCCAAATAATAATTTCGAGTGGACTTCGGTCAATCGAAGTTCAGGTTCGATGGGACTTTGAGCCATCAAAGATTTGGATTCGATCCATCGTAAATTCAGTCCAATAAACTTGAACTCTCTTGACAATTTTACGGTCCATTGAGCATCTCTCTTTGATACATCGAAGTAGGCTTTTTAAGCCATCGTAGAACAGTTCGATCTATTAAACATATGTCCAACAACATTGCAGAACTCTCTGGACAATTTTACCATCAATCGAAGCTTGGCTTCTAGCCCTCGAAGTGGATTGTTCAATCCATCGAAGATATGTTCAATCCATCAAAAAGATCATTTTCTGCCTGTTTTATGACCGTTTGAGCTTTATCTATAAAAGCAGAAGAGGCGATATTCAGGCTTGAGAGAGGAATTTTAGTGCTTTAGAGACTACCACTATTGCAAACCATTAGAGGCTCTAATCCTAACCATATTAAGTCATTCTCCTTGTGATTCATCATAAGTATGGAGCATTCAAAGCTCAAATTAAAAATGAACTTATTCACTCGTGATCTTTAGGTGCTTAGACACCTTAATCATAGGTAAAACCATTGTTTAAATACACCCTAGAGATCTTTTAAGTGATTTTTCAACTTGCAACCTAATCCTATCCTTAGGTTATAGAGAATCCACCACCTCCTCACCTTGGGCATCTCTACGGAGCATCTCATGCAAGGTAGTTGATCTTTGAGTTGAAGCATTGGCGACGCATCAACATCGGCATCAGTGATTGGGGGAGCACAAGAGGAGCCTAATTCAAGCATAGGAGAGCGAGAAGAAGCAACCCAAGGCGGTGCATCAACTAAGCTCAAATCCGATAAGTAAGGTTGTCATTTATAAGAGTTTGTCCACTCTTTTCCCATGAGTAATTGACTGTAGAGTTTGAATTTCCAAACTTAATAGTTTCGGTTATATGGTCGAATCAAACCTCCAAGTAAGGAGCCTCCGACGAGAGTATACGCTAGGTTCAGTTGTAGAGCCTAAAACTAATGAGGTTCAGTTGTACGACCTTGGCTAATGTTTTAAGCATAAATTGAGGTTTTGTTGTAGGACCTTGGCTCTTGAGGAGAGCTTAAATTTTCAAGTCTCTAAGGGGAGCCACTGACATAGGTATGTATGTGGTCCACCAACACGGGTGCATACATGAGGTTCTTGAGTAGGATTGTAAGGTTAGGAGGAACCTAGTTAAAACTCTTAGGTTGTGAGGTGAGCCTGATTTAAAACTCTCTGGTGAAATTCGGTGTACTTAAGTAGTGAGTACGGCAATTGGGAGTGGACTAGACAAGTAGTCGAATCACTATATATGCTTGTGTTTGTGATGTATTTGAGCACATTGTTATTTTAGTATTATATGTTTAATTACTTAATTATGAATGCTTGATAGTAATGTATGCTAGGCACTTGATAGATATATTCACATATACAACTTGTAGTTTCACTTCTGGACTAGGTTCTTGATTAGTAAGATCATTAGTAGTCTAGACACTGCATATAGATTAATTGTTTGATAGTCATATCATTTGTAATCTATGTGCTTAGGGGAGTTTGTGTATTACTTTATCAATTGCTAGTTTATGTGATTAGACCCACTAAGGTTTGGAAGCCGAAGCGTTCTTACTTACTTAGTTCAACTTGTTAAATTAGTTAAGCGAAAAGAATTTTAAAAGGTCCTAATCACCCCCCTACTTTAGGACTTAGCCATTATTCTAGTAGCTCTACCAAGCTTCAGCGTATAGAGTACTGTGTCGTGTTAGATGATTTGATGCAATTTCAATTGGTATCAGAGAGGATTCCTCTTCAAGGACTTAACCGTCTAGAGTGAGATCCGATACCAAAGCTTTATAATCATGTCTAGCCAAGATGGGAGTGTCATTAATCGTCCACCCTATTTTAACGAGTCCAACTACGCCTATTAGAAGGCTAGGGTAAGGATTTTTTTCACAATACTTGGACTGTTCGGTTTGGGTGAGTGCTAATCGTGGATATAGCTTACCCATGGACTAAGTGGTGATTGATGATAAAACCATTAGCACTCTAAAAGATTACACTACATAGAGTGATAATGAGAGAGCTCAATATGTGGCAAATGTCAAAGCTCTCAATGCAATTTATTATACGGTTTTCCTGAATGAATTTCAATGTATACTCACATGCGTAACAACAAAAGAAGCATGTGGCATTTTAGATGTTACCCACGAGGGAACTAGCAAAGTAAAATGCTCTAAGCTTCAGCTCTTAACCACTAAATTTGAAAACATTAAAATGAAAGTTTGAAACTCTTATGGAGTTCTACACCCAATTGTCAGATATTTAAAACTCCATGTTTGGCTTAGGAGAACGGGTTCCAGAAGGGCGTATGTGTAGGAAGATACTTAGGTCCCTCCTGGACAGATTCAACTCTAAAGTCATTGCCTTAGAAGAGTGTAGAGATATAGACAATATGAAAGTAGAAGAACTCATAGGTTCCCTACAAAATCATGAGCTACACTTTAAGGCTCCCTCTACGAAGAAAAACATTGTCCTAAAATTTTTTTATAGGCCCCCACATAGAAAAATAATGGAAGAAAAAGAAGATATATAACAACGATGAGGATGGGATGAGAAATTCAACCACCAATTCAAGAAATTCCTCAAAATAAATAGAAGGAAGAGTTGTAACAGGAAAGACATGAATTTGAAAAATATAAAGGGAAATTTATAAACAAGAAGGTCCAATGTTATAACTTCGACAATTATAGTCATATGTTATAGATTGCCCAAAAAATCCTAAGAGAAAAATGTGAGATAGCTATGGAAATAACATGAGATGATATGAAGGAGTCAAAATCTGAATCTAATGACTCTACTAGTAATGAGAGCTAAAAGTCAGTGAGAAATCTCATGGCCTCTACCACTACCTCTCTTCTCCATAATTTGAGAGAGGATCCCAACCATTATCCCTTCTAGGAGAAGGAGTTCCCAAACCCTCCCCATTTGCTAAATTTTATGAGGGTGTTGAGAAAATTAATTATCCTTAGATTAAACAATAGGAGAATTTATTAAGGGTAGCTAGATTCTAGATACTATAGGTAAATCTGAGGATTTCAACCTCATTTATGTGCTTAAGGCAAATTAGAGGGTTCAAGCCTCATTAGCCCACCTTGATAGTTTAGCCTTGATTTCGATTGGTATCTTGCTTTTGCTAAACTGTCATCCTGCTTATATTAGCATAATCGTATTGATTTTCTACTTAATGTATGCTAATCTATGCCTTGGTCATACTTGCTTTATGTTTATCTTACCAATTCTGCATGATCACCTATGCTTAGGTATATTTTCTAATTGATCATGCTCTATGCATGCTTCATGTTTTAATATCCATGCACCATTATACTCTCCTAATTAGCATGTGCTTATAGCTATAACTGACACACTCTAATCTTTACCTCCCTTTCCTTAATTGGTGTACCATTAAGGGGGACAAATTGGTTTGTCAATTATTGACAAAAAGGAGGAGAAAGATCAAGTTCTACCAAAATAATTTGTTGTGTTTTGTGTTGTAGGGATTGATAAGTTATGGGGGAGCAATCAAGAGGAGCATTGCTTAGTGTTATATGTTTTAGTGTAATTTGAGTTATAATCTTTTCTTTGACATGTAATTTATTTGTTGTTTTGTATTGTCATTGGTATGGACCATGACAAGCTCTAGGTTAGGTTTTTGTCATGTAATTGACAAAGGGGGAGATTGTTAGTCCACTTTTCTGTGGCATACTAGTGCACCTTATTTATCAATCATGTGCGTCCATGTGTTGTAATGTCGGTTGAGACTTGGCAAGCTGAAGACCGAAGATTCAAGTGGACAAGAAGCATTAAGGAAGAAGAACAGGTAAAAAAGATGCATTGGCGACCTTAACCCTTAGAAGCAAAACATCATAAACCTCTAGATGACTTGGACCAAATAGGAAAACTCTTAGTCATCATCATTAGCCTTAGAACACTTAGAAAAACATGATAAGTTAGGCTAATAAAAGAGATGTAAGATACTGTAAATGAACCAGCCTAGACAACAGTTTTCGAGTAGACTTCGATCTATTGAAGTTTAAGTTCGATGAGACTTCGAGCAATCGAAGATTTGGGTTCAATCCATCATAAATTCAATCTAACAAACTTGAACTCTTTGGACAGTTTTACAATCCATCAAGCATCTCTCTTCTATTCATCGAAGTAGGCTTTTCGAGCCATCGTGAAATAGTTCGATCCATCAAACATATGTCCAGCAACATTGTAGAACTCTTTGGACATTTTTATGATTCATCGAAGTTTAGCTTCGAGCCATTGAAGTGGATTGTTCGATCCATCAAACAGACCATTTTATGCCTATTTTATGATTGTTGAAGCTTTATCTATAAAAGCGGGAGAGGTGATCTTTGGGCTTGAGAGAGAAATTTTAGTGCTTTAAAGACCACCACTATTGTAAACCATTAGAGGCTCTAATCATAACCTTATCAAGTCATTTTCCTTGTGATTCATCACAAGCATGGATCATTTAAAGCTCAAATTGAAAATGAACTTGTTCCCCCTTGATCTTTAAGATTTTATACACTTTGATCATAGGTAAAACCTTTGTCTAAATACACTCTAGAGATCCTCTAAGTGATTCTCCAAGTTGCAACCCAACCCAATACTATCCTTAGGCTGTAGAGAATCCACCACCTCCTCACCTTAGGCATCTCTACGAAGCATCTTATGCAAGGTGGCTAATCTTGGAGTTGAAGCATTGGCGACGTATCGACATCAGTGATCGAGGGATCATAAGGAGAGTTGATTCAAGCACGGGAGATCAAGAAGAAGCAACCTAAGGCAGTGCATTAACGAGGCTCAAATCCGACAAGTAAGGTTGTCAGTTGTAAGAGTCTATCCACTCTTTTCTTGTGTGGAATTGAGTTTAGAGTTCGAATTATCAAACTCGATCGGTTCTGTTATAGGACTTAGGCCCGGTTGTAGGGCCGAATCAAGCCTCAAAGTAGGAAGCCTTAGGTGGGAGTATACGCTAGGTTCGGTAGTAGGCCCTTAGCTTGGTTGTAAAGCTTAAAACTAGTGAGGTTTGATTATAGGACCTTGGCTCTTGAGGAGCACTTAAATTGTCAATTCTCTAATGGGAGCCACTGATTCGAGTGTGCACGTGGTCCACCAACATGGGTATGTACGTGAGGTTCTTAAGTAGAACTCGATCCTTGAGTAGGATTATAAGGTTGAAAGGAGCCTAGTTAAAAATCTTAGGTTGTGAGGTGAACCTGATTTAAAACCCTCTAGTGAAATCCTATGTACTCAAGGGGTGAGTACGACAACTGAAAGTGGAGTAGACCAGTAGTCGAACTACTATACATGCTTGTGTTTGCGATGTATTTGAGCACATTATTATTCTAGCATTATATGTTTAATTACTTAATTATAAATGCTTGATAATAATGTATGCTGTCACTTGATAGAATAATCACATACACAACTTGTAGTTTCACTTCTAGACTAGGTTCTTAATTAGTAAGATCATTAGTAGTCTAGACATTGCATATAGATTAGTTGTTTGATAGTCATATCAATTATAATCTATATGCTTAGTGTTGAACCTCCAATTTATACATTGCATTGCCCACTACATGACATGGTATGCATGGTTTTCATGATTAAAAGGCCCATCTAATGCATGTTTTGTGATTGTAGGGATGAGAGCGGACTTCACTCAATTAGAGACCAAAAAGGGGCCATTTGGAGCCTTTGATGAAGGCCCAAGGTGGACCAAAGAAAGAAGAAAGCAAAGAGAGAGGAAGGAGAGAAGAAAAGAAAGAAGAAAAACAAGCAAAACTGGGTCCGACCGGTCAAGACCGGTCGGATGCACTCCCTGGAGCAAGGCCAGCTTTGTCCGACCGGTCATGACCGGTCGGCCAGCCCTGTTCGACCGGTCGTGACCGGTCGGCCATGCAAAGTTCAACTTCCAGATTGCATACAGCAGGCCATTCCCGTTTCTGGTTTTTTGGACCACTTTTTTGAAGCCATCTTGATGATATTTGGAAATCCAACACATCCATGTCGAAGAGGAGCTCGACGCCGAACTAACCCAAGTGGTTTCGTGTCGATCGGAGCTACGGATTGACCGTGGTGGCCAAAACAATACGAACTGTCCAGAAAGTTCCAGATTTCGCTGTTCCACTCTGGGCCGGTGCAGGTGACCCATCATTGATGATATGAAGAATCCACTTTGACCATCTTTTAGAACACACTCATATATGAATAACCACAAAAGTTTCAGATCAAAAGGATGTGTGGTTTGATCATACCGGTTGAAGAAAGATGGACCATCCAGAAAGATCCAACTGCGCAGAGTTTATAAAAGCCCTAAGTGTTCTAATTTTTGGACCATATTTTGGGATTTTTTTGGACAATCTAATCTGTCTATCATGTAGAGGAGGAAGTTTTCTACCAATTTTCAAAATTTGAGATCAATCCGACCTCTGTACACTCCAGGGCGTTGAAAGCAAGATGACTGGTTCTGAAGGTACCCAAAGTGCGCGATTTTGAGAGGCGGTCGGTGATGTGATTGGTGGGCCCATTCAGAAGATAATCTTGGAAATCTAAATCATCTATGAGGAAGATCACATTACAAGGAAGCTACAAACCAAATTTGAAGGCAATCCGACCATTGGTTAAGCCGTACCGGGCGAAACAAATTCTGCTATGTTGCTGTACTATTGCTGCACTATAAAAGGAGGTGCTCTCTTCTATTCCAAATCAAGCAAGGACGTGGGAAGCAAGGAGTTCAAGTCATAGGAGGCTTCCTAGCCTCCTCTAGCTAGTTTTTCTTCCTTTTCTTAGTTCTAGTTCTAGTTTTAATATGCTTTTCCTTAGCTAACCTCTTAGCTAGAGCTAGAGGTGAAATTTGTAGTTGGTTCCAATGCTTTAATTCTTTTATTTCAAGTACCCTTTTCTTAATTTTGGATTTTGAAGTTCTAGTTTGAATAAGTTTGGATTTTTAGATGAATTATGAGAGTTTGTGTGCTCCGGACATGAGTTCCTTGCAATTCTCTGAAATTACCATGATTGGGTTGTTTGAATTAGAATTGTAGTAACCCTTGAGCATGCCATAGTCCATAGGCATGGCTGTTACTCCGAAGGCTACAAGTTCAAGTTCTATGTGCTTCATTAGAACTAGAAATCTAATTTCCAGATTTAAGTGGGATTATTTGTGCTTGAATGTTATATCTTCCAATTAGATGAGAGATAGGACTTTGATTCTAATTGCGTTGTACTTGGATGAATGGATTGGCATTAGACCACTACAAGTGGATCCTTGATGCTCTAGTTCTTCTTATTTTCAGATTTTCCTATTTCATGTGAAAAACAACTTTCTTAAACTTCTTAGATTCTAGTTATTAGAATACTTGGAATTGTTTACCTCTTTCCCTGTGGATTGACCTCGGTCTTACCGAGATTTATTACTACATCGCAACCTTACACTTGAGGTGAGCGAACAAGTTTTTGGCGCCGTTGCCGGGGAAAAAGTTAAACGGTTTTAATTGTTCTAGTAGCTATAGAGTAATCTTAGTTAGGTAGGATTTTCAGTTTTTATAGAAGTAGATTTTCTAATTTTTTTTTAGATTACTAACAAATTTTTTTTTGATTTTGTAGGACATTGTTGCTGACATAGATCTCACTCTATTGGGTAACATCTCCCCATATCCCTTCTTTTTGTTCTTTTTTTTTATTAGGGTAGTTTTCAATTTCTTAAAATTTCATCATGTATGATTGGACGAATGGTGCATATAAGCATCTTTTGGAAGATGAGATGTCAGACTATGAAATTGAAAGTCTTTATGATTGGAACCATTATAAGCATAAGTATTTTTCTGAGATTCAATCAACCTCCACTACCGCCCCACGTAAGACGATGCATGATTACATTAATGAAAACAATACACATATTGAGACACGACGTAAGACGATGGGGAAATACCGGAACGAAGCAAAATTGGATAATCATCTGGGAAAAACATTACGTGATTACCGGATTGAAAATAACATGAGTGTTCCACCGGTTATGGTAAGAGGTGTGCAACAACAAAAGGAACAGGTGAATAGTAGCCAACCGGTTAAGACAATGCGTGATTACTTGTATGGATATGCCTATCAACCATCATATAACTTTTCATCCTACAATGCGTACGGTCTTAATTGGGAAAACCACCATTCTCCTTGTTCAAGGGAGGAACCAACCATGGTTATTAACAATCACCCTAAAACATCTTCCTCTTTTGATGATAAGTATACACAAATACTTGAGGAAATATGTAATGAGCATGTGGATGAACAATTAAATCAAGCTTCCTCACCATCTTATGAAGACGTTGAGCCCGAAATTGGGGGCATCGAATCAATCCCCTCTAATGAGGAGGATGGGGCTACCCAAGTCCCACCTCCTTTGGATTTAATGAATAGACTTTTAAAGGAGATTGATTTCGATGATCCCAATGTCATCATCAATTATGGTGAGTCCACTATCTCTTTTGGATGCTTTGAACTTAATGATGAGGAGATTTCAATGACGGTTGACGAACCCGAGGAATCCATTAAATTTGAAAGCGGTAGTGGGGTTGCCTACAATGAGGGTTTGGTGAATGGTTATGAACCTATGGTTTCTTTTTCCCAAGGGCATAATGATTATGAGTCTCTAGAAGATATGCATGCTAGAGAGATGGCCGAAGTCGATCTTTTTGAGTCCTTCCACCAACAACACATACCAAATTCTAGTGTGGTAGACCTCCCTTTGATTGAAAATTCTATTCCTTTGGATGATGAGGTGGCACAATCTGAAATTTTCAAAGATCAACCAATGTTAAATGATGTGCTTACCACTGAATCTGAAGAATTCTCTTTGGAAGACCTCCTCTCTATAGAGGAGGAATTCCTTACCATTGAAACAGAATTTCTTCAATCATTAAGGGAGGATGAGGACCCTTCATCCGACTATCTCGATTTCCTAGAGGAATGCTTGGCCCACTCTTATGATCTTGATGATGAGATGATTAAGGAGTTGGATATTTTGTTAGACACGGTGTCGGTGCCAGAAGAACATCATTCTACTGATTTGCACTCTTTACCATTGTTTGTGGAAGCACCGTACAATTCTGAAATTGTGGAAGAGACAACTTTAACTAATGAAAACTCGATGAATGTCTCTCCACCGTCATGGGTCCTTCAGCCCATTGAAAATTCTGATTGGGATGACCCATTTTTAATCAATCATAACCCAAATCAGAATTTGAGGAGATATCTTTTTGCTGCTCTTATCTCCTCCTTTTATGCATGTGGTGCACAATACGATTGGACTTCAATGATAAGAAGCACACATGTTTACTGTCGAGCAGGACTTTGGATGGTCCTCATGAGAAATTTATTGAAATTCATGAAGATCCTGCTCAACTTTGATCATGTAGTTGATCGGACTAATCAAAGGTAGGTAGGTAGGTTAGGATTTATTTTTCTGCAATTAAGATTGAATAAGTCTCATCGAGACAATGGAAGATGCTAGAATTGATCAACTTGCCATCTCAGGTACTATTGTTCTCACTCTCTCATATTTTACCATTGCTCTCATGTTCATGCTAATTGCATATCTTTTTACATTGAGGACAATGCAATATTTGGTTGGGGGGTGAGATGAGATTCCTCATCTAGCATGTTGCATGTTGCAACATTTCGAGCCTCACATGCGCAAATTTTTTCGAATTTTCTAAAATTTCAAAACTCTTTTAGAAAACCTTATTTCCATGCATTCAAGATGATATGAGTATAAGAAGAGGAGATACGAAGTGTGTGATGTTGTAAGTCTTGAATTTCTCCCAACATAATGGTTTTATATGTTAGTTCCCCTATTGTTGTGATTGATAGAAAATTTGAACACCTTCACACCAAGTTCACATTACACGATTTTCATGAGTTGAAAGGTTTATGTGATTTGTGGATTAGCTAGACTTTGATATAAAGGTGTTGAGAAACCAAGCCGGGGTATTTTGTCCATCCTTGTCCATGGGAAAATAATGAAAGATATGGATTTTTAAAAATCCTATCTAATTTTAAAAGAAAAAGGAAAGAAAGGATGAAATCGGGAATGAAGGAAAAATGGTGGAAAATTTCGAAAAGGGCTACCTATTACCAACCGGGGGATGGTCGAACCGTAACCAAACCCGGAAATGGGACATAGTGTGAAAGCCGTCGGAAGGACGGTAAGGCAAATTCCTGTCATAGGCTTTTTGTTACTCTGTGCACCTTAAAATCCTTGGTTTACTTAATCTATGAAGAAGATGATCCCAGAAACTCATGAGATGAACTTTCACTATGCACACTAGGTTGAATTTGTTCGAGTTCTTCTATTTATCGATCAATTAGTAGGAATCTCATGTAGACACTTATTATGTTTTGAGAGTCCAAGATTTCAGCTTCTATCACCTAATTTCTCCAAATTTTATACTTCTATATCTTGGAATGGATAGAAACATGGTTTCTGAAAGAGAGTTGGGTTTGGAAGTTTGAACTTATTCACGCATGTTTTGCTCGGGACTAGCAAAAAGCTGGTTGGGGGTGTGTTGAACCTCCAATTTATACATTGCATTGCCCACTACATGACATGGTATGCATGGTTTTCATGATTAAAAGGCCCATCTAATGCATGTTTTGTGATTGTAGGGATGAGAGCGGACTTCACTCAATTAGAGACCAAAAAGGGGCCATTTGGAGCCTTTGATGAAGGCCCAAGGTGGACCAAAGAAAGAAGAAAGCAAAGAGAGAGGAAGGAGAGAAGAAAAGAAAGAAGAAAAACAAGCAAAACTGGGTCCGACCGGTCAAGACCGGTCGGCCAAGAAGGCCCGACCGGTCATGACCGGTCGGATGCACTCCCTGGAGCAAGGCCAGCTTTGTCCGACCGGTCGGCCAGCCCTGTCCGACCGGTCGTGACCGGTCGGCCATGCAAAGTTCAACTTCCAGATTGCATACAGCAGGCCATTCCCGTTTCTGGTCTTTCGGACCACTTTTCTAAAGCCATCTTGATGATATTTGGAAATACAACACATCCATGTCGAAGAGGAGCTCGACGCAGAACTAACCCAAGTGGTTTCGTGTCGATCGGAGCTACGGATTGACCGTGGTGGCCAAAACAATACGAACTGTCCAGAAAGTTTTAGATTTCGCTGTTCCACTCTGGGCCGGTCCAGGTGACCCATCATTGATGATATGAAGGATCTACTTTGACCACCTTTTAGAACACATCCATATATGAATAACCACAAAAGTTTCAGATCAAAAGGATGTGTGGTTTGATCATACCGGTTGAAGAAAGATGGACCATCCGGAAAGATCCAACTGCGCAGAGTTTATAAAAGCCCTAAGTGTTCTAATTTTTGGACCACATTCTGGATTTTTTTGGACAATCTAATCTATCTATCATGTAGAGGAGGAAGTTTTCTACCAATGTTCAAAATTTGAGATCAATCCGACCTCTGTACACTCCAGGGCGTTGAAAGCAAGATGACTGGTTCTGAAGGTACCCAAAGTGCGCAATTTTGAGAGGCGGTCGGTGATGTGATTGGTGGGCCCATTCAGAAGATAATCTTGGAAATCTAAATCATCTATGAGGAAGATCACATTACAAGGAAGCTACAAACCAAATTTGAAGGCAATCCGACCATTGGTTAAGCCGTACCGGGCAAAACAAATTCTGCTATGTTGCTGTACTATTGCTGCACTATAAAAGGAGGTGCTCTCTTCTATTCCAAATCAAGCAAGGACGTGGGAAGCAAGGAGTTCAAGTCATAGGAGGCTTCCTAGCCTCCTCCAGCTAGTTTTTCTTCCTTTTCTTAGTTCTAGTTCTAGTTTTAATATGCTTTTCCTTAGCTAACCTCTTAGCTAGAGCTAGAGGTGAAATTTGTAGTTGGTTCCAATGCTTTAATTCTTTTATTTCAAGTATCCTTTTCTTAATTTTGGATTTTGAAGTTCTAGTTTGAATAAGTTTGAATTTTTAGATGAATTATGAGAGTTTGTGTGCTCCGGACATGAGTTCCTTGCAATTCTCTGAAATTACCATGATTGGGTTGTTTGAATTAGAATTGTAGTAACCCTTGAGCATGCCATAGTCCATAGGCATGGCTGTTACTCCGAAGGCTACAAGTTCAAGTTCTATGTGCTTCATTAGAACTAGAAATCTAATTTCCAGATTTAAGTGGGATTATTTGTGCTTGAATGCTATATCTTCCAATTAGATGAGAGATAGGACTTTGATTCTAATTGCATTGTACTTGGATGAATGGATTGGCATTAGACCACTACAAGTGGATCCTTGATGCTCTAGTTCTTCTTATTTTCAGATTTTCCTATTTCATGTGAAAAACAACTTTCTTAAACTTCTTAGATTCTAGTTATTAGAGTACTTGGAATTGTTTACCTCTTTCCCTGTGGATCGACCTCGGTCTTACCGAGATTTATTACTACATCGCAGCCTTACACTTGAGGTGAGCGAACACTTAGGCTAGTTGCTTATTACTTTATCAATTGCTAATCTATGTGATTAGACCCAGTAAGGCTTGGAAGTCGAAGTGTTCTTGCTTGCTTAGTTTAACTTGTTAAATTAGTTAAGTAAACAAATCGAATTTTAAAAGGTCCTAATCGCCTCGCAACCCCCCCCCCCCCCCCCCCCCCCCCCCCAGGACTTAGCCTTATTCTAGTAGCTCCGTCAAGCTTCCTTAAGTAATGTAGGATGTCATGTTAGACGATCTGACGTAATTTCATATGCACCGAATCATAGTTCTGTGAAAGCATTCCATGTGCGATCGAAAGGATCGTAGTGCAAGTCGAAGTGGATCAATGCTATTTTAGGGATACTGTGTGTGTTAGTATTCGTCGGTGTGGGGTCAGAGTGCTTCCTTAGTCTCGGTACCCTAATGTTGCGTCTTCTCATGCGGATACGCACCTAAGAAGGAGTTCGGTGAAAGCGTTCGTCGTGCGATTGAAGGGGCTATAGTGTAAGTTTGAGTGAACCGTTACTATTTTGGGGGTTCGGTATGTGTCAGTGTTTGTTGGTGTGAGGTTAGAGTGCTTCTAAAGTGTTGGTACCCTGATGCAGCGCCTTCTTCGGTGGATACGCACCCACTCGTAGTTCGGTGAAAGCGTAATAGAAGGGGCTACAATGTAAGTCGGAGTGGATTAGTGCTATTTTAGAGGTATGATGTGTGTCGGTGTTCGTCAGTGTATGGTTAGAGTGCTTCCGTAGTCTCGACACCCGAATGTTACATCTTCTCAGGTAAATATGCACCGAAGAAGAAGTTCGGTGATAGCGTTCGATGTGCGATCGAAGGGGCTGTAGTTGTTCACTTCCCCAAGTGTAGGGTTGAGATGTAGTAATAATCTCGGTAAGACCGAGGTCGATCCACAGGGACATATGTAGGAATCCACAAAACACTTCCAATAGTTCTACTGAAAAGCTAACAAATAGATTTGTAGAAGATTGATGTAAATAGTAATTTTGAACTAAACTGAAGGTAATCAATTAATTAAAAAGCACTAGGGGTTCAAGGATCCACTTATAACAACCCTTGATGCTCAATTTGCTATGGTTTCTCACTTTCTCAAGTAGAATCGAAATTAAGATCTATCTAGTCGGATGATAGAACAGTTAAACCAAACAATCTGCCATATATAAGATCAATGTATATGATTCACTCCATGCAAGCTAGGAAGAGCATACTCAATTGCATAGGTTAGTCCCAATTCCAGTAGGCTAAGATCACAATCATAACCATCATTAAATCTTGTCACAAGAAAAAACTAGATCATGATTTGAACTTGATTCAAATCACATACACAGTCTCACATACTTCAGAATTCCAGGAAAATAGACTTTTGGTAAGAAGTTCCTACATGAAGATCATAAATCTAGAGCTTATTCCAATTCCTCAGATCATCCAGGTCCAGACTAGTTCACAACAATTAAGAACTCAAGCAATTCTTCCAAACATCCATGAGTTATCATAAGACTAAGAAAAACTACTTAGTACTTGAATTAAACTTCAAACCATTGTTCTTTAATAGAATTCCAATTTAAAACCAAATCAAACGAATTGAAACATCTTAGATTCACTACAAGCTTCACCTCTTAGCCCTAGCTAAGAGGTTTAGCCGTTCATGCTCCAAGGAAACATGAAAACAACTAAATAAAACATAAAACCAGAAAGCAAACTAGGAGTTGTGGAACTCCGAAATCCACTTTCGCCGTCTCCCACCATGCTCAATCTGTTCTAGGATACCCTAGGAACGATCCCTAGGTGTCCTTTTATAGTGGGAAAGCTCCGCAGCGTCAGAATCTTCCAGAATTTGCGTAAGGTTACGCAGTGCGCAGAGAAATCCGGAGCAGAATAGGAAACTTTGCTGTCTTACGTAGAGCCGACGGTCGTGACCGGTCGGACTGGCTTGGCCGACCGGTCACGACCAGTCGGACTACCTATCCCATCAGTCCAACGTGCACAGGGGACCTTCAGACCTATTAGCCGACCGGTCGGGACTGGTCGGACCATATAGATTAACTGTCAAGAGAGTTCAGTTGGGTCACTGACTTGTTGGCCGACCGGTCAAGACCGGTCGGACCAACTGGTCCTTTATCCTGCATACTTCATAGGGGCCGGCAGGTCGGTCGACCGGTCTGGACCGGTCGTCCCTTCAACATTTTCTTCTTTTTCTTCTTTTCTTTCTTTTCTTTTCTCCCTCTTTCTTCTTTCTTCTTTGGTCCACCTTGGGCCTTCATTCAAAGGATCCTAATGTATCCTTTTTGGTCTCCAATTGGGTGAAGTCCCTCTCATTCCTACAATCATAAAATCATGCATTAGATTAGTCTTTAAATCATGAAAACCTTGCATAATGAGTGATGAATTGAGGTTAGAATATGTACAATTAAGAGCTCAACACCCCCCCCCCCCCCCCCCCCCCCCAACCAGCATTTTGCTAGTCCCGAGCAAAACATGCATGAAACAAGTTTCATTCTCCAAACCCAACTCTCCTTTAGAAACCATTCTTCTATACATCCCAAGACACACAAGCGTAAGATTCAGAACAATTAGGTGATAGAGGTTGAAACCGTAAATTCTCAAAGCATAATAAGTGTCCATATGAAATTCCCGATGATTGTTTGATAAATAGAAGAACTTGAACAAACTCAACCTAGTGTGCAACGTGAAAGTTCATCTCATGAGTTTCCAGGATTATCTTCTTCCTAGATCAACTAGACTATAGATCTCAAGGTATATAGAGCAACAACAAGCCAATGGCAGGGATTTGCCTTACTGTCGTTCCGACGGCTTTCACACTACGTCCTATTTCCGACTTTGGTTACGGGTAGACCATTCCCCCGGTTGGTAATAGGTAGCCCTAATCGAAATTTTCCACCATTTTTCCATCATTCCCAATTTCATCCTTCCTTTTCCTTTTTCTTTTAAATTAGATAGGATTTTTAGAAATCCATATCTTTCGTTATTTTCCCATGGACAAGGATGGACAAAGTACCCCGGCTTGGTTCCTCAACACCTTAAATCAAAGACTAGCTAATCCACAAATCACATAATCCTTTCAACCCATGAAAATCGTGTAATGTGAACTAGGTGTAAGAGTGTTCAAATTTTCTATCAATCACATAATTAGGGGAATTCACATATAAACCCATTATGCTAAGAGGGGTTCAAGACTTACAACATCATACACTTCATTTCTCCTCCTCTTATGCTCGTATCATCTCGAATGCATAGCAGTAAGGTTTTCTAAAAGAGTTTTGAAATTTTAGAAAATTCAAAAAAAATTCCTACATAATTGCTCGAGATGTTACAAAACACTAGATTCATCCTAGTGATCCTACACCCCCTAACCAAATCTTGCATTGTCCTCAATGTAAAAGATGTTCAATGAGCAAAACATGAGAGCAATTCTAAAAATAAAAGGGAGTGAGGAATGATAGTACCTGAGAAAGTGAAAAGTGGAATTCTTCCTCCGTCTAACAAACCTATGAAAAAGTAAACAAAAGCAACAAAATCCTAATCCTAACTACTCTATACCTCCATCAGACTAGGAGATCAATCATCCTGATACACAGGGTCAGTCAGATGTATGGACATACCTTTTGAAGGAAACTTTTCAAAGAACGGCTTTAATCGCTGACCATTTGCCTTAAAGATGTTGCCGTTCCTTGGATTTAACAACTCGACGGTCCCATATGGGTAGACAGTTTGCACAATGTAGGGATCGGTCCATCGAGATCTCAATTTTCCTAGAAATAAATGTAGGCGAGAATTATACAAATGGACTTTTTGATTAATCGTGAATTTCTTACGAAAAATGTTCTTATCATGGAACACCTTCGTCTTGTCCTTGTAAATTCTCGCATTTTCATAAGCTTCGTTCGGGAGTTCCTCAAGTTCATTCAATTGTGATTTGTACAACGAGCTTGCCTTGTCAGAATCAAAGTTCATCTTCTTAATTGCCCAATACGCCCTATGTTCCAACTCCACAGGCAAGTGACAAGCCTTTCCATAGATAAGTATATAGGGAGACATTCCAATAAGGGTTTTAAAAGCGGTACAGTAGGCCCAAAGTGCATCGGTAAGTCGAAGAGACCAATCTTTGTTATCGGGGTTTACCGTTTTCTCCAAAATGTGTTTAATCTCCCTATTGGATATCTCAGCTTGTCCACTTATTTGTGGGTGATAGGGGGTGCTCATTTTGTGATTTACGCCATATTTCTTCATTAAGGTTTCAAATGGGCGATTACAAAAGTGAGACCCTCCATCACTTATGATGACTCGAGGTGTTCCAAACCGAGAAAGAATATTCTCTTTTAAGAAACGAATGACTGTTTTATGGTCATTATTCCGGCATGGGATTGCCTCAACCCATTTGGACACATAGTCAACGACAAGCAAGATATATACGTTTCCAAAAGAAGATGGGAATGGACCCATGAAATCGATGCCCAAACAATCAAATATTTCGATTATTAAGATGGGATTAAGTGGCATCATATTTCTAGGGGAAATTCCTCCCAATTTCTGATAAGGCTCACATGTTTTGCAAAACTCATGTGTGTCCTTGAACATAGTGGGCCAATAAAACCCACATTGCAGAATTTTAGCTGTGGTCTTTTTAGCGAAAAAGTCGCCACCACATGCCTGAGAATGACAGAAGGAGATGATACTTTGTTGTTCATCATCTGGCACACATCTCCTTATGATTTGATCGGGACAATACTTGAATAAGTATGGGTCGTCCCATAGGAATTTTCGCACCTCAGTGAAGAACTTATCCTAATCTTGCTTTTTCCAATGTGTAGGGATCGTACCTGTAGCAAGATAGTTAGCAATGTCCGCATACCATGGCAATTGGGAGACTTTAAAAAGTTGTTCATCAGGGAACATGTCATTGATCGCGGTCGTTTCAGGTGAATCGGTGAGACCAAGTAGAGATTGATGATCAGCCACTACATTTTCTACTCCTTTCTTATCACGTATTTCTATGTCAAATTCCTAGAGTAGAAGGATCCATCTTAACAACTACGGTTTAGCATCCTTATTAGAGAGAAGGTACTTAAGCGCGGCATGGTCAGTGAATATGATGATCTTGGATCCAATCAAGTAGGACCTAAACTTGTCCAAGGCAAAAACTACGGCTCAAAGTTCTTTTTCTATAGTATTGTAGTTTGCTTGGGATGAGTTTAAGGTTCTACTTGCATAGTAGATAACACATGGCTTCTTCTCTTTTCTTTGGCCTAGCACAGCCCTAATAACATAGTCGCTTGCATCGCACATAATTTCAAAAGGAAGGCTCCAATCAGGTGGTTGCATTATGGGAGCACATGTCAACATACCTTTAAGTGTGGTAAAGGCATTTTGACAATCTTCATTCCACTCGAATGAATTCTCCTTTTGAAGTAGGTTACATAAAGGACGAGAGAGAGAACTGAAGTCCTTTATGAACCTTTTATAAAATCCTGCGTGTCCTAAAAAGGACCGCACATCTCGTATGCTCTTAGGTGGTGGAAGGTTAAAGATAAGATCGATTTTCGCTTTTTCCACCTCGATTTTGTTTTGTGAAACAATGTGACCAAGTACAATTCCCTTTTGAACCATGAAGTAACATTTCTCCCAATTCAACATAAGGTTTTTCTCTTCACATCTTTTCAACACAGATTTCAAGTGCACAAGGTACTCATCAAAGCTACAACTAAATACTGATAAATCATCCATGAAGACTTCGAGAATTGTCCCCACCATATCAGAAAAGATACTTATCATACATCACTGAAAAGTGGTGGGGGCATTGAATAGTTCAAACGGCATCCGTCGATAGGCGAAAGTGCCGAATGGACGTGTGAATGTAGTCTTTTCTTGGTCTTCAAGGGCGATCTCTATTTGGTTGTACCCTGAATAGCTATCAAGGAAGCAAAAATGGGAATAACCTGCCAACCTTCTTAAAATTTGATTAACAAACGGTAGGGGGAAATGGTCTTTCCTCGTGACATTGTTTAGCTTCCTATAGTTAATGCACATTCTCCAACTGATAGTGACTCTGGCTGGTACGAGTTCATTATTGGCATTGGCTACAATGGTTATTCCGGATTTCTTAGGCACCACTTGTGTTGGGCTCACCCATTGACTATTGGATATTGGGTAAATAATACCCACATCCAATAGTTTCACCACTTCGGCCTTAACCACATCCTTCATGTTCTGATTGAGTCATCTTTGTGGTGGCCTAGATGTCTTTGCATTCTCCTCAAGGTGTATGCGATGAGTACAAATCAGTGGGTCTATGCCTTTGAGATCCGCAATCGACCACCCAATGGCACTCTTGTGCTCTATTAGAGTGGCTATGAGCCTACTCTCTTGTTCCTCATCCAAGTGGGAAGAAATCATTACCGGATATGTCTCATCTCGACCTAAATAGACATATTTCAACTCACTTGGTAATGGTTTTAGGTCGAGTGTTCGTGCCTTAATATTGGATGGGAGGGGCTTGTTCTCGTTTACGGGTAAAGGCTCAAATAGGGCCCTCCATCTTTTGTTATTAAGCACCGGCATCACATCTAAAATGGCATACATCTCTCGTATTGTGTCATCATTTATCTCATGAGAGTGAGCCACACATGACTCCAAAGGGTCAGAATATAATGTCAGGGGGAATGTATTCTCCACGAATGATTCAATCACATTTATCTCGTGGATCTCATTATCAACTTTTCGTGGTTGTTTGCATAAATCAAATATATTCAGCTCAAGTGTCATGTTTCCAAAGGACATTTGTACAAGCTCATTTCTACAATTGATAATTGCATTTGAAGTAGCTAGAAAAGGGCAGCCAAGTATGACGGGAATTTGAGCACCGGTACCTATCACGGGATGTGTATCCAAGGTAATAAAGTCTACTGGGTAGTAGAATTTATCAACTTGGACTAAAACATCCTCAATCATTCCTCTCGGTATACGAATGGATTTATCAGCAAATTGGAGTGTGGTTTTAGTGGGTTTCAATTCACCTAACCCAAGTTGTTCATAAACCGAGTATGGAATGAGGTTTACACTTGCCCCTAAATCAAGTAAGGCTTGTTTAATCCGGTAGTCTCCTATGATGCATGAGATGGTCGGACTACCCGGATCCTTGTATTTTTGGGGTACCTCTTGTTTGATAATAGCGCTCAAATTCTCAGTCAAAAGTACTTTGTTGTGAACATTGTGTTTCCTTTTGACTATGCACAATTCCTTTACAAATTTGGCATAGGATGGTATTTGCTTTATAGCATCCAACAACGGAATGTTGATCTTCACCTGCTTGAAAATCTCTAAAATTTCTAGGTTTTTGTCTAAAGATTTGGGTGAAATCAACCTTTGGGGAAACGGGGCAACCGGCTTGTATTGCCTTTCTGGTTCTTTCTCTTGTGGAGTGTTGTTTGAGCTATCATCCTCTTTGGAATTTTTCGGATCCTTAGGCTTTGGGGCCTTCACCGGATTAGATTTATCAACTATTTTCCCACTTCTCAAAGTGGTGATAACTTGAACATGCTCCGTATGTTGGGAGGATGAGCTTGCGTCTTGTATCTCAAATTGGGTTCTTGGGTTAGGAAGAGGTTGGACAGGAAGTGTGCCTTTCTCCCTAACACTGAGGTGAGATTCAACTCTAGCCGTTGAAGTTTTCAAGTCATTGATGGCTTGAGTTAAACTTTGATTAAATTTCAATTACTCTTGCATGAACCCATCTATCTTCAGAGAATTAGTCTTGTTATATTCAGCTTGAACCGATACGAATGCACCCAACATCTCCTCTAGCGTAGCTTTTGGTCTAATGACTAGGGATGGACCTAGTAAAGGTTGAGCTTGAGGGATAATGTTTGCATTCGTAGTGGGTCCATTCCTCCAACTGAAGTTGGGATGGTTCTTCCAACTAGAATTAAACGTGTTTGAGTTTGGAGCACCAAATTGCCATTGATAATTGTTTATGGCATTTGTTTGTTCTTGTAAGATGTCTTGAACCGCTGAAATTGTGGAACAATCTTGTGTTATATGTTGATTTCTGGCACAAATTCCACAAGCAGTTTCAACATCATTAGGGTTGATCGTCTCTCCTTTCTTTAATTCCATGGCCTCGACTTTTCTTGTGAGGCTAGCCACAAGTGCACTTATCTATCCTCTTCTGATAGGACATAAATTCCTCATTTTTTCTTTTGTTGGCTAGTCTTGGAATTTGTTGGTTTAGATGTATCCCAAGACTGTGCATTCTCAGCCAATTCCTCCAAATAGTCCCATGCTTCCTCGGCTTCCTTATTCATGAACTCCCCATTACACATCATCTCTACGAATTGGCGCATGGGTGAAGTCAGTCCTTCATAGAAAAAGCTTATAACCCGCCAAATTTCATAGCCATGATGTGGGCATGCATTTAACCAGTCCTTAAACCTCTCCCAACATTGGAAGAAGGTCTCATCCTCCTTTTGGGCAAAGTTCATGATAAGGCGCCTCAATATGTTCGTTTTGTGAGTAGGGAAGAATTTTTTAATGAACTCACTATGCATATCAATCCATGCACCAATTGATCTTGGCCTTAATGCATGAAGCCAACCTTTAGCTTTATCTTTAAGAGTAAAAGGAAATAATTTAAGCCTCACCACATCATCAGTTACGTTTGCAAAGTGCATGGTGGTTATTACCTCATCAAATTCCTTAAGGTGTTGATAGTCACTTTCATTGTCTAATTCATGGAATCTCGGAAGGAGTTGGATTACTCCCGGTTTCAAATCTATATTCCCTACATTTTGTGGAAAAACTATGCATGAGGGAGTGGTCGCTCTTACTGGTTGCAAGTAATCACGTAATGTTCTTGGTCGGGGAACATTCTCAACCACATTCTCTCCCGTTTCGGTTTGATTTTGGCCCAGATTTTGATTGGCCATAGGATTGGGTTATTTAGAGCCATACTTTCAGACGAAATTGGAGAATTTAGATGTCTCCTAGCACGTGGTTCTCTGTCAATTCCTTCTACTATTCCCCCTTCACTAATGAGTCGGTTATTAGAATCCCGAGCCCAATGTGGCATGCAAATCCTAAAAGTATGAAGCAAGAAAGAAAGAAGAATTCTTCCTTCCTTTCCTTACTCTTCTCTAAGACCAAAGCACAAGGTGTCTTGCAATGGCTAGGCCAGAAGCAAGGATAGAGACCTATTTCTCCTGGTCAATAGGGGTTCAGAGAACTCCCCACCCACTCTTTGAATCTTTTGAGAAAAGTGCAGAAAACGAAGAAAGAGGAGTAGAGGTGAGAAGAGAAATCTTTGAGCACAAGGTGATCCAAGACGGCAGAGCCGACCAATAGGAATCATGGCAGCACAAGGCCAACCTATCAGAGATCCAAAAAGAAATCTCCACCCACTCTACAAGAGATGAATATGATAGGAAAGATTAGGGGAAGAAGAAGAGTAAGGTTTAGAAAGATAGAACCTGATTTGAGCACTTCAGATCCCTATGTCTTCTTCAGCTTCCTAAAATCCCTGAAAAATCAAAAATAAAACAAACCAAGTTATTACTAAAATTCTAAAAATCCTAAATAGATACTATTTTCAGAAATTTTATGAAAAACCGTCAAAGTCCACAACAATGGCGCCAAAAACTTGTTCACTTCCCTAAGTGTACGGTTGCGATGTAGTAATAAACTCGGTAAGACCGAGGTCGATCCACAGGGACTTATGTAGGAATTCACAAAACACTTCCAATAGTTCTACTGAAAAGCTAACAAATAGATTTGTAGAAGATTGATGTAAATAGTAATTTTGAACTAAACTGAAGGTAATCAATTAATTAAAAGGCACTAGGGGTTCAGGGATCCACTTGTAGCAATCCTTGATGCTCAATTCGCTGTGGTTTCTCACTTTCTCAAGTAAAATCGAAATTAAGATCTATCTAGTCGGATGATAGAACAGTTAAACCAAACAATCTGCCATATATAAGATCAATGTATATGATTCACTCAATACAAGCTAGGACGAGCATACTCAATTGCATAGGTCAGTCCCAATTCCAATAGGCTAATATCATAGTCATAAAGATCATTAAATTCTGTCACAAGACAAAACTAGATTATGATTTGAACTTGATTCAAAACACATACACAGTCTCACATACTTCAGAATTTAAAAAAATAGACTTTTGGTAGGAAATTCCTGCATGAAGATCATAAATCTAGAGCGTATTCCAATTCCTCAGATCATATATGTCTAGACTAGTTCACAATAATTAAGAACTCAAGCAATTCTTCCAAACATCCATGAGTCATCATAAGATTAAGAAAAACTACTTAGTACTTGAATTAAACTCCAAACCATTGTTCTTCAATAGAATTCCAATTTAAAACCAAATCAAATGAAATGAAACATCTTAGATTCACTACAAGCTTCACCTCTTAGCCCTAGCTAAGAGGTTTGGCCGTTCATGATCCAAGGAAACATGAAAACAACTAAATAAAACATTAAACTAGAAAGCAAACTAGGAGGAGTTGTGGAACTCCGAAATCCACTTCCGCCGTCTCCTACCGTGCTCGATCTGTTCTAGGATACCCTAGGAGCGATTCCTAGGTGTCCTTTTATAGTGGGGAAGCTCCGCAGCGTCGGAATCTTCCAGAATTTGCGTAAGGTTACGCAGTGTGTAGAGAAATCCAGAGCAGAATAGGACACTTTGCTGTCTTATGCATAGCCGACCGGTCGTGACTAGTCGGACTGCCTTGGCTGACCAGTCACGACCGGTCGGACTGCCTATCCCATCAATCCAGCGTACACAGGGGACCTTTAGACCTATTGGCCGGCCGGTCATGACCGGTCGGACCATATAGATTAACTATCCAGAGAGTTCAGTTGGGTCACCGACCTGTTGGCCGACCGGTCAAGACCAGGTCGGACCAACTAGTCCTGTGTCCTGCATGCTTCACAGGGGCCGGCAGGTCGGCCGACCGATCTGGACCCGTCATTCCTTGAACATTTTCTTCTTTTTCTTCTTTTCTTTCTTTTCTTTTCTCCCTCTTTCTTCTTTCTTCTTTGGTCCACCTTGGGCCTTCATTCAAAGGATCCTAATGTATCCTTTTTGGTCTCCAATTGGGTGAAGTCCCTCTCATTCCTACAATCATAAAATCATGCATTAGGTTAGAATATGCACAATTAAGAGCTCAACAGTAGTGCAAGTCAGAGTGAACTATTATTATTTTGGGAATTCAGTGTATGTCAGTGTTTGTCGGTGTAGGCTTAGAGTGCTTCCGGAGTGTCGTTACGCTAGTGCACCATCTTCTTGGGTGGATATGCACCCACTTGTAGTTCGTTGAAAGCATTCCACGTGCGATCGACGGGGCTACAGTGCAAGTTAGAGTCGATCGGTGCTATTTTAAGGGTACGGTGTGCGTTGGTGTTTAACAGTGTGGGGTTAGTTTGCTTCCTAGTCTCGGTACCCTAATGTTGTTAACTTGATGATTACTCAGAAACGTTATGAACCAAGCCTGAAGATCCATGTCTTCCTTATGAATTGAAAGAAAAAAAGAATAGAGAAAGAAAAAGAAAAGAAGTATTAAAAGAAAGTTGTTGAAAAATAATGAATTGAAAAAAAAAAAAAAAGAAACAAAATATTTAAATGGAAAACAACTAAAACCAGTTGAATTGAAAAAGGCTACCTATCACCAGAAAAAAAGAATGAGACTAGAGTGAAAGCCATCGATAGAAAAAATCAAAAGCTGAAAAAGAGAAGATGAAAAAAGAGTTGGGTTCAAAATCAATGAGTTTTGTTGAGATGATCACTTTCTAAGTAATTATTCAAGTTAACTTTATTGTGGAAAGGTTAATCCTTATTGATGTTAAGTTAGAAATTATGAAGCACCCTATGAACTTGATGTTTAAATACTTTCTATCAATCACTTAATGATTTGGAACTTGATTTGATTGGTTACTAGTTATATTAGAATGAAAGCCAATAAAACACTTCTCTATTTGTGTCTCTGAATTTCGTTACTCATATACCTTAAGTTACATAGAGCTTGTTCTTCTGAGAGAAAATGGAATTTGAGATTTGAAATTATTCTTCACATGTTTTGTTTAGGGACTAGCAAAATGCTGGTTAAGGGATGTGTTGCGCTCTTAATTGTGTATATTTGTCGCCAATTCCATACCATGTTTATATGGATTATGTTTTTGAAAGGAACAAATTAAGTATGTTTCCATGTTTGCAGGTTAATAAGAGAGATCCAAAGGACATCAAGTTAATTATGACAAGTTAGGATGCTTAAGAGAACAAGTCTCAAATGAACCCTAAAGATGAAATATCAAGCAACCAAAGATTGAAGACTAAAATATCAAAGTGCAGAACTTCAACAATAATCGACAGGTCGAACTGGATTTCGATCAGTCGACAGACAAAATCATCATAAGTCGATGGGTCGAAAATTGATGAAGTTAATTGAAAAAGGTTAAAACTCTCTAGACTAAAAGTACCCATTTCGACATGTCAACGGCTATGGTCGACAAGTCGATTCGAAGCGTGAAATTCAAAAATCAGTTGTTGGACGGTTGGGAGAGATTTTGACTAGTCGAAGCTCATCCTCGACAGGTCGACGCGCATTAGCGGTGCAAAAATTCTTATGCAATTTTGAAGTGGTCCTCGATTTTTCCTATATAAAGAGGTGTTCGTCATAGTCCAAAGCATCATAAGCAATCCTCAAGGTCCTGAAACGTGAAGGAAGGAGAGAAGCTTAAGGGTAGAGAGTTCTACATCGGGTTATCTTTGATTTTCATAGTTTTTTAATTTTATTTTCTGTTTTTTAGAGATTCTAGTTCAACCATGTATATGGTTGGCTAAACCTCTTACTAAGGCTAAGAGGTGAAGCGTACAGTCATCTATGATACTTAAACTCGTTTGGTTGAAATACTTTGAGGTTTTAATGTTGGATTTTCATTGATTAGTTTAAATAAAGTTAATAGTTTTAGAGAATTTTAAAGGTCTCTTATGATTAAGGTTATATGGGATGCTTGTGAGTTTCTGAAATTGATCAGAATGATTTTATTAGGTTTAATTGGTAGAAACCCTAGATTCATCGTAATTTCTAGATATGATGAATGCTACGAGTTCTCTATAATTCAAATTCTCTGATTTGAGGTAGAACTAATATATGAACCTCAAAATTTTATATTGGTTTGTGAAATATGATTGAATTAAATTTATCATCCGATTGAATAAGATAGGACTCTTATTCTAATTAAGTTATCAACTTGAATTGATGAGTTTAATATTATAGATGATTATAAGTAGACCCTTGGAATCCCTAGTATTTATAATTCCTGATTTATCTTTTAAAATTCTATTATTAGTTCATGTTTCTATATTTCATTTAATTTAAATTCAGTTTAGAAGTAGTTCTAGTTACTAGTGCTTAGAATTGTTACCATAACGCCCGAGGACAATGTCGATCTTACTGAACTATTATTGCATCATGGCCTTACCCTTAGGGTTGCCTAACACCATGCTGCCTATCTTTTGGGCGGATGATAAATAAATGCTTTTCTTTGGAATATTTTCATATCAGTACCTGTGCTTTTAAAATTATGGTCAAATAAAAACTTATTTGACTTTGACTCACAAAAACGTGACAGAAGCTCCATTTTCTCATGCAAAAGTCAATTTTAACCCTTTGCATAATGTTTGCAAGTGAGGACCTATGGAGAACTTATAATGGGGTCTACTATTAGTATTGATAATATATTAACTGTCCAAGTCTATGTGAGCTAATCAATAGGTTGGATGTAAAATAAACATCACAATGTGTCTTAAGAAGTTTTTAATGGTGGGTGTTCCATCAACACTATTTCTTGTGGTGTCGTCCACTTGGGATTTGGATCTGCCTCATTTATGGGCTCATGCCATAAAATGAGCTAGCAAAATGGATGGATGGGGTGGATTTCTCACAAACATACTAGTGAGGTCACACTCATTAAGTCATGCAAACCTTGTGTTATGCGTGAATTGGCTACTACCCCCACCATGACTTGGCTAGAGACATATGGTCATGCCAAGAGCTAAGTGAACTCCACCGTGGTCTATATGTTTTATCCGTGTCCTCCATCTATTTTGAAAGATCATTTTAGGGCATGAGCCCAAAAAAGAGGCAGATGGGAGGCTTATGTGGACTGCACCACATGAAGCAGTGGGGATTTACAGCCTACCATTGAAAGCAGATAGGAGGCTTAGGTGGACTGCAACACATGAAGCAGTGGGGATTTACAGCCTACCATTGAAAACTTCTCGAGGGCCATAGAAGTTTTGTAGATCAAGCTTATATTTATTTTTTTCCTTTAATACAAGTCTATGTGATCTTATAAACATTTTAAATGACAAATAAACATGACTGCGGGCCTTAGGAAGTTTTCATTGGTAAGACTTCAATCCTCATTGCTTCATGTGGTGTGGTCCACTCGAGCCTTCCATCTGCCTCTATTTTTACTTATGCTCTAAAATGATTTGTCAAAATAGATGGATGGCATGATAAAACATACAGATCATGGTGGCCTCACGAAACCCCTGACATGACCATGCATCTCTGCCTAGCTCCTGATTGGGGTAGTACCCAATCAACACTAACTCCTGACATGCCCGGTCACGTCATACATGCGCTCAGTCTTGGGTGGGAAGCTAGGTGGGGTCCACCAAGGTGTTTGTGAAAAATCCACGCCGTTCATCCATTTTGCCACATCATCTTAGAAAATGACAAAAAATGAGGCATATCCAATTCTCACGTGGGGCACACGATAGAAAATGATGTAGATTGCATGCTCATCGTTGTTGCATTCAAGGGGCCACAAAAGGTTTGGATTAGACCAATTTTTCCGTTCTTTCGATTCATCCCAATGGGAATGACCATATGAAGGGTTATGCATCTTTTTGAATGGTTTGGATTGTACATAGACATGACAATTTATCCTAAAAAGGTTTGAACCGTTGGCAGCCCCTTTTCATTGTTTCTATTTGTGTGGCCCACTTGATTTTTTGATCATCCTTATTTTTTGTTTAGTGCCTTGACATGAGCTTCAAAAACGGATGGACAGGGTGGATTTCTCACAAACATCATGGTGTGGCTCACGTACGGTGGGGTCAAAGTCAGACTCCTCACGTCATTCAAAAATCATGTCACGCGGAAGGGAGAAGGGCTCTCAGGGGTTGGAGGCTAGGTGGGGCCACCATTGTGCTTGTGATAAATCACTTGTCCATACGTTTTGCCATGTCATTTTATGGCATGAGTCCAAAAATAAGGTACATTGAGATCTCAGGTGACCACACCACACCACACCACAGGAAACAATGCTAATTTAACGCCCATCATTAATGGCTTTCTAAGGCTAATCGCGGTGTTTATTTGCCATCTAACTTGTTGATTAGGTCACTTAGACCTGGATGAAGGGAAAACAAAAATATCGGCTTGATCCATAACTTCTATAGCAGCCTAAGAAGTTCTCAATGGTAGGCATTCAATTCCCATTGTTTCCAGTGGTGTGGTCCACTTGATCTTTGCATGTGCTTTAATTTTTTTCATCATGCCTTAAAATGAGTTGGCAAAATGGATGGACACTGTAGATAAAAAAATATATGTTATGGTGGGGCCCACGAGCACCATTTAGCTGCTAGGAGCGTGAGTAACGTTAGATTGTAGTGGGAGTCGTTAAATAGGGGTATTCTCATCATTTAGAAAGTACGTTATTTTATCCCTATACATAGGAGACGGTGGACAGTGATATGACTTACTAATTAAAATGATAGGCACTGACATGGAAATAGGCCAAAAGCAAGCACTATTTTGTCAACAGCCCAAAAGGTAAGCGGATAGATGACAATAACCCTTAAATAATTGATTTATTGTAGAGTAGTTGATTTCTAAAATGATGATTTATTCATGATATATGATCCTAAATTATTTATTTTAGCAGATAATGGTTTGATTTTGAGTTCATATTTTATTCTTGATATTTTGTGATGGGTTATAAGTGTATATGGAATGTGATTGCATAAACTTAGATTATAATTATCTCTTATAATAGAACACGAGATTAGAATCATCTCGTACTAATCTTTCATTTTGTTTGAAAGATTGCCAACATTGCGGACTAATTTACATCTTGACCATCTGCTCTATGTCCACCAATCAGCTAGTTAGGAAATGGCCGCCACATTGTACAGTTTGTCATTGCCCGCTTATGAACAATGACACTCCGCGTTTTTCTCTTTCTAGTAGTACCTTGATGGATGGGACCCACCATCTTGACCTCTCCCACCGTTTCGACCTATATGAAGCTACCCATGACGCTGGATGCCCAAGCACATAGTGTTGGAGTACGAGCGATTGGCCCCGCAGCATAAGCGAGCGTGGAGTAATCTAACGAGGAACAAACACAATGCAATCATACACTAAGCAAATTAACACACACAAGAGGCAATCTGAATTTTATGTGAAAAAGCCCCTCACGGGTAAAAAATCATGGCACAAAGCGACACCAATCCACTATGAATCAAAAGTTATAAGAGCATGAAGAAAACTTCCACTGAATTCAAGCCCACAAGAGAAAACCCAAGCTTTCCAAGAGGAAAACCAACGTAGCCCTTCCTCTAAAGCTCTTTCTCTCACTCTAAAACTCTCTCTCTCTCTCTCTCTCTCTCTCTCAACCTTTGTACATCTAGGATACCTAATTCACGTATTACACTTCCTTAAATAAGAAGAAACCCGAATTAGAAATATCCCAACACAAGAAACCATGCAAGATCACGCAAAAACTACTCCACCAACTTTGTAGTCCGCGCACGGTCGGACGCCCGACCCAAACCCATCAAGCACCCCCACAAATTCAAAATTTGTCCAGAAAGTTCTAGTAAGAATCCAACCAATTTCGGGCGCCCTCCCAAACCTCTTCGGGCGCCCAACCAACAGTGGTTGAGCCCCCTACAGGCAAAAAAAGAGAACAATGATTTCAACTTCCAAAAGCCATGTTGGGTGTTCTTGGGCGCCTGACACCCCTTGGTGTCCAAGATTGAAGGCAAAACCTTAAAAATCTCCACCGTGATTTCAATCTTCGATCGCTCCACTTCTTCAAAACTCTATTCTTCATCTCTACTTCGCCTCTTTCATAGTTCCATTGCTTCTCGTACCTCCAACTTATTCTTGCACCTTCACCACCCGCTCATTCATGTGGCCCTTTCGCGCATGCCACACACGAGCAACCGTGAATTCCGCTGCCGATCCCACAACTCCACTGTGAATAGTGCTCCCAATCACCTTATAAAGGTTGTCGCACCTCCGTGCCTTTATCATCACACGTGCTCTCTTTGCCACTTTACAATACCGATCACAACCGATGAAACTCCACCCTTTCGCCTCGAGTGTACCAAGAGATATCACATTTTTCTTCATCTCAAGGACATGCTTCACACTTTCAAGGATTCATTTGACCCCGTCGAATATCCTAATGCACACCAAACCAATACCCACCACCTTGTGAGTGTAGCCATCGCTCACAAACACCGATCCACTATCATAATCTCTATACGTCATGAATGAACTCCGGTCAGGACATACGTGACATGATGCACCTGAATCCAAGAGTCACTCTCTACCAAGAGACCTTATGTCGGATACAGTCAATACATTACAAACATCACCACCATCCTCTACGATATTAGTTCCCTTAGAAAAATCTCTGGACTTCTCTTGCTTCGCCCTAAAGTTTGGACAATCCCTCTTCACGTGCCCTTCTTCCCCACAATTCTAGCATATTACCTTGCTCTTCCACTTGCCCTTGGATTTAGATCTTGATGACGAAGATCCCCCACCCTGCTCAGAATTCCTCCCCATTATAACCAGTGCCTCATCCGTAGAAGAACCAATGTTGCCGCTTTTCTTTCTCATTGCCTTCGCCTGAAGGGTTGAGATAACGGTTTCCATGCCAATGGTCTCCCTACCTGCATACAACGAATCCTTAAGCGACTTATATCATTATGGAAGAGAATTCAATGGGATAAATGCTTGATCCTAGTCATTCATCGGTTCATTGTTGAGCTCTTAATTGTGCATATTCTAACAACAATTCATTACTCATTATGCATGGTTTTCATGATTTAAAGACTAATCTAATGCATGGATTTGTGATTGTAGGAATGAGAGGGAGACTTCACAAATTCATAGTTAAAAGAGTCACTTTGTATTCATTGAAGATCAATAGAACAAGTGCTAAAAGGTGGAAGAAAGAAGCAAAAGAGAAAGAGAAGAGATAAAGAAGAAAATCTGGAATTTTGTTCTTAGACCTGTTTGTAGACCGGTCGCCAGACAGGTTTACAGTGTATTTTTGGACTTTTTTTCTCCTCTTAGACTGGTTGCTAGACCGGTCGTCAGACAGGTCGAGATGAGTCCAGAAACACAAAACTCACTGGACTGTTTTTGAGGTTTTGAGACCGGTCGTGCGACTGGTCGTTCATGAGCTTAGACTGGTCGTGCGACCGGTTGTCAGCGTAACAGAGCTTGTCCGTGAAGCTTTGATTTTCTCTGCGCAATTGCGTGATTTCTTGCGCAATCTGAAATCTTCTGCTCCAACTTATAAAAGGCCACCTCCACTCTCTTCCTTGGGCATCTAGCAACGTGGGGAGCAAAGGATTCAAGACCTAGAAGGCTTCCTTGCTTCCTACAACTAATTTTTTTTCTTTTTTTAATTCTAGTTCTAGTTTTAGTTTTATTTTTAATATGCTTTTCATTAGTTAATCTCTTAGCTAGAGCTAAGAGGTGAACTTTATCGTTTTCTTAGATTGTTTAATTCGTTTTATTGGTTTCAAGTTGGATTTCTATTGAAGAACAATGGTTTGAAGTTTAAATAAAGTTCTAAGTAGTTTTTCTTAATCTTATGATGGCTCATGGATGTTTAGAAGAATTGCTTGAGTTCTTAACTGTTTTGAGTTAGTCTAGACCTGTATGATCCGAAGAATTGGAATACGCTCTAGATCTATGATCCTCATGTGGGAGCTTCATACCAAAAGTCTATTTTTCTAAGAATTTCTGAAGTATGTGAGATTGTGTATTTGATTTGGATCAAGTTCAACTCATGATCTAGTTTTATCTTGTGACAGGATTTAATGATGATTATGGTTGTGATCTTAACCTATTGGAATTGGGACTGACCTATGCAATTGAGTGTGCTCAAGTCCTAGCTTGCATTGAGAGAATCATGTACATGAATCATACATGTGACAGATTGATTGTTTTAACAGCTCTATTATCAGACTAGATAAAACTTAATTTCGATTCTAGTTGAGTATTGAGAAACCATAGTGAATTATGCATCTAAGGAGAGCTATAAGTGGATCCTTGATGCTCTAGTTATCTTTTCATTATCAGATTTTCTATTTTATGTTCAAAACCAATTTCACAAACCTCTTAAGATTCTAGTTATTAGGATAGTTTGAATTGTTTACTTCCTTCCCTGTGGATCGACCTCGGTCTTATCGAGATTATTACTACATGGCAACCCTACACTTGGGGAAGCGAACATTCATTTATGTTAACGCCGGATTTGGTAACAGGATCCTCCAGACGTTCACCTTCCTTTAAGCTAGCTCTCCTTGGAACCTGAAAGAATATAAGAGAAAGCTAAGGGTGGCCGGCGTCCAGCCGTTAGCCCTCCGAAGCTTAAGTCAGATAGGATATGGTTAAAAGGAAACTAACCATTTAGGAGTTTAGAGATTGTGTATTATCTACCTTTACCACCTATAGGATTATTTATTTATGCAGATCTGAGTGGTCCAGTCCGTTACGCAAGCCATTAAGATTACTGCTAATTTTTTAGGATAAGGAGCTTATCCTACCAATCCTTAGATAAGGGGATAGACTAACCGTTCTATACGTCCAACTGATTACGTCTCTTGATGGAGATCCCCCATGGTTCGGTGCTACAGATAGAAACAAACCCAAATCGGCCTATATGGGCTGCTGGTACTATAAGCTGAGGTACGTCATTACCAGAGACCAGAGACCAGGGTTGCTCACATGTCGGGAGCTGCTCGCGAACCGGGCTGCTCGCATGACGGGAGCTGCTCTCGAGTTCGGGTGCTCTCATGTTGAGATGCAACGCCTTTCAATGACCACGAGCCGAGCTGCTCACAGGTCGGGAAAGATGTTCCTTACTTTCCTAATATTCGACCATCGACCACAAAGGCTCAAGAACTCGGTGACTGTGTGCCGTACTTGTCTAATGTGCGAGACTCGACCAGGTGGGCTCGCGAGTCGAATATTGCTATAAGGGTACTCTCACGTCTCGGGTTCTTGCGAGAACTCCGATCACCGTGATTTGACTATAACAGATGCCCCCAAGTCCTTACTGCCAAGAAGTCTAAGGGAAGGACTTGCTTACTGTCACGCATAACCGCCTAATACCTTTATCGGAAATGAAGCCGTACATGATTGGGCTGGCATTAATGAGCGCCAGCCTTCCGCAGCTTTTCTCGACCAAGAGGAAATGAAGAGACGCTCACCACGTGTCTCTAGGATTAATAGCCTGTTCGACTGCTGTGCCAAACGGGTGGTCGCCACGTGTCACTAAATCCTGCGGAATGATTGCTTATAAATATACGGAGTCCGCCAAATCTTTAGATTTTCACGGAAGTTTTCGAAGCTTTTCCTCTTTCCTCACTCTCCTGGTATCCTTTTCTTCCTCCGGTGTCATTTTCTTCTCTGATATCTCTGATATAATCCGCTTCTTCCTTTTTCTTCCCTTCTTTTAATAAAAATGGCTGGAGACTCCGAAGAGGAGACCGTCCCTCTGGGGGATGCCACCCCGGAATCTTCTTCCTCCAATAATGCAAGGGTTTCGGTGCGTAGGTATACCGCATCTAGGTATCCATCCATCTTATCGGAGGAATAGTTAAGTGAGTTACGGGAGAGATACCAAATCCCTGACTCAATCATTCTCCGGTTACTTGGAGAGGGAGAAACCCCGGATTCTCCTCCCCCCCAGTTGTGTTGCCCTATATGAATATTTTTTCATTCTTGGGGTACGTCTCCCCCTCCACCCCTTCATTCGCGGCGTACTTCGGAGCTATAAGATTGCCCCCCGGCAACTTATAGTAAATGGGTGGAGGGTAGTCCTGAGTTCCTTCGCTCTCTGGGCGTAAGCCGGTAATGGAGAGTTAACCATCGAAGAATTTCTCCGGATGTACCAACTTAAGAAGGCACCCTCAAGCGAAGGCTGGTACTATCTCTGTTACTAGCATCGGGATAACTTTGTCCTGGGGAAGCCCACTTCAAGTTACCCCGGGTGGAGGAAACGGTGGTTTTATGCTTCCGGGAGCTGGGAGTCTGAGACAAGATCTTCGTCTGGGGGCCCTGGCGTGAACCGCTTTTGCTGTGAAGGTGGGCATAGTTTCACACTTCGTAGATTTTTGCGAGTCAATTTAGGGTTTTCTGATTTCTGCTTCTATGACTTATACTCGTATTTGCAGGTGTTCCGACTTTGACGAAGCCAAGCTTGAAGGGAGGGATTCACGAGAAAATCGTGAAGGTATACAAGTTGCCTGCTCCCGACAGGCATATCGAGGCTTGTCTATCATCCCCTCGACTCGCAGCGGCAGGACTGATATCACGCGAGGAGCTCGCGATGACCAATGCTGGGGAGAAAAGAGGGTTGCTACCTCGCCTCAAGGGTACGAACTCGAAGAGGCAGAAGAAGACGCCTGCCAGTCCTTCTCATCTGTCTAATCGGACGGGTGTCGCCCAAACTCCCCCTCTCAAGGTTGCGGTGGCCGTGCCAGCTGCTCCTGCTCCTGTCGCTCCTTCACTAATGGTTCCTCCCGAACCACCAGTTATTAATATTATTGATAACTCCCCGAGGGACGACGGGGTGGGGTCAAACTGCCCCCCAGTTAAAGAATCTCGAGAGCCTGAAGGTGCTCGCGAGTTGGCTCCTGCTCGCGAGTTGGATCCTTCTCGCGAGCCGGCTACTGCTTAAGTTGCGAGCCCAGCTGGACTGGTAGTAGCCCAGCTTTCCGGTAGTAGAGCATTCACCGTCCCCCATCATCTCCACCCCATCTACAAATTCCTTTTTGACAAGATTTCCCCCCAGACCTTCGGCACCCTTCCCGAGCCAAGTCCTGAAAACCTCTTCCTCGAGGTAGGAGTGAGGATGGTACAGGTAACTTATTTTTAATTTGATCCTATTGTTTTGCCTTCTTTTTATTTGCTCCCGAGTCTTTATCTCAGAACCTTTATTCTGTTCTGTAGGGCTTGGACCTCATTCTACAGCCGAGGCGTGACATCCTTGCCGCCCGTCGTGTGATAGATGAGGCTGATGGGAAGAGGATTGCTCTGGAGAAAGCGGTCCATGGAAGGGACCAAGTCATCAAGTCTCGCGAGACCCTGATCGTGAAGATGACTAAGGAGAAAAAGATCCTTATTGAGAAGATCCAGGTCCTGATCGATAGGTACCAGGCTTTAGACTCCAACTTTGCCAAGCTCGCGGAGTTGAAAGAGAAGGCAGAGAGAGAGAGAGAGAGAGAGAGAGATCTTCCGCAAGACAAGATCTCGTTGGAGGGGCTGCTCGCAAAGGTCAAGTCGCAGCTCAAGTAAGCTATCGACAATTTGGAAAAAGAGCGCTCCAGTCTCGCGCAGCTCAAGGACGACTCGATCCACTGGGATGAGGAGAGAGTAGCCCTTGTTAAGATGCTCTCTGAAGAAGGAGCTCGAGCTATCACGGAGTTCCGAACTTCGCAGCTGTACGACGAAGAGAGATATGAGTCGTATGATGCTGGTCGCGACTTCGCACTACGAGTAGTGCAACGGATGTCCCCATCTTTTGATATGGGTGAATTCGAGAAGGTCGTGGCCATCATAGCTGCGGAGGAGAGAGCAACTATCGAGAATGAAGTGACCGAGGTCACTCAAGCTGGAGGGGTCGCCGAAGTGGGCCCTGAAGTCGAGAGTGCTGCTCCTCCTTCAACCGATGCGCGAGAATGATTATCTCCTTCTTCTCTCTTTTTTGTATGTATTGAATTCTCTTTATAAACAACTAGACCTTGTAATCTATTGAGATGAAATGAAAGAAGACACCTTTTGATGATATTGTTGGGGTTTTATCTCTCCTTTCTTTCGCTCTTTCTTGCTTATATGCTGAATGCCTTCATACTTAACTCAGATGAGCTAGGCTCAATCCGGGGGTCTTGGTGACCATGTCCGCGTGGAGATAGACTGATCTATCGATTGAGGCTTTGACCCTACCAAGGGTAGGTAATTGGCCAAGAGAGTGTGTGTATTCTCTTCGGGGCTATTCGGGTCCGAATAAACGGAGTAGCGACCAAAATACTAATTTTAATCCTACCAAGGGTAGGCAATTGGCCAAGAGAACGTGGATATTCTCTTCGGGGCTATTCGGGTCTGAATAAACAGAGTAGCGACCAAAATACTAATTTTAATCCTACCAAGGGTAGGCAATTGGCCAAGAGAACGTGGATATTCTCTTCGGGGCTATTCGGGTCCAAATAAATGGAGTAGTGACCAAAAATACTGTCTTTGATTGATATTTATTCGAATGTCGTCTAACATTACATCGGATTAAGGAAAATGCCATAGTAAATGTTCCACATGCCAAGGGCGACGTACGGGTCTTCCCTGCATATCTTCAAGATAATAAGTACCGGGTCGCACAATTTTGATGACTCAATATGGGCCTTCCCAATTTGGATCCAGCGAATGAGCAGGAGCTCCGAGGTTCTGTCTAAGGACCAAATCACCGAGCTGGAAACCTCTAGGCCGAACTTTAGCATTATGATAGCGAGCGATGCGCTGCTGATACGTTACTGCTCGTAGCTGGGCGACATCTCTCCGCTCTTCCAAGAGGTCGAGATGAAGTAGAAGACCTTCCTGATTATGGATGGGATCATACTGCTCGATTCGATATGAAGGTACTTGAACTTCAACTGGTACTACTGCGTCGGTACCGAATGCTAAGGAAAAGGAGTTTCACCTGTTGATGTGCGAGTCGTAGTCCTATATGCCCATAAGACTTCTGGCAGGAGTTCTGGCCACAGGCCTTTACACTCACCGAGCTTGGTCTTTAGATGATGCTTGATAATTTTATTCACTGCTTCAACTTGCCCATTTGCCTGAGGATGATATGGAGAAGTGCGGATATTGCGTATCTTCCATTTTTTACAAAATTCATCGAAAGCGGCGTTGTCGAATTGCTTTCCATTGTCGGTGATTATAGTGTGGGGGATCCCATAACGGCATGCGATATTTCTCCATACAAACTTAGTGGTCTGTTTCTCGGTGATTCTGGCTAATGGCTCTGCCTCGGCCCATTTGGTGAAATAATCGACTCCCACGATTGCGAACTTGTTTTGACCTTTCCCGATAGGCAAGGGCCCGATGATATCGACTCCCCATTGGGCGAAAGGCCAAGGGCTATCCATTGGCGTCATTTGCTCGGATGGAACATGAGGTATAGGAGAATATCGCTGGCACTTGTCACAATTTTTAGAGAATTCGATCGCATCTGGCTTCATAGTGGGCCAGTAGTATCCTTGCCTCATCTCCTTATATGCTAGAGATCGTCCCTTTAGGTGGTTACCACATGCCCCCTGGTGTATTTCATCTAGAACACGATGTGCTTCTTCTGGGTGAAGACACCTTAAATAGGGCAAAGAGAAACTCTTACGTAATAACATTCCATTTTGTAAAGTATACCTGGCAGCTCGATGACGAATTTGTCGTGCGGATTTCTTGTTGTCTGGAAGATGTCCATCCCTGAGATAGAGGAGAATGGAGTTCATCCAATACGGAGAGGGATGGATCGCGATCACTTGCCCAGGAGTTGCTTGATCGATACTCGGGGTCCGAAGGTGCTCGATAGGAATTGAATGTGATAACTCAGCTTCTGAAGAGGAAGCAAGTTTTGCCAAAGAATCTGCAAGTTTGTTCTTCTCGCGAGGGATGTGGATCATTTTATAATTTTTCAGCTTCGCGAGCAGGATGAGCACTCGGGATTTGTATAACGCCATCCTTTCTTCTTTTGCTTCAAATTCGCTGAGTACCTGATTGACTATGAGCTGAGAGTCACTATGAATTAGTAGATTTTGAATTGAGAGGACATTTGCCAATTCGAGGCCAACGATCAGAGCTTCATATTCTGCTTCATTATTTGAGATGCGAGAATCAAACCGTAAAGCGTATTGGAAATGCGACCCATCTGGAGCAACTAGAATAAGGCCTGCTCTGCTACTGGTGGCCCGTGAGGACCCGTCCACGAAGAGTGACCAAGGTGGCTGGTCGCTGGTCGCGGGATTATCGCCGGGAGAGGAGTATGTAAATTAGGCGATGAAGTCTGCCACGGCCTGGCCCTTGATTGCGGTCCTGAGGCAGAACAAAATATCGTGCTCGCTGATCTCGACTGCCCATTTAGTTAATCGTCCTGAAACCTCGAGTTTCTGAAGGACCTGCCATAATGGGTGATTTGTTGGCACTAATATAGCGTCGGCTTGGAAGTATGGTCGCAGTTTCCGAGCAGCCGTGACTAAAGCGAGGGCCAACTTTTCCATATTAGAATACCGAGTTTCGGCATCCACCATTGATCGACTAATATAATAAACGGGCCTATGTACCCCAAAATCTTCTCTTATTAGAGCGGCGCTGACGGCCGTAGAAGACACAGCTAAATAATGAAGAAGTTCTTCGTGCGCCACAGGTTTAGATAAAACGGGGGGTGCATTCATATATTGCTTCAGTTGTTGAAACGCTTCTTCGCATTGCGGTGTCCACTCCCAACCAGATTTGGCGGTGGCTCGGAGGAGTTTAAAGAAGGGTAAGCACTTGTCCGAGGCCCGCGAAATGAACATGTTTAATGATGCGATGCAACCCGCCAAACGTTGGACATCTTTGAGAGTGGTCGGAGACTTCATTTCGATCAATGCTCTTATTTTTTCAGGATTTGCCTCGCTCCCTCGCTGACCAACCATAAATCCGAGAAACTTTCCAGCGGACACACCAAACGCACATTTCTCCGGATTTAGTTTCATCCGATACCTCCTCATTAAGCCAAAGGCTTCACGAAGGTCTGCAAGGTGGTCATTGCCTATGACGATTTTCACGAGCATGTCGTCAACATAAACCTCCATATTCCTGCCGATTTGTGTGGCGAATATTTTATTGACGAGGCGCTGGTAGGTGGCCCCAGCATTTTTAAGACTAAAAGGCATTACCTGGTAGCAATACAGATCTCGGTCGGTTATGAAGGTGGTATGCTGGCTATCAGGCGGATACATCATAATCTGATTGTAACCAGAATAGGCGTCCATGAAACTTAGCAGGGCATGCCCTTCCGTTGAATCAACCAGCGGATCTGTTCGCGATGTCGAGAAGCTGTCTTTTGGACACGCTTTGTTCAAATCGGAATAGTCAACGCACATCCTCCATTTACCTTTAGTTTTTCGAACGAGAACCATGTTCGCAACCCACTCTGGGTAGTCAACTTCTTTTATAAAATTGACTGCAAGCAACTTTTCAACCTCAGCCTTGATTACCATTTGCCTTTCTGCAGTGAAGGCACGTCGGCGTTGATGAATAGGTTTATACTTCGGATCAATGTTCAAACAATGCGCCATGACGCTGGGGTCGATGCTCGGCATATCTTTGTGAGACCAAGCAAACACATCTTGGTATTCGGTGAGAAAACGGACCAGATCTTCTCAAAAGACGCTGGTTAAAGAGGACCCAATGTATACGACTTTGGTCAAATCGTCTTCGGTTAAGTGGATTTCCACTGTCTCTTCTCCGGGAGCTCCTGATTGGAGAGCATTTTCTCTTGGATCTAATGAGGTAGCCGTCGGAAGGCTTGGTGAATCTTGTGTCACCATCATAACTGGTGTCGTCTGAGCCTTCTTTCAGTCTTGTACGGCTATCTCATAACACGACCGGGCTTCCTTTTGATTTCCTCGTACAATCCCAACACCATTTGGGGTAGGAAATTTGATGCATAAATACAAAGGATGTAAAGCTGCTCCAACCTTGTTGAGCGATGATCGCCCTAAAATGGCGTTGTATGCTGACCTCCGATCCACCACGAGGAAATTAACGAAGATAGTTGTTTTCGCTGGACATTCTCCAAAGGTGACTGGGAGGTCGATGCTTCCTTCTGGTGTTACCACCTCGCCCCCGAAGCCGACGAGGGGAGTTGAAACTGGTTTGAGTAGGCTTCTGGCTAGTGCCATTTTGTTGAAAGCCTCAAAGTAGAGAATATCTGCAGAGTTACCTGTATCCACCATAATGCGATGAGTAAAAAATTTGATACCTTTAGTGCGACCACGATGGAGTCTTCGTGAGGGAAGTGGATCCCCTCTGCATCCTCGAGGGAGACGGAGATTGGAGGATGGCCGAATTCTGACTTGTTGAGCGTCTGCTCCAACCAGTAGATATGCTGGGGTTTCTTAGACGCCTTACGAGTATAAGCTTTCCTCGAAGCTTGAGAATCTCCCCCACAAGCTGGCCCTCCGGCAATGGTTTGTATTATGATGGTGAGGTGACTTCTTCTGGTGTGATGCGCCTTCCGTGCTTTTAGGCGACCGACCTTGGCGAACAACATAATCTTGGAGATGACCTTTCCAAATGAGAGCTTCGATCTGATCTCGTAGAGATATGCAATCTTGGGTACTATGCCCATGATCTTTGTGGAAATAACAAAACTTGCTCTTATCTCTCTTTTCCGGATCAGATTTGATCTTTACAAGCCATTTCACATATGGTTTATGCTTGATCTCCATTAGTACCTTTTCAGGAGATCGGTTGAGAGGAGTGTAGTTATGATATTTACCAGAATAAATCTTTTTGGGAGAGCGGTCCCGTCGATCGGGCCGGTATTTCTTATCTGGGGGCGAGATTTCATCCGGCTTGCGCTTCTTGCCCTATATACCATGACGTGCCAATGTAACTTCTTCTGCATTGATATATTTTTGAGCTTTTGCTTGGAATTCCGTCATGGTTTTTGGAGGGTTCTTATCTAGGGCGAATCAAAATCTCTAGCTTGTGATTCCGGCAATGAGGGCGGTGAGGCCTTTTCTTCGGTGTAACCTTCAGTTTGGAGGGCTTCTGTAGTGAACCGTACAGTGAATTCTTTTATCGTCTCTCCATACTGCTGTTTCAAATCCATTAGGTGAGATGCCGGCTTTTTAGTGCGGATGCTTCCCATGAATTGAGAGAGGAATAGCTTCGATAGCTGGGCGAAAGACCCAATGGATCGGGGTTTTAGCCCCCGGAACCATGTACGAGCTGCCTCCTTTAAGGTTAGGGAAAAAGCCCTACACATGATTTCTGACCCATGCCCCTCCAGCTCCATAAGAGACCTATATGTTTCCAGGTGTTCGAGAGGATCGCCAATACCGGTGTATGGGGTGATGACGGGCGTGCGATACTTCCTGGGTAAAGGTGCTCCCATGACTTCGCAGGTGAAAGGAGACTCGAATCGATGTATCGACGCCACAGCAGCTGATGGTCGATTTGCCTGGTATCGTTGTTCCATGTCGTCGAAACGATCATGGATTATCTTAAGATCTCCTTCCCATGGTAAGGTATAACCTGACGTTTCGACGGTGGACCCCTGAGATTGCTGTTGCCGGGAAGTATTAGAGTGTATGGAATGCAGGGGTAGTACAGGGGCTTGATTGTTGAGTGGTATTCGATTCGATGGAGGATGATTTGGTTGGACTTGTGGTTCATCTGCGGAATGTCTGGAAGCCACTGGTATAGGTTGCGCTGGTAACCCTTCGGAAGGTTGCCGCTGGGCCTCCAGGAAATGCTGATTAAGCGATTAGACAAGGCTTGGAATCCGGCGTTGAGGGTTAGGAGTGTTTCCGAGGAGACGCATGACATCTTCTTGATTCCCAGAAACATCAAATTGCGGGTTTTGCAATGGCACATTAGGGTCTCCCTGAGGTAGGCCCGTCGAAGTACTTTGAGGGATAGGTGCCTGTTCGGTAGTGTCAGGAGGAGGTAGCGTCTGCCTTGAAGTGGAAGGATGAACTGTCTTTTTGGGAGGCATGGTGGGAGGATTTTGATCAGTGATTGAGAGCGGCTAATTTTGGCGATCAAGTTCCCACAGACGGAGCCAACCTGTTAACGTCGGATTTGGTAACAGGATCCTCCAGACGTTCACCTTCCTTTAAGCTAGCTCTCCTTCGAACCTGAAAGAATATAAGAGAAAGCTAAGGGTGGCCGGCGTCCAGCCATTAGCCCTCCGAAGCTTAAGTCAGATAGGACATGGTTAAAAGGAAACTAACCATTTAGGAGCTTAGAGATTGTGTATTATCTACCTTTACCACGTGTAGGATTATCTATTTATGCAGATCCGAGTGGTCCAGTTCGTTACACAAGCCATTAAGATTACTGCTGATTTTTTAGGATGAGGAGCTTATCCTACCAATCCTTAGATAAGGGGATAGCCTAACCGTTCTATACGTCCAACTGATTACGTCTCTTGATGGAGATCCTCCATGGTTCAGAGCTACAGATAGAAACAAACCAAAATCGGCCTATATGGGCTGCTGGTACTATAAGCTGAGGTACGTCATTACCAGAGACCAGAGACTAGGGCTGCTCACATGTCGGGAGCTGCTCGCGAACCGGGCTGCTCGCATGACGAGAGCTGCTCGCGAGTCTGGGTGCTTGCATGTTGAGATGCGACGCCTTTCAATGACCACGAGCCGAGCTGCTTACAGGTCGGGAAAGATATTCCGTACTTTCCTAATATTCGACCATCGACCATAAGGGCTCAAGAACTCGGTGACTGTGCGCCGTACTTGTCTAATGTGCGAGACTCGACTAGGTGGGCTCGCGAGTCGAATATTACTATAAGGGTACTCGCACGTCTCGGGTTCTTGCGAGAACTCCGATCACTGCGATTTGACTATAACAATTTACATCCATCAACTTGTAAATAGGCCTATTAAAATTGTTGATGTGGTGGTAAGTGCTAAGAACAAAATGTGAGTGTGAAGCACAGTATAGTTGTTAAATTTTGTAGACAATAGTATAGTGCATGAGGTTGTGTGAGCAAGCCAAGTTCTTTGAGAATATAAGAGTCAACCTAAACAAACTTATCAAGATTAAGACTATCGACTCTGCAACAGAAGTTGCGGCAAAGCTTCAAAGATAAACCATATATGCCAAAGGTAATATTGACCATAGGGATGACCTAGGTTAGATGATTTTATATGACTTTTAAGTTAATCACTCTAATCTCTTTTAAAGTCATATTTCAAGGAAATTCAGCTAGCCTAACCCTGAATTCGGTCAACCCAAGAATCTTTGGCCAGCCTAGGAACTTCGGTCAAGTTTTCAGCAAGTGTAATTGAAAAATTTAGAAAATGTTCGGTCAGGCCGACCCTGTGTTCGGCCAGCCGAATGTTGAGCTCTTAATTTATACATATCCTAACCCCATTTGCATCACATTTTATGCATGTTTCTATGTTTAAAAGACAATCTAATGCATTTTTTGTGATTGTAGGAATGAAAGAGAGATTTCATCCAATTGATGACTAATGAACACATTTTGAAGCCTTTTAATGATGATTGAAGATGGGCTAAAGGAGGAAGAAGAAGCAAGGAAAGGAGAGATAGAAGAGGAGAGAAATTTAGCCAAAACCCATAGGCTAGACCGGTCTGCCGGCCTTCACAAATCACTCCAGCAACTGCTGGAGCTCTCTCAAACAAGCCAAAGACAGGTTCGACTGGTCGGCCATGCACAATTCTTCAGATTTTTGAATTTTCCAGCAGCTTCTTTAACAAGCTCCACTTTTATGCACGCTGTGTAAGTAGTTACACAATTCTGAAAGTTTTTGAGTCGGTTGAGCTTCAATACTATAAAAGGATACCTAAGGCTCGTTCCTAAGAAATCTTATAAACTAAGTTTCCTAAGTGCTTATCTAGTACTAGACTAGAAGGAGTTCTTATCTTTGATTTAATTTGAGATAGATGTTTATATATTGATTTTGGTTTAATAGAAGTTTAATTCATGCTTTTAAATTAAGTCTAGTGATAAGACTTGAGGATGAATCATGAATGTGATCTTTCTTGTTTTGTGAAGGATTGAGTTGTGTGATTTGTGTTGAGCTCTTAATTGTGCATATTCTAACCCCAATTCATCACTCATTATGCAAGGTTTTCATTATTTAAAGACTAATCTAATGCATGATTTTGCGATTGCAGGAATGAGAGTAGACTTCACCCAATTGGAGACCAAAAGGATCCATTTAGAACCTTGGATGAAGACCCAAGATGGGCCGAAGAAAGAAGAAAGCAGAGAGAGAAGAAAGAAAGAAGGAAATGAAGAAGAATAAGGCCAAGACCGGTCGTGACCGGTCGGCCAGGAGGGCCACGATCGGTTTAGACCGGTCGGCTACCTCTTCCCAGCTCTCTGGACCAATGACCAGTTGGTCTGACCGGTAGGCCAACAGGCCCTGAATTCGCTGGACTGATTAGTGAACAGGCTAGACAAGTCATGACCGGTCGACCAGCCCAGTCCGACCGGTCCAGACCGGTCGGCCATGTGTTTAAAATAGAAATTTCTATTTTGGGCGCCGATTTTCTCTGCGCAATGCTGTACTCTTACGTAAATTTTAGATGATTCCGATGCGGCGGAACCTCCTCACTATAAAAGGACACCTAGGGATCGTTCCTAGGGTATCTTAGAAGAGTTTGAGCAAGGTGGGAGGTAGCAGAAGTGGATTTCGGAGTTCCACAACTCCTTCTAGTTTTCTTTCTTGTTTTTTATATTTTTCTTAATTGTTTCATGTTTCCTTGGATCATGAACGGCTAAACCTCTTAGCTAGGGCTAAGAGGTGAAGCTTGTAGTGAATCTAAGATGTTTCAATTCGCTTAAATTGGTTTTAAGATTGGATTTCATGTTTATGAACAATGGTTTGAAGTTTAATTCAAGTTCTAAGTAGTTCTTCTTAGTTTTATGATGACTCATGGATGTTTGGAAGAAGTACTTGAGTTCTTAATCGTTTTGTGTTAGTCTAGACCTGTATGATCGGAGGAATTGGAGTACGCTCTAGTACTATAATCTTCATGTGGGAACTTCCTACCAAAGTTCTACTTTTTCTAGAATTTTGTTGTATGTGGGGCTGTGTACGTGATTTGAATCAAGTTCAAGTTATGATCTAGCTTTGTCTTGTGACAGGACTTAATGATGGTTATGATTGTGAACTTAGTCTATTGGAATTGGGACTAACCGATGCAATTGAGTATGCTCGTCCTAGCTTGCATTGAGTAAATGATGTACATTAAGCTTACATATGGCAGATTGTTGGTTTTAACAGCTCTATCATCTGACTAGATAGATCTTAATTTTGATTCTAGTTGAGAAAGTGAGAAACCACAGTGAATTGAGCATCAATGATTGCTACAAGTGGATCCTTGAACCCCTAATGCCTTTTATTAATTGATTAATTCATTTTAAGTTCAAAATTGCTATTCACATCAATCTCCTTGAAAACTTATTTGTTAGCTTCTTAGTAGACATTATTGGAAGTAATTTGTGAATTCCTATATAAGTCCCTGTGGATCGACCTCGGTCTTACCGAGATTATTACTACATCGCAACCCTACACTTGGGGAAGCGAACAATTTGATACACCTAATGCCTTAGTTGATTATGAGAGAACCATATAGTAGATAATCCATCTATGTTAGATATATTGTGATGATTTGATTGCTCTATATTCCGATTGGGTAGGGATAGAACTCCGATTCTAATTGAGTTATTGTTGAGCTCATAATTGTGCATATTCTAACCCCAATTCATCACTCATTATGAATGATATACATGTTTAAAGGACCAACTTAATACATGATGTGTGATTGTAGGAACAAGATGGAGAGTTCACCATTTGAAAGCTAAATGAGGCTCCTTACAAGCATTGAAGACCATAGGATGAAGTATTGAAGGAAGATCAAAGAGAAGAAAGCAAGGAGAGAAGAGGAAAGAAGAAAGAAAGAAAGAAAGAAAGAAGAAAATGGCCAAGACCGGTCAAGACCGGTCGGCCAAAGCAGCCAGACCGGTCAAGACCGGTCGGCCACTCATCCATTGCCAAGAATAGAAGGACTGCCTAAGCCCGACCAGTTATGACCAGTCGGGCATAATTGCTGACTAGTCAGGGAGATGGTCCGACCGGTCATGACCGGTCGGCCATTGCTACTGGACAAGGGCCAAGCCAGTCCGACCGGTCATGACCGGTCGGCCAGCGTAAACAACCACTTTCTATTTCGGATTTTTGAAATCTTCTGCGCAATAGCGTAAGATTACGCAATTTCTGGAGTTCTCTTGCATATTGGACTCCTCCAAGCTATAAAAGGACTTCATCCCTTCATACCGAAGGAGGCTAGAACGTGGGGATTGCTCAGGAGACGGATTCGACTTCGGATTTCTAGTTTTCTTCCTGTTTTAGTAGTTTTCTATGCTTTTAGAGGCTTTTAGTTCAAGGATGTTAGAGATGAACTAAACCCTCTTAGCTAGGGCTAAGAGGGGAAGCTTTTGATTCGTTTTTGATGGATTAACGCAACCTAGGTTTCCTTTTATGTTTTAATGAATGAATTTTAGTTCAATTTGAGTTTGAATCAAGTACTAGCTTTGGTTTTACTTTGATCTCTTGATGACTCCGGGCTCATGTGATTCTTAGTGATCCCAGCATAGTATCTTAGCTTTTTGAGCATTGTTTATGCTTGTGTAATGCATTGATCTACCATCGACTCCGGGCATGGTAGACGCTTTGATTGCCTTGTATGCAATGGCCTGATTTTCATGTGGGAACTCATGTAACTAAAGTTCTTATCTTTTGTGTATAATCTGGAATAGTCGTTTAGTGACTGATTTTGATTTAATTAGAGTTCGAATCATGAGTTGTAATCAGATCTAGTGACAGGATTTGGTGAAGGCTATGGTTATGAATCTCAACTATATTGGAAAGAGGCTTGGCCTATACAATTGAGTGTGCCCAAGGCCTGAGCGTGATCGTGGGAATCAAATCAGTTAATAAGCACTTATTTTGGATAATTGTTGATTGAACCGCTCTATATTCCTATCAGATAGAGAAAGGAATTTGATTCCGATTGAGTTATGAGAGACCTAGTTGTGTTGATGCATTGAAACGTATCAAGAGTGGATCCTTGGCGCTCTAGTGCCTTTTTAGATTGAAATTACCTTACTCATTCACACTTTAAACCCAAATCTCTGTTTTCCAGCTTTAGTTCTTAATAGGGTCTTAATTACTAGTTGTTTTAGTTAAATTCTGAAGATACCCATACATAAATTTTTCCTCTGTGGGAACGATACTCGGTCTTCCCGAATTATTACTACTTCGCAACCCTACACTTGGGGAGTGAACAGTTATTAGCTTGAATGGTTTGATTTGACATTGTGAATGATTATAAGTGGATCATTGGCACTCTAGTGCGTATTTTTCTGATTTAATAAATAGTTTTATGTTCTTAATTTCCATCCATCAATACAAATTTGAATTTAGCCCATCCTAGTTATAACATTTAGAATTGTTACGATAATCCCTGAGGATCGACCTCAATCTTACCGAGAATTATTACTACATCGCAACCTTGCATCTAAGGTGGGCGAACAAGTTTTTGGCACCGTTGCTTAGTATCTTTTGCTTTAGTAGGTTTTTATCAGAATTTTTCTATTAACAGATTTTATTTATTTTGTAGGATTTTCTTCACTAACTTAGTTCTTCAAATCCGGTAACACCATTCTAACTTAAACTCTTTTGTTTATTAGTTTTTACTTTTATTTTCAGATTTTTAGATTTCAGGTTTAGTTTAGTTTTTGTGTGATTTATGCCCCATTGAGAGCGTGATCATACATCGCGACTTCTAAGTGAGGGAGGTTTAGTTGAAGGCATTGTTAATCACAGATGTTAACGTCAAATTTTGGTAACAGATTCCTCCCAAATATATGCCCCTCTCGAATTGGACTCCCCTCCAAACCTGAAAGCCAAAAGAAGAAAACTAAGGATAACCGACGCTTGGCCGTTGGCCCTCTGAAGCTTAAGTCAGAGGTGACTTGATAGTAGGATGAAGTGTTAAACGTAGGCTTAGAGATTGTGTACCTTTATCATCTGTGAGGCCATCTATTTATACAGATTCGGATGATCCAGTCTGTTATGCAAGCCATTAAGATCACTGCTAATTTCAGGGGATAAGGTTCTTATCCTGTTAATCCTTAGATAAGGGGATGGTCTAACCACTCTAGACGTCTAGCTGATTACGTCTCTTGATGGAGATCCCCCATGGTTCGAAGCTACGAATATAAACAAACCAAAACCGGCCTATATGGGTTGCTAGTACTATGAGACGAGGGGCGTCCTCAGCAGACGACCAGAGAACAGGGCTGCCCATATTGGGAATATCCTTGTTAAATGACCAGAGAGTGGGACTGCTCGTAGAACGGGGATGTCCCCACTCAACTACCAAGGACCAGTCTTGTTCGTATATTAGGAGTGTCCAGTTATCGAGTAGGCTTGTCCAATATATATGAGATGCGACCACATAGGCTCGTTGGACGGGTGATCCGTTCACGACTTGTGGAGGTCAAAGGCGTTCGTGGGTCGCTTATGCGTGACAGTAAAAATTTTCCAGGTTTGTAAGTCTTTGAGCTTCTTCAACGACCAACTTTATTCTATAACAGATGCCCCCCCATGTCCTTAGCGTTGAGCAGCTAAGCGAAGGACTTGACTGTGTATGTAGCCGCCTAGTGCATTTTTGGAAGGAGAAGTCGTACATGATTGAGCCAATATTTATGAGCGCCAACTTTCCACAGCTTTTCGGCCAAAAGAAATGAAGCGGCGCTCACCACGTATCTCGGGAGTTAATGCTCGTGACTGTTCGATTGTTGTGTCAAACGAAGAGTCGTCTCGTGTCAATTAAATCTTGATGAAATGACTGCCTATAAATATCCGGGCTTGCGGAGGTTTCTTCACTTCGAAGTTTTGTAAAAGATAATAAAAAATTCTTCCTTTTTTCTGTCTGTCTCTGGCGTGACCTCGTTGCTGAGGTATTCCTTCTCCTTTTCGTCTTTTTTATCTTTTTTCTATGGTGGGGGACTCTGTAACACCCCGAAAATTCAACTCTCGTGGACGACATGAAGGGTCGAGTTTCCGAGTGTTAACTCATATGTGTTAATGATATGCTTCTACACACTTACCAATATTTCATATCCTCATGGCATTAATAGCATAATGATGAAAATTAAAATTCTTATTCCATAAAATTTCTATTATAAGTTCTAAATCAAATGTAAAATAAATAAAACATGTCTAGTCAAACGTTCCACTTATTGTCTCCATAAGAGACTTATTACATGTTCAAAAGAAAATAAATCTACTTTATTAAAGAAACTAAGTGAAACTTTTTCAAGCCATATTGGCCTCATAATCCGCCATTTGCTGCCACGAGCCTTCATATTCCTCGCCCTGCAGTTCGGGCTCGCCTAACGGATCGTCACCTGTAATGTCTAGTGGTGTTTTAAAAACACCATCTCAGGAGGACGTGAGTTGCTCGCGATCAACTTAGTGAGGATTACCAACCAAGAAAAGCACAATACTATTCAAGCACAATAATCATAGCCAATCCAAAACATACATGATAAAATCTTTTTTTAATGCGATGCGTGATTTGCATACTTTGGCTAAGGCACCCTGACTAAATGAGACAGGAATACAACTCACTCCCACTAGCCACTATACACCAAAGGTTCTGAGCATGGGACAGGGCCTTAGCCACTCCTCCACTGGCCCCTACAAACCCAACTAGTGAAACGGGCCTCATGCACACTTTCTCTAACACCCGATGGGTAAATGAATGCATGATTAGTTCTACCTTTAATTAAGTAAGTTTAGTATCCATCCAATTTAACGATGTCCACAACCAATGGTCACTCTTTACCCCATCCTACGGTCTATCATGACGTAGAATAATTGTTTCCCTTCAATGGGGGCCAACCATTGAAGAGACGCACACATCTTAGTCAAGATAAGACGCATGGCATACAAATATCATTAACCCCTCAAGGATTCATCACATCCAACTACATGTTGGTCTATAAGCCATTCATTAACATTACATACACGGTTTTGCCCAAACATTTCTATCATGTACATCAAAGTTCATCATCATCATACTATCCATGGGGCAAAGGGCTTACGTTAAAGTAACATCCATTTACATAAATTATATCATACCACACATTTTCTATCATGTACATCATAAGCATGTAAGAGTCATAACTTAAGCATGAATTTCACATAGATCTCACATAAGCATGTATACCATCATAAGCTTTTTTTCCAAACATGTATCATACATCATGGTCCATCTTAAATAAAAATTCAGCGTAAGTACATAAAAGGATTTCATGCATTAATTCACATTCACATGGTAGTAATTTAACAAACATGGATCTCAAGCAATCACGCAAGAAAATCCTAAATTCTAAGAATGAAATTGACGAGGAAGATAAATATTATTATAACTAGGCTTTGAAGGAAATCCTCACCTCTAATATTGGTGGATTCGAGATGTTCTTAGAGTTGTGAAAGTAAGATTACATCCAAACTTCACACGTCAACGACTCGACCCGACAACATAGTCGAGTTGACTCAACTTGGGCCGAACTCGATTATTCTCTCTTTCCTTCTCCTTCCTTCTTGATCTTTCTTCTTCCTCTCGCTTTTCCAACCTGGGACGGCTCCAGGAGCAGCAGTAGCAGCAGGAGGGGTGCGAGATCCCCACCTACATGATGCTCTCTCTCTCTCTCTCTATATATATATATATGATCTCTCTCTTTCTCTCTCTACCCGCTGTCTCACTATCTCTCTCATGCGTTTTCTAAAGAAAGGGGAGCAGATGGATGGTATATAGCTGAGGTAGTCGGTGCGGGGAACGTTGGTGCGTGCAGATGGAATCGGTCTCCCAATTCTAGAAGGAGACTGAGCGGATCTTCTAACTTGAGATCCTTGTCGCATGTGCACCGTAGGAAAGGTAGGTGGGATCCACAAGACGCTGTAGATGTGATTCAGAGTGTCCATACAAAACAGATCTTCGGATCATTGGTGATTCTTCATCTGGATGGTAGTTTGGAATAGGCCGCACAGGTAATGGTGGGAGGAGAGATTTAAACGGAGTATATATAGTTGGCCCTTGAGCCAACTGAACGGAGTGGATTTAGTAGTGGGGCCCATGGGAAGGGCAACGTGCAACGCACGGACGGACATCGTCCGTCTGCTATTGTAGCTGAATGAAGAAGACAGAGGAAACATCCAGTGTCGTGGGCACGCGGTACGGAACCCGCATGCGACGGACGCTTTCCACAGGTGGGGTCCACTGGGGTGGTTCGGGATGATCTACCTGCTGGATGTGTTAGCAATGTCATTTTAGCCATCAACGTGAAATTTGGGTCGAGTTTAAGTTGAGGTGGGCCGTCCATTGACCATTTTCTGATTGGGGCACTTGTACAATGATTAGGGAACTGATTTTTGACGTGTACAATTATTTTGTGTCGGATAGGCCATACATGAAGTTTCAGATCTAAATGATAATGGGAAACTAGGTTACTGAAATCGTGGGTTTATTTAATGGCATTTTCATAATTAATGTAAAATAGTGAGTTTCGTAGAATCTAATGATTCTACACTATTTTATGGATTAATCCAAGCAACTTTTGTAAATGGAACTCTCTCTGATTATCTACAGATGATTTGATATAATTTTATCAAGTTTAAAAGTCAAGTAAAAGAATAAAAATAAATTAAATAAATATATAATTAAATTAATTAATTTATACTTAAAATACGGGACGTTACAATCCACCCCCTTTAAAAATAAAAACAAACTTCGTCCCCGAAGTTTCCAAGGCGTCAATTGTTGGCATTCTCCTTTTATTTTTTACGTCTCTAGTTATCCCGGTTCTATTCTAGGTTATCTGCAACCATGTTCCGCCCTTCTTAAAATAAGGTCTCGTCCTCAAAAATTGGTTTCATGAGCTCTCTGGATTTTAGTCTAACATGTTTCCATTGTGCATTCTGATTCTTAGGCGCACTCCTCCAGGTACAATACTATTCTAAGGCAAGGTAGAAGGCTAAGGCTTTAAAAGGATTATAACTTAATCACGATTCCCTTACCTGTTCTCATATTCATTACTACTAGGTCAACCTAAAGGTGACTCCGCTAATAATCAAGGATATACTCGTCATATTCTTCTCACTCCAACAGTTCGTCTTATAAGGGTAACTACTACAATTGTCTCATCTAAGCGGTCACTTAAAAGATCTAATTGTGCTAGTATTGATGAAGGGATAAAAATGCCACTTATAAAATCACAACAGGATCATCATGAATGTAAAAGATACCTTTGACGGCTCGACATTCTTCTTCCGCTTCTTCAGGTGGTGCCATGGCAAAAAGGCCTCCCTGATTCTTCTGATTGGAGCTCGATATCTCTTTTCTCTGGGCCGAGGGTGGGCAAGTTGTGTCAGTTTTGGTGCTTACTGAAATTGTTGAGTTCGATTTTCCATGCGCGGAGTTATCCCTCTTTCATCAGCTAATTTCTTAAAACACCTAGCGATTATGTGTCCTGCCTTCCCACAATAGTAGCAGTCTTTATTTTCTAGAGTCTGACGTTGTTCTAGTATGTCGTTCTGTGAATAAGCTAGTTTGAGTCTCTTCTCGGGGGCAGACAGAATACTTGATGGTGCCTTATTTCTTGATACTGTTGGTCTGATCTGATTATGTTGTTGCAAGTACCGTTCTGTGTCTTTCTCTGCAATATAGCGCGGTCCACGATCTCTTCATACGAATAGAGTTTCAGAATGCTAATTTTTTATCAAATGCTCAGCCTCAATCCTTCTTGGAATTTGTGGGTCTTATATTCTAGATCTTCCACTACCTTAGGCATATAACTTGCCAATTCTGTAAATTTGTCTTCATATTGGGTCACAGACATGCTTCCTTGTTCTAACTTAAGAAATTCCGTCATCTTTTCCTTTTGATAGGCTTCGGGAAAGTATTTATCATGAAATTTGACACAAAAGGCCTCCCACGTCCATTGATAATCTGTTGGGGCCCATCTTTTAGTCGCTTTCCACCACACATGAACGGGTCCTTCTAGCATGTAGCCAGCTAAGGTGACCCTTTGGTGGAGGGGACATGACATGGTATTTAACTTCTTTGCCATTTGTTTAATTAAGTAGTCAGCCTTGGTAGGATCAGGACTTCCAACGAACGGCTCTGGGCGCAACTTTATGAAATTTTCTATCAGTATGGTTTCCTCTGCTAGGGCAAATCTTGGCTGCATTGGGGGTGGTGCTTGACTGGGCACTGAGGCTGATACTCGGCCCTCTGGGTGATTTTGAGGTGCATTCTGTGCTCGAGGGGGTGCTGTAGGTGGCATTTGAGTCTCTGGTTGACCCTGAGGTGTAGACGGCGCTTGATTCTAGGTCTGGCTCGACATCATTAAGTTTACGAGTCTTTCTAATAGAGCCTGGTGTTTAGCTTGCTGCTTTTGTTGTTGTACTTTTTTTTGGTGCATCATGCCTACTAGTCGGTCAAAAGCTCCGAACATGGCTTCCCATGGCTGTGGGCCAGTTGGAGAAGGTGGGGCATCATCCTCGGATGGTGATTCTGGTCAGGGGGCGGTTGCGGGAATGGATTTTACGCTTCTCTTCTTCCTTTACGGAGCCATTGATAACTAAGAACAACCATTGGATGGTTAGGGGATGCTCCTAGGGTAGGGTTAAGCACTCGTAGGTTTGATTCAAAAGGTTTTGGTACCTTACCTATGTTAAAAGGACGAATCTGGAACTTAGGATCTAATTGCACTCCCAGAATTTTATCTCTCAACCTAAGCGTCAGTTTCCTTTGAAATTTGAAACATAGGTAGTAGATTAGGTGATTAATGCTCTAGAATTTTCTCAGATCCAAATTCAAAATATATACTAGATTTTTAACCACTATTACTTCAAAAATTACTAGCAGGTCAACACTGATTTTTACAGAATATTTCCCACTGTCGGATTTTTCCTGATCTTTGTACCAGTTCAATTGATCTGAAATTTTACATAGGTGTTTAAGGTTATGTTAAAAGTCTAAAAATAAATTTTCAAAATTTTCTACTCTCTGGTTATCTATTTACAACTGCGTCATCACAATTAGGTCCTAAAATCTGTCTTAAGGGGTGGACATTATAAGATTTAGAAAAATAAATTTTTTGATGGGATTACACCATTCCACCTGGAGAGCTTGCTGAACTAAGTGTGGGTAATAGATAAGAGCCTAAAAATGTAAATGGTAACTGAGAGTTCTCCTCCCAAGACCCTAGAGTCACGTTTCTATGTTCGATGGCTACACTACTTACACCATGGGGAACCTAGGTGTGGGTTTCTATATCCAAGCACTTCATGCAACCTAATCATGGACATTTCTAGGTTAATGCATCACTAGTTTCAGGGGTCTAAGTACTAGGGTGAATTTATTATGCGATGGGTTGGGCATCACACCCAACGTCCCGTTTATGCTCTGATACCAACTTGTAACGCCCTGAAAATTCGACTCTCGTGGACGACACGAAGGGTCGAGTTTCCGAGTGTTAACTCATGTGTGTTAGTGATATGCTTCTACACACTTACCAATATTTCATATCCTCATGGCATTAATAGCATAATGATGAAAATTAAAATTCTTATTCCATAAAATTTCTATTATAAGTTATAAATCAAATGTAAAATAAATAAAACATGTCTAGCCAAACATTCCACTTATTGTCTCCATAAGAGACTTATTACATGTTCAAAAGAAAATAAATCTACTTTATTAAAGAAACTAAATGAAACTTTTTGAAGCCATATCGGCCTCATCGTCCGCCATTTGCTGCCACGAGCCTTCGTATTCCTCGCCCTACAGTTCGGGCTCGCCTAACGGATCGTCACCTGTAATGACTGGTGGTGTTTTAAAAACACCGTCACAGGAGAACGTGAGTTGCTTGCGATCAACTCAGTGAAGATTACCAACCAAGAATAGCACAATAATATTCAAGCACAAAAATCATACCGAATCCAAAACATACATGATAAAATCTTTTTTTAATGCGATGTATGATTTGCATACTCTGGCTAAGGCACCCTGACTAAATGAGACAGGAATACACCTCACTCCCACTAGCCACTAGACACCAGAGGTTTTGAGCATGGGATAGGGCCTTAGTCACTCCTCCACTGGCCCCTACAAACCCAACTAGTGAAACGGGCCTCATGCATACTTTCACTAGATAGCGAGAGAGAAACGGGCCTTATGCACACTTTGTCTAACGCCCGAGGGGTAAGTGAATGCATGATTAGTCCACCTTTAATTAAGTTCAGTATCCAATTTAATGATGTCCACAACAAATGGTCACTCTTTACCCCATCCAACGGTCCATCATGACGTAGAATAGTCATTTCCCTTCAACGGGGGCCAACCATTAAAGGGACGCACACATCTTAGTCAGGATAAGATGCATGGCATACAAATATCATTAACCCCTCAAGGATTCATCACATCCAACTACATGTTTGTTTATAAGCCATTCATCAACATTACATACACTGGTTTTGCCCAAACATTTCTATCATGTACGTTAAAGTTTATCATCATCATACTATCAATGGGGTAAAGGGCTTCCATTAAAGTAACATCCATTTACATAAATTCGTATCATACCACACATTTTCTATCATGTACATCATAAGCATGTAAGAGTCATAACTTAAGCATGGATTTCACATAGATCTCACATAAGTATGTATACAATCATAATCTCTTTTTCAAAACATGTATCATACATCATGGTCCATCTTAAATAAAAATTCAGCGTAAGTATATCAAAGGATTTCATGCATTAATTCACATTCACATGGTAGTAATTTAACAAACATGGATCTCAAGCAATCACACAAGAAAATCCTAAATTCTAAGCATTAAATTGACAAGGAAGATAATATTATTGTAACTAGGCTTTGAGGGAAATCCTCACCTCAAATATTGGTGGATTCGAGATGTTCTTAGAGTTGTGAAAATAAGATTAAATCCAAACCTCACACGTCAGCGACTTAACCCGACAACACAGTCGAGTCGACTCAGCTTGGGTCGAACTCGATTATTCCCTCTTTCCTTCGCCTTCTTCCTTCTTGATCTTTCTTCTTCTTCTCACTTTTCTAACCTCGGACAGCTCCAAGAGCAGCAGTAGCAGCAGCAAGGGTGCGAAATCCCCACCCACACGATGCTCTCTCTCTCTCTACCCGCTGTCTAACTATCTCTCTCTAGCATTTTTTGAAGAAGGGGGAGTGGATGGATGGTTATATAGTTGAGGTAGTCGTTGCGAGGAAGGCTGGTGTGTGCGAACGGAACCGGTCTCTTGGTTCAAGAAGGAGACCGGGCGGATTTTCTAACTTGAGATCCTTGTCGCATGTGAACCGTAGGAAAGGTAGGTGGGGTCCACAAGATGTTGTAGATGTGAGTCGGAGTGTCCATACAAAATAGATCTTCGGATCTTGGTGATTCTTCGTTTGGACGGTAGTTTGGAATGGGCCGCACAGGTAACGATGGGCGGAGAGATTTAAACGGAGTATGTATGGTTAACCCTTGAGCCAAATGGATGGAGTGGATTTAGCAGTGGGGCCCATTGGAGGGCATCGTGTAATGCATGGACGCTACTGTTTGTCTGTTGTTGCAGCTGAATGAAGAAGACGGAGGAGACGTCCAACGTCGTGCGCACGCGGTACGAAACCCGCGTACGACGGACGCTTTCCACAGGTGGGGTGTACTAGGGTGGTTCAGGATGATCTGACCTGCTGAATGTGTTGGCAACGTCATTTTAGCCATTGACGTGAAATTTGGGTCGAGTTCGAGTAAAGGTGGGTTGTCTATTGACCATTTTCTGATTGGGGCACTTGTACAATGATCGGGGAACTGATTTTTAACGTGTACAGGTTATTTTGTGTCGGATAGGCCATACACGAAGTTTTAGATCTAAATCATCATGGGAAACTAGGATACTTAAATCGTGGGTTTATTTAGTGGCATTTTTGTAATTAATGTAAAATAGTGAGTTTCGTGGAATCTGATGATTCTACACTATTTTAGGGATTAATCCAAGCAACGTTTGTAAATGAAACTCTCTTTGACTATCTACAGATGATTTGATATGATTTTATCAAGTTTAAAAGTCAAGTAAAATAATAAAAATAAATAAATTAATTAATTGATACTTAAAATATGAGGCGTTACAGACTTTGATAATGAGGTCGTTCTTCTGGGAGATGATTCTCCGGATTCTTCTGAATTGAACAATGCAAGGGTGCCAACGGGAAGATATTCTGCATCTGGTTATCCCTTGATAATGACGGAAGAACAATTGACTAGCTTACGGGAAAGATACTGGATTCCCAACTCCGTCATTCTCAGACTACCCGGAGAGGGAGAAACCCCATATTCTCCACCACTTGGCTGTGTGGCTTTGTACGAATATTTTTTCAAACTTAGAGTATGTCTCCCCCTCTATCCTTTCGTTCGAGACATGCTCCGTATTTACAAGATCGCCCCCGGCCAACTTATTGTAAATGATTGGAGGGTTGTATTGAGTGCCTATGTCCTCTGGAAGCAAGCGGACAATGAGGACTTGACGACCGATTAATTTTTTAAGATCTACCAACTCAAGAAAGCCCCATCCAGTGAGGGTTGGTACTACTTATGTTATTGGCACCGGGAGCACTTTATTTTGGGGAATCCCTCTTTGAACTATCCCAGGTGGAGGAGACAGTGGTTCTATATCTCTGATAACTAGGAGTCTGACAGTGGGGTCCAATGTTCGCTTCCCCAAGTGTAGGGTTGCGATGTAGTAATAATCTCAGTAAGACCGAGGTCGATCCACAGGGACTTGTGTAGGAATTCACAAAACACTTCCAATGGTTTCTACTTAAGAGTTAACCAAATAGAATTTAAGAATTTGGTGTAGATAGATATTTTGAATTAAATTGAATGTAATCAATAATAAAAAGCATTAGGGGTTCGAGGATCCACTTGTAACAATCCTTGATGCTTAATTCGCTGTGGTTTCTCAGTTTCTTAACTAGAATCGAAATTAAGTTCTATCTAGCCAGATGATAGAGCAGTTAAAACAAACAATTTGCCATATGTGTGATACATGATTCTCTCAATTCAAGTTAGGATTTGAGCACACTCAATTGCATAGATCAATCCTAGTTCCAATAGGTTAAGATCATAATCATAATTATAATCATCATTAACTTCTATCACAAAGTATAACTAGATCATAATTGAACTCAATTCAAATTATATAAACAACCACACATAGACAGAAATTCCAAAAAGAGTAGAACTTTTGGTATGAAGTTCCCACATAAGGATCATAGATTTAGAGCGTATTGAATCCAATTCCTCGGATCATACAGGTCTAGAATAATTCAAAACAATTAAGAACTCAAGCAACTCTTCTAAACATCCATGAGCCATCATAAGATTAAGAAAAACTACTTAAAACTTTATTCAAACTTTAACCATTGTTCTTCACTAATAATTCAACTTGAAACCAAATCAAACGAATTGAAACATCTTAGATTCACTACAAGCTTCACCTCTTAGCCCTAGCTAAGAGGTTTAGCCGTTCATGATCCAAGGAAACATGAAAACAACTAAAAAAAACATAAAACTAGAAGAACAAACTAGTAGGAGTTGTAGAACTCCGGATCCGATTTTCGCCGTCTCCCACTGTGTTAAATCTCTTCTAGGATGCCTTAGGAACGAGATAGGGAAGTCCTTTTATAGCTTTGAAGCCCAAGGTGTGAAGAAGCTTCAAGAAATCCCCCAAGATTAGCGTTTTGAGCAGAGATTGTCGGAGCTCCGGATGTTCCTGAGTGTTGTCCGGACGGTCGGACCCCCTGTCCCGCCGGTCAGACAAAGTGCCTGTAATTACAATTTTCACTGGAGTGTTCTTTACACAGTCTGACCCATCAGCTGACCGGTCGGCCGGCCGGCCGGTGGACATGCTTCAATCTGCTAAAAATCTCTGGAATTACAGTGCATAGGCCGACCCTTCAACCGGCTAGTCGGTCAGTCTGTCTAGCCGGTCGGTCAAGGGGTCGGCCTTCATAAAACTTGTCTAGAGATTTCTCTTTTTCTAGAGGGTTTGGCCGGCCGGCCGGTAGCTGTGGCCGACCAGTCGGTGGTCATGAGATTGGCTGAACTTCTCAGCTTCTCCTCCTTCATCTTCAATGCACTTTTGCTCCACCTTTGGTCCTTTATTCCTTTGATCCTCAAGGTGTGTAAATAACATTTCTTAGCCCTCATCTGATGAATTGTCTCTCTCACCCCTACAATCACAAAATGATGCATTAGTTGGGTCTTTAATCACTTATTTCAAGCATAGTTAGTAATGAAATGGGGTTAGAATATGCACATTTAAGAGCTCAACATACCCCCCAACCAGCATTTTGCTAGTCTCGAGCAAAACATGCGTGAAACAAATTTCATTCTTCAAAACCCAACTTTGCTTCAGAAACCATGTTTCTATATATTTAATGATATGCAAGTGTAAAGAATTTGAAAATGTCCAACGATAGAAGTTATAACCTTGAATTTTCCAAAATATACTAAGTACTTATATGAAATCCCCGTTGATTGATTAATAAATAGAAGAATCCAAACAATTTAACCTAGTGTGCTCAGTGAATGCTCATCTCATGGATTTTCAGGGTTACCTTCTTTATGAATTAACTAAGGTATGGATTCAATGGTGTATAGATCAACAACAAGCCTATGACAAGAATTTGCCTTACTGTGCTCCCGACGGCTTTCACACTACATCCCATTTCTGGCTTTGGTTACGGGTAGACAATCCCCTGGTTAGTAATAGGTAGCCCTTTTTGGAATTTTTCACCATATTCTCCATCATTCCCATATTTTCATCCTTCCTTTTCGTTTTCTTTTTCATTAGATAGGATTTTTAGAAATCCATATCTTTCGTTATTTTCCCATGGACAAGGATGGACAAAGTACCCCGGCTTGGTTTCTCAACACCTCAAATCCAAATTTAACCAATTCACAATTCTACATAATCCTTTCAAAGCGTGAGACTCGTGTAATGTGAACTAGGTGTAATAGTGTTTAGAAATTCTATCAATCATAAAAATAGGGGATTCGCATATAAAACCAGTATCTTAGAGATTGTTTAAGATATTCAACTTCACTCACTATACTTCTCCTTTTTCTTATACTCACACCATCCCAAATGCATAGAAACAAAGTTTTCCAATGGAGTTTCGAATTTGTAGAAAAAATGAAAAAAGTTTATACATAATTGCTCGAGATGTTACAAAACACTGGATTTATCCTAGTGATCCCACACCCCCCAACCAAATCTTGCATTGTCCTCAATGTAAAAGATATGCAATGAGCAAAACATGAGAGCAAATATAAAATAAAGGGGATGAAGGATGAGAGTACCTGAGAGAGTAAAAATCAAAATTCTACCTCCTTCTATCAAACCTATGAAAAAACAAACTAAAAGCAACAAAATCCTAATCCTAACTACTCTATACCTCCATCAGACTAGGAGATCAATCATCCTGATACACAGGATCATTCAGAGGTATGGACACACCTTTTGAAGGAAAATTCTCAAAGAACGGTTTTAATCGTTGACCATTTGCTTTAAAGATATTATCGTTCCTTGGATTTAACAACTCGACGGTCCCATATGGATAAACAGTTTTTACAATGTAGGGACCGGTCCATCGAGATCTTAATTTTTTTCAGAAATAAATGTAGTCGAGAATTATACATAAGGACCTTTTGATTAATCGTGAAGGTCTTAAGAAGAATGTTCTTATCATGGAACACTTTCGTCTTGTCCTTGTAAATTCTCGCATTTTCATATGTCTCATTCCGGAGTTCCGTAAGTTCATTCAATTGAAGTTTGTGCAACGAGCTTGCTTTGTCAGAATCAAAATTCATCTTCTTGATCCCTCAATATGCCCTATGTTCCAACTCCAAGTTCATTATGGCCCTTCTTAGTGCATTGGTTCGATGAGTCGGGAAGAATTTTTTAAGAAACTCCCGAGTCATCTCAGCCAATGTCCCAATAGACCTTGGCCTTAAGGAATGCAGCCATGATTTAGCCTTCTCTCTCAAGGAAAAAGGGAATAATTTGAGTTTTACAGTGTCCTTGGTTACATTGTCATAGTTTATTGTGGCAATAACCTCTTCAAACTCCTTAATATGTAAATAAGCACTTTCGGAGTCGAGTCCATGGAATCTGGTAAGAAGTTAGATCAACCCCGGTTTAAAATCAATATTTCCCACATTGTGACGGAAAATTATACAAGAGGGAGTACTCGTCCTAACTAGTTGTAAATAGTCACGTAAAGTTCTAGGTTGAGGTGCATCCCCCACTTCATTCTCATCCAATTCACTAAAGTTTTAGGATTGATTTTGATGTTGATCAGCCCCTTGATTTGGTTGATTTTCAGCCATCTCTTTAGCAATTTTAGGAAGATTTTGATGTTTACTAGCACGAGGCTCTCTATCAATCCCTTCAACAATTACTCCTTCACTTAATAATCTCCGAGTGTGATCACGAACCCACTTGGGCATGAACCACTTAACACAATCTTAAAATCCAATCCTAATTCTGAAAATAAAAATCTGAAACTATCTTTAGCAAGAGGGGTTAGAAGGATAGAACTTGAATTCTAGATCTATGTTAGAATCCTGCAAAATCAAAACAAACTAAGTTAGTGTTATGATTTTGAAAGAAAATATACCCTAGAAAGTGAAACAAATCCTAAATCTATCTTAACACAATCTTAACTAAAAATTATCTCAGAAATTTATAAAAATACCGCATAAAAATCCCCGGCAATGGCGTCAAAAACTTGTTCACTCACCAAGTATAGGGTTGTGAGGTAATAATAATTCGGAAAGACCGAGTATCGTTCCCACAGATATTTATGTATGAATATTCTCAGAATTTGCCTAAAAATAACTTATAATTAAGATCCTATTAAGAACTAAAGCTGAAAAATAGTGATTTGGGTTTAAACAGTGAATGTGTAGGGTAATATTAATCTAAAAAGGCACTAGAGCGCCAAGGATCCACTTTTAATAAGTTTCAATGCATCAACACAACTAGGTCTCTCACAACACAATCGGAATCGAATTCATATCTCTATCCGATCGGAATATAGAGCAGTCTAATCAACAATTATCTAAAACAGTTGCTTGTTCATTGATTCGATTCCCCCAACCATGTCAGGCATTGGGCACACTCAATTGTACAAGTCAAACCTCTTTCCAATCTAGTTGAGATTCACAACCATAGCTTTCATCATATCCTGTCACTAGACTTAACTATAACTAATGATTAGAACTTTAATTAAATCAAAATCAATCAGCAAACAACTATTTTAGATTATAACAAAAGACAAGAACTTAAGTTGAATGAGCTCCAACATGAAGATCATGCCATTGCACACAAGGCAATCAAAGGGTCTACCATGCCTGGAGTCGATGATAGATCAATGAACTACACAAGCATAACCAATGCTCAAAAGATAAGCTATTAAGTTTAGAATCACTAAGAATCACATGAGCCCGGAGTCATCAAGAGATCAAAGTAAGACTGAACTAGTACTTGATTCAAACTCATATTAAACTAAATTCTTTAATTAAAACATGAAAAGGAAACCTAGGCTGCATCAATCCATAAAAAATGAATCAAAAGCTTCACCTCTTAGCCCTAGCTAAGAGGTTTTAGTTCATCTCTAACATCCTTGAACTAAAATCCTCAAAAACATAAAATTTACTAAAACTAGAAGAAAAACTAGGAAAACTTGAAGTAGAATCCCTCTCCTAAGCTTCCTTGATGATCCCCACGTCCTAGCATGCCTGGGTATGAAGAGGAGCAGTCCTATTTATAGATTGGCGCGGAAGATTCCAGATTGCGCAAGGAATTACACAATTGCGCAGATAAAATAGGAGCTTCATGGACAAGCTCTGTTACGCTAACGGTCGGTCGCATGACCGGTCTGAGCTCCTGGACGACCGGCTGCATGACCGGTCTCAAAACCGCAAAATCTGTCCAGAGAGTTTTCATAAATTCCAACCTGCAGTTTTAATTCAAGGACCGTTCGCACGACCGGTCTGAGTAGTGGACGACCGGTCGTGGGTGGTCCAGCGAACTTTGGGCAGAAGGAGTCTTTGTTGAGTGCTCGGACCAGTCGGTCGACTGGTCCTGGGCAATGGACGACCTGTCGAACGACCGGTCTGCAATGTATTCTTCTGCCTTCTTTTCTTCTCTCCTTTGCTTCTTTCTTTCACCCTTTCACGCTTGGTCTTTGATCTTTAATGCTTGTAAATAACCTCTTTAAGTCCTCAATTGATAAATCATCTCTCTTATTCCTACAATCACAAATCCATGCATTAGATTAGTCTTTAAATCATGAAACCATGCATAATGAGTGATGAATTGAGGTTAGAATATGCACAATTAAGAGCTCAACATGAACGTAGGAGAGAAGAGGGCAGTGTTGTCCCCGTCTGAAGGGCACTGCCTCGAAGAGGCAGAAGAAGACAGCTGCTGGTCCCTCACATCCGCCTACACGACCAGATGAGCCTGCTCATGGCTTGTAGCCGCATAACTCTCCCTTAACAGACGCTGCAGCGACCCCCCCTCGACTGGTCCTCACGACCAGTCGGTAATTGACATAATTGATAACTCACCAAGGGGTGAGGAGGCAGGGCCAAGTTATCCTTCGAGCGAAGGAGGTCACGAGCCTACTGCTGCTCGCAAATTGGCTCCTACTCTGGAGTCAATTCCTACTCGAGAGCCATCTTTTACTCACGAGGCGAGCACTTCTGAGATGGTGGTGGCCCAGCCTTCAGGGACTGGGGTATATACCATTCTGGGTCACTTACATCCCTATTTGCAAGTTTCTTTTTGACAACATCACTCCCTAGTCCTTCGGTGCTCTTCCTGAGCCTAGTCCGGAGGATCTCTCCATAGATCTAGGAGTGAGGTTGGTCCAGGTATACATGAAGCACTTCATCATTTCTGTTGTCCTTTTAAAGAAACTTTCATACCTTTAATGACGCTTTATTTCATTTTCGAGTAGGGTTTGGACCTTACTTGGCGAACGAGATTCGACATCGTTGCTGCTCGTCGCATCATAAATGAAGAAGAAGAGAAGAGACAGGACATGGAGAATGAGATCCAAGGGAGGGATTGATTAATAAAGTCCCGCGAGACTTTAATTGCCAAACCGAATAAGGAGAAGAAGATCCTTATTGGCAAGATCCAGGCTTTGACCGAAAGGTATCAATCACCGGATCTCCACTTCGCGAGGCTTGCAGAGATGAAGGAGAAGGCTGAGAAGGAGAAAGAGATCTTCCGTCAGGATAAGATATCTCTCGAGGAGCAGCTCACGGAGTGCAAATCGTGCCTCAAGGAGGCCGTCGAAAGCTTGGAGAAGGAGAAAAAGGCCCTCGCTGAACTGAAGGACGACTCCATCCACTGGGATGAGGAGAGGGTGGCCTATGTCAAAATGGTGTCTGAAGAAGGCCCTCGTGCAGTTCTGGAGTTCCAAACTTCATAGCTTTATGAAGATGAACGGTATGAATCGTACGATGCTGGTCGCGAATTTGTGATCAAGGTCATGCAACGAATTTCCCAGCATTCAACCTGGAGGAATTCGATAAGGTTTCTGCCGTTGTCGCTGATGAGGAAAGAGTAGCAGCTGAAAATGAAGCTACGAAAGCCACCGAAGCTATAGGAGTTCCTAAAACAGAACCTGAAGTTGAGAGCTGAGCTCCTCCACGCGACGCTGAAGAATGATCTTGTTCTCTCCTTCTCTGGTGTATTTTCTTTCTAGTTTTTATAATCTGGATGATTATTGAATGGAGAAATATTTTGCCTTCTTTTTCTTGATTCATGGGAATGAATTTGTGCTTGAATGTTTTACTCAACTCATGAAAATGAATTGGGCTCAATTAGGGAGGTCTTGGTGACCATGTCTGATTAGAGATAGGCTGGCCTATCAATTGAGTCTTTGGCTCTATCGTAAGTAGAAGACTTAGTCAAGAAAATGTTTGTATTCTCTTTAGGGCTATTCAGGTCCAAAAAATGGAGTAGCGACTAAGTTATAGATTCCATAGCTGAACAGCTAGAATGAAAAAAGAATGTTTTTATTCGGATATGATCCGATATCTACATCATGAATGTTTTATGAAAAATATTAAAGTAAATGTTCCACGTGTCAAGGGCGATGTAAGGGTCTTCCTCGCTGTAGACACCCCACCTTCGGCTACAATGTTGGTAGAGATAACTGAAGGAATGGAGGTCCATACCCCAAAATGCCATGTCCAAACCCATCCAAACTCACCCTTCTAAGCCTCAATCCATAGCCCAGCTCAAGCCTGAACCCAGTCAACTCACCCCTAAACATCAGCCTGAAAAACCCCCATAAAAAAAACCAGTCAAAAAATCCCAAAAAAGTCAAAGTTGGTGAGTTAACCTGCTAAGTCAAATCACCGATTCAATTCAACGGGTCAGTTTAGCCCCTGCACCCAGTCAACTTACCGTGTCAATCCATCTTTCAAACCCAGTCAACTCATCTGGTTTCGAGCCATAGCTTAGGTGTAGCTCTGAACCTCGAACCTCGGGCTTTGCCGCTTCAGGTTCTGGGGCCGTACGCTTCAAAGCTGGAAGCAGCGCGTCTATACGGGTGGCCCCCTGGGGGCAGTCCAAACATATTTATAAGATTTTCCACTTCTCGCAGCTATAAATACCATTGTTCCCTCTCATTCATAGCATCCCTCAACACCCAAAGCGAATCCATAAATTTCAAACCAGCTCCATCCCTTTAGCCCATTCCTCCACCAAGGAGAGCCCAAGTGAGAAGAGCCTAACCCTGGTCTAACCTAGCCTGACCCTGGTTCAAGTCTCCCAAGCTATCTAAGTCCCAATCTTAGCCGCTCGAAGCAAACCCTTGCGACACTTCCTTCCATCCAGCTACTCTCACATCAGCATCATCTCATTCACGTCTAGCATAAGTGCAACATTTATTCTTCTTCCAACCTCCCTGCTTATCATCCCACTGCAAACACTTTGATTGATCCACATTCATGCATCATATCATTCATGAGAATGTACGAGAATGAGATGCCCTGGGCATGCCTGTTAATGAAAACATGCCCATTAGAAATTCTTACTGTTTAGACCTACATTCATGCATCATATCATTCATGAGAATGTACGAGAATTAAATCAGACTTTCAAGCATTAGTTCGATTCTGTGAAGTAAAGACCGTACTTCGGTATGGGCAGAGTGGGTGCCGAACACCTTCCCACCCTGTAACCGTGATCACTTACCTCGAATCTCTGACCACAGATCAAAACGAGTCATTTTAGAGGAGGGAATCTTCAGATTCTCTTCTCTAACTTTTCTACGGGGTCTAGCCGACTGTAGATTCGAAGTAACTGGCTAGTGGTGACTCTGTTCTTATACGAACTCATCCAAACATATCCAGTTTAACACGACAACCGAAAAATCCCTCGAGAACAAGGCGAGCCAGTGGCACAACGGCGATTCGAGCATACCCCTTTCGAAAGGAAGGGTCGGGATCGCGGAAAGGCAAGCGTCCACTGAATGGCGACTCCACTGGGAAAATGCTAGTCCCACTAGTCGTGATCCAGCTTGAAAAATAAAATCCTTCCTGTACTTGAAAGTCAATAGTCATCATACAATCTTATCCACATTGCATTCTACCCATAGAAAAAAAGTCCCAAAACCCCAAAAAAAGAAAGAGTAGAACATATTCCTCACCATTGCACTTCCTTGGGCTCAACGTCTTCGAAAAACAGCTTCCTTACCGTAGCATAATCCACACTAGAGCTCATCAAGTCATGTCAGACCATGAAGAGGAAGGTCACCTCTTCCCCATCCTGGACATGACTGAAGTGCAACCTTTAGTGCAATAACCAATTGAGAACACGCCAATCATGCAAAAATTGGCACAAGGAATGAGAGCGATGCAAGAAATGTTCTTGCAATTTATAAAAACACAAGCTACAGCAGTCAGCAATCAAGTTGGCCCAGTTCAGCAACATCAACAACCATCCAAGGCCCTCCAGTTCATCCCAACCACATCCGCCAGGGATCACTCAGGACTTTCGATACCCTCCTAACAAGGGCCTTCAATCAGAACAACCCTTAACCTCAGGGTGTTTCTTCTAATATCCTCCTACGAATGGGAGTCATTTTCAGTCACATCCCGTAACACAGGACTCCCAACCAATTCCAACATCCTTTTCCTAATGAGAGTTCCAGTAAATTTCAACATGCTCATGTGGTCGGGGTTTCTCTGCAGTCTCCTTTTTTAGCCTCCGTCCAACAAAGTCCCTATAATGGGAGTAATTATTAAGCCCAACCTCCTTCAAGCAGGAATCATAGGCGCATTAATGACACCAATTATTATGAAAGGGGGCTAGCTCAAGCATGGCAGGGGGGCAAGATTTCCCTCATCTAGTCCCTCCGAAATAGAGCAACTCCGAGAGCAGATGCAAGTGATGAAGAGGAAGTTGCAGAAGCAACAAGGGGTGGATCTTCCATCCACTAAGTTCAAGGACCTATGTCTATTTCCCGATGCGATGGTACCTCAAGGCTTTCAGGTACCAAAATTTAAAAGATATGATGGGACAGGTTGTCCTGTAGACCACTTACGAGCTTTTCTGTGGAGAGCTTAATGCCGTGGCGGGCAATGATGGAGCACTCATCCGCCTATTTCAAAAATCTCTAAAGGGTGATGCCCTAGACTAGTATACATTATTGGACTGCCATCGCATCAGGACGTGGGAACAGCTTTCCCAAGCTTTCGTTGATAGATTCGCATAAAATCTTAACTCAACACCTAGAAGGGCGGATCTTACAACCTTAAGGTAGGGGAATGATGAGTCATTATCATCTTACATTGGACGGTGGCGGGCAATGGCTGCTAGAATGAAGACACACATCGACGATGATGAGCAAATCTCCATGATCATCCACTCGGCAAATTCGAGTATCTTTAGATACCTCGTCTCATATCCATATGCCAACTTTACCCAACTCATTCGCACCGAGGAACAAGTCGAAGTTGGAATAAGGGATGGGATGATCTCCCCTTGGTGGCCTCAGCAGGCCTCTCCAGTACAACCGATAGTGGAATGTGAGCTTACCGGATACGAGAGCGATAATGGTAGTGTTTCCATCTCCCATCTAATGGAAGAAGACGATCTTATCACCTCTACCGAAGACATACTGTTCCTCCATCAGCATGGACAACCGCAGCAGCAGCAACAGCGGAGACGGGACCCACAATGCCCTAATCTAGGTTGGCAAGGGTGAACCCCAACCAATCTAATTTCAGAACCCCTCATCATGCAAGGGGCATCTCCAGTCGGTCCACTCTCCGCAATGCAAGGGGCACCTCATGCCTATCCAGCTGTCATCGGCCAAGAAGAGCCTCCTCTCCAATTTATTCGTGCCATCGACTCTAGTTCAGAGTTCGAGCCTCTCATCCTGCAAGGGGCAGCCTCAATTATTTCAATCCCAAAGCCCATCATTATGCAAGGGGCACCTTTCGTCGGTTCATTCTTTGTGCCCATTTCTAACCATGGGCATAATTAGCTCATCTCAATCAACTAAGGGGACAACCTCCCTAGTGCAGCATTAGCAAACTACGGGTATGGTCTGCTTAGTTTGAGCCGGGGGCAAATCCTACCCATCTCAGCATCAATCAACTAGGGGCACAAACTACTCATCTCATCAATAGCCAGTCAGGGGCACAACTTACCCACTCCAGCTTATGTTCACTTCCCCAAGTGTAGGGTTGCGATGTAGTAATAATCTCGGTAAGACCGAGGTCGATCCACAGGGAAGGAAGTAAACAATTCTAACTATCCTAATAACTAGAATCTAAAGAGGTTTGTGAAATTGGTTTTGAACATAAAATAGAAAATCTGATAATGAAAAGATAACTAGAGCATCAAGGATCCACTTATAGCTCTCCTTAGATGTATAATTCGCTATGGTTTCTCACTTTCTCAACTAGAATCGATATTAAGATCTATCTAGTCGGATGATAGAGCTGTTAAACCAAACAATCTGTCATATGTAAGTTCAATGCATAGGATTCACTCAATGTAGGCTGAGCTGAGCATGCTCAATTGCATAGGTCATTCCCCATTCCAAAAGGTTCAGTTCACGATCATAACCATCCTCAAGTCCTGTCACAAGACAAGGTTAGGTCATGATTTGAACTTGATTCAAATCACATGCACAATCCATACATATTACAGAAATTCAGAAAAGTAGAACTTTGGTAGGAAGTCCCCACATGAAGATCATAATACTAGAGCGCACTCCAATTCCTCGGATCATACAGGTCTAGACTGATGCAAACCAACTATGAATTTAAGTAATTCTCCCAAACATCCATGAGTCATCATAAGACTAAGAAAAACTACTTAAAGCTTGTATAAACTTCAAACCATAGTTCATAATCATAAATTCCAACTTTAAAACCAATAAAACGAATTAAACAATCTAAGAAAACTATAAGGTTCACCTCTTAGCTCTAGCTAAGAGATTAGCTAATGAAAAGCATATTAAAAATAAAACTAGAACTAAGAAAAGGAAGAAAAACTAGCTGGAGGAGGCTAGGAAGCCTCCTATGACTTGAACTCCTTGCTCCCCACTGTCCTTGGTTGCCCTGGAATAGAAGAAAGCACCTCCTTTTATAGTGCAGCAATAATACAGCAACATAGCAGAATTTGTTTCGCTTGGTACGGCTTAACCAACGGTCGGATTGCCTTCAAAATTGATTTATAGCTTCCTTGTAATGTGATCTTCCTCATAGATGACTTAGATTTCCAAGATTATCCTCTGAATGGGCCCACCAATCTCATCACCGACCGCCTCTCAAAATCACGCACTTCGGGTACCTTCAGAACCAGTAATCTTGCTTTCAACGGTCCGGAGTGTACAGATGTCGGATTGATCCCAAATTTTGAACATTGGTAGAAAACTTCCTCCTCTACATGATAGATAGATTAGATTGTCCAAAACAATCCGAGAATGTGGTCCGAAAATTAGAACACTTAGGGTTTTTATAAACTCTGCGCAGTTGGATCTTTCTGGATGGTCCATCTTTCTTCAACCGGTACGATCAAACCACACATCCTTTTGATCTGAAACTTTTGTGGTTATTCATATATGGATGTGGTCTAAAGGATGGTCAAAGTAGATTTTTCATATCATCAATGATGGGCCACCTGGACCGGCCCAGAGAGGAGTAGCAAAATCTGGAACTTTCTGGACAGTTCGTATTGTTTTGGCCACCACGATCAATCCGTAGCTCCGATCGACACGAAACCACTTGGGTTAGTTCGGCGTCGAGCTCCTCTTCGACATGGATGTGTTGGATTTCCAAATATCATCAAAATGGGCCCAGAAAATGGGTCCGAAAAATTAGACACGGGAATACCTTGCTGTTTGAAATCTGGAATTGTGAAATTGTATGGCCGACCGGTCACAACCGGTCGGACAGGGCTGGCCGACCAGTCATGACCGGTCTAGACATGTCTGGCAGGTGTCCAGGGAGTGCATCCGACCGGTCATGACCGGTCGGGCCTTCTTGGCCGACCGGTCTTGACCGGTCGGACCCAGTTTGGCTTTTTGTTCTTCTTTCTTTTCTTCTCTCCTTCCTCTCTCTTTGCTTTCTTCTTTCTTTGGTCCACCTTGGGCCTTCATTAAAGGCTCCAAATGGCCCCTTTTTGGTCTCCAATTGAGTGAAGTCCGCTCTCATCCCTACAATCACAAAACATGTATTTGATTAGTCTTTAAATCATGAAAATCTTGCATAATGAGTGAGGAATTGGGGTTAGAATATGCACAATTAAGAGCTCAACAGCTTACCAGGGGCAAAGCCTACCCATCTCTCCATCAAGCAATCAGGGGCACAACTTGCCCGATGCACCTACCTATTCTGCTTCTACTTCAGCCATCGTCCTCTAAGAAGAAGACCCTTCCTTGGACAGCATGCCACATGCCCTAGCAGAATTGGGGTCCAACTTTAATTATGTGGCCACTATCGAGGAGGTCGAAGGGGAGATTGATGTCCAGGTTCTAGTCGATCCAAAAACATCAACTATCACTCTTCAAGTCTTAGACATCTTAACTTCATTCCATCTCCTTCCCGATCGGACTTGGTTTCATAGAATCGATGTCATCTCTTCAAATCTTTAGTAAAGGGTCAAGCACATCTTCAACGAAAGGGCGATCACCATCATCACCGATCCTGAACAAATCTCCATTGTAGAAGTAGCTGAATCTCAGGAGCCTAATATCCCAATTATGGACATACAATGCTTCAATGAGGACATCACATGCCAAAGTCTTGCGTTTGAGACTCTGAATCAGTTTCGTCAAGCATGTCCCATCGGATCAAATATGCCTTCCTTCTCATCAAGCGCCAAATCTTCTATTATCAACTTGAATACCAAGAATCGGCCCGAATCATGGAGGTTCAAGAAGATATGGATAGAGAAGGACTGCGATATCATCCAACTTGGATTAGGAAACCAAAGCACGGAGGTATCAGAAGAAGATGAGGTCATCAAGAAGAAGGCAATCCTTGCATCTACACACCAATCTAGTTTATCAATGTATGAATTATCTACCCTGATGATGGGCTGGATTCCACCTTCGATGATTAAGTGAGCAAATTGAGTCTAATAGAGTTGCCCAAAGAAGACTCAAGCAAGGGGTAAGAATTTCACTTGATGGATTGGATCGCAATTCTGGTCCTACCTCAGCCAGATGAACCTAAAGAGCTGCAATACACCGGGGATGAGCCAGGAGAAATCGCATCTGATACCGACTCAGAGCCCAATTCCAGATCATTCATGACATTTGGACACAACGATTAGGGTCCACCTATTGATCCATTTGGCCCTGCCTCCTGAGGGGAAGGAGTGCAAGGCAGTAGCAGGTTTGTAGTGCCCATGACGGCTAATAAAAGCCGATAGTGCTCGGCTCCCCAAGCCGAATCAGGCAACCTTGGTTCACATTGCCATCTTGCTCGGGTCCTTTACAAAAAAAAATTGAAAAAAAAATCAGAAGATCCAAAAGCCGAAAACACCGAATATTTTAAAATTCCAAAAAACTAGAAAATCTTTCAAAGCAAAAAAAAATCAGAATATTTCAAAAATCCCAAGCAATAAAGTGCAAAGTCTGTCTTTCAAAGCACTTGAGTATGAAGTTGACTCATATGATTTCAATCTAGAGTTGGACTTCAAACTCAAGGGTCTTGACAGAGCTAATGATGAGGAAAATGATGAGCTGACTCCCGAACTAAGAGGGTTTCCTCGAAAGTTTGAACCAAAAGCCAATGTCATCTCGAAAAAATTCAAAATTATAAGCCTAGGATCTCTCGAAACCTTTATAGAAGTGCGCATTGAGAATCCTTATCCCCAGAAGATAAGCAGAGAATGATCGAATTCTTGAAGTCATGACTGCCCAATCTGACATCCTATGAAGACTTGCCCAAACTCAATCAAAGGTTTATCAACAAAGCCTGAAAGCATGCCTATCAAGACGATGCTGCCAAGACTATGCTTGCATTCCATGCTCGAGTATGCGACTAGAAGAATGATTGAAGAAACCTCGCTGCTTGATGAAGACAAATTGTTGCCAACATGTCAGAAAGCACTTCAAGTGTCAACATCATGCACATCAGATCCATGTGTGTGCTTCGAAACTCTATAACCTGATAATGCTCCAGCTATTCCCTGTTCGAGGTATCTACATCAGCAGAAAGATCGACTCAGCATCATCTAGTGGTCATACGCATATACTTGTGGCAGTTGATTACAACACAAAGTGGACGGACACAACATTCTGATCTCGCACAATAATTCTCATGAAGAATGACATCATCAATTGTTAAGGGTTCCCACATGCTATCAACATCGACAATGGGACGTCCTTCGAAATCTAAGGATGGAGGAGTTCCTCGAGAAGCTTAAAATCAGAAGACAAACCTATAAGTTCAAAATCCTATCAATGTGAGTGCTGATGGAGAATGAAGCCGAAGAAAGAAAAGTCATATTGGGTTTGCAACAAGCACTACCGCATCTATCAGACTCAAGGGGTAAGCCCCAAGAATCAGAGAAGTTCTTCTGGGAGGCACCGTTCGACTCACCGACTTGAGGGGTAAGGATCTTCTAGAGCCAATCAACGCCGACAATGTGAAAATCTCTCTCAGGTAAGCCAATCCAACCTTATCAAGAGTTATGTTAGTAGAGCTAAAGTCAAGAGGTCAAGGCTTAGACCTCTGAGAATCCCTTCCCGTCCACCAATAAGTGTTCCAAATAAAGGGTTCAAAAGCCAAAGAAAAAAAGAAGAGAAAAAAAAGAATAGAGCAAAAAAAAAAAAAAATAGGGGTTAAAAAAAAGAGGGGCACATAACAAAAAAAAAGGAAAAAAAATTGACTTAAAAGAAACACATCTATCCATCCATCCACCTCAGAAGGGTCTGTAGCTAAGGCCAACAGCTCTGCCATTGTAACTTAAGATAAGGGCCGAAAGGTTACATCTGCCGGCAACGACGGATTCCTGACCTTTGGTCACCGCAGTTATCCAAAAAAAGAAAAAGAAAAGAGATGTGTGCTTAAACAAAGAGGGCGGAGTGAAAACCTGAAAGGGCGCTCCAAGTAAAAATAGTGGGCACACAACGGACTTGGTGAAAACCCGAAAGGGCGCTGAAGGTAAAAACAGCATAACTGCCAAGGGGCAGGCAAGATCAAATACCCAGGATATGGTGAAAACCCGAAAGGGCGCCACGGGAAAAAATGACGGGCAAGCCGGACGCACAAAAAACCTGAAAGAGCATTGCGGGTAATAATGGCTAAGGAAAAGAAAAAGAAAAAAAGACAGGTACATGAAAGATTCGGGCGACATGAGGATTCAACGGAAGCAAGGATGACGACCATGAATCAAGAATTCTTTTAAGCTTTGCCCAAACTCTAGGGGAAGGATACCATTATGCACTTGTTTAAGGGGATCAGGACCCTTGGTGAATAATTAAGAAAATCAATTATAATATCAGGCTGAGTTAAATGTTGTAATTCCTACATCTAAAAGTACAAGTCCGAATCATACACAGTCAGACAAGCACTTGGCACAAATTTTCATTTTATGCATTATTTGTATACATATATATTTTTTTTAAAATCTTAGAGGGCTTTCAAAATAAACATCCCCCAACCAACTCGCAAAGTGCCTCCTGCAAACGCCCTTCTCCTGGTCATTCCTTCCAAAAGGTAAGTATCTCTCCTCCTGCTCTAATACTTCAATCTTTTTGCTAAAATGGTTTCTCTCCTCACAGGTGCTGAAGCTCCATCAAACACAAGTAATCTCACTCGCTGGTATAAGACAAGGTGCATTGATGGGCAGTCAGTGTGCCATGGCCATTGGGATCACCATGTCAATCAAGAGCACAACAAAAGCCAAATGCAGCAAGGAAAGTATGCATTTTCAATAAAACTGGTCTAGACCTCGAACATTCGAGATGAGATCCAGGACATTCTAGAAAAATAAAAAATATCTACTTTAAAAAACAAAACAAAAAACCTAGGTCTAAAGACCTTAAACTACACCGGGATCAACATCCTGAGAGACTTTTAATAAAAACCGGCATCAATCTCAACGACTTGGATCAAGATCTGATGACCCGAATTTTTTCTAAAAACACAAAAAAAATGTACATTTCCAGCCTCGCTTGCACATAGTTTTGGTCCGAAGACCTTAAACTACGTCGGGATCAAGATCCCGAGAGTTTTCATAATAAAAACTGGCATTCGATCTCAACCGCTCAAGGGGGATCAGATAGACCGGATCTTTCGAAAAATAAAACAAAAAAATGTCGTATCTGCATGCAAAAGTTTTGGTCCGAAGACCTTAAACTACGTCGGGATCAAGATCCTAAGAGATTCTGAATAAAAAACGGCATCGATCCCAACCGCTCGGGCCACGATCTGATGACCTGGATCATTTCGAAAAAAATCTAAAAAAAATAAAATGTGTCACCCTATTCTGTACATAGTTTTGGTTCGAAGACCTTAAACTACTTCGGGATCAAGATCCCAAGAGGTTTCGTAATAAAAACCGTCATTCGATCTCAACCGATTAAGGAGGGGGTCAGATAGACCGAATCTTTTGAAAAATAAAAAAATGTCATGTTTGCATGTACATAATTTTGGGTTCGAAGACCTTAAACTACACTAAGATTAATTTCTCGAGGAACTTTTCCTGCTTTCAACCAAAAATTAGCATCGACCTCAACCGCTCGGATCAAGGTTTGATAATCCGGATCTTTTCAAAAAATCACAAAAAAGAATGTATTTTCAGCATGTACATAATTTTGGGTCCGAAGACCTTAAACTACGCTATGATTAACTTCTCGCGGGACTTTTCTGTTTCCAACAAAAAAATCGGCATCAATCTCGGCCCTTCGAGTCAAGGTTTGATGACTCGGATCATTTCAAAAATACTAAAAAGATTTTAAGCTTTCCATAAAAACTAGTATCAATCTCAATTACTCAAGTCAAGGTCTAGAACTTTCACAAAAAAGAAAGATTTATCATTTGATTTTAACTGCATAAATCTATCCCCAGCGGTCTTAAGACCTAAAACTACTCTAGGATTAACTTCTCGAGGGCTTTCTTTCCTAACTTGTCCCGGACATGGATGACACTTGATCGTACGGGTGTTCGAAATATTCTAAACAAGTAAGGGCTGAGGTGGGCAGAACTCCGCTATCCTATTCGTGTTGAACGCACAGTAATAGACAACCTTGATTTGAAAGTCGCTATTGAATCTGACAGATGTTCCCTGTTTCTAAAACTCATGAAGGGGATCAAGGCAGTTGGGAGGTGAAGCGCACCCTCACGGAATTGTGAGCAACATAAGACCCCAAACTCGATTGACAAAGGAAAATGTGAGGATGTGGCTCATTTTGTGGCCGAATGAGTTCGTCAGACGATATGTGGTCTATGTGCATTGCACATAAGGAATAAGCAACTTTGTCGGTGTATTGACTGAAAACCCTCAAAATCCCCTCATCTAAAGATGTAAAACTACGACACTTAACTGTGTGAGATTCATCTTATTTGCTGACGTAAAATGGATCGGGTGCCTTACCAGCAGTAGAAGCTGGAAGTGGATGAAAATCTCATAGCTTTCCCTGCGTTTAAGAAAAATCAGAAAATACCAAAACATTGTAAAATCAGCTTATAAAAATCACAAAATATTTTCCTTGCTTTCAATAACACCGATCTTTACTCGGATCAAATATCTTTAAAATCACAAAAATATTTCCTCTATTTTCAATAACCGATCTCCATCCTAACTACTCAGGTAAAGATTCAGACCAAATATTTGCAAAAAATCATAAAAATTGTCATTATCCCTAGCACAGCATCTCAGGAGTCTCGAACTCCCCTCACCCATTTTACAGTTTGAGATGACGGATCCGATCGCCCGCAAATTGGAATCTTAACCAAAAGCGGTGACCAAACACCATCCCAATCACACCCATTCCCTAGAAGAGCACCTTGAGGTTACAACCTACAACCTCCTTTGTCCATCCCCATTAGCAAAGACACAGCATCTTGGGATGATGGACCTGATCGACCACGGGTCGGGATCTTGACCAACCCACTGACCAAACATCCGCATTGAAAAGAAAATCTTCAGGGAAGCACAACCCTACAAGTAATAAGCTCAAAGTTTTCTGCATCCACAACAAAAGAAAAATCATTGAACTGAAAGAGAATGAGCCAAACCATGCATCCATCATCAAATATGCATCCGCATGCATCAACATCCATCGCATCAATCATCATGTTTACCAGCTTTCAAATTAAAAGTTGGTTAGCCAAAGACCCCATAGGCATCCCTAGTGGAGGCGCGTGCAAGCTAGATTTCCTTTTTGAAAAGACAAAAAATATTATATATATTCCCTATTTATAAATAAAAACCCCACAGAGTATCACTCCCCAGAGTGGGTACCTTTTCAAAATCTAAAGACATTTTCCCAGTAGAGCGTTCGGCCTCCAAAACACTAAGAGATCTTCCATATCTCTGGGTAGGAGCCGATGTAAAAATCAAATAAGATCCAATGTCTCACGGTTTTCCTAGAGGCCATCGGATCCAATGCACTCAAAATACGGTCGAACTGAACTCGAGTGTCAGTGCGGCCGTACCAACTACCAAGATATGAAAAGATGAAAGACAAAAGGCTCGGTCAAAGAAACCATCTGAATGGTGGAAACGATGAATTGTAACCTAAGTATCAAAACCTGAAGATTGGGTGGAAAAAGTTCACCCGCACATACCTAGGCGTGGATGCCTGAAGTACCTTGACTAAGTCCAAGTCAGAGTAGTGGATTACCCATAAGGCCATGCAGACACAGGGCAGCTAACCACTTTGACAGTCAAGCGAAACAAGTACTCCTAGAGTGATCTGGAAAAACAACGAACAATCAATCACAGGGTCAGTAACCATGAAAAACTATAATGGACGTAGAGGCTCTACTGTACCTTTTCGATGTTAGTATCGATCGGGAACAGAAGGGTTGCGATTGGGTACCCAGGTTGTAGCTCATGTAGGGACAATCACAACGTTGTCTCCAAACTCCCGTGGTAAGTGCGAGTTATCAATTTTCAGACAATCAACTGACTCAGATACAAAGGCAAGAAAAGATTCAAGACCATGATCTATGAATGACCGAGTCAGAAGTGGGGTGTCCACTCGCTTTGACATTCGGTTGCACGCAACCTCTGCCAAACAGGGGCATCTGTAGACATCCCTCCTTCGGTTACAATGTTGGTAGAGATAACTGAATGAATGGAGGTCCATACCCCCAAATCCCATGTCTAAACCCAGCCAAACTCACCCTTTTAAGCCCCAATCCATAGTCCAGCTCAAGCCTAAACCCATTCGACTCACCCCTAAACATCAGCCTGAAAAAACCCCATAAGAAAAACCAGTCAAAAAATCTCAAAAAAGTCAAACTTGGTAAGTCAACTCGCTGAGTCAAATCACCAAGTCAACTCACCGGGTCAGTCCAGCCCCTGCACCCAGTCAACTCACCGTGTCAATCCATCTTTCAAACCTAGTCAACTCACCTGGTTCCGAGCCACAGCTTCGGAGTAGCTCCGAACCTCGAACCTCAGGCTTTGCCACCTCAGGTTCGGGGGCTGTACGCTTCGAAGCTGGAGCAACGCGTGCCACTGCTCGCAGCTATAAATACCCATGTTCCCTCTCATTCACAGCATCCCTCAACACCCAAAGCGAATCCATAAATTCCGAACTAGCTCCATCCCTTTAGCCCATTCCTCCACCAAGGAGAGCCCGAGTGAGAAGAGTCTAGCCCTGGTCTAGCCTAGCTTGACCCTGGTCTAAGTCTCCCAAGCTATCTAATTCCAAATCTTAGCCACTTAAAATAAACCCTTACGACACTTCCGTCCATCCAGCTACTCTCACATCAGCATCATCTCATTTGCATTTAGCATAAGTGCAACATTTATTATTCTTCCAACCCCCCTGCTTATCATCCCACTGCAAACACTTTGATTGATCAAACACACAGCATGCATCTCACATAAAGCACCTGTCAATTCGAGCGTATGCTCTGGGCTTGCCTGTTAATGGAAACATGCCCATCAGAAACCCTTTTTTGTTCAGACATCATTCATGAGAATGTACGAGAATTAAATCAGACTTTCAAGTATTAGTTCGATTCTGTGAAGTAAAGATCGTATTTCGTTACGGGCAAAGTAGTGCCTAACACCTTCCCACCCTGTAACCATGATCCCTTACCTCGAATCTCTGACCGCAGATCAAAAGGAGTCATTTTAGAGGAAGAAATCTTCAGATTCTCTTCTCTAACGTTTCTACGGGGTCTAGCCGACTATAGATTCGAAGTAACTAGCTAGTGGTGACTCTGGTCTTATACGAACTCATCTAAACATATCTAGTTTAACACGACAACCGAAAAAGCCCTCGAGAACGAGGCGAGCCAGTGGCACAACGACGATTCGCGCATACCCCTTTTCGAAAGGGAGGGTTGGGAGCATGGAGAGGCGAGCGTCCACACTCGCATGTCTTCCAGATAATAAGTACCTGTTCGAATAACCTTGATGACTCGATACGGGCCTTCCTAGTTAGAATCCAATGACTGAATGGTTGTTCTGATGTTTTGCGTGAGCCCCAAATCACCGAGCTGAAAAGCCCTGGGCTTGACCTTCAAATTGTGATAACGGGCTATTTGTTGTTGATAAGCGTCTGCTCGAAGATGAGATACATCTGGTTTCTCTTCTAGGAGGTAGAGGTGGAGTTTTAAACTTTCCTCATTATGCGCTGCTTCGTAGTGTTCTGCTCGATGAGTAGGTATTTCGACTTCCACAGGGACCACTGCTTCAGTGCCAAATGCTAGTGAGAAGGGTGTTTCTCTGATTGAATTGTGAGTTGTCGTCCTGTAAGCCCATAAAACTTCTAGTAGGAGTTCTGACCACATACCTTTGCATTCATCAAGCTTGGTCTTCAAATGATGCTTGCTAATTTTATTAACTGCTTCTATTTGTCCGTTAGCTTGTGGATGATATGGGGAAGTTCAAATATTATGTATCTTCCATTTCTCGTAAAACTTGGAGAATGCGGCGCTATTGAACTGTCTTCCATTGTCAGAAATTATGGTATGGGGGAGCCCATAATGGCATATAATGTTCCTCCATGTGAATTTAGTAGTTTGCTTTTCGGTGATGGTAGCCATAGGTTCCGCCTCGACCTATTTGGTGAAATAATCGACTACCACAATTGCGACCTTGTTTTGTCCTTTTTCAGTGGGTAGTGGTCCGATTATATCGACTCCCCACTGAGCAAAAGGCCAAGGGCCGTTCATCGGCGTCATTTGCTCTGACGATAAATGAGGGACTAGGGATTATCGCTGACATTTATCACATTTCTTTGAGAATTCGATAGCATCAGCCTTCATAGTGGGCCAATAGTATCCTTGTCTCATTGCTTTGTACATTAGAGACTGTTCTTGGGATGATTACCGCATGCCCCCTGATGTATTTTATCTAGAACACAGTGTGCTTCTTCTGGATGAAGACACCTTAAATATGGTAAAGTAAAACTTTTACGCAACAATTTACCGTTTTGTAAAATGTACCTGGCAACACAATAACGAATTTGTCGAGCAGACTTTTAATTATTTGGGAGTTGTCCGCTTTAGAGATAAAGGATGATGGGATCCATCCAATATGGGGATAAATGCATTGTGATGACTGCTCTGGAGCGACTTAATCGATACTCGGGGTAGAAAGATGCATGATAGGAACTGCTCGTGTCAAATCGGACTTTGGTGCAGAAGCTACCTTTGCTAGAGAATCTGCGAGCTTGTTCTCCTCGCAAGGAATATGAGTTATTTCATATTTGCTTAATTTAGCGAGCAAGATGAGTACTTGAGATTTGTACGAAGCCATCCACTCTTCTTTCGCCTCAAATTCGTTGATCACTTGATTGATGACGAGCTGAGAGTCACTGTGAATGAGCAGGTTCTTTATCGTGAGTATATTTGTTAATTTGAGACCAACAATTAAGGCCTCATATTTTGTTTTGTTATTAGAGGCATGAAAATCGAAGCGCAAAGCATATTGGAATTCTTACCCATCAATAACGGTCAGGATCAAACTAGCTCTACTACCAGAGGAGCATGAAGATCCATCTACATAGAGCGATCAAGGTGCCTGCTCGCTCACCATCGGGTCATCAATGGAGGTAGGAGTAGTAGGGGTTAAATATGTAAATTCGGTGATGAAGTCGGCTACGACCTGAGCCTTTTAGGCGGTTCGTGAGCAGAAAGTAATGTCGTGTTTGCCAAGCTCGATCGCCCATTTAGTTAACTGTCCAGATACTTCAAGTTTTTAAAGAACTTGCCTCAAAGGATGATTCGTAGGTACTATTATAGAATGAGTTTGAAAATAAGGTCGTAGTTTCCGTGCTGCTGTTATTAAGGCTAGGGCAAGTTTCTCTATATCAGAGTATCGAGTTTCAACATCCACCATTGCTCGACTGATATAATAAACGAGCCTCTATACCCCGAAGTCTTCTCTTATTAAAGCGGCACTAATGGCCATGGAAGATACAGATAAATAAAGAAAGAGCTGCTCATGTGAAATAGGCTTGGATAAGATGGGAGGTGTGCTTATATACTGTTTCAGTTGCTGAAATGCCTCCTCACATTGTTGGGTCCACGCCCAGTCAGATTTTGCAGTTGTACGAAGTAGCTTGAAAAAAGGAAGGCATTTATCAGAGGCAAGTGAAATAAACCTGTTTAAAGATGCAATGCGACCAGTCAATCGTTGGACTTCCTTAAGAGTGGATGAAGATTGCATTTTAATCAAGGCTTTAATCTTTTCAGGGTTTGCTTCAATCCCTCCTTGGCCAACCATGAAGCCGAGAAATTTTCCAACAGAGACCTCAAAAGCACATTTTTCTAGATTCAACTTCATCAAATATTTCCTCATCAGATCGAAGGCTTCTCGGACATCCATGAGATGATCATCAGCTGCAACACTTTTTACGAGCATGTCGTCGACGTAAACCTCCATATTCCTGCCAATCTGTGCAGTGAACAATTTGTTGACTAAGCGCTAATAGGTGGCCCCCGCATTCTTGAGACCGAAAGGCATCACTTTATAACAGTACAGACCTCAATCAGTGATAAAGACAGTATTTTGATGATCAGGTGGATGCATCATGATTTGGTTGTAACTAGAATAAGCATCCATAAAGCGGAGCAGGGCGTTTCCCGCTGTTGAATCAACTAGTTGGTCGATGTGGGGAGTTGGGAAGCTATCCTTTGGGCATGCCTTATTCAAATCGGAGTAATCGACACACATCCTCCACTTACTGTTTGCCTTGTGCACGAGAACGACGTTCGTGACCCACTTCGGGTAATCTACCTCTTCAATAAAGTCGACGGCCAATAATTTTTCGACCTCAGTTTTTATGACCATCTGCCTTTCAGCTGTGAACACTCGTCGATGCTGATGAATAAGTTTAAATTTTAGGTCAACATTCAGGCCGTGAACTGTGACGTCTGGATCGATACTTAGCATATCTTTGTGAGACTAGGTGAATACGTCTTGATATTTGACCAGGAAGTTGGTCAGATGGATCCGAAAGGTGGAATTCAGAGATGATCCGACATGGACCTTTCTAAAAAGGTCGTCCTTAGCTGAATTTTGACCGTTTCTTCTCCGAGAGCTCCTGCCTAATACGTATTCTCCCTTGGGTTTATGTTTGTTACTATCGGAGAACTTGCTGATTCTCTTGAGATCGTCATAATAGGAGCTGCCTGGACATTCTTTCGGTCTTATACCGCAATCTCATAACACGCACGAGCCTCCTTTTGGTTCCCATGAACTACTCCCACTCCACTTGGAGCGGGGAACTAGATGTATAAATAGAGAGGGTGTAGAGCTGCTCCTATCTTGGTGAGTGAGGGTCGGCCTAAGATTGCATTATACGCCAACTTTCGATCGACCACAAGGAAGTTGATGAAAACAGTGACTTTAGTCGGAGCTTCTCTGAATGTAACGGGAGGTCAATACTCCCCTCTGGTGCCACCACTTCACCCCCGAAACCGACAAGGGGGGTCGAGACTGGTTTAAGTAGATTTCTAGTAAGAGCCATCTTGTTGAAAGCTTCAAGATAAAGGACTTCTGTAGAGCTACCTGTATCCAACATAATACGGTGAGTTAAATAATTCGATACCATTAACGCTACTAGGATGGAATCCTCATGAGGGAGATGGATTCCTTCAGCATCTTCGTGAGAGAAGGAGATTAGATGATGGCTTAAACTTGACGTGTTGGATGATTTCTCCACCCAATAAATATGCTGAGGCTTCTGGCATGCCTTTCGAGCATACGCTTTCCTTGAGGCTCGGGAGTCTCCTCCACAAGCCGGACCACCTGCAATGGTCCGGATTTCGCTTGCAGGTTCAACATCTTCCTATTGTTAAAACTAGAAAAATCATGCTCGTCAGCAATTTTTCCTGTGTTTCATTATTCTGGGGGAATTATGAATATAGAGATATTCATAGAAAATCATAAGCAATCACAGAGTGTACGTAAGAGAGATATCGAAAGGCGAATTTTATTCCAGAGATTCTGAGATCTTTTACATTTCAGGCTGTGATACTGGTCACGAGCCTTGTTCACTTCCCCAAGTGTAGGGTTGCAACGTAGTAATAATCTCTGTGAGACCGAGGTCGATCCACAGGGACTTATGTAGGACTTCACAAAACACTTCCAATAGTTTCTACTGAGAAGCTAACAAATAAGTTTTTGAAGAGATTGTTGTGAATAGCAATTTTGAACTTAAACTGAAGTAATCAATTAATAAAAGGCACTAAGGGTTCAAGGATCCACTTGTAGCAATCCTTTATGCTCAATTTGCTGTGGTTTCTCACTTTCTCAACTAGAATCGAAATTAAGATCTATCTAGTCGGTTGATAGAGCAGTTAAACCAATAAATCTGCCATATGTAAAGGCCATGTGTATGATTCACTCAATGTAAGCTAGGACGAGCATACTCAATTGCATAGGTCAGTCCCAATTCCAATAGATTAAGTTCACAATCATAACCATCATTAAGTCTTGTCACAAGACAAAGCTAGATCATGATTTGAACTTGATTCAAATCACATACACAATCCCACATAGTACAGAATTTCCAGAAAAGTAGAACTTTGGTAGGCAGTTCCCACATGAAGATCATGAATCTAGAGCGTATTCTGATTCCTCAGATCATACAGGTCTAGATTAGCTCACAACAATTAAGAACTCAAGCACTTCTTCCAAACATCCATGAGTCATCGTAAGACTAAGAAAAACTACTTAGACCTTGAATTAAACTTCAAACCATTGTTCATAAACATGAAATCCAATCTTAAAACCAACTTAAACGAATTGAAACATCTTAGATTCACTACAAGCTTCACCTCTTAGCCCTAGCTAAGAGGTTTAGCCGTTCATGATCCAAGGAAACATGAAACAACTAAGAAAAACATAAAAACAGCAAACAAAATAGGGGTAGTTGTGGAACTCTGAAATCCACTTCCGCCGCCTACCACCATGCTGGTTCTATTCTAGGATACCCTAGGAACCATCCTTAGGTGTCCTTTTATAGTAGGGAGGCTCCACAGCATCAGAATCTTCTAGAAATTGTGTAAGAGTACACAGTACGTAGAGAAATTCGGGACTTGTAGAACACGCTCAGTTACGCAAACGACCGCTCGCACGACCGATCTGAGCTCCTGGATGACCGGTCGCAAATGTGCAAAAAACGTCCAGTGAGTTTTCGGAAATTCAAAACCCAGAATTTTAATTCAAGTACCGGTCGCACGACCGGTCTGAGCAGTGGACGATCGGTCGCATGACCGGTCGTGGACAGTCCAGTGAGTTGTGGCCGCAGGGGTACTTCTATTGAGTGATCGGACCGGTCGAACGACCGGTCCTAAGCCTTGGACGACCGGTCTTGGGTGTCATCTTCTTCCTTCTTTTCTTCTCTTCTTTGATTCTTTCTTCCACCCTTTCACCCTTGGTCCTTTGATCTTCTTTGCTTCTAAATGGCACCTTTAAGTCTTCAATTGATGATTCCTCTCTCTCATCCCTATAATCACAAATCCATGCATTAGTTTAGTCTATAAATCATGAAAACCTTGCACAATGAATGATGAATTGGGGTTAGAATATGCACAATTAAGAGCTCAACACACCCCCCAATCAGTATTTTTCTAGTCCCGAGTAAAACATGCGTGAAACAAGATTCATTCCCCAAACCCAACTCTCCTTTAGAAGCCATTCTTCTATACATCGCTAGACACAAGTGTAAGATTCAGAAAGATTAGGTGATAGAGGTTGAAATCATAAACTCTCAAGACATAATAAGTGTCCATATGAAATTCCCATTGATTGGTTGATAAATAGAAGAACTTGAACAAATTCAACCTAGTGTGCATAGTGACAATTCATCTCATGAGTTTTTAGGATTATCTTCTTCATAGATCAACTAGACTATAGATTTCAAGGTATATAGAGCAACGTCAAGCCAATGACAGGAATTTGCCTTACCGTCCTTCCGACGACTTTCACACTACGTCCCATTTCCGACTTTGGTTACGGGTAGACCATCCCCCCGGTTGGTAGTAGGTAGCCCTAATCGAAATTTTCCGCCATTTTTCCATCATTCCCAATTTCATCCTTCATTTTCCTTTTTCTTTTTAATTTAGATAGGATTTTTAGAAATCCATATCTTTCATTATTTTCCCATGGACAAGGATGGACAAAGTACCCCGGCTTGGTTTCTCAACACCTTAAATCAAAATTTAACTAATCCACCAATCACATAATCCCTTCAACCCATGAAAATCGTGTAATGTGAACTAGGTGTAAGAGTGTTCAAATTTTCTATCAATCACAAAAATAGGGAAATTCACATATAAAACCATTATGTTGAGATAAGTTTAAGACTTACAACATCATACACTTCATATCTCCTCTTCTTATGCTCATATCATCTCGAATGCATAGAAACAAAGTTTTCCAAAAGAGTTTTGAATTTTAGAAAAATCAAAAAATTTCTACATAATTGCTCGAAATTTTACAAAACACTGGATTCATCCAAGTGATCCTACACCCCCCAACCAAATCTTACATTGTCCTCAATGTAAAAGATGTGCAATGAGCAAAACATGAGAGCAATTTGAAAATAAAAGGGAGTGAGGAATGATAGTACCTGAGAGAGTGAAAAGTGAAATTCTTCCTCCTTCTAACAAGACTATGAAAAATAAACAAAAGCAACCAAATCCTAATCCTTACTACTTTATACCTCCATCAGACTAGGAGATCAATCATCCTGATACACAGGATCAGTCAGAGGTATGGATATACCTTCTGAAGGAAATTTCTCAAAGAATGGCTTTAATCGCTGACCATACGCCTTAAATATGTTGCCGTTCCTTGGATTTAACAACTCGACCGTCCCATATGGGTAAACAGTTTTCACAATGTAGGGACCGGTCCATCGAGATCGCAATTTCCCCGAAAGTAAATGTAGGTGAGAACTATACAGAAGGATTTTTTTATTGATCGTGAATGTCTTACGAAGAATGTTCTTATCATGGAACACCTTTGTCTTGTCCTTGTAAATTCTCGCATTCTCATATGCTTCGTTCCGGATTTCCGCTAGTTTATTCAATTATAGTTTGCGCAACGAGCTCGCCTTGTTAGAATCAAAATTCATCTTCTTAATTGCCCAATATGCCCTATGTTCCAACTCCACAAGCAAGTGACAAGCCTTCTCATAGACAAGTCTATAGGGAGACATTCCAATAGGTGTCTTAAAAGCGGTGCGGTAGGCCCAAAGTGCATCGGTGAGTCGAAGCGACCAATCCTTGCAATCGGGGTTCACCGTTTTCTCCAAAATGTGTTTAATCTCCCTATTGGATATGTCAGCTTGTCCACTAGTTTGTGGGTGATAGGGGAGTGCTCACTTTGTGTGTGACGTCATATTTCTTCATTAAGGCTTCAAATGGGCGATTACAAAAGTGAGACCCTCCATCATTAATGATGACTTGAGGTGTTCCAAACCGGGAAAGAATATTCTCTTTTAAGAAACGAATGACTGTTTTATGGTCATTATTTCGGCATGGGATCGCCTCGATCCATTTGGATACATAGTCAACGGCAAGCAAGATATATACGTTTCCAAAAGAAGATGAGAATTGACCCATGAAATCAATGCCCCAATAATAAAAAACTTCGATTATTAAGATGGGATTGAGTGGCATCATATTTCTATGGGAGATCCCTCCCAATTTCTGACAGGGCTCACATGTTTTGCAAAACTCATGTGTGTCCTTGAACATAGTGGGCCAATAAAACCCACATTGCAGAATTTTGGCTGTGGTCTTCTTAGCCGAAAAGTGGCCACCACATGCCTGAGAATGACAAAAGGAGATGATACTTTGTTGTTCATCATCTGGCACACATCTCCTTATGATTTGATCGGGACAATACATGAATAAGTATGGGTCATCCCATAAGAATTTTTGCACCTTAGTGAAGAATTTATCCTTATCTTGCTTTTTCCAATGTGTAGGAATTGTACTTGTAGCAAGATAGTTAGCAATGTTCGCATACCATGGCAATTGGGAGAATGCAAGAAGTTATTCATCAGGGAACATGTCATTGATCGCGGTCGTTTCAGGGGAATCGGTGAGAACAAGTCGAGAGAGTTTGTCAGTCACTACATTTTCTACTCCTTTCTTATCACGTATCTCTATGTCAAATTCTTGGAGTAGAAGGATCCATCTTAACAACCGTGGTTTAGCATCCTTCTTAGAGAGAAGGTACTTAAGCGCGGCATGGTTAGTGAATATGATGATCTTGGATCCAATCAAGTAGGACCTAAACTTGTCCAAGGTAAAAACTACGGTTAAAAGTTCTTTTTCTGTTGTAGTGTAGTTTGCTTAGGCAGAGTTTAAGGTTCTACTTGCATAGTAGATAACACATGGCTTCTTCTCTTTTCTTTGGCCTAGCACGGCCCCAATAGCATAGTCGCTTGCATCGCACATAATCTCAAAAGGAAGGCTCCAATCAGGTGGTTGCATTCTGGGAGCACATGTCAGCATACCTTAAGGGTGGTAAAGGCATTTTGGCAATCTTCATTCCACTCGAATGAATTCTCCTTTTGAAGCAGGATACATAAAGGACGAGAGAGTGAACTGAAGTCCTTTATGAACCTTCTATAAAACCCTGCATGTCCCAAAAAGGACCGCACATCTCGAATGCTCTTGGGTGGTGGAAGGTTAGAGATAAGATCAATTTTCACTTTATCCACCTCGATTCCATTTTTTGAAACGATGTGACCAAGTACAATTCCCTTTTGAACCATAAAGTGACACTTCTCCCAATTCAACAAAAGGTTCTTCTCCTCACATCTTTTCAGCACAGATTTTAAGTGCTCAAGGCACTCATCAAAGCTACAACGGAATACTGAGAAGTCATCCATGAAGACTTCGAGAATTGTCCCCACCATATCAGAAAAGATACTTATCATCTATCGCTGAAAAGTGGCAGGGGCATTGCATAGCCCAAACGGCATCCGTCGATAAGCAAAAGTGTCAAATGGACATGTGAATGTAGTCTTTTCTTAGTCTTCACGGGCGATCTCTATTTGGTTGTACCCTGAATAGCCATCAAGAAAGTAAAAATGGGAATGACCCGCTAACCTTTCTAAAATTTGATCAACAAACGGTAGGGGGAAGTGGTCTTTCCTCGTGACAGTGTTTAGCTTCCTGTAGTCAATGCACATTCTCCAACCGGTAGTGACTCTGGTTGGTACGAGTTCATTATTGGCATTGGCTACGATGGTGATTCCGAATTTCTTAGGCACCACTTGAGTTGTACTCACCCATTGACTATCGTATATTGGGTAGATAATACCCACATCCAATAGTTTTACCACTTCGGCCTTAACCACATCATTCATGTTTGGATTGAGTCATTCTTTGTGGTTGCCTAGATGTCTTCGCATTCTCCTCAAGGTGTATGCGATGAGTACAAATCAGTGGGTCTATGCCTTTGAGATCCGCAATCGACCACCCAATGGCACTCTTGTGTTCTAATAGAGTGGCCATTAACCTACTCTCTTGTTCCTCATCCAAGTGGGAGGAAATCACCACTGGATATGTCTCATCTCGACCTAAATAGACATATTTCAGCTTACTTGATAATGGTTTTAGGTCAAGTGTTGGTGCCTTGATATTGGATGGGAGGGCTTTGTTCTCGTTTACGGGTAAAGGCTCAAATAGGGCCCTCCATCTTTTGTTATCAAGCACCGGCATCACATCTAAAATGGCATCCATCTCTCGTATTGTGTCATCATTTATCTCATGAGAGTGGGCCACACATGCCTCCAAAGGGTCGGAATATAATGACAAGGGGAAAGTTTCATCCACGAATGATTCAATCAAGTTTATCTCGTGGATTTCTTCATCAACTTCCCGTGGTTGCATAAATCAAATATATTCAGTTCAAGTGTCATATTTCCAAAGGACATTTGTACAAGCCCGTTTCTACAATTAATAATTACATTTGAAGTAGCTAGAAAAGGGCGGCCAAGTATGACGGGAATTTGAGCACCGGTACCTATCACGGGATGTGTATCCAAGACAATAAAGTCTACTGGGTAGTAGAATTTATCAACTTGGACTAAAACATCCTCAATCACTCCTCTTGGTATACGAATGGATCTATCAACAAGTTGGAGTGTGGTTTTGGTGGGTTTCAATTCACCTAACCCAAGTTGTTCATAAACCGATTATGGAATGAGGTTCACACTTGCCCCCAAATTGAGTAAGGCTTGTTTAATCCGGTAGTCTCCTATGATGCATGGGATGGTTGGACTACCCAGATCCTTGTATTTTTGGGGCACCTCTTGTTTGATGATAGCGCTCAAATTCTCAGTCAAAAGTACTTTGTTATGAACATTGTGTTTCCTTTTGACCGTACACAATTCCTTTAGAAATTTGGCATATGACGGTATTTGTTTTATGGCATCCAACAACGGAATGTTGATCTTCACCTTCTTGAAAACCTCTAAAATTTCTAGATTTTTATCTAAAGGTTTGGGTGAAATTAACCTTTGGGGAAACGGGGCAACCGACTTGTATTGCCTTTCCGGTTCTTTCTCTTGTGGAGTGTTGTTTGAGCTATCAGCCTCCTTGGAATTTTTCTGATCCTTAGGCTTTAGGGCCTTCACCAGATTAGATTTATCAACTATTTTCCCACTTTTTAAAGTGGTGATAGCTTGAACATGCTCCGTATGTTGGGAGGATGAGCCTGCGTCTTGTATCTCAAATTGGGTTCTTAGGTTAGGGAGAGGTTGGGCAGGAAGTATGCCTTTCTCCCTAACATTGAGGTGAGATTCAACTCTAGCCATTGAGGTTTTCAATTAATTGATGGCTTGAGTTGAATTTTGATTGAATTTCGATTGCTCTTGCATGAACCCATCTATTTTCAGAGAATTAGTCTTGTTATACTCAGCTTGAACCGATACAAATGCACCCAATGTCTCTTCTAGTATAACTTTTGGAGTAATGACTAGAGATGGACCTAGTATAGGTTGAGCTTGAGGGATATTGTTTGCATTCAAAGTGGGTCCATTCCTCCAACTGAAGTTGGGATGGTTATTCCAATTAGCATTAAACGTGTTTGAGTTTGGAGCACTAAATTGTCATTGATAACTGTTTATGGCGTTTGATTGTTCTTGTAAGATGTCTTAAACTGCTGAAATTGTGAGACAATCTTGTGTTATATGTTGATTTCCGGCACAAATTCCACAAATAGTTTCAACGTCATTGGAGTTGATCGTCTCTCCTTTCTTTAATTCCATGGCCTCGACTTTTCTTATGAGGCTAGCCACATGTGCACTTATGCTATCCTCTTCTGATAGGACATAAATTCCTCCTTTTTCCCTTTGTTGGCTAGTCTTGGAATTTGCTAGTTTAGATGTATCCCAAGACTGTGCATTCTCAGCTAATTCCTCCAAATAGTCCCATGCTTCATCAGCTTCTTTATTCATGAACTCCCCATTACACATCATCTCCACAAATTGGTGCATGGGTGAAGTCAGTCCTTCATAGAAAAAGCTTATAACCTGCCAAATTTCATAGCCATGATGTGGGCATGTATTTAACAAGTCCTTAAACCTTTCCTAACATTGGAAGAAGGTCTCATCTTCCTTTTGGACAAAGTTCATGATAAGGCGCCTCAACATGTTCGTTTTGTGAGTAGGGAAGAATTTTTTAATGAATTCCCTATGCATATCAGTCCATGCACCAATTGATCTTGTCCTTAATGCATGTAGCCAACCTTTAGCTTTATCTTTAAGGGTAAAAGGAAATAATTTAAGCCTTACCACATCATCGGTAACATTCGCAATGTGCATGGTGGTGATTACCTCATCAAATTCCTTAAGGTATTGATAGGCACTTTCACTGTCTAATCCATGGAATTTTGGGAGGAGTTGGATCACTCCCGATTTCAAATCTACATTCCCTGCATTTTGTGGTAAGACTATGCATGAGAGAGTGATCGCTCTTGCTGATGACAAGTAATCATGTAATGTTCTTGGTCGGGGAACATTCTCAATCGCATTCTCTCCCGTTTCGGTTTGGTTTTAGCCCAGATTAGGATTGGCCATCGGATTAGGTTGATTTACAGCCATATTTTCAGACAAAATTGGAGAAGTTAGATGTCTCCTAGCACGTGGTTCTCTGTCAATTCCTTCAACTATTCCCCCTTCACTAATGAGCCAGTTATTGGAATCCCGAGCCCAATGTGGCATGCAAAACGTAAAAGAATGAAACAAAAAGGAAAGAAGAATTCTTCCTTCTTTTCCTTACTCTTCTCTAAGACTGAAGCATAAAGTGTCTTGCAATGGCTAGGCCAGAAGCAAGGATAGAGACCGATTTCTCCCGGTCAATATGGGTTCAGAGAACTCCCCACCCACTCTTTGAATCTTTTGAGAAAAGTGCAGAAAAGGAAGAAAGATGAGTAGAATTGAGAAGAGAAATCTCTGAGCACAAGGTGATCTAAGACGGCAGAGCCGAATAGGAATCCAGGTGGCACAAGGCCTACCTATCAGAGATCCAAAAAGGAGTCTCCACCCACTCTACAAGAGATGAATATGATAGGAATGAATAGGAGAAGAAGAAGAGTAAGGTTTAGAAAGATAGAACCTGATTTGGCACTTGAGATCCTTATGTCTTCTTCAGCTTCCTAGAAATCCCTGTAAAAGAAAAATCAAAACAAAACAAACTAAGTTAGTACTAAAATCCTAAAAATCCTAAATAGATACTATTTTTAGAAATTTTGTGAAAAACCGTCAAAGTCCCCAGCAACGGCGCCAAAAACTTATTCGCTTCCCCAAGTGTAGGGTTATGATGTAGTAATAATCTCGGTGAGACCGAGGTCGATCCACAGGGACTTATGTAGGACTTCACAAAACACTTCCAATAGTTTCTACTGAGAAGCTAACAAATAAGTTTTTGAAGAGATTGATGTGAATAGCAATTTTGAACTTAAACTGAAGTAATCAATTAATAAAAGGCACTAGGGGTTCAAGGATCCACTTGTAGCAATCCTTGATGCTCAATTCGTTGTGATTTCTCACTTTCTCAACTAGAATCGAAATTAAGATCTATCTAGTCGGTTGATAGAGCAGTTAAACCAATTAATCTACCATATGTAAAAGCCATGTGTATGATTCACTCAATGCAAGCTAGGACGAGCATACTCAATTGCATAGGTCAGTCCCAATTCTAATAGATTAAGTTCACAATCATAACCATCATTAAGTCTTGTCACAAGACAAAGCTAGATCATGATTTGAACTTGATTCAAATCACATACACAATCCCACATAGTACAGAATTTCCAGAAACGTAGAACTTTGGTAGGCAGTTCCCACATGAAGATCATGAATCTAGAGCGTATTCCGATTCCTCAGATCATACAGGTCTAGATTAGCTCACAACAATTAAGAACTCAAGCACTTCTTCCAAACATCCATGAGTCATCATAAGACTAAGAAAAACTACTTAGAACTTGAATTAAACTTCAAACCATTGTTCATAAACACGAAATCCAATCTTAAAACCAACTTAAACGAATTGAAACATCTTAGATTCACTACAAGCTTCACCTCTTAGCCCTAGCTAAGAGGTTTAGCCGTTCATGATCCAAGGAAACATGAAACAACTAAAAAAAACATAAATACAGCAAACAAATTAGGGAGAGTTGTGGAACTCCGAAATCCACTTCCGCCCCCTCCCACCATGCTGGTTCTGTTCTAGGATACCCTAGGAACGATCCCTAGGTGTCCTTTTATAGTGGGGAGGCTCCGCAGCATCAGAATCTTCTAGAAGTCGTATAAGAGTATGCAGTGCACAGAGAAATTCGGGACTTGTAGAACACGCTCAGTTACGCAGACGACCGGTCGCACGACCGGTCTTAGCTCCTCTACGACCGGTCGCACGACCGGTCGTAAAAGTGCAAAAAACGTCCAGTGAGTTTTCAAAAATTCAAAACCCGAAATTTTAAGTCAAGAACCGGTCGCACGATCGGTCTGAGCAGTTGATGACCGATCGCACGACTGGTCGTGGATAGTCCAGTGAGTTGTGCCCGCAGGGGTACTTCTGTTGAGTGATCGGACCGGTCGGATGACCGGTCCTGGGCCTTGGGCGACCGGTCGGACAACCGGTCTTGGGTGTCTTCTTCTTCCTTCTTTTCTTCTCTTCTTTGCTTCTTTCTTCCACCCTTTCACCCTTGGTCCTTTGATCTTCTTTGCTTCTAAATTGCATCTTTAAGTCTTTAATTGATGATTCCTCTCTCATCCCTATAAGCACAAATCCATGCATTAGTTTAGTCTATAAGTCATGAAAACCTTACATAATGAGTGATGAATTGGGGTTAGAATATGCACAATTAAGAGCTCAACAAGCCTTTAATTACATCAATGGATGATCACCCTTGATTAAAAGGCATAAGTAAATGAATGCATGCATCATAGATAAGTTAAATAAAGCATTAAGAGAGCATGAATGTAAATGAAACAAATCACAAACAACACAAAGAGTTTTACGTAGAAACCCTTGCGGGAGAAAACCACGGCACGAAGCGACAAGATTTTAATAGATGGAATATTAGAAAGAAAGCCTGGATAGATCGAGCAAGTAATTTAAATCGTCAGGAATTATGGTCTTGAGTTCATGGTCGTATAGACCTATTTGTTTTCTTGTTATGGATTGAGCCATGTTTCTAGACAAGTGAGATGTCTATGTCCCATTTTCTTTCAGATTGTCCGGGTTGAGAGACTGTAAGGATTTTATCGATTGGTGCAACTCTAGGCCATTGGCCTCTGAAATACACGAGCATCGAATGTTGGTCGGCATAACCTAAAGCCCGCGCCCATATTTTTATGACGGGTGACCTTAAGAAAGCACTCTGCAACTGCCTCATCTGCTCAACCGACGGACCCGTTGTCGATGGGTAGGGCATCAACTATCTTTTTCATAATGGCAATCTATAGCAGGACATTTCAAGCTTAGTTAGAACTCTTTTGTTTGTGGTTTCTCGTGGTAACCATAATCCCTTAGGTTTACCCTTGGACCTTTATCCGGGATGAATGACGCTTTGTACAGTAAAGTAAATATATTTCTTCTAGAGTTGGGTGACTATTCTTCAAGAACAATCTTTCTTTTGAGTATTTTCAATGATCTATTTGAGATCGAATAGGCTATATTGAGCCAAGATCCTTTGAAGATTCAAATCCAATGGGCTGGATCGGTTATTTTCAATGCCTACAAGTGGCTAAGTGTCGGGTCCGATGGATGCCCGCATATACCAATTTATGATGAATGATGGGTACCGGTGCCCCGTAAATGTTTAACTCGGCTGTTTGATAGCCTGAGCACTTTAGCTTTGCCTCAGTGTCTTTGGGATCGTGATTCATTTCATTTGGCATCAGTTGATTTTCGGGCCATTAGGGCACTTCCCAGGGCTGAAAATGACTGAGTAGTGGACCTGTATGCGGTCTAATCAGGGCATTCGGTGAATATCATCGATGACCATCTTTGAATAGGGGTGGATTATGTCCACGAAGGTTGCAGTGCGATCGCATTTTGGTTTGCTTAGTATAAGTCGATTTTCGAGCCGACAGGGCACTTCCGAGGGCTGAAAATGACTAAGTAGCGAGCCCACTGACCGCTTAATTAGGGTATTCAAGGGTCCTGAGATTGGATAACCTCGTCGCAGTGCATGATTATGGTGTATCATGTCATGAAGAAGAAAAGTTTCCCTCTCGGGCTCGGTCCAATTCCGCCCGATTCTCCTCTGTTTCGGCCATTTTCGGCTCTTTCGGAAGGATTTTCGGAGTTGCGAAATTAGCTAAGTGTTGGTTATTTTTTATTTATCAAAACACTGATTTGGGCCATTTATCATTGACCGTTGGAGAATCTGATCCAAGGGATGTGAAGATCTCGTCGGTGTGCATCTAGGAGAGGCGGTTTGATCGAAAATCGATCCCGATCGAAGGCGGGCATACGATGGAAGGTCCACCCCTCCAACCAGCATCCAGGCACATGGAGGGAGGTGTGTGGGCACATGTGGCATCTGATATGGGCTGCTAGACTCATGTGTGCAGGAGGTGGGTGCATATGCCCATCTCCCGGGCGCATGTGTGCAATGTATTAAAGAGAGGGATCCTCAAAGTTTCGGGCGCATGTGGTATTGCACATGCGCCTGGTCCCAAATAGTGGGTGCATGTCCCTTTGGTACTTGGTGAATTTCAAGTTTTCCAGCCCCAGAAAGAGTGGGCGCATGTGGTCCAGCACTTAGTGCATTTTCGCATTTCTCAGCGAGAGAGAGCCGGCGCATGTGGTCCAACACTTAGAGAATTTCAAGATTTTTCTCTGCACTTGGTTCCAACGAGGAAAATCCCTTTCCGACAAGGGATTCCGGCGAGGGAAACCTATCTGACGGTAGTGCAATTTTAGGTTCTGGTGAGGGATTTCGGTGAGGGAAACCAATCCATCGAGGGCAACCGACGAGGGATTTCGGAGCGAGCGCATGTACCTCTTGCGTCGCTCTAAGGTCAGAAGAAGGTGATTTCACTTTATGTCATCAGGTGGCCCTGCTATTTATAGTGGTGCAATCAGGTTCGGGTCTGACCCGACGGGTAATTCCTAGCGCATGTGTTTCTAGAGTGTTTTCCGGCGCATGTGTTGGGTGGAATTATTGAGTGCAAGGGTCCGGGCGCACTTCGTTTTCAAGTCGGGCGCATGTCTTTTCCCGTGGATTTTTCGGGCGATTTTCGGGAAAGTGTTAGGATCGATTTCTCTTGGATGCATAGTGCATGCGCATGTGGTGGAAGGCCGGGCACATGTCCCTCTTAGGAGTTCTCACTTTTTCCACTACTTAGCCAAATTTCAGGTTTTGAACTTTTATGAGAGAGAAAATTCCAGACTCTGAATATTTTAGTATTTCAAGCTCCGACAGGAGACCTCCAGAGGACAGCTACCTTTTCTAGGGATGCGCTCACTGTCGCCAAGCCACTTCTAGGCTAGGATGGACCTCTTGAATGAACGGGATGGGGTGTGGAAGTCCAGATGTTGCAAATTTTGGTACTTCTTAATTTGGAGCCTCCGGGTCGGCTCGTCGTATAAGAATGTTATTTCGGGGAGCGTGAACATGGAAACACGTACCGCACAGGCTTCAAACTTGCTATTTAAGGGTTTTGGGGCACTCTGGATCATTTAGCAGTGGTATGGATGTCTAGATCCGCTTTAAAATGGTAGATGTAGGTTTACGAACCCTTTTTTGTCAGCTTCAGGCAGGGATGAAAGCATTTCGAGGTGCACAGGTAAAGATACGTGCCACATGACTTCAAAAATTGCAGGTGAAGTGTTTTAGGATGTTCCAAACCATTTGGCAGTAACTCGCATGTCCGGTTCTCCTCTGAAATGCTGTTTACGAATTTTGGTCGTTACCGAGTGGTTAGGGTTGCACTGGCATTTTCTAGGTTTTTCGATCTCGAAATTGATTCGAATCATTGCCGATGGACCGCAGGATGTTGTTTTACAATGGGTGCAAATTTGAGCCCCAACAAGTGCCCCCCCAGTGTGCTACGCTAGATGCTTTCGCCATGCTAGTGCAGTGCACCGGTCCTTCAGGCTCAAGTATAAATAGTTGACTCACTGAGTCATTCCAACATTTTTTCGAGTCAGAAAACTCGATTTCTCCATGGTGAGAGAGCTCATTCCTAGGGTACAGGCGCATGTGGTCCCCTTGTGGGCGCATATGGCCTGCCCTTCATTTTTTTCGGTGAGGGAAATCTACTCCAGGCGCATGTTGCATTGCTTGTAGAGAGTGGGCGGATGTCCCAGGCACATGTTGCTCTGGGCATGCACCCAGGACTTGCATTTGTCCATAATTTTGGAGATGGGCGCATGTGAGAGGCAACATGTGCCTGGATCCTTGCATTTCAAACTGGTTCTTCTTCCTTTTTCGAGCTGGGCGCATGTCAGTGTGCACATGCACCTGAGGCCTTGAAATATGCACTTTACACTTAGGCATTTGAGGGTTGGGCACATGTGAGGGGCCACATGCACCTGGGACTCTTCCTTGGGCGCATGTGAGCCCAACACTTAGCCAAATTCTCGATATTTTGGCCCCACTTTGCACTTGGTGAAGAAATTGCCTATCTGGCTCAATTCTCAGTCAAATTCGATGCTGTTTGAGGTTAGATCACTTAAAATTCAAGCACAATGGGAACTTAGTGCCTTGGGCCTATAGTAGGCTACCTTCTTTGGCATGTTCATAGCTTGCAACTGTCTATTTTAGGCAGGCTCAGGGTATACCTGTCAGAGCGCACTTATAGCGTTCTGATTGCCTGTGAAGTTGCTGTGTGCCAACAGTTGCGTATATATGATGTTGAAACTGTTTCCTGACTCCGTTCAGTACATGCTTATAAGCACCTGGACTTGTCAAGGCTGATTTTAGGCTAAATACATGAATGTATTGTGGGTTCAATCTGTGAATTTGTGTGTGCATCGACTACATGTATGCATGTGTGTATGATGGCAATTACTTTGTTGTGGGATGCATATGGTGAATGATATGCTATGATTTTGATTTTGCCATTTCTGTGCTTTGTTTTTTGTGATCTGCGTGTTGTGCTTGTGTCATAAGCGTATATTTTCTGGCCTGCAATTGTCCATTTAGGCAGGTTTAGGGTGTACCTGCTAGACTGTGCTCAAGTGCTTCGAACATATGCAAGATTGTTGTGTGTGAATAATTGTGTACATCCGATGTTGGGATTGTTTCTTGTTTGCCCAGCGCTTGTGACATGTGTGTGCTTATTTGACATATGCGTGCTTGAATCTTGTTACTCTCATGTTTTCTGTAGATACTAATTTGTTTGTGTGTGCAATCCATGATTAGATTATGTGATTTTATTTTTTATGATGCGTACCTTATTGTGTTGCTTTGTTGCATGCAAAAGATCTTTCTCTTGATGTTTCCTTGTTTAGTTGTAGCAGCAAATCATGGCAGAGATGACAAGATCTTCTGGTGAAGTTTTTGGGTCGCAAGTCTCTGGTCCCTCATCTTCGCAACATGGGAAGAAGAGGACGGCTGAGATACTGTCGATCCATTTATCGCAAAGTGTTGTTCGCGCTTCCCTGCGATAATCGATCCTGAAGTGAAGGATTTCTCTGGTCATATTAAGCAGCTTCCCCATGAGGTGTTACTACGTATTTATGTGGATAAAACCGCACCGAGCCTCCGACGTAATGGACTGAGGAAAAATGGTCCTCTTGGTATTGTCAACTTATTGGTGCTCCAAGTGTTGTCGAGGCAGGTCCTTCTAGTTTGCTTGCCCAACATCCCGAGGATAATTAAGAAGTTCAGAAGAAGAAGAAGAGAAGGAATCGAGGTAAGAAATCGGCTGGGGCAGTCAGACAGGAGGAGCATTCGACACAACTCGTCGATCTGAAGAATGACCAGATGAAGACTGGCTGGGATAGAAACCAAATCATCGCAACGTGCAGTTTCTTCATCGTGAACTCCTACAATGACCGAGTCATTACACATGAGAAATCTCTTATGAGGCACCGACCCCTCCCGAGCATCGAGCCATCCCACCTTCAAGGACCTTTTAAGTTCTACAGGGTTGGAAGGTGGACATCTATTCCCGAGCAGTTGTTGACTACCTTATTGGTTGACGATGGTAGAGAACAACAGGTAGCTCTCCCAAGAGAAATGGTCTTCCTTGTTCCTATTTATGATCCTCACGCTCTTTATCCAGCCCATTATTTCGAGACAGTTCAGCAAAGGTTTCGGCATATGGATAAGATGATGATGTGGGCGACGAGTAGTTTCCGTACGTGAGGTCATCTGTGTTAGTGCACTTTTCTGTGGCATACTAGTGCACCTTGTTTGCCAATTACTTAGGTCAGTGAGTCTAGTGTCGGTTGAGCTTAATGAAGACGACAACCAAAGACTTAAGACGGACCGGCTGCATCAAGAAAGAAGAAACAGGTAAAAGTGATGCCCTGGTGAGCCCGAACCTAGTACCTACCCAAAACCATAACCTCTTAGATGACTTGCACCAACTAGGTATACCCTTAGTCATCATCATTAGTCTTAGAACTCCATGAAAAACATGATAAATTAGACTAATTAAAGAGGTGGAAGCTGCTGTAATCAAAACAACTCAAACAGCAGTTTTCGAATGATCTTCGATCAATCGGACATTGGCTCCGATAGGACTCGATTAATCGAACCGAAGTTCCGATCAATCGGAAATTGTTCCAGCAAACTTGAAAATCCATTGGACATATTTTCGATCAATCGGACAATTTTTCGATCCATCGGAAGGGGTCAGTCTGATCAATCGGACCATGTTTTCGATCAATCGGAATATCTTCCAGAGAATTGACTGGACTGATTTTCGATCAATCGGACATGTCTCCGATTAATCGGACAGGCCTCCAATCAATCGGAACTTTTTTCGATCAATCAGAGATACATGAATCTGCCCATTTTTTTTACCATTGGAAGAAAATCTATTTAAGATGGGGGATTCGTTTTTAAGGATAATAGAGGGGATTTTGAGGAGATAGAAGCCACCATTGCTAGAGACCATCAGAGGCTTTATCCCAAACCCAAATTAAGCCATTCTCCTTGTGTTTTCATCACAAGCTTAGGCCATTCAATGGCATCTTGAGAATGGACTTGTTCCCTCTTAATTCCTAGGGTTTAGACACCTTGATGATAGTTATATCCCTTGTCTAAACACTACCTAGGAGTCCAAATAGGTGCATTCCTCTAGGATACCTATTTCCTACCATTTGTAGAGGTTTCACCATTCCCTAGCACCTTGGGCATCTCCAATGGAGCATCACATGCAAGGTAGTTGATCTTGGAGCTGAAGCCTTGGCAAAGCAGCGACGTCAAAGATCGGAGGAGCACAAGGGGAGCTAATTCAAGCACGGGAGAGTGAGAAGAAGCAACCCAAAGCGGCGCTACAAAGGGGTTCAATCCGACAAGTAAGGTTGTCTTGTTAAGAGTCCATCCACTCAATTCCCTGTGGGAGTTGAGTGTAGAGTTTGTTTGACAAACTCGAACTAGGGTCGTTAGCTGATCATTGGCCTGTTAACCAGCTTAAATTCAGGGACGTTAGCCGTTCCTTGGAAAGTTTGTCGGGCCTAAACAAAGTCTCCAAGGGGGAGCCACCAACACTGGTGCAAACGTGTAGGTTGGGAGGAACCTGTAAACTCCCTGGTTGGGTGGATCCGAGTTAAAACACCTTGGTTGGGAGGAACTAGATTTAAACTCCCCAGTGAATGCTGGTGTGCTCAAAGGGGTTGAGTACTTGAACCGGGAGTGGAGTAGACAAGTAGTTAAACCACTATACATCCTTGTGTTTGTGATTGTACTTGAGCGCATTTCTCTTTATCCATTGTTTTTAATTGGTTAATTATGAATGCTTAGTTAGGAATGCATGCTAGGCACTTGATAGGCACCTCCACACTCACAAGATGTACTTTCACTACCTCATGTTGACTTGAGCATTTCTTGATCCATCCTCTATAGTCCACATGTGTTGATGAGACTAGGTTGCTGATTGCACTTATCATTTGCTAGTCTTTTAATTGGACCCACTTAGGCTTGGAAGCCGAAGTGTTAATCACTTAAGTAGTTTAATTTGTTAAATTTGTTAAGTAGGCGAAAAGATTTTAAAAGGTCCGAATCACCCCCCCTTCTAGGACTTAGCCATAATTCTAGTTGCTCCTTAAGCTTCCGCACGTGTGCTTAGGGTGTCGTGTTAGACCACCCAACGCAATTTCAATCTGAACGAGCGAGTTGGTTATTAGCCGTGGGCAAAAGAGATTTTGGTCTGTCACGAGAAGATTCTGAAGCAAGTCGATCTATATCAGGCTATTGATGCAACTTCTGAGCATTTCTTCCGTGATCCAATAATCATTCGGAGCTTTTTGAATTATTGGTCTTCTGTTACCAATTCATTCCACTTTTCGTATGGGGAGATGAGTATAACTTTATGGGATCTCCGGATGATGGCCGGCTTGCCTGTATTAGGACGATATTACTAGGAATACATCCTAACTGATGAAGAGCTATCTTCGTCTCGGCTTAAAAGTCCTTGAGATGCTTACCATTCGGAGGCTTGTCTGGATTCATTCGCTGAGTTGTCACAGTTCGACAATATTACAAAGATCCATTACGACGACTGGTTGATCTACTTTAGCCATAGGATGAAGTAATATTTCTTCTGATACCTTCTTTGGTGCTTTATATTTTACATGCTCTTAGCTTCTTTTCTTCTGACATGAAACTTTTCTTTCTTCTTGAAGCATTGATTATGAAGAATATAAAACCCTGCAGGAAGACCAAGTCTTGATGGAGGAACGTTTCGAATATAGATTCCGCAATCCGAATGAGCTTACATCAACTTGCGAACTAGCGGGCTTCTTAACATACTGGCTGTCGGCAGTTGTGCCGCCTAGCTCCAAGGATGCTGATGGGGTCAGGGTTTCTTCCTTCGTCGTGGTAGGAGCTCTTGTAAATGGCCATCGATATTCTTTAGCACCGCCAGTGTTGTGTAGTCTATATAGGGCTTTTGGCAATATTGCCGGTAACAAAGATCGACCCGAGAGAGGGATGAACGTGGCTTATTGTCCGTGGCATTTCTTCTGCGGGTGGTTGGGCATATATTTCCCGTGGACATATGGAATGGATCTCTTTCAATATCTCCACACCAATCACGCACCTCTTTACCGCTAAGGAAAGCTTGAGATGATGTCACAGTCATTTGATTGGATAGTTTCGAAAATCGACAGCTGGATGGATATTTGCTTCTACCACTTTCTTGTTTCTAACATCGAAGAGGATCGAGAAGTCGTTGACGATGAACGTTTTATGAATAATCTTGATAGGGAGTTTCTGGTGTCTATTCGTATTGCTTCACTTCCATTACATGAAGGAATAGAGTTCTTATTACCCCAGTCGGTTTCCCAGGCAATTCGGATATGATCAGGGTGTTCCGATAACTTTACCAGAAGTAACCAAAGTAGAGCGAGCATATGGCACAGGTCCTGTTCACTGGGAGTGGATATGGCATCAACTTCTAATGACACGAACGGGAGCGAGGTTCATGCTTTCCGGCCTCTATCGGAAGACTGGCGGTCCGTATGGCTGGCTGAGATGGTGGGTGCATCAGTATGATCTGATTCGGAACGATAGCTCTGTTGATGATCTAATCTATATTCCTCCTCCAAAGCTGATAGAGGTCCTCGCTGATGGATTGGGCTATTATAGAGAGCAGGCCAAAGAATATTTGTCATCAAGTATTAGGCATAAGACTTCTCTGAGTGTGTCAATTGACCATCATAAGGAGGATACGGTATTGAATAGCTGGCATACCTTCAGAGTAACTTTGGTGAAATGGTCACAAGAATTTGGGTTTACACGTCTTCTGGTGATTGAAGGTGATAAGGATGATAATCAGTTAATTAGTGAAGAGGACCCGACGACTACTGAGCCGGTGAATGAAATATCAGATCATGTCGGTGTGAGAGAGTGGGCCGGGTAGATTGGAGGAGATAATCTGCAAGGGACCACTATGTCGGTGAATGAAACAACTGTGTTCGTGGCCTCTGGTGCTTCTAATGTTGAGGGTATGGTAGAGGTGCCAATGTCGACTGAGGTAATTAATGTAGCTAGTAACACTATTGAATCTTCGGTCATGACTTCGGAGCTACCGACTGAGATTGCTGAGTGTTCGCTCGCCTTAAGTGTAAGGCTGCGATGTAGTAATAAAACTCAGTAAGACCGAGGTTGATCCACAGGGAATTGAAAACAGATTCCAAACTATTCCAGCAACTCAATTTTCAATAGATAAGAGATTCAATTGGAATATTTATGCTAAAACAGTAACTTAATGAAAATCAGTAGTTTAAGGTACTAAGGCATTCAAGGATCCACTTGTAGCAATCCCATGTCAATCCAATCAATCCAAGCAAGATACACAACTAGATTTGAAGTCCTATCTCTCATCTAGTTGGAAAATAAAGCATTAAACACATTCAATCCCATTCAAGTTGAACTTCCAAGTTCTAGTCCCATTCAACACATGTAGACTTCGAAATCATAGCCTTCGGAGTAACAGCCATGCCTATGGACTATGGCTAGCTCAAGGATTACTATAATTCGAATCTAAACACCACAACATATGATAATCTCAGAGAATTGCAAGGAATTCATGTCCAGAGCACATGAACTCTCATAAAACATCTCAAACTACCAACTTAAGGAACTACAAGATTAAAAACCCAAACTTGAATTGAAATTACTTGAATTAAACTAAATCAAACATGGAAATTGGCTACAAGCTTCACCTCTCAGCCTTAGCTGAGAGATTTTAGCCGAGCATTGTCATACTACGACAAAAACTCATGAAAAAGCATAAAAACTAGAAAAACCAGAGTTTGGAGGGTTGCAGACGCTCCACGACGGCTTCCTCTCTCTAGCACCACGTCCCTTAGCTTCTATGACATCCTATGAAGAGCCCCTAGGTGTCCTTTTATAGTGAGGATGCTTGGTTGCGTTGGAATCTTCCAGAAATCGCGTAAGGTTACGTAGTGCGCAGCAAATTTCGAAACCAGAAATAGAAATTTCCTGATTTTTCTGAGTGGCCGACCGGTCGGACCTACTTTGCAAACAGTCCAGAGGGTTTCCCAACAGCCACGACCTGTTGGCTGACCGATCAGGACCGGTCGGACCAAACTGGTCATGCGTCCAGCGAGCTCAGCAGCAGCACCGACCGGTTGGCCGACCGGTCAAGACCGGTCGGACCAACTGGTCCCTTCTTCCAGTGGTGTCCAGAGGCGTGGCTGACCGGTCGGACCAACTGTTCTTCTTCTTTTTCTTCTTTTCTTTATTCTCTTTTCTCCCTCTCTCTTCTTCCTTCTTTAGTCCACCTTGGACCTTCGTTCACAGGTACTAAATGGACCCCTTTTGGTCTCCAATTGAGTGAAGTCTGCTCTCATCCCTACAATCACAAAACATGCATTAGATGGGCCTTTTAATCATGAAAACCATGCATATATTGTGATGTAATGGGCTATGCAATGTATAAATTGGAGGTTCAACACACCCCCCAACCAGCTTTTTGCTAGTCCCGAGCAAAACATGTGTGAATAAGTTCAAACCTCCAAACCCAACTCTCCTTCAGAAACCATGTTTCTATCCATTCTAAGACATACAAGTATAAAATTTGGAGAAACTAGGTGATAGAAATTGCAAACTTAAACTCTCAAAGCATAAGAAGTGTCTACATGAAATTCCCGCTGATTGATTGATAAATAGAAGAACTCGAACAATTTCAACCCAGTGTGCATAGTGAAAGTTCATCTCATGAGTTTCTGGGATTGTATTCTTCATAGATCAACTAAACTGTAGATCTTAAGGTGCACATAGTAACAACAAGCCTATGACAGGAATTTGTCTTACCGTCCTTCCGATGGCTTTCACACTACGTCCCATTTCCGGCTTTGGTTACGGGTAGACCATCCCCCGATTGGTAATAGGTAGCCCTTTTCGAAATTTTCCACCATTTTTCCTTTATTCCCGATTTCATCCTTTCTTTTCCTTTTTCTTTTGATTTAGATAGGATTTTTAAAAATCCATATCTTTCGTTATTTTCCATGGACAAGGATGGACAAAATACCCCAGCTTGGTTTCTCAACACCTTTTAAATCAACGTCTAGCTAATCCACAAATCGCATAATCCTTTCAACCCATGAAAATCGTGTAATGTGAACTAGGTGTAAAAAGTGTTCAAATTTTCGATCGATCACAACAATAGGGGAACTAACATATAAAACCATTATGTTAGGAGAAATTCAAGACTTACCACACACTTCGTATCTCCTCTTCTCATACTCATATCATCTCAAATGCATAGAAATAAAGTTTTCTAAAAGAGTTTTGAAATTTTAGAAAATTCGAAAAAAAATTGCGCATATGAGGCTCGAAATGTTGCAACATGCTAGATGAAGAATCTCATCTCACCCCCCAACCAAATCTTGCATTGTCCTCAGTGTAAAAATATATGTAATGAGCATGAACATGAGAGCAATGGTAAAATATGAGAGAGATAGAACAATATTACCTGAGAGAGCGATCATGGAAGTCTGCAAATCCAATAACTAAATCCTACTAAAACAGTAAAACTAAACAACTAAACCTACCTAAGCTATACCTCCGTCAGACTAGGAGATTGATCATACTGATAACATCCAAAAGGACAAAGTTGAGTAGGATCATCAAGTGGTATAACAAATTTTTCAGTAGAACTAACCACCATCCTGTTTTGGAAAGTACATTGGTGACATCAACTAGTCTAGCCCATTGAAAATCCTGCTGAAAAATTTCAGCGGGTTCTTCAACAAAATTGTCACATGTACTAGGAAAGAAGAATTGCATTGGTTGGAAATCATTGAATATGGATCTCCTTTCCTTCTTGTCTGGGCAAAAATTATTCAAGTATGGGTCATCTTAGAAGTGTTTTTCAGTTTGAACAAACCAAAGAGATGTGGAGACTTGTATTTCTTCTTCACAAGTTGATATGATCTCCACAAAATCAGAATTCACCAGTGCTTCCACAATTGATTTTTTAGTTTGGCACTTTGTAGAAGGAAGCTTTTTAGGCACTGGTGGGGTCTCCTTCAAAGCATGCACAATATCCTGAATCATGGGATCATCCCAATCTTCAAAATAAGCTAAACACTCCTCTAGAGTGTAGGAGACTTCATCGGGAGGAAGTTTTCAGATTTGGACCCTTCATATTTTCCTCCTTGTCAGAATTTTGTGTAGGTTGGAGTGGGTCCTCAACCTCTACACTTTAAAAAATTGGCCTCTTTGTAGGCAAGTCAAGCACCAATTCTTCCAAATCCTGCATAACAAAGTTGTGCAAATCAGAAATTTGTGACTTGTCAATTAAATTTTCAGAAATAGACACTTCCAAGGTCTTATTAAGATTAGAATTGGATTCATCCTTAGAATGTGTCAAACATGTCCCCAAGCTTTCAGGTAGATCATGTTGGAAAAACCCCCCATCATCCATGAATTCTATCATGTTTACCTCATGGGGGCCATCATTGTCGTCCCAATCCTCAAAGGGATCAAAGCTAACAACATCTAGAGGATCAAAATTCTGCCTTAAAGCAAACTCCTCTTCCACGATTGAATCAATCAAATCAACCTCGTGGACATCATCATCATCCCTATACCTTTTGCCTAAGTGGAACACATTCACCTCCAATGTCATGCTCCCAAAGGACATTTGCATCGCTCCATTCCGGCAATTTATGATTGCGTTTGATGTAGCAAGGAATGGGAGGCCTAGAATCACCGGTATTTGGGTGCTAGCATCCATGACCGATTGTGTATCCAAGACGTGAAATCTACCGGGTAGTAGAATTTATCAACTTGGACTAGCACATCCTCAACTATCCCTCTCGGTACACGGATGGATCTATCAGCGAGTTGCAATGTGGTTTTGGTGGGTTTTAATTCACCAAGACCCAATTGCTCGTATACCGAGTATGGGATCAAATTCACGCTTGCCCCCAAGTCTAGTAATGCACGCTCAATCCGGTAATCTCCAATGATACATGAGACGGTGGGACTACCGGGATCTTTGAATTTTGGAGGGGTCTTTTGAGTGAGAATGGCACTCACTTGCTAATTTAAGAAGGCCTTTTGTTGCACACTATATTTGTGTTTTGTTGTACATAAGTCCTTTAGAAACTTGGCATAAGAGGGGATTTGTTTGATGGCATCAAGCAAAGGGATGTTAATCTTGACTTGTCTAAAAATCTCTAGAATATCATGAAGTTTGGAAGAGATTTTGGGGCAACCAATCTCGAAGGGAATGGTGCTACGGGCTTGTAAACGCGTTCCGTTTCTTGTGGGGCTAAGTTAGATACATCCTCATCCTCAGAATTTACCGGATCATTAGGCTCGTCGGCCTTCACCGGAATAGATTTGTCAATTTGTTTACCACTTCTAAGAGTGGTGATGGATTTGGCTTGCTCCATGTGTTGGTTAGAAGGATTAGGAATGCTCACTTCATGTACTTGCTTTGGATTGGGCTGAGGTTGGGCCGGAAAGGTCCCTTCCCTAGCATTCAAGCGTCCCTTAATCTCATCAACCGAGACTTTAAGCTCTTGGAACATTTGCTGATTTGTTTGATTGATTTGCGTTTGCCCTTGTATAAATGCTTTCAAGGTATCCTCCATTGAGAATTGAGGTGGGGCCATATTTTGCATGGGTGGCCCTCCTTGAGAGTTGGTAGGATTGCCCATGGGAGCATTCTTCCAACTGAAATTTGGGTGGTTCTTCCAACTAGTATTGTACGTATTACCCACCGATCCATTGAAAGGCCATTGATACCCATATGTGGCATTTGCATGTTCATGTAATACCTCTTGAAATGCAGGGATTGTGGGACAATCTTGCGTAGCGTGTAAATCGGTGTGACAAATCCCACATATGGTCTCAATAGCTTCATTGGACTTTGGAACTCCGCTTTTACTAAGTTCCATGGCCTCGACCTTCCTTGTGAGGTTGGCTATCCTTGCATTCACGTCGTCTTCCTCCTTTATAGATCCCTCCTTTCTCTTTCTCTTGAATAGGCTTGGGGTTATTGGGTTTATCCGAGGTATCCCAATATTGGGCATTTTCAGCCAACATGTCCAAGTAACTCCAAGCCTCATCTGGATTTTTGCTCATAAACTCGCCATTGCACATCATCTCTACAAATTGGCGCATATTGGAACTTAATCCATCATTGAAAAAATTTATAATTCGCCAACTCTCATAGCCATGATGTGTGCAAGCAAGTAGGAGGTCCTTAAATCTCTCCCAACATTGGAAGAAAGATTCACCCTCTTTAGCCAAAAATTCATTATGGCTCTTCGAAGGGTGTTCGTTTTATGAGCCGGGAAGAACTTTTTCAAGAATTCCTAAGTCATCTCATTCCATGACCCAATCGAATGTGGTCTAAGAGAGTGAAGCCAATCTTTGGCTCTTTCTTTCAATGAAAAGGGAAAGAGTTCAAGTTTAATGGTATCTTTTGAAACATTGGTGTATTGCAAGGTAGCCACCACTTCTTCGAATTCTTTCAAGTGCAAATATGGGCGGTCAGAGTCTAACCCATGGAACTTTGGTATAAGTTGAATTACACCCGGCTTTATGTCAATGTTTCCCCCGTTTGGTGGTAGAACCACACAAGAGGGTGTAATTTCACGGGCTGGTTGTAGGTAATCCCGCAGTGATCTCATTGGAGGAACGTTATGTACCTAATTCTCTCCTACTCCCTCTTGATTTGCGTTTGTAGTTGGAGTAGGGGGGGAGGATTCCTTTAAGGTGTTTGATCCATACTCCCCAAATTTTCACAATGGTCTTGGTAATTTCGGACTCGTCCATGGACTAACAATGGTCCAACTAAACCACCTTCTGATTGGAGACGATTAGAGTGGTTACGTTCCCAACGGGATATAAACCACTCAACCAAAAATTGACTAAACCTAAAACCTAGAAATCTGAAATTAATCTGAAAATAGAAAATCTTTAAAAAAAACTAAGTTAGAAAGGTATTACCCGATGCGCTTGAACTAGAGAAGAAATCCTACAAAGAAAAATAATTTGTTAGTTCTAAAAATATCAGAAAACCTATCTACTTCTACTTCTACAGCCACTAAAGCAATTTGAAAACCGTTATCTAAATTCCCCGGTAACGGCGCCAAAAACTTGTTCGCTCGCCTCAAGTGTAAGGCTGCGATGTAGTAATAAAACTCGGTAAGACCGAGGTCGATCCACAGAGAATTGAAAACAGATTCCAAACTATTCCAGCAACTCAATTTTCAATAGATAAGAGATTCAATTGGAATATTTATGCTAAAACAGTAACTTAATGAAAATCAGTAGTTTAAGGTACTAAGGCATTCAAGGATCCACTTGTAGCAATCCCATGTCAATCCAATCAATCCAAGCAAGATACACAATTAGATTTGAAGTCCTATCTCTCATCTAGTTGGAAAATAAAGCATTAAACACATTCAATCCCATTCAAGTTGAACTTCCAAGTTCTAGTACCATTCAACACATGTAGACTTCGAAATCATAGCCTTCGGAGTAACAGCCATGCCTATGGACTATGGCTAGCTCAAGGATTACTATAATTCGAATCTAAACACCACAACATATGATAATCTCAGAGAATTGCAAGGAATTCATGTCCGGAGCACATGAACTCTCATAAAACATCTCAAACTACCAACTTAAGGGACTAAAAGATTAAAAACCCAAACTTGAATTGAAATTACTTGAATTAAACTGAATCAAACATGGAAATTGGCTACAAGCTTCACCTCTCAGCCTTAGTTGAGAGATTCTAGCCAAGCATTGTCATACTACAACTAAAACTCATGAAAAAAGCATAAAAACTAGAAAAATCGGAGTTTGGAGGGTTGTAGACGCTCCACGACGGCTTCCTCTCTCTAGCACCACATCCCTTAGCTTCTATGATATCTTAGGAAGAGCCCCTAGGTGTCCTTTTATAGTGAGGACGCTCGGTTGCATCGGAATCTTCCAGAAACCGCGTAAGGTTACGTAGTGCGCAGCAAATTTCGGAACCAGAAATTGAAATTTCCTGATTTTTCTGTGTGGCCGACCGGTCGGACTGGCCTGGCCGACCGGTCACGACCGGTCGGACCTACTTTGCAAATAGTCTAGAGGGTTTCCCAACAGCCACGACCTGTTGGCCGACCGATCACGACCGGTCGGACCAAACTAGTCATGCGTCCAGCGAGCTCAGCAGCAGCACCGACCGGTTGGCCGACCGGTCAAGATCGGTCGGACCAACTGGTCCCTTCTTCCAGTGGTGTCCAGAGGCGTGGCCGACCGGTCGGACAAGCGGTCAGACTAACTGTTCTTCTTCTTTTTCTTCTTTTCTTTATTCTCTTTTCTCCCTCTTTCTTCTTCCTTCTTTGGTCCACCTTGGACCTTCATTCACAGGTACTAAATGGACCCTTTTTTGTCTCCAATTGAGTGAAGTCTGCTCTCATCCCTACAATCACAAAACATGCATTAGATGGGCCTTTTAATCATGAAAACCATGCATATAATGTGATGTAATGGGCCATGCAATGTATAAATTGGAGGTTCAACACTTAGTCATTCGTTGACACGACTGCACACATTGCGAATCCCTTAGAATTTGTTGTTGGCTCATCTCTGGCCCCTAGTAGTGCTCTTTCATAACTTCTTGATATATTCTTCTTTATGCGTTTATCATTTCATTATGCTCACCACGTTTCTTTGCCATAGTCATTGTTGATTATGTTGCTGTTGTTCATGGAGCGTCCGATGTTCCTTGTTTCGATCATTTGGACTATTTCGGGCGGAGTATATTGAGGAGTTTGTTATCGAGTATCTCAAAAATGCTAGCTGATCCGCATGAATGGCATATGTTGGGTGTTGGAATGAAAGTGTTGGAGGCTTGCATTGGAGTGATAGGAACTAATGCACTCGTGATTGTCAATCATATTCTTCATTCGAAAGCTCCGTCACGAGGGTAGTGGCTGCTGAACGCACCGAGCCAGACCCTATTATTGAAGGGAAACGCAAGATCGTGGATTCTCTGGGACCTGTAGTAGAGAATCATATGCGGTCAATGATGGATGCACGAGCATCTTCTTAAAGTAATAAGACACAACATAAGGGGTGTCTGGATCGTCTGGCCGAAATCGATGTCGAGATTAAGTACTTGCAGGCAGAGAAAATAGCTGTGGGCTTCAAAGCTGCTTGTCTTGAGTCAGTGGTTGCTTAGGATTGTTGAGCTCTTAATTGTGCATATTCTAACCCCAATTCATCACTCATTGTGCACGGTTTACATGTTTAAAGGGCTACTCTAATGCATGATTTGTGATTAAAGGGACAAGATGGAGATTTCACTGATTCAAGGCTAAATAGAGCTCCTTATAAGCATTGAAGACCACAAGATCAAGCATGAAAGGGTAGAAGAAAGAAGCAAAGGAGAGAAGAAAAGAAAACAAGAAAAGCCACCTAAGACCGGTCGTGCGACCGGTCGTCCAAAGCCCAAGACCAGCCGTCCGACCGGTCCAATCACTCTACAAAAGAAGTTTTCTGCCTAAAGTCACTGGACCATCTGCGACCGGTCGTACGACCGGTCGTCCACATCTCAGACCAGTCGTGCGACCGGTCCTTGAATTAAAATCGCAGGATGAAAAATTCTTAAAACTCGCTAGACGATTTTGGCCATTTTACGACCGATCGTCCACAAGCTCAGACCGGTTGTGCGACCAGTCGTACCTGCGTAAACAGCAGCTTCTAAATCGGGCTCCAAAATTCTCTACCCAAATGCGTATCCTTACGTGAAATCTGGAAGTTTCTTACGCAATGGACACCTCCAAGCTATAAAAGGACTTCTTCCCTTCATACCAGGGCATGCTAGGACGTGGGGATTGCTTGGGAGATGGATTCTACTTCAAGTTTTCTTAGTTTTCTTCTTGTTTTAGTAGTTTTTATGTTTTTGAGGCTTTTTAGTTCAAGGATGTTAGAGATGAACTAAAACCACTTAGCTAGAGCTAAGAGGTGAAGCTTTTGACTTGTTTTTGATGGATTGATGCAACCTAGGTTTCCTTTTATGTTTTAATTGAAGAATTTTAGTTCAATATGAGTTTGAATCAAGTACTAGTTTGGTTTTACTTTGATCTCTTGATGACTCCGGGCTCATGTGATTCTTAGTGATTCTAAGCTTGGTAGCTTACCTTCTGAGCATTGTTTATGCTTGTGTAGTTCATTGATCTATCATCGACTCCGGGCATGGTAGACCCTTTGATTGCCTTGTGTACAATGACCTGATTTCCATGTGGGAACTCATTCAACTAAAGTTCGTATCTTTTGTAGTAATCTGAAATAGTTGTTTGTTGATTGATTTTGATTTAATTAGAGTTCTAATCATTAGTTGTAATCAAGTCTAGTGACAGGATTTGATGAAGGTTATGGTTGTGAGTCTCAACTAGATTGAAAAGAGGCCTGGCCTACACAATTGAGTGTGCCCAAGGCCTGAGCATTGTTGTGGGAATCAAATCAATGAATGAGCGCTGTTTTAGATGATTGCTGATTGAACTGCTCTATATTTTGATCGGATAGAGATATGAATTCGATTCCAATTGAGTCATGAGAGACCTAGTTGTGTTGATGCATTGAAACTTATCAAAAGTGGATCCTTGGCGCTCTAGTGCCTTTTTAGATTAATATTACCTTACACATTCACTGTTTAAACCAAAATCATTATTTTTTAGATTTAGTTCTTAATAGGATCTTAATTATTAGTTATTTTAGATAAATACTGAGAATACCCATTCATAAATCTCTGTGGGAACGATACTCGGTCTTTCCGAATTATTACTACTTCGCAACCCTACACTTAGGGAGTGAACAAGTTTTTGGCGCTGCTGCCGGGAATTTTTATGCGGTATTTTTAGAATTTTCTGAAATAACTTTTAGTTGAGATAGTGTTAAGATAGGTTTAGGATTTGTTTTGCTTTCTAGGGAAGGTTTTCTTCTAAATACTAACTTACTTTGTTTTGATTTTTGCAGGATTCTAACATAGGTCTAATTCAGGGATTTTTAGGAAGTTGAAGAAGAAGTAGGCATCTTAAGTCACAAATCAGGTTTTATCATTCTAACCTTACTCTTCTTCTTCTCCTACTCATTCCTACCATATTCATCTCTCGTAGAGTGGGTGGAGACTCCTTTTGGTTCTCTGATAGGTTGGCCTTGTGCCACCTTGATTCCTATTGGTCGGCTCTGCCGTCTTGGATCACCTTGTGCTCAGAGATTTCTTTTCTCAATCTTATTCATCTTTCTTCTTTTTCTGCACTTTTCTCAAAAGAATCAAAGAGTGGGTGGGGAGTTCTCTGAACCCCTATTGACCAGGAGAAATCGGTCTCTATCCTTGCTTCTGGCTCAGCCATTGCAAGACACCTTGTGCTTAAGTCTTAGAGAGGAGTAAAGGAAGGAAGGAAGAATTCTTTTTCCTTTTTGTTTCATTCTTTTAGGTTTTGCATGCCACATTGGGCTCGGGGATCTAATAACCGACTCAATCGTGACGGAGTAATTGTTGAAGGGATTGATAGAGAGCCTCGTGCTAGGAAACGTCAAAATTTTTCTGAAATTACTAGAGTGATGGCTGAAAATCAACCAAATCAAGGGGCTAATCAACATCAAAATCCAGCCCCAAACCTTACTGAATTGGATGAGAATGAAGTGGGGGATGTACCTCAACCTAGAACTTTACGTGACTATTTACAACCAGCTAGGACGAGTACTCCCTCTTACATAATTTTCCCTCACAATGTGGGAAACATTGATTTTAAACTGGGGTTGATCCAACTTCTTCCTAGATTCCATGGACTCGACTCTGAGAGCGCGTATCTATATATTAAGGAATTTGAAGAGGTTATTGCCACAATAAACTATGACAATGTGACCAAGGATACAATAAAACTCAAATTATTCCCTTTTTCCTTGAAAGAGAAGGCCAAATCATGGCTACATTCCTTAAGGCCAAGGTCTATTGGGACATGGGCTGAGATGACTAGGGAGTTTCTTAAAAAATTCTTCCCTACTCATCGAACCAATGCACTAAGAAGGGCCATAATGAACTTCGCCCAAAAAGAAGAAGAAATCTTTTTCCAATGTTGGAAAAGGTATAATGAGTTATTAAACGCATGCCCACATCATGGCTATGAACGGTGGAGGTTGATTAGTTTCTTCTATGTTGGATTAAACTCAACCATGCGCCAATTTGTGGAGATGATGTGGAATGGGGAGTTCATGAACAAGGAAACGGAGGAAGCTTGGGATTATTTTGACATGTTGGCTGAAAACACACAAGCATGCAATACATCTAAGCCAGCAAGTTCAAAACAACCCCAAGCCAAGGAAAAGGGAGAAATTTATGTTTTAAATGAGAAAGATAATCTAGGTTCTAGAGTGGCTAAACTCACACGAAAGGTCGAGGAGATGGAACTAAAGAAAGTGGACACAACCCAACAAAGGGGGGCTGTTGAAACTATTTGTGGTATTTGTGCTTCCAATGTGCATCAAACGCCGGATTGTCCTACAATCTATGCGTTTCGAGAACTTTTATTTGAACAATCAAATGCTTTGAATAGTTATCAACGACCTTTTAGTACTCCAAATTCAAACACGAACAATTCTAGTTGGAGAAACAACCCTAACTTTAATTGGGCGAATGGAAATACGGCTAACCAAAGTAATCCTCAAAGGGGGCCCCCAATGCAAACTCCTATGGCCCCACCTCAAATGCCTATAGAGGATACTTTGAAAGCATTCATGGAAGGTCAAGCTCAAATAAATCAATCCAACCATACGATAATGCTTGAGCTTAAAAATTCGATGGAGGAAATCAAGGCTCTCTTAAACGTAAGGGAAGGGATTATTCCAGCCCAACCCATACCAAATCCAAAACCACAATGCAAAATAAGCGTGCCTAGTTCTTTTAACCAACACATGGAACATGCTAAGGCCATCACCACTCTTAAAAGTGGTAAAATTATTGAAAAATCTGATCCGGTGAAGGTTTCAACGCCTAATGATCCGGTATCTTCCAAAGAGGATGATGGACCTAGCACCGCCATGAATGAAAAAGAGCCATTGAAAGAGTATAGGCCCGTTGCTCCATTCCCCCAATGCTTGATTTCAGCCAAACCTAAAGATAAATATCAGGAATTTTTGGAGGTTTTCAAGCAAGTCAAAATTAACATCCCATTGTTGGATGCCATTAAACAAATACCGTCATATGCTAAATTTTTAAAAGACCTTTGTACGGTTAAAAGAAAAATACATGTGCAAAAGAAGGCATTTTTGACAGGGAACGTAAGTGCCATTATCAACCACGGGATGCCCAAGAAATACAAAGATCCCGGTTGTCCGACAATATCATGCATAATTGGAGATTACCGGGTAAAACATGCTTTACTCGATCTAGGGGCAAGTGTGAACTTATCCCCTTGTCGGTCTATGAACAATTGGGTTTAGGTGAATTAAAACCCACCAAAACCACATTACAACTTGCTGACCGATCAATTCGTATTCCGAGAGGGGTGATTGAGGATGTCCTTGTCCAAGTTGACAAAGTCTACTACCCGGTGGACTTTATTGTCTTGGACACACGACCCATGGTCAATATTGGACCCCAAATTCCTGTCATACTTGGCCGCCCATTCTTAGCTACATCAAACGCTATCATAAATTGTAGGAGTGGGGTCATACAAATGTCTTTTGGCAATATGACGATTGAGTTGAATGCTTTCAATGTTGACAACCAACAAGAGGATGAAGATGAGGACGTACACGAAATAAACATGATCAATTCTATTGTGGAAGATGAATACCTCTCACCTTTTTACTCTGGTCACTTAGGCGAAGATGTGACTTACTCCCTTGATGAGAACGATGACATGATAAGGGATATGATCACACTTTTGGAGTTGGTATCGGCATATGACGTTAGCCGAGAGAAGGATGTGGAAACAACACTTTATTGTGCTGAGAAATCAATTCATATTTCCACACCTTTGTGGATCATGCATACTGAACTCCACCAACCCTGGGATGATCCATACTTGCAATATCAATGCCCAGGTAAATCTGAATGGAGACATATTTTTTCTGATAAATATGATGGTGTCTCCTCTTATACATGTGGTGAACACATTAAGGAACCTGTTGAAATTACTTTTTGGGATTTTCAGTGGCTTATCTGGATCACTCATACACATGTATATTGTAAAGCAGGATATTGGATTACTTTATTGCGAAACCTTTTCATCCATCTAATGATTCTGCTTGACTTTATGCTTTTGGATGAGTTGTTGGGATTAACCTCCTAGTCTGACAGAGGATGATTTTTTAGAATGCTTTCCCATTAGGATTTGCTATGATAGTTGAATTAGTTGTGAAGTAATCCATCTCCAAAAGTTAATCTTGCCATGAAATATATGCTTCAGTGATATCTTTTTTTCTCACTCCTTTTTGTTTTGTCATTGCTCTCATGTGTTGCATTCATTGTATACATTCTTACATTGAGGACAATGTAAAGTTTTGGTTGGGGGGTGAGAGAGATTCCTTAGATGAATCTGCTAGCTTTTGTGACATTTCGAGCAATGATGTAGAAATTTTTTGATTTTTCTAAAATTCAAAACTCTTTTGGAAAACTTTGATTCTATGTATTCGAGATGATATAAGTATAAGAAAAGGAGATACGAAGTGAGGGATGTTGCAAGCTTTGAACTTCTCTTAATATAATGGTTTTATATGTGAATTCACCTATTTTTATGATTGATAGAAAATTTGAACACCTTTTGCACCTAGTTCACATTACACGATTTTCATGATTTGAAAGGATTATGTGATTTGTGGATTACCTAAACTTTGATTTGAGGTGTTGAGAAACCAAGCCGGGGTACTTTGTCCATCCTTGTCCATGGGAAAATAACGAAAGATATGGATTTCTAAAAATCCTATCTAATGTAAAAGAAAAAGGAAAAGGAAGGATGAAATTGGGAATGTTGGAAAATGGTGGAAAATTCCGATTAGGCCTACCTACTACCAACCGGGGGATGGTCTACCCGTAACCAAAGCCGGAAATGGGACGTAGTGTGAAAGTCGTCGGAAGGACGGTAAGGCAAATTCCTGTCATAGGCTTGTTGTTGCTCTATGCACCTTGAGATTTATAGTTTAGTTGATTTATGAAGAAGATAATCCCGGAAACTCATGAGATGAACTTTCACTATGCACACTAGGTTGAATTTGTTCAAATTCTTCTATTTATCAATCAATCAGTGGGAATTTCATATAAACACTTATTATGTTCTGAGAGTTTAAGGTTTCAACCTTTATCACCTAATTTCTCTGATTTTTATGCATATGTGTCTTGGAATGTATAGAAGAATAGTTTCTAGAGGAGAGTTGGGTTTTGGAGAATGAAACTTATTTCACATATGTTTTGCTCAGGACTAGCAAAATGCTGGTTGGGGGTGTGTTGAGCTCTTAATTGTGCATATTCTAACCCCAATTCATCACTCATTGTGCACGGTTTACATGTTTAAAGGGCTACTCTAATGAATGATTTGTGATTGAAGGGACAAGATGGAGATTTCACTGATTCAAGGCTAAATAAAGTTCCTTATAAGCATTGAAGACAACAAGATCAAGCATGAAAGGGTAGAAGAAAGAAGCAAAGGAGAGAAGAAAACAAAATAAGAAAAGCCACCTAAGACTAGTCGTGCGACCGGTCGTCTAAAGCCCAAGACCGGTCGTCCGACCGGTCTGATCACTCTACAAAAGAAGTTTTCTGCCCAAAGTCTCTGGACCATCTGTGACCGGTCGTACGACTAGTCGTCCACATCTCAGACCAGTCATGCGACCGGCCCTTGAATTAAAATCGCAGGATGAAAAATTCTTAAAACTCGCTGGACGATTTTGGCCGTTTTACGACCGGTCTTGCTACCGGTCGTCCACAAGATCAGATCGGTCGTGCGACCGGTCGTACCTGCGTAAACAACAGCTTCTAAATCGGGCTCCGAAATTCTCTGCGCAAGTGCGTATCCTTACGCGAAATCTGGAAGTTTCTTACGCAATGGACACCTCCAAGCTATAAAAGGACTTCTTCCCTTCATACTAGGGCATGCTAGGACGTGGGGATTACTTGGGAGACGGATTCTACTTCAAGTTTTCTTAGTTTTCTTCTTGTTTTAGCAGTTTTTACGTTTTTGAGGCTTTTTAGTTCAAGGATGTTAGAGATGAACTAAAACCTCTTAGCTAGAGCTAAGAGGTGAAGCTTTTGATTTGTTTTTGATGGATTGATGCAACCTAGGTTTCCTTTTATGTTTTAATTGAAGAATTTTAGTTCAATATGAGTTTGAATCAAGTACTAGTTTGGTTTTACTTTGATCTCTTGATGACTCCGGGCTCATGTGATTCTTAGTGATTCTAAGCTTGGTAGCTTACCTTCTGAGCATTGTTTATGCTTGTGTAGTTCATTGATCTATCATCGACTCCGGGCATGGTAGACCCTTTGATTGCCTTGTGTACAATGGCCTGATTTTCATGTGGGAACTCATTCAACTAAAGTTCGTATCTTTTGTAGTAATCTGAAATAGTTGTTTGTTGATTGATTTTGATTTAATTAGAGTTCTAATCATTAGTTGTAATCAAGTCTAGTGACAGGATTTGATGAAGGCTATGGTTGTGAGTCTCAACTAGATTGAAAAGAGGCTTGGCCTACACAATTGAGTGTGCCCAAGGCCTGAGCATTGTTGTGGGAATCAAATCAATGAATGAGCAGCTGTTTTAGATGATTGTTGATTGAACCGCTCTATATTTCGATCGGATAGAGATATGAATTCGATTCCGATTGAGTTATGAGAGACCTAGTTGTGTTGATGCATTGAAACTTATCATAAGTGGATCCTTGGCGCTCTAGTGCCTTTTTAGATTGATATTACCTTACACATTCACTGTTTAAACCCAAATCATTATTTTCTAGCTTTAGTTCTTAATAGGATCTTAATTATTAGTTATTTTAGATAAATACTGAGAATACCCATTCATAAATCTCTGTGGGAACGATACTCGGTCTTTCCGAATTATTACTACTTCGCAACCTTACACTTGGGGAGTGAACAAGGATCAAATAACTGTTATAAGGCTTGAAAGTGAGAGCGAAGCGATGCATAAGCAACTAGAAGATTTGACCACTGAGCTCCAGAATGTTCCCGATCCTGCATTATTATTATCCAAGGTGAAGTCGGCGATGGAAGCTGCCAGGGTGGTTGTGATCAGGTTGATATTAGTATGCCTAGAGAAGCTGTGATCTTTACTTTTGATATTCTTCTTGCCAATCTTATATATAGAAACGATCACGGGGCTTCTTCTTGACTAGATTTCACAATCGTTGTAATCGATGTAAGGGATCCTTACCTTTTGACCATTCATGTGTGCATTGTTGAAAGATGTTAACCATACTTCTGTTAATAAAATGACAATGGCAATTACCTTTCTATTGTGTGATATTGTGCAATGGGTGTTAGAATGCTTTGCAACATAACTTAATAGCAATCATACCTATAATGAATGGTGATATTAGATATTTGTGATAATTAATATAGAATGAAATGAAGAAAGTAATACTTCCCTTTGTCGTTGATCTCGGGATGCTTCGGGTTTTCAGATCTGAGGTATGCTCGCATCGTAAGCAGATATTTTCTGTCCTGCCCCCAGTCATTTCTTCCTGCAAACTTGAGTTTCTCATCATATATTGGGGCTTGCCCCCAGTTGTCTTCTTCTATAAGCTTGAGTTTCTGATTATATACATTGGGGCTTGCCCCCAGTTGTTTTCTTCTATAAGCCTGAGTTTCTCGTCATATATTGGGGCTTACCCCCAGTGTATTCAGCTCTTCGTTTTGCATTATTGTCTCCTTTTGATAAAAGATGTCCTATCCTCTAGAAATCCACATAGAATACCTGTCTGATCAAAATCTTTCATCGCATATTCTTGTTGTGGAATTATTCATAAGAGAAAGCTGTCGATATTCTCAAAGCAAAGCGATACATAATAGAATGCCCTGACCATCTTCACATAAAGCCATGTGTATATATATAGAAGAAACCTGGTTCTGACCTATCCTCATATAGAATAGGAGAATATCACAATAATGATAAGGAGATTTTCTATAGAATATGAAAGCCGAATATATAACGAGACATTCTGATCATCTTCATATAAGACCAAGTGTGTGTGTATAAAAGATTGATAATAATAGAATATCCTAATCATCTTTATATAGAACCATACGTGTAAGACACCATCATCTCTGGATTGCTTTCACAGAACGCTTTCTTCTCTCTTAATATAAGACAATATATATAAAAGATCGACGACTCTTAATTGCTCTCATATAGAGTAGAAGAATGCCAGAATGTCATAATGATAACAAGAAGACCATGATAAAAGAATAATATGAAGACATTGCATCTCATGCAGATCTTTTATAGAATAACATCCTCTTTATCAGACTGGATTGATCTGAAAATTCCTAGAGAGATCTGACACAGTTGAATCTCATAACCTGGAGGTTGTATGGTTCAGTTTATCCTCATAACTTGGAGGTTGTATGGTTCAGTTTATCCTCGTAACCTGGAGGTTATATGGTTCAGTTTATCCTCATAACCTGGAGTATTTTCTCGACTCTTTTAAACCCGGAGTGCAAGGTATATTTATTTCTCGACTCGTTTAGACCCGAAGTGCAATGGTATATTTATTTCTCAACTCGTTTAGACCCAAAGTGCAAGGGTATATTTATTTCTTAACTCGTTTAGACCCGGAGTGCAAGGGTATATTTATTTCTCAACTCGTTTAGACCCGAAGTGCAATGGTATATTTATCTCTCAACTCGTTTAGACCCGGAGTGCAAGGGAATATTTGCGTTTATGCAGAGTTTAGTGACTTGGTGCCTATACAGAGTTCGGCGAGGTTTGCGCTTATGAAGAGTTCAGCGACTTTGTGCCTCTGAACCACTTGTCATCCGGCTTCAGGAATCACTACTTTCGTCATTGTGAAGTGAGGGAAGTAGAACACTCCGGATGCCAGGAAGATCATCGTAGTTGCCATTATGATTTTGATGATTTATTCTTTCTATTTCTGTCTTTCTATCTTTCTCTTTCTCTCTACAGCCATACATGCATTAGAGTATTTCGTAGTTTTGAAAAGGAGAGGAGGTGCGACTTTACCAATCGTGATATAGCTCAATAATAGACAGAATGTATGAACATGAATCATATTATCATTTTGAAATTCTTTTGCCTTAAAGATGAAGGGAAGAACGTTCCCGTTGAGAGTCGCCAGTTTGACACCCGTGAAGGCGCCAAACATTTCTCTTTACGGTAACCTTTATCATGTACACATCAGTGTTTGCAAATGATTTATCATAAAATGTCTAGTTACTCATAAATAACCATAGATTCTAGTATTGTTTGATCCCCAGCAGAGTCGCCAGTTTGTTAAAACTAGAAAAATCATGCTCGTCAGCAGTTTTTCCTGTGTTTCATTATTCTGGGAGAATTCTGAGTATAGAGACATTCATAAACAATCATAAGCAATCACAAAATGTACACAATAGAGATATCGTAAGGCAAATTTTAATCCAGAGATTCTGATATCTGTTACATTCCAGGCCGTGATACTGGTCACGAGCCTTTAATTACATCAATGGATGATCACCCTTGATTAAAAGGCAAAAGTAAATGAATCCATGCATCATACATAAGTTAAATAAAGCATTAAGAGAGCATGAATGTATTGTGGGTTCAATCTGTGACTTTGTGTGTGCATCGACTAGACGTATGCATGTATGTATGATGGCAATTGCTTTGTTGTGGGATGCGTATGGTGAATGATATGCAATGCTTTTGATTTTGCCATTTCCGTGCTTTGTTGTTTGTGATCTACATGTTGTGCTTGTGTCATAAGCGGATATTTTCTGGCCTGTAATTGTCCATTTAAGTAGGTTCAGGGTGTACCTACCGGACTGCGCTCAAGTGCTTCGAACATATGCAAGATTGTTGTGTGTGAATAATTGTGTACATCCGATGTTGGGATTGTTACTTGTCTTTGCCCAGCGCTTGTGACCTGTGTGTGCTTATTTGTCGTATGCATGCTTGAATCTTGTTACTCTCATGTTTTTTGTGGATTGTAATTTGTTTGTGTATGCAATCCATGATTGGATTATGTGATTTTGTTTTTTATGATCCGTACCTTATTGTGCTGCTTTGTTGCATGCAAAGGAGCTTTCTCCTGATGTTTCATTGTTTGCGTGTAGCAGCAAATCATGGCAGAGATGACAAGATTATCTATTGAAGTTTTCGGGTCGCAAGTCTCTGGTTCCCTCATCTTCGCAACACGAGAAGAAGAGGACGGCTAAAGATACTGTCGATCCATCTATAGCAAAGTGTTGTTCACGCTTCCCTGCGACAATCGATTCTGAAGTGAAGGATTTCTCCAGTCGTATTAAGCAGCTTTCCCATGAGGTGTTACTGCGTATTTATGTGGATAAAACCGCATCCAAGCCTCCGACGCAAGGGACTGAGGAAGAATGGTCCTCTTGGTATTGTCAACTTACTGGTGCTCCTAGTGTCGTCGAGGCAGGTCCTTCTAGTTTGCTTGCCCAACATCCCGAGGATAATTAAGAAGTTCAAAAGAAGAAGAAGAGAAGGAATCGAGGTAAGAAATCGGCTAAGGTAGTCGGTCAGGAGGAGCAGTCGACACAGCTAGTCGATCTGAAGAATGACCGGATGAAGAGTGGCTGGGATAGAAACCAAATCGTCGCGACGTGCAGTTTCTTTATCGTGAACCCCTACAATGACCGAGTCATTACACATGAGAAATCTCTTATGAGGCACCGACCCCTCTCGAGCATCGAGCCATCCCACGTTCAAGGCCCTTTTAGTTCTACGGGGTTGGAAGGTGGACATCTCCCGAGCAGTTGTTGACTACCTTATTGGTTGACGATGGGAGAGAACAACAGGTAGGTCTCCCAAGAGAAATGGTCTTCCTTGCTTCGACTTGTGATCCTCACGCTCTTTATCCAGCCCATTATTTCGAGACAGTTCAGCAAAGGTTTCGGCATATGGATAAGACGATGATGTGAGCGACGAGTAGTTTTCGTACGCGAGGTCATCTGAACGAGCGAGTTGGTTATGAGCCGTGGGCAAAAGAGATTTTAGTCCATCATGAGAAGATTCTGAAGCAAGTCGGTCTGTATCAGGCTATCGATGCAACTTCTGGGCATTTCTTCTGTGATCTAACAATCATTCGGAGCTTCTTAAATTACCGGTCTTTTGTTGCCAATTCATTCCACTTTCCGTATAGGGAGATCAGTATAACTTTATAGGATCTCTGGATGATGGTTGGCTTGCCTGTATTAGGTTGATATTACCAGGAATACAATCTCTGGACGAAGGGTGATGTTGCGGTGACTTCTTCCTCTGGATTTGACGATCACGATGCACTGGGGTATCAGATCGTTTAGGCGAACGGACTTTCCATTCGACATAGTCTCGAAGGTGTCCCTTTCGAATGAGGGCTTCAATCTGGTCTTTAAGAGATATACAGTCTTGGGTATTATGCCCATGATCTTTATGGAAGTAACAAAATTTCCTTTTGTCTCTTTTTTTGGGATCCGATTTGATCCTTGAAGGCCATTTAACATACGACTTATGTTTGATCTCCATTAGTACCTTTTCTGGCGACCGATTGAGAGGTGTATAATTGCGATATTTTCCAGAATAAGACTTCTATGGAGAGCGATCTCGTCGATCAGGTCGGTATTTCCTGTCTGCTGGAGAGATTTCTTCAAACGTTGCTTCTTTCCTTGAGTACCATGACGAGCCAAAGCTACTTCTTCAGTATTAATATATTTTTGAGCTTTGGCTTGGAACTCAATCATCATTTTAGGAGGATTCTTATCTAAGGTGAATCGGAATTTTTCGCTTGTAATGCCTGCTATAAGGGCGATGAGACCCTTATATTTAGTATAACCCTCGGTTTGGATTGTTGTTGCCGTAAATCAGATGGTGAATTCTTTAATTGTCTCTCCATGCTGCTGCTTCAAATCTGATAGGTGAGATGCATGTTTTTTGGTACAGGATGCTTCTCATAAACTGAGAAAGAAAAAGATCTGATAACTGAGAGAAGGATTTAATGGATCGAGGCTTCAGACCACGAAACTAAGTACGGGCTGCGTCCTTTAGAGTTAAAGAGAAGGCTCTGCACATAATTTCCGAGCTATATCCTTTCAGCTCCATGAGGGATCTATACGTCTTCGGATGCTCGAGGGGTCGTCCATACCAGTATATGGAACAATGCTGGGCGTTCGATATTTTTTAGGCAAAGGAGCCTCGATTACCTTGCATGTAAAAGGAGGATCAGATTGACGGATTGTTGCCAGAGTGGATATCGGTAGGTTAAACTAATATCGATGTTCAATATCAGCGAATCGATCCTTAATTTTCCTGAGATCTCCTTCCCAGGGTAAAGTATAACTAGACATTTCGGTATCAGGTTGTTCTTCAGGTTAGCATTGTCGAGAGGCACTGGAGCGGATAGATTGTGGTCGTTGATTTAGAATTTGATGGCTGCGAGAGATACGATTTGAAGGAGGGTTGGCCTGAACTTGCGGTTCGTCTAGAGAGTGTCTAGAAGTCGCAGGCGCAGGTTGTAATGGCGGTCCTTCTAGAGGTTGCTGTGATTCAGGAAAGTGCTAATTAAACCAATTAGATAGGGTTTGAAACCCAGCTTCGAGAGTAAGGAGCATATCCCTGACAAAGCGCATAATATCGTCAAAGCCACCAAATATAACCTGGAATGGATTCTACACAGGCTGGTTGGGCTCTGTCGGGGGAATTCCTGACTGTGCAGCTTGAGGGAGGTTGGGAATTGGCTCAGGAACATCTGCTGGGGGCAACGTGTGGATGGATGAGTCTTTTTTAGTTGGGGGGGGGGGGGGGGGGGGGTGTGATAAAAATTGATAACGAGAACGAATTGAATACCATTCCCATAGACGGCGCCAATCTGTTAATGTCAGATTCTGGTAACAGGTTCCTCCGAAGTATACGCCCTTCTCGAAGTGGACTCTCCTCCAAACCTGAAAGCCAAAAGAAGAAAACTAAGGGTGGCTGGCGCTTGGCTGTTGGCCCTCCGAAGCTTAAGTTAGAGGTGACTTGATAGTAAGATGAAGCGTTAAACATAGGCTTAGAGATTGTGCACCTTTATCATCTGTGGGGCCATCTATTTATATAGATCCAGATGATCCAGTCTGTTGTGAAAGCCATTAAGATCACTGCTGATTTCAAGGGATAAGGTTCTTATCCTGTTAATCCTTAGATAAGGGGATGGTCTAACCACTCTAGACGTTTAGCTGATTATGTCTCTTGATGGAGATCCCCCATGGTTCGGAGCTACAAATAGAAACAAGCCAAAACCGGCCTATATGAGATGCTGGTACTATGAGACGAGGGGCATCCTCAGCAGACGACTAGAGAACAGGGTTGTCCATATTGGGAATATCCTTGCTAAATGACCAGAGAGCGGGACTGCTCGCAAAACGGGGATGTCCCCACTCAACAACCAAGGACCAGTCCTGTTCACATATTAAGAGTGTCCAATTATCGAGCAGGCTTGTCCAATATATATGAGATGCGACCACGTAGGCTCGCTGGACGGGTGATTTGTTCACGACTTGTGGAGGTCAAAGGCATTGGCAGGTCGCATATGCGTGACCGTAAAAATGTTTCAGGTTTGCAGGTCTTCGAGCTTCTTCAATGACCAACTTTATTCTACAACAACAGACGAGTGAGAAAACATTTAGGAAATTCTGAATCGTCTGAAATCATGGCTGAAAATGAACCAAATAATGTTGAGAATGTTGAGCATGATATACCACCAAATAAGATAGAACTTAATGAGAATGAGGAACGCTATGTTGCTCTGGTTAAAACATTGCGAGATTATCTACAACCAAAGAGAACAACCATGTCTTCTTGCATTGTCTTTCCACTTAATGCGGGAAATGTGGATCTTAAATCGAAAATTATCAAGTTACTTCCGAAATTCCATGGACTCAATTCTGGAAGTCCATATGCGCACATTAGTGAATTTGAAGAGATTGTCAACACCTTTCAATTTAATGATGTCTCTTAAGATGTAATCAAACTAAAATTATTCCCTTTCTCTCTAAAGGACAAAGCCAAATCATGGATTCAATCACTTAAACCTATAAGCATCGAGACATAGGCCGAGATGACTTAGGTGTTTCTTGAAACGTACTTCCCTGTTCATAAAACCAATGCACTAAGGCGGACCATTATGAACTTTTCCTCAAATGGAGACGAAACATTTTTTTTCATTATTGTGAGAGGTTAAAAAATCTTTCATTAGAGTGCCCACATCATGGTTATGAAAAGTGGCGCTTGATTGACTTCTTCCATGACGGATTGAATTCAAACATTCGTCAATTTGTCCAAATGATATGTAATGATGAGTTTTTGAATAAAGCTCCCGATGATGCTTAGGATTACTTTGATATGCTAGCCGAGAATGCCGACATCTCCAAGCCGACTAGTAATCCCAAGTCAGCCCCAAGAGAGAAAGGAGTACATGCATCAAATGGGAAGGATGATTTAAGTACAAAGGTAGTGGGTCTCACAAAGAAGGTTGAGGCCATAGAATTGAGTGTTAACATGATAACCACCGGTGAGGCCATTAAGAGTATATGTGGTATTTGTGAGAGTGATGTTCACTTAACAAAGGATTACCCACCAATCCCTGCGTTTCAAGATATCTTACAAACTCAATCGAGCGCCACAAATGCTTACCAACGCCCATTTAGTGGACCAAATTCTAACTTGAATAATCCTGATTGGCAGTATCAACCAAACCTTCATGGGAGGAATGAACCAATAGTAAATACAAACAATGTTTCTCAAGGGCCTCCTCAAAAGGGCACTCTTGAGGAAACATTGAACGCGTTCATGATTGGACAAACTCAGATAAATCAGTCTAGCATGCAGGCCATGAATGAACTTAAAATCTCCGTTGAAAGATTGAGACACGCCTAGGAGTTAGGGAGAAAGGGGTTGTTTTGACCCAATCTCGTCTTAACCCCAAGGAATAATTGGAAACAAACACTAATTCTTCAACCCATCCTCATGTGGAACATGTTCAAGCCACCACCACTCTTAGAAGTGGAAAAGCAATTAAAAAATCTGAACTGGTGAAGGCTACAAAGCCTAATGATCCGGTTGATTCTAAGAGTGATGGTGAATTGAGCAATGCTCCACAAGATGAAGAACCAGAGCGTGTGTATAAACCTATGGCTCCATTCTCCCAATGTCTTGTCTCAACCAAAAGGCCAAGTGAACATCAGGACATCCTAGAAGTCTTCCAACAAGTCAAAATCAACATTCCCTTGTTGGATACAATGAAGAAAATTCCATCATGTGCTAAATTTTTAAAAGATTTATGTGCCGTAAAGCGTAAGCAAAACATGCATAAGAGGGAATTTTTTACGGAACAAGTGAGTGCCATCATACAACAAAACACTCCCTCCAAATTCAAAGATCTCGGAAGCCCTATAATCTCTTGCATGATAAGTAACTTCCGGATCAATAGAGTACTTCTCGATCTAGGGGCCAGTGTTAACTTGATTCCCTACTCGGTATATGAGCAACTTGGGCTTGGTGAATTAAAACCCACTAAGATAACTTTACAACTTGCGGATCGCTCCGTTAGAATACCAAGATGAGTAATTAAGGATGTGTTGGTCCAAATTGATGAGTTCTACTACCCAATAGACTTTATCGTTTTGGATACACAAGCGGTTACAAATGTATACACTCAAGTTACCATCATTCTAGGCCAACAATTCCTAACAACTGCCAATGTTATAATCAATTGTAGGAAGGGAGTCATGAAAAATCCTTTGGAAATATGACAATGAAGCTGAATTTGTTTCATTCGCATGAACAACAAGAGGATGAAGATGACGATGAGGATGAGGATGAAGATGAGATCCACATGATTAACTTCATAGATACAATTGTGGATGATGATGAGCCACCATCGACTAAATTTTTCAAAACCTTGGAAGTTTGCTTGGCTCATTTTAAGGAAGAAATAAATTTAGCTATTGATAAGACCTTGGAGAACCAAAATCTAAAATTTTGATTGACAAGTCACCAACCACTAATTTGAGCAATTTTGTTGTGCAGGAATTTGATGGATTGGTGCTTGATTTGCCTGTGAAGAGGCCATTTTCTAAATGTGTAGTGGTTGAGGACTTTTTCCAACCTACACAAGTGACCGAGAAGGTCGAAGTTTCCTACACTTTAGAAGAGTGTTTGACATATTTTGAGGATTGGTGTGATCCTATGATCCATGACATTGTCAATGCCTTGAGGAAAACTTCACCAGTGCTCACAAAGACTCCTTCCATGGAGTGTAACATCGAAGTATCAATTGGAGAAGCACCGATAGAATCTGATTTTGTGGAGACCATAATGGCTTGTGAAGAAGAATTTCAAGCCTCCACATCTCTTTAGTTTGTTCAAACCGAAGAGCACCATCTCCGGGATGATCCTTATCTGAATAATTTCCTCCCAAACAAGTTGAAAAGGAGATTCATGTTTCATAATTTTCAACTAAAGAAATTCTCCTTTCATCACACATGGGGTGATAACTTTAAGAAATCTACTAAACTTTTTCAGCAGGATTTTCAATGGATTAGAATGACAAACATCACCCATGTGCATTATGAAGCAGGATGGTGGATGGTATTACTGAAAAATATTTTACTCCACCTCATAATCCTGCTAGATTTCATTCCTTTGGATGATCATGTGTATTAAGATTGACCTCCTAATCTGACGGAGATAGAGAGTAGTTTTATTAGTTTTAATTATTTAGTTGTTGAAGTTATAGACTTCCGTGATCGACTCTTTCAGGTACCCTCGTTCTTACTCTCCCTTATTTTTATCATTGATCTCATGTCTTTGATTATTACATATCTTTTTACATTGAAGACAATGTAAAATTTTGGTTGGGGGTGAGATTCCTAGATGAATATAGTATTTTGGGACATTTCGAGCAATTTTTGAATGAAAATTTTTTATTTTTCTGAAAAGTCAAGACTATTTTAGAAAACTTTGTTTCTATGTACTTGGGATGTTACGAGTATGAGAAAAAGAGAGATGAAGTGATTGATTTTAAAGCTCTTAAAAACCTTTAATATAATAGTTTTCTATATGAATTCCCCTATTTATATGTGTTAGTATAAATATTTGTCAAATTGCGTGAACTATGTTTTGTCAAGTCTGTAAGATCAGCTGAAGTCTCTTCTTGAAGAACTGAAGATCGACGCCGTCACCAACATTGGAGAAAACAAGTACATTAGCCGTGCCAGGGTGAAACTTGCAACCTATAACCCCTTCCTTCTTGCTCTAGTTTGGCCCAACCAAATAGAAAGAGCTTTTAGCCCAGATTACTAGAATTGTGTCCATGAGATCAGCCTTGAACTTTGACCATGAGTTGCACAAAGAAACAAATCTTCTGTGCACTTTCAGGCCCCATATCGGGCAGTCGGGCTCCATGGTCGGGCGCCCTAACTTGGCCTAAAACGTCCAGTGAACTCTCTGGACAAATTGAAGTGAGTTTGGGCTTTATTATCGGGCGCCCGAACCAGTTGTCGGGCACTTGGTCAGGCGCCCGAACTTGTGGTCGGGAGATTGGTCGGGAGCCCGAACTGGATGGTTTTTGTCCAGCAACATTTAGCGTATAAAACTTGATTTTTGTAAGGGCCCCGAACCTTTTGTAGGAGGCCCGACAATGACCATTTTCTGACCGTTTTTCGGCCCTCTATTTAAGTAATGAAACTCATTTATGAGGAATCTACTAAGAAAACAAAAAAGCTTTGAGAGAGTATCTTCCCAACCTATTTGCTTTCTTCTCAAACCTATGTCTTGAGTTCATTGTTCAATCCTAGTCGTTAGAAAACATTGATGAGCATTCAAAGCTCGGATTGAAACATGAACTCAAGTCTTCATTGATGGCCCTTGACCTAATTCGAAATAGGCATATCCATTAGTCATTTAAGCCATTCAATGCAACCATTTGGGAAACCTTTTGTCACCATCAATTACCTCATCCTATAGAAGGTTCACCCAACCTATTGTCCCTCACCTTGGCATTACAAATCTCATTCAAAGCAAGGTTGCTGATCGTGGGAACTTGGAGAGGAGCTAAAGCATTCGTGAAGGCTGAAGCTACTCATCAACGACGCTGAATCGAGGCTCATCTCTTGTAAGTGTTTACGCTTATAGATTCCATTAGTTGATTCCCCCTTCTTGTTGAGATTGGGGTCTAGAGATTGTGACCCAATCTAGGAATTGTCCTTGAGTAGGACGTGTAAGTCCTTGCGTAGGCCTCCGACACGGGAGAATACGTGCGTAGGAGTTGAGAAGTCCTTGTGTAGGCATTTACCTTGTGTAGGTTGTAAATGTTGAGAGGTGAACCTCATTTAAAACCTCCGATAGTGAATGCCGGTGTACTCAAAGGAGTTGTGTACTTGAACCGAGAGTGGAGTAGACTTATCGTTGAACCACTATATATCGTGTGCAATGTGGTGAATGCATTTTGTCTATTATTGTTCCTTGTTGATGAATCTTATAAGTGCTTCACTGTATGCCCATCTTGTGTTCGACAAAATGTTCATATGCCATCTTTGAATAATTGATACAAGCTTGCATATGAACTGTTTGATCAATTGCTTCTTATAGTATAGTTGATCATTTAGAAGGACCTTGTGTGATCAATTTATGTGTATTCACATATATTATATTGGTAAATTATTTTGAGTTTTTAATTGGCAAAGAATTTGTTAAAAGTCCTATTCACCCAACCCCCCCCCCCCCCCCCCCCCCCCAGGACATAAGCATACCTTCAAGCTTATCTCACTAGCGGTAAAACCGCAATTTCAATTGGTATCAGAGCGGGTTCCTCTATAAGGGCTTAACCTCCTAGAGGTTGATCCTAGAGAAAGCTTGAAAATATGTCTATGGAAGACTCCACTTCTATCACCAAACCACCATTCTTCAATGGATCCAACTATCCATATTGGAAAGCTGGAATGCGCATCTTTTTAGAATCCATCGATTCGGATGTATGGGACATGGTTGAATTTGGTTATAAAGTCCCAATGGATACCATAAGAAAGGAAGGTGAACCGGATGTGCTTAGACCAAGGGAGAAGGCCATGTGGACTGATTTTGATAAAGCTCAACGTGTTTTTAATACTAAAGGGTTGAATGCCATTTTCTGTTCAGTCTCTAGAAATGAATTTGCTCGCATCCAAAATTATCAAACTAGTAAGGAAGCATGGAACCTTCTAGAAGTAACTCATGAAGGGACAAGCATAGTCAAACGATCTAAACTCCAACTCCCTACAACACAATTTGAGAATATCAAAATGGAGGAAGATGAAACCTTCATGGAATTTTTTACACGTCTAAATAGCATCACCAATGACATGTGTGGACTAGGAGAGAAGGTTCCGGATAGCAAAAATTATAGGAAAATCTTAAGATCTCTACCGGAACGCTTCTCACCTAAAGTCGTTGCTCTAGAAGAGTGTAGGAACCTAGACACTATGAAAGTCCAAGAACTTCTAGGATCCCTTCAAACTCATAAGCTTCATTTCAAACCTCCCACAAAATTCAAATATTCAATCTTGAAATCCTCTCACAAAGCACATACGTCTAAAGAAAATGATGATGAGGAAATGGACATAGAAGAAATGGCTCTTATGGCTAAAAGATTTCAAAAATTCTTCAAAAACAAGAGCCACCATAAGGAAGGAATGCATTTTGATCATAAGAACCATACAGGTACATCCTTCAGAAGATCAAAAGAGCCAAAATGCTATAATTGTGGGAAGTATGGTCACATTGCTCCCAATTGCTCAGAAAATGACGAAAAGAAACATAAAGGGAGAAAGGCCATGGTTGCCACCTGGGATGACACTAGCTCGGAATCTGATACCTATGATTCCTATAGTGATGGTGGACAAAGATCCATGAAAGCTCTTATGATCTCCACCACCACAATCCTCCCTGAAAATGAGAAAGAGAGAGACAATGTTAACCATACCTCCTCAAGTGATGATGAGAGTGAGGATGATGAACTTCAAGAAGTCTATAACCAACTGTACATCGAAAATATGAACACCATAAAGAAGTTGGGACAAATGAAGGCTGAAAATGATAAACTGACCAAAAATCTTGATGGTCTGAAAATTGAGAATCATAAGTTGGGTCAAGATCTAGAAGAGCTGAAAGAGAAGAATGAAGCTCTTGAACTTGAAAAGGAAAATTCATGACTGGTGAGACCCGTGATAAACATGTGAGTCTTGAAAAAGATCTCAAAGAGGCAAAAGCTGAAATTAATCGTCTTAAATGTCAAGTTGCTGACTCTAGAAGACGTTTCGCCTAAGGAGAAGAAAATCTTGAAAGGCTCTTGGGCATGGGGAGATCACCTATGGATAGAAGAGGAATTGGTTTTAACAGTCATATCTCTAAGACTGCTTCTGTCCCTCCTATGGTGAGAAAGAATTATGGTGTATCGGGAAGTAAAACCAAAGCTTCCCCCATTTGTCATGCTTGTGGTGATGTGGGTCACCTAAAATTTGAATGTTTGACCTTTAGACGCCCACAACTCTCTCCCTCCCTCCGTAAGATAGGTAAATCTATTCCAAAAGGGAGAGAAGCGCACCACACTAGGAGTCCCCCTAAGAATCAAAAGATTATGGGGAGAAATTTTCTGACTCCACCAAGGAACGATGCTCGAATGGAAGCCTTGCTCAAACAAGTAACCCTAATCAATGATAAAACAAACAAAATGATCAATGAAATGAGGATGAGCTATGAGCAATCATATGAAAGGAACAACCCTCTTGAAAAGAGGAGAATTCTTAATAGATCCTCACATGACCCTGGCACAATGAAACTTGTTGCCAAATGGGTCGTGAAGGAGAAGTGATCTTTCAGTCTTATGCCAGCCCCATGAATTTGATCAATCTGTAATATCATGGAATTTCATTGGTGGTTGTGCATTGGATTTTGGCTAACAATTTTTTGTGTTTTGTAGGATTGAATGTCTCTAGTGTTAGCCTTAAAATCATTGAACTTCATGATAAATTCTGAGGACCTTAGCCTCAAATTCTTTTTGAACAAATTGAGCTCTTATATGCTATTATTGGTTTATCCTTATGATTGAGATGACATGTTTTGATGATTTTTTGTGGCATGAGTGATTATGTGAAAATCCTTTAATTAAATATCTGTGCCACATTTAGATGGTTATGGTCATGCTACCTCCTCATGCTCTATTATAACATATTGGGAGTGATTTGGTAGCTAAATGGGATAATTAAATTCTAAATCCCATGGTGATGAAGAGCGTAAAAAATATGTAAATCTAAGAGTCTTCATCCTATCTACTCTCCCCCCATCAAAAGACATGGGAGAAAGTATTTGGTCGTAACATCTTATATGATGTAGGAGGAACATCTTTCTTAAATTAAGAAGAATATGGAGAAGAGAGTAATGAAATGAAGATATACTCTTGCTAAAATGATTTTGACCATCTATGAGTGGGTCAATATGAATTAGGATTCTCAGTCCTAAAGGAATCTTAAATGTGCTACCCTGTCCAGCAATGGACCTAACTGTCCAAAAACTGGACTCGTCGGGCGCCCGACGACTTGGTTCGGGTGCTCGAACTTGCGCGGAAATGTCCAGTCCACCCGTCTATAAATTTCAAAAAGGGGACCATTTGCTCCATTTATCAGCTCTATCCATCCCCTCCTTGCTAGGGCATCCTCCTCAAGCTTCAAATCATCTATTTTGCTGGGCATTTTTCGAAGGGAGATCCATTCCTCCTTGATTTGGGTAAGCTTCATCATTTTCTTCTCCTTTATGAAGCTCTTTTGAAGTACATTGTCCATCCAATCCAAGCTCTTTCTCTATCCCTTCTACATTTTGGGGTTCTTCCATCTTGCATCCATTCCCTTCTCATTTGAGGTTCTTAGTGTAGCTTTTCTCTTGCCATTATGCCTAGAACCTCCTCTCAAAGAGAAAAGAGAACAAAACGCTCTCAAGAGCCTCTCCCTCCTCCTGTACCTATTGATGATGAATCGTCTGAGGAAGAGGAACACTTTGATTTCTCCAATCGAGACATTGTATGTGAAAGAACTGTCAACATTGAATGTCTTGGCGATTATGACATTTTTGAAACTCTTTCCAAGATAAAATGGCATCCGATTTTAGAGTTTGGAGGTCCAGTCTATTTTTCTTTGGTGAGGCAATTCTTAAACAGTGTTGTTGAACATGAATTTAGTTCTCCGTCCCTCACCATAAAGAATGGAAATAGGTCATTCATTGTTGATGCTCGAAGAATAGCTCATATTCTTGGCATTTCCCCGACTTGAAAGCGTCTTCCAGCATATGATGAGCCTGAAGCCATGGAACGGGTTAAGTGGACTACGGCCCTATGTGATGGTCGAAATGAAAGATAGTATAGTGGGAATGTGCTGAAAGCCATCAAGATGACTGATTCCCACCACATCCTACATCTCATCTTCACCTACAATGTGTACCCCCGAAAGGGAAACTGTTCCGATCTCATGGCTCGTATGGTTGAAACCTTATATCATGTGTCTCAAGGCTACTCGCTTTGTCTTCCCACTTTTATTATAGACCAAATCCTATCCTTGTTTTCAGTCTCAGGAAAAGAGTCTCCTATTCTGTTTGGTCATCTCATTTGTAAGCTAGCCTTGGAATGTGGGTTTGATACCCCGTCTGAAAAACCAAAGAAAATGACGCCCTTCAATTTCACTACCCTGAAACAAATGGATATAATCAAAGAGGGTTTTCAAGAGTGTCCCCAAGAAGAGCATCCAAATCCGCCTGCTGCAACAAGTACAAGCACTTCACAACCTGTACAAGCTCAAGATGCTCTACAGGAAATTCTTTCAAGTCAGACGGCAATGAGAACAAAAATTGCTCAACTAGGAGGACGGATGACACGGCTCGAACAGATGGTTCAATCAGCACAACGCACTATTCAGGGACTGGTTGATATTTTCTCATGCTGCCGTGATGATATTGCACCCCGAGCCAGGCGGGGCAATGCAAGGCCGAGCCGCTCCGGCTAGAAGGATTAGTGACTTGATCATCTCGGTCAAAGAAACTTTTTGTCGACCTGGAGATGATCATTTGAGTTGTTTGATATATCTATGACTAGATGTTGCTATGTTTTTAATTTTGGATATTTCAGGTTGTCTTTTGGACTCATTTCTTCTTCAGGGACATTGTGTTATGAATAGTTGGATATCTTGTGCTTGAAGTCCCATTTTGGAACTTATATTACCCTTGACTATTCCTAATTGCTTCTATTAATACATCTAATCATTTCTTGTTGCTGGTTTTATGGAATGAATCAAACTATTTATTAGTTCTTTATCTTTAGTCTGATATACATTCGATAGGGGAGGTTGGTTGCTTGGGCTGTATACCCTTTGATATTATTGATATAATGTATATCGGCTATGATCTAGTTTATGTTTATTCTTGATATATCGGCTATGATCTAGTTCATGTTTATTCTTGATATATCTTCTGATTTGGTTGATTTCGGTATACATGCCAATAGGGGAGGATGGTTGTTTGGGCTTTATGCCCTGTGAGCAGAATGTTTTATCTTGTATATCCTCTATGATCAATTCTTTAATTCCCCAAGTTTCAATTGATTGACATATTTCTTATGCTTATTGCCAATTTTTCTTGTGTTAGCTTGTTTTAAGCCTATCAGCATTTTTTTTAGCTAACCTTTGTCAATTTCTGACAAAAAGGGGGAGAGACTATCCCACCAACGGACCCATTTATACCTTTTACAAGACGTTACTGTGCAAGGATTAAGGGGGAGAATTTGAAGTCAAGTCCGTCTAGTGTGTTCATGTCAATGGTGTATATTCATTGTAAATTTTAATATGCATATGTGACATGTAAACTTTGATAGAGTTATAGGTTGTCATTGGCTAGGATAGGTTTTGTCATGCAATTGACAAAGGGAGAGATTGTTAGTACAAATATTTTTCAAATTGCGTGAACTATGTTTTGTCAAGTTTGTAAGATCAACTGAAGTCTCTTCTTAAAGAACTGAAGATCGACGCCGTCACCAACATTGGAGAAAACAAGTACATTAGCCGTGCCAGGGTGAAACTTGCAACCTATAACCCCTTCCTTCTTGCTCTAGTTTGGCCCAACCAAATAGGAAGAGCTTTTAGCCCAAATTACTAGAGTTGTGTCCATGAGATCAGCCTTGGACTTTGACCATGAGTTGCATAAAGAAACAAATCTTCTGTGCACTTCCGAGCCCCATATCGGGAGCCTGAACTGGCCGTCGGGCTCCATGGTCGGGCGCCCTAACTTGGCCTAAAACGTCCAGTGAACTCTCTGGACAAATTGAAGGGAGTTTGGGCTCTATTATCGAGCGCCCAAACCAGTTGTCGGGCGCTTGGTCGGGCGCCCAAACTTATGGTCGGGCGATTGGTCGGGTGCCCGAACTGGATGGTTTTTGTCCAACAACATTTAGCGTATAAAACTTGATTTTTCTAGGGGCCCCGAACCTTTTGTAGGGGGCCCGACAATGACCGTTTTTTGACCATTTTTAAACCGTTTTCAGCCCTCTATTTAAGTAATGAAACTCATTTATGAGGAATCTACTAAGAAAACAGAAAGAGCTTTGAGAGAGTGTCTTCCCAAGCTATTTTCTTTCTTCTCAAACCTATGTCTTGAGTTCATTGTTCAATCCTAGTTGTTGGAAAACATTGATGAGCATTCAAAGCTCGGATTGAAACATGAACTCAAGTCTTCATTGATAGCCCTTGACCTAATCCGAAATAAGCATATCCATTAGTCATTTAAGCCATTCAATGCAACCATTTGGGAAACCTTTTGTCACCATCAATTACCTCATCCTATAGAAGGTTCACCCAACCTATTGTCCCTCACCTTGGCACTACAAATCTCATTCAAAGCAAGGTTGTTGATCGTGGGAACTTGGAGAGGAGCTAAAGCATTCGTGAAGGCTGAAGCTACTCATCAACGACGCTGAATCGAGGCTCATCTCTTGTAAGTGTTTACGCTTATAGAGTCCATTAGTTGATTCCCCCTTCTTGTTGAGACTGGGGTCTAGAGATTGTGACCCAATCTCGGAATTGTCCTTGAGTAGGACGTGTAAGTCCTTGCGTAGGCCTCCGACACGGGAGAATACGTGCGTAGGAGTTGAGAAGTCCTTGTGTAGGCCTTTACCTTGTTTAGGTTGTAAAGGTTGAGAGGTGAACCTCATTTAAAACCTCCGATAGTGAATGCCGGTGTACTCAAAGGAGCTGTGTACTTAAACCGCGAGTGGAGTAGACTTATCGTCGATCCACTATACATCGTATGCAATGTGGGGAATGCATTTTGTCTATTATTGTTCCTTGTTGATCAATCTTATAAGTGCTTCACTGTATGCCCATCTTGTGTTCGACAAAATGTTCATATGCCATCTTTGAATGATTGATACAAGCTTGCATATGAACTGTTTGATCAATTGCTTCTTATAGTATAGTTGATCATTTAGAAGGACCTTGTGTGATCAATTTATGTGTATTCACATATATTATATTGATAAATTATTTTGAGTTTTTAATTGGCAAAGAATTTGTTAAAAGTCATATTCACCCCCCCTTTAGGACATAAGCATACCTTCAAGCTTATCTCACTAGCGGTAAAACCGCAATTTCAATATGATCGATAGAAAATTTGAACACTTTTGAGTCTACTTCACATTACACAATTCTCATGGTTTGAAGGGATTATGTAGATTTGTAGATTGCTTAAACTGAAGATTTGAAGTGTTTAGGAACCAAGCCAGAGAACTTTGTCCATCTTTGTCCATGTGAAATTAGAGAAAAGAAACGAAAGATATGGATTTCTACAAATCCTATCTAATATTGAAAGAAAGTATGGTTATTCATTAAATAATATTTGTTGATAAATTTTGAAAAGGGTTACCTATTACCAACCAGGGGATGGTCTACCCATAACCAAAGCTGGAAATGAAAAGTAGTGTGAAAGTCGTCAAAGGAACGGTAAGGCAAATTCTTATCATAGGAAATTGGTTGATCTGTACAATTTTAAGTCCTTAGTTTAGCTAACTTATGAAAAAGGTAATCTTAAAAATTCATGAGATGAACCTTCATAATGCACACTAGATCATACATGTTTGGATTCTTCTATTTGTCAATCAATTGTTGGTGATTCTATGTGAACAATTATTATGTTTGGAGAGTTTAGGACTTTAATTTCTATCACTAAGCTTTTCTGAAATTTACACTTATATGTCTTAAAGTTCATTGTTGAGCTCTGAATTGTGCATATTCTAACCCCAATTCATCACATATTATGCATGGTTTACATGTTTAAAAGACTACTCTAATGCATGATTTGTGATTGTAGGAACGAGATGGAGATTTCAATTATTCAAGGTTAAAAAGAGCACTTTACATACATTGAAGATCAAGGAACTAAGTGTAAAAAGATCGAAGAAAGAAGCAAGGGAGAAAAGGAAGAAAGAAGAAAGAAGTTATTGAGTGCTTAAATGTGTATATTCTAACCGCATTTCATCACTAACTATGCATGGTTTTCAAGCTTAAAGACTATTCTAATGCATGATTTTGGTAGTTATAGGAATCAGAGAGAGTTCACTCAATTGATGACTGCAAGAGCATATTTAGAAGCCTTAGAGGAAGACCCAAGGTGAGCCAAAGAAAGAAGAAAGCAAGGAGAGAAGAGAGAGGAAGGAAGGAAGAAAGAAAATCTAAGAAAATAGAAGCTAGACCGGTCTAAACCGGTCGGCCAAACAAGCTAGACCAGTCAAGACCGATCGGCCAACAGGTCGGCATCCTTCCGGACTCTCTGGACCTCTGCTAGACTGGTCTAGACCGGTCAAGACCGGTCTACCAACAGGTAGCCAATGTAATTTGCTGAAATTCAGCAACTTCTTCAGCAAGCTCCGATTTTTAGGCGTAAGTGCGTAAGTATTGTGCAATTCTGGAAGATTATGAGGTGGTAGGGCCTCTCTACTATAAAAAGGACACCTAGGGATCATTCTTAGGGGATCCTAGGAGAGATCTACGAAGGTGGGAGGAGGCGGAAGTCGGATTTAGAGTTCCACAACTCCCTCTAGTTTGTTGTTTTTTAGTTGTTTTCATGCTTCCTTTGATCATGAACGGTTAAACCTCTTAGCTAGGGCTAAGAGGTGAAGCTTGTAGTGAATATGAGATGCTTTAAATCGTTTTGTTTTGATTTCAAGTTGGATTTATTGAAGAACAACGGTTTATAGAAGTTTAAATAAAGTTCTAAGTAGTTTTTCTTAATCTTATGATGGCTCATGGATTTTTGGAAGAATTGCTTTAGTTCTTAATTGTTTTGCATAGTTCTAGACTTGTACGCTCCGAGGAATCGGATTCAGTACGCTCTAGACTTGGATTTCCATGTGGGAGCTTCAAGCAAAGTTCTACCTTTTATTCTAATTTCTGAATTATGTGTTGATTGTATATGTGATTTGAATGAAGTTCAAATCATGATTTAATTATGCTTTGTGACAGAGTTTAATAACGATTATGATTTTGATCTTAATCTATTGGAACTAGGATTGATCTATGCAATTGAGTGTGCTCAAGTCCTAACTTGAATTGAGGGAATCATGTAGAAAAAGCATAGATATGACAGATTGTATGTTATAATCGTTCTATCATCCAACTAAATAGGATTTGATTTCGATTCTAGTTGTGTAAATGAGAAACTATGGCGAATTATGCATCGAATGAGAGCTATAAGTGGATCCTTCATACTCTAGTTACTTTTATTCTCAGATTTTCCTGTTTCATGTTTAAAAACTGATTTCACAAACCTCTTAAATTATAGTTGTTAGAGTAGTTAGAATTGTTTACCTTCTTCCCTGAGGATCGACCTCGGTCTTACCGAGATTATTACTACATCGCAGCCTTGCACTTGAAGTGAGGGAACAAGTTTTTGGTGCCATTGTTGGGGAAGCGGTTAAACAGTTCTAATTCTTCTGGTAGCTATAGAGTAGTTTTAGTTAGGTAGGATTTTCAGTTTTTTTCTAGAAGTAGTTTTCTGATTTTTCTAGATTACTAACAATTCTCTGTTTTTGTGTTTTGTAGGAACTTAGTTACTGACATAGTTCTCACTTCCACGGGTAACATCTCCCCATCTCCCTTTCTTTCTTTTTTTCTTCCTAGATTGAGATTGTTTCAACTTCTTATAATTTCATTATGAATGATTGGACGGGTGGATTGTCTAAATACCTTTTGGAAGATGAGAGATTGAACCATGTAATCAAAACTCATTATGATTGGAACCATTACAAGCATGAATATTTTTCTAAGACTCAATTTACTTCTACTACCCCCCCAAGTAAGACATTACGAAATTATCGGAATAAGAACAATGTGCATAACCTTTCACCGGGCAAGACAATGGGAGAGTATCGAAAAGAGATGAATAATATTCCACCAGTTAGGACAATGTATGATCACTTGTTTGGCTACACATATCAACAACCATCTAATAGCCCAACATATGACATGCATAATCCTAATAGGTGGGAGCATCAAATTTTCAATTTGGGAGACAAGCCAACCATGGATGCCAACAATTATCCTCAAGAGTTTCTTTCTCATGAGCCACAACCGACACAAACTCTTGAGGATACGCTGCGAGAGTTTATGAAAATAACTGAGCAATGCATACAAAACCTCTCGCCATCTCAAAATTCTGAACCCAACATTGGCAACACCGAATCATTCCCCAACAATGAGGAGGATGGGCTATCCAAGCCCAACCCTCTTCCAATTTGATGACTAAACTTTTAGGGGATGTAGATCAAAGTGATCCCAACATTACCATCGATTATGGTGAATCAACTATCTCTTTTAGCTATTCTGATTTGAATGATGAAGAGATTTCAAGGACGGTTGACGAACCCGAGGAATCTACAAAATCTAAAAGTGATAGCTTGATTAACTACAATGAGTGTTCAATGGATGATTGTGAGTCCATAATTTCTTCTTCCGAAGGGATGAATGATTATGAGTCACCGGGAGATATTATCGCTAGAGAGATGGTCGAAGTGGATCTCTTTGAGTCCTCCCACCAACATAACATGACCAATTCTATTGTGAAAGATCTCCCTTTGACTGAAAATTCTGTTTCTTTGGATGATGTTGTGGCACAATCTGAAATTTTAGATCAACCAATGTTAGATGATGTGCTTACCACTGAATCTGAAATTTTTTCTTTGGAAGACCTCTCCTCTATAGAGGAGGAATTCCTTACCCTTGAAACAGAATTTCCTCAATCACTTAGGGAGAACAGGGACCCTTCATCCGATTCTCTCGATTTCCTAGAGGAATGCATGGCCCAACCCTATGATCTTGATGATAAGATGATTAAGGAATTGGATAGTTTGTTAGACACGGTGTCGGTGCCTGAAGAACACCATTCCACTGATTTACACTCTTTACCATTGTTTGTGGAAGCACCGAGCAATTCTGAATTTGTGGAGGAGACAACCCAAACTAAAGAATACTTAATGAATATCTCTCCACCATCATGGGTTCTTCAGCCCATTGAAAATTCTGATTGGGAGGACCCGTTTTTAATTAATTACAACCCGATTCAGAACTTGAGGAGATATCCTTTTGCTGCTCTTATCTCCTCCTTACATACGTGTGGTGCACACTATGATTGGACCTTAATGAAGAAACACACCCATGTGTACATTCGAGCAGGACTTTGGATGGTCCTCATGAGAAACCTATTGAAATTCATGAGGATCCTGCTCAAATTTGATCATGTAGTCGATTGGACTAATCAAAGGTAGGTAGGTAGGTTAGGATTTCTTTTCTACATTTAGGATTGAATAAGTCTCATCAAGACAATGTAAGATGCTAGAATTGATCAACTTACTACCTCAGGTACTCTCGTTTTCACTCTCCTTTGTTTTATGTCATTGCTCTCATGTCATGCATATTGCATATCTTATTACATTGAGGACAATGTAAGATTTTGGTTGGGGGTGAGAGATTCCTTAGATAATCTATTAGCTTTTGTGACATTTTGAGCAATTATGTAGAAATTTTTTGATTTTTTTGAAAATTCAAAACTCCTTTGGAAAACAGCGTTTATATGCACTTGGGATGTCGTAAGTATGAAAGGAAGAAAGATGTAGTGAGATGATTTTGAAACTCTTAAAGTACTTGTAATATGATAGTTTTCTATGTGAGTTCCCCTATTTTTATGATTGATAGAACTTTTGAACACTTTTACACCTAGTTCACATTACACGATTTTCATACTTTGAAAGGATTATTAGAATTGTGGATTAGCTAGGTTTGAGGTGTTGAGGAACCAAGCCGGGGTACATTGTCCATCCTTGTCCATGGGAAATAACGAAAGATATGGATTTATAAAAATCCTATCTAATATATATATATATAAAGGGAAGGAAGGATGAAAATATGGGAATGATGGGAAATATGGTGGAAAATTCCGAAAAGGGCTACCTATTACCAACCGGGGGATGGTCTACCCGTAACCAAAGCCGAAAATGGGAAGTAGTGTAAAAGCCGTCGGAAGGGCGGTAAGGCAAATTCCTGTCAAAGGCTTGTGTTGATCTGCACACCCTGAACTCCATAACTTAGCTGAATTATGAAGAAGATAATCTCAAATTCCCATGAGATGAGCATTCACTGAGCACACTAGGTTAAATTGTTCAAATGCTTCTATTTATCAATCAATCAACGGAAAATCCATGTGAGTACTTGTTATGTTCTTGAAAGTTTAAGGTTTCAACCTCTATCACTTAGCTTTTCTGATTTTTGCATTTGCATATCTTTAAGTGTATAGAAGCATAGTCTCTGAAGGAGAGTTGGGTTTTGGAGGAATGAATTGTTTCATGCATGTTTTGCTCGGGACTAGCAAAATGCTGGTTGGGGGGTGTGTTGAGTGCTTAAATGTGTATATTCTAACCCCATTTCATCACTAACTATGCATGGTTTTCAAGCTTAAAGATTATTTTAAAGCATGGTTTTGGTGGTTATAGGAACGAGAGAGATTTCACTCAATTGATGACTATAAAAGCATATTTAGGAGCCTTAGATGAAGACCCAAGGTGGGCCAAAGAAAGAAGAAAGCAAGGAGAGAAGAGAGAGGAAGGAAGAAAGAAAGAAAACCTAAGAAAATAGAAGCTAGACCAGCTAGACCGGTCTAGACCAGTTGGCCAAACAAGCTAGACCGGCCAAGACCGGTCGGCCAACAGGTTGGGCATCCTTCTGGACTCTCTGGACCTCTGCTAAACCGGTCTAGACCGGTCGGCCAGCCATCTTGACCGGTCAAGACCTGTATACCAACAGGTAGCCAGTGTAATTTGCTGAAATTCAGCAACTTCTTCAGCAAGCTCCAATTTTTTAGGCGCAAGTGTGTAAGTATTGCGCAATTCTGGAAGATTCTGAGGCGGTAGGGCCTCTCTACTATAAAAAGGACACCTAGGGATCATTCTTACAGGATCCTAGGAGAGATCTACAAAGGTGGGAGGTGGCGGAAGTCTGATTCAGAGTTCCACAACTCCCTCTAGTTTGTTATTTTCTAGTTTATGTTTTAGTTGTTTTTATGCTTCCTTGGATCATGAACGGCTAAACCTCTTAGCTAGGGCTAAGATGTGTGTTAATGTCAGATTTTGTAACGAGATCCTCCGGCTTTTCTCCTTCGCTCCAGGAGGGATTTCCACCACCAGACCTGAAGCAAGACAGCGAATAAGGGTGGCTGGGGACCAGCCGTTAGCCCTCCGATGCTTAAGTTAGGCCACAGAAGAGAAGCCAAGCAAAACGGGACCAAGATTGAATGATGAGTACGTACCTCTTCTTCAATGGAGCCATCCCCTTATATAGATCTGAAGCAATCCAATCTGTTACGTGAGATGTCGAAATCCCGTTGATGTCGCATACGATACTGAGAATCCGCTGATTTCGTGGGATAAGATCCTATCTTTTTAGTCAGATCCAACCCAATGATTTATTCCAACAATCACGCCCCTAGATGGTAATCCCTTGAAATCCGGCTGGATCCGGCCGGAAGCCATAGTTGGAGTCATGGCCTCCGAAAAGGAAGGAGACGCCCGTAGCTGGGAGTCATGGCCTCCGAAAAGGAAGGAGACGCCCGTAGCTGGGAGTCATGGCCTCCGAAAAGGAAGGAGACGCCCGTAGTTGGGAGTCATGGCCTCCGAAAAGGAAGGAGACGCCCGTAGTAAAGCTGCTCGCAGGTTAAAATGTGGTCGCGAGTCCAAGTACATATTTTGGGTGTAATATCTTTCAACGACTTGTGAGAAGGTCTGCTCGCGAATCTAGTTTTCCGTATTTGACCAATATTCGACTCTCGATCATATGATCTCGAGAGTCGAATGGGCGTTCCGTACTTGTCCAATATTCGACTCTCGATCAGATGATCTCGAGAGTCGAATATTGGTCAAATACGGAAAACTAGATTCGCGAGCAGACCTTCTCACAAGTCGTTGAAAGATATTACACCCAAAATATGTACTTGGACTCGCGACCACATTTTAACCTGCGAGCAACTTTACTACGGGCGTCTCCTTCCTTTTCGGAGGCCATGACTCCCAACTACGGGCGTCTCCTTCCTTTTCGGAGGCCATGACTCCCAGCTACGGGCGTCTCCTTCCTTTTCGGAGGCCATGACTCCCAGCTACGGGCGTCTCCTTCCTTTTCGGAGGCCATGACTCCAACTATGGCTTCCGGCCGGATCCAGCCGGATTTCAAGGGATTACCATCTAGGGGCGTGATTGTTGGAATAAATCATTGGGTTGGATCTGACTAAAAAGATAGGATCTTATCCCACGAAATCAGCGGATTCTCAGTATCGTATGCGACATCAACGGGATTTCGACATCTCACGTAACAGATTGGATTGCTTCAGATCTATATAAGGGGATGGCTCCATTGAAGAAGAGGTACGTACTCATCATTCAATCTTGGTCCCGTTTTGCTTGGCTTCTCTTCTGTGGCCTAACTTAAGCGTCGGAGGGCTAACGGCTGGTCCCCAGCCACCCTTATTCGCTGTCTTGCTTCAGGTCTGGTGGTGGAAATCCCTCCTGGAGCGAAGGAGAAAAGCCCGAGGATCTCGTTACAAAATCTGACATTAACAATGTGAAGCTTGTAGTGAATCTGAGATGCTTTAAATCGTTTTGTTTTGGTTTCAAGTTGTATTTATTGAAGAACAATGGTCTATAGAAGTTTGAATAAAGTTCTAAGTATTTTTTCTTAATCTTATAATGGCTCATGGATTTTTGGAAGAATTGCTTTAGTTCTTAATTGTTTTGCATAGTTCTAGACCTGTACGCTCCGATGAATCGAATTCAATACGCTCTAGACTTAGATCTCCATGTGGGAACTTCAACCAAAGTTCCACCTTTTGTTCTAATTTCTGAATTATGTGTTGATTGTATATTTGATTTGAATGAAGTTCAAATCATGATCTAATTATGCTTTGTGACAGAGTTTAATGATGATTATGATTGTGATCTTAATCTATTGGAACTAGGATTGACCTATGCAATTGAGTGTGCTCAAGTCCTAACTTGAATTGAGGGAATCATGTAGATAAATCACAGATATAACAGATTATATGTTATAACCGCTCTATCCTCCGACTAGATAGGATTTGATTTCGATTCTAGTTGTGTAAATGAGAAACCATGGCGAATTATGCATCGAATGAGAGCTATAAGTGGATCCTTGATGCTCTAGTTACTTTCCTTGATGCTCTAGTTACTTTTATTCTCAGATTTTCTTGTTTCATATTTAAAAACTGATTTGACAAACCTCTTAGATTCTAGTTGTTAGAGTAGTTAGAATTGTTTACCTCCTTCCTTGAGGATCGACCTCGGTCTTACCGAGATTATTACTACATCGCAGCCTTGCACTTGAGGTGAGTGAACAGAAGTGCAGAAAATTGCACTTAAGACCAGTCATCTGACCAGTTGGCCATAGCCCAGGACCGGTCGTCCTACCAGTCAAACACTCAATAGAAGGACCCCAACTACCAACCTTGCTGGACTAATCAAGACCGGTCATTCACCACTCAGACCGGTCGTCCGACCGGTCGAGCACTCAACAAGGAAGGGGAGAAAATACCAAAAGCTTGCTGGACTGTTTTGGACGTTTTACGACCGGTCGTGCGATCAGTAGTCCATGGGCTCGGACCGGTCATGCGACTGGTCGTCTGCATAACAAAGCTTATCTTTCAAGCCCCGAAATTTGCTGTGCAAAGTGCTAGTTTTACAGGATTTCTATAAGGTTCTTCGCAATTAGAGTCCAAAACTTATAAAAGGACCTCTCCTCTTCACACCCAAGAATGGGGATCATCCAGGAGGCTTAGGAGATAGATTCTACTTCAAGTTTTCCTAATTTTTCTTTTAGTTTTAGTTGCTTTTATGTTTTTGAAGCTTCTAGTTCAAGGATGTTAGAGATGAACTAAAAACTCTTAGCTAGGGCTAAGAGGTGAAGCTTTTGATTTGTTTTTTATGGATTGATGCAATCTAGGTTTCCTTTTCATGTTTTAATTGAAGGATTTGGTTTAATATGAGTTTGAATCAAGTACTAGTTCATTTTTACTTTAATCTCTTGATGACTCTGGGCTCATGTGATTCTTAGTGATTCTAAACTTAGTAGCTTATCTTTTAGGCATTTTTTATGCTTGTGTAGTTCATTGATCTATCATCGATTCTGAGCATGGTAGACCCTTTGAATGCCTTGTATACAATGGCATGATCTTAATGTGGAAACTCATTCAACTAAAGTTCTTATCTTTTGTTATAATTTGAGATAGTTGTTTGCTGATTGATTTTGATTTAATTAGAGTTCTAATCATTGGTTGTAATCAAGTTTAGTGACAGGATTTGATGAAAGCTATGGTTGTGAATCTCAACTAGATTGGAAAGAGACTTGGCCTATACAATTGAGTGTGCCCAAGGCCTGAGCATTGTTGTGTAATCGAATCAATGTATAAGCAACTGTTTTAAATAAGTGTTGATTGAACCGCTCCATATTCCGATTGGATAGAGATATGAATTCGATTCTGATTGAGTTATGAGAGACCTAGTTGTGTTGATGAATTAAAACTTATTAAAAGTGGATCCTTGGCGCTCTAGTGCCTTTTAGATTATTATTACCTTACACATTCACTGTTTAAATCCAATTTTCTATTGTTTAGATTTTTCTTAATGTGATCTTAATTGTAAGTTCTTTTAGATAAATTCTAAGAATACCCATACATAAATCTCTGTGGGAACGATACTCGGTCTTTCTGAATTATTACTACTTCACAACCCTATACTTGGGGAGTGAACATTCATAGAAGTATAGTTTCCAAGAGAGAGTTGAGTTTTTATAGAAGTGAATTGTTTCAAGCATGTTTTGCTTGGGATTAGCAAAATGCTAGTTGGGGAGTGTGTTGTGCTCTTAATTTATACATATCATAACCCCATTTGCATCACATTTTATGAATGTTTCTATGTTTAAAAGACAATCTAATTCATGTTTTGTGATTGTAGGAATGAGAGAGAGACTTCACCCAGTTGATGACTAAAGAACACATTTTGAAGCCTTTCAATGATGATTGAAGGTGGGCCAAAGGAGGAAGAGGAAGGAAAGAAGAGAGAGAAGAGGAGAGAAATTCAACCAAAACCCATGGACTAGACCGGTCAAGATAGGTCAGACAGCCTTCACAAATCACTCCAGCAACCACTGGAGCTCTCTGGACCAAGCCCAAGATAGGTCCGACCGGTTAAGACCGGTCGGCCATGTGCAATCTCCTTTGCTGGAATTCTCTGGCTTAAGCTCAGATGGGTCCGACCGGTTGACCGGTCAGCCAGCCATTGTTCGCTTCCCCAAGTGTAGGGTTGCGATGTATTAATAATCTCGGTAAGACCGAGGTCGATCTACAGGGACTTGTGTAGGACTTTACAAAACACTTCCAATGGTCTCTAATTAAGAGTTAACTAAACTGAATTTTAGAGTTGAATGTAGATAGCAATTTTAAACTAAACGTGAATGTAAACAATATAAAAGAGCACTAGGGATTCAAGGATCCACTTGTAGCAATCCATGATGCTTAATTCGCTGTGATTTCGCAATTACACAACCAGAATCGAAATCAAATCCTATCTAGTCGGATGATAGGGCAGTTATAACAAACAATTTGTTATATGTATTATTTGTATACATGATTCCCTCAATTCAAGTTAGGACTTGAGCACACTCAATTGCATATGTCAATCCTAGTTCCAATAGATTAAGATCACAATCATAATCATCATTAAACTCTGTCACAAAGCATAACTAGATCATGAACTGAACTTCATTCAAATCACATACATAATCATCCATAATTCAGAAATTCAAAAAGTATGACTTTGGATTTGTAGTTCCCAAGTGAAAATCCAAGTCTAGAGCGTCTTGAATCCAATTCCTCGGAGCGTACAAGTGTAGAATCATTCAAAATAATTAAGAACTAAAGCAATTCTTCTAAACATCCATGAGCCATCATAAGACTAAGAAAGAATACTTAAAACTTTATTCAAACTTCAAACCATTGTTCTTCACTAATAATCCAACTTGAAACCAAAACAACCGAATTAAAACATTTTAGATTCATTACAAACTTCACCTCTTAGCCGTAGCTAAGAGGTTTAGTCGTTCATGATCCAAGGAAACATAAAAGCAAATAAAGAAAACATAAATAACTAGAAGAACAAACTAGGAAAAGTTGTAGAACTCTGGATCTGACTTCCGCCACCTCCCTCCATGGCAAATCTCTTGTAGGATGCCTTAGGAACAAGCTAGAGGAGTCCTTTTATAGATTTGTGGTCCTAGGTGCGAAGAAACTTCGAGAAAATTCATAAAAACTATGTTTTGCACAGCAAAATTTGGAGCTTGTAGAAGAAGCTCTGTTACGCAGACGATTGGTCGCACGGCCGATCTGAGCTCATAGACGACCGGTTGCACGATCGGTCGTAAAAGGCCAAAAATCATCTAGTGAGTTTTTGAAAAAATCCTTCCTCGCTTTTGAATTAATCGACTGGTCGCACGACCGGTCGCATGACCAGTCATGATTGGTCCAGCAAGGTTGGCAGATGGGGTCCTCCTATTGAGTGTTCGAATCGGTCGGACGACCGATCTTGGGCTATGGATGACCGGTCTTTAGTGTAAATTTCTGCACTTCTTCCTTTTCTCCTTCTCTTTCTCCCTTACTTCTTTCATCCACCCTTTAGCGCTTGGTTCTTTGATCTTCAATGTGTACAAAGTGACCTTTTAAGCATTGAATTGGTAAAGTCCCCTTCTTGTTCCTATAATCACAAAAAATGCTTTAGAATAGTCTTTAAACATGAAAACCATGCATAATGAGTGGTGAATTGGGGTTAGAATATGCACAATTAAGAGCTCAACACACACCCCAACCAGCATTTTGCTAGTCCCGAGCAAAACATGCATGAAACAAATTTCAATCTTCAAAACTCAACTCTCCTTTGAGAACTAGGCTTCCATACACTGAATGATATGCAAGTGTAAAAATCAGAAATACTTAGTGATAGAGGTTGATACCTTAAGCCTCTCAGAACATAATAAGTGCTCATATGGAATTCTCACTGATTGATTGATAAATAGAAAGATTCAAATAATTTAACCTAGTGTGCTCAGTGAATGCTCATCTCATGGATTTTCGGGATCATCTTCTTCATAAATCAGCTATATTAAGGATCTGAAGGTGTATATATCAACTTCAAGCCTATGACAAGAATTTTCCTTATCGTCCTTCTGACGGCTTTCACACTACTTCCCATTTCCGTCTTTGGTTGCTGGTAGACCATCCCCCAGTTGGTAATAGGTAGCCCTTTTCGAAATTTTCTACCATATTTTCATCCTTCCTTTCCTTTTCATACATATTAGATAGGATTTTTAGAAATCCATATCTTTCGTTATTTTCCCATAGACAAGGATGGACAAAGTACCCCGGCTTGGTTTCTCAACACCTCAAATCCAACCTAACCAATCCTCAAATCTACATAATCCCCTCGAACCATGAGAGTCATGTAATGTGAACTATGTGTAAAAGTGTTCAAAATTTCTATCAATCATAATAGTAGGGGAACTCATATAGAAACCATTATCTTAGAGATGGTTTAAGATGCTCAACATCGCTCACTTTTTATCTATTTTTCTTATACTTACACCGTCCCGAATGGATAGTGTTGGGGCTCAAATTTGCACCCATTATAAAACGACATCCCATGGTCTAGTGGCAATGATTTGGATAAGTTTTGAGGCCGGGAGAGCCCCGAAAAAGCCAGCACAACCCTGATTGCTTGGTAGCGACCAAAATCCATAAACACCATTTCAGAGCGGAACTGGACATGCGCTTCGGTGCCAAATGATCTGAAATATCCTAAAACCCTTAACTTGCAAGTTTTGAAGTCATCCGATGCATATTTTTGCCCGCGCACCTCGAAATGCGTTCCGTCCCTGCTCGGAACTGACAAAAAGGGGTCCGCAAGCCTACAGCTACCATTTCGGAGCGGAACTGGACATGCGCTTTGGTGCCAAATGATCCAAAATGTCCTAAAACCCTTAGCCTGCAAGTTTCGAAGTCATCTGGTGCATATTTTTACCTGCGCACCTCGAAATGCATTTCATCCCCGTTTGGAGCTAACAAAAAAAGGGTCCGTAAGCCTACAGCTACCATTTCATAGTGGAACTGGACATGCGCATCACCCCCAAATGATCCGGAGCGCCCCAAAACCCTTAAATAGCAAGTTTGAAGTCATTACGATGAGTATTTCCATGCGCACGCTCCCCGGAACAACGTTCCTATACGACAAGCCGACCCGCAGGCTCCAAATTAGGAAGGAAGTACCATAATTGGCAACATCTGGACTTCCACACCCCACCCTGTTCATTCAGGAGGTCAATCCTAGCCTAGAAGTGGCTTGGTGACAGTGAGTGCATGTCTAGAAAAGGTAGCTGTCCTTTGGAGGTCCCTCGTCGGAGCTGAAATGCTGAAATTTTCTAAGTGCTGGAATCCTTAAAATCTGGCTAAGTAGTGGGAAAGCGCCGGCAAAGTACATGCGCCTAGCCTCCAACCACATGCGCCTGGCCTCCAACCACATGCACTTGCACTCTAGTGAATTAAACATTTTTCCGAAAAGCGTCGGGAAATGCGTCGGTAAAGGACATGCGCCCGGATCCACCACATGCACTTGGCTGCTTTCTGCCACATGCACTTGGTTTTGTTGTCTACCACATGCACCGGGAAATACCCGTCGGACCGGACCCGAACCCGATTATCCCCTATAAATAGTGAAGTCACTTCACTCATCAGCACGAGATCATCCCCCGCCAACCTCAGAGTGATGTAAGCACCACATGCGCTTACTTTCTCTCCTCTCACCGGATGCCTTGGCCGGAGTGGATTCCCTCACCGGAAACCCTCGCCGGAATCCCAAGTTCAGGAAGAAAATCCTGAAATTTTCTAAGTGCTGGGCACATGCGCCGGAATATCCCCCACATTCGTTAGCTTTTTCCCCCACATGAGCTGGCTTTTCTGGCCGAAAAATTCTGAATGTCTGCTAAGTCTGGGAGAGACATGCGCCCACTCCTTAGGTCCAGGCGCATGTGCACCACCACATGCACCGGGATTGCTTCCCGAACTCCCATTTTTCATGAAAAACGAGGCCACATGCGCCTGGATGATGACCACATGCGCCCGGATGATGACCACATGTGCTTAACAGATGATGCAACACCACATGCGCTTGTAAAACGGCCACATGCGCCTGTACACACTCCCCCATGCGCCTGGACGCTGATGGGAGGAGTGGACCTTCTGTCGCACGGCCCGCCTTCGTCCGAGATCGAATTTTGATGAAACCGCCTCTCCTGGATGCGTCTTGACGAGATCTATCCATCCACTGGATAAGATTCTCCAACGGTCAATGATAAATGGCCCAAATCAGTATTTTGGTCCAAAATAACCAACACTTAGCCAATTTGGCAGCCCTGGAAATCCCTCCGAAAGAGCCGAAAACGGCCTAAAACAAGTAGAATCGGGATGAATTGGACCAAGCCTGAGAGGGAAACTTTTCTTCTACATGACATGATACACCATAATCATGCACCGCGATGAGGTTATCCAATCTCAGGACCCTCGAATACCCTAATCGAGCAGTCGGCAGGCCCGCTACTTAGTCATTTTCAGCCCTGGGAAGTGCCCTGTTGGCCCGGAAATCGACTTCTGCTAAGCAGATCGAAACGCGATCGCACCGCGATCTTCATGGACATAATCCAACCCTATTCAAAGACGGTCATCGATAACATTCACCAATTTTCCTGACTAGACCGCAAACAGGTCCACTACTTAGTCATTTCTAGCCCTCGGAAGTGCCCTGTTGGCCCGAGAATTGACTTCTGCTAAGCAAATTGAAACACGATCGCACCGCGATCTTCGTTGACATAATCCACCCCCGTTCAAAGATGGTTATTGATAATATTCACCGATTTCTCTAATCAGACCGCAAACAGGTCCACTACTCAGTCATTTTCAGTCCTGGGAAGTGCGCTGTTGGCTTGAGAATTGACTAGTGCCAGTTGAAATCAACCGCGATCTCAAAGACGCCTAGGCAAAGCTGAAGTACTCAAGCTATCCAACAGCTGAGTCAAGCATTCGCGGGGCACCGATCCCCATTATTCATAAGAAATTGACATATGTGGGCACCCATCGGACTCTATACTTAGCTGCTTACAGGCATCGGAGATAGCCGATCCAGCCCATTGAATTTGGATCCTCAAAAGATCTGGGTTCGACAAAGCCTATCTGATCCCAAACAGATCATTGGAAAATACTCAGAAGAAAGAGTGTTCTCGAAGACGAGTCGCCCGGCTCCAGCAGAAATACATTTACTTTACTGTACAAAGCTCTATTCATCCCGGATAAAGGTCGAGGCTAAACCTAAGGGGTTATGGTTACCACGAGAAACCACAAACAAAGAGTTCTAACTAAGCTTGAAACATCTTGCTATGGACTGCCACTATAAAAAAAGACAGTCGATGCCCTACCCATCGACAACGGGTCCGTCGGTTGAGCTGATGAGGTAGTTGCGGATTGCTTTCCTAAGGTCACCCGTCATAAAAATACGGGCGCGGGCTTTAGGTTATGCCGACCAACATTTCGAGGTTCATGTATTACAGTGGTCACCTGTTCACAGTAACAGGCGCGGGCCCAGAGTTGCACCACTTGATTAAAACCCTCGTTCCGGAACGTTGCGGAGTGCTTTCCTAAGGTCACCCGTCATAAAAATACGGGCGCTGGCCTTGGGTCATGCCGACCAACATTCAAGGATCGTGTATTCCAGCGGTCACCTGTTCACAATAACAGGCGCGGGCCCCGAGTTTTACCACTCGAATCCTGACAGTCTCTCAACCCGGACAGTCCGAAAGAAAATGGGACATAGACATCCAGTGTGTCTAACAAATGTGGCTCAGTCCATAACAAGAAAACAAAGGTCTACACGACCATGAACTCAAGACCATAATCCCCGGCGAATTAGTCTTTTGCCTTCCAATCAAGGGTGATCAACCGTTGATGTAATTAAAGGCTCGTGACCAGTATCACAGCCTGGAATGTAAAAGATCTCAGAATCTCTGGAATAAAATTCACCTTGCGATATCTCTCTCTTGTGTACACTTTGTGATTGCTTATGATTGTCTATGAATGTCTCTATACTCAGAATTCCCCCAGAATAAAAGAAACACGAAAAAAAGAAAGAAGGACTGCTGACGAGTAGTTTTGATCTTTCCCCTCTTTTTCTAAGTTCTAACAAACTGGCGACTCTGCTGGGGATCGTTCAATACCAGAATCTCTGGTTATTTCTGAGTAAATAGACATTCTACGATAAATCATTTGCAGATACTAATATGTACATGAGAAAAGTTACCCAAGGAGAAATGTTCGGCGCCTTCACGGGCGCCAAACTGGCGACTCTCAACGGGAACATTTTTCCCTTCATCTTTAAGGCAAAAGAATTTCGAAGCTTTGCATGGCATGCATGTAGTTTGTACTTATATATTTCTGTCTATCCACTGTCGAGCCGTATCGCGATTGGTAAGGTCGCGTCCCCTCTCTTTCCCTAGCACGTGGAATATTCTAATGCGTGTATGACTGTGCAGAGAGAGAGAGTGATAGAGAGAGAGAAAGACAGAGAGAGACAGAGAAAGGAACAGAAAGACAGAAAAGAACCAACCAAATGGCGTCCACAATGATCTTCTTAGCATCTAGAGGATTCTACTTCCCCCATCTGGCAGCAACCTCTGAAACCGGATGGCAGATTGTGCAGAAGCGCAAGACAGTCAAGAAGACTGAGAACAAGAAGGTTATCCCAACTGAGACGGAGAGGACAGCAAGGGTGCAGAGCAGAACAAAGAGACAATGGAAGCCAGTCTACAGGGACAACGCCAGCGACTCCGGCAGAACTACCGTGTCAGCCAGGCCAGAGTTCTCCTTCGCCGATATCGACTTCCCAACGATACCAAAGACAACATCGTTAGCGAAGATACCGAACAGATCCGCTGTTCGACAGTCACTAAGACGACAATGAAGACAAGCCTTACTGAAGCCGCCGTGATCAAGACGAGGCCACAGCGAGAGCAAGTCATGATGGTGCAGGTCACCGAAGGAGAGGCAAGTGAGCGATACCCAGAGTTGCCTCCAATCCAAGAACAAATAGATGAGATTATCCAGGTCCAAGAGGACACGGCCAGAGAGATGAGAGAGATGAAAGAAGCACTGTTGGCTCTAGTTGCCCAGGGGGCAAACAGAAGCCCAGCCGTACCTACTCGACAGTCTGTGGAGGAATGCCAAGGGGCAGCAGGAGAACCAGCTACCGTCGAACCACAAGCTCGCCCGAGAAACGTTGTGTTCGGACGTGTACCGCCACTGCCGTCTTAAGGCACGAGAGAAGAACTGTCACAGATAGTTGCGGACCTGATGCGTCAGGAAAGAGAAAAGGAAAAGAGAGGGAAATATGTATACCAGGTGCCGTACTTACCCGAGGTCCACGACCTCCCATTTCCCAACAATTTCAAGCGTCCGGACTTCCCTAAATTCGATGGCAGAGGATCGCCAGAGGAACACATGGCTCAATTCATGACAATGATGGGCAACCTGTCGACAATTCCCCAGTACTGTCTCAGATTGTTTGGCTCAACGCTCACGAGCAAAGCATTCCAGTGGTACATGTCACTGCCCGCAGGGTCAGTCAAGTCCTGGGAGCAGATGCAGGACTTGTTCATCTCCAAATTCTTCTCTACCAAGCGAGAAGTCTCACTGACAAATTTAGCCTTGGTTCGTCAAAGGCAGGGAGAGTCGATCGAGAAGTTCATCGACAGGTGGGGGACTATAGCAGCACAGTGCCGGGAACTGCCCAACGAATCTGAGCAGGTCAAGATGTGCATGCAGGCCATGGATGCGATGATCTCATTTGGCTTATCTGGACACAACTTCTCGACATTTCGAGACCTCGCTACGAAAGCCCACCTGGTGGAAGGAGCCGCGTCCAGAGCGCAGTTCAAGGCGGAGAAGCCCAGGAGAGAAGCCGGAAGGATGATAACCTCTAACTATGTTGATAAAGGAAAGGGTTCGAATGACAGGAAACACCCAAACACCAAACGTAGAATTGAGGCCAGGCCAGTAACCACGACTCAAGACAAAGGCAAGAGTTTTCAGAGGCCGCGGCATCTCACGATAGAAGAGCGTAATCTAGCAAACGGACCTTATACCTTCGACATGAAAGATCTGGTTCCGATCATGGAACAGCTGGTCGAAGAGAGGTTAATAAGACTGCCAGAATGCACACGCCCGGAGGAAGCGAAGATGGTCAATCATCCCAACTACTGCAGGTATCATCGTGTGACCACCCACAAGACTAAAGACTGCTTTGTCCTAAAAGGCAAGATTCAACGAATGATCAACGATGTCACCATCAATATGAAGGCGGAAGAGGCGAGCCGGAACAATGTGACAGTGGTGTCTGCCCTCCCTGTGCCAGTTCAAATTCCAATGGCGAATCCATTCCCAGAACCGGAAGAGCCATGGACACTTGTGAGCAGCAAGAAGAGGCTAGAGAACAAGAGAAGACTCGTGGAGAAAGAGAGGAAGATGAAGAACAAAATGAGAAGAAGAAATGTTGGACAAGAACAGCCGCGTGCACAGCCCGTTCAGTGCGCCATGGTCTCAGTGGTCGCTCAACCAGGGGCCAGTGACAAGGACCAAGTCCTAGAAAAAGGAGAAGTCAATGTAGTGGCTCTGCGGTCAAGAAAGCAGGTCGTACAGAGAGAATTTTCGAGGCGACCAGACCCTAGAAGGACGAATGCGGTCATAGGTGAGCCATCAGGGACACCTCGAGAAAAAGAACCGGCAGAAGCAGTCAATGAGCCAGCAGCTGACCAACGAGATCACGCTCGAGATAAGGCACCGGTGATTTATGATGTGGTGTCTCATCTGAAGAAGGTTCCGGCCCGACTCAGCATCTACGATACCCTGTGCCTTTCGAAGAAATATCAGGAAATGTTGCTCAACACATTGCTCGATCAAGAAGCCCGTGAGGTCATGATAGCAGAGATCGAGTAAGAAATGGAAGGAATGAAGATAACGGGAACTGGGGATCGACCCGCAGAACAGGTCATGCAGATCGATCGATCGTCCATGATCACATTCTCTGAAGAAGACAGAACGATTAGCTTGACAGACCACAACCGCCCGTTGATGGTGACAGGTCTCATCCGAGACATAGAGGTTCGAAGATGCATGCTGGACGACGGATCCGCTGTGAATATTATGTCTCTGAAGACATTGCAGCAGTTGGGTTTCAGACAGACAGCACTTCACCCAAGCGACATGGTTATCCAAGGGTTCAATCAGGACGGTCAGCGTGTCCTAGGGTCCATTACTGTCATGCTGGAAATAGAAGAATTGAGCACCAAAGTCACCTGTCAGGTGATCGATGCGATGACGACATACAATATCTTGTTGGGACGACCGTGGCTTCATTAATACGGCATTATTCCCTCGACATACCACCAATGCTTCAAATACAATAGAGATGGTGTCCAGTATAGAGTGGCGGCAGACCCGAGGCCGTACTCCGTCACTGAATCTTTCCTAGCAGATGCACAATACTATCGGGAGAGTGAGGAGGGCTGAGACCGCCAGAAAAGCCAACGAACCGACAAAGGTGGCACAGGGGGCAGAACCCCAGGGCGAGAATCCAAGACAAGCGGACGAAGCTCCGCGAGTGGTGGCTGAAGCGACAAGGGCTCACAGAGGAAATCCATTGCAAAGGAAGAAGTTTTATTTGATACCGAAGCACCTCCGGAAGGAAGGGCAGTCAGTGTTGAAACAGATGACAAGCCAACAGATGAGCGTGTTGCAGTCCAGCTTCAATATGCCGATGCCAAAGGTTGAGAGGATTCGTCCCTTCCCTAAAGCTCCGAGCCAGTTCTGCGTGCCGCCGACAATGGGAGCAAGGCATGAGATAAGATTTCAGGCCGGACTCCGCAACCCATTGCAGATCGAAGAGAACGCGAAGAGAACACCGGTAGAGACACCGCCCATTGAAGAAGAAAGATATAGCAAGGCCAGTAGAAACATTATGAGGAACATGGGGTTCATCTGTTCAGAACCGCCAGCTCGGAAAGGCATGCTAGCACCCTTCAAAGTAAAGACGAAGGTAAACAGAGGAAAAGAAGCCCTGGGGGCAGGATGTGAGATCAGGCATATTAACATGGTGACAATTAGTCCCGTGGAAGAGGTGAGGCCCGCTGGACCGAATGAAGTCATACAGCCGAGTGCCGCACCAGAGCAGATCGAAGATGGAGGTCAGCCCACGATAGATGAGCTACAAGAAGTCAATCTGGGGACCACCGAAGAGCCGAGGAATACTTATATCAGTAAGAACATTCCAGAAGAAGAGAGGGAGAGCTACATTCAACTCCTGAAAGAGAACAGAGACGTGTTCGCATGGACCTATTCTGAAATGCCAGGACTGAACCCGGCAATCGCGATGCACAGGTTGAATATCGCGAAGGAGAAGAGGTCAGTCAAACAGCCACAGAGACGCTTCCATCCTGACATCGTCCCGAAGATAGAGGAAGAGGTGAAGAAGCTGCTTCAGGCCGGGTTTATCAGGGAAGTTCAGTATCCCAAATGGATCTCAAACATAGTACCTGTAAAGAAGAAGAGCGGCCAGATCCGGGTGTGCGTTGATTTCCGCAACCTGAATGAGGCTTGTCTCAAAGATGACTTTCCTCTACCCATCCCGGAGCTCCTGATCGATAGCACGTCAGCATATACGACGATGTCCTTTATGGACGGCTACTCAGGGTATAATCAGATCCGAATGGCTCCAGAAGACGAAGAGTCCACTGCCTTCCGCACATCTCTCGGGATATTCTATTATCGGGTGATGCCGTTTGGGCTGAAAAATGCAGGCGCCACGTATCAGAGAGCGATGTAGGTAATCTTCCAAGACATGATGCACAAGCATGTGGAATGCTATGTCGATGACCTGGTAGTGAGGTCCGACGGACATCAGCAGCATTGCGAACATTTGAAGCTAGTATTTCAGAGGTTGAGGAAGAAGAGCCTCCGCATGAACCCGTTGAAGTGTGCCTTTGGGGTGTCCTCCTGGAAAATTCCTTGGCTTTGTGATCAGGCATCGGGGAATCGAGATTGACCCCGCGAAGATCAAGGCGATCCGAGAAATGCCTCCTCCGAAGAATTTGAAAGAGCTGAAGAGCTTCCAAGGGAGAGTCGCTTACTTACGGCGGTTCATCTCGAACCTGTCAGGTCGCTGCCAGCCTTTCTCTTGGCTGAACAAGAAAGACGTCCGCTTTGAGTGGGACGAAGCGTGCCAGAAAGCCTTCGATTCCCTCAAAGAGTTACTCGGGAAAGCTCCGGTTCTTGCAGCGCCAATCGAGCGAAAGCCTCTGATACTATATGTAGCAGTGCGAGAGAACTCACTGGGGGCACTGCTCGCCCAAAAGAATTAAGAAGGAAAAGAGAATGCTCTGTACTATTTGAGCCGCACGCTCGTCGGCGCTGAGTTTAATTACTCACCGATTGAGAAGACATGCCTGGCCTTGATATTCGCTGTGAAGAAGTTGAGGCATTACTGTCTGTCATATCAGATTACATTGATCTCCAGAGCAGATCCTATCAAGTTCCTGATGAACCGACCTATGTTGTCCGGGCGATTAGCCAAATGGGCCCTACTGCTATCCGAGTTCGACATCACGTATCTGCCGTCTCGAGCCGTTAAAGGGCAGGCGATAGCCGATTTTCTAGCAACCCACCCGATATCGGATAACATGGAAATGGAATGTGATCTGCCTGACGACCAGGCCATGATGGTAAGGGTCACGAGGCAGTGGCGGATGTATTTTGACGAAGCCTCCAGAGCTGCAGGATCAGGGGCCGGTGTGATCTCATCAGTCCTCAAGGCGACTTGTTGCCCTACTCATTCACAATAGTGCCGTTGTGCATAAACAACGAGGCAGAGTATTAGGCCCTCATCATTGGGTTACAGTTGGCACGAGACATGCGAATCCGATCACTACAGGTATACGGTGATTCTCGGTTAGTTGTGGGACAGCTTATGATAGAATATGAAGTCCGCAAGCCGGAGCTGTCATCTCTTTGCCATCAGGCCCGAGCCCTATTCGATCATTTTCGGGACAGTACAGTGTCGCACGTCCCAAGAGTTGAAAATTCTCAAGCAGACGCATTGGCTAACCTAGCCGTGGCTCTCGCGCACCCAGGGGGCAGCCCACTTCAAGACACCATAGAAGAAAGGAGTATATTACCATCCCTCACAGCGGCCGAGAATGTCACGAGTGCATGCCCTGTACATTGTTTTGAGATCACAGAAGAGGAAGATTGGAGAAGACCATTCTCTAATTACTTGAGGTATGGGTTCTTACCCGAGGATCCGCAAATGCGCACTCAAGTCAGAAGGCGTGCCAGCTCGTTCGTCCTCTTAGAAGAGGTATTGTATCGACGCTCCAGTGATGGAACGCTGTCAAGATGCCTGGCCCGAGAAGAAGTTCATGATACGCTGAGAGAGGCGCACGGAGGAGAATGTGGTGCCCATCAAGGCGGACGGAACCTACATCATCGAGTGCGGCACATGGGCTATTATTGGCCCACCATGGTGAAAGATGTGATGGACTACGTCAGAAAATGCCATCAGTGTCAGATACATGCTGACATCATACATATACCTCCAGAAGAGCTGCATCAGTCAGTGATGTCTTGGCCTTTTGCGGCCTGGGGTATGGATGTGATAGGCCCCATTAGCCCCTCTTCCTCTCAGGCACCAGTACATACTGGCGGCAACAAATTATTTCTCTAAGTGGGCTGAGGCTGTGGCCCTGAAGAACGTGAAAGCTAAACAAGTGGAGGGTTTCATCCGGAACGCCATCATCTATAGACATGGTATTCCCGATCGAATTGTCATGGATAATGGCACGCCCTTCCGAAATGCCGTGATCGACAAGTTGTGTGCCAAGTTCATGATCAAGCATTGCTACGCAACACCTTATTATCCTCCTGCAAATGGGCTTGCTGAGGCATTCAACAAAACCATCGTGAAGATTCTGAAGAAAACGGTGGCAGAGACCCAACTACTCCGACACAAGCTTCCAGCGCTTTCATGCCAGCGCCTAGCATATGCCATTCTTGTGGATCGGCCAACGCCTTCGCAAGGCTAGACAGCAGGCCCTTCAACACGCTCTGACCAAAATAATCTAAATGTTCAAATGTAGGAATGTCCGGCATCATAGCAATGGCGACGCCAGAATCGACGGCAGCTGCAAGAAAGAATGCAAGACGAACAAATGGTACATCAGCAAAAATGGAAGCAGAAACTACAAGTCATAATCTAATGTAAAGTGCGAAAGAGTCGTACCAGGAATGGCAGGAAGATCAATAGTAGGCTCCGAAGGTCCCACAATGCACGTCCCGGAATCAACAACTGTTTCCAAAGCTTCGCCCGACAGTTCAATAGTCACAACCGGAGACGATGCGACGGAAGTAGCAGAAGCAGGTATTGACTTAATAAGATTTGTAGAAATAAGATAATAATGACAAAATATGTTTAGTATGATTATGCAGGAATCAAAGAAGAAAAGTACAAAGCAGAACCACAATCGCATTTCTTACCTTGTGCTCACGGAATGTCAGGTCCGACTTCGACTACAACAGAGCGTGACGTATCCACGACCTCCAACTCAACAGGACAATCTACTCGCAATGAACAGCCTGATGGAAGGACCAAAGAAGGATCGACTTTCCCCTCACGTATCTCAAGCCCAAGAACGGATCCCTTGGCGTTACCAGCATGAACAGGCAAACAAGGAGGAACATCCGTCGACAACCCCAGTAGTCGGTGCCGCAACAGCCTGAGAAACGAAGACTAAAGGCTCGGAAGAAGGTTGGACCCTGATGTTGTCGTAGAGTTGTGCTTCGATCGCTGCCATGGCAACATCGTCAAGATCACTTACACCCCCGACTCTGGCATCGTTATCATAATAATTCATGAGGGAATCATCGTTGCTGTGATCGTTGGCATGGTCCACTCCCCAGTCATCACCAGAATAATCTACAGGTTCATCTTCAAGCTGTGACCCCGAACCATCGAGGCACGCCGCTCCCTGACCATCATCCGGCTTCAGAACCATTTTCGGCATTGTCCCCCTCGACATCTGCAGGCTCGGACTCACCTCCGTCACGATTATCGATAATTATATCTTCTTCGTCCGCAATCTCCTCTGTAGCACCAGATCGAAGCTCACCTTCTTCGCGGCTATCGGCAACAGTCGCACCTACCACTATCTCTGGAGTAGTGATCTGCAACGACGGATCCAAACTCCCCCACTTCTTGATATGTAACATTTCTGCCTTTCTTAAGTTTTTCTCAGGTGCTGACGGGCGAACTCTTGGTGTGAGTCTTATCTTGACTCTCAACTGATCTCTCACGCGGCCCGATGGAAGATCGTCAATGAAATCATCAGAAGGTCTAACTCCTACCATGCCTTCCGTAGGCTCATCCTCTTCGACAGACGGAGGAGCAGTCTCCGCCGGAGGACGCGAAGATCCGACCCCTTACTGACGTCTCTGTATAGGGACCCCGAAGCAATACCATCCGTCTAACGCTCCATCTTCTTTCCTACGAGTGATCGGCACGTTCAAGGAAGTCAGATGGCTGGTACCAGGAACTCCGACGGCCTCACGCTACTCACAAAGATAACCAAGACCATCCTCAGGAACGTCATTCAACCTTGGAGGAGAGAGATAGAGAGGGAAATCGACAGGTTTGGCATCTCAGATGCGCGCGTACTGATGCACCCACCATCTCATCCAACCATAAGAAGTCGCGGGACGCCGACTACCTCCAGGCAACACGAACCTCGTGCCAGTTCGCGTCAGCAAAAGTTGGTCCCACATCCACTCCCAATGGACAGGACCCGTGCCATATGCTCGTTTTATCCTCGTCACGCTCGGAAGAGTCTACGGAACGCCCTGATCGTAGCTGAACTGTCTGGCGAACCTGCTTGGATAATAAGGCTCGCGCCAGAACTCCATGCCTTCGCGGAACGGGAGAGAGGCGATCCGGATTGATATTAGGAATTCTCTATCAGAAGAGTCAATCGAATCCTCATCATCTATGACTTCGATATCTTCATTAGCGATGGAAGCAGGAAAATGGTAGAAGTCAACTTCATTCTCACTGCAGATCCTTGAAGACACCCATTCTGGCGTCTTAAGCACCATCTTGGCCTTCATGAACCTGATAAGAGGCGCTCGGTCCGAAAAGAAGTAGACGTGAGGCTTCATGCCATATACCCATGGGAAATAAATACCTAACCAGCCGCAGAAATAATGCCACGGGCAATGGGCAGCATCCATTCCATCAGCAAGTTTGTCCGGATTACTGGCAACATAACCGAACGCTCTATATATGCTGCAGAGTACAAGTGGCGCTATAGCAAGACGTTGACCACTGGCAAGGGCACCCGCCATAACGAAGCAAGAAACCCTGATGCCATCAGCACTCTTCGAGCTGGGAAGCGCGACTGCGGACAACCAGTAAGCGAGGAAGCCTGCTAGCTCGCAAGTGGAGACAATACGTTCGGGCAAGGAAACTTGCATTCGAACCTTTGTCGTAAAGCCCTTATTCTTTTAACATCAATTTTATATTTTCCGTAGTCGATCCTGAAAGAGAGAAAGGAGAGAGAATTTCACATAAGAAGCTATGCAGGAGAAAAGAGCATACGTCATGAAAAGAAAGAAAGGGATGTCCCGGGAGGACTTACTTCAAGCCGTGGCTGAAGTAGACTGATCAATCTTCATAGTGTATCTTTGTAATGCAGTCAAATTATTGCAATTCATTGAACAACTCCAAACACGCCTTGGAATGATAGGCCTTCCGATCACCTTCGCGCCTGAAGCCAAACAATTCTTCATCAGAGGGGATATATTCGTGATAATACCCGCCGCGTATGGGCAGGCCCGCCATCATCTTAAGATCCCAGAGGGTTATGCTCATCTCTCCTTGAGAAAGATGGAAAGAGTTGGTAACGGAACTCTAGTAATTTAAGAAGCCCCTGAGAATCATCAGATCTCGCGGAAAGAAGCCGGCAGTCGCCTCGATGGCATAGTAGAGCCCGACCTCCCTCAGCACAGCCTCGTGCCGGATCAGAATCTCCTTCGCCCAGGGGATGTAGCTGTCACGACGATTCAGATGCCCTCGGGTACGGAAGCTCGAAGTCTCCCACATTGCGGACGTGCTCATAGGAAGGAATCTTTGACGCACCGTCTCAAAGAAATGAGTCGGATAAGGTGCATGCGGATCACATGTAGGCATGAGGAAAGTCATTTCCTTAATCTCACCAACCTTTTGTTGCTTCCCGTTGCTTCCCAGGGTGGTAGTGAGTAATCTCTTAGGAACTGAAGACCATCTCTCCACTCCATAGAACTGGTTAGGTCTACGAACATCAGATGGCTCGATGCTCGGAAAAGGTTTACACCTCATAAGAGACTTCTGGTGCAAAATGACTTCGCCATTGTAAGGGTTCGTGATGCAGATGCCGCGCTCAGCAGTGATCTTGTTGCTCTCCCATCCAATCTTCATCCTTTCATATTTCAAGTCGAGGAGCTGTGTCAATCGCTCCGCTTGACTGAGCGCCTTGATCGGTTGTTTTCCTCGTCCTCCTTTCTTCTTACCTTTCTGACCCGTCAGATTCTCTTCTACATTGTGAACAGGTACATCTTGAGGACCTGCCTCGAAGGCACTCGCCACACCAGCAAGTTGGGCATACCAATAGACCCACTCTTGTTCTGTTCCCCGCTTTGGAGGTTCAGGCGCTGTCTTGTTGACGAAGATGCGCACCAACACTTCATGAGGAAGCTGCCCAATACGCTCCGTGAAATCCTTTATCTCGGGTTCGACTGTAGGAAAGAAGCGAGAGTTACGTCTTGGAGGAGGAGGGTTAGAAGGACCTTCAGCTATTCTTTTTCGACCGCGCTTCATCGGCGTCGGACCAGAAGCATGCGACCCAGAGGTTTCACCAGAGGACCCCATTGTCGCTACTGCAATTCACTGTAACGCGTAAACAGAGCAACATTAGAAAACAACTTGATACACACGGGCAAATAGCCTAACGAAAATATATCACAAACACAAGCACAACATGAAGAGCATGAAAGCAACTAAAATCAAGAGCATAGCATATCGATCATCATATGCATTTCATAACAAAGCAACTGCCATCATACATGCACGCATACATGTGATCGATGCACACACAAAATCATTGATTGAACCCACAATACATCCATACATTTAGTCTAAAAGTAGCCTTGACAAGTCCAGGTGCTTATAAGTAGGTACTGGACAGAGTCAGGAAACAGTTTCAGCATCATACATACGCAACTATTCGCACACAGCAACTTTACAGGCAATCAGAACACTATAAGCGCATTCTGGCAGACATACTCTGAACCTGCCTAAAATAGACAGTTGCAATCTGTGACAGGCCAAAGTAGGCAGCCAACTGCAGGCCCAAGGCACTAAGCTCCAATCGTGCTTGAATTTTAAGCAATCTAGCCTCAAACAGCACTGAATTTGACTGAGAAACGGAGCCGGAAATGCCATTTCTTCACAAGTGCAAACCAGGGACTAAAAATGAAAATTTTGGCTAAGTGTTGGGCTCACATGCGCCCAAGGTGGAGCCCCAGGCGCATGTAGCCCCTCACATGCGCCCAATCTATAAAAATTTGAATTTTTGAAAATACAATTTCATCACTTAAGACATCAGGCGCATGTCCAATCTGACATGCGCCCGGCTCAGAAGAAGGGAATGAATGAGGTTGAAATTTAATGTCCCAAGCGCATGTGGAAGCGCCACATGCGCTTATCTCTGATTTCTGGGAAAGACACAAGTTCCGGGTAGTGCCTTGGGTGCATGCCCAGAACCACATGCGCCTGGGACATGCCCCATTCCATATGGCAATTTGACATGCGCTTGAGGGGAGTTCTCCGTCGGAAAATGGATGGTAGGCCACATGCGCCCACAAGGGGACCACATGCGCTTGTAGCTCGAGGATGAGCTCTCTCACCTTGGGAAAATTGGATTTTCTGACTCGAGGAAATTGTGAAGTGACTCAGTGAGTCAACTTTTATACTTGAGCCTGGGGACCGGTGCACTGCACTAGCATGACGTAAGCATCCAGCGCAGCACACGGGGGGGGGGGGGGGGGGGGGGGGGGGGGCACTTGTTGGGGCTCGAATTTGTACCCATTGTAAAATGACATCCCATGGTCTAGTGGCAATGATTTGGATAAGTTTCGAGGCCGGGAGAGCCCCGAAAATGCCAGCACAACCCTGATCGTTTGGTAGCGACCAAAATCCATAAACACCATTTCGGAGTGGAACTGGACATGCGCTTCACTGCCAAATGATCTGAAATGTCCTAAAACCATTAACTTGCAAGTTTTGAAGTCATCCGATGCATATTTTTGCCCGCGCACCTCGAAATACGTTCCGTCCCTGCTCGGAACTGACAAAAAGGGGTCCGTAAGCCTACAGCTACCATTTCATAGCCGAACTGGACATGCGCTTCGGTGCCAAATGATCCAAAATGTCCTAAAACCCTCAACCTGCAAGTTTCGAAGTCATCCGGTGCATATTTTTACCTGCGCACCTCGAAATGCATTTCATCCCCGTTTGGAGCTGACCAAAAAAGGGTCCGTAAGCCTACAGCTACCATTTCAGAGTGAAATTGGACATGCGCTTCACCGCCAATGATCCGGAGCGCCCCAAAACCCTTAAATAGCAAGTTTGAAGTCATTACGATGCGTATTTCCATGCGCACGCTCCCCGGAACAACGTTCATATACGACAAGCCGACCCGGAGGCTCCAAATTAGGAAGGAAGTACCAAAATTGGCAACATCTGGACTTCCACACCCCACCCCATTCATTCAAGAGGTCAATCCTAGCCTAGAAGTGGCTTGGTGACAGTGAGTGCATGTCTAGAAAAGATAGCTGTCCTTTGGAGGTCCCTCGTCGGAGCTGAAATGCTGAAATTTTCTAAGTGTTGGAATCCTGAAAATCTGGCCAAGTAGTGGGAAAGCGCCGGCAAAGCACATGCGCCTGGCCTCCAACCACATGCGCCTGGCCTCCAACCACATGCGCTTGAACTCTAGTGAATTAAACATTTTTTCGAAAAGCGCCGGGAAATGCGCCGGTAAAGGACATGCGCCCGGATCCACCACATGCACTTGGCTGCTTTCTGCCACATGCGCTTGGTTTTGTTGTCTAACACATGCGCCGGGAAATACCCGCCGGACCGGACCCGAACCCGATTATCCCCTATAAATAGTGAAGTCACTTCACTCATCAACACGAGATCATCCCCGCCGACCTCAGAGTGATGTAAGCACCACATGCGCTTACTTTCTCTTCTCTCACCGGATGCCTTGGCCGGAGTGGATTCCCTCGCCGGAAACCCTCGCTGGAAAGGGATTTCCTCGCCGGAATACCAAGTTCAGGAAGAAAATCCTGAAATTTTCTAAGTGCTGGGCACATGCGCCGGAATATCCCCCACATTCGTTGGCTTTTTCGCCCACATGCGCCGGCTTTTCTGGCCGAAAAATTTCAAATTTCTGCTAAGTCTGGGAGAGACATGCGCCCACTCCTTAGGTCCAGGTGCATGTGCACCACCACATGCGCCGGGATTGCTTCCCGAACTCCCATTTTTCATGAAAAACGAGGCCACATGCGCCCAGATGATGACCACATGCGCCCGGATGATGACCACATGCGCTTAACAGATGATGCAACACCACATGCGCTTGTAAAACGGCCACATGCGCCTGTACACACTCCCCCATGCGCCTGGACGCTGATGGGAGGAGTGGACCTTCCGTCGCACGGCCTGCCTTCGTCCGAGATCGGATTTTGATGAAACCGCCTCTCCTGGATGCGTCTCGACGAGATCTATCCATCCACCGGATCAGATTCTCCAACGTTCAATGATAAATGGCCAAAATCAGTGTTTTGGTCCAAAATAACCAACACTTAGCCAATTTGGCAGCCCCGGAAATCCCTGCGAAAGAGCTGAAAACGGCTTAAAACAAGTAGAATCGGGCGGAATTGGACCGAGCCCGAGAGGAAAACTTTTCTTCTACATGACATGATACACCATAATCATGCACCACGACGAGGTTATCCGATCTCAGGACCCACGAATACCCTAATCGAGGAGTCGGCAGGCCCCCTTCTTAGTCATTTTCAACCCTGGGAAGTGCCCTGTTGGCCCGGAAATCGACTTCTGCTAAGCAGATCGAAACGCGATCTTCGTGGACATAATCCACCCCTGTTCAAAGACGGTCATCAATAATATTCACCGATTTTCCTGACTAGACCGCAAACAGGTCCACTACTTAGTCATTTCTAGCCCTGGGAAGTGCCCTGTTGGCCCGAAAATTGACTTCTGCTAAGCAAATTGGAACGCGATCGCACCGTGATCTTCGTGGACATAATCCACCCCTGTTCAAAGATGGTTATTGATAATACTCACCGATTTCTCTAATCATACCGCAAACAGGTCCACTACTCAGTCATTTTCAGTCCTGGGAAGTGCCCTGTTGGCTTGAGAATTGACTAGTGCCAGTTGAAACCAACCGCGATCTCAAAGACGCCTAGGCAAAGCTGAAGTACTCAGGCTATACAACAGCCGAGTCAAGCATTCGCGGGGCACCGATCCCCATTATTCATAAGAAATTGGCATATGTGGGTACCCATTGGACCCTATACTTAGCCGCTTACAGGCATCGGAGATAGCCGATCCAGCCCATTGAATTTGGATCCTCAAAATATCTGGGTTCGACAAAGCCTATCTGATCCCAAACAGATCATTGGAAAATACTTAGAAGAAAGAGTGTTCTCGAAGACGAGTCACCCGGCTCTAGCAGAAATACATTTACTTTACTGTACAAAGCTCTATTCATCCCGGATAAAGGTCCGAGGCTAAACCTAAGGGGTTATGGTTACCACGAGAAACCACAAACAAAGAGTTCTAACTAAGCTTGAAACATCTTGCTATGGACTGCCACTATAAAAAAATACAGTCGATGCCCTACCCATCGACAACGGGTCCGTCGGTTGAGCTGATGAGGTAGTTGCGGATTGCTTTCCTAAGGTCACCCGTCATAAAAATACGAGCGCGGGCTTTAGGTTATGCCGACCAACATTTTGAGGTTCGTGTATTCCAGCGGTCACCTGTTCACAGTAACAGGCGCGGGCCCATAGTTGCACCACTCGATTAAAACCCTCGTTCGGGAACGTTGCGGAGTGCTTTCCTAAGGTCACCCGTCATAAAAATACGGGCGCGGGCCTTGGGTTATGCCGACCAACATTTGAGGATCGTGTATTCCAGCGGTCACCTGTTCACAATAACAGGCGCTGGCCCCGAGTTGCACCACTCGAATCCTGACAGTCTCTTAACCCGGACAGTCCGAAAGAAAATGGGACATAGACATCCGGCGTGTCTAACAAATGTGGCTCAGTCCATAACAAGAAAACAAAGGTCTACACGACCATGAACTCAAGACCATAATCCCCAGTGAATTAGTCTTTTGCCTTCCAATCAAGGGTGATCAACCATTGATGTAATTAAAGGCTCGTGACCAGTATCACAGCCTGGAATGTAAAAGATCTCAGAATCTCTGGAATAAAATTCGCCTTGCGATATCTTTCTCTTGTGTACACTTTGTGATTGCTTATGATTGTCTATGAATGTCTCTATACTCAGAATTCCCCCAGAATAAAAGAAACACAAAAAAAAAGAAAGGACTGCTAACGAGTAGTTATGATCTTTCCCCTCTTTTTCTAAGTTCTAACAGATAGAAACAAAGTTTTCAAATGGAGTATTGAATTTTCAGAAAAATATGAAAAATGTTCTTCATATTGCTCGAGATGTTACAAAACACTAGATTCAACCTAGTGATCCCACACCCCCCAACCAAATCTTGCATTGTCCTCAATGTAAATAATATGCAATGAGCAAAATATGCGAGCAATGGTAAAAATAAGAGGAGTGAAGTCTAAGAGTACCGGAGAGAGTAAGAGTTAGAATTCTACCTCCTTCTAACAACCTATGAAAAACAAAGAATACAAAAAGCAATAAAATCCTAGTCCTAAACTACGTTATACCTCCATCAAACTAGGAGATCAAATATCCAGATACATAGGATCAATCAGAGGTATGGACATACTGTCGGAGGAAAAATTCTCAAAGAACGACTTTAAACACTGACCATTTACTTTAAAGATGTTGTCATTCCTTGGATTCAACAACTCGAGACTCCCATATGGATAAACAGTTTTTACAATGAAGGGACCGGTCCATCAAGACCTCATTTTTTCCAGAAATAAATGTAACCGAGAATTATACATAAGGACCTTTTGATTTATCGTGAAATTCTTACGAAGGATGTTCTTATCAAAACACCTTCGTCGTGTCCGTGTCAATTCTTGCGTTCTCATATGCTTCGTTCCAGAGTTTCGTAATTTCATTTAATTGAAGCTTGCGCAACAAGCTAGCTTTGTCAGAATCAAAATTCATTTTCTTTATCGTCCAATATGCCCTATGTTCTAATTCCATGGGCAAGTGACAAGCTTTTCCATAGACAAGTTTATAGGGAGACATTCCAATGGGGGTCTTGAAAGAGGTATGTTGAGCCCAGAGTGCATCAGTAAGTCGAAGCGAACAATCCTTACGATCGGGGTTCACTGTTTTCTCTCAAATATGTTTAATTTTCCTGATGGATATCTCAGCTTGTCCACTTGTTTGTGGGTGATAGGGAGTGCTCACCTTGTGATTTACGCCATATTTCTTTATTAAAGCTTCAAATTACAAAAGTGAGACCCTCCATCACTTACAATGACTCGAGGAATTTTAAACTGGGAAATGATGTTTTCTTTTAAGAATCTAATGACTGTTTTATGGTCATTGTTCCGACATGGAATCGCCTCGACTCATTTTGAAACATAATCAACGGCAAGCGAAATATATAAATTTTCAAAAGAAGATGGGAATGGGCCCATGAAATCGATGCCCCAACAATAAAAAATTTCGGTTGGTAAGATGGGATTGAGTGGCATCATATTTCTAAGGGATATTCCTCCCAATTTTTTACAAGGCTTGCACGTTTTGCAAAACTCATAAGTATCCTTGAACATGGTGGGCCAATAGAACCCAAATTGTAGAATTTTAGCTGTGGTCTTCTTAGCCGAAAAGTGGCCACCACAAGCCTGTGAACGACAAAAGGAGATGATATGGTGTTGCTCATCATCCGGTACACATCTTCTTATAATTTGATTGAGAAAATACTTGAATAAGTACGGGTCGTCCCATAGGAATTTTCTCACCTTGTTGAAGAACTTATCCTTATCTTACTTTTTCCAATGTGTCAAAATTGTACCTGTAGCAAGATAGTTAGCAATGTCCGCATACCATGGCAATTGGGAGATTTTAAAAGTTGTTCATCAGGAAACATGTCATTAATCGCAGTCATCTTACAAGAATCGGTGAGAACAAGTCTAGAGAGATGGTCAGCCACTACGTTTTCTACTCCTTTCTTATCACGTATTTCTATGTCAAATTCTTGGAGTAGGAGGATACATCTTAACAAGCATGGCTTAGCATCCTTCTTAGAGAGAAGGTACTTAAGCGCGGCATGGTCGGTGAATATAACAATCTTGGATCCGATCAAGTAGGACCTAAACTTGTCTAAAGCAAAAATTACGGCTAAAATTTCCTTTTTCTGTCATGGTGTAGTTTGCTTGAACCGAGTTTAAAGTTCTACTTGCATAGTAGAGATGCATGGCTTCTTATCTTTTTTTGGCCTAACACAACCCCAATAGCATAGTCGTTGGCATCACACATAATTTTAAAAGGAAGACTCCAATCAGGTGGTTGCATTATGGGGGCGTATGTCAACATACGTTTAAGCTTGTTAAAAGCATTTTGACAATCCTTATTCCACTCGAATTAGTTTTCCTTTTAAAAGAGGTTACATAAGGGACGAAAGAGTGAATTAAAGTCCTTTATGAACCATCTATAAAATCTAGCATGTTCTAAAAAGGACCGCACATCTCGTACGCTTTTGGGTGATGGGAGTTAGAGATAAGATCAATTTTAGCCTTGTCCACCTCGATTCCATTTTGTGAGATGATGTGACCAAGGACTATTCCTTTTTGAACCATGAAATGACATTTCTCCTAATTCAATACGAGGTTCTTTTCTCACATCTTTTTAAAACAGTTTTTAAGTGCATAAGGCACTCATCAAAGTTACAACCAAATACTGAGAAATCGTTTATGAAGACTTTGAGAATCGTCCCCACCATATTAGAAAAAATACTCAACATACAACGCTGAAAAGTGGCAGGAGCATTGCATAGTCCAAACGACATCCTTTGATAGGCAAAAGTGCCGAATGGACATGTGAAAGTTGTCTTCTCGTCCTCCAGGGCGATCTCTATTTGGTTATACCCTGAATATCCATTAAGAAAGCAAAAATGGGAATGACCCACCAACCTTTCTAAAATTTAATCAACTAATGGTAAAGGGAAGTGGTCTTTCCTTATAACTGTGTTTAGCTTCCTGTAATCAATGCACATTCTCCAACCATTAGTGACACTAGTTGGCATGCGTTCATTGTTGGCATTGGCTACTGTTAATGTCAGATTTTGTAACGAGATCCTCCGATGATTCTCCTTCACTCCAACGGGGATTTCTTCACCAGACCTGAAAGAAGACAGCAACTAAGGGTGGCTGGGGACCAGCCGTTAGCCCTCCGATGCTTAAGTCAGGCCAAAGCAAGAAGAAGAGAAGCCAAGCAAAACTGGGACAAAGATTGAATGTTCTGTTTGAGTGTACCTTTCTCTTAATGGAGTCACCCCTTTATATATGAAGCAACCCAATTTGTTACGTAAGATATCGAAATCCCGCTGATGTCGCGTACGATACCGAAATCTCGCTGATTTCGTGGGACAAGATCCTTATCCTTAGAGGCAAGATTTACCCAAATGATTCCTTCCGGCAATCACGTTTCTTGATAGCAATCCCCTGAAATTCGGAACCACCATAGAGGATAAGCCAAAAAACCGACCTATGCGGGCTGCCGGTAGTTATAGTGCTGATTGCTCGTAGTTGGAGTCATAGCTACCGAAAAGGAAGGAGACGTCGAAAGGGTGAGGACCACCGCGCTGGATGTAACTTTGCTTGGTGTCGCAGAGGGATTGAACAAGCCACTCGACGGGAACCGGGTGCTGGAGGTATGAAGACCATCCAAACCAAAAATGAAGACTCAGGACTATTCTGATGTCGGGAGCTGCTCGTGTCAGGGATGCTCGCTTTCGTGAGGTGCGACCCCTTCTGACGAGCCCGAGCAGAGCTGCTCGCATCCGGGAGATGCGACCTCTTCTAAAGGGCACGAGCCGAGCTGCTCGCATCCGGGAGATGCGACCCCTTCTGAAGAGCACGAGCCGAGCTGCTCGCATCCGGGATACGCGACCCCTTCTGAAGAGCACGAGCCGAGCTGCTCGCATCCGGGAGACGCGACCCCTTATCGCGAGCACGACCTGGACTCCTCGCATTCATATGGTCGCGACCCTTCACTTCTTGTCAGACTATATTTGCCTACAACAGATGCCCCCCAAACCCTTGGTATTGAGGAACTATGCCAAGGGTTTGCTAGTGTTGACAGCTGGGTGCTGGGAGACAATCGCGCATGATTTGCTTAACGTGCTTCCGCATTTATGATGGCCAGCTTTCGCGCAGCTTTTTCTGCCGCTAGAGATGAAGCGTCGGGCGCCACGTGTTTCCGTATTTAATGCTAGCGTCCGTTCGTCTGGTGCGCCGAATGAGAAACTGCCGCGTGTCCAGCAAATTAAACGGAATGATTGCATATAAATACCGGACTTAGAAAAAAATTCTTTCATTTTCGAATTTCCCTGTTACGGCGTTCTTTCTTTCTTCTTCTTCCTTTGCTTCTGGTGCGAAAAACCTCTTCACAGAGGTAGTTTTCCAACTTTCTCCCTTCATCTCTATTTCCTTCATCTTTCTTTCTTGCTTTCCTCCTTGCGATGGCGGGGTCCTCAGATGAAGAGATTGTTCCCTTGGGAGATCACACCCCTGATTCTTCCAAATCAAATAATGCCAAAGTACCGGCTGGTAGATATTCTGCCTCCGGATATTCTTCTATCTTGACGGAGGAGAGGCTATCTAGCCTTAGAGAGGCATACAGAGTGCCGGACTCTGTTATATTCAGATTGCCCGGGAGGGGGGAGACAGCCGATGCACCACCGCCTAGGTGTGTAGCAGTTTATGAATACTTTTTCAAAGTAGGCGTATGTCTCCCCCTCCACCCCTTCATTCGAAATTTCCTCCGCCTCTATAAGATTGCCCCGGGCCAACTTATAGTTAACGACTGGCGGGTTCTTCTGAGTGCTTTCACCCTTTGGAAGCAGGCGGGTAACGAGGAGTTAACCGCTCAGGAATTTTTGAGGTTATTCCAGCTGAAGAAGGCACTAGCTAGCGAGGGTTGGTACTACCTCTGCTTCTGGCACCGGAATAACTTCATCTTGGGGAACCCTTCTTTCAACTGCCCGGGATGGAGAAAGAAGTGGTTCTATGTCTCCGAAAACTGGGAGTCTGAAATGGGCTCTGACCCCAAAGGCCATAACGTAAATCGCCATTTTGGCGAAGGTGGGTCGAGTGCTCGTTTTATTTGTCCGACAGAATCTTTACTACTTTGACGTTTTAACGAACCTTCTTTCTTGCTCGCAGGAATCCCAATTGGTGTGAAGCCCAATCTGCGAGGAGGGCTCAACGAAAAACTCGTCAAGGTTTACAAACTCCCTGCGTCCTCACGCCACGTCAACGCTGCTCTAGAGCCTCCCTGTCTCTGTGCAGCGGGTTTAATCTCTCAAGACGAAATGGTGAACGTGGGAGATAAAAGAGGTGCACTTGGGGCACTTCCCCATCTGAAGGGTGCAGCCTCGAAGAGGCAAAAGAAGACTGCGGGGGGTCCTTCTAATGCGCCCACTCCCGCAGAGGGGTCTGCTCGCGGACCTCAACCGCGAGGGATCGGTTCAGGTGGGGTCGCTACGACTTCTCGTATGACTGCGACCCCTCCGGTTATCGCGACCCCTCTATCTGCTGTGCCCCCTCCAGCTACTGCGACTCCACCGCCAGGTGCTCGCGGCCAGCCGGTGATTCAAGTCGCTGATAATTCGCCGAAAGGCTATCGGAGGGAGGGGGGCATCCCTCCTAAAGATATGAGATGCGAGCCTACTGGTGCTCACGAGTCTGCGACGCCCTCTATGGGTGTCGTAAGTGCTCGCGAGACGGGCTCTGGTGAGATGGTGGTGGCCCAACCTTCCGGGTCGGGGGTTTTTGTTATCCCCCCACACTTGCGTCCTATATGCAAGTTTATGTTTGATAACATTCCCCCCAACTCCTTCGGGAGTTTGCCTGAGCCAAGCCCGGAGGCTCTCTCTACAGACATTAGAGTGAGACTGGTTCAGGTAACAACCTTTTCTCTTTCTACCAATCTTTTCAGGATTTTAGACGACTAGCATTCTAATCCTGCCTTCTTTGTTTGTTTCAGAGCCTGGATCTCACACTCCGCGTTAGACGGGATGTCGAAGCAGCCCGCCGCAGCGTGGAGGATGTGGAGAAGAAGAAAAAGACCATGGAAGCCGAGGTCCAAGGGAGGGACCGTTTGGTGAAGGCCTTGGAGGTTCAGATCTCCAAGCTAGACGAAGAGAAGAAAATTCTCCTTGTCAAGATCCAATCCCTGACTGAACGTTTTCAGTCAGTGGACCTCCAACTCGCGAAGCTTCAAGAAATTCATACCAAGACCGAGAAGGAGAAGGAGATCTTCCGTCAGGACAAGATCCAGCTTGAGGGATGGCTCAAGGATGCGCGGGCCAAGCTCGAGGAGACTCAGAAGAAGCTTGAGGAGGCCCAGCAGAAGCTCAAGGAAGCCCAGCAGCAATTTCACCAGTTGAAGGATGATTCCATTCACTGGGAGGAGGAGCGAGTGGCCCTCGTTCAAATGATATCTGATGAGGGTCCTCGCGCAGTTCAGGAGTTCCGGACTTCTCCACTTTACTGATGAGGAGCGGTATGATGGATATATTGCTGGTCGCGATTTCGCGGTCAGAGTTATGTAGATGATCGTTCCAACTTTTAACGTTGAGGAGTTCGACAGGGTGGCATTCGAGGTTGCAGCGAAGGAACGGGCTGCCGCTGAGAACTGAAGCCACTGAGGCAACAGATGCCCCTCCTGCTCCTGAGGCTGGTCCCGAAGCTGAGAGCCGCAAGCCTGCGTAAGATGAGGATGACCAACCTTGACCTCGGCAGCTTCCTACATCATGTATTTTTTTTTTTGAGAAGAGATTTGTAATTGTAAGGTCATCATTTTAATGAACACTTACTTTTTCAGTATTGTGTATTCTCCTCTTCATTGTTGCTTTGTGTTGATCTCATGTTGATTCATCAGAGGATGCGAACTCTTAATTCAAGAACGAGTTATGCTGCTCGCGATTAGGGTATATGACTGATTCGAGCACGAGCTGCGGTGCTCGCGATTAGGGCGTATGACTACGACCCCTTAATTCGAGCACGAGCTGCGGTGCTCGCATTCCGGAAGTGCGATCCCTCCTCTCACCAGTCGCGAGCAACTAACTCATGAAAAAATGAATTAGACTCAATCCGGGGGTTGTGTGACCATGTCCGCGTTGAGATAGACTGATCTATCGATTGAGATTTTGATTCTACCAAGGGCAGAAGGTTGGTCAAGAGATGGTATACATTCTCTTCGGGGCTATTCAGGTCCATGTAAATGGAGAAGCAACCAACTAGTAACGATTTCAGTCCTACCAAAGGTAGGCAATTGGCTAAGAGGATGTGTAAGCACTCTCTTCAGGGCTATTCAGGTCCATATAAATGGAAGTAGCGGCCAAAAGATATCTTTCACTTTATTCATAAAACGTTGTAATAAATTACATCGAATCTAGGGGTAGTATCGTAGCAAATGCTCCACGTGCCAAGGGCGACGTACAGGCTTCCCTTGCATGTCTTCAAGATAATAAGTACCGGGTCGCACAACCCTAATAACCCGATACGGGTCTTCCCAATTCGGATCCAATGAACGAGCAGGAACTCCAAGATTTTACCTTAGGACCAAATCTCCGAGCTGGAAGGATCTAGGCCGAACCTTCGCATTCCGATAACGAGCAATACGTTGTTGATATGCTGCCACTCGTACTTGGGAAGTATTTCTTCGCTCTTCCAAGAGATCGAGATGAAGTCGGAGGTTTTCCTGATTGCTCGCGGGATCATACTGCTCGATCCGATATGAGGGCACTTGAATTTCCACTGGTACCACTGCGTCAACACCAAATGCTAAGGAGAAAGGAGTTTCACCCGTCGATGTACAAGCCGTGGTTCTATAGGCCCATAACACCTCTGGCAGAAGTTCTGGCCACACCCCTTTACATTCACCTAGCTTGGTCTTTAAATGATGCTTTATGATTTTATTCACTGCCTCAACCTGCCCATTCGCCTGAGGATGATATGGAGAAGTACGGAGATTACGTATCTTCCATTTGTCGCAAAATTCATCAAAGGCTGCGTTGTCGAACTGCGTTCCGTTATCGGTAATTATAGTATGAGGAAGTCCGAAGCGACATATGATATTTCTCCACATAAACTTAGTAGTTTCTTTTTCAGTAATTTTGGCTAATGGTTCTGCCTCGGCCCATTTGGTGAAATAATCAACCGCCACGATCGCGAACCTATTCTGTCCCTTTCCCATAGGTAAGGGCCCAATGATATCGATCCCCCACTGAGCAAAAGGCCAAGGGCTGTCGACTGGGGTCATCCGCTCAGACGGTACACAAGGTATAGGTAGATATCGTTGACACTTGTCGTATTTTTTAGAAAATTCAATGGCGTCTGCTTTCATAGTAGGCCAATAATATCCTTGCCTCATTGCTTTATATGCTAGAGATCGCCCCCTGGGATGATTACCACATGCCCCTGGTGTACTTCATCTAGAACACGATGTGCTTCTTCTGGATGAAGACACCTTAAATAAGGCAAGGAGAAGCTTTTTCGCAACAAGATTCCATCTTGTAAGATGTACCTGGCAGCTCGAAGCCGAATTTGTCTTGCAGCTTTCTTGTCTTCTGGTAGGTATCCATCTCTGAGATAAAGGATGATAGGATCCATCCAGCATGGAGACGATTGCACCGATATAAATTGCTCGAGAGTCACTTGGTCGATACTCAAGTGCTGACGGTGCTCGATGGGGATCGAATGTGATAGCTCCGATTCCGGTGCAGAAGCGAGTTTTGCCAAGGAATCGGCAAGTTGGTTCTGCTCGCGAGGGATGTGAAATATTTTATAAGTCTTCAGTTTGGCGAACAGGACGAGGACACGAGACTTGTATAAGGCCATTCTTTCTTCTTTGGTTTCGAATTCGCCGAGAACTTGGTTGACAATGAGCTGGGAGTCGCTATGAATTACAAAATTCTGGATTGCGAGGACAACGGCTAGCTCGAGGCCAACAATCAGGGCCTCATATTCTGCTTCATTATTGGAGATGCGTGATTCGAAACGCAGAGCATATTGAAAATGCGACCCGTCGGGAGCCACTAAAATCAGGCCCGCTCCACTGCCAGTGGCCCGCGACGACCCGTCCACGAAGAGAGACCAAGGAGGCTGGTCGTTGGTCATGATATTATCTTCAGAAGAATACGTAAATTCAGCGATGAAGTCAGCCACGGCCTGGCCCTTGACTGCTGTCCTAGGACAGAATGAGATATCATGCTCACTGATCTCAACCGCCCATTTAGTCAAGCGTCCTGAAGCCTCAGGTTTTTTAAGGACTTGGCGTAGTGGATGATTTGTTGGTACTAAAATAGCATGGGCTTGAAAGTATGGTCGCAGTTTTCGAGCCGCAGTGACTAAGGCTAGGGCCAGTTTCTCCATATCAGAATACCTAGTTTCTGCATCGACCATTGCTCTACTGACATAATAAACGGGCCTTTGCACCCCGGAATCTTCTCTTATTAAAGCGGCGCTGACGGCCCTGGAAGACACAGATAAATAAAGAATGAGTTGCTCATGTGCTACAGATTTAGATGGAATGGGGGGAGCGCTCATGTATCGCTTCAGTTGTTGAAAAGCTTCTTCACACTGAGGTGTCCACTTCCAATCAGATTTGGCCGTTGCACGAAGGAGTTTGAAGAAGGGCAAGCACTTGTCAGACGCTCGCGAGATGAACCTGTTCAATGATGCGATGCGACCAGCCAGACGCTGGACGTCCTTCAGAGTAACGGGGGATTTCATCTCTATTAATGCTTTAATCTTTTCGGGATTTGCCTCAATTCCACGTTGGCCAACCATGAACCCAAGAAACTTCCCTCCAGACACTCCAAACGCGTATTTTTCTGGGTTCAATTTCATTTGATACTTCCTCATTAGATCAAAGGCTTCTCGAAGATCAGAAATGTGGTCATCTTCAACGATGCTTTTTACGAGCATGTCGTCAACATATACTTCCATATTCTTACCGATTTGAGAAGCGAATATTTTGTTGACAAGACGTTGATAAGTGGCTCCTGCGTTTTTAAGACCGAACGGCATTACCTGGTAGCAATATAGTCCTCGATCTGTGATGAAGGCAGTGTGCTGGCTATCAGGTGGATGCATCACAATCTAATTGTAACCAGAATAGGCATCCATAAAGCTGAGGAGAGCATGTCCAGCTGTTGAGTCGACCAACTGGTCGATTCGTGGTGTCGGGTAGCTATCTTTGGGACAGGCTTTGTTCAAGTCTGAATAGTCGACGCACATCCTCCATTTGCCATTAGCTTTTCGGACGAGAACTACGTTTGCGACCCACTGTGGGTAGTCAACTTCTTTTATGAAATTAGCCGCGAGCAGCTTCTCAACTTCAGTTTTGATCGCCATTTGTCTTTCTGCAGTAAAGGCACGTCGACGCTGATGTACGGGTTTATGCTTCGGGTCAAGGTTGAGACGATGTGCGATGACATTGGGATCGATGCCTGGCATATCTTTATGAGACCAAGCAAACACGTCCTGGTATTTAATGAGGAAACGGATCAAATCTTCACGGTGGATATTGTTTAAGGAGGAACCGATGTACACGATCTTAGACGGGTCGTCTTCGGTCAAGCGGATCGCCACTGTTTCCTCCCCTGGAGTTCCTGATTTCAGAGCATTTTCTCTCGGATCCAACGCGGTGGCGGGAACGTCGGATGAACCTTGAACTATTTCCATGACAGGTGTCGCTTGAGCCTTCTTTCGATCTTGGAGGGCTATCTGGTAACAGGAACGTGCCTCCTGCTGACTTCCTCGCACGACCCCGATGCCATTTGGGGTAGGAAATTTAACACATAGATATGAAGGGTGCAAGGCCGCTCCAACCTTAGTCAGAGACGGCCGTCCCAAAATGGCGTTATATGCTGATTTTCGATCCACGACGAGGAAGTTTACGAAGACGGTGGTCTTCGCTGGACTCTCTCCAAAAGTAACTGGGAGATCGATGCTTCCTTCGGGTGTTACTACCTCTCCTCCAAAGTCGACGAGAGGGGTCGATACTGGCTTGAGGAGGTTTCTGGATAGTGCCATTTTGTTAAAAGCCTCCAAGTACAGAATGTCGGCTGAGCTACCTGTATCCACCATAATTCGATGAGTCAGATAATTTGATACCTTCAATGTGACTACGATAGAATCTTCATGAGGGAAGTGAATTCCCGCTGCATCTTCGAGGGTGAAAGAAATTGGAGGATGGCTCGCTTTTGATGAGCTGGACGTCTGTTCCAGCCAATAGATTTGTTGGGGTTCTTTGGACGCCTTCCGAACGTATGCCTTTCTTGAAGCTTGTGGTCAGCCCCACAAGCTGGTCCCCCGACGATAGTGCGGATTTCTCCCGTGGGCTCAGCTTCCTCTTGGTCGGTTTGATGATGAGGTAGTTCCTTTTGGCGAGACGAGGTCTTCGCCCTTTCTGGTGATCGATTTTTACGGGCGACATAATCCTGGAGATGGCCTTTTCGAATAAGGGCTTCGATATGGTCTCGTAGAGAGATGCAGTCCTGGGTCCTATGCCCGTGATCTTTGTGAAAGTAACAGAACTTGCTCTTGTCCCTCTTCTCGGGATCGGATTTGATCTTTGCAGGCCACTTCACATATGGCTTGTGTTTAATCTCCATTAGAACCTTTTCAGGAGACTGATTAAGAGGAGTGTAGTTATGATATTTACCAGAGTAAGGCTTCCTGGGAGAATGATCGCGCTGGTCGCGACGGTATTTCTTATCTGTAGAAGAGGTTCCTTCTGGCTTGCGCTTCTTACTCTGTACTCCATGGCGTGTCAATGCGACTTCTTCTGCATTGATATATTTCTGAGCTTTGGCTTGGAATTCCGCCATAGTTTTCGGCGAGCTTTTATCTAAGGCAAATCTGAATTTCTCGCTCGTTATTCCAGCGATGAGGGCTGTGAGACCCTTTTCTTCAGTGTAACCCTCAGTTTGAACGGCTTCGGCAGTGAACCGTACTGTGAACTCTTTTATTGTCTCCCCATGTTGCTGTTTCAGATTCATCAGATGGGAGGCTGGCTTCTTAATGTGAATACTTCCCATGAATTGAGAAAGAAATATCTCCGATAATTGGGAAAAGGAACTGATGGAACGAGGCTTTAGCCCCCGAAACCACGTACGAGCTGCTTCCTTCAATGTAAGGGGAAAAGCCCTACACATGATTTCTGAACCATGTCCCTCCAACTCCATGAGGGACCTGTATGTTTCCAGATGTTCCAGAGGATCGCCAATGCCTGTATACGGAGCGATAACAGGCGCTCGATACTTTCTGGGCAACGGGGCTTCCATGACCTCGCTAGTGAAGGGAGATTCAGTTTGATGTATTGCCGCCATGACGGCAGATGGCCGATTTGCCTGGTATCTCTGTTCCATGACATCAAAACGATCTTGGATTCTTTTGAGATCTCCTTCCCATGGTAGGGTATAGCTAGACGTTTCGGCGGTGGAGCCTTGCGGTTGAGGTTGTCGAGACGAACTGGAATGTATAAAATGTGGAGACGGCACAGGGGGATGGCCGCCAAGTGGTGGGACCTGTGGTTCATCCATAGAATGTCTGGAAGCAACTGGTATGGGTGGCGGTGGTAACCCTTCGGAGGGTTGTCTTTGCGGTTCAGGGAAGTGCTGATCAAGCCGATTTGACAGCGCCTGAACTCCGGCGTTTAGAGTTAGGAGAGTGTTCCCGAGGAAACGTAGGACATCATCTTGATTTCCAGAGGCCTCCAATAATGGGTTTGTTGATGGCATATTTGGGGCTCCTTGAGGGATATCCGTCGGAACGGGTGGGAGGGCAGGTGCGGATTCCGTCTCATCAGGTGGAGCTGGTGCCTGCCTCGAAGTTGAAGGATGAACAGCCTTTTTAGGAGGCATCACCGAAGGATTTTGATCGGTGGTTAACACGATTAATTTTGACGATCAAGTCCTTCCCACAGACGACGCCAAACTATTAATGTCAGATTTTGTAACGAGATCCTCCGATGATTCTCCTTCACTCCAACGGGGATTTCTTCACCAGACCTGAAAGAAGACAGCAACTAAGGGTGGCTGGGGACCAGCCGTTAGCCCTCCGATGCTTAAGTCAGGCCAAAGCAAGAAGAAGAGAAGCCAATCAAAACGGGACAAAGATTGAATGTTCTGTTTGAGTGTACTTTCTCTTAATGGAGTCACCCCTGATGTCGCGTACGATACCGAAATCTCGCTGATTTCGTGGGACAAGATCCTTATCCTTAGAGGCAAGATTTACCCAAATGATTCCTTCCGGCAATCACGTTTCTTGATAGCAATCCCCTGAGATTCGGAACCACCATAGAGGATAAGCCAAAAAACCGACCTATGCGGGCTGCCGGTAGTTATAGTGCTGATTGCTCGTAGTTGGAGTCATAGCTATCGAAAAGGAAGGAGACGTCGAAAGGGTGAGGACCACCACGCTGGATGTAACTTTGCTTGGTGTCGCAGAGGGATTGAACAAGCCACTCGACGGGAACCGGGTGCTGGACGTATGAAGACCATCCAAACCAAAAATGAAGACTCAGGACTATTCTGATGTCGGGAGCTGCTCGTGTCAGGGATGCTCACTTTCGTGAGGTGCGACCCCTTCTGACGAGCCCGAGCAGAGCTGCTCGCATCCGGGAGATGCGACCTCTTCTAAAGGGCACGAGCCGAGCTGCTCGCATCCGGGAGATGCGACCCCTTCTGAAGAGCACGAGTCGAGCTGCTCGCATCCGGGATACGCGACCCCTTTTGAAGAGCACGAGCCGAGCTGCTCGCATCCGGGAGACGCGACTCCTTCTGAAGAGCACGAGCCGAGCTGCTCGCATCCGGGAGACGCGACCCCTTATCGCGAGCACGACCTGGACTCCTCGCATTCATATGGTCACGACCCTTCACTTCTTGTCAGACTATATTTGCCTACAACAGCTACAATGGTTATTCTGGATTTCTTAGGCACCACTTGAGTTGGACTGACCCATTGACTATCGGATATTGGGTAGATGATACCCACATCCAATAGTTTCAACACCTCGGCTTTAACCACCTCCTTTATATTTGAATTGAGGCATCTTTGTGGTTGCCTAGATGTCTTTGCATTTTCCTCAAAGTGTATGCTATGAGTACAAATCAGGGGGTCTATGCCTTTGAGATCAGCAATTGACCACCCAATGACGCTCTTATGCTCTATTAGAGTGGCTATCAGCCTACTCTCTTGCTCCTCATCTAAGTGGAAGAAATCACCACCGGATATGTCTCATCTCGACCTAAATAAACATATTTCAAATCAGTGGGTAATGGTTTTAGGTCGAGCTTCGGTGCTTTGATATTTGATGGAAGAGGCTTGTTCTCGCTTAAGAGCAAAATCTCAAATGGTGCCTTCAATCTTTTATTATCAAGTACCGGCATAACATCCAAAATGGCATCCATCTCTTATTTCATGTCATCGTCAATATCATGAGAGTGGGCTAAACATGCCTCCAATGGATCGGAATAGAATGTCAAGAGGGATGTATCCTCCATGAATGATTCAATTAGATTTATTTCGTGGACCTCGTCATCAACTTCCCATGGTAGTTTGCATAAAACAAAAATATTCTGCTCAAGAGTCATATTTCCAATGGACATTTGTGCAAGCTCGTTTCTAGAATTGATAATTGCATTTGAAGTAGCTAGAAAAGGGCGGCCAAGTATGACTAGAATTTGAGCACCGGTACCTATCGCGGGATGTGTATCTAAGACAATAAAATCCCCTGAATAGTAGAATTAATCAACTTGGACCAAGACATCCTCAATCACTCCCCTCGGTATATGAATAGATCTATCAGCAAGTTAAAGTGTGGTTTTGGTGGGTTTCAATTCACCTAACCCAAGTTGTTCATAGACCAAGTATGGGATGAGGTTAACACATGCCCCTAAATCGAGTAAGGCTTGTTTGATCCGGTAGTCACCTATGATGCATGAGATGGTGGACTACCCGGATCCTTGTATTTTTGGGGCACCACATGTTTGATAATGGCGCTCAAATTCTCAGTCAAAAGTACTTTGTTGTGAACATTGTGTTTCCTTTTGACAGTACACAATTCCTTCAGAAATTTGGCATAGGATGATATTTGTTTTATAGCATCCAACAACGGAATGTTGATCTTCACTTGCTTAAAAACCTCTAAGATTTTCAGGTTTTTGTCTAAAAGTTTGAGTGAAATCAACCTTTGGGGAAACGGGGCAACCGACTTGTATTGCCTTTCCGGTTCTTTCTCATGTGGAGTGTTGTTCGGGCTATCATTATTTTTAGAATTTTCCAGATCATTAGGCTTTGAGGCCTTCACTGGATTAGATTTATCAATTGTTTTACCACTCCTCAAGGTGGTGATAGCTTGAACATGCTCCGTGTGTTGGGAGGATGAGCTTGGGTCTTGTATCTCAAATTGAGTTCTTGGGTTAGGGAGGGATTGGGCAGTAAGTGGGCTTGAGATGAATTTTGATTGAATTTCAGTTGCTCTTGCATGAACCCATCAATTTTCAGAGAATTAGTTTTGTTATATTCTGCTTGAACCGATACGAATGCACTCAACATTTCCTCTAGCATAGCTTTTGGTGTGATTATTAGGGATGGACCTAGTAAAGGTTGAGCTTGAGGGGTGTTGTTCGCATTCACGGTTAGTCCATTCCTCCAACTGAAGTTGGGATGGTTCTTCCAACTAGAGTTATACGTGTTGGAGTTTGGAGCACTAAATGGTCATTGATAACTGTTTATGGCATTTGATTATTCTTGTAAGATTTCTTAGAATGCAGAAATTATGGGACAATCTTGTGTTACATTTTGATTCCCAGCACAAATTTCATAAACAATTTCAACGTCCTTTGAGTTAATCGTCTCTCCTTTCTTCAATTCCATGGCCTCGACTTTTCATGTGAGGCTAGCCACACGTGCACTTATGTTATCTTCTTCTGAGAGTATATAGATTCCTCCTTTTTCCTTTTGTTGGCTTGTTTTAGGATTTATTGGTTTAGATGTATCCCAAGACTGTGCATTCTCAGCCAATTCATCAAAATAGTCTTACGCTTCCTTAGGTTCCTTATTCATGAATTCTCCATTACACATCATCCCTACGAATTGGCGCATGGGAGAAGTCAGTCCTTCATAGAAAAAGCTTTTTACCCACCAAATTTCGTAGCCATGATGTGGGCATGCATTTAACAAGTCCTTGAACCTCTCCCAACATTAGAAGAAGGTTTCATCCTCTTTTTTAGCAAAATTCATGATAAGGCGCCTTAATATGATCATTTTGTGAGTAAGGAAGAACTTTTTAATGAACTCCCGAGTCATCTCAGTCCATGTGCCAATTGATCTCGGCCTTAATGCATGAAGCCAAGCCTTAGCTTTCTCTTTAAGGGAAAAGGGAAATAATTTAAGTCTTACTACATCATCAGTTACATTTGCAAAGTGCATTGTGGCTATCACCTCATCAAATTCCTTCAGATGTTGATAGGCACTTTAACTGTCTAGTCCATGAAATTTGGGAAGGAGTTGGATTACTCTTGGTTTAAGATATATGTTCCCTGCATTATGTGGAAAAACTATGCATGAGGGAGTTCTTGCTCTTGCAGGTTGTAAGTAATCACGTAGAGTTCTAGGTTAGGGAACATTCTCAACCTCATTCTCTCTCGTTTTGGTTTGGTTTTGGCCCGAACTTTGATTGGCCATAGGGTTGGGTTAATTTCCAGCCATACTTTCAGACAAAATTGGAGAATCTAAATGTTTCTTAACACGTGGTTCCCTATCAATCCCTTCAATAATTCCCCCTTCACTAATGAGTTAGTTATTAGAATCCCGAACCCAATGTGGCATGCAATTCTTAGAAAAATAAAAGAAAAAGGGTTAGAAAAACCTGATTTGAAGTGACTACTTCGACTTTTATAATTCTTATAAAAATAAAACAAAGCAAAAAAACTAAGTTAGTAAAGGACTCCTAAAAATCTTAAATAGAAACTGTTTTAAAAAATTTTGTTAAAAACCGTCAAAGTCGCCGGCAACGGTGCCAAAAACTTGTTCGCTTCCCCAAGTGTAGGGTTGCGATGTAGTAATAATCTAGGTAAGACCGAGGTCGATCCACAAGGACTTGTGTAGGACTTCACAAAACACTTCCAATGGTTTCTAATTGAGAGCAAACTAAACTGAATTTTAGAGTTGAATGTAAATAGCAATTTTAAACTAAACGTGAATGTAAATAATGTAAAAGAGCACTAGGGGTTCAAAGATCCACTTATAGCAATCATTGATGGTTAATTCGTTGTGGTTTCACAATTACACAACCAGAATCGAAATCAAATCCTATCTAGTCGGATGATAGGGCGGTTATAACAAACAATTTGTCATATGTATGATTCATATACATGATTCCCTCAATTCAAGTTAGGACTTGAGCACACTCAATTGCATAGGTCAATCATAGTTCTAATAGATTAAGATCACAATTATAATCATCATTAAACTCTGTCACAAAGAATAACTAGATCATGATTTGAGCTTCATTCAAATCACATACATAATCATCCATAATTCAAAAATTCAGAAAAGTAGAACTTTGGGTTTGTAGTTCCCAAGTGAAAATCCAAGTCTAAAGCGTCTTGAATATGATTCCTCGGAGCGTACAGGTCTAGACTCATTCAAAATAATTAATAACTAAAGCAATTCTTCTAAACATCCATGAGCCATCATAAGACTAAGAAAGAATACTTAGAACTTTATTCAAACTTCAAACCATTGTTCTTCACTAATAATCCAACTTGAAACTAAAACAACCAAATTAAAACATCTCAGATTCACTACAAGCTTCACCTCATAGCCTTAGATAAGAGGTTTAGCCGTTCATGATCCAAGGAAACATAAAAACTAGAAGAACAAACTAAAAAAAGTTGTAGAACTCCGGATCTAACTTTCGCCACCTCCCACTGTGGTAAATCTCTTTTAGGATACCTTAGGAACGAGCTAGAGGAATCCTTTTATAGGTTTTGGTCCTAGGTGCAAAGAAACTTCTAGAAAATTTGTAAAAACTGCGTTTTGTGCAGCAGAATTGGGAGCTTGTAGAAGAAGCTCTGTTACGCAGACGACCGGTTGCACGACCGGTCGTACAAGGCCAAAAATCATCCAGTGAGTTTCTAGAAAAAATCCTTCCTTGCTTTTAAATTAATTGACCGGTCTGATGATCGGTTTGTGTAGTTGATGATTGGTTGTACGACCGGTCGTGATTGGTCCAGCAAGGTTGGCAGCAGGGGTCCTGTTGAGTGTTCGGACCGGTCGGACGACCAGTCTTTAGTGCAAATTTCTGCACTTCTTCCTTTTTTCCTTCTCTTTCTCCTTTGCTTCTTTCTTCCACCCTTTGACACTTGGTCTTTTGATCTTTAATGTGTACAGAGTGACCTTTTAAGCATTGAATTAGTGAAGTCCCCTTCTCATTCCTATAATCACAAAACATGCTTTAGAATAGTCTTTAAACATGAAAACCATGCATAATGAGTGATGAATTGGGGTTAAAATATGCACAATTAAGAGCTCAACAGCCATCACCGACCGATCAAGACCGGTCGGCCATGTACAATTCTTCAGATTTTCAAATTTTCTAGTAACTTCTCCAACCAGCTCCGATTTTTATGCACGCTGCGTAAGTAGTTACGCAATTCTGAAAGCTTGAAAGTCGGTGGAGCTTCGATACTATAAAAGGACACCTAGGGCTCATTCCTAAGGCATCATAGAAGGCTTGGGAAGTCATAGGAGGTAGAGAGGATCGTTGTGGAGCGTCTGCAACTCCTCCAAATTCAATTTTTTTATGCTTTTAGTAGTTTTTCCTTTGGGTTTTAGTTTAACCTGTTAATGGTTGGCTAAACCTCTTAGCTAGGACTAAGAGGTGAAGCTTTTAGTTGTTTACAATGCTTAATTCAAATTAGTTCAAGTATTTTTGGTTTAATGAAGAACACTTCTAGTTCAAGTTTGAAATAAAGTTAGTATTTTTAGTTAAGCTTCTATCTCTTATGATTTCTCTTATATAGGATGTTTTGATTACTGAGATTGCTTAATGGGGTGTTAATTGATAAGATTTTGGGTTGTAAAGATCTTAAATCCATCATGATATGTTAGATGCCAGGGGATCTTACAAACTAAGTATCCTAAGTGCTTGTCTAGAGTTAGACTAGGAGTTCTTATCTTTGATTTAATCTTAGATAGATGTATTGATTTTGGTTCAATAGAATTTCAATTCATGCTTCTAAATCAAGTCTATTGACAAGACTTGAGGAAGAATTATGAATGTGATTTTGCTTGTTTTGTGAAGGATTGGGCTGTGTGATTTGATACACCCAATGCCTTAGTTGATTATGAGAGAACCATATCAGTAGATGATCCATCTATGTTAGATATATTGTGATGATTTGATTGCTCTATATTTCGATTGGTTAGGGATAGAACTCCGATTCCAATTGAGTTATTGGCTTGAATGGTTTCAATTGGCATTGTGAATGATTATAATGGATCCTTGGCGCTTTAGGGCATATTTTTCTAATTTAATAAATAGTTTTATGTTCTTAATTTCCATCCATCAATACAAATCTGAATTTAGCCCATCCTAGTTATAACTTTTAGAATTGTTACAACAATCCCTGAGGATCGACCACGGTCTTACTGAGAATTATTACTACATCGCAACCTTGCACTTGAGGCGAGCGAATACCGAACAGGCTTCGGTCAGCCCAAGAATGTTCGGTCAAGTTTCAAATTTTGAAACTGATTTCCGAACCCGGAACTCGGGTCAGCCCGACCCTGTCTCGGGTCAACCGAAGTCTGAACAAATTCTTATCCCACGAAATCTGATATCCGTTGGGATAAAACGGATGAATCTTAGGTCAGCCGAAGACCTAACCTTTTGGCTATTAACAGGGCTTTCTTCTCTCTATTTTTAATCAAGAAAAAGCACGAAAATATTCTCTCTGGTTGAAAAGCCCTACATTATAGTCTAGCTATCTTATCTTAATTTCTAGTTTACTTTATAGTTATCTCAGTTCTCTTCTCATTTGATCCGATTGTGTAAAGAGAAGATGATTCTCATACTTGAGATAAGTAAATTGAAATTGCGGCTTTTAGGAAAACCTTTTTAGAAATCCCTAGATCCATCTTGTTTAAGCTATATTGGTTTATCTTCTTCAAAGATCAGATCGCTACATCATTGAAGCTTCATCCCTGTTAAACTTCATCATCTTCTACAAGAAGAACGGTAATATCTTTCCATTTTTGGGTTTCGTTTGAGATAGCCCGTGACAATCTTAAATCAGGTTGTTAGTGATTAGCCTGTGGAAATCACTAAAGGTTTTGTTGTGATGAGCCTGTGAAAATCACAATCTCTGTATCAGGTTTTAAAGGTGAACTTGTGAAAACTTTTATATAATGGAAAACCAAAATTACAAGGAGTAGTAATTTTGGAAGTGGAGTAGGTGTAAGTTGTTGAAGCACCGAACCACTATTACTCTCTCTGTCGTGGTGATTGTTTAATCTTTTATCTTCTTATGTGCCTGATTGTTTATGAAACCTTAAATCGTGACATATGGTTGTCCTACTTGGATTTCTAAGTGATACAAGGTTATCCTACTTAGTTTACTAAGTAAAAGGTTGTACTACTTAATTTCTAAGTGAAAGGTTGTCCTACGATTTAATCCAAGGTTTCAAATTGCTCTCTATTTGCTTATTTGTTTTCTGATTGGTTAGTTGCATATTTATTCTTACTAATCTTGTGATTAATACTCTGATTTATTTTATGATTGCAAGAAGCAAAATTGAATTGAGTTGTCTCATTCACCACCCCTCTAGGATATTTATAGCTCCATCTTTTTCAAGTGGTATTAGAGCGGGTTTTTTCTTTTATGGATTTTCAATCCAAAGAATTAGATCCAGAGCTTTAAGATGTCTAAATTTGAAAGCTTATCTGTTTCCAAACCACCTCCTTTTAATGGTACTAATTATTCTTATTGAAAAAGAAGAATAACGATATTTCTAAGATCCATTGATGAAAGTGTGTGGTAAGCCACATTAATAAATTGGACTCCTCCAATAATTGAAGTAACAAGTGACGATGAAATTAAATCTATGAGACCAGTAACTTATAATCTATGGACCACTACTAAGAAAAATGAAATTAGTGTAAATGTTAAAGCATTGAATGCTATAACTTGCGCTCTTTCACCTGATGAATTCAAAAGAATTATTTCATGTGAATCAGCTAAGTAAGCTTGGGATATACTCGAAATGACTCATGAGGGCACTAATATTGTAAAGAAGTTCCAAAATCCAAATCCTCGCAACCACATTTGAGGAAATTCGTATAGATAAAAATGAAACATTTATGGACTTCTATACAAAATTAAATGATATAGTGAACTCTATGTGAGGTCTTGGAGAGAGCATTCCAGAAAGCAAAGTCAGTGCTAAAATTCTGAGATCTCTATTGGATCGATTCAATTCCAAAGTTACTGCTATTCAAGAATTGAGGGATACTGATACAATGAAAGTTGATGAACTAGTTAGATCCCTTCAAACATATGAATTGACTTTCAAAGGTGCTAAGAGTAAGTTTATTTCTCTCAAATCTTCAAAATCTATTTCAAACAAAGAAAATTCAGATAATGAAGAAGATGAAGATGATATGGCATTGTTGGCTAAGAAATTTTACAAGATTTCCAAAAACAAAAAGAAACTTGAAATTCAAAAACTTTTAGGAAAGAAGGAAGGTAAATCAGGTTTTAAAAAAATCAAAACTAAGGATATGCAATGCTTCAACTATTCAGGTTATAGGCACTTAGCTACAAATTGTTCTAAAAAGAAAAAATCAAAGAAGAAAGGAATGGTCACAACCTGGAATGATTCATCAGAATCTGAATTTGACTCAGACTCTGATGAATCAGATCAGAAAGAACCAAAAATTCAGAATGCATTTATGACCATTGCCAAGATTTCTCCTTTTGAAGGCAATGATAACTCTGGATATGAGAATCCAAAAGTGAATCTGAGAATGAAGAAGATCTTCAAGAAGCTTACAATGCCCTGTACAAGGAAAGTTGTAAGATAGCATCTAAACTTAAAGTTTTAAAGAAAAGGTGTGATGAACTGCAATCTGAACTTGACAAATGTATTTTGGAAAAATCACATTTTTCTAACTGCTTTGAAAAATGTAAATTAGATTTGAAAATCAGAAATGAAGATTTCGAAAAACTTCAAACTGATTTTAATTCTCTAAAATTTGAATTGCTCATTCTTAAAAAGTCGAAGGATTCTGGAAAATCCAAAGACATGGTAGAAGAGATTCTTCACTTTTCTAGACCGTCTAGTGATAGATCAGGTCTTGACTACAACAAGATCAATCAAAGGCCTGTTAACGTCAGATTTTGTAACTGGATCCTCCGGACGTTCACCTTCTTTCCAATAATGCTTCCTCCGTCGATCCTGAAAGAAAACAGACAGCGACTAAGGGTGGCTGGGACCCAGCCGTTAGCCCTTCGATGCTTAAGTCAGGTAAAGCAAGAAGAATAGCCAGGCAAAACGGGACAGAGATTGAATATTGTGTGTACCTTTCTCTTAATGGAGTCATCCCTTTATATAGATCTGAAGTGATTCAATCTGTCACGTAAGACATCGAGATCCCGCTGATTTCGTGTACGATACGAGATCCTGCTGATTTCGTGGGATAAGATCCTTATCCTTAGAGGCGAGATCTAACCCAATTACTTATTTCGGCAATCGCGTTCCTTGATAGCAATCCCTTGAAATTCGGAACCACGAGAAGATAAGCCCAAAATCAACCTATACAGGCTGCTGGTAGGCGTAGTAGTAGCGCTGATCGCTCATGTTGAGCTGGAAGCCGTAGTTGGAGTCATAGCCGGCGAAAAGGAAGGAGACGCCGACGGGACGGAAACCACCTAACCGGGTGTAGCCCTGCTTGGTGTCGTAGAGGGATTGGACAAGCTGCTCGACGGGAATCGGGTGCTGGTATTGAAGGCTAAATGGTGTCGCCACAGAAAAAGCTGTTCGTATGTTGAATATGGTCGCGAGTCCTAGTGCTCGCTCATTTGGATGTAACCCTTTTCAATGACTTGCGAGAAGGTCTGCTCGCAGATCGAGAAGAGAACCTCTGCTCTGCTTTATCTGACTCTCCGCTATGGGAGCTCGAGGCCTTGCGAATAGATGCTCCGTATTTGTCCATCTGCGACTCTCGATCAGCTTATCTCGAGAGTCGAATGGGCGTCCCGCACTTACCCATTCTGCGACTCTCGAGCAGATGATCTCGAGAGTCGAGTGGGTGTCCCGCACTTATCCAGTCTACGACTCTCGCTCAGATGATCTCGAGAGTCTAATGGGTACTTCCGTATTTACCCGATCTGCGACTCTCGCTCAGATGATCTCGAGAGTCTAATAGGTACTTCCGTATTTACCCGATCTGCGACTCTCGATCAGATGATCTCAGAGTCGAATGGGCGTCCGTGTAAAATCTTAATAGCTGAGTTGATCTCCATTATTTTGCCTATAACAGATGCCCCCCAAGTCCTTGCCGCCAAGAATTTTTAAGGGAAGGACTTAGCTCACTACCACACGTAACCGCCCGCTGCCTTCATCGAGAACGGAACCTCACATGATGGGCTGGAATTAATGAGCGCCAGCTTTCCGCAGCCTTTCCGCAGACAGAAAATGAAGGGGCGCTTGCCACGTGCCAGGGGAGTTAATGGGCGTGCCTGCTCGAGTGCTGCGCCGAAAGAAGGGCTGCCACGTACCATCAGATGCGGCGGAATGATTGCCTATAAATATACGGAGTCTGCCATTTCTCTGGTTTTCTACAGAAGCTCTTCGAAAGGAATTTTTTGCAGTCTTTTTTCAGTCTCCTTCCTCCGGTGCTCCTTCTCTTCCTTTCTTTCTTTCCTGGGTATAGGCCTTGTTCTTTTCTTTTTCTTAATCTTCTTAAAACCTCTTCATGGCTGGGAACTCTGACGAGACCACCGTTCCTCTAGGCGATGCCACCCCGGAATCCTCTGCTTCTAGCAGTGCGAGGGTTCCGGTAGGGAGATATACAGCAGCCGGATATCCTTCTGTTTTATCGGAGGACCGGCTGGCTGAGTTACGGGAGAGATACCTGATCCCCGACTCAGTCGTTCTCCGATTGTCCGGAGATGGAGACACACCAGACTCCCCCCCCCCCCCCCCCACCCCAGGATGTGTAGCTTTTTATGAGTACCAGCTCATCCTGGGGGTACGCCTCCCACTCCATCCTTTCATACGCGATGTTCTCCGGTGTTACAAGATTGCCCCCGGGCAACTCATCGTGAATGGATGGAGGGTAGTTCTGGGCTCCTTTGCCCTCTGGACTCAGGCCGGCAATGGGGAGCTTACGGCGGAGGAGTTCCTCCGTATGTTCCGTCTGAAGAAAGCACCTTCCAGCGAAGGCTGGTATTACCTGTACTACTGGCACCGGGATAACTTCGTGTTGGGGAAACCCTCCTCGAACTGTCCCGGCTGGAGAAAATGCTGGTTTTATGCATCCGGGAACTGGGAGTCTGCTTCTTCCAGGGGCCCAGGAGTAAACCGCTTTTTCTGTGAAGGTAGGCACAATCCCACATTGTGCAGTTTTCTCCAGTTTAAGTTTTTAGGGTTTTACTTCATTCTTTGACCCTTGTTTGTGCTCGCAGGTATCCTGGCCTTGAGAAAACCAAGTTTGAAGGGAGGGATCAACGAGAAGATAGTCAAGGTGTACAAGGTGCCTGTTGGTGATAGGCACATCGAGGCTTGCCTGTCTCCCTCGCGACTTGCAGCAGCGGGCCTAATATCCAGAGGAGAAGCCGAGATGATGAAGGCAGGGGAGAAGAGGGGTCTGCTACCCCGACTGAAGGGCACGAACTCCAAAAGGCAGAAGAGAACACCTGCCGAACCATCTCAGCCACCCGTCCGTAAGGGTAGCGATCAACCTGCCCCTCTCGCGAGCACGACGGAGGCTCCGGCAGGGCCCAATATTCCCTCACTGGTGGTCACACCTGGACCGCCAGTGATTAACATTGCTGACAATTCCCCAGATGGGGCGGGGTCCGACTGCCCCCCAGCTGAAGAGGCTCAAGAGCAAATAGAGCCTCGAGAGCCGGCTCCTGGTCGCGAACTGATCCCTGCTGCCGAGCAGGGACCTGCTCGCGAGTCGATGCCCCCACCTCGCGAGCCGGCTGGGTTGGTCGTTGCCCAACCGTCCGGGAGTGGGACATATTCTATCCCGCGCCACCTCCATCCAATATGTAAATTCTTGTTCGAGAATGTCCCCCCCCCCCAAACCTTCGGCTCTCTTCCCGAGCCAAGCCCTGAGAACCTTTTCCTCGAAGCGGGGGTGAAGATGGTTCAGGTAAGACCTTGCCAAGGCCCTGCTTTAATCTGTTGTTACGTTCCAGAATACTTTCTCACGTTCTCCGTTACTTTTGCAGGGCTTAGATCTATCCTGCGAACGAGGCGTGATATCGTTGCCACCCGTCGTGTGATAGATGAAGCTAAGGGGAAGAAACTGCCTTGGAGAATGGCAGTTCAAGGAAGGGATCAACTCCTCAAGTCCCGTGAGGCAATGATCTCTAAGAGAGATGAGGAGATCAAGATCCTCATAGAGAAAGTCCAAGTTTTGACCGAGAGGTATCAAGCTTTGGACTCGAAGTTCGCGAAGCTCGCTGATTTGAAGGAGAAGGCAGAGAGAGAGAAGGAGATCTTCCGCCAAGACAAGATCTCGTTGGAGGAGCGGCTTGCGGAGGCCAGGTCGCAGCTCAAAGAAGCCAACGATAGCTTGGAGAAGGAGCGCTCCGCTCTTGCACGGCTCAAGGACGACTCGATCCACTGGGACGAGGAGAAAGTCGCCCTTGTAAAAATGCTCTCGGAGGAAGGTCCTCGGGCAATTTCCGAGTTCCGGACTTCGCAGCTTTATGACGATGAAAGATATGAGTCATATGATGCTGGTCGCGACTTTGCGCTAAGAGTTGTGCAACGAATGAACCCATCCTTCGATATGGGGGAATTTGGGCGAGTCGCGACCATCATAGCTGCAGAGGAGCAAGCTGCTGCTGAGAACGAGGTGACCGAAGCCACGCAGGCTGGAGGGGCTCCAGAAATGGGCCCTGAAGTTGAGAGCACAGCTCCTCCTCCGAGGGATTGACTTTCCTTTTTGTTTTCTCCTCTTGTACTTGCGAGCATATATATTTGTAATCATTTGACATTAATGAAAATATATTTTTGGAAGTGTTTGTTCTTGTTTACTTTCTTTTCCTTTGTGCACTGAATGCCTTCCTGTTTCAATGAGTTATGCTCAACCCGGGGGGTCGTAGTGACCATTCCCTCATGGAGATAGATTGATCTATCGATTGAGAAATGAATGGTACTCAATCCGGGGGGTCGTGATGACCATACCCTCGTGGAGATAGACTGATCTATCGATTGAGAAATGAATTGTGCTCAATCCGAGGGGTCGTGATGACCATACCCTCGTGGAGATAGACTGATCTATCGATTGAGACTAAGTCTACCAAGGGTAGAAGGATGGTCATCCATAAAATGGAAATGCGACCATCCTAGGTGAATTCAACCCTACCAAAGGTAGGCAATTGGCCAAGGGATTGTATGCATCCTCTTCAGGGCTATTCAGGTCCAAGTAAATGGAGTAGCGACCAAAAGATATCTTCCACTTTATTCATAAAATGTTGTTATGAACTACATCGAATCTAGGGATAGTATCGTAGCAAGTGTTCCACATGCCAAGGGCGACGTGCGGGCTTTCCCTGCATGTCTTCAAGGTAGTAAGTACCGGGTCGCACAATCCTGATAACCCGATACGGGCCTTCCCAATTTGGATCCAGCAAACGAGCGGGAACTCCGAGTCGCTGCCTCAGGACCAAATCTCCAGGCTGGAAGGATCTAGGTCGGATCTTAGCATTTCGATAACGAGCAATACGTTGTTGATATGCTGCCACTCGTACTTGGGAGGCATTTCTTCGTTCTTCCAAGAGATCGAGATGAAGTCGGAGGTTTTCCTGATTGCTCGCGCGGTCATACCGCTCTATCCGATATGAGGGCACTTGAATTTCCACGGGTACTACTGCATCGACACCAAATGCTAAGGAGAAAGGGGTTTCACCTGTTGATGTACAAGCCGTGGTTCTATATGCCCATAGTACTTCTGGCAGAAGTTCTGGCCACACACCTTTACATTCACCTAACTTGGTTTTTAAATGGTGCTTGATGATCTTATTCACTGCCTCGACCTGCCCATTCGCCTGAGGATGATATGGAGAAGTGCGGAGATTACGTATCTTCCATTTGTCACAAAATTCATCAAAGGCCGCGTTGTCAAACTGCGTTCCGTTGTCGGTAATTATAATGTGAGGGAGTCCGAAACGGCATATGATATTTCTCCATATGAACTTGGTAGTTTGTTTCTCAGTAATCTTGGCTAATGGTTCTGCCTCGGCCCATTTGGTGAAGTAATCAACCGCCACAATTGCGAACTTATTTTGTCCCTTCCCCATGGGCAAGGGTCCAATGATATCGACCCCCCACTAAGCGAAAGGCCAAGGGCTATCAACTGGAGTCATCCGTTCGGATGGTACATGAGGTATAGGTGAATAACGTTGGCACTTGTCACATTTTTTAGAAAGTTCAATCGCATCTGCTTTCATAGTGGGCCAATAATATCCTTGCTGCATCGCCTTATATGCTAGGGATCGCCCCCTGGGGTGATTACCACATGCCCCCTGGTGTACTTCGTCTAGAACACGAAGGGCTTCTTCTGGATGAAGACACCTTAAATAAGGCAAGGAAAAGCTCTTGCACAACAAAATTCCGTCTTACAAGGTATACCTGGCAGCCCGAAGGCGAATTTGTCTTACAGCTTTCTTGTCCTCTGGTAGGTATCCGTCTCTGAGATACAGGATGATGGGATCCATCCAGCATGGAGATGATTGTACCGATATTACTTGCTCGAGAGTTGCTTGGTCGATACTTAGGTTCTGACGATGCTCGATGGGGACCGAATGTGATAACTCAGATTCTGGTGCAGAGGCAAGCTTTGCCAGGGAATCGGCAAGTTGGTTCTTCTCGCGAGGAATATGAATTATTTCATAAGTCTTCAGTTTTGCGAGCAGGATGAGGACACGAGACTTGTATAAGGCCATCCTTTCTTCTTTGGCCTCGAATTCACCAAGGACTTGGTTGACAATGAGCTCGGAATCGCTATGACTTGACAGATTCTGAATTGCAAGGACAATGGCCAATTCGAGGCCGACGATCAGGGCTTCATATTCTGCTTCATTATTCAAGATACGAGAATCGAAACGCAGAGCATATTGGAAATGCGACCCGTCGGGAGCCACTAAAATCAGGCCCGCTCCACTGCCACTGGCCCGTGACGACCCGTCCACGAAGAGTGACCAAGGAGGCTGGTCGCTGGTCATGGTATTATCATCAGGAGAGTATGTGAATTCGGTGATGAAGTCAGCCATGGCCTGGCCCTTGACTGCGGTCCTAGGGTAGAATGAGATATCGTGCTCGCTGATCTCGACTGCCCATTTAGTTAAGCGTCCGGAAGCCTTAGGTTTTTTAAGGACTTGCCGCAGTGGATGATTCGTTGGTACTAGAATAGCGTGGGCTTGAAAGTATGGTCGCAGTTTTCGAGCTGTCGTGACTAAGGCTAGGGCCAGCTTCTCCATATCAGAATACCTAGTTTCTGCATCAACCATTGCTCGACTGATATAATAAATGGGCCTTTGCACCCCAGAATCTTCTCTTATTAAAGTGGCGCTAACGGCCGTAGTGGACACAGAGAGATAAATAATGAGTTGCTCATGTGCTACAGGTTTAGATAAAATGGGGGGTGTGCTCATATATAGCTTCAATTGTTGAAAGGCCTCCTCACATTGTAGCGTCCATTTCCAATCAGACTTGGCCGTTGCACGAAGGAGTTTGAAGAATGGTAAACACTTGTCAGATGCTCGCGAGATGAACCTGTTCAACGATGCAATGCGACCAGCCAGACGCTGGACGTCCTTCAGAGTGGTGGGGGATTTCATCTCTATCAATGCTTTTATCTTTTCAGGATTTGCCTCAATTCCGTGCTGGCCAACCATGAACCTGAGAAATTTCCCTGCAGACACACCGTACGCACATTTTTCTGGGTTCAATTTCATTTGATACCTCCTCATTAGATCGAAGGCTTCTCGAAGATCAGAAATATGATCATCTTCTACAGTGCTTTTCACGAGCATGTCATCAACATAAACTTCCATATTCCTACCAATTTGAGCAGCGAATATTTTGTTGACGAGACGTTGATAAGTGGCCCCTGCATTTTTAAGACCGAACGGCATTACCTGGTAGCAATATAATCCCCGATCTGTGATGAAGGCGGTATGCTGGCTAGCAGGTGGATGCATCATGATCTGGTTGTAACCAGAATAAGCATCCATAAAACTGAGCAGAGCGTGTCCAGCTGTTGAATCGACCAACTGGTCAATCCGCGGGGTCGGGAAGCTATCTTTGGGGCATGCTTTGTTTAAATCTGAATAGTCGACGCACATTCTCCATTTGCCATTAGCTTTCCGGACGAGGACCACGTTCGCGACCCACTCTGGGTAGTCTACTTCTTTTATGAAATTAACCGTGAGTAGCTTCTCGACTTCAACTTTGATCGCCATTTGTCTTTCTGCAGTGAAGGCACGTCGACGCTGGTGTACGGGCTTATGTTTCGGGTCGATATTAAGACGATGTACAATGACATTGGGGTCGATGCCTGGCATATCTTTATGAGACCAAGCGAACACGTCCTGATATTCGGTGAGGAAACGGACCAGATCTTCATGATGGACGCTGGTTAAAGAGGATCTAATGTATACGACCCTGGACGGGTCACCTTTGGTTAAGTGAATCGCCACTGTTTCTTCCCTAGGAGTTCCTGCTTGGAGAGTATTCTCTCTCGGATCCAACGAAGTGTTGGTGGGAGAGTTGGGTGAACCCTGCGATATCTCCATAACGGGCGTCGCTTGAGCCTTCTTTCGATCTTGTAGGGCTATCTGGTAGCAAGACCGTGCCTCTTGTTGACTTCCTCGCACAACCCCGATACCATTTGGGGTAGGGAATTTGACACACAGATATGAAGGGTACAAGGCTGCCCCAACCTTAGTAAGAGACGGCCGCCCCAGAATGGCGTTATATGCTAATTTTCGATCCACCACGAGGAAGTTTACGAAGACGGTAGTCTTCGCTGGACTTTCTCCAAAAGTAACTGGGAGATCGATGCTTCCTTCAGGTGTTACTACCTCACCTCCGAAGCTGACGAGGGGGGTTGATACTGGCTTGAGAAGGCTTCTGGCAAGTGCCATTTTGTTGAAAGCCTCCAAGTATAGAATATCGGCTGAGCTACCTGTATCCACCATAATTTGATGTGTCAGATAATTTGATACCTTCAATGTGACTACGATGGAGTCTTCGTGAGGGAAGTGAATTCCCTTTGCATCTTCAAGAGTGAAGGAAATTGGAGGATGGCTGGTTTTTGACGAGCTAGACGTCTGTTCCAGCCAGTAGATTTGCTGGGGTTCTTTGGACGCCTTTCGAGCGTATGCTTTTCTTGAAGCTTGAGAATCGCCCCCGCAAGTTGGTCCTCCGATGATGGTGCGGATTTCTCCCGTAGGCTCAGCGTCCTCTTGGTCAGTTTGATAATGAGGTTGTTCCTTTTGGCGAGACGAGGTGTTCGCCCTTTCTGGTGATCAATTTTTACGAGCAACATAATCCTAGAGATAGCCTTTTCAAATAAGGGCTTCGATATGGTCTCGTAGAGAGATGCAGTCCTGGGTTCTATGCCCATGATCTTTGTGGAAGTAACAGAACTTGCTCTTGTCTCTCTTCTCGGGATCGGATTTGATCTTTGTAGGCCACTTCACATATGGCTTGTGTTTAATCTCCATTAAGACCTTTTCATGAGATCGATTGAGAGGAGTGTAGTTATGATATTTAACAGAATAAGGCTTCTTGGGAGAACGATCGCGTTGATCACGACGATATTTTTTATCTATAGAGGAAGCTCCTTCTGGCTTGCGTTTCTTACCCTGTACTCCATGACGCGTCAATGCGACTTCTTCTGCATTGATATACTTCTGAGCTTTGGCTTGGAACTCTGCCATAGTTTTTGGAGGGCTCTTATCTAAAGCAAACCTGAATTTCTCGCTCGTTATTCCGGCTATGAGGGCTGTAAGACCTTTTTCTTCAGTATAACCCTCAGTTTGAACGGCTTCGGCAGTAAACCGTACTGTGAACTCCTTCATTGTCTCCCCATGCTGTTGTTTCAGATCCATCAAATGGGAGGCTGGCTTCTTAGTGCGAATGCTTCCCATGAATTGAGAAAGGAATAATTTCGATAACTGGGAAAAGGAACTGATGGAACGAGGCTTTAATCCTCGGAACCACGTACGAGCTGCTTCCTTCAACGTTAGGGAGAAAGCCCTACACATGATTTCTGAGCCATGTCCCTCCAACTCCATGAGAGACCTGTATGTTTCTAGGTGTTCAAGAGGATCACCGGTGCCCGTATACGGGGTGATAACAGCGTTCGATACTTTTTAGGTAACGGTGCCTCCATAACCTCGCTAGTAAAGGGAGACTCGGATTGATGTATCGCCGCCATGACGGTAGATGGCCGATTTTCCTGGTATCGCTGTTCCATGACATCAAAACGATCATGGATTCTTTTGAGATCTCCTTCCCATGGTAAGGTATAGCCTGAAGTTTCGGCGGTGGAGCCCTGAGGTTGAGGTTGTCGAGACGAACTAAAATGTATAGAATGTGGAGACGGCACAGGGAGATGGCTTCCAAGTGGTGGGACCTGTGGTTCGTCCATAGAATGTCTGGATGCCACTGGTATGGGCTGCGGTGGTAACCTCTCGGAAGGTTGTCTTTGTGGTTCAGGGAAATGCTGATCAAGCCGATTCGACAGGGCCTGAACTCCGGCATTTAGAGTTAGAAGAGTATTTCCGAGGAAACGCAGGACATCGTCTTGATTTTCAGAAGCTTCCAATAATGGGTTTGCTGATGGCATATTTGGCGCTCCTTGAGGGATGTTCGTCGAAGCAGGTGGAAGGGTAGGTACGGATTCCGTCTCATCGGGCGGAGGTGGTGCCTGCCTTGAAGTCGAAGGATGAACAGCCTTTTTAGGAGGCATCGCCGAAGGATTTTTATCGGTGGTTAGAACAATTGATTTCGACGATCACGTCGTTCCCACAGACGGCGCCAAATTGTTAACGTCAGATTTTGTAACTGGATCCTCCGGACGTTCACCTTCTTTCCAATAATGCTTCCTCCGCCGATCCTGAAAGAAAACAGACAGCGACTAAGGGTGGCTGGGACCCAGCCGTTAGCCCTCCGATGCTTAAGTCAGGTAAAGCAAGAAGAATAGCCAGGCAAAACGGGACAGAGATTGAATATTGTGTGTACCTTTCTCTTAATGGAGTCATCCCTTTATATAGATCTAAAGTGATTCAATCTGTCACGTAAGACATCGAGATCCCGCTGATTTCGTGTACGATACGAGATCCTGCTGATTTCGTGGGATAAGATCCTTATCCTTAGAGGCGAGATCTAACCCAATTACTTATTTCGGTAATCACGTTCCTTGATAGCAATCCCTTGAGATTCGGAACCACGAGAAGATAAGCCCAAAATCAACCTATACAGGCTGCTGGTAGGCGTAGTAGTAGCGCTGATCGCTCATGTTGAGCTGGAAGCCGTAGTTGGAGTCATAGCCGGCGAAAAGGAAGGAGACGCCGACGGGACGGAAACCAACGAACCGGGTATAGCCCTGCTTGGTGTCACAGAGGGATTGGACAAGCTGCTCGACTGAAATCGGGTGCTGGTATTGAAGGCTAAATGGTGTTGCCACAGAAAAAGCTGTTCGTATGTTGGAATATGGTCGCGAGTCCTAGTGCTCGCTCATTTGGATGTAACCCTTTTTAATGACTTGCGAGAAGGTCTGCTCGCAGATCGAGAATGGGAACCTCTGCTTTGCTTTATCTGACTATCGGCTATGGGAGCTCGAGGCCTTGCGAATAGATGCTCCGTATTTGTCCATCTGCGACTCTCGATCAGCTTATCTCGAGAGTCGAATGGGCGTCCCGCACTTACCCATTTTGCGACTCTCGAGCAGATGATCTCGAGAGTCGAGTGGGTGTCCCGAACTTATCCAGTCTACGACTCTCGCTCAGATGATCTCGAGAGTCTAATGGGTACTTTCGTATTTACCCGATCTGCGACTCTCGCTCAGATGATCTCGAGAGTCTAATAGGTACTTCCGTATTTACCCGATCTGCGACTCTCGATCAGATGATCTCGAGAGTCGAATGGGCGTCCGTGTAAAATCTTAATAGCTGAGTTGATCTCCATTATTTTGCCTATAACAAGGCCAAAGACATCACCTACCATCTTTCTAAAAGGTGAATCTTCGCATTCCAAGAATGAAAATCAGAAAGAGTTTAAAAAATCTATTTCTAAAAGTCCAAAACCTTTTCGAAAGATTTTAAAAATATCAGCCAACAACAAAGGTAATTCCAGAATCATAGGCTTACTCAAAGAACTCTTGATACGAAGTAGGAGAAAAGGAAGACAAATGTCTCATTCTCCTTAAGAAAAGAAGGATCCACCTAAGTCCAAAATCATTATAAAGTGGGTTCCTAAAAACAAATGTTTAGTGATTCACACTGCTTTCAAAGCCAGTAGTCATTCAAAATGGTACTTGGATAGTGGTTGTTCAAGACATATGACAGGTGACAAATGTATATTATCGAACATCAACGAGATTGATGAAGGCACTGTCACTTTCGGAGATTGTAGCCATTGTAAAATCATTGGCCAAGGTAATGTTCAACTCCCTAATCTTCTTTTGTTTAAAAATGTTTTATATGTTGATGAATTAAAGTATAACTTGCTTAATATTTCACAAATCTGCAATAATAATCATAATGTAGAATTTTCTGATCGCGGATGTGAAATTCAAAATAAAACAAGAGATGTAATTTTACATGGTCACAGGACGTCTGAAAATTGCTACATAATTTATCAAAGTTGCTCAAAGAAGTATTCATGTTACATGGCCCAAGTTGATGAATCTGAATGTTGGCATCAACGACTTGGACATGTGAACTTCAAAGACTTATATAAATTGAGTAAAATAGATCACTTACGTGATTTACCCAAACTAAGAAAGAAAGAAAACAAAATATGTGGCTCATGTCAAGTTGGCAAATAAATAAGTTGCCATAAGAAAATAAACTCTTTAGCCACATCTAGACCCCTTGAACTTCTCCACATGGATTTAGTTGGATTAACTCGAACGGAGAGTAAAGGTGGTAAAAGGTACTTCTTAGTTATAGTTGATGACTTTACTCGATTCTCTTGGGTAGCTTTTCTAAGAGAATAGTTTGAAACATTTGATGAAGCCAAAAAGATCATCAAACGAATTCAGATTGAAAATAATTATGTGTCACTAGAATCAGAAGTGATTATGGAACTGAATTTAAAAATAACAATTTTCAGAAGTACTGTGAAGATCATGGTATTTTACATGAGTTTTCTGCTCCAAAAACACCTTAGCAAAATGGAATTGTTGAGAGAAAGAATAGAGTTTTACAAGAGATGGCAAATGTTTTACTAAATAGTAAAAATTTACCAAAGAGTTTTTTTTACTGAAGCTGTGAATACTACTTGTTACATTGCTAATCATGTGTATGTTAGAGCGGGTAAGAATAAGACACCGTATGATAAGAAACCACCGATGAAACATTTTTGAATTTTCAAAAGCTTGTGTTACATTTTACATGACCGAAAACATGTTGAAAAGTTTGATGCTAAAAGAGATGAAGGCATTTTTCTAGGGTATGCTACAAACAATTATGCATATCAAGTTCTAAATAAAAGAACTGGAGTCATTCAAGAATCCATGAATGTGGTCATTAACGACCAAGATCAAAACTCCAGCTCTTTTAAGGATGATGATGATATAGAAATATCACCATCTAATCCAAATGAAGTTGAACTCCGATAATTGGAGTCAATTAGAAGAGATTTGTAGTCAAGTATGCTTTACATCACAAATAGAACTATCCAACGTAAATGAAGCACTAGCTAATGAAAATTGAATTTTAGCCATGTAAGATGAGCTGAATCAATTTGTTCGGAATGATGTATGATATCTTGTTCCACGTCCATCTGATAAGAATGTAGTGGAATAAAGTGAATTTTAAAAAATAAATCAGATAAACTTAGAAATATTATTAGGAAAAAGGCTCGTTGGTTGCACAAGGGTACACTTAAATTGAAGGCATGGATTATGATGAAACCTTTGCACCAGTTGCTCGCCTTGAATCTATAAGATTGTTCATATCTATTGCTTATTTTAAACGTTTTAAAATTTATCAAATGGATATGAAAAGTGCTTTTCTCAATGGTCATTTACATGAGTAAGTGTATGTTGAACAACTTAAAGGATTTGAAGATCCAAAACTTCCAAATCATTTATTTCGACTTAAGAAAGTTTTTTATGGTCTAAAACAAGCACCAAGCGCATGATATGATAAATTGACCCAATTTTTAATTAACCATGATTTTTAAATGGTTAATGTAAACAAAACTCTATTTGTCAAACATTCAAACAATGATATTTTGATTATACCGATATATGTAGATGATATTATATATGGATCAACTTCTACTAATCTGTCTTTCAAGTTTGCAGAACTGATGAAGTCTGAATTTGAAATGAGTATGGTTGGTGAACTAAACTACTTTCTTGGATTTCAAGTCAGACAGCTGAAAGAAGGTATCTTTTTATTTAAAACTAAGTATGCTCAAAGCTTAGTTAAGAATTTTGGTTTAGATAATGGAAGAAATTATGATTCTCCAATGAACACTACACTGCGATTATAAAAAAATGAACTTGGTAAGAGTGTAGACTCTCACTTATATAGAAGTATATATGATTGGTAGCTTCCTGTACTTAACTGCTAGTAGACCTGATATTGCATTTAGTGTAGGTGTGTGTGTTAGATATCAATCTGATCCCAAAGAATCACATTTAACTGCTGTGAAACACATACTTCAATATCTTTCTAATTCAACTAATCTTGGACTATGGTATCGATGTGATACTTCATATCAATTAGCAGGATATTCTGATGTTGATTGGGCTAGTAATGTTGATGATAGGAAATCAATAAGTGGTGCATGTTTCTATATCGGTAATTGTCTTATCTCGTGGATGAGTAAGAAACAAAATTTAGTTTCTTTATCAACTGCAGAAGCTGAATACATCGCTGCAGGAAGTGCATGTACACAACTTATGTGGATGAAAAGAATGCTAGTTGATTATGGGACATCATAAGATACTATGTACCTATATAATGATGACACCAGTGTAATTAATATATTAAAAAATCCCATTCAACATTCTCGGACAAAACACATTGACATTCGGTATCGTTATATCCGAGATCACGTTGAAGAAAAGTTAGTAACGATAGAATATATTCATACTGAAAATCAATAGCAGACATTCTTACTAAGCCATTTGATAATACAAGATTTTTGAAACTAAGAAATGTTAATGTCAGATTTTGTAATGAGATCCTCCGACTTTGCTCCTTCACTCCATCAGGGATTTCACCACCAGACCTGAAACAAGACAGCAAATAAGGGTGGCTGGGGCTCAGCCGTTAGCCCTCCGATGCTTAAGTTAGGCCACAGTAAGAAGAGAAGCCAAGCAAAACGGGACTAAGATTGAATGATGTGTGCGTACCTTTCTCCTCATGGAGTCACTCCCTTATATAGATCTGAGGCTAGCCAATTTTGTTACATAAGATATCGAAATCCCGATGATATCGCGTACGATACTGAAATCTCGCTGATTTCGGAGGACAAGATCCTTATCCTCAAAGGTAGTATCTATCCTAATAACTCCTTCCGGCAATCACGTTTCTTGATAGCAATCGAAAAGGAAGGAGATGCCGAAAGGAAGAAGACCATCCGAACCAAAAGACTCAGGACTATTCTGATGCCGGGAGCTGCTCGTGTAAGGATGCTCGCTTTCGTGAAGTGCGACCCCTCCTGACGAGCCCGAGCAGAGCTGCTCGCATCAGGGACGCGCGACCTCTTCTAAAGAGCACGAGCCGAGCTGCTCGCATCCGGGACGCGCGACCTCTTTAAAGAGCACGAACCGAGCTGCTCGCATCCGGGACGCGCGACCTCTTCTAAAGAGTACGAGCCGAGCTGCTCGCATCAGGGACGCGCGACCTCTTCTAAAGAGTACGAGCCGAGCTACTCGCATCAGGGACGCGCGACCCCTTCTGAGGAGCACGAGCCGAACTGCTCGCATCCCGGAGACGCGATCCCTTTTCGCGAGTACGACCTGGACTCCTCGCATTCATATGGTCACGACCCTTCACTTCTTGCCAGACTGTATTAGCCTACAACAGAAGCCCCCCAAACCCTTGGTATTGAAGAACTATGCCAAGGGTTTGCTAGTGTTGACAGCTGGGTTCTGGGAGACAATCGCGCATGATTCACTTATCGTGCTTCCGCATTTATGATGACCAGCTTTTGCGCAGCTTTCTCTGCCGCCAGAGATGAAGCGTCAGGTGCCACGTGTTTCCGTATTTAACGCTAGCGTCCGTTCGTCTGACGTGCCGGATGAGAATCTGCCGCGTGTCCAGCAAATCAAGCGGAATGATTGCATATAAATATCGGACTTAGAGAAATTCCTTCATTTTCGAATTCCATTGCTGCAGAGTTTTCTTCTTCTTCTTCCTTCTTCTTCTTCCTCTATTCTGGAGTGAAAAACCTCTTTACGGAGGTACCCTTCTTTCTTTTTTCTCTTTCATTTCATCTTCCATCTCCCTTTTATAATGGCGGAAATCTCTGACGAAGAGATTGTTCCACTGGGAGATGAAACCCCTGACTCCTCTGAATCCAATAACGCCAGAGTACCGGCTGGGAGGTATTCTGCCTCCGGTTACTCTTCCATCTTGACGGAGGAAAGACTCTCTAACCTTAGAGAGGTCTATAGGGTTCCAGACTCTGTTTTATTCAGACTGCCTGGGAGAGGGGAGACAGCCGATGCACCACCGCCTGGGTGTGTGGCTGTTTATGAATACTTCTTCAAAGTGGGCGTACGTCTTCCCCTCCACCCCTTTATTCGAAACTTCCTCCGTCTCTACAAGATTGCCCCGGGCCAACTTATAGTTAACGGCTGGCGGGTTCTTCTAAGTGCTTTCGTCCTTTGGAAGCAGGCGGGTAACGAGGAGTTAACCGCTGAGGAATTTTTGAGGTTATTCCAGCTGAAGAAGGCGCCAGCTAGCGAGGGTTGGTACTACCTCTGCTTCTGGCACCGGAATAACTTCATTGTGGGGAACCCTTCTTCCAACTGCCCGGGATGGAGAAAGAAGTGGTTCTACGCCTCCGGTAACTGGGAGTCCGAGATGGGATCCGACCCCAAAGGCCATAATGTTAATCGCCATTTTGGCGAAGGTGGGTTAAGTGCCTGTTTACTTGTCCGAAAGGAAACAATAGCCTTGCTGTATTGACGATTTAATGAACTTTCTTTTTGCTCTCAGGAATTCCAATTGGTGTGAAGCCAAATCTGCGAGGAGGGCTCAACGAAAAACTTGTCAAAGTCTACAAGCTCCCTGCGGCTGCGCGCCACGTCAACACTGCTCTAGAACTTCGCCATCTTTGTGCAGCGGGTCTCATCTTCCGAGAAGAGATGACGAATGTTGGCGATAAGAGAGGCGCACTGGGGGTACTTCCCCGGCTGAAGGGCACTGCCTCGAAGAGGCAAAAGAAAACTGCGGGGGGTCCTTCAGCTGCGCCTACTCCCGCAGAGGGGCCTGCTCGCGGACCCCAAACCGCCTCTGGAGGAGTCGCGAGCACTTCTGGTACGACCGCGACCCCTCCGGTCAACGCGACCCCTCTCTCCACCGTGCCCCCGCCAGCTGACCTTCCTCGCCCTCCAATCATCGAGGTAGCCGACAACTCACCGAAAGGTGATCGGAGAGGGGGAGGCCTCCCTCCAAAGGGGCCTCTAAGCGAGCCTACTACTGCTCGCGAATTGTTAATGCCCGTCCCTGGCGTTGCGAGTGCTCGCGACTCGGGGCCCAAAGAGATGGTCGTAGCCCAGGCTTCGGGCTCGGGGACTTTTGTCATTCCTCCACACTTGCATCCAATATGCGAGTTTATGTTTGACAAAATTTCCCCAAACTCCTTTGGGAGTCTCCCCGAACCAAGCCCTGAAGCCCTCTCCACCGACATCGGGGTGAGATTGTTGCAGGTAACTACACGATTCGTGTTTTTCGTCTCTGATAAGGTGGATCGCTTTAATTTACTTCCTTTCTCACACACATGTATTTTGTTTTATATAGAGCTTGGATCTCACGCTTCGAGTCAGACGTGACATCGAAGCAGCTCGCCGCAGCGTGGAGGATGCGGAGAAGAAGAAGAAGATGATGGAAGTCGAGGTCCAAGGGAGGGACCGCTTGGTGAAGGCCTTGGAGGTTCAAATCTCCAAGTTGGACGAAGAGAAGAAGATTCTCCTGATCAAGATCCAATCCCTGACTGAGCGCTTTCAGTCAGTGGACCTCCAGCTCGCAAAGCTTCAAGAGATCCATACTAAGAGCGAGAAGGAGAAGGAGATTTTTCGCAAGGATAAGGTCCAGCTTGAAGAATGGCTCAAGGATGCTCGGACCAAGTTCGAGGAGGCTCGGACCCAGCTCGGGGAGGCCCAGAAGCGACTTAATCAGCTGAAGGATGACTCCATCCACTGGGAGGAAGAGCGAGTGGCTCTCGTTCAGATGGTATCTGATGAGGGTCCTCGCGCAGTTCAGGAGTTTCGTACTTCTCAACTTTATGACGAGGAGCGATACAATGCGTACATCGCTGGTCGCGATTTTGCGGTCAGGGTTATGCAGCTAATTGCTCCAACTTTTAACGTTGAGGAGTTCGACAGAGTGGCATTCGAGGTTGCAGCTAAAGAACGGGCTGCTGCTGAGAACGAAGTCACCGGGGCTACGGATGTTGCTCCTGCTCCTGAAGCTGGTCCTGAAGCTGAGAGCCGCGAGCCTGCGCAAGAGGATGACCAACCTTGACCTCGGCAGCTTCCCATATTATGTTTTTTTTTTTTTTTTTTTTTTTTTTTTGGAGAAGAGATCTGTAATTGTAAGGTTATTATTTTAATGAACACTTACTTTTTTAGTATTGTGTATTCTTCTCTTTTCTTCATTGTTGCTTTGTGTTGATCCTATTTGATTCATCAGGGGATGCGACCCACTAATGCGAGCACGAGCTTCGCTGCTCGCGCTTTTAGAGTGCATGACTGCGACCCTATTCAAGCACGCGCTATGCTGCTTCGCATTTTGGAATGCGATCACTCAATCCGGGGGTCGCGTGACCATGTCCACGTTGAGATAGACTGATCTATCGATTGAGATTTCGATCCTACCAAGGGCAGGAGGTTGGTCAAGAGATGGTATACATCCTCTTCAGGGCTTGTTCAGGTCCATGTAAATGGAGAAGCAACCAACTAGTAACGACTTCAACCCTACCAAGGGTAGGCAATTGGCCAAGAGGATGTGTAAGCATTCTCTTCAGGGCTATCCAGGTCCATGTAAATGGAAAAGCAACCAACTGATATCTTCTATTTTATTCATAAAATGTTGTAATGAACTACATCGAATCTAGGGATAGTATCGTAGCAAATGCTCCACGTGCCAAGGGCGACGTACGGGCTTCCCCAGCATGTCTTCAAGATAATAAGTACCAGGTCGCACAACCCTGATAACCCGATACGGGCCTTCCCAATTTGGATCTAATGAACGGGCAGGAACTCCAAGATTTTGCCTTAGTACCAAATTTCCGGGTTGGAAGGATCTGGGCCGAACCCTAGCATTTCGATATCGAGCAATACGTTGTTGATACGCTGCCACTCGCACTTGAGAAGCATTTCTTCGCTCTTCCAGGAGATCGAGATGAAGTCGAAGGTTTTCGTGATTGCTCGCGGGATCGTACTGCTCGATCCGATATGAGGGGACTTGAATTTCCACCGGTACCACTGCGTCAACACCAAATGCTAAGGAGAAAGGAGTTTCACCTGTTGATGTACAAGCCGTGGTTCTATAGGCCCATAATACCTCTGGCAGAAGTTCTGGCCACACCCCTTTACATTCACCTAGCTTGGTCTTTAAATGGTGCTTTATTATTTTATTTACTGCCTCGACCTGCCCATTCGCCTGAGGATGATATGGAGAAGTGCGGAGATTACGTATTTTCCATTTGTCGCAAAATTCATCAAAGGCTGCGTTGTCGAACTGCGTTCCGTTATCGGTAATTATAGTATGAGGAAGCCCGAAACGACATATGATATTTCTCCATATAAACTTAGTAGTTTGTTTTTCAATAATCTTGGCTAACGGTTCTGCCTCGGCCCATTTGGTGAAATAATCAACCGCCACGATCGCGAACCTATTCTGTCCTTTTCCCATAGGTAAGGGCCCGATGATATCGATCCCCCACTGGGAAAAAGGCCAAGGGCTATCCACTGGGGTCATCCGCTCAGACGGTACACGAGGTATGGGTAGATATCATTGACACTTGTCGCATTTTTTAGAAAATTCGATGGCGTCTGCTTTCATCGTGGGCCAATAATATCCTTGCCTCATCGCTTTATATGCCAGGGATCGCCCCCTGGGATGATTACCACATGCCCCCTGGTGTATCTCATCTAGAACACGATGTGCTTCTTCTGGATGGAGACACCTTAGATATGGCAAGGAGAAGCTTTTTCGCAACAATATTCCATCTTGTAAGGTGTACCTGGCAGCTCGAAGCCGAATTTGTCTCGCAGCTTTCTTGTCTTCTGGAAGGTATCCATCTCTGAGGTAAAGGATGATAGGATCCATCCAGCATGGAGACGATTGTACCGATTGAACTTGCTCTAGAGTCACTTGGTCGATACTCAAGTTCTGACGATGTTCGATGGGGATCGAATGTGATAACTCCGATTCCGGCGCAGAAGCGAGTTTTGCCAAGGAATCGGCAAGTTGGTTCTGCTCGCGAGGGATATGAATTATTTTATAAGTCTTCAACTTAGCGAGCAGGATGAGGACACGAGACTTGTATAAGGCCATTCTTTCTTCTTTGGCTTCGAATTCACCAAGAACTTGGTTGACAATGAGCTGGGAGTCGCTATGAATTATCAAATTCTGGACTGCGAGGACAACGGCTAGCTCGAGGCCGACAATAAGAGCCTCATATTCTGCTTCATTATTGGAGACGCGCGATTCAAAACGCAGAGCGTATTGAAAATGCGACCCGTCTGGAGCCACTAAAATCAGGCCCGCTCCACTGCCACTGGCCCGTGACGACCCGTCCACAAAGAGCGACCAAGAAGGCTGGTCGCTGGTCATACCGCTGTCTTCAGAATATGTAAATTCGGCGATGAAGTCAGCCACGGCCTGGCCCTTGACTGCGGTCCTAGGACAGAATGAAATATCATGCTCGCTGATCTCGACCGCCCATTTAGTTAAACGCCCGGAAGCCTCAGGCTTTTGAAGGACTTGACGTAGTGGATGATTTGTTGGTACTAAAATGGCATGGGCTTGAAAGTATGGTCGCAATTTTCGAGCTGCCGTGATTAAGGCTAAGGCCAGTTTCTCCAAATCAGAATACCTGGTTTCTGCATCAACCATTGCTCGACTGATATAATAAACGGGCCTTTGTACCCCGGAATCTTCTCTTATTAAAGCAGCACTAACGGCCGTGGAAGACACAGATAAATAAAGAATGAGTTGCTCATGCGCCACAGGCTTAGATAGAATGGGGGGAGCACTCATATAATGCTTCAGTTGTTGAAAAGCTTCTTCACATTGAGGTGTCCACCTCCAATCAGACTTGGCCGTTGCACGAAGGAGTTTGAAAAAGGGCAGGCACTTGTCAGATGCTCGCGAGATGAACCTGTTCAATGAAGCGATGCGACCAGTTAGACGCTGAACGTCCTTCAGAGTCACTGGGGATTTCATCTCTATCAACGCTTTAATCTTTTCGGGATTCGCTTCAATTCCACGCTGGCCAACCATGAACCCAAGAAATTTTCCTGCAAATACTCCAAACGCGCATTTTTCTGGATTTAATTTCATCTGATACTTCCTCATCAGATCAAAGGCTTCTCGAAGATCTGGAATGTGGTCATCTTCATTGATGCTTTTCACGAGCATATCGTCGACATATACTTCCATGTTCCTACCGATTTGAGCAGCGAATATTTTGTTGACAAGACGCTGATAAGTGGCCCCTGCATTTTTGAGACCAAACGGCATCACCTGGTAGCAATATAGTCCTCGATCTGTGATGAAGGCAATGTGTTGGCCATCGGGTGGATGCATCATAATCTGGTTGTAACCAGAGTAAGCATCCATAAAACTGAGGAGGGCGTGTCCAGCTGTTGAGTCGACCAACTGGTCGATTCGTGGTGTCGGGAAGCTATCTTTGGGACATGCTTTGTTTAAGTCTGAATAATCGACGCACATCCTCCATTTGCCATTAGCTTTCCGGACGAGAACTACGTTGGCGACCCACAGCGGGTAGTCAACTTCTTTTATAAAATTTGCCGCGAGCAGCTTCTCAACTTCAGTTTTGATCGCCATCTGTCTTTCTGCAGTGAAGGCACGTCGACGCTGCTGTACTGGTTTATGCTTTGGGTCAATGTTGAGACGATGTACGATGATATTAGGATCGATGCCCGGCATATCTTTATGAGACCAAGCAAACACGTCCTGGTATTCAGTGAGGAAACGAATCAATTCTTCGCGGTGGATACTATTTAAAGAGGAACCGATGTACACGATCTTAGACTGGTCGTCTTCGGTCAAGCGGATCGCCACTGTTTCCTCCCCTGGAGTTCCTGATTTCAGAGCATTTTCCCTTGGATCCAACGCGGAGGTGAGAACGTCGGATGAACTTTGAACTATTGCCATGACCGGCGTCGCTTGAGCTTTCTTTCGATCTTGGAGGGCTATCTGGTAACAGGACCGAGCCTCCTGCTGACTTCCTCGCACGACCCCTATGCCATTTGGGGTCGGAAATTTAACGCATAAATATGAAGGGTGCAAGGCCGCTCCAACCTTAGTGAGTGACGGTCTCCCCAAGATGGCGTTATACGCTGATTTTCGATCCACGACGAGGAAGTTTACGAAGACGGTGGTCTTCGCTGGACTCTCCCCAAAGGTGACTGGGAGATCGATGCTTCCTTCTGGTGTCACCACTTCTCCTCCAAAACCGACGAGAGGGGTCGATACTGGCTTGAGGAGGTTTCTGGCTAGTGCCATCTTGTCGAAAGCCTCCAAATACAGAATATCGGCCGAGCTACCTGTATCCACCATAATTCGATGAGTCAGATAATTTGATACCTTTAGTGTGACTACGATGGAATCTTCATGAGGGAAATGAATTCCCGCTGCATCTTCGAGGGTGAAAGAAATTGGGGGATGGTTAGCTTTCGAAGAGTTGGACGTTTGTTCCAGCCAATAGATCTGCTGGGGTTCTTTAGACGCCTTCCGGGCGTATGCCTTTCTTGAAGCTTGAGAGTCACCCCCGCAAGCTGGACCCCCGACGATAGTGCGAATTTCTCCTGTGGGCTCAGCATCTTCTTGGTCGGTTTGAGACGGTTCCTTTTGACGAGATGAGGTCTTTGCCCTTTCTGGTGACCGATTTTTCCGAGCAACATAATCCTGGAGATGGCCTTTTCGAATAAGTGCCTCGATATGGTCTCGTAGAGAGATACAGTCCTGGGTCCTATGCCCGTGATCTTTGTGGAAGTAACAGAACTTACTCTTATCTCTCTTCTCGGGATCGGATTTAATCTTTGCAGGCCACTTCACATATGGCTTGTGTTTTATCTCCATTAGAACCTTTTCAGGGGGCCGATTAAGAGGAGTGTAATTATGATATTTACCAGAGTAAGGCTTCCTGGGAGAACGATCGCGCTGATCGCGATGGTATTTTTTATCTGTAGAAGTTCCTTCTGGCTTGCGTTTCTTACTTTGTACTCCATGGCGTGTCAATGCGACTTCTTCTGCATTGATATATTTCTGAGCTTTGGCTTGGAATTCCGCCATAGTTTTCGGCGGACTCTTATCTAAGGCAAACCTAAACTTCTCACTTGTTATTCCAGCAATGAGGGCTGTGAGACCCTTTTCTTCAGTGTAACCCTCAGTTTGAACGGCCTCGGCAGTGAACCGTACTGTGAACTCTTTTATTGTCTCTCCATGTTGCTGTTTTAGATTCATCAGATGGGAGGCTGGCTTTTTAATACGAATACTTCCCATGAATTGAGAAAGAAATATCTCCGATAATTGGGAAAAGGAACTGATGGAAAGAGGCTTTAACCCCTGAAACCACGTACGAGCCGCTTCCTTCAACGTAAGGGGAAAAGCCCTACACATGATTTCTGAACCATGTCCCTCCAACTCCATGAGGGACCTATATGTTTCCAGATGTTCCAGAGGATCGCCAATGCCTGTATACGGAGCGATAACAGGCGTTCTATATTTTCTGGGCAACGGGGCTTCCATGACCTCGCTTGTGAAGGGAGATTCAGATTGATGTATTGCCGCCATGACAGCAGACGGCCGATTTGCCTGGTATCTCTGCTCCATGATATCAAAACGATCTTGGATTCTTTTGAGATCTCCTTCCCATGGCAAGGTATAGCTAGACGTTTCGGCGGTGGAGCCTTGCGGTAGGGGTTGTCGAGACGAACTGGAATGTATAGAATGTGGAGACGGCACAGGGGGATGGCCGCCGAGTGGTGGAACCTGTGGTTCATCCACAGAATGTCTGGAGGCAACTGGTATGGGCGGTGGTGGTAACCCTTCGGAGGGTTGTCTTTGCGGTTCAGGGAAGTGCTGATCAAGCCGATTTGACAGTGCCTGAACTCCAGCGTTTAAAGTTAGGAGAGTGTTCCCGAGGAATCGTAGGACATCATCCTGATTTCCAGAGGCCTCCAATAATGGATTTGTCGATGGCATATTTGGGGCTCCTTGAGGGATATCCGTCGGAACAGGTGGGAGGGCAGGTGCGGATTCCGTCTCACCGGGCGGAGGTGGTGCCTGCCTCGAAGTTGAAGGATGAACTGTCTTTTTAGGAGGCATCACCGAAGGATTTTGATCGGTGGTTAACACGATTGTTTTTTATAATCAAATCGCTTCCCACAGACGGCGCCAAACTGTTAATGTCAGATTTTGTAATGAGATCCTCCGACTTTGCTCCTTCACTCCATCAGGGATTTCACCACCAGACCTGAAACAAGACAGCAAATAAGGGTGGCTGGGGCTCAGCCGTTAGCCCTCCGATGCTTAAGTTAGGCCACAGTAAGAAGAGAAGCCAAGCAAAACGGGACTAAGATTGAATGATGTGTGCGTACCTTTCTCCTCATGGAGTCACTCCCTTATATAGATCTGAGGCTAGCCAATTTTGTTACATAAGATATCGAAATCCCGATGATATCGCATACGATACTGAAATCTCGCTGATTTCGGAGGACAAGATCCTTATCCTCAAAGGTAGTATCTATCCTAATAACTCCTTCCGGCAATCACGTTTCTTGATAGCAATCGAAAAGGAAGGAGATGCCGAAAGGAAGAAGACCATCCGAACCAAAAGACTCAGGACTATTCTGATGCCGGGAGCTGCTCGTGTAAGGATGCTCGCTTTCGTGAAGTGCGACCCCTCCTGACGAGCCCGAGCAGAGCTGCTCGCATCAGGGACGCGCGACCTCTTCTAAAGAGCACGAGCCGAGCTGCTCGCATCCGGGACGCGCGACCTCTTTAAAGAGCACGAACCGAGCTGCTCGCATCCGGGACGCGCGACCTCTTCTAAAGAGTACGAGCCGAGCTGCTCGCATCAGGGACGCGCGACCTCTTCTAAAGAGTACGAGCCGAGCTACTCGCATCAGGGACGCGCGACCCCTTCTGAGGAGCACGAGCCGAACTGCTCGCATCCCGGAGACGCGATCCCTTTTCGCGAGTACGACCTGGACTCCTCGCATTCATATGGTCACGACCCTTCACTTCTTGCCAGACTGTATTAGCCTACAACAAGAAATGATATTGGTTTGTGTTCTATGTAATTGTTTTGTTCCATATTATTTCATGCATTTTTATTTTTATTTAAAAAAATGAAAAAATGTTTTTCGGCCACCAGTTTTTTACCGAACTATTCGGTTAGTCGAACAGTTTATTCGATTAGCCAAACAGCGCGGTCATTCCATTTTAAAGAGCTTGAAACCCATTTTTTTGTTCCATTCTTCTTCTTCTTCGGTTGGCCGTGCTCCTATTTGGTTACCCATCTCAAATTCATGCAAGTGTTGTGAGTTGATTTTTATCATTAATCTTTCTTGATTTCATCATTCAATCAACTCCATTCCTCTTTTAATCTAGTCTTTGTGGTTTGAAACCCTTATTTTGGGATTTTCTATTAGAATGTTTGTCTTGCAACATTTTCTTAATCTTTTGTCATGGAACGCCGTTCTAAACGAGCCGTTAGTAAATCCTATCCAAGCTCTTCCTCTCATTCCATTCCAAGAGAGATTCGAACAATTCCACCACCGAAAGATGATCCCGACTTTGTTCGTGATTTTCGATCTAAAGATATTATTGTAGAATAGTTTGTTAATCTCAATCACATTACTGAATATGGGTTGCATACTCTTCTTTTTGAAGTTGGTTGGGAAAAGATTCTCCAATGAGGAGGAAATGCATAACGATCAATAGTCCAAAGCATGTATCCCTCCATCTCAAAATCCTCTTTACATGATGACATCTATTTTAAGATTAAATTTTTAGAGAAAACGGTGACAATCACACCCTCTACCATTACATCATTAATGAAATTTGACATGGCAGATGATGGAATCTCAATTCCTCCCTTATTTGAAAAGATGTCTCAATCTGAGAAAAATATTATTACCTGAGTTTTGTGTGGATTTGATGCGGATTGGAGATAAGAAAATACTCTTCCTCTTGGAAAACTATTTCTTAAGTTTCTAGTTCTTCATTGTATCTTCACTTCTAATGTCTATCCTAGAGCTAGAAACAAAACAGATCTTACTTCCTTCTTGTTTCGTGTTTTGCATGCTATTGCTACTGGAGTTTGTATTTGTCTTCTTACGTTTATCTGTTTCTACATTATTCACTATCGCATGGAACCTAAGCATAGAAATTTGCCTTTCGGTTATCTTATTACTTCTCTTTCCCTAAATCTGCATGTTTAAATTTCAACTATTTGTTCGCTCGCCTCAAGTGCAAGGTTGCGATGTAGTAATAAATCTCGGTAAGACCGAGGTCGATCCACAAGAAATTAGAAAACAACTTCTAAATTGTTCCAGCAACTAGGATTGCAATAATTAAGAGATTCAATTGAGAGAATTGTGTTAAAACAGTAACTTAAGAAAAACAGTAATTAAGGAACTAAGGCTTTCAAGGATCCACTTGTAATAATCCCATGTTAATCCAATCAATCCAAGCATAAACACAACTAGATTTGAAGTTCTATCTCTCATCTAATTGGAAGGTAAAGCATTAATCACATTCAATCCCACTTAAGTTGAACTTCTAAGTTCTAGTCCCATTCAACCACATATAGCATTCAAAATCATAGCCTTTGGAGTAACAGCCATGCCTATGGACTATGGCATGCTCAAGAGTTACCATAATTTAAATCTAATTAAACGAAACATGATAATCCCAGAGAATTGTAAGGAATCCATGTTCGAAGCACATGAATTCTCATAAAACTTCTAAAAATATCAACTTTATATGAACTAGAACATTCAAAACTCAAACTTGAAGTGAAACTACTTGAATTAAATTGAATTAAACATGAAATTGGCTACAAGCTTCACCTCTCAGCCTTAGCTGACAGATTCTAGCTGAGTATTGTCATACTACACTAGAACCCAATGAAAAAGACATAAAAAAGCATAAAAACCCGGAGTTGGGAGGGTTGCAAATGCTCCACGACAGCTTCCTTCACTCCCCACGAAGTTCCTCAACTTCTATGATGCCCTAAGAAGAGACCCTAGGTGTCCTTTTATAGTGGGGAAGCTCTATTGCGTCGGAATCTTCCAGAATTTGCGTAACCTTATGCACTTGCACAGAAAATCTCGGATCTCGAATTAGTAAGTTGTTGTTTACACAAGGCCGACCGGTCGTGACCAGTCGGACTGGGCTAGCCGACCGTTCTTGATCTGTCAGACTAATTAGTTTGAACGTCCAGCGTGCTCAGGAAGGTTTCTGACCTAATGGCCGACCGGTCTTGACCGGTCGGACTAGTTAGTTTGAACGTCCAGCGTGCACAGGAAGGTTTCTGAGCTAATAGCCGACCGGTCTTGACCGGTCGGACCATATTGATCCTTAGTCCAGTGGCACTACAAGAGGGATGGCAAGGTGGCCGACCGGTTAGGACCGGTCATGGCTTCCTTGGCCGACCGGTCATGACCGGTTGGACAAGTTTTTCTCTTCTTTTTCTTCATTTCTTTCTTCTATTTTCTCCCTCTTTCTTCTCCTTTCTTTGGTCCTCCTTGGGCCTTCATTCAAAGGCTCCTAAATCTGCTCTTTTTGGCCTCCATTTGGGTGAAGTCACTCTCGTTCCTACAATCGCAAAACATGCATTAGATGGGCCTTTTAAACATTCAAACCATGCATATAATGTGATGTAATGGGCTATATCATGTATAATTTGGAGGTTCAACACTATTGAGGCATTGGAGTCCAAAGTTTCTTTCAATAATTCTAATATAAATATGATGACTTTGGAGCTTCTGTCGGAATAATTTGGTGACTCTAAAGAGTATGAGCATGATGAAGAAGGTGCTGAAGGTGATGTGAATATGAATGATTTATTTGATGAGATTGAAATTGAAGATGAAGATGACCCTGATTACAATTCATCTGATTATAATTCTTGGATTTCTGCCCTAGAACAGAGGATGGATTCTCTGCATGTCTCTCAGGAAACTCTTGTTGCATCTCAAAAGCTTAGTATAAAATACATGAAAAAATATTTTCATCGTATGAGCAAGAGTCTGAAATGCATTGATCCTAAGATGCCATTACCTTCCTCTTCATCTGGGTCAGAATAATTATCTTTTTATATATGATTTGTAATGAATATTATAAGTGCTTTTATAGTAGACTCAGTTAGACTCTGGTTTAATATGCTACTATATTTTTAATATTATGGACTCATTATATCTGCACTTCTTCCTTTGTCAAATTTTGACAAAAGGGAGGAGACATGTTATGCTATGAATTCATGTGTTTGTTATAGTATGCAAAATTTCCTTTTTAAGCATATGTGTAGGGGGAGCAGCATACTTCCAGGGGGAGCATACATGACAAGTTCTTTTTCAGTGATTGTCTATTGAAAAATCATTTTTATGGATGTTGAGAATCGCTTGTAATGTAATATGTTGTGTTTTGTCACGAAATTGACAAAGGGAGAGATTGTAAGTGCTAAGCACAAAATGTGAGTGCTAAGCACTGTATAGTTGTCAAATTTCATAGATAATAGTATAATGCATGAGGTTATGTGAGCTAGCCAAGTTCTTTGAGAGGATAAGAGTCAACCTCAACAAACATATCAAGATCAAGACTATCGACTCTACAACAGAAGTTGCGACAAAGCTTTAAAGATAAATCATATATGTAAAAGGTAATATTGATCATAGGGATGACCCTAGGTTAAGTGATTTCATATGACTTTTAAGTTAAGCACTCTAATCTCTTTTAAAGTCATATTTCAAGGAAATTTGGCTAGCCTAACCCTGTATTCGGTCAACCCAAGAATCTACGGCCACCCTGAGAATTTCAGTCAAGATTCCAGCAAGCGTAATTGGAAAATTCAGAAGATGTTCGGTCAACCCGACCCTGAGTTCGGCCAGCCAAACAGGCTTCGGTCAGCCTAAGAATTTTCGGTCAAGTTTTCAAATTTAAAACTGATTTATGGACCCGGAACTTGGGGCAGCCCGACCTTGTCTCAGATCAGCCGAAGTTCACTAGGGTCAGCTGTACCGACACTCGGGTCCGCCGAAGTTTGAACAAATTCTTATCCGCAAAATTTGATAGCCGTTGGGATAAAACAGTTGAATCTTAGATCAGCCGAAGACCTAACTTTTTTGCTATAAATAGGGCTTTCTTCTCTCTATTTTTAATTAAGAAAAAACACGAAAATACTCTATCTCTCTGGTGAAAAAGTCATGCTCTATAATTTAGCTATCTAATGTTAATTCCTAGTTTATTTTATAGCTATCTCAGTTCTCTTCTCATTTAATCTAACTGTGTAAAGAGAAGATCATTCTCATACTTGAGATAAGATAATTGAAATTGCAGTTTTTAGGAAAGTTTTTTTTGAAATCCCTAGATTCATTTTGTTCGAGTTATATTGGTTTATCTTCTTCAAAGATCATATCACTGCACCATTGAAGCTTCATCTCTGTTAAGCTTCACCATCTTCTATAAGAAGAACGGTAATATCTTTTCATTTTTGGGTTTTGTCTAAGATAGCTCGTGAAAATCTCAAATCAGGTTGTTAGTGATTAGTCTATGAAAATCACTTAAGGTGAGTGATTAGCCTATGAAAATCACTTGAGGTTTTGTTATGATAAGCCTGTAAAAATCACAATCTCTGTATCAGGTTTTAAAGGTGAACCTGTGAAAACCTTTATATAGCGGAAAGTCAAAATTACAAGGAGTAGTAATTTTGGGAGTAGAGTAGGTGCAAGTTATTAAAGCACGAAACCACTATAACTCTTTGTGTCGTAGTGATTGTTTAATCTTTTATCTTCTTATGTGCTGGATTGTTTATGAAACCTTAAATCATGATATATGGTTGTCCTACTTGGATTTCAAAGTGATATAAGGTTGTCCTACTTAGTTTTCTAAGTGAAAGGTTGCCCTACGATTTAATCCAAGGTTTTAAATTACTCTCTATTTGCTTATTTTCTTTCAGATTGGTTAGTTGCATATTTATTCTTTCTAATCTTGTGATAAATACTCTGATTTATTTTAATATTGCAAGAAGCATAATCGAATTGAGTTGTCCTATTCATCCCCCCTCCCTCTAGGACATTTATAGCTTCGTCTTTTTCAGTGGCTCTTAACATTGGCCCTCTCCGTCATCCTCAGATTATACAACTGAAACTTCAGATATATGTGATTTTTTAGATATTTTTTCGCATAAACATTCTCCAACTTCGCCCATGTTTTAGCCGCAATTTTCTCTTTCAGGACGTTGTACAGGACTTCATCCACTAGGCACAACTGGATTGAGACATTGACTTTTTCCTCAATCTTCTTCCACTATTCTTCTTTCATAGCCTTGATCGCTTTCCAAGGAGCGCATCTTGCAACCCTTGCTGAACTAGAAGGCCTTTCATCTTCACCTTCGAGAGTTCAAAATTATTTTTCCTCGAGTACTTCTCTATGTTAAATCACATGCTTGAAGACGTCATTGAAGCCTCCTCAGATTTCGATTTACCTCCCAACGTTCGCTTTGATATCAGTTTGTTAAGATACTAACGATCGGCCCTACAGCAGAAGCGAGTGCAGAGCAATCAAACGAGGAACAAACACAATGCAATCACACACCAAGAAAATCAACACACACAAGAGGCAATCCAAATTTTACGTGAAAAAACCCCTCACGAGTAAAAAATCAAGGCACAAAGTGACACCAATCCACTATGAATCAGAAGTTACAAGAGCATGAAGATAACTTACACCAGATTCAAGCCCACAAGAGAAAACCTAAGCCCTCCAAGAGGAAAACCAACGTAGCCCTTCCTCTAAAGCTCTTTCTTTCACCCTAGAACTCTCTCTCTCAACCCTTGCACATCTAGGATACCTAATTGTTCACTCGCCTCAAGTGCATGACTGCGATGTAGTAATAATTCTCGGTAAGACCGAGGTCAATCCATAGGAAATTATGGTAAACAATTCCAAGTTATTCTAATAACTTCAATCTCAACAGTTTTTAGAATGAATTCAGTTTTAAGAACTAGAACTAAACAGTAATTTAAATAGAAGAAAATATGAGATTTAATGGAAAACTAAGGTTTTAAGGATTCACTTGTATTAATCCAATGAAAATTCATTCATCCAAGCATAAACACAATTAAATTCGAAGTTTTATCTCTCATCTAGTTAGAAAATAAGGCATTAAATCATAAACAATCCCACTTAAGTCAGAAAATCAAATTCTAGTTTTAATGAAGCACATAGAATTTAAACTTATAGCCTTCAAAGTAACAGTCAGACCAAGAGATTATGGCATGCTCTAGGGTTACTACAATTCGAATTTAATCAATCCAAACATGAAAATCTCAGAGAATTGCAAGGAACTCATGTCCGAAGTACATGAACTCTCATAAAACATAAAAATAATACCAACTTTCTTCAAACTAAAACTTAAAAATCCAAACTTTAAGTAAAGCGTACTTGAACTAACGAATTAAACATTGAAACTAGCTACAAGCTTCACCTCTTAGCCCTAGCTAAGAGGTTCTACCCGAGCATTGTTATACTTCAACTAGAAACAAAAGGAAAACTACTAAAATGCATTAAAAAAAAACCAGAATCAGAGGAGTTGCAGATGCTCCACGACAATCATCTTCACCTCCCATGAGTTCCTAAGCCTTCTATAATGAGTTTAGATCAAGCCTTAGGTATCCTCTTATAGTATTGAAGCTCCACCACCTCAGACTATTCTAGAAGTGCGTAAGAGGTTACGCAGTTGCATAGGAAAAATCAAAGTTGGAAAGAGAAGCTTTCTAATTTTTACATGGCCATCTGTTCGATTCCCCAAGTGTAAGGTTGTGATGTAGTAACAATCTCGATAAGAACGAGGTCGATCCACAGGGAAGGAAGTAAATAATTCGAACTATCCTAATAACTAGAATCTAAGAGGTTTGTGAAATCGGATTTGAACATGAAACAGAGAAATCTGATAATGAAAAGATAACTAAAGCATCAAGGATCCACTTATAGCTCTCCTTAGGTGCATAATTCACTGTGATTTCTCACTTACTCAACTAGAATCGAAATAAAATCCTATCTAGCCAGAACATGGAGAGGTTATATTATCAAAGCAATCCAACACATGTGTTGTTTATCAACATGATTCCCTCAATTCAACTTAGGACCTGAGCACACTCAATTGCATAGGTCAATCCTAATTCCAATAGATTAAGATCATAACCATAATAATCATCAAACCTTATCACAAAACTTGACTATATTATGATTTGAACTTCATTCAAATCATATGAACAATCAACACAATATTTAGAATTTAGAATAAAAAGGTAGAACTTTGGTTTGAAGCTCCCACATGATGATCCAAGTCTAGAGTGTATTGAATCCGATTCCTCGAAGCGTACAGGTCTAGAGTCATGCAAAACAATTAAGAACAAAAGCAATTCTTTTAAAAATCCATGAGCCATCATAAGATTAAGAAAAACTATTTAGAACTTTATTCAAACTTCCAAAAACCATTATTCTTCAATAAATCCAAACTTGAAACCATTAAAACGAATTAAAACATCTAATTAAGCTATAAGCTTCACCTCTTAGCTCTAGCTAAGAGGTTAGCTAATTAAAAGCACAAAAAAAAAACTAGAACTAGAACTAGAAGAAGAAGAAAACTAGTTGTAGGAGGCTAGGAAGCCTCCTAGGTCTTGATCTCTTTACTCCCCACATTACTACATGCCTTAGGAAGAGGCTGTAGGTGTCCTTTTATAGATTGGCGCGGAAGATTCCAGATTGCGCAAGAAATCACGCAATTGTGCAGAGAAAATCGGAGCTTCACGGACAAGCTCTGTTACGCTACCAACCGGTCGGACGACCGGTCTGAGCCCCTGGATGACCGGTCGGATGACTGGTCTTAAAACATAAAAAATAGTCCAGCAAGCTATCTTTCTCTGGATTCATCTCGACCTGTCTAGCGACCGGTCTAGCTGTGTAGACCTTTCTGGCGATCGGACTGGTGACCGGTCTTGGGACAGGTCTTGGGATATTTTCTTCTTTTTCTCTTCTTTCCTCCACCTTTTGGCACTTGTTCTATTAATCTTCAATGCATACAAAGTGACTCTTTTAACTATGAATTAGTGAAGTCTCCTTCTCATTCCTGCAATCACAAATCCGTGCACTAGATTAGTCTTTAAATCATGAAAACCAGCATAATGAGTGATGAATTGGGGTTAGAATATGCACAATTAAGAGCTCAACCACCAACTAGTCGGGCAACCGGTCATGGCTTCTGGTCGATTGGTCGTCGACCTGCAATTTTGGTCCAATGAGCTCTGCATTAAATTTCTTCCAGCTTCAGGAAATTCAACCGGTCGGATGACTGGTCGTCTGTGGTGGCCGACCGGTTGGGCAACCGATCGATTTTGGCTGCTTTTAGTCCAGTAGGGTCAACAACAAAGGGGGTCTTCAGACTAAATTTCCGACCGGTCAAGCGACCGGCCGGTGGCAGTGGCTAACCAGTCGGTAGTGTAGATTTCTGCACAATTCTTTCTTCCTTCTCTTTCTCGCTCCCATCTTTCTTCCACCTTTGGGCACTTATTCTTTTGATCTTCAATGTATACAAAGTGACTCATGTGACATCATATTGGTGAAGTCTCTCTCTCATTCTTACAATCACAAAACATGTATTAGATTAGTCTTTTAAACATGCAAACCATACATAATGTGTGATGAATTGGGGTTCAAATATGCATAATTCAAAGCTCAACAGTAATTCACGTATTACACTTCATTAAATAGGAAGAAACTTGAATTAGAAACATCTCAAGCAAGAAACCTCGCAAAATCGCACAAAAATTGCGCCACCGACTTTATAGTCCGCACACGGTCGGGTGCTCGACAGATTCAAAATCTATCCAAAGAGTTCCAGCAAGAATCCAACCAATTTCAGACGCCCGCCCAGACCTCATCGAGCACCCGACCATCCACCGGGCACCTGACCAACAGTGGTCAGGCCCCCTACAGGCCAAAAAACATAACAGTAATTTCAGCTTCCAAAAGTTATGCCGGGTGTTCTCGGGCACCCGGTTCGAACCCGTCGGACGCTCGACACCCCAATACACAGAAATTGCACACAGAAATTGCACACGTGACATGCATTAACTCAAGTTAAACAGACTAAACTTGCTAAGACTACAGACGCTGATTCACTCCCAAGATAGCATTGATTGAACAATCTCAACCTCTGATTTGTTGAAATTTGATTATGGAAACATAATTGTTCGGGTATTTTTCATTTTTGAAGCATCCATTAAGCGTTAGTTTTGTTTTTCAATTTTTGGTATAATCCAAAGTAAATGAGCCATCATTATCATTTCATGATATTCAATAAGAGAGAATTGCAGCGCAAAGAAAAAAAGAAGAAGTGAAATACACATAAAATAAACCGGTATTATTCATTACATTTTTACATTACAAAATTATCATTTTTAAGTAATGCTTCTATAAAACAAACAATAGGACAATAAAATCATTGCAGTAAATGCACGTAAATGGTAATTAGTAAAGGGGTAATAACTACCATTTATACGTGTTGGGCAAGAATAACTATTTCCTCCTTGAAATGTCATTTGAAAAGGATGGACTTAAATTGGTGGGCTCTACTGTAAGGTTGGTGACATTTCAATGCCATCCATCCATTTTAACAGAACATTTTAAGGTATGAGCCAAAAAATGAGGTAGATCTTAAGCTCAAGTGGCCAACACCGTAGAAAATCGTAGTCGTAAAAGGTTTCCAACAGTAGGTGCTCAACACATTGTTTCATGTGGTGTGGTCTACTTGAGCTTTGGATTTGCCTCAATTTTAGGTTCATGCCCTAAAATCAGTGCGTATAATAGATTGATAGTGTAATTGAAATTCACAACGGGCTCCATATGAAATTCACACAATCCTCAGTTTTAATGTCCAAAAAGCAAGCCACCATTCCCAACATAAAAACAAAGTTCAAGAATTACATTGCTAATTAATCATTATCCATTTACATGTACTTATACCAAGGTATTGAAAAACGAACATTTTTTAATATTCGGTTCATTAGACATAGGTGGGGCTCATACTTCGTAGAGATAAATTTGAACTACATGCTAACTGCATGTGTATCATCGATCACGCTCTGCCATGAGTATTGAAGTTTTTATATTCAACTAATGGGAATGGGACCCAATGACTTGGGTGGTTCCAATAACTACCGTCATTGTCCACGATAAATGTGGGATTTGACCGAAGAAGCTTGCTGTCGCTGGCATGGAATGTTGAGTGATCGGCGAGATTTCGGTAGCCTGTCCCATTTCACCCTTTGATGTGTGGATGCCATCGATCTCCTCACCATACTCTTGGCAGATTGAGGTGGACAACATTCGTACACCCGCAATAAACACTATATACATGTAAATCAATTTTGGACCATGTAAAATGTGGGCCCCACCCGCTAACCACCATTCATAAAATTTCTTCCTAACTGTCCAGTTTATGACCACCGTTAAACCCGGATGGTACGATTAGTGTAATTTTTTACCCACGTGTCTTGCATTGCTGGACCATGGTTCAAATGTGCAGTTACAGAGTGTTTGTTTTTTCATACTTAATCACCCTTAATAATGATGGCAAATAAGTACCGATGACCTCTTTATGCCACTTAGAAGAAATAGTCACCACCACCGGGTATTTACAAGTTCGCCTTTTTAGAAAACAGATGGGATTGTGTGAGTAAAATATGGGGGTCACGCCATCCTATCAACTCCTCCCATCCATTTAAACAAGTTATTTTTGTGCAGGAGCCCAAAATTGAGGTATATTATAAGGTCAAGTAGACAAGACCATAGGAAAGGGCGGATAACCGTTGAAACTTTAAAACCTTTGTAAGCTCCACAGTGACATGATCAATCATCCAACCTATTCATAAGGTTAGACAATTATAGATGCAGGGAAAACATGAACATCAACATCATTCAAAACTTTTTGTGGCCCCAAGGAAGTTTTCAACAGTAAGCATTCAAGTAGTGTGGTCCACATGCGCTTTGGATCTTTTGCATTTTTTGGTTCATTCCCTAAAATGAGCTGATAAAATGAATGTATAGTATGGATTAACACATAAGTCCTTCTTATGGGTAACTCCGAGCTAACCCCAAACACATAAGAAAATCCCATAGGCCCATGGGCCCAACTACCAATCTACGAGTTCAAGATACCTAACGATGAAGGCCAACTGGCCCACAATGCCCAAACGAAGTCCTTAACCCTAAACAGACTCTCCTGGTCAGAGATGGAAAGCTCATATGCTACAAAATATCGACCAATGAGAAGACGGCTAAAAGACAAGGCACATAAAACAAGTTGACCTCCTACCAAGTGGGTTCCGCCAAGCAAGATGCCGAGTAGGTACCACCGAGCAAATGTCGAATGGGCTCCACCAAGCAGATGCCAATCTCAGTGGCGAGTGCTCTTTGATGAGCGCTCAACTCAATACTGAGTGCTCATCGCTGAATGTTCACCTCAGTGCCGAGCGTTCCTCGCCAAAATGAGCATTCTCCGAACCAATGCCATTTCCGTACAGGAACAATAGTCGACAGTCGATAAATCCGGGTGTGATAAGGATTATCCCAAAGAATCCTCTGGATCTGAACACGGTAAGGATTATCCCGAGAAATCTGAAGATCAAACCCGTAAAACGAGATCCTCGGATCCACCTACAGTTCTATGATGATCCTAAAAATAAAGGTATCACTTTACTATTCAAGGTACGCAAAAATCTCTCCACAAAAGCTTATTTTGGGATCTCTTACGTCTTACTGACTTAGGCGTCGAAGGGCTAATGGCTAGACCTTCGGCCACCCATCTTTTGTCTTTGATCTTGTTTCACAGGGTCTAGAAAATTTCCAAGTGAAGATCTAGCTCGCACATTTAAAGGAGATTGTCACCCACGGTGGATATTAAGCTTCTTCATTAGTTGACCAATTTCAGACGTTAACAGATTGGCGTCGTCTGTGGGAAATCGACAACTAAGTTGTGTTCTTGTTAGTGCACTTTTTTATCGCTTACTAGTGCACCTTGTTTGTCAATCACTTAGGTCAGTGAGTCTAGTGTCGATTGAGCTTAATGAAGACGAAGACCGAAGACTCAAGTGGCCCTACTGCTATCAAGGAAGAAGAAATAGGTAAAAGTGATGCCTTGGTGTACCTTAACCTTGACCAAAACCCAACCCCTTAACCTCTTTGATGACCTTGACCATATTAGGAAGCATTTAGTCATCATAGATTGGCCCTAGGTGTCCTAAAAGATCACCCAAACCTTAGCCAATGTGAGTGGGTTGTGAAATAGGTGGGTCAATAAACATATGGGCTGAACCCAGGCCTGTCCGACCGGTCCTGGCCGGTCAGCTGGACTGGACCGACCGGTCAAGACCGGTAGGACTGGGTTCTAGTTTGAACAGCGTGTCGCTGTGTTCAGAGGCCCTTGGGCCGACCGGTCTTGACCGGTCGGCTGGTCTGGTCCGACCAGTCACGACTGGTCGGACAGGCCCCTCCTTTAGATAGCAAGTACACTGTCTTACCTGGGCTTTGGCTGACCGGTCGGGACCAGTCAGGACAGGTCGGAACTAGCCGTTTTTTACCCTTTTTTGTCCGTTTGATCATCTTTTATAAAGAGCCTTGGCTCATTTTGAGGGTTAAGTAGAGGGATTTTGAGAGGAGTGAAGCCACCATTATTGGAGACCATTTGAGGCTCATTCCCAACCTATGCAAGGCATCTTCCTTGTGCTTTAACACAAGATTGGAGCATTCTAAGCTCAGGAAGAAGATGACCTTCATCTCCTCTTGATCTCTAGAGTTTAGATCTTCTTTGATAGGCATATCCTTATCCAAAACTCTAAGATGAAATCGTTGTAGGAAAGAAACTCTAAGCAACCCATTCCCATTAGTTGTAGAGTTCTCAAACATACCCTCCTATCACCTTGGGCATCTCAAAAGGCATCACAAGCAAGGTGATTGATCGAGTGTAGTTGAGGCATTGGCGACGCAACGGCAACACGATCGTGGGATCAAGGGAAGCTGATTGAAGCACAGGAGAGCGGAGATCAAGCAACCCGAACCGGCGCTGAACAAGGGGCTCATCCGACAAGTAAGGTTGTCTTTATTGAGAGTCCATCCACTCAATTCCGTGTGGGAGTTGAGTGTAGAGTTTGTTTGTCAAACTTGAACTAGGGACGTTGGCCGTTCCTTGGCTGTTTGTCGGCCTGAAGACTAGGGGTTGTTTGGCACTCCTTGGCCTGTTTGCCGGGCCTGAAAAAAGTCTCCAAGGGGAAGCCTCTGACACGGGAGTGAACGTGCGTTGGGTTGAGAGTTAGCCTATGTCTAAAACTTTGTTCACGTTGAGAGTTAGCCCTTTGTCCAAAACTCCGGTTATGGTTGAGAGGTGAACCGGTAAAACCTCAGTGTAAAGGTTGAGAGGTAAACCTCATTTAAAACCTCCGATAGTGAATGCCGGTGCGCTCAAAGGAGTTGAGTACTTGAACCGGGAGTGGAGTAGACCCAAAGTCGAACCATTATACATGCTTATGTTTGTGATTAAATTGAGCACATTGTTATCTTAGCATTAAATGTTTAATTGTTAATTATGTATGCTTGATAGGAATGTATGCTAGGCATTAGATAGGCACATCCACACATAAGATGTACTTTCACTAAGTAGTGTAGACTTGAGCTCATTGATCCATTCTCATAAGTATACATAGGTTGCATAGATTAGGGGCTTGATTAGTTAAATCATTTGATTATCTATGCATGTTTGGACTAGGTTGTTTATTGCTTAAACCATATGCTAGTCTTATGATTGGACCCACTTAAGCTTGGAAGCCAAAGTGTTCTTGCTTACTTAGCTTAATTTGTTGAAATTGTGTAAGTAGGCAAAAAAAATTTCAAAAGGTCCTAATCACCCCCCCTATAGGACTTAACCATAATTTTAGCTGCTCTTTAAGCTTCCGCACATACGAAGGTGTCGTGTTAAATTACCAATGTACTTTCAGTTCTCACCATTGATTGCTAAGCATTTATGCTTCTGATGTCCAATACCAAATCGTTCATGGGTGGAGGATGCAAGAACAGGGGTAAGGCGCCCTAAGCGACGAAGCCTTCCCAATAAGAGGCAGACACGGAAGAAGAGCTAACCCAGACACCTTTACCGCTCACCTCACCGCCACGATCCCAGCAGAATGGGGGCATGTGGGAATGGGGGCAAGATATCAACCCTCGAAGAGCAAGTAAGCTACCTTATGACTCTCATCGAAGAACAGGTTAAATAACTGTTAAAACTAGAAAAATGCACGTTACGACAGTTTTTACTAAGTTTCGTTATTCTAGTGTTCTGAGTATAGAAACATTCATAAACAATCACAAGCAATCATAAAGTATACACGAGAAAGCATCGTATGGTGAATTTTATTCCAAAGATTCTAAGATCTTTTACATTCCAGACTGTGAACTAGTCTCAAACCCTCAATTACATCAATGGATGATCACTCTTGATTAAAAGCAAAAAGTAAATGAATACATACATTATGGATAGATTAAATAAAGCAAATGAGAAAATATCAATGTAAATCATTCATACCATAGAGAACACAGAGATTTTTACCTGGAAACCCTTGTGGGAGAAAACCACGGCACAAAGTGACAAAGCTTCACTATGAATGGTAGTTGTACAATATATGGAGTATTCGAGAAAAGGCCCGGATAGATCGAGCAGGTGACTAAGTCATCGGGGACTATCGTCTGTGAGTTCATGGTCATAGAAACCTATTTATTTTCTTACTATGAACTGAGCCACTTTTTTAGACAAGTCGGATGTCTATGTCCCATTTTCTTTCGGATTGTCCGGGTTGAAGGACTGTCAGGATTTTATTGAGTGGTGCAACTCTGGGTCATTGATCGCTGGAATACACAAACATCGAATGTTGGTCGGCACGACCTAAGGCCCACTCCCATATTTTTATGACGGGTGACTGTTCGCTTCCCCAAGTGTAGGGTTGCGATGTAGTAATAATTCGGTAGAGACCGAGATCGATCTTAGGGACTCGTTAGGAATTCACAGAATTACTTCTAATATTCTCTACTTGAGAGCTATCTAAACAGATTTTTAGAATTGAATGTATAGAGAATTCTTAAACTAAAGATGATTGTAATCAATATAAAAAGGCACTAGGGGTCTAAGGTTCCACTTGTAGCAACCCTCAATGCATAATTCGCTGTGGTTTCCCAATTACACAACTAGAATCGAAATCAAATCCTATCTAGTCGGATGATAGAGCGGTTGTATTTCACAATCTGTCATATGTGTGATTTTATACATGATTCCCTCAATTCAAGTTAGGACTTGAGTACACTTAATTGCATAGGTCAATCCTAGTTCCAATAGATTAAGGTCACAATCATAACCATCATTAAACTCTGTCACTAAGCATAATTAGATCATAAATTGAACTTCATTCAAATCACATATAACATCAACACATAATTCAGAAATTAGTATAAAAAGTAGAACTTTTGTTGAAGTTCCCACATGGAAATCCAAGTCTGGAGCGTATTGAATCCGATTCCTCGGAGCGTACAGGTATAGAACTATGCAAAACAGTTAAGAACTAAGGTAATTTTCTCAAACATCCATGAGCCATCATAAGATTAAGAAAAACTACTTAGAACTTTATTCAAACTTCTATAAACCATTGTTCTTCAATAATTCCAACTTGAAACCAACAAAAAACGAATAAAAGCATCTCAGATTCACTACAAGCTTCACCTCTTAGCCCTACCTAAGAGGTTTAGCCGTTCATGACCAAGGAAACATGAAAAAAACTAAAATCATAAAACTAGAAAACACAAACTAGGAGGAGTTGTGGAACTTCAAAACCGACTTCTGCCGCCTCCCACCTTCGTAGATCTCTTCTAGGATGCCTTTGGAAGAAGCCCTAGGTCCCCTTTTATAGAATAGTACATAAGGTTCCGGATTGAGCAAGAAATCCCGCACTGCACATGAGAAAATCGGAGCTTGTAAGACACGTTCTGTTACGCAAACTATCACGCCCCAAATTCGGTTCTCGACGTCCATTCGCCGTAACCTAAATTCAGAGGTGGCAGCCTCCGTAGTACCCCGATCTCGAATCCTAACCCCACATGTCAGGTTCCGATCCTGGGATACCACAAGGAGGATTTTAGGGTCTAATTTTTTTTTTTTGAAATATGAGCATCACCATATGAGTACCATCAAAGACAAACACAATATTTCCACTAAGTCATTTCGTTTACATACAGTACTGAAAGGTAAATACACAATGCGTAAATATAAAAACTGTGCACGATCCGGCACCTCCTGCTATTGCACTCCCAACTCCAACTCAACGTTGCTGATACACTCTGGTATAACCTGCAGCGTAACAAACGCGCATAAGATTCGAACGAAGCTTTGTGAGTGCGTGTGTGCGTGCGCAATGCATATGACAAGCATGATAAATATCAAAGTAAGAAGTAAAGCATGATGAGAACTTTAAACCAAAACTTAGCCTAATTAGGCTACACGATCATGTGATGTGAATAACCAGTCTACCACGGCTATGCAAGGATGCAATACATATAACTAGCCTACCATGGCTATGCAACCGTGCAATACATGTAACCTGCCTACCAAGGCTATATACTCATACTATGCAATGGCCAACAGGGCCTAATGTCACATACAATGATCCAATGCATGTATGCAAATCACCACCTCTCAGTACAGTGGTCCAAATACGAACAGGCATAACGCGATCGCCTAAGCAAATGCAGGACTCAGAACTGGTAGCTCGCCCAGGCTTACAGCCCCGCCCACATCACACCCGCCCACGTCAGGACCGTCCCACACCATACAAAACATCAGTCACATCACTGATACCAATACCATCTCTGAAACGGAACATCACCGGGGTCTCACAGACCTCACTACTTACCAGTAGAATGCCAAAGCCTATCTGGTGCAATAGCGGACCTTCTCACAGTTGGTCAAACTCAACCCACTTTGCCAACACTCTTCCGACAGGTTAAGTCGGACCTCTTCCAAACTGACCACGTGCAGTGGAAAACACCGCCGTTTGGTATTTGACATACTGGTGTATGATTAAACCACCCGATCCTTGAATGGAGCACCCACCTTGGTACCAACGGGATCAGGGACTTTCACCCAGGGACATCTTTGGCATCCAGTTTAAAGATCACATATTTCTGGTGTTCTGTAAACCACGATGGAGCTGTGGTTGCAACGTAGTAACCATGCTATATGCGGCACAAGCAGACGGTGCGAAATGCAACCATGCATACAAACGTGGGACGACATGCCCGTGCAAGTCTCTAAAGAGCACCATAAAACTATAGGGTCTCAAATACAATGCCATTGTCAACTGGTAATGAACTGCACGACAATCGCGGCCGATATGTGTTGAGCTCTTAATTGTGCATATTCTAACCCCAATTCATCACTCATTATGCATGGTTTTCATAATTTAAAAGCTAATCTAATGCATAGTTTTGTGGTTGTAGGAATGAGAGTTGCTTTGCTCAAATTGATGATGGAAAGAGCTGCTTTAGAACCTTGGATGAAGACCCAAGGAGGGCTGAAGGAAGAAGGAAGAAAAGAAAGAAGCAAAGAAAGAAGAAAATAGAAGAAAGAAAGGAAGAAAACAAGAAGAAAAAGAGACCGACCGGTCTTGACCGGTCGGCCATGCTTGCTGGAGTAATGCCAAAGAGGGCTAAACCGGTCATGACCGGTCGGCCAGCCCTGTCCGACCGGTCGTGACCGGTCGGCCATGCAAGTTTCAGATTCCAAATTCTAAAACAGCAAGGTATTCCCGTACCTGGTTTTTCGGACCCATTTTATGGGCCGATCTTGATGATATTTGGAAATCCAACACGTCCATGTCGAAGAGGAGCTCGACGCCGAACTAACCCAAGTGGTCTCGTATCGATCGGAGCTACGGATTGATCGTGGTGGCCAAAACAATACGAACTGTCCAGAAAGTTCCAGATTTCGCTGTTCCACTCTGGGCCGGTCCAGGTGGCCCATCATTGATGATATGAAGAATATACTTTGACCATATTTTAGACCACATCCATATATGAATAACCACAAATTTTCAGATCAAAAGGATGTGTGGCTTGATCGTACCGGTTGAAGAAAGATGGACCATCCAGAAAGCTCCAACTGCTCAGAGTTTATAAAAGCCCTAATTGTTCTAATTTTCGGACCATATTCTGGGATTGTTTTGGACAATTTAATCCATCTATCATGTAGAGGAGGAATTTTTCTACCAATGTTCAAAATTTGGGATCAATCCGACATCTGTACACTCCGGAGCGTTGGAAGCAAGATAACTGGTTCTGAAGGTACCCGAAGTGCGCGATTTTGAGAGGCGGTCGGTGATGTGATTGGTGGGCCCATTCAGAGGATAATCTTGGAAATATAAATCATCTATGAGGAAGATCACATTACAAGGAAGCTACAAATCAAATTTGAAGGCAATCCGACCATTGGTTAAGCCGTACCAAGCGAAACAAATTCTGCTATGTTGCTGTACTATTGCTGCACTATAAAAAGAAGTGCTCTCTTCTATTCCAGGGCAACCAAGGACGTGGGGAGCAAGGAGTTCAAGTCATAGGAGGCTTCCTAGCCTCCTCCAGCTAGTTTTTCTTCCTTTTCTTAGTTCTAGTTTTATTTTTAATATGCTTTTCATTAGCTAATCTCTTAGCTAGAGCTAAGAGGTGAACCTTATAGTTTTCTTAGATTGCTTAATTCGTTTTATTGGTTTTAAGATTGGTTTTCATGATTATGAACTATGGTTTGAAGTTTATACAAGCTTTTGAGTAGTTTTTCTTAGTCTTATGATGACTCATGGATGTTTGGGAGAATTACTTAATTGCTTAATTGGTTTGTGACGGTCTAGACCTGTATGATCCGAGGAATCGGAGTGCGCTCTAGTACTATGTTCTTCATAAAGGAACTTCCTACCAAAGTTCTACTTTTCTGATTTTTCTGTAATGTGTATGGACTGTGCATGTGATTTGAATCCAGTTCAAATCCTGATCTAGCCTTGTCTTGTGACAGGACTTGAGGATGGTTATGATTGTGAATTAGACCTTTTGGAAAGGGGAATTACCTATGCAATTGAGCATGCTCAGATCAGCCTACATTGAGTGAATCTTATGCATAGAACTTACATATTACAGATTGTTTGGTTTAACAGCTCTATCATCCGACTAGATAGACTTGAATGTCGATTCTAGTTGAGAGAAAGTGAGAAACCATAGCGAATTATGCATCTAAGGAGAGCTATAAGTGGATCCTTGATGCTCTAGTTATCTTTCCATTATCAGATTTTCTATTTTATGTTCAAAACCAATTTCACAAACCTCTTAAGATTCTAGTTATCAGGATAATTTGAATTGTTTACTTCCTTCCCTGTGGATCGACCTCGGTCTTACCGAGATTATTACTACATCGCAACCCTACACTTGGGGAAGCGAACAATATGGCCGGTTGATACAAGACAATCAGATGAGCCAAGCATTCATGATGCATGAGCCAAGCATATAGTATGAGTGCCAACAAGTAGTCAATCTACCACGATGGCAATAAATCAATCTAGTCCAACTTATTTGAAATATGATTAAGATGAGGGGACACATAGGAATGATCGAGTCATAGTGCGGGATGTCGCTACCCAGGGAATCTCACACCAAGGGCTACAAGGTATGCTAAGTTATTCCTACCATACAGTGTAAGTCAGGATGATAGACTCATGTTCTCGAATAGTCCCATACCTATTAGAGAGGTTTGCGATAGAGAGCACGTGAATTACATTTGCGCGACTACATCTCGAATGCTTTATGAATGCGTTTATGCCCTAGTGGTCCCCAACTAACAATGGTGATTCGGGATGCATACTCATTACACATGCATGGTGGTCGTCGAAGCATATAGTATAAAGATCACATATGAGTATTCCAAACAACACGACGTGTGGCAACAGACATACTAAAAACATCATAAAAAGATAATTCACTCATAACACAAGCAAACACAAAGAGATAGGACCCTAAATGGATGGTATACAACAACACAGATGGTCCAACAATTGAACGGTGTGGATTAACCTTCAACATTCAGATAACCCAAACGGAAAGAAAATTATTGAAGACACTACCGACACATCAGAGGTAGAACCTACTTGAGCGGCAAGAGTAGAATACCCAAAATCATGCCGAGACCCATAATCATGTAGTACAGTTGAGATAAACACGATGAATGGTCCATAAAAGGAATGTCATAGAACAGGTTGCAAGATAGACAAGTCATGACTGAGAATCATAAATGGTAGGGTAATCTGAGATAGATGGTCAATATGATGAGGTCCAAAAAGGAACGATAGGTCTAACCTCATACTACAAGATAGGCTCCATATAATGGATGGCCTACATGACATACTAACGTCGAGGATGAGCCCCACACTCGTCTTAAAGGTAAACGGACGGTGTGGATGAGATATACATGATATGGTGGTCTTTAATAATTGGGTACAAGGGTAGGAGGGGTGAGTCATATGAGTATACAACAAGCTGAGTTACTAGGATCAATCAACATGGTGAGTCAACAAGGTGAGTCAATAAGGCAGGTTGACAAGGCGGGTCAATATGGTGAGTTAACAAGGTGAATTGACAAGACGGTTCAACAGGGTGAGTTTAAGAAAGTAGCCCTATGACTTGGATCGAGCGAACTTTAGGGATGACCTTTCAATAAGGGTTTACACAACTAATCATCAAGGTGGATCCACGGGATGGACAACGCGGTCATTCGAACACGCACACTAAGGTGGTCCCAAGGGCCATCCTGTACATAACATGCTAGGGTCCATTCATTCGGATGGTTTGGATCAAGCACAAATTTAAGGCTGTCCTAATGGATGGGCAACATACATATCGCACCATAGTGGCCAATGGCTGACGTGGATAGAACACATGCATAACAAGGTGAACTCGTGGTTGGGGACAACAACACAAAGGAGTGGGGAAGCCACAAACATCAATGGGCCCCAACAGTTTGGGATCAACCCGATATTTGTGCTTTCCGACTAATCAGGTGAGATGGTAACCAAACACCATGGTGGGGCCCGCACACCACACGTGTGGAACCCCACCCATGGTTGGGTGACTTATGAACATGAAGAATGGCAAATAAACATAACAGATGGGTCCTGTGAATTTTCCAATGGTAGGCGTTCAACTACCCTTATTTTCTACGTGTGGCCCACCCAAAACTGGGCCCACACCCCTGCCAAGAAGAACGACAAGGTATACCCAACATTCATCAAGGTGGGACCCAAAGTTGGGCCCCATCACCTTTGGTTAGATGGATAAATAAACATTACAATGGCCCCAAGGAAGGTTTCAAAGGTGCGCATCAATGACCACTGTTTCCTACAATGTGGTCCACTTGAGGTTTGTATTTACCTCATTGTGCTGGCCCACGGCCCTAAAATAATATGGAAAAATAAATGGTCGGCATAGATAAAACAGATGCATCATGGTGGGACCCATAAGGTGGGCCACCTGATGGGCAGTGTGCTAAAGCACGTTGCTAGGAGCGTGGCACTCAAATGGGCCCCATGAGTTTTGAATCAAACTGGTATTTTTGTTTTCCCATTCATCCATATACATGTGATCTTATGAACAGGTTGAATGACAAATAAACATCACTATAGGGCCTGGGAAGGTTTCAACGGTGGAGATCATTATTCCCACTGTTTCCCGTGGCATGGTCCACTTGAGGTTTGGATATGCTTAAATTTTGGCTCAGCCACAAAAATGAGCTGGAAAAATATATGGACATAATAGATAAGGCACATACATTCTAGGTGGGTCCCATGAGTGGGCCACCGGCTGGGCAGCCCAGCCAGCCCAAGGCCAGCGCCCCCTTCTTTTTTTTCTTTTTTTTTATTATCTTATTTCTTTTTATCAAGTGGGGCCCACAGAAGCTTTTGATCAAGCTGATATTTTGCTTTCCCTCCTCCACACGTGTGTGGAATTATGAACAGGTTGGATCTCAAATAAACATCATGGTGGGCTGTAGGAAGGTTTCAACAGTAGGGTCACTGTCCCCACTGTTTCCTTTGGTAGGGCGCTCCTGAGATTTGGATCTGTCTCATTCTTGAGATCATGCCCTAAAATGATCTCCCCAAATGGATGGACGGTGTGGATATAGCACACACATCATGGTGGGACCCACAGAGTGGGCCACCAGCTGGGCATCACGAGCCCAGCGTCCGTGGACGTTGGGTACTCCCAGCGCGTCAGAGAGGCTGCGCCTCTCCTTCTCTCTTTCTTTCTTTTTTTTTCTTTTGGTTTTGATAGAGTGGGGCCCACATAAGGGTGATCCACTCCATTCATCAGGTTCCCCAACTCGTGGAGGACCCAATGAGCTCTATATTGGGTGCATGATACGGCCCAAAAACATCAAGGTGGGCCAAACAAATTCTGACAGTAGACATCATTATTTCCACTATTTCATGTGGTGCGGTCCGCTTAAGATTTGGATCGGTTTCATATTCGGGCCCTGGCCCTAAAATGAGTTCGGAAAACAAATGGACGGTGTGGATTCATCACACACACATCAAGGTGGGTCCCACGAGTGGGGACCCCACTCACCGTCCAGCCTTCTGACGACGCTGGACTGTTCCAGCGTCTCTGACGCTGTGAACGTCCAGCGTCACAAACATGTGTATATATATTTTTTTCTTTTTTTTTTTCTTCTTTGTCTATATCAAGTGGGGCCCACTTAGAGAAGATCCACGCCCTTCATCAGATTCCTCCGCTCATGAGGAACGCATAGAGCCCTATATTGGGCATCTTACGAAGCCTAGAAACATCAAGGTGGCCCAAGGAAGTTTTAAACAGTAGGCATCATTACCTACACTGTTTTCTATGGTGTGGTCCACCTGATATCTGAATCTGCTTCATTTTTTGGAGGTTAGTCCTAAAATGGGCTATAGAAACGGACGGACGGTGTGGATTGAATACATGCATCAAAGGGGGTCCCACGAGTGGGCCCCAATGTCAACGCCCAAAAAGGGGCCAGGCGCTGCTGGGCAGCAGCGTCCTCTGGACGCTGTCTGTCCAGCGGCCACACTCTCCACTTTTCTTTTTCCCTTTTTTTTTTATTATTATTATAAGTAGGTGGGGCCCATTCATGGATGATCCAATCCATTCATCTAACTGTCCATCACGAGGTGGGCCCAAGGAAAGAAAATGAAAGGTAAACGAGAAAAAGGAGGAGGTGTGCACTCACAATGATGGTTGGACGGTTGGATTGCTGATCGGACGGTCCGGATGATGATCGGGGTCCTCCAAGCTAGATCTCCTCCTTCAATCTCTCTCGAATCTCTCTTTTAATCTCACTCAAATCTCTTTCTTCTCTCTCTCTCTCTCAAATCTCTTTCTCTCTCCTTTCTCTCTCCTTTCTTGCAAAATGGGCATGAGAAGACCCACCCCCCTACGCATGGATCTTGTATGGGTAGAGAGGGGGGTGCATGAGGTGATGATGATGATGATGGGAGAGGGCATGGGAGGTATGGGTGGCATGATTAGAGTTGACTTTGGAGGTGAGAGAGTGATGGAGTGGGTATGGTGTGTGTATACTAGGGTAATGAGAGGGGTATGGGTGAGGGTGATGGTGATTGATTTGACATTTTGTTGGGATTTCTGCAAGTGGGGTCCACGCCACATGCACGTTACGCGGCTCACCTTGGATTGCGCAAAAGTACGCATCTTTCAAACCGGGTATCGCAATGTGGCGTGCCACGGGGCATTGGAGTCGTGGCGCCCGCGCGGTCACAAGGGTATAGGTCTTGGGTCGATGCGGTACTAAAATAGGGTCGCGATCAAGGCTCTCTAATCTGGTCCATTCGGAACGTACCGGTACCGGAAACTAAACGTACGGAGGGCAATTCAAGGCACGGGTCTTACACAAATGACTGGTCGGACAATCGGTTTGAGCTCCGGACGACCGGTCACACGACCGGTCTCAAAAGTACAAAAACAGTCGAGTGAGTTTTCATAAATTCGAAACTAGAATTTTAATTCAAGGACCGGTCGGATGACCGGTCTGAGCAGTGGACGACCAGTCATAAGACTGGTTGTCGATGGTCCAACAAGGTTTGCAGTAAAGCCCCTTTTGTTGAGTGTTCGGACCGGTCGGACGACCGGTCCTGGATTATGGACGATTGGTCGGATGAGTCCGACCGGTCTTCAGTGTATCCTTCTGCCTTCTTTCTTCTCTCCTTTGCTTCTTTCTTCCATCCCTTGACACTTAGTTCTTTGATCTTCCATGTGTCCAAGATGACTTTTTTAACCGTGAATTGGTGAAATCCCCCTCTCATTCCTACAATCACAAAACCACGCATTCGAATAGTCTTTAAGCTTGAAAACCATGCATAATTAGTGATGAAATGGGGTTAAAATACACACATTTAAGAACTCAACACACCCCCCAATCAGCATTTTGCTAGTCCCGAGCAAAACATGCATAAAACAATTCATTCCTCTGAAACCCAACTCTCCTTCAGAAACCATGTTTCTATACACTTCAAGACATGCAAGTGCAAAAATTGGTAAACCTAAGTGATAGAGGTTGAAACTTTAAACTTTCAAGAACATATCAAGTGCCCATATGGATTTCACGCTGATTAATTGATAAATAGATGTATTTGAACAATTTAACCTAGTGTGCTCAGTGAATGCTCATCTCATGGAAATTCGAGATTATCTTTTTCAGAAATCAGCTAAGGTATGGAATTCAAGGTGTGTAGATCAACACAAACCTATAACAGGAATTTGCCTTACCGTCCTTCCTATGGCTTTCACACTACTTTCCATTTTTGGCTTTGGTTACGGGTAGACCATCCCCCGGTTGGTAATAGGTAGCCCTTTCCAGAATTTTCCATCATATTCTCCATCATTCCCATATTTTCATCCTTCCTTTCCGTTTTCTTTTTCATTAGATAGATTTTTAGAAATCCATATCTTTCGTTATTTTCCCATGGACAAGGATGGACAAAGTACCCCGGCTTGGTTTCTCAACACCTTCAATCCAAACTTAGCTAATCCTTAAATCTAATAATCCTTTCAAAACATGAGAATCGTGTGAAGTGAACTAGGTGTAAAAGTGTTCAAAAGTTCTATCATTCATAAAAATAGGGGAATTCACATACAAGACTGGTACCTTAAAGAATGTTCAAAGTATTCAACATCACTCACTTCGCCTCTCCTTTTCTTATACTTACATCATCCGAATGCATAGCAGCAAAGTTTTCCAATGGAGTTTTGAATTTTCAGAAAAAATCTGAAAAATCTTCATCGTATTGCTCGAGATGTTTACAAAACACTAGATTCATCTTAGTGATCCTACACCCCCCAACCAAATCTTGCATTGTCCTCAATGTAAAAGATATGCAATAGGCAAAACATGAGAGCAATTATAAAATAAAGGGAGTGAGGAATGAGAGTACCTGAGAGAACCGAAACTGGAATTCTACCTCCTTTTTATAAACTTATGAAAAAAAACAAACCAAAAGCAACAAAATCCTAATCCTAACTACTATATACCTCCGTCAGACTAGGAGATCAAATATTCTGATATACAGGATCGGTCAGAGGTAAGGACATACCTTCTGACTGAAAATTCTCAAAGAACGGCTTCAGGTGTTGACCATTAGCTTTAAAAATATTACCGTTCCTTGGATTCAACAACTCGACGGTCCCATAAGGATAAACGATTTTCAGAACAAAAGGACCGGTCCATCGAGACTTCAATTTCCCCGAAAATAAATGTAGCTAAGAATTATACATAAGGACCTTTTGATTGATCGTGAAGGTCTTATGAAGGATGTTCCTATCATGGAACACCTTCGTCTTGTCCTTGTAAATTCTCGCATTTTCATAAGCCTCATTCCGGAGTTCTACAAGTTTATTCAATTGAAGTTTGCGCAACGAGCTTGCCTTGTCAGAATCAAAATTCATCTTCTTTAGCGCCCAATATGCCCTATGTTCAAACTCCATGGGCAAGTGACAAGCTTTCCCATAGACAAGTCTATAGGGAGATATTCCAATGGGGATCTTAAAAGCGGTACGGTAAGCCTAGAGTGCATCAGTAAGTCGAAGTGAGCAATCTTTGCGATCGGGGTTCACCGTTTTCTCCAAAATATGTTTAATTTCCCTGTTGGATATCTCAGCTTGTCCACTTGTTTGTGGGTGATAGGAGTGCTCACTTTGTGATTGACGCCATATTTTTTCATTAAAGCTTCAAATTGGCGGTTACAAAAATGGGATCCACCATCGCTTATAATGACTCGAGGTGTTCCAAACTAAGAAAAGATATTTTCTTTTAAGAAACGAATGACTGTTTTATGGTCATTCTTCTGGCATCGAATCGCCTCGACCCACTTGGAAACATAGTCGACTGTAAGCAAGATATATAGATTTTCAAAAGAAGATGGGAATGGACCCATGAAATCGATGCCCTAACAATAAAAAAATTTGATTGGTAAGATGGGATTGAGTGGCATCATGTTTCTACGGGAGATTCCTCCTAATTTCTGACAGGGCTCACATGTTTTACAAAAGTCATGAGTATCTTTGAACATGGTGGGCCAATAAAACCCACATTACATAATTTTGGCTGTGGTTTTCTTAGCCGAAAAGTTGCCACACACACCTGAGAATGACAAAAGGAGATGATACTTTGTTGTTCATCATCTGGCACACATCTCCTTATGATTTGATCGGGACAATACTTGAATAAGTATGGGTCGTCCCATAGGAATTTTCTCTCCTCGTTGAAGAACTTGTCCTTATCTTGCGTTTTCCAATGTGTAGGAATTGTACCTGTAGCAAGATAGTTAGCAATGTCCGCATACCATGGCAATTGGGAGACTTTAAAAAGTTGTTTATCAGGGAATATGTCATTGATCGCGGTCATCTCAGGAGAATCGGTGAGAATAAGTCTAGAAAGATGGTCAGCAACTACGTTTTTTACTCCTTTCTTATCACGTATTTCTATATCAAATTCTTGGAGTAGGAGGATCCATCTTAACAAGCGTGGCTTAGTATCCTTCTTGGAGAGAAGGTACTTAAGCGCTGCGTGGTCGGTAAATATGATGATCTTGGATCCGATCAAGTAGGACCGAAACTTGTCCAAAGAAAAAACTATGGCGAAAAGTTCTTTTTCTCTAGTAGTGTACTTTGCTTGAGTCGAGTTTAAGGTTCTATTTGCATAGTAGATAACGCAAGGCTTCTTCTCTTTTCTTTGGCCTAACACAGCCCCAATAGCGTATTCACTTGCATCACACATGATTTCAAAAGGAAGACTCTGTTCAGGTGGTTACATTATGGGAGCACATGTCAACATACCTTTAAGTTTGTCAAAGGCATTTTGGCAATCTCTATTCCACTCAAATGAGTTTTCCTTTTGAATGAGGTTACATAAAGGACAAGAGAGTGAACTAAAGTCCTTTATGAACCGTCTATAGAATCTGGCATGTCCTAAAAAGGACTGCACATCACGTACGCTCTTGAGGGGTGGAAGGTTGGAGATAAGATCGATTTTAGCCTTGTCCACCTCGATTCCATTTTGTGAGATGATGTGGCCAAGGACAATTCCCTTTTGAACCATAAAATGACATTTCTCCCAATTCAACACAAGGTTCTTGTCTTCACATCTTTTTAAAACAGTTTTTAAGTGCCCAAGGCACTCATCAAAGTTACAACCAAATACAGAGAAATCGTCCATGAAGACTTTAAGAATTGTCCCCACCATATCAGAAAATATACTTAACATACAATGCTAAAAAGTGGCAGGGGCATTACATATTCCAAATGGCATCCTTCGATAAGCAAAAGTGTCGAATGGACAAGTGAATGTTGTCTTCTCTTGGTCTTCTAGGGTGATCTCTATTTGGTTATAGCCTGAATACCCATCAAGGAAGCAAAAGTGGGAATGAACCGCCAACCTTTCTAAAATTTGATCAACAAATGGTAAGGGGAAGTAGTCTTTCCTTGTAACTGTGTTTAGCTTCCTGTAGTCAATGCACATTCTCCTACCGGTAGTGACTCTAGTTGGCACGAGTTCATTATTGGCATTGGCTACAATGGTTATTCTGAATTTCTTAGGCACCACTTGAGTTGGACTCACCCATTGATTATCAGATATTAAGTAAATGATACCCACATCCAATAGTTTCAACACCTCGGCTTTAACCACCTCTTTCATATTTGTATTGAGGCGTCTTTGTGGTTGCCTAGATGTCTTCGCATTCTCCTCAAGGTGTATGCGATGAGTACAAATTAGGGGGTCTATGCCTTTGAGATCCGCAATTGACCATCTAATGGCACTTTTATGCTCTATTAGAGTGGCTATCAGCCTACTCTCTTGTTCCTCATCCAAGTGGGAAGAAATCACCACCGGATATGTCTCATCTCGACCTAAATAAATATATTTCAAATTAGTGGGTAATGGTTTTAGGTCGAGCTTCGATGCCTTGATATTAGATGGAAGCGGGTTGTTTTCGCTTAAGGGCAAAGGCTCAAATGCTGCCTTCCATCTTTTATTATCAAGTATCGGCATAAAATCAAAAATGGCATCCATCTCTCTCATCATGTCATCATCAATTTCATGAGAATGGGCCAAGCATGCCTCTAAGGGATTGGAATATAATGTAATGAGGGATTTGTCTTCCGCGAATGATTCAATCAGATTTATTTCGTGGACCTTGTCATCAACATCCCGTGGTTGTTTGCATAAATAAAAAATATTCAGCTCAAGTGTCATATTTCCAAAGGACATTTGTACAAGCCCGTTTCTACAATTGATAATTGAATTTGAAGTAGCTAAGAAAGGGCAGCCAAGTATGACAGGAATTTGAGCATCGGTTCCCATCACAGGATGTGTATCCAAGACAATAAAATCTACTGGATAGTAGAATTTATCGACTTGGACGAGGACATCTTCAATCATCCCTCTCGGTACATGAATAGATGTATCAACGAGTTGGAGTGTGGTTTTGGTGGGTTTTAATTCACCTAACCCAAGTTGTTCATAGACCGAGTATGGGATGAGATTGACACTTGCCCTAAGATCGAGCAAAGCTTGTTTTATCTGGTAGTCACCTATGATGCATGATATGGTAGGACTACCCGGATCCTTAAATTTTTGGGGCACCTCTTGTTTAATAATGACCCTCAAATTCTCAGTCAAAAGTACTTTGTTGTGAAAATTGTGTTTCCTTTCGATTGTACACAATTCCTTTAAAATTTTGGCATAGGATGGTATTTGTTTTATAGCATCCAACAACGGAATGTTGATCTTCACTTGCTTAAAAACCTCTAAAATTTTCAGGTTTTTGTCTAAAGGTTTGGGTGAAATCAACCTTTGTGGAAACGGGGCAACTGACTTGTATTGCCTTTTCGGTTCTTTCTCATGAGGAGCGTTGTTCAAGATATCATTTTTATTGGCAATTTCCAGATCATTAGGCTTTGGGGCCTTCACCGGATTAGATTTATCAATTGTTTTGCCACTCCTCAAAGTGGTGATAGCTTGAACATGCTCCGTATTTTGGGAGGACGGGTTGAGGTCTTGTATCTCAAATTGGGTTATTAGGTTAGGGAGAGGTTGGGTAGGAAGTGTGCCTTTCTCCCTAAGATGAGATTCAACTCTAACCATTGAAGTTTTCAACTCATTTATGGCTTGAATTGAATTCTGATTGAATTGTTGTTGTTCTTGTATGAACCCATCTATTTTGGAGAATTGTTCTTGTTATACTCAACTTGAGTCGAGACAAATGTACCCACTAATTCCTCAAGTGTAGCCTTTGGGTTGTTGTTTGCATTCTCTGATGGTCCATTCCTCCAAATGAAATTGGAATGATTCCTCCAACTAGAATTATACGTGTTCGAGTTTTGATTGATGAATGGACTTCATAGTTATTTATGGCATTTGATTGTTCTTGTAGAACTTCCTGGAACGCAGAGATTGTAGGACAATTCTATGTTGCATGTTAGTTACCGGAACAAATTCCACAAATACTCTTAACTTCCTTAGTCTTTTCTCCCTTCCCTAATTCCATGGCAACAACTTTTCTTGTGAGGCTAGCCACATGTGCACTTATGTTGTCTTCTTCGGAGAGGACATAGATTTCTCTCTTTTTTCTTTGTTAGCTTATCTTGGGATTTGCTGGTTTAGTTGTATCCCAAGTTTGTGCATTCTCGGCCAAGATATCAAAGTAGTCCCATGCTTCCTCGGCTTCCTTATTCATGAATTCTCCATTGCACACCATCTCTACGAATTGGCGCATGGGCGAAGTCAGTCCTTCGTAGAAAAAGCTTATTACCCGCCAAATTTCGTAGCCATGATGTGGGCATGCATTCAATAAGTCTTTGAACCTCTCCCAACATTGGAAGAAGGTCTCATCCTCTTTTGGGGCAAAATTCATGATTAGGCGCCTCAACATGTTTGTTTTATGAGTAGGGAAAAACTTTTTAATGAATTCCCTAGTCATCTCCGTCCATGTGACATTGATCTTGGCTTTAATGCATGAAGCCAAGCCTTAGCCTTCTCTTTAAGAGAAAAAAGAAATAGCCTAAGTCTTACAACATCATCAGATACGTTCGCAAAGTGTAACGTGGCTATCACCTCATCAAATTCCTTGAGATGTTGATATGCGCTTTCACTGTCTAAGCCAAGGAACTTGGGAAGGAGTATTCGCTGCATTGGTTGGAAAAATTATGCATGAGGGAGTACTCGCTCTTGCAGGTTGCAAGTGATCACGTAAAGTTCTAGGTCGAAGAACATTCTCAACCCCATTCTCACCCATTTCGGTTTGGCCCAAATTTTGATTGGCCATAGGGTTGGGTTGATTCTCAGCCATACTATTAGACAAAATTGTTGATTATAAACGTCTCTTAGCATGTGGCTCTTTATCAATCCCTTCAACAATTCCCTCTTCACTAATGAGTCGGTTGTTAGAATCTCGAACCCAATGTGGCATGCAAATATAAAAAATGAAAGAAAAATTTAAAAAGTGTTAGAAAAACCTAATTGAAGACTTCTTTGACTCCTAGAATCCCTGAAAAAACAAAATAAAACAAAACAAATAAACTAAGTTAGTAGGACTCCTAAAAATCTTAAATAGAAACTATTTTCAGAAATTTTGCAAAAACCGTCGAAAATCCCTGCGAGCAGCGCCAAAAACTTGTTCGGTTCCCCAAGTGTAGGGTTGCGATGTAGTAATAATTCGATAGAGACCGAGATCGTCTATGAGTTCATGGTCATAGAGACCTATTTATTTTCTTACTATGAACTGAGCCACTTTTTTAAACAAGTCGGATGTCTATGTCCCATTTTCTTTCGGATTGTCCGGGTTGAAGGACTGTCAGGATTTTATTGAGTGGTGCAACTCTGGGTCATTGATCGCTGGAATACACGAACATCGAATGTTGGTCGGCACGACCTAAGGGCCACTCCCATATTTTTATGACGGGTGACTGTTCCTTCCCCAAGTGTAGGGTTGCGATGTAGTAATAATTCGGTAGAGACCGAGATCGATCTTAGGGACTCATTAGGAATTCACAGAATTACTTTTAATATTCTCTACTTGAGAGCTATCTAAACAGATTTTTAGAATTGAATGTATAGAGAATTCTTAAACTAAAGATGAATGTAATCAATATAAAAAGGCACTAGGGGTCTAAGGTTCCACTTGTAGCAACCCTCAATGCATAATTCGCTGTGGTTTCCTAATTACACAACTAGAATCGAAATCAAATCCTATCTAGTCGGATGATAGAGCGGTTGTATTTCACAATTTGTCATATGTGTGATTTTATACATGATTCCCTCAATTCAAGTTAGGACTTGAGCACACTCAATTGCATAGGTCAATCCTAGTTCCAATAGATTAAGGTCACAATCATAACCATCATTAAACTCTGTCACTAAGCATAATTAAATCATAAATTGAACTTCATTCAAATCACATATAACATCAACACATAATTCAGAAATTATTATAATAGGTAGAACTTTGGTTGAAGTTCCCACATGGAAATCCAAGTCTAGAGTGTATTGAATTCGATTCCTCAGAGCGTACAGGTCTAGAACTATGCAAAACAGTTAAGAACTAAGGTAATTCTCCCAAAACTCCATGAGCCATCATAAGATTAAGAAAAACTACTTAGAACTTTATTCAAACTTCTATAAACCATTGTTCTTCAATAATTCCAACTTGAAACTAACATAAAACGAATAAAAGCATCTCAAATTCACTACAAGCTTCACCTCTTAGCCCTAGCTAAGAGGTTTAGCCGTTCATGATCCAAGGAAACATGAAAATAACTAAAATCATAAAACTAGAAAACATAAACTAGGATGAGGTGTGGAACTCCAAATCCGACTTCCACCGCCTCCCACCATCATAGATCTCTTCTAGGATGCTTTTGGAAGAGGCCCTAGGTCCCCTTTTATAGAATAGTGCAGAAGGTTCCGGATTGCGCAAGAAATCCTAGACTACGTAGAGAAAATCGGAGCTTGTAAGACACGTTTTGTTACGCAAACGACCGGTCTGAGCGCCTAGACGACCGGTCGCACGACCAGTCTCAAAAGTGTAAAAACAGTCCAGTGAGTTTTTATAAATTCGAACCCAGAATTTTAATTCAAGGACCGGTTGTTCGCTTCCCCAAGTGTAGGGTTGCGATGTAGTAACAATCTCTGTATGACCGAGGTCGATCCATAGGGACTTATGTAGGAATCCACAAAACACTTTCAATAGTTCTACTGAAAAGCTAACAAATAGATTTGTAGAAGATTGATGTAAATAGTAATTTTGAACTAAACTGAAGGTAATAAATTGATTAAAAGGCACTAGGGGTCAAGGATCCACTTGTAGCAATCCTTGGTGCTCAATTCGCTATGGTTTCTCACTTTCTCAACCAGAATCGAAATTAAGATCTATCTAGTCGGATGATAGAGTAGTTAAACCAAACAATCTGTCATATGTAAGACCAATGTATATGATTCACTCAATGCAAGCTAGGACGAGCATACTCAATTACATAGGTCATTCCTAATTCCAATAGGCTAAGATCACAATCATAACCATCATTAAATCCTGTCACAAGACAAAACTAGATCATGATATGAACTTGATTCAAATCACATGCACAGTCTCACATACTTCAGAATTTTCAGAAAAATAGAACTTTGGTAAGAAGCTCCCACATGAAGATCATAGATCTCGAGCGTATCCCAATTCCTCGGATCATACAGGTCTAGACTAGTTCACAACAATTAAGAACTCAAGCAATTCTTCCAAGCATCCATGAGTCATCATAAGACTAAGAAAAACTACTTAGCACTTGAATTAAACTTCAAACCATTGTTCTTAAATATGAAATCCAACTTAAAACCAAATCAAACGAATTGAAACATCTTAGATTCACTACAAGCTTCACCTCTTAGCCCTAGCTAAGAGGTTTAGCCGTTCATGATCCAAGGAAACATGAAAATAACTAAACAAAACATAAAACTAGAAAGCAAACTAGGAAGAGTTATAGAACTCCGAAATCGACTTCCGCCATCTCCCACTATGCTCAATCCGTTCTAAGATACCCTAGGAACAATCCCTAAGTGTCCTTTTATAGTGGGGAAGCTCCGCAGCGATGAAATCTTCTCGAATTTGCGTAAGGTTACGCAGTGCGCAGAGAAATTCGGAGCTTGTAGAACACGCTCAGTTGCGCAGATGACCGGTCGCACGACCAGTCTGAGCTCCTGGACGACCAGGTCACATGACCGGTCTCAAAAACACAGAAAACGTCCAGATTTTCAGACCCATAAAATTAATTCAAGGCCGGTCGCACGACCGGTCTGAGCAGTGGACGACCGGTCGCAATACCGGTCTTGGATGGTCCAGAGAGCTTTGCAAAGTGGCCTCTTCTGTTAAGTGTTCGGACCGGTCGGACGACCAATCGGACAACCGGTCTTCAGTGTTTTCTTCTGCATCATTTCTTCTCTCCTTTGCTTCTTTTTTCCATCCTTTCCCGCTTAGTCTTTTGATCTTCTTTGCTTGTAAATGGTGTCTTTAAGTCTCCAATTGATGAATCCTCTCTCATCCCTACAATCACAAATCCATGCATTAGATTAGTCTATAATTCATGAAAACCTTGCATAATGAGTGATGAATTGGGGTTAGAATATGCACAATTAAGAGCTCAACACACCCCCCAACCAGCATTTTTCTAGTCCCGAGCAAAACATGCATGAAACAAGGTTCATTCTCCCAACCCAACTCTCCTTTAGAAACCATTCTTCTATACATCCCAAGACACACAAGTATAAGATTCAGAAAAATTAGGTGATAGAGGTTGAAACCATAAGCTCTCAAGACATAATAAGTGTCAATATGAAATTCCCGCTGATTGGTTGATAAATAGAAGAACTTGAACAAGTTCAACCTAGTGTGCATAGTGAAACTTCATCTCATGAGTTTCCAGGATTATCTTCTTCATAGATCTCAAGGTATATAGAGCAACACAAGTCAATACAGGAATTTGCCTTACCGTCCTTTCGACGGCTTTCACACTACGTCCTATTTTTGGCTTTGATTACGGGTAGACCATCCCCCGATTGGTAATAGGTAGCCCTAGTCGGAATTTTCCACTATTTTTTTCCATCATTCCCAATTTCATCCTTCCTTTTCCTTTTTCTTTTAAATTAGATAGGACTTTTAGAAATCCATATCTTTCGTTATTTTTCCATGGATAAGGATGGACAAAGTACCCCGGCTTGGTTTCTCAACACCTTAAATCAAAATCTAGCTAATCCACAAATCACATAATCCCTTCAACCCATGAAAATTGTGTAATGTGAACTAGGTGTAAGAGTGTTCAAATTTTCTATCAATCACATAACTAGGGGAATTCACATATAAAACCATTATGCTAAGAGAAGTTCAAGACTTACAACTTCGTACACTTCGTATCTCCTCTTCTTATACTCATATCATCTCGAATGCATAGAAACAAAGTTTTCCAAAAGAGTTTTGAATTTTAGAGAAATCGAAAATTTTCTACATAATTGCTCGAGATGTTACAAAACGCTGGATTCATCCTAATGATCCTACATCCCCCAACCAAATCTTGCATTGTCCTCAATGTAAAAGATGTGCGAAGAGCAAAACATGAGAGCAATTCTAAAATAAAAGGGAGTGATGAATGATAGTACCTGAGAGAGTGAAAAGTGGAATTCTTCCTCTTTCTAACAAACCTATGAAAAAAATAAAAGCAACAAAATCCTAATCCTAACTACGTTATACCTCCATCAGACTAGGAGATCAATCAGCCTGGTACACAGGATCAGTCAGAGGTATGGACATACCTTCTGAAGGAAACTTCTCAAAGAACGGCTTTAATCGCTGACCATTCGCCTTAAAGATGTTGTCGTTCCTCGGATGTAACAACTCGACGGTCCTATATGGGTAGACAGTTTGCACAATGTAGGGACCGGTCCATCGAGATCTCAATTTCCCAGAAAATAAATGTAGGAGAGAATTATGCAGAAGGACTTTTTGATTAATCGTGAATGTCTTACGAAGAATGTTCTGATCATGGAACACTTTCGTTTTGTCCTTGTAAATTCTTGCATTTTCATGAGCTTCGTTCCGGAGTTCCGCAAGTTCATTTAATTGTAGTTTGCGCAACGAGCTTGCCTTGTCAGAATTAAAATTCATCTTCTTAATTGCCCAATACGCCCTATGTTCCAACTCCACAGGCAAGTGACAAGCCTTCCCATAGACAAGTCTATAGGGAGACATTCCAATAAGGGTTTTAAAAGCGGTATGGTAAGCCCAAAGTGCATCGGTAAGTCAAAGCAACCAATCCTTGCGATCGGGGTTTACCCTTTTCTCCAAAATATGTTTAATCTCCCTATTGTATATCTCAGGTTGTCCACCTGTTTATGGGTGATAGGGGGTGCTCACTTTGTGATTTACGCCATATTTCTTCATTAAGGTTTCAACTGGGCGATTACAAAAGTGAGACCCTCCATCACTAATGATGACTCGAGGTGTTCCAAACCGGGAAAGAATATTCTCTTTTAAAAAATGAATGACTGTTTTATGGTCATTATTCCGGCATGGGATTACCTCGACCCATTTGGACACATAATCAACTGCGAGCAAGATATATACGTTTCCAAAAGAAGATGGGAATGGACCCATGAAATCGATGCCCTGACAATCGAAAATTTCGATTATTAAGATGGGATTGAGTGGCATCATATTTCTACGGGAGATTCCTCCCAATTTCTGACAAGGCTCACATGTTTTGCAAAACTCATGTGTGTCCTTGAACATAGTGGGCCAATAAAACCCATATTGCAAAATTTTGGCTGTGGTCTTCTTAGCCGAAAAGTGGCCACCACATGCCTAAGAATGACAAAAGGAGATGATACTGTGTTGTTCATCATCTGGCACACATCTCCTTATGATTTGATCGGGATAATACTTGAATAAGTATGGGTCATTGTTCGCTTCCCCAAGTGTAGGGTTGCGATGTAGTAATAAACTCGGTAAGACCGAGGTCAATCCACAGGGAAGGAAGTAAACAATGCAAATTATCCTAATAACTAGAATCTAAAGAGGTTTGTGAAATTGGTTTTGAACATAAAATAGAAAATCTGATAATGAAAATATAACTAGAGCATCAAGGATCCACTTATAGCTCTTCTTAGATGCATAATTCGCTATGGTTTCTTACTTTCTCAACTAGAATCGATATTAAGATCTATCTAGTCGGATGATAGAGCTGTTAAACCAAACAATCTGTTATATGTAAGTTCAATGCATAGGATTCACTCAATGTAGGCTGAGCTGAGCATGCTCAATTGCATAGGTCATTCCCCTTTCCAAAAGGTCCAGTTCACAATCATAACCATCCTCAAGTCCCATCACAAGACAAGGCTAGATCATGATTTGAACTTGATTCAAATCACATGCACAATCCATACATATTACAGAAAAACAGAAAAATAGAACTTTGGTAAGAAGTTCCTTTATGAAGATCATAGTACTAGAGCGCACTCCGATTCCTCAGATCATACAGGTCTAGACCGTCACAAACCAATTAAGCAATTAAGTAATTCTCCCAAACATTCATGAGTCATCATAAGACTAAGAAAAACTACTCAAAAGCTTGTATAAACTTCAAACCATTGTTCATAATCATGAAAACCAATCTTAAAACCAATAAAACGAATTAAACAATCTAAGAAAACTATAAGGTTCACCTCTTAGCTCTAGCTAAGAGATTAGCTAATGAAAAGCATATTAAAAATAAAACTAGAACTAAGAAAAGGAAGAAAAACTAGCTGGAGGAGGCTAGGAAGCCTCCTATGACTTGAACTCCTTGCTCCCCCACGTCCTTGGTTGCCCTGGAATAGAAGAGAGCACCTCCTTTTATAGTGCAGCAATAGTACAGCAACATAGCAGAATTTGTTTCGCTTGGTACGGCTTAACCAATGGTTGGATTGCCTTCAAAATTGATTTATAGCTTCCTTGTAATGTGATCTTCCTCATAGATGATTTATATTTCCAAGATTGTTCTCTGAATGGGTCCACCAATCAGATCAACGACCGCCTCTCAAAATCGCGCACTTCGGGTACCTTCAGAACCAGTCATCTTGCTTTCAACACTTCGGAGTGTACAGATGTCGGATTGATCCCAAATTTGGAAGATTAGTAGAAAACTTCCTGCTCTACATGATTGACGGATTAGATTGTCCAAAATGATCCCAGAATGTAGTCCGAAAATTAGAACAATTAGGGCTTTTATAAACTCTGTGCAGTTGGATCTTTCTGGATGGTCCATCTTTCTTTAACCGGTACGATCAAACCACACATCCTTTTGATCTGAAACTTTGTGGTTATTCATATATGGATGTGGTCTAAAATATGGTCAAAGTAGATTCTTCATATCATCAATGATGGGTCACCTGGACCGGCCCAGAGTTGAACAGCGAAATCTGGAACTTTCTGGACAGTTCGTATTGTTTTGGCCACCATGATCAATTCGTAGCTCCGATCGACACGAAACCACTTGGGTTAGTTCGGCGTCGAGCTCCTCTTCGACATGGATGTGTTATATTTCCAAATATCATTAAGATGCGCCCAGAAATATGGTCCAAAAAATTAGAAACGGGAGTGGCCTGCTGTCTGTAATTTGGAAACTGAAATTTACATGGCCGACCGGTCAAGACCGGTCGGACAGGGCTGGCCGACCGGTCACGACCGGTCTGGCCTTCTTTGGCATTACTCCAGCAAGCATGGCCGACCGGTCAAGACCGGTCGGGCTTCCTTGGCCGACCGGTCAAGACCGGTCGGTCTCTTTTTCTTCTTGTTTTCTTCCTTTCTTTCTTCTATTTTCTTCTTTCCTTGCTTCTTTCTTTGCTTCCTTCTTCCTTCGGCCCTCCTTGGGTCTTCATCCAAGGTTCTAAATCAGCTCTTTCCATCATCAATTTGGCGGAGTTCACCCTCAAACCTGCAATCACAAAACATGCATTAGATTTGTCTATATACCATGCAAACCTTGCACAATGAGTGATGAATTGGGGCTAGAATATGCACAATTAAGAGCTCAACAGTCGTCCCATAGGATTTTCGCACCTCATTGAAGAACTTATCCTTATCTTACCTTTTTCCAATGTGTAGGAATTGTACCTGTAGCAAGATAGTTAGCAATGTCCGTATACCATGGCAATTGGGAGACTTCAAAAAGTTGTTCATCAGAGAACATGTCATTGATCGCGGTTGTTTCAGGGAAATCAGTGAGAACAAGGCGAGAGAGATGGTCAACCACTACATTTTCTACTCCTTTCTTATCACGTATCTCTATGTCAAATTTCTGGAGTAGAAGGATCCATCTTAACAACCGTGGTTTAGCATCTTTCTTAGAGAGAAGGTACTTAAGCGCGGCATGGTTAGTGAATATGATGATCTTGGATCCAATTAAGTAGGACCTAAACTTGTCCAAGGCAAAAACTACGGCTAAAAGTTCTTTTTCTGTAGTAGTGTAGTTTGCTTGGGCTGAGTTTAAGATTCTACTTGCACAGTAGATAACACATGGCTTCTTCTCTTTTCTTTGGCATAGCACGGCCCCAATAGCATAGTCGCTTGCATCACACATAATTTCAAAAGGAAGGCTCCAATCAGGTGGTTGCATTATGGGAGCACATGTCAACATACCTTTAATTGTGGTAAAGGCATTTTGACAATCTTCATTCCACTCAAATGAATTCTCTTTTTGAAGTAGGTTACATAAAGGACGAGAGAGTGAACTGAAGTCCTTTATGAACCTTTTATAAAATCCTGCGTGTCCCAAAAAGGACCGCACATCTCGTATGCTCTTCGGTGGTGGAAGGTTAAAGATAAGATCGATTTTTACTTTGTCCACCTCGATTCCATTTTGTGAAACGATGTGACCAATTACAATTCCCTCTTGAACCATAAAGTGACACTTCTCCCAATTCAACACAAGGTTCTTATCTTTACATCTTTTCAACACAGATTTCAAGTGCACAAGGCACTCATCAAAGCTACAACCAAATACTGAGAAATCATCCATGAAGACTTCGAGAATTGTCCCCACCATATCAGAAAAGATACTCATCATACAACACTGAAAGGTGGCAGGGGCATTGCATAGTCCAAACGGCATCCGTCGATAGGCGAAAGTGCCGAATGGACATGTGAATGTAATCTTTTCTTGGTCTTCACGAGCGATCTCTATTTGGTTGTATCCTGAATAGCCATCAAGGAAGCAAAAATGGGAATGACCCGCCAACCTTTCTAAAATTTGATCAACAAACGGTAGGGGGAAGTGGTCTTTCCTTGTGACAGTGTTTAGCTTCCTGTAGTCAATACACATTCTCCAACCGGTAGTGACTCTGGTTGGTACGAGTTCATTATTGGCATTGGCTACGATGGTGATTCCGAATTTCTTAGGCACCACTTGAGTTGGGCTCACCCATTGACTATCGGATATTAGGTAAATAATACCTACATCCAATAGTTTCACCACTTTGGCCTTAACCACATCCTTCATGTTTGGATTGAGTCATCTTTGTGGTTGCCTAGATGTCTTTGCATTCTCCTCAAGGTGTATGCGATGAGTACAAATCAGTGGGTTTATGCCTTTGAGATCCGCAATCGACCATTGGCACTCCTGTGCTCTATTAGAGTGGCAATTAGCCTATTCTCTTGCTCTTCATCCAAGTGGGAAGAAATCACCACTGGATATGTCTCATCTCGACCTAAATAGACATATTTCAGCTCACTTGGTAATGGTTTTAGGTCGAGTGTTGGTGCCTTGATATTGGATGGAAGGGGCTTGTTCTCGTTTACGGGTAAAGGCTTAAATAGGGCCCTTCATCTTTTGTTATCAAGTACCAACATTACATCTAACATGGCCTCCATCTCTCATATTGTGTTATCATTTATCTCATGAGAGTTGGCCACACATGCCTCCAAAGGGTCGGAATATAATGACAAGGGGAATGAATCTTCCACGAATGATTCAATCATATTTATCTCGTGGATCTCATCATCAACCTCTCGTGGTTGTTTGCATAAATCAAATATATTAAGCTCAAGAGTCATATTTCCAGAGGACATTTGTACAAGCCCGTTTCTACAATTGATAATCGCATTGGAAGTAACTAGAAAAGGGCGGCCAAGTATGACGGGAATTTGAGCACCGGTACCTATCACGGGATGTGTATCCAAGAGAATAAAGTCTACTGGGTAGTAGAATTTATCAACTTGGACTAAAACATCCTCAATCACTCCTCTCGGTATACGAATTGATCTTTCAGTAAGTTGGAGTGTGGTTTTGGTGGGTTTCAATTCACCTAACCCAACTTGTTCATAAACCGAGTATGGAATGAGGTTTACACTTGCCCCTAAATCGAGTAAGGCTTGTTTAATCTGGTAGTCTCCTATGATGCATGAGATGGTTGGACTACCCGAATCCTTGTATTTTTAGGGCACCTCTTGTTTGATAATAACACTCAAATTCTCAGTCAAAAGTACTTTGTTGTGAACATTGTGTTTCCTTTTGATTGTGCACAATTCCTTTAGAAATTTGGCGTAGGATGGTATTTGCTTTATGGAATCCAACAACAGAATGTTGATCTTCACCTGCTTGAAAACCTCTAAAATTTCCAGGTTTTTGTCTAAAGGTTTGGGTGAAATCAACCTTTGGGGAAACGGTTCTTTCTCTTGTGGAGTGTTGTTTAAGCTATCATCCTCTTTGGAATTTTTCGGATCCTTAGGCTTTGGGGCCTTCACCGGATTAGATTTATCAATTATTTTCCCACTTCTCAAAGTGGTGATAGCTTGAACATGCTCCGTATGTTCGGAGGATGAGCTTGCGTCTTGTATCTCAAATTGGGTTCTCGGGTTAGGAAGAGGTTGGGCAGGAAGTGTGCCTTTCTCCCTAACACTGAGGTGAGATTCTACTCTAGCCATTGAATTTTTCAAGTCATTGATGGCTTGAGTTGAACTTTGATTAAATTTTAATTGCTCTTGCATGAACCCATCTATTTTCAGACAATTAGTCTTTTTATATTCAGCTTGAACCGATACGAATGCACCCAACATCTCCTCTAGCGTAGCTTTTGGTGTAATGACTAGGAATGGACCTAGTAAAGGTTGAGCTTGAGGGATATTGTTTGCATTTGCAGTGGGTTCATTCCTCCAACTGAAGTTGGTATGGTTCTTCCAACTAGAATTAAACGTGTTTGAGTTTGGAGCACCAAATTGCCGTTGATAACTGTTTATGGCATTTGTTTGTTCTTGTAAGATGTCTTGAACCGCTAAAATTGTGGGACAATCTTGTATTATATGTTGATTTCCGGCACAAATTCCACAAACAATTTCAACGTCATTAGAGTTGATCGTCTCTCCTTTCTTTAATTCCATGGCCTCAACTTTTCTTGTGAGGCTAGCCACCCGTGCACTTATGCTATCCTCTTCTGATAGGACATAAATTCCTCATTTTTCCTTTTGTTGGCTAGTCTTGGAATTTATTGGTTTAGATGTATCCCAAGACTGTGCATTCTTAGTTAATTCCTCCAAATAGTCCCATGCTTCATCGGCTTCCTTATTCATGAACTCCCCATTACACATCATCTCTACGAATTGGCGCATGGGTGAAGACAGTCCTTCATAGAAAAAGCTTATAACCCACCAAATTTCATAGCCGTGATGTGGGCATGCATTTAATAAGTCCTTGAACCTCTCCCAACATTGGAAGAAGGCCTCATCTTCCTTTTGGGCAAAGTTCATGATAAGGCGCCTCAATATGTTCGTTTTGTGAGTAGGGAAGAATTTTTTTATGAATTCCCTATGCATATCAGTCCATGCACCAATTGATCTTGGCGTTAATGCATGAAGCCAACCTTTAGCTTTATTTTTAAGAGTAAAAGGAAATAATTTAAGCCTCACTACATCATCGGTTACGTTTGCAAAGTGCATGGTGGTTATTACCTCATCAAATTCCTTAAGGTGTTGATAGGCACTTTCACTGTCTAATCCATAAAATCTCGGGAGGAGTTGGATCACTCCCGGTTTCAAATTTGCATTCCCTGCATTTTGTGGAAAACTATGCATGAGGGAGTGCTCGCTCTTGCTAGTTACAAGTAATCATGTAATGTTCTTGGTCGGGAAACATTCTCAACCACATTCTCTCCCATTTCGGTTTGGTTTTGGCCCAGATTTTGACTGGCCATCGGATTGGGTTGATTTACAGTCATACCTTCAGACAAAATTGGAGAATTTAGATGTCTCCTAGCACGTGGTTCTCTGTCAATTCCTTCTACTATTCCCCCTTCACTAATGAGTCGGTTATTAGAATCCCAAGCCCAATGTGGCATGCAAATCCTAAAAGAATGAAACAAAAAGGAATTCTTTCTTCCTTCCTTTACTATTCTTTAAGACTGAAGCACAATGTGTCTTGCAATGGCTAGGACAGAAGCAAGGATAGAGACCGATTTCTCCTGGTCAATAGAGGTTCAGAGAACTTCCCACCCACTCTTTGAATCTTTTGAGAAAAGTGCAGAAAAAGAAGAAAGAGGAGTAGAGGAAAGAAGAGAAATCTCTGAGCACAAGGTGATCCAAGACGGTAGTGCCGACCAATAGGAATCAAGGTGGCACAAGGCCTACCTATCAGAGATCCAAAAAGGAGTCTCCACCCACTCTACAAGAGATGAATATAGTAGGGATGAGTAGGAGAAGAAGAAGAGTAAGGTTGGAAAGATAGAACCTGATTTGAGACTTAAGAGGCCTACTTCTTCTTCAACTTCCTAAAAAAAAAATCCCTGCAAAAGAAAAAATCGAAATAAAACAAACTAAGTTAGTATTAGAATCCTAAAAATCCTAAATAGAAACTACTTTTAGAAGTTTTGTGAAAAACCGTCAAAGTCCCCGGCAACGGCGCCAAAAACTTGTTCGCTTCCCCAAGTGTAGGGTTGCGATGTAGTAATAATCTCGGTAAGACCGAGGTCGATCCACAGGGACTTATGTAGGAATCCACAAAACACTTCCAATAGTTCTACTGAAAAGTTAACAAATAGATTTGTAGAAGATTGATGTAAATAGTAATTTTGAACTAAACTGAAGGTAATCAATTAATTAAAAGGCACTAGGGGTCAAGGATCCACTTGTAGCAATCCTTGATGCTCAATTCGCTATGGTTTCTCACTTTCTCAACCAGAATCGAAATTAAGATCTATCTAGTCGGATGATAGAGCAGTTAAACCAAACAATCTGCCATATGTAAGACCAATGTATATGATTCACTCAATGCAAGCTAGGACGAGCATACTCAATTGCATAGGTTAGTCCTAATTCCAACAGGCTAAGATCACAATCATAACCATCATTAAATCCTGTCACAAGACAAAACTAGATCATGATATGAACTTGATTTAAATCACATGCACAGTCTCACATACTTCAAAATTTTCAGAAAAATAGAACTTTGGTAAGAAGCTCCCACATGAAGATCATAGATCTAGAGCGTATCCCAATTCCTCGGATCATACAGGTCTAGATTAGTTCACAACAATTAAGAACTCAAGCAATTCTTCCAAACATTCATGAGTCATCATAAGACTAAGAAAAACTATTTAGCACTTGAATTAAACTTCAAACCATTGTTTTTAAACATGAAATCCAACTTAAAACCAAATCAAACGAATTGAAACATCTTAGATTCACTACAAGCGTCACCTCTTAGCCCTAGTTAAGAGGTTTAGCCGTTCATGATCCAAGGAAACATGAAAACAACTAAATAAAACATAAAACTAGAAAGCAAACTAGGAAGAGTTGTAGAACTCCGAAATCGACTTCCGCCGTCTCCATCGTGCTCAATCCGTTCTAAGATACCCTAGGAATGATCCCTAAGTGTCCTTTTATAGTGGGGAAGCTCCGCAGCGTCGAAATCTTCTTGAATTTGCGTAAGGTTACGCAGTGCGCAGAGAAATCCGGAGCTTGTAGAACACGCTCAGTTACGCAGACGACAGGTCGCACAACCGGTCTGAGCTCCTGGACGACCGGTCGCATGACTGGTCTCAAAAATACGAAAAACGTCCAGAGAGTTTTGGTATTTTTCAGACCCATAAAATTAATTCAAGGACCGGTCGCACGACCGGTCTGAGCAGTGGACGACCGGTCGCACGACCGGTCTTAGATGGTCCAGAGAGCTTTGCAGAGTGGCCTCTTCTGTTGAGTGTTCGGACCGGTCGCACGACCGGTCTTGGATGGTCTAGAGAGCTTTGCAGAGTGGCCTCTTCTGTTGAGTGTTCGGACCGGTCGGACGACCGGTCCTAGGCTATGGACGACCGGTCGGACGACCGATCTTCAGTGTTTTCTTCTACATCCTTTCTTCTCTCCTTTGCTTCTTTCTTCCAACCTTTCCCGCTTAGTCTTTTGATCTTCTTTGCTTGTAAATGGTGTCTTTAACTCTCCAATTGATGAATCCTCTCTCTCATCCCTACAATCACAAATCCATGCATTAGATTAGTCTATAATTCATGAAAACCTTACATAATGAGTGATGAATTGGGGTTAGAATATTCACAATTAAGAGCTCAACACCGGTCGGATGACCAGTCTAAGTAGTGGACGATCGGTCATCGATGGTCCAGCAAGGTTTGCAGTAAAGCCCCTTCTGTTGAGTGTTTGGACCTGTCAGACGACCGGTCTTCAATGTATCCTTCTGCCTTCTTTCTTCTCTCCTTTGTTTCTTTCTTCCATTCGTTGACACTTAGTTCTTTGATCTTTCATATGTCCAAGATGACTCTTTTAACCATGAATTGGTGAAATCCCCCTCTCATTCCTACAATCATAAAACCACGCATTAAAATATTCTTTAAGCTTGAAAACCATGCATAATTAGTGATGAAATGGGGTTAGAATATACACATTTAAGCACTCAACAGTGACCTTAAGAAGGCACTCCGCAACTGCCTCATCAATTCAACCGACGGACTCGTTATCGATGGGTAGGGTATCGACTATCTTTTCATAATGGCAGTCCATAGCATGATATTTTAAGCTTTATTAGAACTCTTTTGATTATAGTTTCTTGTAGTGACCATAGACCCTTGTGGTTAGTCTTGAGCCTCAATTCGGGCTAAACACTAATTGTGCAATGAACATAATCGATACAAAGTTCCTATAATCAGTTGTTGAGTAAGGATGGAGTCTGTTGACTCGTCTTCAGAAGTGATCCCGGTCTCGCACCTTTGTTGATAGCTAATACGCAACAAGAGATAAGAAGAGAACCTGCTCACACATGCATCAATGTGTGGGGCATTGTAACGAGATAAAGGATCTTCGATGTACAATGAATGTAATTGAATGTATATCATATGAGATTAATTGTATGTGATGAATACAATAAAAGATATGTCATGTTAGAATAAATGTGTATGAGAATACAATAGTATGTATGCCATGTGAAGTTGAATACATGTCAAGTTAAATGAATGCTAGATTAAGCAGAGATGAGTGCTGGATTAAGCATAGATGAGAGCTGGATCAAGCATGATGAATGCTAGATTAAGCATGAATAAATGCTAGATTAAGTAAGATAGGTGTTAATGCATGATGCAATCAATATTATCTAGTCACAACTCCATTTCTATACAAATTTGTACTAAAACGATATTCTGGTCATTTCGCTGCCTTGAAAATTCTAAGTAAAAAATCTGAATTTTTTATATATTCACAGATCGACCATAAAATATCATGAATATTTTACTGGACTTTAGTGTTTTAGCATAAATAGGGTATTTCAGATTTTTTAGACAGTTTAGATTCAAAGAAAACCCCTCCAATCAAAAGGCGAACTTTTTGAGGAGTGCCAAAAAGTTACGATTTGTACTTTGGATGGAAAATCAAAATCTTTGTTGTTGGGAATTTACTTTTTTAATATTTTTTATTGAATCCAAATGGGGGTACTTCCTTATTTACATAAATAATTTAAAGTAAATGAAAATTTACATAAACGTTTTTATGTAAATAAGATGTGCAGTGTGCAGTGCAGGTGCAGGTATGCAGTGCAGTGTAGTACAGACAGATGTGCAGTGGAATTCAGATATCGTTCTGTCAAGCGCATGCAGAGGGGAAGCAGGTGCATGTATAGAGGTCATGAGCACATGTGGGGGTTGAAAAGAGAGAGAGTGGGCGCAAGTTGGATTGAAAAGGAGAGAGTGGGCACATATGGGGCTTGAAGAGAGAGAGTGGGTGCATGTGGGAATGAGAAGGGGAGAACTCCACCACTTAGTCTATTTTCCAGACTTTTCCGGCCAAGGGGTAGTGGGCGCATGTCCCTCTTAGAAGTGGGAAAAGTTCCACTACTTAGAATGTTTTGGGATTTCTCTCCCTCTCTCCCTCTGCATTCAGGCTTCGGTGGAAAAATTCCTTTCCGACGAGGGATTCCAGTGAGGAAATCCATTCCTGCCATGGCATCCAGCAAGGGATGGCAGAGCAAGTGCATGTGGTTTCAAGGGAGTGATCTTACCAATGGTCATCAGAGGGCTTGCTATTTATAGTCTACTAATCGGGTCCAGGTCCACGAGGAGAGTTTCCAAGTGCATGTGGCATGCCCTAAGCTCATGTGCCTCCTGGAGATGGGGAAAATGAGCTCTAGGCTCATGTGACCATGCCCCGGGCGCATGTCCCTCTTGGTAGCTTCTAAGCTTAGAAATTTCAGCATTTCAGGTAGAGCGCATGTTTTTTCTGCACTTGCACGCCTTCACAAAAATGGTCATAACTTCTTCGTTATAAATCCAATCTAGATGCTTTTATACTCGTTGGAAAGCTATTTCGCTGATCTACGCAATGGAACTATCATAATAACCTTTAAAAGTCTCTTTTATCTTTAAAAGTGGGCCACAAGTGATAAATACCATCTATAATGTATGGTCTTCGGTGAACAACTCATATCTTCTTCGTTATAATTCGGAATTGGATGATCTTGGACTTATCGTAATCGTGACTTGGTAAGAATTCCCATGACGTATCATTTTCTTTGAACGTATATTTGCCCAATCATCTCTGATTGAAAGTGATCTCTTCACTGATATCTGTCCTCAGACTTAGAAAAAATCAGGATTCAGGCTCCGATTGTTCAATGTACAGCTACCTTTTCTAAGATCAAAGTCACTGACGCTAGAGCACTTTAGGCTTTTAATAATATTACTGAATAAACTTGTCCGCTGGCGAATGGTCAAATGCTATTAATTTCGGTAGTTCCTTACCAATTCGAATCCTTCAGTCAGCTCCTAGGAGGGGGAAAAGGTACTTCGGGGTGCGTATGCAGAAATATGCATCGCACGACGTCCAAATTCTGAGGTTAGGGGTTTTTGGACATTTGGATCATTTGACTGCAATACGCATGTCCAGATTAGCTCCGGAATGACATATTTCAGTTCTGAGTGTGATTGCGTGAGCTACTCGAGCTAGGACCGCATTGACGCTCTACTGTTCACTCCCCAAGTGTAGGGTTGTGAAGTAGTGATAATTCGGAAAGACCGAGTATCGTTCCCACAGAGATTTATGAATGGGTATTCTCAGAATTTGTCTAAAATAACTAGTAATTAAGATCCTATTAAGAACTAAAGCTAGAAAATAGTGATTTGGGTTTAAACAGTGAATGTGTAAGGTAATATCAATCTAAAAAGGCACTAGAGCGCCAAGGATCCACTTTTGATAAGTTTCAATGCATCAACACAACTAGGTCTCTCATAACTCAATCGAAATCGAACTCATATCTCTATCCGATCGGAATATAGAGCGGTTAAATCAACAATTATCCAAAACAGTTGCTCATTCATTGATTCGATTCCCATATTAATACTCAGGCCTTGGGCACACTCAATTGTGTAGGCCAAGCCTCTTTCCAATCTAGTTAAGATTCACAACCATAGCTTTCATCAAATCCTGTCACTAGACTTGATTACAACTAATGATTAGAACTCTAATTAAATCAAAATCAATCAGTAAACAGCTATTTCAGATTATAATAAAAAGATAAGAACTTTAGTTGAATAAGTTCCCACATGAAGATCGGGCCATTGTACACAAGGCAATCAAAGGGTCTACCATGCCCGGAGTCGATGATAGATCAATGAACTATACAAGCATAAACAATGCTCAGAAGGTAAGCTACCAAGCTTAGAATCACTAAGAATCACATGAGCCCGGAGTCACCAAGAGATCAAAGTAAAACCAAACTAGTATTTGATTCAAACTCATATTGAACTAAAATTCTTCAATTAAAACATAAAAGGAAACCTAGGTTGTATCAATCCATCAAAAACAAATCAAAAGCTTCACCTCTTAGCCCTAGCTAAGAGGTTTTAGTTCATCTCTAACATCCTTGAACTAGAAGCCTCTAAAAACATAAAAAACTACTAAAACAGGAAGAAAACTAAGAAACTCCAAGTAGAATCCGTCTCCCAAGCAATCCCCACGTCCTAGCATGCTTTGGTATGAAGAGAAGAAATCCTTTTATAGCTTGGAGGTGTCCATTGGGTAAGAAACTTCCAGATTTTGCGTAAGGATACGCACTTGCGCAGAGAAATTCGGGCCCTGAAATAGAAACCTTGCTGTTTACGCATGTCCGACCGGTCGCACGACCGGTCTGAGCCTGTGGACGACCGGTTGCACGACCGGTCTCAAAACTGCATAATCTGTCCAGAGAGTTTTTGTGTTTCTGGACTACTCTCGACCTGTCTGGCGACCGGTCTAAGAGGAGAAAAAAACAGTCCAAAAAATACACCTAAGACTTGTCTGTCGACCTGTCTGGCGACCGGTCTACAGACAGGTCTAAGAACAAAATTTCAGTTTTCTTCTTTATCTCTTCTCTTTCTTTCTTGCTTCTTTCTTCCACCTTTTGGCACTTGTTCTATTGATCTTCAATGCATATAAAGTGACTCTTTTAACCATGAATTGGTGAAGTCTCCTTCTCATTCCTACAATCACAAATCCATGCATTAGATTAGTCTTTAAATCATGAAACGCATGCATAATGAGTGATGAATTGGGGTTAGAATATGCACAATTAAGAGCTCAACATCTACTGCTTTTCTAACTCCTTCTAGCTTGTTGCTGACTTTGATTGATGTATTGAGTCATCACTTCTTCTTTTATCATTGGTGATATTTTGAGCCCCAACAAGTGCCCCCCGGTGCGCTGCATTGGGCGTTTATGCTCTACCAGTGCAGTGCACCGGTTCCTAGGCTCGAGTATATAAATCAGATCCAGCCAAACCATTTCTTTCATTTTTTTAACAGAGTGTGTTTCCTCCCTTTTCAATTCTATAGATTTCATCTGAGTGTTATTATACCATGGAGGTATAAGGATCTTCTGGTTCTTCTTGCTTCCCTTTGGGATTTTGCTGTCCTTCTGGTTTTGCAGCCGCAACTCTTGTATTAATGCGTCGTGAAGGTGAAATACTGATTTAACTTGTATTTGTGAGACTGAAACTTCATGCCTTCTAATCTTGTTATCTTCTAATAGTACTTCCGTCTTTGTCACTTCCTTATTAGTTATATTGACTTAGTTTATAGTGTAGCAAATTCATTGTGGTGTGGGGTTAGTTTCACTCGTTGTTAATCCCTTGGAGTATTCGACCGGTAGGTGTATGAATCCATAATCCCGGCTCTTTGATGATGCTGATGGAAGATCCATAGAATTCTCTACTTGGTGTTGGTGACATATATGTATAGCCCCATAACAAGCGATAATAAAAGACGTATAGAATCCTGTAGGTGTTGATAAGGCCAGATATATATAATCCGGTAGCTGAGGATGACGACATATATATGTAATATGATAGCTAGAGATAATGAAAAATATATATAATCCAATAGGTGGAGATGACGACAGATATATGTAGGAGCTTATAACTAATGTCGATCAGAGGAATGTAGGTAGAGATCCATGACCGATACTGGTAGGATATATGTATATGAAGATCCATGACAATAATGACGGAATATATGTACACGCTAGTTTGCAAGTGATGTCAATAGAGTATACGTATAAAGATTCATGGCTGATACTAGTGGACGAGATATACATCAAAAAATGTATAACTGTTGTTGAAGAAAGGTATGTGGAAGCCTATAATCGATATTGGTAGTCGACATATAGAAGTTTTGTAATCGCTCCTAACAGTTGATATATAGAAATCCATAATCGATATTGGTCGCTCGACGCACGTATGACAAGCTATGGAGCTTCCTTCTTCTGCTTTGTATTTTCTTGAACTTCTTTTGCTCTATTTTTTCTTAACGTGTTCTATCTTGTGAGAGGATGGACATAAGTATCTTGTACGAGTTTGCATGATAACTAGTGGGCTTATGATGTGATGTTCAAGTTCAGGTGACAATGTGATGATCGTACTATTATGATATTGAAATCATGCTCTATGCAACAGTTTATCATTTCATGTTTATTGTGTTGGTGTAATGTATATAAGTGTTGTGCTAATTTTAATAACAATAACAAGAGAAGTGATAAATGAATAAAGAGATGCATATGCAACAAGGCAAATGTATTGCAAGAAGATAGGTATTTGGTAAAATCACTTCCCTTCTGATTCTGCCGGTGCTCGTTTGTATGTCATTACTTTGGTAAATATAAAAGCTTATTATGCTCTACACTCACCTCCAGGGATGTAATATCAAGTCCCACATCTTGACAATATAAGATTCAGTTTATACTCGTGACATGGAGTATCGTGGTCTAATCATAATCAATCATTGCTTGAGAGATTAAATTCAGTTTAGACTCATGACATGGAGTATTATATAGGATTCAGTTTAAGCTCGTGACATGGAGCATTATATTGGGATTGCTGGCTTGCCCTCGGTAATTTCATCTCTATACTTGGGCTTCTCACCGTGTGTCAGGCTTGCCCCTAGTGTATCTGACTCATAGTCTTACAAAGTAATGTTCTTTAGGGAACCGGGCATATAAAGGAATAATCATCACATATAAAGACTTGAATTTATAAAGATATCTTGCTGAAGAACACTTTCATGCCCTAGAAATCCATATAGAAGGCCATCTAACTGTAGTCCTCAATCATATACTCTCATTGTGAAACCATTCATAAGAGAAAGTCATAGATGCTCCGATGTGAAGTGACATATACTAAAATGCTCTGCCCCTCTTCATATGAAACCATATATATAAAAGACCGATAACTCTTAATTGCTCATGTAGAGTAGAAGAATGCCAGAATGACATAATGATAACAAGAAGACCACTGATGAAATGATAATATGAAGACATTGCATCTCATGTGGATCTTCTATAGAATATTATCCTCTTATCGGACTGGATTGATCTAAAAATTCTGAAGATATGATTACGATCAATGATTATGATTAAACATCTCAAATTGATGATTGATACTAGCATCGTCAAATGATTAGGACAACTAAGAGATTTAGTTTGATCGAGTGATGTAGATACTTGATTCATGGGATGTTGAGATCTTTCTCGATGATATAGTGATTTCATTTTGATCTGATTGATGTAAGGATTTCGTTTCTATATGGGGGTTTCGTGTTTATATGAATCTTTCATATTTGATCTGATCGATTGATTGATATTCATGTGGTTCAGTTTAACCTCATACTCTGGAGGGATCTGGTGTAGTTTAGCCTCATACCTTAGAGGGATCTGGTGTAGTTTAACCTCATACCCTAAAGTGATTTGGTTTAGTTTAACCTCATAACCTGAAGGCTGTATGGTTCAGTTTATCCTCATAACCTGGAGGTTGTATGGTTTAATTTATCCTCATAACCTGGAGTATTTTCTCAACTCATTTAGACTTGGGGCGCAAGGGTATATTTATTTCTCAACTCGTTTAGACCCCGAGCTAGAGCTGTACACGAACCGAGCTAACTCGAAAAGCTTGCTCGACTCGGCTCGAAAAAGCTCAGTTTGGCTCAATTCAGAGGATGTATCAAACCAAGCCAAGCCGAAATGTGGGTTCATTGGAAAGTCGAGCTAAGCCCGAGCTTGACCTGAGCTTGGTTCGGCTCGGCTCAGCTCGTAAAAGGCTCAGTATATTTTTTACTTAAATATATATAATCAAAAATATTTTTTTTCACGCCCGCCCTTTCGTACTCGCCCGCCCACCCCTAAAAATTTAAAAAATAAAACTCCCTCCCCTCCAGCCAAATTGACCTCGCCCGGCAGCCCTGGCCTAACCAGCGAATCCCTCTGGCCGTCAGCCTCACCTCCTCCCTCTCTGGCTCTCCCTCATCTTTGATTTCTCTCCCCACTCACCCAGCCTCACCTCCTCCCTCTCCAGCTCTCCCTCATCTCTGTGGCTTTACCCAACGCTCGACTACTATACTCGAATTCAGGCTCGAAAGCTTGAAGCTCGGACAGGCTCGAACAGGCTCGAAAGCTTATCCAAACCAAGCCAAGCCCACCACCTGGGCTTGAGGACCAACCCGAGACAAGCTCGAGCCCAGGTCACCCGCTGACCAAACCAAGCCAAGCTGGTTAAAGCTTGGTTCGGCTTGGCTCGTGTACACCTCTATCCGGAGCGCAAGGGTATATTTATTTCCCAACTCGTTTAGACCCAAAGTGCAAGGGTATATTTATTTCTCAACTCGTTTAGACTCAGAGTGCAAGGGTATATTTATTTCTCAACTGTTTAGACCCAGACTGCAAGGGTATATTTATTTCTCAACTCATTTAGACCCGGATTGCAAGGGTATATTTATTTCTCAACTCGTTTAGACCCCGAGCTCAAGGGTATATTTATTTCTCAACTCGTTTAGATCCAGAGTGCAAGGGTATATTTATTTCTCAACTTGTTTAGACCCAGAGTGCAAGGGTATATTTTTTTTCAACTCGTTTAAACCCGTAGCTCAAGGGTATATTTATTTCTCAACTCGTTTAGACCCGAAGTGCAAGGGTATATTTATTTCTAAACTCGTTTAGACCCGAAGTGCAAGGGTATATTTATTTATCAACTCATTTAGACGCGGAGCTCAAAGGTATATTTATTTCTCAACTCGTTTAGTCCCGGAGTGCAAGGGTATATTTATTTCTTAACTCATTTAGACCTGGAGTGTAAGGGTATATTTGCGCTTATGCAAAGTTCAGTGACTTGGTGCCTATACAGAGTTTAGCGAGATTTGCGCTTATGCAGATTTCAGTGGCTTGGTGCCTATACAGAGTTTGGCGAGATTTACACTTATACAGACTTTAGCGACTTTGTGCCTATGCAGAGTTCGACAAGATTTACGCTTATGCAGAGTTTAGCGACTCTGTGTCTATATAGTGTTCGGCGAGATTTGCGCTTATGAAGAGTTCAGTGACTTGGTGCCTATACAGAGTTCGGTTAGATTTACGCTTATGCAGAGTTCAGTAACTTTGTGCTTATACAGAGTTCGCCGAGATTTGTTCTTATGCAGAGTTCACCGACTTTGTGCCTATACAGAGTTCGACGAGATTTACGCTTATGCAGAGTTCAGCGACTTTGTGCCTGTACAGTGTTCGGCAAGATTTGCGCTTATGCAGAGTTCAGTGACTTAGTGCCTATATAGAGTTCGGCGAGATTTGCGCTTATGCAGAGTTTAGTAACTTTGTGCCTATACAGAGTTCGACGAAATTTGTGCTTATGCAGAGTTCAGCGACTTTGTGCCTATACAGAGTTCGGCGAGATTTGCGCTTATGCAGAATTCAACAACTTTGTGCCTATACAGAGTTCAGGGAGATTTGCACTTGTTAACGTCAAATTTTGTAACAAGATCCTCCGGTCGTTCACCTTCTCTCCAACAGGGATTTCCTCCGCCAGACCTGTAAGAAGACAGAAAGCAACTAAGGGTGGCTGGTGTCCAGCCGTTAGCCCTCCGATGCTTAAGTCAGGTAGAGCAAGAGAATAACCAGGCAAAACGAGGCTAGAGATTGAATATTGTGTACCTGTATCTTAATGGAGTCTTCTCCTTATATAGATCTGGAAGGGTCCAATCTGTTACGTAAGATATCGAGATCCCGCTGATTTTGTGGGATAAGATCCTTATCCTTAGAGAAGAGATCTAACCCAATGACTTGCATGTCTTGACAATCACGTTCCTTGATAGCAATCCCTTGAGATTCGGAACCATAAGAGAAGATAAGCCCAAAATCAGCCTATACGGGCTGCTGGTGCTGAAGGCTAAGGAGTGTCACCACAGAGAAAGATGCTCGCATGTTGGAAGATGGTCGCGAGTCCAAGTGCTTGCTCATTTAGATGTAACACCTTTCAACGACTTGTGAGAAGGTCTGCTCGCAGGAAAAACACAACTTCTCGAAGCTTTGGTAGTCGGGCATCGTTTTCCTAATATACGAGCCTCGAGTGTGCATCAGAACCTGGGCCCTCATAATGAGGTAAATCCAAACCTCAGGTGGACCACATTGTAGGAAATAGTGGTCATTGATGCCCACCTTTGAAACCTTCCGTGGGGCCATTGTAATGTTTAATTTTCCATCCAACCAAAGGCCATGGGGCCCATCTTGGGCTCCCACCTTGATACACCTTGATAGATGTGTTGTATACATTGTTGTCCACCTTGGCCAGGGCATGGGGCCCAGTTTTGGGTGGGCCACACGTAGAAAATAAGGGTGGTTGAACGCCTACCATTGAAAACTTTACAGGACCCATCTGTTATGTTTATTTGCCATTCTTCCTGTTCATATGTCACCCAGCCATGGGTGGGGTTCCACACGTGTGGTGTGCGGGCCCCACCATGGTGTTTGATTGCCATCTCACTTGATTAGTGGGAAAGCACAAATACCGGGTTGATCCCAAACTGTTGGGGCCCATTGATGTATGTGGCTTCCCCACTCCTTTGTGCGGTTATACCCAACCACGGGTCCACCTTGTTATGCATGTGTTCTATGCACGTCAGCCATTGGCCTCCATGGTGTGATATGTATGTCGGCCATCCATAAGGACCGCCTTAATTTTGTGCTTGATCCAAACCATCCAAATGAATGGACCCTAGCATGTTATGTACATGATGGCCTTAGGACCACCTCAGTGTACGTGTTCGAATGACCGCGTTGTCCATCCCGTGGATCCACCTTGATGATTAGTTGTGTAAACCCTTATTGAAAGGTCATCCTTAAAGTTTGCTTGATCCAAGTCACAGGGCTACCTTCTTAAACTCACCCTGTTGAACCGTCTTGTCAATTCACCTTGTTAACTCACCTTGTTAACTCACCATGTTGACCCGCCTTGTCAACCTGCCTTATTGACTCACCTTGTTGACTCACCATGTTGATTGATCTTGGTAACTCAGCTTGTATACTCATATGACTCACCCCTTCTACCCTTGTACCCAACTATTAAAGACCACCATATCGTGTATATCCCATCCACACCGTCCGTTTACCTTTAGGGCGAGTGTGGGGCTCATCCTTGACGTTCGTATGTCATCTAGGCCATCCATTATATGGAGCCTATCTTGTAGTATGAGGTTAGACCTGTCGTCCTTTTTGGACCTCATTGTATTAACCATCTATCTCATATTACCCTACCATGTATGATTCTCTGTCATGACCTGTCTATCTTGCAACCCGTTCTATGACATTCCTTTTACGGACCATTATTGTGTTTATCTCAATTGTACTACAGGATTATGGGTCTCGGCATGATTTTGGGTATTCTACTCTTTCCGCTCAAGTAGGTTCTACCTTTGATGTATCGGTAGTGTATTCAATCATTTTCTTTCCATTTGGGTTATTTGAATGTTGAAGGTTAATCCACACTGTTCAGTTGTTGGACCATCTGTGTTGTTGTATACCATCCATTTAGAGTCGTATCTCTTTATGTTTGCTTGTATTATAAGTGAATTATCTTTTTATGCTATTTTTAGTATGTCTGTTGCCACACGTAGTGTTGTTGGAATACTCATATGTGATCTTTATACTATATGCTTCGACGACCACCATGCATGTGTAATGAGTATGCATCCCGAATCACCATTGTTAGTTGGGGACCATTAGGGCATAAACGCATTCATAAAGCATTCGAGATGTAGTCGCGCAAATGTAATTCACGTGCTCTCTATCGCAAACCTCTCCAATAGGTATGGGACTATTCGAGGACAAGAATCTATCATCCTGACTTACACTGTATGGTAGGAATAGCTTAGTATACCTTGTAGCCCTTGGTGCGAGATTCCCTGGCTAGCGACATCCCGCACTATGACTCGATCATTCATATGTGTCCCCTCATCTTAATCATATCTCAAATAGGTTGGACTAGATTGATTTATTGCCATCGTGGTAGATGGACTACTTGTTGGCACTCATACTATATACTTGACTCATGCATCATGAATTTGGCTCATCTGATTGTCTTGTATCAACCAGCCATATCGGTCGTGATTGTCATGCAGTTCATTACCAGCTGACGGTGACATTGTGTTTGAGACCTTATAGTTTTATGGTGCTCTTTGGAGACTTGCACGGGCATGTCGTCCCGCGTTTGTATGCATGGTTGCATTTCGCACCGTCTGCTTGTGCTGCATATAGCATGGTTACTACATTGCGACCATAACTCCATCGTGGTTTGCAGAACGCCGGAAATATGTGATCTTTAAACTGGATGCCAAAGATGTCCCTAGGTGAAAGTCCCTGATCCCGTTGGTACCAAGGTGGGTGATCCATTCAAGGATCGGGTGGTTGAATCATACACCAGTATGCCGAATACCAAACGGCGGTGTTTTCCACTGCACGTGGTCAGTTTGAAAGGAGGTCTGACCTAACCTGCCAGAAGAGTGTTGGCAAAGTGGGTTGAGTTTGACCAGCTGTGAGTAGGTCCGCTATTGCACCAGATAGGCTTTGGCATTCTACTAGTGAGTAGTGAGGTCTGTGAGACCCCGGTGATGTTCCGCTTCAGAGATGGTATTGGTATCACTGTATGGTGTTGGACGGTCCTGACGTGGGCGGGTGTGATGTGGGCGGGGCTGTAAGCCTGGGCGAGCTACCACACTGGGCGAGCTACCAGTTCCAAGTCCTGCATTGCTTACGTGATTGCGTTATGACTGTTCGTATCTGGACCACTGTACTGAGAGGTGGTGATTTGCATACATGCATTGGATCATTGCATGTGACATTAGGCCCCGTAGGCCATTGCATAGTATGAGTATATAGCCTTGGTAGGCCGGTTACCTGTATTGCACGCTTGCATAGCCATGGTAGGCTAGTTATATATATTGCATGCTTGCATAGCTGTGGTAGACTGGTTATTCATATCACATGATCGAGTAGCCTAATTAGGCGAATTCTTGGTTTAAAGTTCTCATCATGCTTTACTGCTTACTCTGATATTTATCATGCTTGTCATACGCATTGCGCATGCACACACGCACTCACAAAGCTTCATTCGAAGCTTATGCGCGTTTGTTACGCTGCAGGTTATACCAGAATGTATCAGCAGCGTTGAGTTGGAGTTGGGAGTGCAGAAGCAAGAGGTGCCGGATTGTGCACAGTTTTTGTATTTACGCATTGTGTATTTACTTTTCAGTACTGTATTTAAACGATATCATTTAGTGGAAATATTGTGTTTGTCTTTTATGGTACTCATATGGTGATGCTCATGTTTAAAAAAAAAAATTCAGACCCTAAAATCCTCCTTGTGGTATCCCAGGATCGGAACCTGACATGTAGGGTTAGGATCCGAGATCGGGGTACTATGGAGGCTGCCACCTCTGAATTCGGGTTACAGCAAATGGACGTCAAGAATCGAATTTGGGGCGTGACACCGACCTGGGCAGTCGGAAGAGCCCTAGATCAAGTGTCGAAAGACCGACCTGGGCAGTCGGAATGACCCTAGACTAAGAGTCGAAAGACCAACCTGAGCAATCGAGGAATAACCCTAGACCAAGAGTCGAAAGACGGACTTGGGCAGTCGGAATGGACAAAAGAATCGGACCAAAACGCGAAGTGTCCAGAGGTCACCTCTATATGTCAACCTGTATACTTGGCAGAGCCTACGAGCCACCTTACCAGGCCGACCTCATGCAGTTAGCCAAATTCAAATGTTAGCTCATCCATTTCTCTTTACTCCCATGCTGAGCAAGTCAGGCCTGCTTCTGTTATGGGTAAATCCGAGCTGACCTCAGGTCACGGGGAAAGCCCATAGTCTAACAGGCCCAGGTACAGGTCCTTAAATCTGACCTAAGACTTGGCCGATGACCTCACGACTTGAGACCTCTAGGACGACCTGAGGCCTGATGACCTGACGACCTGAGGCTAGGCCGATAACTTAACGACCTGAGGCTAGGCCGATGACCTAACGACCTGAGACCTCCAAGACGACCTGAGGCCTAATGACCTGACGACCTGAGGCCTGATGACCTGACGACCTGAGGCTAGGCCAATGACCTAACTGACCTGAGGTTAGGCCGATGACTTGACGACTTGAGACCTCCAGGACGACCTGAGGCCTGACGACTTGAGACCTCTAGGATGACTTGAGACCCGATGACCTGACGACCTAAGGCTAGGCCGACGACCTGACGACCTGCGAGATCTTAGGCTTCATCCAGGAAAATAGGCGAAAGATCTGAAGAATCGTAAGGGAATACGGGAATATCTCCTATAACTACGGAACAGCCCAAGAATCACGCTGATCCGAGAATCCCTCTCCTGAAATCAAGGCTTCAAAAAGGGAATACAACTCTGCAACCTAAGTCTATAAATTAACGCGTCCTCTTCATTATCAAGAGACGAGACAAAAACTGATATAAAGAGAGATATTTAATCTTTCGAGATCCAACTAACTTAGGCATCGGAGGGCTAGCAGCTGGACCCCAGCCACCCCCCTTAGGTTTCCTTTGTGCTTTACAAGGTCTAGGAAACCTTCAGTCCAGATCCAGACCGCACACCTATAGGAGATCAGTTGCATCCATCCGTCCAGGTTGGAGGTCACCTCATCTCATCTATTGACTATTTTTCAGCATCAACAATCCTCTCTCTCTCTCATGTTTACTCCTGTAGCAACGTTTACACCGGGGGGGGGGGGGGGGGGACAAAACTCTTCTTTAAGAAAAAGTGGTGGGGTGACCTCCATGAATTCTCTCCTTTTGCTTGCATTGCTATGGCGTGATCTGCGGTTAAAGGAAGATTGAGATATTCCTTCGTTGTCCAATCAATGACAAAGAAGGGATCTGATGTATGATCCTCGAGCTGAGGATAAACACACGGGAGATATGGATTTGTAATCTAGACCGTTGATCTGTTAGGCCCTACTGCAGCTTCCTGATTTAGACCATCCAATCTTTGGACGTCTCTATTGAAAGTGGAGCTAGTCTATTTTTCTTCTTAACCGTCAAATTTCAGCTGGCTAATCAATGAAGGGTTAAAATTGTTAGTGGATGTCAACTATATGATTAATGGCCCGCATCCTTGCATAATATACAGAAGAGTTTTCAACTCCAACCAGTGGGGCCCTTAGATGAGTACTCCAGACCATTTGCTCCGTTGTGGCCCACTGTGGATGCACTATGCCTCCGAGCTTTTCATGACAGGACAATTTTAACCATTCGATTTGCTATCGACGGTCAACTGGAAAAGGTATTTGGGTGATTCTCCTTCCAGCGGACGTAAATTGTATCACAGGAATCTCTGTAGGCCCTACACAGCTTCCGACCATAGGAACTTCCTCTGCCCTTCCAGCGGGTCAGAAAGGACCAATGGCCCTACTTCTATGGTAGACGTAGTGAAATTATATTGACTTAGGTAAATAATTCTAGAAAGATGGAAACGTGTCAAAGTCAAAAACCATTCATTAGGTAGCTTGCAACGCAATCATGACATGTACCAAAAAGTATCCTATATTTATATGTTGACTTAGCCCCACTCGACCTTTTACTCAGCTGCCCCTTCTCCCTCTCACATGTGCTCCGCCTCACTACACGAAAGCTGACTTGGAATGAATGACTCCTCAGATGCAAGATGTAAATACTTCACTACTGATAAACCTTTTCAGGTGTAAATACACCGGCACCTTTAGGATAGTAATAAACTGAGTGTAAATTCTATCAAAATCTCCAAGTAACATAAAAAAGTTTGACTTTTTTAGTCCCTGACGGGCATTAAGGAACACATGTCAGACAGATTGAATGTCCTGTATCTACTATAATGGGCTCCATACACAATGTAGAGGGTTCTTAGCGTTGGATGTTAATACCAACTGTTTTTTCTTTGCGTGGCCCACCTAATGATCAAATTTGCCTATTTCTTAAAGGCTCAGGGAGAGCATCAAAGAACACACATGATAGGAGAATTAGTTGTTTTAATTTGTATGGTGTACATCAACCATAGTGTGTTATATTTTTTTTTCAATCTTTACCTATGATATAAAATGTATGCTTTGCCCCTAAAAGAAAGGGAGCTTACCTGCAAAGCGTTATAACTTACAAACACTGCAGATAACTTTTATCATCCAACCACGTTCCTATAAAGTATTTACATGATTAATAATTTACAGTCTTCCAACCAGGAGCAGATAATGTGAGCCCCGGACTCACCCAAGACGGAGCTGGTGCAGCCCTTACCATGGGGCCTACCTTGATGTATGCATTCTATATCATGTCCATCCATTATTCCATATCATTTTAGAACATTACCCAAAAATGAAGTAGATCCAATTATGAGGAGGACCATACCATAGGAAGCAGTGGTGATTGAATGCTGACGCGGGGAGGATGTGGTAGGTCGATCACCATCTCCCTAACCAGATAATCCTCGTTTACACGAAAAGAAATAAAAGGATAAAAAGAGAAAATTAATTCCCAATAAATGTTTATGACAGATTGAATGAATAGAAACGAAATTACAATGCATATAAATAAAAAACTAAACCCTAGGTAAATTACCAGACTCTAACTCAAACTCAAACTCCTAGAAAACGCAACTTACTATAAATAGTAAACTTACTATTTATAGAAGTCTCTCAATCCAACTAGAACTCTTGGTTTTTGGCCAAAAATTGAAAGTTTTCAAACGGGTCCAACTACGTTGTTCTACTAAATATTCTAAGCCATTTTCATGTTGGACAATAACTCTAAAACCCTACGGATCAAAAGTTATGATCGAATTAAAAATTACTATAAATAGTAAAATTGAAAATAAACTAGCTTAATGACCGTTGATCTGGTCAAATCTCACGATTCCGGCATGGGCAACTCGTCATAGCAGGGTTGGGTGGCTAAAGTAGCTCGTGCTACCCAAAAATCATATATTATATGTCCAAAAACTCATTCCGAATTGCGAGATATGACTGTTTATGATCCTGACAGTCTGGATCGCTTTCGACTTCAACCAGTCTTCTTTTGGTCCATCTAGGCCATGGAATAATCAGCGATCTGTTCTACCTCACTCTCCTCCACTTCGAAAGAACTCGACCCCAAGTTCCTGTCCAGCTTTGGTTTATGATATTCGTACAGATCTGCCACGTTGAAAGTCCTTGAAATCTCCATGTCATCTGGAAGATCAACAACGTAGGCATTGTCATTGATCCTACGAATGATTGGTACCGATCCATTCTTCTTATGCTTCAACTTATTGTAGGTCCCGGTAGGAAATTGCTCTTTACGTAGATAGACCATCACCTAATCACCTATTTTGAACACTTTGGCACACCGATGCTTGTCGGCTGCTTCTTTGTATTTCTCGTTTGAAGTTTGTAACTTGTTGCGCACGTCTATATGTATGTTCATGATTCGGTCCGCCATATGTTCAGCTCAACGCTCATGCGTGGAAGCTTGGTCCAGGGAACCAAATCAATTGTGTGACGAGGCATGCACCCATAAAAAATCTGAAACGGGAATTTCTCTATTGATCCGTTTACCATGTTGTTGAACGCAAACTCCGCTTGAGCCAGGGCAATGTCCCACTGCTTCGGCTTATCACCTGAAAGGCAACGAATGAGATTCCCAATGAGTGATTTACAACCTCAGTTTGTCCATCTGTTTGCGAATAATAAGCACTGTTAAATTGAAGTCGCGTACCGAACCAATTCCACAAGGCTCACTAAAAATGGCTAACGAACTTCGTGTCCCGATCTAACATGATTGTCTTAGGAATCACATGTAGTCGCACAACCTCTCTGAAGAAGAGGTTCACAATGTGTGCCGCATCAATGGTCTTCTTGCACGGAATGAAGTGTGTCATCTTGGATAATCGGTCGACTATCATGAACACTGAGTTCATGTCGTGTTGTATTCATGGGAGCCCCAATACAAAATCCATAGATAAATCCTCCCAAGGGGCATCTGGCATAAGTAATGGTGTGTAAAGACCTGTATTTTGAGATTGCCCCTTAGCTGTCTGACAGATATGACACCATTGTACCGCCCTTCCAACATCACGAGCAAGTTGTGGCTAGTAATACCACTCTTCCACCAACGCTCTAGTCTTATCTCATCCCACATGACTACTAAGGCCACCGTCATGTAGCTCGATAATAATTTTGTCCCGCAACGAGCTTTGCAGAATGCAAAGTCGATTCCCTTTGGAGAGGAAACCATCCTAAATTAAAAAGTCACTCCGGTGACCCTCTTGGCACTTTGTCCATGCATTTGCAAAATTCTCATCATCGGCATAAAGTTCCTTAAAGACAGTCGAATCCGACCACCTCATTGCTCACGGTGATAAGAAGGGATGCACGTTGGCTAAGTGCATCTACTACCTTATTCTGCTGCCCTGACTTGTGTTTCAGAACAAACATGAATTTTTATAAAAACGAAATTCATCTAGCATGCATACAATTCACATTAGTCTGAGTATTAAAAAATTTTAAAGCTTAATGATCAGTGTACAGTATAAACTCCCTTTGAATGAGATAGTTGTGCCAATGACGCAGTGCCTAAACCATTGCGTATAATTTAAGCTCATAGGTTGACCACTTCTGTTGTGCATCGCTGAGTTTCTCACTGTAGAAGGCAACTGACCTGCCCTCATGAGAAAGGACTCCCCCAATGCCGACATAAAATGCGTCACATTCTACCTTAAACAACTTATCGACATTGGGGAGTACCAAGACTAGTGTAATGGACAACCGATGTTTGATTTCTGCGAAACTCTTCTCTGACCCTTCGGTCCATCGAAACGGACCCTTCTTCATACAGTCAGTAATCGACCCGATGATACTGCTAAAGTTCCACACAAATCGACGATAGAAGGTCGCCAACCCATGGAAACTTTGTACCTCATGAATGTTCGTCGGAGTTGGCCAATCTCGAATTGCTAGAACTTTCTCTTCGTCCACTCGGATACCCGTGGACGACACAATGAATCCCAGAAACAATAATCAATCAGTTAAGAAACTAAACTTTTTCATATTTAAGTATCATTTGTTGTTGGCTAACACTTGTAGCACTTCTCTAAGGTGGGTCATGTGCTCCATTTCATTCTAACTGTACATTAGAATGCTGTTTACGTCGAATTTGGTAACAGGATCCTCCAGACGTTCACCTTCCTTCCAGCCGCCTTCCCTCCAAACCTGAAAGAATATAAGAGAAAACTATGCGTAGCCGGCGTCCAGCCATTAGCCCTTCGAAGCTTAAGTCAGATGGGACATGGTTGTAAAGTAAACGGCGGGATATGAGCTTAGAGATTGTGTACCTTCTTCATCTATGGGACCATTCATTTATATAGATCCAGGTGATCCAATCTATGACGCAAGCTGTTAAGATCACTGCTGATTTTAGGGGATAAGGTGCTCATCATGTTAATCCATAGATAAAGGGATGACCTAACGACCTTGGACATCTAACTGATTACGCCTCTTGTTGGAGATGCTCAAAGTTATGGATAAGGATGAACCAACACCTATCTATACAAACTGATGTTGAAAGGTAGCGACTATTTGCCTCGAAGGTAACCTCGTTTAACATCTTAAAGCGGGATGCTCGCATGTTTGGGAGTGTATACCATACTTTTACGATATGCGACCCTCGACCATTAGGGCTCGCAGGTTCGGGAGTTGTATACCGTACTTTTACGATATACGAGCCTCGACCATGAGGGCTCACAGGTTAAACACCATAAAAAAGTCACTCACGGGCCTTGAGTTTTTTATATCTTCGACCACCGCTTTTTTACTATAACAAATGCCATCAAAGTATACGACAAAAAAAACGACAAATGAATGACTTTAACATTTGGTTCATTAAATGCATTAAGGTGCTTGGTGCGTTTGTTAGACCAAAGAGCATAACTAACCACTCATACAACCATTCCTTGGTCTTGAAGGCCGTTTTCCACTCATCACCTGACCTAATACGGATTTGATGGTATCCACTCCGTAAGTCCAGTTTAGAGAACACCTTAAAGCCCTTAAGCATGTCAAGTATGTCATCCAACCGCAGTATTGAAAATTGATATTTACTATTATTTTATTGATCGCACGGCTATCGATACACATGAGCTAAGTTTCATCTTTCGTTGGGGTTAGATGCGCCGGAACGGCACACGGGCTCATGCTCTCCTTAATGAGACCCTTACGGATCAGTTCCTCCACTTGTCCCTGTAGAATCTCACACTCTTTCGGACTCATCCGATAGTGCGGTTGGTTGGGCAAACTGGACATTGGGACAAGGTCGATGTAATGTTGTATGTCTCGCATGGGAGGCAACTCATCAGGTAACTCTTCGGGCCAAATACTTCAAAATTCATCTAGTAATAGTTTAAGGTGTTGAGGAATATTAGAGGATCCTGACTCTTCGCCTTTTACCACAACGGTGTATATTTTTGTCATTTTTTAATTATTTAACAAACTCGTGAATGGCAAGGAGAGAGTTTCCCTCCACTTTAGAAGTTTCAGGTTGTTTTTCTGGTGTCATAAGGGCCAAAACAACTTTTCGGTCATCCTTGGTGAACATGTATATGTTTTTTCGTCCACTATGTGTCACATCTCCATCTGATTGTCATGGCCGCCCGAATAACATGTGGCAGAATTCCATGTCAACCACATCACAGATGACCTTCGTACTTATAGCTTTTACCAATGAAAAATGAGATCATGCATTGATGAGTCACCTTTATCTCGTTCACTTTTTTTATCCAATCGATCGAGTAAGGAGTAGGGTGCTTCGTCATAGGCAGATGTATCTTATCCACCATAATTTTTTAGATAATATTTTCACTACTCCCAATGTCTATGATCACATAATAGATTTTGCCCTGCACGGTGCACTTTGTGAAGAAGATATTATGTCTTTGTGGGTGCACTTGCTTCCTCGGAGCGTAAAGTAGTCGCCTCACTACTAGCGATTCCCCATGATCTTTAGTCAGCCAATCTACAGCTTTTGTGTCCCGCTCATCGGCCTGTTTCAATTCAGGGTTGTCTTCCGCTACTTCACCTTCCGCGCCACCTTCATTCATAGTTAAGTGGGCTACAGGACGTTGAAGACAAGCGTTCAACCAGTGGCCTGATTGGCCACAATGGAGACAATGGTCCAGTCCTGGCCAACCATATGGGTTGGGCATCCTAGTAGGACCCGTTGTAGTGAGAGTTGCACGTTGAGGCCTTTAGGGACCGCTTCCTAAGTCCCGATTCGCGACCGTAGGAGGTTGAGGACGCCCTCCTATAGCTTTCTTGCCTTTGGCTAATGTTGTATACTAAGTGGGCCCTGTAATGGGGTTCCGTGTTGCCGGATAAGGTCGAGCGGAGGGCCTCTATAATTGTGTTTTTGCTCAGGTGGCCAATTGGTTGGCCTCACTCAACATCCAAACTGGATGCATCTGGACCCAATCCTGGATTGCAAATCGCAAACCACCAACGAACTGTGATACTTGTTGTGCCTTTGATTCAGATAAATTATTTCGTGTAGCCAATCGCTGGAATTCTTCAAGATATTCGGCTGCGGTTTGATTTTCCTAATGATAAATTTGATATTGCTATAACAAAATTTGTTCATAGTCACTAGGGAGGAATCGAGCCCTAAGGAGCTATGTCATCCGAGGCTATGTTTGGATGGGTGCCTTATTCTGACATGCGCAGGAAACCTATAGGTTTTCCTACTATGCTGATGCACCAAATTTTAATTTATATGCAATTAGTTTTACCTTCTTGTCGTCTGGCACTTCCATATGGTCGAAGTATCGCTCCACCTCTGCCAGCCAGTTGAGGAACTCATCTATTCGAAGCAGGCCATTAAAGCTGGGAGGATCAGATTTGCCCCGATAATCTTGTTCTGCTCGTTCCACATGTTCATTCCATAGCGCAGACCGTCGTACCAAAATGTCTTCGACCTCGTTATCAGCTTGGTTCTGATTCGTCTGGTGTAACCCTACGATTATCCACATTGGGTGCTCTACAGAATACACGGTTGTCCCGTATAACGAGCGTTGGTGGTTGTTGGTTGCCTTGAGCTTAGGGCAAAGCTAGTGATGCCGCAATCTGGTCGAGGGTTGCTTGTATACCTTGTAGGAGCAACCAGTTCTCCTGTTACAATGTTTCAAAAGCTGTCACCATTAGATAGTCCCTTGGAGCATCATCCTTAGGATGAGGATCAAACCCTTCATTAGAGGCCATCATCCTGAGGAAGAAACCTATCTCTGATACCCCTGACGCAGGGAGGACGTGGTAGGTCGATCACCGTCTCCCTAACCGGATAGTCCTCGTTTACACGAGAAGAAATAAAAGGATAAAAAGAGGAAATTAATTCTGAATAATTATTTATGATAGATTGAATGAATATAAACAGAATTACAGCGCATATAAATAGGAAACTAAACCCCAGGTAAAGTACCAGACTCCAACTCAAACTCAAACTCCAAGAAAACGCAACTTACTTACTATTTATAGAAGTCTCTCAATCCTACTAGAACTCTTAGTTTTCGGCCAAAAATAGAAAGTTTTCAAACGGGCCTAACCATGTTGTTCTACTAAACATTCTAAGCCCTTTTCATGCTGGGCACTAACTCTAAAACCCTACAGATCAAAAGTTATGATCGAATTAAAACTTACTATAAATAGTAAAATTGAAAATAAACTAGCCTAATGACCGTCGATCCGGTCGAATTTCGCGATTCCGGTATGGGCAACCCTGCTACTGGCTAAAGTAGCTCGTGCTACTCAAAATCATATATTGTATGTCCAAAAAATCATTTTGGATTGCGAGAAACGACCGTTTTATGGTCCTATTGGTTCGGATCGCTTTCAACTCCGACCAGTCTTCTTTCGGTCCATTTGGGCCATTAAAATAATTAGCGACCCGTTCTACATCAAATGCCTTACCATTAAAAACTTCTTAGGGTGCACCTTAATATTTCCCTGGTGTTTATTTTCTATTCAATCTATTGATAAGGTCACATAAGCCTGGATGAAGGGAAAAAATAAATATCAGCTTGATCCAAAACTTTTGTGGTCTATTAATGGTCAATCACCATTCTTTCCTATGGTATGGTCCACCTGATAATTGGATGTACTTCATTTTTTTATTATGCCCTAGAATAATATGGAAAAAAATAGATGGTCAGCTTGGATGCTGAATACATACATCAAGGTGGGCCCTGTTGATGCTCAAAACTTGTCAACAGATGAGGTGATAGGACTTATATTCGAAGGAACGATCGTCACCGCAGATATCCTTCGTTAGAATTGGAGAAGGTGGTCGGATCAGAGGCTTGGCTTTGAGTCTGTAAAACACCACAGAAAACAGTAAAGGGGGGTGGCTGGGATCCAGCCGTGACCCTCCGATGCCTAAATCAGTGATGGCTCTTGAGAATCGTAAGATTATTTTGAATAGAGATCATTGTCAAACCTGTAATCGTCGTATGTCTTCTTATTTATAGACTTTGATAGGAAGTTTATTGAGCTGAGATCACGGCGGATATCTTACCGGGGAATCCGGGCGGAAATCTCGGGTCGTTCTGATTTTTCGGGCTGTTCCGATCCTGAAGGGATGCGCCCTTATTTTTAGGCTGTGTGAGGAGGAGATGAGGTCGGCTTCTATCTACCAATCAGCTCGAGTATGATCCAATCTGTCCTTGGGAAAAGTGAAGTTATCAGTTCAGGCCTTCAACTTGCCATATTATTCCGAGGTCTTTTCTGTTCGGATCGTGTTATGAGAAATTATCCCATAACAGCTGCCCCCCCCCCACTGCCGAGGTGGATATTTCCATCTAGGGAGTAAATGTAGCCGATCTCTTTTTTGGCGGAAACTGCGCTTTGAATGCGCTGTTTCGAATTTCGAAAAGGCGCAATGATGGTCGTACGGCGCCGCAGCCTTTTATTTCGGCGGACGAACGGCGTGAGGACACGTGGAGCCTCGTATCTTCGAACGGACGGGCCGGATATCGCTGTCCAATGAGAGGCTGACATGTGGCAAGTCATGTCGATAGTCGCGTCGGTTCGTTTTCTGAGACCATGGACAACCGCCGCATGGCACAGCACGTCCTACGTGCTGTCTCCCGCTACAGTATAAGTACTGTACTTAGCCATTGTTTTCGGGATTCCTTGCTTCTTCCCTATTTACGATTTTCCTTCTTCCGCTCCACAGTTCTTCCTGCGATTTTCTCTGGACCATCCTCTGTGATCCTATTCGGACCACTGTGATCTCATCAAGGTGTCCTTACCTTCTTTCTTTGGCCCATTCCTTTTCTGGAAAGTAATCCGGTACGTTCATTTTTCTTTTTGCTTTAGCCCTCTTCCCAGTTCTTAGCTCCCCTTTTTTCTTTTTCAATGGCTGGTTCGGAAGAGAGTTCTTCGCGGACTCTGTCTCCTTCTCTGCCCGTTGGGGAATCCAGATTGATGGAAACCCAACTCGTAACCGTGGAACCTCCAGGAGGGGCTACATTAGCCGAAACTCCCTCTTCCTTTGCCTCGGATGAAGTTCCAGTGGCTGGGACTTCAGGTCGGGTTGCTGACAGGGTTTCTAATTACCCGGCCGACCTGATCTGGACAACTCTTACCCAGTCTGACCTGATTAGGATTAGGTCGGAATACTGTATCCCTGGGGCCATAGACCTTAGACTCCCCGGTTTAGATGACTTCCCTACCCGTCCACCCGGAGACCAGGTCACCATATACGCCCCATTCTTTGAGGCCGGTTTCCGTCTCCCTCTCCTTCCTGCAGTGAGGGAGTATCTGTCCGCAGTCAACCTAGCTCCGGGCCAATTAGCTCCGAACTCTTGGAGGACTTTAATTAGTTGCGTCGCTTTATGGCGTCAAGTCCACGCGTCGTATCCGACTGCCTCCGAACTGATGTATCTCTACTAGCTGAAGAGTCACCCTGACTCAAGGGGGTGGTTCTATATGTCACCTCGGGGGAGAAAAGGACACCAGTTGATAGAAGACCAACCCTCCTCGATTCACGGGTGGAAGGAGGAGTGGTTCTTCGTCTCCAAAGGTTGGGAAGGGGCCCGACCCGAAGTCAACTTCCCTAACCGAAGAGTTCACAACTGGTTTTCAGTTCCAGGTCGGGTCCGATAGCTCTCTTCCTTTTTTTTTTTTTACTGACCTCTCTTTTTTTTTATTTGGTCAGTTCGTGGTGACCCTCCGGCCCTTAGCTCGGAGGAAGAAGAGCGTTTGGCTGCAGTGTGGGAGCTAGATCCGAGCTTCCGCAGTGTAAAGCTTCTTCTCTCCTTTGAGACATTATTAGACTTAGGCATCAATCCCCGAGGTGAGCATTCTTGAGTACTGAACAGTTCAGATTTATCTTTGTACTTTATTTAACATGTTGCTTTGTCTTTTCTCAGGTATGTCTGCACCGACTTCTGGGAGGAAGATGTCAGCTATGATGGCTGAGGAGAAGGAGCAACTTCGGGAGAAGAAACGGCAGAAGGTGGTGACCAAGCGTCCCCGGGCACGCCCTTCTACTCTCCCTCCTGCTGACGCTCTTCCACAACCGGCTGCCGAGGCAGTCTCCACCGCGCCCGTGGCCGAGGTTGTGCGGCCTGACCCTCCAGCGGAGCTTCCACCCCCTTCTGCCCAAGTCATAGACTTGGTAGAGGGCTGTGAGGCTGGTCCATCTGGGGAATCGGCCCAGGCTGCTTCGGCTCAGACTTCGGCCGCCATCCGCCGAGGTCCAGAACTGCCGCCCCATTTGTATAACTTATGCAAATGGGCGTATAAGGCAGTCCCCGAGGCCGAAGTAGACATGATGGCGAAGTCTCCGGCTCTCTCCTTGCTCAATACAATGGGGGTCTTTGGGACCAAGGTAAGGTTTAATACTATCTTGCTATAAGAATAGCTTAGTTAAGTACTTCATATACTTACCTACTGTCTATTGTGTAGGTGACTTATGGTTGCCAGTTGCTGCGGGACGAGATCACCTGGGACAAGGGTACTATCTCTGGCCTCGAGGGAACCCTGGCAGCTACGAAGCGCTCCTTGGACGAGGCCAAGAAGTTTGGTGAAGAGGCTACAAAGGCCTTGGATGCTCGGGAACGGGAGATTGCCGCTCTCCAAGCCGAGCTATCCAATAAAGAAAGGGCGGAGGCCAAGCTCATTATCCGAGTGGAAGAGCTGAAGGCCGCTGAGGGGTCTGTGCGGTCGGAGCTAGAGTCGACCAAGGCGGAGCTGGGAGTAAGAATCGCCGAGGCTGACGAAGCATTCGACTTCGGCTACGAAAAGTGCCGGATGACAGTTCAGGAGCATCATCTAGGCTTGGATCTCTCTTTCCTTGACTCCGAGGTGGAGGAAGAAGAGGATCCTGTAGCTTCTGCTGAGCCGACCGCTGACCCCGCCACTTAGGATATTTTTATGCTCCCCTTCTCTTTTTATTTTTCGTAGCCCGTTTATTGGGGCTTTTATGTAATCACTTTGTAATGTTGACCCTTTTCGTGGTCTTTACAATTTGAAACATTTATTTCCGATCTGTACATGTACTTTGCCGGATTTCCTGTTCAATTGCTTTCTCTTTTTTGTGAGTTGTTTTCGCTGAAGTTACCCATTTGCTTCGTATCCGAGTAATTAAGGTCGGAACTAAAGTACTTAGGTTATGCGAATATGCTGGTCGGTTCTGATTAAAATTGTGGAACCGACCTTAATTTTGGAATATAATTCAGGGTGGTGGTGTCCACCGAGCATGGATACGGCTATGGACGAAATTAGCCTCTTCTTGTATCTCAAATTTCTTGACAGGAGGGTGAAGAACAAATACTTAACTTTTTTTGATAGTAGATTTTCAAATGTTCCGCATTCCACGGATGGGGTAGGGCAAGACCTTGCATGTCTTCGAGCCAATAAGTCCCGATCCGCACTGTTTTTATGACTTTATACGGTCCAATCCAGTTCGGATTGAAAGTGCTTGCAATCTTATCTTTCTTCTCCCTTACATTCCTCCGTAGGACGAGATCTCCTACCCTGAACCGTCTTTCTTTCACTCGGGAGTTGTAGAATCTAGCAACGCGCTGTTGGTAGGCTGCGATCCGAATTTGGGAAGTTTCTCTGACTTCTTCGAGCAGATCGAGGTTTGTGCGAAGCTCGTCTTGATTCTGATCGGGTCGGTAATTGCTAGTACGGTTATTCGGTAGCCCTATCTTGACTGGGACCACGGCCTCTACTCCGAAGGCCAAGAAGAATGGGGATTCTCCTGTTGTTGACCGAGCTGTGGTCTGGTACGCCCATAACACTTCGGGGAGCTGTTCAGCCCAAGCTCCCTTAAATTCGCCGAGTTTAGTCTTCAGATGATTCTTGATAATTTTATTGATGGCTTCGACTTGTCCGTTGGCTTGGGGATGATGAGGAGACGAGTACACATTCTTTATGCCCAAGTTCTGACAAAATTCTTTGTATTTTGCATTATCGAACTGAGGCCCATTGTCGGTGATGATGGTGTTTGGGACACCGAACCGACATACGATCGACTTCCAGATGAAGTCTGTCATTTTCTTCTTGGTGATTTTCGCAAGTGGTTCTGCCTCGACCCATTTCGTAAAATAATCGACGGCCACGATTGCATACTTGACCTGCCCTTTGCCCGTAGGGAGCGGTCCAATGATATCGACCCCCCATTGCGCAAAGGGCCATGGTCCGGACATAGGAGTGAGTTCTTCGGGAGGTGAGTGAGGTACTGGTGCGAACTTCTGACATTTATCACATCGTTTGACGATTTCCCGAGCATCCTTTTGAATCGTCGGCCAGTAATAACCTTGGCGAATTGCTTTTTGTGCTAATGCCCTATTCCCAGAGTGATTTCCACATACACCCGAATGGATTTCCTTCAAGACGTAGTCGGCTTCATTTGGTCCGAGGCAGCGGAGGTATGGCAGCGAGAAACCCTTCTTGTATAATACATTGTCGATCAACACGTACCGAGCTGACCTATATTGAATTCGTCTTGCTTCGTTTCTTTCTGTGGGTAGCGTGTTCTCTTGTAGGAAGCGGATGATAGGGTCTCTCCAGTCAGGCTCGGTTGAAACAGGGCATACCTCATTTTTAACGTCATCCGCGATACTTCTTTGGGGGAGGAATTCAATGGGAACGATCCGTCCCAGCTCGTCGTCTCCTGCCGACGCCAGTTTAGCGAGGGAGTTCGCATGGGTGTTAAGAATCCGCGGCACCCGGACCACTTTGCAATGATCGAACTGAGCAGACACCTCCCGATATTTTTGCAAATACGCGGACATCTTTTTTCCTTTCGCTTGGTATTCTGATGTTGCTTGACCCACGACCGATTGCGAATCGCTGTATGCTGTGATACTTCGGATCCCAACTGCCGAGGCTAACCGTAATCCAGCGAGAAGAGCTTCGTATTCGGCTTCGTTGTTTGAAGCTTTGAAACAGAACCTCAGGGCATACTAGACTTTTATGCCATTCGAGGAGGTTAAGATTATTCCTGCTCCACATCCTTGTGAGATTGACGAACCGTCGACGTGCAAAGACCAGTTCGAATCTTCTGTTGGGTTCGAATCTGTCGCATTTTCTGCAAGAGACGCATCGGTTTCAAGATCGGGTGGATCAGTGAATTCGGCGATGAAATCAGCCACAGCTTGCCCCTTGATGGCCGTGCGGGGCCGGTATTGAACGTCAAACTCGCCGAGCTCGATGGCCCACCGAGCCAGGCGACCCGAAGCTTCTGGCTTCTGTAGTATTTGCTTCAGTGGCTGATCCATCAATACCACTATCGGGTGCGCTTGGAAATAAGGGCGTAATTTCCTCGCCGTTGTAATCAAAGCCAGAGCCAGTTTCTCTAGGCTATGATATCGGGTTTCTACATCCAGAAGAGCTTTACTGATGTAGTATATCGGTCTCTGTATACCTCGGTCATCGCGGATTAGAGTTGAACTTACTGCCGCCGAAGATACGGCCAGATACAGTAGTAGCTCTTCTCCTTGTAGGGGCTTAGACAGCAATGGTGGTGAATCGAGGTATGCTTTGAGGTCTTGGAAGGCTTGTTCACATTCTGGCGTCCAGGTCATCTCGTTGAACTTGCGAAGTTGCTTGAAGAACGGGAGGCATCTGTCGGTAGCCCTGGAAACAAACCTGTTGAGTGCGGCGACTCGCCCCGTGAGACTCTGTATTTCTTTCACGGTGGTTGGTGAACTCATCTCAACCAACGCACGGATCTTTTCGGGGTTGGCTTCAATTCCTCTCTGATTTACAATAAACCCGAGGAACTTTCCCGATCTTACTCCGAAGGCACATTTGCCGGGATTGAGTTTCATTCCAAATTTTTTCAAGATCCTGAACATAACGCGGAGGTCGTCGACATGATCCTCTGACTTAAGACTTTTTACGAGCATATCGTCCACGTAAACTTCCATGGTTTTACCGATGTGCTCTGCAAACATTTTGTTGGCCAAACGCTGGTACGTCGCTCCGGCATTCTTCAACCCGAAAGGCATCACCTTGTAGCAGTACAGCCCTCGGTCAGTGACGAATGCTGTTTTTTGTCTATCAGGAACGTGCATCTGAATCTGATTGTACCCTGAGTAAGCATCCATAAAACTGAGAAGCTCGTGACCCGAGGTTGCGTCTACGAGCTGATTTATTCTCGGTAATGGGAAACTGTCCTTCGGGCAGGCTTTGTTAAGGTCGGTGTAGTCGATGCAGACCCTCCACTTCCCATTGGCTTTTTTAACCAGAACAACATTGGCGAGCCAGTCGGGATAGCGGACCTCCTGAATAAAACCCGCTTGGCGCAATTTCTGTACTTCTTCCTCAATTGCGGCATATCTCTCTGTATTGAAGGCTCGTCGTTTTTTATGAACTGGCTTGAAGGATGGGTCCACGTTGAGTCGGTGGACCATCACTTCAGGATTAATTCTGGGCATGTCCCGATGGGACCATGCGAAGGCGTCTGCATTTTCGTTCAGAAAAGCGACCATCTTCGCCTGGATGTCGTCATTCAGCTGAGACCCGATCTTGACGATCATGCTTGAGTCCTCGTTCGATAATGGGATTTCTATTAACTCTTCAGCTGGTGATCCACGCTCTTTTGTTTCTTCCCTGGGATCCAGGGGGGTTGTATGCGAGATGGCGGATATCATGCCTTTGCTTTTTCCGCGTAAGGTCAGCTCATAGCATCGACGAGCCTCTTGTTGGTCACCTTGGACCACATCGATTCCGCCTTCGGTTTCCAATTTCATGGCTAGGTGATAAATGGAGATGCTTGCTTTTAAAGCTCGTATAATGGGCCGGCCGATGATCGCGTTGTATGCTGAAGGAGTGTTAACGACCAGAAAGTCGACCATGATCATTCTCTGGTTAGGCTCATCTCCTGCGGTGACCGGTAGGGTTATTTCCCCTTCAAGCATGATACAATCCCCTGTGAATCCGGTCAGGGCTGTTCTGACCGGCCTCAATCTAGATCGATCGATCTTCATTCTGTCAAATGCTGAGGCGTATATTATGTCGACCGAGCTCCCTGTATCTACCATCATTCTGTGGAGTTTTTTGTTTGCGACCACCATTGACACTACTAAAGAGTCGTCGTGCGGATGCATTATTCCTCCAGCATCTTCTCCGGAGAAAGATATTGTACGCTGGGCGACCTTTGGAATTTTCGTGGGCCTGCTGGTTAGATTCACCTGTAAAGCCGGCTCGGATGTCCGTGCTTGACGAACGTAGGATTTGCGGGCGTTGCCAGAATCTCCAGTGGTAGGTCCGCCGAAGATTACATGGATCTCTTCCATAGGATTGTTATCGACCGGCTGTCCTCTTTCTTCCCGACCTGAAGTTCTATTGTCCTCGGGACGTTGGGCGATATATTCTTTCAGGAATCCTTGTCGGATGAGTGTTTCTATCTGTCGCTTCAGGTCGAAACAATCCACTGTGTTATGACCATGATCTTTATGGTATAAACAATATTTGGATTTTGACCTTCTGTCGGGGTCGGTTTTTATCTTTGCTGGTCGTCCAAACGCTTGTTTGTTCTTCTCGGCCAGGAATATTTGCTCAATCGTCGTCTTGAGCGAGGTGTATTTCTCGAATTTCGGGGCCGAGGTTTTGGCTCCGCGTGGATTAGTGTTCGAGTTCGGTGATCGACGATCGGGATGGTGCCTTTTAGTGCTGCTTTCTTCTTTACGATCTTTCCTCTTATGAGAAGACCCTTGGGCATTCACCAGCTCTTCTGCGTTTATGTGTTTCGCAGCTCGATCGAGGAATTCAGCGACAGACTGAGGGGGTTGCTCCCCCACCGACCAGAGGAATTTCTCATCACGTAATCCCCCTATCATTGTGTGTAGCAATACGTCCTGGGATAGGTTTTCTACCTGGACTGCTTCAGCATTGAACCGTGAGAGGTAGTCTTTCAACGATTCGTTATCTTTTTGTTTGACCGCGGCGAGGTGTGTCGAATGCTTCCTCGGGTCAGTGCTTCCGATGAACTGAGTTGCAAATGCCCTGCTCAGCTCGGTGAAAGAGGAGATGGACTTCGGTTTTAAATTTCGGAACCACGTCCAGGCCGAACTAGTCAAGGACAACGGGAAGGCTTTACACATAATGTGGCCATTAACCCATGGAGTTCCATTCGGACCTTGAAGTTCTCGAGATGCTCGGCCGGGTCTCCTATCCCGGAATATTGCTTGAGGTGGGGTATTTTGAAGCTTTTCGGGAGAGGCTCGCTGCGGATTTCGTCGGTGAACGGGGACTCATATGAGTCTACTAGAACATCTGCTACTGTCGGCGCTCGGGCAAGCTGCGCTCGCTGGATATCACCGATCCTCTCCCGAAGTTCTTTAAGCTCGGCTTCGAGGGGAGTAATATTATCGTCCATCCGACCTTGATCTTGGCTAGCTCGGGCGGATCGTCTTTCTTCTATTCTGTGCCTCAGGTCGCTTGAAGGTAGATCCATGGCCGCTCGAACTCTCGAGGCTGAGGCTCGGCTAGCAACTTCGTCCTCGTCGGGTCGCGGATGATTTGAGAGTGAGCGTGGTGGGTGAGAACTTTGTTGTGGTGGCTGAGGTTCAGGGTTGGTTTCGAGGACGGGTGAGGGTCGAACTAGATTGTTCAGCAAGGCTGCAATTTCATCTAACTTCCCATCCACGTGTTCGAATCGTCTGTCCACCCCGCCTAAGCGTTCTGCAACGCCTCCAACTCGTTCTTCTAAAGTGGATAGTCTGGCCTCGCGATTTCGGGATCTCTACCGTCCACTTAGAAGGTTTAGGTGGCGTGACGAACTTCCGAGGTGAAACGCTGGTGTTTCATGAACTGGCGCTTCATTTTCAGAATGTAGCTCGTCGGAAGGTTCAGCGTTCATGGGAGCTTTCCCCTTCCTATTGCCTCTACCACCGGCCATTGTTGAATATCTTTTAGCGAAGGATTCAAAAAAAATGCTTTTGTCGTCGTTCCCACTGACGGCGCCAATCTGTTGATGCTAAAAACTTGTCAACAGACGAGGTGATAGGATTTATATTCGGAGGAACGATCGTCACTGCAGATATCCTTCGTTAGAATTGGAGAAGGTGGTCGGATCAGAGGCTTGGCTTTGAGTCTGTAAAACACCACAGAAAACAGTAAAGGGGGGTGGCTGGGATCCAGCCGTGAACCCTCCGATGCCTAAATCAGTGATGGCTCTTGAGAATCGTAAGATTATTTTGAATAGAGATCATTGTCATACCTGTAATCGTCGTATGTCTTCTTATTTATAGACTTTGATAGGAAGTTTATTGAGCTGAGATCACGGCGGATATCTTACCGGGGAATCCGGGCGGAAATCTCGGGTCGTTCTGATTTTTCGGGCTGTTCCGATCCTGAAGGGATGCGCCCTTATTTTTAGGCTGTGTGAGGAGGAGATGAGGTCGGCTTCTATCTACCAATCAGCTCGGGTATGATCCAATCTGTCCTCGGGAAAAGCGAAGTTATCAGTTCAGGCCTTCAACTTGCCATATTATTCCGAGGTCTTTTCTGTTCGGATCGTGTTATGAGAAATTATCCCATAACAGGCCCCACGCTAAGGGTGGTACAGTCTTGGGTGAGTTTGGGGCTCACCGGATCCACTCCCCTTCCAACCGATACCACATGGCAAATAGTAGCCAATTTAGTGTTAGTTCTTAGTGGATGTTACTGACTTTTTGTGTATCCATGCTGTTCATCTGCTTCTCCAGTCCATTTTAGACGGGGTTCCAAAACTTACATATATCTAAATCTCAGGTAGATCATACGGCAGGAAATAGTGGTGTCAATAATGGGAGTGTATTATGTGTAACCTGGTAACAGCTTAATGAGTGTTACCCCTGCCATGGGGCCCACCTAGATGATTTCTTGTATATCCATGCCGTCCATCCGTTTCTCCATACTATTTTAGGATAGGGCACCAAAATTTATGTAGATCTAAATCTCAGGTGAACCACATCGTAGGAAACAATAGTGATTGAGTGCTCACCATTAAAATTTTCAAAGGGCCCATTGTAACGTTTTCAAAATGTTTATTTGCAATCCAACCTATTGATAATGTCAAGAAGATCTGGTTGAAGGGAAATTAGAAAGATAAGATTGATCCAAAACTTTTGTGGCCCACAAAAAGTTTTTAATGGTTATTCATCATTATTTCTATTGGTATGGTCCACCTGAGATTTATATCTGACCTATTTTTCGGTCCATACTTGAAAATGATCTTAGAAAATGGATCTGATGGCGTGGATAAGATGATACATCACTGTGTGGTCCACACCGGTCTGGTTGGACACTTAAAGGTCCGACCATCCGCGTCCATCTCACATGGCATTTAGAAAAATACCCACGTCTGTGTGTCCTACCATATCCACTCCGTCCATCAGGTAAGCTCGTATCGGTCACACCAATCAAAGCAATCTAAAACTACTCATACAGTGTGGCATACCGATGAGTTTTGTATTAGTGCTACTTTTCTATCTTTCCGAAGCTTCCACCTGATTAACGGGTTTGATGGAAGATACATCCTATGGTGGCCTCACACACAAACCAATGGTTAGCCTCCCAATCTCCCATCCCCGTAGTGGATCTAGCTTATTTTCGGGGTTAAGGCGAATAAACGGAATGGATTTTAAATATACTCTGGCGTGGCGTATTTGAGCAGATTTGAGAGTATTTGAAATCCAACATGTAACTTTTTGTGTTTGGTAGAAAAATTGGAGAGAAGGATTTGGAATCCAATGCATTCCAAATCTCTCCAAATCCATGATTTGAAATCCTAGTAAATTGTTGAGATTTGAGGCTAACCGTCTCCAATGAGTATCTTTCCCACCGGTGGTAGAATCGCACGACAGAGCTTCTCTCCCCATCATACCGCCTGGTATGATGGAAACTAAAAGAGGGAGTATGGTTAGTGGGTGGGCCCATCATGATGTTTATGTGCAATCCACTATGACCACCAGGTGCTTCATCTCATGTTAGGCTCAGCAACAAAAAATCAACCCCATTCTTGATTTAGGTGGACCATGATTGGAATCAGTGTAAAGTAAAACAGGGACCTTCCAAACTGTTTTCCCTGGTATGGCCCACCTCAATCACGAACAAGCCTGATTTTTGGCACCCAGGCTTCAAATTTTGCATAACATTTAATGATTCGAGTGGATTTCATGTAATCATCACGATAATCATCACAGTGGGTCCCAAGAAGTTTTTAATGGTGTGTTTACGTCGAATTTTGTAACCGGATCCACCGGACGTTCACCTTCCCTTCAAGCTTTTGGGTTTCCTCTTCGGACCTGGAAAGGGACAGAAAGCAACTAAGGGTGGCCGGTATCCAGCCGTTAGCCCTCCGATGCTTAAGTCAGATAGGGTGAAGAAATAGAACAGCCAATCACCGGAGGTAAAGATTGAATATTGTGTACCTCTATCTTAATGGAGTCATCTCTTTATATAGATCTGAAGTGATCCAATCTGTTATGTAAGATATCGAGATCCCGCTGATTTCGTGGGATAAGATTCTTATCCTTAGATAGAGGAGTGATCTAATCCAATGACTCATCCGACAGTTACGTTCCTTGATTGCAATCTCTTGAGACTCGGGACCATTGAAGAAGATAAGCCCAAAATCGGCCTATATGGGCTGCTGGTACTGAAGGCTAAGGGATGTCACCGCAGACTTATCAGAAAAAGCTGTTCGCATGTAGGAAGATGCTCGCAAGTCCAAGCGCTCGCTCATTGAGATGTGACACCTTTCAACGACTCGCGATAAGGACTGCTCGCAAGTAAAAAACAAATTCTCTCGCCTTCCAATATTCGACTATCGACCACAACGTCTCGAAGACTTGGTAACCGTGCGTCGTTTTTCCTAATATGCGAGCCGGGAGTAGACGTTCTCGGTAGTCGAATAAAGGTGCTCACGGGATCGGAACATCGTCAGAATATGCGAGTCGCGAACATACGTTCTCGATAGTCAAATAAAGGTGCTCACGGGATCTGGACATCATGAAGATAATAGGAAGCCTCGAGCAGACAATCTCCGCTATTTTGGCTATAACAGATGCCCCCCAAGTCCTTTCCGTCAAGAATTCTAAGGGAAGGACTTATTCACTGTTTTACGTAACCGTCCATTGCCTTTATCGAGAATGAAACCGTACATGATTGGGTTGGAATTAATGAGCGCCAACTTTTCGCAGCCTTTCCGCAGTCAGGAAGTGAAGAGACGCTCGCCACGTGTCTGGGGAGTTAATGGGCGTGCCTGCTCGACTGCCGCGTCGAACGAAAGGCTACCACGTATCACCATATGCGGCGGAATGATTGCCTATAAATATACGGAGTCCGCCATATCTTCTGGTTTTCTACAGAAGCTTTTTGAACGAAAGAACTTTCCCGTCTTCTTCCTCTCAAACTCCTTCCTCCGGTGTTCCCTTTTCTTCCTTTCTTTCTTATCTGGGTACATTCCTTTTTCCCTCTTTTCTTCTTTAACCACCTTATGGATGGGGACTCTGATGAGACCACCGTCCCTCTAGGAGATGCTACACCAGAATCCTCTGCTTCTAGTAATGCGAGGGTTCCGGCAGGCAGATACACGGCATCCGGATATCCTTCTATTTTATCGGAGGACCGACTGGTTGAGTTACGGGAGAGATATCTGATCCCCGACTTAATCATTCTCCGGTTGCCCGAAGATGGAGAGACACCAGACTCTCCTCCCCCAGGATGTGTGGCTTTTTATGAGTATCAGCTCATCCTGGGGGTACGCCTTCCTCTCCATCCCTTCATACGTGACATTCTCCGATGTTACAAGATTGCCCCCGGGCAACTCATCGTGAACGGATGGAGGGTAGTTCTAAGCTCCTTTGCCCTCTGGGCTCAGGCCAGCAATGGGGAGCTCACAGCTGAAGAGTTCCTCCGTATGTTCCGTCTGAAGAAGGCGCCCTCCAGCGAAGGCTGGTACTACCTGTGCTACTGGCACCGGGATAACTTCGTGCTGGGGAAACCCTCCTCGAACTATCCGGCTGGAGGAAACGGTGGTTCTATGCTTCCGGTAACTGGGAGTCTGCTTCCTCCAGGGGTCCAGGGGTGACCCGTTTTTTCTGTGAAGGTAGGCACAGTCCCACATTGTGCTGTTTCTCCAGTTAAGATTTTAAAGTTTTATTCATTTTTTGACCTCTGTTTGTGCTCGCAGGTATCCCGGCCTTGAACAAACCAAATTTGAAGGGAGGGATTAACGAGAAGATAGTAAGAGTATAAAAGTTGCCTGTTGGTGATAGGCACATCGAGGCCTGCTTGTCCTCCTCGCGACTCGCAGCAGCGGGATTAATATCCGGCGAAGAAGTAGTGATGACAAAGGCTGGAGAAAAGAGGGGTTTGTTGCCTCGACTCAAAGGCACAAGCTCGAAAAGGCAGAAGAAGTCTGCCGGGCCTTCTCAACCATCCACGCGCAAGGGTGGCGACCAACCTACCCTGCTCACGAGCGCGGTGGGGGCACCAGCAGCGCCCATCGTTCCCCCATTGGTGGTCGCAGCTGGACCGCCAGTGATTAACATTACTGACAACTCCCCTGATGGGGCGGGGCCCAGCTGCCCCCCAGCTGAAGCGGCTCGCGAGCACGTAGAACCTCAGGAGATGGCTCCTGCTCGCGAGTTAGCCCCTGCTGGCGAGGTGGGTCCTATTCGCGAGTCGGTGGCCCCACCTGTCGCGAGCACGGCTGGGTTGGTCGTTGCCCAGCCATCTGGAGGTGGAACATTCTCTATTCCTCGCCACCTCCATCCTATATGTAAATTCTTGTTTGACAATATCTCCCCCTAAACTTTTGGAACTCTCCCCGAACCGAGCCCTGAAAACCTCTTTCTTGAGGCGGGAGTGAGGATGGTTCAAGTAAGATCTCGCAGATTTGTTTAACCTGCTAATTTTGTATTTTCAAGTATTTTATCTCACGTTCTCCCGTCCAATTTGCAGGGCTTGGATCTCATCCTTCGAAGGAGGCGTGATATCGTCGCCGCCCGCCGCGTGATCGATGAGGCGGAGGGGAAGAGGATCGCCTTGGAGAAGGCGGTCCAGGGAAGGGATCAACTCCTCAAGTCCCGCGAGGCAGTGATCTTGAAGAGAGATGAGGAGAAGAAGATCCTCATCGAAAAAATCCAAGTCCTGACCGATAGGTATCAGGCTCTGGATTCTAACTTCGCAAAGCTCGCGAAGTTGAAGGAGAAAGCGGAGAGAGAGAGGGAGATCTTCCGTCAAGACAAGATCTCGTTGGAGGAGCGGCTCACAGAGGCCAAGTCGCAGCTCAAAGAAGTCAGCGAAAGCTTGGAGAAAGAGTGCTCCACTCTCGCACAGCTCAAGGATGACTCGATCCACCGGGACAAGGAGAGAGTCGCCTTGGTAAAAATGCTCTCTGAGGAAGGGCCTCGGGCAATTTCCGAGTTTCGAAACTCGCAGCTATATGACGATGAGAGATATGAGTCATATGATGCTGGTCGCGACTTCGCGCTACGAGTAGTGCAACGAATGTCCCCATCTTTTGATATGGGGGAATTCGGACGAGTCGCGACCATCATAGCTGCAGAGGAGCAAGCTGCTGCTGAGAATGAGGTGACCGAAGCCACTCAGGCTGGAGGGGCTCCAGAAATGGGCCCTGAAGTCGAGAGCGCGGCTCCTCCTCCGAAAGATTAATTTTTCCTTTTTGTTCTCTCCTGTACTTGCGAGCAGACTTTTTGTAAACAATTGATTCATTAATGAAAAGATACCTTTGAGAATGTTCTTATGTACTTCTTGTTTACCTTCTCTTTTTTTCCCTTCATGCAATGAATGCCTTCTCGTTTCAAATAGTGATGAGTTATGCTCAACCCGGGGGGTCGTAGTGACCATGCCCTCGTGGAGATAGACTGATCTATCGATTGAGAAATGAATTATGCTCAATTCGGGGGGTCGTGGTGACCATGCCCTCGTGGAGATAGAATGATCTATCGATTGAGAAAAGAATTATGCTCAATCCGGGGGGTCGTGGTGATCATGCCCTCGTGGAGATATACTGATCTATCGATTGAGAAATTCTTAGTTCGACCAAGAGTATATTTGGCCAAGAGAATGTGTGTTCTCTTCAGGGCTGTGCAGGTCCAAGTGAATGGATTAGCGACCAGAAAAGTTGAGCGTTATCCCTACCAAGGGTAGGCAATTGGCCAAGAGAATGTATGTATTCTCTTCGGGGCTATTCGAGTCTAAGTGAATGGATCAGCGGCCAAAAGACGTCTTTAGTTTTTATTCATCCGAGAGTTGTTATAAGAATTACATCGAATCAAGGAAAATATTGTAGCAAATGTTCCACGTGCCAAGGGCGACGTACGGGTCTTCCTTGCATATCTTCAAGATAATAGGTACCGGGTCGCACAATTTTGATAACCCGATACGGGCCTTCCCAATTTGGGTCCAACGAACGAGCGGGAACTCCAAGATTCTGCCTAAGGACCAAATCACCGAGTTGGAAAGCTCTAGGTCGAACTTTAACGTTTCGATAGCGAGCGATGCGTTGTTGATATGCAGTTGCTCGCATCTGGGAGGCATTTCTGCGCTCTTCCAAGAGATCAAGATGAAGTCGCAGACCTTCCTGATTACCTGCGGGGTCATACTGCTCGATCCGATACGAGGGCACTTGGATTTCCACTGGTACTACAGCGTCGACACCAAATGCTAAGGAGAAAGGGGTTTCGCCTGTTGGTGTACGAGTCGTGGTTCTATATGCCTATAGTACTTCTGGCAAAAGTTCCGGCCACATACCTTTACATTCACCTAGCTTGGTCTTTAAGTGGTGCTTGATGATTTTATTCACTGCCTCAACTTGCCCATTTTCCTGGGGATGATATGGAGAGGTGCGGACGTTACGTATCTTCCACTTTGCACAAAATTCATCGAAAGCTGCATTGTCGAACTGCGTTCCGTTGTCAGTAATTATAGTGTCGGGGAGTCAATAACGGCATATGATATTTCTCCATATGAACTTAGTAGTTTGTTTCTCAGTGATTTTGGCTAATGGTTCTGCCTCGGCCCACTTGGTGAAATAATTGACCCCTACTATTGCGAACCTATTTTGTCCTTTTTCGGTAGGCAAGGGCCCGATAATATCGACCCCCATTGAGCAAAAGGCCAAGGGCTATCGACTGGAGTCATTTGTTCGGACGGTACATGAGGTATATGAGAGTATCGCTGGCACTTGTCACATTTTTTGGAGTATTCAATTGCATCTGCTTTCATAGTGGGCCAAAAATATCCTTGCCTCATCGCCTTATATGCTAGGGATCGCCCCTTTGGGTGGTTACCACATGCCCCCTGGTGTATTTCATCGAGAACACGACGTGCGTCTTCTGGATGAAGACACCTTAAATAAGGCAAGGAAAAACTCCTACGCAACAATATTCCATCCTGTAAGGTATACTTGGAGGCTCGATGACGAATTTGTCGTGCGACTTTCTTATCGTCTGGAAGGTAACCATCTCTGAGGTAAAGGAGTATAGGATCCATCCAACACGGAGATAGTTGTACCGAAGTTACCTGCTCGAGAGTTGCTTGATCGATACTCGGATTCTGAAGATTCTCGATGGGGATTGAATGTGATAACTCAGATTCTGGTGCAGAGGCGAGCTTTGCCAGGGAATCTGCGAGTTGGTTCTTCTCGCGAGGAATATGAATTATTTCATAAGTCTTCAGTTTTGCGAGCAGGATGAGGACACGAGATTTGTATAAGGCCATCCTTTCTTCTTTGGCCTCGAATTCACCGAGAACTTAGTTGACAATAAGCTGGGAGTCACTGTGAATGAGCAGATTTTGTATTGAAAGAACAATTGCTAGTTCGAGGCCAACGATCAGGGCCTCATATTCTGCTTCATTATTTGAGATGCGAATATCAAAACGTAAAGCGTATCGGAAATGCGACCCGTCTGGAGCGACTAGAATTAGGCCCGCTCCACTACCGGTGGCCCTCGACGACCCGTCCACGAAGAGTGACCAGGAAGGTTGTCGCTTGTCGCGGAGTTGTCATCGGAAGAGGAGTATGTGAATTCGGCGATAAAGTCAGCCACGGCCTGGGGCAGAACGAGATATCGTGCTCGCTAATCTCGACCGCCCATTTAGCTAATCGTCCGGAAGCCTCAGGTTTTTTAAGGACTTGTCGCAACGGATGATTTGTTGGTACTAGAATAGCGTGGGCTTGAAAGTATGGTCGCAGTTTTCGAGCTGCCGTGACTAAAGACAAGGCCAACTTCTCCATATCAGAATAACGAGTTTCAGCATCCACCATTGCCCGACTGATATAATAAACGGGCCTTTGTATCCCGAAATCTTCTCTTATTAAAGCGGTGCTAACGGCCGTGGAAGACATAGAAAAATAAAGGATGAGTTGCTCGTGCGCTACAGGTTTAGATAAAATAGGGGGTGTGCTCATATATTGCTTCAGTTGTTGAAAAGCTTCTTCGCACTGTGATGTCCATTCCCAATCAGATTTTGCTGTAGCATGGAGGAGCTTAAAGAAGGGTAAGCATTTGTCAGACGCTCGTGAGATGAACCTGTTCAACGATGCGATGCGACCAGCCAAACGCTGGACGTCCTTAAGAGTGGTCGGGGATTTCATCTCTATCAATGCTTTTATTTTTTCGAGATTTGCCTCAATCCCTCGCTGGCCGACCATGAATCCGAGAAACTTTCCAGCAGATACTCCGAATGCACACTTTTCTGGATTCAACTTCATCTGATATTTCCTCATCAGATCGAAGGCTTCTTGAAGATCAGAAAGATGATCATCTTCTACGATGCTCTTCACGAGCATGTCATCGACGTAAACTTTCATATTTCTGCCGATTTGGGCAGCGAATATTTTGTTGACGAGGCGCTGATAGGTGGCCCCTGCATTTTTAAGACCAAACGGCATTACCTGGTAGCAATATAATCCCCGATCTGTGATGAAGGCAATATGCTGGCTATCAGGTGGATGCATCATGATCTGGTTGTAACCAGAATATGCGTCCATAAAACTAAGCAGAGCATGTCCAGCTGTTGAATCGACCAGCTGGTCGATTCGCGGCGTCGGGAAGCTATCTTTGGGACACGCTTTGTTCAAATCTGAATAATCGATACACATTCTCCATTTGCCATTAGCTTTTCGGACGAGAACTACGTTCGCGACCCATTCTGGGTAGTCAACTTTTTTTATGAAATTGACTATTAGCAGCTTCTCGACTTCATTTTTTATTGCCATTGCCTTTCTGCAGTGAAGGCACGTTGACGCTGGTGTACGGGTTTATGCTTCGGGTCGATATTCAGACGATGCGCGATGACGTTGGGGTCGATGCCTGGCATATCTTTGTGAGACCAAGCGAACACGTCTTGGTATTCGGTGAGGAAACGGACCAGATCTTCACGATAGACACCGGTTAAAGAGGATCCGATGTATACGACTTTGGACGGGTCGTCTTTAGTCAAGTGAATCGTCACTGTTTCTTCCCCAGAGTTCCTGATTGGAGGACGTTCTCTCTCGAATCTAACGAGGTATCTGTCGAGGAGTTGGGTGAATCTTGTGCTATCACCATAACGGGCGTCGCTTGCGCTTTCTTTCGATCTTGTAGGGCTATCTCATAATAAGACCGGGCCTCTTTTTTATTTCCTCGTACAACCCCAACACCATTTGGGGTAGGGAACTTGACGCACAAATATAAAGGATGTAGAGCTGCCCCAACCTTATTAAGAGATGGCCGGCCCAAAATGGCGTTGTATGCTGATCTTCGGTCCACCACAAGGAAATTTATGAAGACAGTTGTCTTCGCTGGATTCTCCCCAAAGGTAACAGGAAGGTCAATGCTTCCTTCAGGCGTCACCACTTCGACCCCGAAGCCAACGTGGGGAGTTGAGACTGGCTTGAGTAGGTTTCTGGCGAGTGCCATTTTGTTGAAAGCTTGCAGGTACAGAATATCAGCGGAGCTACCTGTATCCACCACAATACGATGGGTTAAATAGTTTGATACCTTTAAAGCGACCACGATAGAATCCTCGTGAGGGAAGTGAATTCCCTCTGCATCTTCGAGAGAGAAGGAAATCGGAGGATGACTGGTTTTCGATGCGTTGGGTGTATGTTCCAGCCAGTAGATGTGCTGGGGCTTCTTGGACGCTTTACGAGTGTATGCTTTTCTTGAAGCTTGAGAATCGCCACCACATGCTGGTCCCCCGATGATGGTGCGGATTTCGCCGGTAGGTTCAGCGTCTTCTTGTGCAGTATGATGGTGAGGCGACTTCTCTGGCGGGGTGAGGCTTTTGCCCTTTCTGGTGATCGACCTTGACGAGCAACATAATCTTGGAGATGGCCCTTTCGAATGAGAGCTTCGATATGATCTCGCAGAGTTATGCAGTCTTGGGTTCTATGCCCATGATCTTTGTGGAAGTAACAAAACTTGCCCTTATCTCTCTTTTCAAGATCAGATTTGATCTTGCCTGGCCATTTTACATATGGTTTATGTTTGATCTCCATTAACACCTTTTCATGGGATTGGTTGAGAGGAGTGTAGTTATGATATTTACCAGAATAAGGCTTCTTGGGAGAACGGTCTCGTTGACCACGCCGATATTTCTTATTTGAGGACGAGATTTCCTCCGGTTTGCGCTTCTTACTTGGTATACCATGACGTGATAGAGCAACTTCTTCTGCATTGATGTACTTCTGAGCCTTTGCTTGGAACTCTGCTATGGTTTTTGGAGGACTTTTATCGAAGGCGAATCTGAACTTCTCGCTTGTAATTCCGGCTATGAGGGCGGTGAGGCCCTTTTCTTCTGTGTAGCTTTCCGTTTGGACGGCCTCAGCGGTAAATCGTATCGTGAACTCTTTGATCGTCTCCCCCGGTTGCTGTTTCAACTCCATTAAATGGGACGCTGGCTTCTTGGTACGGATGCTTCCCATAAATTGAGAAAGGAAAAGCTCCGACAGCTGTGAAAAGGAGGCGATAGATTGAGGCCTCAAACCCCGGAACCACGTACGAGCTGCTTCTTTTAAAGTTAGGGAAAAAGCTCTACACATGATTTCTGACCCATGTCCCTCTAGTTCCATGAGAGACCTATAAGTTTCCAAGTGTTCGAGCGGATCGCCAATACCTGTATATGGAGTGATGACAGGCGTACGATATTTTCTAGGTAGAGGTGCTCCCATGACCTCACTGGTGAAAGGAGATTCAGATTGATGTATCGAGGCTACCACAGCTGATGGTCAATTTGCCTGATATCGCTGCTCCATGACATCAAAACGATCATGGATTCTCTTGAGATCTCCTTCCCATGGTAAAGTATAACCTGATGTTTCAACTGTGGACCCATGGGATTAATGTAGACGAGAAGCACTAGAATGCACGGAATGTGGAGGTTGCACAGGGGGTTGGTTGTCCAGCGGCGCTGGATTTGATGGAGGATGATTTAACTGAACCTGTGGCTCGTCCACAGAATGCCTAGAGGCCACCGGTATGGGTTGTGGTGGCAAACCTTCAGAAGATCGTCTCCGCGGCTCTGGGAAATGATGATTGAGCCGATTAGAGAGGGATTCAACCCTGGCATTGAGGGCCAAGAGGGTATTTGCGAGGGAACGCATGACGTCGTCTTGACTCCTTGGAGCCTCAAATAACGGGTTCGCCGATGGCACGTTCGGAACTCCTTGAAGGTTATTTGTTGATGTGGTTTGAAGGACAGGTACAGATTCCGTCTCATCGGGCGGAGGTGGTGCCTGCCTTGAAGTGGAAGGATGAACCGTTTTCTTAGGAGGCATAGTAGAAGGATTTTGATCAGTGGTAAGAACGATTGACTTTAATGATCAAGTCGTTCCCACAGACGGCGCCAAACTGTTTACGTCGGATTTTATAACTGGATCCACCGGACGTTCACCTTCCCTTCAAGCTTTTGGGTTTCCTCTTCGGACCTGGAAAGGGACAGAAAGCAACTAAGGGTGGCCGGTATCCAGCCGTTAGCCCTCCGATGCTTAAGTCAGATAGGGTGAAGAAATAGAACAACCAATCACCGGAGGTAAAGATTGAATATTGTGTACCTGTATCTTAATGGAGTCATCTCTTTATATAGATCTGAAGTGATCCAATCTGTTACGTAAGATATCGAGATCCCGCTGATTTCGTGGGATAAGATTCTTATCCTTAGATAGAGGAGTGATCTAATCCAATGACTCATCCGACAGTTACGTTCCTTGATAGCAATCCCTTGAGACTCGGAACCATTGAAGAAGATAAGCCCAAAATCGGCCTATATGGGCTGCTGGTACTAAAGGCTAAGGGATGTCACCGCAGACTTATCAGAAAAAGCTGTTCGCATGTAGGAAGATGCTCACAAGTCCAAGCGCTCGCTCATTGAGATGTGACACCTTTCAACGACTCGCGATAAGGACTGCTCACAAGTAAAAAACAAATTCTCTCGCCTTCCAATATTCGACTATCGACCACAACGTCTCGAAGACTTGGTAACCGTGCGTCGTTTTTCCTAATATGCGAGCCGCGAGTAGACGTTCTCGGTAGTCGAATAAAGGTGCTCGCGGGATCGGAACATCGTCAGAATATGCGAGTCGCGAACATACGTTCTCGATAGTCAAATAAAGGTGCTCGCGGGATTTGGACATCATGAAGATAATAGGAAGCCTCGAGCAGACAATCTCCGCTATTTTGGCTATAACACGGTGGCTATTCAATCACTACTATTTTTAAAAATGTCCACTTGAGATTTGAAATCTGCTTAGTTTTTGTACCATGACCTAAAACAATCTTGAAAAAATTGATGGATGGCGTGGGTACACAACACATTCATTAAGGTGGGCATTGTAAAAATCAAGAGTGGACATTTCTCTCCCAACTGCTTTCTTTAGTGGGGCTCACCTGAAATTTTGACCCTAGGTATAACGTGGGATGACCCATTTAATGGTGGGAGTAAATGGATTTCAAGTACACATCACTGGGGCCCTACATGATTGTCTTTCGACCAAAAACTTATCAAAACTATTGAAAAGTAAACTTTTGTATGTTTGTGGCCCACGCAATGCTTGAAATTATCCCAAGTTTTCCCCAACATGTATGTCTTGATGGACTTATTCCAATGACTATCTACAATGTTATACATGTATATTATTTTCGGATATTGTAAATTATTTAGTTAATCAAATTCAACTTCCATGAATATAATATAAGATTTTAATTATTTCAAAATACATGCCGCCAAACAAAAATTTTAGATTTCAGTGCATTCCAATTATAGAATGCTAAACATAATTAAGGATTTTAAATACATTAGATTTCAATGTATTTAGAATTTGAAATCCAATTCATTCCAAATACAATTAACCAAACGAGCCCAACATGGTGGGCACCACAGATTTAGGTATTTTATGTGTGCGTAGAACAACAGGCATTATAAAGCGTTCCAGTCCAATGAGAAAATTTCAAACGAAACGAAATACATTTTAGGGATGCATGTGAGCACGTGGCCCTTTCACATCCCTAAATTAGTATAAGAAGAACTTAAAATAAAAAAAAACAAAAAAAAAAAACAAAAAAAAAAACCAAGTTTAAAACTATTGGCAGCTTGTAATGATGGACGGAATTGCACCTGGTAAATTAGGCCGTACAAATCATGGGTCTCAATTTGGATGGACCTTAATGAAAATTGGACTGCTTTAATCTACACCAAAGTCTGATCATTGCCCAACAATTCACAAGTGTTCGCTGTATATCCTACATCACGAAATGATATCTACACTGATATTTTCGGCTATATGTTTTGCTACCATACTTGTGGACCGTCCATTTGGAAAGTCCGACCTTGGATCGCCATTTCCCCATGGCCCAAAATACTAATTGTTGCTGATCCTAATAATCCAATCAATTCCAACAGAGATCCTAATAAACGGTCTGCATTCTACCACAAAATGTCCACTCACTGAAACATTATAGGTTCCCCTGAGCCCTGAGCAATCACCTTTGGCCCACCTGGTGAATGTCCTCCCGGAAGGACTGGAATGCAGTAGATCAATCGTCTCTCCACATACACGTGGCAATGCAATGTATCAATAGGCCCATTACATTACTGGGCTATGCACACCGCACGTGATTAGCAAAAATTTCATAATATAATAACATTCCTTCGCTGAGTCAAACAGCCAGGAAGCAGGTTTATGATCATGACAGCGAGTAAACAGAATCAATTGCAAATGCGTTGCACGTGTCCTCCCTTTTTTTTTTTCTCAGAAAAACTTCAATTAATGCTCTGGCAGGGCGTGTGATGGACAGCACACATGCATGTGGTTAAAAATTCGCGGCTCGACCTGACTCATTCGGGCCTAATTTGAGTCAGGACTCGCCCGAGTTAGAGCTGAATCGGCTTGACTTACCTGAGTTGACGGTAAGGGGTGGTGTTGAACCGAATGGATCCGACCAATTCTAGGTCAAATCTGACGAATCGCATCAGACTCATCTGAGTCTTAAAACCATGCTCATAGAAGTGGAATACAGAAATGAAACCATCCAAATCACGGGTCTCAACATAACTTCGTCAGTGACCCATTGCTAAATGCTTAATCTGACGAGTCGCATCAGACTCATAAGCAGCACATTTCAATTGAAGTTGAGTTTTGACGGTAAGACTCCATTTCAACTGATTTTTTTTTACCTCAAGCGTCAAGACAGACATATACATCAAAATTGATAGCTTATAATCAATAATAAAGATACGTAAAGATTGACTATTCAACCACTCACAATATATTGTTGATAGTGATTGAATTGTAAGGATAACTTGTAGAAATAAACATAAAGGATACTTATAGTTGACTACAAAGGAAATAACTCCAGAACGCTTTTCCAAATGAAGAACTTGCTTGTACTCAAATTGAAAATTAAGTCCAGCATATGAACATAGACTTTAATTATAGGTAAGGATTATAACTAATAATTATAAGGATAAATTGTGGATTATACTAAGAAACATAAAATGCTCGTTATTCTATAGAATGTAAAAGCACTGGTTATACTAAGGAATGTAAAAGATAGATTTATGCTAAGAAACATAGAGTAATTTGAAAGATAGATTTTATTTGATTTGGTTGGTATGAGACCTCTTCCTTTGTTTATATCCTTTTCTTTTATAGCTTTCCTGGATACAAAGAACCATCTAAATACATCGCTTCCTAACAGTTACAACGACCGTTTCAGCACTCCTGCCTTCTAGAGATTTCCTTCCTTTCTCCTTTTGACACATGTCCTTGTAACTGCTGGTCTTTTAGAAACTTCCTTCCTTTCTCCTACTGACACATGTCTTGGTAACTGTTTACAAACTAAGCATCGGTTGCAAATTAGACTCGGCCACTATCCCTTTACTACAAACCCTACTCGACCACTTTTCCCTGGCTACAAAAACTCGCTTGTTCGCTTTTCCTTTAACATGTGCAGCGCCAATGTCCTCTTAATTAGTTCCTCCAGGGAACAGCAAAAAATAGGCGCTAATATTGCCCCCCATGTCGCTTCGCCTTTGGATAAAAGGTGAATGCAACATTGATTGTATTTCCAAATTCTATCCCGAAGTGTTTCTAACTGCATTTAATCCTCAATTATATTTTGTTCATCTATCATCGGACCGTCCTCTGTATGTTGGAGATTAAATGGGATTGCCCTTACTGTATCAAGTAGCTCTTCGATCAATAGGTTGTCGCCCAAAAAACACTCGTCACTGAGATACTCGATCGAGTCCCGAGGTTATTAGTGTTTCCCCCACCCTTTTGCATGGTAGCTCACTGTTCGGTGCAATAAATACAATTACTTGACCCGACGAAAACATCAACTTCAGACATCTTGCTTGAAATCGGCCATGTTTGTCAAACTCAACCATCTTGCTCGGAAAACATCAAAGTTAGCCGCCTTGGTCATAACTAGCCGTTTTGGTTGAAAAACATCAAATTTGGCCGTCATGGCCAAAATTGGTTGTCTTAGTTGGAAAACATAGAAGTACGCCGTCATGGCCGTCTTAATCGAAAAACATCGAAGTCAGCATGATAATGGAGACTGTTGGTTGATCCATTCAGAATATGATTTATGATAAACTAGAATAGTGGTATGGCCAAGGACCTGGCCAACCACTTCTTGGATTAGTTGTAACCTGGTCACGATCCAGACGGTATGATTCGACCATTAGTGGCGGATCTAAACCTACCACTACATGAAAAAGCGGTTAATTTGACTGAAATTTTCCACTGTCTTGGAAATTCGACTATCTGTGACCGTCAATTTCTAGAAGATTTGTAAATTCGACTGTTTTGGACAGTTGGATTCGTCACCCTACCGTGGAGCACCACCTTATTGTGTGACAATCAATTGCTGAAAGATAGGATTAGTTTTATTGGGTGTTACCCCTACCGTGGGGCCGACATTAATGATGTGTTTCATATCAACACCGTCCATCTGCTTCTCCAGCCCATTTTAGGCAGGGGTACAAAAAATTGTGCATATTTAAATTTAAGGTGGACCACACGATAGGAAATAGTGATGGACCATGCATAGGCTTTAATTGGTGTGAGACTCATAGGATTTGAATATAATTTCAATTTGGAAAGGGGATTTTTCCTACCCTCTCTCTCTCTCTCTCTCTCTCTCTCTCAAATCCCTCTCACGTAAACCCTCTCTCGCTCTCTTTCTTCCCTTCCAACCGCTCGTTCTTTCTTCCTCTCTCTCGCTCGTAAATCCCTCTCATGCAAGTCTCTCTTTCTTCCCTTCCAACCTCCTCAGAACCCATCCATCTGTTCGCTTGCCTCAAGTGTAAGGCTGCGATGTAGTAATAACTCAATCGTAAGACTGAGGTCGATACACAGGGAAAAGGGTAATCAATTCAAACTATTCTAATTACTTAAACTTACAAGGATTATGAAATTCAGATTTTTTAGAACTAAGTAGAAATAGTAACTTAAATAAGAAAATCTGAGAATTTAAAAAGAAAACTACAGTACCAAGGATCCATTTGTAGTAGCTTAATGACAATCCATCCATCCAAGCATAAACACAATTAGAATCAAATTTCTATCTTTCATTTAATTGGAAGATATTACAATGAACACAAACAGTCCAACTTAAATCTGAAAATCAGATTTCTAGTTCTAATAAAGCATAAAGAACACGAACTTGTAGCCTTCGAAGTAACAGACATACCAAGAGATTATGGCATGCTCCAGGGTTATTATAATTTAAATCTCATCAAACCAATATGATAATAACATAGAACTGTAAGGAACTTGCGTCTGGAGTACATAAGCTCTCATAATTAAAGTAAGAGTACTTGAATAAACAAATTGAGCATCAAAACAAACTACAAGTTTCACCTCTTAGCCCTAGCTAAGAGGTTCTAGCCGAGCATTGCCATACTTGAACTAGAATTGAAAGAAATATTACTACAAAGCATAGAAAACTAGAAAAACCGTAGTCAGACGAGTTGTAGATTCTCTACGACGATCCTCTCCACCTCTAGTGACTATAGATCTCTTCTAGGGTGAGTTTAGACGAGCCTAGAGGTGTCCTTTTATAGTAATCGCGCGCTACCGCCATAGAAAGTTCTAGACTTGCGTAAGGAATTACGCAGCAAAAATCGGAAGCCAAAAGTGAAAATTTGAATTTACTGACCATGGCCGACCGGTCATGACCGGTCGGACCGACCTATTTTGGTCCAGGGAGTTTCAGGGGGTTTCAACAAGGGGGCCGACTGGTCATGACCGGTCGAACCCTTTTGGTTTTCATTTTTCTTTCTTTCTTCTTTCTTTTCTCTCCTTGCTTATTCTCTCCTCCTCTTGGCTCATCCTTCCATGTCTTCAATGTGCTTTAAGAAGCGTCCTTTAACATCAAAATAGTGAAGTCTCTCTCTCTTTCCTACAATCACAAAATCACGCATTAGATAGGTCTTTAAACATAAAAATCATGAATAATGAGTGATGAATTGGGGTTAGAACATGCACAATTCAGAGCTTAGAGGTTCTAGCCGAGCATTGTCATACTTGAACTAGAATTGAAAGAAAAATTACTACAAAGCATAGAAAACTAGAAAAACCGTAGTCAGAGGAGCTGTAGACGCTCCACGACGATCCTCTCCACCTCTAGCGACTGTAGATCTCTTCTAGGGTGAGTTTAGACGAGCCTAGAGGTGTCCTTTTATAGTAATCGCGTGCCACTGCAATAGAAAGTTCTAGACTTGCGTAAGGACTTACACAGCAAAAATCGGAAGCCAAAAGTGAAAATTTGAATTTATTGACCATGGCCGACCGGTCATGACCGGTCGGACCGACCTATTTTAGGTCCAAGGAGTTTCAGGGGGTTTCAGCAAGGGGGCCTACTGGTCATGATCGGTCGGACCCTTTTGGTTTTCATTTTTCTTTCTTTCTTCTTTCTCTTCTCTCCTTGCTTATTCTCTCCTCCTCTTGGCTCATCCTTCCATGTCTTCAATGTGCTTTAAGAAGTGTCCTTTAACATCAAATTAGTGAAGTCTCTCTCTCATTCCTACAATCACAAAATCACACATTAGATATGTCTTTAAACATAGAAATCATGAATAATGAGTGATGAATTGGGGTTAGAACATGCACAATTTAGAGCTCAGAGGTTCTAGCCGAGCATTGTCATACTTGAACTAGAATTGAAAAAAAAACTACCACAAAGTATAGAAAACTAGAAAAATCGTAGTCGGAGGAGTTGTAGATACTCCACGACGATCCTCTCCACCTCTGGCGAGTGTAGATCTATTATAGGGTGAGTTTAGACAAGCCTAGAGGTGTCCTTTTATGGCAATCACGCGTCACTGTCATAGAAAGTTCTAGACTTGCATAAGGACTACGGAGCAAAAATCGGAAGCCAAAAATGAAAATTTGAATTTACTGGCCGTGGCCGACCGGTCATGACCGGTCAGACCAACCTGTTTTGGTCCAGGGAATTTCAGGGGGTTTCAGCAAGGGGGTCGATCAGTCATGACCGGTTGGACCTTCTGATTTTCATTTTTTTTCTTTGTTCTTTCTTTTCTCTCCTCCTCTTGGCTCATCCTTCCATGTCTTCAATGTGCTTTAAGAAGCGTCCTTTAACATTAAATTAGTGAAGTCTTTCTCTCGTTCCTACAATCACAAAATCATGCATTAGATAAGTCTTTAAACATATAAATCATGCATAATGAGTAAGGTTTGAGGTTAGAACATGGACAATTCAAAGCTCAACACCATCCCCTCTCTCTTATGTAGCAAGAAGAAGTGACCGCGTGCAGACCCACCTCACCGATCGAAATCGAAGCTAATCCACTCCCCATTCCCCATCTGCTCGAGTCGAAATAAAAAACCCTAAATCAAGGAGGCGTTCCCTATTCCCCATTCGCAAAAAGCTCTCTCTCTCTCTCTCTCTCTCTCTCTCTCTCTCTCTCTCTCCAGCTATTGCAGGAGATCTCAACAGAGCTTTCAGCTCCTATTTTCTGTTTATATGCTCGTCTCCATCTCTCCATCTCATCTTTCCATTTCCATTTCCATTTCCATTTCAAAATTTAGGGTTTCCTTTTCTTTCTGGTTTTTTCTTTTTATTAGTTTTGTCTTATATATGGCCCAACTGTATATCCAACGCAACCTACAATTTCAGGAGTGGTACATAGACCTTTTGATTATGCAGGTGTCACCGGTCAACTTGCATGCACGGTGGTAGGAATGACTTTGTCATTATCTATGCCTTTGTTTTGAGTTGGGTCCGTCTTCGGGTAAGGTCTCCCTGGTCCGTTCCTTTTATGTCTTTTCTTTTTATTTGTTTATTTATTTTTGGGCCCATGGTTTTGGAGCTTCGGGGCCAGCTGCTAGCAAAAACCAGGAATAAAAATCCTAGCAGTTAAGTTGGTGAGGGCACAGGCCATTCCGAGCCATGATCTGTACTTTCACTTGCTCAGGATAAATTCTATGTCATCAAATTCAACTTCCATACGTGTAAGGCACCCGTCCCCACTCTTGTGTTAACTGAAAAGTCATGATAGGCCATATTCCGTGGTCCCAATGGAGAAACCATGGAGATGGTCCCAGCCCAATGATCAACTTGAACGATGTCTAGTTGGTTGATTTCATTGAATTATAGTCTTTTAAATTCTGAAGTTTAGATTTTGTTTATTGGCAACAATGATCAACTTGAACAATACCCTGTTTGTTGATTTCATCAAGTTATTATTACTAATTTAAAAAACATTTGATTATCTTTAATTTATTTCATTGCCTGGCAATAAACAGGAAAATGCTCTGTTACCTCAAATCAAATCAGAGATCTCCCTTTTGCAAATTTTAAATGTAAAAAGAAAGTAATCAAATTGCTTTCAAGTGGGATCCATTGCTTGGCAAAACAAAAAAATGTGTTGGTCCCACATGTTGGACCAACACATTTATGGACTGAGGGCTATCCTTGTCAAGGGAAAATCAGATGGACTGTCCAAATCATCTGACCATGAAGCTGGATATCTATGTTGGAGCAAATCAGATTGATTGTCCGGATCATCTTACCATGAATCCATATTCCTGATAGTGGAAATCTTCTGCATAATTAACTCAGAAGAATTTTACCCTCTTATTACCAAGACAATACACCAGATTGTCCTTATATTAAAGTCTACAAATCATTCCCATATTGGCACTTTAAACATGCTTCTTAATGGGCCATCATCATAAAAAAAAAAGGAAGGGGTTATTGCATAGTCCCACTTCAATAATAACGTATTTGTAGATTCTCACCTAACAAAAATGTGCTTGCAATAATTACATTCTTGTTTTGCAGCTATTGCAATGACGTGGCAAGACCCAGACCTAGTTAACTCTGGTATGGGTACTATAGTACTTGAGCTTTCTTTACAAATTTGGTTGAATTATGCATTGCTTTGAATTTAATCTGTTATTGTGTTCTTTGCATCTTTTATTTATTCCAAATAGGCTGCTGTGACAGCTGTGAATCACAGGGCTGTTCAAAAAACCGACGGAACCGATAAAACCGACCGAACCGGACCGAACCGATCGATTTCGGAATCGATAAAACCGACTGAACTGTGACAGCCTGTGATAACTGACAACATGTTTTAACAATGGTTTAAAACATTGGAAAGTATCAGCCAATACATATCATGGATCAGTAGTCACTAACGCGATTACTCGTCATTTGTTGAAGAAAAAAAAATCCACAATGTATCATGTGTGAAAATGAAAGTTATATTTACATTTTGTTATTTACTTAATCGTTAAGGGTAAGTTTGGTTGCACCAAAAATCATGAAATTTCGTGTATTTGGTGCAACCAAACAGACCCTAAACAAAATATTAACCTATGTAATCTTTATCACCTTGCAAAAAACTAATCAAGGATTCAAATATCGAGGCCATTTCAGATGAAAATGATGCTGCATATCGCTTGTGGGTGGTGAGTTTAATTTCTACTGGTATCCAAAGCTAAAGAATTTTTCTTTTAGTTGTTTTTTAGATGCTTATGTTCCTGTTTTATTCTACTTGTGCAGTAGAAGTATCCTTCAGCTCTAACTTCTTTTGAGCAAATCATGAAATGTGCGGAGGCAAGTGGATTGCATTATTTTTGGATTATGATGGAACACTTTCACCAATCGTAGATGACCCTGACTCTGCTTATGTCTAGTGAGGTTAGTTAATCTTTTGTCTCGTATGCATACAACACTCAGTTATTTTCTGTGCTTAAGCTGGCTAAAAGGCTTTCTTCACATCATAATCAGTTGCAACTTGTTGACAGATGCGTGAAGCCGTGCAGGATGTTGCAAACTATTTCCTGACGACAATAATTAGTGGAAGATGCCGTGATAAGGTACAGGAAATTCTTTAGGGAGCAATTAGTTTTTCATTTTGTTTATATGTGAAATTGGAAATTCTCCCTAGCAATATCTGATTGTGACATTCCATTCAATCAATATCTGATGGTGACATTCATCAATTTCAGGTCTATGAATTCATAGGATTACCCCAACTCTAATACGCCGGCAGTCATGGAATGGACATAATGAGCTCAGTCACACACTCTTGAGTCTGTTAGTGACCATGGTGGGTATTCTTTGGTTTAAATTGCAGTGTTTCTGCATTCAGTCTTTGCGGATGGATTTTGCAGATTCCATTTGTAGAAAGACATGCACATGTCGATCAGATTCTGTGTATGTTGTTGCATCACACTAGCCATGGATAACAACAAATATTGGCCGTCGGGGGCATTTTCTCTAAGCAGGGAAGCATGAGAACTTGCTTCCACTGGTAGGCCAATGGAAAATTGACTCATTTCTAGCAATGTGTCGATAACACAATTTCCTATCACTTACCTACTAACAAAGTAAAGTGTTATGGATGCCCTGCTCTTTGCTTCTCGTCCTTCAATCATGTTACTTGTTTTTGTTGAAATGGAAATTTGCACGTGGTGTTGGCTGTTTGCGTTGGTGTTTAGGTGACATGTGTTTGATGTCTTTGGCAGTTGGAATGCTGAGGTTTATAGAATCAGCATGGGCTTCTATTGTGGTTCTCAGATGTAGGAGAGCATCAAAGCAAGCCCGCCCTGTCGTCGAATGGTCTCATCTTCTGTTTTGTAGCTGTGATTTGCTGAGGAGATGAGGCAGCTATTTTCAGGTACGGTTTTCCTTGTTTGGTTGTATGAGGTTATGTGGCTGCATGGAAGGTTGTACTATAGCTCCTAGTCTCCAGCTTGTTCATTGCATCTGTAATTTGTTTTGAAAACCTTCAATAGAAAGTATAGCATTTTCGGCACTTTTTTCCCGGCGGACAGTATTTTCCGCCAGCAAATGTAAGAATCTCCGACAGATTGCGTGTCTGCCGGCAATCTAAAGAACAGAGTGCCCCAACAAATTTAGACATGAGTTTCGGGTTAACCTGTGCAGGCAGACCCTAACCCTGTCCGCCGGCAACAAATCCCAAAAATAAAATGATGCGGACATCAGGCCCCACCTTGGGAAGACATGTGTTAGTTGCTTGGAGGAGATATGATCGGACCGTTGGATTGTGATGATGATGTGATCGGACCATTGGTTCATCGTGGCCCACTTTCATCACACCATCATTGGAGCGCATTGGACATCTTAGATTTGAGTTTATTTTATGCATTTTTACTTATTTGAGTTTCGGGTTAGTATGGGTACGTTTTTTTCATGCAAATGTCTTTTTTTTGAAATTTTGTTAGTAGGGGTATTTTGGTAATTATGCTAATTCCGAATTTTATAAGGGTGTTGCCCTAAACCTTTTTTATTAGTTGTTGATTTATGAAAAAGAGCAAACCTTTGGTTGCCTCCTTCCTCTTTCCCTCTCTCATGGTGCTTCTTCTCCTTCCTTGATCTCCTTCTTCTCTATTCTTCCTGTGCCCCTCCAACTTCTTCCAGGTATTTCATCTTCTATTATTATCCTTCTAAACTTCTGTTTTGTTTATTCCCCACGATCTAAACCTTGAGAATCGATCTAAACCCTAAACCCCCAAATTCTCAAATCCCTAATCCGAGAAACTTTCTGATTCTTCGGACTAGTGATCATCATTGATCGATTGGGTATGACCATGCAAGATCGGGAGGTTCCATCCCTCGCCGGATCCAACCTATACGCTACTTGAATCCCATACTCCATGGTTGTGATGATGGCCCGTCCCATTGCATGTTTCCTTTATGATTTTTTTAGTTTATGATGATTGATGCTAGATTTCATTATTATTATTGCTTTTATTTCCGCTGAATAATTGTGTTCATGAGCATGCATCATATTTAGGGCTGTCCTGCATCAAATTTGGTATCAGAGAATAGGCTTGCATGGTTTGTGTCTAGATCGAGTTATCAAATTAGGGTTTTGATTTTTAGGTTTGTTTTAGGAAATTTCCAGATTTAGAAAGTTTCTAATTTTAGAAAGTTTCCTAATTTGGAGAATTTCCAGATTTAGAAAGTTTCCAATTTTAGAAAGTTTCCTAATTTGGAAAATTTCCAAATTTGAGTCGTATCATCTATAATTAATTAGTGTCAGTTCAATGTGGTCTAAATTCATCGCATTCATATTGTGAGTCATCCAGTCAGTAGAGTCTTCCCATAGTGAATGGAGTATAGGCGTTTGAGATCTTCAGGGCCATTAAGTGTTATCGTGTGGCCATCGAGACCCAACGGAAAGCCGAACTCCGATGATTTGGCCAACTTTAATGGTCACATGGACCCACAAACCTTCCTTGATTGGCTTAAAGACTTGGACTATTTTTTTGATTGGTATGATATGTCAAATTATCGTCGAGTTAGGTTTGCCAAGTGGAAATTGGAGGGCCAAGCCAAGTCGTTTTGGACAGATTTGGAGCGACGACTTGATAAAGTTGGGAGAGCCCCGATCTCACAATGGGACGAGATGAAAGAGCGTTTGAAAGAAAAATATATTCCCATCTCTTATCGTGAAAAGCCCTTGGGTCAGAAGAGAGTTGCCCCACCTTCTCATCCAAACACAGAACCAATATGGTCCCCTCCTTGTAAAGTGGTCCAACCTATCATTAAGGAAATCTCGGCTTATGAACAATTTGAGTGTTTAACACCAATTATATTTCCTTGGAAGCGAGATAATACCTTGGTAAATAGCCAGTTGGAAGAATCCAAACATGATGTTTATGAAGTAGAAGAGTACATGCCTAACGTCAGTAGTGAGGAAATGGAAGAAATTAAGGCATCGCTCATCATCGTTGAGGATGACGAAGTGTGTGTTAGTGATGAAAAGGTCGAAGAGTTTGAGACCACACCACTTCCGAGTGTCATGTGTGATGTAATTGATACAGTCTCCCAATCTATGTCTCTTACCATGGTGAACACAAATGAAATTGAAGAAGAGACTAGTGAGGATATGATGATAGACACCCACATGACTTGTGATATCCCACCAGATGATTTATGGGATAAATTTTCACCCATATGGGACATTCAACACACAATTGATCTTGTCCCTAAGTTGGTCTTGTCAAGCTTTCCTCCATACCAGGGGAACCCCATAGAAAATATAGAAATGCAGTGTCAATTTGATAAACTTCTTGGGGAAGAATTCAATAAGGAAAGTTTGAGTTGGAGTTTTGTTTTGTGTGTCATGCCTGGTCTTTTCACTTCCAAGAATAATGGCATGTGGCACACAAGTGGGCATATCCTGACCGTTCACAAAGCTTTAGTCAAGTGTCATGCTATCATGCGACGTATTCACGTCATGGTGGATATGATGACCTTAGTCCTTATCCCGTATCTTGATGACATTTTGGACATAATGGCTGATGCCAAGATCTGCTCAAGACTTGGTATTACTAGTGTTTGTTCTCAAGTGTTGGGATACCTGAAAATCATCCTTGTTTATAATACTTATAATGAGAAATTGTGTGTCACCCGTGGGAAGTGTCCTTTTGTTTCAGTTTTTCAAGTTCTAGGTCATAGGATTGTTTATTTCCATAGGATTGTTTATTCCAAGTTCGTGGATTTTTCAGAGTGTCCTTTAGTGTCACCCATGTCTGTCATCCAAAGGTGTTTAGAGTCAGCCAATGCATTCGCACGCCATATTCATGATTTGCATACACATATTATACAGCGGATAAATAAGAGCAATGATGATTCTAAAATCTCAGCTGATTCTCATCGTAGATTGCAAGAATTTCAGAAAGGAGACCATGTAATGGTGAGGATAAGGCCTAAGCGGTTCTCACAAGGTTCCGTTAAGAAATTACAAGCGCGTAGTGCTTCAAGATTGTGCAGAAAATTGGGTCCGACGCGTATCGGATCGACCTTCCATCTGAAATGGGCATTAACCCAACTTTTAATGTGGAAGATCAAGTCCGTTCCCACCATCCCATCGTTGATCCATCATCTCTCTTATAGCCCTTATCTGATTTTATTTCACAACCCCTCTCACCCCTTCCTCCACCTAATATCCATAAAGAAGAAATTGAGGAAATCTTGGATGAGGAGATAGTGTTTACGAGAGACGGAGGTTTCCAAAGATACATTGTCAAATGGAAGAACAAGCCACCGTCAGAATCTACGTGGTTTACTAAAGTGGAGTTGCAGAATGTTGATCCGAATTTGTTAGAGCGCCACAAGAGTTTTAACTCGTCGGAGTCGAGTTCTTTTCAGACGAGGAGAATGATGCGGACATCAGGCCCCACCTTGGGAAGACATGTGTTAGTTGCTTGGAGGAGATATGATCGGACCGTTGGATTGTGATGATGATGTGATCGGACCATTGGTCCATCAGTGGCCCACTTTCATCACACCATCATTGGAGCGCATTGGACATCTTAGATTTGAGTTTATTTTATGCATTTTTTACTTATTTGAGTTTCGGGTTAGTGTGGGTACGTTTTTTTCATGCAAATGTCTTTTTTTTGAAATTTTGTTAGTAGGGGTATTTTGGTAATTATGCTAATTTCGAATTTTATAAGGGTGTTGCCCTAAACCTTTTTGATTAGTTGTTGATTTATGAAAAAGAGCAAACCTTTGGTTGCCTCCTTCCTCTTTCCCTCTCTCATGGTGCTTCTTCTCCTTCCTTGATCTCCTTCTTCTCTATTCTTCCTGTGCCCTTCCAACTTCTTCCAGGTATTTCATCTTCTATTATTATCCTTCTAAACTTCTGTTTTGTTTATTCCCCACGATCTAAACCTTGAGAATCGATCTAAACCCTAAACCCCCAAATTCTCAAATCCCTAATCCGAGAAACTTTCTGATTCTTCGGACTAGTGATCATCATTGATCGATTGGGTATGACCATGCAAGATTGGGAGGTTCCATCCCTCGCCGGATCCAACCTATACGCTACTTGAATCCCATACTCCATGGTTGTGATGATGGCCCGTCCCATTGCATGTTTCCTTTATGATTTTCTTAGTTTATGATGATTGATGCTAGATTTCATTATTATTATTGCTTTTATTTCCGCTGAATAATTGTGTTCATGAGCATGCATCATATTTAGGGCTGTCCTGCATCATAAAAGAAAATAAAAATTCCCCAAATCCCGCTCTATTCCCCCACGCGCGCCCCATGAATGCCCCAAACCCCAAAACTCCCCTCCGCGCCCCCTGAAACCCCAAAACCCCCAAACCCCCAAACCTAGCTCTCTCTCTCTCTCTCTCTCTCTCTCTCTCTCTCTGTCACGCCCCAAATTCGGTTCTCGACGTCCATTCGCTGTAACCCGAATTCAGAGGTGGCAGCCTCCGTAGTACCCCGATCTCGGATCCTAACCCTACACGTCAGGTTCCGATCCTGGGATACCACAAGGAGGATTTTAGGGTCTGAATTTTTTTTTGTAAACATGAGCATCACAATATGAGTACCATCAAAGACAAACACAATATTTTCACTAAATCTTTTCGTTTATATACAGTACTGAAAAGTAAATACACAATGCGTAAATATAAAAACTGTGCACAATCGGGCACCTCCTACTACTGCACTCCCAACTCCAACTCAACGTTGCTGATATACTCTGGTAGAACCTGCAGCGTAACAAACGTGCATAAGCTTCGAACGAAGCTTTGTGAGTGCGTGTGTACGTGCACAATGCGTATGACAAGCATGATAAATATCAGAGTAAGCAGTAAAGCATGATGAGAACTTTAAACCAAGACTTAGCCTAATTAGGCTACACGATCATATGATATGAATAACCAGCCTACCAAGGCTATGCAAGCATGCAATACATATAACTAGCCTACCATGGCTATGCAAGCGTGCAATACAGGTAACCAGCCTACCAAGGCTATAAACTCATACTATGCAATGGCCTACAGGGCCTAATGTCACATACAATGATCCAATGCATGTATGCAAATCACCACCTCTCAGTACAGTGGTCCAGATACGAACAGTCATAACGCAATCACGTAAGCAATGCAGGACTCGGAACTGGTAGCTCGCCCAGTGTGGTAGCTCGCCCAGGCTTACAGCCCCGCCCACATCACACCCGCCCACATCAGGACCGTCCCACACCATACAGAACATCAGTCACATCACTGATACCAATACCATCTCTGAAACGGAACATCACCGGGGTCTCACAGACCTCACTACTCACCAGTAGAATGCCAAAGCCTATCTGGTACAATAGCGGACCTACTCACAGCTGGTCAAACTCAACCCCCTTTGCCAACACTCTTCCGGCAGGTTAGGTCAGACCTCCTTCCAAACTGACCACGTGCAGTGGAAAACACCGCCGTTTGGTATTCGGCATACTGGTGTATGATTCAACCACCCGGTCCTTGAATGGAGCACCCACCTTGGTACCAACGGGTTCAGGGACTTTCACCCAGGGACATCTATGGCATCCTGTTTAAAGATCACATATTTTCGGTGTTCCTGCAAACCACGATGGAGCTGTGGTTGCAACGTAGTAACCATGCTATATGCGGCACAAGCAGACGGTGCGAAATGCAACCATGCATACAAACGTGGGACGACATGCCCGTGCAAGTCTCCAAAGAGTACCATAAAACTATAAGGTCTCAAACACAATGTCACCGTCAGCTGGTAATGAACTGCACGACAATCACGACCGATATGGCCGGTTGATACAAGACAATCAGATGAGTCAAGCATTCATGATGCATGAGTCAAGTATACAGTATGAGTGCCAACAAGTAGCCCATCTACCACGATGGCAATAAATCAATCTAGTCCAACCTATTTGAGATATGATTAAGATGAGGGGACACATATGAATGATCGAGTCATAGTGCGGGATGTCGCTAGCCAGGGAATCTCGCACCAAGGGCTACAAGGTATGCTAAGCTATTCCTACCATACAGTGTAAGTCAGGATGATAGATTCCTGTCCTCGAATAGTCCCATACCTATTGGAGAGGTTTGCGATAGAGAGCACATGAATTACATTTGCACGACTACATCTCGAATGTTGTATGAATGCGTTTATGCCCTAGTGGTCCCCAACTAACAATGGTGATTCGGGATGCATACTCATTACACATGCATAGTGGTCGTCGAAGCATATAGTATAAAGATCACATATGAGTATTCCAACAACACTACGTGTGGCAACAGACATACTAAAAATAGCATAAAAGATAATTCACTTATTATACAAGCAAACATAAAGAGATAAGACTCTAAATGGATGGTATACAACAACACAGATGGTCCAACAACTGAACGGTGTGGATTAACCTTCAACATTCGGGTAACCCAAATGGAAAGAAAATGATTGAATACACAACCGACATATCAAAGGTAGAACCTACTTGAGCGGCAAGAGTAGAATACCCAAAATCATGCCGAGACCCATAATCCTGTAGTACAGTGGAGACGAACACAATAATGGTCCGTAAAAGAAATGTCATAGAACGGGTTGCAAGATAAACAGGTCATGACAGAGAAACATACATGGTAGGGTAATCTGAGATAGATGGTCAATACAATGAGGTCCAAAAAGGGACGACAAGTCTAACCTCATACTACAAGATAGGCTCCATATAATGGATGGCCTAGATGATATACGAACGTCAAGGATGAGCCCCACACTCGTCCTGAAGGTAAACGGATGGTGTGGATGGGATATACATGATATGGTGGTCTTTAATAATTGGGTACAAGGGTAGGAGGGGTGAGTCATATGAGTATACAAGCTGAGTTACCAAGATCAATCAACATGGTGAGTCAACAAGGTGAGTCAATAAGGTAGTCAACATGGTGAGTTAACAAGGTGAATTGACAAGACGGTTCAACAGGGTGAGTTTAAGAAGGTAGCCCTGTGACTTGGATCAAGCAAACTCTAAGGATGACCTTTCAATAAGGGTTTTCACAACTAATCATCAAGGTGGGTCCACGGGATGGACAACGCGGTCATTCGAACACGCACACTAAGGTGGTCCCAAGGGCCATCCTGTACATAACATGCTAGGGTTCATTCATTTGGATGGTTTGGATCAAGCACAAAATTTAAGGCGGTCCTAATCGATGGGCAACATACATATCGCACCATAGTTAGCCAATGGCTGACGTGGATAGAACACATGCATAACAAGATGGACCCGTGGTTGGGGATAACCGCACAAAGGATTGGGGAAGCCATATACATCTATGGGCTACAACAGTTTGGGATCAACCCGATATTTGTGCTTTACCACTAATCAAGTGAGATAGCAACTAAACACCATGGTGGGGCCCGCACACCACACGTGTGGAACCCTACCCATGGTTGAGTGACTTAAGAACAAGGAGAATAGCAAATAAACATAACAGATGGGTCCTGTAAAGTTTCCAATGGTAGGCATTCAATCACCCTTATTTCTACGTGTGGCCCACCCAAAACTGGGCCCACACCTTTGCCAAGAAGAACGACAAAGTATCCCCAACATTCCTCAAGGTGGGACCCAAAGTTGGGCCCCATCACCTTTGGTTGGATGGAAAAATAAACATTACAATGGCCCCAAGGAAGGTTTCAAAGGCGGGCATCAATGACCATTGTTTCCTACAATGTGGTCCACCTGAGGTTTGGATTTACCTCATTATGAGGGCCCCCGGCCCTAAAATAATATGGAAAAACAGATGGGCGGCATACATAAAACAGATACATCGTGGTGGGACCCATAGAGCGTAGCACCCAAATGGGCCCCAAGCATTTTGAATCAAACTAATATTTTTATTTGCTCCTTCATCCATATACATGTGATCTTATGATCAGGTTGAATGACAAATACACACCACTGTAGGGCCTGGAAAGGTCTCAACGGTGGAAATCATTATTCCCACTATTTACGTGCAATGGTCCACTTGACAATTGGATATGCTTAAATTCTGGGCTCAGCCACTAAAATGAGCTGGACAGAATAGATAAAGCAAATACATTCTAGGTGGGTCCCACTAGTGGGCCACCTGCTGGGCAGCCCAGCCAGCCCACGGCCAGCGCCCCTTTGTTTTCTTTTTCTTTTTCTCCTTTTTTTTTAAAAATGATCTCATCAAGTGGGGCCACAGAAGTTCTTGATCAAGCTGATATTTTTGTTTTCCCTTCTTACATGCATGTGTGAACTTATGAACAGGTTGGATCTCAAATAAACATCATGGTGGGCCATTGGAAGGTTTCAATGGTAGGGTCACTGTCCCTGCTGTTTCCTTTGGTGTGGCCCCCTGGAGATTTGGATCTGTCTCATTCTTGAGGTCATGCCCTAAAATGATCTCCCCAATTGGATGGACGGTGAGGATATAGCACTTACATCATGGTGGGACCCACAGGGTGGCCCACCTGCTGGCACGACGAGCCCAGCGTCCGTGGACGCTGGGTAATTCCAGCGCGTCAGAGACGCCCCTCTTCTTATTTCTTCTTCTTTTCTTTTTTCTTTTTTTTTTCTTTTTTTTTCCTTCGTATTCATCGAGTGGGGCCCACATGGGACTTATCCACTCCGTTCATCAAATTCCCCAGCTCAAGGGGGACCCTTAGAGCCCCATATTGGATGGTTGAATCAGTCTACAAACATCAATGTGGACCGAGGAAGTTCGACAGTGAACATCGTTCACCCCACTGTTTCATGCGGTGCGGCCCACTTAAGATTTGAATTTGCTACATATTTGGGCCTTAGCCCTAAAATGATATGGGAAAACAGATAGACGGTGTGGATACAACAAAAACATCAAGGTGGGTCCCACGAGTGGGGACCCCATTCCAACCGTCCTGACGCTGGACGGTTCCAGCGTCCCAGACGCTGTGAACGTCCAGCGCTGGACGTTCTTTCACCTTTTTTTTTTTTGTTCTAAGTTTATTTCAGGTGGGGCCCACTTAGGAAAGATCCAATCCATTCGTCAGGTTCTCCTACTCATGGGGAGCCCAATGAGCCCAATATTGGGTATCTTACAAAGCCTAGAAACATCAAGGTGGCCCAAAAAAGTTTTAAACAATAGGCATCATTAGCTATGCTGTTTTCTATGGTGTGGTCTACCTGAGATCTGGATTTACTTCATTTTTGGCGTCCAGCCCTAAAATGGGCTGGAGAAACAGATGGACGGCGTGGATCACATACATGAATCAAGGTGGGTCCCACGAGTGGGGACCCTGCTCAACGCCCAAGAGGGCTAGGCGCTGCTGGGCAGCAGCGTCCTCTGGACGCTGGCTGTCCAGAGGCCTTCTCCTTCACTCTTTTCTTTTATTATTATTATTATTATTATTATTATTATTATTATTATTATAGTTAAATGGGGCCAATCATGGATGATCCGACTCATCCATCTCCTTGCCCATCACAAGGTGGGTCCAAGGAAGGAAAAATGAAGGGTAAACGATAAAAAAGGGGGGAGGTTTGCACTCACAATGATGGTTGGACGGTTGGATTGCCGATCAGACGGTCCGGATGATGATCGGGGTCCTCCAAGCTTGATCTCCTCCTTCAACCTCTCTCTTTCTCTCTTGATCTCCCTCTAAATCTCTCTCTAAACTCACTCAATCTCTCAAATCTCTCTACTTTTCTTTCTTCTTTCTCTTCTCTCTCTTTCTCAAATCTCTTTCTTTCTCCTTGCAAATATGGGAATGAGAAGGCCACCCCCCCTACGTATGGCTCTTGTATGGGAAGAGGGGGGTGCATGATGTCATGATGATGATGATGATGATGGGAGAGAGCATGAGAGGTATGGGTTGTGGTTGACTTTTGGTGAGAGAGGATGGGGTGGGTATGGTGATGATGGCTAGATAATGATAGGGGTATGGGTGAGGGTGATGGTGATTGAGTTGACATGTTGTTGGGAATTGTGCAAGTGGGGCCCACGCCACACGCGCGTTGCGTGGCCCACCTCGAATTGCACAAACGTATGCATCTAACACACCGGGTATCGCAATGGGGCGTGCCGCGCGGCGTTGGAATCGTGGTGCCCGCGCGGTCGCAAGGGTACAAGTCTTGGGTCGTTGCGGTACTAAATCAGGGTCGCGATCAAGGCTCTCTAATCTGGTCCATCCGGGACGTACCGGTACCGGAAACTAAACGTACGGAGGGCAATTTAGGGTACGGGTCTTACACTCTCTCTCTCTCTCTCCGTGTGTGCCCCCCATTCCCTTCCCCGATTCCCCTGCATGTCCCCCTGATTCCCCTGCCTGTTCCCCCGATTCAACAGAGGTCAGCTTCTTCTTCTTCTCTTCTTTCACCCAAATGGCCAGACTTTGAAAACCTTAAAAAAATGACTTCTCTTTTCCATTTCGCAGTTGTTCTTAGTTGGATGGAATTAGGAAAGAAGATTTAGAATTTCTTCCATTTCTTTATTCCTTATGTACGTCGATTCTCTATTCTCTCTCTCTCTCTCTCTCTCTCTCTCTTGCTTTTAATGCTTTTAATAATGAAATATTGGTGTGTTTTCCTTCTCAGCAAAATCTTCCTTTCTTCTTCTTATTATTATTTATGTATTTATTTTTAAGTAGATTTTTAGGGTGGGGAGATTTTTATGGAATTTTGGGATTTCAGATCTTAATAATCCATCTCTGATGTTTTTGGGGGCATTGAGTTTATTCTAATACCTTTGATTCTTGTTGTTTCTTAGATTTTTTTTTATTGTTGTTGAAATATACTTGTGATTTGGATTCTAGTATTCACATGTTGAATGATGTGATTTCAGGACATGAGCATTTATGTTGCACAACGTGCTGGATGGGTGGCTTAGATTATGCACAAGTGTTCTAGGTATGCACATGTGAAGTGTAGATGTTCTCACTTATAGTACTTGTGTCTAGTGGATTGATTAGCACTCTCAGTGAAGTGTAGACTCGCCATTTCTGCTCAAAATCCAGAGGAGTTGCTGCTGCTCTTCTACTTGCAAGTGTAGTCCATTGTGGTGAACTAGAAGGCCTTGTCAGGTGTAAGTCTTGTCTCTTGTTGATGGATCCGTGTGTTCGGTGCATTTCTCAATTTTAATTTCCCTCTCTTATTTTCGGCAACGATTGTTAGTTGTGCATGCAATGTGTTTGTAGTTTTGCTTAAATTAGTTGTTGGTATTTCTGATTTTACTCTAATTTGATTTTTTTTTTGCACACAAGGAGAGAGAGAGAGAGAGAGAGAGAGAGAGAGAGAGAGAGAGAGAGAGAGAGAGAGGCACATAAGGTGTTTGTGGTTTTGCTTGAATTAATTGTTAGTTGTGCACACAAGGTGTTTGTGGTTTTGCTTGAATTAATTGTTAGTTGTGCACACAAGGTGTTTGTGGTTTTGCTTAAATAAATGACTGATTTTGAGTGATTGTCTACCCACATGAAGACCTACATCAGGCAAGGCAAGCCATGGCATTGACCCCCACTCTACCTAAGAGGTACATGACTGCAGATCCAGCTAAACTTGAACCAGCAACGGTTCAATTTCTCTGGGCTCAATCCTGACCCCGGCCCAGTTAAGCAATTTCTCACCTTTTTTTATAAGACTTATGACCTCAAGTAAGTCAGCAATTAGCATGCTTGGGCCAATGTAACACATGTTACCTCGCATCGAAATGATGATGGCCCAAATCAATTGGGCCGACCCCAGTTGGTGGACTGTGGACACAAAAGCTGACCGTACAAGGCTTAATGACTACACCTTTTTTAAGCCAATAGCTACATAAGGAAAAAAAAAGCCATTTTAGAAGAAGTAAAAAGAAGCCAATAGTTTTCACAGTGGCCACTATAACTTGGCAAGTATGTGGAGCATATACAAAAATTGGGTGAGTCAATTAATAGTGTCAGGTTCCATATGATTGTTCATTTGGCATGACAGGCAATTTTTTTGTTTAAACTGCTGATGCTTTGTGTACCGGTTGGCATAAGCCACCTTATGCTTCATTTAGATGTTTTACAGACTCACAAGATGAGTGTAGGCTAGGAAAGCTCCTACCCTTATGCAGCAAGGTTTTAGTTTTAATTCCGATGGTATTTATTTGGTTTCAGTCTTTTTTATATGATTGTTTTCAGTATGGACTATAATACGTGTGCTCTTTCTCTAGGCAGTACTGTTATTTTCATTGTTCACAGATACCTTACTGAAGAGCCAAGACGTTTGGATTTTGTGTTAAAATCCATGCTTTCAGGTTCATATTGAGTGAGAATGGTAACAACCCATCCAGGCTCAATATTGATTCACATTAGTACGATTTCTACAATTTACCATTTCTCATTCTATTGGGACATAATTGGATCTAAACAGAAGTTCCGGACTGTCCAAACTTTGTCCTTTTCCCAGTCTTTTGCTTTATTAGGTGTATGGCAGAGGTTTGTTCTGCTTTGATGGGTAGCTGAATAGCAAAGCTTTGTTCTGCTTTGATCCCTACACAATTGGGTTTCTAGGTGCTAGCTCAATGGAATGGCACACCCAGGTCCATAGCTCAAGTGGCAGAACTTGCTTTCCATAAATGGTAAGTTGTTACAGCGGGTATCTCTGTTACAAAAGTGGAAGAACATCAACTTTAGAAGTAGAAACCCGAATATAACTGGTGAAACAACATCAACTTTAGAAGCAGCAGTGGGTATCTCTGTTACAAAAGTGGAAGAACTTGCTTTCCATAAATGGTAAGTTGTTCTTACGCACATTCTTCCTTTATAGCTCTAGTTAGTTTTTTTTTTTTGTTAAAATGTTGTCCTTGCATCATGTTGGACTGACTTTTTCATGTTTTCCCAAAAATAAAATCTGCCCCAATCAGCATGTGGGTCCCAATATTGGAAACTCTTGTATGGGTTACAAAAGTTCAGCAATGTTTTTCAGAGCTGTACATTTATTATGCATATTGTGACCCACCTGACGAGTGGATTAACATGTTTCTTGTGTTAAGACATCAATATAGTGGTGACATTCTGGTGGATGGATTGGATCTTGGACCTATCATGTCATGTCAGCACATGCTTGGCGTGTGCATGGGCTTTATTGACTTAAATTTATTATACAACTTCATTTACAACACAAGGTGAAATGTCATTATTTTAGGCATAGGAGCAGTGGAAGAATGGCCCTAAAAAGATTGTGTGACACCAGTATTCAACACGAACCTGACCCATTGAAAGCCTAAAAAATATTGCTAGAGATCCAGAAAAATGGCCAGAAAATTCAACAGAAAAAAATAAAATAGTCAGAGCTTTCCGTCATGGGTTTTGATTGAAGTTGTTTCAACCCAAAAAAAAAAAAAGTTGAAACAGACCATAATCACAGTTAAACAGGATGCATCTCTTACCAAAATTTGTAAACAGAAAGGTGTGTGCCTTACAATGTAAGGTTATATGCCTTATTATTGACCTAAGCCTTATCCCGACTAATTGGGGTTGGCTAATTAACATCCTGAGTTCTTCTGAATAGCGTGCTAAAAATGGGAGGTTTGAGTATGCAATTATGACTAGGATCTCTCAAGTTGGGAAAACTTGGGAGGTGATCCATCGATGTGCTGACCATCCTTTCAACAGTCTAGATTAGACTGAGATATTGGCCCACTCAAGGGGAAATGAAGAATGTTGGGTTCTTTCTTAATATGTGATAGTTGTCACCTTGAAGTCATCTCCTTCTTTGTCCATAATATCTGCCCTCCATATGGCACGTCCATGTGGAAATGTAGCCATCTCCCTGTTAGAATGCAACCTTTGTGTTAGAAATTGATAGCATAAACATGGAGCATTGTGTTGTATCTAGTTATCATAGTCTTTTTTATGAGTGTTATAGATAAATTTGGCCTCCCTAAAATGTGAGCAACCTGCCTCGTACTCGACAAAAAGGGTTGCATTCTAAAATGCGAGCAGCCTGGCCCGTGCTCGTCGAGAGGGGTCGCGTCCTAAAATGCGAGCAGCCCGGCTCGTGCTCGTCTCGAGGGGTCGCATCATAAAATGCGAGCAGCCCAGCTCGTGCTCAGTCGCAAGATGTCGCGTCCTAAAATGCGAGCACTCCTGATAAGAGTGGCTCCCTCCTATGAGTAGCTCCCGACACATGAACAGTTTTGGTATCTGGTTTTTAGCAAGGACATCCCTCGTCTCAGAGTACCAACAGCCCGTATAGGCCGGTTTTGGGCTTATCTTCGCCTGCGGTTCCGTATCTCAAGGGATCACTATTGAGGAACGTAATTAACCAGATGAGTAGTTGGATCAGACTATTCCTTTATCTAAGGATAAGTAGGATAAACACCTTATCCCATGAAATCCGTAATAATCTTGAGATCTTGCGTAACAGAGTGGGACATTCGGATCTATATAAATGGATGGTTTCATCAATAAGGAGGTACACATCATTCACTCTCAAATTGTCTATTTGTTTTCCTTCAATCCTATCCTATCTAACTTAAGCATCGGAGGGCCAACGGCTGGGCGCCGGCCACCTATAGTTTTCCTTTGTCTCTTTTTAGGTCAGGAGGAAATCGTTAGCAAAGAAAGGTGAATATCTGGAGGACCCTGTTACAAAATATGACGTAAACAGATTGGCGCCGTCTGTGGGAATACAATTTGATCACCAAATTTAGCCATTCCCACCATCGAATACGGTGCCTCCAAAAAAGACAGTTCATCCTTCCACGTCAAGGCAGACGTTACCTCCACCTGACGTTACAGAACCGATGCCCATCCCTCAAGCCACTTCGACGAGCATCCCTCAAAGAGATCCTAGCGTACCATCACAAAACCCGTTATTTGAGACTTCTGGAAGCCAAGAAGATGTCATGCGCTTCCTCGGAAACACACTCCTAACTCTCAACGCTGGATTTCAAGCCTTGTCGAACCGACTTGATCAGCATTTCCTAGAGCCTCAGAAGCTACCTTCCTAGAGGGTTGCCAGCGCAGCCCATACCGATGGCTTCCAGACACTCTGTGGACGAACCACAGGTCCGACCAAATCATCCTACGTCAAACCGAATGCCAATCGGCAATCAACCCCCTGCACTATCCCCACATTCTGTACATTCCAGTGCTTCCCACCAACAGCAATCTCATGGGTCCACCGTCGAGACGTCGGGTTATACTTTACCATGGGAGGGAGACCTAAAAAGAATCCATGATCGTTTTGATGACATGGAGCAACGATATCAGGCAAATCGACCATCAGCCGCTGTGGCGTTGATACATCGATTTGAGTCTCCTTTCACCAGCGAGGTCATGGAAGCACCTCTACCTAGAAAGTATCGTACGCCCGTCATCACTCCATATACAGGTACCGGTGATCCTCTCGAACATGTAGAAACTTATAGGTCTCTTATAGAGCTGGAGGGTCATGGGTCGGAAATCATGTGTAGGGCTTTTTCCTTAACTTTAAAGGAAGCAGCCCGTACGTGGTTCCGGGGGCTAAAACCTCGATCTATCAGTTCCTTTTCACAGTTATCGGAGGTTTTCCTCTCCCAATTCATGGGAAGCATCCGCACAAAAAAACCGGTGTCCCACCTAATGAATTTGAAACAGCAGCATGGGGAAACAATAAAGGAGTTTACAGTGCGATTCACTACCGAAGTCGTCCAAACTGAAGGTTATACTGAAGAGAAAGGCCTCACCACCCTAATAGCTGGGATCACCAGTGAAAGATTCAGATTTGCTTTGGATAAGAATCCTCTTAAAACTATGACAGAATTCCAAGCTAAAGCTCAGAAGTATATCAATGCAGAAGAAGTTGCTTTAGCGCGTCATGGTATACAGGGCAAAAAAGCAAGCTGAAGGAAGCCTCTTCTTCGGATAAGAAATATCGGCGCGATCGGCGAGATCGCTCTCCCAAGAAAGTCTACTTTGGTAAGTACCATAACTACACCCTCCTTAATCGGCCTCCAGAAAAGGTGCTAATGGAGATCAAGCTTAAACCATATGTGAAGTGGCCTGCAAAGATCAAATCTGATCCTGAGAAAAGAGACAAGAACAAGTTTTGTTATTTTCACAAAGATCATGGGCACACCACCCAAGACTGCATATCTCTGCGTGATCACATCGAAGCTCTTATTCGCAAGGGTCACCTTCAAGACTATGTTGTCCGACAAGGCCGTTCACCTAAAAGGGGGGAGGCCCCATCACTGCAGAAGAAATCACCTCATCGACATACATCACAAGAAAATGTTGAACCTACTGGGGAGATTCGAACCATCGTTGGAGGACCGGCTTGCGGAGGAGATTCTCAAGCTTCGAGAAAAGCATACACCCGTAAGGCATCCAAGAAGCCTCAGCATATCACTGGTTGGAACGAACTCCCGATACCTCAGAATCTAGTCATCCTTCAATCTCTTTCTCCCTCGAAGATGCAGAAGGGATTCACTTCCCTCACGAAGACTCCATCGTAGTCGCGTTAAAGGTATCAAATTATCTGACTCATTGTATTATGGTGGATACAGGTAGCTCTGCTGATATTCTCTACCTGGAGGCTTTCAATAAAATGACACTTGCCAGAAGCCTGCTCAAGCCAGTCTCAACTCCCCTCGTCGGCTTTGGGGGCGAAGTGGTGACACCTGAAGGGAGCATTGACCTTCCAGTCACCTTTGGTGAGAGCCCTGCGAAGACGACTATCTTCGTCAACTTCCTCGTGGTAGATCGGAGATCGGAGTACAACGCCATTTTGGGGTGACCATCGCTTAATAAGGTTGGGGCAGCTTTGCATCCTTTATATTTATGTATGAAATTTCCTACCCCGAATGGTGTTGGGGTTGTACGAGGAAATCAGAGAGAAGCCCGGTCTTGTTACGAGATAGCCTTACAAGATCGAAACAAAGCTCAGGCGACACCAGTTATGATGATAGAGCAAGATTCATCAAGTTTTCCGACGGCCACCTCGTTGGATCTAAGGGAGAATGCTCTCCAATCAGGAGCTCCCGGGGAAGAAACAGTGTCAATCAGCTTAACCAAAGATGATTCATCAAAAGTTGTATACATTGGATCCTCTTTAACCAGCGTCCTCCGTGAAGATCTGGTTCGTTTTCTCACCGAATACCAAGACGTGTTCGCTTGGTCTCACAAAGATATGCCAGGCATCGACCCCAGTGTCATCGCACATCGTTTGAACATTGATCCGAATTACAAACCTGTCCACCAGCGCCGACGTGCCTTTACTGTAGAAAGGCAGATGGCAATTAAGGCTGAAGTCGAGAAGCTGCTCACGGTCAATTTCATAAAAGAAGTTGATTATCCGGAATGGGTCGCGAACGTAGTTCTCGTTCGAAAAGCTAACGACAAATGGAGAATGTGCGTCGACTATTCGGATTTAAACAAAGCGTGCCCTAAAGATAGCTTCCCAACTCCGCAAATCGACCAGCTGGTCGATTCAACAGCTGGACATGCTTTGCTCAGTTTCATGGATGCCTATTCCAGCTATAATCAGATCATGATGCATCCGCCTGACAGCCAACATACCACCTTCATCACTGACCGAGGCCTATATTGTTACAAGGTAATGCCTTTTAGCCTTAAAAATGTAGGGGCCACCTATTAACGCCTCGTCAATAAAATGTTCGTCGCGCAAATCGGCCGGAATATGGAGGTTTATGTCAACGACATGCTCGTGAAAAGCGTTGTAGGAAGTGACCACCTTGCAGATCTTCGAGAAGCTTTTAACTTGATGAGAAAGTATCGGATGAAATTAAATCCAGAAAAATGTGCCTTCGGAGTCTCTCCTGTAAAATTTTTGGGATTTATGGTTGGCCAACGAGGAATCGAGGCGAATCCTGAAAAGATTAAAGCATTGATCGAAATGAAGTCCCCAGCCACTCTCAAAGACGTTCAACGTCTGGCTGGTCGCATTGCCTCGTTAAACAGGTTCATCTCGTGGGCTTCTGATAAGTGCCCTTCTTTAAGCTCCTTCGAGCCACAGCCAAATCTGATTGGGAGTGGACACCACAATGTGAAGAAGCTTTTCAACAATTGAAGCAATATATGAGCGCGCCCCCCGTTTTATCTAAATCGGTGGCACACGAGCAACTCATCCTTTATTTGTCTGTGTCTTCCACAGCCATTAGCGCCGCTTTAATAAGAGAAGATTCCGGGATACAAAGGCCCGTTTATTATATCAGTCGAGCAATGGTGGACGCAGAAACCCGGTATTCTGATATGGAGAAGTTGGATCTTGCTTTAGTCATAGCCGCCCGAAAACTACGACCATACTTCCAGGCCCCGCTATATTAGTACCAACAAATCATCCGTTACGACAGGTCCTTCAAAAGCCCGAGGCTTCAAGAAGGTTAACTAAATGGGCGATCGAGATCAGTGAGCACGATATTTCATTCTGCCCCCAGAACTGTGATCAAGGGCTAGGCCGTGGCTGACTTCATCGCCGAATTCACATACTCCTCTCCCGATGATAATATCGCGACCAGTGACCAGTCATCCTGGTCACTTTTCGTGGACGGGTCCTCACGGGCCACCGGTAGTGGAGCGGGCCTAATTTTAGTCATTCCAGACGGGTTGCATTTCCAATACGCCTTACGTTTCGGTTCTCGCATCTCGAATAATGAAGCAGAATATGAGGCTCTGATCGTCGGCCTCGAACTAGCAAACGTGCTCTCAATTCAGAATATGCTTATTCACAGTGACTCATAGCTCATAGTCAATCAGGTACTCGATGAATTCGAAGCAAAAGAAGAAAGGATGGCCTTATACAAATCTAGAGTGCTTATTCTGCTCGTAAAGTTGAGGAGTTATGAAATAATTCACATCTCTCGCAAGAAGAACAAACTCGCTGATTCTTTGGCAAAACTTGCCTCAGCACCAGAATCTGAGTTATCACATTTAATTCCCATCGAGTACCTTCAGAGCCCAAGTATTGACCATGCGACTCTCGAGCATGTGATCACGATACATCCCTCTCCGTGTTGGATGGACCCCATTCTCCTTTACCTTAGGGATGGAAATCTTCCGAAAACAAAAAATCCGCACGACAAATCCGCCATCGAGCTGCCAGGTATACTTTACAAAATGGAATGTTATTGCGCAAGAGTTTTTCTCTGCCCTATTTAAGGTGTCTTCACCCAGAAGAAGCATGTCATGTTCTAGATGAAATACACCAGGGGGCATGTGGTAACCACCTATGAGGACGATCTCTAGCATACAAGGCGATGAGGCAAGGATACTATTGGCCCACTATGAAGGCAGATGCAATTGAATTCTCTAAAAATTGTGACAAGTGTCAACGATATTCTCCAATACCTCATATACCGTCCGAGCAAATGACGCCAGTTGATAGCCCTTGGCCCTTCGCCCAATGGGGGGTCGATATCATCGGGCCCCTACCTATCGGAAAAGGACAAAATAGGTTCGCAATTGTGGGAGTCGATTATTTCACCAAATGGGCCGAGGCGGAGCCTTTAGCCACAATTACTGAGAAATAGACTACCAAGTTCGTATGGAGAAATATCATATGTCGTTATGAACTTCCCCATACTATAATCACCGACAATGGAAAGCAATTCGACAATGCTGCCTTTGATGGATTCTGTGAAAAATGAAAAATAAGCAATGTCCGCACCTCTCCATATCATCCACAAGCAAATGGGCAAGTTGAAGCGGTGAATAAAATCATCAAGCACCATTTAAAAACCAGGCTCGGCGAATGTAAATGTGCATGGCCAGAACTCCTGCTAGAGGTCTTATGGGCATATAGAACTATGACTCGAACATCTACAACCGAAACTCCTTTCTCCTTGACATTTGGTACCGACGCAGTAGTACCAATTGAAGTTCAAGTACTCTCGTATCGAGTCAAGCAGTATGACCCCACTTGTAATCAGGAAGGGCTTCAACTTCATCTCGATCTTTTGGAAGAACGGAGAAATGCCTCCCAGATGCGAGCAGCAGCGTATCAGCAACGCATTGCTCATTACCAAAACACTAAAGTTCGGCCTAGAGTTTTTCAGCTCGGTGATTTGGTCCTTAGACAGAACCTCGAAATTCCTGCTCGTTCGTTGGATCCGAATTGGGAAAGCCCGTATTGAGTCATCAAAATTGTGCGACCCGGTACTTATTATCTTGAAGATATGCAAGGAAGACCCGTACGTCGCCCTTGGCATGTGGAACACTTATTACGGTATTTTACCTAATTCGATGTAATTCCGGACGACATTCGAGTGAATAAAAATAAAAGTCACTCTTTTTTGTCGCTTCTCCATTCAAATTGGACTCGAATAGCCCCGAAGAGAATGCACACATTCTCTTGGCCAATTGCCTACCCTTGGTAGGGTTAAAATCATTCTTGTTGGTTGCTTTTCCATTTTATGGATCACAAATAGCCCTGAAAAGAACATACGTGTTCCCTTGACCAATCTTCTACCCTTGGTAGAATCAAAATCTCAATCGATAGACCAGTCTATCTCAACGTGGACATGGTCACGCGACCCCCGGATTGCGTCTAATTCATTTTTTAGTAATACGAATGACACAGGGCGAAAAAGCTAGAGAAAGTACACAGCATTGAAGAAAGAGAAGTTTTCATTACAATCGACTAAAAAGTCGAGTAAGTTACACAGGCAATTTCATTTAAAAAAAAAAAGAAAATACACAAGATAGAGGAAGGAGGGCAACGACTTCAAGATTGGTCATCCCCATCTTGAGCAGGCTCGCGACTCTCAGCTTCAGGACCAGTCTCGAGGGCAGGCGCAGCATCTGTAGCTCCAGTGACGTCATTCTCAGCAGCAACTCACTCTCTCGCTGCAACTTCGAAAGCCACCCTTTTGAACTCCTCAAAGTTGAAAGTCGGAGTAATCTGTTGCATAACTCTGACCGCAAAATCGCGACCAGCGATATACGCTTCATAGCGCTCCTTGTCATAGAGTTGAGAGGTTCGAAATTCCTGGACTACACGAGGGCCTTCGTCAGATACCATCTGGACGAGAGCCACTCGCTCCTCTTCCTAGTGAATGGAATCATCCTTCAACTGGTTGAGTCTCTGCTGGGCCTCCTCGAACTTAGCCCGAGAATCCTTGAGCTGCTTTTCGAGCTGGATCTTGTCTTGGCGGAATATCTCCTTCTCTCTCTCGCCTTTGGTATGAAGTTCTTGAAGCTTCGCGAGTTGGAGGTCCAATGACTGAAAGCAATCAGTCATGGCTTGAATCTTGACAAGGAGAATTCACTTTTCCTCGTCCAGCTTGGCGATTTGGGCTTCCAGAGCCTTCACCAGACGGTCCCTTCCTTGGACCTCGACTTCCATCGTCTTCTTCTTCTTTTCCGCATCTTCAATGCTGCGGCGAGCTGCTTCAATGTCGCGTCTGACACGAAGCGTGAGATCCAGACTCTGATATAAACAAAGAAAGAAGAAATTAGAGTGGCCCACCACATTGGTAATAAAGAAAGAATGACAGACGGGAAAATGATTGTTTCCTGAAGCAATCTCACCCCGATCTCTGTAGAGAGAGCTTCTGAGCTTGGCTCAGGGAGGCCTCCGAAGGAGTTGGGAGAGATCTTATCGAACATGAACTCGCATATTGGATGCAAGTGAGATGGGATAACAAAAACTCCCGACCCAGACGGTTAGGCTACAACCATCTCATTAAAGCCCGCCTCGCAAGCACTCCCAATACCTGAGGCGGGTGTCAGTAATTCACAAGCAGCAGTAGGCTCGCATGTTGCCCCCTTCGGAGGGAGGCCTCCCCCTCTTCGATCGCCTTTCGACGAATTATCGATAACTTCGATTATCAGCTGACAACGGGTGTCAACCGGAGGGGTCACCGCAGTTGGAGGGGTCGCAGTAGCTGGAGGGGTCGCGGTCGTGCGAGAGGTCGTGGCAACCCTTCCTGGTGCAGCAACACGCGATTGTGGGCCGCGAACAGACCCTTCTGCTGGAGCAGACGCGGTTGAAGGACCACCCATAGTCTTCTTTTACCTCTTCGAGGCTGTATCCTTCAAACAGGGACGTACCTCTAGTGCGCCCCTTTTATCCCCAATGTTCGTCATCTCTTCTTGAGAGATTAGGCCCACAGCACAAAGGCAACGTGGCTGTAAAGCGGCGTTAACGTGGCGTGCAGCCGCTGAGAGCTTGGAGACTCTAACTAGCTTCTCGTTGAGTCTTCCTCGTAAGTTCGGCTTCACACCAGTCGGGATGCCTGCAAGAAAAAGGAGAAGGCACATTAATCACCACAGAGCAATGGCTTTGTTTCTTTTAGACAGACAGCAAAAACTTAACCCACCTTCGCCAAAATAGCGATTAACGTTATGGCCTTTGGGGTTGGAGCCCATTTCGGTCTCCCAGTTGCCGGAGACATAAAACCATTTTTTCCTCCATCCCGGGCAATTGGAAGAAGGGTTTCCCAGAATAAAATTATTCCTGTGCCAGAAGCAGAGGTAATACCAACCCTCGCTAGCTGGGGCCCTCTTCAGCTGGAATAACCTCAAAAATTCCTCAGCGGTTAACTCATCGTTACCCGCTTGCTTCCAGAGGACAAAGGTACTTATAAGTACCCGCCAGCCATTAGCGATTAGTTGGCCAGGGGCAATTTTATAAATACGAAGAAAATTCTGGATGAACGGGTGAAGGGGAAGACGCACGCCAACTTTGAAAAAATATTCGTAGAAGGCCACGCAGCCTAGTGGTGGAACATCGGTTGTCTCCCCTCTTCCAGGTAATCTAAAAATTATGGAGTGCGGGACCCGATATTTCTCCCTAAGGCTAGAAAGCCTTTCTTCCGTCAATATGGAGGAGTAACCGGCGGCAGAATACCTCCCGGCCGGTACTCTGGCATTGTTAGATTCAGATGAATCAGGGGTTTCATCTCCCAGAGGGACAATCTCTTCATCGGAAACCTCCGCCATTGCAAAAGAAAAAGCAAGATAGGAGAAGAAGAGAGTGGGAAGGAAGACTACCTCTGTGAAGAGGTTTGCACCGAAAATAAAGAAGAAGAAAGAAGAAATCTCCGCAGCTTAAAGTTCGAAAATGGAAGAAACCCTTGCAGGATTCGATATTTATACGCAATCATTCCGCTTGATTTGGATGACACGCGGCGGCCTCTCATCCTGCACGATAAATGAATGGGCGCGACATTAATAATAGAGACATGTGGCAGGCGACGCTTCACCTCTTACGAATGAAAAGCTGCGTAAAGCTGGCCATCATAAATGCAGAATCACGTCTGAGAACCCATGCGTGATTCTTTTCCAGCGCACATATACAAACAAAATTCTTGTCGTACCTCTTCAAATGCCAAGGGTTTGGGGGGAAGTTGTTATAAATAAATTTGACCTCCCTAAAATGTGAGCAGCCTGCCTCGTACTCGACAAGAAGTGTCGCATCCTAAAATGCGAGCAACCCGGCTCGTGCTCGTCGAGAGGGGTCACGTCCTAAAATGCGAGCAGCCCAGCTCGTGCTCGTCACGAGGGGTCGCATCATAAAATGCGAGCAGCCCGGCTCGTGCTCGTCGTGAGATGTCACGTCCTAAAATGCGAGCACTCCTGATAAGAGTGGCTCCCTCCTATGAGTACTTCCCGACACATGAACAGTTTTGGTATCTGGTTTTTAGCAAGGACATCCCTCGTCTCAGAGTACCAGCAGCCCGTATAGGCCGATTTTGGGCTTATCTTCGCCTGCAGTTCCGTATCTCAAGGGATCACTATCGAGGAACGTAATTAACTAGATGAGTAGTTGGATCAGACTATTCCTTTATCTAAGGATAAGTAGGATAAACACCTTATCCCATGAAATCCGTAATAATCTTGAGATCTTGCGTAACAGAGTGGGACATTCGGATCTATATAAATGGATGGTTTCATCAATAAGGAGGTACACATTATTCACTCTCAAATCATTTATTTGTTTTCCTTCAATCCTATCCTATCTAACTTAAGCATTAGAGGGCCAACGGTTGGGCACCGGCCACCTATAGTTTTCCTTTGTCTCTTTTCAGGTCAGGAGGAAATCGTTAGCAAAGAAAGGTGAATATCTGGAGGACCCTGTTACAAAATATGACGTAAACAATAAGTATAGAGAAGTTCAATCTTATAGCTGACCATGTCTCATGAACACCATCATATATATGTTTTCAGGAACAACAATATATATTTCTTACCAATCTTCTTTATTATTCTTTTTTGTTAGAATAGTGGTTCTTCTTGTCATCCATGTCACTAAGAAGAATACTCTGTTGCTCTTTGCTTGTTCAGAATGGAATAAGCTTTGAGAAACTAATATTCTTTCTCATGCTTCATTTTTTGGTAGACCATCTAGGAAGATGTGCAAATGTCTCATAGCTTTTGAGATTGGAATAATGTCTTTCAGATTGACATATGCCTGATACTTGCAGCGTAAATGCTCCGTGTTTCCTGGATGTTTTTCAAGGTTCCCTTCTCATATAACATCTATGGTTTTTTGCTTTCTGGCCCTAATGCATTTTCTAATCCATTTTTCATGCACCAATGTCAAACAACTCAAGGGTGCAAAAAAAAAAAAAATGACTGTCTTGAGGATACGTCCATGCAGCAATATGATAAAATTGAAATCTCTGTTATTGATGCAGGTCGTACCTGCTCATCTCATAGGACTGTCCAACTAAGTCACCCTCATCCCACATTCCTTCCTCACCAACTCCTTGATGGCTAATGTGTGTTTTAAATAACCCAGCCGATGCTTGCATCTATCAGGTTTATATATTGAAATATTTGTAGCTATGAGATATAGAGAAGTGTTAATATCTATAGATATAGATATAGAAGTAGATATAAACATATGACAAGAATCGTGTATTTATATCTTTTAGTTTTTCCTAATTGCATATGGACATGCGTTCAACAAAGCAATTATTTAGAAAACGGAGTGAGCTTGCTACCTTGAGCAAATAATGACCTGATCTTTTAGTTATTTTTTTCACCAACCTAAAATTTTATTGATCCAAAACAAATAGGTTGTACATCCATTCGGGTGAGCCCAATAAAAAAAGCATCAGGGATCACCTATCATATAGGCTCAGCCAACAAAAAAGAATCTATACAAAACAGGCTACAAACTTCTGAGGTATTGGTAAAAATGCATAATCTGCTCCTTTTGTATCATATTGATTGCTCCTTGTTCTGTTGTAGGATTTTCCTGTTGTTGGGTTTCCATGAGGAGCATAAAGGGGTAAATTGGAAAGGGAGTTGTATCCCCATGTTTGAGGTTCTTATATGAAATTTGTGGGCCTTTGTGATTGCTTGTTTTAGTCGTATTTGTTTTGTATCAATTTCATAGCGATACCTATTTCATTTTCAGCCACATAAGTATTGCATTTCAATCTATCTTTGTCAATCTATCTTTGTCTGGTTTAACTGGTTCAATCTATCTGTTAGAACTAAAGAAAAATCGAAACTACTCGTCAGCAATCTTTTTCTTTTCCTGTGTTCCTTTTATTCTGGGGGAATTCTGAGTATAGAGACATTCATACACAATCATAACCAATCACAAAGTATACACGAGAAAGCACCGCGAGGTGAATTTTATTCCAGAGATTCCGAGATCTTTTACATTCCGGGCTGTGAACTAGTCACGAACCCTTAATTACATCAACGGATGATCACCCTTGATTAGAAGGCAAAAGTAAATGCATGCATGTATCATAAATGAATTAAATAAAGCATTAAAGGAGCATAAATATAAATAAAGTACAGCATAGACAACACAAAGATTTTTACGTGGAAACCCTTACGGGAGAAAACCACGGCACAAAGCGACAAGATTCCACTATGAATTGCAGTTATACAATAGATGAAATACTAAAGGAATGAAGCTCGGATAGATCGAGCAAGTAGTTTAAATCGTCAGGGATTATAGTCTCGAGTTCATGGTCGCAGAAACCAAGTCTAGGATTTATTATGAACTAAGCCATCGTTAAGACCAGTTAGATGTCGGTCCCATACTCCTCGGGTGTTCCTAGTTGAGTAGTAACCAGGATTTTAACCGAGTCGTATATCTCAGTGTCATGACGCGTCTCTATGGATGATATGACTTTCAGGGATACACTTCACGGTGTCCGTTTAGTGCAACCAGGGCCAGTGACCGTCTCCGATGGGACGGGTGACTTACTGGAAGGCACTCCATGGGGTCTTTGTGCAAACAGGGTTTCGACCAAGTCATATATCTCAGTGTCATGACGCGTCTCTATGGACGATATGACTTTCAAAGATACACTCCAAGGCGTCCACTTACTACAACCAGGGCCAGTGACCGTCTCCGATGGGACGGGTGACTTACTAGAGGGCACTCCATGGGGTCTTTGTGCAAATAGGGTTTCGACCAAGTCGTATATCTCAGTGTCATGACGCGTCTCTGTGGACGATATGACTTTCAGAGATACACTTCAGGGCGTCCACTTACTGCAACCAGGGCCAGTGACCATCTCTGATGGGACGGGTGACTTGCTGGAAGGCACTCCATGGGATCTTTGTGCAAACAGGGTTTCGACCGAGTCGTATATCTCAGTGTCATGACGCGTCTCTATGGACGATATGACTTTCAGAGATACACTTCACGGTGTCCACTTACTGCAACCAGGGCCACTGACCATCTCTGATGGGACGGGTGACTTGCTGGAAGGCACTCATTACCTTAGCCACTCAACTAAAGGATCCCGCCTTGGACAGGACGCACATCAACTGGTCTTAACGATGAAGTATTTCAGATGTTTAGAACTCTTTGGTTACAATTTTCGATGATAACCATAGTCCCCTTTGATTTAGTTTCGTAACTCGATCCGAGATGAAATAAATTCATGCAATGGATGCAAATGAGTACAGTACAAAGTAACTATGCTTTATGCATGCTCAAGAGAAGATCGCATTTATGCTAGATGTTAAGTGTGTCAGACAAATTATGCATTTTCTTTGATCAATCTGCTTCGTATCTATCTTTGTGTCATCGATATTTTGCCCTCGCATCTTTGCGATCGTGATTGATTTCACTTGGCATTTGTAGGTATTTGGGCCATCAGGGCACTTCCCAGGGCCTGTTTACGATCTTATCGGAGGATTTGGTGAATACCTGTCATGATCGTCTTTGGATAGGGTGGATTATGTCCACGAGGGTCGTAGTGCGATCGCATTTCGATTTGTTTAGTGTAAGTCGATTTCTGAGCCAACAGGGCACTTCCCGGGACTAAAAACGACTAAGTAGTGGACCTGTTTACCACTTGATTAAGGTATTTGGGGCTCCTGAGTTTGGATAACCTTGTTGCGGTGCATGATTATGATATATCATATTATGGCGGAGAGAAGTCTCCCTCTCGGGTTCGGTCAAATTCCACTCGATTCCTCTCGATTTCGGCCATTTCCAGCTCTTTCGGAAGGGTTTCCGAGGTTTGCAATATTGGCTAAGTGTAGGCCTTTTTTTATCAAATTGCTGATTTGGCCCACTTAACATCGACCATTGGTGAATCCAGTCCGGGGGATGGATAGAGGTCATTGATGTGTGTCTAGGAGCGCTGACACGATCAGAAGGTGGGCCACATCGAAGGCGGGCCACATCACAGAAGGCCCCACCTCCCCATCAGCGTCCAGGCGCATGGGAGGTTGGGTTGGGCGCATGTTGCATTAGACATGGGCGCATGTCCTAAGTGGATGCACTTATTCACCCCAGGCGCATGTCCTAGGTGGATGCACTTGTTCGCCCCAGGCGCATGTCCTGCTACAAATGCATGGTTATCAAGCACATGTGACATGCACATGCGCCCAACATTCCAGCCATGGGCACATGTCCCCATGGGACTTAGGGATTTTTGCACATTTCCCCTCCCAAGAATGGGTGAGCACATGTCACTATGTGACTTGGAGGATTTTCCTCCGGTGGGAGAAATCCCTTTCCGGCAAGGGCATCCGGCGAAGGAATGGGCACATGTCAGGAATGGGCGCATGTCCCTTTCCCGGTGAGGATTCCGGTGAGGAATTTTTACCTCTGCAAGAAGAGTGCTCTGGGAGTGATGATCTTGTCGTCTTTGTCTTATCGAGTGGAGGGGTATTTATAGCGTGTTAATCGGGTATCGGGTACCGGGCACATGTTGTTTGCAAAAGGGAGGGCATGCGCATGGAAATATTTGGAGACACGAGTCATGTGCATGTTGTGGGGATCATGCGCATGGAAATATTTAGAGAGAAGAGTCATGCGCATGTGATGGGATCATGCACATGTCCCCATGCACCAGGCGCATGTGGCATAGCATGGGCGCATGTGCCACTGGTATGGGCGCATGTGGCCTCTGTTTTGGCCGCATGTGACCCCACTTAGCATATTTTCATGATTTTTGTAATTTTAGAATATTAAAAAGGGAGAGAGAGAGCTCTCATGCGCATGTGGTGAGAGAGCCAATGCATGTTTCCTTATGACATCCGCATGTGGAGAGAGAGTGAACGAATGCATGTGGAGAGAGAGTGAACAAATGCATGTGGAGAGAGAGTGAATGAATGCATATGGAAATATGCACCGCAACGACTTCAAACTTGCTACTTAAGGTTTTCTAGGCATTTCGGATCATTTGGCGGTAATCTGCATGTCTGATTCCAGTCCGAAATGGTACCTGTAGGCTTTTGGGCCCTTATAGTCGGATACAGTCAGGGCAAAATGCATTTGGAAGCGCGCGGGTAAAGATATGCATCATGCGATCTCGAAACTTGCAGGTTAAGGGTTTTAGGGAGTTTCGGATCATTTGGCAGTAATTCGCATGTCTGATTCCACCCCGAAATAGCATCGTAGGTTTCAATCACGATTGCGCATGTTAGGGCTGCACTGACGTTTTTCGAGTATTTCGGATCTCGAAATCAGTCCGAATCATCGTAGATGGACCGTTGAATACCGTTTTATAATGGGTACAAATTTGTGCCCCAACAAGTGCCCCCCCGGTGTGCTGCGATGGATGCTTATGTCAGGCCAGTGCGGTGCACCGGTCCCCAGGCTCAAGCATAAATACCGGACTCATTGAGTCATTTGGTCATTCCGGAATCGAGAAAACCAAAATTCTAAGAGGTGAGAGAACTTCTCATGAGGGAGTAGGCGCATGTGCTCTTCCCATGGGCGCATGTGCCCCTCCAACTGATAATGGGCATATGGGATCTTGCTCCAAGCGCATGCCATTAGTTCCAGGCGCATGTGTAGATAGCTTAGGCGCACGTTTCTTGCCCCAAGCGCATGTAGTAGTGCACCTTTCATAAGTGGAAGGAAATTCACAAAATGGGCGCATGTGAGAGGTGATCAGGTTCATGTGAGAGGCCACATGCGCTTGGGGCATCTCCTTGGGCGCATGTGGTTACACTACTTAGTGAAATAATGGAATTTTGGCCCCAGCACTTGCCTTCGGTGAAAAAGTGGCATATCTGGCTCGATTCTCAGCCAAATTCGATGCCGTTTGTGGTTGTCTCGCTCAATGCTCGAATATGATTGGGACTTGGTGCTCGGGGCCCATAATATGTTGCTTATGCTGGTCTTTGATGGCTCACAACTGCTTCTTTAAGCGGTTCTATGATGTGCACTTCTATGCAGGTGCACACGCATCATTTGGAGTTAGTGCGAATTCGCACGCGCTCAGAGTGTACATGTAGAGCTGCTACTGTATTTGTTGCGTTATGATATGTGCGCGCTTGCTTGTCGGATGTGCGCTCGAATTCCACTATTTCCATATTGTTGTTGGTCATGACTTTATGCATGTATTTACTGACGTATTTTGTGTGTGAAATCCGTGATTGAATGATGCAATGCTTACCTTATTGTGCTGCCTGTTGCATGCACTGGTCTTATGTTTGATGCACTTTTATCTGCGTATTGTAGTGAATCATGGCGACAGCAGCAGGTTCTTCTGGTGAAGCTTCCAAATCGCAAGTTTCCAGCTCTTCATCTATACGACGCGGTAAAAAGAAGGCGACTGGAGATACTGCTAACCTGTCTTCGGTAGAGTGTCATTCGCAATCCTTCGAGACAATTGAATCCGAAGTGGATGATTTCTCTGATCGAATTAAGCAACTCTCTCATGAAGTATTACTGCGTATCTATGTGGAGAAAATCATATCTGAGCCTCCGACGCAAGGTTCTGAAGGGGAATGGTCCGCTTGGTATTGTCAGCTTACTGATGCTGCCAATGTCGTTGAGGCAGGCCCTTCTAGCGTGCGCGGCCAACATTCCAAGGATGATCAGGAAGGTCAGAAGAAGAAGAGACGAAATCGAGGTAAGAAGCCGGCTGAGGAAGTTGACAAGGCGGAGCAATCGCCACAGCTCATTGATCCGAAGAATGAGCGGATGAAGATCGGCTGGAATAGAAACAAGATCATTACTACATGCGGTTTCTCCATCATCAACCCTTATACCGACCGAGTCATCTTGCATGAGAAATCTCTTACGAGGCACAAGCCCTTCCCGAGCATCGAACCATCCAACGTTCAAGGCCCTTTTCAATTTTATGGAGTCGAGAGGTGGACATCTGCCCCCGAGCAATTGTTCACTACCATACTGGTTGACGATGGGAGAGAACAGCGGGTAGGTTCCTCGAGAGAAATGGTTTTCCTTACGCCTACTTTTGATCCTCACACTCCTTCTCCAGTCCATTATTTTGAGACAGTGCAGCAACGGTTTCGACACATGGACATGGCGACGATGTGGGCAACGAAGAGCTTTCGTACGCGGGGTCATTTGAACAAGCGAGTTGGTTATGAGCCGTGGGCAAAAGAGATTTTGATCCGACATGAGAGGATTTTAAAGCAAGTCGGCCTGTACCAGGCTATCGATGCGACCTCCGAGCATTTCTCCCAAGATCCAACAATTCTTCGAAGCTTCTTGAACTACTGGTCTTCCGTTACCAATTCGTTCCACTTTCTATGTGGAGAGATGAGCATAACTTTATGGGATCTCCAGATGATGGCTGGGTTGTCTGTGATAGGAGAATATTACCAGGAATACGTATTAACTGATGAAGAGCTGTCTTCGTTTCGGCTCAAAAGTCCTCGAGATGCTTATCATTCGAAGGCTTGTCTAGAGCTGTTTGTTGAGTTGTCGCAGTTCGACAATATTACAAAGATTCATTATGACGACTGGTTGATCTACTTTAGCCAGAGGATGAAGTAATACTTCTTCCAATGCCTTCTTTTGTATTACATGCTCTGCATACTTTAATTTCTTTGTTTCTGACATGGGCACTTCTTTCTTCTCGTAGCATCGATTACGAAGTGTATAAGACCTTACCCGCAGACCAGGCTTTGATGAAGGAACGTTTTGAACAAAAGTTTAGCAATCCGAACGAGCTTACACCGTCTTGTGAACTGGCGGGTTTCTTAGCATACTGGCTGTCGGCGGTTATGTTGCCTAGCTCCAAGAGTGCTGATGGCATCAGGGTTTCTTGCTTCGTTGTGGCGGGAGCTCTTGCAAGTGGTCGTCAATTTTCTCTAGCACTGCCGGTGCTATGCAGTTTATATAGGGCTTTTGGTAATATTGCGAGTAACAAAAATCAACCCTGGCGAGGGATGAATGTGGCTTATTGCCCATGGCATTTCTTCTGCGGGTGGTTAGGCATATATTTCCCGTGGACCTACGGAGTGAATCTCTTCCAGTATTTTCACACTGATCACGCACCTCTTTATCGCTATAGAAAACTTAACATGATAACGCGGTCGTCTGATTGGATAGCTTCCAAAATTGGCAATTGGGCGGAGATTTGTTTCTACCACTTTCCTGTTTCTGATGCCGGAGAAGATCGAGAAGTCGTTGACAATGAACATTCTGTAGATGTCACTGGTAGGGAATTTCTAGTGTTTATTCGTACTGCCTCACTTCCGCTACGCGAAGGAATAGAGTTCTGGCGAGAACCTTATTACCCTAGTCGGTTTGCCAGGCAATTTGGGTACGATCAGGGTGTTCCAATGACGTTACCAGATGTAACTAAAGTAGAGCGGGCATATGGTACAGGTCCTGTTCATTGGGAGTGGATATGGCATCAACTTTTGATGACGCGAACAGGCGCGAGATTCATGCTTCCCGGCCTCTATCGGAAGACTAGCGGTTCTTATAGCTGGCTGAGATGGTGGGTGCATCAGTATACTCTGGTCCGGAAAAACAGCTCTGTTGATGATCCACTCTACATTCCTCCTCCAGGGCTGATAGAGGTCTTCGCTGACGGATTGGGTTATTATAGAGAGCAGGCTGAAGTGTATTTATCGTCGAGCATTAAGCATAAGATCTCCCTGAGTGTGTCAATTGACCATCGTAAGGAGGACACCGCGTTGGATGGCTGGCATACTTTTGGAATACCTTTAGCGAAATGGTCTCAAGAAGCCGGGTTCACACGTCTTCTGGTGATTGAAGGCGATAAGGATGCCGGTCGGTTAATTAGTGAAGATGACCCGACGATGACTGGGCCGACGAAGGCAATATCAGATCATGCTAGCATGAGAGAGCAGGCTGAGCCGATTGGAGAGGATAATCTGCAAGGGTCCACTATGCCGGGGAATAACACGACTGTATCTATAGCCCCTGGTGCTTCCAGTGTTGAGGGTATGGCGGAGTCGCCAGCGGTAACTGAAATAATCGATACTGATAGTGACGCTACTGAACTTCTGGATATGACCTCCACACCACTGACTGAGACTATTAAGCCTTTCCCTGATGCGACGATACATACTGCAACTTCCTCAGAACCTGTATTCAACCCATCTTTCGGTATAGTTCTTTCATAGTTCCTTGGTGTATTCTTTTTCTATACTTGTCATTTCATTGCATACTCGCTCTGTTCCACTTGTTGCAGATACTGTCAATTTTGAGGTGGCTGCCCACAGAGCATTCGATGTTCCCTGTTTCGATCATTTAGACTGTTTCGGGCAGAGCGTATTGAGGGGTTTACTATCAAATATTTCAAGGGCGTTGGCTGAACCAAGCGAGTGGCATACACTAAGAGCAGGGGTGAAGGCATTGGAAGCTTGTGCAGGAGTAATCGGGCCTGATGTATCCGAAATAGTCTGTCGTATTTCTTCTTTCGAGGATTCTGTTACGCAGGTTATTATGACTGAACGGTTTGAACCTGACCCTACGGCTGAAGAGAAACGACGAGTGCTGTCTTTTTTGCGGCCTGTCATAGAGCAGCGGGAATGTTCGGCGGTTAATGCTAGAACAACCTTAGAAGATAGCGAGACTCAACGTCGCGGGTGTATTAATCATCTTGCTGACGTTAAATCTGAGATCGCGCGGCTACAAGCGGAAGAAACGACCATAAATCTTGAGGTTGCCCGCCTTGATCTTGTCATCAATCAAAACCGTGCCATGGTCGCACAACTCGAGAGTGAAGGAGAGGCGGCACGCAAGCAAGTGGAAGATTTAGAAATCGAACTTCGTGATATTCCGAATCCTGCGCTAACGCTAACGGAAGCAAAGGCCACCATGGAGGCAACGCGGAAGGATGTGATGAAGTTCATAACAGGATGCCTGGAGAAACTGTAATTCTATTCTTTTGCTTTCTTTTACGGTCATTGTCAGACAAAAATAGTATTAGACAGCTGTCCTGAATACCCAACTGTCACTTGTATCCGACGTAATTGACATCAGAACTTGTTAGCTGCATGCTTCATGATCTAAAATAATGACAATGATTCTTTTGCTAAACCACTACTTGGTGTTATGTGTTTAAGACTAGTATGCATGAAATGATGTATTATGTATGAATTTAATGTAAGCTGAATATACCAAAGCATAAAAATGGAAGAACCCATAAGAATAATACTTCCCTTTTTACTCAACCTGTGTATCCTTGGGTCATCACTTTCGAGAGACATTTGTGTCATAAATCCAAAACTTTCTTTTAGCTCCATGTTTTCAGGTTTATATGTCATCCTTCATGGCCTGCCCCCAGTCATTTCTTTCTGCAGACTTGATATTTTGATAATATATTAGGGCTTGCCCCCAGTCGTCTTCTTCTTATAAACTCGAGTTTCTCATAATATATTGGGGCTTGCCCCCGGTGCTTCTGGCTCGTCACTCTGTAAGACCACTTCATTCTAATGAGACAGATCTTGTGCTTTAGAAATCTGTGCCGAATACCCGTCCGATCATAATCTTTAATTGTATATTCTTGTCGCAGAATTCTTCATAAGAGAAAGTTGTCAATATTTTCAAGGTAAAGTGATACATAATAGAATGCCCTAATCGTCTTCATATAAGGCCGTATATATAAATATGTATACAGGAGATTCCCAGTCATGACTTATCTTCATATTCAGTAGAAGAATAATGTGATAATGATGGGAGATCCATGACATAATACGAAAGCTGGATATAGATAGCGATGTTCCGATTATCTTTATATAAAACATTGTGCATAAATATAAGAGATCGATAATAATAGAGTATCTCGGCCGTCTTCATGTAGAGAACCACATATACATATATATGAGAATCCATCAATTCTGAAGTATTCTCCTATTAAGCAGAGGAATGCCGGAATACCAAGATACTTAATATAAGAACTTGTGACGAAGGTACCATAATATGGGGATGTTGTGATTCGCGTAGACTTTCTATAAGATATTCTCTCCTGATTCGACCTGTCTGATGAGGATATAATAAGTCGGTTGATGATTTGTGGAGTCAATTCTTTAATATTCTCTGACTATGGTACCTGTCATTAAGAAGAGCTCTACGAACATTTTATATTCATATGCACAACAGTACGATGTGATTAAACATGTAAACAAGTATGAAGCACAGTATACAGATGAAGTTGATGCATGAGTGAACATAAGTATATTCCTATCTACTTTATAAACTGCCAGAACTATTTGTAAACGTTCACGACAATTGAAGCTTAGGAAACGGAGTTCTTCGAGCGAAGTTCTTCCTAAGTGATATCTATTGGAACCGTACTGGCCGGGGTTCCATTGGACCCTTCCATTTTCAAACTGACGACGCCTTGGTTTATCATCTTTTGTATCTTTCCTTTCAGAACGAAACATTGCTCGGTTTTATAGCCTATGCATCTGTGATATTTGCAATAGTTGGGATCATCCACGCGTCTTGCTTCTGCTGGTCGAACAGACTTTGGGAGTCGCAATTTTCATTCTTCGATTAGCCGCTCCATAATTGGGACAAGGTCTTTAATGTCAAATGTATATGGTCCGTTCTTTTCGTCTCGCTCACTGATTGTCATGTGCCGCGACTTCTGAGGTTCTTTGCCCTTGTCTTGTGTCCTCATTACACTGGTCTCTGCCTCGTGTCCTGGATTCGCTCGTTTTCGGTTTTTAGGGTTCTTTCTTACGTCTACCCGTGTCCTCTTTCTCATTCTGTGTCTTGACTTTTCTGCTTGAGATCGTGTTTCTGAAACGGATTGCTCTATCATGCGAACCTCTGCAGCCAGGTTACGAAGAGTGAAAGAGATATTGCCTAGCAGTTCGTATGGGATCATGGAGTCTGAACCCGACATACGCGCGTTTATTTGTTCGGTGTGGCTTTGTTGTCTTACTTCAACAACATTACGGACTGCCCCCGGTGCTTCTTCTTCCAACTGTTGGACAGGCAGAGCAGTACTAGGGGTCGCTTTCTTTGAGACCAAGATGGCTAAAGCCTCCCGAACTTCTCCCATCTGTTTGGATAGCTCCCTATGGGCTTGGACCAATTTGCTTACTTGCTCTCGGATCGCCAACAATTCGACGTCGTGTCGTACCGATTCTCTTTCTTCGACAGCCTGTACCATTGTTGTTTGTACCAGTCTTTCATCATGAACTGGGGGTATCGCAGGTGCTATTGTCACTACAGCTGACGCAACCCGACTGATTTCTTCTGTCGTTAGCTTAATGATACCCTGGTTGATCAGTCTCTGCACTTTCCCTTTCAAGATGAGGCATTCTCCCGTCTCATGTCCCAAGCTTCGATGATACTTACAATAATTGGAGGTATCCGTTTGTCCTCCTTCCTCTGATCGAATCAATTCTGGCAACTGTAGTTCCCCTTCTTCGACTAGGCGTTCCATTATTGGGATAAGGTCTTCCGGGTCAAACGTAGTAACGTCCTTCTACCCTTCCCCGTCCGACGATCGTCATCTTTTTCGGTTTTCGTGGCCCTTCGGCTATGAACTGAGTTTCTGCTGGCTTGCCCTTAATCTCGTGTTCTGGATGTTGCCGTTTTCGATCTTTCGAGGCTTTGCTTTTGTCGACGTAACTTGATGTGACCGTCTTCCCGATATCACGCTTCGGTCTTTCCGCTTTGAATTGCGTTCTTAGCGCGGCTTCCTCTACCATATGGGCCTTTGTCGCTAGGTCCCTGAACTTTGAGAAATTGTGTCCGGATAAACCAAACGAGATTATTGGATCCATGGCTTGGGTGCACATCTTGACTTGCTCAAGCTCGCTAGGCAACTCTCGGCATTGCGCCGCTATGGCTCCCCATCTGTCAATAAACGCCTCGACTGACTCTCCTTGCCTCTGATGGACTAAGGCTAAATCCGTCAGCGAGACTTCTCGCTCAGTGGAGAAAAATTTGGAAATGAGCAAATCTTGCATCTGATCCCAGGTCTTGATAGACCCTGCGGGTAATGACATATACCATTGAAATGCCTTTCCAGTCAGCGTCGACCCAAACAATCGGAGGCAATATTGAGGTACTACGGACAAATTCCCTAGCATCGTCATGAATTGGGTCATATGTTCCTCTGGTGACCCTTTCCCGTCGAATTGTGAGAAGTCGGGATGCTTAAATTCGTCAGGGAACGGGATTTCGTTAACTTCGGACGGATACGGTACCCGATATATATATTTTCCTATCTTCTCCTTTTCTCTTTCCTGACGCATCAGGTTCACGACTGTTTGGGACAACTCTTCTTTCGTGGCATGAGATGATTGCTGCGGTGCACGCTCAAATGCAACATTCCTTGGGTGAATTTGTGGTTTTACGGCTACTGGTTCTCTTGTTGTATCGTGTGACTCTCCCAGTGGTTGTCCAAAGGGAACGGTTGGGCTTCTGACTGCCCCCTGGGCAACTAGAGCCACTAATGCTTCTTTTATTTCTCTGATCTCTCTGGCTGTGTCTTCTTGGACCTAAATGATTTCATCTATTTGCTCTTGGATCGGAGGCAGCTCTGCATCTTGCTTGCTCTCCTCCCTTTCTACGACTTGCACCACTGCAACCTGCACTTGATGTGGTCTAGCACTGGTCATATTGGTTTCAGTAGAGCATGCCTTCATTGCAGTCTCGGTCAATCCCCGGATAGTGAATTGATTCGGTGTTTTGACTGGTAGTGTTATTCCCGTCATTACCGGGAAATCGGCAGCGATGAAGGAGAATTCTGGCCTGGATGACACGGTAGCTCTGATAGCATTGCGGGTTTCATTCCTGCGGACCGGCTTCCACTGTTTCCTCACACTGCTCTGTGTCTTCGCTGTTTCTACTCTAACTGAAGTCACTTGTCTGCTTTCGGCTTTCTTTGGTGATCGGCGTCTCTGGACGAGTTGCCAATCGGCTTCAGGAATCACTGTTTCTGCTGTCACGAGGTGAGGGAAGTAAAATCCCCCAGAAGCTAGGAAGAACATAGTGGCTGTCATTTGTATAGTTTTGATGGTTGATTCTTTTCTGTCTTTCTGCACAGTCACACGCACATTAGAACACCCCACACCTTTGAAAGGAGAGAAGACACGTCCTTACCAATCGCGATATGGCTCAATGACTGACAAAAGCATATAAGTGCAAATCATATACATGCCATGCGAGATTTTGAAATTCTTTTGGAAAACTTTTGCTTTAAAGATGAAGGGAAGAACGTTCCCGTTGAGAGTCGCCAGTTTGGCGCCCGTAAAGGCGCCGATCATTTCTCCCAGCGGAGCTTTCTCACGTATACCTCTGTGTTTGCGAATGATTTATCATAGAATGTCTATTCACTCAGAAATAACTAGAGATTCTGGTATTGTTCGATTCCCCAGCAGAGTCGCCAGTTTGTTAGAACTAAAGAAAAATCGAAACTACTCGTCAGCAATCTTTTTCTTTTCCTGTGTTCCTTTTATTCTGGGGGAATTCTGAGTATAGAGACATTCATACACAATCATAACCAATCACAAAGTATACACGAGAAAGCACCACGAGGTGAATTTTATTCCAGAGATTCTGAGATCTTTTACATTCCGGGCTGTGAACTGGTCACAAACCCTTAATTACATCAACGGATGATCACCCTTGATTAGAAGGCAAAAGTAAATGCATGCATGTATCATAAATGAATTAAATAAAGCATTAAAGGAGCATAAATATAAATAAAGTACAGCATAGACAACACAGAGATTTTTACGTGGAAACCCTTACGGGAGAAAACCACGGCACAAAGCGACAAGATTCCACTATGAATTGCAGTTATACAATAGATGGAATACTAAAGGAATGAAGCTCGGATAGATCGAGGAAGTAGTTTAAATCGTCAGGGATTATAGTCTCGAGTTCATGGTCGCAGAAACCAAGTCTAGGATTTATTATGGACTAAGCCATCGTTAAGACCAGTTAGATGTCAGTCCCATACTCCTCGGGCATTCCTAGTTGAGTAGCAACCAGGATTTTAACCGAGTCGTATATCTCAGTATCATGACGCGTCTCTACGGATGATATGACTTTCAGGGATACACTTCACGGTGTCCGTTTAGTGCAACCAGGGCCAGTGACCGTCTCCGATGGGACGGGTGACTTACTGGAAGGCACTCCATAGGGTCTTTGTGCAAACAGGGTTTCGACCAAGTCATATATCTCAGTGTCATGACGCGTCTCTATGGACGATATGACTTTCAGAGATACACTCCAGGGCGTCCACTTACTGCAACCAGGGCCAGTGACCGTCTCTGATGGGACGGGTGACTTGCTGGAAGGCACTCCATGGGGTCTTTATGCAAACAGGGTTTCAACCGAGTCGTATATCTCAGTGTCATGACGCGTCTCTGTGGACGATATGACTTTCAAAGATACACTCCAAGGCGTCCACATACTGCAACCAGGGCCAGTGACCGTCTCCGATGGGACGGGTGACTTGCTGGAAGGCACTCCATGGGGTCTTTGTTCAAACAGGGTTTCGACCGAGTCGTATATCTCAGTGTCATGACGCGTCTCTATGGACGATAAGACTTTCAAAGATACACTCCAAGGCGTCCACTTACTGCAACCAGGGCCAGTGACCGTCTCCGATGGGACGGGTGACTTACTGGAGGGCACTCCATGGGGTCTTTGTGCAAACAGGGTTTCGACCGAGTCTTATATCTCAGTGTCATGACGCGTCTCTATGGACGATATGACTTTCAGAGATACACTTCAGGGCATCCACTTACTGCAACCAGGGCCAGTGACCGTCTCTGATGGGACGGGTGACTTGCTGGAAGGCACTCCATGAGGTCTTTGTGCAAACAGGGTTTCGACCGAGTCGTATATCTCAGTGTCATGACGCGTCTTTATGGACGATATGACTTTCAAAGATACACTCCAAGGCGTCCACTTACTACAACCAGGGCCAGTGACCGTCTCCGATGGGACGGGGGTCTTACTGGAGGGCACTCCATGGGGTCTTTGTGCAAACAGGGTTTCGACCGAGTCGTATATCTCAGTGTCATGACGCGTCTCTATGGACGATATGACTTTCAGAGATACACTCCAGGGCGTCCACTTACTACAACCAGGGCCAGTGACCGTCTCTGATGGGACGGGTGACTTGCTGGAAGGCACTCCATGGGGTCTTTCTGCAAACAGGGTTTCGACCGAGTCGTATATCTCAGTCTCATGACGCGTCTTTGTGGACGATATGACTTTCAAAGATACACTCCAAGGCGTCCACTTACTGCAACCAGGGCCAGTGACCGTCTCCGATGGGACGGGTGACTTGCTGGAAGGCACTCCATGGGGTCTTTGTGCAAACAGGGTTTCGACCGAGTCGTATATCTCAGTGTCATGACGCGTCTCTATGGACGATATGACTTTCAAAGATACACTCCAAGGCGTCCACTTACTACAACCAGGGCCAGTGACCATCTCCGATGGGACGGGTGACTTACTGGAGGGCACTCCATGGGGTCTTTGTGCAAACAGGGTTTCGACCGAGTCGTATATCTCAGTGTCATGACGCGTCTCTGTAGACGATATGACTTTCAGAGATACACTTCAGGGCGTCCACTTACTGCAACCAGGGCCAGTGACCTTCTCTGATGGGACGGGTGACTTGCTGGAAGGCACTCCATGGGGTCTTTGTGCAAACAGGGTTTCGACCGAGTCGTATATCTCAGTGTCATGACGCGTCTCTATGGACGATATGACTTTCAAAGATACACTCCAAGGCGTCCACTTACTACAACCAGGGCCAGTGACCGTCTCCGATGGGACGGGTGACTTACTGGAGGGCACTCCATGGGGTCTTTGTGCAAACAGGGTTTCGACCGAGTCGTATATCTCAGTGTCATGACGCGTCTCTGTGGACGATATGACTTTCAGAGATACACTTCAGGGCGTCCACTTACTGCAACGAGGGCCAGTGGCCATCTCCGATGGGACGGGTGACTTGCTGGAAGGCACTCCATGGGATCTTTATGCAGACAGGGTTTCGACCGAGTCGTATATCTCAGTGTCATGACGCGTCTCTGTGGACGATATGACTTTCAGAGATACACTTCACGGTGTCCACTTACTGCAACCAGGGCCACTGACCATCTCTATTGGGACGGGTGACTTGCTGGAAGGCACTCATTACCTTAGCCACTCAACTGACGGATCCCGCCTTGGACAGGACGCACATCAACTGGTCTTAACGATGAAGTATTTCAGATGTTTAGAACTCTTTGGTTACAATTTTCAATGATAACCATAGTCCCCTTTGATTTAGTTTCGTAACTCGATCCGAGATGAAATAAATTCATGCAATGGATGCAAATGAGTATAGTACAAAGTAACTATGCTTTATGCATGCTCAAGAGAAGATCGCATTTATGCTAGATGTTAAGTGTGTCAGACAAATTATGCATTTGCTTTGATCAATCTACTTCGTATATATCTCTGTGTCATCGATATTTTGCCCTCGCATCTTTGTGATCGTGATTGATTTCACTTGGCATTTGTAGGTATTTGGGCCATCAGGGCACTTCCCAGGGCCTGTTTACGATCTTATCGGAGGATTTGGTGAATACCTGTCATGATCGTCTTTGGATAGGGGTGGATTATGTCCACGAGGGTCGCAGTGCGATCGCATTTCGATTTGTTTAGTGTAAGTCGATTTCTGAGCCAACAGGGCACTTCCCGGGGCTAAAAACGACTAAGTAGTGGACCTGTTTACCACTTGATTAAGGTATTTGGGGCTCCTGAGTTTGGATAACCTTGTTGCGGTGCATGATTATGATATATCATGTTATGGCGGAGAGAAGTCTCCCTCTCGGGTTCGGTCAAATTCCGCTCGATTCCTCTCGATTTCGGCCATTTCCTGCTCTTTCGGAAGGGTTTTCGAGGTTTGCAATATTGGCTAAGTGTAGGCCTTTTTTATCAAATTGCTGATTTGGCCCACTTAACATCGACCATTGGTGAATCCAGTCCGGGGGATGGATAGAGGTCATTGATGTGTGTCTAGGAGCGCTGACACGATCAGAAGGTGGGCCACATCGAAGGCGGGCCACATCACAGAAGGCCCCACCTCCCCATCAGCGTCCAGGCGCATGGGAGGTTGGGTTGGGCGCATGTTGCATTAGACATGTGCGCATGTCCTAAGTGGATGCACTTATTCGCCCCAGGTGCATGTCCTAGGTGGATGCACTTGTTCGCCCCAGGCGCATGTCCTGCTACAAATGCATGGTTATCAAGCGCATGTGACATGCACATGCGCCCAACATTCCAGCCATGGGCGCATGTCCCCATGGGACTTAGGGATTTTTGCACATTTCCCCTCCCAAGAATGGGTGAGCGCATGTCACTATGTGACTTGGAGGATTTTGCTCCGGTGGGAGAAATCCCTTTCCGGCAAGGGCATCCGGCGAAGGAATGGGCACATGTCAGGAATGGGCGCATGTCCCTTTCCCGGTGAGGATTCCGGTGAGGAATTTTTACCTCTGCAAGAAGAGTGCTCTGGGAGTGATGATCTTGTCGTCTTTGTCTTATCGAGTGGAGGGGTATTTATAGCGTGTTAATCGGGTATCGGGTAGTGGGCACATGTTGTTTGCAAAAGGGAGGGCATGCGCATGGAAATATTTGGAGAGAGGAGTCATGCGCATGTTGTGGGGATCATACGCATGGAAATATTTAGAGAGAAGAGTCATGCGCATGTGATGGGATCATGCACATGTCCCCATGCACCAGGCGCATGTGGCATAGCATGGGCGCATGTGCCACTGGTATGGGCGCATGTGGCCTCTGTTTTGGCCGCATGTGACCCCACTTAGCATATTTTCATGATTTTTATAATTTTAGAATATTGAAAAGGGAGAGAGAGAGCTCTCATGCGCATGTGGTGAGAGAGCCAATGCATGTTTCCTTATGACATCTGCATGTGGAGAGAGAGTGAACGAATGCATGTGGAGAGAGAGTGAACGAATGCATGTGGAAATATGCACCGCAACGACTTCAAACTTGCTACTTAAGGTTTTCTAGGCATTCCGGATCATTTGGCGGTAATCCACATGTCTGATTCCAGTCCGAAATGGTACCTGTAGGCTTTTGGGCCCTTATAGTCGGATACAGTCAGGGCAAAATGCATTTGGAAGCGCGCGGGTAAAGATATGCATCATGCGATCTTGAAACTTACAGGTTAAGGGTTTTAGGGCGTTTCGGATCATTTGGCAGGTAATTCGCATGTCCGATTCCACCCCGAAATAGCATCGTAGGTTTCAATCACGATTTCGCATGTTAGGGCTGCACTGACGTTTTTCGAGTATTTCGGATCTCGAAATCAGTCCGAATCATCGTAGATGGACCGTTGAATACCGTTTTATAATGGGTACAAATTTGTGCCCCAACAAGTGCCCCCCCCCTGTGTGCTGCGATGGATGCTTATGTCAGGCCAGTGCGGTGCACCGGTCCCCAGGCTCAAGCATAAATACTGGACTCACTGAGTCATTTGGTCATTCCGGATTCGAGAAAACCAAAATTCTAAGAGGTGAGAGAACTTCTCATGAGGGAGTAGGCGCATGTGCTCTTCCCATGGGCGCATGTGCCCCTCCAACTGATAATGGGCATATGGGATCTTGCTCCAAGCGCATGCCATTAGTTCCAGGCGCATGTGTAGATAGCTTAGGCGCACGTTTCTTGCCCCAAGCGCATGTAGTAGTGCACCTTTCATAAGTGGAAGGAAATTCACAAAATGGGCGCATGTGAGAGGTGATCAGGTGCATGTGAGAGGCCACATGCGCTTGGGGCATCTCCTTGGGCGCATGTGGTTACACTACTTGGTGAAATAATGGAATTTTGGCCCCAGCACTTGCCTTCGGTGAAAAAGTGGCATATCTGGCTCGATTCTCAGCCAAATTCGATGCCGTTTGTGGTTGTCTCGCTCAATGCTCGAATATGATTGGGACTTGGTGCTCGGGGCCCATAATATGTTGCTTATGCTGGTCTTTGATGGCTCACAACTGCTTCTTTAAGCGGTTCTATGATGTGCACTTCTATGCAGGTGCACACGCATCATTTGGAGTTAGTGCGAATTCGCACGCGCTCAGAGTGTACATGTAGAGCTGCTACTGTATTTGTTGCGCTATGATATGTGCGCGCTTGCTTGTCGGTTGTGCGCTCGAATTCCACTATTTCCATATTGTTGTTGGTCATGACTTTATGCATGTATTTATTGACGTATTTTTTGTGTGAAATCCGTGATTGAATGATGCAATGCTTACCTTATTGTGCTGCCTGTTGCATGCGCTGGTCTTCTGTTTGATGCACTTTTATCTGCGTATTGTAGTGAATCATGGCGACAGCAGCAGGTTCTTCTGGTGAAGCTTCTAAATCGCAAGTTTCCAGCTCTTCATCTATACGACGCGGTAAAAAGAAGGCGACTGGAGATACTGCTAACCTGTCTTCGGTAGAGTGTCATTCGCAATCCTTCGAGACAATTGAATCTGAAGTGGAGGATTTCTCTGATCGAATTAAGCAACTCTCTCATGAAGTATTACTGCGTATCTATGTGGAGAAAATCATATATGAGCCTCCGACGCAAGGGACTGAAGGGGAATGGTCCGCCTGGTATTGTCAGCTTACTGATGCTGCCAATGTCGTTGAGGCAGGCCCTTCTAGTGTGCGCGGCCGACATTCCGAGGATGATCAGGAAGGTCAGAAGAGGAAGAGACGAAATCGAGGTAAGAAGCCGGCTGAGGAAGTTGACAAGGCGGAGCAATCGCCACAGCTCATTGATCCGAAGAATGAGCGGATGAAGATCGGCTGGAATAGAAACAAGATCATTACTACATGCGGTTTCTCCATCGTCAACCCTTATACCGACCGAGTCATCTTGCATGAGAAATCTCTTACGAGGCACAAGCCCTTCCCGAGCATCGAACCATCAAACGTTCAAGGCCATTTTCAATTCTATGGAGTTGAGAGGTGGACATCTGCCCCCGAGCAGTTGTTCACTACCATACTGGTTGACGATGGGAGAGAACAGCGGGTAGGTTCCTCGAGAGAAATGGTTTTCCTTGCGCCTACTTGTGATCCTCACACTCCTTCTCCAGTCCATTATTTTGAGACAGTGCAGTAACGGTTTCGACACATGGACAAGGCGACGATGTGGGCAACGAAGAGCTTTCGTACGCGGGGTCATTTGAACGAGCGAGTTGGTTATGAGCCGTGGGCAAAAGAGATTTTGATCCGACATGAGAGGATTTTAAAGCAAGTCGGCCTGTACCAGGCTATCGATGCGACCTCCGAACATTTCTCCCGAGATCCAACAATTCTTCGAAGCTTCTTGAACTACTGGTCTTCCGTTACCAATTCGTTCCACTTTCCATGTGGAGAGATGAGCATAACTTTATGGGATCTCCGGATGATGGCTGGGTTGTCTGTGATAGGAGAATATTACCAGGAATACGTATTAACTGATGAAGAGCTGTCTTCGTTTCGGCTCAAAAGTCCTCGAGATGCTTATCATTCGAAGGCTTGTCTAGAGCTGTTTGCTGAGTTGTCGCAGTTCGACAATATTACAAAGATTCATTATGACGACTGGTTGATCTACTTTAGCTAGAGGATGAAGTAATACTTCTTCCAATGCCTTCTTTTGTATTACATGCTCTGCATACTTTAATTTCTTTGTTTCTGACATGGGCACTTCTTTCTTCTCGTAGCATCGATTACGAAGTGTATAAGACCTTACCCGCAGACCAGGCTTTGATGAAGGAACGTTTTGAACAAAAGTTTAGCAATCCGAACGAGCTTACACCGTCTTGTGAACTGGCGGGTTTCTTAGCATATTGGCTGTCGGCGGTTATGTTGCCTAGCTCCAAGAGTGCTGATGGCGTCAGGGTTTCTTGCTTCGTTGTGGCGGGAGCTCTTGCAAGTGGTCGTCAATTTTCTCTAGCACCGCCGGTGCTATGCAGTTTATATAGGGCTTTTGGTAATATTGCGAGTAAGAAAGATCAACCCTGGCGAGGGATGAATGTGGCTTATTGCCCATGGCATTTCTTCTGCGGGTGGTTAGGCATATATTTCCCGTGGACCTACGGAGTGGATCTCTTCCAGTATTTTCACACTGATCACGCACCTCTTTATCGCTATAGAAAACTTAACATGATAACGCGGTCGTCTGATTGGATAGCTTCCAAAATTGGCAATTGGGCGGAGATTTGTTTCTACCACTTTCCTGTTTCTGATGCCGGAGAAGATCGAGAAGTCGTTGACAATGAACATTCTGTGGATGTCACTGGTAGGGAATTTCTGGTGTCTATTCGTACTGCCTCACTTCCGCTACGCGAAGGAATAGAGTTCTGGCGAGAACCTTATTACCCTAGTCGGTTTGCCAGGCAATTTGGGTACGATCAGGGTGTTCCACTGACGTTACCAGATGCAACTAAAGTAGAGCGGGCATATGGTACAGGTCCTGTTCATTGGGAGTGGATATGGCATCAACTTTTGATGACGCGAACAGGCGCGAGATTCATGCTTCCCGGCCTCTATCGGAAGACTAGCGGTTCTTATAGCTGGCTGAGATGGTGGGTGCATCAGTATGCTCTGGTCCGGAAAAACAGCTCTGTTGATGATCCACTCTACATTCCTCCTCCAGGGCTGATAGAGGTCTTCGCTGACGGATTGGGTTATTATAGAGAGCAGGCTGAAGCGTATTTATCGTCGAGCATTAAGCATAAGATCTCCCTGAGTGTGTCAATTGACCATCGTAAGGAGGACACCGCGTTGGATGGCTGTCATACTTTCGGAATACCTTTAGCGAAATGGTCTCAAGAAGCCGGGTTCACACGTCTTCTGGTGATTGAAGGCGATAAGGATGCCGGTCGGTTAATTAGTGAAGATGACCCGACGATGACTGGGCCGACGAAGGCAATATCAGATCATGCTAGCATGAGAGAGCAGGCTGAGCCGATTGGAGAGGATAATCTGCAAGGGTCCACTATGCCGGGGGATAACACGACTGTATCTATAGCCCCTGGTGCTTCCAGTGTTGAGGGTATGGCGGAGTCGCCAGCGGTAACTGAAATAATCGATACTGATAGTGACACTACTGAACTTCTGGATATGACCTCCACACCACTGACTGAGACTATTAAGCCTTTCCCTGATGCGACGATACATACTGCAACTTCCTCAGAACCTGTATTCAACCCATCTTTCGGTATAGTTCTTTCATAGTTCCTTGGTGTATTCTTTTTCTATACTTGTCATTTCATTGCATACTCGCTCTGTTCCTCTTAGTGCAGATACAGTCAATTTTGAGGCGGCTGCCCACGGAGCATTCGATGTTCCCTGTTTCGATCATTTAGACTATTTCGGGCAGAGCGTATTGAGGGGTTTACTATCAAATATTTCAAGGGCGTTGGCTGAACCAAGCGAGTGGCATACACTAAGAGCAGGGGTGAAGGCATTGGAAGCTTGTGCAGGAGTAATCGGGCCTGATGTATCCAAAATAGTCTGTCGTATTTCTTCTTTCGAGGATTCTGTTACGCAGGTTATTATGACTGAACGGTTTGAACCTGACCCTACAGCTGAAGAGAAACGGCGAGTGCTGTCTTCTTTGTGGCCTGTCATAGAGCAGCGAGAATGTTCGGCGGTTAATGCTAGAACAACCTTAGAAGATAGCGAGACTCAACGTCGCGGGTGTATTAATCATCTTGCTGACGTTAAATCTGAGATCCCGCGGCTACAAGCGGAAGAAACGACCATAAATCTTGAGGTTGCCCGCCTTGATCTTGTCGTCAATCAAAACCGTGCCAAGGTCGCACAACTCGAGAGTGAAGGAGAGGCGGCACGCAAGCAAGTGGAAGATTTAGAAATCAAACTTTGTGATATTCCGAATCCTGCGCTAACGCTAACGGAGGCAAAGGCCACCATGGAGGCAACGCGGAAGGATGTGATGAAGTTCATAACAGGATGCCTGGAGAAACTGTAATTCTGTTCTTTTGCTTTCTTTTACGGTCATTGTCAGACAAAAATAGTATTAGACAGCTATCCTGAATACCCAACTGTCACTTGTATCCGACATAATTGACATCAGAACTTGTTAGCTGCATGCTTCATGATCTAAAATAATGACAATGATTCTTTTGCTAAACCACTACTTGGTGTTATGTGTTTAAGACTAGTATGCATGAAATGATGTATTATGTATGAATTTAATGTAAGCTGAATATACCAAAGCAAAAAAATGGAAGAACCCATAAGAATAATACTTCCCTTTTTACTCAACCTGTGTATCCTTGGGTCATCACTTTCGAGAGACATTTGTGTCATAAGTCCAAAACTTTCTTTTAGCTCCATGTTTTCAGGTTTATATGTCATCCTTCATGGCCTGCCCCCAGTCATTTCTTTCTGCAGACTTGATATTTTGATAATATATTAGGGCTTGCCCCCAGTCGTCTTCTTCTTATAAACTCGAGTTTCTCATAATATATTGGGGCTTGCCCCCGGTGCTTCTGGCTCGTCACTCTGTAAGACCACTTCATTCTAATGAGACAGATCTTGTGCTTTAGGAATCTGTGCCGAATACCCGTCCGATCATAATCTTTAATTGTATATTCTTGTCGCAGAATTCTTCATAAGAGAAAGTTGTCAATATTTTCAAGGTAAAGTGATACATAATAGAATGCCCTAATCGTCTTCATATAAGGCCGTATATATAAATATGTATACAGGAGATTCCCAGTCATGACTTATCTTCATATTCAGTAGAAGAATAATGCGATAATGATGGGAGATCCATGACATAATACGAAAGCTGGATATAGATAGCGATGTTCCGATTATCTTCATATAAAACATTGTGCATAAGTATAAGAGATCGATAATAATAGAGTATCTCGGCCGTCTTCATGTAGAGAACCACATATACATATATATGAGAATCCATCAATTCTGAAGTATTCTCCTATTAAGCAGAGGAATGCCGGAATACCAAGATACTTAATATGAGAACTTGTGACGAAGATACCATAATATGGGGATGTTGTGATTCGCGTAGACTTTCTATAAGATATTCTCTCCTGATTCGACCTGTCTGATGAGGATATAATAAGTCGGTTGATGATTCGTGGAGTCAATTCTTTAATATTCTCCGACTATGGTACCTGTCATTAAGAAGAGCTCTACGAACATTTTATATTCATATGCACAACAGTATGATGTGAGTGAACATGTAAACAAGTATGAAGCACAGTATACAGATGAAGTTGATGCATGAGTGAACATAAGTATATTCCTATCTACTTCATAAACTGCCAGAACTATTTGTAAACGTTCACGACTATTGAAGCTTAGGAAACGGAGTTCTTCGAGCGAAGTTCTTCCTAAGTGATATCTATTGGAACCGTACTGGCCGGGGTTCCATTGGACCCTTCCATTTTCAAATTGATGACGCCTTGGTTTATCATCTTTTGTATCTTTCCTTTCAGAACGAAGCATTGCTCGGTTTTATGGCCTATGCATCTGTGATATTTGCAATAGTTGGGATCATCCACGCGTCCTGCTTCTGCTGGTCGAACAGACTTTGGGAGTCGCAATTTTCATTCTTCGATTAGCCGCTCCATAATTGGGACAAGGTCTTTAATGTCAAATGTATACGGTCCGTCCTTTTCGTCTCGCTCACTGATTGTCATGTGCCGCGACTTCTGAGGTTCTTTGCCCTTGTCTTGTGTCCTCATTACACTGGTCTCTGCCTCGTGTCCTGGATTCGTTCGTTTTTGGTTTTTAAGGTTCTTTCTTACGTCTACCCGTGTCCTCTTTCTCATTCTGTGTCTTGACTTTTCTGCTTGAGATCGTGTTTTTCTAAAACGGATTGCTCTATCATGCGAACCTCTGCAGCCAGGTTACGAAGAGTGAAAGAGATATTGCCTAGCAGTTGTATGGGATCATGGAGTCTGAACCCGACATACGCGCATTTATTTGTTCGGTGTGGCTTTGTTGTCTTACTTCAACAACATTACGGGCTGCCCCCGGTGCTTCTTCTTCCAACTGTTGGACAGGCAGAGCAGTACTAGGGGTCGCTTTCTTAGAGACCAAGATGGCTAAAGCCTCCCGAACTTCTCCCATCTGTTTGGATAGCTCCCTATGGGCTTGGACCAATTTGCTGACTTGCTCTCGGATCGCCAACAATTCGACGTCGTGTCCTACCGATTCTCTTTCTTCGACAGCCTGTACCATTGTTGTTTGTACCAGTCTTTCATCATGAACTGGGGGTATCGCAGGTGCTATTGTCACTACAGCTGACGTAACCCGACTGATTTCTTCTGTCGTTAGCTTAATGATACCCTGGTTGATCAGTCTCTGCACTTTCCCTTTCAAGATGAGGCATTCTCCCGTCTCATGCCCAAGCTTCGATGATACTTACAATAATTGGGGGTATCCGTTTGTCCTGCTTCCTCTGGTCGAATCAGTTCTGGCAACTATAGTTCCCCTTCTTCGACTAGGCGTTCCATTATTGGGATAAGGTCTTCCGGGTCAAACGAGTAACGTCCTTCTACCCTGCCCCATCCGACGATCGTCATCTTTTTCGGTTTTCGTGGCCATTCGGCTCTGAACTGAGTTTCTGCTGGCTTGCCGTTAATCTCGTGTTCTGGATGTGGCCGTTTTCGATCTTTCGAGGCTTTACTTTTGTCGACGTAACTTAATGTGACCGTCTTCCCGATATCACGCTTCGGTCTTTCCGCTTTGAATTGCGTTCTTAGCGCGGCTTCCTCTACCATATGGGCCTTTGTCGCTAGGTCCCTGAACGTTGAGAAATTGTGTCCGGATAAACCAAACGAGATTATTGGATCCATGGCTTGGGTGCACATCTTGACTTGCTCAAGCTTGCTAGGCAACTCTCGGCATTGTGCCGCTATGGCTCCCCATCTGTCAATAAACGCCTCGACTGACTCTCCTTGCCTCTGATGGACTAAGGCTAAATCTGTCAGCGAGACTTCTCGTTCAGTGGAGAAAAATTTAGAAATGAACAAATCTTGCATCTGATCCCAGGTCTTGATAGACCCTGCGGGTAATGACATATACCATTGAAATGCATTTCCAGTCAGCGTCGACCCAAACAATCGGAGGCAATATTGAGGTACTACGGACAAATTCCCTAGCACCGTCATGAATTGGGTCATATGTTCCTCTGGTGACCCTTTCCCGTCGAATTGTGGGAAGTCAGGATGCTTAAATTCGTCAGGGAACGGGATTTCGTTAACTTCGGACGGATACGGTACCCGATATATATATTTTCCTATCTTCTCCTTTTCTCTTTCCTGACGCATCAGGTTCGCGACTGTTTGGGACAACTCTTCTTTCGCGGCATGAGATGATTGCGGCGGTGCACTCTCGAATGCAACATTCCTTGGGTGAATTTGTGGTTTTACGGCTACTGGTTCTCCTGTTGTATCCTGTGACTCTCCCAGTGGTTGTCCAAAGGGAACGGTTGGGCTTCTGACTGCCCCCTGGGCGACTAGAGCCACTAATGCTTCTTTTATTTCTCTGATCTCTCTGACTGTGTCTTCTTGGACCTGAATGATTTCATCTACTTGCTCTTGGATCGGAGGCAGCTCTGCATCTTGCTCGCTCTCCTCCCTTTCTACGACTTGCACCACTGCAACCTGCACTCGCTGTGGTCTAGCACTGGTCATATTGGTTTCAGTAGAACATGCCTTCATTGTAGTCTCGGTCAATCCCCGGATAGTGAATTGATTCGGTGTTTTGACTGGTAGTGTTATTCTCGTCATTACTAGGAAATCGGCAGCGACAAAGGAGAATTCTGGCCTGGATGACACGGTAGCTCTGATAGCATTGCGGGTTTCATTCCTGCGGACCGGCTTCCACTGTTTCCTCACACTGCTCTGTGTCTTCGCTGTTTCTGCTCTAACTGAAGTCACTTGTCTGCTTTCGGCTTTCTTTGGTGATCGGCGTCTCTGGACGAGTTGCCAATCGGCTTCAGGAATCACTGTTTCTGCTGTCACGAGGTGAGGGAAGTAAAATCCCCCAGAAGCTAGGAAGAACATAGTGGCTTTCATTTGTATAGTTTTGATGGTTGATTCTTTTCTGTCTTTCTGCACAGTCACACGCACATTAGAACACCCCACACCTTTGAAAGGAGAGAAGACACGTCCTTACCAATCGCGATATGGCTCAATGACTGACAAAAGCATATAAGTGCAAATCATATACATGCCATGCGAGATTTTGAAATTCTTTTGGAAAACTTTTGCTTTAAAGATGAAGGGAAGAACGTTCCCGTTGAGAGTCGCCAGTTTGGCGCCCGTAAAGGCGCCGATCATTTCTCCCAGCGGAGCTTTCTCACGTATACCTCTGTGTTTGCGAATGATTTATCATAGAATGTCTATTCACTCAGAAATAACTAGAGATTCTGGTATTGTTCGATTCCCCAGCAGAGTCGCCAGTTTGTTAGAACTAAAGAAAAATCGAAACTACTCGTCAGCAATCTTTTTCTTTTCCTGTGTTCCTTTTATTCTGGGGGAATTCTGAGTATAGAGACATTCATACACAATCATAACCAATCACAAAGTATACACGAGAAAGTACCACGAGGTGAATTTTATTCCAGAGATTCTGAGATCTTTTACATTCCGGGCTGTGAACTGGTCACAAACCCTTAATTACATCAACGGATGATCACCCTTGATTAGAAGGCAAAAGTAAATGCATGCATGTATCATAAATGAATTAAATAAAGCATTAAAGGAGCATAAATATAAATAAAGTACAGCATAGACAACACAGAGATTTTTACGTGGAAACCCTTACGGGAGAAAACCACGGCACAAAGCGACAAGATTCCACTATGAATTGCAGTTATACAATAGATGGAATACTAAAGGAATGAAGCTCGGATAGATCGAGGAAGTAGTTTAAATCGTCAGGGATTATAGTCTCGAGTTCATGGTCGTAGAAACCAAGTCTAGGATTTATTATGGACTAAGCCATCGTTAAGACCAGTTAGATGTCGGTCCCATACTCCTCGGGCATTCCTAGTTGAGTAGCAACCAGGATTTTAACCGAGTCGTATATCTCAGTGTCATGACGCGTCTCTACGGATGATATGACTTTCAGGGATACACTTCACGGTGTCCGTTTAGTGCAACCAGGGCCAGTGACCGTCTCCGATGGGACGGGTGACTTACTGGAAGGCACTCCATAGGGTCTTTGTGCAAACAGGGTTTCGACCAAGTCATATATCTCAGTGTCGTGACGCGTCTCTGTGGATGATATGACTTTCAGAGATACACTTCAGGGCGTCCACTTACTGCAACCAGGGCCAGTGACCGTCTCCGATGGGACGGGTGACTTGCTGGAAGGCACTCCATGGGGTCTTTGTGCAAACAGGGTTTTGACCGAGTCGTATATCTCAGTGTCATGACGCGTCTCTGTGGACGATATGACTTTCAGGGATACACTTCAGGGCGTCCACTTACTGCAACCAGGGCCAGTGACCATCTCCGATGGGACGGGTGACTTGCTGGAAGGCACTCCATGGGATCTTTGTGCAAACAGGGTTTCGACCGAGTCGTATATCTCAGTGTCATGACGCGTCTCTATGGACGATATGACTTTCAAAGATACACTCCAAGGCGTCCACTTACTACAACCAGGGCCAGTGACCGTCTCCGATGGGATGGGTGACTTATTGGAGGGCACTCCATGGGGTCTTTGTGCAAACAGGGTTTCGACCGAGTCGTATATCTCAGTGTCATGACGCGTCTCTGTTGACGATATGACTTTCAGAGATACACTTCAGGGCATCCACTTACTGCAACCAGGGCCAGTGACCGTCTCTGATGGGACGGGTGACTTGCTGGAAGGCACTCCATGAGGTCTTTGTGCAAACAGGGTTTCGACCGAGTCGTATATCTCAGTGTCATGACGCGTCTCTATGGACGATATGACTTTCAAAGATACACTCCAAGGCGTCCACTTACTACAACCAGGGCCAGTGACCGTCTCCGATGGGACGGGGGTCTTACTGGAGGGCACTCCATGGGGTCTTTGTGCAAACAGGGTTTCGACCGAGTCGTATATCTCAGTGTCATGACGCGTCTCTGTGGATGATATGACTTTCAGAGATACACTTCAGGGCGTCCACTTACTGCAACCAGGGCCAGTGACCGTCTCCGATGGGACTGGGTGACTTGCTGGAAGGCACTCCATGGGGTCTTTGTGCAAACAGGGTTTTGACCGAGTCGTATATCTCAGTGTCATGACGCGTCTCTGTGGACGATATGACTTTCAGGGATACACTTCAGGGCGTCCACTTACTGCAACCAGGGCCAGTGACCATCTCCGATGGGACGGGTGACTTGCTGGAAGGCACTCCATGGGATCTTTGTGCAAACAGGGTTTCGACCGAGTCGTATATCTCAGTGTCATGACGCGTCTCTATGGATGATATGACTTTCAAAGATACACTCCAAGGCGTCCACTTACTACAACCAGGGCCAGTGACCGTCTCCGATGGGACGGGTGACTTATTGGAGGGCACTCCATGGGGTCTTTGTGCAAACAGGGTTTCGACCGAGTCGTATATCTCAGTGTCATGACGCGTCTCTGTGGACGATATGACTTTCAGAGATACACTTCAGGGCTTCCACTTACTGCAACCAGGGCCAGTGACCGTCTCCGATGGGACGGGTGACTTGCTGGAAGGCACTCCATGGGATCTTTGTGCGAACAGTGTTTCGATCGAGTCGTATATCTCAGTGTCATGACGCGTCTCTGTGGACGATATGAATTTCAGAGATACACTTCACGGTGTCCACTTACTGCAACCAGGGCCAGTGACTGTGTCCGATGGGACGGGTGACTTACTGGAGGGCACTCCATGGGGTCTTTGTGCAAACAGGGTTTCGACCGAGTCGTATATCTCAGTGTCATGACGCATCTCTGTGGACGATATGACTTTCAGAGATACACTTCAGGGCGTCCACTTACTGCAACCAGGGCCAGTGACCATCTCCGAGGGGACGGGTGACTTGCTGGAAGGCACTCCATGGGATCTTTGTGCAAACAGGGTTTCGACCGAGTCGTATATCTTAGTGTCATGGCGCATCTCTCTGGACGATATGACTTTCAAAGATACACTCCAAGGCGTCCACTTACTACAACCAGGGCCAGTGACCGTCTCCGATGGGACGGGTGACTTATTGGAGGGCACTCCATGGGGTCTTTGTGCAAACAGGGTTTCGACCGAGTCGTATATCTCAGTGTCATGACGCGTCTCTGTGGACGATATGACTTTCAGAGATACACTTCAGGGCGTCCACTTACTGCAACCAGGGCCAGTGACCATCTCCGATGGGACGAGTGACTTGCTGGAAGGCACTCCATGGGATCTTTATGCAAACAGGGTTTCGACCGAGTCGTATATCTCAGTGTCATGACGCGTCTCTGTGGACGATATGACTTTTAGAGATACACTTCACGGTGTCCACTTACTGCAACCAGGGCCAGTGACCATCTCTGATGGGACGGGTGACTTGCTGGAAGGCACTCAGTACCTTAGCCACTCAACTGACGGATCCCGCCTTGGACAGGACACACATCAACTGGTCTTAGCGATGAAGTATTTCAGATGTTTAGAACTCTTTGGTTACAATTTTCGATGATAACCATAGTCCCCTTTGATTTAGTTTCGTAACTCGATCCGAGATGAAATAAATTCATGCAATGGATGCAAATGAGTACAGTACAAAGTAATTATGCTTTATGCATGCTCAAGAGAAGATCGCATTTATGCTAGATGTTAAGTGTGTCAGACAAATTAGGCCTTTTCTTTGATCAATCTGCTTCGTATATATCTTTGTGGCATCGATATTTTGCCCTCGCATCTTTGCGATCGTGATTGATTTCACTTGGCATTTGTAGGTATTTGGGCCATCAGGGCACTTCCCAGGGCCTGTTTACGATCTTATCGGAGGATTTGGTGAATACCTGTCATGATCGTCTTTGGATAGGGGTGGATTATGTCCACGAGGGTCGCAGTGCGATCGCATTTCGATTTGTTTAGTGTAAGTCGATTTCTGAGCCAACAGGGCACTTCCCGGGGCAAAAAATGACTAAGTAGTGGACCTGTTTACCACTTGATTAAGGTATTTGGGGCTCCTGAGTTTGGATAACCTTGTTGCGGTGCATGATTATGATATATCATATTATGGCGGAGAGAAGTCTCCCTCTTGGGTTCGGTCAAATTTCGCTCGATTCCTCTCGATTTCGGCCATTTCCAGCTCTTTCGGAAGGGTTTCCGAGGTTTGCAATATTGGCTAAGTGTAGGCCTTTTTTATCAAATTGCTGATTTGGCCCACTTAACATCGACCATTGGTAAATCCAGTCCGGGGGATGGATAGAGGTCATTGATGTGTGTCTAGGAGCGCTGACACGATCAGAAGGTGGGCCACATCGAAGGCGGGCCACATCACAGAAGGCCCCACCTCCCCATCAGCGTCCAGGCGCATGGGAGGTTGGGTTGGGCGCATGTTGCATTAGACATGGGCGCATGTCCTAAGTGGATGCACTTATTCGCCCCAGGCGCATGTCCTAGGTGGATGCACTTGTTCGCCCCAGGCGCATGTCCTGCTACAAATGCATGGTTATCAAGCGCATGTGACATGCACATGCGCCCAACATTCCAGCCATGGGCGCATGTCCCCATGGGACTTAGGGATTTTTGCACATTTCCCCTCCCAAGAATGGGTGAGCGCATGTCACTATGTGACTTGGAGGATTTTGCTCCGGTGAGAGAAATCCCTTTCCGGCAAGGGCATCCGGCGAAGGAATGGGCGCATGTCAGGAATGGGCGCATGTCCCTTTCCCGGTGAGGATTCCGGTGAGGAATTTTTACCTCTGCAAGAAGAGTGCTCTGAGAGTGATGATCTTGTCGTCTTTGTCTTATCGAGTGGAGGGGTATTTATAGCGTGTTAATCGGGTATCGGGTACCGGGCACATGTTGTTTGCAAAAGGGAGGGCATGCGCATGGAAATATTTGGAGAGACGAGTCATGCGCATGTTGTGGGGATCATGCGCATGGAAATATTTGGAGAGACGAGTCATGCGCATGTGATGGGATCATGCGCATGTCCCCATGCACCAGGCGCATGTGGCATAGCATGGGCGCATGTGCCACTGGTATGGGCGCATGTGGCCTCTGTTTTGGCCGCATGTGACCCCACTTAGCATATTTTCATGATTGTTGTAATTTTAGAATATTGAAAAGGGAGAGAGAGAGAGCTCTCATGCGCATGTGGTGAGAGAGGCAATGCATGTTTTCTTATGACATCCGCATGTGGAGAGAGAGTGAACGAATGCATGTGGAGAGAGAGTGAACGAATGCATGTGAAGAGAGAGTGAACGAATGCATGTGGAGAGAGAGTGAACGAATGCATGTGGAAATATGCACCGCAACGACTTCAAACTTGCTACTTAAGGTTTTCTGGGCATTCCGGATCATTTGGCGGTAATCCGCATGTCTGATTCCAGTCCGAAATGGTACCTGTAGGCTTTTGGGCCCTTATAGTTGGATACAGTCAGGGCAAAATGCATTTGGAAGCGCGCGGGTAAAGATATGCATCGTGCGATCTCGAAACTTGCAGGTTAGGGTTTTAGGGCGTTCCGGATCATTTGGCGGTAATTTGCATGTCCGATTCCACCCCGAAATAGCATTCGTAGGTTTCAATCACGATTGCGCATGTTAGGGCTGCACTGACGTTTTTCGAGTATTTCGGATCTCGAAATCAGTCCGAATCATCGTAGATGGACCGTTGAATACCGTTTTATAATGGGTACAAATTTGTGCCCCAACACTATCTTTACCTGTTTTAACTGAAACAATTGACAACCCATGGTGCCTTTACTTCTCATTATAGTGGTTAGAGTCATCAGAACCTATTGGCAATTACTGCTGTATTCAAGATAACAAGAATGAGAACACAACGTGATATGCAGTCCGGTCTTATGAGCAATGTACAAGGTACCTTCATGTGTCAACTACATTGGAAAGTTGAGGTAAGAACCACTACTTGGGCTGGTTGAATTCTAGTATGCATCCATCCTTGATGTGTAGGATGAACCAAGCTGCCACAAATTATCTTGCTTCCACAAGCAACTGCCATAGTCACGATTAAGTGTATGCTTCTCTTTAAATTGTTTCAAGCTATTTTTTCATCAAGAGGTTGTTGTGTATAAAACATGCCATTATGGCATATGCAAGTGCTAAAACCTCACTATAGGCACACAATCTCATCATAATGACGTCATGATGTTATGACATGGACCAATACAAAAGCTACAAGGACTTCCTGTCGGCTACAAACAGCGTATCTGGCCTCGTGGAGTTGAAAAGTCGACGAAAATTTTCCTTACCACCATCGCTGCTTTGAATTCCATGAAAAGCTGGAATAGAGTGGGGCCCACTTTCCCTTTATCCATGATGACGTGGATTTCGTGAAATTACTTGTTGTTCTCAGGGGACGAGAGGGGAGCCTAGCTTCAGAACCTCACATATGGTGTTTTCGGGCTTGGAAACAAGTAGAATGAGCATTTTAATAAGGTTTGAAAAAAAATTGAAGTTCAATACTGTACACTTTTACTCGAAACTTCTATTATCTTTGGTTTGCTGCTGACGTTTGGTTTGTGCTATGTTTCTAAAAATAGATAGCAAAGGTTGTGGGTGAATTGATTGTTGAACAGGGTATGTATTTTGGATGGCCTGTTTTCATTTTCTTATTCTTCTATATTTGGATGAATTAAAACTCAATCTCATTCCTTTGGTATGCACAAGGGACTAAGCCTGCGGAGGTGTAGGCCATGGAAGCAGCCGACGAGCTTTGCAAAGGCGACACTGCTTTTCTCAACCTGGAGCCTGGCGGTTTCCACGGTGATGCAAGTTAAAGGCAAAGATGGATGGTGGATGATAAGTTAAAGGCAGAGATGATGGTGGATGGCAAGTTAAAGGCAGAGATGGATGGTGGATGATAAGTTAAAGGCAGAGATGATGGTGGATGGCAAGTTAAAGGCAGAGATGGATGAGGGCTGGATGGGGGTCAATTCTTTTTTTTTTTCCCTTGTGTATTCGGAACCATTCAACATATTGTTGTAAATATTATACAATTTTTATTAGTATTCCTTTAATTGTGTTGTGCTTATTAGAAATCAATACAGGTTCTTTCCAATCAAATAAAATTAAGAAAAAAATATATATATACTTTTTACCGGCGGTCAGAATAGAACTCTACCGGCGCACAGACAATGGATATAGATATTCCCGGGCGCATTGACATACCTTGCCCAGGGCTTCGGCATGCCTTTCCCGGCGAATCTCTGAAAGTGCGGTTTTCACCGCTAGATGAGACACTTGGAGATATGGCTATGGACCTAGAAGGGGGGGTGAATAGGACCTTTTTGAAAATCTTTTCGCCTACTAATACAATTCAACAAGATAAGCGTTGTAAGCAAGAACACCTTGGCTTCCAAGCCTTGGTGGGTCCAATCACAAGACTAGCAAGAGTTAAGCAATAACCAAACCTAGTCTAAGCATGCATAGGTAAGAAAATGATTCAACTAATTAAGCTACTAACCTATGCACCTTGTGTAGACTTATGAGATTGGATCAATGAGCTCAAGTCTACACAAGTAGTGAAGGTACATCTTGTGCAAGGATGCCTAAAAAGTGCCTAGCATGCATTCATATCATTCATTCATAATTAAGCAATTAAACTAACAATGCAAAGATATCAATGTGCTCAATAACAATCACAAACACAAGGATGTATAGTGGTTCGACTACGAGTCTACTCCACTCCCGGTTCAAGTACTCAACCCCTTTGAGCACACCGGCATTCACTATCGGAGGTTTTAAATGAGGTTCACCTCTCAACCTTTACACGCGGAGGTTTTATCGGTTCACCTCTCAACCGTATCCGGAGTTTTAGACAAAGGCTAACTCTCAACCTTATCGCACGTTTACTCCCGTGTCGGAGGCTCCCCCTTGGAGACTTAGTTTTAGGCCCGGCTGACGGGCCAAGGAACGGCTAACGTCCCTAAGGCGAGTTGACAAACAAACTCTAAAATGGACTCTCAAATGAGACAACTTACTTGTCGGATGAGCCCCTTGTTTAGCGCCGTAATGGGTTGCTTGATCTCCGCTCTCCCGTGCTTCAATCAGCTTCCCTTTGCTCCCTCGATCGTGCCGCTGTTGCGTCGCCAATGCCTCAGCCACATTCGATCAAACACCTTGCATGCGATGCCTTGAAATGCCCAAGGTGCTAGGAGGATGAGTGAATCTCATACATGGGATGTGTAGGATGTTCCAACTAGGAGATTCACCTAGAGAGTCTTTTAGAGGTCTTGGACAAAGGATATACCTATGTGGAATAGTGTCACACCTCTAGATTTGAGAGAGGAATCAAGTCATCTCTTGATAGCATTTGAATGCCCATACTTGTGTTTGAAACACAAGGGATATGACTTGAAAACCTCCTCTTTGAGGCCCCAAATGATGTACAAGATAAGTGTGGAATGGGCTCTCAAAAACTTCTCTCCCATTGCCCAAGAATGGAGCACCATATATATAGAAAAGAGGGCTCCAACGGCTCTAAAACGGGCAGAAAACGGTCATAAACGACCTGTCCCGACCGGTCATGACCGGTCGGACCCCTTTGCTGGAGGACATCAATAGCAACGGCCAAATATATGGGCCGACCGGTCATGACCGGTCGGACCCCCTCACTGGACAAGCCAAATACTCCAGGCCGACCGGTCATGACCGGTCGGACCCCCTTGCTGGTCTTCAAGGCTAGTGAAGGCCGACCGGTCATGACCGGTCGGCTGTACATGCTGTTTCTTCAGCCATAGTGAAGGCCGACCGGTCATGACCGGTCGGCTGCCTATATGAGCATTTGCAGCAAGGCTGCTGGCCGACCGGTCATGACCGGTCGGACCAGCCTGGTTCTCCCCTCCATAAAGCTGAACTCCTCATGATTCAGCTTGGTGATTTAGGCCAAGGTTGGGATGTTCAAATGGGACACCTAGGGCCTATCAATGATGCCTAAAGGGTTCTAAATATGGTCAAGGTCATCAAGGATACAAGGGGGATGGGTTTTGGTCGAGGTTAAGGCACCAAGGCATCTCATATACCTGAATCTTCATCCTAGATGCGGCTGGACGTCTTGAGTCTTCGGTCTTCGTCTTCTTTGGGCTCAACCGACTCTAGACTCACTGCTGTAAGTGATTGACAAACAAGGTGCACTAGTATGCCACGGAAAAGTGCACTAACAATCTCCCCCTTTGTCAATTACTTACAAAAAACTTAACCTGCCAAAACAAATTACATGTACAAGAGATTACATTGATAAAACATAAAGTACAGGACTCTTGACATGACAAACTAAGCTGCCCCTCTTCAGTTTGCTCCCCCACAACCTGTCAATCCCTGCATCACAAAACAAAGCAAACTAGTTTTGGTGGGATTTGATCTTTCTCCCCCTTTTTGTTAGCAATTGACAAACTATTCTCTCCCCCTTAATGATATGCCAATAAGGTTAAGGTAAGAGAAGATAGTGTGTCGCAGTTATAACTATAAGCACAAGCTAAAAGGAGAGTGTAGGGTGCATGAATCATAAATACATGGATCATGCTAAGAAAAACATGATTAACAGGAAGATATAACTATCTAAGCGTAGGTAATCATGCATATTGGTCAAGGACATACATTTGCAATGAAGCACAAAGGGCTTATAGCCCAATCAACCAACCTCCCCTAAGGTATATCAAGACCAATACTCAGCAAAGATTAGCATACATGAAGCATAAAACTCATGATGATTAGCTAATCTAAGCAGGATGACAATCTAGCAAGCAAATGAATTAATTAAAAGCAAGGCTAAATCATCAAAATTTGGGCGAATGAGGCTTGAATCCTCTGATTTGCCCATATACACAGAAATGAGGCTGAAATCCTCAGATTTTCCAATAAAAGCAAAACTAGCTACCCTCTCTTACCATGATGAGATTAAGAAGCCAAAGGGTAGCAAAGTTCCACAACACCCTCATAGAATGTAGCATGAGGTGAGGGGTCGGGAACACCTTCACCTAGAAGGGATAGCGGTTGGGATCCCCTCTTAGATAATCTGGTAAAGGGGTCGTGATGGAGGCCGAGAGAGCAAGATCATAATGTTGGCTTTCATCATCAGATTCGGACTCCTCCGTATCATCCCAAGTGGCAGCCATTGCCTTTTTACCTTTCGGTTTAGGCCCTTCCGGACATTCCGGGGCAATATGGCCACGACGACCGCAACCGTAACAACGGACGGATGAAGGTATGGATGATTTTCCTGTACGTTTATCACCCTTCTTGTCCTTCTTGTCACGGCTATTCCCTCTATCAAATTTGAGGAATCTCTTAAATTTTTTGTTCAATTGTTCTTCCTCATCATCCTCATCATCGCTATCATCCTCCGTCTCGCTTTTGATTTTCTTGTGTCTGTAAGAGGACTTGAAGGCGATGTTTTTCCTTCTAGAGGGGGCTTTAAAGCCTAGCTCAAAGGTTTGTAGGGAACCTATGAGTTCTTCAACTTTCATTGTGTTTAGATCCCTACACTCTTCAATGGTGGTGACTTTAGAAGAGAACCGATCCGGAAGAGATCTCAGGATTTTCCTACAAAGCCTATGTTCCGGAACCGGATCCCCTAAGCCCCACATATCATTTGTGATTTTGTTCAGTTTGGTATAAAATTCAGTAAACGTTTCATCCTCCTCCATAGTAATATTTTCAAAGAGAATGGAGAGGCGCTGGAGTTTAGAATTTTTAACAACATTTGTTCCTTCATGGGTAACTTCCAGAATATCCCATGCTTGTTTACTGGTAGTGCAATTTTGGATCCGACCAAATTCTTCTCTAGATACTGAACAAAATATGGCATTCAGGCCTTTGGCATTATTAATACGCTGAGCTTTTTCATGAGCAGTCCACAATGCCTTGTCTTTTGGCCTGAGAACATCCGGCTCACCCTCCTTGGAAATAGTAACCATTGGGGGTTCATATCCAAAGTCAACCATGTCCCTCACATCCGAATCAATAGATTCCAAGAAGATGCGCATTCGGGCTTTCCAGTATGGATAATTTGACCCATCAAAGAAAGGAGGCTTAGTGACGGATGAAGAGTCCTCTCTAGACATATTTTCAAGTTTCTCTTTAGGATCTACCTCTAGGCAATTAAGCCCTTAAAGAGGAACCCTCTCTGATACCAATTGAAAGTGCGGTTTTCACCGCTAGATGAGACACTTGGAGATATGGCTATGGACCTAGAAGGGGGGGTGAATAGGACCTTTTTGAAAATCTTTTCGCCTACTAATACAATTCAACAAGATAAGCGTTGTAAGCAAGAACACCTTGGCTTCCAAGCCTTGGTGGGTCCAATCACAAGACTAGCAAGAGTTAAGCAATAACCAAACCTAGTCTAAGCATGCATAGGTAAGAAAATGATTCAACTAATTAAGCTACTAACCTATGCACCTTGTGTAGACTTATGAGATTGGATCAATGAGCTCAAGTCTACACAAGTAGTGAAGGTACATCTTGTGCAAGGATGCCTAAAAAGTGCCTAGCATGCATTCATATCATTCATTCATAATTAAGCAATTAAACTAACAATGCAAAGATATCAATGTGCTCAATAACAATCACAAACACAAGGATGTATAGTGGTTCGACTACGAGTCTACTCCACTCCCGGTTCAAGTACTCAACCCCTTTGAGCACACCGGCATTCACTATCGGAGGTTTTAAATGAGGTTCACCTCTCAACCTTTACACGCGGAGGTTTTATCGGTTCACCTCTCAACCGTATCCGGAGTTTTAGACAAAGGCTAACTCTCAACCTTATCGCACGTTTACTCCCGTGTCGGAGGCTCCCCCTTGGAGACTTAGTTTTAGGCCCGGCTGACGGGCCAAGGAACGGCTAACGTCCCTAAGGCGAGTTGACAAACAAACTCTAAAATGGACTCTCAAATGAGACAACTTACTTGTCGGATGAGCCCCTTGTTTAGCGCCGTAATGGGTTGCTTGATCTCCGCTCTCCCGTGCTTCAATCAGCTTCCCTTTGCTCCCTCGATCGTGCCGCTGTTGCGTCGCCAATGCCTCAGCCACATTCGATCAAACACCTTGCATGCGATGCCTTGAAATGCCCAAGGTGCTAGGAGGATGAGTGAATCTCATACATGGGATGTGTAGGATGTTCCAACTAGGAGATTCACCTAGAGAGTCTTTTAGAGGTCTTGGACAAAGGATATACCTATGTGGAATAGTGTCACACCTCTAGATTTGAGAGAGGAATCAAGTCATCTCTTGATAGCATTTGAATGCCCATACTTGTGTTTGAAACACAAGGGATATGACTTGAAAACCTCCTCTTTGAGGCCCCAAATGATGTACAAGATAAGTGTGGAATGGGCTCTCAAAAACTTCTCTCCCATTGCCCAAGAATGGAGCACCATATATATAGAAAAGAGGGCTCCAACGGCTCTAAAACGGGCAGAAAACGGTCATAAACGACCTGTCCCGACCGGTCATGACCGGTCGGACCCCTTTGCTGGAGGACATCAATAGCAACGGCCAAATATATGGGCCGACCGGTCATGACCGGTCGGACCCCCTCACTGGACAAGCCAAATACTCCAGGCCGACCGGTCATGACCGGTCGGACCCCCTTGCTGGTCTTCAAGGCTAGTGAAGGCCGACCGGTCATGACCGGTCGGCTGTACATGCTGTTTCTTCAGCCATAGTGAAGGCCGACCGGTCATGACCGGTCAGCTGCCTATATGAGCATTTGCAGCAAGGCTGCTGGCCGACCGGTCATGACCGGTCGGACCAGCCTGGTTCTCCCCTCCATAAAGCTGAACTCCTCATGATTCAGCTTGGTGATTTAGGCCAAGGTTGGGATGTTCAAATGGGACACCTAGGGCCTATCAATGATGCCTAAAGGGTTCTAAATATGGTCAAGGTCATCAAGGATACAAGGGGGATGGGTTTTGGTCGAGGTTAAGGCACCAAGGCATCTCATATACCTGAATCTTCATCCTAGATGCGGCTGGACGTCTTGAGTCTTCGGTCTTCGTCTTCTTTGGGCTCAACCGACTCTAGACTCACTGCTGTAAGTGATTGACAAACAAGGTGCACTAGTATGCCACGGAAAAGTGCACTAACAATCTCTACACACTTTCAAGTCTAATCACCTTTTTCCTGGGGGCTTTGGCATATGTTAACCGGCGGTTTTCAGTCTTTTACCGGCGTACTTACCGACTTTTCCAGGGTGAATTTGAACGCCGGTAAAGGAATATCTATCCTGGTGGTCAATTCAACCGCCGGCAAAACATTTAGCGACGCGCCTTATTTCCGGCGGGCTTGAATCCGCCGGTATATGTATTACCGGCGGTTTTTTAGTTCTTTAACGGTGGATATGAACGCCGACAAAAGACTGTTTTCTTGCAGTGAGATTATTTTAACTGTTTGTTCGTATTTTATGTCTTGATGAATGTTAAGTAGGTGAAATGTGCACAGGTTTATTTAAGGATGGATTTAGTCATTGTTAGCATCAACCAAGGCGAGAAACTAGATTTAGCTTTATTTCTTGAGAACCGTGATTAAAAACTGAATTTTGCCTCGGTTGATGCCTCAGTTGATACCAACAAATGCTAAATCCATATTTAGCCTCAATTTTACCTCAGTTATCCAAACCGAGGCTGCAACTCTCATAGCTAAAGGTTTTAGCCTCGGTTGTTGAGAACTGAGGTTAAAAATAGATTTAGCTTCTGTTAGAGGCAACTAAGGCTGAAATTTGGATTTAGCCTCTGTTGGAAATAGTGGAGGTGAAAAACTTGATTTAACCTCATTTCGAGGCAACCGTAGCTAAAAGCTTCTTTTAACTTCAGTTGAAGAACCAAGGCTATAATGCCTTTTTAGCCTGGTTTTGTAAATTGTTTATGAATTTACAGGTTTACAGGATGTATTGGGGGCACAACCCTCACAAAATACAGGTTATTTTTTCTGTGCAAACAGAAATTCGACGGTTCGGGATCGTTGTATTTATCGATTGTCCCGAACGGTCGAAATTTCCTATAATTTTTACCCAGAACGGCCAGTTAGGACTGACAAATTATTTTTGACGACTTTTAATAGTAAAAAATTCCTATAATTTTCAACCCAGAACGGTGGATTTGGATCGTCGAATTATTTTCGATGGTTCACAGCTGACGAATATTCAGATAAGAATGGCGGAGCTGGATCGTCGAAAATAGTTTCTAATGGCTTTTAACCGCCGATTTTTGTAAGAACTCGACAGTCCCTGGATGACGAGTTCCTAAAATAGTCGACGATTGTGGACCGTCGAATATTAGCCAACTGTTACGAACTGTCGAATTTAGATTTTGACAAATGATATTACGACGGTTTTTTTCGACTGCACGAACCCTCGAATTTAGCGCTTTTTCACGTAGTGTACAGGGCATTGTTCCTTGTTGTAAGGTTGATTTCTGGGAATAGGCTGTCCCCCAAGTATTCCTTGATTTCAGCCTTAAGGAACAAAATTCTCGACCTCCGAGCTTGTTGGGAGTGTGAGTATCATGTTGCAGTAAAAAACAAACGTGAAAGTGATCCAAAAACAATTTCAAAATTCGTTCTAAGTAGCCTCATATTAATTAGAGATAATGTTGGACTCTTTATGCATGGCCACTCTTTCTCGAGCCAGTCTAGGACATTCTGTATATCCTTGACCAAAGCCGGATGAACATTACACTGTTGTGGTGGAGATATAAGCATCGAGTTTTCCATAGTGCTAATCGCAACATTTTGAACATTGGGGTGAAGTACCACTTCCGCTCTTTTAGCGACAAGAACCATCAACCAGTTTATGCTCTCAATCTATTTGGCCATCCATCTATCAAAATTTTCATGTTCGATCCGAGCTTGCTCAGCTTAAGCGAGTTATAGCTCGACTTGAATTCTCTCTTGTTCTGCAATATGTTGAAATTTCATTTTTAAGTCCCATTGGGCATGCCAAAAATTGTTGCTCACTACTTTCAGTCACATGCGCTAGACAAGTGCAGCCATGCTAGAACCAACTATGTAGCTCAATTCTTACCAAACAACTTTGACCCCAAGCGCTAAGATAGGCAGATACGTCAAAATTAACTGTATGTGATCAAGATCTGTGAAGATCAGCCGCCTATTTAGCCACTCGCAATATGTTATTAATAGTGATCAGGCGATTATCAAAGGGTAGGGTTTGTCCTCCGAAAATGGGTCACACCTTTGCCTTTCATAGGAAAGGACTTTTAAAATGAAGAAGTAAACAGAAAGGATACTTACAGTCGACCTTAGGGGAAACGACCGCAGAATGGTTTTTTAAATGAAGAACTTACTTGTACTCGAATTGAAACTAAGTCCAGCATATGAGCATAGACTTTAATTACAGCTAAGGATTATAGCTAGTACTAATTATAATGATAAATTGTGGATTACACTAAGGAACCTATAGTGTTGGTTATTTTATGGAATGTAAAACCATTGGTTACACTAAGGAATGTAAAAGATAAATTTATGTTAAGAAACATAGAGTAATTTGAAAGATAGATTTTGTTTGATTTGGTTGGTATGAGACCTCTTCCTCTATTTACTTCCTCTACTTTTATAGCTTTCCTGTATACAAAGAACCATTTAGATACACCGCTTCTTGATGGTTATAACAACCCTTTCAGCGCTCTTGCCTTCCAGAGACTTCCTTCCTTTCTCCTTCTGACACCTGTCCTGATAATTGCCTGTCTTCCAGAGACTTCCTTCTTGTTGGGACTCAAAATATCACCAATGATAAAAAATAGTGACGAATAGAAAGCAACAGTCCGCATCAGCAAGAGACCAAGAAACAATCAGAAAAGTGGCAGAATGCCAGTGCGGCCTTAGCCCTAGGCATTTGCGTAATCACACCTGCAACCGAAAACTACCATTTCGGAGCTGATCTAGATATGCGCTTCGGCGCCAAATGATCTGGGAGGCCCAAAAAATTCCTAACCCCTAAATTCGGACGCCGAGCGATGCATACTTTTGCCTGCACACCTCGAAGTACAATAGTCCCCTGCTGGAGCCGACTGGAGAGGTCCAAAGTAGTAAAGATCTACCAAAATTAGCAACAACCAGGCGTCCACTCGCCGACCCATGCATTAAGCAACATAATTAAAGGTTAAAAGAGCCGAAGTGCATGTGTGGACAGTTTGTTTGCTTACCTCAAGTGCAAGGCTACGATGTAGTAATAATTCTCGGTAAGACCGAGGTCAATCCACAGGGAATTAGGGTAAACAATCCCAACTTATTTTAATAACTTCAATCGAAACAGTTTTGGATTCAGTTTTAAGAACTAGAACTAAACAGAAAACTAAGTAAAGAAAAATATGAGATTTAAAGAGAAACTAGGGCTTTTAAGGATCCACTTATAGTAATCCAATGCCAATTCATTCATCCAAGCACAACACAATTAGAATTAAAGTTTTATCTCTCATCTAATTGGAAGATATTTCATTCAACACAAGCAATCCCACTTAAATATGGAAAATCAGATTTCTAGTTCTAATGAAGCATGTAGAATTCAAACTTGTAGCCTTCGAGGTAACAACCATACCAAGAGATTTTGTTTCACACATGTTTTGCTCGAGACTAGCAAAAAGCTGGTTAGGGGTGTGTTGAGCCATGAATATTACATATTCTAACTCCTTTTCATCATCACATTATACATACTTTCTATAATAAAAGACCTATCTAATGGATATTTTTTTGAATGTAGGAATGAGAGAATGATTGTATGAATTCAATGTAAAAAGACCTTCCAAACATCATTGAAAAAACAAAAGAAAAGAAGAGAGGAAAGAAGGAGAGAAGAAGAGAGGAAAGAAGATAAGGAAAGATGAAGATGTTAGTGCACTTTTTCGTAGCATACTAGTTCACATTGTTTGTCAATCACTTAGGTCAGTGAGTCTAGTGTTGGTTAAGATTAATAAAGACGAAGACCAAAGACTTAAGACGGACGGCTGCATCAAGGAAGAAGAAACAGGTAAAAGTGATGCCTTGGTGTGCCTTAACCTTGACCAAAACCTAACCCATAACCTCTTAGATGACTTGGACCAACTAGGTATACCCTTAGTCATCATTATTAGTCTTAGAACTCCATGAAAAACGTGATAAGTTAGACTAATTAAAGAGGTGGAAGCTGCTGTAATCAAAACAGCTCAAACAGCAGTTTCCGATTGATCTCCGATCAATCGGACGTTGGCTCCGATAGGACTCCGATCAATCGGACAGAAGTTACGATCAATCGGAAATTGTTCCAGCAACCTTGAAAATCCACTAGACATATTTTCGATCAATCGGACAGTTTTTTGATCCATCGGAAGGGGTCAGTCCGATCAATCGGACCATGTTCCGATCAATTGGAATATCTTCCAGAGAATCCACTGGACTGATTTCCGATCAATCGGACATGTCTCCGATAAATCGGACTGGTCTCTGATCAATCGGATCCTTTTTTTGATCAATCGGAGATGCACGAATCTGCCCGTTTTTTGACCATTGGAAGAAAATCTATTTAAAGATGGGGATTTGTTTTTTAGCAGAGAGAGGGGATTTTGAGGAGATAGAAGCCACCATTGCTAGAGATCATTAGAGGCTCTATTCCAAACCCAAAGCAAGTCATTTTCCTTGTGTTTTCATCACAAGCTTGGGCCATTCAATGATATCTTGAGAATGGACTTGTTCCCTCTTGATTCCTAGGGTTTAGACACCTTGATCATAGTTAAATCCCTTGTCTAAACACTAACTAGGAGTCCATATAGGTGTATTCCTTTAGGAAACCTTATTTCCTACCATTTGTAGAGGATTCACCATTCCCTAGCACCTTGGGCATCTCCAATGGAGCATCACATGCAAGGTAGCTGATCTTGGAGCTGAAGCCTTGGCAAAGCAGCGGCATCAGAGATCGGGGGAGCACAAGGGGAGCTAATTCAAGCATGGGAGAGCGAGAAGAAGCAACCCAAAGCAGCACTACAAAGGGGCTCAATCCGACAAGTAAGGTTGTCTTGTTAGGAGTCCATCCACTCAATTTCCTGTGGGAGTTGAGTGTAGAGTTTGTTTGACAAACTCGATCTAGGGTCGTTAGCCGATCCTTGGCCTGTTAGTCGGCCTAAATTTTGGGACGTCAGCCGTTCCTTGGTTCGTTAGTCAGCCTAAACAGAGTCTCCATGGGGGAGCCACCAACACGGGTGCAAACGTGTAGGTTGGGAGGAACCTGTAAACTCCTCGGTTGGGTGGATCCGAATTAAAACACCTTGGTTGGGAGGAACCAGATTTAAACTCCCCAGTGAATGCCGGTGTGTTCAAAGGGGTTGAGTACTTGAACCGGGAGTGGAGTAGACAAGTAGTCAAACCACTATACATCCTTGTGTTTGTGATTGTTGTTGAGCACATTTCTCTTTATGCATTGTGTTTAATTGGTAAATTATGAATGCTTAGTTAGGAATGCATGCTAGGCACTTGATAGACGCATCTACACTCACAAGATGTACTTTCACTACCTCATGTTGACTTGAGCATTTCTTGATCCATCCTCTATAGTTCACATGAGTTGTTTAGACTAGGTTGCTGATTGCACTTATCATTTGCTAGTCTTTTGATTGGACCCACTTAGACTTGTAAGTCGAAGTGTTAATCGCTTACGTAGTTTGATTTGTTAAATTTGTTTAGTAGGCGAAAAGATTTTAAAAGGTCCTAATCACCCCGCTCCTATATGTTTAGCCATAATTCTAGTTACTCTTTAAGCTTCCGCACGTGTATACATATGGTGTCGTATTAGACTACCCGACGCAATTTCAATTGGTATCAGAGCCAGGTTGCTCTTCAAGGACGTAACCGTCTAGAGTAAGATCCGGTATCGGAGCACTAGATAATATCTAACCTCGACGGGAGTACCACCAACCGTCCACCTTTCTTTAATGGGTCCAACTATGCTTATTGGAATGCGAGAATGAGGATTTTTCTCCAATCCATGGACCGTCCGGTGTGGCTTAGCACACAAACTAGATATACCTTGCCCACTGAGCAAGTGGAGGTTGATGGGAAATACATTGTCATTCCCAAAGATGATTCCAAATGGGATGACATAGAGAGAGCTCAATACATGGCAAATGCCAAAGCTCTCAATGCGATTTGCTGTGCGGTTTCCCCGGATGAATTTCAGCGCATTCTCACATGCGTAACTACAAAAGAAGCGTGGGATATACTTGAGGTTACCCATGAGGGAACTAGCACAGTAAGACGCTCGAAGCTTCAGCTCTTAACCACCAAATTTGAAAACATTAAGATGGAAGAGACTGAAACCTTCATGGAGTTTTATACTAAATTGTCAGATATTGTAACTCCATGTTTGTCTTCAGTGATCGGGTTCCGGAAGGAAGGATTTGTAGAAAAATACTTAGGTCCCTCCCGGAGAGATTTGACACCAAGATAGTAGCCTTAGAGGAGTGTAGAGACATAGATAACATGAAAGTAGAAGAACTCATAGGTTCTCTACAAACCCATGAACTACACCTTAAGGCCCCCTCTAGAAAGAAAAACATTGCTTTAAAGTCCTCTCACAAACATAAGAAAATTAAGAGTGAGTCGGAGGAAGATAGTGATGATGAGGATGATGAGGAAGAAAAATTGAACAAAAAATTCAAGAGATTCCTCAAATTTGATAGAGGGAATAGCCGTGACAAGAAGGACAAGAAGGGTGAAAAACATAAAGGAAAATCATCCAAACCTTCATCCGTCCGTTGTTACGGTTGCGGTCGTCGTGGCCATATCGCCCTAGAATGTCCTGAAGGGCCTAAACCGAAAGGCAAAAAGGCAATGGCTGCCACTTGGGATGAAACGGAGGAGTCCGAATCTAAATCTGATGACTCCGCTAGTGATGAGAGCCAACATAATGACCTAGCTCTCACGGCTTCCACCACTACCTCTCTTCCCGCTTATCTAAGAGGGGATCCCAACCGCTATCCCTTCTAGGAGTAGAAGGAGTTCCCAACCCCTCACCTCATGCTACTTTTTATGAGGGTGTTGTGGAAATTAGTTACCCTTAGGCATATCAAACTAAACATAGTTAGTGAGGGTAGCTAGAAATGCTTAAATAGGAAAATCTGAGGATTTCAGCCTCATTTCTGTGTGTATGGGCAAATCAGAGGATTCAAGCCTCATTAGCCCAAATTTTGATAATTTAGCCTTGTTTTTATTTGATACATTTGGTTGCTAGATTATCATCATGCTTAGATTAGCTAATCATCTTGAGTTTTATGCTTCATTCTATGCTAATCTGTGCGTAGTAGTGGTCTTGATATACCAATAGGGGAGGTTGGTTGATTGGGCTATAAGCCCTTTGTGCTTTCATTGTAAATGTATATCCTTGACCAATTATGCATGATTTACCTTGCCTAAATAGTTATATTTTCTTGTTAATCATGCTTCGTAGCATGCTCCATGTTTTTATGAGTCATGCACCCTATACTCTCCTTTTTAGCACGTGCTTATAGTTATAACTGCGACATACTATCTACTCTTACCTTAACCTTATTGATATATCATTAAGGGGGAGAGAATAGTTTGTCAATTGCTGACAAAAGGGGGAGAAAGATCAAGTCCCACCAAAACTAGTTTTTTATGTTTTTTGATGCAGGGATTGACAGATTATGGGGGAGCAAACTGAAGAGGAGCTGCTTAGTTAGTCATGTCAAGAGTCCTGTATTTAATTCATTATCAATGTAATCTCTTATTCATGTATTTGTTTTGGTAGGTTAGGTTTTTGTAAGTAATTGACAAAGGGGGAGATTGTTAGTGCACTTTTTCGTCGCATACTAGTGCACCTTGTTTATCAATCACTTAGGTCAGTGAGTCTAGTGTCGGTTGAGCTTAATGAAGACGAAGACCAAAGACTCAAGACAGACCAGCTGCATCAAGGAAGAAGAAACAGGTAAAAGCGATGCCTTGGTGTACCTTAACCTTGACCAAAACCTAACCCATAACCTCTTAGATGACTTGGACCAACTAGGTATATCCTTAGTCATCATTATTAGTCTTAGAACTCCATGAAAAACATGATAAGTTAGACTAATTAAAGAGGTGGAAGCTGCTGTAATCAAAACAGCTCAAACAGCAGTTTTCGATTGATCTCTGATCAATCGGACGTTGGCTCCGATAGGACTCCAATCAATCGGACAGAAGTTCCGATTAATCGAAAATTGTTCTAGCAACCTTGAAAATCCACTGGACATATTTTCGATCAATCGGACAGTCTTCCGATCCATCGGAAGGGGTCAGTCCGATCAATCGGACCATGTTCCGATCAATCAGAATATCTTCTAGAGAATCCACTGGACTGATTTCCAATCAATCGGATATGTCTCCGATCAATTGGACTGATCTCCGATCAATCGGATCCTTTTTCCGGTAAATCAGAGATGCACGAATCTGCCCATTTTTTTACCATTGGAAGAAAATCTATTTAAAGATGGGGATTCATTTTTGAGCTGAGAGAGGGGATTTTAAGGAGATAGAAGCCACCATTGCTAGAGATCATTAGAGGCTCTATTCGAAACCCAAAGCAAGTCATTCTCCTTGTGTTTTCATCACAAGCTTAGGCCATTCAATGTCATCTTGAGAATGGACTTGTTCCCTCTTGATTCCTATGGCTTAGACACATTGATCACAGTTAAATCCCTTGTCTAAACACTACCTAGGAGTCCATATAGGTGTATTCCTCTAGGAAACCTATTTCCTACCATTTGTAGAGGATTCACCATTCCTTAGCACCTTGGGCATCTCCAATGGAGCATCACATGCAAGGTGGCTGATCTTGGAGCTGAAGCCTTGGCAAAGCAGCGGCATCAAAGATCGGGGGAGCATAAGGGGAGCTAATTTAAGCACAGGAGAACGAGAAGAAGCAACCCAAAGCAGCACTACAAAGGGGCTCAATCCGACAAGTAAGGTTGTCTTGTTAGGAGTCCATCCACTCAATTCCCTGTGGGAGTTGAGTGTAGAGTTTGTTTGACAAACTCGATCTAGGGTCGTTAGCCGATCCTTGGCCTGTTAGTCGGCCTAAACTTATGGACGTCAGCCGTTCCTTGGCTCGTTAGTCGACGTAAATAGAGTCTCCAAGGGGGAGCCACCAACACGGGTGCAAACGTATAAGTTGGGAGGAACCTATAAACTCCCCAGTTGGGTGGATCCGAATTAAAACACCTTGGTTGGGAGGAACCAGATTTAAACTCCCCAGTGAATGCCGGTGTGTTCAAAGGGGTTGAGTACTTGAACCGAGAGTGGAGTAGACAAGTAGTCGAACCACTATACATCATTGTGTTTGTGATTGTTCTTGAGCACATTTCTCTTTATGCATTGTGTTTAATTGGTAAATTATGAATGCTTAGTTAGGAATGCATGCTAGGCACTTGATAGGCACATCTACACTCACAAGATGTACTTTCACTACCTCTTGTTGACTTGAGCATTTCTTGATCCATCCTCTATAGTTCACATGAGTTGTTTAGACTAGGCTGCTGATTGCACTTATCATTTGTTAGTCTTTTAATTGGACCCACTTAGGCTTTGAAGTCGAAGTGTTAATCGCTTACGTAGTTTGATTTGTTAAATTTGTTTAGTAGGTGAAAAGATTTTAAAAGGTCCTAATCACCCCCCTCCTATATGTTTAGCCATAATTCTAGTTGCTCTTTAAGCTTCCGCACGTGTATGCATAGGGTGTCGTGTTAGACTACCCGACACAATTTCAATTGGTATCAGAGCCTGGTTGCTCTCCAAGGACGTAACCGTCTAGAGTAAGATCCGGTTGAGTACTTGAACTAGGAGTGCAGTAGACAAGTAGTCGAACCACTATACATCCTTGTGTTTGTGATTGTTCTTGAGCACATTTCTCTTTATGCATTGTGTTTAATTGGTAAATTGTGAATGCTTAGTTAGGAATGCATGCTAGGCACTTGATAGACACATCCACTAGGTTGCTGATTGCACTTATCATTTGCTAGTCTTTTGATTGGACCCACTTAGGCTTTGAAGCCGAAGTGTTAATCGCTTATGTAGTTTGATTTGTTAAATTTGTTTAGTAGGCGAAAAGGTTTTAAAATGTCCTAATCACCCCCCTCCTATAGGTTTAGTCATAATTCTAGTTGCTCTTTAAGCTTCCGCACGTGTATGCATAGGGTGTCGTGTTAGACTACCCGATGCAATTTCAATTGGTATCAGAGCCAGGTTGCTCTTCAAGGACGTAACCGTCTAGAGTAAGATCCGGTTGAGTACTTGAACCAGGAGTGCAGTAGACAAGTAGTCGAACCACTATACATCCTTGTGTTTGTGATTGTTCTTGAGCACATTTCTCTTTATGCATTGTGTTTAATTGGTAAATTATGAATGCTTAGTTAGGAATGCATGTTAGGCACTTGATAGGCACATCCACACTAACAAGATGTACTTTCACTACCTCATGTTGACTTGAGCATTTCTTGATCCATCCTCTATACTTCACATTGAAAGTACGTCAGTAGTCTAACACGACACCCACGTATGTGTGGAAGCTTAAAGAGCAACTAGAATTATGGATAAACCTATAGGAGGGGGTGATTAGGACCTTTTTTGAAGTTCTTTTCGCCTACTTATATAAATCAACAAATCAAACTAAGTAAGCAAGAACACTTCGGCTTCCAATCCTAAGTGGGTCCAATCACAAGACTAGCATATGGTTAAGCAATAAACAACCTAGTCTAAAGCATGCATAGGCAATCAAAAGATTTAACTAATCAAGCTCCTAGCCTATGCAACCTATGTAGACTTATGAGAATGGATCAATGAGCTCAAGTCTACACAACTAGTGAAAGTACATCTTGTGTGTGGATGTGCCTAATTAGTGCCTAGCATACATTCCTATCAAGCATTCATAATTAGACAATTAAACTAACAATGCTAAGATATCAATGTGCTCAATTCAATCACAAACACAAGCATGTATAGTGGTTCGACTTTGGGTCTACTCCACTCCCGATTCAAGTACTCAACTCCTTTGAGCACACCAGCATTCACTATCGGAGGTTTTAAATGAGGTTCACCTCTCAACCTTTACACGGAGGTTTTACCGGTTCACCTCTCAACCATAACCGGAGTTTTGGACAAAGGGCTGACTCTCAACCCAAACGGAGTTTTGGACATAGGCTAACTCTCAACTCGACGCACGTTCACTCCCGTGTTGGAGGCTCCCCCTTGGAGACTTAGTTTAGGCCCGGCTAACCGGCCAAGGAACGGCTAACGTCCCTAGATCGAGTTTGACAAACAAACTCTAAATGGACTCTCAATTAAGACAACCTTACTTGTCAGATGAACGCCTTGTTTAGCGCCAGTTCGGGTTGCTTGATCTCCGCTCTCCCGTGCTTCAATCAGCTATCATTGCCTCCTCGATCGTGTCGCCGTTGCGTAGCCAATGCCTCAGCTACACTCAATCAAACACCTTGCATGTGATGCCTTTGAGATGCCTAAGGTGATAGGAGGATGGTTGAATCTCCTACATGAGGTATGTAGCTTGTTCTAACTAGGAGATCCACCTAGAGGGTCTTCTAGAGGTCTTGAACAAGAGATATGCCTATATGGTATAGTGTTTCACCTCTAGAATTGAGAGAGGAATCAAGTCATCTCTAGTTTGCATTTGAATGCCCTCACGTGTGTTTAAACACAAGGGATATGACTTGAAACCCTCTTTGAGGCCCCAAAAGATGTACAAAAGGTGTGGGTAATGGGCTCTCAAAACCCTCTCATCTGCCCCTCAAAATGAGCTAAAGCCCTTATAAAGAGAAGTGCACAACGGAGACAAAATGGGCAGAAAATGGTCATTGTCGGGCCCACTATAAAAGGTTCGGGGCCCCTAGAAAAATCAAGTTTTATAAGTAAATGTTGCTGGACAAAAACCACCCAGTTCGGGTGCCCGACCAAGCGCCCGACCACAAGTTCAGGCGCCCGACCAAGCGCTCGACCAATGGTTCGGGCGCCCGATAATAGAGCCCGAACTCCCCTGAAATTTTCTAGAGAATTCACTGGACGTTTTAGGCCAAGTTAGGGCGCCCGACTATGGAGCTCGAGGGCCAGTTCAGGCGCCCTAATATGGGGCCCGAAGGTGCACAGAAGATTTGCTTCTTTGTGATTTGTTTCTTTGTGCAACTCATGGTCAAAGTCCAAGGTTGATCACATTTACCTGAATCTTCTTCCTTGATGCAGCGGAGCCACTTGAGTCTTCGGTCTTCATCTTCATTAGGCTCAACCGACATTAGACTTACTGACGTAAGTGATTGACAAACAAGGTGCACTAGTATGCCACAGAAAAGTGCACTAACACACATGAGTTGTTTAGACTAGGTTGCTGATTGCACTTATCATTTGCTAGTTTTTTATTGGACCCACTTAGGCTTGGAAGCCGAAGTGTTAATCGCTTACGTAGTTTGATTTGTTAAATTTGTTTAGTAGGTGAAAAGATTTTAAAAGGTCCTAATCACCCCCCTCCTATAGGTTTAGCCATAATTCTAGTTGCTCTTTAAGCTTCTGCACGTGTATGCATAGGGTGTCGTGTTAGACTACCCGACGCAATTTCAGAAGAGAAGTCAGCCCACATGGTGGTCTGACCGGTCATGACCAGTCGGTCAGTTATATTGCCACCTCCAGTAGCTGCTAGACAGCTAACTGAACCAGACTGACCGGTCAAGACCGGTCGGCCATGCACTTTCTATTTTTAGATTTTAAACAGCAAGATTGTTCCCGTTTATGGATTTTTGGCCCAGTTCATGGGGTCCATCTTGATGATTATTGAAAATCCAAACTATTCATATTGAAAATTAGCTCAATGCCAAAAAATCCAAGTGGTTTCGTGTCGATCGGAGCTACGGATTGACCGTGACAGCCAAAACAATATGTACTATCCATAAGTTTCCTTATTCCGCTACTCAAATCTGGAATGGTCCAGGTGGTCCATCATTGATGATATGAAGAATCTAATCTGACCATCTTCTAGACCACATCTATATATGAATAACCACAAAGTTTCAGGTCAAAAGGATGTATGGTTTGATCGTACCGGTTGCAGAAAGATGGACCATCCATAAAGATTCCAACTGCGCAGATTTTATAAAAACCCTAAGTGTTTTAATTTTCACACCAACTTTTGGAATTGATTTGGACAATATAAGCCATCTATCATCTAGAGGAGGAAGGTTTCTATATTATTCAAAATTTATGACCAATCCGACCTCTGTATACTCCGTAGCGTTGAAAGCAAGATGGCTAGTTTTGGAGGTACCCAAATTGCGTGATTTTGAGAGGCGGTCTCTTATCTGATTGGTGGGCCCACTCAGAAGATAATATATAAAATCTAAACCATCTATGAGGAAGATCATATTCCAGGGAAGTTACAAATCAAATTTGAAGGCAATTTGATCATTGGTTAAGTCATACCAAGTGAAGCAAAATCTGTTATGTTGCTATACTCTTGCTGCATTATAAAAGTAGGTATTCTCTTCTCTTCTAAGGCAGTCAAGAACGTGGGGAGTAAGGGGTTCAAGTTCTAGGAGGCTTCCTAGCCTCATACAACTAGTTTTTCTTCCTTTTCTTAGTTCTAGTTTTAATATGTTTTTTCTTAGTTAACCTCTTAGCTAGAGCTCAAGGTGAAAGTTGTAATTAGTTTCAATACTTAATTCATTAGTTTAAGTATTCTTTCTTTAACTTTAGATTTTAAACTTCTAGTTTGAATAAAGCTTGAATTTTTAGATGAATTATGAGAGTTTGTGTACTCCGGACATGGGTTCCTTGCAATTCTCTAAGTTTGCCATAATTAGTTTGTTTAAATTCGAATTATAGTAACCCCAGAGCATGCCAGTCTATTGGCATGGCTGTTACTTCGAAGGCTACAAGTTTGAGTTCTATGTGCTTTATTAGAACTGGAAATCTGATTTCCAGATTTAAGTGGGACTATTTGTGCTTGAATGTTATATCCTCCAATTAGATGAGAAATAGAACTTTGATTCTAATTGTGTTGTGCTTCGATGAATGGATGGCATTGGACCACTACAAGTGGATCCTTGACGCGTTAGTTCTTCTCAATTCTCATATTTGTCCTGTTTTATGTTTAAAACTGATTTCATAAACCATTTTAGATTCTAGTTATTAGGATAGTTCAAATTGTTTACCTCTTTCCCTGTGGATCGACCTCGGTCTTACCGACAATTATTACTACAATGCAACCTTGCACTTGAGGCGAGCGAACAATATAAACTAAAACCTACATGTTAATGCATAAAAATGAAGAAAATAAAGGAAGAAAGAAGAATGAAGAAGATCAGGAAAGGAAGCAGGGAGGGAAAATAGTAAAAGTGCAGAAAAAATGTACTTTACGCGACCCACATAAAGCATCTGCACTTTACACGAGTTGCGTAAAGGTCTTGTTTGGTGGCTGGTGGTTTACGCGAGATTGAACCCCAAAGTCTATAAATACCCCCTTAGGGGTCCTCATTTAGCACTTGCTTCCAAAGTTCAGAGTTCCAAAGCTCCTTCTGAAGACTCCAGAGGTACAAAGAGGGCCTTGTGCTTCTCCTTCTCCTCGGGTCGAATACATAAATTGAGAACCCCGAGGATCAAAGAAGAACGACGAGGAAACTCTGTCGAATCTTCGCCTGGGATGTGGTTTATGCGATCGCGTAAAGCTGCCCTAAAGGGCATTTCAGCACTTGTTCTCTCCTTTTATAAAGGATGTCGGGGGCGTTTTAGCCTTCATTTCCCTTTCAATTGTGATGAACATTAAAGATCCAGATCGTGGCAAGGATGGATGACATAGAGAGAGAAATCTAGACTCGAGAGTTTGTTTCTTGGTACAGAAGGTCTATCTTTCTCCCTTCAAGTTGAGTGTACTTTGTACAATCCCATAAGTGGTAGTCTTAATGGATGATGCGGATGACCTATATTTTTCCCTTTAGGTCGAGCGTACTTTATACAATCCTCGTAAGTGGTAGTCTTGATGGATGATGTCAGTATCTTGAAGCGCCGTGGAATTCTATGAAGAGTCATGAAGGTTTTAGTGCTTTAAAAAGGCTTGTATAGAGTATTGACCTTAAGTCCGCTACACGGCCAAATGATAAGCCTAGCCTTTGTCTGTGTGCTTCACTTGAAGATCACAAAGGAATGAAGCCTAGTCTGGTTAACTCGCCTCACGCATGAGCAAAAGAATAATCTAGATGATCATTCAACCATTTCTCTGTCATCTAGATAGGATGAAAGAAGAATAGGGCGAAGCTCTGCCAAAATTACTTCATGAACATGTTTCATTTTGTGCAATGTACAATCTATTTTGGAATCAAGGGATAATGTAAATATGGAATGTATGAAGAACTAGGTAAATGAATAAAATAAAGTGATGAATGCTTTTCTATCTCTCTTATCTAATATTGGAATGTGACTCTTGTTTCCCTCACAAATGCAAAGGTAATTCTGTTGTGTAAACAAAATGATGACTTTGCTGGGGATATTCTAATCATTAACAAGAGTTATATTCTGATATTGACAAGATATTATAGGAAAAGTATTCGTCATCTTAAGGTGCTATTAAGCGCCAAAATGGCGACTCTCAACGGGAACATTCCACCCTTCATCTCTAAAATAAATTGTACATATAAACAATTCAAATGACTAATTTATTTATTTTTTAAAATTTCAGGTACATTCTATTCTTCAATCGAACATTTGCAATGACTTGCTCAACTTACAAGACTAATTTCTGTTTCACTCTTAGAGGAGGATTTACTATCTCTTATAACATTTAAAGTACGGGGAGTAAACATAAAATGAAAGCAGCCCTAAGCAGTGCAACTAAAGCAACTACCATGGTGATTTCCACTTCACCTATCGCTGCGGATGGATAATAGTGCAACAGAAGAGAAAGAGGACATCATTCAAAGTTTCAACTAAGACCGCAGCCAAAGGGCCTCACTCTCGAACCTACCAAAGACCCATCACACAAAGTATTGTTAAACGAATTCCAGCTATAGCTCCTCTGTATTTATATCTGGGAGAGGTAGAAATATCTTTTGCTGAGAAGGATTTCCCTGTGCTTCCTGTGTCCCCTGCTGTATAAAAAAAAAAGAGTCAAACCCTTATGCCATATCATCCCTCTCCAACAGAAGGCTCAATGACGTATTCAGTCGAAATTACACCAACAAGGGTTGTACATGCCAAGTCTACCGACTCCTCACGATGTAACAATCACGAGTTGAGAAGAGACTCAATGTCATTAACCCCTTCGACTATCGCCTCGTCCACATCATCAAGATTAGAAACGTCAAGAAGAAGAGCCTCTGTCCTTTTGGCCGGAACCAGTAAGGCCGGACGAAAAACTCTCGGATTAAGTGTTTCAACCCATTGAAGGTACAAAAGTTACAATGAGCATTGATGTTCAGAACAAAAGAGCCAAATAATTAAAGGGTTTAGAGAATCCAATTGACAACTTGTATCGGTTGCCTTTCCACCATACAAAATGAGACTTGTGGTATAAACGGTTTGGATCATTGGAAGATGACAAAGATTCAAAGAGTTGAAGACCCAACTTGAGTAGGGAAATGTATAGGAAATGTGCTAGAGAAAACCTCGTTTAGCCGGGGCTTAAAAATCCAGTGTTTGATGAGTTCACCTTGCCTACGTTACTCAGGATCGCCCCACCAGCATACTCGCTTTGTAAAGACCCACATGAGAACAGGATTGGATGATAGAACCATCAGTCTTCTGGGACCTATTCTAGACGGGCTTGATCAGATTGTTAGTGAAGACTTCAAACCTGCTAAAAGAGGGTCACACGATCGGTCGGTCAGTCTGGTCTGACCAGTCGAATTTAGCTCTGGGCAGGCAGCAAGTCTCTAGACAGTTTTGGGCTCTCCAGACTGGTCGGCCGATCGATCTGTAGGAGGAGCCGACTGGTTGTATATTAAGGCTGGACAGGTCGACTTTTAAGCAGATCTCACTAGACTGTTTTTGTTATACTTGATCGGTCGGCCAATGAGGTCCAACCGGTCGTGTGTATAAGCGAAAATGCAAGATCTTGCGCATTTTGTTTCAATTTTCGGTTTGAGTCTTATATTTACACTTCTAAATTGATCTTAGAGGAATTTTAATTAATACCAAGGAGTCCTAATTCATGTTTAGGGCTTAGGGAGAGAATTGTGAGGTTTGAGAGAGCTTTGTTTATCTTCTAGTTTGCTTGTGGGTAGATTAGCTTTGTAATCTTTTGATATTCATAGTGTTGTGCCGTGGTTTTTTCTCGCAAGGGTTTTTCTTGTAAAAATGGATTGTCTTTGTGTTGATTGCATGTGTGTCATGTGGTGATTGTTTGAATCTCTTCGGTACTTCTGCTGACCAGATTTCCAACAAGTGGTATCAGAGATATCATTGGAAGGTTGAAGAAGAGATTTCTGAGATGATCTCATGGCATCAAGCATGAAGTTCGACATGAAGAAGTTTTTCGAAAAAAATAACTTTGAGTTATGGAAGGTGAAGATGCGTGCCATCCTAACTTAGCAAGGTGTCGTGAACGCCCTTGAAAAGCGACCGAAAGACATGAATGATGATGAGTGAAACAAGATGGACGAGAAGGCTATGGCCTCTATAAAATTGTGCCTGATAGATGGCGTCCTCTATAACATCATGAAGGAGAAGACGACTATAGATACATGGACCAAGCTAGAGAACATGTACGTGAAGAAATCTCTAGAGAACCGGATGTATCTGATGATGCAGCTCTTCACTTTGAAGATGACAGAGGGGACCGATGTGAAGGACCACATCAGCACTTGAAATATGCTAATTTGCAAGTTACTTGAAATTAGTGAACAGATGAAGGATGAGTATCAAGCCTTGATCCTACTGAACTTGCTTCCTAGTTCATATGAGTCACTTAGGAACTCGTTGTGCGCGGGTAAGGATACATCAGTGTTAAGACCGTAGTCTCAGCCTTCCAGTCGAAGGCAATGAGACAAAAGAGCAGTGATGCTGGTTCTTCGTCCGATGCACTGATTATGAGGGGAAAGAATTCAGAGCGGGGTGATGGATTATCACGTACTAAATCCAAGTCGAAGGGCAAGGGCAAAGGGAAGTTGAAGTCTTGAGGATGTGGCTAGGCTGGGCACATGAAGAAGGACTGCAAGAGTCCTAAAAATAAGAAGGAGAAATAGGAGATTACTCTAGGGAGGCCAATACCGTTGAATCTAGAGAAGGCAGTAGTAATGTGTGCAAGGTCTTGACAGTGTCAAAGTCGGGATCTCTCAGCGATGAGTGGGTCATAGACTCTGGGGCTTCATACCACATGTGCCTGGATAGGAGCGTCTTTACTTCCTACAAGGAGTATGAGGGCGACTCAGTATTTCTAGGAGATGACTACGCCTTGCAAGGTTGTAGGGATTGGTATAGTGCACATTAAGATTTCGATGGGATCGAACGGACCTTGACAGAAATGAGGCACGTTCCTAGGTAGAGAAAAAATCTAATTTCCCTTGGTGCACTCGAGGTAATGGGGTGCAAGTTCACCGATTTTGACCAGTTCTGTAAAGTTTCAAATTGTGGTCCTTGTAATTATGAAGGGAAAAAGGCACGAAAACATTTATAGGCTGATTGGGAGTACTTCAGTATGTGGAGCTGCAGCGACTATAGCAGATTTCATGTCTGTGTTAGTGTACTTTTCTGTGGCATACTAGTGCACCTTATTTGTCAATCATGTTAGTCCATGTCTTGTAATGTCAATTGAGCCATGGCAAGCTAAAGACCGAAGCTTTAAGTGGACAAGAAGCATCAAGGAAAAAGAACATGTAAAAGAGATGCCTTGGTGACCCTAAACCTCTTAAATGACTTGGACCAACGAGGAAAACCATTAGTCATCATCATTAGTCTTAGAACACTTAGAAAAACATGATAAATTAGGCTAATTAAAGAGGTGGAGGCTGCTATAATCAAACAAGCCCAAACAATAATTTTTTATGGATCTTTGATCAATCAGACATCGGTTTCGATGGGACTCCGATCAATCAAACAATGTTCCGATCAATCGAAATTTGGTCAAGGGAAATTTCAAAACACTCTAGACAGATTTTCGATCAATCGGACAGTGCCTCCGATCAATCGAATGTGGTCCCTCTGATCAATCAGAATTTATTCCAGAGAATTTTTAAAGTTCCCTAGACAAATTTCTTATCAATCGGACGGATGTGGCCTCCGATCAATCGGACCATGTTCCGATAAATCAGAGATGCACGAATTTGCCCTTTTTTTACCATTGGAGAATTTTTTATCAGGGCCTGTTTGATTTTTTAATTCTCAAGTAAATGCAATGTAAATGTATAATGATTATTTCTTGGGTAATTCCTACATCGTTTCACATGTATGATTTGACTGCCTACTTTTGTATTGTTAAAATCGAGGAGAATGTGAAATATAGGTGGGGCCCACCATTATGTATGTGGCTTATCCACACCATCCATCTTTTTTGGCAAATGAACATAAGCATGGACAAAAAAATGAAGCAAATCCAATGCTCAGGTGGACCACACCTCAGGAAAAAGGGAATCTAACACTTACCGTTAAAAACTTCTTATTGCCACTGTTTCCTATGGTGTGGGCCACTTGATTGTTGGATCAGCCTCATTTTTTTGTTCATGTCTTAAAATATTCAAGTAAAACTAATGGACGGAGCAAATATATAATATATATCACGATGGGGCCTATAATGTTAAACTACTTCTTTGGACCAATTTTCGAGGTAGGAATTACACCGAATTTCAAACGGGGTATAGAAGTAATAATGACTTGTGTAACGACCCGAGATTTTTGACTCACTGTATAACACGACGGCCGAATTCCCAAGTAAATTATGGACTAACTGATTTGTTAAATAATGAAATATAGCATTCAAGCACAATGGCGGAAATAAATATTCATCTTGTTCTATTAAAATTATTACTTCATCATCAATGTTTAAATAAGGGAACCAACCAATATTCATACACTACAAGAAATTTCATTTTTACCGACGAACTCATTCGTCGGCTTTCATCAAAATTTCGTCGGGAAATGTTTTTCTCGACGAAATTTTTCGCGGCTAACATCGTCGCAGAAAGGCCGTCGGTAAAGGTTTTTGCCGACGAAAAAATTTTTCGTCGGGAATAATCAACCATTACCGACGAAAAACTTCGTCGGAAAAACATATGAATTTTTGTCGGAAAAAAAAGTGATACGTCGGTGAAAAAATTTTTACTGACGAAATATTTCGTCCATAAAGGTCTTAACAAGTTTATTACTGACGAAAATTTTCGTCGGTAAAGGTTTTGCAAGTTTATTACCCACGAAAAATATCGTTGGTAAAAAACTTTTCTATGCTTTTTACCTACGAACAATTTCGTCGGTAATAGTATTTCCTGTCACGGTTCCATTTGTTTTCAAAATTCAGGAAAATTCCTGATATACACCTGTAAAGAAACCTATACATTTTTCTCCTATTTACATCCACATACACACGAATAAACAGAAACTACACCATCTATACACAAATAATCCATTCCACATCCACAAACAAGCAATATTCATTCACACACAAATACATATAAGTTAAAAGTCGTATATTAAAAAAAATGATCACGAAGATGAAGGCGGAGGTGGCGGGGCATCAGCGCCAAAGCGTGCAGCGAGAGCCTGAAACATCTTCTGCATCCGTCGCTCATGCTCCTGCCGCTCCTGTCGCAACTCCTCGATCCTCCTCTCCTGCTCTTCCCGTCGCCTCTCCTCCTCCTCCCGTCGCCTTTGCTCCTCCTCCTCCCTACGCCTCTGTTCCTCCTCTCTCTGCCTCTCCAGCTGCTCTCTAATCTCATCGACGATGACCCGTAGTTGCTGAACCTCTCTCTCTGCGATATCAGCTCGGCGTAGAGCGCTCTCACCAGCTACGGATCGGCTGGAGCCACCTCTAGTTTGTGCCATGAGCTTGGCACCATGGCCAAGCCCACGCACACATCCAAAACGGGTGCCAAGCACCTCGCTCAGGATTTCTGGCTCACTCCGCTGACTATCATCAGGAGTGGGCTGACTGCGTATGGTGTTCATCACCGTCTGTAATGAAAACATATGAAATTTCATAAAAATGACATGAATGACATTATTATCAATCAATGCGCAATTAAATTTTACAAAGTAAAGATTTTTACCCAATGCTCACTGGCTCTAGGATGAACCCAAGATCCCGTCACCTGCCGACAGTGAGTCCCTCTGTAAAGGTCTACTGGTCCAAGCTCCTGGCCGGTGACGGAATCTCGCTGTGCAATGGAAAAGAAAGAAGACTTATAATAAATGCCAATCAAAATAATATATTAACTTAATAATCATCAATAATTTCTTACCATGTCATAACGATGTCGTACAAATGACTTTGAACCAGCTACGTGGTTCACTTGTAACTTTTCCCTGTTCGCAGAATTTATTCTACTCTTCTGAACACATTATACAAAGTACATTTCTATTAATTGCGAATTTAATTACGAATTTAATTGTTACCTTAAGATATCATAAATTTGTAAATATTACCTGAAAAGCCTCCGACGAAAATCTCTCGCAGAGTATCCGCCAGTCGTCTGTAGTAACGTGTGGCGGTGCGGACAGTACGGCCTCATCGTGCATCCTGCACCTCTTGTACCGCTGGTGTAACTCTCCGCGGTTGTTCGCTTCCCCAAGTGTAGGGTTGCGAAGTAGTAATAAACTCGGTAAGACCGAGGTCGATCCACAGGGAAGGAAGTAAACAATTCCAATTATCCTAATAACTAGAATCAAAGAGGTTTGTGAAATTGATTTTTAACATAAAATAAAAAAAATCTAATAATGAAAAGATAACTAGAGCATCAAGGATCCACTTATAGCTCTTCTTAGATGCATAATTCGCTATGGTTTCTTACTTTCTCAACTAGAATCGACATTCCTGTCTATCTAGTCGGATGATAGAGCTGTTAAACCAAACAGTCTGTCATATGTAAGTTCTATGCATAGGATTCACTCAATGAAGGCTGAGCTGAGCATGCTCAATTGCATAGGTCATTCCCCTTTCCAAAAGGTCCAGTTCACAATCATAACCATCCTCAAGTCCTCTCACAAGACAAGGCTAGATCATGATTTGAACTAGATTCAAATCACATGCACAATCCATACATATTCAGAAAAATAGAAAAATAGAACTTTGGTAGGAAGTCCCTTCATGAAGAGCTTAGTACTAGAGCGCACTCCGATTCCTCGGATCATACAGGTCTAGACTGTTGCAAACGAATTAAGAAGATAAGTAATTCATCCAAACATCCACGAGTCATCACAAGACTAAGAAAAATTACTTAAAAACTTGTATAAACTTCAAACCTTAGTTCATAATCATGAATTCCAAACTAAAAACCAATAAAACGAATTAAACAATCTAAGAAAACTATAAGGTTCACCTCTTAGCTCTAGCTAAGAGATTAGCTAATAAAAAGCATATTAAAAACTAGAACTAGAACTAAGAAAAGGAAGAAAAACTAGCTGGAGGAGGCTAGGAAGCCTCCTATGACTTGAACTCCTTGCTCCCCACGTCCTTGGTTGCCCTGGAATAGAAGAGAGCACCCCCTTTTATAGTGCAGCAATAGTACAACAACATAGCAGAATTTGTTTCGCTTGGTACGGCTTAACCAATGGTCGGATTGCCTTCAAAATTGATTTGTAGCTTCCTTGTAATGTGATCTTCCTCATAGATGATTTAGATTTCCAAGATTGTCCTCTGAATGGGCCCACCAATCACATCACCGACCGCCTCTCAAAATCGCGCACTTCGAGTACCTTCAGAACCAGTCATCTTGCTTTCAACGCTCCGGAGTGTACAGACGTCGGATTGATCCCAAATTTTGAACATTGGTAGAAAAATTCCTCCTCTACATGATAGATGGATTAGATTGTCCAAAATAATCCTTAGAATGTGGTCCAAAAATTAGAACAATTAGGGCTTTTATAAACTCTGCGCAGTTGGAGCTTTCTGGATGGTCCATCTTTCTTCAACCGGTACGATCAAACCACACACCCTTTTGATCTGAAACTTTTGTGGTTATTCATATATGGATGTGGTCTAAAAGATGGTCAAAGTAGATTTTTCATATCCTCAATGATGGGCCACCTGGACCGGCCCAGAGTGGAACAGCGAAATCTGGAACTTTCTGGACAGTTCGTATTGTTTTGGTCACCACGATCAATCCGTAACTCCGATCGACACGAAACCACTTGGGTTAGTTCGGCGTCGAGTTCCTCTTCGACATGGATGTGTTGGATTTCCAAATATCATCAAGATCGTCCTAGAAAACTGGTCTGAAAAATCAGGTGCGGGAATACATTGCTGTTTTAGAATCTGGAATCTGAAACTTGCATGGCCGACCGGTCACGACCGGTCAGGCCCTCTTTGGCATTACTCCAGCAAGCATGGCCGACCGGTCAAGACCGGTCGGGCTTCCTTGGCCGACCGGTCAAGACCGGTCAGTCTCTTTTTCTTCTTGTTTTCTTCCTTTCTTTCTTCTATTTTCTTCTTTCTTTGCTTCTATCTTCCTTCAGCTCTCCTTGGGTCTTCATCCAAGGTTCTAAATCAGCTCTTTTGGTCATCAATTGGGCAAAGTAACTCTCATTCCTACAACCACAAAACATGTATTTGATTAGTCTTTAAATTATGAAAACCATGCATTATGAGTGATGAATTGGGGTTAAAATATGCACAATTAAGAGCTCAACAGCGGTACTCCTTAAATCGCTCTCTAATCATGTCGTTGACGGCATAAGAAATGTAGGGAACATTCAAATCGAAGTCAAATTTATCCTGCAGTTTCGTAAATAATAAATTTAGGCAATAAACTTATTAACAATAGGACTTAACCGTAAATGAACTTTCACAAAAGAAAATTTCAATTTACTAAACTTTACCTGAAGGCGCTGACGGATGAGCTGTCGCACATCATCTGTCACGTCAGTCCAACGGGGGGTGGTGGCGGGGATCAGAGATCGGCATAGGACACCGACCTCAGACGTAAGCAGTCTGGCACTGTCCCCAACAGGTCTAAGGCAGTCCTGTGAGAACTCTACCGCCACCCTACCCTCACGCGTAAGTTGCTCTAAAACTAACCCAAGCGTGGGTCCACGTCCTCGTCGGCTGGTAGAAGATGCTGTTGCGAAAGGATATATGTAAGTAACAATATAAACAGAAATCACTAAATAAATGTCTAGACTTACATGTAGTACCCGGTGTATGCTGAACCGAAGGATCAGATGACTGTGATGCACCGTGCGACGTCGATGCTGTTTGCGTCGCATCACGGGTGGAAGTGGTAGATCCAGTGCGCGAACGACCTGATCTCCCACCTGGTGCCATGACTGAATATATCTGAAATACAAACTTATAAATTTAAACAATGTCAATGCAAGTTTATGAACATCATTGTAGAGTGAATTTGTGCTTATGCTTAGGAGATGATAAAAATATGATTAGACCATTACACTATAATGCAAGCAGAATATAATAAAACCGTAAACAGAATATAAAAGTTGAAAAATCTATTACACATTGTCATTCTATATTAAATACATATATTTCATTGTAATACAAATCAACTTCGGGTACCCATCGGGAAGCTTCACCTTGTTCAACCATTCACATAAACGTTTTTTCTCTAGTTTTGTCAATGTGTAGCAGGCTACTGGTATAGTATATGAATTTCCATGTGGTTGCAAGTGCAACTCTTTCCTTAAACCCATTGCTTGGAGATCCAATCAAGCCTTAAAACTGTCTTTTGTTTTCTTCTCTATGTTCATCAATGTTCCAAAGACATTGTCACATATATTCTTCTCAATATGCATGACATCCAAGTTGTGTTGTAATTCTATATGACTTTAATAAGGCAACTAAAAAAATGCTCTTCTTCCTCCAGTTGTACTCCAATACTGTACGTTTTCTCTTCTTCAAGTGCGGTGCCTTACCAAATCTAACGTCTTCATTGTTACTCAGTTGTTGTAACACATCTTCTCCAGATAGTTCTTTCGGTGGTCGCCTATGATCTTGTTTTCCATCAAAGATTATCGTCTTCCTGCGCCAACTATGATCCCTCGGAAGGAAGCGACGATGGCCTATATAACACGTTTTTTTACCATGCTTCAATGACAATGAACAAGTCTCAGTACTACATGTAGGACAAGCCAACTTTCCCTTCGTGCTCCACCCAGACAAATTCCCATATGCAGGGAAGTCATTTATTGTCCACAAGACCACTGCATGCAACCGAAATGTCTGTTCTGTAAAAGTGTCATACGTCTGGACACCTTGACTCCACAACTCGTTTAACTCATCTACTAACGGTCGCAAATACACATCAATGTCATTCCCCGGTGACTTGGGTCCAGGAATAAGCAACGACATCATAAAAAATGATTCCTTCATACACAACCAAGGAGGTAAATTGTAGGGCATAAGTATCACTGGCCACATACTGTACGAGCTACTCATATTACCAAATGGATTAAAACCATCACTTGCAAGACCTAGCCGAACATTGCAAGAATCCTCTGCAAACCAGTCATATTGCTTATCAAAATGTTGCCAGGCTTCAGAGTCAGTGGGATGCCTCAATGTATTATCATCATGAACGCGTTTCTCCTTATGCCACCTCATATCTTCAGCCATTTTGCTCGACGTAAACAATATTTGTAATCTGGGTTTCAATGGAAAGTACCTTAACACCTTTTGTGGAATTTTCTTACGCTTAGCTTCGTCATATTTCCACCTAGACTCTCTACATTGTGGACACTCCTCAACATTTTCATGTTCTTTCCAATACAATACACAATCATTTATACAAGCATGTATGAGGATGTAACCAAGGCCCAAGTCTCGCATTAACGATTTTGCCTCGTAATGAGACTTAGGCAATGTCTCACCTTCAGGTAATACTTCTTTCAACAAGCCAAGTAACATGTCGAACAATTTATTACTCCAACGATTTATTGTCTTTAAATGAAGTAAACTTGTAAGGAAATTCAACTTGGAGAAGTTCCGACACCCCGGATAGAGCGGACGTTGCGCATTCCTCAACAACCTACTAAACTTTTCTGATTCAGCATCACCCATAGGAGGAATATCCTGGCTACTACTTGTCGCTGCAAAATCAGTATCCGCAATTGTTCCCCTTAACACATCCCCAATGATATCTTGCATATCGTCAACATCTTCATCCTCCTCATTAGGCACAATTGGGTCAACAAAGACTTCAGTGGCCTCAACTCTTTGGTGGAAATCTTTGCCATGATGAATCCACCAAGTGTAACCCTGGTCAATCCCAACTATGAACAAATCATCTTCCACTTTGTCTAAAGTCTTGTGAACCATGTTCTTGCATTTTCGGCATGGACACCTAATTCTATTAACTAAATCTGCCCGATATCTCGCAAATTCCATGAACTCCTTAACACCTTCTTTATACTCTGGGCCAAACCGATTCTTAGCTCGCATCCAACTCTTATCCATATCTATAATGCAAAGATTAGAGTCAGGTTTAGTTTAGGTGATTTGAGTTTAGGATTAAGTGTAGGCATAGGTTGAGATTTTCGGGTTCGGGATCGGGTTTAGGGTCGCATTTTCGTGTTTGGGTCTAAGTTTAGGTTAGAGTTGTGGATTTAGGAATAGGTGTAGGTTTACTTTAGGTGATTTGAGTTTAGGATTAGGTTCAGGCCTAGGTTGAGATTTTCGGGTTCGGGATCAGGTTTGGGTTAGGTCTTCGTGTTTGGGTCTAAGTTTAGGTTAGAGATGTGGATTTAAGAATAGGTGTAGGTTTACTTTAGGTGATTTGAGTTTAGCATTAGGTTTAGGCATAGGTTTTGATTTTCGGGTTCGAGATCGGGTTTCGAGTTAAATTTTCATGTTTGGGTCTAATTTTAGGTTAGAGTTGTGGATTTAGGAATAGGTGTAGGTTTACTTTAGGTGATTTGAGTTTAACATTAGGTTTAGGCATAGCTTTTGATTTTCGGGTTCGGGATCGGGTTTCGGGTTAAATTTTCATGTTTGGTTCTAAGTTTAGGTTAGAGTTGTGGATTTAGGAATAGGTGTAGGTTTACTTTAGGTGATTTGAGTTTAGCATTAGGTTTAGGCATAGGTTTTGATTTTCGGGTTCGGGATCGGGTTTTGGGTTAGATTTTCATGTTTGGGTCTAAGTTTAGGTTAGAGTTATGGATTTAGGAATAGGTGTAGGTTTACTTTAGGTGATTTGAGTTTAGGATTAGGTTTAGGCCTAGGTTGAGATTTTCGGGTTCGGGATCGAGTTTCGGGTTAGGTCTTCATGTTTGGGTCTAGGTTTAGGTGAGAGTTGTGGATTTAGGAATAGGTGTAGGTTTAGGTTAGGTGACATGAGTTTAGGATTAGGTTTAGGCATTGGTTGAGATTTTTGGGTTCGGGATCGGGTTTTGGGTTAGGTTTGCGTGTTTGGGTCTAAGTTTAGGTTAGGTGAATGGATTTAGGAATATGTGTAGGTTTACTTTAGGTGATTTGAGTTTAGGATTAGGTTTAGGCATTGGTTGACATTTTTTGGTTCAGGATCGGGTTTTGGGTTAGGTTTGCGTGTTTGGGTCTGAGTTTAGGTTAGGTGAATGGATTTAGGTTTAGGTTTAGCCGTAGCTTATAGGTTTTGGTTTTAGGTTTATGGTTTCGGGTTTAGGGTGTAGGTCTTGGAGACTCAACCAATGTCACGCCCCAAATTCGGTTCTCGACGTCCATTCACTGTAACCCGAATTCAGAGGTGGCAGCCTCCGTAGTACCCCGATCTCGGATCCTAACCCTACACGTCAGGTTCCGATCCTGGGATACCACAAGGAGGATTTTAGGGTCTGAAAATTTTTTTTTGAAAACATGAGCATCACCATATGAGTACCATCAAAGACAAACACAATATTTCCACTAAATCATTTCGTTTATATACAGTACTGGAAAGTAAATACACAATGCGTAAATATAAAAACTGTGCACACTTCGGCACCTCCTGCTACTGCACTACAAACTCCAACTCAACGTTGCTGATATACTCTGGTAGAACCTGCAGCGTAACAAACGCGCATAAGCTTCGAACGAAGCTTCGTGAGTGCGTGTGTGCGTGCACAATGCGTATGACAAGCATGATAAATATCAGAGTAAGCAGTAAAGCATGATGAGAACTTTAAACCAAGACTTCACCCAATTAGGCTACACGATCATGTGATATGAATAACCAGTCTATCACGGCTATGCAAGCATGCAATACATATAACTAGCCTACCATGGCTATGCAAGCGTACAATACAGGTAACCAGCCTACCAAGGCCATAAACTCATACTATGCAATGGCCTACAGGGCCTAATGTCACATACAATGATCCAATGCATGTATGCAAATCACCACATCTCAGTACAGTGATCCAGATACGAACAGTCATAACGCGATCACCTAAGCAAAGCAGGACTCGGAACTGGTAGCTCGCCCAGTGTGGTAGCTCGCCCAGGCTTACAGCCTCGCCCACGTCACACCCGCCCACATCAGGTCCGTCCCACACCATACAGAACATCAGTCACATCACTGATACCAATACCATCTCTGAAAACGGAACATCACCGGGGTCTCACAGACCTCACTACTCACCAGTAGAATGCCAAAGCCTATCTGGTGCAATAGCGGACCTACTCACAGCTGGTCAAACTCAACCCCCTTTGCCAACACTCTTCCGGCAGGTTAGGTCAGACCTCCTTCCAAACTGACCACGTGCAGTGGATAACACCGCCGTTTGGTATTCGGCATACTGGTGTATGATTAAACCACCCGGTCCTTGAATGGAGCACCCACCTTGGTACCAACGGGATCAGGGACTTTCACCCAGGGACATCTTTGGCATCCAGTTTAAAGATCACACATTTCCGGTGTTCTGCAAACCACGATGGAGCTGTGGTTGCAACGTAGTAACCATGCTATATGCGGCACAAGCAGACGGTGCGAAATGCAACCATGCATACAAATGTGGGACGACATGCCCGTGCAAGTCTCCAAAGAGCACCATAAAACTATAAGGTCTCAAACACAATGTCACCGTCAGCTGGTAATGAATTGCACGACAATCACGACCGATATGGCCGGTTGATACAAGACAATCAGATGAGCCAAGCATTCATGATGCATGAGTCAAGTATACAGTATGAGTGCCAACAAGTAGCCCATCTACCACGATGGCAATAAATCAATCTAGTCCAACCTATTTGAGATATCATTAAGATGAGGGGACACATATGAATGATCGAGTCATAGTGCGGGATGTCGCTAGCCAGGGAATCTCGCACCAAGGGCTACAAGGTATGCTAAGCTATTCCTACCATACAGTGTAAGTCAGGATGATAGATTCCTGTCCTCGAATAGTCCCATACCTATTGGAGAGGTTTGCGATAGAGAGCACATGAATTACGTTTGCGCAACTACATCTCGAATGCTTTATGAATGCGTTTATGCCCTAGTGGTCCCCAACTAACAATGGTGATTCGGGATGCATACTCATTACACATGCATGGTGATCGTCGAAGCATATAGTATAAAGATCATATATGAGTATTCTAACAACACTACGTGTGGCAACAGACATATCAAAAATAGCATAAAAAGATAATTCACTTATAATACAAAGAAACATAAAGAGATAAGACTCTAAATGGATGGTATACAACAACACAGATGGTCCAACAACTGAACGGTGTGGATTAACCTTCAATATTTAGATAACCCAAATGGAAAGAAAATAATTGAAAACACTACCGACACATCAAAGGTAGAATCTACTGGAGCGGCAAGAGTAGAATACCCAAAGTCATGCCGAGACCCATAATCCTGTAGTACAGTGGAGATGAACACAATAATGGTCCATAAAAGGAATATTATAGAACGGATTGAAAGATAGACAGGTTATGACAGAGAATCATAAATGGTAGGGAAATCTGAGACAGATGATCAATACGATGAGGTCCGAAAGAGACGACAGGTCTAACCTCATACTACAAGATAGGCTCCATATAATGGATGGCCTAGATGACGTACGAACGTCGAGGATGAGCCCCATACTCGTCCTATAGGTAAACGGGCGGTGTGGATGAGATATACACAATATGGTAGTCTTTAATAATTGGGTACAAGGGTAGAAGGGGTGAGTCATATGAGTATACAAGCTGAGTTGCCAAGATCAATCAACATGCTGAGTCAACAAGGTGAGTCAACAAGGCGGGTCAACAAGGCGGGTCAACATGGTGAGTTAACAAGGTGAATTGACAAGACGGTTCCACAGGGTGAGTTTAAGAAGATAGCCCTGTGACTTGGATCAAGCAAACTCTAAGGATGACCTTTCAATAAGGATTTACACAACTAATCATCAAGGTGGATCCATAGGATGGACAACGCAGTCATTCGAATACGCACACTAAGGTGGTCCCAAGGGCCATCCTGTACATAACATGCTAGGGTTCATTCATTTGGATGGTTTGGATTAAGCACAAAATTAAGGCGGTCCTAATGGATGGCCAACATACATATCGCACCGTGGAGGCCAATGGCTGACGTGGATAGGACACATGCATAACAAGATGGACCCGGGGTTGGGTATAACCACACAAAGGAGTGGAGAAGCCACATACATCAATGGGCCCCAACAGTTTGGGATCAACCCGATATTTGTGCTTTCCCACTAATCAAGTGAGATGGCAAACAAACACCATGGTGGGGCCCGCACACCACACGTGTGGAACCCCACCCATGGCTGGGTGACTTATGAACAGGAAGGATGGCAAATAAACATAACAGATGGGTTCTGTAAAGTTTCCAATGGTAGGCATTCAATCACCCTTATTTTCTACGTGTGGCCCACCTAAAACTGGGCCCACACCCCTGCCAAGAAGAACGGCACGATATACTCAACATTCATCAAGGTGGGACCCAAAGCTGGGCCCCATCACCTTTGGTTAGATGGAAAAATAAACATTACAATGGCCCCAAGGAAGGTTTCAAAGGTGGGCATCAATGACCACTGTTTCCCTACAATGTGGTCCACTTGAGGCTTGTATTTACCTCATATGAGGGCCCATGGCCTTAAAATAATATAGAAAAACAGATGGGTGGGGTTCATAAAACAGATACATCGTGGTGGGACCCATAGAGCGTCGCACCCAAATGGGCCCCAAGCATTTTGAATCAAACTAATATTTTTATTTCCCCCTTCACCCATATCCATGTGATCTTATGAACAGGTTAAATGACAAATAAACATCATTGTAGAGCCTGGGAAGGTTTCAACGGTGGAGATCATAATTCCCACTGTTCCCATGGCATGGTCCACTTGACATTTGGATATGCTTCAATTTTGGCTCAGCCACTAAAATGAGCTGGAAAAGCACGTGGGCGGAATAGATAAGGCACATACATTATAGGTGGGCCCAACGAGTGGGGCCCATTGCCATGCCCAGAGAGGGCTGCGCCGCTGGGCAGCAGCGTCCCCTGGACGCTGTCTGTCCAGTGGCCAGCTCCCATATTTTTATTTTTTTTTATTTTTTATTTTTATATCCTCTCCGCAAGTGGGGCCCACAAGCTTTTGATCAATCTGATATTTTCGTTTTTCCTTCTTCCATGCATGTATGAACTTATGAACAGATTGGATCTCAGATAAACATCATGGTGGGCCATAAGAAGGTTTCAATGGTAGGGCCACTGTCCCTACTGTTTTCTGTGGTGGGGCCCTCCTGAGATTTGGATCTGTCTCATTCTTGGGTTCATGTCCTAAAATGATCTCCCCAAATGGATGGACGGTGTGGATACAGCACATACATCATGGTGGGACCCACGAGTGGGCCACCAGATGGCCTCACGAGGCAGCGTCCACGGACGCTGGCACTCCAGCGTCAGAGACGCCTCACGCCTCTCCCCTTCATATTTCCTTTCTTTCTTTCTTTCTCTTTTTTTTTTTTTTTCATGGTTTTCGTCGAGTGGGGCCCACATGAGGGTGATCCACTCCGTTCATCAGCTGGGCCATCTCATGGTGGGCCCAATGAGCCCAATATTGGGTACGTTTTGGGGGCTACAAATATCAAGGTGGGCCGAGGAAGTTCAGCAGTACAAATCGTCTCCCCACTGTTTCATACGGTGCGGTCCACTTAAGATTCAGATCGGCTTCAGATTTGGGCCTTGGCCCTAAAATGATATGGGAAAACAGGTAGACGGTGTGGATGGAACACAAACATCAAGGTGGGTCCCACGAGTGGGGACCCCTTTCCAGCCGTCCTGGCGCTGGACGGTTCCAGCGTCCCAGACGCTGTGAACGTCCAGCGCTGGACGTTCTCTATTTTTTTTTTTCTTTTTTTTTTTTTCTTTCTAAGCTTATATCAGGTGGGGCCCACTTATGGACAATCCACCCCCTCCATCATGTTCCCCAGCTCATTGGGGTTCTAACAAGCCCAATATTGGGCAGGTAATATGGTCCACAAACATCACGGTGGGCCAAAGAAGTCCAGCAGTCCACATCACTTTCTCTAATGTTTTCCTATGGTGTGGTCCACCTGCGATCTGGATCTGCTTCATTTTTGGTGTCCAGCCCTAAAATGGGCTGGAGAAACAAATGGACGGCGTGGATCACATACATACATCAAGGTGGGTCCCACGAGTGGGGACCCACGGTCAACCACCAAAGCCCCAGCGCTGCTGGGCAGCAGCGTCCTCTGGACGCTGGCTGTCCAGCGGCCTTCTCCTTCATCCTTTTCTTCTTCTTTTTTTTTTTTCTTTTTTTTTTTTTATAAATTCAAGTGGGGCCACATGTGCAAGATCCACTCCATCCATCAGCTGGGCCATCACATGGTGGGCCCACATGGTGGACAGCGGGGATGAACTACATACATCATGGTGGCTGTTGGCCACACTAAATATGCCACAAAATGGGTCCCAAAGTGGGATCCACACCATCAAAGGGTGGGACTCATTCATGGACGATCCAGCCCATCCATCTCATTGCCCATCACAAGGTGGGACCAAGGAAAGAAAACGAAAGGTAAACGAGAAAAAAGGGGGAAAGGTATGCACTCACAATGATGGTTGGACGGTTGGATTGCCGATCGGACGGTCCGGATGATGATCGGGGTCCTCCAAGCTTGATCTTCACCTTCAATCTCTCTCTTTCTCTCTTGATCTCCCTCTAAATCTTCTCTAAACTCACTCAATCTCTCAAATCTCTCTACTTCTCTCTACTTCTCTCTCTTCTTTCTCTTCTCTCTCTCTCTCTCTCCCTCTCTCTAACTCTTGCAATTGAGAAGCCACCCCCCCCACGTATGGCTCTTGTATGGGAAGAGGGGGGTGCATGATGTCATGATGATGATGATGATGATGAGAGAGGACATGGGGGAATGGGTTAGAGTTGACTTTTGGTGAGAGAGGATGGGGTGGGTATGGTGATGATGGCTAGATAATGATGGGGGTATGGGTGAGGGTGATGTTGATTGAGTTGACAAGTTGTTGGAAATTGTGCAAGTGGGGCCCACGCCACACGCGCGTTGCGTGGCCCACCTCGAATTGCACGAACGTATGCATCTTACACACCGGGTATCGCAATGGGGCGTGCCGCGCGGCGTTGGAATCGTGGCGCCCGCGCGGTCGCAAGGGTACAAGTCTTGGGTCGTTGCGGTACTAAATCAGGGTCGCGATCAAGGCTCGCTAATCTGGTCCGTCCGGGACGTACCGGTACCGGAAACTAAACGTTCGGAGGGCAATTCAGGGTACGGGTCTTACAACCAACTCATGGATAGCCCCGACGCACATCCGGGTCTGCTCCACACAAAGCGGGCCTGTCCAAATGGCCATGCCACCCATATTGCTGTCCATAGGAAATGGATAGCTTCATCATGGTCATAACAGCGGTTCCCACCTTCCAGGGACCCCCGCTCAACACCCGGATAGCTCCGACGCACATCTGGGTCTGCTCCATTAATTTCAAGCTAATACATAAACACGGGCCTGTCCAAATGGCCAGGCCACCCATATTACTGTCCATAGGAAATGGACAGCTTCAGCATGGTCACAACAGCGGTTCCCACCTTCCAGGGACCCCCGCTCAACACTCGAATAACTTCGACGCACATCCGGGTCTGCTCCATTAATTTCAAGCTAATATATAAACACGGGCCTGTCCAAATGGCCAGGCCACCCATATTGCTGTCCATAGGAACAGGACAGCTTTAGCATGGTCACAATAGTGGTTCCCACCTTCCAGGGACCCCCGCTCAACACCCGGATAGCTCCGCCGCACATCCGGGTCTGCTCCATTAATTTCGAGCTAATACATAAACACGGGCCTGTCCAAATGGCCAGGCCACCCATATTGTTATCCATAGGAACAGGACAACTTCAGCATGGTCACAACAGCGGTTCCCACCTTCCAGGGACCCCCGCTCAACATCAACATCAATCAACTACTCTTAATCACAAGTATCATGTTCGTCATCTAATTTGCCACTAAATGATAATATAATAAAATCAGTCGCCCATCCAAGGATGGGTAGATTGAAATGCTATCATTATTTCCATTTACATGCCCAAGCCTAAATTTCGACAGCATCTCCCCCTATCTCTCCAGATATATTTATCTTAAATTTCATTTCCACGTCAACTATCCACACATTGTGTGGATTAAATTGACAATGGAATTAAACATAAGAAACATATCCAGAGAGAATAGGAGAGTTACCGCACGAAACTAATGACAGAGCATGTAAATGACAAACAACGAAAACATTCCAATCTATCCAACCTTGGACTGTCCAACAGGACAATTTGGCAGATTTCTATACCTCCAAAACACACTTTATCTATGGTCGGCAATATAAAAATCTCCAAATGGGCTAACTGATTCTATTATACTACCATTTGTGGACAAAAAATAACTATTAATAATAAGCCAAATACATCCACAACATACATCCACATAAATCAACTACGGGTAGCTCTGACGCACATCCGGGTTTGCTCCATCAATTTCAGATACACAAGCACATGAAAATGACAGAATCATCAACACCATGAGTCAAGTCTAATCAAATACCTAATGACTGCTGTTTTCTGAACAAATAAGTATGTATGGGGCCCACCATGGGAATCGGATTGCATGCGGAGTAACTCTGCACGCTCTTATCATGTAGAGTAAACTCAATTGGGCCCACCTAGAATGTATGTGATTTATCTATTCCGTCCTTGTGTTTTTTCAGCTCATTTTTGTGGTTGAGCCCAAAATTTAAGCGTATCCAAATCTCAAGTGGACCATGCCATGGGAAACAGTGGGAATAATGATTTCCACCATTCCCAGGCCCTACAGTGATCATTATTTTTCATCCAACCTGTTCATAAGATCACATGGATATGGATGAAGGGAAAACAAAAATATCAGCTTGATCCAAAACTTCTGTGACCTCCAAGAATTTTTCAATGATAGACATTCAGTTCACACTTGTGGTGTGGTCCACTTTAGATTTTGATATGCTTCATTTTTGGGCACCATACCTAAAATTTCCTGCTAATTTGGATGGATGGAGTCGATAAAATACGTAAATCACTGTGCGCCCCACATAGTTTACTCCACACAAATATATGCTTGATCCAAAACAGTGGACAGCGACGGTGGGCCCCACAGCCAGTGGACAGCGACGATGGGCCCCGCAGCCAGTGGACAGCGAAGTGGGCACCACAGGCAGTGAACAGCGACGGTGGGCCCCACAACCAGTGGACAGGGACGTGGGCCCTACAGCCAGTGGACAGCGACGGTGGGCCCCACAGCCAGTGGACAGCGACGGTGGGCCCCACAATTAGGTATTTCATTTTTTTTAATTTGCAAAACAAAAATTTGGATTTTAATTTTTAAAATCCCTAATTAGGGAATTTTAATTTCGAAATCCCTAATTAGGGATTTACTACATCAGTGGGCCCCACCAAATAGTAGACAGCTAAGGCGGACCCCACATGCAATGGACGATGGAAAGTGACGGTGGGACCCACATGCAATGGACGATAGAAAGCGACGGTGGGACCCACCCACATGCATTGGACAGCGATGGTGGGACCCACATGCATTGGATTTTGGGAGTGGGGCCCACAATCAACAACAAGGAGAGAGGGAGAGAGGGGAAATGGAGCAAGAAGGAAGGGGGAGAGGGTTACCGGAGGAGGTGGCAGCATACGGAGGCCGGTGGAGGCGAGTGGCTACCGGTCACGGTGGTCGGCTGAGTCAGTGGGCCGCCGGTGACGGTGACTGCCGGCGGTCAGAGCTGATGGATAGGTGAGATGGGTGGGCCGGCCGCGAGAGAGAGAGAGAGAGAGAGAGAGACAGAGAGACAGAGAGACAGAGAAATGAGGGAGGCTCGAACGGGTTAGTAAAAAAAAGACTTTTACGGACGAAACGTTTCGTCGGCAAAAGAATGTTTTTCGTCGGTAAAAGTCCTCTTCTTTTCACTTGGGCGGGAATCAAACACTATTACCGACAGGCAATAATCGTCGGGGAAAATGACTTTTACCGACGAAAGTCCTCTTCTGTTCACGACTTTTACCGACGAAATTGTTCGTCGGTAAAAGTACTCCTCTTTTACTTGGGCAGTAATCAGACATTATTACTGACAGGCAATAATCGTTGGCAAAAAAATGGCTTTTACCGACGAACATTTTCGTCGGTAAAAGCCAAATTGTCTGCTTTATTTTTTAGCAACAGGTATATTCGTCGGTAATAAACTTTTTACCGACGAAATTATGATTTCGTCGGTCAAAGTGTTTGGCGAGTGGCAAATCCGGCGGTGGCGGGAAACTGGAATGTATTTTACCGACGATTTCTTTATTTCGTCGGGAAAAGTCTTTTTACTGACGAAAATAATTTCGTCGGTAATACTTTCGTCGGTAAAACACCGTTTTCTTGTATTGATACTAATCAACCAAAATATCAAACCATGTCTTCTCTGGAAGACGTATTACAATTTTCATAAATGTTACCACTAATCAAAAGAAATATTTAACAAATGAAAATATCAACTAAATTCCTTCAACATCTTCATCCGCCATGTGATCGTATGAACCATCGAACTCTTCACCTTGAAAATCGAGTTCGATACCTGGATCTTCACCTGCATCATCTAAATTGTGATTGTTATAGCGTTAAACGCTATCATAGTGGGGAATATTCCCTCCAAGACAATCAAGAATAATAATGTACAAAACTCAGATAACGCAATACAATAATATCTTTATTCAAACAAAATAATCAAGTAAAAATCTTTGTTAATGCGATGCATGGAATGCATGCTTTGGCTAAGGCACCCTGACTAAACGAATGCGGGAAGCCCAAGTTGAGTCACCCCATACACACACGTTAAACGAATGCAGGAAGCCCAAGGTTGAGACACCCCATACACACCCGCCAGTCACTAGTCACCAGAGTGAAATTAACCCAACTAATGGAAGCGGGAAACCCCCAATACACTTCCACTAGATAGTGCATCGCAAGAAGTGGAACAAGTTCCCAAAACTTCATCCATAACACCCAGAGGGGCTAGCTCACCAAGTCAAGCCGTAGTGTATGCATGAGTTTGTTTCCCCTTTTATTAAGTATTTTACAAACAACCATTTTTAGCAGCTCACTGGACACTATGGGGAGTCGCAAGCGACCAAGCATAGGCCGACAGCTCAAGCTTAGTGTCCATGGCACCAACCCCGGCTCATGAGAATTTATATACCATTAGTGTCCACTCATTGTCCCGTTTTATGATTCCATCATGTCCCAAGAAGCCAATGTTGTACATCATGACCAAATTCATTAAAATACTCATGTAATGTAAATGGATCTAATCAAGCATCATGTACATATAAGGATCCATTGACAAACAATCATTTCATTCTCTTAGTTAAGTCAAGATATATTCTTCCATCATGGACACCTCTCACGGGTTCCATTTCTCTACATCGAATAATTTTACCAACTTAAGGACAAAGAGTATACAATAATGGGATGTCCATATGATGATCTTATACATATATTTCATATCACAATATGAAAACCAATGTTACTTGTAAAACATAGATTAAGAAAATAAATGCATATATTTCACAAACATAAATAACACAAATACACATACTTCTTAGTAAAAAATCTACACAAGGAATCACATCATTATGTAATAATATTCATTGTAAATCCTACGTTAAACTTCATGTTAAATGGATCAATAACTCAAAATAAAATAATTTCATATGCCACAAAAGAACTTATGACAATCGTGATATTATTAATGAAAGGTTTGAAGGAAAATCCTCACCTTAGGATTGACTTAGAAGAGGGTTGTAGAAGATCCTAACTGCTGGAAAAATATGAGAAAGAACTCCCTTCTCTTCTCTCTCTCTCTCTCTCTCTCTCTCTCTCTCTAGAGCATGGAGGCTAGGGTTAGAAGAAGGGCTTGGAGGTGCATAGTAGGAATATGGAGAGGGATGTGGGCACATGGGGAGAGAAAATAATGGTGTGTGCCTGAGGTCTTGTGTAACAACCTCTTGAGGTAGGTTTCTCAAATCTCAATATTTGGGTGATCTTCGATCAATTCCAATCCATTCATCTTATCAAGCTCGAAGAGTAGAGTCAAAATACGTAAATTTCTTGTTGATCCACATTCTAGATTGGCCGATCCTTGCAAATGGCCCGACGGGTGTTAAAATGGGCTTGATTTCAATTAATGGTCTGGGCCCAAATTTTGGAAACATATGTAGTCATGATAGGCAAACAATTGTACAAACTTTAGTGGTTGATTGATTGTGAGAAATGCCTAGATATGAAATTCCAACTTTTGGCGGAAAAGGAAGGGGCTGGCTTTGTGGTTCAACGGTGTAGGATTATCGATCGGGGTCCAAATTTTGTGTAAACTCATACTCATATGAGTATAATGGGTGGTCCAAATTTGAGAAGCGATTGATGGTGAGAAGTGGGTAAATTGAAAGGTTCAGATTTAAAAAGAGTTGGTAACATGTTAATTTCTAGAACGGGATAACTTCGCGCATAAGAAAGAGGCTTATAAAGGTGGGGCACTCAAATCACACTATTGGTCCAAGATAAAGACGATCCAAGTCACTCATACGAAGAGAAATATTCGACTACGACTAACCATCTACTTTCCTCACTCGATGGATATGAAAATCAAGGGTTAAGGGGCTGATTTGACAATTGGAGCACTTCTACTATGATTTAAGGGCTGAAATTTTACGTGTATAGTTAATATGTGCCCAAAAGCTTAAATCCAAGGTTTTGCGTGAAAGTGATCGTCAGAAATTATAATACTTAAAAATGGCATCTTAACTTAAGTTTAACTAATGACATTTTCATAATTATCTAAAAAGTGCGTGATTTTTGAAATCTGATCTTTCTACGATGTTTATGGGATCATTCTAAGAAACTTTTGTAAAGGGTCCCCTACTGGATCTCCTAGGGATGTCCTGCTATTCTCAAATCAAAGGTAAATGTACGATAATTAATAAAAAAATAAATTAAAAATGAATTTTCAAAAATTTTCAAATAAATCTCGAAAATCTAGGGCGTTACAACTTGTTTCCAGGGTATTTCCATTTCCCAGGAAAATAAAACAGGCCTTAAAAGCTGGGGCATTCTTTTTCGGCTTATGAGAGGGATTTTGAGGAGTTACAAGCTACCATCATTGCATACCATTAGGAGTTTTAATCTTAACCCATTGCAAGTCATTCTCCTTGTGATTCTTCACAAGTTTGGGGTATTTAATGCTCAAATGAGAATAGACTTGTTCCCTCTTGATTCCTAGGAGTTTAGACACCTTGATCATTTGTAAATCTCTTATCTAAACACCACCTAGGAATCCAAATAGGTGCATTCCTCTTGAAAACCCATTTCCTACCATTTGTAGAGGATTCACCGCCTCATAGCACCGTAGGCATCTCTGTCCGAGCATCATATGTAAGGTGGCTGATCTTGGAGCTGGAACATTGGCAACGCAATGACATCAATGATCGAGGGAGCACAAGGGGAGCTGATTCAAGCACGGGAGAGCAAGAAGAAGCAACCTGAAGCGGTGCTACAACGGGGCTCAAATTTGACAAGTAAGGTTGTCAATTTGTGTTGAGTCCATCCACTCTTTTCCTGGTGGGAATTGAGTGCAGAGTTTGTTTGTCAAACTCGAACTAGGTTCGTTTGTCGATCCTTGGCTTATTAGTTGAGTCTAAAAGTCTATGGACGTTTTTCGTTCCTTAGCACATTTGTCGGGCCTAAATTCTAGGGTTGTTATGCAATCCTTGGCATATTTGTCGGGCCTAAAGTCTACGGGCGTTTGTCGATCCTTGGCACGTATGTTGGGCCTAAACAAGTCTCCAAGGAGAGCCAGCAACACGGGTATAAACGTGTAGGTTGAGAAGAACCTGTACTCCCCGGTTGGTGGATCTGAGTTAAAACACCTAGGTTGGGAGGAACTTGATTTAAACTCCCTAGTAAATGCCGGTGTGCTCAAAGGAGTCGAGTACTTGAACCTGGAGTGGAGTAGACCCAAAGTCGAACCATTATACATCAGTTGTGTTTTGATTGTATTTAAGCACATTCCTTATTATGCATTGTGTATAATTATTTAATTATGAATGCTTAATTAGAACGTATGCTAGGCACTTGATAGGCACATCGACACACACAAGATGTACTTTCACTTGAGTAGACTTGAGTTTATATGATCCATTCTCATATAATTTACTTAAGTTGCATAGATTAAGTGCTTGATTAGTTTAATCATATGTTAATCTATACATGCTTAGACTAGGTAGCTTATCGCTTATTCATATGCTAGTCTTGTGATTGGACCCACTTAGGCCTAAAAGCCGAAGTGTTCTTTCTTACTTAGTTTATATTGTTGAACTGTTTAAGTAGGCAAAAAGAATTTTAAAAAGGTCCTAATCACCCCCCATCTAGGACTTAGCTATAATTATACTTGCTCCGCTCTATTGCTTCTACACGCTGTGGACGCTCGCCTTTCCCCACTCCTGACCCTCCCTTTCGAAAAGGGGGTGTGAGCGGGAATCGTTGTTGTGCCACTGGCTCGCCTCGTTCTCGATGGCTTTTTCGGTTGACATGTTATCGGATATGTTTGGATGAGTTCGTATATGACCAGAGTCGCCACTAGCCAGTTACTTCGAATTTACAGTTGGCTAGACTCTGTAGAAACGTTAGAGAAGGGAATATGAAGATTCCTTCCTCCAAAATGACTCCCTTTGATCTGCAGTTAGAGATTCGAGGTAAGGGATCACGGTTAAAGGGTGGGAAGGTGTTAGGCACCCACTCTGCCTATACCGAAGTACGGTCTTTACTTCACAGAATGAAACTAATACTTGAAAGTCTGATTTAGTCCTCGTATATTCTCATGAATGATATGATGCATGAATGTAGGTCTGAACAGTAAGAATTTCTGATGGGCAGGTTTTCATTAATAGGCAAGCCCAGAGCATACGCTCGACTTGACAAGTGTGGGATGCATGCTATGTATTTGATCAATCAAAGTGTTTGCAGTGGGATGATTGTTAGTGCACTTTTTCGTGACATACTAGTGCACCTTGTTTGTCAATCACTTAAGTCAGTGACTCTAGTGCCGGCTGAGCTTAATGAAGACGAAGACCGAAGACTCAAGACGGACTAGCTACATCAAGGATGAAGAAACATGTAAAAGAGATGCCTTGGTGTGCCTTGCCTTGAACCCACCCAAAACCATAACCTCTTAGATGACTTGGACCAACTAGGTATACCTTTAGTCATCATCATTAGTCTTAGAACTCCATGAAAAACATGATAAGTTAAACTAATTAAAGAGGTGGAAGCTGCTGTAAACAATTCAGCTCAAACAGCAGTTTCCGATTGATCTCCGATCATCAGACATTGTCTCCGATAGGACTTCGATCAATCGGGCGGAAGTTCCGATCAATCGAAAATTGTTCTAGCAACTTTGAAAATTCACTGGACATAATTTCAATCAATCAGACAGTCTTCCGATCCATCGGAAGGGGTCAGTCTGATCAATCGGACCATATTTCCGATCAATTGGAATATCTTCCAGAGAAACCACTGGACTGATTTCCGATCAATCGGACATGTCTCTAATCAATCGGAACCTTTTTTTGATCAATCGGAGATGCACGAATCTGCCCGTTTTTTTACCGTTGGAAGAAAATCTATTTAAAGAGGGGGATTCATTTTTAAGTTAGGAGAGGGGATTTTGAGGAGATAGAAGCCACTATTGTTGAAGATCATTAAGAGCTCTATTCCTAACCCAAACAAGTGATCTTCCTTGTGATTCATCACAAGTATGGAGCATTCAAAGCTCAAGAAGAAGATGCACTTGTCCCTTTTTGATCTCTAGAGATTGGATTGATCTTAATAGTCATATTCCTATCCAATACTCTATGATGAGATCTTTGTAGGTGAGACTCTCTAGGCAACCCATTCCCATAAGTTGTAGAGATCTCAAACCTACCCTCCTATCACCTTGGGCATATCAAAGGCATCACTTGCAAGGTGGTTGATCAAGTGGAGCTGAGGCATTGGCGACGCAGCGGCAACACGATTGGGGGAGCAAGGGAAGTTGATTGAAGCACGGGAGAGTGAGATCAAGCAACCCGAACCGGCGCTGAACAAGGGGCTCATCAGACAAGTAAGGTTGTCATTGTAGAGAGTCATTCCACTCAATTCCCTATGGGAGTTGAGTGTAGAGTGTGTTTGACAAACTCGAACTAGGGTCGTTTGCCGATCCTTGGCTTATTAGTTGAGCCTAAAACTCTAGGGATGTTGGTCATTCCTTGGCCCGTTTGTCGGTCTAAAGACTAGGAGCTGTTTGGAGCTCCTTGGCTCATTACCGAGCCTAAACAAAGTCTCCAAGGGGGAGCCTCCAACACGGGGTGAACGTGAATAGTTCTTGTGTAGGACTAGACCTTGTGTAGGTCGAATAGGTTAAGAGGAACCTATAAACTCCTCGGTTGGGTCGAGCCGATTTAAAACACCTTGGTTGGGAGGAACTTGATTTAAACTCCCCAGTGAATGCCGGTGTATTCAAAGGGGTTGAGTACTTGAACCGGGAGTGGAGTAGACAAGTAGTCGAACCACTATACATGCTTGTGTTTGTGATTGTATTTGAGAACATTTCTTATTATGCATTGTGTTTAACTACTTAATTAGAATGTATGCTAGGCACTACATAGGCACATCCACACATAAGATGTACTTTCACTTAGTTGTGTTGACTTAAGCTTAATTGATCCATCCTCTATAGTCTACTTAGGTTACATAGATTAGGAGCTTGATTAGTTAAATCATTTGATTATCCATGCATGTTTAGACTAGGTTGTTTATTGCTTAAACCATATGCTAGTCATGTGATTGGACCCACTTAGGCTTGGAAGTCGAAGTGTTCTTGCTTACTTAGTTTAATTTGTTGAAACTGTTAAGTAGGCGAAAAGAATTTCAAAAGGTCCTAATTCCCCCCCATAGGACTTAGCCGTACTACTAGTTGCTCTTTAAGCTTCCGCATATACGTAGGTGTCGTGTTAGACTACGAACGTACTTTCAATGATAAGCAGGGGGGTTGGAAGAATAGTAAATGTTACACTTATGCTAGATGTGAATGAGATGACGTTGATATGAGAGTAACTGGATGGACAGAGGTGTCTCAAGGGTTTTCTTCAAGCGGCTGAGATTGGGACTTAGATAGCTTAGGAGACTTGGACCAGGGTCAGGCTGGAGTAGGCCAGGGTTAGGCTCTTCTCACTCGGGCTCTCCTTGGTGGAGGAACGGGCTAAAGGGAAATGGAGAGCTTCGGAATTGCCGGGTTTTCTTTAGAAGTTGAGGGATGATGAAACAGGAGGGGGAATGGGGTATTTATAGCTGTGAGCAATGGTAGCTATGGTAAATAAGCTTGGGCAGCCCCCAGGGGGGCCGCCCGTACGAACTCTCCGCTCCAACTTCGGAGCGTACGGCCGCCGAACCTGAAGCAGAAAAGCTGTTGGTTCGAGGTTCGGACCTACTCTGAAGTTATGGCTTGGAACCAGGTGAGTTGACTGGGTTTGAAAGATGGACTGACAAGGTGAGTTGACTGGGTGCAGGGGCTGGACTGACTTGATGAGTTGACTCGATGATTTTACTCAGCGGGTTAACTCACCAAGTTTGACTTTTTTAGAATTTTTGGGGTGATTTTTCTTATGGGGGTTTTTCAGGCTGATGTTTAGGAGTGAGTCGACTAGGTTTAAGCTTGAGCTAGGCTATAAATTGGGGCTTACAAGGGTGAGTTTGGCTGTGTTTGGACATGGGGTTTGGGGGTATGGACCTCCATCCATTCAGCTATCTCAACCAGCTTTGTAGCCGAAGGTGGGGTGTCTACAAATACCTTTATTTGGCAGAGGTTGCGTGCAACCGAATGTCAAAGCGAGTGGACACCCCATTTCTGACCCGTTCATTCATAGATCGTGGTCTGGAATCTTTGCTTACCTTTGTATTTAAGTCAGTTGATTGTCTGGAAATTGATAACTCGCATATACCACGAGAATTTGGAGAAAACGTTGCGATTGTCCCTGCATGAGCTGCAACTTGGGTACCTAATCGCAACCCTTCCGTTCCCGATCGGTATTAACATCGAAAATGTACAGTAGAGCCTCTGCGTCCATTATAGTCTTACGAGGTTACTGACCCTTGTGATTGATTGTTCGTTGCTTTCCGGGATCACTCCAGGAGTACTTGTTTCGCTTGACTGTCAAAGTGGTTAGCTGCCCTACGTCTACGTGGTCTTACGGGTAATCCACTACTCCGACTTGGACTCAGTCAAGGTACTTTAGGCATTCAAGCCTAGGTATGTGCGGGTGAACTTTTTCTACCTAATTTGCTGGTTTTGATACTTTGGTTACAATTCATCATTTCCATCGTTTAGATGGTTTCTTTGACCGAGCCTTTTGGCTTTCATCTTTTCGTATATAGCATTTGGTGCCACCGTTTTCACACTGGAGTTCAGGCCGACTGTACTTTGAGTACATTGGATCCGATAATCTCTGGAGAAACTGCGAGACATCGAATCTTATTTAATTTTACGCTGGCTCCTACCTAGAGATACGGAAGATCTCTTAGTGTTTTGGAGGCCGAACGCTCTACTGAGAAAATATTTTTGAACTTTGAAAAGATACAGACTTTGAGGAGTGATACTCCATGGGGTTTTTATTTGCAAATATATATATATATATATATATATATATATATATATATATATATATATATATATGTATTTGTGATTTTGAAAAGAAAATCTGGTTTGCACTTGCCTCCACTAGGGATGCCTGTGGGGTCTTTGGCTAACCAACTTTTATTTTGAAAGCAGGTAAACATGATGATTGATGCGATGGATGTATGTGGATGTATATTTGATGATGGATGCATGATTGGCTCATTCTCTTTCATTCCAATGATTTTGCTTTCGCTGGGGATGTAAAGAACTTTGAGCTTATTGCTTGTAGGGTTTTGCTTCCCTTGGGGATTTTCTTTTTAGTGTGGATGTTTGGTCAGCGGGTTGGTCAAGATCCTGACCCGTGGTCGATTAGGTCCATCGTCCTAAGATGTTGTTTCTTTGCTGATGGGGATGGATGACGGAGGTGGTAGGTTGTAACCTCAAGATGCTCTTCTGGGGAATGGATGTGATTGGGATGGTGCTTCGTTGCCAGTTTCGGTTAAGATTCCAATTTGCGGATGATCGGATTTGTCATTCCAATACTGTGAAGTGGGTGAGCGGAGTTTGAGACTCCTGAAGTGCTTTACTGGGTGTAGACACCCCACCTTCGGCTACAATGTTGGTAAAGATAGCTAAATGAATGGAGGACCATACCCTAAAATCCCATGTCCTAACCCAGCCAAACTCACCCTTGTAAGCCCCAATCCATAGCCCAGCTCAAGCTCGAACCTAGTCGAGTCACACCTAAACATCAGCTTGAAAAAACACCCATAAGAAAAACCAGCCAAAAATCCCAAAAAAGTCAAACTTGCTGAGTCAACCCGCTGAGTCAAATCACCGAGTTAACTCACTGGGTCAGTCCAGCCCCTACACCCAGTCAACTCACTGTGTCAACCCATCTTTCAAACCCAGTCGACTCACCTGGTTCCGAGCCACAACTTCGGAGTAGGTTCCAACCTCGAACCTCAAACTTTTCTACTTTAGGTTCAGGGGTCGTACGCTCTGAAGTTGGAGCAGCGCTTCCGTACGAGCGGCCCCCAGGCTGCCGCCCAAAATTATTTACGAGAGCTGCCACTGCTCGCAGCTATAAATACCCCCACCCCTTCTCATTCACAGCATCCACTTTCCATCTTTCCAGCCCGAAAGCTACGAGTCCATCTCCACACCCTTTTGGCCCATTCCTCTACCAAGGAGAGCACGAGTGAGAAGAGTCTAGCCCTGGTCCAGCCCAGCCTGACCCTGGTCCAAGTCTCCCAAGCTACCAAAGTCCTGATCTTAGCCACTCGAAGCAAACCCTTACAACACCTCCGTCCATCCAGCTACTCTTTTTAACATCATCTTATTCGCATCTAGCATAAGTGCAACATTTACTTTTCTTCCAACCCCCTTGCTTATCATTTCACTGCAAACACTTTGATTATTCAAATACATAGCATGCATCCCACATAAAGGCACCTGTCAGTTCGAGCGTATGCTCTGGGCTTGCCTGTTAATGGAAACCTGCCCATCAAAAACCCTTACTGTTCAGACCTACATTCATGCATCATATTATTTATGAGAGTGTACGAGGATTAAATCAAACTTTCAAGTATTAGTTCGATTCTGTGAAGTAGAGACCGAACTTCGGTATGGTCAGAGTGGGGTGCTTAAAATCTTCCTACCCTGTAACCGTGATCCCTTACCTTGAATCTCTGGCTGCAGATGAAAAGGAGTTATTTTAGAGGAAGGAATCTTCGGATTCCCTTCTCTAACGTTTCTATGGGGTCTAGCCAATTATAGATTCGAAGTAACTGGCTAGTGGCGACTCTGGTCTTATACGAACTCATCCAAACATATCCAATTTAACACGACAACCGAGAAAAAGCTCTCGAGAACGAGGCAAGCCAGTGGCACAAACGGCCATTTACGCGCACGCACCCCCCTTTTCTGAAAGGGAGAATTCGGGAGCGCGAAGAGGCGAGCGTCCATAGAATGGCGACTCTTCTAGGGATACGTAGTCCCACTAGTCGTGATCCAACTTAAAAAACAGAATCCTTCCTGTACTTGAAAGTCATTAGTCCTCATACAATCTCATCTGCATAACATTCTACCCATAAACAAAAAAAAATAAAAAATCCAAAAATCCAAAAAAAAGTATTGCATACTTCCCCACTATTACTCCTCTAAACAAAATCACCCTGCCACGTCCAATACAAAACCGACATGGCTCTCCCATTCCCTACCCTCGAAATACCTGAGGCTTCCTCTCCACAGTTAAACTCGAGAGAATCCATGTCAATTCCTGGCATCCAAGAGCTACAGCAAAGCATGAAGGCCATGCAGGAAATGCTTCTCCGATTCACACAGGCTCAGGTCTCAGCAGCCAACAATTAAGCTGGTCCAATTCAACAACCACAACAACCATCTCTTCCAGCCTCCAGTTCATCCCAACCACAGCTATCAGGGTTGGCGTAAGACTTTCAATACCCTCTTAATGAAGGCCCTCAATCAGAGACCTCAGGGCATTCCTTCCAGTATCCTCCTACAAACAGGAGCCATTTTCAGGTTTCTTTGCAGTCTCCCTTCTCAGCTCCAGTCCAACAAAGTCCTTATAATGTGAGTAATCACCAAGCACAACTTCCTTCAGGCAAGAATCATATGAGCATTAATGATACCAATTATTACGAAAGGGGGCCAGCTCAGGCTTGGCAAGGGGCAAGATCTCCCTCATCTAGTCCCTCTGAAATCGAACAACTCCGAGAGCAGATGCAAGAGATGAAGAGAAAGTTACAGAAGCAGCAAGGGATGGATCTTCCATCCACTAGGTCCAGGGACCTCTGTCCCTTTCCCGATGCAATGGTACCTCAAGGCTTTCATGTACCAAAATTTAAAAGATATGATGGGACAGGGTGTCCTATAGACCACCTGAGATCATTCTGTAGTGAGCTAGATGCTGTGACAGGCAACGACGGAGCGTTGATCCGACTGTTTCAAAAGTCCCTGAAAGGCAACGCATTAGATTGGTACACGTCACTGAACTACCATCGAATCAAAACTTGGGAACATCTTTCTCAAGCATTTGTCAATCATTTCGTGTACAATCTTAACTCAGCATCCAGAATGTAATGCCCCAAAATTCAACGCCCGAATATACCGCCCGAACATAAATTTTCGAGCGCTACTAAGGTAATAATTACAGGAATACAAATAATAGTAGCAATTTTTTTAAAGCATTTTTTTTGCTTATTATTTTTTTACTAAACCATATCCATACTCTTATTCCAACTTACATCATAAAATAATTCATAAATGTTCATAATTCACAAACATGACACTGATATACTCATCTACGATTCTATTAACTTAAAACTAAATAAAATATCTAAAAATAAATAAAAACGTCTTCATTAGAGTTGGCGTTCTCCTCCTCCTGGATTTTCACTATGTCCTCAACTTGTGCCTTGTCCTTGAAAGATTCCATGTCACCTCTTGAACCTACAGTTCCCTAAGAAGGGTGAGCAAAACAATGCCCAGCGAGTAGGAGTACTTACTCCACTCCATAATATGAATCACGCATCCAAGTAAACAGATAAAAAAGAATCAAAACATAACTATTCAGTTTGTAAATTGTAAAATGCCATGCTCACATTTTTCCACCCCACAATGACACATTCATTAACATTAAACACACATCCCATAATGAATTTCTATGCAGCACGCATAAATCAACCATATACGTGGCCTTTAATACAAGGTCTTTAGTCAGGTTTCACACAAGTAAATCAGCCATACGAGGTTACGCCTGAAAAATAGTATCACAACCAATCACAACCAGACAGGTGAGGTACATTCTGATCCTGACACGGTACACCCGATCCTGACACGGGTCGCATTCCTGACGAGACGCAATTGCTCCGATCCTGACACGGTACGCCCGATCCTGACACGGGTCGCATTCTCAATGAGAAAACAATTGCCCCGATCCTGACACGGGTACGATCCGATCCCAACACGGGACGCATTCTCGACGGGAAAACATACCACACTTGATGGTTTCCCATATTCCAGTTCATCCAATGATGTATCCATACATAGGTGTCCCATAACCACACCCATATCCATCCCACACAAACTTAACCACACTTAACCACACCCATATACACCGACCATGCTTAACCGTACTTGGATAGTCATGGTTAAGAACCATTTACATACCCCTACTCTGATTTAATTCCGTGGACTTAACCTCACCATAAACCGCTCTATGCATGGGTCCATCATATGTGATCATATAAACATAAACATGTGATAATGAGAATTTACTGCATGTTAACACAATTTAATGAATCATACAACATAACTATTTAAGAAACAAATCAAGTGCATATATATCAAGATGGCAAGAATGCATCCACATTATGAAACACAACATTTTGAGGGGTTTAAGAACTTTAAACTAGACTATAACCATACATTCAAAGAGAATGGACAGGTGCTGTCCCCACAATTTCGTTTAATCTGACTGTTTGGGAGGTCTGATGTGTACCAAATTTATTTTACAGTTTTAAGACTTGCTGGTCTATAAGCATTAGACAACTTACATTGGGCAAAATATTCCTCAATGGGACCCAAAAGTTGGAGTCCAATCAGATTAAGATTCTATTATTTTTCAAGGTGTCAATACCATTATTTCAAGTGGTGTGGGCCACCTTGAACCCCGTTCTAGCCCATATTTTTATGGTGAATCCCACACAACCTAACAAACAGTGTGGACGAGGTGGATTTATCCAAAAGTTCACATGTGGGGCCAATAAGTGCCTTTTGTCCCCACTTTAAAATCTGCTCACCTTCAGATTTATATTGTATTACATCGTCCACTATTTGAGACGGTGTGGCCCACTCGGTTATCGAAACCCTCTGAAATTTAATTTCCAGCCTCCTGACATAGTAATGTAACAAATTAGTGTTATAGATTTGACAGAAAGCTTAGGGTGGGGCCCATGAATTACTCGCTGTTCATGAGAGATAAATTCAGAATTTTCTGCACAATTGCAGAAAATTCAGCATGATAGTCCAATTTGTAGAAGTTGGTGTGGTCCGCTCGGGTCTCGGATTAAGCTGAAATTTGGTGGGCTATCAAAACACATGATGAAGTAAGTGATAGATGGAGTGGATAAAAAATACATTAAGGTGGGGTCCACGATTGGGCCTCCAACTAACAGCCCGTCCGCCCATCCGCCAGCGCTGGGCGTTGGTGACGCTGTTGGGCAGTCGCTTCTCTCTCTCTCTCTTTTTTTTTTATAATTTGTATCCACACAAGGTGGGGCCCACTAGGTTGAGATCCAATCCATCCATTGAATTATTCAAGCCTTTGGTCCACCCAATAAATCTAATTTTGCACAGATCGAAAATTGTAAAACAAAAATAGTGGCTTTATCCCTTTTTTAATGGTTGGGTCTATTTCTCCCACCCTGGCCCACTTAAATATCATATTTCTTTTAAATCTGGGCCCACAAGCAAACATAAGCTAAAATACATGATGAACGGCATCGATTTAATCAAAGTAACGTAATTGATCTACTAAACAAAACACAAATGCGCATTCAAACAATGATGTGGGGTGAGTATATCCGTAGACTCACCAATCGTTAACCCGATCCGAGATTTTGAAGAATAAAGAAAACCAATCTTCGGCCCACTATAAAATACTACCTCCTTACTCCCAATCAACGGTTATATGATGATGATGATGATGGATGGTGATGATGGATGGTAGGGATTTGAAACTATCGATGATGAATGGTGATGGGATGGCTACGATTCGGTTCGTAATTGTAAAAGTAGTAGAATAGGACTCTCTTACGAGAGTTTAAATAAAGTACATTAGCTTATAACATAAATATTTATGGTGAAAATAGAAGTAATATTTTGATGGTCCACCTAGTGATCCCTTTTTGGATCTAAGACGTCCATCATACAGAGGATTAACACAACAAGTAGTGGGTAAACTCTCGGGTCAAAGGGTCGATGGATAGACACAATATGATCTATGTAAGAGTTAGCCTAAATGAACGCTCTAGAATAGATGTGTAACATCTTAAAATCGGGCCCACCTTTCACAAATCTGAGACCATTATGACATTGGCCTCGAAAAACTGACAAAGTGGTATGAATTTGGCAGAATTTGGTAGTGTCCACACCCACGATCTAATAAGGACACAAATAATGATCTAAATGGTGGTAAACACCACAACTTAAGGTGGTTAGTTTCTAAAGATAAGCTTGACCACTTTGAGGTGAGATTAAATCATGACCGTTGAGTATTGTGCGAAGTGGTCCGCACCATTGGTTAGAATGTCCATAGATTGAATAATGGACCGTTTGGTCGATGAATCTCTTACTAGTTTAAGAGTAATTGATAAAAAATGTGATGGACGGTGAACACACCTCGGTTCAAGATTCTGAAAACATGGGGACGTGGGCCATCTTAGAAAACCTAAAATACCCAAAATCTAGACACACACCGACGTCCATACATAAAGATGGACGGTCCACAACGAAGATAGAAATCTCTCTGTACCAAACTCCATAACCATATCCTAAAATTTAGATTTTGAATTGGCACATCGCAACGAATGTAACTTCTGTACTTCTCAGTCTACATGGACATATCTAGTACCTTATGAGGGAATCTAATCCAATAGGTCACCTAAGTATATGAAAAAGGTCGCCCATGAGTGATTTCACCTTGATTGGTGGTCCACATGGCCCTACGCAGTAATTCTTCGATTACACGGTCTCGGAAGATCATCCAGTGATGAAATTTCACATGGAGGGCTAAAATGCTATAACAAAGGTGTGGAGAAAATCCCATAGCTAACTGACACACCAATTGAAATAAATCACGGGGGTTCACTTTCACCACTGGTTTGGTGCTAGGACAAGTTTTAATGACTTGATCGAAATCCGATGAGAATTTCAACGGTCGTAAAGGTTCTTCTAAGGATACTCTATAATTCCAACGGAACCAAACTCGGTTTGATTAGCTCAATGGGCCATGGTGATTAAAATGAGGATGAATGGCCACGATAGAAAGATCTATGATCGGATCTGGGTAGATCAGAATATATTATTGGATTCTACATGATTTAATCTATCAATCTATGGCTCAGATCAATTTCACAAATAATATAAATAATTTAAAATGAATTACTAAAGTTTATGTACATGGAATATGGTTTATAATTCCGCTTTTCTACCCAATTATTCCATGAGAAACGTACATCAAACATGTTATCAACTTACACACATTAAATTATTATTATTTTAATTTTATAAATTCTAATCCTGATTTTTAAATTAAATAATAAATCATAAAAAATCACAGATATTACATAGAAGGGCAGATCTTGTAGCCTTAAGGTGTTGAGCTCTTAATTGTGCATATTCTAATCATCACTCATTATGCAAGGTTTTCATGATTTAAAGATTAATCTAATGCATGATTTCATGATTATAGGAATGAGAGGGACCCCGCCCAATTGAAGACTAAAAAGACTTCTTTAAGAACCTTGGATGAAGACCCAAGATGGGCCGAAGAAAGAAGAAAGCAGAGAGAGAAGAAAGAAAGAAGGAAATGAAGATGAATAGGCCAAGACTGGTCGAGACCGGTCGGCTAACTCCTCCCAGCCCTCTAGACACTGAACACAATAAGGCCGACCAGTCGCGACCGGTCGGCCAAAGGCCTGCCCACTCCAGAAGCTTGCTGGACTGATTCCAAGACGAGTCCAGACCGCTCGGTCACATGCAAAAACAGAAAACTTCCTATTCGGGCTCCGATTTTAGCTACGCACTGCGTAAGCTTACGCAATTTCTAGAAGATTATGATGCTGCGGAGCCTCCCCACTATAAAAGGACACCGAGGGATAGTTCCTAGGGCATCCTAGAACAGAACCAGCACGGTGGGAGGTGGCGGAAGTGGATTTCGGAGTGCCACAACTCCCCCTAGTTTGTTTGCTATTTTCATGTTTTTCTTAGTTGTTTCATGTTCCCTTGGATCATGAACGGCTAAACCTCTTAGCTCTAGCTAAGAGGTGAAGCTTGTAGTGAATCTAAGATGTTTCAATTCGTTTAAAGTTGGTTTTAAGATTGGATTTTGTGTTTATGAACAATGGTTTGAAGTTTAATTCAAGTTCTAAGTAGTTTTTCTTAGTCTTATGATGACTCATTGATGTTTGGAAGAAGTACTTGAGTTCTCAATTATTTTATGTTAGTCTAGACCTGTATGATCCGAGGAATTGGAGTACGCTTTAGTACTATGATCGTCATGTGGGAACTTCCTACCAAAGTTCTACTTTTATGGAATTCTGTAATATATGGGACTGTGTATATGATTTGAATAAGTTCAAATCATAATCTAGTTTTGTCTTGTGCCAAGATTTAATGATGTTTATGATTGTGATCTTAGCCTATTGGAATTGGGACTGACCTATGGAATTGAGTATGCTCGTCCTAGCTTGCATTGAGTGAATCACACACATGGATCTTATGTATGGCAGATTGTTGGTTTAACTAATTTATCATCCGGCTAGATAGATCTTAATTTCGACTCAAGTTGAGAAAGTGAGAAACCACAGTGAATTGAGCATTAAGGATTGCTACGAGTGGATCATTGAACCCCTAGTGCTTTTTATTAATTGATTACTTCAGTTTAAGTTCAAAATTGTTATACACATCAATCTCCATGAAAACTCATTTGTTAGCTTCTTAGTAGAAACTATTGGAAGTGTTTTGTGAATTCCTACATAAGTCCCTGTAGATTGACCTCGATCTTACCGAGTTTATTACTACATCGCAACGCTACACTTGGAGAAGCAAACAAGTTTTTGAGGTCGTTACCGGTCGGCCAGCCCAATCCGACCTGTCCAGACCGGTCGGTCACATGCAAAAACATAAAACTTCCTATTCGGGCTCCGATTTTCTCTGCGCACTGCGTAAGCTTACGCAATTTCTAGAAGATTATGATGCTGCGGAGCCTCCCCACTATAAAAGGACACCGAGGGATCGTTCCTAGGGCATCCTAGAACAGAACCAGCATGGTGGGAGGTGGCGGAAGTGGATTTCGGAGTGCCACAACTCCCCCTAGTTTGTTTGCTATTTTCATGTTTTTCTTAGTTGTTTCATGTTTCCTTGGATCATGAACGGCTAAACCTCTTAGCTTTAGCTAAGAGGTGAAGCTTGTAGTGAATCTAAGATGTTTCAATTCGTTTAAAGTTGGTTTTAAGATTGGATTTCGTGTTTATGAACAATGGTTTGAAGTTTAATTCAAGTTCTAAGTAGTTTTTCTTAGTCTTATGATGACTCATGGATGTTTGGAAGAAGTACTTGAGTTCTTAATTGTTTTGTGTTAATCTAGACCTGTATGATCTGAGGAATTGGAGTACGCTCTAGTACTATGATCTTCATGTGGGAACTTCCTACCAAAGTTATACTTTTATGGAATTCTGTAATATATGGGACTGTGTATATGATTTGAATAAGTTCAAATCATAATCTAGTTTTGCTTTGTGACAGGATTTAATGATGGTTATGATTCTGATTGTAGCCTATTGGAATTGGGACTGACCTATGCAATTGAGTATGCTCGTCCTAGCTTGCATTGAGTGAATCATACACATGGATCTTATATATGGCATATTGTTGGTTTAACTGATCTATCATCCTGCTAGATGGATCTTAATTTCGATTTTAGTTGAGAAAGTGAGAAACCACAGCGAATTGAGCATCAAGGATTGCTAAAAGTGGATCCTTGAACCCTTAGTGCTTTTTATTAATTGATTACTTCAGTTTAAGTTCAAAATTGCTATACACATCAATCTCCTTGAAAACTTATTTGTTAGCTTCTTAGTAGAAACTATTGGAAGTGTTTTGTGAATTCCTACATAAGTCCCTGTGGATCGACCTCGGTCTTACCGAGTTTATTACTACATCACAACCCTACACTTGGGGAAGCGAATAAGTTTTTGGCGTCGTTGCCAGGGACTTTGACGGTTTTTTACAAACTTTCTGAAAATAGTATCTATTTAGAATTTTTTTTAGGATTCTAATACTAACTTAGTTTGTTTTGTTTGGTTTTTCTTTTGCAGGGATTTCTAGGAAGCTAAAGAAGACATAAGGATCTCAAGTGCCCAAATTAGGTTCTATCTTTCCAACCTTACTCTCTTCTTCTCCTATTCATTCCTATCATATTCATCTCTTGTAGAGTGGGTGGAGACTCCTTTTTTGGATCTCTGAAAGGTAGGCCTTGTGCCACCTGGATTCCTATTGGTCGGCTCTGCCGTCATGGATTACCTTGTGCTCAAAGTTTTTCTCTTCTCACCTCTACTCCTCTTTCTTCTTTTCTGCACTTTTCTCAAAAGATTCAAAGAGTGGGTGGGGAGTTCTCTGAACCCCTATTGACCAGGAGAAATCGGTCTCTATCCTTGCTTCTGACCTAGCCATTACAAGACACCTTGTGCTTCGGTCTTAGAGAAGAGTAAAGAAAGGAAGGAAAGAAGAATTCTTCCTTCCTTTCTTTAATCTTCTCTAAGACAGAAGCACAAGGTGTCTTGCTCGACCAAGAACATTATGTGATTACTTGCAACGAGCAAGAGCGAGCACTCCCTCATGCATAGTCATTCCACAAAATACAGGGAATGTAGATTTGAAACCGGGAGTGATCCAACTCCTCCCAAAATTCCATGGATTAGACAGTGAAAGTGCCTATCAACACCTTAAGGAATTTGATGAGGTAATCACCACCATGCACTTTGCGAATGTTACTGATGATGTGGTAAGGCTTAAATTATTTCCTTTTACCCTTAAAGATAAAGGTAAAGGTTGGCTCCATGCATTAAGGCCAAGATCAATTAGTGCATGGACTGATATGCATAGGGAATTCATTAAAAAATTCTTCCTTACTCACAAAACGAACATGTTGAGGCTCCTTATCATGAACTTTGCCCAAAAGGAAGATGAGACCTTCTTCCAATGTTGAGAGAGGTTTAAGGACTTGTTAAATGCATGCCCACATCATGGCTATGAAATTTGGCTGGTTATAAGCTTTTTCTATGAAGGACTGACTTCACCCATGAGCCAATTTGTAGAGATGATGTGTAATGGAGAGTTCATGAATAAGGAAGGTGATGAAGCATGGGACTATTTGGAGGAATTAGCTGAGAATGCACAGTCTTGGGATACATCTAAACCAGCAAATTCCAAGACTAGCCAACAAAGGGAAAAAGGAGAAATTTATGTCCTATCAGAAGAGGATAGCATAAGTGCACGTGTGGCTAGCCTCACAAGAAAAGTCGAGGCCATGGAATTAAAGAAAGGAGAGACGATCAACTCCAATGAAGTTGAAATTGTTTGTGGAATTTGTGCCAGAAATCAACATATAACACAAGATTATCCCACAATTTCAGCGGTTCAGGACATCTTACAAGAACAATCAAATGCCATAAACAGTTATCAATGGCAATTTGGTGCTCCCAACTCAAACACGTTTAATGCTAATTGGAAGAATCATCCCAACTTCAGTTGGAGGAATGGACCCACTGCGAATGTAAACAATATCCCTCAAGCTCAACCTATACTAGGTCCATCTCTAGTCATTACTCCAAAAGTTACGTTAGAGGAGATGTTAGGTGCATTTGTATCGGTTCAAGCTGAGTATAACAAGACTAATTCTCTGAAAATAGATGGGTTCATGCAAGAGCAATTGAAATTCAATCAAAATTCAACTCAAGCCATCAATGAATTGAAAACCTCAATGGCTTGAGTTAAATCTCACCTCAGTGTTAGGGAGAAAGGCACACTTCCTTCCTAACCTCTTCCTAACCCAAGAACCCAATTTGAGATACAAGACGCAGGCTCATCCTCGCAACATACAGAGCATGTTCAAGCTATCACCACTTTGAGAAGTGGGAAAATAGTTGATAAATCTAATCCGGTGAAGGACCCAAAGCCTAAGGATCTGAAAAATTCCAAAGAGGATGATAGCTCAAACAACACTCCACAAGAGAAAGAACCGGAAAGGCAATACAAGCCGGTTGCCCCTTTTCCCCAAAGGTTGATTTCACCCAAACCTTTAGACAAAAATCTGAAAATTTTAGATGTCTTCAAGCAGGTGAAGATCAACATTCCGTTGTTGGATGCCATAAAACAAATAAAATCATATGCCAAATTTCTAAAGGAATTGTGTACGGTCAAAAGGAAACACAATGTTCATAAGAAAGTACTTTTGACTGAGAATTTGAGCTCTATCATCAAACAAGAGGTACCCCAAAAATACAAGGATCCAGGTAGTCCAACCATCTCATGCATCATAGGAGACTACCGGATTAAACAAGCCTTACTCGATTTGGGGGCAAGTGTGAACCTCATTCCATACTCGGTTTACGAACAACTTGGGTTAGGTGAATTGAAACCCACCAAAACCACACTCCAACTTGCTGATAAATCCATTTGTATACCGAGAGGAGTGATTGAGGATGTTTTAGTCCAAGTTGATAAATTCTACTACCCAGTAGATTTTATTGTCTTGGATACACATCCTGTGATAGGTACCGTGCTCAAATTCCCGTCATACTTGGCCGCCCTTTTCTAGCTACTTCAAATGCAATTATTAATTGTAGAAACGGGCTTGTACAAATGTCCTTTGGGAACATGACACTTGAGCTGAATATATTTGATCTATGCAAACAACCACGGGAAGTTGATGAGGAGATCCACGAGATAAACTTGATTGAATCATTCGTGGAGGAAACTTTCCCCTCAACATTATATTCCGACCCTTTGGAGGCATGTGTGGCTCACTCTCATGAGATAAATGATGACACAATACGAGAGATGGATGTCATTTTAGATGTGATGCCGGTGCTTGATAACAAAAGATGGAGGGCCCTATTTGAGCCTTTACCCGTAAACGAGAACAAAGCCCTCCCATCCAATATCAAGGCACCAACAGTCGACCTAAAACCATTACCAAGTGAGCTGAAATATGTCTATTTAGGTCGAGATGAGACATATCCAGTAGTGATTTCTTCCCACTTGGATGAGGAACAAGAGCTATTAGAGCACAAGAGTGCCATTAGGTGGTCGATTGCTGATCTCAAGGGCATAGACCCCCTGATTTGTACTCATCGCATACACCTTGAGGAGAATGCGAAGACATCTAGGCAACCACAAAGACGACTCAATCCAAACATGAAGGATGTGGTTAAGGCCGAAGTGGTAAAACTATTGGATGTGGGTATTATCTACCCAATATCTGATAGTCAATGGGTGAGTCCAACTCAAGTGGTGCCTAAGAAATTCGGAATCACCATCGTAGCCAATGCCAATAATGAACTCGTACCAACCAGAGTCACTACTGGTTGGAGAATGTGCATTGACTACAGGAAGCTAAACACTGTCACGAGGAAAGACCACTTCCCCTTACCGTTTGTTGATCAAATTTTAGAAAGGTTGGCGGGTCATTCCCATTTTTGCTTCCTTGATGGCTATTCAGGGTACAACCAAATAGAGATCGCCCGTGAAGACCAAGAAAATACTACATTCACATGTCCATTCGGCACTTTTGCCTATCGACGGATACCGTTTGGGCTATGCAATGCCCCAGCCACTTTTCAGCGATGCATGATGAGTATCTTTTCTGATATGGTGGGGACAATTCTCGAAGTCTTCATGGATGATTTTTCAGTATTTGGTTGTAGCTTTGATGAGTGCCTGGTGCACTTAAAATCTGTGTTGAAAAGATTTGAAGAGAAGAACCTTGTGTTTAATTGGGAGAAGTGTCACTTTATGGTTCAAAAGGGAATTGTACTTGGTCATATCGTTTCACAAAAAGGAATCGAGGTGGACAAAGTGAAAATTGATCTTATCTCTAACCTTCCACCACCCAAGAGCATACGAGATGTGCGGTCCTTTTTGGGACACGCAGGATTTTATAGACGGTTCATAGACTTAAGTTCACTCTCTCATCCTTTATGTAACCTACTTCAAAAGGAGAATTCCTTCGAGTGGAATGAGGATTGTCAAAATGCCTTTACTACACTTAAAGGTTGTTGACATGTGCTCCCATAATGCAACCACCTGATTGGAGCCTTCCTTTTGAAATTATGTGCGACGCAAGCAACTATGCTATTGGGGCCGTGCTAGGCCAAAGAAAAGAGAAGAAGCCATGTGTTATCTACTATGCAAGTAGAACCTTAAATCAGCCCAAGCAAACTACACTACTACAGGAAAAGAACTTTTAGCCGTAGTTTTTGCCTTGGACAAGTTTAGGTCCTACTTGATTGGATCCAAGATCATCATATTCACTGACCATGCCGCGCTTAAGTACCTTCTCTCTAAGAAGGATGCTAAACTGCGGTTGTTAAGATGGATCCTTCTACTTCAAGAATTTGACATAGAGATACGTGATAAGAAAGGAGTAGAAAATGTAGTGGCTGACCACCTCTCTCGACTTGTTCTCACCGATTCCCCTGAAACGACCGCGATCAATGACATGTTCCCTGATGAACAACTTTTTACAGTCTCCCAATTGCCATGGTATGCGGACATTGCTAACTATCTTGCTACAGGTACAATTCCTACACATTGGAAAAAGCAAGATAAGGATAAATTCTTCACTGAGGTGCGAAAATTCCTATGGGACGACCCATACTTATTCAAGTATTGTCCCGATCAAATCATAAGGAGATGTGTGCCCGATGATGAACAACAAAGTATCATCTCCTTTTGTCATTCACAGGCATGTGGTGGCCACTTTTCGGCTAAAAAGACCACAGCCAAAATTTTGTAATGTGGGTTCTATTGGCCCACTATGTTCAAAGACACAAATGAGTTTTGCAAAACATGTGAACCTTGTCAGAAATTGGGAGGAACCTCCCGTAGAAATATGATGCCATTCAATCCCATCTTAATAATCGAAATTTTTTATTGTTGGGGCATCAATTTCATGGGTCCATTCCCATCTTCTTTTGGAAATATATATATCTTGCTTGCTGTTGACTATGTGTCCAAATGGGTCGAGGCGATCCCATGTCGAAATAATGACCATAAAACAGTCATTCGTTTCTTAAAGAGAATATTCTTTCCCGGTTTGGAACACCTCGAGTCATCATTAGTGACGGCGGGTCTCACTTTTGTAATTGCCCATTTGAAACCTTAATGAAGAAATATGGCGTTACTCACAAAGTGAGCACCCCCTATCACCCACAAACAAGTGGACAAGCTGAGATATCCAATAGGGAGATTAAACATATTTTGGAGAAAACGGTAAACCCCGATCGCAAGGATTGGTCACTTCGACTTACCGATGTGCTTTGGGCTTACCGTATCGCTTTCAAGACCCCTATTGGAATGTCTCCTTATAGACTTGTCTATAGGAAAGCTTGTCACTTGCCTGTGGAGTTGGAACATATGGCATATTGGGCAATTAAGAAGATGAATTTTGATTCTGACAAGGCGAGCTCGTTGCGCAAACTACAATTAAATGAACTTGCGAAAATCCGGAACGAAGCATATGAGAATGCGAGAATTTACAAGGACAAGACGAAGGTGTTCCATGATAAGAACATTCTTCGTAAGACATTCACGATCAATCAAAAAGTCCTTCTGTATAATTCTTGCCTACATTTATTTCCGAGGAAATTGCGATCTTGATGGACCCGTCCCTACATTGTGCAAACTGTCTACCCATATGGGACCGTCGAGTTGTTAAATTCAAGGAACAACAACATCTTTAAGGCGAATGGTCAGCGATTAAAGCCATTCTTTGAGAAGTTTCCTTCAGAAGGTATGTCCATACCTCTGACTGATCCTGTGTATCAGGATGATTGATCTCCTAGTCTGATGGAGGTATAGAGTAGTTAGGATTAGGAGTTGGTTGCTTTTGTTTATTTTTCATAGGTTTGTTAGAAGGAGGAAGAATTCCACTTTTCACTCTCTCAGGTACTATCATTCCTCACTCCCTTTTATTTTCAAATTGCTCTCATGTTTTGCTCATTGCACATCTTTTACATTGAGGACAATGCAAGATTTGGTTGGGGGGTGTAGGATCACTTGGATGAATCTAGCATTTTGTAACATTTTGAGCAATTATGTAGAAAATTTTCAATTTTTCTAAAATTCAAAACTCTTTTGGAAAACTTTGTTTCTATGCATTCAAGATGATATGAGCATAAGATGAGGAGATATGAAGTGTATGAGGTTGTAAGTCTGGAACTTCTCATAGCATAATGGTTTTATATGTGAATTCCCCTAGTTATGTGATTGATAGAAAATTTAAACACTTTTACACCTAGTTCACATTACACGATTTTCATGAGTTGAAAGGATTATGTGATTTGTGGATTAGCTAGACTTTGATTTAAGGTGTTGAGAAACCAAGTCGGGGTACTTTGTCCATCCTTGTCCATGGGAAAATAACGAAAGATATGGATTTCTAAAAATCCTATTTAATTTAAAAGAAAAAGGAAAAGGAAGGATGAAATTGGGAATGATGGAAAAATGGTGGAAAAATTCCGATTAGGGCTACCTATTGTTCACTCGCCTCAAGTGTAAGGCTGCGATGTAGTAATAAATCTCGGTAAGACCGAGGTCGATCCACAGGGAAAGAGGTAAACAATTCCAAGTACTCTAATAAGTAGAATCAAAGAAGTTTAAGAAAGTAGTTTTTCACATCAAATAGAAAAATCTGAAATTAAGAAGATCTAGAGCATCAAGGATCCACTTGTAGTAGTCCAATGCCAATCCATTCATCCACGTACAACACAATTAGAATCAAAGTCTTATCTCTCATCTAATTGGAAGATATAACATTCAAGCACAAATAGTCCCACCTAAATATGGAAATTAGATTTCTAGTTCTAATAAAGCAAATAGAACTTGAACTTATAGCCTTCGGAGTAACAGCCATGCCTATGGACTAAGGCATGCTCAAGGGTTACTACAATTCGAATTCAAACAACCCAATCATGGTAATCTCAGAGAATTGCAAGGAACTCATGTCCGGAGCACACAAACTCTCACAAAACTTCTAAAAAACCAAACTTTATTCAAACTAGAACTTCAAAATCCAAAATTAAGAAAAGGGTACTTGAAATAAAAGAATTAAAGCATTAGAACCAACTACAAATTTCACCTCTAGCTCTAGATAAGAGGTTAGCTAAGGAAAAGCATATTAAAACTAGAACTAGAACTAAAAAAAGGAAGAAAAACTAGCTGGAGGAGGCTAAGAAGCCTCCTATGACTTGAACTCCTTGCTCCCCACGTCCTTGGTTGCCCTGGAATAGAAGAGAGCACCTCCTTTTATAATACAGCAAGAGTACCGCAACGTAACAGATTTTGTTTCACTTCGCACGGCTTAACCAATGGTCGGATTGCCTTCAAATTTGATTTGTAGCTTCCTTGTAATGTGATCTTCCTCATAGATGATTTAGATTTCCAAGATTATCTTCTGAATGGGCCCACCAATCAGATCACCGACCGCCTCTCAAAATCGCGCACTTCAGGTACCTTCAGAACCAGTCATCTTGCTTTCAACGTTCCGGAGTGTACAGATGTCGGATTGATCCCAAATTTTGAAAATTGGTAGAAAACTTCCTCCTCTACATGATAGAAGGATTAGATTGTCCAAAACAATCCCAGAATATGGTCCGAAAATTAGAACACTTAGGGCTTTTATAAACTCTGCGCAGTTGGATCTTTCTGGATGGTCCATCTTTCTTCAACCGGTACGATCAAACCACACATCCTTTTGATCTGAAACTTTGTGTTTATTCATATATGGATGTGGTCTAGAAGATGGTCCAAGTAGCTTCTTCATATCATCAATGATGGGCCACCTGGACCAGCCTAGAGTGGAGTAGGCGGAATCTGGAACTTTCTGGATAGTTCGTATTGTTTTGGCCACCACGATCAATCCGTAGCTCCGATCGACACGAAACCACTTGGGTTAGTTCGGCGTCGAGCTCCTCTTCGACATGGACATATTGGATTTCCAAATATCATTAAGATGGGCCCAAAAAACTGTTCTGAAAATTCAAAAATGGGAATAGCCTGTATCTGAAATCTGACTTCTGAAGGTGCATGGCCGACCTGTCATCCGGCCGGTCAGCCGACCGGTCGGACGACAGGTCGGCTTTAACAAAATCAGTCTAGAGAATTTTCTATTTCTGGAGGGTTTTGCCGGCCGGTCGATGGCTATGGCCAGCCGGCTGGTCAGGCTGTAAATTGTGACTTTTTCACACTTTTCTTCCTCCATTGCATTGCATCTTTCCTCCATCTCATATCCTTTATTTCTTTGATCTTCAAGGCATACAAAGTGACTCTTTTAACCATGAATTGGTGAAGTCTCCCTCTCATTCCCACAATCACAAATCCATGCATTAGATTAGTCTTTAAATCATGATAACTATGCATAATGAGTGATGAATTAGGGTTATAATATGCACAATTAAGAGCTCAACACCTATTACCAACCGGGGGATGGTCTACCTGTAACCAAAGCCGGAAATGGGACGTAGTGTAAAAGTCGTCGGAAGGACAGTAAGGCAAATTCCTGTCATTGGCTTGTTGTTGCTCTTTATACCTTGAGATCTATAGTCTAGTTAATCTGTGAAGAAGATACTCGTGGAAACTCATGAGATGAACTTTCACAATGCACACTAGGTGATTTGTTCAAGTTCTTCTATTTATCATCTAATCAGTGGGAATCTCATATGGACACTTATTATGCTTTGAGAGTTTACGGTTTCAACCTCTATCACCTAATTTTTCTAAATCTTACACTTGTGTATCTTGGGATGTATAGAAGAATGGTTTCTAAAGGAGAGTTGGGTTTTAGAGAATGGAATTGGTTTCACGCATGTTTTGCTTGGGACTAGCAAAATCCTGGTTGAGGGGTGTGTTGAGCTCTTAATTGTGCATATTCTAACCCCAATTCATCACTCATTATGCAAGGTTTTCATGATTTAAAGACTAATCTAATGCATGATTTCATGATTGTATGAATGAGAGGGACCCCGCCCAATTGAAGACTAAAAAGACTTCTTTAAGAGCCTTGGATGAAGACCCAAGATGGGCCGAAGAAAGAAGAAAGCAGAGAGAGAAGAAAGAAAGAAGGAAATGAAGACGAATAGGCCAAGACCGGTCCAGACTGGTAGCCAGGAGGGCCACGACCGGTCTAGACTGGTCGGCCAACTCCTCCCAGCCCTCTGGATGCTGAACACAAAAGGGTCGATCGGTCGCGACCAGTCGGCCAAAGGCCTGCCCACTCCAGAAGCTTACTGGACTGATTAGACTGGTCGGCCAGCCCAGTCCGACTGGTCTAGATCAGTCGGTCACATGCAAAAACAGAAAACTTCCTATTCGGGCGCCGATTTTCTCTGTGCACTGCGTAAGCTTACGCAATTTCTGGAAGATTCTGATCCTGCGAAGCCTCCCTACTATAAAAGGACACCTAGGGATCGTTCCTAGGGCATCCTAGAACAGAACTAGCATGGTGGGAGGAGACGGAAGTGGATTTTGGAGTGCCACAACTCCCCCTAGTTTGTTTGCTATTTTCATGTTTTTCTTAGTTGTTTCATGTTTCCTTGGATCATGAACGGCTAAACCTCTTAGCTAGGGCTAAGAGGTGAAGCTTGTAGTGAATCTAAGATGTTTCAATTCGTTTAAAATTGGTTTTAAGATTGGATTTCATGTTTATGAACAATGGTTTGAAGTTTAATTCAAGTTCTAAGTAGTTTTTCTTAGTCTTATGATGACTCATGGATGTTTGGAAGAAGTACTTGAGTTCTTAATTGTTTTGTGTTAATCTAGACCTGTATGATCCGAGGAATTGGAGTACGCTCTAGTACTATAATCTTCATGTGGGAACTTCTTACCAAAGTTCTACTTTTATGGAATTCTGTAATATATGGGACTGTGTATATGATTTGAATAAGTTCAAATCATAATCTAGTTTTGTCTTGTGACAGGATTTAATGATGGTTATGACTCTGATCTTAGCCTATTGGAATTGGGACTGACCTATGCAATTGAGTATGCTCGTCCTAGCTTGCATTGAGTGAATCATACACATGGATCTTATATATGGCAGATTGTTGGTTTAACTGATCTATCATCCGGCTAGATAGATCTTAATTTCGATTTTAGTTGAGAAAGTGAGAAACCACAGCGAATTGAGCATCAAGGATTGCTACAAGTGGATCCTTGAACCCCTAGTGCTTTTTATTAATTGATTACTTCAGTTTAAGTTCAAAATTGCTATACACATCAATCTCCTTGAAAACTCATTTGTTAGCTTCTTAGTAGAAACTATTGGAAGTGTTTTGTGAATTCCTACATAAGTCCCTGTGGATCGACCTCGGTCTTACCGAGTTTATTACTAGATCGCAACCCTACACTTGGGGAAGCGAACATAAGGCAGGGAAATGATGAGTCATTATCAGATTACATTGGACGGTGGCGGGCAATGGCCATTAAAATGAAGACACACATCGACGAAGTGGAGCAAATCTCCATGATCATCAACTCGGCAAATTCGAGTATCTCTAGATACGTCGTCTCATATCTGTATGCCAACTTTACCCCACTCATCTGTGCCGAGGAACAAGTCAAAGCCGAAATAAGGGTTGGGATGATCTCCCCTTGGTGGCCTCAGCGGGCCTCCCCAGTACAACCAATAGTGGAAGGTGAGCCTACCAGATATGAGAGCGATAACGGTAATGTTCCCGTCTCCCATCCAATGGAAGAAGACGATCTTATCGCCTCTACCGAAGATATACTATTCCTCCCTCAGCATGGACAACCGTAGCAGCAACAACAGCTGAGATGGGACCTACAGGGCCCTAATCTAGGTTGGCAAGGGGGACCCCCAACGAATCTAATTTCAAAACCCCTCATCCTGCAAGGGGCATCTCTAGTTGGTCCAGTTTCCGCAATGCAAGGGGCACCTCCTGCCTATCCAGCTGTCATCAGCCAAGAAGAGCCTCCTCTCCAGTTTATTCGTGTCATCGACTCTAGTTCAGAGTTCGAGCCTGTCATCCTGCAAGGGGCACCATCAGTTATTTCAATTCCAGAGCCCATCATTATGCAAAGGGCACCTTCAGTCGGTTCATTCTTCCTTGCGCCATTGCTTAACCAGGGGCATAACCTGCCCATTCCAGTTAACCAAGGGGACGACCTCCCAGTTGCAGCATCACTCAGTCAGAGGCACAACCTGCCGATTTCTCAAGCAAACAACCAGGGGCACAACTTTCCCACAACAGCTGTCTATTGGGATTCTACTTCAGCCATCATCCTCCAAGAAGAAGACCCTTCCTTGGACAACATGCCACATGCCCTAGCAAAATTGGGGCCCAGCTTCAATTATATGGCCACTATTGAGGAGGTCGAAGGGGAGATTGATGTCCAAGTTCTGTGTTGAACCTCCAATTTATACATTGCATTGCCCACTACATGACATGGTATGCATGATTTTCATGATTAAAAGGCCCATCTAATGCATGTTTTGTGATTGTAGGGATGAGAGCGGACTTCACTCAAGTAGGGACCAAAAGAATACATTTAGAGACATTGGATGAAGGTTGAAATAGGACCAAAGAAAGAAGAAAGCAAGGAGAAGAGAGAGAAGAAGAAAGAGGAGAAAAGAAAGGAAGAAAAATAGAGTTGAAGGACCGACCGGTCTTGACCGGTCGGCCATGCACGCTGGACTGACTCTAAGACAAGCTCGACCGGTCGTGACCGGTCGGCCAGCCCAGTCCGACCGGTCTAGACCGGTCGGCTCTGCGTAAACAGAGACCTTTCTAAAACGGGACTCCGAAATTTGCTGCGCACTGCGTAACCTTACGCGGATTCTGGATGTTTCCGACGCAAGGGAGCTTTCCTACTATAAAAGGACACCTAGGGGCTCTTCCTAGATCATCATAGAAGCTAAGGGATGTGGTTTTAGAGAGAGAAAGCTGTCGTGGAGCGTCTGCAACTCTCCAATTTTTTGTTTTTCTAGTTTTTATGCTTTTATTATGAGTTCTAGTTGTAGTATGACAATGCTCGGCTGGAATCTCTCAGCTAAGGCTGAGAGGTGAAGCTTGTAGCTAATTTCATGTTTGATTTAAGTTAATTCAAGTAATTTTCAATTCAAGTTTGGATTTTTCATATTCTAGTTCTTACAGTGGTAGTTTGAGATGTTTTATGAGAGTTCATGTACTCCGGACATGAATTCCTTGCAATTCTCTTAGATTATCATATGATGCTTGTTTAGATTTGAATTATAGTAATCCTTGAGCAGGCCATAGTCCATAGGCATGGCTATTACTCCGAAGGCTATAGTTTTGAATTCTACATTGATTGAATGGGACTAGAATTGGAAGTTCAACTTGATTTGGATTGAATGTGTGTGAATGCTTTATTTTCCAACTAGATGAGAGATAGGACTTCAAATCTAGTTGTGTTCTCTACTTCGATTGACTAAATTGACATGGGATTGCTAGAAGTGGATCCTTGAATGCCTTAGTACTTAAATCACTGAATTTCCATTAAGTTACTGTTTAGTTTTATCACCCAATTAAATCTGATTTTCTTGCAAAACTGAGTTGCTGGAATAGTTTGGAAGTTGTTTCTAATTCCCTGTGGATCGACCTCGGTCTTACCGAGTTTTATTACTACATCGCAGCCTTACACTTGAGGCGAGCGAACATTCTGATCGGTCAAAAAACATCAACCATCACTCTTCAGCTCTTAGACATCTCAGCTTCATTCCATCTCCTTCCCGATCGAACCTGGTTTCACAGAATCGATGCCATCTCTTCAAATCTTCACCAAAGGGCCAAGCACATCTTCAGAGATAGGGAGGTCACTATCATCACCAATCCCGAACAAATCCTCATGGTAGAAGCATCAACCTTCAAGAACCTACCATCTTAGCCATGGACGTACAACGCCTTAATGGGGCGGTCTCATACCAAAGTCTTGAGTTTCGCAATGCAAAATACTTCCCTTGTGCATGTCTCATCGAATCAAACTACGTCTTCCTTCCTGCCAAGCGTCAAACCTTCTACTATAAGCTTGAATATCAAGACTCGACCCTAATTATGGGAGTTCAAGAGAATGTTGATAGAGGGAGATTGCGATATCAACCTACACTGATTAGGAAACCAAAGCGCGAAAGTATAAGAAGAAGACAAGGTCATAAAAAAGAAGGTAATCCTTGCATCTACACACTAGTCCAATTTATCAATGCGGGGATTATCTACCCTGATGATGGGCTGGATTCCACCTCCGATGAGGAAGTGAGTAGATTGAGTCTTACAGAGCTGATAGAAGAAGACCTAAGCTAGGGGCAGGAATTTCAGTCAATCAACTGGACCGCAGTCCTAGTCCCACCTCAGTTAGATGAACCCGAAGAGCTGCAATACACTGGGGATGAGCCAGGAGAAATCGCATCTGACACAGACTCAGAGTTCAGCCCCAGATCTATCATGACATTTGGGCGCAACGATGAGGGTTGGCCTACTGATCCCTCTGGCCCTGCCTCCTGAGAGGAAGGAGTGCAGGGCAGTAATAGGTTTGTAATCCCCATGACGGCCAATAAAAGCCGACAGTGCTCGGCTCCCCGAGCCGAATCAGGCAACACCTAGTTCACATCGCCGTCTTGCTCGGGTCCTTTATAAAAAAAATTCAAAAAAAAAAACAAAAGATTCAAAAATCCAAAACACCATATTTCAAATTTTTTTTAAAAAATCAAATTTTCACGAAGTCCAAAAAAAATCCAGATATTCACAAAATTACCAAAAACCAGAAAATATTTCAAAGCCAAAAAAAAAAAATCAGAAATCTTTAAAAAATCTCAAGCAATAAAATGTCAAGTCTCTCTATCAAAGCACTTGAGTATGAAGTTGACTTATAAGATTTCGATTTAGAGTTGGACTTCAAACTCAAGGGTCTGGACAAAGCTAAATAATGTGGAAAATGAAGAGCTGACTCCCGAATTAAGAGGGTCTCCTCGAAGGTTCGAACGAAAAGCCAATGCCATCTCAAAAAATTTCAAAATTGTAAACTTAGGATCTCCTGAGAAAACAAGTGTGCATTGAGAATCCTTGTCCCTGAAAAATAAGCAGAGAATGATCGAATTTTTGAAGTAATAACTTTCCAATCTTACGTCCTATGAAGACTTATCCAGACTCGATCAAAAACTCATCAAGACTATCAAGAATATACTTGCATTCCATGTTGGAGTATGCGACCAGATGAATGATCGGAGAAATCTCACAGCTCATTGAAGACAAGATTGTTACCAACGTCAGAAAATACTTCAAGTGTCAGCAGCATGCACATTGAATCCATGTGTATGCTTCAACCTGACAATGCTCAAGCTATTCCCTGTACGAGGTATCTACATCAATGGAGAGATCAACTCGGCATCATCTAACAATTGATTACTTCACAAAGAGGAAGGAGGTAACATTTTGATCTCGCGCAATAATTCTCATGAAGAATGACATCATCAATTGTTAAGGGTTCCCACATGCATCAACATTGGTAATGGACGTCCTTCGAAATCTAAGGATGGAGGAGTTTCTCAAGAAGCTTAAAATCAGAAGACAAACCTACGAGTTCGAGTCAAAATCATGTCACCGTGAGTGCTGATGAAGAATGAAGCCTAAGAAAGAAAAGTCATATCGAGTTTACAACAAGCACTGCCGCATCTATCAGACTCAAGGGGCAAGCCCCGAGAATCAGAGAAGTTCTTTTGGGAGGCACCGTTCGACTCACCAACTTGAGGGGTAAGGATCTTCAAGAGCCAATTAACGCCGACAACGTGAAAATCTCTCACAGGTAAGCCAATCCAACCTTATCAAGAGTTACATTAGTAGAGCTGAAGTCAAGAGGTCAATGCTTAAACCTCTGAGAATCCCTTCTCGTCCACCAATAAGTGTTCCAAACAAAGGGTTCAAAAGCTAAAGAAAAATAAAAGAAAAAAATAATAGAGCAAAAAAAAATAGGGGTTAAAAAAAGAGGGGCACACAATCCAAAAAAAAAGAGAAAAAAATCGACTAAAAAGAAACACATCTATCCATCCATCCACCTCAGAAGGGTCTGTAGCTAAGGCCGATAGCTCTGCCATTGTAATTTAAGATAAGGGCCGAAAGGTTACCATCGACTGGCAACGACGGATTCCTGACCTCTGGTGCCACAGTTATCTAAAAAAAAAGAAAAAAAGAGAAAAAAAAAGAGATGTGTGCTTAAACAAAGAGGGCGGAGTGAAAACCCGAAAGGGTGCTCCGAGTAAAAATAGTGGGCACACAGCGGACTTGGTGAAAACCTGAAAGGGCGCTAAGGGTAAAAACAGCATAGCTACTAAGGGGTAGGCAAGATCAAATACCTGAGACGTGGTGAAAACCCGAAAGGGCGCCATGGGCAAAAATGACGGGCAAGCCAGACGCAGTGAAAACCGGAAACGACATTGCGGGTAATAATGGCTAAGAAAGAAAAGAAAAAAAAAGACAGGTACATGAAAGATTTGGGCGACATGAGGATTCAACGGAAGCAAGGATGACGGCCATGAATCAAGAATTCTTTTAAGATCTGCCCAAATTCTTGGGGCAGGATACCATTGTGCACTATCTTAAGGGGACTAGGACCCTTGGTGAATAATTAAGAAAATCGAGTATGACATCAGGCTGAGTCAAATGTTCTAATTCCTACATTTAAAAGCACAAGCCCAAATCACGCACAGACAGACAAACACTTGACACAAATTTTTATTTCATGATTTGCATATATTTTCAAAAAAAAAAAATCAATCATTTTCTTTATTCATATATATGCAAAAAAAAAAAAAAAATCTTACAGGGCTTTCAAAATAAGCGTCCTCCAGTCAACTAATGGGGTACCTTCCGTGAGTGCCTTTCTCCTGGTCATCTTCCCCAAAAGGTAAATATCTCTCCCCCTGCTTCCATACTTCAACACTTTTGCTAAATTGCTTTCTCTCCTCATAGGTATAAGAAGGAAGTCCAAGATCAACCCATCAATGTCCATCAAGGCCCTATCTCTACCATCAAAAGTCCAAACATCCAAGGCCCCATTTAAATATGAAAATCCAGCCATGCCAGCATTAATGGGGGCATTTATAGCCTCTCCAACCACCACATTCAAGCCTTTATCTGCTCCCACTTTCAATGCCCCATCCACCCCATCTATCAAAGGCATCTCTCCTCCATTAAGCTCCTTTGAAAATCTAAAGGATGGGACCCACCATGGTCAACCATCACAGCTTCTGAGTCCTCAGAATTCGCTTGAGAATGGACAAGAGAAGAAGATGATGAAAGTAGAAGAAAGAATGAGATAAGGCAACAAATCATGGCTGAGATCGAAAGCTAATGCAAAGAATATGGGAGACAGGGACATGGATCTATTAGGAATGTCCGAGCTGAGACCAACCCAGACCGCACAAGAGAGGAGGTTTGGGCGGCCCCTCTCTCTCCGCAGATTGGCTTAGGGGCCTTGTGGTAGGTGAGATTGTCAGTCCATGTCAGCAAATGACACTCTGAAGGCCGTCCGAAACTCTGATTGACTCTAGATTTGGACATAGGCTGGTCTAGACCGTCTGAAGCATTCTCCACAAGTCAAATCATGAAGAGCTACGTTCAAAATAAGTTAGATCAGTCCAAAAAAGACAAAAGTTGATCAAGTGTTCCAGACTGTTCAAAAGTTGAACCATCATGATCCAGACCATTGAAGAGCTTCCTTAAGCTACCAATCTCCAAGATCAAGGGTCCAATCATCAAGATCTGGCTTCCAAGTATGAGAATAGAAGTACAAGAGGTCCTACATGGCCCATTCAAGCAATCCAGACCATTCGAATCACAATCAACCCTGTTAGGAGCCAAACATAGCAAGGTAAGTATGCCTTTCAAATAAAAACAACATTGATCTCGATCGTTCGAGCCAAGATTTGATGATTTTGACCTTCACAAGAAGCACAAAAAGTTTTCAAATAAATCGTGGTCCGAAGACCTTAAACTACGTCGGGATCAACATCCCGAGGGACTTTAAATAAAAATCGGCAGCGGTCTTGATCGTTCGAATCAGGATCTGACGACACTGGACATTTTTCTAAAAATAATATATATATATATATATATATATATATGTGTGTGTGTGTGTGTGTGTGTGTGTGTGTGTGTGTGTGTGTGTGTGTACATTTCTTGTGTCAACTATACAAAATCTGGTCAGAAGACCTTAAACTATGTCGGGATCAACATCCTGAGGGACTTTTAATAAAAATGGGCATTGGTCTTGATCGTTCGAATCAAGATCCGACGACTTCGGACATTTTCTGAAAATAAAAAAAAATGTATTTCCAGTTGAAATTGTGGTTTTACCACTAGTGAGATAAGCTTGAAGGTATGCTTATGTCCTAGAGGGGGGGTGAATAGGACTTTTTAATTTTTCTTGCAAATTCAAAAGCTCAATTGCATTTATACTATAATATACCAATTAAGCACATGTAAATGATAGCAATTGATCACCTAAGATCTAACTCAATTTGACAACTCTTCTAAGAGAAGCATTTAATCAAATAGTTCATATGCATGCTTGTGTCAATCATTCAAAGATGGCATATGAGCATTTTGTCAAACATAAGATGGGCATACAATTAAGCACTTATAAGATTGATCAACAAGGAACAAAATAGACAAAATGCATTCACCACATTGCACATGATGTATAGTGGTTCGGTTTCCCTACTCCACTCCCGGTTCCTGATCTCAACCTATGAGACCACCGGATTTCACTATAGTCGTGGTTTTAAATCAGGTCAACCATCAACCTTCACATCCTCTGATCTAGGACCGCGTTTACCATCCGCCGATGGCCCAATCCAGGGACTTGACGAGTTTGGATCTCAAACTCTCACCTATCCTAATCCAAGGACGGTTACGTACACTCCCGCCGGAGTTTCCCAATCCAGGGAATAGAGATTCAATAAATGGACTCTAAAAAACTAGACATACCTAGACGATTGAACCCCGATTCAGCGCCGTTGATGAGTAGCTTCAGCTTCCACGAATGCCTTAGCTCCTCTCCAAGCTCCCACGATCAGCTACCAATGCATATGATGTTCCTAGACTAGTGCCGGGTAGGTGGGAGAAGGTATTGATGTTCCATATGCCTATTATAATGCAATGGATAATGAGGGAACCATCAATTGGATCATTCAATGGCTTTAAATGACTTCATGATAGGGACAGCCATGAATGCCATGCTTGAGTTCATTGTTCAAACCGAGCTTTGAATACTCAATGTAGTGCCATTAATGGCTAGGTTTGAAGGATGACTCAAGACTATGATGAGCAAAAGAGATTAGATGAAAGCCTTAATAGCCTCTCTTAATGCTCTAAATAGGTGTGCAAGTTCTACCCTCAAAGCCCTCGAAATATGCCTTTATAGGCTCCAATAATCGGGCTCCAACGGATAGAAAACGGTCACGTGCGACCTGTCAAAACAGCTCAATGACCGGTCTTGATTGTGCCTCCGACCGGTCTCCCTATATGAAAAAAAACCCCTGAAATCTCTGGAAATATTTTCGTCCATTTGCGACCGGTCGTGCTACTGGTCGTGGGAGGTCAGCGACCGGTCGTGCGACCAGTCTCCCTTTAATCTATATTTCCCATTTGGTCGCTGGACGTTTTTCATCCAAATGCGACCGGTCGTGCGACCGGTCCTAGGAGACCAGCGACCAGTCCTCAGACCGGTCCTCTGTCAGAGAAATAAAATTGTTTTCCTTTTAAAAGCATTCTGACTGAATCCTACTTCAACCGACCGGTCGCCCGACCGGTCGTCAAGCTCATTTCCTGGCCTGAAATGGGGTGAACTCCCTCGATTTTAATGGTGCACAAAGAGATAGATTTCCTATCTTTCTCAACTGATTGGCACCTACATAATGGAGGTCCAAGACTGATCATCTTGACCTTAAGCCCGTGGATCAATTGGTAAACATAAAATGCGATTCGAATGCCATGGACTTGGATGTTTTGGGATCCTATAGGCTGTCTATATGCAACTTACCTTTCGAGCTTGTTCTAGCTTGAATTTGAGTGCAGAAAGCTGCTTTGGTCTTCAAGTCTTGAGTTTTCAATCTTCATCGGGGCTCACCAGACTTGACTGACTCAATGATCATGCAATTGACAATACAATGCACAAATCAGTGCACTAACACCAGCATTTCTTGTACATAATTTTGGGTCCGAAGACCTTAAACTACATTGTGATTATTTCTCGGGGGATTTTTCCTGCTTTCAACAAAAAATCGGCATCGACCTCGACCGCTCGGATCAAGGTTCGATAATTTGGATCTTTTTAAAAAAAATCACAAAAGAATGTATTTTCAGCATGTGCATATTTTGGGTCCGAAGACCTTAAACTACACTGAGATTGATTTCTTAGAGGACTTTTCTTGCTTTCAACAAAAAACCGGCATTGACCTCGACCGCTTAGATCAAGGTTCGATAACTCGGGTCATTTCAAAATACCAAAAGGATTTTAAGCTTTTCATAAAACCAGTATCAATCTCGATCACTCGAGTTGAAGTCTGGAACCTTCTCAAAACAAAAAAAATTCACCATCAATTTTAACTGCGTAAATCTATCCCCAGTGGTCCGAAAACCTAAAACTACAGTGAGATTAACTTCTCGGGGGCTTTCTTTCCCAACCTGTCCCGAACATGGCTGACACTTGATCGTCTGGTGTCCGGAATCTTCTAAAAAAGTAAGGGCTGAGGCAGGCAGAACCCCGCGATCCTGTTCGTGTTAAATGCATCGTGATAAATAACCTTGATTTGGAAGTCGCTGTTAAATCTGATGGATGTTCCTTGTTCCTAAAACTCATGAAGGGGATTAAGGCAGTTGGGAGGTGAAACGCACCCTCACGGAATTATGAGCAGCATAAGACCCCAAACTGGACTGAACAAAGGGAAATGTGAGGATGTGTCTCATTTTGTGGCCGAAGGAGTCCATTGGATGATACGTGGTCTATGTGCATTGCACATAAGGAACAAGCAACTTTGTGTGTGTGTTGACTGAAAACCCTCAAAATCCCCTCATCCGAAGATGTAAAACTATGACACTTAACTGTGTGAGATTCATCTTTCTCGCTGACGTAAAATGGATCGGGTGCCTTACAAGCAGTAGAAGTTGGAAATGGATGAAAATTTCATACCTTTCCTGGCATTTCAGAAAAATAAAAAAATACTAAAACATTGCAAAATCATCTTTCAAAAATAAAAAAATACTTACCTTGTTTTCGATAAACACCAATCTTTACTCAGACCAAATATTTTCAAAATCATAAAAATATTTCCTTTGTTTTCAATAACCGATCTCCATCCTGACTACTCAGGTAAATATTCAGACCAACTATTTGCAAAAAATCACAAAACAATTGTCACTATCCCCATCACAGCACTTCAGGAGTCTCGAACTCCGCTCACTCACTTCACAGTTTGGAATGACGGATCCAATCGCCCGCAAACTGGAATCTTGACCAAAAATGGTGACCAAACACCATCCCAATCACACCCACTCCCTAGAAGAGCATCTTGAGGCTACAACTAACAACCTCCTTCATCCATCCCCACCAACAAAGAAACAGCATCTTGGGATGATGGACCTGATCGACCATGGGTCGGGATCTTGACCAACCTGTTGACCAAACATCCGTGTTGAAAAGAAAATCTCTAGGGAAGCACAACCCTGCAAGCAATAAACTCAAAGTTCTTTGCATCTCCAGCAAAAGCAAAATCATCGAACTGAAAGAGAATGAGCCGAACCATGCATCCATCATCAAATATGCATCCCCATGCATCAGCATCCATCGCATCAATCATCATGTTTACCTTCTTTCAAAATAAAAGTCGGTTAGCCAAAGACCCCACAGGCATCCCTAGTGGAGGCGCATGCAAACCAGACTTTCTTTTTTAAAAAAAAGATAAAAAATATTATATATATTCCTATTTGCAAATAAAAACCCCACGGAGTATCACTCCCAAGAGTGGGTATCTTTTCAAAATCTAAAAACATTTTCCCAATAGAGAGTTCGGCCTCCAAAACACCAGGAGATCTTCCATATCTTTGGGTAGGAGCCGACGCAAAAATCAAATAAGATCTGATGTCTCGCGGTTTCCCCAGAGACCATCGGATCCAATGCACTCAAAGAACGGTCAAATTGAACTCCATTGTCAGTGCAGTCGTACCAAATGCCAAGATATGAAAAGATGAAAGCCAAAAGGCTCGGTCAAAGAAACCGTCTGAATGGTGGAAATGATGAATTGTAACCTAAGTATCAAAACCAGCAGATTGGGTGGAAAAAGCTCACCCGCACATACCAAGGTGTGGATGCCTGAAATACCTACACTGAGTCCAAGTCGGCGTAGTGGATCTCCCATAAGACTACATGGACGCAGGGCAACTAACCACTTTGACAGTCAAGCGAAACAAGTACTCTTGGAGTGGTCCAGGAAAGCAACGAACAATCAATCACAGGGTCGGTAACCTCGTAAGACTATGACGGACGCAAAGGCTCTACTGTACCTTTCCGATGTTAGTACCGATCGGGAATGAAAGGGTTGCAATTGGGTACCCAGGTTGCAGCTCATGCAGGGACAATCGCAACGTTTTCTCCAAACTCCCGCGGTATGTGCGAGTTATCAATTTTCAGACAATCAACTGACTCAGATACAAAGGCAAGCAAAGATTCCAGACCACGATCTATGAATAACCGGGTCAGAAGTGGGGTATCCACTCGCTTTGACATTCGATTGCACGCAACCTTTGCCAAAGAGGGGCATCTATAAACACCCCACGTTCGGCTACAATGTTGGTAGAGATAGCTGAATGAATGGAGGACCATACCCCAAAATCCCATGTCCAAACCTAGCAAAACTCACCCTTGTAAGACCCAATCCATAGCCCAGCTCAAGCCTGAACCTAGTTGACTCACCACTAAACATCAGCCTGAAAAACCACCCATAAGAAAAACCAGTAAAAAATCCTCAAAAAGTCAAACTTGGTGAGTCAACTCGCTGAGTCAAATCACCGAGTCAACTCACCGGGTCAGTCCAGTCCCTACACCTAGTCAACTCACCGTGTCAACCCATCTTTCAAACCCAGTTAACTCACCTGGTTCCGAGCCAAAGCTTCAGAGTGGGTCCGAACCTCAAACTTCAAACTTTTCTACTTCAGGTTCGGGGGTCGTACGCTCCGAAGCTGGAGCAGCGAGTCCGTACAGGCGGCCCCCAGGGTGCCACCCAAAATTATTTACGAGAGCTGCGACTGCTCGCAGCTATAAATACCCCCGGCCCTTCTCATTCACAACATCCACTTTCCATCTTTCCAGCCCGAAAGCTCCAAGTCCATCTCCACCCCCTTTTAGCCCATTCCTCCACCAAGGAGAGCCCGAGTGAGAAGAGTCTATCCTTGGTCTATCCCAGCCTGACCCTGGTCCAAGTCTCCCAAGCTACCCAAGTCTTGATCTTAGCCACTCGAAGCAAACCCTCGCGACACCTCCATCCATCCAGCTACTCTTTTTAGCATCATCTCATTCACATCTAGCATAAGTGCAACATTTAATTTTCTTCCAACCCCCTGCTTATTATGTCACTGTAAACACTTTGATTATGCAAATACACAGCATGCATCCCGTATAAAGCACCTGTCAGTTCATGCGTATGCTCTGGGCTTGCCTGTTAATGGAAACCTGTCCATCAGAAACTCTTACTGCTCAGACCTACATTCATGCATCATATTATTCATGAGAGTGTACGTGGATTAAATCAGACTTTTGTTCGCTCGCCTCAAGTGTAAGGCTGCGATGTAGTAATAAATCTCGGTAAGACCGAGGTCGATCCACAGGGAATTAGAAACAACTTCCAAACTATTCCAGCAACTCAGTTTTGGAAGAAAATCAGATTTAATTGGGTGATTAAACTAAAACAGTAACTTAATGGAAATTCAGTGATTTAAAGTACTAAGGCATTCAAGGATCCACTTGTAGCAATCCCATGTCAATTCAATTAGTCCAAGTAGAGAACACAACTACATTTGAAGTCCTATCTCTCATCTAGTTGGAAAATAAAGCATTCACACACATTCAATCCAAATCAAGTTGAACTTCCAAGTTCTAGTCCCATTCAATCAATGTAGAATTCAAAACCATAGCCTTCGGAGTAACAGCCATGCCTATGGACTATGGCCTACTCAAGGATTACTATAATTCGAATCTAAACCAGCATCATATGATAATCTCAGAGAATTGCAAGGAATTCATGTCTGGAACACATGAACTCTCATAAAACATCGCAAACTACCACTTGAAGAACTAGAATATGAAAAATCCAAACTTGAATTGAAAATTACTTAAATTAACTTGAATCAAACATGAAATTAGCTACAAGCTTCACCTCTCAGCCTTAGCTGAGAGATTCTAGCCGAGCATTGTCATACTACAACTAGAACTCAAATAAGAAAGCATAAAAACTAGAAAAACTGGAAATTGGAGAGTTGCTGACGCTCCACGATGGCTTTCTCTCTCTAAAACCACGTCCCTTAGCTTCTATGATGATCTAGGAAGAGCCCCTAGGTGTCCTTTTATAGTGTGGAAGCCCCTTGCATCGGAAACATCCAGAAATTTCGCAAGGTTACGCACTGCGCAGAAATTCTCGGAGCTTCACGGAGAAGTTTTATTACGCAGACGACCGGTCGCACAACCGGTCTGAGCCCTTGACGACCGGTCGCACGACCAGTCGCAAATCGTCAAAAACAGTCCAGAGAGTTTCGCCGAAATTCCAATTTAAACTTTTAATTCAAGGACCGGTCGCACGACCGGTCTGGGCATCGGACGACCGATCGTAAATGGTCCAGTGACCTTCTCTGGAAAATTTCCTTCTGTACAGAAATCAGACTGGTCAGACGACCGGTCCTGGCGATGGACGACCGGTCGCACGACCGGTCTTAACCTCTGTTTTCTGCTTTCTCCTTGGACTTCTTTCTTCCTTTCTTCTCCTCTCTTTCCACTTTCTTTGGTCCTTCTTTCTTCTTCATCCAATGGCTTCAAATGGCCCTTTTTAGTCTCCAATTTGGTGAAGTCCGCTCTCATTCCTGAAATCACAAAACATGCATTAGATAGGCCTTTTAAGCATGAAAATCGTGCATATAATGTGATGTACTGGGCAATGCAATGTATAAATTTGAGGTTCAACAACTTTCAAGTATTAGTTCGATTCTGTGAAGTAGAGACCGCACTTCGGTACGTGCAAAGTGGGGTGCTTAAAATCTTCCCACCCTGTAACCATGATCCCTTACCTTGATTCTCTGGCCATAGATCAAAAGGAGTCATTTTAGAGGAAGGAATCTTTGAATTCCCTTCTCTAATGTTTCTACGGGGTCTAACCGACTGTAGATTCGAAGTAACTGGCTAGTGGTGACTCTGGTCTTATATGAACTCATCCAAACACATCCAATTTAACACGACAACAGATAAAAAGCCCTTTGAGAACGAGGCGAGCCAGTGGCATAAATGGCGATTTGCGCGCACGCACCCCCTTTTCCGAAAGGGAGAATTCGAGAGCGTGGAGAGGCAAGCGTCCACACTAGGGATAGTGACTTTTTTGTGATTTTTTATAAGTATTGATCCGAATCTTTACCTGAGTGGTCAGGATGAAAATCGATCTTATTAAAAGCAAGGAAAATATTTTACAATTTCTGAAAGCTGATTTTGCAATGTTTGGTATTTTGTTGGATTTTCTGAAATGCAGGTAAAGGCATGAAATTTTCATCCACTTCCAGCTTCTACTGCTGGTAAGTCACCCAGTCCATTTTACGTCAATGAGCAAGACGAATCTCACACAGTTAAGTTCCATAGTTTTAGATCTTCGGATGAGGGGATTTTAAAGGTTTTCAGTCAACACACCCACAAAGTTACCTGTTCCTCATGTGCAATGCATATAGACCACGTGTCATCCGACAGACTCCTTCGGCCACAAAATGGGCCACATCCTCACATTTCCCTTTATCAATCTAGTTTGGGGTCTTATGTTGCTTATAATTCCGTGAGGGTGCCCTTCACCTCCCAACTGCCTTAATCCCCTTCATGAGTTTCAGGAACAAGGAACATCCGTCAGATTCAACAGCAACTTCCAAATCAAGGTTGTCTATCACGGTGTGTTCAACACGAACAGGATTGTGGGATCCTGCCCGCCTCAGCCTTTACCTATTTAGTGAATTCCGAACACCCGTACGATTAAGTGTCAGCCACATCCGGAATAGGTTAGGAAAGAAAACCCCCGAGAAGTTAATCCCAATGTAGTTTAAGGTCTTTGGACCGCTGGAGATAGATTTGTGCAATTAAAATTGGTGGTAAATCTTATTTTTTTTAGAAAGTTCCAGACTTTGACTCGAGTGGTCAAGACCGATACTGGCTTTTTATGGAAAGCTTAAAATCTTTTTAGTATTTTTGAAATGATCCGGGTCATCGAACCTTGACTCGAAGGGCCAAGATCGAATGTCGGTTTTTAGTTGAAAGCAGGAAAGGTCCCCCGAGAAGTTAATCCCAGTGTAGTTTAAGGTCTTTGGACAGCTAGTTTATACATGCAAAAAAGACATTCTTTTTTGTGATTTTGAAAAGATCCAGACTATCAGACCTTGATCTGAGCGGTCAAGGTCAATGGCAATTTTTATTAAAAATCTCTTGGGATCTTGATCCCGACGTAGTTTAAGGTCTTCGGACCTAAACCATGTACATGCAGACACGACACATTTTTTTTTTGTTTTTCGAAAGATCCAGTCTATTTGATCCCTCCTTGAGCAGTTGAGATCGAATGATGGCTTTTATTATGAAACCCCTCAGGATCTTGATCCCGACGTAGTTTAAGGTCTTCGAACCAAAACTATGTACAGATTAGGGTGACACATCTTTTTGAGATTTTCTCGAAATAATCTAGGTCATCATATCTTGGCCCGAGCGGTTGGGATCGATGCCGTTTTTTATTGATCCCGGGACTTGATCCCGATGTAGGTTAAGGTCTTCGGACCAAAACTTTGTACAAGCGAGGGTGGAAATGTACATTTTTTTTTATTTTTAGAAAAATGTCCTGAGTCGTCGGATCTCGATTCGAACAATCCAGACTAATCCGATTCTTATTAAAAGTCTCTCAGGATGTTGATCCCGATGTAGTTTAAGGTCTTCGGACCCCGATTTTTTTTGGTTTTTGAAGTATATATTTTTTATTTTTCTGGAATGTCCCGGATCTCATCTTGAATGTTCGAGGTCGAGACCGATTTTATTGAAAATGCATACTTACCCTGCTGCATTTGGCTTCTGGTGTGCTCTTGATTGATATAGTGATCCTAATGGCCATGGTGCACCGACTGCCCATCTTTGCATCTTGTCTCGTACCAGCAGGTGAGATTACTTTGTGGTTGATGGAGCTTCAACACCTGTGAGGAGAGAAAGCAGTTTAGCAAAAAGATTGAAGTATTGGAGCAAGAGGAGAGATACTTACCTTTTGGAAGGAATGACCAGGAGAAGGGTGTTTGCAGAAGGCACTCCGTGAGTTGAGTAGAGGATTGGATGATGTTTATCTCGAAAGTTTTCTATGATTTTTTTTATATGTATGGATGAGGAAAAATGACATATAGTAAAATGCTCTGCCCCTCCTTATATGAAACCATATATATAAAAGATTGGCGACTCTTAATTGCTCTTATATAGAGTAGAAGAATGCTAGAATGTTATAATGATAACAAGAAGACCATGATGAAATAATAATATGAAGACATTATATCTCATACGGATCTTTTATAGAATACCATCCTCTTATCTGTCTGGATTGATATGAAAATTTTGAAGATATGATTATGATTAGACATCTCGAATTCATGATTGATACTAGCATCGCCGAATGATTAGGGCAACTTAGAGATTTAGTTTGATCGAGTGATGTAGATACTTGATTCATAGGATTTTGAGATCTTGCTCGATGATACCATGATTTCATTTTGATCTAATTGATGAAAAGATTTCATTCCCATGTGGGGGTTTCGTCTTGATATGGATTTTTTAATATTTGATCCGATTGATTGATTGATCTTTGTGTGGTTCAGTTTAGCCTCATAACTTGGAGGGATCTGGTTCAGTTTAACCTCATACCCTGGGGGGATCTGGTGCAGTTTAACCTCATACCTTGGAGGGATTTGGTTAAGTTTACCCTCGTATCCTAGAGGTTGTATGATTCAGTTTATCCTTGTATCCTGGAGGCTGTATGGTTCAGTTTATCCTCATAACCTAGAGGCTGTATGATTTAGTTTATCTTTACAATCTGGAGGCTGTATGGTTCAGTTTTCCTCGTAACTTGGAGGCTTTGTGGTTCAGTTTATCCTCGTAACGTAGAGGCTGTATAGTTCAGTTTATCCTCATAACCTGGAGGTTGTATGATTCAGTTTATCCTCATAACCTGGAGGCTATTGTTTAGTTTAGACTCGTAGCCTGAGGTATTCTAAAATTTTGCAAGCTTGTTTAGACCCAGAGTGCAAGGGTATATTTATTTCTCCACTCTTTTAGACCCGGAGTATAAGGGTATATTTATTTCTCAACTCGTTTAGACCCGAAGTGTAAGGGTATATTTATTTCTCAATTCGTTTAAACCCGGAGTGTAAGGATATATTTATTTCTCAACACGTTTAGACCCGAAGTATAAAGGTATATTTATTTCTTAACTCGTTTAGACCAGGAGTGTAAAGGTATATTTATTTCTCAACTCCTTTAGACCCTGAGTGTAAGGGTATATTTAAATTATACTGAGTGGGTATGGTTCACCTAGGCATCTAGCACTTACGAGGCCTAGCGAGTCAACCAACAATTTTCTTTTCCTTCTGCTCATTTATCTTCTGAGTTGATAGTTATTTTGATTGTTACTTTGATTATTAGGTTGACAACTGCTTTGGCTGCTTCTCTACCTATGAGATTGACCACCACTTCTCTATCTCATTCGTTTGTTGAGGAAACCCGTTACTTGCCACCTGTGATATCTTGGGCGAAAATGATGTTTTGAGTGGCACCTTATGTTAGTACACTTTTCTGTAGCATACTACTGCACCTTATTTGTCAATTACTTAGGTCAGTGAGTCTAGTGTCGGTTGAGCTTAATGAAGATAAAGACAGAAGACTCAAGATGGACCAGCTGCATCAAGAAAGAAGAAATAAGTGAAAGTGATGCCTTGGTGAGCCTCAACCTTGTACCTATCCAAAACCATAAACCTCTAGATGACCATGACCAATAGGCATACCCTTAGTCATCTCAGACTGGCCCTAGGTGTCCCAAAAGACCACCAAAAGAATGGCCAAAATGTTACATGTTCTGCTGCAAAACATAAACAAAAAACAGTAGAAAAACATGCCTGGCCGGGCGCCCGACCTATAAGGGAATTCGTCCAGTAAGTTAGCCAAGTATCTAGATGGTCATTGGGGGCCCGACCACAACCTGTCCGGGTGCTCGACTAATGCTAAAAACATCCAGCAAGCAAAGATCATACCTGGATTGAATATCGGATGCCCGACCATGTGACCACCGGGTGCCCAACCAGGTCAAACAATGTCCAGCGACCAAATCTCATCTCTGGACTGGATTCCCGGCGCCTAATCTTGAGCGAATATGCCCGTTATTTAACCATTGGGAGAAACTTTATAAAAGCAGGGGGTTCATTTTTGGACCAAGAGAGGGGATTTTGAGGAGATAGAAGCCACCATTGCTAAAGACCATTAGAAGCTCTATTCTAAACCCATAGCAAGTCATTCTCTTGTGTTTCATCACAAGCTTGGGCCATTCAATGGTAATATGAGAATGAACCAGTTCCCTCTTAATTCCTAGGAGTTTAGACACCTTGATCATAGTTAAATCCCTTGTCTAAACACCACCTAGGAGTCCAAATAGGTGTATCCCTCTAGGAAACCCATTTCCTATCATTTGTAGAGGTTTCACCATTCCCTAGCACCTTGGGCATCTCTAATGGAGCTCACATGTAAGGGAGCTGATCTTAGAGTTATAGCCTTAGCAAAGTAGTGGCATCAAAGATCGGGGGAGCACAAGGGGAACTAATTCAAGCACGAGAGAGTAAGAAGAAGGAACCCGAAGCGGCTCTACAAAGGTACTCAATCCAACAAGTAAGTTGTCTATTGTAAGAGTCTGTTTCCACTCTTTTCCTGTGAAGAATTGAGTATAGAGTTGGTTTGTTAAACTCGCATTCTAGGGTCGTTTGCTGATCCGTGGCTTGTTTGTTGAGCAGAAAGTGTAGGGACGTTTGTCGTTCCTTGGCATGTTTATCTAGCCTAAATTCAGAGACGTTTGCCATTCCTTGGCACGTTTGGCGGGCCTAAACAAGTCTCCAAGGGGAGCCACCAACACGGGTGTGAACGTGTAGGTTAGGAGGAACCTGTTGTTGGTGCACTTTTCTGTGGCATACTAGTGCACCTTGTTTGTCAATCACTTAGGTCAGTGAGTCTAGTGTTGGTTGAGTTTAATGAAGATGAAGACCGAAGACTCAAGACCGACCAGCTGCATCAAGGATGAAGAAACAGGTAAAAGAGATGCCTTAGTGTGCCTTGCCTTGAACCCACCCAAAACCATAACCTCTTAGATGACTTGGACCAATTAGGTATACCTTTAGTCATCATCATTAGTCTTAGAACTCCATGAAAAACATGATAAGTTAGACTAATTAAAGAGGTGGAAGCTGCTGTAAACAATTCAGCTCAAACAGCAGTTTTCGATTGATCTCCGATCAATCGGACATTGACTCCGATAGGACTCCGATCAATCAGATCGTCTTCCGATCAATCGGAAGGGGTTAGTCCGATCAATCGGACAGAAGTTCTGATCAATAAAAAATTGTTCTAGCAACTTTGAACCTCCACTGGACATATTTCCGATCAATCGGACAGTCTTCCGATCAATCGGAAGGGGTCAGTCCGATCAATCAGAACAGAAGTTCCGATCAAACGAAAATTATTCCAGCAACTTTGAAAAACCACTGGACAATTTCTGATCAATCGGACAATCTTCCGATCCATCGGAAGGGGTCCGTCCTATCAATCAGACATGTCTCCGATCAGTCGGACAGGTCTCCGATCAATCGGACCTTTTTTCGATCAATCGGAGATGCGTGAATCTGCCCATTTTTTTACCGTTGGAAGAAAATCTATTTAAAGAGGGGGATTAATTTTTGAGAAAAAAGAGGGAATTTTCAGGAGATAGGAGCCACCATTATTGAAGATCATTAAGAGCTCTATTCCTAATCCAAACAAGTGATCTTCCTTGTGATTCATTACAAGTATGGAGCATTCAAAGCTCAAGAAGAAGATACACTTGTCCCTCTTTTGATCTCTAGAGATTGGATTGATCTTGATAGTCATAGTTCTATCCAATACTCTATGATGAGATCTTTGTAGGTGAGACTCTCTAGGCAACCCATTCTCATAAGTTGTAGAGATCTCAAACCTACCCTTCGATCACCTTGGGCATATCAAAGGCATCACATGCAAGGTGGTTGATCAAGTGGAGCTGAGACATTGGCGACGCAGCTGCAACACGAGTGGGAGAGTAAGGGAAGCTGATTGAAGCACGGGAGAGCAGAGATCAAGCAACCCGAACTGGCGCTGAATAAGGGGCTCATCCGACAAGTAAGGTTGTCATTGTAGAGAGTCCTTCCACTTAATTCCATGTGGGAGTTGAGTGTAGAGTTTGTTTGACAAACTCGAGCTAGGGTCGTTTGTCGATCCTTGGCTTATTAGTTGAGCCTAAAACTCTAGGGAGTTAGTTGTTCCTTGGCCCTTTTGTCGGCCTAAAGACTAGGAGCTGCTTGGCGCTCCTTGGCTAGCCGAGCCTAAACAAAGTCTCCAAGGGGGAGCTTCCAACACGGGAGTGAACGTGCGTAGTTCTTGTGTAGGACTAGACCTTACGTAGGTCAAATAGGTTGGGAGGAACCTGTAAACTCCTCAACTGGGTGGAACCAATTTAAAACACCTTGGTTGGCAGGAACCAGATTTAAACTCCCCAGTGAATGCCGGTGTGCTCAAAGGGTTTGAGTACTTGAACCGGGAGTGGAGTAGATAAGTAGTTGAGCCACAATACATGCTTGTGTTTGTGATTGTATTTGATCACATTTCTTATTATCCATTGTGTTTAACTGCTTAATTATGAATGCTTAATTAGAATGTATGCTAGGCACTAGATAGGTACATCCACACACAAGATGTACTTTCACTAGTAGTGTAGACTTGAGCTCATTAATCCATTCTCATAAGTCTACATAGGTTGCATAGATTAGGAGCTTGATTAGTTATATCATTTAATTATTTATGCATGCTTAGACAGGTTGTTTATTACTTAAACCATATGCTAGTCATGTGATTGGACCCACTTAGGCTTGGAAGCCGAAGTGTTCTTGTTTACTTAGTTTAATTTGTTAAATTGTGTAAGTGGGCGAAAAGAATTTCAAAAGGTCCTAATCTCCTCTTCCATATGACTTAGACATAATTCTAGTTGCTCTTTAAGCTTCCGTGTATACGAAGGTGTCATGTTAGATTACCGACGTACTCTCAATTGGTATCAAAGCGGGTTGCTCTTTAAGGATTTAACCGTCTAGAGTTAAATCCGATACCGGAGCACTAGCATAATGTCTAACTGAGATGGGAGTACCATCAACCGTCCACCATTCTTTGATGGGTCCAACTACACCTATTGGAAGGCTAGAATGAGGATTTTTCTCCAATCCGTAGACCGTCCGGTGTGGCTAAGCACACAAACTGAATATACCTTGCCCACTGAGCAAGTAGAGGTTGATGGGAGATACATTGTCATTCCCAAAGATGATGCAAAATGGGATGATAGAAAAAGAGCTCAATACATGGCAAATGCAAAAGCTCTCAATGCGATTTGCTGTGCAGTTTCCCCGGATGAATTTCAGCGCATTCTCACATGCGCAACTGCAAAAGAAGCGTGGGATATAATTGAGGTTACCCACGAGGGAACTAGCACAGTAAGATGCTCGAAGCTTCAGCTCTTAACACCAAATTTGAAAACATTAGGATGGAAGAGACTGAAACCTTCATGGAATTTTATACTAAACTTTCTGATGTTTGCAACTCCATGTTTGTATTGGGTGATTGGGTTCCGGAATGACGTATATGTAGAAAAATACTTAGGTCCCTCCCTGAAAGATTTAACACCAAGATCTGCCTTAGAGGAGTGTAGAGACATAGATAACATGAAAGTAGAAGAACTCATAGGTTTCCTACAAACTCATGAACTACAATTTAAGGCCCCCTCTAGAAAGAAAAGCATCGCTCTAAAGTCCTATCACAAACATAAGAAAATTAAGAGTGAGTAGGAGGAAGATAGTGATTATGAGGATGATGAAGAAGAAAAAATGAACAAAAAATTCAAAAGATTCCTCAAATTTAATAGAGGGAGTAACCGTAATAAGAAGGACAAGAAGGGTGAAAAACTTAAAGGGAAATCATCTAAAGCTTCATCCGTCCGTTGTTACAGTTGCGGTCATCGTGGCCATATTGCCCCGAAATGTCCGAATGGGTTTAAACCGAAAGGTAAAAAGGCAATATCTGCCACTTGGGATGATACGGAGGAGTCGGAATCCAAATTTGGTGACTCCACTAGTGATGGGAGCCAAAACATTGATCTAGCTCTCATGGCTTTCACCACTACCTCTCGTCCTCCTAATCTAAGAGAGGATCCCGACCGCTATCCCTTCTAGGAGAAGGAGTTCCCAACCCCTCACATCATGCTACATTTTGTGAGGGTCATGTGGAAATTAGTTACCCTTAGGCCTTTCAAACTATACAGATTAGTAAGGGTAGCTAGAAATACTTCAATAGGTAAATCTGAGGATTTCAGCCTCATTTTTGTGTGTATGGGAAAATCAGAGGATTCAAGCCTCATTAGCCCAAATTTGGTAGCTTAGCGTTGCTTCTATTTATATATTTGCTGCTAAACTATCTCACTGCTTAGATTAGCTAATCATCTTGAGTTTTATGCTTCATTATATGCTAATCTGTGCTTAGTATTGGTCTTGATATACCAATAGGGGAGGTTGGTTGATTGGGCTATAAGCCCTTATGATTTCATTGCAAATGTATATCTTTGACCAATTATGCATGATTAACTTTGCTTAGGTAGTTACATTTTCTTGTTAATCATGTTCCTTAGCATGCTCCATGTTTTAAAGTTCATACACCCTATACTCTCTATGTTAGCATATGCTTATAGTTATAACTACGATATACTATCTACTCTTACCTTACCTTAATTGTTGTATCATTAAGGGGGAGATAATAGTTTGTCAATTGCTGACAAAAAGGGGGAGAAAGATAAAGTCCCACCAAAACTAGTTTGTTTGCTATGTTTTGTGATGTAGGGATTGACAAGTTATTGGGGAGCAAACTGAAGAGGAACTGCTTAGTTAGTCATGTCAAGAGTTCTGTATTTATTTCATAATCAATGTAATCTCTTGTACATGTATTTTGTTTTGATAGGTTAGGTTTTTGTAAGTAATTGACAAAGGGGGAGATTGTTAGTGCACTTTTCTATAGCATACTAGTGCACTTTGTTTGTGAATCACTTAGGTCAGTGAGTCTAGTGTCGGTTGAGCTTAATGAAAATGAAAACCGAAGACTCAAGATGGACCAGCTACATCAAGGATGAAGAAACAAGTAAAAGAGATGCCTTGGTGTGCCTTGCCTTCAACCTACCCAAAACCATAACCTCTTAGATGACTTGGACCAACTAGGTATACCTTTAGTCATCATCATTAGTCTTAGAACTCCATGAAAAACATGATAAATTAGACTAATTAAAGAGGTGGAAGCTGTTATAAACAATTCAGCTCAAACAACAGTTTCTGATTGATCTCCGATCAATCGGACATTAGTTCCGATAGGAATCCGATCAATCGGAAGGGGTAGTCCGATCACTCGGACAGAAGTTCCAATCAATCGAAAATTGTTCCAGCAACTTTGAAAATCCACTGCACATATTTCATATCAATTGGACAGTCTTCTGATCAATCAGAAGGGGTCAGTCCGATTAATTGGAACAGAAATTTCGATCAATTGGAAATTGTTCCAGCAACTTTGAAAAACCACTGGACATATTTTCGATCAATCGGATAGTCTTTCGATCAATCGAACATGTTTCCAATCAGTCGGACAGGTCTCCGATCAATTGGACCTTTTTTCGATCAATCGGAGATGCGCGAATCTACCCATTTTTTTACCGTTGGAAGAAAATCTATTTAAAGAGGGGATTCGTTTTTTAGCAAAAAGAGGGGATTTTCAGGAGATAGGAGCTACCATTGTTGAAGATCATTAAGAGCTCTATTCCTAACCCAAACAAGTGATCTTCCTTGTGATTCATCACAATTATGGAGCATTCAAAGCTCAAGAAGAAGATGCACTTGTCCCACTTTTGATCTCTAGAGATTGGATTGATCTTAATAGTCATATTCCTATCCAATACTTTATAATGAGATCTTTGTAGGTGAGACTCTCTAGGCAACCCATTCCCATAAGTTGTAGAGATCTCAAACCTACCCTCCTATCACCTTGGGCATATCAAAGGCATCACATGCAAGGTGGTTGATCAAGTGGAGCTGAGGCATTGGTGACGCAGCGGCAACACGATCGAGGGAGCAAGGGAAACTTATTGAAGCACGGGAGAGCGGAGATCAAGCAACCTGAACTGGCGCTAAATAAGGGGTTCATCCGATAAGTAAGGTTGTCATTGTAGAGTGTCCTTTCACTCAATTCCCTGTGGGAGTTGAGTGTAGATTTTGTTTAACAAACTCGAACTAGGGTCATTTTCCGATCCTTGGCTTATTAGCTGAGCCTAAAACTCTATGGACGTTGGCTGCTCCTTACCCGTTTGTTGGCCTAATGACTAAGAACTGTTTGGCGCTCCTTTGCTCATCGCCGAGCCTAAAAAAAGTCTCCAAGGGGGAGCCTCCAACACGAGAGTGAACGTGCGTAGTTCTTGTGTAGGAGTAGACCTTACGTAGGTCAAATAGGTTGGGAGGAACCTGTAAACTCCTTGGTTGGGTGGAGCCAATTTAAAACACCTTGGTTGGGAGGAACCAGATTTAAACTCCCTAGTGAATTGCTGTGTGCTCAAAGGGGTTGAGTACTTGAACCGTGAGTGGAGTAGACAAGTAGTCGAACCACTATACATGCTTGTGTTTGTGATTGTATTTGAGCACATTTCTTACTATGCATTGTGTTTAACTGCTTAATTATGAATGCTTAATTAGAATGTATGCTAGGCACTGGATAGGCACATCCACACACAAGATGTACTTTCACTGGTAGTGTAGACTTGAGCTCATTGATCCATTCTCGTAAGTCTATATAGGTTGCATAGATTAGGAGCTTGATTAGTTATATCATTTGATTATTTATGCATGCTTAGACTAGGTTGTTTATTGCTTAAACCATAAGCTAGTCATGTGATTGGACTCACTTAGGCTTGAAAGCCGAAGTGTTCTTGCTTACTTAGTTTAATTTGTTAAATTGTGTAAGTAGGCGAAAAGAATTTCAAAAGGTCCTAATCACCCCCCCTATAGGACTTAGCCATAATTCTAGTTGCTCTTTAAGCTTCCATGTATACGAAGGTATCGTGTTAGACTATCGACGTACTCTCACCTGTAAACTACCCGGTTGGGTGGATCCGATTTAAAACACTTTGGTTGGGAGGAACTAGATTTAAACTCCCTACTGAATGCCGGTGTGCTCAAAGGGGTTGAGTAGTTGAACCGAGAGTGGAGTAGACAAGTAGTCGAACCACTATACATCGTTGTGTTTGTGATTGTGTTGGATCACATTTCTCATTATGTATGGTGTTTAAGTGTTTAATTGTGAATGTGTAATTAGGAATATATGCTAGGCACTTGATAGGCACATCCACACACACATGATGTACCTTGACTCCTAGAGTATACTTGAGCCTAATTGATCCAATCCTCTATAGTCTACTTAGGTTGCATAGATTAGGTACTTGATTAGTTTTACCATAAGTTAATCTACGCATGCTTAAACTAGGATGTTAATTATTTTTATCATATGCTAGTCTATTGATTGGACCACTTAGGCTTGGAAGCCGAAGTGTTTATCGCTTACTTAGTTTAATTTGCTAAAATTATTAAGTAGGCGAAAAGATTTTAAAAGTCCTAATCACCCCCCCTCTAGGACTTAGCCATAATTATAATTTCTCCTTAAGCTTTCGCATGCGTATGCGTAGGGTGTCGTGTTAGACTACCCGACATAATTTCAATTGGTATCAGAGCAGGTTGCTCTTCAAGGACTTAACCGTCTAGAGTGAGATCCGATACCGGAGCACTATCATTATGTCTACCGAGATGAGAATATTGTCAACCGTCCACCATACTTTGACGGATCTAACTACACCTATTGGAAGGATAGAATGAGGATTTTTTTCCAATCCATCGACCGATCCGTATGGGCAGCAACATTAAATGGATATTCTTTGCCCACAGAACAAGTGGGCGTTGATGGTAAGATCATTGTCATTTCTAAAGATGATAAGAAATGGAATGACAATGAGAGAGCTCAATATGTGGCAAATGCTAAAGCTCTCAATGCGATTTGCTGTGCAGTTTCCCGGAATGAATTTCAGCGCATTCTCACATGCGCAACTGCAAAAGAAGCGTGGGATATATTTGAGGTAACCCACGAGGGAACTAGCACAGTAAGATGCTCGAAGCTTCAGCTCTTAACCACCAAACTTGAAAACATTAGGATGGAAGAGACTAAAACCTTCATAGAGTCTTGCAACTCCATATTTGCCTTGGGGGAAAGGGTTTTGGAAAGAAGGATATGTAGAAAAATACTTAGGTCCCTCCCGAAAAGATTCGGTACCAAGATAGTAGCCTTAGAGGAGTGTAGAGACATAGATAACATGAAAGTAGAAGAACTTATAGGTTCCCTACAAATTCATGAAGTACACTTTAGGGCCCCCTTTAAGAAGAAAGATGTCGCTTTGAAATCTTCACATAGACACTCGCATAGGTAAAAGAAAGTTAAGAGTGAGTCGTCCGAAGATAACGATGATGAGGATGATGATCTTAATAAAAGATTTAAGAGAATCCTCAAAGTTGATAGAGGGAGTAGCCGTGATAAGAAGGATAAGAAGGATGATAAACATAAAGGGAAATCATCCAGAAGCTTAAACACCTCGGCTTTGACAACCTCCATCATATTTGGATTTAGACGTCTCTGAGATTGTCTAGTTGTTTTAGCATTGTCCTCGAGGTGAATGTGGTGAGTGCAAACCGAAGTGTCTATCCCTTTGAGGTCCACTATTGTCCATCAAATGGCTCTTCTATGTTCTTTAAGCATGTTTATCAATTTCAACTCTTGGTCGTTTCCTAAGTAAGAGGCAATTACCACTGGGTAAGTTTCCCCTTGACCTAAATAAACATATTTAAGCTCTTTTGTTAATGGTTTTAGGTCAGGTGTTGGCGTTTGAATACTAGACAAAAGATGCATTGTTGTGGGTAGTGATAACTTTTCAAATTAGTGCCTCCGCTGGCTAATATTAACTATCGGCTTCTCACTACTCAATGCTTGCACTACCTCAGAGATAATGTGATCCTCTGAGTCCGTAAAGTGTGCTAAACATGTATCCAAAGTTTCAAGATTATCGAATTGAAGGAGCTCTTCTTCCTCCATAGATTCGATCATGTTTAGTTCATGGAGCTCATCATCCTCCTCCCCTTGCCTCTTGCTCATGTGGAACACATTCACCTTAAGTGTCATGTATCTAAAAGACAGCTTCATTACCCCATTCTAACAATTAATAATTGCATTTGATGTAGCCAAGAATGGGTGGCCTAAGATCACCGATATTTGAGTGCTAGCATTCATTACCGATTGTTTGTCCAAGACAATGAAGTCTACGTGGTAGTAGAACTTATCGACTTGGACCAAAACATCTTCAACCATCCATTTCGATACTCAAATGGATCTATCAGCAAGTTGCAATGTGGTTTTCGTGGGTTTTAAATCACGAAGACCCAATTGCTCATATACCGAGAATGAGATCAAATTCACGCTTGCCCCCAAGTCTAACAATGCACACTCAATCTGGTAGTCCCCAATGATGTAGAAGATTTTTGGACTACCGGCATCCATGTATTTTGGAGGGGTCTTGATGTAGAGCGGGTCGCCAATTATTTCATGGCCCAGATGGACCAAAAGAAGATCGGTCGGGGTCAAAAGTGATCCGAGCCATCAGGACCGTAAAACTGGTCGTATCTCGCAATCCAGAATGAGTTTCTGAACATATAATATATGATTTTAGGGTATCTCGAGTTGCTTTAGCCAACCTACCCCGCTATGTCGGGTTTCCCATGCCAAAATTGCGAGATTCGACCAAATCGACAGTCATTAGCCTAGTTTTATTTCAATAAACATAGTTATGATTGCTATTAAGTTATATTGCAAAGCATTCGAACACTCATTGCACAATATCACACAATAGAAAAGTAATTGCCATTGTCATTTCATTAACAAAAGTATGGTTAACATCTTTCAACACTGTATACATGAATGGTCAAAAAGTAAGGATCCTGGCAACTCATCTTCGAGAATATTCCTTCTTCTGAGAACTTTCTAATGATCTATTTGAGATCGAAAAGGCTATATCGAGCCAAGATCCTTCGAGGATAAAAATTCAATGGATTGGATCGGCTGTTTCTGATGCCTGTAAGTGGCTGAGTATCGGGTCCGATAGGTGCCTGTATATGTCAATTCCTGGTAAACGATAAGGATTGGTACCTTGTGAATGTTTAACTCAGCTATTTTATAGCATGAGTGCATTAGCTTTGCCTTAGTGTCTTCGAGATCGCGGTTGATTTCATTTAGGCATCGATTTCCAGCCAACAAGGCACTTCCTAGGGCTGAAAACGACTAAGTAGTGGACCTACTTGTGGTCTGATCGGGGTATTTAGTGAATACCGTTGATGATAGTCTTTAAACAGGGATGGATCATGTCCACGAAGATCGCAATGATACTGGATCCACTCTGGCATCAGTGTGATCGCATTTCGTTTCGCTCGATGTAAGTCGATTTTCGAGCTGACAGGGCACTTCCCGAGGTTGAAAATGACTAAGTATTGGACTTGTTGACCGCTTAATCAGGTTATTCGAGGGTCCTGAGATCGGATAACCTCATTGCGGTGCATGATTATGGTGTATCATGTTACGGAGAAGAGAAGTCTCTCTCTCGGAGTCGGTCAAATTCTACCCAATTCTCCTTGATTTCGACCGTTTTTCGCTCTTTCAGAGGGATTCCCGGGTTTGCAAATTTGGTTAAGTGTTGGTCATTTTAGATTAAATCATTGATTTAGGCCATTTATCATTGACCGTTGGAGAATCTGATCCGTTGGATGGATAAAGATTGTCGATGTGTGTCCAAAAACACTGACGCGATGGAGAGGCAGGCCAGATCGAAAGCGGGCCAAACGAAGGAAAGTCCCACCTCCCTATGACCGTCCAGGCTCATGTCAGAGAGGGTATGGATGCATGTTGCATGGAGGTGAGCGCATCTGCCCCCCTCCTCTCCTAAGCGCATGTATACCAGAAGTCAGGCGCATGTGGCCTAGGGTTGAGCGCATGTCTCCCCTTTTCAGGCACATGTTGCCAAATTTAAGTGAAAATAAGAAGGCAGATCTCCTTCGGGCGCATGTTTCTTTACACATGTGCCTGACTACTTGGGGTAGGCACATGTGGATTTGCAACTTAGTGATATTTTTGAATTTTTAGGGGGGCTAAGGGAGTGGGCGCATGTGGCCTCCGCATGTAGTCTAGCATGTGGCCTCCACATGTAAGTTCGACTATTGCCTCCGACTGTTCCGAACTTAGAGAGTTTTCTGGATTTTCAAGCTCCGACTGTATCCTTTTTTGGTGGGATAAATCCCTTTCCGGCAAGGGATTCCAGCGAGGGAATCCACTCTGATGAGGGGATCCGACGAGGGAAGACAGGGCAAGCGCATGTTACCTCTTGCGTTGCTTTGATGTTATCTGAAGATGATCTCTCTTTTCTATCATCAAGAGCTTACTATTTATAGTATTCTAAATGAATCTGGGTTTAGACCAGCGGATACTTCAAGCGCATGCATTTCCAGGAGGATTCTCGGGCATATGTCCCCCTCCAACTGTACCTGGCACATGTGGTTGGCGCATGTGTCCCTACCCCGGGCGCATGTCTCCAAATTGGGTTTTTCGAGAAGAAATGCATCCGACTGTTGGCTCCTGCATATAGGCCCCGCATGTAGGCTCTCACATATAGGCTTCGCATGTAGGCTTCGCATGTTCCCAGACTTAGATTATTTTGCAATCTTCAAGCTTCGACTGTCTAGAGGATAGGTACCTTTTTGGAGGTCAAAGTCATTGACGCCAGGGCATTTTAAGCCTCTCATCAGGCTATCAAATGAACGGGATGGGGTACGGATGATCAACTACCATGAATTTTGGTAGTTCCTTCCCAATTTGGAACCTCCGGATCGGCTCTTTGTATTGGAAATTGTTCCGTGAAGCGCGCACACAAAAATGCGCATCGTAAGACATTCAAACTTATAGGTTAAGGTTTTAAGGCATTTTGGATCATTTGGCGGTGAACCGCATGTCCAATTCCACTCTGAAATGGTACTTGTAGGCTTTCAGACCCTTTCGATCAGTTCCAAATAAGGGTGAAATGCATTTCGAGGTGCGCAGGTAAAGATATGCGTCGCGTGACTTCAAAAATTATAGTTTAAGGGTTTTAGGGCATTTTGGATCATTTGGCAGTGACTAGCATGTCGAGTTTCGCTCCAAAATGACATTTGTAAATTTTGGTCACGGCTACATGTTAGGATTGCGCTGGTATTTTTTAGATATTCCTAATCTTGAAACTGGTCTAAATCGTCGTAGATGGACCGCTGAACGTTGTTTTATAATGGGTGTAAATTTGAGCCCCAACAAGTACCCCCCCTGGTATGCTGCATTGGATGCTTACGTCATGCCAGTGCAGTGCACCGGTTCCCCCAGGCTCAAGTATAAATAGTTGACTCACCGAGTCATTTTTCATTTTCTGAGTCAAGAAGACAAGTTGCTTTGAGGTGAGAGAGCTTTTCTTCAGGTCATGGGCGCATGTGTCCCCAGTGTGGGCGCATGTTCACTTCCGACCATTTTTCGATGAGGGGATTTCATAACCTAGGCGCATGTGAGAGTGTTACAGTTGTTAGGGCGCATGTACTAGGCACATGTATATCTGGACATGCGCCCAGCGTCTCCTCCAGACTTAGAATTTTTCAAAAACTTGTAGAGACAAGTACATGTTACCTTTTCTATTGGATGTGGGCGCATGTGCAAGGGCACATGCGCTTGGCATACTTCGCCATGGACTTGCACTCCCCCTCCTTTTGAGTTGGGCGCATGTGGGAGTGCATATGTGCCTGGGCCTTCATGTACTGAACCTGTATTTTCTAAATTTGTAGGCTAGGCGCATGTGAGAGGCCACATGCACCTGAGGCACCTCCTTGGGCACATGTGGTCTCACTACTTGGTCAAATTCTGGATTTTGACGCCTCTTTCGCCCTTAGTGAAGAACTCACATATCTGGCTCTATTTTGGATCGAATTCGATGCCGTCTGCGGCCAAATTGCTTAAAACTCGAACATGATTGGAACTTGGTACCTTGGGCCTATAATATGCTGCACGTTTTGGTCTTTTACGGCCTACGACTGTCTATTTTAGGCAGGTTCGAAATATATTTGTCAGACTCGCTCATAGCGCTCTGAATGCATGCGAAGTTTTTGTATGCAAACAATTGTGTGTATATGATGTTGGGATTGCTTCTTGTCTTTGCCCAATGCTTGTGACATGTGTGTGCTTATTTGTCAGATGCGCGCTTGAATTCTGTTACTCCCATGTTTTTTATGGGTCGTGATTTGATTGTGTGTGCAATTCATGATTGGATTATGAGATTTGTTTATGATGCGTACCTTATTGTGTTGCTTTGTTGCATGCAATGGAGCTTTCTCCTGATGTTTCCTTGTTTGCGTGTCGCAGCAAATCATGGCAGAAATGATGAGATTTTATAGTGAAGCTTCCAGGTCGTAAGTCTCTGGTCCCTCATTTCCGCAACACGGGAAGAAGAGGGTGGCTGAAGATACTGTCGATCCATCTACAGCAAAATGTTGTTTGCGCTTCTCTGTGACAGTTGATCCTGAAGTGAAGGATTTCTCTGGTCATATTAAGCAGCTTCCCCATGAGGTGTTACTGTATATTTATGTGGATAAAATTGCATCTGAGCCTCCGACGCAAGGCACTGAAGAAGAATGGTCCTCCTGGTATTGTCAGCTTATCGGTGCTCTGAGTGTCGTCGAGGCAGGTCCTTCTAGTTTGCTTGCCCAACATCCCTAGGATAATCAAGAAGTTTAGAAGAAGAAGAGGAGACATAATCGAGGTAAGAAACCGACTGAGGCAGTCGGTCAGGAGGAGCAGTCGACACAGCTCGTCGATATGAAGAATGACTAGATGAAGATTGGTTGGGATAGAAACCAAATCATCGTGACGTGCGATTTCTTCATCGTGAACCCCTACAACAACCGAGTCATTAGGCATGAGAAAGCTCTTATGAGGCACCGACCCCTCCCGAGCATCGAGCCATCCCACTTTCAAGGCCCTTTTCAATTCTACGGGGTTGGAAGGTGGACATCTGTTCTTGAGCAGTGGTTGACTACCTTACTGGTCGACGATGGGAGAGAATGGCGGGTAGGTCTCCCAAGAGAAATGGTTTTCCTTGCGCCAACTTGTGGTCCTCACACTTTTTATCCAGCCCATTATTTTGAGACAATTCAGCAAAGGTTTCGGCATATGGACAGGACGATGATGTGGGTGACAAGAAGTTTCCATACACGAGGTCATCTGAAAGAGCGAGTTGGTTATGAGTCGTGGGAAAAAGAGATTTTGGTTCGTCACGATAGGGTTTTGAAGCAAGTCGGCCTGTATCAGGCTATCAATGTAAGCTTTGGGCATTTCTTTTGTGATCTAACAATCCTTCAGAGCTTCTTGAGTTACTGGTCTTCTGTTACCAATTCATTTTATTTTCCATATGGGGAGATGAGCATAACTTTATGGGATCTCCGGATTATGGTTGGCTTACCCGTAATAGGAAAATATTAAGAGGAATACGTCCTAACTGATGAAGTGTTGTCTTCGTCTTGGTTCAAAAGTCCTCGAGATGCTTACCATTCAGAGTCTTATCTGAAGTTATTCGCCAAGTTATCGTAGTTCAACAATATTACAAAAATTCATTACGATGACTGGTTGATCTACTTCAGCCAGAGGATGAAGTAATATTTTTTTCGACCTTCTTTTTACTTCGTGTTTTATATGCCTTTAATTTCTTTGCTTCTGACGTGGAACTTTCTTTCTTTTTGAAGCATTGATTACGAAGAATATGGAATCCCACAAGAAGACCAACTTGTGATGAAGGAATGTTTCAAACATAAATTCCGCAATCCGAATGAGCTTACACCAACTTGTGAACTAGCGAGCTTCTAAGCTTACTGGTTGTCGGTAGTTGTGTTGCCTAGCTCCAAGGGTGCTAATGGGGTCAAGGTTTCTTGCTTTATCATGGTAGGAGCTCTTGCAAATGGCCATCTATATTCTTTAGCACCGCCGGTGTTATGCAGTCTATATAGGGCTTTCGGCAATATTGCCAGTAACAAAGATCAACCTGGGCAAGGGATGAACGTGGCTTATTGCCCATGGCATTTTTCTACGAGTGGTTGGGTGTCTACTTCCCGTGGACATATGGAATAGATCTCTTCCAATATCTCCACCCCAATCATGCACCTCTTTATCGCTACAAAAAACTTGAGATGATAGCACAATCATTTGATTGGATAGCTTCGAAAATCGGCAGTTGGGTGGATATTTGCTTCTACCACTTTCCTGTTTCTAAACGTCGAAGAGGATCAAGAAGTCGCTGATGATGAGCGTTCTGTGAATAATCTTGATAGGGAGTTCTTGGTGTTTATTGGCCCTACTTCACTACCATTGCGCGGAGGAATAGAGTTCTGGCAGGAGCATTATTACCCCAGCCGATTTGTCAGGCAATTCGGATATGATCAGGGTGTTCCGATAACGTTACCGAATGTAACCAAAGTAGAGCGGGCATACGACACCGGTGCTGCTCACTGGGAGTGGATATGGCATCAACTTCTAATGACTCGAACGGGCGCGAGGTTCATGCTTCCTGGCCTTTATCGGAAGACTGGCAGTCCTTATGGCTGGTTGAGATGGTGGGTGCATTAGTATGCTCTGATCCAAAACAACAGTTCTATTAATGATCCAATCTACATTCCTCCTCTGAGGCTGATAGAGGTCCTCGCTGATGGATTGGGTTATTTTAGAGAGCAGATTGAAGCGTATCTATCGTCAAGTATTAGGCATAAGATTTCTCTAAGTGTGTCAATTGACCGTCGTAAGGAGGATACGGCATTAGACGGCTGGCATACTTTCGAAGTACCTTTGGTGAGATGGTCACAAGAAGTCAGGTTCACACATCTTCTGATGGTTGAAGGTGATAAGGATGACAATCAGTTAATTATGAAGAGGACCCGACAATGACTGAGCCGGCGAATGAAATACTAGACCATATCGGCGTGAGAGAGCAGGTCAGGCAGATTGGAGAAGATAATCTGCAAGGGACCACTATGTCGTTGAATGACACAACTGTGTTCGTAGCCTCTGGTGCTTCTAATGTTGAGGGTATGGCAAAGGTGCCAACGTCGATTGAGGTAATTAATGCTGATAGTAACACTATTGAATCTTTGGTCATGACTTCGAAGCTACCGACTGAGATAGCTGAGTTATTCGTTGACACGATGGCACACGTTGTGGGTCCCTTAGAACCTGTTGCTAACTCATCTCTGGCCCCTGGTAGCGCTCTTTTATAACTTCTTGATATATTCTTTTTTCTGCATTTATCATTTCATTATATGCTCACCATGTTTTTTCACCGCAGTTAATATTGATTCTGGTGTTGTTGTTCATGAAGCGTTTGATGTTCCTTGTTTCGATCATTTGGATTGTTTCGGGCGGAGCATATTGAGGGGTTTTTTATCGAGTATCTAAAAAACGCTAGCTGATCCACATGAATGGCATATATTGGGTGCTGAAATGAAAGTGTTGGAGGCTTGCATTGGAGTGATAAGACCTAATGCACTCGTGATTGTCGATCATATTTCTTCATTCGAAAGCTCCGTCACGAGGGTAGTAGTTGTTGAACGTGCCGAGCCAGACCCTGTTATTAAAGGGTAATGGAAGATTGTGGATTCTCTGGGACCTGTAGTAGAGCATCATATGCGATCAACGATGGATGCATAAGCGTCTTCTCAAAGTAATAAGACACAACATAAGGGGTGTCTGGATCATCTGGCTAAAATCAATGTCGAGATTAAGTACTTACAGGAAAAGAAAATAGTTGTGGGCTTCGAGGCTGCTCGTCTTGAGTCAGTAGTTGCTCAGGATCAAATAATTGTTATAAGGCTTGAAAGTGAGAGTGAAGCGGTGCACAAACAGCTAGAATATTTGACCACTGAGCTCTATAATGTTCCCGATCTTGCGTTGATATTATCCAAGGCGAAGTCGTCGATGGAAGCTTCCAGGGTGGCTGTGACCAAGTTGATATCAGGATATCTGGAGAAGCTGTGATCTTTACTTTTGATATTCTTCTTGCAATTTTTGATGTATAGAAACGATCATGGGGCTTCATCTTGACTAGATTTTATAATTGTTGTAATCGATGTCAGGGATCCTTGCTTTTTGACCATTCATGTATACGGTGTTGAAAGATGTGAACCATACTTTTGTTAATGAAATGACAATGGCAATTACCTTTCTATTGTGTAATATTGTGCAATGGGTGTTGGAATGCTTTGCAATATAACTTAATAGCAATCATAACTATAATGAATGGTGATATTAAATATTTGCGATAATTAATATAGAATGAAATGAAGAGAGTGATACTTCCCTTTGTTGTCGATCTCAGGATGTCTTGGGTTTCCAGATCTGGGGTATGCTCACGTCGTAAGTGGATATTTTCTGGCCTGCCCCCAGTCATTTCTTCCTGCAAACTTGAGTTCCTTGTTATGTACTAGGGCTTGGCCCCAATCATCTTCTTCTATAAGCCTGAGTTTCTCATTACATATATTGGCGCTTGCCGCTAGTCGTCTTCTTCTATAAACCTGAATTTCTCATCATATATTGGGGCTTGCCCCCGGTGTATTTAGCTCTTCGTTTTGCGCTGCCGTCTTCTTCTGATAAAAGATGTCCTGTGCTTTAGAAATCCACCTAGAATACCCGTCTGATCATAATCTTTAATCGAATATTCTTGTTGTGGAATTATTCATAAGAGAAAGTCACCGATATTCTCAAAGCAAAGTGATACATAATAGAATGCCCTAATCATCTTCGTATATATATAGCCATAAAGCAATGTGATACATAAAGCCATATGTATATATATAGGAGATTCCTGGTTCTGACTTGTCCTCATATTGAATAGAAGAACATCACAATGATGATGAGGAGATTCACTATAAAATACGAACGCCGAATATATAGTGAGACATTCTGATCATCTTCATGTAAGACCAAGTGCGTATGTATAAAGATATAATAGAATATCCCGGTCATCTTCATATAAAACCCTACGTATAAGAGACCATCATCCCTGGATTTCTTTCTTAGGTTTATCCCGGAATGCTTTCTTCTCTCTTCATATAAGACCATATATATATAAGATCTACGACTCTTAATTGCTCTCATATAGAGTAGAAGAACGCCAGAATGTCATAATGATAACAAGAAGATCATGATGAAATAATAATATAAAGACATTGCATCTCATGCGGATCTTCTATAGAATACCATCCTCTTATCAGACTGGATTGATTTGAAAATTCTTAAAGGGATCTAGTGCAGTTCAATTGCATATCCGAGAGGCTATATGGTTCAGTTTATCCTCGTAACCTGGAGGTTGTATGGTTTAGTTTATCCTCGTAACCTGAAGGTTGTATGGTTTAGTTTATTTTTGTAACCTGGAGGTTGTATGGTTCAGTTTATCCTCGTAACCTGGAGATTGTATGGTTTAGTTTATCCTTATAATCTGGAGGTTGTATGGTTCAATTTATCTTCGTAACCTGGAGATTGTATGGTTCAGTTTATCCTCATAACCTGGAGGTTGTACGGCAGGAATATTTTAGGAATCTTTTGAGAATCTTTTGGCTTAGTTTGAACCAATAGCCAGGGGTATTATTTACACCTATGAAGAGTTGATCGACTTTGTGCCCATACAGAGTTCGACGAGGTTTTCGCTTATGCAGAATTCAATGACTTTGTGCCTATACAGAGTTCGGCGAGGTTTGCGCTTATGCAGAGTTCAGCAACTTTGTGCCTATACACAGTGTGGCGAGGTTTGCGCTTATGCAGAGTTCAACGACTTTGTACCTATACAGAGTTTGGTGAGGTTTGTGCTTGTGCAGGGTTCAAAGACTTTGTGCCTATACAGAGTTCGGCGAGGTTTGTGTTTATGCAGGGTTCAGCGACTTTGTGCCTATACAGAGTTCGATGAGATTTACGATTATGCAGGGTTTAGCAACTTTGTACCTATACAGAGTTCGACGAGGTTTGCGCTTATGTAGGGTTCAACGACTTTGTGCCTATATAAAGTTCGGTGAGGTTTGCGCTTATGCAGAGTTCAGCGACTTTGTGTCTATACAGAGTTCGACGAGGTTTACGCTTATGCAGAGTTCAACGACTTTCTGCCTATACAGAATTCAGCGAGATTTACGCTTATGCAGAGTTCAGCGATTTTGTGCCTATACAGAGTTTGGCGAGGTTTGCGCTTATGCAGAATTCAACGACTTTGTGCCTATACAGAGTTCGGCGAGGTTTGCGCTTATGCAGATTCCAGCGACTTTGTGCCTATACTGTCTTCATTCCGACTGAAGTTATTTTCCTATCTTCAGTCTTCGTCGGTGATCTGCTCCTCTGAACCACTTGCCAGCCGGCTTCAGGGATCGCTGCTTTCGTCGCTGCGAGGTGAGGAAGTAGAACCCTCTAGACGCCAGGAAGATCATCGTAGTTACCATTGTAGTTTTGATGATTAATTTTTTTCTATATTTCTACCTTTCTGTCTTTTTGTCTTTCTCTTTTTCTCTCTGCAGTCATACACGCATTAGAGTATTCCGCAGTTTTGAAAAGGAGAGGAGGTGCGACTTTACCAATCGCGATACGACTTAATGATAGAAAAAATGTACGAGCATGAATCATATGCATGCCACAAGAAGTTTAGAAGTTCTTTTTAGAAAAATTTCCATAATTTCGAATTTCTTTTGCCTTAAAGATGAAGGGAAGAACGTTCCCATTAAGAGTCACCAGTTTGGTGCCCGTGAAGGCGCGGAACATTTCTCATTGCGGTATCCTTTCCACGTACACATCAGTGTCTACAAATGATTTATCTTAGAATATCCATTTACTCAGAAATAACCAAGGATTTTGGTATTGTTCGATCCCCATCAGAGTTGCCAGTTTGTTAAAAATAGAAAAATGCTCAAAAGGGCAGTTCTTCCCGTGTTTCATTGTTCTAGGGAATTCTGAGTATAGAGACATTCGTAGACAATCATAAGCAATCACAAAGTACATAAGAGAGAAGATACCGTAAGGTGAATTTTATTTCAGAGATTCTGAGATCTTTTACATTCTAGGCTGTGAACTGGTCACGAACCCTTAATTACATCAATGGATGATCATCCTTAATTAAAAGGCAAAAGTAAATGAATGTATGCATCATAGATAAGTTAAATAAAGCATTAAGAGAGCATAAATGTAAATGAAACAAATCACAAACAACACAAAGATTTTTACATGGAAACCCTTGAGGGAGAAAATCACTGCACAAAGCGACAAGATTCTACTATGAATATAGTTATACAATAGATAGAATATTAGAGAGAAATCCCGAATAGATCGAGCAAGTAATTTAAATCATTAAGGATTATGGTCTTGAGTTCATGGTTGTATAGACCTATTTATTTTCTTGTTATGGACTGAGCCACGTTTTTAGACAAGTCGAATGTCTATGTCCCATTTTCTTTCAGATTGTCCAGGTTGAAGGACTGTTAGGATTTTATCAAGTGGTGCAACTTTGGGTCATTGACCTCTGGAATACACGAGCATCGAATGTTGGTTGACACGACCCAAGGCCCGCACCCGTATTTTTATGACGGGTGACCTTAGGAAGGCACTCCGCAACTACCTCATCACCTCAACCGACGGACCCGTTGTCGATGGGTAGGACATCGACTGTCTTTTTCATAATGGCAATCCATAGTAGGATATTTTGAGTGTTTATTTGAACTCTTTTATTTGTGGTTTCTTGTGGTAACCATAATCCCTTAGGTTTAGCCTCAGACCTTTATCCGGGATGAATAACTTTGTACAATAAAGTAAATATGTTCATTCTTAAAGTCTGGTGACTCATCTTCGAGAATATTCCTTCTTCTGAGCACTTTCTGATGATCTGTTTGAGATCGAATAGGCTATATTGAGCCAAGATCCTTCGAGTATTCAAATTTAATGGATTGGATCGGCTATTTTTGATGCTGTAAGTGGCTGAGTATTAGGTCCGATAAGTGCCCGTATATGCCAATTCCTAATAAACGATAGGGATCGGTACCCTGTGAATGTTTAACTCAGCTGTTTTATAGCATGAGTGCATTATCTTTGCCTTAGCGTCTTCGAGATCACGGTTGATTTCATTTGGCATTAGTTGATTTCCGAGCCAACATGACACTTCCCAGGGTTGAAAATAACTAAGTAGTGGACCTATTTGCAGTTTGATTAGGGTATTTACTGGATACCGGCGATGATCGTCTTTAAACAGGGATGGATCATGTCCACGAAGATTACAATGATGCTGGATCCACTCTGGCGTCAGTGCGATCGCATTTCAGTTTTGCTCAACGTAAGTCGATTTTCGAGCTGATAGGAAACATCCCAAGGTTGAAAATGACCAAGTACTGGGCCTGTTGACCACTTAATCAGGGTATTTGAGGGTCCTGAGATCAGATAACCTCGTTACGGTGCATGATTATGGTGTATCATGTTACAAAGAAGAGAAGTCTCTCTCTTAGAGTCGGTCAAATTCCACCCGATTCTCCTTGATTTCGGCCATTTCCGCTTTTTTGGAGGGATTGCCGGGTTTGGAAATTTGGTTAAGTGTTGGTCATTTTGGATTAAATCATTGATTTGGGCCACTTATCATTGACCGTTGGGGAATCTAATCCGTTGGATGGATAGATATTGCCGGTGTGTGTCCAAGAACACTGGCGCGATGGAGAGTGGGCCAGATCGAAAGCGGGCCACAAGACGGAAGGTCCCACCTCCTTATGACTGTCCAGGTGCATGTTGCATGGAGGTGGGCGCATGTGCCCCCCTTCTCTCCTGAGCGCATGTATGCCAGAAGTCAGGAGCATGTGGCATTGGGTTGAGCGCATGTCTCCCCTTTTCAGGCGCATGTTGCCAAATTTAAGTGAAAGTAAGAAGGTAGATCTCCTTAAAGCGCATGTTGCTTTGCACATGTGCCTGACTCCTTGGGGTAGGCGCATGTGGATTTACAACTTAGTAATATTTTCAAATTTTCAAGGGGCCAAGGGAGTGGGCGCATGTGGACTCTACATGTGGTATCCGCATGTGGCCTCCGCATGTATGCTCCGACTGTTCCAAACTTAGAGAGTTTTCTGGATTTCCAAGCTCCGACTGTATCCTTTTCCGGTGGGAGAAATTCATTTTCGGCGAGGGAATCCACTTCGACGAGGGGATCCGACAAGGGAAGACAGGGCAAGCGCATGTTACCTCTTGAGTTGCTTTGATGATGTCTGAAGATGATCTCTCTTTTCTATCATCATGTGCTTACTATTTATAGTATTCTAAATGGATCTAGGTCCGGACCAACGGATACTTCAAGCGCATGTATTTCCAGGAGGATTCCCGGGCACATGTCACCCTCTGACTATAGCTAGCGCATGTGTCCCTACCCCATGCACATGTCTCTAAATTGGGTTTTTCGAGAGTTTTTCGGGAAGAAATGCCTCCGACTGTAGGCTCCCGCATATAGGCTCTGCATGTTCCCAGACTTAGATTATTTTGCAATCTTCAGGCTTCGACTGTCCAAAGGACATGTACCTTTTTGGAGGTCAAAGTCATTGACGCCAGGGCATTTTAAGCCTCTCATCGGGCTGTTAAATGAACAGGATGGGGTACGGATGATCAACTACCATGAATTTTGGTAGTTCCTTCACAATTTGGAACCTCCGAGTCTACTCTTCGTATAGGAAATCGTTCCGGGAAGCGCACACACAAAAATACGCATCGCAAGACATTCAAACTTACAGGTTAAGGTTTTTAGGGCATTTCAGATCATTTGGCAGTGACCCAAATGTCCAATTCCAATCTGAAATGGTACTTATAGGCTTTCAGACCTTTTCGTCAGCTCTAAATAGGGGTGAAATGCATTTCGAGGTGTGCAAGTAAAGATATGCGTCACGTGACTTCGAAACTTGTAGTCTAAGGGTTTTAGGGCATTTAGGATCATTTGGCGGTGACCCGCATGTCCAGTTTCGCTCCAAAACGACATTTATAGATTTTGGTCATGGCTATGCATGTTAGGATTGCACCGGCGTTTTCTAGATATTCCCAATCTCGAAACTGGTCTAAATCGTCATAGATGGACCGCTGAATGCTGTTTTATAATGGGTTTGAATTTGAGACCCAACATATATAAGGCCATATATACATATCGGAGATTCTTAGCCTTGACTTGTTCTCATATAGAGTAGAAGAATACCATAATAATGATGAGGGGATTTATGATAGAATACGAAAGCCGAATATATAGTGAGACGTTATGATCATCTTCATATTGGACCATGTGCGTATGTATAAAAGATCAATAATAATAAAGTGTCCTGGCTATCTTCATACAAAACCATATGTATAAAAGATCATCAACTCTGAATTGCTTTTTCTATTAAGCAAAGGGATGCCAAGATACTGGGATAATAATAAAAGAATCTGTGACGAAGATATGATAATATGAAAATGTTGTGCTTCGACATTCTTTGACTATAATACCTATCATAAAGAGAGGCTATACGAACATTTTATATTAATATGTGTAACGGTGAGATATGAGTGGGTGCGTGCATGAGTAGAAAATGTAGTGTACAGATGAAATAGATGCATGAATGAGCATAAGTACACCCCTATCTACTTTATAGTATGTCAAAGTTGCTCACAGGCATTCATGACTATTCAAGTTCAAGAAACGGAGTCTTTAAGCGAATGTTTTTCCTAGGTCATATCTATTGGAACCGTACTGTTTAGGGCTCTCTCTGGCTCTTCAATCTTCAAACTGATGGTGCCCTTGACTTATTGTCCTTTGTACCTTTCCCTTTAGGATGAAGCATTGCTCAATCTTATGGTCTATGCATCTGTGATATTCGCAGTCATTCGCACGCCCCACTTCAGCTGGCCGAACAAGTTCTAGGAGTTGCAATTCTCCTTTTTCGATTAACTACTCCATAATTGGGACAAGGTCCTCAACATCAAACGTATACAGTCCATTCTTTCTGTCTTGCTCACTGACTGCTATGTGCTACGACCTTTGAGGCTCTTTGCTCTTGTCTTGTGTCTTCATTACACTGATTTCCACCTCATGCCCTAGATTCGGTTGCTTTTGGCTCCTAGGGTTCTTCCTTGCGTCAACCCCTGTCTTCTTTCCCGTTTTATGTCTCGACCTCTTTCCTTGGGACCGTGTCTTCGAAACGGACTGCTTTACCATGCGAACCTCTGCAACCGGGTTATGAAGGGTGAAAGAGATGCTGCTTAGCAGCTCGTATGGGATTGTGAGTCCAAATCCAGGATACGCGCATTTGTTTGTTCAGGATGGGCCTGCTGTCTCATTGTAACTGGTTCTTGTACTCCCCCAAGTGATTCTTCTTCCAACTGTCAGACAGGCGGAGCTATACCGAGGGTTGCATTCTGTGAGATTAAGGAGGCTAAAACATCCTGAACTTCTCCCATCTTCCTGGATAACTCTCTGTGGGCTTGGACCAATTCACTGATCTGCTCTTGGATCGTTAACAGATCAACATCTTGTCTTGTCAGCTCTCTTTCTTCAATGGCTTGCACCATCGCGACTTGCACCGGTCTTTCGTTGTGAATCGGTGGTATCGTGGGCGCTATCGACACTACGACTGACGTACCCTAACTAGTCTCTTCTGTTTTTAGCTTAATAGTTCCCTGGTTGATTTGTCTCTTTACTTTACCTTTCAAGATGAGGCATTCTTTTGTCTCATTTCTCAAGATCCGATGATACTTACAATAATTGGGGGCATCCACTTACCCTACTTCATCTGGTCGGATCGGTTCTGACAATTGCAGCTCCCCTTCTTCGACCAATTGCTCCATTACCGGAACAAGATCTTCTAGGTCAAACGAATAATGCCCGTTTGCTCTACCCCGTCTGATGATTGTCATCTTTCTCGGTCCTAATAATGGACAAGATGCATTCACCACATTACACACTATGTATAGTGGTTTAACGATCAGTTTACTCCACTTCCAGTTCAAGTACTCAACTCCTTTGAGCACATCAGCATTCACTATCGGAGGTTTTAAATGAGGTTCACCTCTTAACCTTTACAACCTACAGAAGGTCTATTCCTACACAAGGATCCTCAAATCCTACACAAGGACAATGCACGTATTCTCCCGTGTCGGAGGCCTACACAAGGACTTCCATGTCCTACACAAGGATACACATGTCCTACTCAAGGACAACTCTAAGATTAGGTCACAATCTCTAGACCTCAATCTCAACGAAAAGGGGGAATCAAACAATAGACTCTATAAGCTTAAACACTTATAAGATATGAGCCTCGATTCAGCACAATTGAGTAGCTTCAGCTTCCACGAATTCTTCAGCTCCTCTCTAAGCTCCCACGATCACCTGCCAATGCATATGTTGTTCCTAAACTAATGTTCGGTAGGTAGGAGGAGGTGTTGGAGTTCCCTTTACCTATTCAATGTAATGGTAATGATAGGAAGTACTAACTTATTCAGTGGCTATTGATGACCAAAGGATTCAACAAGATGGGTTAGGTCAGCCATGAATACCTCGCTTGAGTTCATACTTCAAACCGACCTTTGAATGCTCATTGAAGTGTCATAAATCACTTAGTTTGAATGATGAACTCTAAGCAATGATGAGCAAAGAAAGTTAGATAATTCTCTTAATTGCCCCTTTCAATGCTCTCAATGGGTATGCAAAGAATGCCATTAAAGGCCTCAAGATATGCCTTTATAAAGGCCCAAAAACGAGCTCCAACGGATATAAAACGGTCACAATCTGACCTGCCTCAGACCCCCTCCGGCCGGCCAAATTTGAGGTCCGACCTGTCAGCAGGCCAGCCCCAAGACTGGTCGGGTAAAAGGACCTTAAGCCATAAAGCTTGCTGGACATGTTTTGCCATGTTCGGTCGGATAGTCCATCCGACCTGCTGTTCGACCGGTCGGGCTTCCTATCTTTTTCCTTTAAATCTTGCTGGAGAGATTTTAGCATGTTCGACTGGTCAGCCGTCCGGTTGGATAGGGCAGTCTACCTGCTATTCGACCTGTTGGCCGGCAAGTTGGCAGACCTGTCTGCCTTAAACCATTTGTGTAAGTTTGCTGGACAGGATTTTGTCCTGACCGGCTAGTCGGTTGGCATGTTCTAGACTTGTTTTAGGCTAAGTTTTACCCTCCCATAGGTGCACTACTAACAATGATTTTCTTTTGTTTTTCTAATGTTTTGTACCTAGGTAACAAGGGTCCAAGCCTGATCAACTTGACCTCCAAACCTTAGATCGAATGGCCAAGAATGAATGCGATTAGAATGCCATTAACAGGGTGTTTTGGGATCCTATGGGCTGTCTATATGCAACTTACCTTCTGAGTTTGTTTTGGCTTGAACTTGACTGTGGAAAGCTACTTCAGTCTTCAAGTTATAAGTCTTCAATCTTCATTGGGGCTCACAAGACTCGACTAACTTAAACAATCACGGAATTGACAATACGATGCGCGAATTAGTGCACTAACAATTGGAGATCATGGGAAGTGAAGGAGAGCATCGTGGAGCATCCACAACTCCGCCAACTTCAGATTTTTCTAGTTTTTCATGTTTTTCTTTTGATTTTAGTTGTAGCATGATGATGCTTGGCTAGAACCTCTTCGCTAAGGCTAAGAGGTGAAGCTCGTAGCTAGTTTTCATGTAGAATTGGTTTAATTCAAGTACCTTTACTTAAAGTTCGGATTTTTAAGTTTTAGTTTGAATAAAGTTGGTATTTTTGGATGTTTTTTTAGAGTTCATGTGCTTCAGACATGGGTTCCTTGCAATTCTCTGAGATCATCACATTTGGATTGATTATATTCAAATTGTAGTAACCCTAGAGCATACGATAATCTCTTGGTATGGTTGTTACTTCGAAGGCTATATGTTTGAATTCTATGTGCTTCATTAGAACTAGAATCCTATTTTCTGACTTAAGTGGGATTGTTTGTGTTTGAATACTTAATCTTCCAACTAGATGAGAGATAGAACTTCGAATCTAGTTGTATTTATGCTTCGATGAACGAATTCACATGGAACTACTACAAGTGGATCCTTGAGGTCTTAGTTTCATTAATTAACAATTTTTATAAAAGTTACTGTTTTTATTTAGTTTTTAAAATCAAACTTCAAAATTGCTGAATTTGAAGTTTTTAGAATGGTTTGAATTGGTTTACCCTAATTCTCTGTGGATCGACCTTGGTCTTACTGAGTTATTATTACATCTCAAGCCTTGCACTTAAGGCGAGCGAACAAGTTTTTAGCGCTGTTGCCGGGGAATCTAAGTTAAAACGGTTCTAAATTGTTTTAGTAACTATAGAATTATAAGTAGTTAGGTATTACTGTTTTCCTATGACTAATTTATTGATTTTCTCGAACTAATAAGTTTACTTTGTTTTGTGGGAAATTCTTTTAGTTCAAGCTAATCGGGTAACATCTTTCTAACTTAGAGCTTTTTTTAAGTTTTACAGATTTTTTAGTTTTTTCCAGATTTTTGTTTTAGGATTTAGGTTTAGGTTTAGTTCAGAATTTTTGTTTGCGTGGTTTATGTCTCGTTGGGAATGTGACCACACAAGCCATCTCCAAACCAAATGTGGTTTAGTTAGACCACTCTCCTTCCAAAGACAAGTTAGAAAATACATTAAACTTTGTGAAAGTTCAGGGAGCATGGATCAAACACCATTAAGGAAAACTCCCCTTCCTACTCCAACTACAAACGTAAATCAAGAGGGAGTAGGTGAGAATGAGGTGCACAATGCTCCTCCAATGAGAGCTCTACGTGATTAGTTATAACCCGCCCATGTTACCACACCTTCGTCCATGTTTTTCCCAAACAATGCAAGAATAATTGATATTAAGCCGAGAGTAATTCAACTTCTACCTAAGTTTCATGGGCTAGATTCGGAGAGCCCATATCTACACCTAAAAGAGTTTGATGAGGTAGTTGCTACTTTACAATATAACAATGTGACAGAGGACATAGTGAAATTAAAGTTATTCTCTTTATCTTTGAAGGAAAGAGCCAAAACATGGCTTCACTCTCTAAGACCAAGGTCAATTGGGGCATTAATTGGGATGGCTCAGGAGTTTTTGAAAAAAAACTTCCTGGCTCATAAAACCAACACCCTTCGATTAGCCATAATGAATTTTTTCTGTCAAAGAGAGTGAAACTTTCTTTCAAAGTTGGGAGAGATACAAGGACCTCCTACTTGCTTGTCCACATCATAGCTATGAGATATAACGAATCATAAGCTTCTTCTATGAAGGATTGAACTCGAATATGCGCCAATTCGTAGAGATAATGTGTAATGGCGAGTTCATGAGCAAAGATCTTGAGGATACATGGAGTTATCTAGATATGTTGGCTGAGAATGCCCAAGATTGTCTTACAATTCCTTCATTTCAAGAGGTGTTATAAGAGTAAGCAAATGCCGCATATGGGTATCAACGACCTTTCAATGGACCGATAGGAAATACATATAACTCTACTTGGAAGAATCATCCAAATTTCAGTTGGAGGAATGGTCTTACGGCCAATCCTACTAACTCTCAAGGAGGGCTACCCACGCAAAACATGGCCCCACCTCAATTCTCAATGGAGGACACCTTAAAGGTGTTTATGCAAGGGCAAACGTAAATTAATCAAACAAATCAGCACATGTTCCAAGAGCTAAAGGTGTCTGTTGATAAGATTAAGGGACGTTTGAATGTTACGGAATGGACCTTTTCGGCCCAACCTCAGCCCAATCCTAAACAAGCACATGAAATAAGCACCCCTAATCTCCCTAACCAACATATGGAACAAGCAAAATCTATCACCACTCAAAATCTATTCTGGTGAAGGCCGACAAGCTTAATGATCCTGTAATTTCTGAGAATGAGGATGGATCTAGCTCAGTTCCACAGGAAATGGAAAGTGTTCACAAGCCCATAACACCATTCCCTTCGAGATTGGTTTCTCCAAAATCTCTCTCAAACTCATGATATTTTAGAGATTTTCAGACAAGTTAAGATCAACATTCCATTGCTTATTGCCATTAAACAAATCCCCTCTTATGTCAAGTTTCTAAACGACTTATGCACAATCAGAAGAAAATACAATGTGCAACAAAAGGTCTTTTTAAATGAGCAAGTGAGTGTTATTCCCACACAAAAGACCCCTACAAAATATAAGGATCCCGATAGTCCCACAATCTCATGTATCATTGGTGACTACCGGATTAAACGTGCATTACTAGATCTAGGGGTAAGCGTAAATTTAATCCCATACTCGATATACGAGCAATTGGGTCTTGGTGAATTAAAACCCACCAAAACCACAATGCAACTCGTTGATAGATCCATTCGTGTACCAAGAGGGATGGTTGAGGATGTATTGGTCTAAGTTGGCAAAATTCTACTACCTAGTGGATTTTATCGTCTTGGACACGCAACCGATTATAGATAGTAGCACTCAAATACCGATGATTTTAGGCCGCCCATTCTTGGCTACATCAAATGCAATTATAAATTGCCAAAATGGGGTGATGAAATTGTCCTTTGGAAACATGACATTAGAAGTGAACGTGTTCCACATGTGCAAAAAGCAAAGAAATGAGGAGGATGATGAGTTGTTCGAGATAAACATGCTCGAATCCTTTGAAGAAGAGGAGCTCCTCCAACTTGAACTACTCGAAAATTTGAAGACATGCTTGTTACACTTTGAAAATTCTAAAGATCTCATCATATGTGATATTGTGCAAGCATTGAGTAGTGAGAAATAGGTAGTTAATATTAGCCGGTGAAGGCCTCATTTTGAGAAATTGCCACCAACCACATCAAAGCCTCTACCGTCTAATATCAAATCGCCGAAGCTCGACCTTAAACCATTGTCATCTGAGCTTAAATATGTATATTTGAGTCAAGAGGAAACATTCCTGGTTGTCATAACCTCTCACCTAGGAAAAGACCAAGAGCTCAAGTTAATTGAACTATTCAAAGAACATAGGGGAGCCATAAGGTGAACAATAGTAGACTTCAAAGGGATAGACTCTTCTGTATGTACCCACCATATACACCTCGAAGAAAATGTAAAAACAACTAGACAACCTCAAAGGAGGTTAAATCCAAACATGATGGAGGTTGTCAAAGGCGAGGTATTAAAGTTAATAGATATGGGTATCATCTACCCCATCTCGGATAGCCAATGGATGAGCCATACCCAAGTTGTCCCTAAAAAGTTCGGTATTACCATTGTAGAGAACGCCAACAATGAGTTTATACCGACTAGAATGACCACCGGTTGACGTATGTGCATAGATTATCGGAAGCTAAACACGGTCACTAGGAAGGACCACTTCCCTCTCCCATTCATGGATCAAATTTTGGAGAGGTTAATTCAAAACTAGCGCCTTTTAAAAGAGAGGGTTTTTGCGAAATCTAAACAGTTCAAAAAATCTGAAATACCAAAAATAGGCTAAAACACCAAGGTTCAGTAAAATATTCATGATGGTCTTGTCGATCTACGAGTGGATTGATAATTCAGGGTTCTTTACTTAGTCTCTACACACAGCGACATACCCAAGTCAACCCAATTGTCGAAAAACTCTTCCAAACCATATTATCTTCCAACTCCTAAACTAATTCCATCATTTCTTTAGTAAAAACATTCATTTTAGTCCCCAATACATGTGAACACACGTGCGGGTGCACCCTATAACCGACAAACCGAAGGTAACGCCCAAGGACTTCCAATTTCCAAGTTAGCGAAAAATCTGGGGCGTTACAGTGCTGAGTTTCAATTAGCTTTTTGAAAGCTAAAGGACATATTGACCACCACTCCTATAATGCAACCACCGGATTGGTCCATTTGTTGAGCTCTTAAATGTGCATATTCTAACCCCATTTTATCATTAACTATGCTTGAAATACATGATTAAAGACCCAACTAATGCATGGTTTTGTGAATATAGGAATGAGAGAGAGAGAGGACTCACCAATTGAAGGCTTAAAGGCGCTATTTACAAGCATTGAAGATCACAAGACCAAGCGTCAAAGGAGGGAAGAAAGAATGCAGAAGGATATACTGAGGACCGAATGTCCGACCGGTCTGAACACTCAACAGAAGGGGGTTCCTTTGCAAAGCTTGCTGGACTATCTAAGACCGGTCATGCGACCGGTCCTTGAATTAAATTTCTGGGTTCTAAAATTATAAAAAATCTCTGGACATTTTTTGGATTTTTGAGACCGATCGTGCGACCGGTCATCCAGAAGCTCAGACCGATCGTGAGACCGATCGTCTGCGTAACAGGGCGTGTTCCACAAGCTCCGATTTTCTTTGCGCAGTTCGAAATTTCTTGTGCAATCTGGAACCTTCCGCACTATTCTATAAAAGGGGACCTAGGGCTTCTTCCTAAGGCATCCTAGAAGTGATGGAGCATGGTAGAGACGGCGGAAGTCAAATTTGGAGTTTTACAACTCCTCCTAGTTTGTTTTTCTAGTTTTATGCTTTGTTTAGTTGTTTTCATGTTTCCTTGGATCATGAACGGCTAAACCTCTTAGCTAGGGCTAAGAGGTGAAGCTTGTAGTGAATCTAAGATGTTTCAATTCGTTTGATTTGGTTTCAAGTTGATTTATTAGTGAAGAACAATGGTTTGAATTTTGAATAAAGTTCTGAGTAGTTTTTCTTAATCTTATGATGGTTCATGGATGTTTAGAAGAATTGCTTGAGTTCTTAATTATTTTGAGCTAGTCTAGACCTGTATGCTCCGAGGAATTGGATTCAATACACTCTAGATCTATGATCTTCATGTGGGAGCTTCATACCAAAAGTTCTATTTTTCAGAAATTCTGAAGTATGTAAGATTGTGTATGTGATTTGGATCAAGTTCAAATCATGATCTAGTTTTATCTTGTGATAGGATTTAATGATGGTTATGCTTGTGATCTTAACCTATTGGAATTGGGATTGACCTATGCAATTGAGTGTGCTCATGTCCTAGCTTGCATTGAGAGAATCATGTACATGGATCATGCATATGACAGATTGTTTGTTTTAACTGCTCTATCATCCGACTAGATAGAACTTAATTTCGATTCTAGTTGAGAAAGTGGGAAACCACAGCGAATTGAGCATCAAGGATTGCTACAAGTGGATCCTTGAACCCCTAGTGCCTTTTTATTAATTGATTACCTTCAGTTTAGTTTAATAGCATCTATTTACATCAATCTACTAAAATTCTGTTAATTAGCTCTTCAGTAGAAGCAATTAGAAGTGTTTTGTGAATTTCTACACAAGTCCCTGTGGATCGACCTCGGTCTTACCGAGATTATTACTACATTGCAACCCTACACTTGGGGAAGCGAACACCATTCCTTTTGAGTTGATGTGTGATGCGAGAGATTATGCTATTGGGGCAGTGTTAGGCCAAAAGAGGGATAAGAAGCCCCATGTTATCTACTATGCTAGTAGGACCTTGAATTCCGCCCAAGTCAATTACTTGACTATAGAGAAGGAACTCTTAGCCGTCATTTTTGCCTTGGACAAATTCTGGCATTACTTAATAGGATCCAAGGTCATTGTTTTCACGAACCATGCGGCGCTGAAACATCTTCTTTCTAAGAAGGATGTTGAGCCCCATTTGCTAAGATGGATCCTACTCCTTCAAGAATTCGACTTAGAAATTAAAGATAAGAAGGGAGTAAAGAATGTGGTGGCGGATCATTTATCCCGCCTAGTTTTACCCGATTTCATTGACGAGTCACCAATTGAGGACTTATTCCCTGATGAGAAACTCTTTGTTGCTATGCATCCACCATGGTACGCTGATATAATAAACTATTTTTCCACGGGTGTGATGCCGACTCATTAGACTACACAAGATAAAAGTAAATTTCTAAGGGAAGTGCGCAGATTTTTCTGGGATGAACCATTACTTTTCAAATATTGCCTAGATCAAATAATTAAGAGATATGTCCCTGATGATGAAGAAAATTCTGTCATCTCCTTTTGTCATAGTCAAGCATGTGAGGGTCATTTTTCGCCAAGAAAACCACTGCAAAAATTCTACAGTGTGGTTTTTATTGGCCTAACTTGTTTAGAGATACCCATGAGTTTTGCAAAGCATGCAAGCGCTATCAAAAGCTAGGAGGATTGTCCCATCGGAATATGATGCCTCTCAGCCCAATTCAACATCTCGAAGTCTTCGATTATTAGGGCATCGATTTCATAGGACTATTCCCCTCATCTTTTGAACATATCGACATATTGCTTGCCATAGACTATGTGTCCAAGTGGATAGATGCTATTCCATGTAGAACCAACAATCATCGTACAGTTCTAAAGTTCCTTAAAGAAAACATACTTTCCAGATTTGGAACGCCTCGAGCCATCATAAGTGATGGTGAGTCTCACTTTTTGTAATGACCCGGGATTTTGGGTGCGTGTAGATACGTACATGAGTATGTACACTACGTTAGTTCAAGCATATACATGTATAAATCCATTAACCGTTGATTTCCAAGATGAACCATCAATTACACTTATTTATCAAAACCAACTGTTCAATTAATTATTCATCACTAGGTAAAGGTATCTGACCGTACACTTCAAATTTGGACAAGCCAATCATGGTAAACTAAACCCTTGATCCCCATAGCTACTCATACACAAATCAATTTAACATTCTGATCCGTTCATCTTGTTTATCATACATTGACATGCTTAACCTACCGTCAAAACTATGATCTGATGAAATTTCATGAGTAGACAAGTCATTAAAGTCTAACGGTGTATAGGTCTCACCAATAGGCCACCCAAAGACCATATTAGGAATATCAGTTTGAGAAACTGACCGTACAATAAGTCATACTTGTGTTTAAGAACATAAACATCTAATTAGAAAAAAATTGGCCCTTCATATAACCATCCATCGAATTCGTATCCGCTGATTGGGCCACCCAAATAACAAACCGAACCGATCATTTCGAAGATCATAGGATATATACCAAGACTACCGGTTAAATTTTCTATTAGATATGTATAAATGTCACTTTGGATCACCTAGTGTAATGGACCACTAAAAGTGCATCTTGGTTATCTGTAAGAGATCAAGGCCCAAAATTAACCTGTATAAAGAGCGCAGAAAATGACAGGCCTTGGTGAAGTTTCACCGAAAACTGATGGTAAACGGGACCGCTACATGTGGTTGAACTCAAAAACAAAGAAAAGGGTAAACTTGGAATTACCTTAAATATATATATGGTTGAATCGTTACTTACGTTAGTGTAAGTTTTAACGTAAGTTTACTTACCCATCTTTTGCATGAAGCGGCCCACCTAAACATCAGATCTGCCTCATTTTTGGTGTCACACCCTAAAACTCCCTGGCCTAACTAATGAACGGAGTAGATTTGTCACATACATCACGGTGGAACCCACGTGCACAACGTGCACGTCATCCTCTCGGTCAACGTGCGTTGACCCCGTATTCAAGAAGACCGAGCGTCTTCTTCGCTGGACGCTGCAACAGCAAACGGACGCTGTCCGTCCGCACCATCCACTCCGTCCGTGTGTGGGCCCCACATCTAAGATCTGAACCGCCCATTCTTTTCCTTTAACCCACGTATGGGGTTCCCTTGAGTTTCTTTCATAACGGTCGCCAATCCAGGCTTTTCCAAATCACCGTCCAAACGAAAAGATCCCAAGATCCGGTCCGTTGCTCTGCATGGACGGACCAAACTTCTTCAGGGGGTTCGTGTGGACCCCACCTAGGTTTCCAACGTCTCACTTGGGGTTTTGTCTACAAGAAACGAAAACGGAAGCCTTCTCCAACTCAAACTCTACCACCTTCGGTTCGGTTGTAGTACCCGCGAACTCAGGCCATTCAAGCCCATCTTAGACCGTCCAATCTCATCTAGGGTGGTGTATAAGACCCCCCTAGGTGTCGTTTCCTAGAAGAAAAACGTAGAGAGAGAGAGAAGAGCGGGTAGAGAGAGAAAGAGAAAGAGAAAGAGAGAGAGAGTGAGTACGAGTAGAGAGAGAGGGAGGCTTTGTAGAGAGAGAGAGAGAGAGAGAGAGAGAGAGAGATTTCTGGGGCAATATCCCAGCAGCAAGGAGAGAAGAAGAAGAAAGAAAAAGAAGAAGAAGAAGAAAGAAGAAGGAAAGAAGAAAGAAAGATTGAAACTGTGAGTTTAATCTCATATCGTTTTTCCATTGTATTCACAATTTCCTTTTATTTGAAATTGGTTTTTGATTTTATATTATATTGTAGATTGGTTAATCGTCATGTGAAAGTTGAAATCTTTCTTTGGTTTTGTTTTAAACGATTGTTGGAAATTTATATAGTTTCATGAATTTATGGATTTGCGTGATTATAATTGGTGCCTTGATGGGCTGAAATTTTGTTATATTACATTCTATTTGAAAGTTGGATTTTAAAGGGTTGGTTTTACAGTGATTTTGATAAATCATATGAATTTGATACCCATTAAGGTTGTACATGTGTGAGCTTATTTTTGAATTATCTTGGAAAGATGTTATGGAGTGTTGATTTGGTTCATGCATAGCACGATTTGAGAACTCCAGTTATTACCGTAGGGTGAGCACCCTGGTGTGTGCAATAGGCCCATTGATGATTGTTTGGGTGAGCGCCCAAGTGTGTGCAACAGTCCCTGGTTGAGCGCCCTGTGTGTGCAATATACCCTTCTGATAGTCCATCGATTGTGGACGGGTTGGTTGAGCTCCCTGGTGTGTGCAAGATACCATACTAGCGTACCCGGTGGATATCAGATGATTTTAGCAGGTTGGGTGAGTTCCCTGGTGTGTACAAGAGACCAACTCTGCAGTTGTGAAACAGTGTAGGCCCGACTATAAACTGGCCCTGGATGTTCTACTGATAACCGTACTGAGATTGTTGAAGCATACTTGCATTCCATGCATCACGTGCATGTTTAAGAGGTTTTTGGTTTGATGAAATTACTATTGGAATTGTAGAGAATTGGTACTTTAATGGTTAAGTGGTTTTCTATGTCGAATTACATGTGCTAAACTATATGAGAATGCTCACCGGCTTTTATAGCTGACGCAGTGTTATGCGATTAACCGTAGTGACAGGTGATGATTTAGAGGACTTTGAAGAAGCGGTTCCAGATGAGGAAATACTCTAGAAGATTTTATTTGAATTAGTTATTTGATTTTTGGTTTGAAAGCATTGATGTAATAAGGTCCATTAGACGGCCATTAGTTTAGACAGTTGGGAACAATTTCATAGACTCGTTGATTTTAGTTTAATTTTCAAAGTTGGTTTATTTTTATTCCATATATTTGGTACCTTGTGAATGGAAAGGATAAAAGTTTCAGTTGTGATTGTGAATGATTCATTCATAACACCCTTGATTTCGAAATTTGAGTTATATACTCGAGTGTCGAATTTTGGGGGCGTTACACTTTTGCAATAGGCCTTTCGAAGCCTTAATGAAGAAATATGGTATTAGGCATAAAGTGAGTACCCCATACCACCCACAGACAAGTGGGCAAGTTGAAATTTCCAATAGGGAAATCAAATAGATTTTGGAAAAAATGGTGAGACTAGATCGCAAAGATTGGTCGCTGAGATTAGTCGATGCTCTTTGGGCTCACCGTACCGCTTTTAAGACCCCCATTGGAATGTCTCCCTATAGACTTGTCTATGGTAAATCTTGTCACTTGCACGTGGAACTTGAACACAAAGCCTATTGGGCAATTCAGGCATTAAACTTCAACATTAACAAGGCTAGCTCACCTCGTAAACTCCAATTGAATGAGCTTGATGAAATTTGGAATGATGATTATGAGAACTCGAGGATTTAGAAGAGTAGGATGAAAGCCTTTCATGACAAACACACCTTCAGGAAAACTTTCCATAAAGGCTAGAAAGTGCTCTTGTACAATTCCCAACTTCATCTTTTTCGGAGAAATTGAGATCTATATGGACCGGCCCATATATTGCTAAAAACGTTTTTCCTCATAGGGCTATCGAGATAGGGAATGCGGCGAATGGTAATTGTTTTAAAGTAAACAGACAATGCCTTAAACCATTTGTTGAAAAATTTAATTCAGACGATATGTTCATCACTCTGAAAGATCCTGTATATCAGGATGATTGATCGCCTAGTCGGACAGAGGTATAGAGTAGATTAGGTTTAGTTATTTTTTCTGTTTTATTGCTTTAGTAGATTTAGTCGTCGGAAGTAGATTCCCATGATCAACTCTTTTATTTTTATCATTGCTCTCATGTTCTTGCTCATTGTATATTTTTTTTACATTGAGGACAATGCAAGATTTGGTTGGGGGGGTGAGATTCCTAGATGAATTTAGTATTTGTAACATCTCGAGCAATGTTTGTAGAAAATTTTAAGTTTTTCTGAAATTCAAAACTCTTTTGGAAAACTTTGTTCCTATGCACTTGGGATGTCATAAGTATGAAAGGATGAGAGACGAATTAGTATGATTTTGAGGCCTTTAAATTAGCTTAAATATAATAGTTTTCTATATGAACTCCCCTATTTATATTATCGATATAAAATTTGAACATTTTTTAGTCTAGTTCACATTACACAATTCTCGTGGTTTGAAGAGATTACGTAGATTTGTAGATTGGTTAGAATGAAGATTTGAGGTGTTAAGGAACCAAGCCGGGGAACTTTGTCCATCCTTGTCCATGTGAAATAAGAGAAAAGAACGAGAGATATAGATTTCTAAAAATCCTATCTAATATTGAAAGAATACTATGGTTATTCATTGAATAAAGGGCTACCTATTACCAACCAGGGGATGGTCTACCCGTAACCAAAGCTGGAAATGGAAAGTAGTGTGAAAGCCGTCGAAGGAATAGTAAGGCAATTTCTTGTCATAGGCATTTGTTTGAGCTGTACACCTTTGGATTTTTAGTTTGACTGATCTTCGAAGAAGGTAATTCTGGAAACTAATGAGATGAACATTCACTATATATGCACACTAGCTAAAACTTGTTTGAATTCTTCAATTTATTAATCAATCAGTGAGAATTTGATGTGGACACTTGTTATGTTTAGGGAGCTTAAGGTTTCAACATCTATCATTCAGTTTTTCTTAATTTTGCACTCGTATGCCTTGAAGAATATAGAAGCATAGTTTTCGAAAGAGAGTTGGGTTTTGAAAAGTTGGATTTGTTTCATTCATCTTTTGCATGAGACTAGAAAAATGCTGGTTGGGGGTGTATTGAGCTCTGAATTTTGCATATTCTAACCCTAATTCATCACACATTATGCATGGTTTACATGTTTAAAAGACTATTCTAATACATGTTTTGTGATTGTAGGATTGAGAGAGAGAGACTTCACTAATTCAATGCGTAATGAGTCACTTTGTATACATTGAAGATCAAAAGATTAAGTACCAAATAGTGGAAGAAAGATGCAAGGGAGAAAAAAAAGAAAGAAGAAAAGTTGCAGAAAAATAAACTATCGCCCGGTCGGCCATGGCCCACGACCGGTCTTTCAACTGGTCGGAAGTTTAAATCAGAAGACCTTGTGCTGCCAACCTTGCTGGACCAAAAACAGATGAAACCGACCGGTCGTCCGATCGGTCGGCCACCACAGACGACCGTTCGTCAACCGGTTGTATTTTTTTAGAGCTGAGAAGTTTTTAAAAGAAACTCGCTGGACCAAAACAGAGGGTCAACGAACGGTCATCCGATTGGTCGGCCAGAGGTCACGATCGATCACCGACCGGTCGACCAAGCAACAAAAAAAAAAACAAAAATTTCTATTATTGTTCCGAATTTCTCTCCGCAAGTGCATAATTCCTTACGCAATTTTAGAATCTTCCATACAATAGAGCATCAAAACTATAAAAAGACACCTAGGGTTCGTCCTTAAGGTATCCAAGAAGAGATTGGAGGTCGTGGGAAGTGAAGGAGAGCATCGTGGAGCATCCACAACTCCGCTGACTTCAGGTTTTTCTAGTTTTTCATGTTTTTCTTTAGTTTTTCTTTTTATTTTAGTTGTAACATGATGATGCTCGATTAGAACCTCTTAGCTAAGGCTAAGAGGTGAAGCTCGTAGCTAGTTTTCATGTAGAATTAGTTTAATTCAAGTACCTTTACTTAAAGTTTGGATTTTTAAGTTCTAGTTTGAATAAATTTCGTATTTTTAGATGTTTTATGAGAGTTCATTGCTTCGGACATGAGTTCCTTGCAATTCTCTGAGATTATCACATTTGGATTGATTAGATTTAAATTGTAGTAACCCTAGAGCATTCCATAATCTCTTGGCATGGTTGTTACTTCGAAGGCTACATGTTTGAATTTTATGTGCTTTATTAGAACTAGAATCTTATTTTCTGACTTAAGTGGGATTGTTTGTGCTTGAATGCTTAATCTTCCAACTAGATGAGAGATAGAACTTCGAATCTAGTTGTGTTTATGCTTGGATGAACGAATTCACATGGAACTACTACTATAAGTGGATCCTTGAGGCCTTAGTTCCATTAATTAACAGATTTTTATAAAAGTTACTGTTTTTATTTAGTTTTTAAAATCAAACTTCAAAATTGCTGAATTTAAAGTTTCTAGAATGGTTTGAATTGGTTTACGCTAATTCCCTGTGGATCGACCTCGGTCTTACCGAGTTATTATTACATCGCAAGCCTTGCACTTGAGGCGAGTGAACAACATGCCATGATTCCCATGTAGTGTAACACACTGCCAGTGACCATCGCTGAGGACGAGTGACCACCGGATGACACGCCATGGTTGTCACGCTCAACATAGTGCCAATAATCGTCGCGGCGGACAGGTGACCACTGGAAAGCATATTATGGCTGCTAATAAGGTATAACACAGTGTCATTGACCGCCGCTGCGAACGGGTGACCACAGGAAGATACATCATGGCTACTAAATGGTACAACATAATGCCAGTGACCATCGCTGCGGACGGGTGACCACAGGAAGACATATCATAGCTGTTAAATTGTATGACATAATGCCAGTGACCATCACTGCGGACGGGTGACCACATGAAGAAAAATTATGGCTGTCAGGTGGTATAACACAGTGTCATTGACCGTCGCTACGGATGGGTGACCACAGGAAGACACACGCAACTACCTGAGCTGCTCAACTGACGGACACTGCTTTGGATGGGAAGTACATCAACTGATTTTAGCGATAGTAGTTCATAATGAAGTATTTCAAATATTTTGGAACTCTTTGATTACGGTTTTTTATGATAAACATAATCTCTTTGACTTAGTTTCATAACTCGATCCGAGATGAATAAAGTTCATATAATGGATACGATGAGCACAAAGTACATATACTTTATCTTTATTGCATGACTGATAGAGGATTGCATTTATACTTGATGATTAGTGCATCGGGTGAATTATGCACTTGATTTGGTTAATTTACATTATGTATGTCTTTAATTCAACCACATTATTGTTAATGATTGATGCCTGGAGAGTTTAGATCACTCGGATAGGCTATGTCGAGCTATATTTCTTTGAAACTTCAAGCTCGATGAGCTAAATTATGCATTTCGGAGTTTGAGAATGGCTAAGTATCGGGGCTGATATATACCTATTTATGCCGATAATTGATAAACGGTGGGAATTATTGCCTTATGATAGGAGGATGTTAAATCCGGCTTGGCATTAATGAGATTGCACCTAATTTTACTTGGTCTCAGTCAATCTTCAAGCCAACAGGGCACTTCCGAGGGCCGAGAATGACTAAGTACTAGGCCTATTTATTTCTTAATTGACGTATCTAGCAAATACCAATGAAGATTATCCTTGAATGGTGCTGGATTATGTTCATTAGGGTTGTAATGATGTTAAATCCGGTTTGGTGTCAGTGAGATCGCGCTTAATTCTACTTGGCATCAGTCGATCTTCGAGCCAATAGGGCACTTCCCAGGGTTGAAAATGACCAAGTACTGGGCATGTTTATCGCTTATTAGCATATTTAGCGGTTAGGACAATAATTAATGTCGATGCGGTGCATTATTATGGTGTTTCGGATCATGGAGGAGCTAAGTCTCTTTCTTGGCGTCGGTCAAATTCCGCTTAATTTCAATGAATGTCGGTCACATTATGCTTCTGTAAAGCGCTTTTCAGAGTTGCGAAATTGACTAAGTATTGGTCATTTTTTATTAAATCATGGATTGTAGGCCTTAAACATTTACTGTTGGGAAATCCAGTCCGAGGGATGGATAAAGAACGTCAATGTGTGTCCAGGAGACATACTACGATGGAGAGGTGGGCCACACCACAGAATTCCCGGGTTGGTAAGATCATTCGAGCACGTGTGCCCTAAGGTGGGCCCATGTGATCACCACCCCACCCCCCCACCCCCCCCCCCCCCCCCCCCCCCCCCCCGGAGGCGCATGTGTCCAAAGATCAAAAAGAGAGGGAGAGAGAGTACCTCCCTTCCGGGTGCATGTACTATAGCACATGCACATGGAATGGAAAGGTGGGCACATGTCCCTCTGGGAGTTAATCATTCTTTTTGTTTTCTCATGCAGTGAGGGAATGGGCGCATGTCTCTCTTTAAAGTGAATTTTTTTCACTACTAAGCCACTTTCTTGATATTTCAAACTTCCAAGGAGGTGGGCTTATGTCACCCTTTCTGGCGAGGGGTTCCGGCAAGGGAGATGGGCGCATGTTACCCTTTCTGGCGATGGTTTTCAGCAAGGGAAGACAGAGTGAGTGCATGTTACCTCTTGCGTCTCTCTGACATCGTCTGCGGAATGAAAATCTCTCTCTATCATCAGGTGAGTGCACTATTTATAATATACTAATAAGGTCCCAGGTAATGAAAAATGGCAAGCGCATGTATTTGGGAGAGGGGGATTATGCACATGTCATTAGAGAGTGGGCGCATTTTCGGTTGTGGGTGCATGTGCCCACGCTTAGCAAATTTTAGATTTTTCTCCTTTTGAAATATATGAAGAGGAGTTCATGAGCACATGTGGTGAGGGTGTGAGCGCATGTCTCCTTTGTGGTCTACGCATGTGTAATGCCTCGATTTTCATGGCTTGGGTATGAACCATTGCCATGAGAACCTGAGGTAAATTTAGGGAGAAAGTGTCATGTATAAGCGTAGTCTCCCGTTGGATTAAGTTTTCACACTCACAATCTAAATAGTGGGCACCATAAATACGAAAGATAACAATACCATGAAGATAAAACTAACATCCACACAAAAGCATAAATATAAATAGTTATGAGTCCACCCATTTGGGACTCGATACAAACTCAAAGCATCAAGTATCTAAAGGAAATGATAATAAGAAAAAGACATCTAATTTATTGATTTAGCTCATAGATCTCAGCCACGTCGGGGGTAGGGTTCCTCCTCAGCATACTCCACACCCTCTTCAGCAAGAGCGTCATCAAGAGCAACTTCAGGCTCTCCATTCTCCACCATCACTCCTTTAATCATTTGTATGGTTCATATTCCAAACATGAGTGACCATCTCAATGTGAGGTCCTCTCAGGATTGCTCACCAACATTGTTAGCCAAGCATAATTTAGGAGACAATAATCACAAAACATTCAATTAAATCTTGGTTACATGAATGGATGCATGCACATATCCCTCAGCCTAGGGATACTCATCCAGCTGAAAAATGTGATCTGGAAGTCACTAAGGACACACGTCGGCCTCACAATGCAAATCCATCGAAAGTAGTCATCACCAGCAAAAATACGAAAGTTACGTGTTTATAGTGAATGGCTCACCCAATAAATCCATCAATGGTGGTTTGGAAGCCAACGAAAATACCAAAAGGATACGTGCTTACAGCAAACAGACCACCTGACAATAATATGGCTCGTCACCACATGTCTCGTTAGTGCCATGATATGCATGATTAAGTGTAACACCCCAAGATTTCGGCTCCCGTGTACATCACGACGGCCGAATTCCCAAGGTTATTTGGAATGTGTGAGGGTTATACCCCTTACATAATTTTCACACAAACATGCACATTTCATACTATTTGGAAAATCAAAAGCAAGATGGTGAAACTAAACTTATATATTATTTCATTAACTAAACCAAATCATCAAACCATGTAACCATCATTCATTTAAACATCATGTTCATAACTACGTCCTCCCATTGGGACTTATTACAATTTCAAATATTAAATAAATGCTAGAACTATGAATGATTATGCGGTCTCGTCTTCCACCATCTGCTCCCACGAGCCATCATAATCGTCTCCTTGAGGCTCGGGCTCCTGAGGATCGTTACCTACATGTTCTAAATTATTTCCACAAAACACCGTCAAAAGCGGCATAGTGAAGAACTACTTTAAGGTTAGAAATAATAATTACATAAAAATCATAACAAAACATCCATTACTCTTTCTTAATGCAATGCATGATAATGTATGACCCAGCGTAGGAATCCTTAGACATGCCGCCAGGGGTTTTGGGACACGCAAGCCCATAATTTTGCCCGACCACGTGAGAAACGGGACACTCATAGCCCAAATCCACACGTGACAGTGTATGGGAGAAGTAGGACGCTCTAGCCTATTCTCAAATCCATACACCCACATGGAGCCACGTGCATGCATGAGTTAACCATTCTTTATTATTATTTCCAATTTACACCAAGCCACTTATCGTCTAACCAACCTTTGGTACCACCACATCCTTCCTTATGGTTCATCACTCATCAAAATAGTCGTAACCGACGCATCACATCCCAGGATGGCGGCCCGTACTATTAAGCTTCATAACAACCATACTCAACTATCATCTTATGGAGATCCTTAACAACTTTAGGAATAATAATAATAATAGTAAATATAATAATAGTAGTAGTAATAAATGGATTTAACAACCACTTAATCGGGCGATCTTGATACCACCACCACAGATCAGGGTGGCCACTTAACCGGACAAGCTAAAAGCATCGTCTCAGGTTAGGGCAACCTCTTAACCGGGTGTTCCGATATTCATCACCACAGATCAGGGTCCATCCATATATATATAAAAGGAATATATATAGCAATATAAGAATCTCCATTAGACAATCACAACCATTCTTTATACAGTATAGAAAGAAAGGTGGTCCCTTTAAAGCTGGTTACACAAATCTCATATGTGCAACAAACATAATTCTATTCCTTACTAGTTCTCTAAGTCCAATGAATATCCTCATCACCATGAGATTGAAAAAAAAAGTATCTAAAAGCATTCATATATAGCTAATTAAGGAGAGAATAAATAAACACATGTAAACAAAAACACATAAGAATTATGAACCTACAAAATATGAAATTATTAATCCAATCTTAAAGGAGTTCTCACCTTATGATCTTCGACTTATTAGAGATACAAGATGATGAAATAATGGCAAGATGGTACTCCTCCCTCTCTCTCTCTCTCTCTCTCTCTCTCTCTCTCTCTCTTTCTCTTTCTCTTTCTCTCTCCCTCTCTCAAATTCGTGGGTGTTAATGTCAGATTTTGTAACGAGATCCTCCGGCTTTTCTCCTTCGCTCCAGGAGGGATTTCCACCACCAGACCTGAAACAAGACAGCGAATAAGGGTGGCTGGGGACCAGCCGTTAGCCCTCCGACGCTTAAGTTAGGCCACAGAAGAGAAGCCAAGCAAAACGGGACCCAGATTGAATGATGAGTGCGTACCTCCTATTCAAGGGAGCCATCCCCTTATATAGATCTGAAACAATCCAATCTGTTACGTGAGATGTCGAAATCCCGTTGATGTCGCATACGATACTGAGAATCCGCTGATTTCGTGGGATAAGATCCTATCCTTTTAGTCAGATCCAACCCAATGATTTCTTCCAACAATCACGCCCCTAGATGGCAATCCCTTGAAATCCGGATGGATCCGGCCAGAAGCCATAGTTAGAGTCATGGCCTCCGAAAAGGAAGGAGACGCCCGTAACTGGGAGTCATGACCTCCGAATAGGAAGGAGACGCCCGCAGTAAAGCTGCTCGCAGGTTAAAATGTGGTCGCGAGTCCAAGTACATACTTTGGGTGTAATATCTTTCAACGACTTGTGAGAAGGTATGCTCGCGACCGCACTTGTCCAATATTCGGCTCTCGATCAGGTGATCTCGAGAGTCGAATGGGCGTCCCGCACCTGTCCAATATTCGACTCTCGATCAGGTGATCTCGAGAGTCGAATGGGCGTCCCGCACCTGTCCAATATTCGACTCTCGATCAGATGATCTCGAGAGTCGAATGGGCGTTCCGCACTTGTCCAATATTCGACTCTCGATCAGGTGATCTCGAGAGTCGAATGGACATTTCCACGTGAAATCTTATCTCCACCATTTTGCCTATAACAGATGCCCCCCAAGTCCTTGCCGTCTAAGAATTCTTAAGGAAAGGACTTAGCTCACTATCACACGAAACCGCTCGCTACCTTCATCGAGAATGACACCCCTCATGATGGGCTGAAATTAATGAGCGCCAGCTTTTCGCAGCCTTTTCGCTGATGGGAAATGAAGGGGCGCTCGCCACGTGCTTGAGGAGTTAATGGGCGTGCCTGCTCGAGCGCTGTGTCCAACGAGGGACTGCCACGTGCCATCAGATACGGCAGAATGATTGCCTATAAATATACGGAGTCCGCCATTTCTTTGAGTTTCTACAGAAGTTTTTTCGAAAGAATCCTGCAACCTTTTCTTTCCATTCTTCTTCTTCCGGTGCTCAATCTCTCTTTTTCTTGGTATTACTTCCTTTTTCTTCTTTTTTTATTTTCATCTCCCCATGGCTGGGAACTCTGACGAGACCACTGTCCCCCTTGGCGATGCCACTCCGGAGTCCTCTGCCTCCAGCAGTGCAAGGGTTTCGGCGGGGAGATACACAGCAGCCGGGTATCCTTCCGTTTTATCGGAGGACCGGCTGGCTGAGCTACGGGAGAGATACCAAATCCCTGCCTCTGTAACTCTCCGCTTGCCCGGAGGTGGAGAAACACCCGACTCCCCCCCCCCCCCCCCCCAGGATGCGTAGCATTTTACGAGTACCAGCTCATCTTGGGGGTACGCCTTCCCCTCCATCCCTTTGTTCGCGATGTATTACGATGTTACAAGATTGCCCCTGGGCAACTTATTGTGAACGGGTGGAGGGTGGTGTTGGGCTCCTTTGCCCTTTGGGCTCAGGCTGGCAACGGGGAACTCACGGCGGAGGAGTTCCTCCGTATGTTCCGCCTGAAGAAAGCTCCATCCAGCGAAGGCTGGTATTATTTATGCTACTGGCACCGGGATAACTTCGTGTTGGGTAAGCCCTCCTCGAACTATCCCGGCTGGAGGAAGCGGTGGTTCTATGCTTCCGGGAGCTGGGAGTCTGCCTCCTCCAGGGGTCCAGGAGTGACCCGGTTTTTCTGTGAAGGTAGACAATCCCGTATTGTGTAGTTTCCTTAAAATAAATTTTAGGGTTTTGCTTTGACCATGATTTGTGCTCGCAGGTATCCCAGCTTTGCGGAAACCGAATTTGAAGGGTGGGATCAACGAGAAGATCGTTAGAGTGTATAAGGTGCCTGTCGGAGATAGGCATATCGAGGCTTGCTTATCTCCTTCGCGACTTGCAGCAGCAGGCCTCATATCCAGGAGAGAAGTCGAAATGACGAAGGCTGGAGAGAAGAGAGGACTACTGCCCCGTCTGAAGGGCACAGGTTCCAAAAGGCAGAAGAGAGCCCCTGCCGAACCGTCTCAATCTTCCATCCGCGCGGGCAGCGATCAGCCTGCCCTTCCCGCGAGCATGGCGGGGGCCCCAGCTGGGCCTACTATCCCTTCACTGGTGGTCGCACCTGGGCCACCAGTGATCAACATTGCAGACAATTCCCCAGATGGGGTGGGGTCCAGCTGCCCCCCAGCTGAAGAGGCTCGAGAGCAGGTAGAGCCTCAAGAGTCAACTCCTGCTCGGGAACTGGTCCCAGCTGCCGAGCAGGGACCTGCTCGCGAGTCCATGCCTCCGCCCCACGAGCAGACCGGTTTGGTCGTTGCCCAACCGTCTGGGAGCGGGACGTACTCGATTCCACGCCACCTCCACCCTGTGTGTAAGTTCTTGTTCGAGAACGTTCCGCCTCACGCCTTCGGCTCTCTCCCCGAGCCAAGCCCTGAGAACCTTATCCTTGAAGCGGGGATGAGGATGGTTCAGGTAAGACTTTGTCAAGATCTGTTTCGACCTGTTGATACGTTCCAGAAATCTTATACTTTTCATCTCTGTGCAGGGTTTAGATCTGATTCTGCGAACGAGGCGTGATATCGTTGCCGCCCGTCGCACGATAGAGGAGGCTGAGGGAAAGAGGACTGCCTTGGAAAAGGCAGTTCAAGGAAGAGATCAACTGCTCAAGGCTCGTGAGGCAGTGATCTCGAAGAGAGATGAGGAGAAAAAGATCCTCATTGAGAAGATCCAAGTCCTGACCGACAGGTATCAGGCCTTGGACTCAGACTACGCGAAGCTCACGGGTCTGAAGGAGAAGGCAGAGAGAGAGAGGGAGATCTTCCGACAGGACAAGATCTCATTAGAGGAGCAATTCGCGGGAGCCAGGTCGCAGCTCAAGGAGGCCTACGACAACCTGACTAGGGAGCGCACCGCTCTTGCGCAGCTTAAGGAAGACTCGATCCACTGGGATGAGGAGAGAGTCGCCCTTGTAAAAATGCTCTCGGAGGAAGGTACTCGGGCAGTTTCCGAGTTCCGGACTTCGCAGCTGTATGACGATGAACGATATGAGTCATACGATGCTGGTCGAGACTTTGCACTGAGAGTAGTGCAACGAATGATCCCATCCTTCGATATGGGGGAATTCGGTCGAGTCGCGACCATCATAGCTGCAGAAGAGCAAGCTGCTGCCGAGAACGAGGTGACCGAAGCCACGCAGGCTGGAGGGGCTCCTGAAATGGGCCCTGAAGTCGAGAGCGTGGCTCCTCCTAGCGATTGATTTCCTTTTATTTTCTTCTCTTGTATCTGCGCTCATGTATATGTAATCATATGATTATCAATGAAAAGATATTTTTGGAAGTATTGCTGTTTCGTTGCTGTTCTCCCTTCATCTTTCATTTTTGGCTTGTTAATCTTGAATGGATTCGTCAGAGATGTGACCCTTTAATTCGAGCATGAATTAAGCTGCTCGCGATCAGGATGTGACCCCGTTCGCTGCCCTAATTTGGGCACGAGCTGTGGTGCTCGCATTTTGGAGTGCGATTCCTCCTCACCAATCGCGAGTAACTAACTCATGAAAAAAAAATGAATTAGACTCAATCCGGGGGTCGTGAGACCATGTCCGCGTTGAGATAGACTGATCTATCGATTGAGATTTTGATTCTACCAAGGGCAGAAGGTTGGTCAAGAGATGGTATCCATTCTCTTCGGGGCTGTTCAGGTCCATGAGAATGGAGAAGCGACCAACTAGTAATGATTTCAGCCCTACCAAGGGTAGGCAATTGGCCAAGAGGATGTGTAAGCACTCTTCAGGGCTATTCGGGTCCATATAAATGGAGTAGCGGCCAAAAGATATTTTTCACTTTATTCATAAAATGTTATGATAAACTACATCGAATCTAGGGGTAGTATCTTAGCAAATGCTCCACGTGCCAAGGGCGACGTACAGGCTTCCCTTGCATGTCTTCAAGATAATAAGTACCGGGTCGCACAACCCTAATAACCCGATACGGGCCTTCCCAATTCGGATCCAATGAACGAACAGGAATTCCAAGATTTCGCCTTAGAACCAAATCTCCGAACTGGAAAGATCTAGGTCGAACCTTTGCATTCCGATAACGAGCAATACGTTGTTGATATGCCGCCACTCGTACTTGGGAAGCATTTCTTCGCTCTTCCAAGAGATCGAGATGAAGTCGGATATTTTCCTGATTGCTCGCGGGATCATACTGTTCGATCCGGTATGAGGGCACTTGAATTTCCACTGGTACCACTGCGTCAACACCAAATGCTAAGGAGAAAGGAGTTTCACCTGTCGATGTACAAGCCGTGGTTCTATAGGCCCATAATACTTCTGGCAGAAGTTCTGGCCACACCCCTTTACATTCACTTAGCTTGGTCTTTAAATGATGCTTTATAATTTTATTCACTGCCTCGACCTGCCCATTCGCCTGTGGATGATATGGAGAAGTGCGGAGATTACGTATCTTCCATTTGTCGCAAAATTCATCAAAGGCTGCGTTGTCGAACTGCGTTCCGTTATCGGTAATTATGGTATGAGGAAGTCCGAAGCGACATATAATATTTCTCCACATAAACTTAGTAGTTTGTCTTTCAGTAATTTTGGCTAATGGTTCTGCCTCGGCCCATTTGGTGAAATAATCAACCGCCACGATCGCGAACCTATTCTGTCCCTTTCCCATAGGTAAGGGACCGATGATATCGATCCCCCACTGAGCAAAAGGCCAAGGGCTGTCGACTGGGGTCATCCGCTCAGACGGTACGCGAGGTATAGGTTGATATCGTTGACACTTGTCGCATTTTTTTGAAAATTCTATGGCGTCTGCTTTCATAGTAGGCCAATAATATCCTTGCCTCATCGCTTTATATGCTAGAGATCGCCCCCTGGGATGATTACCAAATGCCCCCTGGTGTACTTCATCTAGAACGCGATGTGCTTCTTCTGGATGAAGACACCTCAAATAAGGCAAGGAGAAGCTTTTTCGCAACAAGATTCCATCTTGTATGGTGTATCTGGCAGCTCGAAGCTGAATTTGTCTTGCAGCTTTCTTGTTTTCTGGTAGGTATCCATCTCTAAGATAAAGGATGATAGGATCCATCCAGCATGGAGACGATTGTAACGATATAACTTGCTCGGGAGTCACTTGGTCGATACTCGAGTGTTGACGGTGCTCGATGGGGATCGAATGTGATAGTTCTGATTCTGGTGCAGAAGCGAGTTTTGCCAAGGAATCGGCCAGTTGGTTCTGCTCGCGAGGGATATGGAATATTTTGTAAGTCTTCAGTTTGGCGAGCAGGATGAGGACACGAGACTTGTATAAGGCCATTCTTTCTTCTTTGGTTTCGAATTCGCCAAGAACTTGGTTGACAATGAGCTGGGAGTCGCTATGAATTATCAAATTCTGGACTGCGAGGACGACGGCTAGCTCGAGGCCGACAATAAGGGCCTCATATTCTGCTTCATTATTGGAGATGCGTGATTCAAAACGCAGAGCGTATTGAAAATGCGACCCGTCTGGAGCCACTAAAATCAGGCCCGCTCCACTGCCACTGGCCCGTGACGACCCGTCTACAAAGAGCGACCAGGAAGGCTGGTCGCTGGTCATAGCGCTATCTTCAGAAGAATATGTAAATTCGGCGATGAAATCAGCCACAGCTTGGCCCTTGACTGCGGTCCTAGGACAGAATGAAATATCATGCTCGCTGATCTCGACCGCCCATTTAGTTAAGCGTCCGGAAGCCTCAGGCTTTTGGAGGACTTGACGTAGTGGATGATTCGTTGGTACTAAAATAGGATGGGCTTGAAAGTATGGTCGCAGTTTTCGAGCTGCCGTGATTAAGGCTAGGGCCAGTTTCTCCAAATCAGAATACCTAGTTTCTGCATCAACCATTGCTCGACTGATATAATAAACGGGCCTTTGTACCCCGGAATCTTCTCTTATTAAAGCGGCACTAACGGCCGTGGAAGACACAGATAAATAAAGAATGAGTTGCTCGTGTGCCATGGGTTTAGATAAAATGGGGGGAGCGCTCATATATTGCTTCAGTTGTTGAAAAGCTTCTTCACATTGAGGTGTCCAATTCCAATCAGACTTAGCCGTTGCACGAAGGAGTTTGAAGAAGGGCAGGCACTTGTCAGATGCTCGCGAGATGAACCTGTTCAATGATGCGATGCGACCAGCTAGACGCTGAACGTCCTTCAGAGTCACTGGGGATTTCATCTCTATCAACGCTTTAATCTTTTCGGGATTCGCTTCAATTCCACGGTGGCCAACCATGAACCCAAGAAATTTTCCTGCAGATACTCCAAACGCGCATTTTTCTGGATTTAATTTCATCTGATACTTCCTCATCAGATCAAAGGCTTCTCGAAGATCTGGAATGTGGTCATCTTCATTGATGCTTTTCACGAGCATATCGTCGACATATACTTCCATGTTCCTACCGATTTGAGCAGCAAATATTTTGTTGACAAGACGCTGATAAGTGGCCCCTGCATTTTTGAGACCAAATGGCATTACCTGGTAGCAATATAGCCCTCGATCTGTGATGAAGGCAGTGTGTTGGCCATCAGGTGGATGCATCATAATCTGGTTGTAACCAGAGTAAGCATCCATAAAACTGAGGAGGGCGTGTCCAGCTGTCGAGTCGACCAACTGGTCGATTCGTGGTGTCGGGAAGCTATCTTTGGGACATGCTTTGTTTAAGTCTGAATAATCGACGCACATCCTCCATTTGCCATTAGCTTTCCGGACGAGAACTACGTTGGCGACCCACTGTGGGTAGTCAACTTCTTTTATGAAATTTGCCGCGAGCAGCTTCTCAACTTCAGTTTTGATCGCCATCTGTCTTTCTGCAGTGAAGGCGCGTCGACGCTGATGTACTGGTTTGTGCTTTGGATCAATGTTGAGACGATGTACGATGACATTAGGATCGATGCCCGGCATATCTTTATGAGACCAAGCAAACACGTCCTGGTATTCAGTGAGGAAACGAATCAAATTTTCGCGGTGGATACTATTTAATGAGGAACCGATGTACACGATCTTGGACTGGTCTTCAGTCAAGCGGATCGCCACTGTTTCCTCTCCTAGAGTTCCTGATTTCAGAGCACTTTCCCTTGGATCCAACGCGGAGGCGAGAACGTCGGATGAACCTTGAACTATTTCCATGACAGGCGTCGCTTGAGCTTTCTTTCGATCTTGGAGGGCTATCTGGTAACAGGACCGTGCCTCCTGCTGACTTCCTCGCACGACCCCTATGCCATTTAGGGTCGGAAATTTAATGCATAAATATGAAAGGTGCAAGGCCGCTCCAACCTTAGTTAGTGACGGTCTCCCCAAGATGGCGTTATACGCTGATTTTCGATCCACGACGAGGAAGTTTACGAAGACGGTGGTCTTCGCTGGACTCTCCCCAAAGGTGACTGGGAGATCGATACTTCCTTCAGGTGTCACCACTTCTCCTCCAAAGCCGACGAGAGGGGTTGATACTGGCTTGAGGAGGTTTCTGGCAAGTGCCATCTTGTCGAAAGCCTCCAAATACAGAATATCGGCCGAGCTACCTGTATCCACCATAATTCGATGAGTCAGATAATTTGATACCTTCAGTGTGACTACGATGGAATCTTCATGAGGGAAATGAATTCCCGCTGCATCTTCGAGGGTGAAAGAAATTGGGGGAGGGCTAGCCTTCGAAGAGTTGGACGTTTGTTCCAGCCAATAGATCTGCTGGGGTTCATTGGACGCCTTTCGGGCGTATGCCTTTCTTGAAGCTTGAGAGTCACCCCCGCAAGCTGGACCCCCGACGATAGTGCGAATTTCTCCTGTGGGTTCAGCATCCTCTTGGTCGGTTTGATGATGAGACGGTTCCTTTTGGCGAGATGAGGTCTTCGCCCTTTCTGGTGACCTATTTTTACGAGTAACATAATCCTGGAGATGGCCTTTTCGAATAAGAGCTTCGATATGGTCTCGTAGGGAGATACAGTCCTGGGTCCTATGCCCATGATCTTTGTGAAAGTAACAGAACTTACTCTTATCTCTCTTCTCGGGATCGGACTTAATCTTTGCAGGCCACTTCACATATGGCTTGTGTTTTATCTCCATTAGAACCTTTTCAGGAGACCGATTAAGAGGAGTGTAATTATGATATTTACCAGAGTAAGGCTTCCTGGGAGAGCGATCGCGCTGATCGCGATGGTATTTTTTATCTGTAGAAGTTCCTTCTGGCTTGCGTTTCTTACTTTGTACTCCATGACGTGTCAATGCGACTTCTTCTGCATTGATATATTTCTGAGCTTTGGCTTGGAATTCCGCCATAGTTTTCGGCGGGCTCTTATCCAAGGCAAACCTAAATTTCTCGCTCGTTATTCCGGCGATGAGGGCTGTGAGACCCTTTTCTTCAGTGTAACCCTCGGTTTGAACGGCTTCGGCAGTGAACCGTACTGTGAACTCTTTTATTGTCTCCCCATGTTGCTGTTTCAGGTTCATCAGATGGGAGGCTGGCTTTTTAATGCGAATACTTCCCATGAATTGAGAAAGAAATATCTCCGACAATTGAGAAAAGGAACTGATGGAAAGTGGCTTTAACCCCCGAAACCACGTACGAGCCGCTTCCTTTAATGTAAGGGGAAAAGCCCTACACATGATTTCTGAACCATGTCCCTCCAACTCCATGAGGGACCTATATGTTTCCAGATGTTCCAGAGGATCGCCTATGCCTGTATACGGAGCGATAACAGGCGTTCGATACTTTCTGGGCAACGGGGCTTCCATGACCTCGCTAGTGAAGGGAGATTCAGATTGATGTATAGCCGCCATGACAGCAGATGGCCGATTTGCCTGGTATCTCTGCTCCATGACATCAAAACGGTCTTGGATTCTTTTGAGATCCCCTTCCCATGGCAAGGTATAGCTAGACGTTTCGGCGTTGGAGCCTTGCGGTTGAGGTTGTCGAGACGAACTAGAATGTATCGAATGTGGAGACGGCGCAGGGGGATGGCCGCCAAGTGGCGGGACCTGTGGTTCATCCATAGAATGCCTGGAAGCAACTGGTATGGGTGGAGGTGGTAACCCCTCGGAGGGTTGTCTTTGCGGTTCAGGGAAGTGCTGATCAAGTCGATTTGACAGTGCCTGAACTCCGGCGTTTAGAGTTAGGAGTGTTCCCGAGGAATCGTAGGACATCATCCTGATTTCCAGAGGCCTCCAATAATGGATTTGTTGATGGCATATTTGGGGCTCCTTGAGGGATATCCGCCGGGACAGGTGGGAGGGCAGGTGCGGATTCCGTCTCACCGGGCGGAGGTGGTGCCTGCCTCGAAGTTGAAGGATGAACAGTCTTTTTAGGAGGCATCACCGAAGGATTTTGATCGGTGGTTTAACACGATTGATTTTGATGATCAAGTCGTTCCCACAGACGGCGCCAAACTGTTAATGTTAGATTTTGTAACGAGATCCTCCGGCTTTTCTCCTTCGCTCCAGGAGGGATTTCCACCACCAGACCTGAAACAAGACAGCGAATAAGGGTGGCTGGGGACCAGCCGTTAGCCCTCCGACGCTTAAGTTAGGCCACAGAAGAGAAGCCAAGCAAAACGGGACCCAGATTGAATGATGAGTGCGTACCTCCTATTCAAGGGAGCCATCCCCTTATATAGATCTGAAACAATCCAATCTGTTACGTGAGATGTCGAAATCCCGTTGATGTCGCATACGATACTGAGAATCCGCTGATTTCGTGGGATAAGATCCTATCTTTTTAGTCAGATCCAACCCAATGATTTCTTCCAACAATCACGCCCCTAGATGGCAATCCCTTGAAATCCGGATGGATCCGGCCAGAAGCCATAGTTAGAGTCATGGCCTCCGAAAAGGAAGGAGACGCCCGTAGCTGGGAGTCATGACCTCCGAATAGGAAGGAGACGCCCGCAGTAAAGCTGCTCGCAGGTTAAAATGTGGTCGCGAGTCCAAGTACATACTTTGGGTGTAATATCTTTCAACGACTTGTGAGAAGGTATGCTCGCGACCGCACTTGTCCAATATTCGACTCTCGATCAGGTGATCTCGAGAGTCGAATGGGCGTCCCGCACCTATCCAATATTCGACTCTCGATCAGGTGATCTCGAGAGTCGAATGGGCGTCCCGCACCTGTCCAATATTCGACTCTCGATCAGATGATCTCGAGAGTCGAATGGGCGTTCCGCACTTGTCCAATATTCGACTCTCGATCAGGTGATCTCGAGAGTCGAATGGACATTTCCACGTGAAATCTTATCTCCACCATTTTGCCTATAACAGTGGGTGGGAGTCACCTTTGGCTAAGAGGGGCCCTATATATAGAGGTAGGGTTGGAATTAGGGTTTGGAGGTGCGTAGTAGAAATATGGAGAGGGATGTGCACGCGGGGTCTTGTGTAACAACCTCTCAAGGTAGGTTTCTCAAATCTTAATATTCTGATATTTTTGATCGATTTCAATCTGTTAATCTTATCAAGCTCGAAAAGTAGAGTTAGAATACGTAAATTTCTTGATGATCCGCATTCTAGATTGGCCGATCCTTAAAAATGGCCTAACGGGTGCTAAAATGGGCTATATCTCAATTAACGGTCTACGCTTGATGATCAGGGTCCAAATTTTGAAAAAGTATGTAGTCATGATAGGCAAACAATTGTACAAAGTTTAGTGGTTGATTGATGGTGAGAAATGCCTAGATCTGAAATTCCAACTTTTGGCGGAAAAGGAAGGGGCTGGCTTTGTGGTTTAACGGTGTAGGATTATAGATCGAGGTCCAAATTTTGTGTAAACTCGTAGTCATATGAGTATAATGGGTGGTCCAAATTTGAAAAGCGATTGATGGTGAGAAGTGGGTAAATTGAAAGGTCCAAATTTGAGAAGAGTTGGTAACTCGTTAATTTCTAGAACGGGATAATTTCGCACATAAGAAAGAGGCTTATCAATGTGGGGCAATCAAATCACACTATTGGTCCATGATAAAGATGATCCAAGTCACTCATATGAAGAAAAATATTCGACTACGACTAACCTATCTACTTTCCTCACTCGATGGACATGAAAATCAAGGGTTAAGGCCTGATTTGACAATTGGACCACTTCTACTATGATTTAAGGGCTGAAATTTGATGTGTATGGTTAATATGTGTCCAAAAGCTCAAATCCAGGATTTTGCGTTTTAATGATCGCTAGAAACATGCGTACTTAAAAATGGTCAGTTAACTTAAGTTTAACTAATGGCATTTTTGTAATTTTTGCAAATATTCGAGTTTAACGAAATCTAACTCTTCTACATTGTTAATGAGGTCATTCTAAGCAACTTTAATAAAGGGTACTCCATATGATCTCCTACGGATGTCCTGTTATTTGAATTTTAATATCAATGGCCAGTATTTAATATAAAAAAAATAGAAATAAATTTCAGAAAATTTTAAAATAATTACGGTAAATTCGGGGCGTTACAACTCCCCCCACCTTAAAACTAAACTTCGTCCTCGAAGTTACCTGAATGTACGGCGAAAAGGTGTGGACAAGCTTTCTTCATTTCTTCTTCGGTCTCCCAGGTTGCTTCCTCTTCTCCGTGAAACGACCATACAACTTTTACTAGTGGAATGACTTTCCTTCGCAGTACGTGCTCTTTTCGGTCCACGATACGCAGTGGTTCTTCGATGTATGACCCGTCACTACGTACTTCGATCTTTTCCCATTCGATCACGTGAGCGTCATCTCTGTTGTACTTCCTCAACATCGATACATGAAAAACGTTATGGACGTTTGCTAGCTGCGGGGGCAAGGCCAGGCGATAGGCTACTTCACCAACTCGTTGGAGAATCTGGAATGGCCCGATGAAACGCGGAGCTAACTTTCCCTTCTGTCCGAACCTCAGCATTCCTTTCATAGGCGATATCTTTAAAAATACATGATCCCCTTCTTGGAACTCCAGATTCCTTCGTCGGTTATCTGCATAACTCTTTTGCCTGCTTTGAGCTACTTTTAGGCGCTTCCGAATGATGTCAATCTTTTCTGAGGTAATTTGAACAATTTCCGGCCCAATCAAGCTTCGATCTCCTACTTCAGCCCAACATTGAGGCGTGCGACAAGGGCGACCATACAGTGCTTCAAATGGTGCCATACCTATACTTGCTTGAAAGCTATTGTTATAAGCAAACTCTGCCAGAGGTAGGTAATCTTCCCAACTTCCCTTAAAGTCCAACACACATGCTCGCAACATATCTTCTAGAATTTGGTTCACACGTTCCGTCTGACCATCCGTCTGTGGGTGGTAAGCTGTACTATACTTGAGCGACGTTCCCATAGCTTGTTGCATCTTTGACCATAATGATGACGTATAGCGTGAATCTCTATCTGATATAATCGATACCGGTACCCCATGTAAACGTACAACTTCTTTCACATACAACTCCGCCAATTCTGATACCTTCGCCGACACTCGGGTCGCGACAAAGTGAGCTGATTTGGTGAGGCGATCTACTATCACCCAAATGGCGTCATGATTCTTTCTCGACTTGGGTAAACCCGTGATGAAGTCCATAGTAATGTGCTCCCACTTCCACGTAGGGATCTCCGGTTGTTTCAACAATCCTCCTGGCTTTTTGTGCTCGGCTTTTACCTGTTGACACGTGAGGCACTTAGATACTGTATTCTGCGATCTCTCGCTTCATGTTGTTCCACCAGTACTGCCTCTTCATGTCCTGATACATCTTCGTGCTCCCCGGGTGAATCGTTAACTTCGAGCGATGTGCTTCGTCCATCACTTCCTTCTTCAAACTTAGTTTATTTGGCACACATAGACGGTCGCGAAAACGTATGCCTCCATCTGATCCAATTCGCCAATCTACATTTCTTTCATCGGCCATAAATTTTGTCATTATTTCCTGCAATTCATCGTCTTGGTTCTGAGCATCAATGATTTTACGCATCAATGTCGGTTCTACTACAATATTATTCACTTTCACTACTTGGCTCCCAATGTTTAATTTTACATCAAAATCTTTTATAAAATTTAGCATTTCCCACTTCTTGAGGATGCAAGACATTGTTGTCTCATGCACCTTCTTCCTACTGAGGGCATCAGCCACTGCATTAGCTTTCCCAGGGTTATAGCACAACTCTATCTGAAAATCTTTAAGTGTCTCCATCCACCTTCGTTGACGCATATTCAGATCTTTCTGCTGAAACAAGTACTTCAGGCTCTTGTGGTCGGTGTTTAACTTGAATTGCTCCCCATACAAATAATGTCTCCAAATCTTCAAGGCAAAGATCACAGCTGCTAATTCTAGGTCGTGTGTGGGATAGTTCTGCTCGTGTGGTCTCAATTGGCGAGAGGCATAAGCTATTACCTTATCTGCCTGCATCAATACACAACCCAGGCCTGCTCGTGAGGCATCGGTATGGACCACGAATTCTACTCCTTCTTCGGGCAATACTAGAACTGGGGCTGTTGTTAATAATTCTTTTAGTCTTTGAAAAGCTTCTTCTGCTTTCGTGCTCCAGACAAAGCGAGTAGTCTTCCTAGTTAACTCGGTCAAGGGGCGAGCGATCTTTGAGAATTCTTTAATGAAACGACGATAGTATCCTGCAAGCCCTAGGAAACTTCGCACTTCGGTGACTGAGGTAGGTTGGATCCATTGGCGGACCGCCTCAACTTTGGACTGGTCGACTGCTATCCCATCGCGAGTGACTACATGACCAAGGAACTTCACTTCTTCTTCCCAGAAATCACATTTCTTTAACTTAGCATACAATTGGTTGTCCTTCAGTGTCTGCAGAGCTATTTTTAGATGCTCGGCGTGCTCTTCCTTACTCTTCGAGTATATGAGGATATCATCGATGAAAACAATAACGAATTTATCTAGATAGGGATTGAATACACGGTTCATCAGGTCCATGAATACTGCTGGGGCATTTGTCAGTCCGAAGGGCATAACAACAAACTCATAATGTCCATACCTCGTTCTGAATGCCGTTTTGGAAATATCTGCATCTCTCACTCTTAGCTGATGGTACCCGGACCTTAAATCAATCTTCGAAAAGAACTGGGCTCCTCTTAACTGGTCGAAAAGATCATCTATGCGCGGAAGAGGATACTTATTCTTAATAGTGGCTTGGTTCAACTTTCTATAATCAATACACAGGCGAAGCGAACCATCCTTTTTCCGTACAAAGAGGATAGGCGCGGCCCAGGGAGATACACTGGGGCGAATAAATCCTTGCTCTAGGAGTTCTTCTAATTGTTTCTTCAATTCTTGCAATTCTACAGGAGCCATGCGGTACACTGCCAATGCTATAGGTGCTGTACCGGGCACGAGATCAATGGCGAAATCTACTTCACGCTTCGGGGGTAGACCAGGAATATCTTGGAATACTTCAGGGAATTCAGCTACTATGGGGATTTGGTCGACAGATAGCTCAACCGATTCTCCGACGCACATCAACCGTTCGATTACTTCCTTCTTCTTCTTACCTTGAAACACTACCGGGTCGTGGCTCGGGAGAGACAATGATATGGTCTTGGCATGGCAATCCAAGTTCACCCGGTGCTTAGAGAGCCAGTCCATTCCCAAGATCACGTCGAAGTTCTTCATGTTCAATACAACTAGATTTGCTTCGAATTTAACTCTGCCAATGGTTAAAGGACACCTTCGACATTCCTTTCTTAGTTCTACAATTCGACCGATAGGTGTTGCTATGACCACAGATTCACCTAAGCGTTTTACCTTTAAGTTTAATCGAGCCACAACTGATGCAGCAATAAAAGAAATGGAGGCACCGCTATCAAATAAGACAACTACTGGATCATCGCCGATAAAGATAGTACCTTCGATGGCGCGGGGGTCTTCTTCCACATTATCTGGTGGAGCCATAGCATAGAGACGTCCTTGTTGCTTTTGGTTTGGATTTGGTGCTTCTCTCTTCTGCATTTGAGGACGGGCTGCTGCAGGTGGTCTGGGTGCTTGATTCTGCTGTTGTGGTTGACTCCCCTTAGGTTGGGAGGCATTCTTCTCATCTGCAGCCTTCTTGAAACAATTGATGGCCTTGTGTCCTAGCTTCCCGCAGTAGTGACAGTTGAAGGGGTCCCGGTTCTGTTGCTGATTGGTTGGTGCAAGTCTTGGACCTCTTGTCAGGAATGGAAGGTGGGTTTGGTATTGCTCTGCTTTTCTGGCCTACTTGTCTTGTTTGATTTCGTTGCTGGATATAGCGTTCAGTGTCTTTCTCAGCGATCATTGCTCGATCTATGATCTCTTCATAAGTACGCAGCTTCAATATGCTAATCTTTGACCGAATACTAGGTCTCAAGCCTTCCTGGAACTTGTGGATCTTGTAGTCCAGGTCTTCTACTGCTGAGGGTAGGTAACTTGACAACTCGACGAATTTGTCTTCATATTGGGCTACGGTGAGGTTACCTTGCTCTAGTTTCAGGAATTCCGACATCTTCTCTTTCCTATATGCTTCAGGGAAAAACTTGTCACAGAACTTGGCATGGAAAGTGTCCCACGTCCACTGGAATCCTTCTGGGACTCTTCTTTTTGCTGCCTGCCACCAAACGTAGGCCGCCCCCTCTAATAGGTATGTAGCTAGGGTCACTCGGTGTTGCATGGGGCAAGCCAGGGTGTCCAGTGCCTTAGCCACTTGCTTAAGCCAATAATCCGCCTTGGTAGGGTCAGGGTTTCCATGGAACTTCTCAGGATGTAGCTTCAGGAACTTCTCAATCAGGATGGTTTCTTCAGGAAGCATGAATCGAGGTTGATTTGGCGGAGGAGCCTGTCTAGGTGCTAGGGGTACTTGAAATGTTTCAGGTTGATTTTGGGGTGTTGGTGTGGTTGTCTGAGTTTCCACTGGAGGCGGAGGTGCGGTTTGAGTAGAGGTTGGAATCGGAGTTTGGCCAGGGGTCACGATCGTTATCAGTTGTTCGAGGGTGGCCTGGTGTCGGGTTTGTTGCTCATGTTGTTGGGCCTGTTGTTGCTGAATGATACCGGTGAGACGATCGAGTGCGCCTAACATGGCTTCCCAAGGTTGTAGAGCATTGGAGTTTCCTCCTACTGAAGTCATTGGTGGATTTGTATTAGGACTCGCAGTGTTAGCCATGGGTGGTGACTCAGGCTGGGGTGAGGCCGTGGGAATGTTTCTTGAAGATTTCCTCTTAGGGGCCATCAAGCTGAAAATAAGTGTTCTATAGGTTAGACGTCACTTCTAAGGTGAAAACTAATGAACTCAAATCAGAAAGTTAGAGTTAGAGGTTCACCTAGCTCGTAGTTTGGGAATCTGATACCCAGGACCTGATCGCGCTCTCGGATTTTTTTCTCTCAAATCGAAACTCCTTTTCCTCTGAAATTTGGAGGGTAGATAGATGATTATGTGGGGAATACCTCAAATTTTTCTAAGAATAAAAATCTCATGATAAAGTATAGTTCTGACCCCCACAAGTCTGAAAAACGTAACAGATCAGCAGACTTTTACACAACATATGTGCTATTGCCAGAATTTTCCTGATTTAATTACACATTGGATTGATCTGAAATTTTATACAGATACTGGGAACTGAGTTAGGAATCTCCAAAAAAATTTATAAAATTTTCTGAGATCTAAAAATACATTTTCTAATGTCAGAATTACAGATGGGTCTAAAAATCTGCCCTAATTGAAATAATTAGAAATAAAATAGTTACTCCTAATTATTTATGGAGAAAATTCACAAGATTCAATGAATCAATGATTCAAATATGGGGAATAGATGAGAGCACCAAATATTTAAAAAAAAAAAATAAATAAATAAAAATTTCTTTCCAAAAAATCTTAAAATATTGAGATTTCTAAGTTCCACGACTACGCTAGTAAATTTTCAAGGAACCTAAGTGTGGGTCTCTAAGTTCATAACATTACATACCATTAATAGGATTGAATCTAAATGATTTGTCTCTAGTCATTGGGGACCTAAGCCCTAAGATGAGTTAATTATGATATGGATTTAGGCTTCTCGCCCAGAGGTCCCATTTTGCTCTGATACCAACTTGTAATACCCCAAGATTTCGGCTCCCGTGTACATCACGACGGCCGAATTCCCAAGGTTATTTGGAATGTGTGAGGGTTATACCCCTTACATAATTTTCACACAAACATGCACATTTCATACTATTTGGAAAATCAAAAGCAAGATGGTGAAACTAAACTTATATATTATTTCATTAACTAAACCAAATCATCAAACCATGTAACCATCATTCATTTAAACATCATGTTCATAACTACGTCCTCCCATTGGGACTTATTACAATTTCAAATATTAAATAAATGCTAGAACTATGAATGATTATGCGGTCTCGTCTTCCACCATCTGCTCCCACGAGCCATCATAATCGTCTCCTTGAGGCTCGGGCTCCTGAGGATCGTTACCTACATGTTCTAAATTATTTCCACAAAACACCGTCAAAAGCGGCATAGTGAAGAACTACTTTAAGGTTAGAAATAATAATTACATAAAAATCATAACAAAACATCCATTACTCTTTCTTAATGCAATGCATGATAATGTATGACCCAGCGTAGGAATCCTTAGACATGCCGCCAGGGGTTTTGGGACACGCAAGCCCATAATTTTGCCCGACCACGTGAGAAACGGGACACTCATAGCCCAAATCCACACGTGACAGTGTATGGGAGAAGTAGGACGCTCTAGCCTATTCTCAAATCCATACACCCACATGGAGCCACGTGCATGCATGAGTTAACCATTCTTTATTATTATTTCCAATTTACACCAAGCCACTTATCGTCTAACCAACCTTTGGTACCACCACATCCTTCCTTATGGTTCATCACTCATCAAAATAGTCGTAACCGACGCATCACATCCCAGGATGGCGGCCCGTACTATTAAGCTTCATAACAACCATACTCAACTATCATCTTATGGAGATCCTTAACAACTTTAGGAATAATAATAATAATAGTAAATATAATAATAGTAGTAGTAATAAATGGATTTAACAACCACTTAATCGGGCGATCTTGATACCACCACCACAGATCAGGGTGGCCACTTAACCGGACAAGCTAAAAGCATCGTCTCAGGTTAGGGCAACCTCTTAACCGGGTGTTCCGATATTCATCACCACAGATCAGGGTCCATCCATATATATATAAAAGGAATATATATAGCAATATAAGAATCTCCATTAGACAATCACAACCATTCTTTATACAGTATAGAAAGAAAGGTGGTCCCTTTAAAGCTGGTTACACAAATCTCATATGTGCAACAAACATAATTCTATTCCTTACTAGTTCTCTAAGTCCAATGAATATCCTCATCACCATGAGATTGAAAAAAAAAGTATCTAAAAGCATTCATATATAGCTAATTAAGGAGAGAATAAATAAACACATGTAAACAAAAACACATAAGAATTATGAACCTACAAAATATGAAATTATTAATCCAATCTTAAAGGAGTTCTCACCTTATGATCTTCGACTTATTAGAGATACAAGATGATGAAATAATGGCAAGATGGTACTCCTCCCTCTCTCTCTCTCTCTCTCTCTCTCTCTCTCTTTCTCTTTCTCTTTCTCTCTCCCTCTCTCAAATTCGTGGGTGGGAGTCACCTTTGGCTAAGAGGGGCCCTATATATAGAGGTAGGGTTGGAATTAGGGTTTGGAGGTGCGTAGTAGAAATATGGAGAGGGATGTGCACGCGGGGTCTTGTGTAACAACCTCTCAAGGTAGGTTTCTCAAATCTTAATATTCTGATATTTTTGATCGATTTCAATCCGTTAATCTTATCAAGCTCGAAAAGTAGAGTTAGAATACGTAAATTTCTTGATGATCCGCATTCTAGATTGGCCGATCCTTAAAAATGGCCTAACGGGTGCTAAAATGGGCTATATCTCAATTAACGGTCTACGCTTGATGATCAGGGCCCAAATTTTGAAAAAGTATGTAGTCATGATAGGCAAACAATTGTACAAAGTTTAGTGGTTGATTGATGGTGAGAAATGCCTAGATCTGAAATTCCAACTTTTGGCGGAAAAGGAAGGGGCTGGCTTTGTGGTTTAACGGTGTAGGATTATAGATCGAGGTCCAAATTTTGTGTAAACTCGTAGTCATATGAGTATAATGGGTGGTCCAAATTTGAAAAGCGATTGATGGTGAGAAGTGGGTAAATTGAAAGGTCCAAATTTGAGAAGAGTTGGTAACTCGTTAATTTCTAGAACGGGATAATTTCGCACATAAGAAAGAGGCTTATCAATGTGGGGCAATCAAATCACACTATTGGTCCATGATAAAGATGATCCAAGTCACTCATATGAAGAAAAATATTCGACTACGACTAACCATCTACTTTCCTCACTCGATGGACATGAAAATCAAGGGTTAAGGCCTGATTTGACAATTGGACCACTTCTACTATGATTTAAGGGCTGAAATTTGATGTGTATGGTTAATATGTGTCCAAAAGCTCAAATCCAGGATTTTGCATTTTAATGATCGCTAGAAACATGCGTACTTAAAAATGGTCAGTTAACTTAAGTTTAACTAATGGCATTTTTGTAATTTTTGCAAATATTCAAGTTTAACGAAATCTAACTCTTCTACATTGTTAATGAGGTCATTCTAAGCAACTTTAATAAAGGGTACTCCATATGATCTCCTACGGATGTCCTGTTATTTGAATTTTAATATCAATGGCCAGTATTTAATATAAAAAAAATAGAAATAAATTTCAGAAAATTTTAAAATAATTACGGTAAATTCGGGGCGTTACATTAAGCCAACCATTATTATTCCAATTTATAGCCAAACCAATTATGAGAATACCCTTGCATTAGTGGCCCTCCCAGACAAACATAATCCCAACATGAGTCAATCACTTGCTCATCTCATTACTACATTCAAATCACTAAATCTCATCAAGGACTCATCCTCATAACATACGTTTCCATCCCCAAGTTCATTTAGGGCCACCAATCTAAGTTCTTTCAAAGAGTATATTTTAAGCCAAACACCCACAGTTTTGTGATAACTTGTCTTATATAGAATGAATCTGAGTAAGGGTAATTCCAGTTGCATGCATGCTTTCACAAAAGGCATAATCGAGATTATTCATATGAATTTCGTGCTGATCAAGTATCAACCCAGAAGTTTACTAAGCCTACAATTATCCTAGGAAACCACCAACCATATACCAATTACTTAGCATGAATAACCTTAAGTAACTCTAAGCATGTAGCATCTAAGCATGATTCAACTAAACATATTCTAACTTGAGTGAGCAATTAAGCATGTTTTAACACCAATATTAACTAAGCATGTTAGAACACCAATATTAACTAAACATGTTAGAACATTGGCATAAACTAACTTAACAACAATAATTAGACTAGTACTTAACCAACAAGTGGGCGGAAAGCCCAAGGGAAGGAATCATCACCTTCTAAGTGGAGCTCCTTTGCCTTGGATGAATCTAAGTAGGGAAAATACTCAAGGGCTTGATCGAATGGGGTTTGATATGAGCTGAACTCCAAGTTGGTGGACTCTCTCAATGCTGCCGCCTGACCGCACGGGGCGACCCTCGAATCCGACATGGATTTGGCGATTGAATGAGCCTACAACTCAGTTGTGAGATGGACGGATTTTTAGCTCAACTTGGCAACCGACCTACAACTTGACTTGGTTTTGGAGGCATGAACAACCCCCGACTCAGGGTGCTCCTCTGAGCTAAGTTAAGCCAAAAATATCCCAGCAACCAGCCAAGTTGTTAGCCCCAAAGTCCGCTGGAACCAAGGCAAACAGACAGAGGAAGGTTTCTTCGACGAAATTGGTGGCCAACACCTTCCCACACTCTCTCTCACTATCCACACCCTTTCTTCCTTCTCTTACTTCTCTCTCTCCATCTTCTTATCTCCTTCTTACAGGGACAGGCTGGAAATGCTTGAACAGCAAGCTGCCCTAGCACAGACCCGATGCGGTAGGAGAGGAATGACTCTCTCTCACTCTCTCTGTTTCTTTCTCTCTTTCCCTCTGTTATTCCTCATTTTCAATCTCCCTTTGGTTTGGACAAAGGTAGCTGGAGACAGCAGTAAACGAGAGAAACTGTCTCTCTCTTTCCTTTCCTATTTTGCTCTCATTTCTCTCCTAGGGTTTAGGGCTGCGGGGTGCTTTTCTAAAAACGGCAATAAGCTACTTATAGCCGTTGGAGCCTTTTGAAATAAGATCGGATGACTGTAATTAAAGGGTGAATTTACCACAGCCTCATGCACCAAAGATCCAAAATTTATAGATACGAACTCACCCTGAATGCATGGCTTAGATCGGATCCCAAGGATGCGTGCAATAGGTAGTGGGCCATCTGTCCCACGCCTTTGATCAAGTCAAGGGGTCCACCATGGAGAGATATCAGCGGCCCTTATTTATTTCGCGAGAATTTCCATCGTAGGTGTTGAGCTCTTAATTGTGCATATTCTAACCCCAATTAATCACTCATTGTGTGAGATTTTTATGATTTAAAGACTAATTGAATGCATGTTTTGTGATTGCAGGATTGAGAGTGGACTCCGCCTAATTGAAGATGAAAAGAGCTTATTTAGAACTATTTGGATGAAGATCGAAGGAGGACCAAAGAAAGAAGGAAGCAAGGAAAGAAGAAAAGAAGAAAGAAAGAAGAAACTGAACCAGAAACAGGCCAAGACCGGTCGTGACCGGTTGGCCAGGAAGGTCAGACTGGTCGTGCGACCGGTCGGCCAGCTTCCCATACAGGCTGAACTCTCTAGACATAGGCATAACACAGTCCGATCGGTCGCGACCGGTCGGCGAGGCCAGTCTGACCGGTCCAGACCGGTCGGCCAAAAGAACTTCTAAATCGAGAAGCTGCTGGACTATTTTCCCAGTGAGGCACGACCGGTCGTGACCGGCCGGCCAGTTACTCAGACCGGTCGTTCGACCGGTCGGCCACATGAAAAATCAGGACTTTCTATTTTCAGTCCGATTTTCTCTGCGCACTGCGTAAGTGTTACGCAAATTCTCGAATCTTCTGAAGTTGTGGAGCCTCCCCATTATAAAAGGACACCTAGGGATCGTTCCTAGGGTATCTTAGAAGAGTTGAAGCAAGGTTGGAGGTGGAGGAAGTGGATTTCGGAGTTCCACATCTCCTTCTAGTTTGTTTTACTGTTTTATGCTTTTCTTAAGTTATTTCATGTTTCCTTGGATCATGAGCAGCTAAACCTCTTAGCTAGGGCTAAGAGGTGAAGCTTGTAGTGGATCTAAGATGTTTCAATTCGTTCTAAGTTGGTTTTAAGTTTGGAATTCATGTTTATGAACAATGGTTTGAAGTTTATACAAGTTCTAAGTAGTTTTTCTTAGTCTTATGATGACTCATGGATGATTGGGAGAATTACTTAAGTTCTTAATTTATTTGTATTAGTCTAGACCTGTATGATCCGAGGAATTGGAGTACGCTCTAGTACTATGGTCTTCATGTGGGGACTTCCTACCAAAGTTCTACTTCTCAGGTTTTCTGAATTATGTAGGGGACTGTGCATGTGATTTGAATCAAGTTCAAATTGTAATCTAGCCTTATCTTGTGACAGGACTTGAGGATGGTTATGATTGTGATCTGAGCCTATTGGAATTGGGACTGACTTATGCAATTGAGCATGCTCAGCCTAGATTACATTGAGTGAATCCTATGCATTGAACTTACATATGACAGATTGTTTGGTTTAACAGCTCTATCATCCGGCTAGATAGATCTTAATATCGATTCTAGTTGAGAAAGTGAGAAACCACAGTGGATTGAACATCAAGGATTGCTACAAGTGGATCCTTGAACCCCTAGTGCCTTTTTATAATTGTTTACCTTCAAATTAGTTTAAAATTGTTACTCACATCAAATTCATAGAAAATCTGGTTGTTAGCTTTCAATAGACATTATTGGATGTGTTTGTAAATTCCTACACAAGTCCCTGTGGATCGACCTCGGTCTTACCGAGATTATTACTACATCGCAACCCTACACTTGGGGAAGCGAACAAGTTTTTGGCGCCGTTGCCAGGGACTTTGACGGTTTTTCACAAATTTCTGAAATTAGTATCTATTTAGGATTTTTTTAGGATTTTAGGACTAACTTAGTTTGTTTTATTTGATTTTTGCAGGGATTTCTAGGAAGCTAAAGAAGATATAAGGATTTCAAGTGCTGAATTAGGTTTTATCTTTGTAAACCTTACTCTTCTCCTTCTCCTATTCATTCCTATCATATTCATCTCTTGTAGAGTGGGTGGAGACTCCTTTTGGATCTCTGAAAGGTAAGCCTTGTGCCACCTGGATTCCTATTGGTCGGCTCTGCCGTCTTGGTTCACCTTGTGCTCAGAGATTTCTTTTCTCACCTCTACTCCTCTTTCTCCTTTTTCTGCACATTTTCTCAAAAGATTCAAAGAGTGGTGGGGAGTTCTCTGAACCCCTATTGACCAGGAGAAATCGATCTCTATCCTTGCTTCTAGTTTAGCCATTGCAAGACACCTTGTGCTTCGATCTTAGAGAAGAGTAAAGAAAGGGAGGAAGAATTCTTCTTTCTCTTTGTTTCATATTTTTGGTTTTGCATGCCACATTGGGCTCGGGACTCCAATAACCGACTCATAAGTGAAAAGGGGATAGTAGAAGGAATTGACAGAGAGCCACGTGCTAGGAGACATCTAAACTCTCCAATTTTATCTGAAGGTATAGCTGTGAATCAACCTAATCCAATGGCCAATCCTAATCTGGGCCAAAATCAAACTGAAACGGGGGAGAATGTGGTTGAGAATGTTCCCCGACCAAGAACTTTACGTGACTTCTTGCAACCAGCAAAAGCGAGCACTCCCTCATGCATAGTTTTTCCACCAAATGCAGGGAATGTGGATTTGAAATCGGGAGTGATCCAACTTCTCCCTAAATTCCATGGATTAGACAGTGAAAGTGCCTATCAACACCTTAAGGAGTTTGATGAGGTAATAACCACCATGCACTTTGCTAATGTGACTGATGATGTGATGAGACTTAAATTCTTCCCTTTTACTCTTAAAGATAATGCTAAAGGTTGGCTTCATGCATTAAGGCCAAGATCAATTGGTGCATGGACTGATATGCATAGGGAATTCATAAAAAATTCTTCCCTACTCACAAAACAAACTTGTTGAAGCGCCTTATCATGAACTTTGCCCAAAAGGAAGATGAAACCTTCTTCCAATGTTGGGAGAGGTTTAAGGACCTATTAAACGCATGCCCACATCATGGCTACGAAATTTGGCGGGTTATAAGCTTTTTCTATGAAGGACTGACTTCACCCATGCGCCAATTCGTAGAGATGATGTGTAATGGGGAGTTCATGAATAAGGAGGCTGATGAAGCATGGGATTATTTGGAAGAATTGGCTGAGAATGCCCAATCTTGGGATACATCAAAACCAACAAATTCCAAGACTGGCCAACAAAAGGAAAAAGGAGGAATGTATGTCTTATCAGAAGAGGATAGCATAAGTGCACGGGTGGCTAGCCTCACAAGAAAGGTCGAAGCCATGAAATTGAGGAAAGGAGAGACAATTAACTCCAATGACGTTGAAACTGTTTGTGAAATTTGTGTCGGAAATCAACATGCAACACAAGATTGTCCTACAATTTCAGCAGTTCAGGACATCTTACAAGAACAATCAAATGCCATAAACAGTTATCAACGGTAATTTGGTGCTCCAACTTCAAACACGTTTAATGCTAGTTGGAAGAATCATCCCAACTTCAGTTGGAGGAACGGACCCACTGCGAATGCAACCACTATCCCTCAAGCTCAACCTATACTAGGTCCATCTCTAGTCATTACTCCAAAAGTGACGCTAGAGGAGATGTTAGGTGCATTCGTATCGGTCCAAGCTGAGTATAACAAGACAAATTCTCTAAAAATAGATGGGTTCATGCAAGAGCAATTGAAGTTCAATCAAAATTCAACTCAAGCCATCAATGAATTGAAAACATCAATGACTAGAGTTGAATCTCATCTTAATGTTAGAGAGAAGGGCACACTTCCTGCTCAACCTCTTCCTAACCCAAGAACCCAGTTTGAGATACAAGATGCAAGCTCATCTTCCCATCATACGGAGCATGTTCAAGCTATCACCACTTTGAGAAGTGGAAAAGAAATTGACAAATCTAATCCGATGAAGGCCCTAAAGCCTAAGGATCCGAAAATTTTCAAAGAGGATGATAGCTTAAACAACACTCCACAAGAGAAAGAACCGGAAAGACAATACAAGTCGATTGCCCCATTTCCACAAAGGTTGATTTCACCTAAACCTTTAGATAAAAATCTGAAAATTTTAGAAGTTTTCAAGTAGGTGAAGATCAACATCCCGTTGTTGGATGCAATAAAACAAATACCATCTTATGCCAAATTTCTAAAGGAATTGTGTACCGTCAAAAGGAAACACAATGTTCACAACAAAGTACTTTTGACAGAGAATTTGAGCGCCATCATCAAACAAGAGGTGCCCCAAAAATATAAGGATCTGGGTAGTCCAACCATCTCATGCATCATAGGAGATTACCGGATTAAACAAGCCTTACTCGATTTGGGAGCAAGTGTGAACCACATTCCTTACTCCGTTTACGAACAACTTGGGTTAGGTGAATTGAAACCCACCAAAACCACACTCCAACTTGCTGATAGATCCATTCGTATACCGAGAGGAATGATTGAGGATGTTCTAGTCCAAGTTGATAAATTCTACTACCCAGTAGACTTTATTGTCTTGGATACACATCCCGTGATAGGCACCGGTGCTCAAATTCCCGTCATACTTGGCCGACCGTTTCTAGCTACTTCAAATACAATTATGAATTGTAGAAACGGACTTGTACAAATGTCCTTTGGAAATATGACCCTTGAGCTTAACATATTTGATTTATGCAAACAGCCACGGGAGGTTGATGATGATATCCACGAACTAAACATGATTGAATCATTCGTGAAAGATACATTCCCCTTGTCATTATCTTCCGACCCTTTGGAGGCATGTGTGGCCTATTCTCATGAGATAGATGATGACACAATACAAGTGATGGATGTCATTCTAGATGTAGTGTCAGTGCTTGATAATAAAAGATGGAGGGCCCTATTTGAGCCTTTGCCTGTAAATGAGAACAAGGCCCTCCCATCCAATATCAAGGCACCAACACTCGACCTAAAACCATTACCAAGTGAGCTGAAATATGTCTATTTAGGTCGAGATGAGACATATCCAGTGGTGATTTCTTCACACTTGGATGAGGAACAAGAGAGTAGGCTAATGGCCACTCTATTAGAGCACAAGAGTGCCATTGGATGGTCAATTGCGGATCTCAAAGGCATAGACCCACTGATTTGTACTCATCGCATACACCTTGAGGAGAATGCGAACACATCTAGGCAACCACAACGACGACTAAATCCAAATATGAAGGATGTGGTTAAGGCCGAAGTGGTGAAACTATTGGATGTGGGTATTATTTACCCAATATCCGATAGTCAATGGGTGAGCCCAACTCAAGTGGTGCCTAAGAAATCCAGAATAACCATCGTAGCCAATGCCAATAATGAACTCGTGCCAACCAGAGTCACTACCGGTTGGAGAATGTGCATTGACTACAGGAAGTTAAATACTGTCACGAGGAAAGACCACTTCCCCCTACCATTTGTTGATCAAATTTTAGAATGGTTGGTGGGCCATTCCCACTTTTGCTTCCTTGATGGCTATTAGGGTACAACCAAATAGAGATTGCCCGTGAAGACCAAGAAAAGACTACATTCACATGTCCATTCGGCACTTTCGCCTATCGACGGATGCCGTTTGGACTATGTAATGCCCCTGCCACCTTTCAGCGTTGTATGATGAGTATCTTTTCTGACATGGTGAGGACAATTCTCGAAGTCTTCATGGATGATTTTTCGTATTTGGTTAAAGCTTTAATGAGTGCCTTGAGCACTTGAAATCTATGCTGAAAAGATGTGAAGAGAAGAACCTTGTGCTGAATTGGGAGAAGTGTCACTTCATGGTTAAAAAGGAAATTGTACTTGGTCACATCGTTTCACAAAATGGAATTGAGGTGGACAAAGCGAAAATTGATCTTATCTCTAACCTTCCACCACCCAAGAGCATACGAGATGTGCTGTCCTTCTTGGGACACGCAGGATTTTACAGAAGGTTCATAAAGGACTTCAGTTCACTCTCTCGTCCTTTATGTAACCTACTTCAAAACAAAAATTCATTCGAGTGAAATGAAGAATGTCAAAAGGCCTTTACCACCCTTAAAGGTATGTTGACATGTGCTCCCATAATGCAACCACCTGATTGGAGCCTTCCTTTCAAAATTATGTGCGATGCTAGCGACTATGCTATTGGGGCCGTGCTAGGCCAAAGAAAAGAGAAAAAGCCATGTGTCATCTACTATGCAAGTAGAACCCTAAACTCAGCCCAAGCAAACTATACTACTACTGAAAAAGAACTCTTAGCCGTAGTTTTTGCCTTGGACAAGTTTATGTCCTACTTGATTGGATCCAAGATCATCATATTCACTGACCATGTTACACTTAAGTACCTTCTCTCTAAGAAGGATGCTAAACCACGGTTGTTAAGATGGATCCTTCTACTCCAGGAATTTGATATAGAAATACGTGATAAGAAAGGAGTAGAAAATGTCGTGGTTGACCATCTCTCTCGACTTGTCCTCACTGATTCCCCTGAAACGACCGCGATCAATGACATGTTCCCTAATGAACAACTTTTTGCTGTTTCCCAATTGCCATGGTATGCGGACATTGCTAACTATCTTGCTACAGGTACAATTCCTACACATTGGAAAAAGCAAGATAAGGATAAATTCTTCACTGAGGTGCGAAAATTCCTATGGGACGACCCATACCTATTCAAGTATTGTCCCGATCAAATCATAAGGAGATGTGTCCCAGATGATGAACAACAAAGTATCATCTCCTTCTGTCATTCTCAGGCATGTGGTGGCCACTTTTCGGCTAAAAAAACCACATCGAAAATTCTGCAATGTGGGTTTTATTGGCCCACCATGTTCAAAGACACACATGAGTTTTGCAAAGCATGTGAACCTTGTCAGAAATTAGGAGGAATTTCCCGTAGAAATATGATGCCACTCAATCCCATCTTAATAATTGAAATTTTTTATTGTTGGGGCATCGATTTCATGGGTCCATTCCCATCTTCTTTTGGAAACACATACATCTTGCTTGCCATTGATTATGTTTCCAAATGGGTCGAGGCCATCCCTTGCTGGAATAATGACCATAAAACGGTCATTCACTTCTTAAAAGAGAATATTCTTTCTCGGTTTGGAACACCTCGAGTCATCATAAGTGATGGAGGGTCTCACTTTTGTAATCGCCCTTTTGAAACTTTAATGAAGAAATATGGCGTAACACACAAAGTGAGCACTCCCTATCACCCACAAACTAGTGGACAAGCTGAGATATCCAATAAGGAGATTAAACACATTTTAGAGAAAACGGTGAACCCCGATCACAAGGATTGGTCGCTTCGGCTTACCGATGCGCTTTGAGCCTACCGTACTACTTTCAAGACCCCTATTGGAATGTCTCCCTATAGACTTGTCTATGGGAAAGCTTGTCACTTGCCTGTGGAGTTGGAACATATGGCATATTAGGCAATTAAGAAGATGAATTTTGATTCTGACAAGGCAAGCTCGTTGCGCAAACTACAATTGAATGAACTTGCAGAAATCCGGAACGAAGCATATGAGAATGCGAGAATTTACAAGGACAAGACGAAGATATTCCATGATAAGAATATTCTTTGCAAGACATTCACGATCAATCAAAAAGTCCTCATGTATAATTCTCGCCTACATCTATTTCCGGGAAAGTTGAGATCTCGATGGACCGGTCCCTACATTGTGAAAAATGTCTATCCATATGGGACTGTCGAGCTGTTAAATCCAAGGAACGGCAACATTTTTAAGGCAAATGGGCAGCGATTAAAGCCGTTCTTCGAGAAATTTCCTTCAGAAGGTATGTCCATACCTCTGACTGATCTTGTCTACTAGGATGATTGATCTCCTAGTCTGATGGATGTGTAGAGTAGTTAGGATTAGGATTTTGCTGCTTTTGTTTGTTTTTGCTTAGGTTTATTAAAAGGAGGAAGAATTCCACTTTTTCAGGTACTCTCATCCCACACTCCCTTTTATTTTCAAATTGCTCTCATGTTTTGCTTATTGCGCATCTTTTACATTGAGGACAATGTAAGATTTGGTTGGGGGGTGTAGGATCACTTGGATGAATCCAGCGTTTTGTAACATTTCGAACAATAATGTAGAAATTTTTTGATTTTTCTAAAATTCAAAACTCTTTTGGAAATTTTGATTCTATGCATTCAAGATGATATGAGCATAAGAGGAGGGGATATGAAGTGTATGAGGTTATAAATCTTGATCTTCTCTTGGCATAATGGTTTTATATGAGAATTCCCCTAATTCTGTGATTGATAGAAAATTTGAACACTCTTACACCTAGTTCACATTACACGATTTTCACGAGTTGAAGGGATTATGTGATTTGTGGATCAGTTAGATTTTGATTTAAGGTGTTGAGACATCAAGCTGGGGTATGTTGTCCATCCTTGTCCATGGGAAAATAACGAAGATATGGATTTCTAAAAATCCTATCTAATTTAAAAGAAAAAGGACAAGGAAAGATGAAATTGGGAATGATGGAAAAATGGTGGAAAAATCCGATTAGGGCTACCTACTACCAACCGGGGGATGGTCTACCCGTAACCAAAGCCGAAAATGGGACGTAGTGTGAAAGTTGTCGGAAGGACAGTAAGGCAAATTCCCGTCATTAGCTTGTTGTTGCTCTATATACCTTGAGATCCACTGTCTAGTTGATTTATGAAGAAGATAACCCTGGAAACTCATGAGATGAAGTTTCACTATGCACATTAGGTTGAATTTGTCCAAGTTCTTCTATGCATCAACCAATCAGTGGGAATTTCATATGAATGCTTATCATGTTCTGAGGGTTTACGGTTTCAACCTTTGTCGCCTAATAATTCTGAATCTTACACTTGTATGCTTTGGGATATATAGAAGGATGGTTTCTGAAAGAGAGTTGAGTTTTGAAGAATGGAATTAGTTTCACGCATGTTTTGCTCGGGACTAGCAAAATGCTGGTTGGGGGTGTGTTGAGCTCTTAATTGTGCATATTCTAACCCCAATTAATCACTCATTGTGTGAGATTTTTATGATTTAAAGACTAATTGAATGCATGTTTTGTGATCGCAGGCTTGAGAGTGAACTCCGCCTAATTGAAGATGAAAAGAGCTTATTTGGAACTATTTGGATGAAGATCGAAGGAGGACCAAAGAAAGAAGGAAGCAAGAAAAGAAGAAAGGATGAAAGAAAGAAGAAACTGAACCAGAAACAGGCCAAGACCGGTCGTGACCGGTCGGCCAGGAAGGTCAGACCGGTTGTGCGACCGGTCGGCCAGCTTCCCATACAGGCTGAACTCTTTGGACATAGGCATAACACAGTTCGACCGGTCGCGACCGGTACTGGTCGGCCAGGCCAGTCCGACCGGTCCAGACCAGTCGGCCAGAAGAACTTCTAAATCCAGAAGCTGCTGGACTATTTTCCCAGTGAGGCACGACCGGTCGTGACTGGTCGGCCAGTTATTCAGACCGGTCGTCCGACCGGTTGGCCACATGAAAAATTAGGACTTTATATTTTCAGTCCGATTTTCTCTGCGCACTGCGTAAGTGTTACGCAAATTCTCGAATCTTTTGAAGTTGCGGAGCCTCCCCACTATAAAAGGACACTTAGGGATCATTCCTAGGGTATCTTAGAAGAGTTGAAGCAAGGTTGGAGGCGGCGGAAGTGGATTTCGGAGTTCCACAACTCCTTCTAGTTTGTTTTACTATTTTATGCTTTTCTTAAGTTGTTTCATGTTTCCTTGGATCATGAGCAGCTAAACCTCTTAGCTAGGGCTAAGAGGTGAAGCTTGTAGTGGATCTAAGATGTTTCAATTCGTTCTAAGTTGGTTTTAAGTTTTGAATTCATGTTTATGAACAATGGTTTGAAGTTTATACAAGTTCTAAGTATTTTTTCTTAGTCTTATGATGACTCATGGATGATTGGTAGAATTACTTAAGTTCTTAATTGATTTGTATTAGTCTAGACCAGTATGATCCGAGGAATTGGAGTACGCTCTAGTACTATGGTCTTCATGTGGGGACTTCCTACCAAAGCTCTACTTTTCTGGTTTTCTGAATTATGTAGGGAACTGTGCATGTGATTTGAATCAAGTTCAAATTGTAATCTAGCCTTGTCTTGTGACAGGACTTGAGGATGGTTATGACTGTGATCTGAGCCTATTGGAAATGGGACTGACTTATGCAATTGAGCATGCTCAGCCTAGATTACATTGAGTGAATCCTATGCATTGAACTTCATATGACAGATTGTTTGGTTTAACAGCTCTATCATCCGACTAGATAGATCTTAATATCGATTCTAGTTGAGAAAGTGAGAAACCACAGCGGATTGAACATCAAGGATTGCTACAAGTGGATCCTTGAACCCCTAGTGCCTTTTTATAATTGTTTACCTTCAAATTAGTTTAAAATTGTTACTCACATCAAATTCATAGAAAATCTGGTTGTTAGCTTTCAATAGACACTATTGGATGTGTTTGTAAATTCCTACACAAGTCCCTGTGGATCGACCTCGGTCTTACCGAGATTATTACTACATCGCAACCCTACACTTAGGGAAGCGAACATTTCCACCGTAGGCAGAATAGAACACTTGGGGAAGTGAACATTTCCACCATGGAAAGATATCAGCGGCCCTTATTTATTTCGCGAGAATTTCCACCGTAGGCAGAATCTCCCGCTACGAGATAGAGCGCCCAAAATCTCATCTCCAACACGAGCAGCCCTAGCTTGGACGACTGGGATCGGCTATCGGAGAGCTTCTAGAAGCGTCCGGAGGGCTGGGACTGAGCCAGCGCAAAGGAGGGAGATATTTTCTCCGCGCCAAGCCACGGATTGTACGGAAACCCTAGGTAAGGTTGGAAGGCTAGGATCTACTCATAGTGAATGGTTAAGATAAGGGGAGAGACCCTTACTCGGATCGCTAACGTGGCAAAGGATCGGGTTGCCTATGTTATGGGTAAATTCGGGCTGAACTCAAAACATTGAAAGCTTTCCACTAGGGTTCATCTTCTACACCAAGTATGGTCATGGACCGACTATTTAGGAGAGGAAGCTAAGTCATCCTCGGCCTACTTGGGCTCAGCATACGGCCTTCTCAGGCCTCGGCCCACTCGGGCTTGGCATTCGGCCTTCTCGGCCTCAGCCCACTCGGGCTTGACATTCGACCTTCTCAGGCCTCGGCCCACTCGGGCTCGACATTCGGCCTTCTCATTCGGCCTTCTTGGCCTCAGCCCACTCAGGCTCAGCATACTGCCTTCTCAGCCTCGTCCCACTCGGGCTTAACATTCGGCCCTCTCAACCTCGGCCCACTTCGGCTCAACATTTGGCCCTCAGCTTGGCAAGAGGTCTGGCCTCATCCACCTTGGTTTATCCCTCTTGATAAGATAAGGATAAGGCTTATCCCACTGATTCAGATAGGATAAGGATAAGGCTTAACCCACTGATTTAGATAAGATAAGGATTATCCCAACAAATTTGGAATCTACTTAAATCTCTTCAATAATTATCTTATAAAGGGGCCCTCCTCACTCTCTCCAGGTATGCAATCTACCGCCATTAAACCTCCAACAACCTTTTCTTTCAGTATCCATACTGACTTTGCCATCAGAGGGCCGTAAGCCAGGCCAACCGGCGGCGGTCCTAACCTTTGTCGGTGGTTGCAGGTTCCTCAATCTACACCATTCATCTTTGAGTGGAGATCAAATGACGAAGAATCAAAGTTGGTCCCTGATCAACATCTGTTAGCCAATTTTTGGCGTTAACAGATTGGCGCCATCTGTGGGAACGACTAGATCGTTCACTTGATTATTTCTTCGTCATTCAATCGTTCTTCACCTCACAAATGAAGTGGCTCTGCCATCATTTTTAATCCAGCCGATTAAGGGTGCTTTTCCACCGTCCAACAATAAACTCATAACCAGCAGCCATCTAAAGTGGCCCACTGTTCACTTCCCCAAGTGTAGGGTTGCAAAGTAGTAATAATTCGGAAAGACCGAGCATCGTTCCCACAGAGATTTATGAATGGGTATTCTCAGAATTTGTCTAAAATAACCAGTAATTAAGATCCTATTAAGAACTAAAGCTGGAAAATAACAATTTGGGTTTAAATAGTGAATGTGTAAGGTAATTTCAATCTAAAAAGGCACTAGAGTGCCAATGATCCACTTTTGATAAGTTTCAATGCATCAACACAACTAGGTCTCTCATAACTCAATCGGAATCGAATTCATATCTCTATCCGATTGGAATATAGAGCGGTTCAATCAACAATTATCCAAAACAAGTGTTTATTCATTGATTCAATTCCCACAACAATGCTCAAGCCTTGGGCACACTCAATTGTGTAGGCCAAGCCTCTTTCCAATCTAGTTGAGATTCACAACCATAGCTTTTTCCAAATCCTGTCACTAGACTTGATTACAACTAATGATTAGAACTATAATTAAATCAAAATCAACCGACAAACAGTTATTTCAGATTACTACAAAAGATAAGAACTTTAGTTGAGTGAGTTCCCACATGAAAATCAGGCCATTGTACACAAGGCAATCAAAGAATCTACCATGCCCGGAGTCGATGATAGATCAATGAACTACACAAGCATAAACAATGCTCAAAAGCTAAATTACTAAGTTAGGATCACTAAGAATCACATGAGCCCGGAGTCATCAAGAGATCAAAGTAAAAACCTAACTAGTACTTGATTTAAACTCACATTAACTAAAATTCATCAATTAAATCATAAAAAGAAAACCTAGGTTGCATCAATCCATCAAAAACAAATCAAAAACTTCACCTCTTAGCCCTAGCTAAGAGGTTTTAGTTCATCTCTAACATCCTTGAATTAGAAGCCTCAAAAACATAAAAAAATACTAAAACAGGAAGAAAACTAAGAAAACTTGAAGTAGAATCCGTCTCCCAAGCAATCCCCACGTCCTAGCATGCCCTGGTATGAAGGGAAGAAGTCTTTTATAGCTTGGAGGTGTCCATTGCACAAGAAACTTCCAGATTGCGCAAGGATTTACGCACTTGCGCAGAGAATTTCGGAGCTCGATTTAGAAGCTGCTGTTTACGCAGGTACGACCGGTCGCACGACCGGTCTGAGCTTGTGGATGACCGGTCACACGACCGGTCATAAAACGACAAAAATCGTCCAGCGAGTTTGCATAATTTTTTACTCTTCAATTTTAATTTAAGGACCGGTCGCACGATCGGTCTGAGGTGCGGACGACCGGTCGTGAGTGCAGTTCTCTTCTTTCTTTCCTTTATCTCCTTTAGAAAGAAATTAGGTGATAGAGGTTGAAACCTTAAACTCTCAGAACATAATAAGTGTTTATATGAAATTCCGCTGATTGATTGATAAATAGATGGATTTGAACAAATTTAACCTAGTGTGCATAGTGAAAGTTCATCTCATGAGTTTCCGGGATTATCTTCTTCATAGATCAACTAAACTATAGATCTCAAGGTGTATAGAGTAACAACAAGCCAATGACAGGAATTTGCCTTACCGTCCTTCCGACGGCTTTCACACTACGTCCCATTTTCGGCTTTGGTTACGGTAGACCATCCCCTGGTTGGTAGTAGGTAGCCCTAATCGGAATTTTCCACCATTTTTCCATCATTCCCAATTTCATCCTTCCTTTCCTTTTTCTTTTACATTAGATAGGATTTTTAGAAATCCATATCTTTCGTTATTTTCCCATTGACAAGGATGGACAAAGTACCCCGGCTTGGTTTCTCAATACCTCAAATCTAAATCTAGTCAATCCATAAATCACATAATCCTTTTAAATCATGAAAATCGTGTAATGTGAACTAGGTGCAAAAGGTGTTCAAATTTTCTATCAATCATAAAAATAGGTGAATTCACATATAAAACCATTATGTTAAGAGAAGTTCAAAGCTTGTAACATCCCTCACTTCGTATCTCCTCTTCTTATACTCATGCTATCTCGAATGCATAAAATCAAAGTTTTCTAAAAGAGTTTTGAATTTAAGAAAAATCGAAAAATTTCTCCATCATTGCTCGAAATGTAACAAAAGCTAGCAGATTCAGCTAACGAATCTCTCTCACCCCCCAACCAAAACTTTACATTGTCCTCAATGTAAGAATGCATACAATGAATGCAACACATGAGAGCAATCCCAAAACAAAAAGAGAGTGTGAAAGAGAGATATCACCTGAAGCATATATTTCATGGCAAGATTAGCTTTTGGAGATGTATTACTTCACAACTAAATCAACTAATCAAAGCAAATCCTAATGGGAAAGCATTCTAGAAAATCCTCCTCCGTCAGACTAGGAGGTTAATCCCAACAACTCATCCAAAAGCATAAAGTCAAGCAGAATCATTAGATGGATCAATAGGTTTCGCAGTAATGTCATCCAATATCCTGCTTTACAATATACATGTGTGTGATTAATCCAGATAACCCACTGAAAATCCCAAAAAAGGAATTTCAGCGGGTTCCTTAATATTTTCACCAATGTATAAGAGGAGACATCATCATATTTATCAGAAAAAATATGTCTCCATTCAGATTTTCCTGAGCTTTGGTATTGCAAATATGGATCATCCCAGGGTTGGTGGAGTTCGGTATGCATGATCCACAAAGGTGTGGAAATATGAATTGATTTCTCAGCACAAAAAGGTATTGTTTCCACATCCTTCTCTCGACTAACGTCGTATGCCGATACCGACTCAAAAAGTGTGACCATATCCCTTATCATATCATCGTTCTCATCAAGGAAGTAAGTCATATATTCATCTAAGTGACAGGAGTAAAAAGGTGAGAGTAACTCATTTTCCACAATAGAATTGATCATGTTTATTTCGTGGACCTCCTCATCCTCATCCTCTTGTTGGTTGTCAATATTGAAAGCATTCAACTCAACCGTCATATTGCCAAAAGACATTTATATGACCCCACTCCTACAATTTATGATAGCGTTTGATGTAGCTAGGAATGGGCGTCCAAGTATGACAGGAATTTGGGGGCCAATATTAACTATGGGTCGTGTGTCCAAGACAATAAAGTCAACCGGGTAGTAGACCTTGTCAACTTGGACAAGAACGTCCTCAATTACCCCTCTCGGAATACGAATCGATCGGTCAGCAAGTTGTAATGTGGTTTTGGTGGGTTTTAATTCACCTAAACCCAATTGTTCATAGACCGAAAAGGGAATTAAGTTTACACTTGCCCCTAAATCAAGTAGAGCATGTTTCACCTAGTAATCTCCAATTATGCATGATATTGTCGGACAACCGGGATCTTTGTATTTCTTGGGCATCCCATGGTTGATAATGGCACTTACATTCTCTGTAAAAAATGCCTTCTTTTACACATGTATTTTTCTTTTAACCGTGCAAAGGTCTTTTAAAAATTTAGCATATGACGGTATTTGTTTAATTGCATCCAACAATGGGATGTTGATTTTAACTTGCTTGAAAACCTCCAAATATTCCTGATATTTATCTTGAGGTTTGGCTGAAATCAAGCGTTGGGGGAATGGAGCAACGGGCCTATATTCTTTCAATGGCTCTTTTTCATTCATGGCGGTGCTAGGTCCATCATCCTCTTTGGAAGATACCGGATCAGATTTTTCAATAATTTTGCCACTTCTAAGAGTGGTGATAGCCTTAGCATTTTCTATATGTTGGTTAGAAGAACTAGGCACGCTTATTTCGCATTGTGGTTTTGGATTTGGTATGGGTTGGGCTGGAAGAATCCCTTCCCTTGAGTTTAAGCGAGCCTTGATTTCCTCCACCGAATTTTTAAGCTCAAGCATTATCGTATGGTTGGATTGATTTATTTGAGCTTGACCTTCCATGAATGCTTTCAAAGTATCTTCCATAGGCATTTGAGGTGGGGCCATAGGAATTTGCATTGGGGGGCCCTTTGAGGATTATTTTGATTAGCCGTGTTTCCATTCGCCCAATTGAAGTTAATGTTGTTTCTCCAACTAGAATTGTTCGTATTTGAATTTGGAGTACTAAAAGGTCGTTGATAACTATTCAAGGCATTCGATTGTTCAAATAAAAGTTATCGAAACGCATAGATTGTTGGACAATCCGGCGTTTGATGCACATTGGAAGCACAAATACCACAAATAGTTTCAACAGCCCCCCTTTGTTGGGTTGTGTCCACTTTCTTTAGTTCCATCTCCTCGACCTTTCGTGTGAGTTTAGCCACTCTAGAACCTAGATCATCTTGCTCATTTAAAACATAAATTTCTCCCTTTTCCTTGGCTTGGGGTTGTTTTGAACTTGTTGGCTTAGATGTATCCCATGCTTGTATGTTTTCAGCAAACATGTCAAAATAATCCTAAGCTTCCTTCGTTTCCTTGTTCATGAACTCCCCATTGCACATCATCTCCACAAATTGGCGCATGGTTGAGTTTAATCCATCGTAGAAGAAACTAATCAACCTCCACCGTTCATAGCCATGATGTGGGCATGCGTTTAATAGCTCATTGTACCTTTCCCAACATTGGAAAAAGGTTTCTTCTTCTTTTTGGGCGAAGTTCATTATGGCCCTTCTTAGTGCATTGGTTCGATGAGTAGGGAAGAATTTTTTAAGAAACTCCCTAGTCATCTCAGCCCATGTCCCGATAGACCTTGGCCTTAAGGAATGTAGCCATGATTTGGCCTTCTCTTTCAAGGAAAAAGGAAATAATTTGAGTTTTATTGTATCCTTGGTCACATTGTCATAGTTTATTGTAACAATAACCTCTTTAAATTCCTTAATATGTAGATACGCGCTCTCAGAGTCGAGTCCATGAAATCTAGGAAGAAGTTGGATTAACCCCGGTTTACAATCAATGTTTCCCACATTGTGAGGGAAAATTATGCAAGAGGGAGTACTCGTCCTAGCTGGTTGTAAATAGTCACATAAAGTTCTAGGTTGAGGTACATCCCCCACTTCATTTTCATCCAATTCAATAAGGTTTGGAGCTGGATTTTGATGTTGATTAGCCCCTTGATTTGGTTGATTTTCAGCCATCTCTCTAGTAATTTCAGGAAAATTTTGACGTTTCCTAGCACGAGGCTCTCTATCAATCCCTTCAACAATTACTCCGTCACGATTAAGTCGGTTATTAGATCCCCGAGCCCAATGTGGCATGCAAAACCTAAAAGAATGAAACGAAAAAGAAAAAGAATTCTTCCTTCCTTCCTTTACTCCTCTCTAAGACTTAAGCACAAGGTGTCTTGCAATGGCTGAGCCAGAAGCAAGGATAGAGACCGATTTCTCTTGGTCAATAGGGGTTCAGAGAACTCCTCACCCACTCTTTGAGTCTTTTAATAAAAGTGCAGAAGAAGAAGAAGAAAGAGGAATAAGATTGAGAAGAGAAATCTCTGAGCACAAGGTGATCCAAGACGGCAGAGCTGACCAATAGGAATCCAGGCGGCATAAGGCCAACCTATCAGAGATCCAAAAGGAGTCTCCACCCACTCTACAAGATATGAATATGGTAGGAATGAGTAGGAGAAGAAGAAGAGTAAGGTTAGAACGCTAACACCTGATTTGTGACTTAAGATGCCTACTTCTTCTTCAACTTCCTAAAAATCCCTGGATTAGACCTATGTTAGAATCCTACAAAAATAAAAACAAAGTAAGTTAGTATTTAGAAGAAAACCTATCCTAGAAAGCAAAACAAATCCTAAACCTATCTTAACACAATCTCAACTAAAAGTTATTTCAGAAAATTCTAAAAATACTGCATAGAAATCCCCAGCAACGGCGCCAAAAACTTGTTCACTTCCCCAAGTGTAGGGTTGCGAAGTAGTAATAATTCGGAAAGACCGAGTATCGTTCCCACAGAGATTTATGAATGGGTATTCTCAGAATTTGTCTAAAATAACTAGTAATTAAGATCTTATTAAGAATTAAAGCTAGAAAATAGCAATTTGGGTTTAAACAGTGAATGTGTAAGGTAATTTCAATCTAAAAAGGCACTAGAGCACCAATGATCCACTTTTGATAAGTTTCAATGCATCAACACAACTAAGTCTCTCATAACTCAATCGGAATCGAATTCATATCTCTATCCGATTGGAATATAGAGCGGTTCAATCAACAATTATCCAAAACAAGTGCTTATTCATTGATTCAATTTCCACAACAATGCTCAGGCCTTGGGCACACTCAATTATGTAGGCAAAGCCTCTTTCCAATCTAGTTGAGATTCACAACCATAGCTTTCACCAAATCCTGTCACTAGACTTGATTACAACTAATGATTAGAACTCTAATTAAATCAAAATCAACCAACAAACAGTTATTTCAGATTAATACAAAAGTTAAGAACTTTAGTTGAGTGAGTTCCCACATGAAAATCAGGCCATTGTACACAAGGCAATCAAAGAATCTATCATGCCCGGAGTCGATGATAGATCAATGAACTACACAAGCATAAACAATGCTCAGAAGCTAAATTACTAAGTTAGGATCACTAAGAATCACATGAGCTCAGAGTCATCAAGAGATCAAAGTAAAAACCCAACTAGTACTTGATTCAAACTCACATTAAATAAAATTCATCAATTAAATCATAAAAAGAAAACCTAGGTTGCATCAATCCATCAAAAACAAATCAAAAGCTTCACCTCTTAGCCCTAGCTAAGAGGTTTTAGTTCATCTCTAACATCCTTGAACTAGAAGCCTCAAAAACATAAAAAAAACTACTAAAACAGGAAGAAAACTAAGAAAAATTGAAGTAGAATCCGTCTCCCAAGCAATCCCCACGTCCTAGCATGCCCTAGTATGAAGGGAAGAAGTCCTTTTATAGCTTGGAGGTGTCCATTGCGCAAGAAACTTCCAGATTGCACAAGGATTTACGCACTTGCGCAGAGAATTTCGGAGCCCGATTTAGAAGCTGCTATTTACGCAGGTACGACCGGTCGCACGACCGGTCGTAAAACGGCAAAAATCGTCCAGTGAGTTTGCATAATTTTTCACTCTTCAATTTTAATTCAAGGACCGATTGCACGACCGGTTTGAGGTGCGGACGACCGGTCGTGAGTGCAGTTCTCTTCTTTCTTTCCTTTATCTCATTTGCTTCTTTCTTCATCCTTTTGCACTTGGTTCTATGATCTTCAATGTATATAAAGTGCTCTATTTAGCCTTGAATCAGTGAAATCTCCATCATGTCCCTACAATAACAAATCATGCATTAGAGTAGACCTTAAACGTGTAAACCGTGCATAATGAGTGATGAATTGGGGTTAGAATATGCACAATTAAGAGCTCAACACCCACCGTCCAGCCGTCCATCTTGTTGCTCGTGCTAGCTGGACCATCACCAACGCCATTCAATCTTCCACCTCCATCACGTTGTGAGGCAGGAAACGTTCATAAGCCTGTTAGTGCACTTTTCTGTGGCATACTAGTGCACCTTGTTTGTCAATCACTTTAGGTCAGTGAGTCTAGTGTCGGTTGAGCTTAATGAAGACGAAGACCGAAGATTCAAGACGGACCGGCTGCATCAAGGAAGATGAAACAGGTAAAAGTGATGCCTGGTGTGCCTTGCCTTGACCAAAACCTAACCCATAACCTCTTAGATGACTTGCACTAACTAGGTATACCCTTAGTCATCATCATTAGTCTTAGAGCTCTAAGAAAAACATGATAAGTTAGACTAATTAAAGAGGTGGAAGCTGCTGTAATTAAAACAGCTCAAACAGCAGTTTCCGATTGATCTCCGATCAATCGGACGTTGGCTCCGATAGGTGGCCGATCCATCGGACAGAAGTTCCGATCAATCGGAAATTGTTCCAGCAACCTTGAAAACCCACTGGACATATTTTCGATCAATCGGACAGTCTTCCGATCCATCGGAAGGGGTCAGTCCGATCAATCGGACCATTTTCCGATCAATCGGAATATCCTCCAGAGAATTCTCTGGACTAAAATCCGATCAATCGGACTGGTCTTCGATCAATTGGACCTTCTTTCGATCAATCGGAGATGCGTGAATCTGCCCATTTTTTGACCGTTGGAAGAAAATCTATTTAAAGAGGGGGATTCATTTTTTGAGCAAAGAGAGGGGATTTTGAGGAGATAGAAGCCACCATGGCTAGAGATCATTAGAGGCTCTATTCCAAACCCAAAGTAAGTCATTCTCCTTGTGTTTTCATCACAAGCTTGGGCCATTCAATGGCATCTTGAGAATGGACTTGTTCCCTCTTGATTCCTAGGGTTTGGACACCTTGATGATAGTTAAATCCTTTGTCTAAACACTACCTAGGAGTCCATATAGGTGTATTCCTTTAGGAAACCTATTTCCTACCATTTGTAGAGGATTCACCATTCCCTAGCACCTTGGGCATCTCCAATGGAGCATCACATGCAAGGTAGTTGATCTTGGAACTGAAGCCTTGGTAAAGCGGTGGCGTCAAAGATCGGGGGAGCACAAGGGGAGCTGATTCAAGCATGGGAGAACGAGAAGAAGCAACCCAAAGCGGCGCTACAAAGGGGCTCAATCCGACAAGTAATGTTGTCTTGTTAGGAGTCCATCCACTCAATTCCCTATGGGAGTTGAGTGTAGAGTTTGTTTGACAAACTCGACCTAGGGTCGTTAGCCGATCCTTGGCCTATTAGTTGGGCCTAAAATCTAGGGACGTTAGCCGTTCCTTGACACATTTGTCGGGCCTAAACAAAGTCTCCAAGGGGGAGCCACCAACATGGGTGTAAACGTGTCGGTTGGGAGGAACCTATAAACTCTCCGGTTGGGTGGATCCGAATTAAAACACCTTGGTTGGGAGGAACCAGATTTAAACTACCCAGTGAATGCCGGTGTGCTCAAAGGGGTTGAGTACTTGAACCAGGGAGTGGAGTAGACAAGTAGTCGAACCACTATACATCCTTGTGTTTGTAATTGTTCTCGAGCACATTTCTCTTTATGCATTGCGTTTAACTTGTTAATTATGAATGCTTAGTTAGGAATGTATGCTAGATACTTGATAGGCACATCCACACTCACAAGATGTACTTTCACTACCTCATGTTGACTTGAGCATTTCTTGATCCATCCTCTATAGTCCACATGAATTGTTTAGACTAGGTTGTTGATTGCACATATCATTTGCTAGACTTTTAATTGGACCCACTTAGGCTTGGAAGCCGAAGTGTTAATCGCTTACTTAGTTTGATTTGTTAAATCGTTAAGTAGGCGAAAAGATTTTAAAAGGTCCTAATCACTCCCCTCCTATAGGTTTAGCCATAATTCTAGTTGTTCTTTAAGCTTCTGCACGTGTATGCATAAGGTGTCGTGTTAGACTACTCGACGCACTTTCAAAGCCAACATCCATCAGTTTAGCAACTGGCCCCGCCATCACCTCCATCACCGTCCAGCAATGGATGTCCGTCTAATCAGCAAGTGAACTTCTCAACCTTCTAAAATAGTGGACGTACATCATCTCTCCATCATGAATTAGTGTCTAGCAAATGAACGCTGCCCAGTTGATCACATCATTCAGAAGTTAAGGGAGAACCAATCTCCACCGTCCAGAAATGTGGACCCTTGTATCATTAATGGCCAACATCACCCATCATCCACAAGCCATAGATGGAGATTCCTATTGCACATGTGTAGCTCTATCATGCTTTAAAGGAGTCCAGCAAAGGTGGATCTCTCCAATCCTCTACACGTGATAGGGAAGGCAACTCCCTCCTTCAAGCTACACACACAACAAGCGTCTCCAACGTGCCATTAGGTCGACCCCACCTTCAGCCGTGCAACGGCCATCTCCATCCATTCGTCCATCTAGTTCAGCAGTTGGGCCATTGCACATGCGACCAAGCTTCATCCTTCACACGTGTAGCTAACACGTCCAAAGATAACCGTCCATCATCTTACACCATCCAACTTGTTGTGGTCCTATCTTCTGCACACGTATGGAGAATCTAACCAGTTGGATCTCCACCAAATTACACATCCAGGTAGTTGATGGAAAGGTCTTCACCTTCAACATGAGATGCAAACTTGCAAGTGGACCCCATTCTAACATGTGTGCAGGGTCACCAGTAAATCACGTCCATCAATGCCCAGCAAATGATGGTCACGACTGTACATCCAAGACCCAAATCAGCAACTCTAGTCATCCAATCTCCAATGTACAGACCCATCTTCTCCAGCAGCTGCCCAAATATACACGTCATCCTGGCGTCCAATGGCCAGCAAACCCTACATCAAGGTAGCCGTCCATCTCATATGCAGAGCATCTCATCAATGGAGCAGATCCTACCAGCAGACTCTCAACACCCTCAGCTTATTCAAAGATCTCGGCGCCAACATCGGCATCCTCTCTAGACTCATCAACGAAGTAACTCCGCCATGGGTCGTTCTCTTCATTGGCACCATCATGAATCTCACCGGCTACCTCATGATTTGGCTCGCCATCACAGGCCACATCGTTCGCCCCCACGTATGGCAGATGTGCCTCTATATCTGCATAGGAGCTAACTCCCAGTCATTCGCCAACACTGGCGCGCTCGTCACCTGTGTTAAGAACTTCCCAGAGAGTCATTGCGTCGTGTTGGGTCTGCTCAAGGGCTTCGTCGGTCTTAGTGGAGCGATTCTCACTCAGTTCTACCATGCCTTCTATGGTGAAGATTCTAAGTCGTTGATCCTCCTCATCGGATGGCTCCCAGCTGTTGTTTCAATGGTCTTCCTTTACATGATCCGAATCTTGAAGGTCATTCGCCAGCCAAAGGAGCTGAAGGTTTTTTACTCGTTTCTCTACATCGGCCTCGCGCTCGCTGGATATCTCATAGTTATAATCATCATCCAAAAGTGGTGGGATTTCACTCAAGGCGAGTTTGGCGTCAGCGCTGCAATCGTCATTCTCATGCTTCTTCTCCCACTCGCTATTATCATCAAGCAAGAGCTCATACTCTGGCGACTCCGCCTCCAATCCATCATCAATCCAGCTTCGATCACCATATCCGTCGAAAAAGAAGAAAAACCATCACTGCCAGTGATAGAGGCTCCTCCCCCACCGCCGACGATGGAGATTTTCGAGAGGCCCACCAAACCAAAATCCAGGATCTCGCGCGGGATCGCTTCACTCAAGTCGCCGGAGCGAGGTGAGGACTACAACATCCTACAAGCTCTCGTGAGCATCAACATGTTCATCCTCTTCCTTGCAACGATTTGCGGCGTCGGCAGCACTCTGGCGGTGATTGACAACATGGATCAGATCAGAAAGTCATTGGACTACCCACCACGCAGCATCAGCACATGCGTCTCCCTCATTAGCATATGGAACTTCTGCGGCCAAGTCGTGACCGGGTTTGTGCCCAAGATCGTCCTGACTCGGTACCGGTTCCCCCGCCCTCAGATGCTGACGCTCGTCCTCCTTCTATCTTGTGTGGGCCAACATCCTTGCCTCCATCTTCATCTTCCTCTCCAGCACTCCAACGTTAGGAGGGGTCCACATCTCCACCAAGCCGCTCAGCCGTCCATCAGTTGAGGACGCCTTACCCATCATCAATAGCCTTCATCTTGTGTGTACATCCCATCTTCCAAGCGCCAGGGTGGGCCCCACCACTTTAACGTCTGGACATGTCAATTTAATCCAACTCATCCATTTATGGATGCCTCACGACAAGCAGGTGGTCCACACCACGTCACCTAACTTTCGTCCCACCTTCACAAGTGTAAACATCCTCCATCATCCGACGAACAGCCCCTGCACATTCGCAACATCAGAGTTTCGGGCTCACCATCATCAACCATCCATTTTTCATGTCCAGCATGCATCCACCCAAGATGCAACCGTGGTGGACCCCACATTGATATCACATCAGTACGTGTTGAGTTCTTAATTGTGCATATTCTAACCCCAATTCATCACTCATTATGCATGGTTTTCATGATTTAAAGACTAATCTAATGCATGGATTTGTGATTGTAGGAATGAGAGGGAGACTTCACTAATTCATAGTTAAAAGAGTCACTTTGTATGCATTGAAGATCAATATAACAAGTGACAAAAGGTGGAGGAAAGAAGAAGAAAGAAAGAGAAGAAAATATGGAAAAGCTGTCCCAAGACCTGTCCCAAGACTTGTCTCAAGACCTGTCCCAAGACCTGTCCCAAGAGCTGTCGTCAGACCGATTGCCAGACAGGTATACACAGCTAGACCAGTCACCCGACCGGTCGTCAGACAAGTCGAGATGAGTCCAAAGAAACATTACTTGTTGGACTGTTTTTGATGTTTTGAGACCGGTCGTGCGACCGGTCGTCCATAGGCTCAGACCGGTCGTCCGACCGGTCGGCAGCGTAACAGAGCTTGTTCGTAAAGCTCTGATTTTCTCTACGCAATTGTGTGATTTCTTGCGCAATCTGGAATCTTCCGTGCCAATCTATAAAAGGACACCTACAGCCTTTTCCTAGGACATCTAGCAACGTGGGGAGCAAAGAGATCAAGACCTAAGAGGCTTCCTAGCCTCCTACAACTAGTTTTCTTTTTCTTCTAGTTCTAGTTTTAGTTTTATTTTTATGCTTTTCACTAGCTAACCTCTTAACTAGAGCTAAGAGGTGAAACTTATAGTTTTCTTAGATTGTTTAATTCGTTTTACTGTTTTCAAGTTGGATTTATTGAAGAACAATGGTTTTTAGAAGTTTGAATAAAGTTCTAAGTAGTTTTTCTTAATCTTATGATGGCTCATAGATGTTTGGAAGAATTGCTTTAGTTCTTAATTTGTTTTGCATGATTCTAGACATGTACGCTCCGAGGAATCGGATTCAATACGCTCTAGACTTGGATCATCATATGGGAACTTCAAACCAAAGTTCTATCTTTTTGTTCTAAATTCTGAATTATGTGTTAATTGTTTATATGGTTTGAATGAGGTTCAAATCATAATATAGTCAAGTCCTATGACAAGGTTTGGTGATTATTATGGTTATGCTCTTAATCTATTAGAACTAGGATTGATCTATGCAATTGAGTGTGCTCAAGTCCTAACTTGAATTGAGGGAATCATGTTGATAAATAATACATGTGTTGGATTGCTTTGATAATATAACCGCTCTATCATTCGGCTAGATAGGATTTTATTTCGATTCTAGTTGAGTAAGTGAGAAACCATAGCGAATTATGCATCTATGCCTAGCTATAAGTGGATCCTTGATGCTCTAGTTATCTTTTCATTATCAGATTTTCTATTTTATGTTCAAAACCAATTTCACAAACCTCTTAAGATTCTAGTTATTAGGATAGTTCAAATTGTTTACTTCCTTCCCTGTGGATCGACCTCGGTCTTACCGAGATTATTACTACATCGCAACCCTACACTTGGGGAAGCGAACAATACGTAAGGCTAGAAATTAAAGGAGGTAGTGACGATCTCCATCTGACGTCCCAGTTCAAGAGGTGAACCCCACAACAGCAGTCGAGCGCCTCTTACATCTTCAACGTCCACCTCCTTAGCTACAATGGACGTTCGTCCATCAGCTCCTCCATCATGTCACTCTTGCCCAACAGTGGAGACCGTCCACCATCACATAGCCTATACAACAGTTGGAGATCAATCTCCACCATCCATGTCACACGTCATTAGTCCCTGTGATCAGTAAAGGGCATCTACAATTCAAACATCCAGCCATACAAAACAACCTCCATTCATCTTCCATCGTCCATCCATGGAGGGTCATCAGACATCAGCAAACATGATCACGTGCCATCACAAGCCAGCCATCATTTCCAATCCAGCTATCCATCAACGGCCAACAGTCATCAATGTGGACTCCACGTCAATGTCCAGCACTTGCATCAAACCACAGTGTGGAAATCATTTACAGCTACTCTCCACTCCAACACATGTTCCAGTGGATTCCAGCCACAAAGGACCTTCATTCGTCTCAACCATCAACCTCATCTAGGAGGCCTCGTCCTTAAGGCGAGTACGATTTTGGACTGTGCATCTGGTATAAGCAAAGTATAGGCCTTGGCGCTTGGCCACCTTGGCTCAGGAGTAGGCCTCGGCCTAAACAGTCGGCCTAAGAACTCGGCTAGGCTGTCGGTATTCACCTCGGCTCGGCAATAGGACCTGGCTTTGTTGGCGTTGTCACTTGGCTCGGCCTATTCGGCCTCATCTACAGGCATTAGCACTCAGCCGCCTCGGCTCGGTGACAATCATTTACTGAGACCACATCCATTGGCTTTCGCCTTGTCTGTCCCGAGTTCTCATCCCATGGTGGGACTGCTCCTCCAAGAAACATGGCAAATCTCTAGATCAGCAAGACTGACCACGACGGGATCAATCACCTTGATGGCCAGACCGATAGGCTCTCAAAAGAAGCTGTCAAATGGTGAAAGACTACTAATTTCATCAAGCATGTGCAAGGATCCAATACTCTACGTCATCAGCTCGGCCCTTATTCTTTAAGAATATGAGGCTTATATGAAGTGCCCTGATGCTTCCTCTGACAAATTTTATCCCTGTGACAAAAGATTTAATTTGGATCTGATAACTCATTTGGCAGCACCGGTTGCCCCGCATAGCCTCCAGGCACCATAGCCTCTGGGCCACTTAGCCTCTGGGCACCTCGCCTACGGACATCGCCTTCGGGCACCATCGCCTCCGGGCCATGCTAATTAAGCTCAGCCTACCCAAACGCTTCAGTAGTAACCTCTTCAAACTTCTGTGCTTAGACTTTCTAACTACAAAACTTGGGGGGCTTCTATTATGGGTAAATTCTGCTGAATTCAAAACATGAAAAGCTTTCCACTAGGGTTCATCTTCTCCACCAAGTATGGTCATGGACCGACTATTTAGGAGAGGAAGCTAAGTCATCCTCGACCCACTTGGGCTCAGCATACAGCCTTCTCAGGCCTCGGCCCACTCGGGCTCGACATTCAGCCTTCTCAGGCCTCAGCCCACTCGAGTTCAGCATATGCCTTGGCCCACTCAGGCTCGGCATTCAGCCTTCTTGAGCTCGACATTCGTCCTTCTCAGGCCTCGGCCCACTAGGGCTCGGCATTCGGCATCCGGCCTTCTTGGCCTCAGCACACTCGGGCTCAGCATACAGCCTTCTGAGCCTCGACCCACTCGGGCTCGGCATTCGACCTTCTTGGCCTCAGCCCACTCGGGCTCAGCATACGACATTCTCAGCCTTGGCCCACTCGGGCTCAGCATTCGGCCCTCTCAACCTCGGCCCACTTCGGCTCAACATTTGGCCATCAGCTTGGCAAGAGGCCTGGCCTCATCTGCCTTCACTACCAGAAAAATGACTTTTCCCGACAACCGAAAGGGGGCGTCACAATTGCTTTCCGACGGTTAAGTCGTCGGTCGGCCGTCGGAAATTACGATGGTGATAAGCCGTCGGTCGACCATCGGAAAGCCGTCGTAAATTCCGACGGTTCATGACCGTCGGCGTTGTTTTTTCATATAAAAAAACCATCAGCGTTTGAGCACGGCCACAACAACCACTACTAGAAAATTAGCCTTTTACAATAGGTCGTGACCGTTGTAAAAAATAGGTGTTGCTCGTTGTAAATGCTCGTACTATACATCAGGTTCCACCCCTTGTGAAAAGGGTAAACGTTTACAACTACTATGGCCCATTGCAAAAGAAAGTATTAACAATAGTGCTGGCCCGTTGTAAAATCATTAACTTGTTTAGTAAATGCATTAAATATCATGGTTCATGTGAGATTGTTTTGGTAATTTTGTGATGCTTATATGACTAATGAACACATGGAATAAAAAATTGGGTGGTAGCAGTAAAAAAAGTACTATTTGCAACGGCTTTGCCACCACCCAATTTTTTTTATTCCCTATGTTCATTAATCACATAAGCATCACAAAATCACCAAAAGAATCTCACATAAACCATGATATTTAATGCATTCACTTGTCCATTCCATAGCTAGATATCTCACCATTATAAAATGTATAAACCCCAAGAAGCGCACATATAAACAGTAAGATGATACTTAAATGATGAGATAGTGATAATAAAATCTTACCTCATCTTCACGATATAAGTAGGATTCTGACCGTAGGATCCTCAAGTGTAAAATGTATAAACTGCAATCAAAATAAATAGTTATCATTACAAAATGACAAGACCACAAAACATATCAGGTTAATTCCCTGTATAGCTCAGCCTACCTACATGGTATGCCAAGATGGAACATACATATGGTGAACGATCTGAGCAGTCCCTTGGGAGGGTCCCCATTATGTAGATTACCAAAGACTGAAAATCAAGCCAATCTATGTGGAGAAAAACACAAATGCCCTACTACCTTTTAAACAAGTGAGAGTGAATACCGCCATTTTTGAAATTTGTATCTGCTTCATTTTTGGAACCAAGCTTCTAGGTATGCGCTGCGCCAAAAGACCAGATGACAAATAGAATACCGCCATTTTCAACAAATACATGAGGCCCTCCCTAAGCTGTATGGAGTCATTCGCGTGAAGGCCGGGTTATGAACATCAATCAAAGCAATAAATTATGAAATGAAATCATTAAAAAAAAAAGAATTAGCAAAAAGACTTTCTGAAGTGTAGACATCTGTAGGCTATAATCAACTGGTTATTGCAAAAGCACCTCAAATCTCAACAATTTCTTGAAAAGATGGGGAAGTTAGAAGACTCCCAGATATGCATGTTCCCATTCCCTAACTGAATTCCACATCCCAATCACACATGGATGCACATTCAATATTGACTGATAGAACATAATTTCAGTTAGAGTTTAGACATTTTTTCTTAAAGGATGTTAGCACTTTTGTTGTTTGTATATAGGCCATTGGTCAGCCTATTATGTATATTACCTTGAGCCAAAACAAAATTCCAACATACCAAGAGCATCAGCTTTCACTGCACAAAGTCATTTAAGAATATAAAATGCCTTCCAAATTTATACAATCGATTAAGCAAAAACAGAGTGACTAAAACAGAAAGTAATAAATAGCATGTTTCCAAATGAATGAGTCCCCAAACAAAATCAGCCCACATATACATCCAACTACATATTGGTAAGTTTTTTCATATACTAGATTTGTTATATCGTAGATAATAGCAGCTGCTGCTGCCCCACTGTACCCCAAATCTCAAATACAAGATGGACAGAACAGATAGGCAAGTTAAGATGGACAAATCATGTCATTTTATGCATAAACAGATGAAAACTCGTAACAAATCACACTAGTTCTGAAAATCCTGTGTTTTGGGGCAAACCTTCATTTTTAGACCCTTGTGGCAGACCCTACAAATACCCATTTGGTTAACTACCACTGAGGTTTTGTAGCCCTCATAAGTGAGAGTATAAATGACCTCCTACACCCCTAAAGTGGATCCCATATGATCGGTGAACAACGCCCAAAATTGGAGCCAGCAATAGTTGTGCAGAAACTGTGCAGAAATTCCAAGTACCCATATTGGGCCTTGCACCATAAATTCCATGCACACTTTCAGTGGGCCCCACCTTAGGGGTTTTGATGCCCATACATAGGGTTATCAAAATGTCACATCCTCTTGCCCAAAGTGGACCCCATGTGATCGTGAATCGGACCCAAAAATGGGCCCAACCAATTTCGGCACAACCTGAAAACTGAAAACCTGTTCTAATAGATCTTGTGGGGCCCATCTCTGTGGGGTCCACCAACTGTGTGTGGGTCTTATCTGACCATCTAGACCCTTGACATGGTCCGTTGAAATAGTAAGCTTGGGTTTGGCCAACCCAAATCTGTTAGTGGGGCTGTATAGATGTTTTGTTTTTGTTAATAAAGATTTTAGTTAAAAAAAAGAAAAAGAAACGACCTGTATTTGGTCAACCTAAACCCAACCTAAGCCCTACCCAACACATACTCATAAGTCAAACACAAAAATAAAACTTTCATTTGGATGCCCCATGCAAAAAAAAAAAAAAAAAAAGATTTGTCCCTAATTACTCCTCTTAACTGCAACTGCACAACAATATAAGGGTGTAAACTGCAATTTGAGTTGCGTGTACAAGCAATCCTGATTGTTCAAGTTGCGGGCACCATTGCCGGCAGGTCATATACAAAAACATCATAAGCAAACCTAATGGTAGTGCCATCAGATGGAGTGCTAAAAAGGAAAAAGCTAATAGTTCAAATTCAAATTCAATGGTCAAGGTCAAGAGAACCCAAACAGTTGCAATTTTTGCAGCCATCATCCATATTCAATTCACGCCATGCATCTGAAATAGGCCCCTAGACCCTCATTACCTAAATCTAAAGGTCATCACCAATTCAATTCACGAATTTGTACTCCAATCTTGCTGTCCACGATGGTCAGGCTTTAAAACCCAGTTTTTGCTGTCCAAACAGACAAATTTGAGTGTTGTTCATGCTGTCCAAATTGGACAGTTCTAAAGTCCAATATGCCATTCACGTTTGGACAGATTCTAAGGCCAAACATCTTGTCCACTTGGACAGATTGTACTCCAAACTTGCTGATCATAATAGATCAATTTGGACCTCATCATGTTGGTCCATGTGTGGTGATATGTATGTGGTCCAATGTGCATGTGATGACTTTTCCCACAACAGAAATGGCAGAATATTTAAGGGGTACAATATTATCAGCTATGATACCCAAATATGTGAAAAGGTCTCATAAGAATCAATAGGAAAATAGATGGAGCAGTAATCTCCCTTAATGCTCTGACTGTACAAGTGAAAGTCACCAATATATAGTTTAATCAAGAGGAAATGATGGAACTATGACATTTTCCTACAATTCATGATGGGGAAATCACCCTCAAATTGCAATTAACTTTCTTTCAAGTCCAACTTGCAAGTAACATAATTGTAATTTGGAACCCAGACATTCAGTATTGATGCTAAGGAAATCACAATTTGGTCATTTCAACTCTATTTGATTAGTAAATTCCAATTCGATTGGATATCACATCCAAAGGCAGCTTAAGTAAATTAGACAGGTTCAAAATACAAAAACTTCCACAATTTTCTTAAAAGAAAAAAAGTTCTCTTATTTTTTCTCACATCTAAAACATGAGCAGAAAATAATTAACGTCCACTGATTAAGAACGTCCATCTTGCTGGGCATACAGTGATGTGCAATGACATAAAAGTTGCTCTGTTGGTACAATACTAACCGCCTTATTTTCTCTGTCCAAGGAAGATTGTCGACCATTTTATTTTTAGATTCCTGTTTGAATTACATAAATAGATAAAACAGGACTGTCCACCACCTGGTATAATATTTGTAGCATCACCATCCACTGTATCGGATGGACAATCTAGATCATTTTTTTCAAGCATCCATGTCGGTCCCATCATCGATTGGCCAAGCAAGAGAAGTAAAATGAAACAGTTTAGAAAATGTCTCATCTTTTAATATTAAAATATGACTCCACGAACAAGTTTGGCATTTTCTGTTCTTTGGCATCACCATTTCTGAAACCAACACATGTATGTCTAAGTTGCTTTGTAAAAGTGGCAGAGCCCATACCTCATTGGGGATCGGTTGCAAGGTCTGGCTAACATATCCAATAATGGGAGGTATCAGTGCTCTCCTCTTCCCTGCAAGAGAACCAAAATTTTCAAGACTAAACTTTTACCATGGAAGAGAGGAACTTAAAAGCAGAAAATGTTGTAAGGTAATGTAGCCCTGAAATCATAAAGAAAAGAGAAGAGAAGAAATAAACAACATGTATCTTACCAATAAAACTAATCTACAAATATTTTTCATTTAACAATTCAAAGGACATAAATACTCATGTACATTCATACTTTCACATGTACCTACATTAGTATATGCAGTATGCATATACCTGATCTTTGCTCACCACAATCTCCATCTTCACTTTAGCCACAAACTTGTCTTTGGAAAATTCAGAGGCAAGCATTGCAGCACCCAAGAGAATTGAGCAATATATAGCAATACAATACTAAAAGAAAAGAATGTCCTTGCCTCATTGGTAGACTCTTTGGAGTTTCAACAAGAGGTCTTGGGTTTGAAACCCATAGGTGGTGAAATCCCCAAATGGCGAGTGAGTGTGTGGGGGTGGGTGCGTGGGTAAAAAAAAAAAGCGCCATGAACATCTTCGGGTACAAAAATCAGGATATTCCTCTAGTTGGGCTGACACACCATTGGGATCATTGGAGAACCGAAAATCCGATTCAACATAGAAGTGTGACCCGCCTAGTGAGAGGATCAGCCTGTTTTTCGAGGAGGGTGATATTCATAGCAGGGGCCTACTCTTTTCCATGGCAATATCGAAGGCCCTGATGGTTGTCACGAGTACAAAAATGATTTAAGTCTCAAGTTACAAGTAAAAAAATAAAAAATAAAATAACCACAAGATGCAAAATAGGAGAGTTTTTTTTTTAATCTTTTTTTGTTTGTATATAGGCCATTGGTCAGCTTATTATGTATATTACCTTGAGCCAAAACAACATTCCAGCATACCAAGAGCATCAACTTTCACTGCACAAAGTCATTTAAGAATATAAAATGCCTTCCAAATTTATACAATCGAATAAGCAAAAACAGAGTGACTGAAACAGAAAGTAATAAATGGCATGTTTCCAAATGAATGAGTCCCCAAACAAAATCAGCCCACATATACATCCAACTACATATTGGTAAGTTTTTTCATATACCAGATTTGTTATATCGTAGATAATAGCAGCTGATGCTGCCCCACTGTACCCCAAATCTCAAATACAAGATGGACAGAACAGCTAGGCAAGTTAAGATGGACAAATCATGTTATTTTACGCATAAACAGATGAAAACTCGTAACAAATCACACTAGTTCTGAAAATCCTGTGTTTTGGGGCAAACCTTCATTTTTAGACCCTTGTGGCAGACCCTACAAATACCCATTTGGTTAACCACCACTGAGGTTTTGTAGCCCTCATAAGTGAGAGTATAAATGACCTCCTACACCCCTAAATTGCATCCCATGTGATCGGTGAACAACGCCCAAAATTGGAGCCAGCAATAGTTGTGCAGAAACTGTGCAGAAATTCCAAGTACCCATATTGGGCCTTGCCCCATAAATTCCATGCACACTTTCAGCAGGCCCCACCTTAGGGGTTTTGATGCCCATACATAGGGCTATCAAAAGGTCACATCCTCTTGCCCAAAGTGGACCCCATGTGATCGTGAATCGGACCCAAAAATGGGCCCGACCAATTTCTGCACAACCTGAAAACTGAAAACCTGTTCTAATAGATCTTGTGTGGCCCATCTCTGTGGGGTCCACCAACTGTGAGTGGGTCTTATCTGACCATCCAGACCCTTGACATGGTCCGTTGATCAAAGCGGAGTGATCCCTATCTCAAAATTCACTAAATAACAAACCCACTTATCATCAAATGCCAAATCCATGTGCTGTACAAGCATTCTATCAAACACGTGAGAGGCATCCTTCGCACTCCCACACTTCCCATAAATTTCTACATGATTTGGCATCATACACTACATCGAAAACTCAAGTGGTCCACATCGCATGAATCAATGGGGATTGATGCCGTCGTTGAAAACACTTGGGCCCACCATGATTTTTGTGCTATCTCCACTCCTTCATCGAAAAAGATAGTGGAACAGAGAGAGAGAGAGAGAGAGAGAGAGAGAGAGAGAGAGATTACATGCCCTTGTAGACCTTGGCATGGCCGCCCTATCTTGGGGCAGAGGTAGAGGAGCTTGGGATCGATGAGCCATCGATCATCGATCTTAGCCTCGTCGGTGATGGAATCGGGGCAGAGGTAGAGGAGTTTGGGGCGCAACGAGATAGAGGGAGAGAGAGGGGATTACCAGATATTTGCCCTAAGGGCGGGAGAGACGATTTGGTAATTTTGGTTTCCCTCCGTCCACGCTGCCACAGGCGCGGATTTCCTACGAAAGCCTTGCGCAAGAAGTTCCTGTGCTGGGAATCAAGGTGGGGCCCACATTGATTTTTTTGATAAATCCACCTTGTCCATCTGTTTTGGGAGCTCATTTCAGTACAAGAAAAAAAAATGAACCGGATCCAAGACTCAAGTGGCCCTCACTAGAGGAAAAGGTGGGTAGGTAAATTACTACCGTTGAAACCTCCCTGGGTCCACAGTGATGTTTATATGACATCCATACCATTCATAACGTCAATACTACTGGGATGAACTGGAAAAACAAATATTATCCTCATTCGAAACTCATGTGGGTCCACAAATATTTCAACTGTGGACGTTCAATCCTCACGTTTTTGGCCCACTTGAGTCTTGGATCTGGTTCATTTTTGTTCTCACGTCCTAAACTGAGGTCCCAAAACAGATGGACGGGGTGGATTTATCAAAAAAATCACTATGGGCCCCACCTTTATTCCCAGCGCAGGAACTTCCTGCGCAAGGCTTTAGCAGGAAATCCGTGCCCGCTGCCACTAACCAGGTGGCTAGTGGTCGGTGCTCTGTGTGCCCCACCATGATGTATGTGTTTTATCCACACCATACATTCATTTTTCCGGATCATTTTACAAATGAATCCCATAAATGATGCAGATATAAATCTCAGGTGGACCACACTATAGGAAAACAATAATGATTGAACGTCCACCATTAAAATCCTCCAAGGCCCACTGTAATGATTATTTGACATCCAAATTGTTTAGGTCATATGGACCTGGATGAAGGGAAAAAACAAATATCAAGTTGATCCAAAACTTTTTTGGCCCTGACAACTTTTTAGTGGTGAACGTTCAATTAACATTGTTTCCTGTGGTGTGGTCCACCTAAGATTTGGATATGCATTAGCTTTGGTACCTCATCCTAAAATCGTCCGTAGAAATGGATGGACAGCGTAGATATACAGAAAATCATCAAAGTGGGCCCCACGGTAAGGGTAACACCCACCAAACTGTTATGCGGGTAACACCTAATTCACACACGTTGCCACTGGCCAAGTGATTAGTGGTTAGTGCTCTGTGGACCCCACCATGATGTATGTGTTTTATCCGCACCGTTCATCCATTTCTCAAGATCATTTTACCACTTGAACCCATAAAAAAATTGGATTTTTGTTCAAATCTGTGTACATTTCACACCATTAGATGGGTTGATACTACCACGTGTTGCGTGGGGCCCACCATGATTTATTTGTTCTATCCATGCCGTCTATTAATTGTTAAATATTATTTTGTGGATTTATAGAAAAACTTAACCACATCTAAATCTCAAGTGGACCACACCGCAAGAAACCAATAGTGATTGAATGTCCACCCTGTAACAAAACTTGTGATTGAGTAATAACATAGTGGGTGTTATCCTAACCGTGTGGGGCCCACCTTAATGTATTTTTTTTTGTAAATCCACTCCATCCATCTATTTTCCTATATCATTTTAGGTCACCATTCAAAATCTTAAGAAGATCTGAATCTCAGGTGAACCATACCACTAGAAACAGTGATGAATGACCATTTGAAACTTTTTATGAGCCACAAAATTTTTGAATCGAGCTGATATTCTTATTTTCCCTTCATCTAGATCTTTTTGACATTATCAATGGGTTGGATGGCAAATAAACATTATGAAAACCTTATTATGTGCCTTTTGGAATTTTTAATGGTGAGGCACACAATCACCACTGTTTGCTATGTTGTGTCCACCTGAGATTTAGATCTACTTAAGTTTTGAGACCCCTTACTAAAATGATTTGTAGAAATAGATGGACGGTATGGATATACAATGCATAATCAAGGTGGGTCCCACGGCAAGGGAAACACTCGTGATGTTACGTCGGTAACAGCCAACGAAATGAGCTATACCCCCATCGGGATGGATGTGGTTTGACTAATGACCCTGGTTGATGCTCTGCATGACATTTATCAATAGGTTGGATTACAAATAAACATTAAGGAAACATTACAATGGGTCGGCCTTCGAAAATTTTAATGGTGAGGCACTCAAATCAACATTTCATGTGGTGTGATCCACCTGAGATTAATTTCTCTCTATAAATTTTGGTATCACATCTTACAATGGTCCATAGAAAACGGATGGACGCTGTGGATATATAAAAAATCATCAATATGGGCCCCATGGTAGGGGTAACACCCACTAATCTCTTACATGCATGGGTAACACCTAGCTAATTCGCACCCCAATTCGAGTGATGATTGGGGTGATAGAAACAGACGGTCCAGACAGGGGATCATGAGGTCCATTGTGTTGTATGTATTCATCCATGCTGTCCATCCCTTTTTACATATCATTTTAGGGCATGATCCAAAAAATGAGGTAGATTGAAGGTCCAAGTGGGCAACACTAACATCAACAATTGACGGCATGGATATGGCTCCATATGGTGTGGTCCACTTGAGCTTTTGACCTAGCTCCTTCTTTGGGGTAAAACTCTAAAATGAGCTTTTAAAATTGATGGGCAGCATGGATATACATTAAATCATGTAGATGGGCCCCAATGTAAGGATAACAGGGTGGGTGCGTTTCATTAAGCATATTTTCGTTTTCCGACGGTTTAAACCGTCGGTGATTCCGACGGCTAAAAGCCGTCGGAAAAAAAGGTGGGACCGTCGGGGAAGGTATTTTTTGGGTAGTTTTCCCGACGGCCTATAGACATTCTCCGACGGTTTTAGACCGTCGGAAATTCCGACGGCTTATAGCCGTCGGAAAAAAAAGGCGAGGCCATTAGGGAAAGTCATTTTTTGGTAGTGCTTGGTTTATCCCTCTTAATAAGATAATGATAAGGCTCATCCTAATGATCCAGATAGGATAAGCATAAGACTTATCGCACCGATCCAGATAGGATAAGAATAAGGCTTATCCCACTGGTCTAGATAAGAAGGATTATCTCAACAAATTTGGAATCCACTGAAATCTCTTCAATAATTATCTTATAAAGGAGCTCTCCGCACTCTCTCTAGGTATGCAATCCACCGCCATTAAACCTCCAACAACCTTTTCTTTTAGTATCCGTACTGACTTTGCCATCGGAGGGTCGTAAGCCGAGCCAACCGGTGGCAGTCCTAACCTTTGTCGTGGTTACAGGTCCCTCAATCTACACCATTCATCTCTGAGTGGAGATCAGACGACGAAGAATCAAAGTTGGTCCTTGACCAACATCTGTTAGCCAATTTTGGCGTTAACAGCCTGTTTTGGCAAAAACCAACGCACACGGCTTCGTTTTAGCCCGTGACGTGGATTCGCACGTACGCATGGGGGTTGGAAGACCAACTAGGTTTGGTCCCAGATATCTCATGCTCCTGATGGACGGTTCAGATCTTCCGTCATGGCACCGGGGGTGGGCCAGGACCGGCGAGTACTCCGGTCGGGAAAAACCGACCTACGCTAGTGCCTCTGAAAGGGAGGGGGAGACTACCCTCTTTGGGAAGGTGTCGAGACAGCTCGACTGACCGGATTTTTCGGTTCCAACGCGCAGCGGGTGTGCTTGCGTTGTACTCGCGCAACCCCCAGAGGTGGGGTCCACAGCGAGGTACAGAGGAATCCACACTAGCCATCGTACTTTCCTGGTCTTATAGGGTCTTCTCTTTGAAGATCAGACTAGTTTAATCTTTAGGTGATCCATTTACAGTCGGACTTGGTTAAGTAGCCACGCGTGGCATTGTTTGGGCGCATGCCAAAAGCTCGTGCATGTGCATGGTCGTGCGGGACAAGCTATAGTTTGGTTCCCTTTGTCCCGCGAATCTAATGGACGGTTTGGATTTTCTTCATGGCCATCAAAAGTGGGCCACTTCTTCAACGGACGGAGGCAATCCACTTCTTACGGACGTTGGATGAAAAAAAGTCGGGATTCGCATGACTATCCGACCTCCCCGGTTCAGTGCGCTGCGGGCGTGCCTGTGATGTAGGCACGCACCCACCGAAAATGGGGCCCATTGCCGCATATGGTGAGTCCACACCGCCCACCATGCTCTACCAGCTCACAGGGGGTCATAGGCCAAGGATCAGGCAGATCCTTGGCACAGGTGGGCCATCTTTCATGAATTTTGGCTATTTACGGGTTTCGAAATGATCTGGTGGTCGAGTCTTCAAAACGCAACCTGGCGTTGGATTTTGTAAGTTGTCTTCGGCTGTAGGTCTATTGAACGACAGGCCTAAGGTTTGGCATTTGAAACAGATGGTTTAATTCGTCTATCAGAGCAGACTATAGTACTCTTAACTAAATTTTCAAGGACAAATCAAGTGAGTGCTCGTGATGTGTGCTCGTGATGTCATGTTAGAAAATTTTCATACCGTGTCCCGGGTAGATTTTAACACCTGAGTATCGAAATACTAGGGTGTTACAATCTATCTCCTGAAAGAAAATTTTGCCCCCGAAATTACCTGAGGTGGGTCGTTGAATAGGTGGGGGTATTTCTCCTACATTTCTGCTTCCTGCTACCAAGTTGCTTCTTCGCCTCCATGACGTGACCAAGGAACCTTGAACAGTGGAATAACATTTGTGCATAGAATCTGCTCCTTACAGTCCAACAGGCTCTTCAATGCAGGAAGCATCATCCCTCAGCTTAATTTCCTCCCAACTAATGATGTGAGAGTCGTTGGGCTTGTATTTCTTCAGCATTGAGATATGGAAGACATTGTGAAAGTTTTCCAGGCTCATCGGCAGTGCTAATTGATACGCCACGGCTCCAACTCGGTCTAGAATCTCGAAGGGACCAATGAAATGAGGTACTAACTTTCCTTTCTTCCCGAACCTCATCATACCCTTCATGGGTGAGACTTTCAAAAACACATGTTCACCTGCAGCAAACTCCAGATCACGCCGACGAATGTCTGGATAACTTTTCTGTCGGCTCTATGCGGTACGTAAGTGCTTCCGAACCACGTCAATTACTTTCGTCGTAACCCACACGAGTTCAGGGCCCAACCAACTTCTGCCCAACTTCGCTCCCCAACTTCTGCCCAACACTGCGGAGCACGGTAAGGGTGACCGTAAAGGGCTTCATAGGGAGACATTCCTATGCTCGACTGGAAACTGTTATTATAAGAAAACTCCACTAGAGGAAGATGATCGTCCCAATTTCCTTTAAGATCAAGCACGCATGCCCTCAACAGGTCTTCTAGGATCTTGTTGACCCTCTCTGTTTGACCATTGGTTTGAGGGTGAAATGCCATACTATACTTAAGCTTTGTGCCCAACTCTTCCTGTAGCCTCTTCCATAATGTCGAGGTAAAACGGGAATCTCTGTCAGAGATGATTTCTTGAGGAACACCATATGATCGCACGACTTCCTTAATATACAACTTTGCCAGATCGTCAGTAGTATTCGATGTCTGAATCAGAAGGAATCGTGCTGACTTCGTTAGCCTGTCAACAATCACCCAAATCGAGTCTTGCTTCTTTTGAGTTCTGGGAAGTCTGGATATAAAGTCCATAGAAATGTTGTCCCACTTCCATTCTGCTAAAGGCAAGGGTTGAAGAAGACCTGGCGGCTTACGATGCTCGGCTTTTGCCTTTTGACATACTATACATTTTACCACATAGTCTGCTATATTGCGCTTCATGTTATTCCACCAATACTGCCTCTTCATGTCCTGGTACATCTTAGTACTGCCCGGGTGTATAGCCAATTTACAGTAATGCGCTTCCCTAATTACATCATTCTTCAAAATTTGTGTTAAGATACGAGGGTGTGCATGCCTGATAACACAAATTTGTAGATTGGTTAGACTAAGATTTAAAATGTTGAGGAACCAAGCTTAGGAACTTTGTCCATCCTTGTTCATGAGAAATAAGAGAAAAAGAATGGAAGATATGGATTTCTAAAAATCCTATCTCATATATAGGAAAGAAAGAAAGTGAAAGTATGGTTATTATTGAATACTTGTTGAAAAAATCCCTGAAAATGGGAAGTAGTGTGAAAGTCATCGAAGGAACGGTAAGGCAAATTCTTGTCATAGGCATTTGGTTGATCTGTACACTTTTAGATCCTTAGTTTAACTGATTTATGAAGAAGGTAATCCTGAAAATTCATGAGATGAACATTCACGATGCACACTGTTCGCTTGCCTCAAGTGCAAGGCTGCGATGTAGTAATAATTCTCGGCAAGACCGAAGTCGATCCACAAGGAAAGAGGTAAACAATTCCAACTACTCTAATAACTAGAATTTAAGAAGTTTAGGAAAATAAATTTTCACATAAAACAGGAAAATCTGAAAATAAGAAGAACTAGAGCATTAAGTATCCACTTGTAGTAGTTTAATACCAATCCATTCATCCAAGCACAACACAATTAGAATCAAAGTCGTATCTCTCATCTAATTCGAGGATATAACATTCAAGCACAAACAATCCCACTTAAATATGAAAATTAGATTCCTAGTTTTAATGAAGGACATAAAACTTGAACTTGTAGCCTTCGGAGTAACAGCCATGCCAAGAGACTATGGCATCCTCAAGGGTTACTACAATTCAAATTCACACAACCCAATCATGGTAATCTCAGAGAATTACAAGGAACTCATGTCTAGAGTACACAAACTCTCACAAAACTTCTAAAAATCCAAACTTTATTCAAACTAGAACTTGAAAATCCATAATTAAAGTAAAAGGTATTTGAAGGAACGAATTAAAGCATTGAAACAAACTACGAACTTCACCTCCTAGTTCTAGCTAAGACGTTAGCTAAAAGAAAGCATTAAAACTAGAAACTAGAACTAAAAGAAGAAGAAAACTAGTTGAAGGAGGCTAGGAAGCCTCCTAGGTCTTGATCTCTTTACTCCCCACATTGTAAGATGCCTTAGGAAGAGAGTGGAGGTGGCTTTTTATAAGAGAAATCCCACACTAACTTGGAAACTTCAAGAAATCGGGAGTCCTTCCGCAATTTGAAAACTTAGAATTGAAAATTGGAGTTTTTGGATCACCATAGACCTGTCTGGTGATCGGTCTAAGAAGAAAAAAAAAACAGTTCAGAAATAACTGTAGACCTATCTGGCGACCTATTTAGCTACCGGTCTACAGACAAGTCTAGCGACAGGTCTAAGACAATTTTTTCAGATTTTATTCTTTTTCTCTTCTCTTTCTTTCTTGCTTCTTTCCTTCACCTTTTGGCACTTGTTCTATTGATCTTCAATGTAAACAAAGTAACTCTTTTATCCATGAATTAGTGAAATCTCCCTCTCATTCCTACAATCACAAAAACATATATTAGATTAGTCTTTAAACATGAAACCCATGCATATAATGTGAGGTAATTGGTCGGCAAATGTATAAATTGGAGGTTCAACACACCCTCAACCAGCATTTTGCTAATCTTAAGCAAAACATGCGTGAAACAAGTTCAAATCTACAAAATCAAACTCTCATTAAAAAACTATGCTTTTATACATTTCAAGATATATAAGTGCAAAAATCAGAGAAACTGGGTGATAGAAGCTGAAACCTTAAACTCTCAAAACATAATAAGTGTTCATATTGAATTCTTACTAATTGATTGATAAATAGAAGAACTTGAACAAATTCAACCTAGTGTGCATAATGAATGTTCATCTCATGAGTTACTAGGATTATCTTCTTCATAGATCAACTAAACTATAGATCTAAAAGTGTACAGATCAACAACAAGCCTGTGACAGGAATTTGCCTTACCGTCCTACTTACGGCTTTCACACTAAGTCCAATTTTCGGCTTTGGTTATGGGTAGACCATCCCTCGGTTGGTAATAGGTAGCCCTTTTCGAAATTTTCCACCATATTTTTAATCATACCCATATTTTCTTTCCTTCTTTCCTTTTCATATATATTAGATGAAAAGGAACACCATTAGCATAGGTTCATTAGCATCCACCGAATGCTTATTGTAAGTAACCCCACTATCGCTTTCAAATTTTATGGATTCCTCGGGTTCGCTAACCGCCATTGAAATCTCTTTATCATTAAGTTCAAAGTATCCAAAAGAGATAGTTCACTCACCATAATTAATGATGACATTGGGATCATCGACATCAATCTCCTCTAAAAGTCTATTCATTAAATCCGAAGAAGGTGGGGCTTAAGTAGCCCCATCCTCCTCATTAGAAGAGATTGATTTAATGCCCCCAAATTCGGGCTCAACGTCTTCACAAGATGGCGAGTAAGCTTTATTTGATTGTTCATCTGCATACTCTTTTCATATTTCCTCAAGTATTTGTGTATACATGTCATCACAATAGGAAGATGTTTTACGGTTGTTGTTAATAATCACTGTTGGTTCTTCCCTTGAACAAGGAGAATGGAGGTTTCCCCAATTAAGACCATACGCATTGTAGGATGAGAAGTTATATGATGGTTGATAGGCATATCCATACAAGTGATCACGCATTGCCTTAACCGGTTGGCCACTATTCACCCGTTCATTTTGTTGTTGCACGCCTCCTACCATAACCGGTGGAACACCCATGTTATTTTCAATCTAGTAATCACGTAATGTTTTCCCCAGATGATCATTATTCAATTTTTCTTTGTTCCGGTATTCCTCCATCGTTTTATGTCATGTCTCAACATATGTATTGTTTTTATTAATGTACTCACGCATCGTCTTACGTGGGCAAGTAGTAGTAGTTGTTTGAATCTCAGAAAAACACTCATGCTTAGAGGGATCTCGATCACATTGAGTTTGGGTCCCCCAATCCGACGTTTCATCCTCTAAAAGGTACTTGTAAGCATCATTCGTCCAATCATACATGATGAAATTTTAAGGAATTGGAAACTACCCTAATCTAAGAAAAATATAAATAAAAGGGAGATTGAGAAATGTTACTCATGAAGGTGAGAACTATGTTAGCAACAATGTCCTACAAAAATAAAAAAATTGTTAGTAATCTAAAAAAAAATCAGAAAATCTACTTTTATAAAAACAGAAAATCTTACCTAACTAAAACTACTCTATAGGTACTATAACAATTAGAACTGTTTTACCTTTTCCCCGGCAGCAGCGCCAAAAACTTGTCGCTCACCTCAAGTGCAAGGCTGTGTTGTAGTAATAATTCTTGGTAAGACTGATGTCGATACACAGGGAAAGAGGTAAACAATTCCAACTACTCTAATAACTAAAATCTAAGAAGTTTAGGAAAATAATTTTTCACATAAAATAGGAAAATCTGAAAATAAGAAGAATTAGAGCATCAAGGATCCACTTGTAGTACTTCAGTACCAATCTATTCATCCAAGCACAACACAATTAGAATCAAAGTCCTATCTCTCCTCTAATGGGAGGATATAACATTCAAGCACATACAGTCCCACTTAAATCTGGAAATCAGATTCCTAGTTCTAATGAAGCATATAGAACTTAAACTTGTAGCCTTCGGAGTAACAGTCATGCCAAGAGACTATGGTATGCTCAAGGGTTACTACAATTCGAATTCAAACAACCCAATCATGGTAATCTCAGAGAATTGTAAGGAACTCATGTCCAGAGTACACAAACTCTCACAAAACTTCTAAAAATCCAAACTTTATTAAACTAGAACTTGAAAATCTATAATTAAAGTAAAGGGTACTTGAATGAATGAATTAAAGCATTGAAACAAACTACAAACTTCACCTCTTAGTTCCAGCTAAGAGGTTAGCTAAAAGAAAGCATTAAAAACTAGAAACTAGAACTAGAAAAGAAGAAAACTAGTTGAAGGAGGCTAGGAAGTCTCATAGGTCTTGATCTCTTTACTCTCCACATTACTAGATGCCTTAGGAAGAGAGTGGAGGTAGCCTTTTATAAGATAAATCCCACACTAACTTGAAAACTTTAAGAAAATGCGGAGTCCTTCCGCAATTTGGAAATTTATAATTGAAAATCGTAGTTTCTGAAGCACCATAGACATGTCTGGTGACCGGTCTATGAAGAAAAAGCAGTCCAGAAATAACTATAGACCTGTCTAGCGACCAGTCTGTCGACAGGTCTAGCGACAGGTCTAAGACATTTTTTTCATATTTTCTTCTTTTTCTCCTCTTTCTTTCTTACTTCTTTCCTCCACCTTTTGGCAGTTGTTCTATTGATCTTCAATGCATACAAAGTGACTCTTTTCACCATGAATTGGTGAAATCTCCCTCTCATTCCTGCAATCACAAAAACATGTATTATATTACTCTTTAAACATGAAAACCATGCATATAATGTAAGGTAATGGGTCGGCAAATGTATAAATTGGAGGTTCAACACAACCCCAACCTGCATTTTGCTAGTCCCAAGCAAAACATGCGTGAAACAAGTTAAAATCTCCAGAACCAAACTCTCATTCAAAAATATGCTTTTACACATTCCAAGACATACAAGTGCAAAAATCAGAGAAACTGGGTGATAGAAGCTGAAACCTTAAACTCTCAAAACATAATCATCGTTCATATAGAATTCTTGCTGATTGATTAATAATAGAAGAACTTGAACAAATACAACCTAGTATACATAGTAAATGTTCATCTCATGAGTTTTCAGGATTATCTTCTTCATAGATCAACTAAACTATAGATCTAAAAGTGTACAGATCAACAACAAGCCTAAGACAGGAATTTGCCTTACCGTCCTTGTGACGGCTTTCACACTAAGTAGCCCTTTTCGAAAATCAATCATACCCATAATTTCTTTCCTTCTTTCCTTTTCATGCACATTAGATAGGATTTTTAGAAATCTATATCTTTCGTTATTTTCCCATCGACAAGGATGGACAAAGTACCCCGGCTTGGTTCCTCAACACCTTAAATCTAAGCCTAGCCAATCCACAAATCTACATAATCCTTTCAAACCATGAGAATCATGCAACCTGAACAAGGTGCACAAGTGTTCAAACATTCTATCAATCATATAAATAGGAAATTCACATATAGAACCATTATATTAGAGGTATTCAAGACTTGCAACATCACTTACATCATCCTGAATGCATAGAAACAAAGCTTTCCAAAAGAGTATTGAATTGTAGAAAAATAAAAAAAATTCTACATACAATGCTCGAAATGTTACAAAATACTAGATTCATATAGGAATCTCACCCCCCAACCAAATCTTGCATTGTCCTCAATGTAAAAAGATATGCAGTAAGCGAGAAATAAGGGCAATGAAATAAAACATAGGAGAGTGAGAAGAAGAGTACCCAAGGTAGCAAGTTGATAAATTCTAGCATCTTCCATTGTCTCGATGAGACTTATTCAATCCTAAATGCAGAAAAATAAATCCTAACCTACCTACCTACCTTTGATTAGTCCGATTGACTACATGATGAAATTTGAGCAGGTTCTTCATGAATTTCAATAAATTTCTCATGAGGACCATCTAAAGTCCTGCTCGACAATAAACATGGATGTTTTTCTTCATTGAAGTCCAATATTTATGTGCACCACATGCTTGATATGAGGAGATAAGAGAGCAAAAAGATATCTCCTCAAATTCTGGACTGGGTTGTAGTTGATTACAAACAGGTCCTCTCAGTCAGAATTCTCAATGGGCTGAAGAACCCATGATGGTGGAGAGACATTCATCGTGTATTCTTCAATTAAAATTGTCACCTCCATAATTTCAAAATTATATGATGCTACAAACAATGGTAAAGAGTGTAAATCAGTAGAATGGTGTTCTTCAGGCACCGACACGATGTCTAACAAACTCTCCAACTCCTTAATCATCTCATCATCAAGATCATAAGAGTCAGCCAAGTATTCCTCTAGGAAATCGAGATAGTCAGATGAAGGGTCGTGATCTTGCTTGAGTAAGTGCACAAATTCAATTTCGATGGTGAGGGACTCGCTCTCCATGGAGTGAAATTCTTCCAAATTCGGTTCTCCATCACTAGTATGAGGCGCCAAGTTGGAAATATGCAAGGCTTTAACAATCTCTTGTATAATGGGGTCGTTTTAATTTTCAAAGTGAGCCAAGCATTCGTCCAAAGAATCTAAATTTTCACTCATGGGAGTCTCATTCTCCACATTAAAATTAAGCATGTCAAGTTGGTGGAGTGACTCAAAAATATCAACCTTGATAATCTCTCTAGCATGCATATCCTCTAGCGACTCATAATCATTATACCCTTGAGAGAAAGAAACCATAGGTTCATAAGCATTCACCGAACCCTTATTGTCAGTAACCCCACTATCGCTTTCAAATTTTATGGATTCCTCGGGTTCAGTCAACCACCATTGAAATCTCTTCATCATTAAGTTCAAAGCATCCAAAAGAGATAGTGGACTCACCATAATTAATGATGACATTGGGATCATCGAGATCAATCTCCTCTAAAAGTTTATTCATTAAATTCGAAGAAGGTGGCGCTTGGTTAGCCCCATCCTCCTCATTAGAAGAGATTGATTTGATGCCCCCAAATTCGGGCTCAACGTCTTCACAAGATGGCCAGTAAGCTTGATTCGATTATTCATCTACATACTCTTTCCTTATTTCCATAAGTATTTGTGTATACATGTCATCACAAGAGGAAGATGTTTTAGGGTGATTGTTAATTACCACGGTTGGTTCTTCCCTTGAACAAGGAGAATGGAGGTTTCCCCAATTAAGACCATACGCATTGTAGGATGAGAAGTTATATGATGGTTGATAGGCATATCCATACAAGTGATCACACATTATCTTTACCGGTTGGCCACTATTCACCCGTTCATTTTGTCGTTGCACACCTCCTACCATAACCGGTGGAACACTCATGTTATTTTGAATCCGGTAATCACGTAATGTTTTCCCTAGATGATCATTATTCGATTTTGCTTCGTTCTGGTATTCCCCCATCGTCTTACGTCGTATCTCAACATGTGTATTGTTTTCATTAACATACTCACGTATCGTCTTACGTGAGGGGGTAATAGTGGTTGTTTGAATCTCAGAAAAACACTCATGCTTAGAGGGATCTCGATCACATTGAGTTCAGGTCCCCCAATCCGACATCTCATCCTCTAAAAGGTACTTGTATGCACCATTCGTCCAACCATACATGATGAAATTTTAAGGAATTGGAAACTACCCTAATCTAGGAAAAATAAAAATAAAAAGGGAGAATGGGAAATGTTACACGTGAAGGTGAGAACTATGTCAGCAACAATGTCCTACAAAAATTAAAAAAAAATGTTAGTAATCTAAAAAAATCAGAAAATCTACTTCTATAAACACTGAAAATCCTACCTAACTGAAACTACTCTATAACTACTAGAACAGTTAGAACCGCTTAACCTTTTCCCCAGCAGCAGCACCAAAAACTTGTTCGCTCGCCTCAAGTGCGAGGCTGTGATGTAGTGATAATGCTTGGTAAGACCGAGGTCGATCCACAGGGAAAGTGGTAAACAATTCCAACTACTCTAATAACTAAAATCTAAGATGTTTAGGAAAATAATTATTCACATAAAATAGGAAAATCTGAAAATAAGAAGAACTAGAGCATCAAAGATCCACTTGTAGTAGTTGAATACCTATCCATTCATCCAAGCACAACACAATTAGATTCAAAGTCCTATCTCTTATCTAATTGGAGGATATAACATTCAAGCACAAACAGTCCCACTTAAAGCTGGAAATCAGATTCCTAGTAATGTAGCACATAGAACTTGAACTTGCAGCCTTCGGAGTAACAGCCATGCCATGAGACTATGACATGCTCAAGGGTTACTACAATTTGAATTCAAACAACCCAATCATGGTAATATCAGAGAATTGCAAGGAACCCATGTCCGGAGTACACAAACTCTCACAAAATTTCCAAAAATCCAAACTTTATTCAAACTGGAACTTGAAAATTCATAATAAAAGTAAAGGGTACTTGAAGGAATAAATTAAAGCTTTGAAACAAACTACAAACTTTACCTCTGAATTCTAGCTAAGAGGTTAGCTAAACGAAAGCATTAAAAACTAGAAACTAGAACTGAAAGAAGAAGAAAACTAGTTAAAGGAGGCCAGGAAGCTTCCTAGGTCTTGATCTCTTTACTCCCCACGTTGCTAGATGCCTTAGGAAGAGAGTGGAGGTGGCCTTTTATAAGAAAAATCCCACTCAAACTTGGAAACTTCAAGAAAACACAGAGTCCTTCCGCAATTTGAAAACTTAGAATTGAAAATCGGAGTTTCTAGAGCACCATAGACCTGTCTGCCATTTGGTTTGGAGACCGGTCGCTAAGAAGAAAAAAAAACAGTCCAGAAATAACTGTAGACCTATCTGGCAACCGACAAACAGCTCTAAGACAATTTTTTCAGATTTTTTTCTTCTCTTCTCTTTCTTTCTTGCTTCTTTCCTCCACCTTTTGGCACTTGTTCAATTGATCTTCAATGCATACAAAGTGACTCTTTTAACCATGAATTGGTTAAATATCCCTCTCATTCCTACAATCACAAAAACGTGTATTAGATTAGTCATTAAACATGAAAACCATGTATATACTGTGATGTAATGGGTCAGCAAATGTATAAATTGGAAGTTCAACGCACCCCCCAACCAGCATTTTGTTAGTCCCAAGCAAAACATGTGTGAAATAAGTTCAAATCTCCAAAACCAAACTCTCATTCAAAAATATGCTTTTATACATTCCAACACATACAAGTGCAAAAATCAGAGAAACTAGGTGATAAAAGCTGAAACCTTAAATTCTCAAAACATAATAAGTGTTCATATAGAATTCTTGTTGATTGATTGATAAATAGAAGAACTTGAACAAATTCAACCTAGTGTGCATAGTGAATGTTCATCTCATGAGTTTCCGGGATTATCTTCTTCATAGATCAACTAAACTATAGATCTAAAAGTGTACAGATCAATAACAAGCATACGACAAGAATTTACCTTACCGTCCTTGCGACAACCTTCACACTACGTCCCATTTCCAGCTTTGGTTACGGGTAGACCACCCCTCAGGAGGTAAAAAGTAGCCCTTTTTGAAAATTCAATCATACCCATATTTTCTTTCCTTCTTTTCCTTTTCATACACATTAGATAGAATTTTTAGAAATCCATATCTTTCATTATTTTTCCATGAACAAGGATGGACAAAGTACCCCGGCTTGGTTCCTCAACACCTTAAATCTAAGCTTAGCCAATCCACAAATCTACATAATCCTTTCAAACCATGAGAATCGTGTAACGTGAACTAGGTGCACAAGTGTTTAAACATTCTATCAATCATATAAATAGGAAAATTCACATATAGAACCATTATATTAGAGGTAGCTCAAGACTTGCAACATCACTCACTTCGTGTCTCCTTTTCTTATACTAGTATCATCCTGAACGCATAGAAAAAAAGTTTTTCAAAAGAGTTTTGAATTGTAGAAAAATCAAAAAATTTCTACATATAATGCTCGAATGTTACAAAACACTAGATTCATATAGGAATCTCACCCCCCAACCAAATCTTGCATTATCCTCAATGCAAAAAGATATGTAGTAAGCAAGACATGAGAGCAATGAAATAAAACATAGGAGAGTGAGAAGGAGAGTACCTGAGGTAGCAAGTTGATAAATTCAAGCATCTTCCATTGTCTCGATGAGACTTATTCAATCCTAAATGCAGAAAAAGACATCCTAACCGACCTACCTACCTTTGATTAGTCCGATCGACTACATGATCAAAGTTGAACAGGATTTTCATGAATTTCAATAAATTTCTCATGAAGACCATCCAAAGTCCTGCTCGACAGTAAACATGGATGTTATTCTTCTTTGAAGTCCAATATTTATGTGCACCACATGCATGATATGAGGAGATAACAGCAGCAAAAAGATATCTCCTCAAATTCTGGACTGGGTTTTAGTTGATTAAAAATGAGTCCTCCCTGTTAGAGTTCTCAATGGGCTAAAGAACCCATGATGGTGGAGAGACATTCATCGTGTATTCCTCAGTTAAAGTTCTCTCCTCCACAATTTCAGAATTATACGGTGCTACAAACAATGGTAAAGAGTGTAAATCAGTGAAAGGGTGTTCTTTAGGCACCGACACCGTGTCTATAAACTATCCAACTCCTTAATCATCTCATACTCAAGATCATAAGAGTGGGCCAAGCATTCCTCTAGGAAATCGAGATAGTCGGATGAAGGGTCGTGATCTTGCTTGAGTGAATGCAAAAAATCATTTTCGATGGTGAGGGACTCGCTCTCCATGGAGTGAAATTCTTCCATACTAGGTTCTCCATAACTAGTATGAGGCACCAAGTTGAAATTATGCAAGGCTTTAACAATCTCTTGAATAATAGGGTCGTTAGAATTTTCAAAGTGAGTCAAGCATTCGTCCAAAGAATCTGAATTTTCACTCAAGGGAGTTTCATTCTCCACATTAAAATTAAGCATGTCAAGTTGGTGCTAAAAAATATCAACCTTGATAATCTCTCTAGCATGCATATCCTCTAGAGAATCATAATCATTATGCCCTTAGGAGAAAGAAACCATAGGTTCATAAGCATCCTTCGAACCCTTATTGTAAGTAAGCCCCTTTTAAAATTTTATGAATTCCTTGGGTTCGTCAACCGCCATTGAAATCTCTTCATCATTAAGCTCAAAGCATCCAAAGGAGATAGTGGACTCATCATAATTAATGATGACATTGGGATGATCGAGATCGATCTCCTCTAAAAGTCTATTCATTAAATCAGAAGAAGGTGGGGCTTGGGTAGCCCCATCCTTCTCATTAGAAGAGATTGATTTGATGCCCCCAAATTCGGTCTCAACGTCTTCACAAGATGGCGAGTAAGGTTGATTTGATTGTTCATCTACATACTATTTCCATATTTCCTCAAGTATTTGTGTATACATGTCATCACAAGAGGAAGACGTTTTAGGGTGATTGTTAATAACCACGGTTGGCTCTTCCCTTGAACAAGGAGAAAGGAGGTTTCCCCAATTAAGATCATACGCATTGTAGGATGAGAAGTTATATAATGGTTGATAGGCATATCCATACAAGTGATCACTCATTATCTTAATTGGTTGGCCACTATTCACTCATTCATTTTGTTATTGCACACCTCCTACCATAACCGGTGGAACACCCATGTTATTTTTAATCCGGTAATCATGTAATGTTTTGCCCGGATGATCATTATTCAATTTAACTTCGTTCCGGTATTCCCCCATCGTCTTACGTCATGTCTCAACTTGTGTATTGTTTTCATTAATGTACTCACACTTCGTCTTATGTCGGATGGTAGTAGTGGTTGTTTGAATCTCAGAAGAACACACATGCTTAGAGGGATCTCTATCACATTGAGTTCGGGTCCCCCAATCCGACGTCTCATCCTAAAAAAGGTACTTGTATGCACGATTCGTCCAATCATACATGATGAAATTTTAAGGAATTGAAAACAAACCTAATTTAGGAAAAATAAAAATAAAAAGGGAGATTGGGAGATGTTACCCGTGAAGGTGACAACTATGTCAGCAACAATGTCCTACTAAAATAAAAAAAAAATGCTAGTAATCTAAAAAAAAAACTCAGAAAATCTACTTTTATAAAAACTAAAATTCCTACCTAATTAAAACTACTCTATAGTTGCTAGAACAATTAGAACCGTTTAACCTTTTCCCTGGCAACATCGCCAAAAACTTATTCGCTCGCCTCCAGTGCATGGCTGCGATGTAGTAATAATTCTCGGCAAGACCAAGGTCGAACGACAGGAAAAGAGGTAAACAATTCCAACTACTCTAATAACTAAAATCTAATAAGTTTAGGAAAATAATTGTTCATCGAAAATAGGAAAATCTGAAATAAGAAGAACTAGAGCATCAAGGATCCACTTGTAGTAGTTCAATACCAATCCATTATACAAGCACAACACAATTAGAATCAAAGTCCTATCTCTCATCTAATTGGATGATATAACATTCAAGCACAAACAGTCCCACTTAAATCTAAAAATCAGATTCCTAGTTCTAATGAAGCACATAGAACTTGAACTTGTAGCCTTCGGAGTAACAACCATGCTAAGATACTATGGCATGCTCAAGGGTTACTATAATTTTAATTCAAACAACCCAATCATGGTAATCTCAGAGAATTGTAAGGAATTCATGTCCGGAGGGCACAAACTCTCACAAATCTTTAAAAAATCCAAATTTTATTCAAACTAGAACTTGAAAATCCATAATTAAAGTAAAGGGTACTTGAAGGAATGAATTAAAGCTTTGTAACAAGGTACAAACTTCACCTCTTAGTTCTAGCTAACAAATTAGATAAAAGAAAGCATTAAAAACTAGAAACCAGAACTAGAAGAAGAAGAAAACTAGTTGAAGGAGGCTAGGAATCCTCCTAGGTCTTGATCTCTTTACTCCCCACGTTGTTAGATGACTTAGGATGAGAGTGGAGGTAGCCTTTTATAAGAGAAATCCCAATCTAACTTGGAAACTTCAAGAAAACGCGAAGTCCTTACACAATTTGGAAACTTAGAATTGAAAATCGGCATTTCTAGTGCACCATAGACCTGTGTGGCGACCAGTTTAGCGACCAATCTAAGAAGAAAAAAACTGTCCAGAAATAAATGTAGACCTGTCTGGAGAACGGTCTATAAACAGGTCTAACGACAGGTTTAAGACAATTTTTTCAGATTTTCTTTTTTTTCTCCTCTTTCTTTGTTTCTTCTTTCCTCCACTTTTTGGCACTTGTTCTATTGATCTTCAATGCATACAAAGTGACTATTTTAACCATGAATTGGTGAAATCTCCCTCTCATTTCTACAATCACAAAAATATATATTAGATTAGTCTTTAAACAAGAAAGCATGCATATAATGTGATGTAATGGGCCGGCAAATGTAAAACTTGGAGGTTCAACACACCCCCCAACCAGCATTTTGCTAGTGCCAAGCAAAACATGCGTGAAACAAGTTCAAATCTCCAAAGCAAAACTCTCATTTAAAAACTATGCTTTTATACATTCCAAGACATACAAGTGCAAAAATCAGAGAAACTGGGTAATAGAAGCTGAAACCTTAAACTCTCAAAACATAATAAGTCTTCATATAGAATTCTTGCTGATTAATTGATAAATAAAAGAAGCTAAACAAATTCAACCTAGTGTGCATAGTGAATGTTCATCTCATGAGTTTTCGGGATTATATTCTTCATAGATCAACTAAACTATAGATCTAAAAGTATACAGATCAACAACAAGCCTATGACAGGTATTTGCCTTACCGTCCTTCTGACGGCATTTACACTACGTCCCATTTCCGACTTTGGTCACGGGTAGACTATCCCCGGTTGGTAATAAGTAGCCCTTTTTGGAATTCAATCATACCCATATTTTCTTTCCTTCTTTCGTTTTCATATACATTAGATAGGACTTTTAGAAATCCATATCTTTCGTTATTTTCCCAAGGACAAGGATGGACAAAGTACCCCGGCTTGGTTCCTCAACACCTTAAATCTAAGCCTAGCCAATACACAAATCAATATAATCCTTTCAAACCATGAGAATCGTGTAACGTGAACTTGGTGCACAAGTGATTAAACATTCTATCAATATATAAATAGGAAAATTCACATATAGAACCAATATATTGGACGTAGTTCAAGACTTGCAACATCACTCACTTCGTATCTCCTTTTCTTATACTAGTATCATCCTGAATGCTAGAAACAATGTTTTCCAAAAGAGTTTTGAATTGTAGAAAAGTAAAAATATTTCTACATACGATACTCAAAAATGTTACAAAACACTTGATTCATATAGGAATCTCACCCCCCAACCAAATCTTGCATTGTCCTCAATGTAAAAAGATATGTAGTAAGCAAGACATAAGAGCAATGAAAGAAAACATAAGAGAGTGAGAAGGAGAGTACCTGAGGTAGCAAGTTGATAAATTCAAGCATCTTCCATTGTCTCGATGAAACTGATTCAATCCTAAATGCAGAAAAAGAAATCCTAACCTACCTACCTACTTTTGATTAGTCCGATGACTACATGATTAAATTTGAGCAGGATCTTCATGAATTTTTATAAATTTCTCATGCGGACCATCCAAAGTCCTGCTCGACAGTAAACATGGATGCTTTTCTTCATTGAAGTCCAATATTTATGTGCACCACATGCATGATATGAGGAGATAAAAGCAGCAAAAAGTTATCTCCTCAAATTCTGGACTGGGTTGTAGTTGATTAAAAACGGGTCCTCCCAGTTAAAGCTCTCAATGGGCTGAAGAACTCATGATGGTGGAGCGACATTCATCATGTATTCTTTAGTTAAAGTTGTCTCCTCTACAATTTCAGAATTATACAGTGCTACAAACAATGGTAAAGAGTGTAAATCGGAGGAACGGTGTTCTTGAGGTACCGACACCATGTCTAACAAACTATCCAACTCCTTAATCATCTCATCATCAAGATCATAAGAGTGGGTGGTCGCTCGCCTCAAGTGTAAGGCTGCGATGTAGTAATAAAACTCGGTAAGACCGAGGTCGATCCACAGGGAAATAGAAACAAGCTTCCAAACTACTCCAGCAACTCAGTTTATGGAAGAAATTCAGATGAGATTGGGTATTTAACTAAAACAGCAACTTAATGAAAAATCAGAGATATAAAGTACTCAGGCATTCAAGGATCCACTTGTAGCAATCCTATGTCAATTCAGTCAATCCAAGTAGAGAACACAACTAGATTTGAAGTCCTATCTCTCATCTAGTTGGAAAATAAAGCATTTACACACATTCAATCCAAATCAAGTTGAACTTCCAAGTTCAAGTCCATTCAATCAATGTAGAATTCAAATCTATAGCCTGCGGAGTAACAGCCATGCCTATGGACTATGGCCTGCTCAAGGATTACTATAATTCGAATCTAAACAAGCAACCTGTGATAATCTCAGAGAATTGCAAGGAATTCATGTCCTGGGTACATGAACTCTCATAAAACATCTCAAACTACCACTTTTGGAACTGAAACATAAGAAAAATCCAAACTTGAATTGAAAAATACTTGAATTAAACTGAATCCAACATAGAATTAGCTACAAGCTTCACCTCTCAGCCTTAGCTGAGAGGTTCTAGCCGAGCATTGTCATGCTGCAACTAAAATCTCCAAATAAAAGCATAAAAATAGAAAAACCCAAATAGGAGAGTTGCAGACGCTCCACGATCACTTTCCCTCCTTAGAACCTCGTTCCTTAGCTTCTCTGATACCCTAGGAAGAGCCCCTAGGTGCCCTTTTATAGCAATAAACCTTCCTTGCGTCGGATTCTGTGAAAGATTACGCAGTGCGCAGCGTTTTTCGGAGTCCAGATTTAGAAAGAACTCTTCCTATGCAGGGCCGACCGGTCGTGACCGGTCGGACTGGCTTTTCAAACAGTCCAGGGAGTGCTGCCGACCGGTCAAGACCGGTCGGACAGACCTGCCCATTCATCCAGTGTGCATGGCCGACCGGTCAAGATCGGTCGGCCTGTCTTCAATGTAAACAGCCTTCATGGCCGACCGGTCAAGACCGGTCGGCCTGTCTTCATTGTAAACAGCCTTCATGGCCGACCGGTCAAGACCGGTCGGCCTTCTTCCTTTTTGCCCCTTTTGATGTGGCTGACCGGTCGGACGACCGGTCTGCCTTGTTTTTCTTCAACTTTTTCTTCTTTTCTTCATTCTCTTTTCTCCCTCTTTCTTCTTCTTTCTTTGGTCCATCTTAGGACTTCTTCCAATGTCTTCAAATAACCCTTGTTAAGCTCCAATTGGATGAAGTCCGCTCTCATCCCTACAATCACAAAAACATGTGTTAGATGGGCCTTTAAATCATGGAAATCATGTAAACCATGTTATGTAATGGCCAATGCAATGTATAAATTGGAGGTTCAACACACCCCCCAACCAGCTTTTTGCTAGTCCCGAGCAAAACATGTGTGAATAAGTTCAAACCTCCAAACCCAACTCTCTTCCAGAAACCATGTTTCTATCCATTCCAAGATGTACAAGTCTAAAATTTGGAAAAATTTGGTGATAGAAGCTGAAACCTAGGACTCTCAAAACATAAAAGGTGTCTACATGAAATTCCCGCTGACTGATTGATAAATAGAAGAACTCGACAAATTCAATCTAGTGTGCATAGTGAAAGTTCATCTCATGAGTTCCTGGGATCATCTTCTTCATAGATTAAGTAAGCCATGGATTTTAAGGTGCACAGAGCAACAACAAGCCTATGACAGGAATTTGCCTTACCGTCCTTCCGACGGCTTTCACACTACGTCCCATTTTCGGCTTTGGTTACGGTTCGACTATCCCCCGGTTGGTAATAGGTAGCCCTTTTCGGAATTTTCCACCATTTTTCTTTCCTTCCCGATTTCATCCTTTCTTTCCTTTTTCTTTTAAATTAGATAGGATTTTTAGAAATCCATATCTTCTGTTATTTTCCCATGGACAAGGATGGACAAAATACCCCGGCTTGGCTGCTCAACACCTTTAAATCAAAGTCTAGCTAATCCACAAATCACATAAACCTGTCAACTCATGAAAATCGTGTAATGTGAACTTGGTGTAAAGGTGTTCAAATTTTCTATCAATCACAACAATAGGGGAACTATCTTATAAAACCATTATGTTGAGAGAATTTCAAGACTACAACATCACACACTTCGTATCTCCTCCTCTTATACTCACAGCATCTCAAATGTATAGAAACAAGATTTTCTAAAAGAGTTTTGAAATTTTAGAAAAATTCAAAAAAAAAAATTTGCGCATATGAAGCTCGAAATGTTGCAACATGCTAGATGAAGGATCACATCTCACCCCCCAACCAAATCTTGCATTGTCCTCAATGTAAAAAGATAGTCAATTAGCATGAACATGAGAGCAATGGTAAAATATGAGAGAGTGAGAACAATAGTACCTGAGAGAGCGATCATGGACATCTGCAACTCCAACAGCTAAATCCTACTTAAAACAGTAAAACTAAAGAAAACCTAACTATGCTATACCTCCATCAGACTAGGAGATCAATCATCCTGATAGACAGGATCAATCAGAGTGATGGACGTGTCCTCTGAATCGAATTTCTCAACAAATGGTTTAAGGCGTTGTCCATTAACTTTAAAACGGTTTCCATTCGCTGCATTTTCAATCTCAACAGCCCCATGAGGAAAAATTTCTTTGATAATATATGGGCTGGTCCATCGAGATCGTAATTTGCCCGGAAAAAGGTGAAGTCGGGAATTATACAAGAGTACTTTCTGTCCTTCATGGAAAGATTTCCTGAAGATGTGCTTATCATGGAAGGCCTTCATCTTACTCTTGTAAATTCTCGAGTTCTCATATGCATCGTTCCGGATTTCATCAAGCTCATTTAATTGAATTTTGCGAAGCGAGCTAGCCTTGTCCATGTCAAAATTTAAAGCCCGAATTGCCCAATAGGCTTTGTGTTCTATCTCCACAGGCAAGTGGCAAGCTTTCCCATAGACAAGTCTAAAAGGGGACATTCCAATGGGTGTCTTGTAGGCGGTACGGTGAGCCCAAAGTGCATCATCTAATCTTAGGGACCAATCCTTGAGATCTGGTCTCACCGTCTTTTCCAAAATCTGCTTGATTTCCCTATTGGAGATTTCATCTTGCCCACTTGTTTGTGGGTGGTATGGGGTGCTCACTTTGTGCCTAATACCATATTTCTTCATCAAAGTTTCAAAGGGTCTGTTGCAAAAGTGAGAACCACCATCACTAATAATGGCTCGAGGCGTCCCAAATCTAGAAAGTATGTTTTCTTTTAGGAACTTGAGAACCATACGATGATCGTTGGTTCTACATGGGATAGCCTCTATCCATTTAGACACATAGTCTACGGCAAGCAGAATATAGACATGTCCAAAAGATGAGGGGAATGGTCCCATGAAATCGATGCCCCAACAAAGACTTCAAGATGTTGAATTGGGGTGAGAGGCATCATATTTCGATGGGATAATCCTCCTAACTTCTGGCAGCGCTCGCACGCTTTGCAAAACTCGTGGGTGTCTTTAAATAACGTGGGCCAATAAAAACCACACTGCAGAATTTTCGCAGTTGTTTTCTTGGCTGAAAAATGACCCCCACATGCTTGATCATGACAAAAGGAGATGACTGAATTGTGTTCATCATCGGGGACGCATCTCCTTATAATTTGATCTGAGCAATATTTAAACAATAGAGGTTCATCCCAGAAAAATCTGCGCACTTCCCTTAGAAATTTACGTTTGTCCTGCGCAGTCCAATGAATGGCATCGCACCTGTGGAAAGATAATTGGCTATATCAGCGTACCATGGTGGATGCATAGCAACAAAGAGTTGATCATCAGGGAATGAGCCCTCAATAGGTGACTCGTCAATGGAATTTGGTAGGACTAGGCGGGATAGATGATCCGCCACCACATTTTCTACCCCCTTCTTATCTTTGATCTCCAAGTCGAATTCTTGAAGGAGTAGGATCCATCTTAGCAAACGAGGCTTAGCATCCTTCTTAGAAAGAAGGTATTTCAGCGCCGCATGATCCGTATAAACAATAACTTTGGATCCTATTAAGTATGGCCTGAATTTGTCCAAAGCAAAAATGGCAGCTAGGAGCTCTTTCTCCGTAGTCGAATAATTAACTTGGGCAGGATTCAAGGTCCTACTGGCGTAGTAGATGACATGGGGCTTTTAATCCTTCTTTTGGCCTAACACCGCCCCAATAGCAAAATCGCTCGCATCGCACATCAACTTAAAAGGAATGGACCAATCTGGTGGTTGCATGATAGGAGCGGTTGTCAACATGTCTTTTAGCTTTGAAAAAGCTAACTGACATTCAGCACTCCACTCAAACTGGTTCTCCTTTTATAGAAGGTTGCATAAAGGTCTTGAGATATGACTAAAATCCTTTATAAACCTTCTATAGAAACCGGCGTGTCCAAGGAAGGACCGCACATCGCGTATGCTTTTGGGTGGTGGTAGATTGGAAATTATGTCAATTTTTGCCCGGTCTACCTCTATTCCATTGGACGAGATGATATGTCCAAGGACTATTCCTCGTTGTACAATGAAATGGCACTTCTCCCAGTTTAATACAAGTTACTTTTCCTCACACCTCATCAAGACCAACTTCAAGTGCTTAATACACTCATCAAATGTACAACCAAAAACAGAAAAGTCATCCATGAATACCTCAAGAAACTCACCCACCATGTCTGAGAAAATACTCAACATGCATCGTTGGAATGTGGCGGGTGCATTGCATAACCCGAATGGCATCCTTCGGTAAGCGAAGGTACCAAACGGGCATGTAAATGTGGTTTTCTCTTGGTCTTCCGGAGCTATCTCAATTTGGTTGTATCCGGAATAGCCATCTAGGAAGTAATAATAGGAATGGCCTGCCAATCTCTCCAAAATTTGATCCATAAATGGGAGAGGGAAGTGGTCTTTCCTAGTAACTGTGTTGAGCTTCCTATAATCAATGCACATACGCCAACCTGTGGTCACCCTAGTCGGTATAAGCTAGTTATTGGCGTTTTCAATGATGGTAATACCAGATTTCTTGGGGACAACTTGGGTAGGACTCACCCATTGGCTATCTGAGATGGGGTAGATAATACCCACATCCAATAGCTTCAACACCTCGGCTTTGACAACCTCCATCATGTTTGGATTTAGCCGTCTTTGAGGTTGTCTAGTCGTTTTTGCATTTTCTTCAAGGTGTATTCGGTGCGTGCAAACCGAAGGATCTATCCCTTTGAGATCCGCTATTGTCCAACCTATGGCTTCCCTATGTTTTTTGAGTAACTCAATCAACTTGAGTTCTTGGTCTTTCTCAAGGTGGGAGGCAATGACAACTGGGAACGTTTCCTCTTGACCAAAATATACGTATTTAAGCTCGGATGGCAGTGGTTTGAGGTCAAGCTTCGGTGGTTTGATGTTAGACGGTAGAGGCCTTGATGTGGTTGGTGGTAATTTTTCAAAATGGGGCCTCCACCGGCTAGTATCAACTACCGGTCTTTCTGCTTGCACAATTTCACTAATGATGGGGTCTTCAGAATCCATGAAGTGTGCTAAGCATGTCTCCAAGCTTTCCAGTGGTTTAAGTTGGAGGAGTTCTTCTTCTTCAAAAGTTTCAAGCATGTTTACATCGAAGAACTCATCATCATCGATATCCCTATGTCTTTTGCCCAGGTGAAACACATTCACCTCTAGTGTCATGTTTCCAAAAGAAAGTTGCATCACCCCATTCCGGCAATTGATGATTGCGTTTGATGTGGCAAGGAATGGGCGGCCTAATATTACCGGTATTTGGGTGCTAGCATCCAAAATCGGTTGTGTGTCCAAGACTATAAAATCTACTGGGTAGTAGAATTTGTCAACTTGAACTAGAACATCCTCAACTATCCCCCTCGGTACACAGATGGATCTATCAGCGAGTTGCAACGTGGTTTTGGTGGGTTTTAATTCACCAAGGCTCAATTGTTCATATACCAAGTATGGGATCAAGTTCACGCTCGCCCCCAAATCTAACAAGGCACGTTCAATCCGGTAGTCTCCAATGATACATGAGACGGTGGGACTACCGGGATCTTTGAATTTTGGGGGGGTCTTTTGAGTGAGGATGGCACTCACTTGCTCAGTTAAGAAGGCCTTTTGCTGCACATTATATTTGCGTTTTGTTGTGCATAGGTCTTTTAGAAACTTGGCATAAGAGGGAATTTGTTTGATGGCATCAAGCAAAGGGATATTGATCTTGACTTGTCTGAAAATCTTTAGAATATCTTGAGAATTTGGGAGAGATTTTGGGGCAACCAATCTCGAAGGGAATGGTGCTACGGGCTTGTAAATGCGTTCCGGTTGTTGTGGGGCTAAGTTAGATCCATCTTCATCCTCAGAATTTATCGGATCATTAGGTTCATCGGCCTTCACCGGAATAGTTTTGTCAATTTGTTTACCACTTCTAAGGGTGGTAATGGATTTAGCTTGCTCCATGTTTTGGTTGGAAGGATTAGGGATGCTTACTTCATGAACTTGCTTTGGATTGGGCTGAGGTTGGGCCGGAAAGGTCCCTTCCCTAGCATTCAAGCGTCCCTTAATCTCATCAACCGAGACTTTAAGCTCTTGGAACATTTGCTGATTCGATTCATTTATTTGCGCTTGCCCTTGCATAAACGTTCTCAAGGTATCCTCCAATGAGACTTGAGGTGGGGCCATATTTTGCATGGGTGGCCCTCTTTGGGAGTTGGTAAGATTGCCTGTAGGAGCATTCTTCCAACCGAAATTCGGGTGGTTCTTCCAACTCTCATTGTACGTATTACCTACCGGTCCATTGAAGGGCCGTTGATAACCATATGTGGCATTGGCTGTCTCATGTAGCACTTCCTGAAATGCAGGAATTGTGGAACAATCTTGCGTAGCGTGTAAGTTGGTGAGGCAAATCCCACATGTGGTTTCAACAGCTTCCTTGGACTTGGGAACTCCACTTTTGCTAAGTTCCATGGCCTCAACCTTCCTTGTGAGGTTGGCTATCCTTGCATTCACATCGTCTTCCTCCTTAAGGATATAGATCCCACCTTTCTCTTGAGTGGGCTTGGAGTTATTGGGTTTATCCGATGTATCCCAAGATTGGGCATTTTCAGCCAACATGTCCAAGTAACTCCAAGCCTCATCTAGATTTTTACTCATAAACTCGCCATTGCACATCATTTCCACAAATTGGAGCATATTGGAACTTAATCCATCATTGAAAAAATTTATAACTCGCCAACTCTCATAGCCATGATGTGGGCAAGCAAGTAGGAGATCCTTAAATCTTTCTCAACATTGAAAAAAAGATTCACCCTCTTTAGCTGAGAAATTCATTATGGCCCTTCGAAGAGTGTTTGTTTTATGAGCCGGGAAGAACTTTTTCAGGAATTCCCGGTTCATCTCAACCCATGACCCAATCGAATGTGGTCTAAGAGAGTGAAGCCAATCTTTGGCTCTTTCTTTCAAAGTGAAGGGAAAAAGTTTAAGTCTGATTGTATCCTCGGAAACATTGGGATAATGCAAGGTGGCCAACACTTCTTCAAATTCTTGCAAGTGTAAGTATGGGCGGTCAGAGTCTAGCCCATGGAACTTAGGTAAAAGTTGAATTACACCCGGTTTTATGTCAAGGGTTCCACCGTTCGCTGGTAGAACTATGCAAGAGGGTGTAATTGCTCGGGCAAGTTGTAGGTAGTCCCGTAGTGATATCATTGGAGGAACATTATGTACCTCATTCTCTCCTACTCCTTCCTGATTTGCGTTTGTAGTTGGAGTAGGGGGGGAGGATTCCTTACAGGTGTTTGATCCATACTCCCCAAACTTTCACAATGCTCTTGATAATTCCAGACTCGTCTATGGACTGACAATGGTCCAACTAAACCACCTTCAGATTGGAGACGATTTGAGTGATTACGTTCCCAACGGGACATAAACCACTCAACCAAAAATCAAAACTAATACTAACCTAGAAAACTGAAATCTGAAACTAATCTGAAAAAGAAACTAAGTTAGAAAGGTATCACCTGATGCGCTTGAACTTAGAGAGGAATTCCTATAAAACAGAAAACTTTGTTAGTTCTAAGAAAATCATAAAAACCTATCTACTTCTACAGCCACTGAACTATTTTGAAAACCGTTATCTAAATCCCCGGCAACGACGCCAAAAACTTGGTCGCTCGCCTCAAGTGTAAGGCTGCGATGTAGTAATAAAACTCGGTAAGACCGAGGTCGATCCACAGGGAAATAGAAACAAGCTTCCAAACTACTCCAGCAACTCAATTTATGGAAGAAATTCAGATGAGATTGGGTATTTAACTAAAACAAGAACTTAATGAAAAATTAGAGATATAAAGTACTAAGGCATTCAAGGATCCACTTGTAGCAATCCTATGTCAATTCAGTCAATCCAAGTAGAGAACACAACTAGATTTGAAGTCCTATCTCTCATCTAGTTGGAAAATAAAGCATTCACACACATTCAATCCAAATCAAGTTGAACTTCCAAGTTAAAGTCCATTCAATCAATGTAGAATTCAAATCCATAGCCTGCGGAGTAACAGCCATGCCTATGGACTATGGCCTGCTCTAGGATTACTATAATTCTAATCTAAACAAGCAACCTGTGATAAGCTCAGAGAATTGCAAGGAATTCATGTCCTGGGTACATGAACTCTCATAAAACATCTTAAACTACCACTTTTGGAACTGAAACATAAGAAAAATCCAAACTTGAATTGAAAAATACTTGAATTAAACTGAATCCAACATAGAATTAGCTACAAGCTTCACCTCTCAGCCTTAGCTGAGAGGTTCTAGCCGAGCATTGTCATGCTGCAATTAAAATCTCCAAATAAAAGCATAAAAACAGAAAAACCCGAATAGGAGAGTTGCAGACACTCCACGATCACTTTCCCTCCTTAGAACCTCGTTCCTTAGCTTCTCTGATACCCTAGGAAGAGCCCCTAGGTGTCCTTTTATAGCAATAAACCTTCCTTGCGTCGGATTCTGCGAAAGATTACGCAGTGCGCAACGTTTTTCGGAGTCCAGATTTAGAAAGAACTCTTCCTACGCAGGGCCAACCGGTCGTGACCGGTCGGACTGGCTTTTGAAACAGTCCAGGGAGTGCTGCCGACCGGTCAAGACCGGTCGGACAGACCTGCCCATTCATCCAGTGTGCATGGCCGACCGGTCAAGACCGGTCGGCCTGTCTTCAATGTAAACAGCCTTCATGGCCGACCGGTCAAGACCGGTCGGCCTTCTTCCTTTTTGCCCCTTTTGATGTGGCTGACCGGTCGGACGACCGGTCTGCCTTGTTTTTCTTCAACTTTTTCTTCTTTTCTTCATTCTCTTTTCTCCCTCTTTCTTCTTCTTTCTTTGGTCCATCTTAGGACTTCTTCCAATGTCTTCAAATAACCCTTGTTAAGCTCCAATTGGATGAAGTCCGCTCTCATCCCTACAATCACAAAAACATGAGTTAGATGGGCCTTTAAATCATGGAAATCATGCAAACCATGTTATGTAATGGCCAATGCAATGTATAAATTGGAGGTTCAACAGTGGGCCAAGCATTCCTCTAGGAAAACGAGATAGTCGAATGAAGGGTAGTGATCTTGCTTGAGTGAGTGCAAAAATTCAGTTTCGATGGTGAGGGACTCGCTCTCAATGGAGTGAAATTCTTCCATACTATGTTCTCCATAACTAGTATGAGGCACCAAGTTGGAATTATGCAAGGCTTTAACAATCTCTTGAATAATGGGGTCGTTAGAATTTTCAAAGTGAGCCATGCATTAGTCCAAAGAATCTGAATTTTCACTCATGGGAGTTTCATTCTCCACATTAAAATTAAGCATGTCAAGTTGGTGCTAAAAAATATCAACCTTGATAATCTCTCTAGCATGCATATCCTCTAGAAACTCATAATCATTATACCCTAGGACAAAGGAACCATAGGTTCATAAGCATCCACCGAACCCTTATTATAAGTAAGCCCACAATTGCTTTCAAAATTTATGGATTCGTCGGGTTCGTCAACCGCCATTGAAATCTCTTTGTCATTATGTTCAAAGCATCCAAAGGAGATAGTGGACTCATCATAATTAATGATGACATTGGGATCATCGAGATCAATCTCCTCTAAAAGTCTATTCATTAAATCAGAAAAAGGTGGGGCTTGGGTAGCCCCATCCTCCTCATTAGAAGAGATTGATTTTATGCCCCCAAATTCGGTCTCAACGTCGTCACAAGATGGCGAGTAAGCTTGATTTGATTGTTCATCTACATCTTATTTCCATATTTCCTCAAGTATTTGTGTATACATGTCATCACAAGAGGAAGACGTTTTAGGGTGATTGTTAATAATCACTGTTGGTTCTTCCCTTGAACAAGGAGAATGGAGGTTTCCCCAATTAAGACCATACGCATTGTAGGATGAGAAGTTATATGATGGTTGATAGGCATATCCATACAAGTGATCAGCATTGTCTTAGCAGGTTGGCCATTATTCACTCGTTCATTTTTTTGTTGCACGCCTCCTACTATAACTGGTGGAACACTCATGTTATTTTTAATTTGGTAATCACGTAATGTTTTGCCCAGATGATCATTATTCGATTTAGCTTCGTTCCGGTATTCCCCCATCGTCTTACGTAGTGTCTCAACTTGTGTATTGTTTTCATTAATGTACTCATGCATCGTCTTACATGGGGTGGTAGTAGTGGTTTTTGGAATCTCAGAAAAACACACATGCTTAGAGGGATCTCGATCACATTGAGTTTGGGCCCCCAATCCGACGTCTCATCCTCGAAAAGGTATTTGTATGCACCATTCGTCCAATCATACATGATGAAATTTTAAGGAATTGGAAACTACCTTAATTTAGGAAAATTAAAAATAAGAAGGGAGATTGGGAGATGTTACCCGTGAAGGTGACAACTATGTCAGCAACAATGTCCTACTAAAACAAAAAAAAATTACTAGTAATCTAAAAAAAACTCAGAAAATCTACTTCTATAAAAACTAAAAATCCTACCTAATTAAAACTACTCTATAGTTACTAGAACAATTAGAACCGTTTAACCTTTTCCCCGGCAACAACGCCAAAAACTTATTCGCTCGCCTCCAGTGCATGACTGCGATGTAGTAATAATTCTCGGTAAGATCGAGGGCAATCCACAGGAAAAGAGGTAAACAATTCCAACTACTCTAATAACTAAAACCTAATAATTTTAGGAAAATAATTGTTCACATAAAATAGGAAAATCTGAAAATAAGAAGAACTTGAGCATCAAGGATCCACTTGTAGTAGTTCAATACCAATCCATTATCCAAGCACAACACAATTAGAATCAAAGTCCTATCTCTCATCTAATTGGAGGATATAACATGCAAGCACAAACAGTCCCACTTAAATCTGGAAATCAGATTCCTTGTTCTAATGAAGCACCTAGAACTTGAACTTGTAGCTTTTGGAGTAACAACCATGCCAAGAGACTATGGCATTCTCAAGGGTTACTACAATTCGAATTCAAACAACCCAATCATGGTAATCTCAGAGAATTGCAAGGAACTCATGTCCGGAGCACACAAACTCTCACAAAACTTTAAAAAATCGAAACTTTATTCAAAGTAGAACTTGAAAATCCATAATTAAAGTAAAGGGTACTTGAAGGAATGAATTAAAGCATTGAAATAAACTACAAACTTCACCTCTTAGTTCTAGCTAACAGATTACCTAAAAGAAAACATTAAAAACTAGAAACTAGAACTAGAAGAAGAAGAAAACTAGTTGAAGGAGGCTAGGAAGCCTCCTAGGTCTTGATCTCTTTACTCCCCACGTTGCTAGATGCCTTAGGAAGAGAGTGGAGGTGGCCTTTTATAAGAGAAATCCCACTCTAACTTGGAAACATCAAGAAAACGTGGAGTCCTTCCACAATTTGAAAACTTATAATTGAAAATCGGAGTTTCTAGTGCACCATAGACCTGTCTGGCGACCGGTCTAGCGACCAATCTAAGAAGAAAAAAACTGTCCAGAAGTAACTGTAGACCTGTCTGGCGAATGGTCTATAGATAGGTCTAGCGACAGGTCTAAGATAATTTTTTCAGATTTTCTTCTTTTTCTCTTCTCTTTCTTTGTTGCTTCTTTCCTCCACCTTTTGGCACTTGTTCTATTGATCTTCAATGCATACAAAGTGACTATTTTAACCATGAATTGGTGAAATCTCTCTATCCTTCCTATAAGCATAAAAATATGTCTTAGATTAGTTTTTAAACATGAAAGCATGCATATAATGTGATGTAATGGGTCGGCAAATGTATAAATTGGAGGTTCAACACACCCCCCAACCAGTATTTTGCTAGTCCCAAGCAAAACATGCGTGAAACAAGTTCAAATCTCCAAAATAAAACTCTTATTAAAAAACTATGCTTTTATACATTCCAAGACATACAAGTGCAAAAATCAGAGAATCTAGGTAATAGAAGCTGAAACCTTAAACTCTCAAAACATAATAAGTGTTCATATAGAATTCTTGCTGATTGATTGATAAATAGAAAAACCTGAACAAATTCAACCTAGTGTGCATAGTGAATGTTCATCTCATGAGTTTTCGGGATTATCTTCTTCATAGATCAACTAAACTATTGATCTAAAAGTGTATAGATCAACAATAAACCTATGACAGGAAGTTGCACACCTTCTACCATAAATGGTGGAACACTCATGTTGTTTTCAATCCGGTAATCACGTAATGTTTTCCCCGGATGATCATTATTTGATTTTGCTTCGTTCCGGTATTACCCCATCGTCTTACGTCGTGTCTCAACATGTGTGTTATTTTCATTAATGTACTCACGCATCATCTTACCTGGGGGGGGGGGGGGGGGGGGGGGGGGGTAGGGGTAGTAGTAGTTGTTTGAATCTCAGAGAAATACTCATGCTTAGAGGGATCTCGATCAAATTGAGTTTGGGTCCCCCAATCCGATGTCTCATCCTCCAAAAGGTACTTGTATGCACCATTCGTCCAATCATACATGATGAAATTTTAAGGAATTGAAAACTACCCTAATCTAGGAAAAATAAAAATAAAAATGGAGATGGGAGATGTTACCCGTGAAGATAAGAACTATGTCAGCAACAATGTCCTACAAAAACTAAAAAAATTGTTAGTAATATAAAAAAAATCAGAAAATCTACTTTTTTAAAACGAAAAATCCTACCTAACTAAAACTACTCTATAGCTACTAGAACAATTAGAACCGTTTAACCTTTTCCCCGGCAACAGCGCCAAAAACTTATTCGCTCGCCTCAAGTTTATGGCTGCGATGTAGTAATAATTCTCGATAAGACCGAGGTCGATCGACAGGGAAAGAGGTAAACAATTCCAACTACTCTAATAACTAGAATCTAAGAAGTTTAGGAAAATAATTTTTCACATAAAATAGGAAAATCTGAAAATAAGAAGAACTAGAGCATCAAGGATCCACTTGTAGTAGTTCAATACCAATCCATTCTTCCAAGCACAACACAATTAAAATCAAAGTCCTATCTCTCATCTAATTGGAGGATATAACATTCAAGCATAAACAGTCACACTTAAATCTGGAAATCAGATTCCTAGTTCTATTGAAGCACATAGAACTTGAACTTCTAGCCTTCGGAGTAACAGCCATGCCAAGAGACTATGGCATGCTCAAGGGTTACTACAATTGGAATTCAAACAACCCAATCATGGTAATCTCAGATAATTGCAAGGAACTCATGTCCGGAGTACACAAACTCTTACAAAACTTCCGAAAATCCAAACTTTATTCAAACTAGAACTTGAAAATCCATAAATAAAATAAAGGGTACTTGAAGGAATGAATTAAAGCATTGAAACAAACTAGAAACTTCACCTCTTAGCTCTAGCTAATAGGTTAGTTAAAAGAAAGCATTAAAAACTAGAAACTTGAACTAGAAGAAGAAGAAAACTAGTTGTAGGAGACTAGGAAGCCTCTTAGGTCTTGATCTCTTTGTTTCCCCATGTTGCTAGATGCCTTAGGAAGAGAGTGGAGGTGGCCTTTTATAAGAGAAATCCACACTAACTTGGAAACTTCAAGAAAACATGGATTCCTTCCACAATTTGGAAACTTAGAATTGAAAATTGGAGTTTCTGGAGCACCATAAACCTGTCTGGCGACCGGTCTAGCAACCGGTCTAAGAAGAAAAAAATAGTTCAGAAATAACTGTTGACCTGTCTGGCGACCGGTCTAGTGACCGGTCTACAGACAGGTCTAGCGACAGGTCTATGACAATTTTTTCAAATTTTCTTCACTTTCTTTCTTGCTTCTTTCCTCCACCTCTTGGCACTTGTTCTATTGATCTTCAATGCATACAAAGTGACTCTTTTAACCATGAGTTGGTGAAATCTCCCTCTCATTCCTTGAATTACAAAAACATGTATTAGATTAGTCTTTAAACATGAAAACCATGCATATAATGTGATGTAATGGGTCGGCAAATGTATAAATTAGAGGTTCAACACACACTTGATCGTATGTGTTCGGATTGTTCATTTGTCAATCAAGCGGTGGGGATTCTATCTGAACACTTATTATATTTAGAGAGTTTAGGATTTCAGTTTCTTATCACTAAATTTCTCTAAGTTTTATGCTTATATATCTTGGAGTTTATATAAGCATAGTTTCCGAAAGAGAGTTGGGTTTTGATGAATTGGAATTGCTTCACGCATGTTTTGCTCGAGACTAGCAAAATGCTAGTTGGGGGTGTGTTGAGCTCTGAATTGTGCATATTCTAACCCCAATTCATCACACATTATGCATGGTTTACATGTTTAAAGACCAAACTAGTACTTGTTTTTGTGTTTGTAAGAATGAGAGAGAGACTTCATCTTTATGATGTCAAAAGAGTCACTTTATATACATTGAAGATCAAAGGAACAAAAGTCAAGAGGTGAAGAAAGGAGCAAGGAAGATTGAGAAGAAGAAGAGAAATGAAAATAGAAAAATACATTGCCAACTGGTCGGCCATGGCCCACCACCGATCGTCCGACCTGTTGGAAAATCAATTTGAATGCCCCCTGGGCTACTGAACTCGCTGGACTAAAAAGTCCTATTCTCGACTGGTCAACAGACCTATCAATAAAACTCTAAATTTCAAAATTTCAGTTAGCCATTACTGCCGAGACCTTCGACCGGTTGGCCATAGGCTCCGACCGATTGACAACCGCCTCAAACTGCTTAAGTAGTTAGGCAATCCCAGAAGATTCCAAGTTGGTGAAAAAAATTTGCTATAAAAGGACACCTCTACACCATTCCTAAATCATCATAGAAGGCTGAGAAATTTGTGGGAGGTGGAGAGGATCGTCATGGAGCATTCGCAACTCCTCCAACTAGGGTTTTTATGGTTTTTCTATGCTTTTATAATAGTTTCTTTTGAGTTTTAGTTTAACCTGATAATGGTTGACTAAACCTCTTAGCTAGGGCTAAGAGGTGAAGCTTATAGTTGTTTACAATGTTCAATTTGAATTAATTCAAATACTTTTTGGTTTAATGAAAAACACTTTTAGTTCAAGTTTGAAATAAAGTTAGTATTTTTAATTTAATCTTCTATCTCTTGTGATTTTGCTTACATGGGATGTTTTGATTTATAGAAATTGCTTAATAGGTTGTTGTTGATAGGATTTTGGGTTGTAGAGATCTTAGATCCATCACGTTATGTTGGATGCTAGGAGATCTTACAAACTAAGTTTCCTAAGTGCTTATCTAGAACTAAACTAGAAGAAGTTCTTATTTTTTGGATTGATCTGAGATAGATGTTTATGTAGTGATATTGGTTTAATAGAAGTTCAATTCATGCTTCTAAATCAAGTCTAGTGAGAAGACTTGAGGAAGAATCATGAATGTGATCTCAATTGTTTTGTGAAGGATTGGGCTGCGTGATTGGATACGCCCAATACCTTACTTGTTATGAGAAAACCATATCAGTGGATGATCAATCTATGTTAGATATGTTATGATGATTTAATTGCTCCATATTTTGATTGGATAGGGATAGAACTCTGATTTCGGTTGAGTTATTAGCTTAAATGGTTTGAATTAGTTTTGTGAATGATTATAAGTGGATCCTTAGCGCTCTAGTGTTTTATTTTCCTGATTTAGTTCTAAAGTATATAATTTTATGTTCTTAAATTCCTTCCATCAATACAAATTCGAATTTAGTTTATCCTAGTTACATAATTTAGAATTGTTACGACAATCCCTGAGGATCGACCTCGGTCTTTCCGAGAAGTATTACTACATCGTAGCCTTGCACTTGAGGTGAGCGAACATCTATGGGTGATATGAGGTATTGACTTTATGCGTTATGCCATATTTCCTCATTAAGGTCTCAAAGGACCTATTATAAAAGTGAGAGCCACCATCACTTACGATGGCTCTAGGCGTTCCAAATCTAGACAAGATGTTTTCTTTAAGAAACTAAAAAACCATACGATGATCATTAGTCTTACAAGGAACTGCCTCTACCCACTTAAACACAGTCTACTGGGAGCAGAATAAAGACATATCCAAGAGATGAGGGGAATGGTCCCATAAAATTGATGCCCCAACAGTCAAATACTTTAATATATTGAATCAGGTTAAGTGGCATCATATTTCTATAGCGAAAAACTGACTACCACATGCATGAGCGTGGCAAAAGGAGATGACACTTTGTTGCTCATCATCAGGGACATATCTTCTTATGAATTAATCTGGGCAATATTTAAATAAAAGAAGTTCATCCTAGAAAAATCTGCACACTTCCTTAGAAATTTTCTTTTACTTTGAGCAATCTATTGTGAAGGCATTGCACTAGTGGAAAGGTAATTTGTAATATCAGCGTACCACGATGGACGTGAGACAGCAAAGAGTTGCTCATTAGGGAATGAGTCCTCAATGAGTGTTGTGTCAATAGAATCGGGTAAGACAAGCTGGAAAAGATGATCTGCCACCAATTTTTTTTCTCCCTTCTAATAATTTATCTCTAAATCAAACTCTTGAAGGAGTAGAATCCATCTTAGCAATCGGGAATTAGCATCCTTCTTGAAAAGAAGGTACTTCAACTCTGAATAATTCGTGTACACAATTACCTTGGATCTTATCAAGTAGGACCTGAATTTATCCAAGGTAAACACAATGGCAATGAACTCTTTCTCCGTAGTTGAATAGTTCACTTGGGTTGGATTTAAAGTTTTACTCGCATAGTAGATTACATGGAGTTTCTTATCCTTCTTTTATCCTAACGCCGCCCCAATTGCATAGTCGCTCGTATTACACATCAATTTAAAAGGAAGTGATCAATCCGGTGGTTGCATGATAGGAGCGGCTGTTAATATGTCTTTTAGCTTTGAAAAAGTTTCCTGACATTCGCCTGACTACTCGAATTTTGTTTGCTTTTGAAGGAGATTGCATAAGGGACAAGATATACGGCTGAAATCCCTTATGAATCGTCGATAAAATCTTGCTTGTCCTAGAAAGGACCGCACATCATGAATACTTTTGGGTAGTGGTAGATTGGCAATAATGTCAATTTTAGCCCTATCTACCTTAATTCTGTTGGACGATATTATATGTCCAAGGACTATCCCTTTTTGTACCATGAAATAGAACTTCTCCCAGTTTAAAACTAGATTTTTCTCCTCACATCGGGTCAAGACCAACCTTAAATTGTCAAGACACTCATCGAAGGTACTCCAAAAAACTGAGAAGTCATCTACAAAAACCTCAATAAAATGACCCAGCATGTTAGGGAATATACTCAACATTCATCTTCGGAATGTGGCGGGTGCATTACATAGACCGAATGGCATCTTCAGTAAGCAAATGTGCCAAATGGGCATATAAAGATGGTTTTCTCTTGGTCTTCCGGCGATCTCAATTTGATTGTACTCGGAGTAGTCATCAAGGAAGCAATAGTAGGAATGACCCGCTAACATTTCCAAAATTTAATCCATGAATGGAAGAGGAAAGTGCTCTTTCCTAGTGACAATGTTGAGCTTCATGTAATCGATACACAGACGCCAACCGGTAGTAACTCTAGTCGGTATAAGTTCATTATTGGCGTTCTCTACGATGGTAATACCGGACTTCTTAGGGACAACTTAGGTGGGACTCACCCATTGGCTATCTAAGAGAATAGTTTGTCAATTGTTGACAAAAAGGGGGAGAAAGATCAAGTCCCACCAAAATATTTTTTTTTTTTTTTGTGTTTTAGGGTTTGATAGGTTATAGGGGAGCAATCAAGAGGAGCTTGCATAGTTTACATGTCTTATTGTTTAGATTTATAGAATTTATTTAAATTTTGACATATAATGTATTCTGTTTTGGTAGATAAGTTTTTTGTAAGTAATTGACAAAGGGGGAGATTGTTAGTGCACTTTTCTGTGACATACTAATGCACCTTATTTGTCAATTAGTTAGGTCAGTGAGTCTAGTGTCGGTTGAGCTTAATGAAGACGAAGACCGAAGACTCAAGACGGACCAGCTGCATCAAGAAAGAAGAAACAAGTGAAAGTGATGCCTTGGTAAGCCTCAACCTTGTACCTATCCAGAACCATAAACCTCTAGATGACCATGACCAATAGGCATACCCTTAGTCATCTCAGATTGGCCCTAAGTGTCACAAAAGACCACCAAAAGAATGGCCAAAAGTTTGCATGTTTTGTTGCAAAACATAAACAAAAAACAACAGAAAAACATGCCTGGTCGGGCGCCTAATCAAGTGTCCACTAAGCGCTCGACCTATAAGGGAATCCGTCCAGTAAATTAGCCAAGTATCCAGATGGTCATCAGGCGCCCGACCATAACCTGTCCATTAGAGGCTCTATTACAAACCCATATCAAGTCATTCTCCATGTGTTTCATCACAAGCTTAGGCCATTCAATGGCAATATGAGAATGGACTTGTTCCCTCTTGATTCTTAGGAGTTTAGACACCTTGATCATAGTTAAATCCCTTGTCTAAACACCACCTAGGAGTCCAAATAGGTGTATCCCTCTAGGAAACCCATTCCTATCATTTGTAGAGGTTTCTTCATTCCCTAGCACCTTGGGCATCTTCAATGGAGCATCACATGCAAGGGATGATCACCCTTGATTAAAAGGCAAAAGTAAATGAATGCATGCATTATAGATAAGATAAGTGTTGAGCTCTTAATTGTGCATATTCTAACCCCAATTCATCACTCATTATGCATGATTTCATAATTTAAAGACTAAACTAATGCATGGATTTGTGATTGTAGGCATGAGAGAGAGAAAGCATCAATTGAAGACTTAAAGATGCTAGTTAGAAGCAAAGAAGATCAAAGGGGATAAGCGTCAAAGAATGAAAGAAAGAAGTCAGAGAAAAGAAGAAAGAATGCAGAAGAAGGTGCCCACGACCGGTCCGTACATGCACAGAGGAGACCCAAAGGCCTTAACTCTCTAGACTGTTCACGACCAGTCGTGCGACCGGTCGTCCACTTCTGCGACCTGTAAATTAATTTTTCAAGCCAAAACTCACTGGACTCTTTTTGGCCATTTTGAGACTGGTCGTCCAGCATCCACGACAGGTCGTCCAGCTACTGCGACCGGTAGCCTACGTAGGATTTGAACCTTCTATTTCTGGCGCCGATTTTCTCTGCGCAGTGCGTAAGCTTTACGCAAATTCTTGAATCTTCTGAAGTTGTGGAGCCTCCCCACTATAAAAGGACACCTATGGATCATTCCTAGGGTATCTTAGAAGAGTTTAAGCAAGGTTGGAGGCGGCGGAAGTGGATTTCGGAGTTCCACAACTCCTTCTAGTTCGTTTTGTTGTTTTTATGTTTTTCTTAGTTGTTTCATGTTTCTGAAAGTGCGTCGGGTGGTCTAACACGACACCCTATGCATACACGTATGTGCGAAAGCTTAAAGAGCAACTAGAATTATGGCTAAACCTATAGGAGGGGGTTATTAGGACCCTTTTTTAAATTCTTTTCGCCTTCTTATATAATTCAACAAATCAAACTAAGTAAGCAAGAACACTTTGGCTTCCAAGCCTAAGTGAGTCCAATCACAAGACTAGCATATGATTACGCAATAAACAACCTAGTCTAAAGCATGCATAGGTAATCAAAAGATTTAACTAATCAAGCTCCTAACCTATGCAACCTATGTAGACTTATGAGAATGGATCAATGAGCTCAAGTCTACACAACTAGTGAAAGTACATCTTGTGTGTGGATGTGCCTAATTAGTGCCTAGCATACATTCCTATCAAGCATTCATAATTAGACAATTAAACTAACAATGCTAAGATATTAATGTGCTCAATTCAATCACAAACACAAGCATGTATAATGGTTCAACTTTGGGTCTACTCCACTCCCGGTTCAAGTACTCAACTCCTTGGAGCACACCGGCATTCACTATCGGAGGTTTTAAATGAGGTTCACCTCTCAAAATTTACACGGAGGTTTTACCGGTTTACCTCTCAACCATAACCGGAGTTTTGGACAAAGGGCTAACTCCTAACCCAAATGGAGTTTTGGACATAGGTTAACTCTCAACCCGACGCACGTTTACTCCCGTGTCGTGAGGCTCCCCCTTGGAGACTTAGTTTAGGCCCGGCTAACGGGCCAAGGAATGGCTAACGTCCCTAGTTCGAGTTCGACAAACAAACTCTAAATGGACTCTCAATAAAGACAACCTTACTTGTCGGATGAGCCCCTTGTTTAGCGCCGGTTCAGGTTGCTTGATCTTCGCTCTCCCGTGCTTCAATCAGCTACCCTTGCTCCCTCGATCGTGTCGCCGTTGCGTCGCCAATACCTCAGCTACACTCGATCAAACACCTTGCATGTGATGCCTTTGAGATGCCCAAGGTGATAGGAGGATGGTTGAATCTCCTACATGAGGTATGTAGTTTGTTCTAACAAGGAGATCCACCTAGAGGGTCTTCTAGAGGTCTCGAACAAGAGATATGCCTATATGGTATAGTGTTTCACCTCTAGACTTGAGAGAGGAATCAAGTCATCTCTAGTTTGCATTTGAATGCCCTCACTTGTGTTTAAACACAAGGGATATGACTCGAAACCCTCCTCTTTAAGGCCCCAAAAGATGTACAAAAGGTGTGGGTAATGGGCTCTCAAAACCCTCTCACCTGCCCCTCAAAATGAGCCAAGCCCTTACATAGAAAAGTACACAACAGATACAAAACGGGCAGAAAACGGTCATTGTCGGGCCCCCTACAAAAGGTTCGGGCCCCCTATAAAAATCAAGTTTTTAGGCTAAATCTTGCTGGTAAAAAACCAGCAAGTTCGGGCGCTTGACAGTGGAGCCCGACACCTAGTTCGAGCCCCCTACAAAAACTTCGGGCCCCCTACAGAAAGTTAGGGCCCCCTACCAAAAATTAAATTTTATGTAAAGTTCTCTAGATTGAAGAGGGGCCCGAAATTGCTCTAAAAATGTGTAATTTAAGCTTGCTTCCTTTGTGCAATACAAGGCCATCTCCAAGGCTAACCACTTAGATAATACTCTAGCATATAAGGTTGATGGTTATTCCTATTTTAGGTTTAGCCAATCTAGAGAAGGAGAATTTGAGACACGTGGCCTCTTGTGATTCCTAGGGCCAACATGTGATGACTAAATGCAATCCCTAATATGGTCAAGGTCATCAAAGAGGTTAAGGCGTTGGGTTTTGATCAAGGTTAAGGCACATCAAGGCATCACTTTTACCTGATTCTTCTTCCTTGATGCAGCAGGGCCATCTGAGTCTTCAGTCTTCGTCTTCATTGGGCTCAACTGACACTAGACTCACTGATGTAAGTGATTGACAAACAAGGTGCACTAGTATGCCACAGAAAAGTGCACTAACAGTTTCCTTGGATCATGAACGGTTAAACCTCTTAGCTAGGGCTAAGAAGTGAAGCTTGTAGTGAATCTAAGATGTTTCAATTCGTGCTAAGATGGTTTTAAGATTGGTTTTAATGTTTATGAACAATGGTTTGAAGTTTATACAAGTTCTAAGTAGTTTTTCTTAGTCTTATGATGACTCATGGATGTTTGGGAGAATTACTTTAAGTTCTTAATTGCTTTGTATTAGTCTAGACCTGTATGATCCGAGGAATTGGAGTACGCTCTAGTACTATGATCTTCATGTGGGGACTTCCTACCAAAGTTCTACTTTTCTAGTTTTCTGAATTATGTATGGGATTGTGTATATGATTTGATTCAAGTTCAAACCATGATCTAACTTTGTCTGGTGACAGGACTTAATGATGATCATGATTATGAACTTAGTTTATTGGAATTGGGACTGACCTATGCAATTGAAACATGCTCAGCCTAGCTTGTATTGAGTGAATCATACACAGGGCCCATACATATGACAGATTATTTGTTTAACATTTCTATCATCTAGCTAGATAGATCTTAATATCGATTCTAGTTGAGAGAATGAGAAACCACAGCGGATTGAACATCAAGGATTGCTACAAGTGGATCCTTGAACCCCTAGTGCCTTTTTATAATATTTTACCTTCAATTTAATTCAAAGTTGTTACTTACATCAATTTCATACAAAATCTGGTTGTTAGCTCTCAATAGACACTATTGGATGTGTTTGTGAATTCCTACACAAGTCCCTGTGGATCGACCTCGGTCTTACTGAGTTTATTACTACATTGTAACCCTACACTTGGGGAAGCAAACAATAAGTAAAACATTAAAAGAGCGTAAATGTAAATAAAGCACAATACAAACAACACAAAGACTTTTTACATGGAAACCCTTACGGGAGAAAACCATGGCACAAAGCGACAAGATTTTACTATGAATATAATTATACAATAGATGGAATATTAGAGAGGAAGCCCGGATAGATTGACCAAGTAATTTAAATCATCAGGTGTTATAGGCAAAATGATGGAGATCCAACTTAGCTGATTTTACGCGGACGCCCATCCGACTCTCGAGATCATCTGAGCGAGAGTCGCAGATCGAGTAAATACGGAATGCCCATCCGACTCTCGAGATCATCTGAGCGAGAGTCGCAGATCGGGTAAATACGGAATGCCCATTCGACTCTCGAGATCGTATGCTCGGGAGTCGTAGATTGGATAAGTGTGGGACGCCCATTCGACTCTCGAGATCATATGCTCGAGAGTCGCAGAATGGATAAATACGGAGCACCTATTCGCAAGGCCTTGAGCTCCCATGACCGATAGTCAGATAAAGCAAAGCAAAGATTCCCTTCTTGATCTGCGAGCAGACCTTCTCACAAGTCATTGAAAAGTGTTACATCTGAATGAGCGAGCACTTGGACTCGCGACCATATTCCAACATGCGAACAACTTTTTCTGTGGCGACACCCCTTAGCCTTCAGTACCAGCACCCGATTCCCGTCGAACAGCTTGTCCAAATCCCTCTGTGACACCGAGCAGGGCTACACCCAGTCCGGTGGTCTCCGCTCCTTTGGCGTCTCCTTCCTTTTCGCCGGTTATGACTCCAACTACGGCTTCCAGCTCTACATGAGCAATCAGCGCTACTACCGCGCCTACCAGCTGCCCGTATAGGTCGATTTTGGGCTTATCTTCTCTTGTGGTTCCGAATCTCAAGGGATTGTTATCAAGGAACGTGATTGCCAAAATAAGTAATTGGGTTAGATCTCGTCTCTAAGGATAAGGATCTTATCCCACGAAATCGGTGGGATCCCATATCGTACACGAAATCAGCGGGATCTCGATATCTTACGTAACAGATTGGATCGCTTCAGATCTATATAAAGGGATGACTCCCTTAAGAGAAAGGTACACACAATATTCAATCCCTGGTCTCGCTTTGCTTGGCTATTCTTCTTCTTGCTTTGCCTGACTTAAGCATCGGAGGGCTAACGGCTGGACACCAGCCACCCTTAGTTGCTTTCTGTCTTCTTACAGGTCTGGCGGAAGAAATCCCTGTTGGAGAGAAGGTGAACGACCGGAAGATCCTGTTACAGAATCTGACATTAACAGTTTGGCGCCGTCTGTGGGAACGACTTGATCATCAAAATCGATCGTTCTTACCACCGATTAAAATCCTTCTGCGATGCCTCCTAAAAAGGCTGTTCATCCTTCGACTTCAAGGCAAGCACCACCTCCGCCCGATGAGACGGATTCCATACCTCTTCTTCCACCCACTTCGACGAATATCCCTCAAGGAGTCCCAAATATGCCATCAGCAAACCCATTATTGGAGGCTTCTGGAAATCAAGATGATGTCCTGCGTTTCCTCGGAAATACTCTTCTAACTCTAAATGCCGGAGTTCAGGCCCTGTCAAATCGGCTTGATCAGCATTTCCCCGAACCGCAGAGACAACCCTCTAAAGGGTTACCATCGCAGCCCATACCAGTGGCATCCAGACATTCTATGGACGAACCACAGGTCCCACCACCTGGCAGCCATCTCCCTGTGCCGTCTCCACATTCTATACATTCTAGTTCGTCTCGACAACCTCAACCTCAGGGCTCCACCGTCGAAACATCAGGCTATACCCTACCATGGGAAGGAGATCTCAAAAGAATCCATGATCGTTTTGATGTCATGGAACAGCGATACCAGGCAAATCGGCCATCTACCATCATGGCGGCGATACATCAATCCGAGTCTCCCTTTACCAGCGAAGTTATGGAGGCACCGTTACCTAGAAAGTATCGAACGCCTGTTATCACCCCGTATACAGGTACTGGTGATCCTCTTGAACACCTAGAAACATACAGGTCTCTCATGGAGTTGGAGGGACATGGCTCAGAAATCATGTGTAGGGCTTTCTCCCTAACATTGAAGGAAGCAACTCATACGTGGTTCCGGGGATTAAAGCCTCGTTCCATCAGCTCCTTTTCCCAGTTATCGGAGATATTCCTTTCTCAATTCATGGGAAGCATTCGCATTAAGAAGCTAGCCTCCCATCTGATAGATCTGAAACAGCAGCATGAGGAGACAATAAAGGAGTTCACAGTACGGTTTACTGCCGAAGCCGTTCAAACTGAGGGTTATACTGAAGAAAAAGGTCTTACAGCCCTCATAGCCGGAATAACGAGCGAGAAATTCAGGTTTGCTTTAGATAAGAGCCCTCCAAAAACTATGGCAGAGTTCCAAGCCAAAGCTCAGAAGTATATCAATGCAGAAGAAGTCGCGTTGACATGCCATGGAGTACAGGGTAAGAAATGCAAGCCAAAAGGGGCCTCTTCTACAGATAAAAAATATCGTCGTGATCAACGCGATCGTTCTCCCAAGAAGCCTTATTCTGGTAAATACCATAATTACACTCCTCTTAATCGGTCTCATGAAAAGGTCTTAATGGAGATTAAACACAAGCCATATGTGAAGTGGCCTGCAAAGATCAAATCCAATCCCGAGAAGAGAGACAAGAGCAAGTTCTGTTACTTCCACAAAGATCATGGTCATAGAACCCAGGACTGCATCTCTCTACGAGACCATATCGAAGCCCTTATTCGAAAAGGCCATCTCCAGGATTATGTTGCCCGTAAAAATCGATCACCAGAAAGGGCGAACACCTCATCTCGCCAAAAGGAACAACCTCATCATCAAACTGACCAAGAGGACGCTGAGCCTACGGGAGAAATCCGCACTATCGTCGGAGGACCAGCTTGCGGGGGCGACTCTCAAGCTTCAAGAAAAGCATACGCTAGAAAGGCGTCCAAAGAACCCCAGCAAATTTATTGGCTGGAACAGACGTCTAGCTCGTCAAAAACCAGCCATCCTCCAATTTCCTTCACTCTCGAAGATGCAACGGGAATTCACTTCCCTCACGAAGACTCCATCGTAGTCACATTGAAGGTATCAAATTATCTGACACATCGAATTATGGTGGATACAGGTAGCTCAGCCGATATTCTATATTTGGAGGCTTTCAACAAAATGACACTTGCCAGAAGCCTACTCAAGCCAGTTTCGACCCCCCTCGTCGGCTTCGGAGGTGAGGTAGTAACGCCTGAAGGAAGCATCGATCTCCCAGTTACTTTTGGAGAAAGTCCAGCGAAGACTACCGTCTTCGTAAACTTCCTCGTGGTGGATTGAAAATCAGCGTATAACGCCATTCTGGGGCGGCCGTCTCTTACTAAGGTTGGGGCAGCCTTGCACCCTTCATATCTGTGTGTCAAATTTCCTACCCCAAATGGTATCGGGGTCGTGCGAGGAAGTCAACAGGAGGCACGGTCTTGCTATCAGATAGCCCTACAAGATCAGAAGAAGGCTGAAGCAACACCCGTTATGGAGATAGCACAAGGTTCACCCAACTTTTCCACCAACACCTCGTTGGATCCGAGAGAGAATGCTCTCAAATCAGGAACTCCTGGGGAAGAAATAGTAGCGATTCACCTAACCAAAGACGACCCGTCTAGGGTCGTGTACATTGGATCCTCTTTAACCAATGTCCATCGTGAAGATTTAGTCCGTTTCCTCACCGAATACCAGGACGTGTTTGCTTGGTCTCATAAAGATATGCCAGGCATCGACCCCAATGTCATCGCACATCGTCTCAATATCGACTCGACGCATAAACCCGTACACCAACGTCGACGTGCCTTCACTGCAGAAAGACAAATGGTGATCAAGGCTGAAGTCGAGAAGCTACTCACGGTCAATTTCATAAAAGAAGTAGACTACCCAGAGTGGGTCGTGAACGTAGTTCTCGTCCGGAAAGCTAATGGCAAATGGAGAATGTGCGTCGATTATTCAGATTTGAACAAAGCATGTCCAAAAGATAGCTTCCCGACACTGCGGATTGACCAGTTGGTCGATTCAATAGCTGGACACGCTCTGCTCAGTTTTATGGATGCTTATTCTGGTTACAACCAGATCATGATGCATCCACCTGATAGTCAGCATACCGCCTTCATCACAGATCGGGGATTATATTGCTACCAGGTAATGCCGTTCGGTCTTAAAAATGCAGGGGCCACTTATCAACGTCTCGTCAACAAAATATTCGCTGCTCAAATCGGTAGGAATATGGAAGTTTATGTTGATGTTATGCTCGCGAAAAGCACCGTAGAAGATGATCATATTTCTGATCTTCGAGAAGCCTTTGATCTAATGAGGAGTTATCAAATGAAATTGAACCCAGAAAAATGTGCGTTCGGTGTGTCTGCAGGAAAATTTCTCGGGTTCATGGTCGGCCAGCGCCGAATTGAGGCAAATCCTGAAAAGATAAAAGCATTGGTAGAGATGAAATCCCCCACCACTCTGAAGGACGTCCAGCGTCTGGCTGGTCGCATCGCATCGTTGAATAGATTCATCTCGCGAGCATCTGACAAGTGCTTACCATTCTTCAAACTCCTTCGTGCAACGGCCAAGTCTGATTGGAAATGGACGCCACAATGTGAGGAAGCCTTTCAACAATTGAAGCTATACATGAGCACACCCCCCATTTTATATAAACCTGTAGCACATGAACAACTCATTCTTTATCTCTTTGTGTCCACTACGGCCGTTAGCGCCGCTTTGATAAGAGAAGAATCAACTTGCCGATTCCCTGGCAAAGCTTGCCTCTGCACCAGAATCTGAGTTATCACATTCGGTCCCCATCGAGCATCGTCAGAACCTAAGTATCGACCAAGCGACTCTCGAGCAAGTAATATCGGTACAATCATCTCCATGCTGGATGGATCCCATCATCCTGTATCTCAGAGACGGATACCTACCAGAGGACAAGAAAGTTGCAAGACTAATTTGCCTTCGGGCTGCCAGGTATACCTTGCAAGACGGAATATTGTTGCGCAAGAGCTTTTCCTTGCCTTATTTAAGGTGTCTTCATCCAGAAGAAGCACTTCGAGTTCTAGACGAAGTACACCAGGGGGCATGTGGTAACCATCCCAGGGGGCGATCCTTAGCATATAAGGCGATGAGGCAAGGATATTATTGGCCCACTATGAAAGCAGATGCAATTGAATTTTCTAAAAAATGTGACAAGTGCCAGATATTCACCTATACCTCATGTACCGTCCGAGCGGATGACTCCAGTTGGTAGCCCTTGGCCTTTTACTCAGTGGGGGGTCGATATCATCGGGCCCTTACCCATGGGAAAGGGACAATGTAAGTTCGCGATTGTAGCGGTTGATTACTTCACCAAATGGGCCGAGGCAGAACCATTAGCCAAGATTACTGAGAAACAAACTACTAAGTTCATATGGAGAAATATCTTATGCCGTTTCGGACTCCCTCACACTATAATTACCGACAACGGAACGCAGTTCGACAACGCAGCCTTTGATGAATTTTGTGAAAAATGGAAGATACGTAATCTCCGCACTTCTCCATATCATCCTCAGGCGAATGGGCAGGTCGAGGCAGTGAATAAGATCATCAAGCACCATTTAAAAACCAAGCTAGGTGAATGTAAAGGTGTGTGGCCAGAACTTCTGCCAGAAGTATTATGGGCATATAGAACCACGGCTTGTACATCAACAGGTGAAACCCCTTTTTCCTTAGCATTTGGTGTCGACGCAGTGGTACCAGTGGAAATTCAAGTGCCCTCATATCGGATCGAGCAGTATGATCCCGCGAGTAATCAGGAAAACCTCCGACTTCATCTCGACCTCTTGGAAGAACGAAGAAATGCCTCCCAAGTACGAGTGGCAGCATATCAACAACGTATTGCTCGTTATCGAAATGCTAAGATCCGACCTAGATCCTTCCAGCCTGGAGATTTGGTCCTGAGGCAGAAACTCGGAGTTCCCGCTCGTTCGCTGGATCCAAATTGGGAAGGCCCGTATTGGGTCATTAGGATTGTGCGACCCGGTACTTATTACCTTGAAGACATGCAGGGAAAGCCTGTACGTCGCCCTTGGCACGTGGAGCATTTGCTACGATATTACCCCTAGATTCAATGTAGTTCATAACAACATTTTATGAATAAAGTGAAAGATATCTTTTGGTCGCTATTCCATTTACTTGGACCTGAATAGCCCTGAAGAGGATGCATACAATCCCTTGGCCAATTGCCTACCTTTCGTAGGGTTATATTCACCTAGGATGGTCACATTTCCATTTTATGATGACCTTCCTACCCTTGGTAAACTTGGAGTCTCAATCGATAGATCAGTCTATCTCCACGAGGGTATGGTCGTCACGACCCCCCGGATTGAGCACATTACATCTCTCAATCGATAGATCAGTCTATCTCCACGAGGGTATGGTCGTCACGACCCCCCGGATTGAGCACATTACATCTCTCAATCGATAGATCAGTCTATCTCCACGAGGGCATGGTCGTCACGACCCCCCGGATTAAGCACATTCAATCGATAGATCAGTCTATCTCCACGAGGGCATGGTCGTCACGACCCCCCGGATTGAGCACATTACATCTCTCAATCGATAGATCAGTCTATCTCCACGAGGGCATGGTCGCTACGACCCCCCCGGGTTGAGCATAATTCATTGAAACAAGAAGGCATTCATTACATGAAAAAGGAAAGAAAGTAAACAAGAACACTACTTTCAAAAATAACTTTTCATTAATATCAAATGATGAATGTTTACAAAATATCTGCTCGCGAGTACAGGAGAAAGGAAAACAAAAAGGAAAATCAATCTCTCGGAGGAGGAGCCGTGCTCTCGACTTCAGGGCCCATTTCTGGAGCCCCTCCAGCCTGCGTGGCTTCGGTCACCTCGTTCTTAGCAGCAGCTTGCTCCTCTGCAGCTATGATGGTCGCGACTCGTCCAAATTCCCCCATATCGAAGGATGGGTTCATTCGTTGCACTACTCTTAGCGCAAAGTCGCGACCAGCATCATATGACTCATATCTTTCATTGTCATATAGCTGCGAAGTCCGGAACTCGGAAATTGCCCGAGGACCTTCCTTCGAGAGCATTTTTACAAGGGCGACTTTCTCCTCGTCCCAGTGGATCGAGTAGTCCTTGAGCTGTGCAAGAGCGGAGCGCTCCTTCTCCAAGCTGTCGTTGGCTTCTTTGAGCTGCGACCTGGCCTCCGCAAGCCGCTCCTCCAACAAGATCTTGTCTTGGCAAAAGATCTCCTTCTCTCTCTCCACCTTCTCCTTCAAATCGGCGAGCTTCGCGAACTTAGAGTCCAAAGCTTGATACCTCTCAGTCAAAACTTGGACTTTCTCTATGAGGATCTTAATTTCCTCATCTCTCTTAGAGATCACCGCCTCACGAGACTTGAGGAGTTGATCCCTTCCTTGAACGGCCTTCTCCAAGGCAGCTCTCTTCCCCTCAGCTTCATCTATCACGCGACGGGCGGCAACGATATCACACCTCATTCGCAGGATAAGATCTAAGCCCTACAAAAGTAACGAAAAGTGTGAGATAAAGTATTCTGGAACGTAACAACAGATTAAAGCAGGCCTTGACAGGGTCTTACCTGAACCATCCTCACCCCCGCTTCGAGGAAGAGGTTCTCAGGGCTTGGCTCGGGAAGAGAGCCGAAGGTTTGGGGGGAAACGTTCTCGAACAAAAATTTGCATACTGGATGAAGGTGGCGAGGGATAGAATATGTCCCACTTCCAGACGGTTGGGCAACAACCAACCCAGCCAGCTCGCGAGGTGGGGCCATCGACTCGCGAGCAGGTCCCTGCTCGGCAGTAGGGATCAGCTCGCGAATAGGAGCTGGCTCTCGAGGCTCTATTTTCTCTCGAGCCTCTTCAGCTGGGGGGCAGCTGGACCCTGCCCCATCCGGGGAGTTGTCAGCGATGTTTATCATTGGTGGTCCAGGTGCGACCGCCAGTGAGGGAATATTGGGCCCTGCCGGTGCCCCCGCCGTGCTCACGAGAAGGGCATGCTGATCGCTACCCTTACGGACGGGTGGTTGAGATGGTTCGGCAGTTGTTTTCTTCTGCCTCTTGGAGTTCATGCCTTTGAGACGAGGCAACAGACCCCTCTTTTCTCCCGCCTTTGTCATCGCGACTTCTTCGCTGGATATTAAGCCCACTGCTGCAAGTCGCGAGGGAGACAAGCAAGTCTCGATGTGCCTATCACCAACAGGCACCTTGTATACCTTGACTATCTTCTCGTTGATCCCTCCCTTCAAATTTGGTTTTCTCAAGGCCGGGATACCTGCGAGCACAAACAGAGGTCAAAGAATGAAGTGAAACCCTAAAATCTTTACTGGAGAAAATTGCACAATGCGGGACTGTGCCTACCTTCACAGAAAAAACGGGTAACTCCTGGACCCCTGGAGTAAGCAGACTCCCAGTTCCCGGAAGCATAGAACCACCGTTTCCTCCAGCCGGGATAGTTTGAGGAGGGTTTCCCCAACACGAAGTTATCCCGGTGCCAGTAGCACAGGTAGTACCAGCCTTCGCTGGAGGGTACTTTCTTCAGACGGAACATACGGAGGAACTCCTCCGCCGTGAGTTCCCCGTTGCCGGCCTAAGCCCAGAGGGCAAAGGAGCCCAGAACTACCCTCCATCCATTCACGATGAGCTGCCCGGGGGCAATCTTAAAACATCGTAGAACGTTTCGTATGAAGGGATGGAGGGGGAGCCGTACCCCCAGGATGAGTTGGTACTCGTAAAAAGCTACGCATCCTGGGGGAGGGGAGTCTGGTGTCTCTCCATCTCCGGGCAATCGGAGGATGACTGAGTCGGGGATAAGATATTTCTCCCGTAACTCAACCAGCCGATCCTCCGATAAAACAGAAGGATACCCGGATGCTGTATATCTCCCTGCCGGAACCCTCGCACTGCTAGAAGCAGAGGATTCCGGAGTGGCATTGCATAGAGGAACGGTGGTCTCGTCAGAGTTCCCAGCCATGAAGAAGTTTTAAGAAGATTAAGAAAAAGAAAAGAAAAAGGCGTGTACCCAGGAAAGAAAGAAAGAAGGAAAAGGAGCACCGGAGGAAGAAGAATGAAAAAGATAGTTGCAAATTCCCTTCGAAGAGCTTCTGTAGAAAACCGGAGAAATGGCGGACTCCGTATATTTATAGGCAATCATTCCGCCGCATCTGGTGATACGTGGCAGCCCCTCCTTCGGCGCAGCAGTCAAGCAGGCACGCCCATTAACTCCCCTGACACGTGGCAAGCGCCCCTTCATTTTCTGTTTGCGGAAAGGCTGCGGAAAGCTGTCGCTCATTAATTCCAGCCCATCATGTATGGTTCCGTTCTCGATGAAGGCAGCTGGCGGTTACGTGTGATAGTGAGCTAAGTCCTTCCCTTAAGAATTCTTGGTGGTAAGGACTTGGGGGGTATCTGTTATAGGCAAAATGATGGAAATCCAACTTAGCTGATTTTACACGAACGCCCATCCGACTCTCGAGATCATCTGAGTGAGAGTCGCAGATCGAGTAAATACGGAATGCCCATCCGACTCTCGAGATCATCTGAGCGAGAGTCGCAGATCGGGTAAATACGGAATGCCCATTCGACTCTCGAGATCATCTGAGCGAGAGTCGCAGATCGGGTAAATACGGAATGCCCATTCGACTCTCGAGATCGTATGCTCGGGAGTCGTAGATTGGATAAGTGCGGGACGCCCATTCGACTCTCGAGATCATATGCTCGAGAGTCGCAGAATGGATAAATACGGAGCACCTATTCGCAAGGCCTCGAGCAGCTTGTCCAAATCCCTCTGTGACACTGAGCAGGGCTACACCCAGTTCGGTGGTCTCGGCTCCTTTGGCGTCTCCTTCCTTTTCGCCGGTTATGACTCCAACTACGGCTTCCAGCTCTACATGAGCAATCAGCGCTACTACCGCGCCTACCAGCTGCCCGTATAGGTTGATTTTGGGCTTATCTTCTCTTGTGGTTCCGAATCTCAAGGGATTGTTATCAAGGAACGTGATTGCCAAAATAAGTAATTGCGTTAGATCTCGTCTCTAAGGATAAGGATCTTATCCCACGAAATCGGCGGGATCCCACATCGTACACGAAATCAGCGGGATCTCGATATCTTACGTAACAGATTGGATCCCTTCAGATCTATATAAAGGGATGACTCCCTTAAGAGAAAGGTACACACAATATTCTATCCCTGGTCTCGCTTTGCTTGGCTATTCTTCTTCTTGCTTTGCCTGACTTAAGCATCGGAGGGCTAACGGCTGGACACCAGCCACCCTTAGTTTCTTTCTGTCTTCTTACAGGTCTGGCGGAAGAAATCCCTGTTGGAGAGAAGGTGAACGACCGGAAGATCCTGTTACAGAATCTGACATTAACATCAGGGATTATAGACTTGAGTTCACAGTCGTAGGGACCAAGTTTCAGATTTCTTATGGACTAAGCGATCGTTTAGATCAGTTAAATGTACATCTCATGTTCTTTCGGGTATTCCTAGTTGAGAAGTAACCAGGATTTTAACCAAGTCATATATCACAGTGTCACTGACCGTTTATGTCAATGAGTGACTTTCAGGATATATTCTACGATTCCCATGTAGCGCAACTAGTGTCACTGACCATTTCTGTTGGTGAGTGACTTTCAAGATAACACGCCATGGTTTCCATATAGTGCAACCAGTGTCACTGACCATTTCTGTTGGTGAGTGACTTTCAGGAAGACATGTCATGATTTTCATATAGTGCAACCAGTGTCACTGACCATTTCCATTAGTGAGTGACTTTCAGGAAGACACGCCATGGTTTCCATTTAGTGCAACCAGTGCCACTGACCATTTCTGTTGGCGAGTGACTTTTAGGAAGACACGCCATGGTTTCCATTTAGTGCAACTAGTTCCATTGACCATTTCTGTTGGTAAGTGACTTTCAAGAAGACACATCATGGTTTCCATTTAGTGCAACCAGTTGTTGAGCTTTGAATTATGCATATTCTAACCCCAATTCAAAACATTTTATACATGGTTTGCATGATTAAAAGACTATTCTAATGCATGATTTGTGATTGTAGGAACGAGATGAAGATTTCACTGAGTCAAGGCTAAAAAGAGCATTTTACATACATTGAAGATCAAGGAACCAAGTGCCAAAGGATGGAAGAAAGAAACAAGAGAGAAAAGGAAGAAAGAAGGAAGTGTGCAGAAATCAGCATTAACGACCGGTTAGCTGATCGGTCGTCCAACGCACACTACCTGTCGTCCGACCGGTCTGTAATTCAATAGAGAGCCCCATATGCTGCACAACTCACTGGATCAAGAACAGCTGGTCATCAGACTAGTCGACTGTCACTCAGACCGATCGTCAGACTAGTCGACTGTCACTCAGACTAGTCGTCAGACCGGTCGAGCACTCAATAGGGGAGGATGAAAATTTCAAAAGCTTGCTGGACTGTTTTTGACGTTTTACGACCGGTCGGGCCGGTTGTCCATGGGAGCAGACTGATCGTTTGACCAGTCGACTGTGTAATAGAGCTTATCCTACGAGCTTCAATTTTCTCTACGCAATTGCGTGATTTCTTGTGCAATCTAGATTCTTCCGCACCAATCTATAAAAGGGTGCTACAACCCGAAGATTGCACACACAAGTGCAGGTAGCGAAGTAGTAAAATATTTGGTAAGACCGAGGTCGATCCACAAGGATTGAGGTTAAGAACACTTAGAGGAATTAGTTTAGGTATGAGAGATGAAATCTGAATTATCCGCGAGAATGGAGCAAGTTGTGTGCGGTGAAAGACAAAAAAATAGAAAAGGGGTTAAGGCATTAGGGATCCACCTTTGATTCATCCACAAGGTTTGATTCATTGGTCTAACTAACTCATCTGGAATTGAATAAAGATTCATTCCAATCGGAAGATGAAACAGTCAAACCATTTGCATATTTTATAAAAGATGGCGATCTGAACCGATTAATTTGACGAAGAATCGCTCATTCGTTGATCACAGGGAATTCCAAGCATCCACTGTGCCCGGAGTCGACAATGGATTAAGGAATTATATAGATCAACTACCTTTCCAAAAAGCCAATCAAATGCATACTTATAAGATAGGAGGCTTTGATTGACTGATCCAACCGTTAAGATCTCGTCTATCGGTCGCAGGGAATCCAAAGCATCCAATGTGCCCGGAGTCTACAATAGATCAAGGGATTTTATACATCGACGAATTTACCTACACTAGCTCGATGACTGTAGGGAATCCAAAGCATCCAACATGCCCGGAGTCGACGATGGATCAAGGGACTTTATCGATCATGAGCTAGCTAATTGGTGTGCAAGGGATCCCAAGCATCCAACGTGCCCAGAGTCGACAATGGATCAAGGGGCTTATACAACTATAGCATCCGCCAAGGTGGATAACCGAACCAATCAACGAAAGAGAACTCCAACATTTACATCACATAAAGTTGAACCAAAAGAACCAAAGCTTGCAAATTTCTTCAAAGGCTTCACCCCTAGCCTTAGCTAGAGGTTTAGCCAACCATGATACAATGGAAGACTAAAACTCTCTAAGAAGGAAAATTTTACACCACTCTACAATACAAAAGAAAGAAAAGAAGAGAAAACTAAAGAAGAGAGAACTCTTGGATGGGATGATTGAAATGAGGAGGAGAGGCCTCCTTTTATAGCCTCATGAGAAGCTCCAAGCCTAGGTGGCACTCCAAGCAAATCTCCTCTAGGTTTGGGCTTGGAGTTAGGCTTGGATGATGAGGTAGCACTTTCAAGCCAATAGTTTTGCTTTTTAGGTTTGGGTTAGGAGTTAAGCTTGGAATGCCCAAAGCAAACTTTTCTTTTTGGTTTGGTGCTTATGGATGGAAGAGGATGGAGAGAGCATTTGCTTGGCCCAAGGATGGAAGGTAACTAGGTGAGTTAACTGGGTCCATATGAGTTGGAGTTGACTGAGTCCACATGGAGAATTTGGACAATCTGGACCGTCCATTGTTGTTGGGGTCCACATCTAGACATGGATGTGCAGGATGGGTTGTGATCTGTCCGTCAGATGGTTGGATTGCTGCTGTGGACGGTCATGGGGTGATCAGTTGGTGGTGAGGTGGATGTACGTGAAATTTGGGCCATTCATCCGCTAGGGATTGAATTCTCCTCCATTGGCACATGTGGAGAGTGGGCTGAAATGGACGGATGCTGGTGGGGTCCACTGCTTGGATGATGTAGCTGAGGAAGGGATGCAACACTGCTGCCGCATGATGTGGTCCACCGCTGGACATGGAGAATCTGGTGTTGCAGCACTGCCGCTGCACGTGCAAGGTGGGAATCACCTTGCTGGACGTTGGAGATCAGGTGGGTTGCACGTGCTGATGAACAGTGAAGATGGGGTCCACCTTGTTGGCATGTGTGAATATGAAGTTCCATGGCTGGCCTGCTCATGGATGGTGCTGACATGGTGGGGCTGATGCACAATGCAGAGGAGTTCTGGATGGTGGAGATCTAATCTCTACTCCATCTGCTTGACGGCTGAAGTAGCTGAAGCTGGACCATTGATTTGGCTGATGAAGGACCCTCCGTTGAATGAGGAGCAACTTCTGGTTGGACGGACAGAGAAGATGGTCATTTAAGATGATGGAGGGTAGAGATGAATCCCTCACTGGATGGTGGAGAGATTGGATCTCTATGCTGCAACGTCAGCTGCTACACGTTGGAAGGATGGATTGGGGCCCATCTTGATGGACGGCTCAGATGTGCCTGTTGGACGGCTGAAGTTGGGGTCCATTGAGCTGGACTGTAAGACGTCCACTGTGGACGTTGATTGTGGGGGCCTTGGATGCTGGTGCTGCTCAGGTGGGCCCACGTTGGAGTTGGGGCGTCCATAGTCCACCTGATGTTTTGATGGACAGTTTAATGTTGAAGTAGCTGGACGGTGCTGATGTTGCTGGCCGTTTGATGATGGACGTCCAGCAGTTGGATAATCAGCAGCTAGACGGGTGGAGTTGCAGCACTACTGCTGCACGTTGAGCTGCTGCTGGATGGATGGCTGGAGTCTGCCCTGCATGTGTGAAGCAAGGTGATCCACCTGATGGACGGTTGGATATGGACGTTCCATTGCATGCTGATGCATCAGAACATTTGATGGATGGACGGTGTGATGTTGAAGATGTTGCAATTGGGACATTAGATGACTCAGCTGCTTGAACAGTCATCTGGATGGATAGGATGCAGCACTGCTGCTGCATGATCTGGTCCACCTACTGTGTTATGTGATGGATGACGTCTGGATGCTGGACTGGATGGTCTACCTAAGCGGTTGATGGGTTGCACACCCTCATGTTAATTAGTTGGACGATGGACATGCATGATATTGTATTGGCCCGCCGTGAGGTCCATCTTGATGCATGCTCTTCATATTTTCATGAATGCTCAATCATGACCGTCCCTAGATCTCCAAATTGCATTACCCTGACATGGTCTTCTTAAACTTCAGATCCACCATAAAATATGGTCTAATCTCTGATCTCCACGATCTGATTTCCTTCAGGGCTGCCCTGATGGTTGATCTTACCCTCTTTTGGGCCTTTAAATGCCCTGATTAGCTTGGATTTCCTTCAGCCTTCATTAATCACCTGAATGGTAAAAGCACATCTAATGAGAGATAATTAACTGGGAAAACAATGATAATACTCTAAACAACCAAGGTTAATTATACAATATTAGGTACTTATCACACTCCCCAACCAGCATTTTGCTAGTCCCGAGCAATACATGTGAAAATAATCCAAGGATATTTCAAAACAATGCAATCAATCCTATTCTAGACAGTTTTCACCAATCAAAACAATCTGGAGACTTCTCTTATTTTCTAATAAAACAAAGATAAAGAGAAGAAAAGGTTTATTGTACTTACGTGATCCTTCAAGTTCTTTAAACAATAGAGATTCCAAGGCATATAGTTTTGAAAATATTTAAATCTAGATTCTAGTCACTTAGTAAACAACTTAATTGAGATCAAAGCATTAATCATTCAGTAGAAACATTCTAAACATTGAGTTCCATGGTGTATAGTGAAATCTTAGCCTTAACACAACTACGGGATCGGTCTTCTACTTTCATATTAACGCTGATGATTGAAGAGAATGGATAGATCAACCAAGTCACTAATTCCGAACCTTGCTACTGTTCTTTTTAATATTTTTCCAACTTTTGATTTTTTTTTATTCGATAACCGATAGCCGAAGACTCCAAAAGGCTCACTTCGTACTATGGTAGTGTTCTGTAATGGTAACGACAATGGATGAAATCCTTGCCCCAAATTACTATGACTATTCTCTTTTTCTCTCTCTCTTTTTTTTTTGTTTTTTTTGTTTTTTGTTTTTTTACTTTTATGAACAAAGTAGACATGGATTTCCAGGCTTGATTTCTATCACTCTCAACAATCATCAAGTCAACATTATAGTATCAAACTCAAATCCTGGCAGTGCAAGCTAGATGTGAACTGTGAAAATTCATGATTCAATCACTGTTTATCACTTTCAAACAGAAAATTAATGGAAAGAACTCAATTTTGAAATTTACTAAAGCAACTAAACTCTAAGCTTTAATACTGTCATCACTAAATGCTTTTTCATTCTACTATTTATTACAAAAGCACATAAATCACATAAATCCATAGATTTTTTTTAAGGCTAAAGAAATAATAATTTACAGTCAACACAACCACAGAATTTTCTGTTCCTTTTGTGCAATGCACATAGACCACGTATTATCCAACAGACTCCTTTGGCCACAAGATGGGTCACATCCTTACGTTTCCCATGATTAATTCAATTTGGGGTCTTATGCTGCTCATAATACCATGAGAGTGTGCTTCACCTCCCAGCTGCCTTAATCCCCTTCATGAATTCTGAGAACTGGGAATATCTGTCGGTTTCAACAGTGATTTCCAACTAAGGTCACGGTGCGTTCAACACGAACAGGATGTTTCAAATAAAACCTAATAAATTTTTTTTTCATGACCTAAAATAGTAAAGAGATAGGCAAAATAGCAAAGAGATAGACAATTGGAAAGATTTTTCACAGGAATTCTTCCACACACCCCAACCTAAATGTAACATTGTCCTCAATGTTAAAAAATGAATGCATAGACAAATGCAACATGAGAGCAAAATGGAAAAGAATAGAGGGTAAAGAGTACCTAAGAGGATGAATACTCGTAAGCGCTGGAATTTTCCTAGTTTCCAAGACAAAATACAAGAAACAAACTAACCTACCATTATACAAAAGGGGATCTCCGTCAGACTAGGAGATCAATCCTAATAAACAGGATCTTCCAAAGGGGTGGATTCCTCCTCTTGGGAAAATTTCTCAAGAAAGGGCTTCAAAAGCTGCCCATTCACTTTAAATAATTGCCATTTTTGGGGTTTTCAATCTCAACAGTCCCATGAGGGTAAACAGTTTTGACTACAAAAGGGCCGGTCCATCGAGATTTCAGCTTTCTCGGAAACAGATGTAGCCTAAAATTGTACAAGAGAACTTTCTGAGATGCTTCGAAAGATCTTCGAAGGTATTCTTGTTATGAAATACCTTCATTCGTTCGTTGTATATTCTGGCATTATCATAAGCCTCATTCCAGATTTCCTCTAACTCATTCAGCTGGAGTTTGCGAAGAGAGATGGCCTTGTCAAGATTGAAATTGAATTTCTTTATAGCCCAATAGGCTTTATGCTCCAACTCCACAGGCAGATGGCAAGCTTTCCCATAGACAAGTCTATAAGGAGACATTCCAATCGGGGTTTTGTACACTGTACGGTAAGCCCATAATGCATCGGTTAGTTTGAGAGACCAATCCTTGTGGTCTGGATTCACAGTTTTTTCCAAGATATGTTTGATTTCCCTATTGGAAACTTCCGCTTGACCACTTGTTTGTGGGTGATAGGGCGTACTCACCTTGTGTGTGATACCATATCTCTTTATCAAAGCCGCGAAAGGTCTGTTACAGAAGTGTGTACCCCCATCACTGATAATGGCTCGAGGCATCCCAAGTCTTCATAGAATACTCTCTTTTAGAAATCGTAGAACTGTTTTGTGATCATTGGCTCTACACGGGATTGCCTCAACCCATTTAGAGACATAATCGACAGCCAATAAGATATACAGATATCCAAATGAGGAAGGGAATGGTCCTATGAAATCGATGCCCCAACAGTCGAAAACTTCGATGATCAATATCGGATTTAAAGGCATCATATTTCTACGGGAGATTCCTCCCAACTTCTGACAACGGTCACATACTTTGTAAAAAACATGGGTGTCCTTGAATATTGAAGGCCAGTAGAAACCGCACTGGAGAATCTTGGTAGCGGTTTTCTTAGAAGAGAAATGACCACCACATGCATGAGAATGGCAAAAGGGGATGACACTAGTTTGTTCATTATCTGGAACACACCTCCTTACGATCTGATCTGGGCAGTATTTGAACAAGTACAGATCTCCTAGAAAAAGTTGCGTAGCTCGATGAAAATTTTCTTTTATCTTGTGGGGTCCAATGACTCGGAATTCTACCTGCAGCAAGATAGTTAACAATGTCAACAAACCAAGGTTGGCAAGAGACTTCAAACAACTGTTCATCAGGGAAAGTGTCCTTTATTGGTGTCGTCTCTACGGAATCAGAGAATACTAGGCGAGACAAGTGATCAGCCACTACGTTTTCTACTCCCTTTTTATCTCGGATCTCAAGGTCAAATTCTTGGAGCAAAAGGATCCACCTGATCAAGCGAGGCTTAGCATCTTTCTTAGAAAGAAGATACTTGAGAGCCGCATGATCAGTAAGAATCGGAATTTTAGACCCAATCAAGTAGGACCTGAACTTGTTAAGTGCAAAGACTATGACAAGGAGTTCCTTTTTCGTAGTAAAGTAGTTCACTTGTGCACTGTTCAAGGTTCTACTTGCATAGTATATAACATAGGGCTTCTTGTCTTCTCTTTGCCCTAAAACTGCCCCAATAGCATAGTCACTTGCGTCACACATGATTTCAAAAGGTATAATCCAATCGGGTGGTTGCATTATCGGTGCGCTGGTCAACATGCCTTTAAGCTTGGTGAAAGCTTCTTAGCAGTCATTGGTCCACTCGAATGGAGCATCCTTTTACAGGAGATTGCATAATGGACGAGAGATATGACAGAAGTCCTTTATAAATCTCCTATAGAATCCTGCATGGCCCAGAAAGGAACGAATGTTTTGTACACTTTTGGGGGCCGCTAGGTTGGCAATTAAGTCGATCTTTGCCTTGTCTACTTCTATTCTGTTGGACGAAACAATATGTCCATGAACAATTTCCTTTTGAACCGTAAAATGACACTTTTCCCAATTCAAAACAAGATTCTTTTCTTCACATCTTGTCAAGACCAATTGTAAATGGTTCAAACATTCATCAAAGGAACAACCAAATACCGAGAAGTCGTCCATGAAGACTTCTAAGAAATGTCCAACCATGTCAGAGAAAATGCTGAGCATGCATCTCTGAAAAGTGGCAGGAACATTACACAGTCCGAAAGCCATCCTCTTGTATGCAAAGGTGCCAAATGGACAAGTGAATGTGGTTTACTCTTAATCTTTTAACGCAATCTCTATTTGGTTGTATCCAAAGTACCCATCTAGGAAACAGTAATAGGAGTGACCAGCTAACCTCTCTAACATTTGATCAATGAATGGTAAAGGAAAGTGGTCCTTCCTAGTGACAGTATTCAGTTTCCTATGGTCGATGCACATTCTCCAACCAGTAGTGACTCTAGTTGCCACCAACTCATTGTCTGCATTCGCAACTATGGTAACTCCAGATTTTTTGGGTACCACTTGGGTTGGACTTACTCATTGGCTATCTGAAATAGGGTAGATGATACCCACATCCAATAGCTTGAGGACCTCAGCTCTAACCACTTCAATCATGTTTGGATTCAATCTCCGTTGTGGTTTTCTAGAGGGTTTAGCATTCTCCTCGAGGTGTATCCTATGGGTACAAATCAGGGGATCAATTCCCTTGATGTTAGCAATTATCCAACCTATGGCATCCTTCTGTTCCTTAAGAACATTGATCAATTTTTTCTCTTGGTCTTTATCAAGGTGAGATGAAATAACCACAGGAAAAGTATTGTCTTGACCCAAGTATGTGTATTTCAGTTCAAAAGGTAATGGCTTTAGGTCAAGATTTTGTGCTTCAATTCTTGATGGTAAAGGTCGTGAATCATTTAGAGTGAGTTTTTCAAAATGAGGCCTCCACTGGTTTGTATCATGCACAAGGGTGGATTTTAATAATCCATTCACCACTTCCAAAATCATCTCATCATCAGAATCATGGAAGTGGGCTAGACATGCTTCTAAGTGTTCGGATAGAGAGGTTAGAAGGAATTATTCTTCCATGAGGGTATCGATCAGGTTGGCCTCATGGATCTCATCATCATTCCCTTGTTGTTTACACATGTTGAAAACATTTAGCTCTAACTTCATGTTGCCAAATGAAAACTTCATGACCCCATTCCTGCAATTGATCACAGCATTGGAAGTTGTCAAGAATGGTCAGCCAAGAGTAACAGGTATCTGGGTGCTAACATTTGCTACAAGTTGGGTATCCAAGACAATGAAGTCTACTGGGAAGTAGAGTTTGTCGACCTGTACCAACACATCTTCCACTACACCTCTCGGTATTCGTACAGATCGATCTGCAAGTTGCAAGGTGGTCTTGGTGGGTTTCAATTCACCGAGTCCCAGTTGTTCGTACACCGAGAAGGGTATAAGATTGACACTCGCCCCCAAGTCAAGAGGTGTCTGTTCGACCCGAAAGTTCCCTATTATGCAAGCAATAGTAGGACTACCTGGATCTTTGTGTTTTGGGAGAGAGTTCTGGTTAATGATAGCACTGACCTGTTCAGTCAAAAAGGCTTTCTTTTGTACATTGAGCTTGCGCTTAATAGTACAAAGATCTTTCAGAAACTTGGCATATGAAAGTATTTGCTTGATTGCATCCAACAAGGGTATGTTGATTTTCACTTGTTTAAAAACTTTCAAGACATCTTGAGCTTCAACCATTGCTTTAGATGAGAGTAAGCGTTGGGGAAACGGGACCACTGGTTTGAAAACATGCTCTGTCTCCTTCTCAGGTTGATCATCACTAGATCTGTCATCACTCTTTGATTTAGATGATTCCTTAAGTTTATCAACTGTCCTAGGAATATCTTTTTCAATCACCTTACCACTTCTTAGGGTGGTGACCGATTTAGCATGCTCAACATGAAGGTTGGAAGAACCCGAATCATTCACCTCATACTGTCCCCTTGGGTTAGGTTGAGGTTGGGCCGGAAAGGTCCCTCGCTCCCTAACATTCTGGCATGATTCGAGTCCAATTAGGAGAGATTCGAATCTTTCCATCGAAGTTTTAAGCTCTTAAAGGGTTTGCATGATGCTCTGATTGATTTGATTTTGTACAGTGTCCTCTGGAGTCTTCCTCTATGGGGGCACATAAGGAGTGCTAGTGGAAGGCACCTGAGGATTATTCCCAGCATTGGTAGTCGGTCCGTTTCTCCAACTGAAGTTGGGATGGTTCCGCCAATTAGGATTATACGTGTTTGACACTGGGGCATTAAAAGGTCTTTGATAAGTATTCATGCCATTGGCTTGATCGTGCAACACTTCTTGAAAAGCTGGGATTGTAGGACAACCCTTAGTAATGTGTGCATCGCTCTCACAAATGTCACAAACACTTTTAGGCTCCCTGGTTTTAATAGCGTTGACCTTCATTAATTTCATGGCTTCTATTTTACTTGTGAGCCATGTTATCCTTGCATTAACATCGCCATCCTCTGTGAGAAGGTAAACACCTCTCTTTTCCTTAGGCTCAGGCCTGATCTTATCTTGTTTATCAAATGTGTCCCAAGATTGGGCATTTTCTGCTAAGAGATCACAGTAATCCTAAGCCTCATCAGAACCTTTGCTCATGAACTCACCATTACACATCATTTCTACAAATTGGCACTGGTCTGAATTTAACCCATCATAAAAGAAACTAATCACTCGCCATGATTCAAAGCCATGATGTGAGCAGGTGTGTAGGAGTTCCTTGAAACATTCCTAACACTGGAAATATGTTTCATTCTCCTTTTAGGAGAAATTCATGATGTTCCGTCTCAAGGTGTTGGTTTTATGAATAGGAAAAAACTTCTTGAAAAATTCCCCAGTCATTTCTTGCCATGTTCCGATGGATCTCGGCCTCAAGGAGTGTAGCCAAGATTTAGCCTTTTTCCTTCAAAGAAAAGGGAAACAACTTTAACCTAACTACGTCATCGGTGATGTTGTCGTAATGCAAGGTAGCGACTACTTCATCAAATTCCCTCAAATGTAACTAGGGACTTTCAGAGTTAACTCCATGAAATTTGGGAAGTAACTGTATTACTCCAGGTTTGAAATCAATGTTCCCTGCATTTACTGGGAAAACCATACAAGAAGGAGTACTCATTCTTGTAGGTTGTAAGTAATCACGTAAACTCTTAAATGGTGGCTCATTATGTACTTCATTCTCATCTTGATCATATTCATCAGCCATGTTTATGGTTAACTCGCAAGTATTGAGAAATTTTCTAACACGGTGATTGGATAAACCTTCAACTAAAATTCCGTCGCTTAGAAGACGTCTTGTGTGATCACGAATCCACTTACGCATAAACACTAAGTAAAGAGATAAGGAAAGAGGTTACTCGGAAAGAAGAACACTTGGCTATGAGTAATTTCTAAAAAAAACAAAATAAAAGTAGTAAGCTATTAACAATATATATACAAGAAACAAATTTAGAAAATATTCTTGAACTATTACAATCCCCGGCAACGGCGGCCAAAAACTTGTTACAACCTAAAGATTGTACACCCAAGTGCAGGTAGCGAAGTAATAAAATACTCGGTAAGACCAAGGTCGATCCACAGGGATTGAGGTTAAGAACACTTAGAGGAATTAGTTTAGGTATGAGAGATGAAATCTGAATTATCCACGAGAGTGGAGCAAGTTGTTTATGGTGAAAGACAAAAAAATAGAAAAGGGGCTAAAGCATTAGGGATCCACCTTTGATTCATCCACAAGATTTGATTCATTGGTCCAACTAACTCAACTAGAATTGAATAAAGATTCATTCCAATCAGAAGATGAAACAGTTAAACCATTTGATATTTCATGAAAGATGGTGATCTGAACCGATTGATTTGACCATGAAGCACTCGTTAGTTGATCGCAGGGAATTCCAAGCATCCACTGTGCCCGGAGTCGACAATGGATCAAGGAATTATACAGATCAACTACCTTGCCAAAAAATCAATCTATAAGATCACAAATCATACGATCAAATGCATACTTACAAGATAGGAGGCTTTGATTGACCGATCCAACTGTTAAGATCTCGTCTATCGATCGCAAGTGTTGTAGGATAAAGTTGATCATTAAAAAATGCGATCAAAGAATGATTGAGAGAAGGCGTGGCCAGCCATCCCAAATGCGAGCAGCTCGGCTCATTCTCGTCGAAAGGGGTCGCATCCCAAATGCGAGCAGCTCGGCTCGTGCTCGTCAGAAGGGGTCGCATCCCAAATGTGACCAGTCCACCGAGTCTGAGTATCCTCCGATTTTCTAGTACCAGCAGCCCGTATAGGCCGGTCTTGGGCTTATCTCTATTCATGGCTCCGAATCTCAGGGGAGCACCATCAGGGAATGTAATCAGCTAGATGTCCAATTGAGTTAGGACTATCCGCCTATCTAAGGATTCATTGGATAAATCCCCTATCCCCAGAAAATCAACAGTAAACTTAACGTCTTGCGTAATAGACTGGGTCACTTGGATTTGTATAAATAGATGACCCCACAGAAGATAAAGGTACACAATCTCTGAGTTCAAAACCCCTTCGTTTCCTTTGTAACCACGTCCCATCTAACTTAAGCTTCGGAGGGCCAACGGCTGAACGCCGACCACCCATAGTTTTCCTTTGTCTCTTTTCAGGATCAGGAGAAAACTGCCTGGGAAGGAAGGTGGATATCTGGAGGACCCTGTTACAAAATCCGACGTAAATAGATTGGCGCCGTCTATGGGAACACTTGATTGTCAAGATTAGCCGCTCTCATCACTGATCGAAGTCTTCCCACCATGCCTCCCAAAAAGACAGTTCATCCTTCCACTTCAAGGCAGACGCTGCCTCCGCCTGACATTACCGAACCAGGGTTCATCCCTCCGACTACTTCGACGGGCATCCCCCAGGGAGACCCCAACGCGTCATCGCAAAACCCGTTATTTGATGCTTCCGGAAATCAAGAAGATGTCATGTGTTTCCTTGGAAACACACTCTTAACCCTCAACGCCGGATTTCAAGCCTTGTCTAATCGACTTGATCAGCATTTTCCGAAGCCCCAGCGACAACCTTCCAAAGGGTTGCCAGCGTAACCTATACCAGTGGCTTCCAGACATTCCGCGGACAAGCCGCAAGTCCAGCCAAATCATCCTTCGTCAAATCGAATGCCATCGGCAACCAAGCCCCGGTACTACCCCCGCATTCCATTCACTCTAGTACTTCCCGACAACAGCAATCTCAGGGGTCCACCGTCGAAACATCAGGTTTACCTTACCATGGGAAGGGGACCTCAAGAGAATCCATGATCGTTTTGATGATATGGAACAACGATATCAGGCAAATCGACCATCTGCTGCTGTGGCGTCGATACATCGATCCGAGTCCCCTTTCACCCGTGAGGTCATGGAAACACCTTTACCTAGGAAGTATCGCACGCCCGTCATCACCCCGTATACAGGTACGGGCGATCCTCTCGAACACCTGGAAACGTATAGGTCTCTTATGGAGCTGGAGGGACATGGGTCAAAAATCATGTATAGGGCTTTTTCCCTAACCTTAAAGGAGGCAGCTCGTACATGGTTCCGGGGGCTAAAGCCTCTATCCATCGGGTCCTTCGCACAGTTATCGGAGCTATTCCTCTCTCAATTCATGGGAAGCATCCGTACTAAAAAGCTAGCATCTCACCTAATGGATTTGAAACAGCAGCATGGGGAGACGATAAAGGAGTTTACAGTACGGTTCACTGTAGAAGCCGTCCAAACTGAAGGTTATACCGAAGAAAAAGGCCTCACCGCCCTTATAGCCGAAATTACGAGTGAGAAATTTAGATTCGCTCTAGATAAGAACCCTCCTAAAACCATGACGAAATTCTAAGCAAAAGCTCAGAAACATATCAATTCGGAAGAAGTTGCTTTGGTACGTCATGGTATACAGGGCAAGAAGTGTAAGCTAGAGGAAATTTTTCCCCCGGATAAGAAATATCGACGTGATCGATGGGACCGCTCTCCCAAGAAGATTTATTCTGATAAATATCATAACTACACTCCTCTCAACCGATCCCCTGAAAAGGTGCTAATGAAGATCAAGCATAAACCATATGTGAAATGGCCTGCAAAGATCAAATATGATCCTGAAAAGAGAGATAAGAGCAAGTTTTGTTATTTTCATAAAGACCATGGGCACAGCACCCAAGATTGCATATCTTTACGAGATCACATCGAAGCTCTCATTTGAAAAGGTCATCTTCAAAATTATGTTGTCCGACAATGTCGATCACCTAAAAGGACGGAAGCCCTGCCACACCAGAAGAAGTCACCTCACCATCATACTTCACAAGAAGACATTGAACCTACGGGGGAGATTCGGACCATCGCCGGAGGACCAGCTTACGTGGGAGATTCTCAAGCTTCAAGAAAAGCATACACTTGTAAGGCATCTAAAAAGCCCCAGCATATCTACTGGTTGGAACAGACACCCAACACGTCAGAATCCAGCCATCCTCCAATCTCCTTCTCCCTTGAGGATGCAGAGGGGATTCACTTCCCTCACGAAGACTCCATCGTGGTTGCGCTGAAGGTATCAAATTATCTGACTCATCGTATTATGGTGGATACAGGTAACTCTGCTGATATTCTCTACCTGGAGGCTTTCAACAAAATGGCGCTCGCCAGGAGCCTGCTCAAACCAATTTTAACCCCTCTCATCGACTTCGAGGGCAAAGTGGTGACACCTGAAGGCATTGACCTTCTAGTCACCTTTGGTGAGAACCCAGCGAAAATGACTATCTTGGTAAATTTCCTCGTGGTAGATTGAAGATCAGCATATAACGCCATTTTGGGTCGACCTTCGCTTAACAAGGTAGGGGCAGCGTTGCATCCACTATACTTGTGCATAACATTCCCTACCCCAAATGGCGTCGGGGTTGTATGAGGAAATCAAAAGGAAGCCCGAGTGTGTTACGAGATAGCCTTACAAGATCGGAAAAGGCCTAGACGACGCCAGTTATGATGGTGGTACAAGATCCATCAGGTCTTCCGACGGCAACCTCGTTGGACCCAAGAGAAAATGCTCTCCAATCTGGGACTCCCGGAGAAGAGACAGTGGCAATCCACTTAACTGAAGACGACTCGTCCAAAGTTGTCTACGTGGGATCCTCTTTAAGCAGTGTCTTTCGAAAAAATCTGGTCTGTTTCCTTACCGAATACCAAGATGTGTTTGCCTGGTCTCATAGAGACATGCCGGGCATTGATCCCAACGTCATAGCACATCGTCTGAACGTTGATCCAAAGTATAAACCTGTTCACCAGTGCCGGCGTGCCTTTACTGCAGAGAGGCAAATGGTAATCAAGGCCGAGGTTGAAAAGTTGCTCGCAGTCAATTTTATAAAAGAAGTCGACTACCCAAAGTGGGTCGCGAATGTGGTTCTCGTTCGAAAAGCTAATGGCAAGTGGAGGATTGCGTTGACTATTCTGATTTGAACAAAGCGTGTCCCAAAGATAGCTTCCTGACACCGCGAATCGATCAGCTGGTTGATTCGAGGCAGGGCATGCCCTGTTAAGTTTCATGGACACCTATTCTGGTTACAATCAGATTATGATGCATCTGCCTGATAGCCAGCACACCGCCTTCATTACCGACCGAGGCCTGTATTGCTACCAGGTAATGCCTTTTGGTCTTAAAAATGCAGGGGCCACCTATCAGCGCCTTGTTAATAAAATATTCACCACACAAATCGGCAGGAATATGGAGGTTTATGTTAACGACATGCTCATGAAAAGCGTTGTAGAAAATGACCACCTTGCAGATCTTCGAGAAGCCTTTGACTTAATGAGGAAGTATCAGATGAAACTAAATCCAGAGAAATGTGCGTTCGGTGTGTCCGTCGAAAAATTTCTCGGATTTATGGTTGGCCATCGAGGAATCGAGGCAAATCCGGAAAAAATAAAAGCATTGATCAAAGTGAAGTCTCCAACCACTCTCAAGATGTCCAACGTTTGGCGGGTTGCATCGCATCGTTGAACAGGTTCATTTCGCGGGCCTCTGACAAGTGTTTACCCTTCTTTAAGCTCCTCCAAGCCACCGCCAAATCTGATTGGGAGTGGACACCGCAATGCGAAGAAGCGTTCCAACAACTGAAGCAATATATGAGTGCACCCCCCGTTTTATCTAAACTTGTGGCGCACGAGCAACTTCTTCTTTATTTATCTGTGTCTTCTACGGCCGTTAGTGCCGCTTTAATAAAAGAAGATTCCGGGGTACAAATGTAATAACCCTGGTTTTCCATTTGTTGCGATAAATTAATTTAAGGGTTTAATTTAATAATTAAATAAACAAATAATTTATATAATGAATGAGTTAACAATAAACAATCCATGGGGATTATTGTATGATCTTTCATATAAAATAAATAAATAAAAAATAAAATAAAATAAAATAAAATAAAGTAAATAGGCTATTAATTAAACCCAAGTTATAAGACAATTTGTAGGAATCACGATTTCTAGTGATCGTTACCGTACCAAACTCTATACAATATTTCTAGGACACGATCCAACCATACATATCAAATCTCAGCCTTCCGATCATCCTACAAGTGCCCTAATCAGAAATCAGGCCATAAGTGGGCCATCTAACTTCGGAACTGTTTCATTTTTGGCGTCATACCCTAAAATTTCGTGGCCTATCTGATGATTGGAGTGGATTCTTCATATACATCATGGTGGGACCCACGTGCGTCCCGTGCACCATCAACGCACGGTCAAACCGCGTTGACCGCGAATTGAAGAGGATTCTCTTCTTCTTCTTCGTTCGCTGTTGCAGTGGCGGGCGGACGCTGTTTGCTGGCTGCATCCATGCCGTCCGATGATAACCGCTGTGGGTGGGCCCCACATGAAAGTGGTGTACGATGTGTGGTTGTACGTGCGCCGCACGTAGCAGATGGTCCAAGAATCCCTGCTCCGTCCGTTTCCTTAACCGCTGAAACAGCGGACGCGGTTGCAGCGTTCGCAGCAGAGGTGTCGCCCGACCCAACTGGCGATCCACGCCGTCCATCTATGGACCCCACATCACACATCCAAACCGTCCATCTGATGTGTCTCGTCGACAATGGTATTCCTCGTGAGTTTCTGTTCCAACAGCCGCGCAACAAACTCTTTTCAACTCACCGTTCGAACCGTGAATTAGCAAGATCCAAGTCCGTACCTTGCATGGTCGACCAAGATTGGTTTCGTTAGGATCGTGTGGACCCCACACACCCTTTAGACGGTTCCCATGTGGAGTAGGTAGCAAGAAAAGAGAGTCCAAGTTTCTCTTGGAAACGGAAGCTCAACCCGGTCGGTTGCACCGCGACCGTGTTTTCTCCGAACTCGGCTATATAAGCCATCGTCGTCTCCTTCTGCTCTTCATCACACGTCAGAGGGAGTGAGGGAGAGAGTGATCTGGTAGGAGGTGAGGGCCGTTCGGGTAGAGAGAGAGAGAGAGTGGGTGGCTGTGCTGCCGCTGTTGCTGCTGCTGCCGCTGCTGCCGCTGTTGCCGCTGCTGCCGCTGTTGCTGCTGCTGCCGCCGTTGCTGCTGTTGCTCCTCTTGCTGGGGCAGCAAGGAAGAAACAGGAGGAGAAGGAAAAGAGAAAGAAAAGAAGAAAGAGAGAGAAAGGAAGAAGGAAAAAGAAGAAAAAGAGAAGAAACGAGAGAGAGAGAGAGAGAGAGAGAGAGAGAGAGAGAGAGAGAAGCAGTGAGAGAGAGAGAGAGGAAGGTAGTTGCTGATGCTGTAAGGGCAGCACCAGTCAGTAAGAAACAAGAAAAGAAAAGAAAAGGAAGAAGAAGAAGAAAGGAAAAGAAAAGAAAAGAAGAAGAAATAAGGAACAAGAAGGAGAGAGAAAGAAGAGAGAAGAAGGATCTTCTAGATATTCAAACCAAGTCGACTCACTGAGCCAACTCAGAACCTAGTTTGGGCTTGTGCGAAGCCGATAGTTCATCATACAGTGAGTGATTCTTCTAAAGAAATTTCCATTGATCTTTCCCTTACTAGCTTGTTTCCATCTTTCTTCAAATACCAATTGTCTTGTCGTTTTATGTTATGGATCTAAGGTAAGGATTCTTCTTTAGTTCTTTTTCTAATAAGGTTTAGGAATTTGATTTGTATTTGTGTATAGTACGCATCCTAGGTATGGGATCCATCACTTGATTTTGTTCTAAGATCCATCCTCTAATTTCTTTTCCTCCTTATTAATATTTTCTTCCCTTAAAATTTTCTGTACTAGTATCTCAGGAAAATTGTCAAGCAAACTCAACCTAGATTAGGTCGTGTACAAGACTTCTAGTTAGAATAACACTAGTAAGTATCGAAACACAAAGATTTTACATGTTATCCTTCTTTAGATTCAAGTTTACCATCAACTAGGGTTAGATGACGAATTACTTGAATAAGAGTAATGCATGCATGGTATGATTGGAATTTGGTTTTGATATGCATTGTATGCTTGAAGAGATGTTCTCATGATTCATGACATTCATATACATTCTTATACACAACGACAGAACAGGAGCATGGTTGATTTGACTCCTGGCGTGCATGGTTGATTTGCCGCCTCGCTGTACCGGTTAGGTGAGCATGGTTGATTTGCGACAGGTTCCTAATGTTCAGTGGCAGCGAGTTCTGGTCGTTTCACTGGTTGAGCATGGTTGATTTGCTCGGTTGGATCAGTGGTGCATGGTTGATTTGCCCACTGGCGTGCATGGTTGATTTGCCGCCTCGTTGTACCGGTTAGGTGAGCATGGTTGATTTGCGACAGGTTCCTAATGTTCAGTGGCAACGAGTTCCTAGACGTTTGTGCTCTTACACGTATCATAACATACATAACATCATGATAAACATGTTTCACTTCTAATAAGACATAAGATGTTTAGATCTTCATTATATTCTTGTATATGCTCACATCATCTTAGCTGTTAGATAAAGTGCATATTGCAAGATAGTTGGCCTTATAATGAATACTACTTTTACTAGAGTGACCCGAAATCGAGTGGTTTTAGTGGTGTCAAGGACGTCCTATAGTTCTCCTTCCTCCTCGCCGACTTAGTCTTATAAACCTACTAATAAAAATAATCTTCTGAATATAAACAAATCTACAACTTAAATAAAGGAAATCATCTACTAACTTTTGTCTAAAATCATCTAAACTCATAAAAAGATTACCTACATCAACGAACTAAATTTGAAAATAAACTCTAAATTAAGTACCAATTATTTGAATACTACTTTTACTAGAGTGACCCGAAATCGAGTGGTTTTAGTGGTGTCAAGGACGTCCTATAGTTCTCCTTCCTCCTCGCCGACTTTGTCTTATAAACCTACTAATAAAAATAATCTTCTGAATATAAACAAATCTAGAACTTAAATAAAGGAAATCATCTACTAACTTTTGTCTAAAATCATCTAAACTCATAAAAAGTTTTGGATGTAGTTGCTTGATTTAAACTTTTATTTGAGATTTAATTCATGGTTAATAAAATACTTCAGCTTAGTATTATTGTGGTATGTGGAATGAAATATCTCTACAGGTTATATTTGGATTGGGTTCATACTCTGAAACTCGAGCCTGAGTTGTTATACTCGAGTCTTGGATTCCAGGGTGTGACAGCTTGGTATCAGAGAGAATTTCGAGATCCTAGAGCCTAGGGTTATGGGTTAGGATTAGATTTAAGATGAATAATCCAGTCCTTTGTCGACACCAATCCTATTAAGTATTAACTTATGATTCTACTTGACTCGTAGATTTACCATGACGGGTTGCAACGAGCAAAACGGGATGCCCTCCACCCCACCCGCTACTAACAATACGACGACGGCAATTCCTGGGTTGGCCGAACAAAACCAGCTGCTACAAGAAATGATGAAGGTATTGGGGACTGTGGTCAGCGTAATTGGGCTTCAGAATCACCAGCAGAACCCGATGCCCCCGCCAACCACTCATGGGAATTCAGGTGGGTTACTGGAGAGATTCAAGCGATTACGACCCCCCTCATTCAACGGGTCTCCCGAATCAAATGAGGCTGAACACTGGCGCAACGAAATGGAGAAACTCTTTGATGGGATGGGATGCAAAGACGAGGAGAAAGTTACTTTAGCCACCTTTGTACTCGAAGGAGAAGCATATCACTGGTGGAAATCCATGGTGAGATCAGTTCCCCCAGGCACTGTATGGACCTGGGACTCCTTCTGCGACAAGTTTAATAAACAATACTTCCCAAAAACTATGCGAGACCAAAAGATAGTGGAATTCATGAGATTGGAACAGGGGAAGCTTTCCGTCAGACAGTATGAAGCCAAATTTACAGAGTTGGCAAGGTATGCCACTTCTATGGTACGAGAGGAAGAGGATAAGGCCCGAAAATTTGAGAACGGTCTCAAACCACCGATACGCAGCAGAGTGCGGGCCTTCGAACTGACGACTTACATGGAGGTCTTTAATAAGGCCTTGGTGGTGGAGAGAGACTTTGAGGAGTTTTGGAAGGATCGGGATCAGAAAAAGTCTGACACGGGGTCGAAAAACAAGGCGTCATCTTCTGCACTACCCCAACATGCAGACAAGAGACAGCGAATGATGAGTAGTTCTGCACCCCCGCCTCCACCGAGCAGCAATCAATTTCAAGGGAGATGTTATAATTGTGGCGAAGTGGGTCACACACGACCATCATGCCCTTTATTAGTCCAGGGACCATCTCGCCCGGTGTCCCAGACACGCGGACCACCATCACAATATGCACAGCCACAACATCGACCACATGTGCAACACCAGAGACCTCCACAATACTCCCAAAGGCCGCAACCAACACAGCCTTTCTCTATTACGAGGCCTGGTCACCAACCACCAAGACAGCAAGCCCAAGGGCGAGTTTACGCAGTAGCCCCGCCAGCTGGGGAGCCTGAAATAGCACAGGAACATGAAGAAATGCCACCCGAAGAAGAACCAGTGCCTGAAGAGGCAGCGGCACAGTGCTACGCAGTCACAGATGCCCCACCTGAGCATAACACAAATGGGACAGTAGTCGAAGGTACGCTTTTTATATTTACGACACCTGTCAAAGCTTTGTTTGATACGGGGGCTACCCACTCATTTATTTCTGCATCCTTGGTCACTTCTTTGGAATTGGTTAGCGAGAATATGGATAGGAACCTAACTATTGCCACACCCATTGGTCGATCGGTGGTATTAGATCGTATATGTAAGGACTGTCCCATCTTGATAGGCGAGGCTTGCCTGCCAGTAAACCTAATCGTCATGGATATGTCGGGATTCGAAATTATCTTAGGAATGGATTGGTTAGCCGCACATCACGCCACTTTAGACTGTTACGAAAAGACAGTGACTTTCTCCGCCCCAAATCAACCAATCATCACATTTCGTGGGGGCAAACATGTAGATTCAATAATAATCATGGCAGCACTATCTGAGACGGAGGATCAGGAGAACCATACCGAACAAATTCACATAGTTAACGAATTTCCTGACGTGTTCCAAGAAATCCCTGGATTGCCCCCTCGGAGAGAAGTGGACTTTTCCATCGAACTGGTACCAGGGACCGCCCCGATTTCTAGAGCAGCATACCGCATGGCCCCATTAGAATTAAGAGAGCTAAAGAAGCAGATACAAGAACTGCTGGATCAAGGATTTATAAGGCCCAGCACATCACCTTGGGGAGCTCCGGTCCTATTTGTGAAGAAGAAGGACGGCTCGATGAGGCTATGCATTGACTATCGGCAGCTTAACAAGGCCACAATTAAAAATAAATACCCTTTGCCTCGTATCGACGACCTATTCGATCAACTAAGGGGAGCTCGATACTTCTCCAAAATAGATTTGAGGTCAGGGTACCATCAGTTAAGAATCAAAGACCCAGACATACCAAAAACCGCCTTCAGGACACGTTACGGCCACTATGAGTTCCTGGTTATGCCCTTCGGGCTCACAAATGCTCCGGCGGTGTTTATGGACTTAATGAATAGGGTGTTCAAGCCTTACCTCGATCAGTGCGTCATTGTTTTCATCGACGATATCCTCGTCTACTCCAAGACTTATGAGGAACACGAGGAACACCTTAGGACTGTGTTACAAATCCTCAAGGATAACCAGCTCTATGCAAAACTTAAAAAGTGTGAGTTTTGGAAGAAGGAAGTAAAATTTCTGGGCCACGTTGTGTCGGAAAAGGGAATCTCCGTAGACCCGACAAAGATCGAAGCCGTGATTAACTGGGAACAACCCACAAATGCATCTGAAGTACGAAGCTTCTTGGGTTTGGCAGGCTATTACAGAAGGTTTATTGATGGGTTCTCTAAAATTGCGAGACCGTTAACCAGTCTAACGGGGAAGAGTAAGACTTTCATATGGGACGACAGTTGCGAATTAGCATTTGCGAGGCTTAAGAGACATTTGACGTCGGCACCGATATTAACGATTCCAGCGGAGGGAGAAAAATTTGTCGTCTACACGGATGCTTCTCACCAAGGGCTAGGAGGTATTCTTACACAGAATGGAAGGGTGATCGCTTACGGCTCCAGGCAATTGAAGAAACATGAGCAAAATTACCCTACTCACGATTTGGAGCTGGCTGCAGTTGTTTTCGCTCTGAAAATATGGAGACATTATTTATATGGAGAGCAGTTTGAACTTTACACCGATCATAAGAGCCTGAAATATTTATTTGACCAAAAAGAGCTGAACATGCGGCAAAGAAGGTGGCTAGAATTCCTAAAAGACTATTACTTCGACATTTTTTACCATCCGGGCAAGGCAAATGTCGTGGCTGATGCCTTGAGTAGGAAGAAACAATTACTTGCCGCAACTCTCGCCATGCAGGAATGGAAATTGTTAGAAAATATCAAGGATTACGAGATCCAACAATGGGAAAATAGCACTATGGCCTTCCTTGGAAATTTGTCGATCCAGCCAACCTTGGTAACCCGAATCATAGACGCCCAAAAGCAGGATACGTGGCTTCAGGATCGAATTTCAGTTGTAGCCGCTGATGCGGCAGTTGAATGGAAAGTGGGGACAGATGGAGCAATCAGGTACCGAGGACGAGTGTGCGTGCCAGACGTAGCCGAACTAAAGAAAGAAATTTTGGAGGAAGCCCATAGATCCAAGTTGACAATACATCCTGGAAGTACGAAGATGTATCGTGACGTTCGCAGAACATATTGGTGGAATAACATGAAGAAGGAGATTGCAAATTTTGTATCCAAGTGTTTCACCTGTCAACAGGTTAAAGCTGAACACCAGAGACCTTCTGGACTACTACAACCATTAGAAATCGCAGAATGGAAATGGGAACGTATATCCATGGATTTTGTTGTGGGTCTGCCCAGGTCAGGGAGAAATCATGATGCTGTATGGGTGATTGTAGACAGGCTAACTAAGTCAGCTCATTTTCTACCAGTGCGAATGAATAACTCCTTAGAAGAGCTGAGTAAGTTGTACATCAAGGAGATCGTGAGACTTCATGGGGTGCCTATTTCGATTGTTTCCGATCGTGACCCTAGATTTGTTTCTCGGTTCTGGAAGGGACTACAAGCGGCATTGGGAACTAAACTGGATTACAGTACCGCCTTTCATCCACAGACTGATGGCCAGACAGAAAGAGTGAATCAAATATTAGAAGATATGCTCAGGTGCTGTGTTATCGATTTCAAGGGTAATTGGGACGACCATCTTCCTCTGATAGAGTTTGCCTATAATAATAGTTACCAGTCGACTATTGGTATGGCACCGTTCGAAGCACTTTATGGTAGACCTTGTAGATCCCCCAGCTGTTGGACAGAGGTGGGTGAGAAAGCTTTATTAGGACCTGAACTTGTACAACAGACTTCTGAGAAGATTGCGATTATAAAGGAACGTATCCGTGTCGCCCAGAGCCGACAAAAGAGTTATGCAGATAACCGAAGGAAGGAATTAGAATTCTTTGTAGGCGATCATGTATTTTTGAAAGTTTCTCCAATGAAAGGAGTCATGCGATTTGGGAAGAAGGGAAAGTTAGCTCCAAGATACATTGGACCATTTGAAGTGTTAGCTAAAGTTGGCGTTGTGGCATACAGACTGGCCTTACCTCCTCAGTTATCGGGTATTCATAATGTTTTTCATGTTTCCATGTTGCGAAAGTATGAACGAGATGTCTCTCATGTCATCGACTGGCAGCCTTTGGAAATTCGAGAAGATACTACATATATTGAGAAGCCAGTTAAAATTCTAGACAGAAAGGAACAAGTACTTCGTACCAAGACGATTCCACTAGTAAAGGTGCAGTGGAGTAATCACGAAGTTGAAGAAGCTTCTTGGGAACGTGAAGATGAAATTCGAGAGAAATACCCAGAATTATTTTGAGGTACGTTTAATTTCGAGGACGAAATTTTTCTTTTAGGAGGGTAGAATGTAATAACCCTGGTTTTCCATTTGTTGCGATAAATTAATTTAAGGGTTTAATTTAATAATTAAATAAACAAATAATTTATATAATGAATGAGTTAACAATAAACAATCCATGGGGATTATTGTATGATCTTTCATATAAAATAAATAAAAAAATAAAATAAAATAAAATAAAATAAAATAAAGTAAATAGGCTATTAATTAAACCCAAGTTATAAGACAATTTGTAGGAATCACGATTTCTAGTGATCGTTACCGTACCAAACTCTATACAATATTTCTAGGACACGATCCAACCATACATATCAAATCTCAGCCTTCCGATCATCCTACAAGTGCCCTAATCAGAAATCAGGCCATAAGTGGGCCATCTAACTTCGGAACTGTTTCATTTTGGCGTCATACCCTAAAATTTTGTGGCCTATCTGATGATTGGAGTGGATTCTTCATATACATCATGGTGGGACCCACGTGCGTCCCGTGCACCATCAACGCACGGTCAAACCGCGTTGACCGCGAATTGAAGAGGATTCTCTTCTTCTTCTTCGTTCGCTGTTGCAGTGGCGGGCGGACGCTGTTCGCTGGCTGCATCCATGCCGTCCGATGATAACCGCTGTGGGTGGGCCCCACATGAAAGTGGTGTACGATGTGTGGTTGTACGTGCGCCGCACGTAGCAGATGGTCCAAGAATCCCTGCTCCGTCCGTTTCCTTAACCGCTGAAACAGCGGACGCGGTTGCAGCGTTCGCAGCAGAGGTGTCGCCCGACCCAACTGGCGATCCACGCCGTCCATCCGTGGACCCCACATCACACATCCAAACCGTCCATCTGATGTGTCTCGTCGACAATGGTATTCCTCGTGAGTTTCTGTTCCAACAGCCGCGCAACAGACTCTTTTCAACTCACCGTTCGAACCGTGAATTAGCAAGATCCAAGTCTGTACCTTGCATGGTCGACCAAGATTGGTTTCGTTAGGATCGTGTGGACCCCACACACCCTTTAGACGGCTCCCATGTGGAGTAGGTAGCAAGAAAAGAGAGTCCAAGTTTCTCTTGGAAACGGAAGCTCAACCCGGTCGGTTGCACCGCGACCGTGTTTTCTCCGAACTCGGCTATATAAGCCATCGTCGTCTCCTTCTGCTCTTCATCACACGTCAGAGGGAGTGAGGGAGAGAGTGATCTGGTAGGAGGTGAGGGCCGTTCGGGTAGAGAGAGAGAGAGTGGGTGGCTGTGCTGCCGCTGTTGCTGCTGCTGCCGCTGCTGCCGCTGTTGCCGCTGCTGCCGCTGTTGCTGCTGCTGCCGCCGTTGCTGCTGTTGCTCCTCTTGCTGGGGCAGCAAGGAAGAAACAGGAGGAGAAGGAAAAGAAGAAAGAGAGAGAAAGGAAGAAGGAAAAAGAAGAAAAAGAGAAGAAAAGAGAGAGAGAGAGAGAGAGAGAGAGAGAGAGAGAGAGAGAAGCAGTGAGAGAGAGAGAGAGGAAGGTAGTTGCTGATGCTGTAAGGGCAGCACCAGTAGTAAGAAACAAGAAAAGAAAAGAAAAAGAAGAAGAAGAAGAAAGGAAAAGAAAAGAAAAGAAGAAGAAATAAGGAACAAGAAGGAGAGAGAAAGAAGAGAGAAGAAGGATCTTCTAGATATTCAAACCAAGTCGACTCACTGAGCCAACTCAGAACCTAGTTTGGGCTTGTGCGAAGCCGATAGTTCATCATACAGTGAGTGATTCTTCTAAAGAAATTTCCATTGATCTTTCCCTTACTAGCTTGTTTCCATCTTTCTTCAAATACCAATTGTCTTGTCGTTTTATGTTATGGATCTAAGGTAAGGATTCTTCTTTAGTTCTTTTTCTAATAAGGTTTAGGAATTTGATTTGTATTTGTGTATAGTACGCATCCTAGGTAAGGGATCCATCACTTGATTTTGTTCTAAGATCCATCCTCTAATTTCTTTTCCTCCTTATTAATATTTTCTTCCCTTAAAATTTTCTGTACTAGTATCTCAGGAAAATTGTCAAGCAAACTCAACCTAGATTAGGTCGTGTACAAGACTTCTAGTTAGAATAACACTAGTAAGTATCGAAACACAAAGATTTTACATGTTATCCTTCTTTAGATTCAAGTTTACCATCAACTAGGGTTAGATGACGAATTACTTGAATAAGAGTAATGCATGCATGGTATGATTGGAATTTGGTTTTGATATGCATTGTATGCTTGAAGAGATGTTCTCATGATTCATGACATTCATATACATTCTTATACACAACGACAGAACAGGAGCATGGTTGATTTGACTCCTGGCGTGCATGGTTGATTTGCCGCCTCGCTGTACCGGTTAGGTGAGCATGGTTGATTTGCGACAGGTTCCTAATGTTCAGTGGCAGCGAGTTCTGGTCGTTTCACTGGTTGAGCATGGTTGATTTGCTCGGTTGGATCAGTGGTGCATGGTTGATTTGCCCACTGGCGTGCATGCTTGATTTGCCGCCTCGTTGTACCGGTTAGGTGAGCATGGTTGATTTGCGACAGGTTCCTAATGTTCAGTGGCAACGAGTTCCTAGACGTTTGTGCTCTTACACGTATCATAACATACATAACATCATGATAAACATGTTTCACTTCTAATAAGACATAAGATGTTTAGATCTTCATTATATTCTTGTATATGCTCACATCATCCTAGCTGTTAGTATTTCACGTATAACGTTCTATCAACCGGAATATTACTTATGATGAAAATGATCTCACTGGGCTTTAGCTCACCAAAATCACCACAGTTCCTGCAGGATATCAAGAGGAAGGAGGAGCGGCTGAAGCAGAATATTTGGATGATTATTTTTATTAGAAGACTTATATTTGGTTAGATGTTGAATTTATTTCCTTTAGTAGATGATTGAAAACAGATTTTAGTAGATTTGAGTATTTTTCTAATGGATGTAGTTGCTTGATTTAAACTTTTATTTGAGATTTAATTCATGGTTAATAAAATACTTCAGCTTAGTATTATTGTGGTATGTGGAATGAAATATCTCTACAGGTTATATTTGGATTGGGTTCATACTCTGAAACTCGAGCCTGAGTTGTTATACTCGAGTCTTGGATTCCAGGGTGTGACAACAAAGGCCCGTTTATTATATTAGTCGAGCGATGGTGGATGCCGAAACTCGGTATTCTGATATGGAGAAGTTAGCCCTCGCTTTGGTCACGGCTGCCCGAAAACTGCGACCTTACTTCCAAGCCCACACTATATTAATGCCAACAAACCATCCGTTACGGCAGGTCCTTCAAAAACCTGAGGTTTCGGGGCGATTAACTAAATGGGCGGTCGAGATCAGTGAGCATGATATTTCGTTCTGCCCCAGGACCGCCATCAAGGGTCAGGCCGTGGCCGACTTCATCGCCGAATTCACATACTCCTCTCCCAATGATAATTCCGCGATCAGCGACTAGCCACCCTGGTCACTCTTCGTGGATGGGTCATCACAGGCCACCGGTAGCAGAGCGGGCCTAATTATAGTTGCTCCAGACGGGTCGCGTTTCCAGTACGCTTTACGATTTCATTCTTGCATCTCAAATAATGAAGCAGAATATGAAGCTCTGATCGTCGTCCTCAAACTAGAAAACGTCCTCTCGATTCAGAGTTTACTCATTTATAGTGACTATCAGCTCATAGTCAATTAGGTACTCGGCGAATTTGAGGCAAAGGAAGAAAGGATGGCCTCTCGAGTGCTCATCCTGCTCGCGAAGCTGAAGAATTATGAAATAATCCACATCCCTCGCGAGAAGAACAAACTCGCAGATTCTTTGGCAAAACTCGCCTCCACACCAGAATCTGAGTTATCACAATCAATTCCCATCGAGCACCTTCGCACCCCGAGTATCGGCCAAGCAACTCTTAGGCAAGTGATCGCGGTCCATCCCTCTCCATGTTAGATGAACCCTATTGCCCTTTATCTCAGGGATGGACATCTTCTAGATGACAAGAAATCCGTACGACAAATTCGTCATCGAGCTGCCAGGTATACTTTACAAAACGGAATGTTATTACGTCAAAATTTCTAGTTGCCTTACTTAAGGTGTCTTCACCCAGAAGAAGCATATCGTGTTCTGGATGAAATACACCAGGGGGCATGTGGTAACCACCCAAGGGGACGATATCTAGCATATAAGGCGATGAGGCAAGGATATTACTGGCCCACTATGAAGGCAGATGCGATTGAATTCCCTAAAAAATGTGACAAGTGCCAGCGATATTCTCCCATACCTCATGTACCGTCCGAGCAAATGACGCCAATGGGTAGCCCTTGGCCCTTCGCCCAATGGGGAGTCGATACCATTGGGCCCTTGCCTATCGGAAAAGGTCAGAACAGGTTCGCAATCGTGCCTATCGGAAAAGGTCACCAAATGGGCCGAGGCAAAACCATTAGCCAAAATTACCGAGAAACAGACCACTAAGTTCGTATGGAGGAATATCGTATGTCATTATGGGCTCCCCCACACTATAATCACCGATAATGGAAAGCAATTCAACAATGAGGCTTTCGATGAATTTTGTGAAAAATGGAAGATATGCAATGTCCGCACATCTCTATATCATCCTCAGGCAAATGGGCAAGTTGAAGCGGTGAATAAAATCATCAAGCATCATTTAAAGACCAAGCTCGGTGAGTGTAAAGGCATGTGGCCAGAACTCCTGACAAAAGTCTTATAGGCATATAGGACTACGACTCGCACATCAACAGGCGAAACTCCTTTCTCCTTGGCATTCGGTACCGACGCAGTAGTACCGGTTGAATTTCAAGTACCTTCAGTACCGAATCAAGCAGTATGATCCCACTTGTAATCAGGAAGGTCTCCGACTTCATCTCGACCTCTTGGAAGAGCGGAGGGATGCCTTCTAGCTTCGAGCAGCAGCGTATCAGCAGCGCATCGCTCGCTATCGTAACGCTAAAGTCCGGCCCAGAGCTTTCCAGCTCGGCGATTTGGTCCTTAGACAGAACCTCGGAGCTCCTGCTCATTCGCTGGATCCAAATTGGGAAGGCCCGTATCGAGTCATCAAAATTGTGCGATCCGGTACTTATTATCTTGAAGATATGCAGGGAAGGCCCGTACGTCGCCCTTGGCATGTGGAACATTTGCTACGGTATTTTCCTCAATTCGATATAATTTTGAACGACATTCGAATAAAGGTGGATCGACTTTAACGTCTCTTGGTCGCTACTCCATTTGATTAGACCCGAATAGCCCCGAAGAGAATACACACATTCTCTTGGCCAATTGTCTACCCTTGGTAGAATCAAAATCAGTCTTTTGGACGCTACTCCATTTGATTGGACCCGAATAGCCCCGAAGAGAATACACACATTCTCTTGGCCTATTGTCTACCCTTGGTAGAATCAAAGTCTCAATCGATAGATCAGTCTATCTCTACGCGGACATGGTCACCACGACCCTAGGATTGAGCCTAACTCATTACTACATGAGTTAAGTATACGAGCATTCAACATGCGATCGACAAAGGGAAACAAAGCGAGAAAGAGCACATGGTGTTGAGAAAAAAGCAATTTTCATTAAAAGCGACTAAAAAGTCAGATCATTTACATGAATATAATTTCTTCTCAAAATACTAAGAAAAAAGGAGAGAGAGAAGGGCAACGACTCTAAGATCGGTTGTTCTCATCTTGAGCAGGCTCGCAACTCTCTGCTTCAGGACCGATCTTGGGAGCAGGTGCGGCATCAGTAGCTCCAGTGACCTCATTCTCGGCTGCAGCTCACTCTCTGGCTGCGACCTCGAAGGCCATCTCTCAAACTCCTCAAAATTGAAGGAAGGAGTAATTTGTTGCATAACTCTGACCTCAAAATCGCGACCAGCGATATACGCCTCATAACGCTCCTCATCGTAGAGTTGAGAGGTTCGGAACTCTTAGACGGCAAGAGGACCCTCGTCAGACACCATCTTGACAAGGGCCACTCTTTCCTCCTCCCAGTGAATGGAATCATCCTTCAGCTGGTCGAGAGTTTCTTGGCCTCCTCAAGCTTAGTCCGAGTGTCCTTGAGCTGCTCCTCGAGAAAAATCTTGTCCTGGCTGAAAATCTCCTTCTCTCTCTCGAATTTGGTATGGACTTCTTGGAGCTTCGCAAACTGTAGATCCAGTGACTGAAAACAATCAGTCATGGCCTGGATCTTGGCGAGGAGAATCTGCTTCTCCTCATTTATTTTGGCGATTTGGGCTTCTAGGGCCTTTATTATGCGGTCCCTTCCCTGGACCTCGCCTTCCATCACTTTCTTCTTCTTTTCCGCGTCATCAACGATGCAGCGGGCGGCATCAATGTCGCATCGGACTCGAAGCGTGAGATCCAAACTCTGCTCAGACAAAGAAAGAAGAATTAGAGTAGCCCACCACATAAATGACTCAAAAAAAGAATGAGGAATGATGAGCAGGTTGTCACCTGGATCAATCTCACTCCTATGTCTGTGGAGAGAGCCTCCGGACTTGGCTCAGGAAGGCCCCCAAAGGAGTTGGGGGAAATATTATTAAACATAAACTTGCATATCAGATGCAAGTATGGCGGGATGATGAAGACTCCCGACTCGAAGGGTTGGACCATGACCATCTCGCTAGAGCCTGCCTCGCGAACATTCACAGCCCCTGAGGCAAGCATGGCCGTATCGTGAGCAGTGTTGGGCTCGAATGAAACCCCACTCTGAGGGAGACTTGCCTCCGTTCAATCGCCTTTCGGCGAGTTGTCGATAACCTCGATTATCGGCTGGCCACGGGAGCCAGCCGGAGCGGTCGCAGCATTAGGAGGGGTCACGTCAACTCCTCCGTGAAGAGTATTACGCGGCAGCAGGCCGCGAGCAGGCCCCTCTGACTGGGCAGGTGCCGCTGAAGGACCAGCTGCTGACTTCTTTTGCTTTTCCGAAGTCGTGCCCTTCAAACGGGGGAGCACTCCCAGCGCGCCCTTTTTGTCTCCCACGTTCACCATCTCTTCTTAGGATATCAAGCTCACGGCGCAGAGGCAGCGTGGGTCCAAGGCAACGTTGACGTTGCGTGCAGCCGCTGAACGCTTGGAGACCTTTACAAGTTTTTCCTTAAGTCCTCCCCGCAAGTTTAGCCTAGCTCCAATCGGAATGCCTGCAAAAAGAATATGAGGGCACATCAGTTGACATAAGCGAAGATTTTTTTTTTTTACTTTCTTCAGATAAAGGGGCAGAAATTCAAACCCACCTTCGCCAAAGTGGCGGATAACATTATGGCCTTTGGGGTCGGAGCCCACATCTGACTCCCAATTTTCAGAGATGTAAAACCATTTTTTCCTCCACCCGGGGCAGTTGGAGGACGGGTTTCCCAAGATGAAGTTATCCCGGTGCCAGAAGCAGAGGTAATACCAACCCTCGCTAGCTGGGGCCTTTTTTAGTTGGTACAATCTCAAAAACTCCTCAACGTTTAAGTCATCGTTACCCGCCTGTTTCCAGAGAACGAAGGCACTTATAAGTACCCGCCAGCCCTTTAACGATAAGTTGGCCGGGAGCAATCTTATAAGTGCGAAGGAAGTTTCGGATGAATGGGTGAAGGGGAAGACGCACGCCAACCCGAAAAAAATATTCATAAAAGGCTACACAGCCTGGCGGTGGTGCATCAGCTGTCTCCCCTCTCCCAGGTAACCTAAGAATAATGGACTCCGGAACCCGGTACCTCTCTCGAAAGCTCGAGAGCTGTTCTTCCGTCATTATAGAGAGATAACCGGAGGCAGAATATCTTCCGGCCGGTACTCGGGCATTATTGGATTTAGAAGAATTGGGGGTATTATCTCCCAGATGGACGATCTCTTCATCAGAAACCCCTGCCATTGTAAAAGAAAAAGATAGGAAGAAAGTGTAACACCCCAAGATTTCGGCTCCCGTGTACATCATGACGGCCGAATTCCCAAGGTTATTTGAAATGTGTGAGGGTTATACCCCTTACATAATTTTCACACAAACATGCACATTTCATACTATTTGGAAAATCATGAGCAAGACGGTGAAACCAAACTTATATATTATTTCATTAACTAAACTAAATCATCAAACCATGTAACCATTATTCAATAAAACACCATGTTCATAACTACGTCCTCCCATTGGGACTTATTACAATTTCAAATACTAAATAAATGCTAGAACTATGAATGATTATGCGGTCTCGTCTTCCACCATCTGCTCCCACGAGCCATCATAATCGTCTCCTTGAGGCTCGGGCTCCTGAGGATCGTTACCTACATGTTCTAAATTATTTCCACAAAACACCGTCAAAAGCGGCATAGTGAAGAACTACTTTAAGGTTAGAAATAATAATCGCATAAAAATCATAACAAAACATCCATTACTCTTTTCTTAATGCAATGCATGATAATGCATAACCCAGCGTAGGAATCCTTAGACATGCCGCCAGGGGTTTTGGGACACGCAAGCCCATAATTTTGCCCGACCATGTGAGAAACGGGACACTCATAGCCCAAATCCACACGTGACAGTGCATGGGAGAAGTAGGACGCTCTAGCCTATTCTCAATTCCATACACCCACATGGAGCCACGTGCATGCATGAATTAGCCATTTTTTATTATTATTACCAATTTACACCAAGCCACTTATTGTCTAACCAACCTTTGGTACCACCACATCCTTCCTTATGGTTCATCACTCATCAAAATAGTCATGACCGACGCATCACATCCCAGGATGGGGGCCCGTACTACTAAGCTTCATAACAACCATACTCAACTATCGTCTTATGGAGATCCTTAACAACTTTAGGAATAATAATAATAATAGTAAATATAGTAGTAGTAATAAATGGATTTAACAACCACTTAATCGGGCGATCTTGATACCACCACCACAGATCACGGTGGCCACTTAACCGGACAAGTTAAAAGCATCGGCTCAGGTTAGGGCAACCTCTTAACCAGGTGTTCCGATATTCATCACTACAGATCAGGGTCCATCCATATATATAAAAGGAATATATATAGCAATATAAGAATCTCCATTATACAATCGCAACTATTCTTTATACAGTATAGAAAGAAAGGTGGTCCCTTTAAAGATGGTTACACAAATCTCATATGTGCAACAAACATAATTCTTGTTATAGGCAAAATGGTGGAGATAAGATTTCACGTGGAAATGCTCATTTGGCCCTCGAGACCATCTGATCAAGAGTCGCAGAACGGGTAAAAGAGGAGTGCGGGTTCGACTCTCGAGATCGTAAGTTCGGGAGTCGAATATTGGATAAGTGCGGGACGACCATTCGACTCTCGAGATCATCTGATCGAGAGTCGAATATTGGATAAGTGCGGGACGTCCATTCGACTCTCGAGATCATCTGATCGAGAGTCGAATATTGGATAAGTGTGGAACGTCCATTTGACTATCGAGCTCACCTGATCAGGAGTCATGGATAGTCAAATATGGAAAACTAGATTCGCGAGCAGACCTTCTCACAAGTCGTTGAAAGACGTTACATCTAAGTGTGTACTTGGACTCGCGACCACATTTTAATATGCGAGCAGCTTTCCTGCGGAAATCTCTTAGCCTTCAGTACTAGCACCCGATTCCCGTCGAGCAGTTTGTCCAATCCCTCTGCGACACTAAGCAGGGCCACATCCAGTTCGGTGGTCCCCGACTCGTCGGCGTCTCCTTCCTTTTCGGAGGCTATGACTCCAACTACGGGCGTCTCCTTCCTTTTCGGAGGCTATGACTCCAACTACGGGCGTCTCCTTCCTTTTCGAAGGCTATGACTCCAACTACGGGCGTCTCCTTCCTTTTCGGAGGCTATGACTCCAACTACGGGCGTCTCCTTCCTTTTCGGAGGTTATGACTCCAACTACGGTTTCCAGCTTATCATGATATATCAGCGCTATTACCACGCTTATTGGTAGTCCGTATAGGTCGGCTTTTGGGTTTATCTTCTCTAAATGGATCCGGATTTCAAGGGATTGCCATCAAGGGGCGTGATTGTTGGAGTAAATCATCGGGTTGGATCTGACTCAAAAGATAAGATTTTATCCCACGAAATCATCAAGATCTCAGTATCGTACGCGATATCAACGGGATTTCGACATCTTACGTAACAAATTGGATTGTCTCCAGATCTATATAAAGGGGTGGCTCCATTAAGAGCAGGTACGCACACATCATTCAATCTTGGTCCCGTTTTGCTTGGCTTCTCTTCTTACTGTGGCCTAACTTAAGCATCGGAGGGCTAACGGCTGGTCCCCAGCCACCCTTATTTGTTGCCTTGCTTCAGGTCTGGTGGTGGAAATCCCTGTTGGAGTGAAGGAGAAAAGCCGGAGGATCTCGTTACAAAATCTGACATTAACAGTTTGGCGCCGTCTGGGGAATGACTTGATCATCGAAATCAATCGTGCTAACCACCGATCAAAATCCTTCAGCGATGCCTCCTAAAAAGGCTGTTCATCCTTCAACTTCAAGGCAGGCACCACCTCCACCTGATGAGACGGAATCCGTACCTGTCCTCCCACCTGTTCCAACGAATATCCCTCAAGGAGCCCCGAATATACCAACAACAAACCCATTGTTGGAGGCTTCTGGAAATCAAGATGATGTCCTACGTTTCCTCGGAAACACTCTCCTAACTCTAAATGTCGGAGTTCAGGCGATGTCAAATCGGCTAGATCAACACTTCCCTGAACCGCAAAAACAACCCTCTGGAGGGTTACCACCGCAACCCATACCGGTAGCTTCCAGACATTCTATGGACGAACCACAGGTCCCGCCACTCGGCGGCCATCCCCCTGTACCATCTCCACATTCCATACATTCCAGTTCGCCTCGACAACCTCAACCGCAAGGCTCCACCGCCGAAACATCTAGCTATACCCTACCATGGGAAGGAGATCTCAAAAGAATCCAAGATCGTTTTGATGTCATGGAACAGCGATACCAGGCAAATCGGCCATCTGCCGTCATGGCGGCAATACACCAATCTGAATCTCCCTTCACCAGCGAGGTCATGGAAGCCCCATTACCCAGAAAGTATCGAGCGCCTGTTATCGCTCCGTAAACAGGAATTGGCGACCCTCTGGAACATCTGGAAACATATAGGTCCCTCATGGAGTTGGAGGGACATGGTTCAGAAATCATGTGTAGGGTCTTTCCCCTAACATTGAAGGATGCAGCTCGTACGTGGTTCCGGGGGTTAAAGCCCCGTTCCATCAGTTCCTTTTCCCAGTTATCAGAGATATTCCTTTCTCAATTCATGGGGAGTATTCGCATTAAGAAGCCAGCCTCCCATCTGATGAATTTGAAACAGCAGCATGGGGAGACAATAAAGGAGTTCACAGTACGATTCACTGCCGAAGCCGTTCAAACTGAGGGATACACCGAAGAAAAGGGTCTTACAGCCCTCATTGCCGGGATAACGAGCGAGAAATTTAGGTTTGCCTTAGATAAAAGCCCACCGAAAACTATGGCAGAATTTCAAGCCAAAGCTCAGAAATATATCAATGCAGAAGAAGTCGCATTGACACGCCATGGAGTACAGAGCAATAAGCGCAAGCCAGAAGGAGCCTCTTCTACGGATAAGAAATACCGTCGTGACCAGCGCGATCGTTCTCCCAAGAGGCCTTACTCTGGTAAATATCATAATTACACTCCTCTCAATCAGTCTCCTGAAAAGGTTCTAATGGAGATTAAACACAAGCCATATGTGAAGTGGCCTGCAAAGATCAAATCCGATCCCGAGAAGAGGGACAAGAGCAAGTTCTGTTACTTTCACAAAGATCACGGGCATAGGACCCAGGACTGCATCTCTTTACGAGACCATATCGAAGCCCTTATTCGAAAAGGCCATCTCCAGGATTATGTTGCTCGTAAAAATCGATCACCAGAAAGGGCGAAGACCTCATCTCGCCAAAAGGAACCACCTCATCATCAAACCGACCAGGAGGACGCCGAGCCCACGGGAGAAATTCGCACTATCGTCGGGGGACCAGCTTGCGGGGGTGACTCTCAAGCTTCAAGAAAGGCATACGCTCGAAAGGCGTCCAAAGAACCCCAGCAGATCTATTGGCTGGAACAAGCGCCCAACTCATCGAAGGCTAGCCATCCTCCAATTTCTTTCACCCTTGAAGATGCAGCGGAAATTCACTTCCCTCATGAAGATTCCATCGTAGTCACACTGAAGGTATCAAACTATCTGACTCATTGAATTATGGTGGATACAGGTAGCTCGGCCGATATTCTGTATTTGGAGGCTTTCGACAAGATGGCACTTGCCAGAAACCTCCTCAAGCCAGTATCGACCCCTCTTGTCGGCTTTGGAGGAGAGGTAGTAACACCTGAAGGAAGTATCGATCTCCCAGTCACTTTTGGGGAGAGTCCAGCGAAGACCACCGTCTTCGTAAACTTCCTCGTCGTGGATCGAAAATCGGCATATAACGCCATCTTGGGGCAGCCGTCTCTAACTAAGGTTGGAGCGGCCTTGCACCCTTCATATTTATGTGTTAAATTTCCGACCCCGAATGGCATCGGGGTCGTGCGAGGAAGTCAGCAGGAGGCACGGTCCGGTTACCAGATAGCCCTCCAAGATCGAAAGAAGGCTCAAGCGACACCTGTCATGGAAATAGTTCAAGGTTCATCCGACGTTCCTGCCACCGCGTTGGATCCAAGAGAAAATGCTCTGAAATCAGGAACTCCAGGGGAGGAAACAGTGGCGATCCACCTGACCGAAGACGACCCATCTAAGATCGTGCGCATCGGGTCCTCCTTGACCACTGTTCATCGTCAAAATTTGATCCGTTTCCTCACCGAATACAAGGATGTGTTTGCTTGGTCTCATAAAGATATGCCAGGCATCGATCCTGATGTCATAGAACATCGTCTCAACATTGACCCGAAGCATAAACCCGTACATCAGCGTCGATGTGCCTTTACTGCAGAAAGACAAATGGCAATCAAAACAGAAGTTGAAAAGCTTCTCGCGACTAATTTCATAAAGGAAGCTGACTACCCAGAGTGGGTCGCAAACGTAGTTCTCGTCCGGAAAACTAATGGCAAATGGAGGATGTGGGTCGACTATTCAGACTTAAACAAAGCATGCCCCAAAGATAGCTTTCCGACACCGCGGATCGACCAGTTGGTCGACTCAACAGCTGGACATGCTCTCCTCAGCTTTATGGATGCTTATTCTGGTTACAACCAGATTGTGATGCATCCACCTGATAGCCAGCATACTGCCTTCATCACAGATCGAGGACTATATTGCTACCAGGTAATGCCGTTCGGTCTTAAAAATGCAGGGGCCACTTATCAACGTCTTTTCAACAAAATGTTCGCTGCTCAAATCGGTATGAATATGGAAGTGTATGTCGACGATATGCTCGTGAAAAGCATCGTTGAAGATAACCACATTTTAGATCTTCGAGAAGCCTTTGATCTGATGAGGAAGTATCAAATGAAGTTAAATCCAGAAAAATGCGCGTTTGGAGTGTCTGCAGGAAAATTTCTTGGGTTCATGGTTGGCCAGCGTGGAATTGAGGCAAATCCTGAAAAGATTAAAGCATTGATAGAGATGAAATCCCCTGTTACTCTGAAAGACGTTCAGCGTCTAGCAGGTCGCATCGCATCATTGAACAGGTTCATCTCGCGAGCATCTGACAAGTGTTTGCCCTTCTTCAAACTCCTTCGTGCAACGGCCAAGTCTGATTGGAAGTGGACACCTCAGTGTGAAGAAGCTTTTCAACAATTGAAGCAATACATGAGCGCTCCCCCCATTTTATCTAAGCCTGTAGCACATGAGCAACTCATTCTTTATTTATCTGTGTCTCCCACGGCCGTTAGCGCCGCTTTAATAAGAGAAGATTCCGGGGTGCAAAGGCCCGTTTATTATATCAGTCGAGCAATGGTCGATGCAGAAACTAGGTATTCTGATATGGAGAAATTGACCCTAGCCTTAGTCACGGCGTCTCGAAAACTGCGACCATACTTTCAAGCCCATGCTATTTTAGTACCAACAAATCATCCACTACGACAAGTCCTTCAAAAACCTGAGGCTTCCGGGCGCTTAACTAAATGGGCGGTCGAGATCAGTGAGCATGATATCTCGTTCTGTCCTAGGACCGCAGTCAAGGGCCAAGCCGTGGCTGACTTCATCGCCGAATTTACATATTCTTCTGAAGATAATGTCATGTTCAGCGATCAGCCTCCTTGGTCGCTCTTCGTGGACGGGTCGTCACGGGCCACTGGCAGTGGAGCGGGCCTGATTTTAGTGGCTCCCGACGGGTCGCATTTTCAATATGCTCTGCGATTTGAATCACGCGTCTCCAATAATGAAGCAGAATATGAGGCCCTAATTGTTGGTCTCGAACTGGCCATTGTCCTCGCAGTCCAGAATTTGATAATTCATAGCGACTCCCAGCTCATTGTCAATCAAGTTCTTGGTGAATTCGAAGCCAAAGAAGAAAGAATGGCCTTATACAAGTCTCGTGTCCTCATCCTGCTCGCCAAACTGAAGACTTATAAAATAATTCATATCCTTCGCGAGCAGAACCAACTTGCCGATTCCTTAGCAAAACTAGCTTCTGCACCGGAATCGGAGTTATCACATTCGATCCCCATCGAGCATCGTCAGAACTTGAGTATCGACCAAGTAACTCTAGAGCAAGTTATATCGGTACAATCGTCTCCATGCTGGATGGATCCTATCATCCTTTACCTCAGAGATGGATACCTACCAGAAGACAAGAAAGCTGCGAGACAAATTCGGCTTCGAGCTGCCAGGTACACCTTACAAGATGGAATATTGTTGCGAAAAAGCTTCTCCTTGCCTTATCTAAGGTGTCTTCATCCAGAAGAAGCACATCGTGTTCTAGATGAAGTACACCAGGGGGCATGTGGTAATCATCCCAGGGGGCGATCCCTAGCATATAAAGCGATGAGGCAAGGATATTATTGGCCTACTATGAAAGCAGACGCCATCGAATTTTCTAAAAAATGCGACAAGTGTCAACGATATCTACCTATACCTCGCATACCGTCTGAGCGGATGACCCCAATCGACAGCCCTTGGCCTTTTGCTCAGTGGGGGATCGATATCATCGGGCCCTTACCTATGGGAAAGGGACAGAATAGGTTCGCGATCGTGGCGGTTGATTATTTCACCAAATGGGCCGAAGCAGAACCATTAGCCAAAATTACTGAAAAACAAACTACTAAGTTTATGTGGAAAAATATCATATGTCGCTTCGGACTCCCTCATACTATAATTACCGATAACGGAACGCAGTTCGACAACGCAGCCTTTGGCGAATTTTGCGACAAATGGAAGATACGTAATCTCCGCACTTCTCCATATCATCCTCAGGCGAATGGGCAGGTCGAGGCAGTGAACAAGATCATAAAGCATCATTTAAAGACCAAGCTAGGTGAATGTAAAGGGGTGTGGCCAGAACTTCTGCCAGAGGTATTATGGGCCTATAGGACCACGGCTTGTACATCAACGGGTGAAACCCCTTTCTCTTTAGCATTTGGTGTTGACGCAGTGGTATCGGTGGAAATTCGAGTGCCCTCATATCTGATCGAGCAGTACGATCCCGCAAGCAATCAGGAAAACCTTCGACTTCATCTCGATCTCTTGGAAGAACGAAGAAATACTTCCCAAGTACGAGTGGCAGCATATCAACAACGTATTGCTCGTTATCGGAATGCGAAGGTTAGACCTAGATCCTTCCAGTTCGGAGATTTGGTCCTAAGGCAAAATCTTGGAGTTCCCGTTCGTTCATTGGATCCGAATTGGGAAGGCCCGTATCGGGTTGTTAGGGTTGTGCGACCCGGTACTTATTATCTTGAAGACATGCAAGGGAAGCCTGTACGTCGCCCTTGGCACGTGGAGCATTTGCTACGATACTACCCCTAGATTCGATGTAGTTTATTATAGCGTTTTATGAATAAAGTGAAAGATATCTTTTGGCCACTACTCCATTTATATGGACCTGAATAGCCCTGAAGAGAGTGCTTACACATCCTCTTGGCCAATTGCCTACCTTTGGTAGGACTGAAATCATTACTAGTTGGTTGCTTCTCCATTTACATGGACCTGAACAGCCTCGAAGAGAATGAATATCATCTCTTGACCAACCTTCTGCCCTTGGTAGAATTAAAATCTTAATCGATAGATCAGTCTATCTCAACGCGGACACGGTCGTACGACCCCCGGATTGAGTCTAAGTCATTTTCATGAGTTAGTTGCTCACGACTGGTAAGAGGAGGGATCGCACTCCGAAATGCGAGCGCCGTAGCTCGAGCTCGAATCACAGACATACACCTTAATCGCGAGCACCACAGTTCGCCATACATCCTAAATGCGAGCAGCGTAACTCGTGCTCGGATTAAAAGTTCGCATTCACTGATGAGTCAATATGAAGCCAACTTGGGGGTCTCAATCGGTTTGGTCGCAACGAACCCCCGGATTGAACACATTCTCGTTGCAACAAGGCATTCAGTACATGGAAAAGAAAGTAAACAAAAACGAGAAGGCATTCATTGCGTGAAAGGGAAAAGGCAAATGAGGACAATACTTCCAAAAATATTTTCTCATTAATGATAAATGTTTACAATATCCATTCACGAATACAAGAGAGGAAAACAAAGAAAATCAATCCCTCGGAGGAGGAGCTGCGCTCTCAATTTCAGGGCCCATTTCTGGAGCACCTTCAACCTGAGTGGCTTCAGTCACCTCGTTCTCAGCAGCAGCCTGCTCTTCGGCAGCTATGATGGTCGCGACTCGACCAAACTCCCCCATATCAAAGGAGGGGATCATTCGTTGCACTACTCTTAGCGCAAAGTCGCGACCAGCATCATATGACTCGTACCTTTCGTCGTCATATTGCTGCGAAGAACGGAACTCGGAAACTTCCCGAGGACCTTCTTCCGAGAGCATTTTCGCAAGGGCGACTCTCTCCTCATCCCAGTGGATTGAGTCGTCCTTAAGCTGCGCGAGAGCGTTGCGCTCCTTGGTCAGGTTGTCGTAGGCCTCCTTGAGCTGCGACCTAGCCTCCGCAAGTCGCTCCTCCAGTGAGATCTTGTCTTGGCGAAAGATCTCCTTCTCTCTCTCCGCCTTCTCCTTTAAGTCGGCGAGTTTCGCGAACTTATTGTCCAAAGCTTGGTACCTTTCGGTCAACACCTGGACTTTCTCTATGAGGATTTTTATCTCCTCATCTTTCTTGGAAATCACGGCCTCACGGGATTTGAGGAGTTGATCTCGTCCCTGGACCGCCTTCTCCAAAGCAATCCTTTTATCATCTGCCTCGTCTATTACGCGGCGAGCAGCGACGATGTCTCGCTTCGTCCGCAAGATGAGGTCTAGTCCCTGCAAACAAAAAGAGGGGTGAGAAGAAATACTTAAGAAACCCCAAAATAATAAAGTTTGGGCTAGGAGGTTCTACCTGAGCCATCCTCATCCCTGCCTCAAGGAAGAGGCTCTCGGGGCCTGGCTTGGGAAGAGAGCCGAAGGATTGAGGCGGGACATTCTCAAATAGGAATTTACAGATGGGGTGGAGGTGGCGAGGAACAGAATATGTTCCACCGCTGGAAGGTTGGGCAACGATCAGCCCAGAAGGCTCGCGAGGAGGGGCCATCGTCTCGCGAGCAGGTCCCTGCTCGGTAGCGGGAACCAGCTCGCGGGCAGGAGCCATCTCTCGAGGCTCCGTGTGCTCACGAGCCCCTTCAGCTGGGGGGCAGCTGGACCCTACCCCATCTGGGGAATTGTCAGCGATATTAATCACTGGCGGCCCGGGTACGACCACCAGTGAAGGAATAACGGGCCCTGCTGGAGCCCCCGCTTTGCTCGCGAGGAGAGCAGGCTGATCGCTACCCTTTCCAGTGGATGGGTGAGATGGACCAGCAGATGTTTTCTTCTGTCTCTTGGAGCTCGTGCCATTCAGCCGGGGCAGCAGACCTCTTTTTTCTCCAACCTGCGTCATCTCGACTTCTCTTATGGGTATTAAGCCCGCTGCTGCAAGACGAGATGGAGACAAGCAAGTCTCGACGTGCCTATCACCAATAGGCACCTTGTACACTTTTACGATTTTTTCGTTGATCCCCCCTTTCAAGTTCGGTTTTCTCAAGGCCGGGATACCTGCGAGCACAAACAAGGGTCAAATGGAGAAACCCTAAAACCTTAATTGAAGAAAAAGTGCACAATGCGGGACTGCCTACCTTCACAGAAAAAAATGATTTACTCTTGGGCCCCTGGAAGAAGCAAATTCCCAATTTCCAGATGCATAAAACCAACGCTTCCTCCAGCCGGGATAATTCGATGAGGGCTTCCCCAGCACGAAGTTATCCCGGTGCCAATAACATAGATAATACCAGCCTTCGCTGGAGGGTGCCTTCTTCAAGCGGAACATGTGGAGGAACTCATCAGCTGTAAGCTCCCCGTTCCCGGCTTGAGCCCAAAGGACGAATGAGCTTAGGACCACCCTCCATCCATTCACGATAAGTTGCCCGGGGGCAATTTTATAATACCGGAGTACATCCCGGATGAAAGGATGGAGGGGAAGGCGAACCCCCAGAATGAATTGATACTCATAGAATGCCACACACCCTGGGGGAGGGGAGTCTGGCGTCTCTCCATCTCTGGGTAACCGGAGATCGACTGAGTTAGGGATCGAAAATCTCTCCCGTAACTCCAGCAGCCGGTTCTCCGATAGGATGGAAGGATATCCGGCAGCTGTATACTGACCTGCCAGAACCCTTGCGTTACTAGAAGCAGAGGATTCCGGGGTGGCATCTCCTAAAGGAACGGTACTCTCCTCGGAAGCCATGGGATATTTAAAAAAAGAAAGAAGAAATATTACAGTGCAAAAGGAAAGAAAGAGCACCAAAGGGAATCGAGGAAGACACCAAGGAGCTCCGGAGGAAGATGATTGAAAAAGCAAAGGAGGATTCTGAAACTTCTATGAAAATCAGAAGATATGGTGGACTCCGTATATTTATAGGCAATCATTCCGCCGTATATGGTAGCACGTGGCGATCTCTCGTTCGGCACAGCACTCGAGCAGGCACGCCCATTAAATACTTGGACACGTGGTGAGCGCCTCTTCATTTCCTGACTGCAGAAAGGCTGGCGCTCATTAATTCCAGCCTAATCATGTACGGCTTCTCAGTAAAAGCAAGAGGCAGCCGCGCATGACAGCAAGCTAAGTCCTTTCCTTAAGGATTCTTGGCGGCAAGGACTTGGGGGGCATCTGTTATAGGCAAAATGGTGGAGATAAGATTTCACGTGGAAATGCTCATTTGGCCCTCGAGACCATCTGATCAAGAGTCGCAGAACGGGTAAAAGAGGAGTGCGGGTTCGACTCTCGAGATCGTAAGTTCGGGAGTCGAATATTGGATAAGTGCGGGACGACCATTCGACTCTCGAGATCATCTGATCGAGAGTCGAATATTGGATAAGTGCGGGACGTCCATTCGACTCTCGAGATCATCTGATCGAGAGTCGAATATTGGATAAGTGTGGAACGTCCATTTGACTATCGAGCTCACCTGATCAGGAGTCATGGATAGTTAAATATGGAAAACTAGATTCGCGAGCAGACCTTCTCACAAGTCGTTGAAAGACGTTACATCTAAGTGTGTACTTGGACTCGCGACCACATTTTAATATGCGAGCAGCTTTCCTGCGGAAATCTCTTAGCCTTCAGTACTAGCACCCGATTCCCGTCGAGCAGTTTGTCCAATCCCTCTGCGACACTAAGCAGGGCCACATCCAGTTCGGTGGTCCCCGACTCGTCTGCGTCTCCTTCCTTTTCGGAGGCTATGACTCCAACTACGGGCGTCTCCTTCCTTTTCGGAGGCTATGACTCCAACTACGGGCGTCTCCTTCCTTTTCGGAGGCTATGACTCCAACTACGGGCGTCTCCTTCCTTTTCGGAGGCTATGACTCCAACTACGGGCGTCTCCTTCCTTTTCGGAGGCTATGACTCCAACTACGGGCGTCTCCTTCCTTTTCGGAGGTTATGACTCCAACTACGGTTTCCAGCTTATCATGATATATCAGCGCTATTACCACGCTTATTGGTAGTCCGTATAGGTCGGCTTTTGGGTTTATCTTCTCTAAATGGATCCGGATTTCAAGGGATTGCCATCAAGGGGCGTGATTGTTGGAGTAAATCATCGGGTTGGATCTGACTCAAAAGATAAGATTTTATCCCACGAAATCAGCAAGATCTCAGTATCGTACGCGATATCAACGGGATTTCGACATCTTACGTAACAAATTGGATTGTCTCCAGATCTATATAAAGGGGTGGCTCCATTAAGAGCAGGTACGCACACATCATTCAATCTTGGTCCCTTTTTGCTTGGCTTCTCTTCTTACTGTGGCCTAACTTAAGCATCGGAGGGCTAACGGCTGGTCCCCAGCCACCCTTATTTGTTGTCTTGCTTCAGGTCTGGTGGTGGAAATCCCTGTTGGAGTGAAGGAGAAAAGCCGGAGGATCTCGTTACAAAATCTGACATTAACAATTCTATTCCTTATTAGTTTTCTAAGTCCAATGAATATCCTCATCACCATGAGATGGAAAAACAGTATCTAAAAGCATTCATATATAGCTAACTAAGGAGAAAAAAAATAAACACATGTAAACAAAAAAAACACATAAGAATTATCAACCTACAAAACATGAAATTATTAATCCAATCCTAAAGGAGCTCTCACCTTATGATCTTCGACTTATTAGAGATATAAAATGATGAAATAATAGCAAGATGGTACTCCTCTCTCTTACCTTCCTCTCTCTCTCTCTCTCTCTCTCTCTCTCTCTCTCTCTCTCTCCCCCTCCCTCTCCCTCTCTCAAATTCATGGGTGGGGGTCACCTTTGGCTAAGAGGGGCCCTATATATAGAGGTAGGGTTGGGATTAGGGTTTGGAGGTGCGTAGTAGAAATATGGAGAGGGATGTGCACGCGGGGTCTTGTGTAACAACCTCTCAAGGTGGGTTTCTCAAATCTTAATATTCGGATGGTCTTTGATCAATTCCAATCCTTTCATCTTATCAAGCTCGAAGAGTAGAGTCAGAATACGTAAATTTTTTGATGATCCACATTCTAGATTGGCCGATCCTTAAAAATGGCCTAACGGGTGCTAAAATGGGCTATATCTCAATTAACGGTCTACGCTTGATGATCAGGGCCCAAATTTTGAAAAAATATGTAGTCATGATAGGCAAACAATTGTACAAAGTTTAGTGGTTGATTGATGGTAAGGAATGCCTAGATCTGAAATTTCAACTTTTGGCGGAAAAGGAATGGGCTGGCTTTGTGGTTAAACGGTGTAGGATTGTAGATCGGGGTCCAAATTTTGTGTAAACTCGTAGTCATATGAGTATAATGGGTGGTCCAAATTTGAGAAGCGATTGATGGTGAGAAGTGGGTAAATTGAAAGGTTCAAATTTGAGAAGAGTTGGTAACTCGTTAATTTCTAGAACGGGATAACTTTGCGCATAAGAAAGAGGCTTATCAATGTGGGGCAATCAAATCACACTATTGGTCCATGATAAAGACGATCCAAGTCATTCATATGAAGAGAAATATTCGACTACGACTAACCATCTACTTTCCTCACTCGATGGACATGAATATCAAGGGTTAAGGGCTGATTTGCCAATTGGACCACTTCTACTAGGATTTAAGGGCTGAAATTTGATGTGTATGGTTAATATGTGCCCAAAAGTTCAAATCCAGGATTTTGCGTGAAAGTGATCGTCAGAAACTATAATACCTAAAAATGGCATCTTAACTTAAGTTTAACTAATGGCATTTTTGTAATTTTTGCAAATATTTGAGTTTAACGAAATCTAACTCTTCTACATTGTTAATGAGGTCATTCTAAGCAACTTTAATAAAGGGTACTCCATATGATCTCCTACAGATGTCCTATTATTTGAATTTTAATATCAATGGCCGGTATTTAATATAAAAAAATAGAAATAAATTTTAGAAAATTTTAAAATAATTACGGTAAATTCGGGGCGTTACAACTCCCCCCACCTTAAAACTAAACTTCGTCCTCGAAGTTACCTGAATGTACAGCGAAAAGGTGTGGATAAGCTTTCTTCATTTCTTCTTCGGTCTCCCAGGTTGCTTCCTCTTCTCCGTGAAACGACCATACAACTTTTACTAGTGGAATGACTTTCCTTCGCAGTACGTGCTCTTTTCGGTCCACGATATGCAGTGGTTCTTCGATGTATGACCCGTCACTACGTACTTCGATCTTTTCCCATTCAATCACGTGAGCACCGTCTCTGTTGTACTTCCTCAACATCGATACGTGAAAAACATTATGGACGTTTGCTAGCGGCGGGGGCAAGGCCAGACGATAGGCTACTTCACCAACTCGTTGGAGAATCTGAAATGGTCCGATGAAACGCGGAGCTAACTTTCCCTTCTGTCCGAACCTGAGCATTCCTTTCATAGGCGATATCTTTAAAAATACATGATCCCCTTCTTGGAACTCCAGATTCCGTCGTCGGTTATCTGCATAATTCTTTTGCCTGCTTTGAGCTACTTTTAGGCGCTTCCAAATAATGTCAAGCTTTTCTGAGGTAATTTGAACAATTTCCGGCCCAATCAAGCATCGATCTCCTACTTCGGCCCAACATTGAGGCGTGCGACAAGGACGACCATACAGTGCTTCAAATGGTGTCATACCTATACTTGCCTGAAAACTATTGTTATAAGCAAACTCTGCCAGAGGTAGATAATCTTCCCAACTTCCCTTAAAGTCCAACACACATGCTCGCAACATATCTTCCAGAATGTGGTTCACACGTTCCAATTGACCATCCGTCTGTGGGTGGTAAGCTGTACTATACTTGAGCGACGTTCCCATACCTTGTTGCGTCTTTGACCATAATGATGACGTATAACGTGAATATCTATCTGATATAATCGATACCGGTACCCCATGTAAACGTACAACTTCTTTCACATACAACTCCGCCAATTCTGATACCTTTGCCGACACTCGGGTCGCAACAAAGTGAGCTGATTTGGTGAGGCGATCTACTATCACCCAAATGGCGTCATGATTCTTTCTCGACTTGGGTAAACCCGTGATGAAGTCGATAGTAATGTGCTCCCACTTCCACGTAGGGATCTCCGGTTGTTTCAACAATCCTCCTGGCTTTTTGTGCTCGGCTTTTACCTGTTGACACGTGAGGCACTTAGAATAATAATGTACAAAACTCAGAGTAACGCAACACAATAATATCTTTATTCAAACAAAACAATCAAGTAAAAATCTTTGTTAATGCGATGCATGGAATGCATGCTCTGGCTAAGGCACCCTGGCTAGAAATCATAATACATGAAGTGGGAGACTCCCTGTTACGACTTCACGCTAGCCACTAGTCACCAGACGTTCTTGGGACGCACAAGCCCATACTTTTGCCCGACCACGTGAGAAACGGGACGCTCATAGCCCAAATCTACACGTGACAGTGTACGGGAGAAATAGACGCTCTAGCCTATTCTCAATTCCGTACACCCACATGGAGCCAAGTGAATGCATGACTTTAGTTTCACCTTTATTTAAGTGTTTTCGCATACAACCGATTTAAATAAAACTCAGTGGTCACTATGGGGAGTCGCAAGCAACCCAGCATAGGTCGACAGCACGGGATTAGTGTCAATAGCACCAACCTCGGCTCATGAGAATTTGTATACCATTAGTGTCCACTCATTGTCCTGTTTTATGATTTCATCATGTCCCAAAAAGCCAATGTTGTACATCATGACCAAATTCATTAAAATACTCATGTAATGTAAATGGATCCAATCAAGCATTATGTACATATAAAGATCCATTAACAAACAATCACTTCACTCTCAGTTAAGTCAAGATATATTCTTCCATCATGGACACCTCTCACGGGTTCCATCTCTCTACATCGAATAATTTTACCAACTTAGGGACAAAGAGTATACAATAATGAGATGTCTATATGATGATCTTATACACATTTCATATCACAATATGAAAATCAATCTTACTTGTAATACATGGACTAAGAAAATAAGGGCATAGATTTAAAAAAAATAACACAAATACACATACTTCTTAGTAAAATCTAAACAAGGAATCACATCACCATATAATGATATTCATTACAAATCTCACATCAAACTTTATGTTATATGGATAAGCAATTCAAAACAAAATAACTTCACATGCCACAAAAGAAACTTATGATAATCGTGATATTATTAATGAAAGGCTTGAAGGAAAATCCTCACCTTATGATGGACTTAGAAGAAGAGGGTTGTAGAAGATGCTAACCGCTGGAAAAATATGAGAAAGAACTCTCTTCTTCTTCTTCTTCTTCTTCTCTCTCTCTCTCTCTCTCTCTCTCTCTCTCTCTCTCTCTAGGGCATGGAGGCTAGGGTTAGGAGATGGATTTGGAGGTGCGTAGTAGAAATTTGGAGAGGGATGTGCACGCGAGGTCTTGTGTAACAACCTCTTGAGGTGGGTTTCTCAAATCTTAATATTCGGATGATCTTTAATCAATTCCAATCCGTTCATCTTATCAAGTTCAAAGAGTAGAGTCAAAATACGTAAATTTCTTGATGATTCACATTCTAGATTGGCCGATCCTTGAAAATGGCCTGACGGGTGCTAAAATGGGCTAAATCTCAGTTAATGGTCTACGCTTGATGATCAGGGCCCAAATTTTGAAAAAATATGTAGTCATGATAGGCAAACAATTGTAAAAACTTTAGTGGTTCATTGATGGTGAGAAATGCCTAGATCAGAAATTTCAACTTTTTACGGAAAGGAAGGGGCTGGCTTTGTGGTTCAACGGTGTGGGATTATAGATCAGGGTCCAAATTTTGTGTAAACTCGTAGTCATATGAGTATAATAATTGGTCCAAATTTGAGAAGCGATTGATGGTGAGAAGTGGGTAAATTGAAAGGTTCAGATTTAAAAAGAGTTGGTAACTCATTAATTTCTAAAACGGGATAACTTCGCGCATAAGAAAGATGCTTATCAAGGTGGGGCACTCAAATCACACTATTGATCTATGATAAAGATGATCCAAGCCACTCATATGAAGAGAAATAACCATCTACTTTCCTCACTCGATGGACATGAAAATCAAGGGTCAAGGGGCTAATTTGACAATTGGACCACTTCTACTATAATTTAAGGGCTGAAATTTGATGTGTATGGTTAATATGTGCCCCAAAGGTTAAATCCAGGGTTTTGCATGAAAATGATTGTCAGAAACTATAATACTTAAAAATGACATCTTAACTTAAGTTTAACTAATGGCATTTTCGTAATTATCTAACAAGTGCATGCTTTTTGAAATCTGATCTTTCTACGATGTTTATGGGATCATTCTAAGCAACTTTGGTAAAGGGTCCCTTATCAGATCTCCTACGGATGTCCCCCTATTCGCAAATCAACGGTAAATGTACGATAATTAATAAAAAAATGAATTTTCAAAAATTTTCAAATAAATCTCGAAAATCTGGGGCGTTACATCACAGCAGTTAACCATCCGTACCCCACCTCGTCCATTTCATAGCCCAATGAGAGGCTAAAAGTGCTCTGATGTCAGTGACTTTGGTCTCCGAAAAGGTACCTGTCCTTTGGATAGTTGGAGCTTGGACAGTCGGATCTTGAAATTCAGAAAATATTCTAAGTGTTGGGACATGAGTACACCACAAAGGGGACATGTGCATGCCATGAGGAGACATGCACCCATACCCATGCAACATGCGCATGGGAGCACTTCTCTCCCTCTTTCAAAATTTCAAAATTGAAAATTTTGAAAAATATGTTAAGTGTGGCAACATGCGCCCACCACAGGGAGCACATGCGCCCACACCAGGAGCACATGAGCCCATTGCATGGGCACATGCGCATGGCTCCTCTCTACAAACACATGCGCTCAGCAACTTTTCATTTTTTGGTGGACCCGGGACCCGATTAACCTGCTATAAATACCCCACTCGCCTTCTAAGAGAGGGACTTCTTCATATTCAAGAGGATGCCAAAGTGCTGCAAGAGGTAGAATCCTAACCGGAACACCTTGCTGGAATTCTCGCTGGAGAGGGTAACATGTGTCCACTACCCTTGCTGGAATCCCTTACCGAAAAGGGTTACATGCGCTCATCTTTTCATAATCCCGCAAAATCCTAAAAAATAGCTAAGGAGTGGGATTTTTCCACTTTGTGAGAGGCACATGTGCCTAAGGCAGGGAATTCCCCCAAGTCACCGAGTGACATGCGCTTGGAAGAGAACCCCTTTTTCTCTCTCTTCATTTTCTATCTCACATGCGCCCAATAGATTTGGGAGAGGAACTTCCCCAAGTAACACGCGCCCACCACCTCTTGAAGGTGGGAAATTTTACAAGTGGTAAAGCCACATGCGCCTACCGGAAGGGAGATCTTTCCTCTCTCTCCTCACTCAATTTGCAACATGCGCTTGGGATGTGACCACATGCGCCACCTCAAGCCACCTGCGCCCAGCATTCCAAGATGCGCCTGGACTCTGATGGGGACTTGAAATTTTCCATGGAGTGGCCCGCCTTCAATCTGGCCCACCTTCTGATCAAACCGACTCTCTTGGACACACAACGACGATATCTATCCATTCCCCGGATCGGATTCCCCAACGGTCCATGTTAAATGGCCCAAATCAATCATTTGATATAAAAAAATGACCAACACTTAGCCAAATTTGAAAACCCGCAAATCCTTCCGAAAGAGCAGGAAGTGGCCGAAATCAAGAAGAATCGGACGGAATTTAACTGACCCCGAGAGAGAAACTTCTCTTCTCCACCACATGATATATCATAATGATGGACTGCAATAAGGTTATCTGATCTTAGGTTATCTAATTAAGCGGTAAACAGGCCCAGTACTTAGTCATTTTCATCCTTGAGAAGTGCCCTCATTGACTCAGAAATCGATTGATGTCAAATGAAACGAAATGTGGTCGCACTGACGCCAAAGTGGATCCAGCATCATTGTAATCTTTGTGGACATAATCCATCACTGTTCGAGGATGATCGCTATCAGGTATTCACCGAATACCCTGATCAGACTGTAAACAGGTCCAGTACTTAGTCATTTTCAGCCCTGGAAAGTGCCTTGCTAGCTCGGAAATCAATTAATGCCAAGTAAAACCAACCACGATCTCAAAGATGCGAAGGCAAGGCTAATGTCCTCATACTATAAAACAGCTAAGTCTAACATTTATAGGGCATCGATCCCTATTGTTTATCAGAAATTGGTATAAACGGGCGCTTATCGAACCCGATACTTAGCCACTCATAAGCATCAGAAATGGCCAATCCAATCCATCAAACTTAAACATCTGGATAAAATATAGCTCAACACAGCTTCTCCCAACAAACCTAATCATTTGAAATATCAATTATTAACAATGACGTGGTTGAAATAAAGATTTGCGTAAAGTAAATTAACCAAATCAAATGCATAATTCATCTAATACACTAAACATCAAGCAAAAGTACAATCTTTTCTTAAGCATTTAATCAAATATATTTATTTTGTGTTCATTTGCATCCATTACATGAATTTTATTCATCTCGGATCGAGACACGAAACTAAATCAAAGAGACTACGGTTATCATCGAAAACCATAATAAAAGAGTTCCAAATTATTTGAAATACTTCATTATGAACTACCATCACTAAGACTAGTTGATGTACGTCTCATCCAAAGCGGGATCCGTCAGTTGAGAAGCTAAGGTAATAGTGGCGTGTCTTCCTGAAAGTCACTCATCGATAGAAACGGTCAGTGACATTGTGTTGTACCACCCAATTGCCATAGATGTGTCTTCAAGTAGTCACCCATCCATAGAGATGGTCAATGACACTATGCCGTACCATTTGGTAGCTATAATGCGTCTTCTGAAAGTCACTCATTGACAGAAACGGTCACTGACACTGTGTTGTACCATTTAGCAACTATAATGCATCCTAAAAGTCACTCATTGACAGAAATGGTCAGTGACACTATGTTATATCATATGGCAGTCGTGATATGCCTTCCGGTGGTCACCCGTTCGCAGTAACAGATACTGACACTGGTTGTGCATGACAACCATAGCTTGTCTTCCTCAAAGTCACTCACCAACAGAAATGGTCAGTGACACTAGTTGCACTATATGGAAACCATGACGTGTCTTCCCGAAAGTCACTCACCAATAGAAATGGTTAGTGACACTAGTTGCACTATATGAAAACCATGACATGTCTTCCTGAAAGTCACTCACCAACAGAAATGGTCAGTGACACTGGTTGCACTATATGAAAACCATGGTGTGTCTTCCTGAAAGTCACTCACCAACAGAAATGGTCAGTGACACTGGTTGCACTACGTGGGAATCGTGGCATATATCCTGAAAGTCACTCACTGATAGAAACGGTTAGTGATACTGTGATACATGACTCAATTAAAATCCCGGTAGCTTCTTAATTAGGAATACCTGAAAGAACATGGGATGTACATTTAATTGATCTTAGCGATAACTTAGTCCATAAAAAATCTAAAACTTGGTCCCTATGACTGTGAACTCAAGACTATAGTCCTTTATGATCTAAATTACTTACTTGATCTATTTGGCCTTCCTCCCTAATACTCCACCCATTGTATAACTACATTCATAGTGGAATCTTGTCGCTTTATGCTGTGGTATTCTCCCGTAAGGGTTTTCACGTAAAAATCTTTGTGTTGTTTGTGATTTGTTTCATTTACATTCATGCTCTCTTAATGTTTTATTTAACTTATCTATGATGCATACATTCATTTACTTTTGCTTTCTAATCAAGGGTGATCATCCATTGATGTAATTAAGGGTTCGTGACCAGTTCATAGCCTGGAACGTAAAAGATCTCAAAATCTCTGGAATAAAATTTACCTTGTGATGCTTTCTCGTGTATACTTTGTGTTTGCTTGTGATTATCTATGAATGTCTCTATACTCAGAATTCCCCAGAATAACGAAACAAAGGAAAAACTGCCAATGAGCATTTTTTTAGTTTTAACTAATTGGCAACTCTGCTGGGGATCGAACATACCAAAGTCTCTGGTTATCTCTAAGTAAAGAAACGTTCCACAATAGATCATTTGCAAACATGAACGTATATGTAAGAAAGTTACCGCAAGGAGAAATGTTCGGCGCCTCCACAGGCGCCAAACTGATGACTCTCAACAGGAACGTTCTTCCCTTCATCTTTAATACAAAAGAATTTAAAATCGGTTTACCAAAAGTTTTCCTAATTTATTTTCAAAGGTATTTCTAAAAATACTTCAAAAGAAAACATGGATATGAATTTCTCATAGCATGTATTTGATTTATCATATGTGTTTCGTTTCTTGTCAAACTGTGTTGCGATCGGTCAGGTTGCATGTTCTTTTCCTTTTGAAGCCACAGGATGTCCTATTGCTTGTGTGACTGTGCAAACAATCCTAGAGAAAGAACCTTAGCAAAAGAACTAACTACCAAAACAAGAGAAATGGCTGCAACTATGATTTTCTTGGCGACAGGAGGATTTTATTTTCCCCATCTTGTAGCATCTAAGTCAGTGACTATCGAACTCAACTGGCAGCTTGTGCGAAAATGTAAGCAGCAGAAGAAGACTGAGAGTCTGTAAAATAGATGTTCTTACAAGGAAGTGAACACAGCAAGACCACGCTCGAGTATTGGAAAGCAATGACCGATCAGATACATCGATGAAATGGTAGCACAGAAAATGCAGGGGTTCATCCTATCCACCAATGAATTTCCAGCACTGCCAAAAGTAGTCAAGCCGACTAAGGAGCAGCCAGAATACATTCTTCTGAAGATCATCCCAGAATCAGTGGAAGTAACCATTAGCAAGGCAACTACAATTGAACCAAAGTCACAACTAGTGCAAGTCGTCATGATCCAGGTTACTGAAGAAGAACAATCGACTGATCAAAATGATAAGATGCCTCCAATCTAAGAACAAATAGATGAAATAGTCCAAGTCCAGGAGGACACAACCAAAGAAATGAGAGAGATGAAAGAAGCTTTATTGGCTTTAGTCACCCAGGGGGCAGCCAGAAGCCCAGTCATTCCTACTCGACAGTCTGTGGAGGAATCCCAGGGGGTAGCAGGAGAGCCAGCTGTCGTCGAACCACAACTTCGCCTGAGAAACGTCACGTTCGAACGCGCACCGCCACTACCATCTCATGCCACGAGGGAAGAGTTGTCTCAGACAATCGCGAACCTATGCATCAGGAGAAAGAAAAGGAGAAGAGAGGAAAGTACGTTTATCAGGTACCATACTCGCCCGAAGTTGATGACGTTCCATTTCCCAACAACTTCAAACGTCTAGTTTCCCCCGATTCGATGGCAAAGGATCACCCGAGGAACATTTGGCTCAGTTCATGACAATGATGGGCAACTTGTCGACAATCCCCCAATATTGTCTCAGATTATTTGGTTCAACGCTCACAAGTAAAGCATTCCAGTGGTACATGTCACTGCCCGCAAGGTCTGTCAAGTCTTGAGATCAGATGTAAGAGTTGTTCATCTCCACATTTTTCTCCACTGAGCGAGAAGTCTCGCTGACAGACTTGGCCTTGATCTGGCAGAGGTAAGTGGAGTCAGTTGAGAAGTTCATTGACAGATGGGGAACCATAGAGGCGCAATGCCAAGAATTGCCTAGCAAGCCTGAGCAGGTCAAGATGTGCATACAGGCCATGGATGCGATGATTTCGTTCGGTTTATCTGGGCACAACTTCTCGACATTCCGAGATCTAGCTACGAAAGCCCACCTGGTAGAAGGAGCCGTATTCAAAGCGCAGTTCAAAGTAGAGAACCTAGAAGAGAAACTGGAAGGATAATAACATCCAACTATGTTGACAAGGGAAAAAAGTCCAAAGGGTCGGAAATGCCCTATTATCAAACACAAAGTTGAAGCCAAGTCGGTGACAACGATGCAATCCAAGGGCAAGGGTTTTCAGAGATCGCGATATACGACGATAGAAGAACGCAATCATGCGAACGTGCACTATACCTTTGACATGGATGACCCGGTTCCGATTGTGGAACAGTTGGTTGAAGAAAAACTGATAAGGTTGCCAGAATCCAAACATCCGAAAGAAGTGAAAATGGTCGATCATCCCAACTACTGCAAATACCACCGTGTGATCAGCCACAAGACTGAGGAATGCTTCGTCTTAAAAGGCAGGATTCAACAAATGATCAATGACGGCACCATCAACATGAAAGCAGAAGAAATTAGTTAGAATACGTCAGCCGTAGTGTCGATAGCACCCATGATACACAAAAGATCGGTGCAAGTCACAATGGTACAGACTGTCGAAGAAAGAGAACGACAGGACAAGACATCGAATTATTAGCAATCCGAGAGCAGATTAGCGAATTGGTCCAAGCTCATAAAGAGTTATCCCGAAAGATGAAGCAAATTCAGGAGGCTCTACCCACCTTGATCTCACAGAATGCAACCCCCAATATCGCTTTGCCTGTTCGACAGTTGGAAGAAGAATTACCGGGGGTAATACAGAAACCAGTTATAGTGAGATGGCAAACCCATCCCGAACAAACGAATGCGCATATACTGAGTTCGGATTTCATGGTCCCATACGAACTGCAAAGTAACATCTCTTTCACCCTTCATAACCTGGCTACAGAGGTTCGCATGATAGAACAATATGTTTCGAAGACACGGTCTCGAGTGGAAGAGTCAAGACATGAAATGAAAAGGAGGACATGGGTTGACACAAGAAAGAACCCTAAGAATCAAAAGTGACTGAATCTACAGCATGAGGTAGAGATCAGTGAAATGAAGACACAAGACAAGGGCAAAGAGCCTCAAAGGTCACAATACATAATAATTAGTGAACGAGATAAAAAGAATGGACCGTATACATTTAACATTACGGACCTTGTCCCAATTATGGAGTAGTTAATCGAAAAAGGAGAATTGCAACTCCCAAACCAGTTCGACTAGCTAAAGTGGGATGTGTGGATGACCCCAATTACTGTGAATATCATAGATGCATAGGCCATAAAACCGAGCAATGCTTCGTCCTGAAGGGAAAGGTACAAAAGATGATAAATCAAGACATTGTCAGTCGGAAGATTAAAGGGTCTGAGAGAGCCCCGGCGAGTACGGTTCCAATAGATATCACCTAGGAAGAACGTTCGCTCAAGAACTCCATTTCCTACACTTTAATAGTCGTGAACGCTTACAAATAGTTCTGACGGGTTATAAAGTAAATAGGGATATACTTATGTTCGTTCATGCATCTATTTCATCTATATGCTATATTTCATACTCACTCACACACTCACTCACATCATGTTGTTACACATATGAATATAAAATGCTCATATAGCTCCTCTTAATGATAGGTATCATGGTCAAAGAATGTTAAAGAATGTCAAAGAATCGACTCTATAAATCATCAATTGACTCATTATATTCCTATCAAACCAGTCGAACCAGAAGAAAATATATCATAGAAAGCCTACATGAAGCACAACATCCTCATATTATTATATCTTTGTCACAGGCCCTCTTATTAGTATCTTGGTATTCTGGCATCCCTCTGCTTAATAGGAGAGCAATTAAAAGTTGATGGTCTCTTATACATATGGTTCTATGTGAGGATAACCGGAAGATTCTATTATTATCGATCTTTTGTACATACACACTTGGTCCTATATGAAGATGATCAGAACGTCTCGCTATATATTCGGCTTTCATATTTTATAGTGAATATCCTCATCATTATTATGATATTCTTCTACTCTATATGAAGACAAGTCAGGACTGGGAATCTCTTATATATATATATATATATATATATATATATATATATATATATATATATATACGGCGGAGTATGAAGATGATTAGGACATTCTATTATGTATCACTTCACCTTAAAAATATCGGTAGCTTTCTCTTATGAATAAATTTGCAATAAGAATGTGCGATTAAAGATTATGATCAAATGAGTATTCTATATGGATTCCTAAAATACAAGACCTTTCTCATCAGAATGAAGTAATCTTGCAAAGCGATGAGCCAAAGGCACTGGGGTCAAGCCCCCAATATATTATGAGAAACTCAAGTTTATAGAAGAAGACAACTGGGGGCAAGCCGCAATATATGATAAGAAACTCAAGTTTGTAGAAGAAGACGACTAGGGGCAAGCCCCAAAATATGACGAGAAACTCAAGTTTGCAGAAAGAAATGACTGGGGGCAGGCTAGGAAGGACAATAGATAAACTTGATAACAAGGAGCTGGGTGAAAACTTTAGATTTATGACACGAACATCTTTTGAAAGCAATGACCTAAGGATACACAGGCTAAGTAAAAGGGAAGTATTACTTTTATGCATTTTTCCATTTATGTTTTAATTAATATGCTCGGCTTACATTAAACTCATACATAATACATCATTTTATGCATGCTAATCTTAGATACATACCACCAAGTAGTAGTTTAGCAAAATAATCATTGTTATTACTTTAGATCGCGAAGCACACAATTAACAAGTTCTAATGTCGATTACATCAGATACAAGTAAAAGCTAAGCATTCAGAATAAATTCCTACCATTGCTCTTGTTTGATAATGACTGTAAAGAGCAAAAGAGCAAAACTATAGCTTCTCTAGACACCCTGTTATGAACTGCATCACATCTTTCCGCGTTGCTTCCATTGTAGCTTTTGCCTCTGCTAGTACCAGCACAGGATTCAGGATGTCATGAAATTCACTTTCTAAATCTGCTATTTGCTTGCGCGCCACCTCTTCTTCACTCTCGAGCCATTCAACCTCAATACGGTTCTAATTAATAACAAGGTTGAGACGAGCAACCTTAAGATCTATGGCCGCTTCTTCCGTCTGCAACTGCCTGATCTCGAATCTGACATCAGCAAGCTGATTAATACACCCGCAACGTTGAGTCTCACTATCCGCCAAATTCATTTTAAGCACCCACTGTCGAGTGCTCCCGTTGCTCTATGACAAGCCGCAAAGAAGACAGCACTCGCCGTTTCTCTTCGGCCATAGGGTCAGGTTCAATCCGTTCAGCCATAGCAACCTGTACAACAGAATCCTCGAAAGAAGAAATGCGGCACACTATTTTAGACACATCAGGCTCGATTACCCCTGTGCAGGCTTCCAATGTCTTCACTCCAGCTCCCAGTGTATGCCACTCACACGGCTCAGCCAACACCTTTGAGATACTGGACAACAGACCTCTCAGTATGCTCTAACCGAAACATCTAAACGATCGAAACAAGGAATGTCGAATGCTTCGTGAGCAGTAGCATAAAAAATGGCAATAACTGCGACAAAAGAAACAGAGCGAAAACCCTGACCCCATCAATACCCTTAGAGCTAGATAACATAACTGCCGACAGCCAGTATGCTAAGAAGTTCGCCAGTTCACAAGTCGGCGTAAGCTCATTCAGATTGCAGAATCTATGTTCAAAATGTTCTTTCATCAAGACTCAGTCTTCCTATGGGGTTTCATATTCTTCATAATCAATGCTTCAAAAGGAAAGGAAAGTTCCACGTCATAAGCAAAGAAATTAAAAGCATGCAAAACACAAAGTACAAAAGAAGGTGTCAGAAGAAATATTACTTCATCCACTGGCAGAAGTAGATCAACCAGTCATCATAATGAATCTTTGTAATATTGTCGAACTGCAACAACTCAGTGAACAACTCCAGACAAGCCACCGAATGCTAAACATCTCGAGGACTTTTGAGCCGAGATGAAGACAGCTCTTCATCAGTTATGACGTATTCCTGGTAATATTCTCCTATTACGGACAAGCCATCATCCAGAGATCCCATAAAGTTATGCTCATCTCCTCATATGGAAAATGGAATGAATTGGTAACAAAAGACTAGTAACTCAAGAAGCTCCGAAGGATTGTCGGATCACGGAAGAAATGCCCAGAAGTTGCATTAATAGCCTGATATAGGCCGACTTGCTTCAAAACCCTCTCGTGATGGACCAAAATCTCTTTTTCTCACAGCTCATAACCAACTCGGTCGTTCAGATGGCCTCGTGTACAGAAACTTCTCGTCGCCCACATCATCGTCTTGTCCATATGTCGGAACCTTTGCTGAATTGTCTCGAAATAATGAGCTGGATAAAGAGCATGAGGATCACAAGTCGGTGCAAGGAAAACCATTTCTCTTGGGAGACCTACCAGCTGCTCTCTCCCATCGTCAACCAGTAAGGTAGTCAACAACTGCTCAGAAGCAGATGTCCACCTTTCAACCCCATAGAACTAAAAAGGGCCTTGAACGTCATATGGTTCAATGCTCGGGAGGGGCCTGTGCCTTATAAGGATTTTTCATGTGTGATGACCTAGCCGTTATAGGGGTTTACAATGAAGAAACTGCACGTAGAGACGATTTTATTTCTATCCCAGCCGATCTTCATCCGGTCATTCTTTAGATCGACGAGCTGTGTTGACTGCTCCCCTGACCAACTGCCTCAGCCGGTTCCTTACCTCGATTCCACCTATCCTTCTTCTTCTGACCTTCTTGATTATCCTCTGCATGTTGGACTAGTAGACTGGAAGGATGTTCGCTCGCCTCAAGTGCAAGGTTGCGATGTAGTAATAATTCTCGGTAAGACCGAGGTCGATCCACAGGGAAAGAAATAAAAAATTTCAACTACTCCAATAATTAGAATCCAAGAAGTTTAGGAAAACAGTTTTTAACATAAAATAGAAAAATCTAATATTTGGAAAGAACTAGAGCATCAAGGATCCACTTGTAGTAGCTCAATATTAATCCATTCATCCAAGCAAAACACAATTAGAATCAAAGTTCTATCTCTCATCTAATTGGAGGATATAACATTCAAGCACAAGCAATCCCACTTAAATCTGGAAATCAGATTTCTAGTTCTAATGAAGCACATAGAACTTGAACTTGTAGCCTTCGGAGTAACAGCCACGCCGAGAGACTATGGCATGCTCAAGGGTTATACTACAATTTGAATTCAAACAACACAATCATGGTAATCTCAGAAAATTGCAAGGAACTCATGTCCGGAGTACACAAACTCTCATAATTCATCTAAAAATCCAAACTTTATTCAAACTAGAATTTCAAAATCCAAAATTAAGAAAAGGGTACTTGAAATAAAAGAATTAAAGCATTGAAATCAACTACAAATTTCACCTCTAGCTCTAGCTAAGAGGTTAACTAAGAAAAAGCATATTAAAACTAGAACTAGAACTAAGAAAAGGAAGAAAAACTAGCTATAGGAGGCTAGGTAGCCTCCTAGGACTTGAACTCCTTGCTTCCCACGTCCTTGACTGATTTGGAATAGAAGAGAGCACCTCCTTTTATAATACAGCAAGAGTACCGCAACATAACAGATTTTGTTTCAGTTCGTACGGTTTAACCAATGGCCGGATTGCCTTCAAATTTGATTTGTTGCTTCCTTGTAATGTGATCCTGTAACGACCGAGATTTTCGACTCTTGTGTATAACACAACAGCCGAATTCCCAAGTAACTTATGGAATAACTAATTTGTCAAATAATGAAATCCAGCATTCAAGCACAATGGCGGAAACAATTATCATCTTATTCTATCAAACTTACTGCGTCATCATCAATGTTTAAATAAGGGAACCAACTAATATCCATACTGATTAATTAAAATACAAAACCATGTCTTCTCTTGAAGACTTATTACAATTCCATAAATGTATCAAGTACTCCAAAGAAATATTTAATAAATGAAAACATCAACTAAGTTTCTCCAACATCGTCATCCGCCATGTGATCATACGAACCATCGAACTCTTCTCCTTAAAAATCGGGTTCAATACCTGGATCTTCACCTGCATCATCTAAATTGTGTTTGGGATAGCGTTAAACGCTATCATAGTGGGAAATATTTCCTCCAAGACAATCAAGAATAATAATAACAGTACAGAGTAAACGCAAGCAGTATATTATCATTTAATCAAATCAAAACAACCAACTAAAAATCTTTGTTAATGCGATGCATAGAATACATGCTCTGGCTAAGGCACCCTGGCTAGAATCACAATACATGAAGTGGGAGACTCCCTGTTACGACTTCATGCTAGCCACTAGTCACCAGAGGTTCTTGGGACGCACAAGCCCAAAGTTTTGCCCGACCACGTGAGAAACAGAACGCTCATAGCTCAAATCTACACATGACAGTGTACGGGAGAAGTAGGACGCTCTAGCCTATTCTCAATTCCGTACACCCACATGAAGCCAAGTGAATGCATGACTTTAGTTTCACCTTTATTTAAGTGTTTTCGCATACAACCGATTTAAATAAAATTTAGTGGTCACTATGGGGAGTCGCAAGCAACCCAGCATAGGCCGACAGCACGGGATTAGTGTCCATAGCACCAACCCCGGCTCATGAGAATTTGTATAACATTAGTGTCCACTCATTGTCCCGTTTTATGATTTCATCATGTCCCAAAAAGCTAATGTTGTACATCATGACCAAATTCATTAAAATACTCATGTAATATAAATGGATCCAATCAAGCATCATGTACATGTAAGGATCCATTGACAAACAATCACTTCATTCTTTCAGTTAAGTCAAGAGATATTCTTCCATCATAGACACCTCTCACGGGTTCCATCTCTCTAAATCGAATAATTTTACCAACTTAGGGACAAAGAGTATACAATAATGGGATGTCTATATGATGATCTTATACACATATTTCATATATATCAAATATGAAAACCAATGTTACTTCACGCGAGGTCTTGTGTAACAACTTCTTGAGGTGGGTTTCTCAAATCTAAATATTCGGATGATCTATGATCAATTCCAATCTGTTCATCTTATCAAGCTCGAAGAGTAGAGTCAGAATACGTAAATTTCTTGATGATCCACATTCTAGATTGGCCGATCCTTGAAAATGGCCTAACGGGTGCTAAAATGGGCTTGATCTCAATTAACGGTCTACGCTTGATTATCAGGGGCCAAATTTTGAAAAAATATGTAGTCATGATAGGCAAACAATTATACAAATTTTAGTGGTTGAGTGATGGTGAGAAATGCCTAGATCTGAAATTTCAACTTTTGGCGGAAAATGAAGGGGCTGGCTTTGTGGTTCAACGGTGTAGGATTATAGATCGGGGTCCAAATTTTGTATAGACTTGTAGTCATATGAGTATAATAAGTGGTCCAAATTTGAGAAGCGATTGATGGTGAGAAGTAGGTAAATTGAAAGGTTCAGATTTAAAAAGAGTTGGTAACTCATTAATTTCTAAAACGGGATAACTTCGCGCATAAGAAAGATGCTTATCAAGGTGGGGCATTCAAATCACACTATTGGTCCATGATAAGGACGATCCAAGTCACTCATATGAAGGAAAATATTCGACTACGACTAACCATCCACTTTCCTCACTTGATGGACATGAAAAATCAAGGATTAAGGGGCTGATTTGACAATTGGACCACTTCTACTATGATTTAAGGGCTGAAATTTGACGTGTATGGTTAATATGTGCCCATAAGCTTAAATCCAGAGTTTTTCATGAAAGTAATCGTTAGAAACTATAATACTTAAAAACGACATCTTAACTTAAGTTTAACTATGGCATTTTCGTAATTATCTGAAAAGTGCATGATTTTTGAAATCTGATCTTTCTATGATGTTTATGGGATCATTCTAAGCAACTTTTGTAAAGGGTCCCCTATCAGATCTCCTACGGATGTCCCGCTATTCGTAAATCAACGGTAAATGTACGATTATTAATAGAAAAATTAATTAAAAATGAATTTTCACAAATTTTCAAATAAATCTGAAAAATCTGGGGCATTACAGATCAATAGATAATTTAGATTTTTAAGATTATCTTCTGAATGGGCCCACCAATCAGATCAACGACCGCCTCTCAAAATCGTGCAATTCGGGTACCTTAAGAACCAGTCATCTTGCTTTCAACACTCCGGAGTGTACAGAGGTCGGATTGATCTCAAATTTTGAATATTGGTAGAAAACTTCCTCCTCTACATGATAGATGGATTAGATTGTCCAAAAAAATTCCAGAATTAGGTGCGAAAATTAGAACACTCAGGCCTTTTATAAAATTTGCGCAGTTGGATCTTTCTGGATGATTCATCTTTCTTCAACTGGTACGATCAAACCACATATCCTTTTGATCTGAAACTTTGTGGTTATTCATATATGGATGTGGTCTAGAAGATGGTCAAAGTAGATTCTTCATATCATCAATGATGGGTCACCCGGACCGGCCTAGAGTGGAGTAGGCGGAATCTGAAACTTTCTGGATAGTTCGTATTGTTTTGGCCACGACGGTCAATCCGTAGCTCCGATAGACATGAAACCACTTGGGTTATTTCGGAGTCGAGCTCCTCTTCGATATGGATGTGTTGGATTTCCAAATATCATCAACATGGCCCCCAAAAACTAGGCCAAAAATCCAAAAAGGGGAATAGCCTGCTGTTTGAAATCTGGAAGTCTGAAATTGTATGGGATCTTGACCGGTCGGACAGGGTTGGCTGACCGGTCTTGACCGGTCTAGCCTATCTGTTAGGTGTCCAGGGAGTGCAGCCAACCAGTCAGGCCTTCTTGGCAGACCGGTCTTGACCGGTCGGACCCATTTTCTGCATTCTTTCTTCTTTCTTTTCTTCTTTCCTTCCTCTCTCTTTGCTTTCTTCTTTCTTTGGCCCACCTTGGGTCTTCATCCAAGGCTCCTAAATGTCTCCTTTTGGTCTCTGATTAGGTGAAGTCTGCTCTCATTCCTACAATCATAAAACCTGCATTAGATGGACCTTTTAAACATGCAACTATGCATATAATGTGATGGAATGGCCTATACAATGTATAAATTGGAGGTTCAACAAAGGACCCACCTCAATGACATTCGGAGCACTAGTAAGCAGATAATTCCAAGAGGACCATTCTTCTTCAGTCCCTTGCGTCTGAGGCTCAGATGCGGTCTTATCCACGTAAATACGCAGTAACACCTCATGGGGAAGTTGCTTAATACGACCGGAGAAATCCTTCACTTCATGATCAACTATCGTAGAGAAGCGTGAACGACACTCTGTTGAAGAGGGATTGACAGTATCTTCAGCCACCCTCTTCTTCCCACGTTGGGTGGATGAAGGACTAGAAACTAGCGACCCAAAACCTCCACTAGAAGATCTCATTGTCTCAATAATTCACTGCAACACTTGAACGAAAGAACATTAGACGAAAGCTCAGCACACGCAATAGCAACACCATAAGGTACACAATAAGAAATAAAATCACATCATCTAAATAATGGATTGCACACACAAACAAATCACACATATAAACATATGCACAAAATCATGACCCATAAGAGCATGGGAGCAGTGGAATTCAAGAGCACATCCAACGGACAAGCGCACACATGTTGTAACGCAAAAAATACAATAACAATCCCGCGTATACACTCAGAGTATGTGTGAATTCGCACTAACCTCAAGTTATGCATATGCACCCGCTCGGAAGTGCACATCATAGAGCCGTTTAAATGAGCAGTTGTAAGCCGTAAAAGACTAAGACGAGCAGCATATTGTGGTCCCAAAGCACTAAGCCCTAATCATGTTTAAGGATCGAGCGAGATAGCCACAAACAGCATCAAATTCGGCCGAGAATGGAGCTAGATGCATGAGTTTTTCACCAAGGGCAAAAGGAGTGCCAAAATCTTTAAATTTGGCTAAGTAGAGGGACTACATGTGCCCAAGGTAGAGCCCTAGGCGCATGTGCCCTCTCACATGCGCCCAAGCCATTAAAGTTGAAAAAGACATAGTTTTCCCAAAGGCCCCAGGCGCATGCGATCCCCCACATGCACCCAGCTCAAAAGAGAAGAAGGTGCAAGTTTAGAGCGAAATGCATCAGGCGCACGTGCCCTTGCACATGCGCCCACACCTAGTAGCAATTCCCCACATGCAATCTGTGGAAGAAAAGGAGTCAAATGGAGGATTTGAACACATGGTGTTGAACCTCCAATTTATACATTGCATTGCCCAGTACATCACATTATATGCACGGTTTTCATGCTCAAAAGGCCTATCTAATGCATGTTTTGTGATTTCAGGGATGAGAGCGGACTTCACCAAATTGGAGACTAAAAAGGGCCATTTGAAGCCATTGGATGAAGAAGAAAGAAGGACCAAAGAAAGTAGAAAGAGAGGAGAAGAAAGGAAGAAAGAATAAAAAAGGAGAAAGCAGAAACAGAGGCCAAGACCGGTCATGCGACCGGTCGTCCATTGCCAGGACCGGTCGTCCGACTAGTCCGATTATGCACAGAAGGAAAAATTTCAGAGAAGGTCACTGGACCATTCACGACCGGTCGTCCGATGCCCAGACCGGTCGTGCGACCGGTCCTTCAATTAAATTTTAAAGACAGTATTTTGGAAAAACTCACTGGACCATTTTTCGACGTTTTGCGACCGGTCGTGCGACCGGTCGTCTGCGTAATAAAGCTTCTCCGTGAAGCTCCGAGATTTTCTGCGCAGTGCGTAACCTTGCGCAATTTCTAGATGTTTCCGACGCAAGGGGCTTCTACACTATAAAAGGACACCTAGGGGCTCTTCCTAGGTCATCATAGAAGCCAAGGAAGGTCGTGGGAGAGGACGGAAGTTGTCGTGGAGGGTCAACAACCCTCCAATTTCTGATTTTTTCTAGTTTTTATGCTTTCTTATTTGAGTTCTAGTTGTAGTATGACAATGCTCGGCTAGAATCTCTCAGCTAAGGCTGAGAGGTGAAGCTTGTAGCTTATTTCATGTTTTATTCAGTTTAAATCAAGTAATTTCAATTCAAGTTTGGATTTTTATTTATTTTAGTCCCTTAAGTTGGTAGTTTGAGATGTTTTATGAGAGTTCATGTGCTCCGGACATGAATTCCTTGCAATTCTCTGAGATTATCATATGATGCTTGTTTAGATTCGAATTATAGTAATCCTTGAGCAGGCCATAGTCCATAGGCATGGCTGTTACTCCGAAGGCTATGATTTTGAATTCTACATTGATTGAATGGGACTAGAACGTGGAAGTTCAGCTTGAATGGAATTGAATGTGTTTGAATGCTTTATTTTCCAACTAGATGAGAGATAGGACTTCTTGTGATCTATACTTGAATTGATTGAATTGACATGGGATTGCTACAAGTGGATCCTTGAATGCCTTAGTACCTTAAATTACTGGTTTACATTAAGTTACTGTTTTAGTTTAATTACTCAATTGAATTCAAATATCTATTGCAAACTAAGTTGCTGGAATAGTTTAAAAGTTGTTTCTAATTCCCTGTGGATCGACCTCGGTCTTACCGAGTTTTATTACTACATCGCAGCCTTACACTTGAGGCGAGCGAACAAGTTTTTGGCGCCATTGCCGGGGATTTTAGATAACGGTTTTCAAATTGTTTTAGTGGCTGTAGAAGTAGAAGTAGATAGGTTTTCTGATTTTTTTCTAGAACTAACAAATTGTTTCATTTTGTAGGATTTCTTCTCTAGTTAAAAGCGCATCAGGTGATACCTTTCTAACTTAGCTTTTTACAGATTTTCTATTTTCAGATTAATTTCAGATTTCTAGGATTTAGGACTAGTTTAGTTTTTGTTGAGTGGTTTATGTCCCGTTGGGAACGTAACCACTCAAATCGTCTCCAATCTGAAGGTTGTTTAGTTGGACCATTGTCAGTTCATAGACGAGTCCGAAATTACCAAGAGCATTGTGAAAGTTTGGGGAGTATGGATCAAACACTTTTAAGGAATCATCCCCCCTACTCCAACTACAAACGCAAATTAAGGAGTAGGAGAGAATGTGGTACATAATGTTCCTCCACTGAGATCATTGCGGGATTACCTACAACCAGCCCATGCAATTACACCCTCTTGTGTGGTTCTACCACCAAACGGGGGAAACATTGACATAAAGACGGGTGTAATTCAACTCTTACCAAAGTTCCATGGGCTAGACTCTGACCGCCCATATCTACACTTGAAAGAATTTGAAGAAGTGGTGGCTACCTTGTAGTACGCCAATATTTCAGAAGATACCATTAGACTTAAACTTTTTCCCTTTTCATTGAAAGAAAGAGCCAAAGATTGGCTTCACTCTCTTAGACCACATTCGATTGGGTCATGGATTGAGATGACCCGGGAATTCTTGAAAAAGTTCTTCCCGGCTCATAAAACGAACACCCTTCGAAGAGCCATAATGAATTTCTCGGCTAAAGAGGGTGAATCTTTTTTTCAATGTTGGGAGAGATTTAAGGACCTCCTACTTGCTTGCCCACATCATGGCTATGAGAGTTGGCGAATTATAAATTTTTTCAATGATGGATTAAGTTCCAATATGCTCCAATTTGTAGAGATGATGTGCAATGGCGAGTTTATGAGTAAAAATCCAGATGAGGCTTGGAGTTACTTGGACATGTTGGCTGAAAATGCCCAATCTTGGGATACCTCGGATAAACCCAATAACCCCAAGCCTATTCAAGAGAAAGGAGGGATCTATATCCTTAAGTAGGAAGACGACGTGAATGCAAGGATAGCCAACCTCACAAGGAAGGTTGAAGCCATGGAACTTAGTAAAAGTGGAGTTCCAAAGTCCAATGAAGCTATTGAAACCATATGTGGGATTTGCCTCACCGATTTACATGCTACGCAAGATTGTCCCACAATTCCTGCATTTCAAGAGGTATTACATGAACATGTAAATGCCACATATGGGTATCAACAGCCCTTCAATGGACTGGTGGGTAATACGTACAATGACAGTTGGAAGAACCACCCAAATTTCAGTTGGAAGAATGCTCCTACGGGCAATCCTACCAACTCTCAAAGAGGGCCACCCATGCAAAATATGGCCCCACCTCAGTTCTCAATGGAGGATACCTTGAAAGCGTTTATACAAGGGCAAACACAAATCAATCAAACAAATCAGCAAATGTTCCAAGAGCTTAAAGTCTCGGTTGATGAGATTAAAGGACGCTTGAATGCTAGGGAAGGGACCTTTCCGGCCTAACCTCAGCCCAATCCAAAGCAAGTACATGAAGTGAGCATTCCTAATCCTTCCAACCAACACATGGAGCAAGCCAAATCCATCACCACTCTTAGAAGTGGTAAACAAATTGACAAATCCATTCCGGTGAAGGCCGACAAGCCTAATGATCCGGTAAATTCTGAGGATGAGGATGGATCTAACTTAGCCCCACAAGAACCGGAACACATTTACAAGCCCGTAGCACCATTCCCTCAAGAGTGGTTGCCCCAAAATCTCTTCCAAACTCTCATGATATTTTAGAGATTTTTAGACAAGTCAAGATTAATATCCCTTTGCTTGATGCCATTAAATAAATCCCCTCTTATGCCAAGTTTCTAAAGGACCTATGCACAACGAAACGCAAATATAATGTGCAGCAAAATGCCTTCTTAACTGAGCAAGTGAGTGCCATTCTCACTCAAAAGACCCCTCCAAAATTCAAAGATCCCGGTAGTCCCACCGTCTCATGTATCATTGGAGACTATCGGATTGAGCGTGCCTTGTTAGATTTGGGAGCGAGTGTGAACTTGATCCCATACTCCGTATATGAGCAATTGGGTCTTGGTGAATTAAAACCCACCAAAACCACGTTGCAACTCGCCTGATAGATCTATCCGTGTACCGAGGGGGATAGTTGAGGATGTTCTAGTTCAAGTTGACAAATTCTACTACCCGGTAGATTTTATCGTCTTGGACACACAACCGATTTTAAATGTTAGCACTCAAATACCGGTGATATTAGGCCGCCCATTCCTTGCCACATCAAACGCAATCATCAATTGCCGGAATGGGGTGATGCAACTATCCTTTGGAAACATGACATTAGAGGTGAATGTGTTTCACTTGGGCAAAAGGCATAGGAATGATGATGATATCCACGAGGTTGATTTGATTGATTCAATCGTGGAAGAGGAGTTCGCTTTAAGGCAGAATTTTGATCCTCTAGATGTTGTTAGCTTTGATCCCTTTGAGGATTGGGACGACAATGATGGTCCCCATGAGGTAAACATGATAGAATCCATGGATGATGGGGGGTTTTCCCAACATGATCTACTTGAAAGTTTGGAGACATATTTGACACATTCTAAGGATAAATCTAATTCTCATTTTCTTAAGACCTTGAAAGTGTTAATTTCTGAAAATTCAATTGACAAGTCACCAATTTCTGATTTACACAAATTTGCTGTGCAGGATTTGGAAGAGTTGGTGCTTGATCTGCCTACAGAGAGGCCAATTTTTTAAAGTGTAGAGGTTGAGGACCCACTCCAACCTACATAAAATTTTGAGAAGGAGGAAGACATAAAGGGTCCAAATCTGAAAATTACCTTCGATGAGGTCTCTTATACACTTGAGAAGTGCCTAACATATTTGAGGATTGGGATGATCTCATGATTCAGGATATTGTACATGCTTTAAGAGAGACCTCCCCGATGCCTAAAAAGGTTCCTTCCATAGAGCACCAAACTGAAAATTTAATTGTGGAAGCACCAGTGATATCTGATTTTGTGGAGATCATATCGACTTGTGAAGAAGAAATACAAGTCTCCACATCTCTTCGGTTTGTTCAAACCGAAGAACACTTCTGGGATGATCCTTATTTGAATAATTTTTGCCCAGACAAGAAGGAAAGGAGATTCATATTCAATGATTTCCAACCAATGCAATTCTCTTTTCCTAGTACATGTGACAATTTTGTTGAAAAACCCGCTGAAATTTTTCAGCTGGATTTTCAATGGGTTAGAATGATCAATGTCACCAATGTACCTTCCAAAGCAGGATGGTGGTTAGTTCTGCTGAAAAATTTGTTACACCACTTGATGATCCTGCTCAACTTTGTCCTTTTGGATGTTATACTGATAATTGATCTCCTAGTTTGATGGAGATCCTCTTTTTAAAAAGGGACGGGTTAGTTATTTTTATTGCTTTCCGTAGATTAGGTTTAGTTTATCTAGTTTTACTGTTTTAGTAGGATTTAGTTATTGGAGTTGCAGACTTCCATGATCGCTCTCTCAGGTAATATTGTTCTCACTCTCGCATATTTTACCATTACTCTCATGTTCTTGCTCATTGCATATCTTTTTACATTGAGGACAATGCAAGATTTGGTTGGGGGGTGAGATGAGATCCTTCATCTAGCATGATGCAACATTTCGAGCCTCATATGCGCAAATTTTTTTCGAATTTTCTAAAAGTTCAAAACTCTTTTAGAAATCCTTATTTCTATGGATTCGAGATGATATGAGTATGAGAAGAGGAGATACAAAGTGTGTGATGTTGTAAGTCTTAAATTTCTCCCAACATAATGGTTTTATATGCTATTTCCCCTATTGTTGTGATTGATAGAAAATTTGAACACTTTTTACACCTAGTTCACATTACACGATTTTCCTGAGTTGAACGGTTTATGTGATTTGTGGATTAGCTAGACTTTGATTTAAAGGTGTTGAGAAACCAAGCCGGGGTATTTTGTCCATCCTTGTCCATGGGAAAATAACGAAAGATGTGGATTTTTAAAAATCCTATCTAAATTAAAAGAAAAAGGAAAAGAAAGGATGAAATCGGGAATGAAGGAAAAATGGTGGAAAATTCCGAAAAGGGCTACCTATTACCATTCGGGGGATGGTCTACCCGTAACCAAAGCCGGAAATGGGACGTAGTGTGAAAGCCATCGGAAGGACGGTAAGACAAATCCTGTCATAGGCTTGTTGTTACTCTGTGCACCTTGAGATCTACAGTTTAGTTGATCTATGAAGAATACAAACCCAGAAACTCATGAGATGAACTTTCACTATGCACACTGGGTTGAAATTGTTCGAGTTCTTCTATTTATCAATCAATCAGCGGGAATTTCATGTAGAAACTTCTTATGCTGTGAGAGTTTAAGTTTGCAATTTCTATCACCTAGTTTCTCAAAATTTTATACTTGTGTGTCTTGGAATGGATAGAAACATGGTTTCTGAAAGAGAGTTGGGTTTGGAGGTTTGAACTTATTCACGCATGTTTTGCTCGGGACTAGCGAAAGGCTGGTTGGGGGGTGTGTTGAACCTCCAATTTATACATTGCATTGCCCAGTACATCACATTATATGCACGGTTTTCATGCTCAAAAGGCCTATCTAATGCATGTTTTGTGATTTCAGGGATGAGAGCGGACTTCACCAAATTGGAGACTAAAAAGGGCCATTTGAAGCCATTGGATGAAGAAGAAAGAAGGACCAAAGAAAGTAGAAAGAGAGGAGAAGAAAGGAAGAAAGAAGCAAAAAGGAGAAAGCAGAAACAGAGGCCAAGACCAGTCGTGTGACCGGTTGTCCATCGCCAGGACCGGTCGTCCGACCGGTCCGATTATGCACAGAAGGAAAAATTTCAGAGAAGGTCACTAGACCATTAACGACCGGTCGTCCGATGCCCAGACCGGTTGTGCGACCGGTCCTTCAATTAAATTTTAAAGACAGTATTTTGGAAAAACTCACTGGACCATTTTTTGACATTTTGCGACCGGTCGTCTGCGTAATAAAGCTTCTCCATGAAGCTCCGAGATTTTCTGCACAGTGCGTAACCTTGCGCAATTTCTGGATGTTTCCGACGCAAGGGGCTTCCACACTATAAAAGGACACCTAGGGGCTCTTCCTAGGTCATCATAGAAGCTAAGAAGGTCGTGGGAGAGGACGGAAGTTGTCGTGGAGCATCAGCAACCCTCCAATTTCTGATTTTTCTAGTTTTTATGCTTTCTTAATTGAGTTCTAGTTGTAGTATGACAATGCTCGGCTAGAATCTCTCAGCTAAGGCTGAGAGGTGAAGCTTGTAGCTTATTTCATGTTTGATTCAGTTTAAATCAAGTAATTTCAATTCAAGTTTGGATTTTTATTTATTTTAGTCCCTTAAATTGGTAGTTTGAGATGTTTTATGAGAGTTCATGTGCTCCGGACATGAATTCCTTGCAATTCTCTGAGATTATCATATGATGCTTATTGAGATTTGAATTATAGTAATCCTTGAGCAGGCCATAGTCCATAGGCATGGCTGTTACACCTGAAGGCTATGATTTTGAATTCTACATTGATTGAATGGGACTAGAACATGGAAGTTCAGCTTGAATGGAATTGAATGTGTTTGAATGCTTTATTTTCCAACTAGATGAGAGATAGGACTTTAAATCTAGTTGTGATCTATACTTGAATTGATTGAATTGACATGGGATTGCTACAAGTGGATCCTTGAATGCCTTAGTACCTTAAATTACTGGTTTACATTAAGTTATTGTTTTAGTTTAATTACTCAATTGAATTCTCATATCTATTGTAAACTAAGTTGCTGGAATAGTTTGAAAGTTGTTTCTAATTCCCTGTGGATCGACCTCGGTCTTACCGAGTTTTATTACTACATCGCAGCCTTACACTTGAGGCGAGCGAACACATGGCCTAGCTCACATGCGTCCAGACCCTAAGGAAGTCCCACACTAAGCGTATGAAATTCCTCACATGCAACTAGAGTGATTCCACATGCGCCAGGGGACTAAAGCTCCATACATAAAAATAGTTGAAAGGACACATGTGCCCATAGAGGGGCAACATGCGCCCACTCCCTCATGAGGAACTCTCTCACCTTAGAAACTTTTACTTTTCTTAACTCGGAAATGTTCAAATGACTCAGTGAGTCCCCTATTTATACTTGAGCCTGAGACCGATGCACCACACTGGCGTGACGTAAGTATCCATCGCAGTGCACTGGGGGGGGGGCACTTGTTGGGGCTCAAAATCTCACCCATGTCATGATAAATCAATGCATGACGGTCAATCTACGAAGATCCGGATCGATCACAATCTTGGGAAACAGCCGAAAAATGCGATCGGATGCCAGTGCAACCTTAACCCGCACAGTTGTGACCAAAATATTTCAGAATAGAACTAGACATGCGTATTGTAGCCAAATGATCCAGAATGCCTTAAAACCCTTAACCTGTAAGTTTCAAAGTCGTACGGCTTGTATTATTACCTGTGCGCTTCCAAATGCGTTTTGCCCTGATTGGATCTGACTCTAGGGGCCCAGAAGCCTATAAATGCTATTTCTAAATGGAACTAGACATGTGTATTATCACCAAATGATCTGAAATATCCAGAAACCCTTAAGTACCAAGTTTATACATTACCTGCCGCGTATTATTACATACGCGCTTCTAAATGCGTTTTGCCCTGATTGGATCCAACTGCAGAAGCCCGGAAGCCCATAAATGCTATTTCTGAAGGGAACTAGACATTTGTATTGCTTTCAAATGATCCAAAATATCCAAAAACCCTTAAGTACTAATTTTGAACATCGCGCGACATGTATTATTACCTGCGCGCTTTCAAATGTGTTTTGCCCTGATTGGATACGACTGTAGGGGCCCGGAAGGGTATAAATGCTATTTCTGGAGGGAATTGGACATGTGTATTACCGCCAAATGATCTGAAATGTCAAAAAACCCTTAACTCCTGAATTTGAATGCCATACGATGTATACTTTTACCTACGCGCACCGAAGTGCATTTTGCCCCTATTTGGAGCCGATCAGGAGGGTCCAAATTGGGAAGGAACTACCAAAATTCATAGTAGTTGACCATCCATACCCCACCTCGTCTATTTCACAGCCAGATGAGAGGCTAAAAGTGCTTTGGTGTTAGTGACTTTAGTCTCCGAAAAGGTACTTGTCCTCTAGACAGTCAGAGCCTGAAATTCGAAAAATATTCCAAGTGTTGGGGTATGCATACACCACCAAGGGGACATGTGCATGCTATGAGGAGACATGTGCCCATATCCATGCAACATGTGCATGGGATCACTTCTCTCCCTCTTTCAAAATTCCAAAATTGAAAATTTTGAAAAATATGCTAATTGTGGCAACATGCGCCCACCATAGGGAGCACATGCGTCCACACTAAGGGCACATGCGCCCACTGCATGGGCACATGCACATGGCTCCTCTCTAAAAACACATGTGCTCAGCAGATTTTCATTTTTTGGTGGACCGGGGACCCGATTAACCTGCTATAAATACCCCACTCGCCTTCTGAGAGAGGGACTTCTTTATAATCAAGAGGACGCTAAAGTGCTGCAAGAGGTAGAATCCTCACTGGAATACCTTGCCAGAATTCTCTCCGGAGAGGGTAACATGCACCCACTACCCTTGCTGGAATCCCTCACCGAAAAGGATTACATGCGCTCATCTTTTTATAATCCCACAAAATCCTAAAAAATAGCTAAGGAGTGGATTTTTCCACTTTGTGAGAGGCACATGCGCCCAAGGGAAGGAATTTCCCCAAGTCACCAAGTGACATGCACTTGGAAGAGAACCCCTTTTTCTCTCTCTTCATTTTCTCTCTCACATGCGCCCACCAGCTTTGGGAGAGGAACTTCCCCAAGGAACATGCGCCCACCACCTCCTGAAGGTGGGAAAATTTACAAGTGGCAAAGCCACATGTGCCTACCATGATAGTCCAAGCGCATGTGTCATAGCACATGCACCTGGAAGGGAGATCTTTCCTCTCTCTCCTCACTCGATTTGCAACATGCGCTTGGGATGTGACCACATGCGCCCACCTCAAGCCACATGCACCCACCATTCCACCCAGATGCGCTTGGATGCTGATGAGGACTTGAAATTTTCCATGGTGTGGCCTGCCTTCGATTTGGCCCGCCTTCCGATCAAACCGACTCTCCTGGACACACAACAGTAATATTTATCCATCCCCCGGATCGAATTCCCCAACGGTCGATGTTAAATGGCCCAAATCACTGATTTGATAAAGAATGACCAACACTTAGCCAAATTTGAAAACCCGCAAATCCTTCCGAAAGAGCAGGAAATGGCCGAAATCAAAGAAGAATCGGATGAAATTTGACCGACCCCGATAGAGAGACTTCTCTTCTCCACCACATGATATATCATAATGATGCACCGCAATAAGGTTATCTGATCTCAGGATCCTCGAATACCCTAATTAAGGGGTAAATAGGCCCAGTACTTAGTCATTTTCAGCCCTTGGGAAGTGCCTTGATTGGCTTGGAAATCGATTGACGTCAAATGAAACGAAATGCGATCGCACTGATGTCAACGTGTATCCAGCATCATTACGATCTTTGTGGACATAATCCATCACTGTTCGAGGGTGATCGCTACTAGTATTCACTGAATACCCTGATCAGACTATAAACAAGTCCAGTACTTAGTCATTTTCAGCCCTGGGAAGTGCCCTGTTGGCTCGAAAATCAACTAATGCCAAGTAAAACCAACCGCGATCTCAAAGACGCGAAGGCAAAGCTAATGTCCTCATACTATAAAACAGCTGAGTCTAACATTTACAGGGCATCGATCCCTATTGTTTATCAGAAATTGGTATAAATGGGTGTTTATCGAACCTGATACTTAACCACTCATAAGCATCAGAAATGGCTAATCCAATCCATCGAACTTAAACTTCTGGATAAAATATGGCTTGACACAGCTTCTCCCAACAAACCTAATCATTCGAAATGTTGATTATTAACAATGATGTGGTTGAAATAAAGATGTGCATAAAGTAGATTAACCAAATCAAATGCATAATTCATTTGATAAATTAAACATCAAGCATAAGTACAATCTTTTCTCAAGCATGTAATCAAGTATATTTATTTTGTGTTCATTTGCACCCATTACATGAATTTTATTCATCCCGGATCGAGACACGAAACTAAATCAAAGAGACTATGGTTGTCATCGAAAGTCATAATCAAAGAGTTCCAAATTATTTGATATACTTCATTATGAACTACCATCGCTAAGACCAGTTGATGTACATCCCATCTAAAGTGGGATCCGTTAGTTGAGAAGCTAAGGTAATAGTGGTGTCTCTTCTTGAAAGTCACTCACCGATAGAAACGGTCAGTGACACTGTGTTATACCACCCAATAGCTATAGATGTGTCTTCAAGTAGTCAACCGTCCATAGAGACGGTCAATGACACTATGTCGTATCATTTGGTAGCTATAATGCGTCTTCCTGAAAGTCACTCATTGACAGAAATGGTCAGTGACACTGTCTTGTACCATTTAGCAGTTATGATGTATCCTAAAAGTCACTCATCGATAGAAATAGTCAGTGACACTGTGTTATATCATATGACAGCCGTGATATGCCTTTTGGTGGTCACCCATTCGCAGTAACGAATACTGACACTAGTTATGCACGGCAACCATGACATGTCTTCTTGAAAGTCACTCACCAACAGAAATGGTCAGTGACACTAGTTGCACTATATGGAAACCATGACATGTCTTCCTTAAAGTCACTCACCAACAGAAATGGTCAGTGACACTGGTTACACTATATGGAAACCATGGCGTGTCTTCCTGAAAGTCACTCACCAACAGAAATGGTCAGTGGCACTGGTTGCACTACTTGGGAATCGTGGCATATATCCTGAAAGTCACTTGACGACAGAAACGATCAGTGATATTGTAATACATGACTCGGTTAAAATCATGGTTGCTTCCCAACTAGGAATACCCAAAAGAACATGGGATGTACATTTAACTGGTCTTAGCGATGACTTAGTTCATAAGAAATCTGAAACTTGGTCCCTACGACTGTGAACTCAAGACCATAGTCCATGATGATCTAGATTACTTGCTTGATCTATTCGGGCTTCCTCCCTAATACTCCACCCATTATATAACTGCATTCATAGTGGACTCTTGTCGCTTTGTGTAGTGGTTTTCTCCCGTAAGGTTTTCCACGTAAAAATCTTTGTGTTGTTTGTAATTTGTTTCATTTACATTCATACTCTCTTAATGCTCTATTTAACTTATCTATGATGCATCCATTCATTTGCTTTTGCCTTCTAATCAAGGGTGATTATCCATTAATGTAATTAAGGGTTCATGACCAGTTCACAGCCTGGAATGTAAAAGATCTCGAAATCTTTAGAATAAAATTTACCTTGCGATGCTTTCTCGTGTATACTTTGTGATTGCTTGTGATTATCTATGAATGTCTCTATACTCAGAATTTCCCAGAATAACGAAACACATGAAAAACTGCCAATGAGCATTTTTCTAGTTTTAACTACTAATAAGAGAACTTGTGACAAAGATAGAATAATATGAGGACGTTGCGCTTCGCGTAGACTTTCTATGAGATATTTTCTTCTGATTCGATTGGTTTGATAGGAATAAAATGAGTCAGTTGATGATTCATGGAGTCGATTCTTTGACATTCTTTGACCATGGTACCTATCATTAAGAGAAGTTATACGAACTTTTTATATTCATATGTGCAACAACATGATGTGAGTGAATGTGTGAGTGAGTATGAAATATAGCATATAGATGAAATAGATACATGAACGAACATAAGTAATATCCCTATTGTTAAAACTAGAAAAAATGCTCGTCAGTAGTTTGTCTTATGTTTCATTGTTCTGGGGAATTCTGAGTATAGAGACATTCATAGAAAATCATAAGTAATCACAAAGTGTACACAAGAGAGAAGATATCGCAAGGTGAATTTTATTCCATAGATTCTGATATCTTTTACATTCCAGGCTATTATGCTTGTCACGAGCCTTTAATTACATCAATGGTTGATCACCCTTGATTAGAAAGCAAAAGACTAATCCACTAGGGATTATGGTCTTGAGTTCATGGTCGTATAGACCTATTTATTTTCTTATTACGGACTGAGCCACATTTTTAGACAAGTTGGATGTCTATGTCCTATTTTCTTTCGGATTGTCCGGGTTGGGGGACTGTCAGGATTTTATCGAGTAGTGCAACTCTGGGCTATTGGACTCTGGAATACATGAGCATCGAATGTTGGCCAGCACGACCCAAGGCCCGCGCCCGTATTTTTATGACGGGTGACCTTAAGAAGGCACTCAGCAACTTCCTGAGCGAGGTTTTAATCGAGTGGTGCAACTCTAGGCCATTGGCCTCTGGAATACAAGAGCATCGAAATGTTGGTCGGCATAACCTAAGGCCCGCACCCGTATTCTTATGACGGGTGACCTTAGGAAAGCACTCCGTAAATGCCTTATCAGCTCAATTGACGGACCCATTGTCAATGGGTAGGGCATTGACTATCTTTTTGTAATGGCAGTCCATAGCATGATGTTTCAAGCTTTGTTAGAACTCTTTTAATTGCAGTTTTTTGTGGTAACCATAATCCATTAGGTCTAGCCTCGGACCTTTATCCGGGATGAATAACTCTATACAGTAAAGTAAATGTGTTTCATCTTGGAGTCCAGTGACTTGTCTTTGAGAACATTCTTTCTTCTGCGAGCTTTCTGATGATCAATTTGAGATTGAATAGGCTGTATTGAGCCAAGATCCTTCGACGATTCAAATTTAATGGATTGGATCAGCTGTTTCTGATGCCTGTAAATGGCTAAGTATCGGGTCCGATAGGTGCCCGTATATGCCAATTTTTTATAAATGATAGGGATCGGTGCCTTGTAGATGTTTAACTCAGCGGTTTTATAGTGTGATTGCATTAGCTTTGCCTTAGCATTTTCGAGATCACGGTTGATTTCATTTGGCATTAGTTGATTTTCGAGCTAACAGGGCACTTCCCAGGGTTGAAAATGACTAAGTAGTGGACATTTTTGCAGTCTGATAGGGGTATTTAGTGAATATCGGTGATGATCATCTTTGAACAGAGATGGATCATGTCCACGAAGATTGCAATGATGTTGGATCCATGTTTACTTCCCCAAGTGTAGGGTTGTGATGTAGTAATAATCTCGGTAAGACTGAGGTCGATCCACAGGGACTTGTGTAGGACTTCACAAAACACTTCCAATGGTCTCTAATTGAGAGCTAACTTGTAAGACCCTGTACCCTGAATTGCCCTCCGTACATTTAGTTTCCGGTACCGGTACGTCCCGGACGGACCAGATTAGCGAGCCTTGATCGTGACCCTGATTTAGTACCGTAACGACCCAAGACCTATACCCCGGCGACCGCGTAAGTGCAGCGATTCCAACGCCACGTGGCACGCCTCATTGCGATACCCGGTGTGGAAGATGCGTACTTTTGTGCAATTCAAGGTGGGCCGCGCAACGCGCATATGGCGTGGGCCCCACTTGCACAAATCCCAACAACATGTCAAATCAATCACCATCACCCTCACCCATACCCCTATCATTACCCTAACCTACACACACCATACCTATTGTTCGCTTCCCCAAGTGTAGGGTTGCGATGTAGTAATAAACTCGGTAAGACCGAGGTCGATCCACAGGGACTTATGTAGGATTTCACAAACACATCCAAAAGTGTCTATTGAAAGCTAATAATCAGATTTTGAATAGAATAATAGTTTTAAACTACTTTGAATGTAAACAATTATAAAAAGGCATTAGGGGGTTCAAGGATCCACTTGTAGCAATCCTTGATGTTCAATTCGCTGTGGTTTTTCATTCTCTCAACTAGAATCGACATTAAGGTCTATCTAGTCGGATGATAGAGCTATTAAACCAAACAATCTATATTATGTAAGTTCTATGCATAAGATTCACTCAATGTAGGCTAAGCTGAGCATGCTCAATTGCATAGGTCATTCCCCTTTCCAAACAGTCCAATTCATAATCATAACCATCCTCAAGTCCTGTCACAAGATAAGGCTAGATCATGATTTGAACTAGATTCAAATCACATGCACAGTCCATACATATTACAGAAAATCAGAAAAGTAGAACTTTGGTAGGAAGTCCCTTCATGAAGATCATAGTACTAGAGCGCACTCCGATTCCTCGGATCATACAGGTCTAGACCGTCACAAACCAATTAAGCAATTAAGTAATTCTCCCAAGCATCCATGAGTGATCATAAGACTAAGAAAAACAACTCAAAAACTTGTATAAACTTCAAACCATAGTTCATAATCATGAATTCCATACTGAAAACCAACTAGCTACGAATTGAAACATCTTGGATCCACTACAAGCTTCACCTCTTAGCCCTAGCTAAGAGGTTTAGCTGCTCATGATCCAAGGAAACATGAAACAACTATAAAAAGCATGAAAACAGCAAAGCAAACTAGAAGGAGTTGTGAAACTCCGAAATCCACTTCCACAGCCTCCACCCTCGCTTAAACCCTTCTAGGATGCTGTTCACTCGCCTCAAGTGTAAGGCTGCGATGTAGTAATAAATCTCGGTAAGACCGAGGTCGATCCACAGGGAAAGAGTAACAGCTTCCTAATTACTCCAGCAACTCAGTTTAATAGAGTAAATTCAATTTCAATGGGATGTTTAATTAAAACAGTAACTTAATGATAAATCAGAGATATAATGTACTAAGGCTTTCAAGGATCCACTTGTAGCAATCCTATGTCAATTCAGTCAATCCAAGTAGAGAACACAACTAGATTTGAAGTCCTATCTCTCATCTAGTTGGAAAGTAAAGCATTCACACACATTCATCCAATTCAAGTTGAACTTCCAAGTTCAAGTCCATTCAATCAATGTAGAATTCAAATTCATAGCCTGCGGAGTAACAGCCATGCCTATGGACTATGGCCTGCTCAAGGATTACTATAATTCGAATCTAAACAAGCAACCTGTGATAATCTCAGAGAATTAAAAGGAATTCATGTCCGGAGCACATAAACTCAGATAAGACATCTCAAACTACCACCTATTGGACTGAAACATAAGAAAAATCAACTTTGAATTGAAAAATACTTAAATCAAACTGAAATTAACATAGAACTGGCTACCAGCTTCACCTCTCAGCCTTAGCTGAGAGGTTTTAGCCGAGCATAGTCATGCTACAACTAAAAACTCAAAAATAAAGCATAAAACTAGAAAAACCCGAAGATAGATGTTGCAGACGCTCCACAGTCGCCTTCAGCCTCCAAACCCACGTTCCTTCTCTTCTCCGATACCTTAGGGAGAGCCCCTAGGTGGCCTTTTATAGCAACAATCCTCCCTTGCGTCGGATTCTGCGAAATCCTACGCCTTGCGTAGTAATTTTCGGAGTCCCGAATTAGAAAGGATTCTTCTTACGCAGGGCCGACCGGTCGTGACCGGTCGGCCTGGCTTTTCAAATACTCCAGAGAGCACAGCCGACCGGTCATGACCGGTCGGTGTGGACTGTCCATTGTTCCAGCGTGCATGCCCGACCGGTCATGACCGGTCGGGCTGATTTACCCTTCATCCAGTGCCTATAGCCGACCGGTCATGACCGGTCGGGCTGATTTTCTGCAATGTGTCCAACCTTCCTGGCCGACCGGTCAAGACCGGTCGGCCTCCTTCCATTTACTTCTTTTATGTGGCTGACCGGTCAGACGACCGGTCAGCCTTGTTTTTCTTCCACTTTTTCTTCTTTTCTTCATTCTCTTTTCTCCCTTTTTCTTCTTCTTTCTTTGGTCCATCCTAGGACTTCATGCAATGTCTTCAAATACATTCTTTTGGCTCCAATTTGATGAAATCCACTCTCATCCCTACAATCACAGAAACACGTGTTAGGTGGGCCTTTAAACCATGAAAATCATGCAAACTATGTAGTGTAATGGGCAATGCAATGTATAAATTGGAGGTTCAACACACTCCCCAACCAGCTTTTTGCTAGTCCCGAGCAAAACATGTGTGAAAATAATTTCAAACCTCCAAATCCAACTCCCCTTCAGAACCCATGATTCTATCCATCCCAAGATGTATAAGTGAAGAATTTGGCAAAATTAGGTGCTAGAAGCTGAACCTTGGACTCTCAAAACATAAGAAGTGTCTACATGTAATTCCCGCTGATTGATTGATAAATAGAAGAACTCGAACAAATTCCACCTAATGTGCATAGTGAAAGATCATCTCATGAGTTCCTGGAATCATCTTCTTCATAGATTAAGTAGACCAAGGATTTTAAGGTGTACAGAGCAACAGCAAGCCTATGACAGGAATTTGCCTTACCGTCCTTCCGACGGCTTTCACACTACGTCCCATTTCCGGCTTTGGTTACGATTCGACCATCCCCCGGTTGGTAATAGGTAGCCCGTTTCGGAATTTTCCACCATTTTTCTTTCCTTCCCGATTTCATCCTTTCTTTCCTTTTTCTTTTAAATTAGATAGGATTTTTTTTTGAAATCCATATCTTCTGTTATTTTCCCATGGACAAGGATGGACAAAATACCCCGGCTTGGCTGCTCAACACCTCTAAACCAAAGTCTAGCTAATCCACAAATCACATAAACCTGTTACTCATGAAAATCGTGTAATGTGAACTTGTTGTAAAGGTGTTCAAATTTTCTATCAATCATAACAATAGGGGAATTAACATATAAAACCATTATGTTGGAAGAAATTCAAGACTACAACATCACACACTTCGTTTCTTCCTTTTTTTTTTCTACTTATAGCCTCAAATGTATAGAAACAAAATTTTCTAAAAGAGTTTGAGATGTTAGAAAATTCGAAAAAATTTTGCCGCATATGAAGCTCGAAATGTTACAATATGCTAGATGAGGGATCTCATCTCACCCCCCAACCAAATCTCGCATTGTCCTCAATGTAAAAAGATAGTCAATAAGCATGAACATGAGAGCAATGGTAAAATATGAGAGAGTGAGAGTAATAGTACCTGAGAGCGCGATCATGGAAGTCTGCAACTCCAACAACTAAATCCTACTGAAACAGTAAAACCAAACTAAACCTACCTATGCTATACCTCCATCAGACTAGGAGATCAATCATCCTGATAGACAGGATCATTCAGGGAGATGGACATGTCCTCTGAATCAAATTTCTCAACAAATGGTTTAAGGCGTTGTCCATTAACTTTGAAACAGTCACCATTTGCTGCATTCTCAATCTCAACAGCCCCATGAGGAAAAACTTCTTTAACAATATATGGGCCGGTCCATCGAGATCGTAATTTTCCTGGAAAAAGATGAAGTCGGGCATTATACAAGAGCATTTTCTGTCCTTCATGGAAAGATTTCCTTAAGATGTGCTTGTCATGAAGGGCCTTCATCTTGCTCTTGTAAATTCTCGAATTCTCATATGCATCGTTCCGGATCTCATCAAGCTCATTTAATTGAAGTTTGCGAAGCGAGCTAGCCTTGTCTATGTCAAAATTTAGGGCCCGAATTGCCCAATAGGCTTTGTGTTCTATCTCCACAGGCAAGTGGCAAGCTTTCCCATAGACAAGTCTATAAGGGGACATTCCAATGGGTGTCTTGTAGGCAGTACGGTGAGCCCAAAGTGCATCATCTAATCGTAGGGACCAATCCTTGCGATCCGGTCTCACCGTCTTTTCTAAAATCTGCTTGATTTCCCTATTGGAGATTTCAGCTTGTCCACTTGTTTGTGGGTGGTATGGGGTACTCACTTTGTGCCTAATACCATATTTCTTCATCAAAGTTTCAAAAGGTCTATTGCAAAAGTGAGAACCACCATCACTAATAATGGCTCGAGGTGTCCCAAATCTAGAAAGTATATTTTCTTTGAGAAACTTGAGAACCGTACGATGATCGTTGGTTCTACATGGGATAGCCTCTATCCATTTAGACACATAGTCTACGGCAAGCAGAATATAGACATGTCCAAAAGATGAGGGGAATGGTCCCATGAAATCGATGCCCCAACAGTCAAAGACTTCAAGATGTTGAATTGGGGTGAGGGGCATCATATTTCGACGGGATAATCCTCCTAACTTCTGGCAGCGCTCGCAATCTTTGCAAAATTCGTGGGTGTCCTTAAATAACGTGGGCCAATAAAAACCACACTGCAGAATTTTTGCAGTTGTTTTCTTGGCTGAAAAATGAGCCCCACATGCTTGATCATGACAAAAGGAGATGACTGAATTGTATTCATCATCGGGGACGCATCTCCTTATAATTTGGTCTGGGCAATATTTAAACAATAGAGGTTCATCCCAGAAAAATCTGCACACTTCCCTTAGAAATTTACGTTTGTCTTGCGCAGTCCAATGAGTCGGCATCGCACCTGTAGAAAGATAATTGGCTATATCAGCGTACCATGGTGGATGCATAGCAACAAAGAGTTGCTCGTCAGGGAATGAGTCCTCAATAGGTGACTCGTCAATGGAATTTAGTAGGACTAGGCGAGATAGATGATCCGCCACCACATTTTCTACCCCCTTCTTATCTTTGATCTCCAAGTCGAATTCTTGAAGGAGTAGGATCCATCTTAGCAAACGGGGCTTAGTATCCTTCTTAGAAAGAAGGTATTTCAGCGCCGCATGATCCGTATAAACAATAACTTTGGATCCTATTAAGTATGGCCTGAATTTGTCCAAGGCAAAGATGACAGCTAGGAGCTCTTTCTCCGTAGTTGAATAATTAACTTGGGCAGGATTCAAGGTCCTACTCGCGTAGTAGATGACATGGGGCTTTTTATCTTTCTTTTGGCCTAACACCGCCCCAATAGCAAAATCGCTCGCATCGCACATCAACTCAAAAGGCATGGACCAATCTGGTGGTTGCATGATAGGAGCGGTTGTCAACATGTCTTTTAGCTTTGAAAAAGCTAATTGACATTCGGCACTCCACTCAAATTGGTTCTCCTTTTGTAGAAGGTTGCATAAAGGCCTTGAGATGTGACTAAAGTCCTTTATAAACCTTCGATAGAAACCGGCGTGTCCAAGGAAGGACCGCACATCACGTATGCTTTTGGGTGGTGGTAGATTGGAAATTATGTCAATTTTCGCCCGGTCTACCTCTATTCCATTGGACGAGATGATGTGTCCAAGGACTATTCCTCTTTGTACCATGAAATGTCATTTTTCCCAGTTTAATACAAGTTGTTTTTCCTCACACCTTATCAAGACCAACTTTAAGTGCTCGAGACACTCATCAAATGTACTACCAAAAACAGAGAAATCATCCATGAACACCTCAAGAAACTCACCCACCATGTCTAAGAAAATACTCAACATGCATCGTTGGAATGTGGCGGGTGCATTACATAACCCGAATGGCATCCTTCGGTAAGCGAAGGTACCAAACGGGCATGTAAATGTGGTTTTCTCTTGGTCTTCCGGAGCTATCTCGATTTGGTTGTATCCGGAATAGCCATCTAGGAAGCAATAATAGGGATGGCCTGCCAACCTCTCCAAAATTTGATCCATAAACGGGAGAGGGAAGTGGTCTTTCCTAGTGACCGTGTTGAGCTTCTTATAATCAATGCACATACGCCAACCGGTTGTCACCCTCGTCGGTATAAGTTCGTTGTTGGCGTTCTCAATGATGGTAATACCGGATTTCTTGGGGACAACTTGGGTAGGACTCACCCATTGGCTATCTGAGATGGGGTAGATAATACCCACATCCAATAGTTTCAACACCTCGGTTTTGACAACCTCCATCATGTTTGGATTTAGCCTTCTTTGAGGTTGTCTAGACGTTTTTGCATTTTCCTCAAGGTGTATACGGTGAGTGCAAACTGAAGGATCTATCCCTTTGAAATCCGCTATTGTCCAACCTATGGCTTCCCGGTGTTCTTTGAGTAGCTCAATCAACTTGAGCTCTTGGTCTTTCTCTAGGTGGGAGGCAATGACAACTGTGAACGTTTCCTCTTGACCCAAATATACGTATTTAAGCTCTGATGGCAGTGGTTTGAGGTCAAGCTTTGGTGGTTTGATGTTAGACGGTAGAGGCCTTGATGTGGTTGGTGGCAATTTTTCAAAGTGGTGCCTCCACCGGCTAGTATCAACTACCGGTCTTTCTATATTTAATGCCTGCACAATCTCACTACTGATGGGATCTTCGGAATCCATGATATGTGCTAAGCATGGCTCCAAGCTTTCTAGTGGTTCAAGTTGGAGGGGTTCTTCTTCTTCAAAAGTTTCGAGCATTTTCACATCGAAGAACTCATCATCATCGACATCCCTATGTCTTTTGCCCAAATGAAACACATTTACCTCTAGTGTCATGTTTCCAAAAGATAGTTGCATCACCCCATTCCGGCAATTGATGATTGCGTTTGATGTGGCAAGGAATGGGCGGCCTAATATCACCGGTATTTGGGTGCTAGCATCCAAAACCGGTTGTGTGTCCAAGACTATAAAATCTACCGGGTAGTAGAATTTGTCAACTTGGACTAGAACATCCTCAACTATCCCCCTCGGTACACGGATAGATCTATCAGCGAGTTGCAATGTGGTTTTGGTGGGTTTTAATTCACCAAGGCCCAATTGCTCATATACCGAGTATGGGATCAAGTTCACACTCGCCCCCAAGTCTAACAAGGCACGTTCAATCCGGTAGTCTCCAATGATACATGAGACTGTGGGACTACCAGGATCTTTGAATTTTGGGGGAGTCTTTTGAGTGAGGATGGCACTAACTTGCTCAGTTAAGAAGGCCTTTTGCTGCACATTATATTTGCGTTTTGTTGTGCATAGGTCTTTTAGAAACTTGGCATAAGAGGGAATTTGTTTGATGGCATCAAGCAAAGGGATATTGATCTTGACTTGTCTGAAAATCTCTAGAATATCTTGAGAATTTGGGAGAGATTTTGGGGCAACCAATCTCGATGGGAATGGTGCTATGGGCTTGTAAATGCGTTCCGGTTGTTGTGGGGCTAAGTTAGATCCATTTTCATCCTCAGAATTTACCGGATCCTTAGGCTCATCGGCCTTCACCGGAATAGTTTTTTCAATTTGTTTACCACTTCTAAGGGTGGTAATGGATTTAGCTTGCTCCATGTTTTGGTTGGAAGGATTAGGGATGCTTACTTCATGTACTTGCTTTCGATTGGGCTGAGGTTGGGCCGGAAAAGTCCCTTCCCTAGCATTCAAGCGTCCCTTGATCTCATCAACCGAGACTTTCAGCTCTTGGAACAATTTCTGATTCGATTCATTTATTTGCGCTTGCCCTTGCATAAATGCTCTCAAGGTATCCTCCAATGAGAATTGAGGTGGGACCATATTTTGCATGGGTGGCCCTCTTTGGGAGTTGGTAGGATTGCCCGTAGGAGCATTCTTCCAACTGAAATTCGGGTGGTTCTTCCAACTCTCATTGTAAGTATTACCTACCGGTCCATTGAAGGGCCGTTGATAACCATATGTGGCATTGGCTGTCTCTTGCAGCACTTCCTTAAATGCAGGAATTGTGGGACAATCTTGCGTAGCGTGTAAGTCGGTGAGACAAATCCCACATGTGGTTTCAACAGCTTCCTTGGACTTGGAAACTCCATTTTTGCTAAGTTCCATGGCCTCAACCTTCCTTGTGAGGTTGGCTATCCTTACCTTTACGTCGTCTTCCTCTTTAAGGACATATATCCCTCCTTTCTCTTGAGTAGGCTTGGGAATCTTGGGTTTATTCGAGGTGTCCCAAGATTGGGCGTTTTCAGCCAACATGTCCAAGTAACTCCAAGCATCATCTGGATTTTTGCTCATAAACTCGCCATTGCACATCATTTCCACAAATTGGCGCATATTAGAACTTAATCCATCATTGAAAAAATTTATAACTCGCCAACTCTCATAGCCATGATGTGGGCAAGCAAGCAGGAGTTCCTTAAACCTTTCCCAACATTGAAAGAATGATTCACCCTCTTTAGCTGATAAATTCATTATGGCCCTTCGAAGAGTGTTTGTTTTATGAGCCGGGAAGAACTTTTTCAAGAATTCCCGGTTCATCTCAACCCATGACCCAATCGAATATGGTCTAAGAGAGTGAAGCCAATCTTTGGCTCTTTCTTTCAAAGTGAAGGGAAAAAGTTTAAGTCTGATTGTATCCCCAGAAACATTGGGATAATGCAAGGTGGCCAACACTTCTTCGAATTCTTGCAAGTGTAAGTATGGGCGGTCAGAGTCTAGCCCATGGAATTTAGGTAAAAGTTGGATTACTCCCGGTTTTATGTCAAGGGTCCCACCGTTAGCTGGTAGAACTATGCAAGAAGGTGTAATTGTACAAGCAGGTTGTAGGTAATCCCGTAGTGATCTCATTGGAGGAACATTATGTACCTCATTCTCTCCTACTCCTTCCTGATTTGCGTTTGTGGTTGGAGTAGGGGGGGGAGGATTCCTTAAGGGTGTTTGATCCATACTTCCCAAACTTTCACAATGCTCTTGAAAATTCCGGACTCATCTATGGACTGACAATGGTCCAACTAAACCACCTTCGGATTGGAGACGATTTGAATGGTTACGTTCCCAACGGGACATAAACCACTCAACCAGAAACTGAAACTACTCCTATTCTAGGAAACTGAAATCTGAAAGAAAATTCTGCAGAAGCTAAGTTAGAAGGGTATCACCTGATGCGCTTGAACTAGAGAAAAAAAAAACTCCTACAAAACAGAAAAACTTGTTAGTTCTAAGAAAATCAAAACGCCTAACTATTTCTACTTCTACAGCCACTGAAATTATTTGAAAACCGTTATCTAAAGTCCCCGGCAGCGGCGCCAAAAACTTGTTCGCTCGCCTCAAGTGTAAGGCTGCGATGTATTAATAAATCTCGGTAAGACCGAGGTCGATCCACAGGGAAAGAGTAACAGCTTCCTAATTACTCCAGCAACTCAGTTTAATAGAGTAAATTCAATTTCAATGGGATGTTTAATTAAAACAGTAACTTAATGATAAATCAGAGATATAATGTACTAAGGCTTTCAAGGATCCACTTGTAGCAATCCTATGTCAATTCAGTCAATCCAAGTAGAGAACACAACTAGATTTGAAGTCCTATCTCTCATCTAGTTGGAAAGTAAAGCATTCACACACATTCATCCAATTCAAGTTGAACTTCCAAGTTCAAGTCCATTCAATCAATGTAGAATTCAAATTCATAGCCTGCGGAGTAACAGCCATGCCTATGGACTATGGCCTGCTCAAGGATTACTATAATTCGAATCTAAACAAGCAACCTATGATAATCTCAGAGAATTAAAAGGAATTCATGTCCGGAGCACATAAACTCAGATAAGACATCTCAAACTACCACCTATTGGACTGAAACATAAGAAAAATCAACTTTGAATTGAAAAATACTTAAATCAAACTGAAATTAACATAGAACTGGCTACCAGCTTCACCTCTCAGCCTTAGCTGAGAGGTTTTAGCCGAGCATAGTCATGCTACAACTAAAAACTCAAAAATAAAGCATAAAACTAGAAAAACCCGAAGATAGATGTTGCAGACGCTCCACAGTCGCCTTCAGCCTCCAAACCCACGTTCCTTCTCTTCTCCGATACCTTAGGGAGAGCCCCTAGGTGGCCTTTTATAGCAACAATCCTCCCTTGCGTCGGATTCTGCGAAATCCTACGCCTTGCGCAGCAATTTTCGGAGTCCCGAATTAGAAAGGATTCTTCTTACGCAGGGTCGACCGGTCGTGACCGGTCGGCCTGGATTTTCAAATACTCCAGAGAGCACAGCCGACCGGTCATGACCGGTCGGTGTGGACTGTCCATTGTTCCAGAGTGCATGCCCGACCGGTCATGACCGGTCGGGCTGATTTACCCTTCATCCAGTGCCTATAGCCGACCGGTCATGACCGGTCGGGCTGATTTTCTGCAATGTGTCCAACCTTCCTGGCCGACAGGTCAAGACCGGTCGGCCTCCTTCCATTTACTTCTTTTATGTGGCTGACCGGTCAGACGACCGGTCAGCCTTGTTTTTCTTCCACTTTTTCTTCTTTTCTTCATTCTCTTTTCTCCCTTTTTCTTCTTCTTTCTTTGGTCCATCCTAGGACTTCATGCAATGTCTTCAAATACATTCTTTTGGCTCCAATTTGATGAAATCCACTCTCATCCCTACAATCACAGAAACACGTGTTAGGTGGGCCTTTAAACCATGAAAATCATGCAAACTATGTAGTGTAATGGGCAATGCAATGTATAAATTGGAGGTACAACAGATGCCCTAGGAACGATCCCTAGGTGTCCTTTTATAGTCTGGAGGCTCCACAACTTTGAAAGAATCGAGAAACTGTGTAAGAGTTACGCAGCACAGAGAAAATCGGGCTGTATTTGGAAGTTTCTAAATTCTTACGCACAGCCGACCGGTCATGACCGGTCGGCCTCATTGGCTGACCACTCCAGCAACCATATCCGACCGGTCATGACCGGTCGGACATCTTCATTAACGTTCCAGCAAGTATGGCCGACCGGTCTTGACCGGTCGGGCTTGTTCATCATTGGTCCAGCAATCATGTCCGACCGGTCATGACCGGTCGGACGTCTTCAGCAACCTCCCAACGTGCATGGCTGACCGGTCAAGACCGGTCGGTAGTCTTCCTTTTTCTTTTCTTCCTTTTCTTTTCTTTCCTTGCTCCTTTCTTTTACTTTCTTTCTTCTTTTCTTCTTTTTTCTTTTCAAATGGTCTTCATCAAAACAGTCCCAAATGAACCCTTTTTATCTTCAATTAGGTGGAACCACTCTCAGTCCTGTAGTCACAAAACATGCATTGGATTAGCCTACAAACCATACAAACCTTGCACAATGAGTGATGAATTTGGGTTAGAATTTGCACAATTAAGAGCTCAACACCTATCCCATTCCTCTCTCACCAAAGTCAACTCCAACCCATTCCTCCCATGTTCTCTCCCATCATCATCATCATTACATCATGCACCCCTCTCTTCCCATACAAGAGCCATACGTAGGGGGGTGGCCTTCTCATATTCTATATTTGCAAGGAGAGAGAAAGAGATTTGAGAGAGAGAGAGAAGAGAAAGAAGAGAGAGAAGTAGAGAGATTTAGAGGGAGATCAAGAGAGAGAAAGAGAGAGTTAGAGAGATTAAAGGAGGAGATTAAGCTTGGAGGACCCCGATCATCATCCGGACCGTCCGATCGGCAATCCAACCGTCCAACCATCATTGTGAGTGCAACTTCCCCCCCCCCCCCCCCCCCCCTTCTTTCTCGTTTATCTTTTATTTTCTTTTCTTGGGCCCACCTTGTGATGGGCAATGAGATGGATGGGTTGGATCATCCATGAATTGGCCCCACCTTCTTGTAATAATAATAATAATAATAATAATTAGTATTATAAAAAAAAAAAAGAATGAAGAGATGGCCGCTGGACAGCCAGCGTCCAGAGGACGCTGCTGCCCAGCAGCGCTGTGGCGAAGCCCCTTTTGGGCGTTGACGTTGGGGCCCACTCGTGGGACCCCCTTTGATGCATGTAGTTGATCCACGCCGTCTGTCTCTTTCTCCAGCCCATTTTATGTCTGGACACCAAAAATGAAGCAGATCCAGATCGCAGGTGGACCACACCATAGGAAAACAGTGGAGATAATGATGTGGACTGCTGAACTTCTTTGGGCCACCTTGATGTTTGTAGGCCCCGTAGCACACCCAATATAGGGTTCTTTGGGTTCCCCAGGAGCTGAATAACCTGATGGACAGATTGGATCTTCACTAAGTGGGCCCCACTTGATATGAACAAAGAAAAAGAAAAAAAAATAAAAATAAAAAAAATAAAAAGACATGGATGCTGGACATCCCAGCGTCAGAGACGCTGGAAACGTCCAGCGTACGCTGGAGGGGTTAGTGGGGTCCCCACTCGTGGGACCCACCTTGATGTTTGTGTTCCATCCACGCCGTCCATCGATTTTCCCAGATCATTTTAGGGTCAGGGCCAAAGATGAAGCCAATCCGAATCTTAAGCGGACCGCACCGCACAAAACAGTGGAAACAATGATGTCTACTGTCAGAAATCATTTGGCCCACCTTAGTGTTTCTAGACCAATTTGCATGCCCAATATTGGGCTTATTGGGTCCCCTATGAGATGGGGAACCTGATGAACGGAGTGGTCAGACCCATGTGGGCCCCACTTGATATAAGTACCATAAAACAAAAAAAAGAAAGAGAAGTAGCAGAGGCAGCATCGCTGACGCTGGTAGTACCAGCGTCCAGGATGCTGGCTCGCGCCGGCTGGTGGCCCACTCGTGGGTCCCACCATGATGTATGTGCTGTATCCACACCGTCCATCCATTTGGGGAGATCATTTTAGGACATGAACCCAAGAATGAGTCAGATCCAAGTCTCAAGGGGGCCCCACCACAGAAAACAGTAGGGACAGTGACCCTACCGTTGAAACCTTCCTACGGCCTACCATGATGTTTATTTGAGATCCAACCTGGTCATAAGCTCACACGTGTGTTGGCTGGGCTGCCCAGCAGGTGGCCCCCTAGTGGGACCCACCTAGAATGTATGCACTTTATCTATTCCGTCCATATGTTTGTCCAGCTCATTTTAGTGGCTGAGCCAAAATTTAAGCATATCCAAACCTCAAGTGGGCCATGCCACAGGAAACAGTGGGAATAATGATTTCCACCGTTGAGACCTTCCCAGGCCCTACAGTGGTGTTTATTTGTCATTCAACCTGTTCATAAGATCACATGTATATGGATGAATGGGAAAATAAAAATATTAGTTTGATTCAAAACTCTTGGGGCCTATTTGGGTGCTACGCTCTGTGGGTCCCACCACGATGTATCTATTTTATGTATGCCGCCCATCTGTTTTTTCCATATTATTTTAGTCCATGGGCCCTCCAAGAAAAGATGAGGTAAATACAAACCTCAAGTGGACCACATTGTAAGAAACAGTGGTCATTGATGCCCGCCTTTGAAACCTTCCTTGGGGTCATTGTAATGTTTAATTTTCCATCCAACCAAAGGCCATGGGGCCCATCTTGGGCTCCCACCTTGATACACCTTGATAGATGTGTTGTATACATTGTTGTCCACCTTGGCCGAGGCGTGGGGCCCAGTTTTGGGTGGGCCACACGTAGAAAATAAGGGTGGTTGAACGCCTACCATTGAAAACTTTACAGGACCCATCTGTTATGTTTATTTGCCATTCTTCCTGTTCATAAGTCACCCAGCCATGGGTGGGGTTCCACACGTGTGGTGTGCGGGCCCCACCATGGTGTTTGATTGCCATCTCACTGTTAATGCACTTTTCCGTGGCATACTAGTGCACCTTGTTTATCAATCACTTACGTCAGTGAGTCTAGAGTCGGTTGAGCCCAAAGAAGACGAAGACCAAAGACTCAAGACGGACCGGCTGCATCAAGGAAGAAGATTCAGGTAAAAGTGATGCCTTGGTGCCTTAACCTCGACCAAAACCTATCCCCTTTGTATCCTTGATGACCTTGACCACATTTAGAACCCTTTAGGCATCATAGATAGGCCCTAGGTGTCACATTTGATCATCCCAACCTAGGACTTCATATACAGGCTGAAGGAAATGGACCACCGAGGTCGGTGGATCCCTTACCGTGCCATCCACTGTGTGATGTTTATGTGTTACATCCACGCCGTCCATTCATTTTGAAAACACATTTTAGAGCATGATTAAAAAAAATGAAGTACATCCAAATCTCAGGTGCACCATAATACAATAAACAATGGTACTCAACTATTAAAAGCTTATAGTGGGTCACAAAAGTTTTGGGTCAAGCTGATATTTGTTTGGTATCTTCATCCAGGTCTTTGTGACCTTTTCAACAAATTGGATGGAAAATAAACATTCCAGTGGTCCCCATGAATTTTTTAATGGTGGGGATTCAATTACTACTATTTCATGTGGTATGGTCAACCTAAGATTTGGATCTTCCTCATTTTTTGGGTAATGCCCTAAAATGAGCTTTCAAAATGCATGGACGGTGTAGATGTAAGGTACATACATCACAGTGGCCCCAAAATTGGGAATCTACCAACCTTAATTACCGGATCCAGGGATCCACCCAAACCGCGCCTGGATAAAAGGCTTGCGTATTGAGTAAACTTTGTGGGGTCCACACCTTGATTGTGGGGCTTACAGTGATATATGTGTCTTAAATCCACACCATCCAACCATTTTGAAATATCATTTTAGGGAATGATACCAAAAATGAAGCTGAGTCAAATATTAGGTGGACCACACCATAGAATATTGTGATTGAATCTCTACACTTGAAAACTTCATGGATTTCACCGGAATGTTTATTTGCCATTATTTTCCATCCAACCTATTTGTAAGGTCACAAACACCTAGATGAATAGACCACAAAAATATCATCTTGATCCAAAGCTTTTGTGGCCCCACAGGAAGTCTTTAATGGTCAATCAGCACTGTTTCCTCTACTATGTCCCATCCGGGACTTAGAATTGCTTCATTTTTTGGAACACGCCCTAAAATGAACTTTCAATATGGATGTATGGCGTGGATGTAGTCACATTCATCAGAGTGGCCCCACGTTCAGGGTTCCCACCCACCAGGATTCGGGTTCTTACCTTTTTTGTATAATGTCCTAAAATTATCTCACAAAGTGGATGGACTGGTTTAGATTTCTTAAAATATCAATTTTGGTATAATGTCCTAATGTCCTAAAATTGTTAATTTTTTTTAAATAATATAATTTTATTTTTCAAAATCACATTTTTTTAATAAACTTGTCAACTTTCAGAATTCAAAATGTCAAATTTTTTTTTATCAAATTTCTCAAAAATTTTCAATATACAAAATCCTATTTTATTTTTAAAAATTGTAATTTTTTTTCAATTTTTTTTCACACTTATAAATTTTATTCTATCTTCGCAGTTTTTTTTTTAAATCTTAATTTTTTAAGAATGACAATTTCTTTTTGGTTCTTTGTAAATCCCGAATTTCTTTTCAAAATCTCGTTATTTTAAATCTTAATTTTTCTTAAACATTATTAGTTTTATTACAATTTTTTTTCAAACTTCTTAATTTTTTCTCAAAATCGCAATTCAATACATAAACACTTTTTTCAAAATGTCAATTGTTTTTTCAACATTTCATTTTCTATCAAATTTCTCAATTTTTTTTACAAAATACAAAATCTAAATTTCTTTTTAAAAATCACAATTTCTATTTTGAAAATATATTTTTTCAAACCGATAAATTTTATTCAAAATTCTTGATTTATGTCAAAATGCCAACTTTTTTTAAATCCTTTTAAATCCTAATTTATGTCAAAATTCTTTCAGATTTTTTGTTCCTTTTTAATTCTAATTATTTTCAAAATTTTGATTTTTTCTACATTTCAATTTTTCTTAAACATTATTAATTTTATTACATTTTTTTCAAACTTATAAATTTTATTCAAGATTAACTCAACATTTTTTCAAAATCACAATTTTTTAAACTTTCCGATGTTCGTTTTCAAAATGCCAATTTTTTGACAATCTAAATTTTTTTATCAAACTATGTCAACATCTTTCAAAATGCAAAACCTCAATCTTCCTCAAAGTCTACATTATTTCAAACTTATACACTTTGTTCAAACGTCTCAGTTTATTTCAAAATGTCAATTTCTTTCAAAATTCTATTTCTTTTTAAAATTTAGAATATTATTTTCAAAATCTCGAATTTTTCCAAATCCCATTTTTTCTTAAATATTGTTAATTTTTATTAAATTTGTCAACTTTTTTTAAAAGTTATTAAAGAAAAAATTTATTTAAAAAGAATTGCGAGATGTATAATTTTCAATTTACGACGGACTACATCCGTCGTTAACTCCAAGAACGTCCGTCGATAAATCCCAACGTTCCGTCTCCGGAAGCAGAATTTTACGACGCAGGAAATCCCCCTTGAATTACATTAATTTACGACGGATTAGATCCGTCGTAATATTAACGACGGACTATATCCGTCGTTAATTTACAGTTATCGACGGATTCTGGTCCGTCGTACAATTTTGTCGATTAAACACGCCAAAGACGGAGGTTGTAGTAGTTAGCGACGGACTGTTTTCGCCTTAACGACGGATATAGTCCGTCGTTAATATTAACGACGGATATAGTCCGTCGTTAAACCAAGCCCTTTTTAACGACGGATCAAGTCCGTCGTTAAACCAAGCGTTTTTGTGTCGTTTTTTTTCGCTGTTTTGCGTAGCGTGTAAGTCGGTGAGACAAATCCCACATGTGGTTTCAACAGCTTCCTTGGACTTGGAAACTCCATTTTTGCTAAGTTCCATGGCCTCAACCTTCCTTGTGAGGTTGGCTATCCTTGCCTTTACGTCGTCTTCCTCTTTAAGGACATATATCCCTCCTTTCTCTTGAGTAGGCTTGGGAATCTTGGGTTTATTCGAGGTGTCCCAAGATTGGGCGTTTTCAGCCAAATGTCCAAGTAACTCCAAGCATCATCTGGATTTTTGCTCATAAACTCGCCATTGCACATCATTTCCACAAATTGGCGCATATTAGAACTTAATCCATCATTGAAAAAATTTATAACTCGCCAACTCTCATAGCCATGATGTGGGCAAGCAAGCAGGAGTTCCTTAAACCTTTCCCAACATTGAAAGAATGATTCACCCTCTTTAGCTGAAAATTCATTATGGCCCTTCGAAGAGTGTTTGTTTTATGAGCCGGGAAGAACTTTTTCAAGAATTCCCGGTTCATCTCAACCCATGACCCAATCGAATATGGTCTAAGAGAGTGAAGCCAATCTTTGGCTCTTTCTTTCAAAGTGAAGGGAAAAAGTTTAAGTCTGATTGTATCCCCAGAAACATTGGGATAATGCAAGGTGGCCAACACTTCTTCGAATTCTTGCAAGTGTAAGTATGGGCGGTCAGAGTCTAGCCCATGGAATTTAGGTAAAAGTTGGATTACTCCCGGTTTTATGTCAAGGGTCCCACCGTTAGCTGGTAGAACTATGCAAGAAGGTGTAATTGTACAGCAGGTTGTAGGTAATCCCGTAGTGATCTCATTGGAGGAACATTATGTACCTCATTCTCTCCTACTCCTTCCTGATTTGCGTTTGTGGTTGGAGTAGGGGGGGGAGGATTCCTTAAGGGTGTTTGATCCATACTTCCCAAACTTTCACAATGCTCTTGAAATTCCGGACTCTCTATGGACTGACAATGGTCCAACTAAACCACCTTCGGATTGGAGACGATTTGAATGGTTACGTTCCCAACGGGACATAAACCACTCAACCAGAAACTGAAACTACTCCTATTCTAGGAAACTGAAATCTGAAAGAAAATTCTGCAGAAGCTAAGTTAGAAGGGTATCACCTGATGCGCTTGAACTAGAGAAAAAAAAAACTCCTACAAAACAGAAAAACTTGTTAGTTCTAAGAAAATCAAAACGCCTAACTATTTCTACTTCTACAGCCACTGAAATTATTTGAAAACCGTTATCTAAAGTCCCCGGCAGCGGCGCCAAAAACTTGTTCGCTCGCCTCAAGTGTAAGGCTGCGATGTATAATAAATCTCGGTAAGACCGAGGTCGATCCACAGGGAAAGAGTAACAGCTTCCTAATTACTCCAGCAACTCAGTTTAATAGAGTAAATTCAATTTCAATGGGATGTTTAATTAAAACAGTAACTTAATGAAAATCAGAGATATAATGTACTAAGGCTTTCAAGGATCCACTTGTAGCAATCCTATGTCAATTCAGTCAATCCAAGTAGAGAACACAACTAGATTTGAAGTCCTATCTCTCATCTAGTTGGAAAGTAAAGCATTCACACACATTCATCCAATTCAAGTTGAACTTCCAAGTTCAAGTCCATTCAATCAATGTAGAATTCAAATTCATAGCCTGCGGAGTAACAGCCATGCCTATGGACTATGGCCTGCTCAAGGATTACTATAATTCGAATCTAAACAAGCAACCTGTGATAATCTCAGAGAATTAAAAGGAATTCATGTCCGGAGCACATAAACTCAGATAAGACATCTCAAACTACCACCTATTGGACTGAAACATAAGAAAAATCAACTTTGAATTGAAAAATACTTAAATCAAACTGAAATTAACATAAAACTGGCTACCAGCTTCACCTCTCAGCCTTAGCTGAGAGGTTTTAGCCGAGCATAGTCATGCTACAACTAAAAACTCAAAAATAAAGCATAAAACTAGAAAAACCCGAAGATAGATGTTGCAGACGCTCCACAGTCGCCTTCAGCCTCCAAACCCACGTTCCTTCTCTTCTCCGATACCTTAGGGAGAGCCCCTAGGTGGCCTTTTATAGCAACAATCCTCCCTTGCGTCGGATTCTGCGAAATCCTACGCCTTGCGCAGCAATTTTCGGAGTCCCGAATTAGAAAGGATTCTTCTTACGCAGGGTCGACCGGTCGTGACCGGTCGGCCTGGATTTTCAAATACTCCAGAGAGCACAGCCGACCGGTCATGACCGGTCGGTGTGGACTGTCCATTGTTCCAGAGTGCATGCCCGACCGGTCATGACCGGTCGGGCTGATTTACCCTTCATCCAGTGCCTATAGCCGACCGGTCATGACCGGTCGGGCTGATTTTCTGCAATGTGTCCAACCTTCCTGGCCGACCGGTCAAGACCGGTCGGCCTCCTTCCATTTACTTCTTTTATGTGGCTGACCGGTCAGACGACCGGTCAGCCTTGTTTTTCTTCCACTTTTTCTTCTTTTCTTCATTCTCTTTTCTCCCTTTTTCTTCTTCTTTCTTTGGTCCATCCTAGGACTTCATGCAATGTCTTCAAATACATTCTTTTGGCTCCAATTTGATGAAATCCACTCTCATCCCTACAATCACAGAAACACGTGTTAGGTGGGCCTTTAAACCATGAAAATCATGCAAACTATGTAGTGTAATGGGCAATGCAATGTATAAATTGGAGGTACAACAGATGCCCTAGGAACGATCCCTAGGTGTCCTTTTATAGTCTGGAGGCTCCACAACTTTGAAAGAATCGAGAAACTGTGTAAGAGTTACGCAGCACAGAGAAAATCGGGCTGTATTTGGAAGTTTCTAAATTCTTACGCACAGCCGACCGGTCATGACCGGTCGGCCTCATTGGCTGACCACTCCAGCAACCATATCCGACCGGTCATGACCGGTCGGACATCTTCATTAACGTTCCAGCAAGTATGGCCGACCGGTCTTGACCGGTCGGGCTTGTTCATCATTGGTCCAGCAATCATGTCCGACCGGTCATGACCGGTCGGACGTCTTCAGCAACCTCCCAACGTGCATGGCTGACCGGTCAAGACCGGTCGGTAGTCTTCCTTTTTCTTTTCTTCCTTTTCTTTTCTTTCCTTGCTCCTTTCTTTTACTTTCTTTCTTCTTTTCTTCTTTTTCTTTTCAAATGGTCTTCATCAAAACAGTCCCAAATGAACCCTTTTTATCTTCAATTAGGTGGAACCACTCTCAGTCCTGTAGTCACAAAACATGCATTGGATTAGCCTACAAACCATACAAACCTTGCACAATGAGTGATGAATTTGGGTTAGAATTTGCACAATTAAGAGCTCAACACCTATCCCATTCCTCTCTCACCAAAGTCAACTCCAACCCATTCCTCCCATGTTCTCTCCCATCATCATCATCATTACATCATGCACCCCTCTCTTCCCATACAAGAGCCATACGTAGGGGGGTGGCCTTCTCATATTCTATATTTGCAAGGAGAGAGAAAGAGATTTGAGAGAGAGAGAAGAGAAAGAAGAGAGAGAAGTAGAGAGATTTAACCACACCACAAAAAGCAATGGGAACAATGATTTTCACCGTTAAAACATTCCTAGGGCCCACCATGATGTTTATTTGCCATCCAAACTGTTCATAAGGTCACATAGACATGGATGAAGCATAAAAACAAATATCAGATTAATCCAAAACTTCTGTGACCACCAAGACGGTTTCAATGGTTGACGTTCAATCTCCCACTGCATTCTGCAGTGTGGTCCACTTGATCATTGGATCTGCCTTATTTTTTTGGTAAACCTTTATAACGATGTCTCCAAATGGACGAACGGTTTGGATATACCACGAACCTCATGGTGGGCCCTACAGAAATTGGTCACTGGAAACGGATTGGCTGGTGCACCCTACACCAGTTATTACAGCTGGTGAAGGGACGTGACGGACGCAGAGCTAGTGGGCAGTCAACGAGCACCGTGTTTGTATTAAACTATTATGAAGATTAAGGCTCTGTGGACCCCACAATGATGTATTTAGTACATCCAAACCGTCCATATATTTAGAGAGATCATTTTAGTGTATGATACCTAAAATGAGTCATATTCAAAACTCAAGTGGACCACACCAATAAATTTATTGTGGGGACAATGATTATCACCGTTAAAACATACCCACGGTCCACCATGATGTTTATTTGTCATCCAAACTGTTCATAAGGTCACACGGACCTGGATGAAGGGTAAAAATAAATATCAGACTGATCCAAAACTTCAGGGACCTCCAAGAAGGTTTCAATGGTTTACGTTCAATCTCCCACTGCTTTCTGCAGTGTGGTCCACTGGATCCTTGGATCTGTCCAATTTTTTGGGTCCAGCCTTAGAATGATTTTAGAACATGGACGGACGGTTTGAATATAACAAGTACCTCATGGTGGGACCTACAGAACTTGATGACGTCACTGCATTAATACATAGAGGTGCGCCCTATGTTCAGAATCCCACCAGATCTTAAATTCCGGGATCTCACCCAAGTCGCGCCCGAGAAAATATTTGCTACACCCACAACTAAGCTACGCTAGCTACACCGCGTGTACCAATGACCCATCATGATGCATTTGTTGTATCCACGCCGTCCATCCATTTACCGAGATCATTTTATGGCATGATACTAAAAATCAGGCAGATTCAAAGCTTAAGTGGACCTAGAATAGAAAATAGAGGGAATTAAACACCAACCATTAAAAAATTCTTGGGGGCCACCTGAGCTTCTGATCTGCCTCATTTTTGGTATCATGCCCTAAAATGATCTCTCCAAATGAATGGACGGAGTGGATATAACACATACATCATGGTGGGGTCATTACTACACCCGCTGTAGCTAGCGTAGCTAACTCGTGGGTGTAGCAAAATTTTTCTCGTCGCGCCAGGCGAGAACGGATTAGGTGAGACCCCGGCCCCACGTAAGAGGGTGCAGCCCTTATCGTGACTTTGTTGTGGGGCCCACCTTGATGTATGTATTATGTATCCATCTCGTCCATCCATTTTTTCACATCATCTTAAGGGGTTATACAAAAAATTAAGCAGATCCAATTATCATGTGAACCATACCATGAGAAACAGTGGTGATTGCCCGTCCCACCATTAAAAACTTCTCAGGGTGCTCCTTAATGTTTATGTAGTGTTTATTTACCATCCAATCTGTGGATAACGTTAAATTAGACTATATTAAGGTAAAAAAACAAATATCAGATTGATCCAAAACTCTTGTGGCCCATTAATGGTCAATCACCACTGTTTCTTATGCTATGGTCCACCTGATAATTGGATATGCATGATATTGTTTTAATGCCCTAAAATTATGTTTATAAACAGTTGGACGGTGTAGATACATAATATATACATCAAGGTGGGCCCCACGGTGAACCTACGTAAGGGCCGCACCGTCTTGCGTGAGTCCGGGGTCGCACCTAATCCGCTCCCGTAACAGGCGCGGATTTCCAGCGAAAGCCTTGCTCTGGAAGTTACTCTGCTGGGAACCGAGGTGGGGCCCACAGTGATTATTTTCATAAATCCACCCCGTCCATCCGTTTTGGGAGCTCATTTTAGGACATGAGAACAAAAATGAACCCGATCCAAGACTCAAGTGGGCCGAAAATGTGAGGATTGAACGTCCACAGTTGAAATATTTGTAGAGCCACAGGTGTTTCGAAACGGGATAATATTTGTGTTTCCTGTTCATCCCAGTAGTAGTGACGTTATGAACGGTATGGATGTCATATAAACATCACTGTCGACCCCAGGGAGGTTTCAATGGTAGTAATTTACCTACCCACCTTTTCCTTTAGTGAGGCCCACTTGAGTCTTGGATCCGGTTCATTTTTGTTTTTATGTACTAAAATGAGCTCCCAAAACGGATGGACGAGGTGGATTTATTGAAAAACATCACTGTAGGCCCCACCTTAGTTCCCAGTGCAGGAACTTCATGCGCAAGGCTTTCGCACGAAATCCACGCCCCCTTTGGAAGGGGCGTGGCTTCGCCGAACCCCGTATCCACCGAGGTCGGTGGATCCCTTACCGTGCCATCCACTGTGTGATGTTTATGTGTTACATCCACGCCGTCCATTCATTTTGAAAACACATTTTAGAGCATGATTAAAAAAAATGAAGTACATCCAAATCTCAGGTGCACCATAATACAATAAACAATGGTACTCAACTATTAAAAGCTTATAGTGGGTCACAAAAGTTTTGGGTCAAGCTGATATTTGTTTGGTATCTTCATCCAGGTCTTTGTGACCTTTTCAACAAATTGGATGGAAAATAAACATTCCAGTGGTCCCCATGAATTTTTTAATGGTGGGGATTCAATTACTACTATTTCATGTGGTATGGTCAACCTAAGATTTGGATCTTCCTCATTTTTTGGGTAATGCCCTAAAATGAGCTTTCAAAATGCATGGACGGTGTAGATGTAAGGTACATACATCACAGTGGCCCCAAAATTGGGAATCTACCAACCTTAATTACCGGATCCAGGGATCCACCCAAACCGCGCCTGGATAAAAGGCTTGCGTATTGAGTAAACTTTGTGGGGTCCACACCTTGATTGTGGGGCTTACAGTGATATATGTGTCTTAAATCCACACCATCCAACCATTTTGAAATATCATTTTAGGGAATGATACCAAAAATGAAGCTGAGTCAAATATTAGGTGGACCACACCATAGAATATTGTGATTGAATCTCTACACTTGAAAACTTCATGGATTTCACCGGAATGTTTATTTGCCATTATTTTCCATCCAACCTATTTGTAAGGTCACAAACACCTAGATGAATAGACCACAAAAATATCATCTTGATCCAAAGCTTTTGTGGCCCCACAGGAAGTCTTTAATGGTCAATCAGCACTGTTTCCTCTACTATGTCCCATCCGGGACTTAGAATTGCTTCATTTTTTGGAACACGCCCTAAAATGAACTTTCAATATGGATGTATGGCGTGGATGTAGTCACATTCATCAGAGTGGCCCCACGTTCAGGGTTCCCACCCACCAGGATTCGGGTTCTTACCTTTTTTGTATAATGTCCTAAAATTATCTCACAAAGTGGATGGACTGGTTTAGATTTCTTAAAATATCAATTTTGGTATAATGTCCTAATGTCCTAAAATTGTTAATTTTTTTTAAATAATATAATTTTATTTTTCAAAATCACATTTTTTTAATAAACTTGTCAACTTTCAGAATTCAAAATGTCAAATTTTTTTTATCAAATTTCTCAAAAATTTTCAATATACAAAATCCTATTTTATTTTTAAAAATTGTAATTTTTTTTCAATTTTTTTTCACACTTATAAATTTTATTCTATCTTCGCAGTTTTTTTTTTTAAATCTTAATTTTTTAAGAATGACAATTTCTTTTTGGTTCTTTGTAAATCCCGAATTTCTTTCAAAATCTCGTTATTTTAAATCTTCATTTTTCTTAAACATTATTAGTTTTATTACAATTTTTTTTCAAACTTCTTAATTTTTTCTCAAAATCGCAATTCAATACATAAACACTTTTTTCAAAATGTCAATTGTTTTTTCAACATTTCATTTTCTATCAAATTTCTCAATTTTTTTTACAAAATACAAAATCTAAATTTCTTTTTAAAAATCACAATTTCTATTTTGAAAATATATTTTTTCAAACCGATAAATTTTATTCAAAATTCTTGATTTATGTCAAAATGCCAACTTTTTTTAAATCCTTTTAAATCCTAATTTATGTCAAAATTCTTTCAGATTTTTGTTCCTTTTTAATTCTAATTATTTTCAAAATTTCGATTTTTTTCTACATTTCAATTTTTCTTAAACATTATTAATTTTATTACATTTTTTTCAAACTTATAAATTTTATTCAAGATTAACTCAACATTTTTTCAAAATCACAATTTTTTAAACTTTCCGATGTTCGTTTTCAAAATGCCAATTTTTTGACAATCTAAAATTTTTTTATCAAACTATGTCAACATCTTTCAAAATGCAAAACCTCAATCTTCCTCAAAGTCTACATTATTTCAAACTTATACACTTTGTTCAAACGTCTCAGTTTATTTCAAAATGTCAATTTCTTTCAAAATTCTATTTCTTTTTAAAATTTAGAATATTATTTTCAAAATCTCGAATTTTTCCAAATCCCATTTTTTCTTAAATATTGTTAATTTTTATTAAATTTGTCAACTTTTTTTAAAAGTTATTAAAGTAAAAATTTATTTAAAACGAATTGCGAGATGTATAATTTTCAATTTACGACGGACTACATCCGTCGTTAACTCCAAGAACGTCCGTCGATAAATCCCAACGTTCCGTCTCCGGAAGCAGAATTTTACGACGCAGGAAATCCCCCTTGAATTACATTAATTTACGACGGATTAGATCCGTCGTAATATTAACGACGGACTATATCCGTCGTTAATTTACAGTTATCGACGGATTCTGGTCCGTCGTACAATTTTGTCGATTAAACACGCCAAAGACGGAGGTTGTAGTAGTTAGCGACGGACTGTTTTCGCCTTAACGACGGATATAGTCCGTCGTTAATATTAACGACGGATATAGTCCGTCGTTAAACCAAGCCCTTTTTAACGACGGATCAAGTCCGTCGTTAAACCAAGCGTTTTTGTGTCGTTTTTTCGCTGTTTTGGCGTAGTGAGACAAATCCCACATGTGGTTTCAACAGCTTCCTTGGACTTGGAAACTCCATTTTTGCTAAGTTCCATGGCCTCAACCTTCCTTGTGAGGTTGGCTATCCTTGCCTTTACGTCGTCTTCCTCTTTAAGGACATATATCCCTCCTTTCTCTTGAGTAGGCTTGGGAATCTTGGGTTTATTCGAGGTGTCCCAAGATTGGGCGTTTTCAGCCAAGATGTCCAAGTAACTCCAAGCATCATCTGGATTTTTGCTCATAAACTCGCCATTGCACATCATTTCCACAAATTGGCGCATATTAGAACTTAATCCATCATTGAAAAAATTTATAACTCGCCAACTCTCATAGCCATGATGTGGGCAAGCAAGCAGGAGTTCCTTAAACCTTTCCCAACATTGAAAGAATGATTCACCCTCTTTAGCTGATAAATTCATTATGGCCCTTCGAAGAGTGTTTGTTTTATGAGCCGGGAAGAACTTTTTCAAGAATTCCCGGTTCATCTCAACCCATGACCCAATCGAATATGGTCTAAGAGAGTGAAGCCAATCTTTGGCTCTTTCTTTCAAAGTGAAGGGAAAAAGTTTAAGTCTGATTGTATCCCCAGAAACATTGGGATAATGCAAGGTGGCCAACACTTCTTCGAATTCTTGCAAGTGTAAGTATGGGCGGTCAGAGTCTAGCCCATGGAATTTAGGTAAAAGTTGGATTACTCCCGGTTTTATGTCAAGGGTCCCACCGTTAGCTGGTAGAACTATGCAAGAAGGTGTAATTGTACAAGCAGGTTGTAGGTAATCCCGTAGTGATCTCATTGGAGGAACATTATGTACCTCATTCTCTCCTACTCCTTCCTGATTTGCGTTTGTGGTTGGAGTAGGGGGGGGAGGATTCCTTAAGGGTGTTTGATCCATACTTCCCAAACTTTCACAATGCTCTTGAAAATTCCGGACTCATCTATGGACTGACAATGGTCCAACTAAACCACCTTCGGATTGGAGACGATTTGAATGGTTACGTTCCCAACGGGACATAAACCACTCAACCAGAAACTGAAACTACTCCTATTCTAGGAAACTGAAATCTGAAAGAAAATTCTGCAGAAGCTAAGTTAGAAGGGTATCACCTGATGCGCTTGAACTAGAGAAAAAAAAAACTCCTACAAAACAGAAAAACTTGTTAGTTCTAAGAAAATCAAAACGCCTAACTATTTCTACTTCTACAGCCACTGAAATTATTTGAAAACCGTTATCTAAAGTCCCCGGCAGCGGCGCCAAAAACTTGTTCGCTCGCCTCAAGTGTAAGGCTGCGATGTATTAATAAATCTCGGTAAGACCGAGGTCGATCCACAGGGAAAGAGTAACAGCTTCCTAATTACTCCAGCAACTCAGTTTAATAGAGTAAATTCAATTTCAATGGGATGTTTAATTAAAACAGTAACTTAATGATAAATCAGAGATATAATGTACTAAGGCTTTCAAGGATCCACTTGTAGCAATCCTATGTCAATTCAGTCAATCCAAGTAGAGAACACAACTAGATTTGAAGTCCTATCTCTCATCTAGTTGGAAAGTAAAGCATTCACACACATTCATCCAATTCAAGTTGAACTTCCAAGTTCAAGTCCATTCAATCAATGTAGAATTCAAATTCATAGCCTGCGGAGTAACAGCCATGCCTATGGACTATGGCCTGCTCAAGGATTACTATAATTCGAATCTAAACAAGCAACCTGTGATAATCTCAGAGAATTAAAAGGAATTCATGTCCGGAGCACATAAACTCAGATAAGACATCTCAAACTACCACCTATTGGACTGAAACATAAGAAAAATCAACTTTGAATTGAAAAATACTTAAATCAAACTGAAATTAACATAAAACTGGCTACCAGCTTCACCTCTCAGCCTTAGCTGAGAGGTTTTAGCCGAGCATAGTCATGCTACAACTAAAAACTCAAAAATAAAGCATAAAACTAGAAAAACCCGAAGATAGATGTTGCAGACGCTCCACAGTCGCCTTCAGCCTCCAAACCCACGTTCCTTCTCTTCTCCGATACCTTAGGGAGAGCCCCTAGGTGGCCTTTTATAGCAACAATCCTCCCTTGCGTCGGATTCTGCGAAATCCTACGCCTTGCGCAGCAATTTTCGGAGTCCCGAATTAGAAAGGATTCTTCTTACGCAGGGTCGACCGGTCGTGACCGGTCGGCCTGGATTTTCAAATACTCCAGAGAGCACAGCCGACCGGTCATGACCGGTCGGTGTGGACTGTCCATTGTTCCAGAGTGCATGCCCGACCGGTCATGACCGGTCGGGCTGATTTACCCTTCATCCAGTGCCTATAGCCGACCGGTCATGACCGGTCGGGCTGATTTTCTGCAATGTGTCCAACCTTCCTGGCCGACCGGTCAAGACCGGTCGGCCTCCTTCCATTTACTTCTTTTATGTGGCTGACCGGTCAGACGACCGGTCAGCCTTGTTTTTCTTCCACTTTTTCTTCTTTTCTTCATTCTCTTTTCTCCCTTTTTCTTCTTCTTTCTTTGGTCCATCCTAGGACTTCATGCAATGTCTTCAAATACATTCTTTTGGCTCCAATTTGATGAAATCCACTCTCATCCCTACAATCACAGAAACACGTGTTAGGTGGGCCTTTAAACCATGAAAATCATGCAAACTATGTAGTGTAATGGGCAATGCAATGTATAAATTGGAGGTACAACAGATGCCCTAGGAACGATCCCTAGGTGTCCTTTTATAGTCTGGAGGCTCCACAACTTTGAAAGAATCGAGAAACTGTGTAAGAGTTACGCAGCACAGAGAAAATCGGGCTGTATTTGGAAGTTTCTAAATTCTTACGCACAGCCGACCGGTCATGACCGGTCGGCCTCATTGGCTGACCACTCCAGCAACCATATCCGACCGGTCATGACCGGTCGGACATCTTCATTAACGTTCCAGCAAGTATGGCCGACCGGTCTTGACCGGTCGGGCTTGTTCATCATTGGTCCAGCAATCATGTCCGACCGGTCATGACCGGTCGGACGTCTTCAGCAACCTCCCAACGTGCATGGCTGACCGGTCAAGACCGGTCGGTAGTCTTCCTTTTTCTTTTCTTCCTTTTCTTTTCTTTCCTTGCTCCTTTCTTTTACTTTCTTTCTTCTTTTCTTCTTTTTCTTTTCAAATGGTCTTCATCAAAACAGTCCCAAATGAACCCTTTTTATCTTCAATTAGGTGGAACCACTCTCAGTCCTGTAGTCACAAAACATGCATTGGATTAGCCTACAAACCATACAAACCTTGCACAATGAGTGATGAATTTGGGTTAGAATTTGCACAATTAAGAGCTCAACACCTATCCCATTCCTCTCTCACCAAAGTCAACTCCAACCCATTCCTCCCATGTTCTCTCCCATCATCATCATCATTACATCATGCACCCCTCTCTTCCCATACAAGAGCCATACGTAGGGGGGTGGCCTTCTCATATTCTATATTTGCAAGGAGAGAGAAAGAGATTTGAGAGAGAGAGAGAAGAGAAAGAAGAGAGAGAAGTAGAGAGATTTAGAGGGAGATCAAGAGAGAGAAAGAGAGAGTTAGAGAGATTAAAGGAGGAGATTAAGCTTGGAGGACCCCGATCATCATCCGGACCGTCCGATCGGCAATCCAACCGTCCAACCATCATTGTGAGTGCAACTTCCCCCCCCCCCCCCCCCTTCTTTCTCGTTTATCTTTTATTTTCTTTTCTTGGGCCCACCTTGTGATGGGCAATGAGATGGATGGGTTGGATCATCCATGAATTGGCCCCACCTTCTTGTAATAATAATAATAATAATAATAATTAGTATTATAAAAAAAAAAAGAATGAAGAGATGGCCGCTGGACAGCTAGCGTCCAGAGGACGCTGCTGCCCAGCAGCGCTGTGGCGAAGCCCCTTTTGGGCGTTGACGTTGGGGCCCACTCGTGGGACCCCCTTTGATGCATGTAGTTGATCCACGCCGTCTGTCTCTTTCTCCAGCCCATTTTATGTCTGGACACCAAAAATGAAGCAGATCCAGATCGCAGGTGGACCACACCATAGGAAAACAGTGGAGATAATGATGTGGACTGCTGAACTTCTTTGGGCCACCTTGATGTTTGTAGGCCCCGTAGCACACCCAATATAGGGTTCTTTGGGTTCCCCAGGAGCTGAATAACCTGATGGACAGATTGGATCTTCACTAAGTGGGCCCCACTTGATATGAACAAAGAAAAAGAAAAAAAAATAAAATAAAATAAAATAAAAAGACATGGATGCTGGACATCCCAGCGTCAGAGACGCTGGAAACGTCCAGCGTACGCTGGAGGGGTTAGTGGGGTCCCCACTCGTGGGACCCACCTTGATGTTTGTGTTCCATCCACGCCGTCCATCGATTTTCCCAGATCATTTTAGGGTCAGGGCCAAAAGATGAAGCCAATCCGAATCTTAAGCGGACCGCACCGCACAAAACAGTGGAAACAATGATGTCTACTGTCAGAAATCATTTGGCCCACCTTAGTGTTTCTAGACCAATTTGCATACCCAATATTGGGCTTATTGGGTCCCCTATGAGATGGGGAACCTGATGAACGGAGTGGTCAGACCCATGTGGGCCCCACTTGATATAAGTACCATAAAACAAAAAAAAGAAAGAGAAGTAGCAGAGGCAGCATCGCTGACGCTGGTAGTACCAGCGTCCAGGATGCTGGCTCGCGCCGGCTGGTGGCCCACTCGTGGGTCCCACCATGATGTATGTGCTGTATCCACACCGTCCATCCATTTGGGGAGATCATTTTAGGACATGAACCCAAGAATGAGTCAGATCCAAGTCTCAAGGGGGCCCCACCACAGAAAACAGTAGGGACAGTGACCCTACCGTTGAAACCTTCCTACGGCCTACCATGATGTTTATTTGAGATCCAACCTGGTCATAAGCTCACACGTGTGTTGGCTGGGCTGCCCAGCAGGTGGCCCCCTAGTGGGACCCACCTAGAATGTATGCACTTTATCTATTCCGTCCATATGTTTGTCCAGCTCATTTTAGTGGCTGAGCCAAAATTTAAGCATATCCAAACCTCAAGTGGGCCATGCCACAGGAAACAGTGGGAATAATGATTTCCACCGTTGAGACCTTCCCAGGCCCTACAGTGGTGTTTATTTGTCATTCAACCTGTTCATAAGATCACATGTATATGGATGAATGGGAAAATAAAAATATTAGTTTGATTCAAAACTCTTGGGGCCTATTTGGGTGCTACGCTCTGTGGGTCCCACCACGATGTATCTATTTTATGTATGCCGCCCATCTGTTTTTTCCATATTATTTTAGTCCATGGGCCCTCCAAGAAAAGATGAGGTAAATACAAACCTCAAGTGGACCACATTGTAAGAAACAGTGGTCATTGATGCCCGCCTTTGAAACCTTCCTTGGGGTCATTGTAATGTTTAATTTTCCATCCAACCAAAGGCCATGGGGCCCATCTTGGGCTCCCACCTTGATACACCTTGATAGATGTGTTGTATACATTGTTGTCCACCTTGGCCGAGGCGTGGGGCCCAGTTTTGGGTGGGCCACACATAGAAAATAAGGGTGGTTGAACGCCTACCATTGAAAACTTTACAGGACCCATCTGTTATGTTTATTTGCCATTCTTCCTGTTCATAAGTCACCCAGCCATGGGTGGGGTTCCACACGTGTGGTGTGCGGGCCCCACCATGGTGTTTGATTGCCATCTCACTGTTAATGCACTTTTCCGTGGCATACTAGTGCACCTTGTTTATCAATCACTTACGTCAGTGAGTCTAGAGTTGGTTGAACCCAAAGAAGACGAAGACCAAAGACTCAAGACGGACCGGCTGCATCAAGGAAGAAGATTCAGGTAAAAGTGATGCCTTGGTGCCTTAACCTCGACCAAAACCTATCCCCTTTGTATCCTTGATGACCTTGACCACATTTAGAACCCTTTAGGCATCATAGATAGGCCCTAGGTGTCACATTTGATCATCCCAACCTAGGACTTCATATACAGGCTGAAGGAAATGGAACTCAGCTTGTTGTAGAGGGGACCCAGGCTGGTCTGACCGGTCAAGACCGGTCGGCCAGTATCCCTGCTACTTTACAAGGCCAGCCGACCGGTCATGACCGGTCGGTCTTCACAAATGAAGGGAAACAGCAAGGTGGGCCGACCGGTCATGACCGGTCGGCCAGTTATTGGCTTCCTGCATTATTCAGCCCTCCAGCAAGAGGGGTCGACCGGTCATGACCGGTCGGCCTGGCATGTTAAGGCAGTCCAGTGAGGGTGGCCGACCGGTCATGACCGGTCGGCCAGTGTATTTGGCCTGCATTATTGAAACCTTCCAGCAGGGGTGTCCGACCGGTCATGACCGGTCGGGACAGGTCGTTTTATGACCGTTTTATGCCCGTTTTCTGACCGTTGGGGCTCTCTTTGCCTACATAAAGAGCTCTGGTTTTGGGCATTGTAAGGAGGGATTTTTGAGGGAGAAAAGCCACCATTGAAGGAGATCATTTGAGGCTTAATTCCTGACCTATGCAAGGCATCTTCCTTGTGCTTTAACACAAGATTAGAGCATTCCAAGCTCATGAAGAAGATGACCTTCATCCCCTCTTGATCTCTAGAGTTAGGAAGCTTCTTGATTAGCAAATCCATGTCCTAAACTCGAAGATGAGATCGTTGTAGGTAAGAGACTCTAGGCAACCCATTCCCACTAAGTTGTAGAGCTCTTAAACCTATCCTCCTAGCACCTTGGGCATTTCAAGGCATCGCATGCAAGGTGTTTGATCGAATGTGGCTGAGGCATTGGCGACGTAACGGCGGCACGATCAAGGGAGCAAAGGGAAGCTGATTGAAGCACGGGAGAGCGGAGATCAAGCAACCCAATCCGGCGCTAAACAAGGGGCTCATCCGACAAGTAGGTTGTCTTATTTGAGAGTCCATTTTAGAGTTTGTTTGTCAACTCGCCTTAGGGACGTTAGCCGTTCCTTGGCCCGTCAGCCGGGCCTAAACTAAGTCTCCAAGGGGGAGCCTCCGACACGGGAGTAAACGTGCGATAAGGTTGAGAGTTAGCCTTTGTCTAAAACTCCGGATACGGTTGAGAGGTGAACCGATAAAACCTCCGTGTAAAGGTTGGGAGGTGAACCTCATTTAAAACCTCCGATAGTGAATGCCGGTGTGCTCAAAGGGGTTGAGTACTTGAACCGGGAGTGGAGTAGACACGTAGTCAAACCACTATACATCCTTGTGTTTGTGATTGTTCTTGAGCACATTCTATCTTTGCATTGTTAGTTTAATTGCTTAATTATGAATGATTGATAGGAATGCATGCTAGGCACTTTATAGGCATCCCCACACAAGATGTACCTTCACTACTTGTGTAGACTTGAGCTCATTGATCCACTCTCATAAGTCTACACAAGATGCATAGGTTAGGAGCTTGATTAGTTGTATCATTTACTTCCTATGCATGCTTAGACTAGGTTTGTTTATTGCTTATCCTCTTGCTAGTCTTTTGATTGGACCCACCAAGGCTTGGAAGCCGAGGTGTTCTTGCTTACAAAGCTTATTTTATTGAATTGCATAAGTAGGCGAAAAGAATTTGAAAAAGGTCCATATCACCCCCTCTAGGTCCTTAGACATATCTCCGAATATCTCTACAAGCGGTAAAACCGCAATTTCAATTGGTATCAGAGCGGGTTCTTCTTTAAGGGCTTAATTGCCTAGAGGTAGATCCTAAAGAGAAACTTGAAAATATGTCTAGAGAGGACTCTTCGTCCGTCACTAAGCCTCGTTTCTTTGATGGGTCAAATTATCCATATTGGAAAGCCCGAATGCGCATCTTCTTGGAATCCATTGATTCGGATGTGAGGGACATGATTGATTATGGATATGAACCCCCAATGGTCACTATTTCTAAGGAAGGTGAGCCGGATGTTCTCAGGCCAAAAGACAAGGCATTATGGACTGATCATGAAAAGGCTCAACGTATTAATAATGCCAAAGGCCTGAATGCCATATTTTGTTCAGTATCGAGAGAAGAATTTGGTCGGATCCAAAACTGCACTACCAGTAAACAAGCATGGGATATTCTTGAAGTTACCCATTAAGGAACAAATGTTGTTAAAAATTCTAAACTCCAGCGCCTCTCCACTCTATTTGAAAATATTACTATGGAGGAGGATGAAACGTTTACTAAATTTTATACCAAACTGAACAAAATCACAAATGATATGTGGGGCTTAAGGGATCCGGTTCCGGAACATAGGCTTTGTAGGAAAATTCTGAGATCTCTTCCGGAACGGTTCTCTTCTAAAGTCACCACCATTGAAGAGTGTAGGGATCTAAACACAATAAAAGTTGACGAACTCATAGGTTCCCTACAAACCTTTGAGCTAGGCTTTAAAGCCCCCTCTAGAAGGAAAAACATCGCTTTCAAGTCCTCTCACAAACATAAGAAAATTAAAAGTGAGTCGGAGGAAGATAGCGATGATGAGGATGATGAGGAAGAGAAATTAAACAAAAAATTCAAGAGATTCCTCAAATTTGATAGAGGGAATAGCCGTGACAAGAAGGACAAGAAGGGTGATAAACGTACAGGAAAATCATCCATACCTTCTTCCGTCCTTTGTTACGGTTGCGATCGTCTCGGCCATATTGCCCCGGAATGTCCGGAAGGGCCTAAACCGAAAGGAAAAAAGGCAATGGCTGCTACTTGGGATGATACGGAGGAGTCCGAATCTGATGATGAGAGCCAACATAAAGATCTTGCTCTCTCGGCCTCCATCACGACCCCTTTACCAGATTATCTAAGAGGGGATCCCAACCGCTATCCCTTCTAGAAGAAGGAAGAGTTCCCAACCCCTCACCTCATGCTACATTTTATGAGGGTGTTGTGAAACTTTGCTACCCTTTGGCTTTTTAATCTCATCATGGTAAGAGAGGGTAGCTAGCTATGCTTTTATTGAAAAATCTGAGGATTTCACCTCATTTATGTGTATATGGGCAAATCAGAGGATTCAAGCCTCATTCGCCCAAATTTTGATGATTTAGCCTTGCTTTTATTGATTCATGTGCTTGCTAGATTGTCATCCTGCTTAGATTAGCTAATCACCTTGAGTTTTATGCTTCATTACATGCTAATCTTTGCTTCATATTGGTCTTGATATACCAAGAGGGGTGGTTGGTTGATTGGGCTATAAGCCCTTTGTGCTTTCATTGCAAATGTATATCCTTGACCAATATTTCATGATTAACTATGCTTAGATAGTTATATCTTATTGTTAATCATGTTTGTTAGCTTGCTCCATGTATTCATGATTCATGCACCCTATACTCTCGCCTTTTAGCATGTACTTAGTTATAACTGCGACACACTATCTCCTCTTACCTTAAACCTCATTGGTATATCATTAAGGGAGAGAGAATAGTTTGTCAATTGCTAACAAAAAGGGGGAGAAAGTTCAAATCCCACCAAAACTAGTTTGCTATGTTTTGTGATGCAGGGATTAACAGGTTGTGGGGGAGCAAACTGAAGAGGAGGGCGTAGTTTAGACATGTCAAGAGTCCTGTAATTTATTCATTATCATTTTAATATCTTGAACATGTAATTTGTTTTGGTAGGTTAAGTTTTTGTAAGTAATTGACAAAGGGGGAGATTGTTAGTGCACTTTTCCGTGGCAAACTACTGCACCTTGTTTGTCAATCACTTACGTCAGTGAGTCTAGAGTCGGTTGAGCCCAAAGAAGACGAAGACCAAAGACTCAAGACGGACCGGCTGCATCAAGGAAGAAGATTCAGGTAAAAGTGATGCCTTGGTGCCTTAACCTCGACCAAAACCTATCCCCTTTGTATCCTTGATGACCTTGACCACATTTAGAACCCTTTAGGCATCATAGATAGGCCCTAGGTGTCACATTTGATCATCCCAACCTAGGACTTCATATACAGGCTGAAGGAAATGGAACTCAGCTTGTTGTAGAGGGGACCCAAGCTGGTCCGACCGGTCAAGACCGGTCGGCCAGTATCCCTGCTGCTTTACAAGGCCAGCCGACCGGTCATGACCGGTCGGTCTTCACAAATGAAGGGAAACAGCAAGGTGGGCCGACCGGTCATGACCGGTCGGCCAGTTATTGGCTTCCTGCATTATTCAGCCCTCCAGCAAGAGGGGTCGACCGGTCATGACCGGTCGGCCTGGCATGTTAAGGCAGTCCAGTGAGGGTGGCCGACCGGTCATGACCGGTCGGCCAGTGTATTTGGCCTGCATTATTGAAACCTTCCAGCAGGGGTGTCCGACCGGTCATGACCGGTCGGGACAGGTCGTTTTATGACCGTTTTATGCCCGTTTTCTGACCGTTGGGGCTCTCTTTGCCTACATAAAGAGCTCCGGTTTTGGGCATTGTAAGGAGGGATTTTTGAGGGAGAAAAGCCACCATTGAAGGAGATCATTTAAGGCTTAATCCCTGACCTATGCAAGGCATCTTCCTTGTGCTTTAACACAAGATTAGAGCATTCCAAGCTCATGAAGAAGATGACCTTCATCCCCTCTTGATCTCTAGAGTTAGGAAGCTTCTTGATTGGCAAATCCATGTCCTAAACTCGAAGATGAGATCGTTGTAGGTAAGAGACTCTAGGCAACCCATTCCCACTAAGTTGTAGAGCTCTTAAACCTATCCTCCTAGCACCTTGGGCATTTCAAGGCATCGCATGCAAGGTGTTTGATCGAATGTGGCTGAGGCATTGGCGACGTAACGGCGGCACGATCAAGGGAGCAAAGGGAAGCTGATTGAAGCACGGGAGAGCGGAGATCAAGCAACCCAATCCGGCGCTAAACAAGGGGCTCATCCGACAAGTAGGTTGTCTTATTTGAGAGTCCATTTTAGAGTTTGTTTGTCAACTCGCCTTAGGGACGTTAGCCGTTCCTTGGCCCGTCAGCCGGGCCTAAACTAAGTCTCCAAGGGGGAGCCTCCGACACGGGAGTAAACGTGCGATAAGGTTGAGAGTTAGCCTTTGTCTAAAACTCCGGATACGGTTGAGAGGTGAACCGATAAAACCTCCGTGTAAAGGTTGAGAGGTGAACCTCATTTAAAACCTCCGATAGTGAATGCCGGTGTGCTCAAAGGGGTTGAGTACTTGAACTGGGAGTGGAGTAGACACGTAGTCAAACCACTATACATCCTTGTGTTTGTGATTGTTCTTGAGCACATTCTATCTTTGCATTGTTAGTTTAATTGCTTAATTATGAATGATTGATAGGAATGCATGCTAGGCACTTTATAGGCATCCCCACACAAGATGTACCTTCACTACTTGTGTAGACTTGAGCTCATTGATCCACTCTCATAAGTCTACACAAGATGCATAGGTTAGGAGCTTGATTAGTTGTATCATTTACTTCCTATGCATGCTTAGACTAGGTTTGTTTATTGCTTATCCTCTTGCTAGTCTTTTGATTGGACCCACCAAGGCTTGGAAGCCGAGGTGTTCTTGCTTACAAAGCTTATTTTATTGAATTGCATAAGTAGGCGAAAAGAATTTGAAAAAGGTCCATATCACCCCCTCTAGGTCCTTAGACATATCTCCGAGTATCTCTACAAGCGGTAAAACCGCAATTTCACTCACTTGATTAGTGGGAAAGCAAAAATATCGGGTTGATCCCAAACTGTTGGGGCCCATTGATGTATGTGGCTTTCCCACTCCTTTGTACGGTTATACCCAACCACGGGTCCACCTTGTTATGCACGTGTTCTATCCACGTCAGCCATTGGCTACTATGGTGCGATATGTATGTTGCCCATTGATTAGGACCGCCTTAACTTGTGCTTGATCCAAACCATCCGAATGAATGGACCCTAGCATGTTATGTACAGGACGGCCTTAGGACCACCTCTGTGTACGTGTTCGAATGACCGCGTTGTCCATCCCGTGGATCCACCTTGATGATTAGTTGTGTAAACCCTTATTGAAAGGTCATCCTTAGAGTTTGCTTGATCCAAGTCACAGGGCTACCTTCTTAAACTCACCCTGTTGAACCGTCTTGTCAATTCACCTTGTTAACTCACCATGTTGACCCGCCTTGTCAACCTGCCTTATTGACTCACCTTGTTGACTCACCATGTTGATTGATCCTGGTAACTCAGCTTGTTGTATACTCATATGACTCACCCCTCCTACCCTTGTACCCAACTATTAAAGACCACCATATCATGTATATCCCATCCACACCGTCCATTTACCTATAGGACGAGTATGGGGCTCATCCTCGACGTTCGTATGTCATCTAGGCCATCCATTATATAGAGCCTATCTTGTAGTATGAGGTTAGTCCTGTCGTCCCTTTTTGGACCTCATTGTATTGACCATCTATCTCAGATTACCCTACCATGTATGATTCTCGGTCATGACCTGTCTATCTTGCAACCCGTTCTATGACATTCCTTTTACGGACCATTATTGTGTTTATCTCAACTGTACTTCAGGATTATGGGTCTCGGCATGATTTTGAGTATTCCACTCTTGCCGCTCAAGTAGGTTTTACCTTTGAGGTGTCGGTAGTGTATTCAATCATTTTCTTTCCATTTGGGTTATTTGAATGTTGGAGGTTAATCCACACTGTTCAGTTGTTGGACCGTCTGCATTGTTGTATACCATCCATTTAGAGTCTTATCTCTTTATGTTTGCTTGTATTATAAGTGAATTATCTTTTTATGCTATTTTTAGTATGTCTGTTGACACACGTAGTGTTATTTGGAATATTCTTATGCGATCTATATAGTATATGCTTTGACAACCACTATGCATGTGTAATGAGTATGCATCCCGAATCACCATTGTTAGTTGGGGACCACTAGGGCATAAACGCATTCATAAAGCATTCGAGATGTAGTCGCGAAAATGTAATTCACGTGCTCTCTATCGTAAACCTCTCCAATAGGTATGGGACTATTCGAGGACAGGAATCTATCATCCTGACTTACACTATATGGTAGGCATAACTTAGCATACCTTGTAGCCCTTAGTGCGAGATTCCCTGGCTAGCGACATCCCGCACTATGACTCGATCATTCATATGTGTCCCCTCATCTTAATCATATCTCAAATAAGTTTGACTAGATTGATTTATAGCCATCGTGGTAGATGGACTACTTGTTGGCACTCATACTGTATACTTGACTCATGCATCATGAATGCTTGGCTCATCTGATTGTCTTGTATCAACCGGCCATATCGATCATGTTTGTCGTGCAGTTCATTACCAGCTGACGGTGGCATTGTGTTTGAGACCTTATAGTTTTATGGTGCTCTTTGGAGACTTGCACGGGCATGTCATCCCTCGTTTGTATGCATGGTTGCATTTCGCACCATCTGCTTGTGCCGCATATAACATGGTTACTACGTTGCAACCACAGCTCCATCGTGGTTTGCAGAACACCGGAAATATGTGATCTTTAAACTGGATGCCAAAGATGTCCCTGGGTGAAAGTCCCTGATCCCGTTGGTACCAAGGTGGGTGCTCCATTCAAGGACCGGGTGGTTTAATCATACACCAGTATGCCGAATACCAAACGGCGGTGTTTTCCACTGCACGTAGTCAGTTTGGAAGGAGGTCTGACCTAACCTGCCGGAAGAGTGTTGGCAAAGTGGGTTGAGTTTGACCAGCTGTGAGTAGGTCCGCTATTGCACCAGATAGGCTTTGGCATTCTACTGGTGAGTAGTGAGGTCTGTGAGACCCCGGTGATGTTCCGTTTCAGAGATGGTATTAGCATCAGTGATGTGACTGATGTTCTGTATGGTGTGGGACGGTCCTGACGTGGGCGGGTGTGATGTGGGCAGGATTGTAAGCCTGGGCGAGCTACCACACTGGGCGAGCTACCAGTTCCGAGTCCTGCATTGCTTGGGCGATTGCGTTATGACTGTTCGTATCTGGACCACTGTACTTAGAGGTGGTGATTTGCATACATGCATTGGATCATTATATGCGACATTAGGCCCTGTAGGCCATTGCATAGTATGAGTATATAGCCTTGGTAGGCTGGTTACCTGTATTGCACGCTTGCATAGCCATGGTAGGCTAGTTATATGTATTGCATGCTTACATAGCCGTGGTAGACTGGTTATCCATATCACATGATCGTGTAGCCTAATTGGGTGAAGTCTTGGTTTAAAGTTCTCATCATGCTTTACTGCTTACTCTGATATTTATCATGCTTGTCATACGCATTGTGCACGCATACACGCACTCACAAAGCTTCGTTCAAAGCTTATGCGCGTTTGTTACGCTGCAGGTTATACCAGAGTGTATCAGCAACGTTGAGTTGGAGTTGGGAGTGCAGTAGCAGGAGGTGCCGGATTGTGCACAGTTTTTATATTTACGCATTGTGTATTTACTTTTCATTACTGTATATAAACGAAATGATTTAGTGGAAATATTGTGTTTGTCTTTGATGGTACTCATATGGTGACGCTCATGTTTCAAAAAAAAAAATTCAGATCCTAAAATCCTCCTTGTGGTATCCCAGGATCGGAACCTGGCGTGTGGGGTTAGGATCCGAGATCGGGGTACTACGGAGGCTGCCACCTCTGAATTCGGGTTACAGCGAATGGACGTCGAGAATCGAATTTGGGGTGTGACATAACTAAACTGAATTTTAGAGTTGAATGTAGACAGCAATTTTAAATTAAAAGTGAATGTAAACAATGTAAAAGAGTACTAGGGGTTCAAGGATCCACTTGTAGCAATCCTTGATGTTTAATTCACTGTGGTTTTACAATTAAACAATTAGAATCGAAATCAAATCCTATCTAGTTGGATGATAGGGCGGTTATAACAAACAATCTACCATATGTGTGATTCATATACATGATTCCCTCAATTCAAGTTAAGACTTGAGTACAGTCAATTGTATAGGTCAATCCTAGTTCCAGTAGGTTAAGATCACAATCATAATCATCATTAAACTCTGTCACAAAGCAAACTAGATCATGATTTGAACTTCATTAAAATCACATAACCAATCACACATAATTCAGAAATTCAAAAAAGTAGAACTATGGATTTGTAGTTCCCACATGAGAATATAAGTCTAGAGCGTCTTGAATCTGATTCCTCGGAGCGTACAGGTCTAGACTCATTCAAAATAATTAAGAACTAAAGTAATTCTTATATACATCCATGAGCCATCATAAGACTAAGAAGGAAAACTTAGAACTTCATTCAAACTTCACACCCTTGTTCGATCAATAAATCCAACTTAAAACCACATAAAAACGAATCAAAACATATTAGATTTACTACAAGCTTCACCTCTTAGCCCTAGCTAAGAGGTTTAGTCGTTCATGATCCAAGGAAACATGAAAGCAACCAAGGAAAACATAAAAACTAGAAGAACAAACTACGAAGAGTTGTAGAACTCTAGATCCGATTTTCGCCGCCTCCCACCGTGATAATTCTCTTCTAGGATCCCCTAGGAATGAGCTAAAGGAGTCCTTTTATAAGTTTGGGGCCCTAGTGCGAAGAAACTTAAAAAAAATCCATAAATCTAGCATTTTGCGCAGAGAATTTCAGAGCTCCAGATGTTCCTGAGTGTCTACAAATGCCAAAATCTTCGGAGTGTTTTTTACACAGTCCGACCCCTCAGCCGGCCGGCCGGACAACCAGAGAAACTGCTTCAAACTGCTGAAATCATTGGAAGACATGTACAAAGGCTGACCGGCCGGTCTTCACTAAATTGAGACAGCATATTTACTGTTTGTGGGCTGTTTGGCTTGTCGGCTGGTCAGGCCTGTATTTTGTGTATTTCACGTCTTTTCTTCCTCCATTCTTAATACATCTCTCTCCCATCTTCTGTCCTTTCTTCCATTGATCTTTAAAGTGTGTAAGGAGTGTCTCTAAGCTTTCGAATGACGAAGCCTCTCTCTCATTCCTACAATCACAAATTGATGCATTAGACTAGTCTTTAAACATGAAATCCCCCCCCCCCCCCCCCCCCAATCAGTATTTTGCTATTCCCAAGCAAAACATGCGTGAAATAAATTTCATTCTTCAAAACTCAACTCTCCTTTGGGAATTATGCTTCTATACACTCAATGATATGCAAGTGTAAAAATAGGGAGAACTCAGTCATGGAAGTTGAAACCTTAAACTTTCCAAAATATACTAAGTACTCATATGAAATTCCCACTGATTGATTGATAAATAGAAGAATCCAAACAAATTCAACCTAGTGTGCATAGTGAATGGTCATCTCATGAAGTTCCGTGATTATCTTCTTCATAGATCAACTAAGCTATGGATCTAAAAGTGTAGAGATCAATAACAAGCTTATGACAGGAATTTGCCTTATCGTCCTTCCGACGGCTTTCACACTACATCCCATTTCTAGCTTTAGTTACAGGTAGACCATTCCTTGGTTGGTAATGATAGCCCTTTTCAGAATTTTCCACCATATTTCCCATCATTCCCATATTTTCATCATTCCTTTTCTTTTTATACATATTAGATACGATTTTTAGAAATTCATATCTTTTATTATTTTCCCATGAACAAGGATGGATAAAGTACCCCGGCTTGGTTCCTCAACACACCAAATCCAAACCTAGACAATCCACAATTTTACATAATCCTTTCAAAACATGAGAATCGTGTAATGTGAACTAGGTGTAAAAGTGTTTAGAATTTCTATCAATCAAAATAATAGGGGAATTCACATACATAACTAGTATCTTAGAGATTGTTCAAGGTATTTAACATCACTCACTTCGCATCTCTTTTTCTTGTACTTACACTATCCTGAATGCATAGAAACAAAGTTTTCCAATGGATTTATGAATTTTCAGAAAAATTGAAAAACTTCATGCAAAATTTGCTCGAAATTTACAAAGCACTAGATTCAACCTAGTGATCCCACAGCCCCAACCAAATCTTGCATTGTCCTCAATGTAAAAGATAAGCAAAGCAAAACATGAGAGCAATGATAAAATAAAGGGAGTGAGGAATGAGAGTACCTGAGAGAACAAAAAAATCTGAAATTCTACCTCCTTCTAACAAACCAATGGAAAAATAAACAAAAAGCAAGCAAATCCGAATCCTAAACTACTCTATACCTTCGTCAGACTAGGAGATCAAATATCCTAATACACAAGATCAGTCAGAGGTATGGACATACCTTTTAAAGGAAAATTCTCAAAGAACGGTTTTAATCGCTGACCATTCACTTTAAAAATGTTACCGTTCCTTAGATTCAACAACTCGACAGTCCCATATGGATAAACAGCTTTCACAATGAATGGACCAGTCCATCGAGACCTCAATTTTTCCGAAAATAAATGTAACCGAGAATTATACATAAGGACCATTTGATTTATCATGAAATTTTTACGAAGGATGTTCTTATCATGGAACACTTCGTCTTGTCCTTGTAAATTCTCGCGTTCTCATATGCTTCATTCTAGAGTTTCGTAAGTTCATTTAATTGAAGCTTGCATAACGAGCTTGCTTTGTCAGAATCGAAATTCATCTTCTTTATTGCCCAGTATGACCTATGTTCCAACTCCATAAGTAAGTGACAAGCTTTCTCATAGACAAGTCTATAGAGAGACATTCCAATGGGGGTCTTGAAAGCCGTACGGTAAGCCTAGAGCGCATCGGTAAGTCGAAGCGACCAATCTTTGCGATCGGGGTTCACTGTTTTCTCCAAAATATGTTTAATCTCCCTGTTGGATATCTTAGCTTGCCCACTTGTTTGTGGGTGATAGGGGGTGCTCACTTTGTGATTGACGCCATATTTCTTCATTAAAGCTTCAAATGGGCGGTTAAAAAAGTGAGACCCTCATTGCTTATAACGACTTGAGGCATTCCAAACCAGGAAAGGATGTTTTCTTTTAAGAAAAAAATAACTGTTTTATGGTCATTGTTCCGGCATGGAATTGCCTCGACCCATTTTGAAACATAATTAACGGCAAGCAAAATATATAAGTTTCCAAAAGAAGATGGGAATGGCCCATGAAATCGATACCCCAACAATAAAAAATTTCAATTGGTAAAATGAGATTGAGTGGTATCATATTCCTACGGGATATTCCTCCTAGTTTCTAACAAGGCTTGCACGTTTTACAAAACTCATGGGTATCTTTGAACATGGTAGGCCAATAAAACCCACATTGCAGAATTTTGGCTGTGGTCTTCTTAGCCGAAAAGTGACCACCACAAGCCTGTGAATGAGAAAAGGAGATGATACTGTGTTGCTCATCATCCGGCACACATCTCCTTATAATTTGATCGGGACAATACTTGAATAAGTATAGGTCATCCCACAAGAACTTCCTCACCTCGTTGAAGAACTTATCCTTATCTTCCTTATTCCAGTGTGTTGGAATTGTACCTATAGCAAGATAGTTAGCAATGTCCGCATAACATGGCAATTGAGAGACTTTAAATAGTTGTTCATCAAGGAACATGTCATTGATCGGGGTCATATCATGTGAATTGGTGAGAACAAGTCTAGAGAGATGGTCAGCCACGACATTTTCCACTCCTTTCTTATCACGTATTTCTATGTCAAATTCTTAGAGAAGGAAGATCCATCTTAACAAGCGCGGCTTAGCATCCTTCTTAGAGAGAAGATACTTAAGCACGGCATGGTCAGTGAATATGATGATCTTGGATCCGATCGAGTAGGACCTAAACTTGTCTAAAGCAAAAACTACGGCTAAAAGTTCTTTTTCTGTGGTAGTATAGTTTGCTTGAGCCAAGTTTAAGGTTCTACTTGCATAGTAGATGACACATGGCTTCTTCTCTTTTCTCTGGCCCAACACTGCCCCAATAGCGTAATCACTTGCATCACACATAATTTCAAAGGGAAGGCTCCAATCAGGTGGTTGCATTATGGGAGCACATGTCAACATACCTTTAAATTTTACAAAGGCATTTTGACAATCCTCATCCCACTCGAATGAGTTTTCCTTTTGAAGGAGGTTATATAAAGGACGAGAGAGTGAACTAAAGTCATTTATGAATCGTCTATAGAATCCGGCGTGTCCTTAAAAGGACTGCACATCTCATACTCTCTTGGGTGGTGGAAGGTTAGAAATAAGATCGATTTTAGCCTTGTCCACCTCGATTCAATTTTTTGAGATGATGTGATCAAGGACGATTCCCTTTTGAACCATGAAGCGACATTTCTCCCAATTCAATATGAGTTTCTTTTCTTCACATCTTTTCAAAACGGTTTTTAAGTGCATAAGGCACTCATCAAAGTTACAACCAAATACTGAGAAATCATCCATGAAGACTTTGAGAATCATCCCCACCATATCAGAAAAAATACTCAACATACAACGCTGAAAAGTGGCAGGGGCATTGCATAGTCCAAATGGCATCCTTCCATAGGCAAAAGTGCTTAATGAACATGTGAATGTTGTCTTCTCTTGGTCCTCTAGGGCGATCTCTATTTGGTTATATCCTGAATACCCATCAAGGAAGCAAGAATTGGAATGACCCACCAACCTTTCTAAAATTTGATCAACAAATGGTAAGGGGAAGTGGTCTTTCCTCGTGACTGTGTTTAGCTTCCTGTAGTCAATGCACATTCTCCAACCGGTAGTGACTCTGGTTAGTACGAGTTCATTGTTGGCATTGGCTACGATGGTTATTTCGAATTTCTTAGGCACCACTTGAGTTGGACTCACCCATTGACTATTGGATATTGGGTAGATGATACCCACAGCCAATAGTTTCACCACCTCAACCTTAACCACCTCCTTCATGTTTGGATTGAGGCATTTTTGTGGTTGCCTAAATGTCTTGGCATTTTCCTCAAGGTATATGCGATGAGTACAAATCAGTGGGTCTATGCCTTTGAGATCCGCAATTGACCATCCAATGGCACTCTTATGCTCTATTAGAGTGGCTATCAGCCTACTCTCTTATTCCTCATCCAAGTAGGAAAAGATCACCGCCGGATATGTCTCCTCTCAACCAAAATATACATATTTCAAATCAGTGGGTAATGGTTTTAGGTCGAGCTTTGGTGCTTTGATATTGGATGGAAGAGGCTTGTTTTCACTTAAGGGCAAAGGTTCAAATGGTGTCTTCCATCTTTTCTTATCAAGTACCGACATAACATCCAAAGTGGCATCCATCTCTCATATCATGTCATCATCAATCTCATGAGAGTGGGTCAAACATGCCTCCAAAGGATCGGAATAGAATGTCAAGAGGGATGTATCCTCCACGAATGATTCAATTAGATTTATTTCGTGGACTTCATCATCAACTTCCTGTGGTTGTTGGCATTGCTACAATCCGAAGATTGCACACCCAAGTGCAGGTAGCGAAGTAGTAAAATACTCGGTAAGACCGAGGTCGATCCACAAGGATTGGGGTTAAGAACACTTAGAGGAATTAGTTTAGGTGAGTGAGATGAATTCTGATTTAATCCACGAGAGTGGAGCAAGTTGTGTGTGGTGAAAGACAAAAATAAAAAAGGGGCTAAGGCATTAGGGATCCACCTTTGATTCATTCACAAGATTTGCTTTATTGGTCCAACTATAACTCAACTGGAATTGAATAAAGATTCATTCCAATCGGAAGATGAAATAGTTAAACCATTTGCATATTTCATAAAAGATAGTGATCTGAACCGATTAATTTGACCATGAAGCACTCGTTAGTTGATCGCAGGGAATTCCAAGCATCCACTGTGCCCGGAGTCGACAATGGATCAAGGAATTGTACAGATCAACAACTTTGCCAACAAGTCAACCGATAAGATCACAATTCATACGATCAAATGCATACTTACAAGATAGGAGGCTTTGATTGACCGATCCAACCGTTAAGATCTCGTCTATCGATCGCAGGGAATCCAAAGCATCCAATGCCCGAAGTCTACAATGGATCAAGGGATTTTACAGATCGATGACTTTACCTGCACTAGCTCGATGACCGTAGGGAATCCAAAGCATCCAACGTGCCCGGAGTCGACGATGGATCAAGGGACTTTATCGATCATAAACTAGCTAATTGGTGTGCAAGGGATCCCAAGCATCCAACGTGCCCGGAGTCGACGATGGATCAAGGGGCTTGCACAATAATAGAGTCCGCCGAGGTGGATAACCAAACCGATCAACCAAAGAGAACTCCAACATTTACACCACACAATGTTGAACCAAAAGAACCATATCTTGCAAATTTCTTCAAAGGCTTCACCCCTAGCCTTAGCTAGAGGTTTAGCCAACCATGCTACAATGGAAGACTAAATTCTCTACAAAGGAAAAACTACACTACTCTACATTACAAAAGAAAGAAGAGAAGACTAAAGAAGAGAGAACTCTTGGATTGGGATGAGATGAGATTTGAGGGATGATGAGAATGAGAGGGAGAGGAGCTTCTTTTATAGCCTTATGAGGAGCTTCCAAGCCTCCTCCCAATCCTAGGTGGCACTCCAAAAGTTTCTTTAGGTTTGGGAATGGAGTTAGGCTTGGAGTGCCCAAAGCAAACTTTGCTTTTAGGTTCGGGCTTGGAGTTAGGCTTGGATGGACATGTGGCAAGAAAAGTACTCCAATCCTAGATGTCACTCCAAGCCTAAAGCAAACTTTTCTTTTAGGTTTGGGCTTGGAGTGAGGCTTGGATGATGAGGTGCCATTCCATGCCTTACACATGTGTGGGGAGAGAGAGAGAGAGAGAGAGAGAGAGAGAGAGAGAGAGAGAGAGAGAGAGCTCCTCTCTTGCTGCCATGGTGGAGATGATGAGAAGGATCAAGGGGTCCACTAGATGGTGGAGAGCTGGCCGCTGGTGTGGCAGATGGTTGGATGGCTGGAAGGAGCTTGCTAATCATGGACGGTTGCTGAAGAGTGGCACGTGCTGCAGGCTGCTGAAGGTGGGACGCTGGATGAAGGTTGGACGGCTGGTGGAAATGGTTGGATCAGTATCAGCTGTGGGGTCCACCTTGGAGACGTCCTTGCTTAGTGGCCTGGGCTGGGCGGTGAAGATGGCTGGACGTGCTGGTGCTGCAGATGTGGTCCACCATCTGGACGGCTGGGATTTTCCGCAGCTGGTCCTCTGATGTTGTGCTCGTGCAGGGCTGTCCGTTGGATGATGGTTGCAGCTTCCTTGAACGGCTGAGATGAAATGGATGTCCATGTGATGGCTGGATGGACGGTTGGGATGAAAGATGTCCAACTATTGGACGTGTGGCATGGACAGACTGCCCTTTTGCTTGCACACGTGTGCTGATTACACTTGTCAGGTGGCTCCACTTGATGAACGGCTGAGATGAAGAAGGTGGGGTCCATCAAAGCTGCTGATCTTCGGCACCCAACCATCTGGAGCTTTGGACTGCTGCACGTGTGGCATCTATGGGACATCCTCACACGTGTGATGGACAACCCTTGGCTGCACATCAGCTACTCCTTACTAGCTGGTGAAGTGGTGAACGGTGGAGATTGATATTCATCTGAACATGTTGGCTGATCTCCACTGTTGATTGGACAATGGCTGGATGGTGATGAAGCTTGGCTGGACTTTGGCTACACACATCTAATGGATGGACGGTTGCTAGCTATTGGTGGCCCACTTGCTGGACTTGGTGAAGATGAAGTGGACGGTGGATGTGTCCTTGGCTGCACACGTTTGAATAGTGGTCATCCACCTTTTCTCTTAGCATGGTTGGTCCCATATGTGGATGTCCCACCACGTGTTTCAGATGTGTACGTGGGCACTCAATCACGACCATCAAAACATGGACAACTTGGATCCAAATGAGTGGCCGCTATGTAGTACTCTTTTTTAGCCATCCACCATAGAAAATGGTCCCGCAGACTTTGATCTTTCTGGCTTGATTTTCGTCAGGATTACCACCCACTTGACATTGATCACTTTTAGGCCTTAAAATGTCCAGATTGGCCCAGTTCTTGCCCAACCTCTCCTGATCACCTGAACATTGAAAAATCGCCTAATGAGGGATAATTAACCGGAAAAACAATGATAATGCCCTTAACAACCAGGGTTAATTATACAATATTAGGTACTTATCAGGCATAAATAAAAAGTATTAAGCTCGAGTGTCATATTTCCAAAAGGACATTTGTACAAGCCCGTTTCTACAATTGATAATCGCATTTGAAGTAGTTAGAAAAGGGCGGCCAAGTATGATGGGAATTTGAGCATCGGTACCTATCACGGGATGTGTATCCAAGACAATAAAATTCACTGGATAGTAGAATTTATTGACTTGGACCAAGACATCATCAATCACCCCTCTCAATATATGAATGGATCTATCAGCAAGTTGGAGTGTGGTTTTGGTGGGTTTCAATTCACCTAACCCAAGTTTTTCATAGACCGAGTATGGAATGAGGTTTACACTTGCCCCTAAATCAAGTAAGGTTTGTTTGATCCGGTAGTCATCTATGATGCATGAGATGGTAAGACTAACCGGATCCTTATATGTTTGGGGCACCTCTTGTTTGATAATGGTGCTCAAATTCTCAGTCAAAAGTACTTTGTTGTGAACATTGTGTTTCCTTTTGACTGTACATAATTCCTTTAGAAATTTGGCATAAGATGGTATTTGTTTTATAGCATCCAACAACGGAATGTTAATCTTCACTTACTTAAAAACCTCTAATATTTTCAGGTTTTTGTCTAAAGGTTTGGGTGAAATCAACCTTTGGGGAAACGGGGCAATCGGCTTGTATTGCCATTTCGGTTCTTTCTCATGTGGAGTGTTGTTCGGGCTATCATCCTTTTTAGAAATTTTTGGATCATTAGGCTTTGGGGCCTTCACCGGATTAGATTTATCAATTGTTTTACCACTCTTCGAGGTGGTGATAGCTTGAACATGCTCCGTATGTTGGGAGGAAGAGCTTGGGTCTTGTATCTCAAATTGGGTTCTTGGGTTATGAAGAGGTTGGGCAGGAAGTGTGCCTTTCTCCCTAACACTAAGATGAGATTCAACTCTATCCATAGAGGTTTTCACGTCACTAATGGCTTGAGATGATTTTTGGTTGAATTTCAGTTGTTCTTGCATGAACCCATCAATTTTCAAAGAATTAGTCGTGTTATATTCAGCTTGAACCGACACGAATGCACCCAACATCTCCTCTAACGTAGCTTTTGGTGTGATTACTAGGGATGGACCTAGTAAAGGTTGAGCTTGATGGGTGTTATTTGCATTTGTAGTTGGTCCATTCCTCCAACTAAAGTTGAGATGGTTCTTCCAACTAGAGTTATACGTGTTTAAGTTTGGAGCACTAAATGGTCGTTGATAATTGTTTATGGCATTTGATTGTTCCTGTAAGATTTCTTGGAATGCATGAATTGTGGGACAATCCTATGTTGCATGTTGATTTTCGGTACAAATTCCACAAACAATTTCAACATCCTTTGGGTTAATCGTCTCACCTTTCTTCAATTCCATGGCCTCGACTTTCCTTGTAAGGCTAGCCACTCGTGCACTTATGTTATCTTCTTCTAAGAGGACATAAATTCCTCCTTTTTCTTTTAGTTGGCCTGTCTTGGGATTTGTTGGTTTATATGTATCCCAAGACTGTGCATTCTCGACCAAGTCATCAAAATAGTCACATGCTTCCTCGACGTCCTTATTCATGAATTCTCCATTGCACATCATCTCTATGAATTGGCACATGGGTGAAGTCAGTCCTTCATAGAAAAAGCTTATTACCCGCCAAATTTCATAGCCATGATGTGGGCATGCTTTTAACAAGTCCTTAAACCTCTCCCAATATTGGAAGAAGTTCTCATCCTCTTTTTGAGGAAAATTCATGATAAGGCACCTCAACATGATCATTTTGTGAGTAGGGAAGAACTTTTTAATGAACTCCCTAGTCATCTCAGTCCATGTGCCAATTGATCTTGGCCTTAATGCATGAAGCCAAGCCTTAGCTTTCTCTTTAAGGGAAAAATGAAATAATTTAAGTCTCACTACATCATCAGTTACATTTGCAAAATGCATCATGGCTATCACCTCATCAAATTCCTTAAGATGTTAATAGGCACTTTCACTGTCTAGTCCATGGAATTTGGGAAGGAGTTGGATTACTCCCGCTTTAAGATCTATGTTCCCTACATTATATGAAAAAATTATACATGAGGGGGTGCTCGTACTTGCAGGTTGCAAGTAATCACGTAGAGTTCTAGATCGGGGAACATTCTCAACCTCATTCTCTCCCGTTTCAGTTTGGTTTTGGTTCATATTTTGATTGGCCATAGGGTTGGGTTGATTTCCAGCCATACTTTCAGACAAAATTGGAAGCTCTAAACATTTCTTAGCAAGTGGCTCCCTATCAATCTCTTCAACAATTCCCCCTTCACTAATGAGTCGGTTATTAGAATCCTAAACCCAATGAGGCATGCAAATCTCAGAAAATATAAGAAAAGGGTTAGAAAAACCTGATTTGAACAAACTACTTTGACTTCTAGAATTCCTATAAAAACAATAAAAAACAAACAAACTAAGTTAGTAAAAGACTTCTAAAAATCTCAAATAGAAACTGTTTTCAGAAATTTTATGAAAAACCGTTAAACTCCCCAACAACGGCGCCAAAAACTTGTTCGCTTCCCCAAGTGTAGGGTTGCGATGTAATAATAATCTCGGTAAGACCGAGGTCGATCCACAGGGACTTGTGTAGGACTTCACAAAACACTTCCAATGGTCTCTAATTGAGAGCTAACTAAACTGAATTTTAGAGTTGAATGTAGATAGCAATTTTAAATTAAAAGTGAATGTAAACAATGTAAAAGAGCAGTAGGGGTTCAAGGATCCACTTGTAGCAATCTTTGATGCTTAATTCACTGTGGTTTTGCAATTACACAACTAGAATCAAAATCAAATCCTATCTAGTCGGATGATAGGGCGCTTATAATAAATAATCTGCCATATGTGTGATTCATATACATGATTCCCTCAATTCAAGTTAGGACTTGAGCACACTCAATTGCATAGGTCAATCCTAGTTTCAATAGGTTAAGATCACAATCATAATCATCATTAAACTCTGTCACAAAGCATAACTAGATCATGATTTAAACTTCATTTAAATCACATAACCAATCACACATAATTCAGAAATTCAGAAAAGTAAAACCATAGATTTGTAGTTCCCACATGACAATCCAAGTCTATAGTGTCTTGAATCTGATTCCTTCAAGCATACAGGTCTAGACTCATTCAAAATAATTAAGAACTAAAGCAATTCTTCTAAACATCCATGAGCCATCATAAGACTAAGAAGGAAAACTTAGAACTTCATTCAAACTTCAAACCATTGTTCAATCAATAAATCCAACTTAAAACCACATAAAAACGAATCAAAACATCTTAGATTCACTACAAGCTTCACCTCGTAGCCGTAGCTAATAGGTTTAGCCGTTCATGATCCAAGGAAACATGAAAGTAATAAAAGAAAACATAAAAACTAGAAGAACAAACTAGGAGGAGTTGTAGAACTCCAGATCCGACTTCCGTCGCCTCCCACCGTGGTAATTCTCTTCTAGGATCCCCTAGGAATGAGCTAGAGGAGTCCTTTTATAGGTTTGGGGCCCTAGGTGCAAAGAAACTTCAAGAAAATCCATAAATCTATCGTTTTGCACAGAGAATTTCGGAGCTCCAGATATTCCTGAGTGTTGACCGGCTGGCCGGACCCCCTGTCCGGCCGGTCGGACAAAGTGTTTGCAAATGCCAAAATCTTTGGAGTGTTTTTTACATAGTCTGACCCCTTAGCTGGTCGGCCGGACGGCCAGCAAGATAAACTGCTTCAAACTGCTAAAATCGCTAGAAGAAATGTACAAAGGCCGACCCTTCAGCCAGCCGGCCGGTCAGTCCATCTGGCCGGCCGATCATGTGGCCAGTCTTCACTAAATTGAGACAACAAATTTGTTGTTTGTGGGTTGTTTGGCCGGCTGGCTGGTGCAGTGGTCGGCCTGTCGGTCAGGCCTGTATTTTGTGTATTTCACATCTTTTCTTCCTCCATTCCTAATGCATCTTTCTCCCATCTTCCGTCCTTTCTTCCATTGATCTTTAAAGTGTGTAAGGAGTGTCTCTAAGCCTCCGAATGGCGAAGCCTCTCTCTCATTCCTACAATCACAAATTCATGCATTAGACTAGTCTTTAAACATGAAAATCATGCATAATGAGTGATGAATTGGGGTTAGAATATGCACAATTAAGAGCTCAACAATCCACTCTAGCATCAGTGCGATCTCATTTTGTTTCGCTCGACATAAGTCAATTTTCAAGCCAACAGGGCACATCCTAAGGCTGAAAATGACTAAGTATTGAGCCTGTTGACCGCTTAATTAGGGTATTCGATGAGATTGGATAACCTCATTGCGGTGCATGATTATGGTATATCATGTAATAGAGAAGAAAAGTTTCTCTCTCGGGGTTGGTTAAATTCCGCCCTATTCTTCTTGATTTTGGCCATTTTTGGCTCTTTCGGAGGGATTTTCGGAGTTGTAAAATTGACTTCGGAGTTGTAAAATTGACTAAGTGTTGGTCCTTTTTTTATTAAATCATGGATTTGGGCCATTTATCATCGACCATTGGAGAATTCGATCCAGAGGATGGAAAGATATCACTGATATGTGTTTAGGAGAGGTGATTTGATCGGAAACCGATTTAGATTGAAGGCGGGCCACATAACGGACTGTCCCACTTCTCCACCAGCGTCCAGGAGCATGTGGGCTGGATCAAGCACATGTGGGGTAGGATGTGGGCGAATGTGACCTGGAGGTGGGCGCATATGCCACCTCCCGGGCGCATGTGGCCTAAGCACTTAGAAAGAGAGAGGGAGCAAAGTGTCCTGAGCGCATGTACTGTTGCACATGCGCCTAGGTCCCAGTGGCCGGTGCATGTCCCCATGGGACTTGTGAATATTTCATGTTTTCTAGCCTAGAAAGGGTGGGCGAATGTCCCTCCTGCACTTAGTACAATATGAAACTTTTCGGCGAGCAAAGGTGGGTGCATGTCCCTCTGCAAAGTGGAAGAGTTCCACTACTTAGAATTATTTCAAGTTCTCTCCTCTTTCTCCCTCTGCCTTTGGTTCCGATGGGAGAAATCCCTTTCCGACGAGGGGCTTTGACGAGGGAAGCTATCCGATGGTAGTGCATTTTTGTTTCGACGGGAGAAATCCCTTTCCAACGAGGGATTCTGATGAGGGATTCCTTTCCGACAAGGGCATCCGACGAGGGATAACGAAACGGGTTCATGTTACCTCTTGTGTCGCTCTGAGGTCAAAAGGGGATGATGTCGATAATGGTCATGAGGGGGACTTGCTATTTATAGTGGTGTAATCGGGTTCGGGTCCGATCCGACGGGCATTTCCAGGCATATGTGTTTCCAAGATGATTCCAGGGCGCATGTGCTAGGCGGAAGTGGTGAGTGCATGTGTCTGGGCACATGTCATTTTAGGCCGAGTGCATGTGGCCTTTCCGGCAAGTTTTTCGAGCAGTTTTCGAGAAGATTTTCAAGTCATTTTGTTCAGGCCACATGTGGTGAGCGCATGTGTTTTCGGAGCTCCCACGCGTCCCTTTGAAAAATCCACTTTCTCCACTACCTAGCCATTTTTTGGGTTCTGCACTCTACAAGGGAGAAACAATTCCCAGACTTATAATATTTCAGGATTTGGTTCCGACGGGCGACCTCTAGAGGACAACTACCTTTTCACGGACTGAAGTCACTGATGCCAAGCCACTTTTAAGCTGTGATCGAGCTATCAAATGAATGGGATGGGGTGTGGAGGTCCAGATGTTACAAATTTTGGTAGTTGCTTACTAATTTGGAGCCTTCGGGTCGGCTCTTCGTATAGGAACATTGTTTTGGGAAGTGCGCACGTAGAAATACGCATCGTAAGAACTTCAAACTTATAGGTTAAGGTTTTTTGGGCACTCCAAATCATTTGGTGGCAGTGCAGATGTCCAATTCTACTCTGAAATGGTACTTGTGGGCTTTCAGACCCTTTTGGTTAGCTCTAGATAGGGGCAAAATGCATTTTGAGGTTCATAGGTAAAGATATGCACTGCGTGACTTCGACACTTATAGTCCAAGGGTTTTAAGGCATTTCGGATCATTTGGCAGTGATCCGCATGTCCGGTTTCACTCCAAAATGAAATTTGTAGGTTTTGGTCACGGCTGCGCATGTTAGGGTTGCGTTGGCATTTTCTAGATATTTTCGATCTCGAAACTGATCTAAATTGTCGTAGATGAACCGCTGGATGCTGTTTTATAATGGGTGCGAATTTGAGCCCCAACACCTATCTATTTTATAACCTGACAGAACTGTTTGTAAGCGTTCACAACTATTCAAGTTTAGGAAATGGAGTCCTTGAGCGAACATTCTTCCTAGGTGATATCTATTGGAACTGTACTGGTCGGGGCTCTCTCAAACTCTATAATCTTTAGATTGACGATGCCTTAATTTATCATCCTTTGTACTTTTCCCTTCAGAACGAAGCATTGCTCGGTCTTATGGCCTAAGCATCTGTGATATTCGTAGTAATTGGGGTCATCCACACGTCCTACTTCAGCTGGTCGAACCGATTTTAGGAGTTGCAATTCTCTATTTTTTATTAATTGCTCCATAATTGGGACAAGGTCCTCAATGTCAAATGTATACGGTTCATTCTTTTTATCTCGTTCACTGATTGTTATGTACTACAACCTTTGAGGCTCTTTACCCTTGTCTTATGTCTTCATTTCATTGATCTCTGCCTCATGCTCTGGATTCAGTCGCTTCCGGTTCCTAGGGTTCTTTCTTATGTCAATACATGCCCTCTTTCTCGTTTCATGTCTTGACTCTTCTGCTTGAGATCGTGTCTTCGAAACAGATTGTTCTATCATGCGAACCTCTGCAGCCAGATTACGAAGGGTGAAAAAGATGTTGCTTAGCAGTTCATATGGGACCATGGAATCCGAACTCAGTATATGCGCATTTGTTTGTTCGGGATGGGTTTGCCATCTCACTATAACCGGTTCCTGTACTGCCCCCAGTGCTTCTTCATCCAACTATCGGATAGGCGGAGCGATATTAAGGGTCTCATTCTATGAGATCAAGGTGGTTAGAGCCTCCGGAATTTCCTTCATCTGCCTGGATAACTCTTTATGAGGTTAGACCAATTCACTAATCTGCTCTCAGATCGCTAATAATTCGACGTCTTGTCCAGCCAGTTCCCTTTCTTCAACAGCCTGTGCCATTGTGACTTACACCGGTCTTTCGTGTATCATGGGTGCTATCGACACTATGGCTAACTTATTCTGACTAGTTTCTTCTGCTTTCATGTTGATGGTGCTGTCATTAAGACGAAGTAGTCCTTAGTCTTGTGGCTGATCACGTGGTGGTATCTGCAATAGTTGGGATGATCGACCATTTTCGTTTCTTCTTGATGTTTGGATTCTGACAACCTTATTAGTTTTTCTTCAACCAACTGTTCCATGATCGGAACCAGGTCATCCATGTCGAAGGCATAGGGTCCATTCACACGATTGTGTTCTTCTATCGTCGTATATCGCAGTCTTTGAAAACCCTTGCCCCTGTCTTGCATCGTTGTCACTGACTTGGCTTCAACTTTGTGTTCGATAATAGGGCGTTTCCGACTCTTCAGACTTTTTCCCTTGTCAACATAGTTGGATGCTATTATCCTTCAAGATTCTCTTCTAGGTTTCTCTACTTTGAACTGCGCTCTGAACGCGGCTCCTTCCACCAAGTGGGCTTTCGTAGCCAGATCTCGGAACGTCGAGAAATTGCGCCCAGATAAACCAAACGAAATCATCGCGTCCATGGCCTGCATGCACATTTCGACCTGCTCAGGCTCACTAGGAAATTCTCGGCATTGCTCCGCTATGGTACCCCATCTATCAATGAACTTCTCAACTGACTCCCCTTGCCTCTGCTGAACCAAGGCCAAGTATGTCAACGAGACTTCTCGCTCGGTAGAGAAAATTTTGGAGATGAACAAATCTTACATCGATCCTAGACTTGACAGACCCTGCGGGCAGTGACATGTACCACTGGAATGTTTTGCTAGTGAGCATAGATCCGAACAACCTCAGGCAATATTGGGGAACTGTTGACAAATTGCCCAACATTGTCATGAACTGAGTCATATGCTCCTCCGGTGACCCTCTGCCGTCGAATCAAGGAAAATCTGGACGCTTGAAGTTGTTGGGAAATGGAACGTCATCAACTTCGGGTGAATACGGCCACCGATAAATGTATTTTCCTCTCTTCTCCTTCTCCCTTTCCACATGTTCACAACTGTCTAGGATAACTCTTCCCTCGTGGAATGAGATGGTTGCGGCGGTACTCGCTCGAACGCAACGTTCCTGGGGCGAACCTGTGGTTCGGCAGCAGCTGGCTCTTTTGCTGCCCCCTGGGATTCTTCCATCGACTGTCGAGTGGGCTTAGCTAGGCTTCTGGTTGCCCCTAGGGCGACTAGAGCCAACAACGCTTCTTTCATCTCCCTCATCTCTTTGATCGCGTCCTCTTGGACCTGGATGATCTCATCTATCTGCTCTTGGATTGGAGGAGCTCAACATTTTGATCAGCTTGTTGTTCTTCTTCAGTAACCTAGATCATGGTGACTTGCACCAGTTGTGGCTTTGGTCTAATTGTAATTGCCTTGCTGATGGTTACTTCCGCTAATTCTGCGATGATCTTCGGAAGAATGTACTCTGACTGCTCCTTAGTTGGCCTGACTGCTTTTGGCAGTGCTGGAAATTCATTGGCGGATAGGATAAACCCCCGCATTTTCTGTGCTGCCATTTCATCGGTACATCTAATCGGTCGTTGCTTTCCAATACTAGAGCGTGGTCTTGCTGTGTTCACTTCCTTGTAAATACATTTATTTTTCAGGCTCTGAGTCTTCTTCGGCTACTTACGTTTTCGCCCAATCTACCAGTTGAGTTCGGTAGTCACTGACTTAGATGTTGCAAGATGGGGAAAATAAAATCCTCCTGTCGCTAAGAAAATCATAGTTGTTGTCATTTTTCTTGTTTTGGTAGTTAGTTCTTTTACTAAGGTTCTTTCTCTAGGATTGTCTACACAGCCACACAAGCATTAGAACATCTCGCGGCTTCAAAAAGGAAAAGAACAAGCGACCTTACCGATCGCAATGCAGTTTGAAAAGAAATGAAACGCATATGATAAATCAAATGCACGCAGCGAGAAATTCATGTTATGTTTTCTTTCAAAGTATATTAGAAATACTTTTTTGAAACAGTTTAGGAAACCGTTCGATAAACTGATTTCAAATTCTTTTGCCTTAAAGATAAAGGGAGGAACGTTCTAGTTGAGAGTCGCCAGTTTGGCGCCAGTAAAGGCACCGAACATTTCTCCTTGCGATAACTTTCTTATGCATACATTCGTATCTGCAAATTATCTATCTTAGAACATTTCTTTACTCGGAGACAACCAGAGATTCTAGTATGTTCGATCCCCAGCAAAATCGCCAGTTTGTTAAAACTAGAAAAATGCTCATTGGCAGTTTTTCTTATGTTTCGTTATTTTGGAAAATTTCTGAGTATAGAAGCATTCATAGACAATCACGAGCAATCACAAAGTATATACGAGAAAGCATCGAAAGGTAAATTTTATTCCAAAGATTTTGAGATATTTTACATTCCAGGTTGTGAACTAGTCACACACCCTTAATTACATCAATGGATGATCACCCTTGATTAAAAGGCAAAAGTAAATGAATGCATGCATCATGGATAAGATAAGTAAAACATTAAAAGAGTGTAAATGTAAATAAAGCACAATACAAACAACACAAAGACTTTTTACATGGAAACCTTTACGAGAGAAAACCACGACACAAAGCGACAAGATTCCACTATGAATATAATTATACAATAGATGGAATATTAGAGAGGAAGCCCGGATAGATCGAGCAAGTAATTTAAATCGTTAGGGATTATACTCTTGAGTTCACAGTCGTAGGGACTAAGTTTCAGATTTCTTATGGACTAAGCCATCGTTTAGATCAGTTAAATGTACATCTCATGTTCTTTCGGGTATTCCTAGTTGTTTCTCAACTAGGATTTTAACCGAGTTATGTATCACAGTGTCACTAGCCGTTTTTGTCGATGAGTGACTTTCAGGATATATGCCACGATTCTCATGTAGTGCAACCAGTGTCACTGACCATTTCTGTTGATGAGTGACTTTCAGGATATATGCCACGATTCTCATGTGGTGCAACTAGTGTCACTGACCATTTCTGATGGTGAGTGACTTTCGGGAAGACACGCCATGGTTTCCAATAGTGCAACCAGTGTCACTGACCATTTCTGTTGGTGAGTGACTTTTAGGAAGACACGCCATAGTTTCCATTTAGTGCAACCAGTGCCACTAATCATTTCTATTGGTGAGTGACTTTCAAGAAGACACGCCATGGTTTCCATTTAGTGCAACCAGTGTCACTGACCATTTATATTAGTGAGTGACTTTCAAGAAGACACGTCATGGTTTCCATTTAGTGCAACCAGTGCCACTGACCATTTCTGTTGGTGAGTGACTTTCAGGAAGACACGTCATGGTTTGCATTTAGTGTAAATAGTGTCACTGACTATTTCTGTTGGTGAGTGACTTTCAGGAAGACACGTCATGGTTTCCATACTCGACACAGTGCCATTAACCATCGCTGCAGATGGGTGACCACTGGAAGGCATATCATGGCTGTCATATGATATAACACAGTGTCACTGACGGTTTCTGTTGGTGAGTGACTTTCAGGATATATCATAGCTGCTAATGGTACAACATAGTGTCACTGACCATTTCTGTCGATGAGTCACTTTCAGGAAGACGCATTATAGCTACCAATTGGTACGATATTGTGTCATTGACCGTCTCTATAGACGGGTGACTACTTGAAGACACATTTATGGCTATTGGGTGGTATAACACAATGTCACTGACCGTTTCTGTCGGTAAGTGACTTTCAAGAAGACACATCACTATTACCTTAACTTCTCAACTGATTGATCCCGCATTGGATGGGACATACATCAACTGGTCTCAGTGATGGTAGTTCTTAATAAAGTATTTTAGATAATTTGGAACTCTTTGATTATGGCTTTCGATGATAACCATAGTCCCTTTTATTTAGTTTTGTGTCTCGATCCGGGATGAATAAAATTCATGTAATGGATGCAAATGAACAAAAAATAAATATACTTGATTGCATGCTCGAGAAAAGATTTTACTTATGCTTGATGTTTAGAGCATCAGATTAATTATGCATTTAATTTGATTAATCTACTTTATGCATATCTTCAATTCAACTACGTCATTGTTAATAATCAAAACTTCAAATGATTGGGTCATTTGAATAAGCTGTGTCGAGATATATTTCATCAAGAAGTTTAAGTTAGATGGGCCAGATCGGCCATTTTTTATGCTTGTGGATGGCTAAATATCGGATCTGATGGGCACCCGTTTATGCCAATTTCTTGATAAACTATAGGGATCAGTGCCCTATAAATGTTTGACTCAGCTGTTTTGTAGCATGAGGACATTAGTTTTGCCTTAACGTCTTTGAGATCGCGGTTGGTTTTACTTGGCATTAGTCGATTTTCAAGCCAACAGGGTACTTCTCATGGCAAAAAATGACTAAGTACTGGACCTGTTTACAATCTGATCGGGGTATTCGGTGAATACCAATTGTGATTATCTCCGAACAATGTTGAATCATGTCCATGAGGATCGCAATGATGCTGGATCTACTTTGGCGTCAGTGCGATCGTATTTCGTTTCTCTTGGAGTAAGTCGATTTCCGAGCCGACATAGCACTTCCCAGGGTTGAAAATGACTAAGTATCAGGCTTGTTAACCACTTAATTAGGGTATTCGAGGATTCTGAGATTGGATAATCTTGTTGCGGTGCATCATTATAATATATCATGTGGTGGATAAGAGAAGTCTCTCTCTGGGGGTCGGTCAAATTCCACCCAATTCTTCTTAATTTCGACTATTTCCTGCTCTTTAAGAGGAATTTTTAGGTTTACAAAATTGGCTAAGTGTTGGTCATTCTGATCAAATTGCTGATTTGGCCCACATAACATTGACCATTGGAAGATCTAATCCGGGGGAAGGATAGACATCGACGATGTGTGTCTAAGAGCACCGGGGCGATCAGGAGGCGGTTCACACCACAGAAGATCTCAGGCCTCAACCAGCGTCTGGGCACATGGGAGGTGGATTGGGCGCATGTTGTAAGGTGGTGGGCGCATGTGGCCAAAAGTGTGAAAGAAAGAGGAAGGGAGAGTGATGTGGGCGCATGTTACAAAGCACATGCGCTTGCCTACTCCCCATGGGCGCATGTCCTATAAGGACTTAGAGAGTTTGGAGTTTTCTCCCCTCTCCTTGCATTTTGCTCCGGTGGGAGAAACCCCTTTCTGACGAGGGTTTCCTGCGATAAAAAACCTTCCCAGCAAAGGCATCCGGTGAGGGGATGGGCGCATGTGTCTTTCCGACGAGGGATTCCGGTGAGGATTCTCCCTCTTATAGCACTCTGACGATCCTCTCGAAAATGATGAAGTCCCTCTCTCATCGGGTGAGTGCTATTTATAGCAGGTTAATCTAGTCTCGGGTCCAAAAGATGAAAAGTAGCTAAGCACATGTATTAGGAGAGGGGGTTCATGCGCATGTCCTATGGAGGTGGGCGCATGTGACCACACTTAACATTTTTTTGAAGTTTTGATTTTTGAAAGAGGGAGAGATATGCTCCTATGCACATGTGATGGGGGTGTAGGCGCATGTCCCTCATTACATGTGGAGAGAGAGTGATGTATGCATATTCCAACACTTAGATTATTTTAGGATTTTGACTCCGACGAGCGACCTCCAGAGGATAACTACCTTTACGGGGATCGAAGTCACTAACACCAAGCCACTTTTAAGCGGTGATCGACCTATCAAATGAATGGGATGGGGTTTGGATGGTCATCTGCTATGAATTTTGGTAGTTCATTACCAATTTGGACCCTCTCGATCGGCTCCAAACAGGGGCAAAACGACTTCGGTGTGCGCAGGTAAAAGTATACATCGTACGCCATTCAAATTTGGGAGTTAAGGATTTTTTGACATTTCAGATCATTTGGTGTCAAAATGTATGTCCAGTTCCCTTCAGAATAGCATTTGCAAGCTTTCGGTCCCTTACAGTCGGATCCAATCAGGGCAAAATGCATTTGGAAGCACACAGGTAATAATACGCGTCACGTGATGTTCAAACTTGGTACTTAAGGGTTTCTGGACATTTTGAAACATTTGGTGGCAATATGCATGTCCAGTTTGGCTCAGAAATAGTATTTATAGGTTTTCGGGCCCCTACAATCGGATCCAATCAAGGCAAAATGCATTTGGAAGCGCATAGGTAATAATATGCGTCGCGCGATGTTTAAACTTAGTACTTAAGGGTTTTTAGACATTTTAGATCATTTGGTGACAATAAGCATGTCCAATTCCCTTCAAAAATAGCATTTATAGGCTTCTGGGTCCCTACAGTCGGATCCAATCAGGGCAAAACACATTTGGAAGCGCGCAGGTGAAGATATGCACCGCGCGACTTTGAAACCTACAAGTTAAGGGTTTTAGGGCGTTTCGGATCATTTGGCGACAATACCCATGTCCAGTTCTGCTCTCAAATATCATTTGTAGGTTTTGGTCATGACTGCGTAGGTTAGGGCTGCCTTGGAGTCCAATCGCATTTTTTGGGTGTTTTCTGATCTTGGAATCAATCCGGATTGTCGTAGATGAACTGTCGTGCATTTTTGTTTTATAATAGGTGAGATTTTGAGCCCCAACAAGAGTAGTCTTAGTTAGGTAGGATTTTTGATTTTTCTAGAAGTAGATTTTTTGATTTTTTTCTAGATTATTAACAATTTTTTGTTTTTGATTTTGCAGGAGTTGTTGCTGGCATAGATCTCACTCTATTGGGTAACATCTCCCCATCTCCCTTCTTTTAGTTTTTTCCTACATTAGGGTATTTTTTCAATTCCTTAGAATTTCATCATGGCTAATTAGATGGGTAGTGCTTATGCATACCTTTTAGAAGAAGAAAAGTTGGACCATGGGATCCAAACTTATTGTGATCGAATTCCCTCCAAGCATGAATTTTTTCTGAGATTCAAACAACCTCCATCCCCCCCCCCCCCCCATAAGACGATGCATGATTACATTAATGAAAGTAATACACATGTTAAGACACAGCGTAAGACGATGGTGGAGTACCAGAACGAAGCAACATCGAATAATGATCAACCGAGAAAAACACTACGTGATTATAGAATTGAAAATAACATGAGTGTTCCAACGATCATGATAGGAGGTGTGCAACAACAAAAGGAACGGGTGAATAATGGCCAACCGATTAAGACAATGCGTGATCACTTGTATGGATATGCCTATCAACCATCACATAACTCTTCATCCTACAAAAAAAATAGCATGAGTATTCCACCGGTTATGGTAGGAGGTGTGCAACATCAAAAGGAACGGGTGAATAGTGACCAACCGGTTAAGACAATACGTGATCACTTGTATGGATATGCCTATCAACCATCACATAACTCTTCATCCCAAAATGCGTAATTGGGGAAACCACCATTCTCCTTGTTCAAGGGAAGAATCAATCGTGGTTATTAACAATCACCCTAAAACGTCTTCCTCTTATGATGACATGTATGCACAAATACTTAAGGAATTATAGAAAGAGTATAAAGATGAACAATCAAATCAAGCTTCCTCGACCTCTTGTGAAGACGTTGAACCCGAATTTAGAGGCATCGAATCAATCTCTTCTAATGAGGAGGATGGGGCTATCTAACTCCCACCTTCTTCGAATATAATGAATAAACTTTTAGAGGAGATTGATCTCGATGATCACAATGTCATCATCAATTATAGTGAGTCTACTATCTCTTTTGGATGTTTTGAACTTAATGACGATAAGATTTCAATGATAGTTGACGAACCCAAGGAATCCATAAAATCTGAAAGCGATAGTGGAGTTACCTACAATGAGGGTTCGGGGGATGCTTATGAACCTATGGTTTCTTTTTTCCAAGGGCATAATGATTATGAGTCTTTAGAAGATATGCATGCTAGAGAGATGGTGGAAGTCAACCTTTTTTAGTCCTTCCACCAAGAACACATGATAAATTCTATTGTGGAAGACCTTTCTTTGATTGAAAATTCTGTTTCTTTGGATGATGAGGAAGCACAATCTGAAAATTCAAAAGATCAACCAATTCTAGATGATGTGCTTACCTCTAAACCCAAAGAACTTTTCTTGGAAGACCTTCTTTCTATAGAGGAGGAATTCCTTGCCATTGAAACAGAATTTCATCAATCATTAAGGGAGGACGAGGACCCTTCATCCGACTATCTAGATTTCCTAGAGGAATGCTTAGCCCACTCCGATGATCTTGAGAATGAGACGATTAAAGAGTTGGATATTTTGTTAGACACGGTGTTAGTGCCTAAAGAACACCATTTCACTAATTTACACTCTTTACCATTGTTTGTGGAAGCATCGTACAATTCTAAAATTGTGGAGGAAACAATCCTAACTGAAGAATATTTATTGAATGTCTCTCCACCATCATGGATCCTTCAGCCCATTAAGAATTCTGACTAGGAGGACCCATTTTTAATCAATCACAACTCAATCCAAAATTGGAGGAGATCTTTTTACTGCTCTTATCTCCTCCTTTCATGTATGTGGTGCACATTACAATTGGACCTTAATGAAGGAAAGCACCCATGTCTATTGTCGAGCAGGACTTTGGATGGTCATCATGAGAAATTTGTTGAAATTCATGAAGATCCTGCTCAAATTTGATCATGTAGTTGATCAGACTAATAAAAAGAAGGTAGGTAGCTAGGTTATGATTTATTTTTCTCCATTTAGGATTGAATAGCTCTCATGGAGACATTGGAAGATGCTAGAATTGATCAACTTGCTACCTCAGGTACTCTCGTTCTCACTTTCCTTTGTTTTATTTCATTGCTCTCATGTCTTGCATATTGCATATCTTGTTACATTGAGGACAATGTAAGATTTTGGTTGGGGGGTGAGATTCCTCAGATGAATCTAGCTAGTTCTTGTGACATTGCAAGCAATTATGTAGAAAATTTTAGATTTTTCTAAATTCAAACCTCTTTTGAAAAACTTTATTTCGATGCACTTGAGATGTTATAAGTATAAAAGAAAGCGAGATTAAGTGATTAATTTTGAAAACTTTGAATTTTTTATAATATGATAGTTTTCTATATGAATTCCCCTATTGAGCTGATTAGAAGAAAGTTTTGAACACTTTTGAGTCTAGTTCACATTACACGATTCTCATGGTTTGAAGGAATTATATAGATTTGTAAATTGGCTAGACTGAGATTTAAGGTGTTGAGGAGCTAAGCCGAGGAACTTTGTCCATCCTTGTTCATGAAAAAGTAAGAAAAAGAATGAAAGATATGGATTTCTAAAAATCATACCTATATGTATATCGAATGAAATAAAAAAAAAATTAGTTATATTGAATATACGTTGAAAAATTTCGAAAAGGGCTACTTATTACCAACCAGGGGATGGTCTACCCATAACCAAACATGGAAATGGGAAGTAGTGTGAAAGTCGTCGAAGGAACGATAAGGAAAATTCTTGTCATAGGCTTATTGTTGATCTGTACACCTTCGTATCCTTAGTTTCATCAGTCTATGAACAAGGTAATCCTGAAAATTCATGAGATGAACTTTCACCATGCAAACAAGATCGTACTTGTTCGGATTCTTTTATTTATCAATCAATCAGTGGGGATTCTATGTGAATAACTTATTATGTTTAGGAAGTTTAAGATTTCAATTTCCATCACTAAGTTTTTATGAACTTTGTATTCGTGTGTCTTGAAGTTTATGGAAGTATAGTTTCTGAAAGAGAGTTGGGTTTTGAAAAGTTGGACTTATTTCACGCATGTTTTGTTCGGGACTAGCAAAAAGCTGGTTGGGGGTGTGTTGAGCCATTAATTATATACATTCTAACCCCTTTTCATCACATATATTGCATGATTTTTACGTCTACAAGATCCATCTAATACATGTTTTTGTGAATGTAGGAATGAGAGAAAGACCTTGTGATTTTGATGTTAAAAATACCTTCCTAAACATCACCGAAGACTAAGGAAGAAAAGCTAAAGAAGAGGAGGAATTGAGCAAGAGAAAAGATAAGGAAAGAAGTGTTAGTGCACTTTTCTGTGGCATACTAGTGCACCTTATTTGTCAATCACTTAGGTTAGTGAGTCTAGTGTTGGTTGAGCTTAATGAAGACAAAGACCGAAGACTCAAGATGGACCAGTTGCATCAAGGATAAAGAAACAGGTAAAAGAGATGCCTTAGTGTGCCTTGCCTTGAACCTACCCAAAACCATAACCTCTTAGATGACTTGGACCAACTAGGTATACCCTTAGTCATCATCATTAGCCTTAAAACTCCATGAAAAACATGATAAGTTAGACTAATTAAAGAGGTGGAAGCTGCTGTAAACAATTCAGCTCAAATAGCAGTTTTCAATTGATCTCCGATCAATCGGACATTAGCTCCGATAAGACTCTGATCCATCGGACAGAAGCTCCGATCAATCGAAAATTGTTCCAGTAACTTTGAAAAACCACTGGACATATTTTCGATCAATCGGACAGTCTTCTGATCTATCGGAAGGGGTCCGTCCGATCAATCGGACAATGATTCCAATCGATCAGAATATCTTCTAAAGATTTCACTGGATAGATTTTCGATTAATTGAACATATCTCCAATCAATCGAACCCTTTTTCGGATCAATCGGAGATGCGCAAATCTGCTCATTTTTTTACCGTTGGAAGAAAATCTATATATAGAGGGGGATTCGTTTTTTAGCTAAGAGAGGGGATTTTGAGGAAATAGAAGTCACCATTATTGAAGATCATTAAGAGCTCTATTCCTAACCCAAACAAATGATCTTCCTTGTGATTCATCACAAGCATGGAGCATTTAAAGCTTAAGAAGAAGATACACTTGTCCCTCTTTTGATCTCTACAGATTGGATTGATCTTGATAGTCATATTCCTATCCAATACTCTATGATGAGATCTTTGTAAGTGAGACTCTCTAGGCAACCCATTCCCATAAGTTGTAGAGATCTCAAACTTACCCTCCTATCACCTTGGGCATATTAAAGGCATCATTTGCAAGGTGATTGATCAAGTGGAGCTGATGCATTGGCGACACAGCGGCAACACGATCGGGAGAGCAAGGGAAGCTGATTGAAGCATGGGAGAGCGGAGATCAAGCAACTCGAACCGGCGCTGAACAAGGGGCTCATTCGACAAGAAGGTTGTCATTGTAGAGAGTCCTTCCACTCAATTCCATGTGAGAGTTGAGTGTAGAATTTGTTTGTCAAACTCGAATTAGGGTCGTTTACCGATCCTTAGCTTATTAGTTGAGCCTAAAACTCTAGGGATGTTGGTTGTTCCTTGTCCCGTTTGTCGATCTAAAGACTAGGAGCTGTTTGGAGCTCTTTGGCTCGTTGCCGAGCCTAAACAAAGTCTCCAATGAGGACCCTCTAACACAGGAGTGAACGTGCGTAGTTCTTGTGTAGGACTAGACCTTGCGTAGGTTGAATAGGTTGGGAGGAACCTTTAAACTCCTCGGTTGGGTGGAGCCGATTTAAAACACCTTGGTTAGGAGGAACCAAATTTAAACTCCCTAGTGAATGCCGGTGTGCTCAAAGGGGCTGAGTACTTGAACCGGGAGTGGAGTAGACAAGTAGTCGAACCACTATATATGCTTGTGTTTGTGATTGTATTTAAGCACATTTCTTATTATGCATTGTATTTAATTGCTTAATTATGAATGCTTAATTAGAATGTATGCTAGGCACTAAATAGGCACATCCACACACAAGATGTACTTTCACTTAGTTGTGTAGACTTGACCTCATTGATCCATTCTCATAAGTCTACAAAGGTTGCATAGATTAGGAGCTTGATTAGTTAAATCTTTTGATTATCTATGCATACTCAGACTCGGAAGATTATTGCTTAAATCATATGCTAGTCTTGTGATTGGACCCACTTAGGCTTGGAAGCCGAATTGTTCTTGCTTACTTAGTTTAATTCGTTAAAACTGTTAAGTGGGCGAAAAGAATTTCAAAAGGTCTTAATCACCTCCTCATATAAGACTTAGATATAATTCTATTTACTCCTTAAGCTTCCGCACGCATACGCCTTGTATCACAAATGGTGTAATTTCAAGAAGATGAAAATAAAGGCATTGTAGAGATCCGACCGGTCAAGACCGATCGGCCACTCAAGCTTCCCTCTACAGAGCTTGCTGGACAATCACATAGACGGGTGAGACCGGTCAAGACCGGTCGGCCAGCCCAGTCCAACCGGTTAAGACCGATCGGCCACATGCGGACAACAATTTGCAACTTTCTATTTCCGATTTTCGAGCTTCCTAGTGCGCAAAGGACACGCGGTTTCGCATTTTTGTTTCACGCGGCGATGCTCCTAAGCTATAAAAGGACACCTACAACCTCTTTCTAATCTATCTAGCAACGTGGGGAGCAAAATGATCAAGACCTAAGAGGCTTCCTAGTCTCCTAGAATGAATTCTTTTTCTTCTTCTAGTTCTAATTTCTAATTTCATTTATGTTTTCTTTTAGCTAACCTCTTAGCTAGAGCTAAGAGGTGAAACTTCTAGTTAGTTTCAATACTTAATTCGTTTTTACAAGTATTTTTTTCTTATTTATAGATTTAGAACTTCTAGTTTCAATAAAGTTGGTATTTTTTAATGTTTTATAAGAGTTCATGTACTCCGGACATGAGTTCCTTGCAATTCTCTGAGATTGCCATGATGGGTTTGTTTGGATTTAAATTGTAGTAACCTTGGAGCATGCCATAGTCTCTTGGCATAACTCTTACTTCGAAGGCTACAAGTTCGAGTTCTATGTGCTTCATTAGAGTACTAGAAATCTGATTTTTAGATTTAAGTAGGACTGTTTGTGCTTGAATGTTATATCATCCAATTAGATGAGAGATAAGACTTTGATTCTAATTGTGTTGTGCTTGGATGAATGGATTAGTATTGGACTACTACAAGTGGATCCTTGATGCTTTAGTTCTTCTTAAATCTCAGATTTTTCCTGTTTATGTTTAGTTCTTAAAAACTGTTTTTCCTAAACTTCTTAGATTTCAATTATTAGAGTAGTTGGAATCGTTTACCTCTTTCCCTGTGGATCAATCTCGGTCTTACCGAGAATTATTACTACATCACAGCCTTGCACTTGAGGTGAGCGAACACTCTACCTCTTGTACAATTGCTATTCATACTAGAGCATTGTCTCTTTGTGCCGTGGTTTTCTCCCTCAAGGGTTTCTACGTAAAAAATTATGTGTTCCTTGTGGTGTGCTTTATTTATATTTATGCTCTCTTATTTTCTTTTGCTCTTGATATGCGAATACATTTACTTTTGCCTTTTAATCAAGGGTTATCAGTTATTGATGTAATTAAGAGCTTGTGCCGGATCACAACCTAAAATGTACAAGATCTCAAAATCTTTAGAATAAAATTCTCCTTATAATATCTTCTCTTGTGTATACTTTTGTGATTACTTGTGATTGTCTATGAATGATCCATTACTCAGAACCCCAGAGCAACAATACACAAGAAAATGCCTTTCATCATTTTCTAGTGATAATAGGCATGAACTTAAAAACGAAGCAAATCAAACTTTCAGGTGGACCACACTGCATGAAACAATGGTGATGAATGCCCATTATTAAAAACATCCTCTTGGCTACTAAAGCTTTGGATTAAGTTGATATTTAGCTTTTCCCTTCATCCAGGTCTGTCTGACCTAATCAACAGGTTGAATGGAAAATAAACATTATGGTGGGCATTAGGTAGGCAGCAGGAAATTTTTCATGATGGTCGATCGATCACCATTGTTTTCCATGGCATTGTCTACCTGAGATTTGGATCTACCTCATTTTTGGCTCATGCCCTAAAAGGACATGGAAAAATGGATGGTCTAGGTGGTACATCATGGTGGGTACCTCAAAACACCAACTAGTAACCATGTCCCTATTACTATGCAATTTGCGGCCTGCAGAGTTTTTTTATTTTTCTGTTTTATAATTGTTTTAATAATAACACATTTATATCTAAGCACCTATTTAATTCTTATTAATCAACCTCATTAATTGGTGGGCATTTTCATCGTTTTAGAACAAAAATCATTTTTTAACTAATGTAGGTTAGAGAAAACAGACGGAAGGTACCCGTTCAACAACTTGATTAATGAGGTGTTTTAATGAGGTCCTAGTTTGTAAATATTGTATTAATGATGGACTATTTTGTAAAAAAAAAAAAATTTAAACATTTTAATTTTAATTTTGTAAAAAATTAAAAAAAAAATGTAAACTTTCCAAAGAACATTGAAAGGACCTGGGAAGGAAAACTGGGTAGGACCCACGTCTCACTCGAGGTTTTGGTGCTCACATGCAACAAGAAGATCACAGCCCATTCATTTTGTAGCCTATAAGCATACACAGCTGAGAGAAAATGTGTAAAGCAACGATCCAAGTTCAAAGGAGAAAAGACAAACATGCCAGTGCTTTGTTCTTCCAATCTTGAAAGTTTCCAGGGAGTACCCTATCCATTGCTAGGCCTATAATATAAACGGTTGAGATCATCAAAAGATGGGCCCAAATGCAAGAAACTCTAGGATATCAGCTGGCTGTTGCCATCAAATTTCTTTTTATTCCTTTATTTTTTCCGATCCAAATAGTACAACATAAAATACGAAATTTTGGAACTAATTAAAAGAAAAACCATAATAGTTGGTGAAAACCACACACTAACATTGCTAATGGCAGGGAAATGGGTACTCAGACCGTACCTCAATTTGATGGCTAGTCGCAGCCCCGCCCAAACTGGATTCTGCGTCCGCTGATGAGATACCCAACTCCCCAGTGGACCTGCCATCAATAAGACCCCCATCCTGACCTCATTGACCCCATTTCTTGAAATACAGACACCGGAGCAGCTGCATTGGAGTCGAACCACCCGAGTTTCTCCAGAAGCTTGTTGGTTAGCACGCCCACTGCGTATGAGAGGCCTGACGCCATCACACCACTGCCAACACAGTACAGTAAGGTTTTGATGTACATCTTCGGTGCCTTTCGGACGTGGGCCTTCCCGATCGCAAGTGAAGCAATGCATAGAAGAGAAGCCGCAGAAACAGCTATGAGCTTGTACTCCTTGTTGTCACTCTTTCGGAATGAGAAGCCGTAAATCACAGGTGGAATTAGCCCGAATATGATGTATGATAAGACTGCAACAACCGCATGCCACCAGAAACTTTCTCTCCGCCCAAGTATTTCTTGGTACCGATCATGATTTTGTTCATTTTGATCAATGGCATTACATCGTTCATTTTTCAGCTCCCTAAGCTGTAAGCATATGTAGATCGGGATATAAAAGTAATCAAATTTTGTGAAAGGATGAACGAATTTGCAATATAAAAAAAAGGCTCAAGATTTCAGGTGTGTTTCATTGCACCAAATATCATGAGATATGCAATCTTAACATGCAGCCACATCCAAGCTATATATGCATCAGATGGGCCACATCATTTAGAAGAGCTGTCCCAAAATCAGGTCGGTCAAGTCATAAGGTGGGGAGAGACGTCCAAAAATCATATATTGTTTTTCAAAATAAAATATAAAATTATGTAACCGGTCGACAGTTAATGTTCATGTGTCCCCTGCCTGGTGAGTGGACCAACCTGATTCTTGCACCAGGCGATCTCCATCGTGGAACCCACCATATATACCAGGTTAGCGCATGTGCGTGCAGTTAGAGGTGCTTGTGGGCTTCATGAAGCTCAGAGAAGTACAACATGCTGAAATCACATCAGAGTCTCCTTTTCCATCGTTGGAGCTCCCTACTATGGGTTTCAGTTGCTTTTAATTTAAAGGCTTGTTGTTAAGCATATTGGAGTTAGGTTGCGTTGTAGTGTTTTCATCTTTTTCCTTTTCTATTTCTATACTCTTTAAGCTCTGCCACTTCAATTAATAATTTGTCATCCTTTAAAATTCTGGCCCTAATCAATTCCAGGCCTGTCCATTGCTGCCCCTATCCATGATTCTAGCGAGCAATGCAGAAGATATTTATGTAATTTCAGTCATGGAAGAAGTATTTGTCAAGGTAATACAAATAACAAAAGCATAGGCTAGTCACTCATTTATTTATAGCATATAATTTCAGGCCATTAGTTTGGTCGTTTTGTTGGTTTTAAGGACAGTATTACTTTATAAAATCAAAGATCGGGTTTCTATTTCGTTTTTGTGTTATCACTTAAATTATTCTGAGGTGAAGTAAATGCTGCATGTGTGGTGAGGGCAAACACTTCAATCAGTTGATGCTAGGGAGGAAAGTTGTACGGTCCCTTTTGGGTCTTAAGTTTTACAAGTGAAGCCAACTTTGAAGGATCCAAACTATAGGTACTGCATGCTCTATCACATATAACCTCACACCGAAAATCCCCCCTATTGGAATATCCAAGTCATACAATATTGGGGTTTTTCTTCGTTGAATGTGAACCGTGGCTGTATTTTCTCTCTTAGTAGTTGTACAGTTGTTCTTTGTGGGATTCTTCCACAGAGACGATCAAATCTATGGGATTTTTTGTTTTTAGTCCATACACAGTAGCGCCCACACACAATATCAACTTTTGGATCACTAAAACAAGAAAGGAATCTTGAAGTCTGAAGATTAAGGTCGATTACAGAGATAACTAATTACTGTTTCAAAACCACGACAGGATACTCCAATTATAACAATCCGGGTTGCTAGAAGTCTATTTTAGTAAAGTAACTGTTCAATGTTAGGACGACCAGGTCAAGAGGTCTCACCACCTGGGTCAGGTAGTTAATCTAGTCCAACTCTCTGGGTCAATTGGTCGAACCTTATTTTATTCATTTTCATTAATTTATGGCATCATATTGGAGTCATGCATCATTCATTCAAACCAGTTTGGACTTGGGAGTGATCTGCCCACAAGAAACAAGACGAGATCCAGTCGAGAACAACTGAAAGAGGGTTGACATCAAAAGCTACTCACATTATGAAAAATCACGGATAGTCCGCCGATTAGATTTGCGAATCCCAAAGCAACAATATTCACTGCAAAGGCATAACAATATTACACTATGATCTTTGTACAACAAATAAAAAATAAACATTATTGTCTAAAAAATATAAATGCAAGCAAACCTAATGACTGCATCAATCTTCATTAAAACAAAAGCTTAGATAGCTATCTCTGGGCATTTGTAACTAGAAATACCTATTTTTTAGTAAAATCATTATGATTCATGTGCTGTATAATGTCAGAGCATAAGATTGTGGGCCGAAGTACCAGTTCCTATTATAGTTCAAAAACTCGCTGATTCAACTCAAAGATGAGTGAACTCAACTCAGAGAGCATTCGAGCTGAGTCTATGGGAAACTCAGAACTGGGCCTGAATAGCCTTGGTCGACTCAACACAACCTGGTGGACTTGAATATATGTTGGGAGTGAAATTCGAACCCCTAAGAAGCAACCTTAATCAATAAGGCATCAACAATGTTGTTGCTTTGAGTTAGGATTTATATTACACAAAAGATTCTATACTAAATATATACTAACAATTGTAATATTTTCAATTTATAATAACTAAATATCCAGTCTTCGAGTCAACCCAAGCTAGTTAGACATAGAGTCGTCGAGTTTCATGCTGATGTAGAACGGGTCGCTGATTATTTCATGGCCCAGATGGAGCAAAAGAAGACCTTTCGGGGTCGAAAGTGATCCGGACCATCAGGACCATAAATCGATCGTATCTCACAATCCGGGATGAGTTACGGGACGTATAATATATCAATTTGGGGTAGCTCGAGCTACTTTAGCCAACCAACCCTGCTACTGCTGGGTTGCCCAACCCGGAATCGCGAGAATCGACCGTATCGACGGTCATTAGGCTAGTTTATTTTCAGTTTTACTATTTATAGTAAGTTTTAATTCGATCATAACTTTGCAATCTGTAGGGCTTTAGAGTTAGTGTCCAACATGAAAAGGGCTTAGAATATTTAGTAGAACAACGTGGTTGAAGCCGTTTGATAACTTTCTATTTTTGGCCGAAAACCAAGAGTTCTAGTAGGATTGAACGACTTCTATAAATAGTAAGTTTACTATTTATAGTAAGCTGCGTTTTTTTAGGAGTTTTAGTTGGAGTTGGATTCTAATACTTCACCTAGGGTTTAGTTTCCTATTTATATGCATTGTAATTCCGTTTTTATTCATTCAATTATCAATAAATTAATTATTTGGAATTTATTTCCTCTTTTTATCTTTTATTTCTTCTCTTGGATTCGAGAAATATCGGTTAGGGAGACGGTGATCGACCTACCACGTCCTCCTTGCGTCACATGCCCTTTGAACTATAATGGTTCCTATAGGGTTAGACGAAGATCAAGTTCAGATATTCAGCATCAATGTTATCTGCAGTTACATCTTATATGTTTCTTGAATTTTACATCTATAATCTGAACCTTCGAACTGAAACCAAATGGTTGGAGCATTTCTGCGAACATAAACTTTGCTTGTCTTGAGTACTCCTTGAAACAAACTAATTATTAGTTTGGAGGCAGAGAAGCTAAAACAACACCCTGAGGTTTCAGTTTTCACAAAAGCGATTCCTGAACATTCAACCAGGAGCTGATTTTGCGGTACTTCCAACACTTGCAAATATATACAAATCAACGTAGATCCCACTGCCGTAATATACTCAAATTCCTGAGACACTTACATGTGGAAGCCTTGGAGCCAGCTGCAGATGAAACCACGCCAAGACTTGTGATTGACTCGATTAAACCTCCATACACAATGCTTTTTAGGATATCCTGCCCATCTGCATGAATGGAGCAAGAGTAAGTCTGAAGTTAAACCTTTAGTAAAGAAGTTGTTGTTTTATGCAGTAGGAAAGGGGGGGGGGGGGGGGGGGGGGGGGGGGGTGGGGGGGGGGGGGGGAATGGTGTCAAAGTGCTTTAACACAATTTCAATATGCATCCTACAATTTTATTATGTCACATAATCCAATCTGTCCTGTCCACAAGATGCGCTGCCTCCGACAGCCTGTTCCAAAACTCAAATGAGCCATCGAACAGGGAACATGTTGAGAGGGAATACCCAATGTTGATTAGTGTGGGGGCCCACCATGTTGTGTGTATTTAATCAAGGTGACTCAGACCCTTCATGTAGTCGAGATGAAGGGTTAGATCAAGATTCAGGCTATTTGTGCCTCGCTTGCTAACCCAGCTGGAAGACTCCCAAGTGTTTCAACATTAGGTCTCAGGTTCGAGTGCTAAGGAGACACACTAACCCCACCAGTGGGTAGGTGCATCATGTGGCTAACGGTGTGGGTGTGTTGCCTAACTAACTAATAGGGTGGGTGCGTTGAATGATTAACAAAAGAAAAAAAAAAAAAATCAGGCTATTTTGTGAATTCACGTGGGCCAGTGTAAAATTCAAGTGTAGGTGATCCAAGCCAGCTAGTTCCCTTTGTTGGGACCGCCTTAAGTTTCAGATTTGGCTGTTTTTTGGGTTGAGGTTAGGCATCTAATCGATGGGTTGGATGGTGTTAATACACTACTTGGGCCCCACATCTGCAACGTACCATCGTAAGCTTATGGGGGTGCCGGTACACGGACGCGGATTGCGTCCGACCTTGGTCGGACCTTTTAGCGTCCGACCAGAACTGTTTGGTGACCCACTGTGATGTATCCGTTTATCCAACCCGTCCATCCCTCTTATAAGATCATGTTAAGGTATGAGCCGAACAATTAGTCAAATCCAACGCTGTAGTCGACCACACCAAATAGTAAGCTTGAGTTGTATTAAATGCACATTAAATGTAGGGATAAAAATTCAAGTTGCATTTAATGCAAGAGTCGTCTCTGGTGTGGTCCATAACACCATTCGATCTGCCTCAGTTTTGGGCCCATCCCTTAACATAATATCAGAAAATGAATGGACAGTGTGGATAAACCAATACATCATGGTGGGCCCTTGCACAGATCTGGCCGGACGCTTAAAGGTCCGACCAGGGGTCGGAGGCAATCCGCGTCCCCAGTACACGCCCCAAAACCTAAATGAGTTGTCAGTGAGACGGATCTAATGTCACACTTTGGGTTGTCCCATCCCTACTACTAATACAAAATATGTATGGCATGATCCAATGCATGTCAAATTACAATCCACATGCATGCACGCGCACACAATGACAAAATCGGCTCAACATTAATGTAATGTCCAAAAGTTCATAATGAGAGATGTCTTCTTTTTTTCGTTTTTTTTGGTGTGTGTGTTTCTCAAACAATTACAGGTACTCCTAGCGTCAAATCCAATTGAAAACTCGTGTCTGTGTGTGTAGGTGCATAGTTTTCCAGATCACTTGAGTGGAATTGGATCTGTCTGTCTGATGGTTTACATTGTCTTTGAAGTTGAAGATTCATAAACCCCAAGAAAATTTTACTATCACGGAAGAAAGATTGTGATCAATATCCTGAGAAAACTGTGTTTGTGGATTGATGTATTTGCATCCTAAAAAAAAAAAAACAAAAACATAAACAAAAAAGACAAAAAAATAAGAAAAAACGCACAAGCATTAGTAGAAGGATATGCAACCATACTTCAAGCCCACAGATACAAGTCATCCAAATGAGTGTGTCTTGCCTTCTAGCCCAGCAGGAAGACGCCTAGGCGTTTCAACAGCAGGTCTTAGGTTCGAGTGCTAAGTAGACACACTAACCACTAACCCCACCGGTGGGTGGGTGCAGCGGGTGACCAACTGTGTGGGTGTGTTGCGCAACTAACAGGGTGGGTGTGTTGCATGACTAACAAAAAAAACAAAAAAACAAAAAGATGTCGTCCAAATGAGTAGAATGAATTAAAAATGACCTGCTAATTAAATTACCTCCATTTGGGAATAACTGAAAAATAGAGGAGAAACAATTCTTCTGATCACAAATCTGGAATAACTGAAAACCACAGGCTGTTGAGAGAAACGAGAATAACAAATCAATAAAAGAATAAAATGAAGCATGTAAAATAACAATACTTCATGCATAAATCACATGGGTCCAATTTATGAATGTTACTCCGAAACTTAACAGACATTAAGATACATGATTGATTTGAAAGGATTCCAATTGTGAATCCTATTCAAATGTGACATATTGTGGTGAGGTCTTTATTTGTCATCTATGCTATCAGTGGAGTTCATGGGAGATGCTCAATGAAAGAGGTCTCTCATTTTCCATAGAAGAAAGAAAAACAAATAGATGCCTCCATATCCAGCACAAAGCCAGAATATTGCGTCTTATAGCTTTAACCAACCTGCAAGAGATTTCCAGATTCATGACCTCCAAACCGACTCTGGGCTCCACACTCATGAAATTGGCAACCAGTACTGCAATTACATCACACTCGTTTTTTCATGAGAAGATAAAACTTAATAAGATCTTCGTTCATATTTCTTGAGGAGATGTTATGTTAGAAGTCATTTGCTGTAACGTGAATCCTCTAATAGATGGATACATTGTTCTTAGGACGCACTTGGTTTTGGGTCAAACAGAACGCAGTTGACCCAACCCAAGTTCTGATTCGGCTGGGTCGAGTTATCGAGGTCCTCTTCTTGGGTTCAGGTTGGAAAACACCAAGTCGATTTCAATTCAGCTTGGGTTTAAGTTGAGAAAATTCAGCCGGGTTAGGTTTGATTGGGTTGAGATCCGAATGGGTCAGGTTGGGCCAAACATAATGGACTTCGGGTTGGATTTAGGTTGGGCACCTGAGGTTAGAATTCAAGTATGGTTGGGTTGCGGATTGAGTTCTCTTGAGGTCGAGTGGGGCTCAAGTTGGCCCTCAACCTGACGCAACCTGCCCAAGGGTTTGAGTTGACCAAATCCAGGTCGAGTTAGGTAGGGTTGGAAATAATCACATGTAATTGGGTTGGGTTCAAGCCGGGACATGTCAGGTTTGGTCGAGTATAGAGGACTTTAGGTTCGGGTCAGGTTGAGCACCTCAGGATGGAATTTGGGTCTGTTCGGGTTGTAGGTCGATTCTTCTTAAAGGTCAGGTTGGGCTCAGGTTGCTACTCAACCTGACCCAACCGCCCAATTTGAGTATACGGCTGACAACATGTTGGAATCGGGTGACTCAAATCTATGCTGGACATGGCCTTTGGGCGATCGATAAGATGGTCAGGCGATCAACAGGGTGGTCGGGCAACCGACCATCGAGGACTTTGCAAGGATAACTCTCTAGATGTTTTTGCGGGGATTCATGCAACCGAACCCGAGGCGTCAGGCGACCGACTATGGTGATCATTGTTATATAATTTGCACGATCTTGCACGGTTTTGCGTAAGATGTTTCTATTTCAGGTTCTATTGCTATATAAGCGGGCGTAGATGGGAATTAGGGTATCCTAAATACCTAAGCAAGGGTTGAGAGAGTTCTAGGGCGAGAGAAAGAGCTTGTGAGACTTGGGTTTCTCTTGTAGGGCTTAGATCTAGGTTTTTATTTCTGCATTCTCTTGTAACTTAGATTTCATAGTGGATTCGCTTTGTGCCGTGGTTTTTTTTATTATTATACCCATGAGGGGTTTTCCTATGTTAAATTTGGATTGCCTTCTCTTGGATTGCTGATTTGCTTGATTGTGGCCGTTGTAGTTCCTCTCGTTTGTTTTCTTGCTTCTTTCACTATATGCCGGTTTTCCCAACACAATTGTCAGGTCAGGCCCATGGGCCAGCTGGCTCTTGCTGCTTCTTAGGCCTCCATTTGGTAGGCTGTGCATTAGATCTGGTCTAAATGGTGAGACACATTGAGTAAATGGGTCGGATCAGGTTGACCCCGTGGAAGCCTGGCCTGACCTGCTCATAAGAAGCTTACAAATAGTACTAAGCCTCTTAAAAACTAATGGACCTTATTATTAGGCCCAAAAATTAATTTTTCGAGTTAAGTGGGCTTATAAGAGTTTGTATCAAGTTGGGACACGGGCTTAAATTGATCTTCTTAGTGAATTGGTTGGGCTCGGGTTGTAGTTCATGGCTCAAGGGTCAGGCTTGGCTTTGAATTCTTGGCCTGTTTAGTAAAGGGGTCGAGTCTGGTTAACTTCTTGGCCAGTTTAGTAAACAATTCAGGCTTAGGTTGACCCCAACCAGACTGAATCCAACCTGTTTACACCCTAGTTGAGCATCTCTATGTATACATACTTGTATATGTACATACAGGTATACATGCGCATGTAAAGGTATGTAGGTAGCTAGGCTAGTATATATTGAACACACGTGTAAAAGGATACTCCAGATCTTATGAAGAGACCATGTTATTGTAGTCTTTTGTTCAGTAGGGACTGTTGGACTGAATCTAATAGTACAAATAAACAACATGATCTAGAAGAAACTACGGCTGATTGAGCATTAATATTACCACTGAGATACTTAGGATTTGCTATCAACCAACACCGTACATTTACTATATTGTGAGAAAAATGAGAACAAGAGATGTCATTGGAAAATATTCAAACAGATGTGTTAAAATGGGTGTCAGCCAAATTATCCTCAATGGAAATCTATAATTTCATGAAGTGTGAATTGAAACACCAACAAATTGTTGTGAAGGCCTCATTACTGTGCGTGAACAGAGTCCACCGACCGGTCGAACAGTGGACAGTTTGTGCAGTTTTGAGTCCAAAACTCTCTAGACATTTTTGGCACTTTTGAGACCGGTCATTGAGAGCTCAGATTGGTCGCCAGACCGGTGGCAGGTTGCTCAGACTGGTCTGGGGACAGGTTTGAGTTGAGGCAGCAGCTTGCAAATCTCTATGGACTGACCACTGTTAGTGCACTTTTCCGTGGCATACTAGTGCACCTTGTTTGTCAATCACTTACGTCAGTGAGTCTAGTGTCGGTTGTGTTAGTGCACTTTTCCGTGGCATACTAGTGCACCTTGTTTGTCAATCACTTACAGCAGTGAGTCTAGAGTCGGTTGAACCCAAAGAAGACGAAGACCGAAGACTCAAGACGAACCGGCCGCATCGAGAAAGAAGATTCAGGTATATGAGATGCCTTGGTGCCTTAACCTCGACCAAAACCCAACCCCTTTGTATCCTTGATGACCTTGACCATATTTAGAACCCTTTAGGCATCATAGATAGGCCCTAGGTGTCCCATTTGATCACCCTATCCTAGGACTAAATGAGCAGGCTGAAACAAGTGAGGTTCAGCTAATGCATAGGGGAACCAGGCTGGTCCGACCGGTCATGACCGATCGGCCAGGCTGCTTATACAATGGCCAGCCGACCGGTCATGACCGGTCGGCCTTTTGCAAATCATGGTGGCCAGCAGGTATGGCCGACCGGTCATGACCGGTCGGCCTGGAGCTTTCTCTCATCCAGCAAGGTGCGCCGACCGGTCATTACCGGTCGGCCTGTTGTGTTAAGGCAGTCCAGTGAGGGGGTCCGACCGGTCATGACCGGTCGGCCCATGTGTTTGGCCTTGCACCTTGATGTTCTCCAGCAGGGGGGTCCGACCGGTCATGACCGGTCGGGACAGGTCGTTTTATGACCGTTTTATGCCCGTTTTATCACCGTTGGGGCTCTCTTTCCCTACATAAAGAGCTCCGGTTTTGGGCATTGAAAGAGGGATTTTTTAGGGAGAAAAGCCACCATTGAAGGAGATCATTTGAGACTTAATCCTTGACCTATGCAAGGCATCTTCCTTGTGCTTTAACACAAGATTAGAGCATTCCAAGCTCATGAAGAAGATGACCTTCATCCCCTCTTGATCTCTAGAGTTAGGAAGCTTCTTGATTGACATATCCTTGTCCTAAACTCGAAGATGAGATCGTTGTAGGTAAGAGACTCTAGGAAACCCATTCCCACTATGTTGTAGAGTTCTCAAACCTATCCTCCTAGCACCTTGGGCATTTCAAGGCATCGCATGCAAGGTGTTTGATCGAATGTGGCTGAGGCATTGGCGACGCAACGGCGGCACGATCGAGGGAGCAAAGGGAAGCTGATTGAAGCACGGGAGAGCGGAGATCAAGCAACCCAATCCGGCGCTAAACAAGGGGCTTATCCGACAAGTAGGTTGTCTTATTTGAGAGTCCACTTTAGAGTTTGTTTTCGAACTCGACCTAGGGACGTTAGTCGTTCCTTGGCCCGTCAGCCGGGCCTAAACTAAGTCTCCAAGGGGGAGCCTCCGACACGGGAGTAAACGTGCGAATAGGTTGAGAGTTAGCCTATGTCTAAAACTCCGGATACGGTTGAGAGGTGAACCGATAAAACCTCCGTGTAAAGGTTGAGAGGTGAACCTCATTTAAAACCTCCGATAGTGAATGCCGGTGTACTCAAAGGGGTTGAGTACTTGAACCGGGAGTGGAGTAGACACGTAGTCGAACCACTATACATCCTTGTGTTTGTGATTGTTCTTGAGCACATTATATCTTTGCATTGTTAGTTTAATTGATTAATTATGTATGCTTGATAGGAATGCATGCTAGGCACTTTATAGGCATCCCCACACAAGATGTACCTTCACTACTTGTGTAGACTTGAGCTCATTGATCCACTCTTATAAGTCTACACAAGTTGCATAGGTTAGAAGCTTAATTAGTTGTATCATTTACTTCCTATGCATGCTTTGACTAGAATCGTTTATTGCTTAATCTTTTGCTAGTCTTGTGATTGGACCCACCTAGGTTTGGAAGCCGAAGTGTTCTTGCTTACATAGCTTAAATTGTTGAATTGCATAAGTAGGCGAAAAGATTTTCAAAAGGTCCATATCACCCCCCTCTAGGTCCTTAGACATATCTCCGAGTATCTCTACAAGCGGTAAAACCGCAATTTCAATTGGTATCAGAGCGGGTTTCTCTTTAAGGGCTTAATTGCCTAGAGATAGATCCTAAAGAGAAACTTGAAAATATGTCTAGAGAGGACTCCTCATCCGTCTCTAAGCCTCCTTTCTTTGATGGGTCAAATTATCCATATTGGAAAGCCCGAATGCGCATCTTCTTGGAATTCATTGATTCGGATGTGAGGGACATGGTTGATTTTGGATATGAACCCCCAACGGTCACTATCTCTAAGGAAGGTGAGCCGGATATTATCAGGCCAAAAGACAAGGCATTATGGACTGCCCATGACAAAGCTCAACGTGTTAATAATGCCAAGGGCCTGAATGCCATATTTTGTTCAGTATCGAGAGAAGAATTTGGTCGGATCCAAAACTGCACTACCAGTAAACAAGCATGGGATATTCTTGAAGTTACCCATGAAGGTACAAATGTTGTTAAAAATTCTAAACTCCAGCGCCTCTCCACTCTATTTGAAAATATTACTATGGAGGAGGATGAAACGTTTACTGAATTTTATACCAAACTGAACAAAATCACAAATGATATGTGGGGCTTAGGGGATCCGATTCCGGAACATAGGCTTTGTAGGAAAATTCTGAGATCGCTTTCGGAACGGTTCTCTTCTAAAGTCACCACCATTGAAGAGTGTAGGGATCTTAATACAATGAAAGTTGAAGAACTCATAGGTTCCCTACAAACCTTTGAGCTTGGCTTTAAAGCCCCCTCTAGAAGGAAAAACATCACTTTTAAGTCCTCTCACAAACATAAGAAGATCCAAAGTGAGTCGGAGGAAGATAGCGATGATGAGGATGATGAGGAAGAGAAATTAAACAAAAAATTTAAGAGATTCCTCAAATTTGATAGAGGGAATTGCCGTGACAAGAAGGACAAGAAGGGTGATAAACGTACAGGAAAATCATTCATACCTTCATCCGTCCGTTGTTACGGTTGCGGTCGTCGTGGACATATTGCCCCGGAATGTCCGGAATGGCCTAAACCGAAAGGTAAAAAGGCAATGGCTGCCACTTGGGATGATACGGAGGAGTCCGAATCTGATGATGAGAGCCAACATAAAGATCTTGCTCTCTCGGCCTCCATCTCGACCCCTTTACCAGATTATCTAAGAGGGGATCCCAACCGCTATCCCTTCTAGGAGAAGAAGGTGTTCCCAACCCCTCACCTCATGCTACATTCTATGAGGGTGTTGTGGAACTTTGCTACCCTTTGGCTTTTTAATCTCATCATGGTTAGTGAGGGTAGCTAGTTATGCTCTTATTGGAAAATATGAGGATTTCAGCCTCATTTCTGTGTATATGGGCAAATCAGAGGATTCAAGCCTCATTCGCCCAAATTTTGATGATTTAGCCTTGCTTTTATTGATTCATGTGCTTGCTAGATTGTCATCCTGCTTAGATTAGCTAATCACCTTGAGTTTTATGCTTCATTGCATGCTAATCTTTGCTTCATATTGGTCTTGATATACCAAGAGGGGTGGTTGGTTGATTAGGCTATAAGCCCTTTGTGCTTTCATTGCAAATGTATATCCTTGACCAATATTTCATAATTAACTATGCTTAGATAGTTATATCTTATTGTTAATCATGTTTGTTAGCTTGCTCCATGTATTCATGATTCATGCACCCTATACTCTCGCCTTTTAGCATGTACTTATAGTTATAACTGCGACACACTATCTCCTCTTACCTTAAACCTCATTGGTATATCATTAAGGGGGAGAGAATAGTTTGTCAATTGCTAACAAAAAGGGGGAGAAAGTTCAAATCCCACCAAAACTAGTTTGCTATGTTTTGTGATGCAGGGATTAACAGGTTGTGGGGGAGCAAACTGAAGAGGAGCGGCGTAGTTTAGACATGTCAAGAGTCCTGTAATTTATTCATTATCATTGTAATATCTTGAACATGTAATTTGTTTTGGTAGGTTCAGTTTTTGTAAGTAATTGACAAAGGGGGAGATTGTTAGTGCATTTTTCCGTGGCATACTAGTGCACCTTGTTTGTCAATCACTTACGTCAGTGAGTCTAGAGTCGGTTGAGCCCAAAGAAGACGAAGACCAAAGACTCAAGACGGACCGGCTGCATCAAGGAAGAAGATTCAGGTAAAAGTGATGCCTTGGTGCCTTAACCTCGACCAAAACCTATCCCCTTTGTATCCTTGATGACCTTGACCACATTTAGAACCCTTTAGGCATCATAGATAGGCCCTAGGTGTCACATTTGATCATCCCAACCTAGGACTTCATATACAGGCTGAAGGAAATGGAACTCAGCTTGTTGTAGAGGGGACCCAGGCTGGTCCGACCGGTCAAGACCGGTCGGCCAGTATCCCTGCTGCTTTACAAGGCCAGCCGACTGGTCATGACCGGTCGGTCTTCACAAATGAAGGGAAACAGCAAGGTGGGCCGACCGGTCATGACCGGTCGGCCAGTTATTGGCTTCCTGCATTATTCAGCCCTCCAGCAAGAGGGGCCGACCGGTCATGACCGGTCAGCCTGGCATGTTAAGGCAGTCCAGTGAGGGTGGTCGACCGGTCATGACCGGATCGGCCAGTGTATTTGGCCTGCATTATTGAAACCTTCCAGCAGGGGTGTTCGACCGGTCATGACCGGTCGGGACAGGTCGTTTTATGACCGTTTTATGCCCGTTTTCTGACCGTTGGGGCTCTCTTTGCCTACATAAAGAGCTCCGGTTTTGGGCATTGTAAGGAGGGATTTTTGAGGGAGAAAAGCCACCATTGAAGGAGATCATTTGAGGCTTAATCCTTGACCTATACAAGCATCTCTCTTGTGCTTTAACAAAAGATTAGAGCATTCCAAGCTCATGAAGAAGATGACCTTCATCCCCTCTTGATCTCTAGAGTTAGGAAGCTTCTTGATTGGCAAATCCATGTCCTAAACTCGAAGATGAGATCGTTGTAGGTAAGAGACTCTAGGCAACCCATTCCCACTAAGTTGTAGAGCTCTTAAACCTATCCTCCTAGCACCTTGGGCATTTCAAGGTATCGCATGCAAGGTGTTTGATAGAATGTGGCTGAGGCATTGGCGACGCAACGGCGGCACGATCAAGGGAGCAAAGGGAAGCTGATTGAAGCACGGGAGAGCGGAGATCAAGCAACCCAATCCGGCGCTAAACAAGGGGCTCATCCGACAAGTAGGTTGTCTTATTTGAGAGTCCATTTTAGAGTTTGTTTGTCAACTCACCTTAGGGACGTTAGCCGTTCCTTGGCCCGTCAGCCGGGCCTAAACTAAGTCTCCAAGGGGGAGCCTCCGACACGGGAGTAAACGTGCGATAAGGTTGAGAGTTAGCCTTTGTTTAAAACTCTGAATACGGTTGAGAAGTGAACCGATAAAACCTCCGTGTAAAGGTTGAGAGGTGAACCTCATTTAAAACCTCCGATAGTGAATGCCGGTGTACTCAAAGGGGTTGAGTACTTGAACCGGGAGTGGAGTAGACACGTAGTCGAACCACTATACATCCTTGTGTTTGTGATTGTTCTTGAGCACATTATATCTTTGCATTGTTAGTTTAATTGATTAATTATAAATACTTGATAGGAATGCATGCTAGGCACTTTATAGGCATCCCCACACAAGATGTACCTTCACTACTTGTGTAGACTTGAGCTCATTGATCCACTCTCATAAGTCTACACAAGTTGCATAGGTTAGAAGCTTAATTAGTTGTATCATTTACTTCCTATGCATGCTTTGACTAGAATCGTTTATTGCTTAATCTTTTGCTAGTCTTGTGATTGGACCCACCTAGGCTTGGAAGCCGAAGTGTTCTTGCTTACATAGCTTAAATTGTTGAATTGCATAAGTAGGCGAAAAGATTTTCAAAAGGTCCATATCACCCCCCTCTAGGTCCTTAGACATATCTCCGAGTATCTCTACAAGCGGTAAAACCGCAATTTCAGGTTGAGCCCAATGAAGACGAAGACCGAAGACTCAAGACGGACCGGCCGCATCAAGGAAGAAGATTCAGGTAAAAGTGATGCCTTGGTGCCTTAACCTTGACCAAAACCCAACCCCTTTGTATCCTTGATGACCTTGACCATTAGGAAACCATTTTGTCATCATAGATTGGCCTTAGGTGTCCCATTTGATCACCCTAACCTTGGCCAAAGTGGACTGGCTGAAGCTCGAGGAGTTCAGCAAATAGGAGGGGAGAACCTGTTAGTGCACTTTTCCGTGGCATACTAGTGCACCTTGTTTGTCAATCACTTACGTCTGTGAGTCTAGTGTCGGTTGAGCCCAATGAAGATGAAGACCGAAGACTCAAGACGGATCGGCTGCATCAGGGAAGAAGATTCAGGTAAAAGAGATGCCTTGGTGCCTTAACCTTGTCCAAAACCCAACCCCTTTGTATCCTTGATGACCTTGACCATATTAGAGTATATTTTGTCATCATAGATTGGCCCTAGATGTCCAAATTGATCACCCTTACCTTGGCCTAAATGGATTAACTGAAGTAAGAGGAGATTCAGCTAATGCATAGGGGAACCAGGCTGGTCCGACCGGTCATGACCGGTCGGCCAGCAGCCTTGCTACTGAATGCAATGGCCAGCCGACCGGTCATGACCGGTCGGCCTTTACAACTCATAAAGGCCAGCAGGTGTGGCAGACCGGTCATGACCGGTCGGCCTGGTAATCCAAAACCATCCAGCAAGGGGGGCCGACCAGTCATAACCGGTCGGCCTGATGTGTTTGGGCTGTCCAGTAAGGGGGTCCGACCGGTCATGACCGGTCGGCCCATGTATTTGGCCTATGTAGTTGATGTTCTCCAGCAGAGGGGTCCGACCGGTCATGACCGGTCGAGACAGGTTGGCTTATAGCCGTTTTATGACCGTTGGGGCTGTATTTTCCTACATATAGAGCTCCGGTTTTGGGCATTAGGAGAGGGATTTTTGAGGAAGAAAAGCCACCATTGAAGGAGATCTTTTGAGGCTCATTCATTGACCTATGCAAGGCATCTTCCTTGTGCTTTAACACAAGATTAGAGCATTCCAAGCTCATGAAGAAGATGACCTTCATCCCCTCTTGATCTCTAGAGTTTGGAAGCTTCTTGATTGGCAAATCCATGTCCAAAACTCGTAGATGAGATCGTTGTAGGTAAGAGACTCTAGGTAACCCATTCCCACTAAGTTGTAGAGCTCTTAAACCTATCCTCCTAGCACCTTGGGCATTTCAAGGCATCGCATGCAAGGTGTTTGATCGAATGTGGCTGAGGCATTGGCGACGCAACGGCGACATGATCGTGGGAGCTAGGGAAGCTGATTGAAGCACGGGAGAGCGGAGATCAAGCAACCCAATCCGGCGCTAAACAAGGGGCTCATCCGACAAGTAGGCTGTCTTATTTGAGAGTCCATTTTAGAGTTTGTTTTTCGAACTCGACCTAAGGACGTTAGTCGTTCCTTGGCCCGTCAGCCGGGCCTAAACTAAGTCTTCAAGGGGGAGCCTCCGACACGGGAGTAAACGTGCGACTGGGTTGAGAGTTAGCCTATGTCTAAAACTCTGGATACGGTTGAGAGGTGAACCGATAAAACCTCCGTGTAAAGGTTGAGAGGTGAACCTCATTTAAAACCTCCTATAGTGAATGCCGGTGTGCTCAAAGGGGTTGAGTACTTGAACCGGGAGTGGAGTAGACAAGTAGTCGAACCACTATACATCCTTGTGTTTGTGATTGTTCTTGAGTACATTGTATCGTTGCATTGTTAGTCTAATTGCTTAATTATGAATGCTTGATAGGAATGCATGCTAGGCACTTTTTAGGCATCCTCACACAAGATGTACCTTCACTACTTGTGTAGACTTGAGCTCATTGATCCACTCTCATAAGTCTACACAAGATGCATAGGCTAGGAGCTTGATTAGCTGTATATTTTCTTTACCTATGCATGCTTAGACTAGGATTATTTATTGCTTATACTTTTGCTAGTCTTGTGATTGGACCCACCTAGGCTTATTGCCTAAGTGCTCTTGCTTACTTTGTTATATTTGTTGAATTGTGCAAGTAGGCGAAAAGAATTTCAAAAAAAGGTCCATATCACCCCCTCTAGGTCCTTAGACATATCTCCGAGTATCTCTACAAGCGGTAAAACCGCAATTTCAGAACCAGGCTGGTCCGAGCGGTCAAGACCGGTCGGCCAGCAGCCTTGCTGCATAGTGTATATGGCCAGCCGACCGGTCAAGACCGGTCGGCCTTCTCAAAGGTTGGATTCAGCATGGCCAGCCGACCGGTCAAGACCGGTCGGCCTGGAACTTCAGGTTTGTATAGCAAGGGGGTCCGACCGGTTATGACCGGTCGGCCTATTCTCATTATGCTGTCCAGCAAGGTGGTCCGACCGGTCATGACTGGTCGGCCTGTGTATTGGTGATACCCTTCAGCAAAGGGATCCGACCGGTCATGACCGGTTGGGACAGGTCGGCTTATAGCCGTTTTATGGCCATTTTATGACCGTTGGAGCTTTCTTTTCCTACATATAGAGCTCCGTTTTTTGGCATTGCAGGAGGGATTTTTGAGGAGCGAAGCCACCATTGTTGGAGACCATTTGAGGCTCATTCCTTGACCTATGCATGGCATCTTCCTTGTGCTTTAACACAAGATTAGAGCATTCCAAGCTCATGAAGAAGATGACCTTCATCCCCTCTTGATCTCTAGAGTTTGGAAGCTTCTTGATTGGCAAATCCTTGTCCAAAACTCTAAGATGAGATCGTTGTAGGTAAGAGACTCTAGGCAACCCTTTCCCATCCGTTGTAGAGTTCTCAAACCCATCCTCCTAGCACCTTGGGCATCTCAAAGGCATCGCATGCAAGGTGTTTGATCGAGTGTGGCTGAGGCATTGGCGACGCAACGGCGACACGATCGTGGGAGCAAGGGAAGCTGATTGAAGCACGGGAGAGCGGAGATCAAGCTACCCAATCCGGCGCTAAACAAGGGGCTCATCCGACAAGTAGGTTGTCTTATTTGAGAGTCCATTTTAGAGTTTATTTTTTGAACTCGACCTAGGGACGTTAGCCGTTCCTTGGCCCGTCAGCCGGGCCTAAACTAAGTCTCCAAGGGGGAGCCTCCGACACGGGAGTAATCGTGCGTTAGGTTGAGAGTTAGCCTATGTTTAAAACTCCGTATAAAGGTTGAGAGGTGAACCTCATTTAAAACCTCCGATAGTGAATGCCGGTGTGCTCAAAGGGGTTGAGTACTTGAACCGGGAGTGGAGTAGACACGTAGTCGAACCACTATACATCCTTGTGTTTGTGATTGTTCTTGAGCTCATTTATATCTTCGCATTGTTAGTTTAATTGCTTAATTATGAATGCTAGATAGGAATGTATGCTAGGCACATTTTAGACTCAACCTCACACAAGATGTACCTTCACTAGTTGTGTAGACTTGAGCTCATTGATCCACTCTCATAAGTCTACACAAGTTGTATAGGGTAGAAGTTTAATTAGTTGTATCATTTACTTACCTATGCATGCTTAGACTAGGAATGTTTATTGCCTAAACTTTTGCTAGTCTTGAGATTGGACCCACCTAGGCTTGGAAGCCGAGGTGTTCTTGCTTACATAGCTTAATTTGTTGTATTGTGTAAGTGGGCGATAAGAATTTAAAAGGTCCTATTCACCCCCCCCCCCCCCCCCCCCTAGGTCCTTAGACATATCTCCAAGTATCTCTACAAGCGGTAAAACCGCAATTTCAACCACGACAGGTCGTGCGACCGGTCTGCGGTCTGCGGAACTTGTAGTGTTGCGCGGTTTTCATGCTACTTGTTTCTATTTTTGGGTTTCCTCCTATATATATGTTTCCTAATCATGCTAGACCTAATGCTAAGCAATACCTAACTGTTCTAAACGGGATTATAGGGTTATTGGGAGAGAGAAATTGAGAGGTTGTGTGCTTTGTTCATCTTTGGGATCTACTCGGGTAGTTCTAGCTCTGTAATCATCTGAATTCATAGTGGAAGGTGTCGCTTTGTGCCGTGGTTTTTTTTCCCGCAAGGGTTTTCCACATAAAATTCGTTTGCTTTTGCGTTGATTGCTTGTGTAGCTATGTGGTGATTGTTTGATCTACTTTGGTGCTTCTGCTGACCGGTTTTCCAACAAGTGGTATCAGAGCTATTGTTGGAGGGTTGAAGAAGAAGTTTTCTGAAACAATCTCATGGCATCAAGTACTAAGTTCGACGTTGAGAAGTTCTCGAGCAAAAATAACTTCGATTTATAGAAGGTAAAGATGCGTGCCGTCCTAACTCAGCAAGGGGTCATGAACGCCCTTGGAAAGTGCCCTACCGAGATGAAAGATGATGAGTGAACTAAGATGGATGAGAAGGCAATGGTCTCAATCCAATTGTGCCTTATTGATGACGTCCTTTATAACGTCATGAAGGAGAAGACCGCTGTAGAAACATGGACTAAGGTAGAGAACATCTATGCGAAGAAGTCTCTAGAAAATCGCATGTATCTAATGATGCAACTCTTCACTTTGAAGATGGCGGAGGGGACAGATGTGGAGGACCACATTAGCACGTTCAAAAAACTGATTTGCAAGTTGTTTGATTTTGGTGAGCAGATGAAGGACGAGTATCAAGCCTTGATCTTGTTGAACTCACTTCCTAGTTCATATGAGTCACTCAGGGACTCATTGTGCTCGGGTAGGGACACTATTAGTGTTAAGACCGTTATCTCAGCCCTTCAATCGAAGGCCATAAGGCAGAAAAGCGGTGATACTAATTCCTCCTCCGAAGCACTGTTTATGAGAGGAAGGAATTCTGAGCGAGGTGAAGGATCATCGCGTTCTCGATTCAAATCAAAGGGCAAGGGCAAAGGCAAGTTGAAGTGTTGGGGATGTGGCCAAGTTGGTCACATGAAGAAGGACTACAAGAGTCCTAAATATAAGAAGGAGAAGTCGGGTGATTCTTCTAGGGAAGTTAATACCACTGAAGCCGAGGAAGGTGGTAGTGATGTATGTGAGGTCTTGACGTTGTCGAAGGCTGGACCTCTCTGTGATGAGTGGATCATGGACTCTGGGGCCTCATATCACATGTGCCCAGATAGGAGTGTCTTTACTTCCTACAGGGAATATGAGGGAGGCTCAGTATTTCTAGGCGATAACTACCTCTGCAAGGTTGTGGGGATTGGTACAGTGCACATCAAGATGTTCGATGGGATCGAATGGAACTTGACAGAAGTAAGGCACGTTCCAAGGTTGAGGAAGAATATGATCTCCATTGGTGCACTCGAAGCATTGGGGTGTAAGTTCACCAGTTTTGACCAGTTCTGCAAAGTTTCAAAGGGAGCCTTTGTAATTATGAAGGAACAGAGGCATGGTAACATTTACAGGCTGATTGAGAGCACTTCAATAGGTGGAGCTGCAACGACTGTAGAGGATTCCATGTCTGCACGTATGTGGCATGCACGCTTAAGCCACATGAGCGAGCGGGGCATGAAGGTACTCTCTTAACGATCCTTGATTCCTTCATTTAAATCTGTAGACTTTAGTATATGTGAACACTGCATGTATGGAAAACAGTCTAGATTGTCTTTTAAAGAGGAAAAACATGTATGTAAAAGAGTGCTTGATTATGTCAATTCTGATGTATGGGGGCCATCGCTCGTTATTTCTGTTGGTGGGTCATCGTGGTTCTTGTCAGTTTATCGATTACTATAGCAGGAAGGTTTGGGTTTATTTTCTGAAAAATAAATCCGATGTCTTCACGACTTCAAGTATTGGAAGGCGATGGTGGAAAATCAGTCAGGGCAGAAATTAAAAATTTTGAGAACTGATAATGGTGGTGAGTTCACTTCTAGGGAATTTAACACGTATTGTAAAGAAGAGGGGATCGTGAGGCACCATACAGTGCACCACATGCCAGAGCAGAATGGTGTGGCAGAGCGGATAAATCGGACTCTCTTAGAGAGAGCTCGATCCATGATTAGTAATGCTGGGTTGGGCAAAGAGCTATGGACTGAGGCCGTTAACACGGCTTGTTACTTAATAAATCAGTCACCCTCTATGGCAATTGAATGTAAAATCCCTGAGAAAGTGTGGAGTGGTCGTACTCTTGACTACTCAAGTCTGCGAGCATTTGGTTGTGAGGCTTACTCTCATGTACCATCAATTGAGAGAGATAAGCTAGACCATAGGGCCAGAAAAGGGATCTTTGTAGGCTATGGTGACGGTGTGAAGGGATATGAATATATGATCCTGTCACACGGAAGATCACCTTGAGCCGTGATGTTAAGTTTGATGAGGGGTCTTTGTTCTGTAAGGATGCTACAAAGGAACCTGAAACATCAGAATAGGTTGATACTCATGAGGACAGAGATGAGACACGGGCCGATACTGAGGCGCAGACATAGGTACATGATCAGGTGGAGCAACCACCTGTACAAAGAAATCCACCTAGGGATCTCAAGTTACCGGCAAGGTACATGGATGACTCGAATGTTGCATTTCGCTCTCATTACAGATGAGGGGGTTCCGTCTAACTTTGAGGAAGCGCTACATGATGTAGATGCTGAGAAGTGGAAGATGGCAATGCAAGACGAGATGGACTTCTTATATAAGAATGAGACTTGGGAGCTTGTGGAGCTTCCAGTGGGCTGAAAAGCGATAGGGTGTAAGTGAATTTTTCAAAAGAAACAGGATAGATACAAGGCAAGGTTGGTAGCGAAAGGTTATGCTCAGCGTGAAGGCATAAACTTCAGTGAGATTTTTGCATCGATTGTGAAGCAAGTATCTATCAGGTTCGTGTTGGTGCTGGTTGCCCAATACGACCTCGAGCTGGAACAAATTGATGTGAAGACTACTTTCCTGCATGAGGAATTGGAAGAGCAGATATACATGGTACAACCAGAAGGTTATACAGTCAAGGGGCCGAGAACAAGGTTTGCAGGTTGAGGAGATCATTGTATGGTCTCAAACAGTCACCTAGGTAGTGGTACAAGAAATTTGATTCCTTCATGATGAGTCAGGGTTTCGCCAGGAGCGAGTACGATCATTGTGTCTATTTCAAGACACTAAATGATGAGAAGTTTCTCATACTGGTGTTGTACGTCGATGACATGATTATTGCCAGTCATAACTGTCTAACATCGATATGTTGAAGACTCATCTTTCAGGGACATTCGAGATGAAGGATCTGGGGGCTGCAAAGAGGGTTCTTGGCATAGATATTTATGAGACAGGAAGAGGAGCAGCTTATGGTTATCTCAGGAAGAATACCTTGAGAAGGTATTGAAAAAGTACGAGATGGACAAGTCCAAACTGGTTAGCGTTCCCCACGCGGTTCACTTCAAACTTTCTTCTGAACATTGTCCCAAAACAGATGAAGAAAAGCATGTTATGTCTCATGTGCCCTATTCAAGTGTTATGGGCAGTTTAATGTATGCCATGGTCTGTACAAGACCAGATATTTCACAGGCTATGGGTGTTGTAAGCCGATTCATGTTTAACCCGAGCAAACAACATTGGGAAGCTGTGAAATGGCTACTTCGATACATTCGAGGTACGCAGGACTACGTCTTGACGTTTGAGAAGTCAGAGGACAAGTTGGTTCGTTATGTCGATTCTGACTACGCAGGTAGTGTGGACAATAGGAGATCGACTTCAGGGTACTCGTTTGTATTAGCGGGTGGAGCGATTAGTTGGATGTCTAAGCTTTAGTCGGTGGTGGCTCTTTCCACTACTAAAGCTGAGTATATGGCAGTGACAGAAGCTTTCAAGAAAGCTGTTTGGTTGAAAGGGATGATAAATCAGTTGGGGCTTCAGCAGGAAGTCGTGTCCGTTAATTATGATAGCTCAAGTGCTATAAATTTGGCTAAAAATTCTGTTTATCACTCACGTACTAAACACATTGATGTGCGTCACCATTTTATTCAACAGGTGCTTGAGGAAGGAGGTGTGACTCTGGACAAGATTCACACCAGCGTGAATCCAGCGGATATGCTGACAAAGGTGGTCCCTATGGAGAAGTTCAAGTTCTGCGTAACTTCTTTGGGATTGGCGAAGGCTTAACGAAGACGCAGTGATGCATGAAAAGCGGCGACTATGATTGATGATGAGCTAATGTGAAGAGTAGAAGAGATGGTTCGAAGTGTAATGATGCCTTTGTGGAGTTTGTTGTGAAGGCCTCATTACTGTGCGTGAACAGAGTCCACCGACCGGTCAGACAGTGGACAGTTTGTGCAGTTTTGAGTCCAAAACTCTCTGGACGTTTTTGGCACTTTTGAGACCGGTCGCCAGATTGGTCATTGAGAGCTCAGACCGGTCGTCAGACCGGTCGCAGGTTGCTCAGACCGGTCTGGGGACAGGTCTGAGTTGAGGCAACAGCTTGTAAATCTCTCTGGATTGATCACGACGGGTCGTGCGACCGGTCTGCGGTCTGCGGAACTTGTAGTGTTGTGCGGTTTTCGCGCTACTTGTTTCTATTTTCGGGTTTCCTCTTATATATATATGTTTCCTAATCATGCTAGACCTAATGCTAAGCAATATCTAGCTGTTCTAAACAGGATTAGGGTTCTAATCGTACATGTATATCAATATTCCAATGTACTATGACATATCAACATGTATCACTATCATGAACAATGATTTCTCACTCTACTCGAGTACACCATTGGTTATGCAAGAAGCATTAAATTATCAAATTGGAACAGTCAAGAAGCAATGCACTAGTCAATCATAATAATATCATAATTAAATTACCTAAAGAAGATATCTATCACCTTTCAAAAAAGACCATACTTCAAGTAGTGAAGGATAAAACAACTACATAAAACCATAAGATAAAATCTTGAATATAAATAGTAGTTTTACGCACATGTCTGAGACACTCATACCTCTTGGAATGAAAACGCTGAAACACTCTGAACATCTGAAGACACAACATCCCGGGTCTGGATCTTTTTCGCATAAAATAACGCTCTTAGTAATACATGAGTAACAATTAGGACAGTATAAATCGTGAGTATCCTGCTCTTCTAACAGCCTCTTAATATCTACTGGATTTCTATTGCTTTCTTTTCTGGAAGGACCATTTATCTTTATTTCAAGATCTGCTTCACCGTTCCCTTGATTTTTCTCACCGGCAGAAAAGCCAACATTGCTGAATTTTGTCCCAGCATTTTCATCAGCAGAAGTAATACCTGCAAGCACATAACCATTTTGTCACTTGCATCTCTCATGTTATGTGCACAGAAAGAAAGAAACGTGGGCATAAATTATTCTAAGGTGTGTAAAGAAGTAATTTCATGCCAGAACTGATTCATGATGAAAGGAGAACTAGAGATATATATCTATTCCATTTAATAGCTTGCTCGGCATTGGAACTATTAGTGATCAGAAATCGGACATGCAAGTTTCCAATCGATTATAAAGATAGCAAGTTCCATTTTCATATTATGAAAAAAAAAAAAAAAAAAAAGCAGTCAGCATGAAATAATACATTTGAGCTGTTATAACTTCGTACCGTTTACTACCGTCTTCTGATTTGGAAAATTCGATAGCTATTAACCTTGTTGACTTTGTGAACCAAAACATGATAATGTGCAATTCACCAACCCTCTGATATACTCTTCATGATTGTGACCATGATATATGCCTAGGACTACCGTTGGGTAGGTCGATGTGCATTGGCGACACTTCCATATTCCTTCATCAGTCAGTCACAAAAATGCGAAAGTAATTTTAGGTTCGCCAGGCACTAGATCGGAGGGATAGAACTCGATCGTTGCATGCGTCAGAACATACCAGAAACCCATCACCAAAACACAAGCCCATCTGCAAATACTAAACACAAGCTCCCCATGGCACATATGCATGATATATAGGCCGTACATCACTATTCGTCCCTTTCTAACCAGTTGGGAGACACATGTACGTAGAATTGTGAATCACTATTCGGACCTTTCTAACCATCCATTACTTCATACATGCGTGGCGGTGGCCGAATGAGTTTTGGGCTCGGGCAGATTCAGCATTGCGCCTGCCTAATTAACAACTAGGATCTATACATGCACACTCCCACGCGCACGCGTGGAACGCTTGTGTTTCAGAATTTGCGGCTGAGAGCTTGCAAGTGGAACTGCTCATTAAATAGTGATTCACTCTGTTGGAATACAGAGAAGTTATTAAAGGGATTATGTTGGATATATAATACCAATAATAAGGAATAATGAGGGTAACCAAAACAATTTTGACCGGATCAGACCTTAAAAAAACCAGGCACTCAAAATTTCAATTATTTGGAAGTCTATGCTTAGGCTCCTTTGTATTGCAAGTTACTTTACGTAAGCTACTAAGTACCTCAAGTAACTTAATTACCTGTACTATCTGCTAGCCCAGCTGGAAGACGCCTTGGTGTTTCAACAGCAGGTCTTAGGTTCAAATGCTCATACACTAATTGCACCGGTGGGTGCATTGCATGACTAACAAAAAAAAAAAAAAAAGCTTATCTTGGTTTATAATAATTAGTAGTAGGGTTGTCAATGGGCTAGGCCTAGGATAGGCCTTGGGCCAAATCACCGAGCCTTCAAAAAATTCTGATTTTTCCTTGCCAAGCCCAGCCCATTGAAAGTATGTTTGCTACGCAAAGTGCTGATTCTAAAACAAAAAGTATAAAAGTATGTTTGGATTCCAACATCAGAGGAGTATTTATCTTGCATTTTTTATTAGTCTGCCCTTAATATCCACCATTCATTATGTTGGACCACCTTGGCCTTGTCTTTAATGTGAATCATCCATCATGTGGGGCCTACTTTCAATGTGAACTATCCACCTTGGGAGGCCCACCTTTGATGTGGGTTATCCATCATGCAGGGCTCACCTTGGATATGGGCCCGCCATCACATCGGGAATTGGATGTGGGACGTCCATCATGTGGGGCCCACCTTTGATGTGGCCCTTCCATCATGTGGAGCCCAACTTCAAGGTTATGCGTCCATTATGTAGGGCCCACCTTGGATGTGGATCATTAATCATTACGGCCAACCTTTGATGTGAACTGTTCTCATCTAGGGTCCACCTTGATATGATCGGTGAGGGTTCGGGTGCTCAAGTGGTCAAGGCTCGAGTCGGATTGGTTGAAAGTTAATGTTGATGGTTTGTCTAAGGGCAATCTAGGCATGGCTGGAGGTGGAGGAATTGCGAGAGTTTCGAGGGGAGAGATGTCGTTTGCTTTCTCGTTAGGATATGATCTTGCCTCCAATATTTTTACAGAAGCTTGAGCGATGTGGGAGGGTCTTTCGATGGCAGTAGACTATGGGTTCTCCAATATTGTCGTTGAGAGCGACTCCAAGGTCTTGATCGACCTCCTGGCCGAGGAAAAGCCGGCCCCGTGGGGGATTTGGTACTGGTGGAACAAAATTACGGAGATGAGGAAAGGGAGGAGAGTTAGTTTTATATTCGTGCAGAGGGAAGCAAACAAGGTAGCGGACGCTTTGGCAAGGATGGGAAGTGCCACCCAAACAGCCTCAGTCTATCATAGGATCGCTGAGCTTCCTGTGCTAGTCCGCGGGGAGATGTTTTTAGATCGTTTGGGCTTGGGCCAGCTCAGGGAGGAATAGTTTGGTCTGCTCTAGGTAGAGGTAGGATTAGTTTTCTTATGATAGATGGCCCGAGTGAATTTTGGTGTCGGGCTGTTCGAATGGAGGCGGCGTCCCCATGTAAAGAGTTCCTAGTTTGTTGTGAATAATATTGTCTCTTAAAAAACTAAAAAAAGGGTCCACCTTGATATGGGTCATCCAATATGTGGGGCCCACTTTCAATACCCATCACACATCATGTGGAACCCAAACTTTGATGTGGACGGTCCATGTTGTGGGCCCAACTTCAATGTGGGTCGTCCATCATGTGAGGCTCGCCTTGGTTGTGGGCCATTCATCATTAGGGATGGACCTTTGATGTGGATCACGTACCCCTTCAATATCCACTGCCCATCATGTTGGAAGTTGTGGTTCCAAAGTGCGGGCAAGGGGTCCGTAGCTTGGGTGGGCCCACCATGATGTTCAAATGAAATCCACTTTGACCACCACGTGTGTCACCCGATATTATGCCTAGTCCCCACAAAGTAGCTTCATCTATGATTCAAGTGGACCACGTGATAAAAAAAAAAAACAAAAAAAAAAACAATGTGCGGGGCAAAGGTCACCCTCCACGCTGTTTCCCTTGGTGTAGCCCACTTAAATCATGGATAGGTCATTTTTGGGCCCTAGACCTAAATTTTAGTTAGAAATCTAATAGTTGAAGTGGATTGCATATAATCATCACAGTAGGTCTTATAAAAATCAAAGGTGAATGTCTCTCTTCCAACTATTGTTTCCCAAGTCAACTTGATTTTTCTATCCTAAGCCAAAAGTGGGATCACATCTAATGTTTGGAATCGATTTCACATATACGTTATAGTGTGCCCCTAGAAAGCAATGACAAAATACCATATATCAACTATTATAAACTGATGGGACGTTTCCTCCTCAAAACGCAGATGAGAGAGAGAGTGCAGAGTAGGTAGGTCGGGCGCCTGGACCAAACTTGGTCGGGCGACCGAAATTCCCCAGAAAGTGGGCTTGTACGCTGGGCTGTTTTGACAACAGCCGGGCGCCCGGTGGTCTGGTGACCGGGCGCCCGATGCCCTGGATGGGAGACCGACCATGTTGGTCCGGGCGCCCGAAATTGGTCTTTTCTACATGTTTTGTTGCTGGACGTTTTTTGGATTGGCCGAGCACCCAACGGTCTAATGACCGGGCGCCCGACCCGGCGCGAACTGCTTATACGCAGTTTCCTTATTAGGCTCTAATTCCTCCCTTTTCGTACTTAAGGGGTTCCAAAATGGGATTAGGTCATCCCATTAGAGTGTTTGCACGTCCAAGGTGAGAAAGAGAGAAAAAGAGCAAGAAAGAAAGAGAAAAGAGAGAAAGAGGAAGCTTATAGAAGGGAAAAGTTGCTTGAAGAGGAGTTCTTCTGCACAACTGTCATCTCAGCGCTTCTACGTCCTCGGGATCGGTGAGATCGCTCATTTTTTACTATTCTCTTATTGTTTATCCATCTCAAGTGGGTGAAGAATGTTTGATCCAAGCGGTGTGTGCTTGAGATCGGTTGTAACAGTTCCCTGAGATAGTGGATTGTTGATCTGGACTAGGTCCCATGGTTTTTACCTCTTTTGAGGGTTTTTCACGTAAAAACTCCTTATATCGTGTGGTTGATGTTTATTCTTGATTATTGCATTATCGTAGTCCATAATTCTAGTACATTGGGGGGTGAGATCCGAAGGTTTATGTGAAACGCACCCAACATAAACTACCTGTGGTATGTTGGAAAAAGTGAAGGTTGCATGTCCAATTAATTGGACCACATATTAGAGTCCATCCAAAAGCTTGGTTCATATACATGAAACATCCAAACATCCAACCCATCCAATAGATTGGAATCACCATGACTGTCATACCCAAGGGTGGAGGTAGGAGTTTCTTCCAGGGGGGGCATAAAATGATCTCTTCGAATGGTTGGACAGTGCAAATATAAAATATACATCATGGTGGGGTCCATAGAACTTAGTGACATCACTTTAATAGCAATCTCCCATAAGTAGCTAATCCACATCCGAGATTTTCTGCGAACCGATGTAAATTTCCTGCTAAAGTTGTTCGCATTCCTACGCTGGGAAGTAATGTGGGGCCCAAAAATGAGGCAATTTAAAAACTCACACTAGTGGGAAAAGAATTTCCCACTGTTGAAACCTTCATGGGGTCCACCTTGATGTTTATATGCCATCTAAACCGTTTATAAGGTCATTTCTACTGGAATGAACTGAAAATAATAAATAAATAAATATATAAAATAAAATAAAATAAAAGCTTAGCCTAATACTAAACTTTTTTAGCCATATGAATGTTTCAATGGTGGTCGCTCAATCCCCACTGTTTGCTCTCGTCTGACCCACTTGAGTTTTGGATCTGCTACATTTTTTTGTCTCATGTCCAAAACTAAGCAGGCAAAATGGATGGACCGGGTGGATTGATCAAGAACACCACGGTGGCCCCACACACTTAACTTTCCTGCACGGGAACTTCATGCATAACCTTTACTAGGAAATCCACGTCCCACCAGGACCTAGCTAGAGATGGACGGTCCTATCAAGGCTTCCGTGAGGCCCACCGTGATCTATATACTTCATCCATGCCGTTTATCTATTTTGACAGATCATTTTAGGCCTTGAGCCCAAAAGGAGGCAGATTGAAGGCTCAACTTGACCACACCACATGAACCAATCAGGACTGGGCTATTACAGTTAAAAACTCAGGCTCCGTCCCCTGGTCGTACCCATATGACCACTCATTAAGTAAATTGCATGTGGAGATATCTGGCCCACCAACATGTGCTCTTGATATCTAGTAAAAAGTATGCTACATGGCACGAGAGCTTCTGGATGAAAAGTCCAGACCATTACATGGTTGGACAGGAGTGCGAGCCTCCAGTGGAAGACCTTGATAGAAAATGCTACTCGCATACTGCATCGGATTGGACTAAATTCAACCGCTATCAAGACACTTCTTCGGATGGGTCCTGTGGTGAATGTTACCTAGTACCAATATCTGGCAAAGCGTATCACCAGTTGTTTACATTGAGGGCCTATTTGGTTCGGGATTAAATGGTATAAAATTGCATTAGATGGAATTAACAACATTATTATACAATGCTTACATGTCTGGAAATACAACGATATTTTGACCATTCAATTCCAAGTTTGGGATCAAATTTTTCCTTTGAGAAAACACTATATATTAATTGAAACCCACATTTGGTGGATCATAGAATTGCAATTAACAGACCATATTTACAATTAATGCTAATCACCTGTATGCATATATATGCAACTCAAATGTCTCTTCTAAAATTACATGGGTACATATGGATGGTTAGTATAGATAAAACACATGCATCAATGTGGGGCCCCCATATGTAGTGGGTTTCAAAATTGGTCAGAAATAGCACAGTATCTACTTTTGGGACTGGATGACATGATGCTTGGATTAATCCAATCCTTCCTGACATCTTCAAACGTGGTATCAAATTTGCATGGGACCAAATGCAATTCCATCTAAGTAGGCTCTCATAACGGGCCCAACTGGCAGAGGGAGATGGGCTGCCAGTGTCCTGCTTTAAAACTAGCTGGGGCCCATATGGTGTTCATGAGAAGTCCACCTTATCAATTCGTGTGGCCCCACGATTTCCCAGTTGGAATGACCTTATCAACAGTTGGGCTGGGTTATAAATGGTTTAGATGGCATATAAAAAACTTAGTAGGCTAAAACAAGGTTTGAATGGTGGACAGCTCATTTTCCCACTGTTTCCAGTTGTGTGGCCCATTTGAGTGATGGATCGATCTGCCTGATTTTCGATCTCATGTCCTAGAACTGCCGAAACTGATGGATATTGTGCATTAATTTCTCATAGACATCACGGTAGGTGCCACCTGCTGTGGGAGTAAGGGTTCTTCGGGTCATTCAAACTCGCGTCAGTGCACTGATTAGCTGTAACTGTGGCAGCCAGGATTGCGGCCTGGTATATCACACAGCACAAAAGCTGTGTGGGCCCCACCAAGTTGTATGTGTCTTATCCACCCCGTCCATCCATTTTCCCAGCTCATTTTAGGAGATGGATGCAAAAATAAGGAAGATCTAATTCTCAAGTGGACCACACAACAGGAAAGTATTGTGATTGAACGCCCACCATTAAAAACTTCCTAATAGCCCATTGTAATGTTTATTTTCCATCCAACCTGTTGATTAGATCACAAAGACCTGGATGAAGGGAAATTACAAATATTAACTTGATGGATTTTGCACAATGAACTCTCTATATGTTTTTAGGTGGTTTTGGGCGACCGATCCTTCGGATGATTGAAGAGGGTTTCGGGTGCCCGATTGTATGTCGGTTGTATGCTAGGTTTACGTAGGTTTGCGTAAGTTTGTTTCTAATTCCAATTGTTTCCTATTTAAATGGTTGTAATGAGGAATTAGGGATAATTTTCAAAGAGGCCAAGTATCCTAGAGGGATTAAAAGAGTTTTAGGGTGAGAGAAAGAGCTTGTATAGCTTGGATTTTCTCTTGTGGGGCTTAGGTCCGATTTTGGGTTCTTCATTCTCTTGTAACTTCTCTATTTTATAGTGAATTATTCACTTTGTGCTATGGTTTTTTACCCACAAGAAGTTTTTACACGTTAAATTCAGATTGCATTCTTATGTATGTCGATTTGCTTGATCGTAGCCGTAGTGATTATCTCATTTGATGAGCTCTCACTTTGACGGGTTTCCCAACATAAACATTTGAGGGCCACGTAAGCTTTGGATCATACAAATACTTTTGTGCTTTCAGTTCGTCTTAGTGGGAATGACCTTATGAATGCATGGTTTGGCAATGATACTGTTTGAATAGCAGTATAAACATCACGGTGGACCCTAAAAAAAGGTTTTGGATCAGCTTATTTTTTTTGTTTCATGTCCTAATATGAGCTGCCAAAATGGATGAATATGATGGATTTGTCACAAACTTCATGGAGGGGTGCATGCGGTGGGAGCAAGGTCGGTCAATAAGCATAGGCCGGTGAACCTTTTTTTTTTTTTTTTGTTAGTCATGCGGCATACCCACCCTTTTAGCTGCGCAATGTACCCACACAGTTAGTAACAGGATGCACCCACCCACCAAATGGGGTTATCCTTACCACTCGAACCTGAGGCCTGCTGTTGAAAAGCCTAGGCGTCTTCCAGCTGGGCTAGCAGGCAAGACACCGGCTGGTGAACCTTGACCCTCGAGGTAGTCAGCACATTTAGTTGCCACATTAGGGACTTTCGTGAATACTAAAATAGAAAAGTCTTTCATATATGTAACCAACGGAAGGCGGTTTAATGCCTAACGCGGAAAACTACAGACCGGTTTTTAAGAAAAGAGTTTAAACCTAGAAGGCCATATGGTAAAAACGCAAGTGAGAAACTCATTTATATTGGGCAAAAGATAATCCCAACATGCTAATTCTAATTCTAAATCCTGGAAAGGATCAAGCTTTCCCACGAGGGTCTGTTTGGGTGTCCTTTCGTATTCAGTGCAACCGGAGTGCTTAAACATCTGACGGATACTAAGGCATTTAAGCTCAGACCAGAAGCTCATCAAATAATCATCTGGAGCAGCGAGAACGTAAGCCTAGCCCCCTAACACAATTCCGATTTTCTCTGATACCGCAAAAGCACAGCCGCCCAAAACACAGACAAAAACTAAATAAACAAAATTACAATTTTCCCTTTCTATACTCTACTGCTGAAAGCAGCCCTGGGTTGGTTGCGTAAAAACGGGACGCATGCCAAAGGAAAAATGGGTTATTTAGCATTACTGGAAAATAGGAAAGAGAATTTCAAAACAGTAGGTATTTTACCTTCAGCTTTATCCAAGTAAACGCTTGGGTTGGTATCTACCGGCCGTTCTCCTCCAGCAGCATCGACATTTACCATTTTTCCCTTGCGGGTCCTTAGTATAAGACTCGAATCATCTCCTTCCATTTCTTTGAATCAACAAACAGACAGGACGAGAGAGAAGGAACAGATGAGAAATGTAGGGTAAAGGAAAGCTGTTTCGATACATGAGTGGGAGGAGCAAAGGACGGGTATTTAAACAGATTATAAGAGGCCGTTTCCATCCCAAAATGATCAATCAGAAAGCATGTTGGAAAAAAATAATAATAAAAGCACGTTCTCACATGGTAGTGAAGTCTGAGACTTTTTTTTTTATTATTATTATTATCTGGAATGTAAGTGAAAAATACTATTAACACGCAAGAGACCAAGTCCAATTTAAAACAACACAAGGCAGTGAAGGAGGAAAAACAAAGAGGACATGCTCCCAAACTCAAGCTACGACAAAGAACAAATTAACAAAAGAAACCCTAGAAATCAGAATCCCACACTCCAGAATGAGGTAGATGAATCGAGTGATTATGCAGCATGAGTGAAAGTGGAATTTTTCTCACACAAATTAGTGATGTTTAATACTAAGGCATTTCCAAATAATAAATGCAGCATATCCTAACTCAAATTAAATTGTCCAAGTTGCTGTATTGATTGTAGATGGGTAAACTTTCAAAAACTAAGATTAATTCAAGGGTCCCTAAACTTTTTATTAATGGAAATTTGTTTATTTAGTTAGGATCAATGAAATCTTTACCATATATTAAATGTCCACCAATCAGACCATTGTAAAGTCAAGTTAGTATAATGCTTTTAATAGCGGTCGAAGTTAGTCAATTTAGTATATATATGAAGTCAAGTTAGTATAATGTTTTTAATATCAGTCGAAGTTAGTCAATTTAGTATATAATATGAAGTCAAGTTAGTATAATGTTTTTAATATCAGTTGAAGTTAGTCAATTTAGTATATATATGAAGTCAAGTTAGTATAATGTTTTTAATATCAGTCGAAGTTGGTCAATTTAGTATATATATGAAGTCATGTTAGAATAATGTTTTTAATATATGAAGTCATGCTAGTATAATGTTTTTAAAAGCAGTCGAAGTTAGTCAAGTTAGTATATGAAGTCAAGTTAGTATAATCTTTACTTAACTGTACTGCACATGTGCAAGTTCTCTTATTGGCTGAATTTCAACCTTTAGTTTCCAAGTTACTTCTTGTCCAGGGAAACTGTGATTGATGGCACTACAAGAAATATGACTTTTACCAAGGAAAGTTTTCCTGGCTAAATGTCATAATTTCCTGAGTAAAAGTTATTACCAACGAAAATGTTCGTCGCGGTTTTCGTCGAAATATCACCCTCGGGAGAAAGATTTACCAATGAAATTCAATATTTTGTCGGTAAATAGTCGACCATTTCCAACAAAAACTTTCCTTGGTAAAAGTCAACAATTTCGTGGCTATTGTTTAATTCGTCGGTAATTATGCGACTATTACCGAGGAAAACTTTCCTTGGAAAAGGCTATGACCAAGGAAATGTTTCCTTGGAAATCTTATCATTGCCAACGAAATATTTCTATGGAACATCCAATAACCCTACCATTCAGCAATCAATATTTCTTTGGAACATTCAATATCCCAACCACCCGAAAGCATTCAGAATTCAACATTGCTTTGGAACATTCAATATCCCAACCACCCGAAAGCATTCAGAATTCAACATTTCTTTGGAACATTCAATATCCCAACCACCCGAAAGCATTCAGAATTCAAGATTTCTTTGGAACATTCAATATCCCAACCACCCGAAAGCATTCAGAATTCAATATTTCTTTGGAACATTCAATATCCCAACCACCCCAAAGCATTCAGAATTCAATATTTCTTTGGAACATTCAATATCCCAACCACCCCAAAGCATTCAGAATTCAATATTTCTTTGGAACATTCAATATCCCAACCACCCGAAAGCATTCAAAATTCAATATTTCTTTGGAACATTCAATATCCCAACCACCCGATGAAAGCATTCAATATCCCAATCACCTGATTGAACATTCAATCGTATACCAATCAAAATGACCATTCAACCGTAATAATGTTTTGAATAAAATCGAAACGTCAATGCCACCAGTACATACAACCAATACAAAAAAATAAATAAAAAAATAAAAAAATCAATCAACACGAACATCCCCACTATCACCAACAAACAATCTACAAAATAAAACAAAATACAATATTAGTAATTAATTACTTACAAATAAAATATGCAGTTAGGTATTCATTTTTCTTTTTTAAATCACATTATGAAACTAAATTCAACTTGAATTGAAGATTTAGACCATGTAGGCATGCTCCATTCATTTATGCCTATGTGATCTTGAGCATGTGCAATTTCAACAGTTGGGGGCCCACCATTGATACCCCATGGACGGCACACCTCTACTACAAATCATCAATGTGAAGGCGCTTTACAGTTATGACTTTGTCCTTTTGAAGTTCGGCTTTGTACACACTCCCTTGACCACCTTTCCCGATGCAGTACTTCTGGCTGAAATTCTTTGTCATGGCAATGATTTGTTTTAATGATATCCTCCCATCATAATTCCATACTGAAAATGAGGTCTCCCCACTTAATTTGAGATTTTCATCACTTGGTTTTTCTGATTGACAGAAGTGGATGAAGATTCTGGAAAAAACCAATATAACAACTGTGATAACAACTATTGGAATGACTATCTTGATGATCAGTTTCCGAGTACTGCTTTTACTATTGTTCGTTGGGGAAGAGTACCCACCACAAGGTTTCAGACCTTGCGATTCTTTGCCGCACAAACCTGAATTGCCTGCCAAAGCCTCAGCAGGAGCTTTTTGGAAGGCGGTAGTATTCGGAAGGGGACCTTGAAGGTTGTTATGTGATACATCGACTGATGTAAGGGTCATCATACCCTGCAAAGCAGATTGTATCGGACCAGATATGTTGTTATTAGAGAGATTCAAATGTTCTAGTGATCTTAAAGATCCAAGCTGTGCTGGTATTTTCCCAGTGAGCAAATTTTGACTCAGGTCTAGCTCAGACTGTAGGGACGCTAGATTTCCAATTTGAAATGGGATTGTTCCATTTAATTTTGGTTCATCTCTTTGTGGTTTTGCTTTGCTCGCATCCATTGTGGGCAGGAGTTTTTTTCCACAACATTGGTCTCCAAGAATTGCAGCTGGTGGTAGGAAAGAATATAGGAACAGACTGGTTTAAGAGCCGACATATACAGAAACAAAAATAAGGATGGCTTTTTCACCTGTAAAGTTGCCATTAGCTTTGAATTGTAAAGATGGAATAGGCCCAGCATATGCATGGAAAGCATGGCAGTGCTGTTTTTATCAAATAAAATTACCTAGGCTGTCAGCACTCCAAGCCAGCGGTTAGCTGCTCCACCCATCAGGCAGGCACTATTAAAAATCTTGACTTTGTTTGGACCAGCCAGGCCACCACCATTGACGGCCATACCTCGCAATGAAGTGTTTGGAAGTTGCAATGTGTACAATGTGTGCAGAATAGCCAGTCGTCCAAATAGCCATATGCTGCTCATTGCTCCTTGTCAGCAAACCATACATTTTGCTAATGAGCAGAGGTCCCTATGATTCCTGCTTCAGGAATATCCAACGCATTGACCCAAACACCCCCTGACAGAAAGAAGAATCCTCTACCCAGAGGAATGAAATCAAGATAAAAACCAAGTTGTTCTACATCAAAGGAAACACACAAATTTTTTTCTTTCTTTAAAAGGCAAAAAAAAAAAAAAAAAAAAAAAACAGAGTGTGAATTACAGTTAAAGACATTTTTAGAATACAGTGGCATTGATGACGAGAGACGTCACCTGCGTTTTACATGCCTTAGCACACAGAGTCGGAACCGCTGACTCAACTTATCCAAATTAACCAATTTTCCACGCATTGGCTTCTTTAGAATGGGCCCCACCTAGCACAAGGCTCGGATATCCTATACATGTGCGAGGCTGGCACAGGTCTCCACATCTAGAGGCATATCATGATTACATGTGGCACCAACCAACTTCAGTTTAACTGACATGAATAGAAAATGAAATTTTTAGCTGTATAAATGGCAATATAGAAATCTTGCCTTAAATAAATATTACCGCATACGAGTCAAAGATACGATCAGAATGATGCGGCTGGATGAATATATCCCCAGTAGCATGTCCAAATAAAGCTGGAATGAAAGTCTTGGGTGCAACCTGCAGTCATGGCAGAAAATTGACATATTATCTTTAGAATGTCCAATTTGAAATTTTGAACTTTAAACAAATCATGGAGAAAACTATGTAACTTAAAACAATGTGGTGTGTCAGTGTCAGATGCGAACACAAGGCAAGATACACAGTAACAATGGAAAAACCTAACAAACTGACAGCTCCTTGCAGTTATGTGGTAATGATGAAAGATATAATATTATATCGACATTAGTTCATAAAAGAATATGAAATAGGCAATTGTCTCGATATATAAACTACATTGGAAATATTTACATCATTGCAAAGACAATTCTTCTACCATTTTACCAAAGTGCCCTTAGCTGTTAAATTTTTAGAACCAACTTATGAAGAGTAGCATTCCAAGGAGGAATTTTTGCAATTTTCTTCTGAATGAAGTGTTGACTCGTCCCTTTGGAACCTTAAATATATCATTATTAAGCTTGCTTTTAACAGGGAAACACTTGAAATCAAGTTAATTTCTTTTTTAGCTTTTCGCAGAAACACTAATTTTTACATCTTGTAATGCCACCAATTGACAAACCTGAAAGCAATTTATGTCCATAATGTCAAACTTAGCCTTCTTCTGAATGACCCACCGCATTAACTGAACACCCATCTTAACCTGATGGAGAAAAAAACAGGGAAATAAAATCTCAGTACAATGACTAATATCTTGAAACATCTAAAACCTATTTCATTTTATATTCAAACTACTTCAATTTGCACCAACAGCCATGCAGATATTAACAGATCAACTAAAAGGAAAAACATGACAGCATAGTTTTGGAAAATTATAAAGCATGGAATGATGTGTTACGATTCTTCAACCCAGTAGTCAAGTTAAAGATGAGAAAAATGCAACCAAAGAGGTAAGAAATGTCTGAATCAAATTACAAATCCATGCAGCAGACTTATTCCCATAAACACTAGCCAGTAGTAACTTCACAACTCATTCAAGATCAACAACTTATGTTATCTCATGCAACGCGGCAACAGTTCGATTACATCCTATGAAAATCTCTTAGAGGTCTAAGCCACTCTAACAGTCTATCCAACTTGGAAAAATTTGTTTATAAAGAAAAGGCATTTGGGTTGGAGGATCTGAGAGAAGATCAAAGATCTATGGTGCTCTAGCATTTCTGATTCCACTTTGACCGGAACTCATTCCATTAAAAAATGGAACTCCCATTTGAATGTCTGAAAGACGGGTCAAAATTGAAATAGATAGGTCTTAATGTCAAGAACAAAAGAACTTCTCATTTGCCAACATATAACATTGAGAATTGGGAGAATCGACTTCACAACTGAAAATAGGCTTACATCCATGTTTAGATGTTTCTTGTACATTAGTTGTTTCCTCACCAGACTACTATAACATGGCATAAGAACATTCCCATCATGAAACACATCACCAAACTTGAGGTTCTTATTTCCCCTACAACTACCATCAGAAATGACGTTAGAAAAACTACCGATAAAGGGGGCTTTGAGGTCATCAAATGGTCAAAACAACCAAGGTATAGTCAGCAGTCATTTTGAAACAAAATTATCAACGAATACACCTTTTTTTTTTCTTTTCTGGTATGCATGCCAGGCTTAAACTCAATATAATTCTCTTGTATGTTTAATTATGAATGTAACCGAAGTAAAACTTCGGATTTTTCCAAATGCTACACTAGCATACTTAAAATGAAACCAAAATCTTGCGAGTGTCCAATCACAATAACTAAGATCAGGTGAAAATGTGCAAATTACTTTAGATAAATGGCACATGGGTACTACATCACAATGTACAGATAGGGCAGCCATATTAAAGGTTAACTTAATTAATGGAAGTAACTAGTGAGTGAAATTTGAAATAATTAACATTAATATTTTTCAACATATGAAACTATGGAATCAACAATAAAATAATAAGAGCTAACTAGCATTATTTTCAACTACGAAACAAAACAGAAACAATATGAGAGAAGAAAGCACTCAATTTCCAAAGCTTTATTTATTTATTCTTTTATGCATATGGATTCTAGAGGTTTGTTAACCCCACATGCACCTTTTCACAGAGCTGCACATACTAACCTGGAACATGTTAAGGGCATGGTGTATCAGGGGGTACCTACTGCATAGATGATCTTGCCAAAGAAATCAGATCAGACAATACATTAACAAAATTACCTCATACTGATGTTGCAACAATTCAGGCAGACATTCATGCATGCACGTGGGTGCACGGGCACACAAACATACTCAAATGCCCACACGTACACAATCATGCATGTGCGCGTGCGCGCACTGACATACACGCACATCCACACACACACAGTGTGTGTGTGTGTGTGTGTGTGTGTGTGGAAGAAATGCTAATCTGAAAATAAAAGATAAAAAACAAACTCGAATTGGGAAATACATAAGAATTCATTTATATAGATAAAACAAAACCATGAAACTCATTCACCACCGGAAACAGACATTTGTCATTATTAAGTTTACTTGCACCATGTTTGGATGCGCAATCGAATAGAGTTGTGGAAATTCATTTGAATTAGGACAAAATTAAAAAAAAAAAAAAGAAAAAAAGAAAAAAATCAATCATCAATAATACAAACCAAAACATATAAAAACGGACTATTGCATTCAAACGCTTACATCCTTCTCGGGCATTTTATCGAATGAGTAGAGGGCACACATAGAAACGGACTATTGCAATATACATTTTTCATTAATCCGGTCCACAATACATGAAGAAATGCCCCGTTTAAAGAGATTACCTGGTTTAAAGAGACAGCTATGAAGAAATGCACCCTTGATGTGGAATAGATCTGCTCCAGATATCGTTCGTCTTTAGATGCCCTTGTAGGAGAGAACGGTCAGTTGCTGCTATGAAGAAAGATGAATCGACGGCCAGCTCTTTGCCTCATCAAGTGAACCGTGTAACAACTCACGAAGGGGGCGGATTCGGCGATTGGTCAGCGGGTTCGATTCGTGGGTCCCACCATGGTGTGGTCCACCTGATAGTTGGGGAAGGGAGGGAGATGGAAGATTTTGGGGAGAGAGAGAGAGAGAGTTGGGGATGGGAGGGAGATGGAATATTTTGGGGACGGGAGGGAGATGGAAGATTTTGGGGAGAGAGCGAGATGGGGACGGGAGGGAGATGGAAGATTTTGGGGAGAGAGCGAGATGGGGACGGGAGGGAGATGGAAGATTTTGGGGAGAGAGAGAGAGAGTTGGGAATGTTTAGGGTTTTTTTTTTATTGCGTGGTGGAGAGGTGGTGCCCCAGTGGCATATGGGCACACCTTGAAGATACCCTACCGCAAAAGAATCCAGCTAGCTCACTCATCAGGTGGGCCACACATATATGTTGTATCTCTTTTCCGTAAATCAGGTGGACTCAACGCTCAAAATCAGTTTTATCCACGATTAACATGGTTCCCATAAAGTGGCCCACCTGAGACGTGAATTTGCATTGATTTTTTTAATCGACGGTAAAGATGAGGTGTCGCAACTGACTAATGGTGTGGATGTCCCTCATAAAAACAGTAGGCCCACAGAGCTTGGTTGTTGCACGTTGGTGTACACTTCCTACCCGAATTCGAGTGAGATGCCCTGCACCAAAAGAACCCAGCTGGCCCATTCATCAGGCAAGCCACACACGTGTAAGTCATATATGTTTCGAGGCATTTTCCCCACCTAACATGAACATGTGGGCCCCACTAGATTTGGGGTGGTACGTATGTCCTCAGTCCATTGGACAGCATGAATCACAGGCAGACGGAGCCTTTCAATCTTTGAATTCATGGACACCGCGGGGCCATGGTACGTGAGACTCACGTGGAGCTAGAAGGGAGCAGGAAGAGAATAACCACTGCATGATGATGGAAAAATGGATGGATTACGTGGATACATTGAGGTGGGTCCACCCTAATGCCCACCATAGAAACTTTCCTGTGGGCCCCACTATGATGTATCTGTTTCATCCATGTCGTCCATTAATTTATTAAAATTCATTTTAGGCTTGATTCTAACAATGAGGCAGATCTACAAGTGGACCACACCATGAGAAAACATTAGTGATTGAATATCTACTCTTGAAGACCTCATAGGGCCTGCTGTAATGTTTATTTCACATCCAACCTCTTGATTAGGTGACACATATCTGGGTAGGGAATAAACAAATATCAGCTTGATCGAAAACTTCCGTGGCTCTTGAAAGCTTTTAATGGTCGGCGTTCAATTAACACTGTTTCTTGTGACGTGGTCCACCTGAGATTTCGATCTTGGAGAGCTTGATGATTAGTAGGTAAATAGGAAATCTTATAATATTTTACCCGGGAAAACAGTTCTTAGGTAAAAGCCTACAATTACCTAGGAAATTAGTATTGTCGTTGGTAATTATCACTTTTACCGAGGAATGTTTTCCTTGGCAAAAATGATCCTTTTACCTAGGAAACATTGCATTGGTAAAAGTGAAAATTACCAACAACTTAGTTACTTCCTAGGTAATTGTGAGCTTTTTCCTAGGAATTTTTCCTTGGTAACATTAAGCAAAATTTTAAAAATCTATATATTTTTAGCCACGAAATAATCCTCTATTTACCCACAAAATGTGAAATTCGTCAATATTTGTCACTTTTACCAAGGAAAGTTTCCCTTGGTAAAAAGCAGAGCAATAATTACCTAGGAAATTCTACCTTCGTTGGTAAAAGTGTATTATTACCCAAGAAATTCGTTTCCTCGGTAAATATTTCCTAGATAAAGCTCGCTTTTCTTGTAGTGTGGATGATACGCAGGTAACCTAGAAATTGCATAGCTGGTGGTATACAAGAGATTCAGATTAACTGTCTAAATTATGGTCATCTCGGTGTATTATGAATCAAACGTTATGCTTATTAATTTGATCAATAAAAAATAAGATTGATTGAATGATCGAGGTCTCTGATTAGTGAACATTAATTTACCTTATGAAATCTGGACTGTAGGTTGCATGTTTGCTGTTTTAACCTTTATTAGATGTCCACCAACCAACGAGTGAGGATGCATGGGAGGTTGGTGTTATTCTCGGGTGATGTGGATATCCGTATTTTGGCACTTTGATTTGAAAACCACTTACGTGACAAAGTCTGTTTCCATGTGCATGGAGCGTCGCCATTGCCCGAGTATCAATGCGCCTCTCATCTTAAAATCTTACTTGGAAAGAAGAATACTAAAATGGCACCTTCGCAATCCTGGACGTTCATCAGATATCCAATCAGTTCACGTGTTAAGATGATGTCTCCTTCCTCGGGTGAGCAGACTATGGACATTGGTTGTGAACCGTTCTTCTAACTTTCTAGTCATGTATTTCTTCGTAAAGCTGTGGCCCAACCAGATAAATTGGACGGCAGAGATTTTCAACAAAAAAGAATGTTCAACGTGGCAAAATCCTCTCATCGTCCAAGATGCTTAATACATATGCCATGTTATTACACAAGTGCGACTGTGTTTGGCACCTAACCATTATCTCGAAAAGAACGGGAAATGGTAAATGCTAGGGGTGTCAATGGGCCGGGTTCGCCTGCCGGGCTTACAGGCCTGGCCTGTATTGGGCCAGGTTGGTGTGGGAGTATTAGGCCCGAGGTCCGGGCTCGGGCTTAAATCTAAAGCCCGTTTCTAAGACGGGTCGGGTTTGGACAAAGATGTCTAGAAACCCGATGGTCCGGCCGACCTGTAGGATTTAAATAATTTTTAATTTTTAAAATTTTGAGGTTTACCTTTTCACTTCAAAGGAGGGAAGTGGAGGGAAAGTTATTTTCACTTTTCTCGTTACAAGGGGGAACTGAGGTAGGTGATTTCACTTTTACCATAAAGGGTTGTTATCTTTTGGTGTGCCCTATCCTAGTGCTTATATGAAATCCACACCGACTGTTATGGGTTAATATGTAATGACCCCCCAAAATTGTATGATGAAAGGCAATGCATAATCACATATTGACGTTCTCAATTTTTGCGACGTGCCCGATCGTTAAAGCGCTCGGCTTGACAGTATTTATCGGTATCGGCATATTATACCGATGCCCTCAAGCCCGATGAGTAGTTCGGCTATTTACTAGAATTGAGCACCGTACAGTCGGCTCTCTCTTGTTCCCAAACGATCGTAACCACCGAGCGCTAGTCATAACATTCGACCGAGCGGTATCTCCCAAACACTCCTCTCACGAACGCTCCTCTCTGAACACTCGAGACTCGATTAACGTATTCCACAAGTCACGGGATTTGGTTTCATGGAATACGAGATATCAGCCCTGCGTAGATATTCCCACCCATCTCTTCGAGACAATCACGTATCTAACCATGATCGTGACCCATCCTGTGAAGAGGTCAAATCTTAACAAAATCAGAATCTTATTCAAATACGGCAAGGATATACGTTATTAAAGACCCTTTATGCTATGAAGAAAGGTACGCAATACCAAAATACAACATTCATTCAAGGATTCTCCCCACCATCACTGACTTGAGCATTGGAGGGCCATTAGCCGGCACCCCCGGCGGCCGTCTTAACCCTTGGTGGTGTTTGCAGGTCCTTTCGATCCAAGCTACTCATCTCCTATAATCTATCTGATGACTAAGATTCAAGTTAGTCCTTGATCAACATCTGGTGACATGATTTAGCGTCAACAAATTGGCGCCCACCGTGGAGCCGACTTGAAAGATATCTTTGCTGTCATTCTCGAAATCACTTTGAAAAGATCCGACAATGCCACCAAAGACGAAGCACAGGTCAAAAACCACCGCCCCGACGAGATCTATTCAGAGAATCGGAGACGCTAGCATTGCCCAAACTCAAACCTCTATAGCACGTACTCACTCGCGGACGATGCAGGAGGAACCACAACAAAAAGGAGGTGCGGCCGCTCTCCCTCCGCTTCCACTGCGTTCAGCAGCAGAAGATCCCATGTGGAGAAATATCGTGGAAGCCGATATTCAATATATGCAGACAGAGATGCTGCGTTTCGTCGATATTGCAGACCGACTAGAACGTCATCTACCACCCCTACCTACCCCGCAGCAGGGAGAAGCATCCTATCACAACCAGCGAAACAGTCACACTCTATTCGCTCCACCACCCATGAATCATGTCCCATCACCAGCGGCCCAAGGTCGCCAGCAAACTAATAATGAGGGGGAAAGCCTCCTTGTCGGTGACCTGCGTCATTCATTAGATTCTCGATGCCAAAGCCATACACGCGATAATGTACCAGACGATGACAATCACGTACCTCAAGAACCAACTGAAGTCTATAGTACCAGCCGTGCCCTAGATTGGGAGAAAGAATTGAAAGATCTGAAGAAAAAGTTCGCTGCAATGGAACAGCAGCGCGCTTCCAACGTACCAGCATCATTGCAGGCAATGATAGAACAGATCGGATCGCCTTTCATCAACAACATCATACAAGATCCCCCACCTAAAAAAATTCAGGTGCCCGTCCTGTAATGGATCCGGAGATCTAATTGAGCACCTCGAGGTTTTTAAAGCCTATATGCAGTTGGAAGGGATCAGTCAAGGAACCATGTGCAGAGGCTTCTCCCTCACTCTGAAAGATGCGGCTCTTACTTGGTATCGCAACCTGAAGCCGAAGTCTATCACCTCTTTCGCACAGCTATGCACCCTGTTCGGATCGCAATTCATCGGAAGCCGTAAGATGAAGAAAACTACCGCCCATCTAGCCACCATGAAACAAAAAAGCGATGAATCTCTAAAATATTTTCTCGTCCAATTCACATCCGAGGTGGTCCAGTCAAGGGCTACACTGATGAAGCAGGCCTCCCAACGCTCCTTAACGGAGTGCGTAATAAAGAGTTCCGATGGGCCCTAGACAAAACGACTCCAAAGACGATGGTCGAGTTTCAGGCAAAGGCCCAGAAGTACATTAATGCAGAGGAGTTAGCAAAGGTCAGGCGAGAGTCAGAGATCGGGCCGAGCAAGAAAAAGAAAAGGCATGAGGAAAGAAATAAAAGGGACGACCGAAGGTATTGATCCCCCAGAAGAGGTCCTCTCAAGGGACGATACTCAGAATACACCCCACTCAACACCACAACTGAAATGTTCCTAATACACATCAAGGACCAAAAGTACACCACTTGGCCACCGAAGGTGAAAGCAAACCCCAATATGCGAGACAAACTGAAGTTCTGCGAATTCCATCGTGTCCACGGTCACAACACCAGGGATTGCATCGTTCTCAAGGACAAGATCGAATCTCTTATCCGTCGAGGGCATCTTAAGCCCTACGTAGAACTAAATGATCGATCTCCCAAAAAGCACGACCAATCTCTAAGGTAAGCAGACCGTCGACGACAGGAATCGACACGGCCACAACAAGGCTGTTAGGAAGAAGGACACAACTAGAGCCTTCCGAGCCCACAGGGAAAATTCATACCATCTTCGGTGGGCCCGGAGGATAAGGAGACTCCAACAACGCCAAGAAAGCTCATACCAAAAAGGCCCATGAGGCACTCCACACTGAAATAACGATAAAGTAGCCTAGATGGAGGTGACAGCCATTACTTTTTTAAAAGAAGACGGTAAGGGAATTCAATTCCCTCATGACGATGCGGTCGTCGTGACACTACTTATCGCCAATTACAAGACTCACAGGATCATGCTGGACATAGGAAGCTTGGCAGACATCTTGTATACCTCGGCTTTCAACGCTCTGAATATCCTCAGAAATCGCTTGAAACCAGTCCAGACCACATTGATAGGATTCGTGGTGAACAGTTAAACTAGAGGGATGCATTGATCTCTCAGTAATTTTTAGAGAGGCCCCGAATAGAATCAACATGATGATCAGCTTCTTGATCGTAGATCGGCCCTCAAGTTACAATGTCATTCTAGGCCGACCGTCATTGGCAGAGCTCGGAGCCTCCATCTCCCTACTCTATTTATGCATAAAATTTCCTACCCAAAAGGGCGTTGGGGGTGGTCAAAGGCAGCCAGGCAGTCGCGAGGGCATGTTATGAGACGATACTTCGAAAAGAAAAGGGGAAGCCAATAAACCCCATCATAATGATGACATCAAGTCAAAGAATACTGACTCTAAATCCCCACGAGAGCGACCCCAAAGGCAGCTCACCTGTAGAAGATCTAATTTCAATATCATTGTCGACCGACGACCTTTTGAAGCAAGTCTGGATCGAGTCAGAGCTCGATGTTGGAACTCAGGCTCGTTTCTCTCAATTCCTGATTGAACATTAGGACATCTTCGCCTAGTCACACACAAATATAGCCAGCATCGATCCAAATGCCACTGTTTACAGGCTACAAGTGGACTCAAAATTCAAACCAGTTCACCAAAGGCGTCGTGCAGTCAATCAGGAGAGGTAAGAAGCCGCAAAGGAAGAAGTGAACAAATTTCTAAATACAGGATTCATCATGGAAGCAATATACTCGGATTGGGTAGCAAATGTAGTGCTTATCAAAAAATCAAATGGCAAGTAAAGAATGTGCATCGACTACACCAATATAAACAAGGTGCGTCCAAAAGACAGTTTTCCGACCCCTAGAATAGACCAATTGGTCGACGTCACGGCAGGACATGTGCTGCTCAGCTTCATGGACGCATACTTAGGCTACAATCAAATCACTATGCACCCGCTCGATATGGAAAAAAACGTCCTTTATCACTGATTGAGGGCTATATTGTTACAAAGTAATGCCTTTCGATTTGAAGAATGCGGGTGCCACGTACCAACGACTTGTTAACAAAATCTTTGCTGAATAGATTGGAAAGACAATGGAGGTTTACATCGATCACATGCTGGCAAAGAGTCTGCAAAAAGAAGATCACCTGAAACATCTCCTAGAAACTTTTCAGATCTTGTGGAAGCACATAATGAAGCTAAACCCAGCTAAATGTGACTTCGGTGTTTCCTCGGAAAAGTTCCTTGGCTTCATAGTCTGGAGAAGATGGATAAAAGCTAACCCCAAAAAAATAAAAGTCATCCTCGACATGAAGGCACCAAAGTCTCTTCGTGATATTCAGCGATTCGCTAGGCGAGTCGCCTCACTAAGCAGGTTCATCTTGCGGGCAAGTGACAAGTGCCTACCATTCTTCAAATTACTCAAAAGGTTGGCAAAAATGTTACAATGGACAGAAGAGTGTGAGCAAGCGTTTGATCAACTCAAGGAGTACATAAGCAGTCCCCCCATATTGTCAAAACCCCGTTCACGGTGAGACATTGATTTTATATCTCGCTGTCTCACCAACAGCTGTAACCTTCGCCCTCATTAGGGAGGACAACAAAATTCAGAAGCCGGTCTACTACATTAGCAGAGCAATGGTCGATTGTTGAGCTCTTAATTGTGCATATTCTAACCCCAATTCATCACTCATTATGCAAGGTTTTCATGATTTAAAGACTAATCTAATGAATGGATTGGTGATTGTAGGAATGAGATGGAGATTTCACTAATTCAAGGCTTGAGAGAGCACTTTACATACATTGAAGATCAAGCTTTGATGAGCCCAAGAAGAGACGAAAAACCATGAAGAAGTCCTGAATTGTCCTGAAAAAGCAAAGTGTAGAGCTGCAGGGCCATAAAAGTAAAATGCAGAAAGTTGCAGTTTCTGAAGATTGATCCAGAGATTGATCCGTCGATTGATCGCTCAGCCCGAGCGATTGATCACCCACAGCAGAAATTGACAAAATTGTCGCTGGACTGAAGTGCAGAATTCCGATTGATCGCCCAGCCTGAGCGATTGATCGCTCAGATTGTAGATCAATCGCCAGAATGCAGATTTTTGAAGAATTGCTGTTGAAACTCTTTGGACACTTTTTACTCCCATCGATTGATTGACCAACCTTTATCGATTGATCGCAAGGACCCACCGATTGATCGCTCAGCCGGTCGATCAATCGCTCAAGTTCAGAAACTGCTATTTTCGGTCCGGATTTCTCTGCGCAGTGCATAAGTTTTACGCAAATTCTCAAAGATTCTGCGCTATGAAGGCTTGAAGGTTATAAAAGGGGTCCTCCACTACATTCCTAGGGCATCTAGCAACATGGGGAGCAAAGGATTCAAGACCTAGGACGCTTCCCAGCCTCCTACAACTAGTTTTCTTCTTCTAGTTCTAGTTCTAGTTTGTTTTTTTATGTTTTTCTTAGTTGTTTCATGTTTCCTTAGATCATGAGCAGTTAAACCTCTTAGCTAGGGCTAAGAGGTGAAGCTTGTAGTGGATTTAAGATGTTTCAATTCGTTCTAAGTTGGTTTTAAGATTGAATTTCATGTTTATGAACAATGGTTTGAAGTTTATACAACTTCTAAGTAGTTTTTCTTAGTCTTATGATGACTCATGGATGTTTGGGAGAATTACTTAAGTTCTTAATTGCTTTGTGTTAGTCTAGACCTGTATGATCTGAGGAATTGGAGTACGCTCTAGTACTATGATCTTCATGTGGGGACTTCCTACCAAAGTTCTACTTTTCTGGTTTTCTGAATTATGTATGGGACTGTGCATGTGATTTGATTCAAGTTCAAATCATGATCTAACTTTGTCTAGTGACAGGACTTAATGATTATCATGATTATGAACTTAGTTTATTGGAATTGGGACTGACCTATGCAATTGAAGCATGCTCAGCTTAGCTTGCATTGAGTGAATCATACACATGGTTCTTACATATGGCAGATTGTTTGGTTTAACAGATCTATCATCCGGCTAGATAGATCTTAATACCGATTCTAGTTGAGAGAATGAGAAACCACAGCGGATTGAACATCAAGGATTGCTACAAGTGGATCCTTGAATCCCTAGTGCTTTATTATAATTGTTTACCTTCAATTTAGTTCAAAGTTGTTACTTACATCAATCTCATACAAAATCTGGTTGTTAGCTTTCAATAGACACTATTGGATGTGTTTGTGAGTTCCTACACAAGTCCCTGTGGATCGACCTCGGTCTTACCGAGTTTATTACTACATCGCAACCCTACACTTGGGGAAGCGAACATCGATGTAGAAACCCTTACCCGACCATCGAGAAGCTTGGGCTAACGCTGATCACTTCCACAAGAAGATTAAGGCCTTATTTTCAGGCTCACACGATTATGGTCCCTACGGACCAACCATTAAGGAAAGTCTTACAAAATCCTGGGACGTCGGGCAGACTGGCCAATTGGGCCATCGAACTAAGCGAGCACGACATACAGTTCTGTCCTTGGACATCAATTAAGGGCCAAGAAGCCGTCGACTTCGTCATTGAATTCACCCACTCAGCCGCTCTTGAAATTACTAAACCTATCGTCCAGCCAACCCAAACTCCCGACCAGGCACTATGGACTCTTTATGTTGATGGGTTGGCATCCTCCTAAGGAAGCGGGGCTAAAATTATTTTGATATCCCCTAACGGCTCTAAGCTCGAGTATGTACTTCGCTTCGGTTTCCTTGCATCCAATAATGAACCTGAATATGAAGCACTTCTCGCTGGACTCTGTATGGTGAAATCCGTAGGAGCTCTCAACCTCAAAACCCACAGTGACTCTTAGCTCGTGGTTAATCAAGTATCTGATGAATATAAAGCAAATGATGAAAAATGATGTCATACAGAGAGAGAGAGAGAGAGAGAGAGAGAGAGAGAGAGAGAGAGAGAGAGCCCAGGGGCTTTTGAAAGAATTCGATAAGTATGAACTGCTACAAATCCCGAGAGAGCGAAACCGAATGCTGACACACTCGCCCGATTGGGTTAATCCTCGGAAAATGACATCAATCGGACCATCCCAGTCTAGCACCTTGTTTGCTCGCCTCAAGTGCAAGGCTTGTGATGTAGTAATAACTCGGTAAGACCGAGGTCAATCCACAGGGAATTAGGGTAAACCAATTCAAACCATTCTAGCAACTTCAAATTCAGCAATTTTGAAGTTTAATTTTAAAAACTAAGTAAAAACAATAACTTTTGTAAAAATATGATAATTAATGGAACTAAGGCCTCAAGGATCCACTTGTAGTAGTTCCATGTGAATTCATTCATCCAAGCATAAACACAACTAGGTTCGAAGTTTTATCTCTCATCTAGTTGGAAGATTAAACATTCAAACACAAACAATCCCACTTAAGTCAGAAAATAAGATTCCAGTTCTAATGAAGCACATAAAATTCAAACATGTAGCCTTTGAAGTAACAACCATACCAAGAGACTATGGTATACTCTAGGGTTACTATAATTCGAATCTAATCAACCCAAACATGATAACATAAGAGAATTGCAAGGAACTCATGTCCAAATCACATGAAATCTCATAAAGCATCCAAAAATACCAACTTTATTCAAAGTATAACCTAAAAATCCAAACATTAAGTAAATGTACTTGAATTAAACAAATTCTACATGAAAACTAGCTACAAGCTTCACCTCTTAGCCTTAGCTAAGAGGTTCTAGCCGAGCATCAACATGCTACAACTAAAAGCAATGAAAAACTAAAGAAAAACAAGAAAAATAAGGTTTGAGAGAGTTGTAGATGCTCCACGACGATCCTCTTCACCTCCCATAAGTTTCCAAGCCTTCTATGATACCTTAGGAACGACCCCTAGGTGTCCTTTTACAAAGGAGAAGCCCCATCGACTCAGAAAGTTTCAGAATCCGCGTAATACTTATACAGCGCATGAAATTTCAGAGTTTGAAGAACAAGCTTCTTCTGAATTTTCGCGTGGTCGACCGGTCAGGCGACCGGTCGTGGCCTCTAGCCGACCGGTCCAGCGACCGGTCGTCGACCCTCAACTTTGGACCAGCGAGTTTCTTCTAAAATCTTCACAGCTCCGGGAAAATACAACTGGTCAAACGATCGGTCGTAAGTGGTGGCCGACCGGTCGGACGACTGGTCGGTTTTGTCCATTTTTTATCTAGCAAGGTCAGCTACAAAGGGGCCTTCTGACTTGAATTTTCAACTGGTCGTGGGCCATGGCAGACTGGTCGGTAGTGTATTTTTCTGCAACTTTTCTTCTTTCTTCTCTTTCTCCCTTCCATCTTTCTTCTACCATTTGGCACTTAATCTTTTGATCTTCAATGTATACAAAGTGACTCATTAGGCATTGAATTAGTGAAGTCTCTCTCTCAATCCTATAATCACAAAACATGTATTAGAATAGTCTTTTAAACATGCAAACCATGCATAATGTGTGATGAATTGGGGTTAGAATATGCACAATTCAGAGCTTAACACACCTCCCCGAACTAAGCATCACTCAGAAAGATATTCCTAACATGCTCCTGATCGATTAATCTCCCTGTTAGATAGACCCGATCGTCCGATACCTCCAAGACGGACAGCTCCTAGAGGATAGGAAAGAAGCCAGAAAATTAAAATTCTGCCCCGAAGTACTTTTTGGAAGATGGGGTGCTTTACAGAAGAGGATATTCGCTCCCACACTTGCGGTGCATTCTACCAGAAGAAGCCAACTATACCCTAAAAGAGATTCACGAGGGAATGTGCAAAAACCACCTCGTCGGTTGGTCAATGGCATACAAGGCAATTAGGCAAGGATATTATTGGCAAACAATGAATGTTGATGCAGAGAGATACTCCAAAGCTTGTGACAAGTGTCAGTGATTCACTAAGATCCCGTGCAAAGCTCGAGAAGACTTGACACCAATGACAGGCCTTTGACCGTTTGCACAATGGGAATAGACATCACCGGCCCCTCCCAAGGGGAAAGGGTCAGCTCATGTTTGCCATCGTCATGGTAAATTATTTCACCAAATGGGTTGAGGCCAAGCCTCTGGCATCTATCACCGACCAGCAGATTAAGAAATTCATCTTAGAGTCCATCATCTGCAGATTTAGGATCCCCCATACCATAATCACAGATAACGGTCGGCAGTTTGACAACAAGAAGATCAAGGAACTCTGTGAGGAATTAAAAATTTGACACATGCTAACTACCCCATATCATCCCCAAGCAAATGGCCAGGTCGAGGCCATTAACAAGATCATCAAGAACCACTTGAAGATGAAGCTGGAAGAACATAAGGGTGATTGGCTAGAATACTTACCCGAAGTATTGTGGGCATATCGGACCACTGCTCGGACTTCAACTTGGGAAACCCCTTTTTTGCTGACCTTTGGAGCCAAAGCAATGATCCCTATGGAGATCGGTATGCCATCATACCGAGCAACTCATTACTGTCTGAGATGAATGAAAGCGCCATGAATTTTCAACTCGATCTACTTGAAGAATGGAGGGATGACGTGCAACTTCGACTCATGAAGTATCAGCATAAGGTTGCTCAGTATTATAACTCACGCGTCAACCATAGGCCCCTCCATGTGGTAGACCTCATTCTAAGAAGAAGGATACCGAACAGTATTCGAGACTCAAGCTCTCAAGTATTCAGCCCCAACTGGGAAGGCCCATACAAGATCACAAAGATGATAAATCCTGGAACCTACAACTTGGAAAACATGGAAGAGAGAGCTCTCCGCCGACCATGGAATGCAATAAATCTACGAAAACACTACCAATAGGAGACCCAAAATTGGGAATTATGTAATAAAGCTTTTTCAGAACTAAGGATCAATAAAGGCCAGTGATTCCGCTTATGCGATGATACTTATGCTTATTCGGTGGCCGATGCTGCCTGAAAATTAAATGTTCGCTTATGCGACCATAGTTATACCGATTCAGTTGGTAGCCCATACTACCCAAGCGAGGGACAAGGCCAAATAGAGCATCCCCTAACTGAACTTTAACAAACACATATGATGCCGAGCATAATTTTAATTACACATTACAATATCCAAAAGTTTATAAATTATAGAAATTAATCGACCTAGCAAAGGTCAATAATTATAGGAGGACCAACAACGGTGGCATTAACAGCAGGGACAAAGGCAGGAGGCACTTGAGCAGTCGGACCAGCAGAGATTTGGGTGGTCGGCATGGGAGGCACTTGAGCGGTCGGCTTTAGAGCATCAGGAATTGGACCCCCACTGGAAACCTCAAGTTCCCCGTCAAGTTCCTCATCAGCGGCCTCGGTTATAGCCGGGGCCTGATCTTCCCAAGCGAACTCCATCTCCACATCTTGGAATTTAGATAAGTTAAGATTGGAATGTAGCCGCTGGATCACTTTCAGCGTTCGATCCCTACCATTCTGATAATTGTTCGCTCGCTCAAGTGCAAGGCTTGCGATGTAGTAATAATTCTCGGTAAGACCGAGGTCGATTCTCAAGGATTGTCATAACAATTCTAAACTTTATAATTAGGATGGGCTAAATTCGAATTTGTATCGATGGATAGAAATTAAGAACATGAAACTATTTATTAAATCAAGGAAATATACACTAGAGCGCCAAGGATCCACTTATAACTGATTGACCACTTAAGACCTCATCCTCATTTCCCTAGAGAGGCGAGGGCAGATGTGTTGGGCGTAGAATCCAGGTCTAGCCTAATGACCAAAATCTCTACCTGGTCGGGTTCAGGATCAAAGTCATACTCAGTCCCACCCTGATCGCTTACACACATTGGAGCTCTTCAGGTTCCTCGATTTTGGATGGTTGTGGAATTTGGACGTTAAACCAATCTTGGGCTGTCCATTTCTCCTTCATGGTCCAACAGACGAGATCCTTCTTCCCCTTATTAGATGATGCTGGCAATGTTGTTATAGCAGGTCGATGACGCCCCTCATTGATTGGAACGATAGGCAAGTTGTGCCCCTGGTTTTCTAACGAAGAAATGGGGAAGTTACCTCCTTGGCTGGAAGCTGGAATGGGCAGGTTGTGCCCCTAGTTAACTGATTGTATGGGCACATCATGCCCTTGGTTGAACAATGTTGAGATAGGTGAATTCTCCCCATGGATGGAAGTGGGTAGGTCGTGCCCCTGGCTAAGTAACGCTAAGACGAGGAAGTTGTCCCCTAGATTGGAAATGGGCAAGTTGTGCCCCTAACTTGTTTAAATTGGAATGGGCAGGTCGTGCCCCTGGTTGACTGATTGTATGGGGTTGGTGATATGGTGAGGATTGATATGAGAGCATCCTGGTGGTCTTGTTGTATTTGGCCTTAATCTCGGTCAGATCCTTCTTCCTCTTTTTCCTTTGGTGGCCTAGCTTCTTCTAAGATCCAATCCCATCGGATAGGGGCCACATTCCTACGTCAAGCATATAAAGAGGGCCTTCTGCAATGCGGTCAACAGGCTTTCTCTTAGGTCTTTGTAAGGCTCTCTTGGCTTAACGAATTGAATGAGCATGCACTGAAACTTCTTTTTCTTCCACTTTCTCTCCCTAAAGGACGGTCGATATCCTAGTTCCCATTTCTGTTAGTTGTAGGCTATTTGTACCTTATTTGCCTTAAAATGGTTCTTCATTCAGTACCTAAGGCTTAACCGTTCAGTGGGTAGGAAGACGCATTCGACACTCATTGGGTCGAGGTTGGAGATTGCATTCACTGTCTCGAACTCGAAGCTATGATATGGGATGTCTGCCTCTGAATGCTGAATGTCGATGACCGGGACTCCAGCTCGGTTGTTGTTGCGTTGGGTGGGATGATGAGTTCCTATTCGGCATGGACAGAGATGACCTGGTTCCCGCTGATGTAGTTCACTCTTTGATGGAGAGTGGATGGCACAGCCCTTACTTTATGCAACCAAGACCTTCCAAGCATCATGTTAAAGGAAGAAGATATGTTTAAAACTTGAAAGGTGATCGTGGAGACGTCGGGTCCTATCTGTACTTCGATATCAATTTCTCCCTCTACTGATCATCAAGAGTTGTCAAATGCTCTAACATGCATGGTGCTCAGCTGAAAGGATGATGGTTTGATCCCGATATGGATTGCGGTCCTGAGCGGCCAAACATTCAAACTAAAGCCATTGTCGATAAGGACTAGCGGGATGCAGAGATCCTTATATCATATGGTTATGTTGAGAGATCGCCCATGATTGCCCCCTTCTGGAGGCAGCTCGTCGTCAGAGAATGTGATTGCTCGTGGAGAAAGGAGTTGACCAATCATGAGCGCCACCATTTTTTACGAAGTGTCTAAGGAGATATGGGCGTCGCTCAAGGTCTTGGAGAATGACTCTCAATGCATACGAGAGGTGCAGAGCAACTCCCACTTTAAGATTTGAGTAGGGACATGGATATGAATATCCGTATCGTATCGGCCGATACGGGTGTATCGTATCCGTATCGTCTCGATACGATACGCGATACGGCCCTGTATCGGGCGTATCCGTAACGGTTGTACCGTATCGGGCCATATCAGGCCATATCGGGCGATACGGCCCATATCGGGTCCGATATTTTTTAATTGTATCGGTCAGACCGATACACGCAGAAAAAGGTGGAAAAGGGGCAGCGTACCAATCAATCGTAGAAAAAGAAAAAAAGAGTCTACAGAAAAAGAAAAAAAAACAAGATTTGATGATTGTAGAGCCACGGGTCTACAATATCTACCCCAACCAATCGACGACCATAAAAGGGGCAGCGTCGTTGGCGATCATCACAGAAAAAATGAAAAGAAAAGAGAGAGAGAGAGAAGGTTAGGGGATTTCGGTACCTGCTGGAGAAGATCAGAAGACGATCCGAAGACGTCGGTGGGCCACTCGATCAATCACCAGCAGCACGCGCCTATAAGTGCAAAATTTCTTTGTTTTTCTTCAAATCGATGGAGATCTCAGCTCCAAATCTCCCAAAACTTTAGGGATTTGCCGTATGGGGGAGAGATTTGGAGAGATTTGAGGGATTGGGGAGAGATTGGGGAGAGATTTGAGGGATTCGGGGAGAGATTGGAGGGATTCGGGGTTCCGGAAGCACCGGACGGTCCGGACTTGAAAACCATTTCGCAATTTCGAAAGGGGATTCAAATCCCTTATTTTAAGGAGAGCGGATTAGGTGAGACCCCGGGCGCACCAAAGACGATGCGGCCCTTACCGTGGGGCCCAGCTTGATGTATGTATTATGTATCCACTCCGTCCATCCGTTTTTCCAGATTATCTTAGGGTATTATCCCAAAAATGAAGCAGAAAAAATTATCAGGTGGACCATACCATAAGAAACAGTGGTGATTGACCATCCTACCACTAAAAACTTTTTAGGACGCACCTTCATGTTCTGTGGTGTTTATTTACCATCCAATCTGTTGATAAGGTCACATGATCCTGGATGAAGGTAAAAAACAAATATCAGCTTCATCGAAAACTTCTGTGCCCCATTAATTGTCAATCACCACTGCTTCCTATGTTATGGTCCACCTGATGATTGGATCTGCTTTATTTTTGGTTAATTCCCTAAAATTATCTGTAAAAGTGGATGGACGGTGTGGATACATAATAAATACATCAAGGTGGGCCCCACGGTAACCGATAGTAAGGGCCGCACCATCTTGCATGATGCCGCGGTCTCACCTAATCCGCTCCCCCTTTTTAGAATCAGATTGCGTGCGGATTCTCCGCACGCTATTATCGTGCGGAGTAAACTCAGTTGGGCCCACTTATGCAATGTAATTGCTTCATCTATTCCGTCCATATGTTTTTCCAGCTCATTTTAGTGGTTGAGCCCAAAATTTAAGCATATTCAAATCTGAAGTGGACCATGCTACAGGAAACAGTGGGAATAATGATTTCCACCGTTGAAGTGGCCCTACAGTGATGTTTACTTGTCATCCAACCTGTTCATAAGATCACATGAATATGGATGATGGGAAAACACAAATATCAGCTTGATACAAAACTTCTGTGCCCTCCGAGACTTTTTCAATGGTAGACATTAAGTTCACATTTTTCTTATGGTGTGGTCCACTTTAGATTTTGATATGCTTCATTTTTTGGAACTATACTTAAAATTTTCTGTTAAGATGGATGGACGGAGTGGATAAAACATATAAATCACCATGGGCCCCACAGTTTACTCCGCACGCTAGTGTGCGGTGTTACTCAGTACGCAATCCGCTTCCGAATTTCGTGCGAAAGTCGTGCGCAGGAATTTCCTGCACTGGAACCAAGGTGGACCCACAGTGATGTTTTTTGATAAATCCACACCGTCCATCTGTTTTGGGAGCTCATTTTAAGATATGAATACAAAAATGAACCGGATCCAAGACTCAAGTGGGCTGAAAACGTGAGATTTGAACGTCTACAATTGAAATATTTGTGGAGCCACAGCAGTTTCGAATCAGGATAATATTTGTTTTTCCAGTTCATCCCAGTAGTAGTGACGTTATGAACGGTATGGATGTCATATAAACATCACTGTGGACCCATGGAGGTTTCAACGGTAGTAATTTACGTACCCACCTTTTCCTTTAGTGAGGCCCACTTGAGTCTTGGGCCCAATGTAAATGTATGTAGTTTATCTACATTGTCCATCAGCTTTTACAGGTCATTTAAGGGGTTGAAACCAAAATTGAAGCATATCCAACACCCAGGTGGACCATACCACAAGAAACCGTGGGTATAATGATTTCCACTGTTGAAACATTTCTAGGGCCCTTGGTGATGTTTATACTCCCATTTTTTTCCCAAGCCATAAAATTATTTGTTACAATGGATGAACGGAGTGGATGAAATACATAAATCAGAGTGGACCCCACAGAGTTTACGTACTCAATGCCCAATCCATACTCAGTAGTCAGTACGCAATCCGCTTCTGCGTCCCGAGGCCGACCCGAATTTGGTGTTACCCTGGGATCAGCTTAGTGGGTATTACCCTAACCGTGTGGGGCCCATCTTGATGTATTTTTTATGTATTTATTTCATCTATGTATTTTTTCATATCATTTTAGGATGTGATCCAAAACCCCAAGAAGATCCAAATCTCAGGTGGACCATAACACTAGAACAGTGATGAATAACCATTAAAAACGTTTTGTTGGCCACAAAAGTTTTGGATCAATTTGGAATTTATATTTTTCCTTCATCAATACCTTATTGACATTATTAATATCTTGGATTGCAAATAAACATTACTAAAACCTTACGTTGAGCTCTTTGGAATTTTTAATGGTTGGGCACTCAATCACACTGTTTCCAGTGGTATGGTCCACTTGAGACTTAGATATGCATAATTTTTGGAACCTCATTTTAAAATGGGCTGTAGAAAAGCAGATGGACATTGGACCGTTGTATATTCATTATTTATCGTTATTCATGTGCAGCTGCTCACTTGTACACTCAATCAATTCAAACTTATTCATCGTCGCTAATTTTTTTGCAAATTAAAAAAATAATAATAAGAAGCCTAGTTTTTATTTTTGTGGCCCTCCAAATTAAAAAATAGATAAATTGACAGTACGTTTTTTTATGATGCAAACCTGCAAATATATAATACATTTTTTTAATTGTTTGTGACTTTATGGCTTGTGCAGATTGTAGACTAGGCATTGTTGTATAATTGTATTTGTTGGAATGGCTGGAAATGAAAATGAAGATGTATGGTGGAAGTATGGAGTAAGGATAGGTGGGAGCAGACAGCAAATAATGTGCAAGTATTGTAGTAGGAGTGTGAGTGGGGGTGTAACCCGATTAAAACAACACTTGGCTCACCAGAAGGGTCAAGTTTCGGGGTGTCCAAGTGTCCCTCAGGCAGTAAGGGAGGAGATGAAGAAGAACTTAGAAGAAATTAAAGGTAAAATGGAAATGAGGGAGAAAGAGAAGAAGGCTACGCTCGGCCAATGTAGAGCAGAAGTGTTTGGAGATCCTACGTCGCTACCAGATGAGGACATCGAGTCAGAGGAGGATTCAGACAGGGAGATGACAATTGCGAGGAGGGAAAGTTTACGAGCTCACCATGAGGAAGATGAGCGGCGTCGAATGTTTGGGAGGACGGGTTCGGTTCGTGATGTAGGTGGGGGGAGTGGTAGTGGTAGTGGGCATGATAGTAGAAGATTGTTTGGAGGTATTAAGGGAGGGTTACGTCGTGCCTTTAGCCCGCGACAACAAGAGCCACACCCTTCTCAGGCTACCCCTGGCCCTTCCCCCCATATTCACAACCTTGATGATGAGAGGGAGCCACAAGCACCTCTTGGTGATGAAACAGTGTTTAGAAAGGCCAGTAGCAAGCAGAAAAAACTGAAACAGATATGGTCAAAGCAAATAGTGGACAATCTTGGAAAAGCAGCTGCAAAGTTGTTTTTACACAATAGTATTCCTCCATATGTTGCTGATTGCCCATACTTTCAGGTGTTTGTGGATGCAGCAGCTGATGCGGGACCTGGGATTAAAGCGCCCAATTCCTATGACATAGATTCAAAGTATTCAAATCAAGTGTACCGAGAAGTATTGGCTTATGTACAATCATTTAGAAGCATATGGACAAGTAGAGGATGCACAATCATGTGTGATGGTTGGACTGGCCCAACCAGATTGAGCATGATAAACTTCATGGTATACTCACACTTGGGTTCGGTCTTTGTTAGAGCTATCGATTCATCTAATGAAGTGAAAAATGCCAATTATATATTCGGTCTGATAACTAAAATGGTAGAAGAAATTGGGAAAAGTAATGTAGTGTAGATTGTCACTGATAATGAGGCAGCATATAAACTAGCAGGAAAACATCTTATGCAAAAGAGGCCTCATCTATTTTGGTCACCTTGTGTAGCACACTGCATTGATCTCATCCTTGAAGATATTGGAAAGAAGCCTAATGTGTCGATACTAGTTGAAAAGGCAAGATTGATTACGACATATATTTACAATCACAACTGGATAATTGCTCTTATGAAAAAATTCATAGGTGGGCGAGAGTTGTTAAGGCCTGGGGCAACTAGATTCGCCACAAATTTCATAGCCATGGAAAGTCTGTACAATCATAGAGGGGCACTTAACGAGATGATTGCGTCTCGACAATGGCTCAACTCGAAGTATGGACAAAAGACGAGTGACACGCCTGTGGAGATGTGTGTGATTATAAGAGACAACAAGTATTGGAAAAAAGTGCAAGAAATTATGAAAGCAATGGAACCTTTGATTAAGGTTCTTCGACTGGTGGAAAGTGATGATAGGCCTACGATGGGCTTTCTTTATGAAGCAATGGATAGAGCGAAGTTGTCAATTCAACGTGATTGTAACCACTACAAGGAATATTGGAAGCTCATAGATAGGTGTTGGAATAGACAGCTTCATCATGATCTCCATGCGGCAGGTAAACATAAGTTACATATATTAATTAAATTTAGTTATTTATTTTCCTTCGATTCTTTATATAGTGTTGAAAATTTGATATGTTCTATTGTTCCCTCTTTTAATCAACTTGCAGGCTTCTTTTTAAATCCACAATTTCGATATGCAACTACATATGTCCAAGTTGATGAGGTTACTATCGGTCTGAAAAATGTGATAAAAAGATTGGAGCCAGACATTAATAGACAGGTTGATGCTATTAACGAAGTAAGTTAACAATTATTTGCATATGTAGATTGTATAGTGTAGAGTCTGAAACTTATGGTACTTATTATTAGCTACTATTTCATAGGTGGAGGTATATGAACTGGCGATGGGTAGCTTTGGAGATCCACTTGCACGAGCTGCAATACAAAGAACAAATCCAGGTAAGTGTTATTAAGTATTTAAATTATAAAATATAAAGTTTTACAAATTTAATAAGCTGTATAAGTATAATTGATATGTGATATATTTATTTTGTATATATGCAGCTCAATGGTGGGTCAATTATGGGGAAAGTGCACCTACACTACGAAATATTGCAATCAAATCTTGAGTCAATGTACATCTTCTGCTAGTTGTGAAAGAAATTGGAGCACTTTCGCCCGCATCCACACTAAACAGCGAAATCGATTAAAGGAGATAAAGGTGCAAAGAAATGTGTTTATCCAATATAATGTGAGGCTGCGTTTGAAAAACATGAAGAAAGAAAGAGGGCAAGCCGACAATCAAGGGTAATATTTTCCAATAAATTTGGATTATATTTTTGCTGAAGACGACCCTCTTCTTCCATGGCTTGAACAACGGGAGAAAGGTAAAGAAGCAGCTGAAAATGAGGAACTTGAATACCCAGAACTCGTTGCAGAAACCGCTCAAAGTCATCCTACAGACCTGATTATTGAAAAAGTTGATGAAGGTGAACGTAGTCATAGTAGCAGTGCGACTCATACTGATAGCCATAGCAGTAGTGACAGTGATGGTGGTGGTGGTGGTCGTCGTGGTGCACCTGCTGCTTCTGCTCGTGTTGCTCAACACACCATACAACCGTTTACAGATCGTGCGGCTGATGAGCATCGACGTGGTAGTACACGAGGTCGAACTTATGAGTCTACTGAGTCACGATACAACCAACCAGGGGGCATCATGGAGAGGCTGGCACTAGTGGCACTCACGGAGGACCGGGACATCAGGAGGCCTATGGACATTATGGATATGGTTACAGTCCTCACGGATACACAGAGCCTGTTCCGCCACTTTCATGTTGGAGTAGTCCACCTGATCCAAATCCAAGCTATTCATCATCAGTATCACAATCTCAGGAGTATGAGCAGTAGCAGCAATATGCCTATTCATCTGGTGCTAGTGAATATCCTAGTCAGGATCAGTCTTCCTCAGGTTTTGTTGACATACTCTTTCCATCCGGCTCTGGTTATTATGGATATGATGCAACACATGTTGCACAGCCACAGGCACAGTTGGAGGATGACGAGGACGTGGAGGTCGAACAACCACAAGCAGCTGGATTTTCATTTTGGTGGTGACTGGTGAGGTGATTGCCTTCATGAGTTTTTATTAAAATTTAAGAGTAATGTTATTTTAAATGTTTAAATTATTCACATTTAAGGAAATTAGTAAGTACTAAGTACTAAGTATTTCAAGTTTTCTACACTTATATTGTTATAGACCAGTGAGTACTGAGTAGTGATACTTCTTGGACATATTAGACAGACTATTAACAATATATTATATCAATTTATAACATATATCAACAATTTATATAAAGAAAAAATTAACACCAGAACTTACAGAAGCTCAACCCGTCAGGACAGCATTCTTACCAAAGAATGGTCCGATACGCCATTGAATACATGGTCAAAATACAAAAAAAATGATAGATTCATGAATATCTCATTTTATCCTATTTTTCTGATATTTTTCATATTTTTTTGCTTTAAAAAACAATTCTGACCGATACGGTCCGATACAGGCCGATACAGGGCCCGATTCCGATGCGCGACACCGTATCGTATCATTTTTCCGCAGGGCCGATACGCCGACCGATATCGACATTTAGAACCATGAGTAGGGATGACTTGAGTTGAGTAACAACACCGTATGTTGCTTCATTCTTATTGTTGAGGTTTGAAAAGACACCTTTGGGGATCCTTACATACTCTAATCATCTCTCCGTATGCATCGCCCATTAGGGGTCATGTTTCTGACTTCTGTGCACTCCAGGTAATTCCATGGGGCCTTGTAGCAGGCTTTTCTGCCCCTTCGAGGATCACTGGTTCCTCAGAGTTTGATGCTGGAGGAGCAATTGTCGCCTCTTCTTCATACGGAGCCCTTGCCTTAAGCACCACGTTGTTGCCTGTACTAAAGTAAAAATGACGCGGTTTATCTTTATAGATTACGTAGGGTTAGGGTCTAGGTTTGATTGTCTAAGGCGTGGGTGGATCCCATGGGATGAACATTAGTCCCCTCTTCACGGCCAACGATCCTTCGATGCAGGCCAGTTGACGAAGCGTAACTGAGATGCCCTTTGGCTGATTTTGCGGGATTGATAGTTCGAATATTGAGGGGGCTCCTTCAAAGATGACCGACTCCTATTGCTAATGGGCATGTAATGCCCCTCATAAATTGACTAATTTGAATGTAGGGATGGCTACCTTTAAGACGACTAGCTCCGACTGCAGATGGGCATATGATACCCTTTGTAGATTGACTGGTTCGGCATATGGGGGGTCCCCCTCAAGGACCACCAGCTCAAATGTTGGAGGAAATGCTAGCTGGGCTCCTTATAAAAGCAGGGGTGGATCTGGTTGTCTGTGAGAGAGGTATAAATAGATTGCATGGGGGAGAAGAAATAGTCAACTGTGGACGCTCCCCTTTCCACGCTCCTTGGCCCTACCTTTCGAAAAGGGGTATGCACGAATCGTCGTTGTGCCACTAGCTCGTCTCTTTCTTGAGGGCTTTTTCGGTTGTCGTGTTATCAGGTATGTTTAGATGAGTTCGTATAAGACCAGAGTCGCCACTAGCCAGTTACTTCGAATCTACAATCGGCTAGACCCCATAGAAATGTTAGAGAAGAGAATATGAAGATTCCTTCCTCTAAAATGACTCTTTTTTATTTGCGGTTAGAGATTCAAGGTAAGGGATCACGGTTACGGGATGGGAAGGTGTTAGACACCCACTCTGCCCGTACCGAAGTACGATCTTTACTTCACAGAATCGAACTAATACTTGAAAGTCTAAATTAATCCTCATACATTCTCATGAATGATATGATGCATGAATGTAAGTCTAAACAGTAAGGGTTTCTGATGGACAGGTTTCCATTAACAGGCAAGCCCAGAGCATACACTCGAATTGACAGGTGCTTTATGCGAGATATATGATGTGTGTTTGATCGATCAGAATTTCTGATGAGTAAATCCTGGATGAACCGACAAACCTCAGAACAAATACTAAGACCTGATTAAGTGCTTATGGTGGAACGACAACCAGGGGGGTTGGAAAAATAATAAATTTTGCACTTATGCTAAATGCGAATGAGATGATGCTGATAAGAGTAGCTGGATGGACAGAGGTTTCGTAAGGATTTGCTTCGAGCGGCTAAGATCGGGACTTAGGTAGCTTGAGAGGCTTGAACCAAGGTCAGGCTGGGCTGGACCAGAGCTAGACTTTTCACACTCGGGCTCTCCTTGGTGGAGGAATGGGCTAAAGGGAGGTGAAGGTGGCTCGAAACTCTCAGATTGAAGAGAGGGGAAGTGGATGCTGAGAATGAGAAGGGGCACGGGTATTTATGCTGCGAGAAGTGGCAGCTCTTGTAAATGGGAACGGGAGGCCCTCAGACGACCTCCCATACGGCCCCCTTGCTTCAACTTCAGAGCGTACGGCCTCCGAACCTGAAGCAAGAAAGCCTCAGGCTCGAGGTTTAGAGCTACTCTGAAGCTGAGGCTCAGAACCGGGTGAGTCAATTGGGTTTAAAAACGGGTTTGACAAGGTGAGTTAACTGGGTACGAGGACTGGGCTGACTCAGTGAATTGACTCGGTGATTTAACTTAGCAAGTTGAATCACAAAGTTGACTTTTTTAGGATTTTTGGACTGATTTTTTCTATGAATGGTTTTTTCGGGCTGATGTTTAGGAGTGAGTTGACTGGGTTTAGGCTTAAGTTGGGCTATGGATTGGGGCTTGTAAGGGTGAGTTTGGTTGGGTCATGGATATAGGGTTTGGGGTATGGTTCAGCTATCTCAACCAACCTTGTAGCCGAAGTTGGGGTGTCTACAGATGCCCTCTTTGGCAAAGGTTGCGTGCAACCGAATGTCAAAGTGAGTGAACACCCTACTTCTAACTCGGTTATTCATAGATTGTGGTCTAAAATCTTTGCTTGCCTTTGTATTTGAGTTAGTTGATTTTTTGGAAATAGATAACTCACACATACCACGGGAGTTTGGAGAAAACGTTGCGATTGTCCCTGCATGAGCTGCAACTTGGGTACCCAATCGCAACCCTTCCGTTCCCGATCGGTACTAACATCGGAAAGGTATAGTAGAGCCTCTGCGTCCATGTAGTCTTACGAGGTCACTGACCCTATGATTGATTGTTCGTTGCTTTTTCAGATCACTCCATGAGTACTTGTTTCACTTGATTGTCAAAATGGTTAGCTGCCATGCGTCTGCGTGGCCTTACGTGTGATCACTACTCCGACTTGGACTCAGTCAAGGTACTTCAAGCATCCACGCCTAGGTATGTGCGGGTAAACTTTTTTCACCCAATCTGCTGGTTTTGATACTTGGGTTACAATTTATCGTTTCCACCGTTCAGATGATTTCTTTGACCAAGCCTTTTGGCTTTCATCTTTTCGTATCTTAGCATTTGGTATGACCACACTGACACTGGAGTTCAGTTCAATCGTACTTTGAGTGCATTAGATCCGATGGTCTCTGGTGAAACCGCGAGACATCGGATCTTATTTGATTTTGCGTTGGCTCCTACCCAGAGATATGGAAGATATCTTAGTGTTTTTGGAGACTGAACACTCTATTGAGAAAATATTTTTGGATTTTAAAAAGATACCCACTCTGGGGAGTGATACTCCATGAGGTTTTTATTTGCAAATTGGAATATATATATATATATATATAAAATATTTTTTATCTTTTTTGAAAAGGAGATCTGGTTTGCACATGCCTCCACCAGGGATGTCTGTGAGGTCTTTGGCTAACCGAATTTTATTTTGAAAGCAGGTAAACATGATGATTGATGTGATGGATGTTAATGCATATGAATACATATTTGATGATGAATGCATGGTTCGACTCATTCTCTTCCCGTTCAATGATTTTGCTTTTGTTGGGGATGTAGAAATCTTTTGAGCTTATTGCTTGTAAGGTTTTGCTTCCCTGGAGATTTTCTTTTTAATGCGGATGTTTAGTTAGCAGGTTGGTCAAGATCCTGACCCGTGGTCGATCAGGTCCATCGTCCCAACATTTTGTTACATTTATTGCTGGGAATGGACAAAAGAGGTTATAGGTTGCAACATCAAGATACTCTTCTAGGGAATGGATGTGATGGCGATGGTGTTTGTTTGCTAATTTTGGTCAAGATTCCAATTTGCGAGCGATCGGATCCGTCATCTTAAACTGTGAAGTGGGTGAGTGGAGTTCGAGAGTCCTAAAGTGCTTCGCTGGGGACAGTGATGATATTTTTGTGATTTTTTTGAAATATTCGGTCCGAGTCTTTACCTGAGTGGTCAAGATGGAGATCGGTGTTATTGAAAACAGTAGAAATATTTTTGTGATTTTTGAATGCTGATTTTGTAATGTTTTGGTATTTTGTTGAATTTTCTGAAATACAGGGAACTGTATGGAATTTTCATTCACTTCCAGCTTCTACTGCTGGTAAGGCACCCAATCCATTTTACGTCAACGAGCAAGATGAATCTCACACAGTTAAGTGCCGTAGTTTTACATTTTCGGATGAGGCGATTTTGAGGGTTTTCAGTCAACACACCCACAAAGTTGCATGTTCCTCATGTGCAATGTACATAGACCATGTATCGTCTGACGGACTCCTTCGGCCACAAAATGAGCCACATCCTCAAATTTATCTTTATCAATCCAGTTTGGGGTCTTATGCTGCTCACAATTTCGTGATGGTGCGCTTCACCTCCCAACTGCCTTAATCCCCTTCATGAGTTTTATGAACAGGGAACATCCATCAGATTCAACAGCAACTTACAAGTCAAGGTCGTCTATCACGGTGCGTTCAACACAAACAAGATCAAGGGGCTCTGCCCGCCTTGGCCTTTACCTGTTTAGAGAATTTCGGACACCCGTACGATTAAATGTCAGCCATGTCTGGGACAAGTTAGGAAAGAAAGCCCCCGAGAAGTTAATCCCAGTGTAGTTTTAGGTCTTCGAACCGCTAGGGATAGATTTGTGTAGTTAAAATCAGATGGTAAATCTTTTTTTTTTTTTTGAGAAAGTTTCAAGCCTTGACTCGAGTGGTCGAGATTAGTACTAGCTTTTATGGAAAACTTATAAAATATTTTTGGTATTTTTGAATTGATCCTGGTCATCGAACCTTGACTAGAAGGGCTGAGATTGATGTCGGCTTTTTGGTTGAAAGCAGGAAAGTCCCCCGAGAAGTTAATCCCAGTGTAATTTAAGTTCTTCGGACCGATGGTTTTATACATGCTGAAGGTACATTCTTTTTGTGATTTTTTGAAAGGATCCAGACTATATGACTTTGATCCGAGCGGTCGATGTCACTGTCTATTTTTGTTTAAAAGCAAAAAAGTCCCCCGAGAAGTTAATCCCAGTGTAGTTTAAAGTCTTTGGACCGAGAATTTATACACGCTGGAAGTACATTTTTTGTGTTTTTTTTATGAAAGATTCGGGTCATAAGATCTTGATTCGAGCAGTCGAGATTGATGCCAGTTTTTATTGAAAATCTCTCGGGATTTTGATCCCGACGTTGTTTAAGGTCTTCGGACCCAAAATTTGGGAGTAAGACTGGACTTTTTTTGTGATTTTGAAAAATGTTCTAAGTCATTGATCCTGATTTTTCTGGTTAAGAGCAATGCTAGTTTTTATTAAAAATCCCTCGGGATCTTCATCCCGACGTAGTTGAAGGTCTTCGGACCCAAATTTGTACATGCATATACGACATTTTTTTTTATTTTCAAAAGATTCGGACCATCGGATTCCACCTTGAGCGGTTGATATCGAATGACGGTTTTTCTTACGAAATCTCTCGGGATCTTGATCCTGACGTAGTTTAAGGTCTTCGAACCAAAGGGGATTTTTGAAGTATATATTTTTATTTTTATTTTTCTGGAATGACTGGAATCTCATCTCAAATGTTCGAGGTCGAGGCCGGTTTTATTGAAAATGAATACTTACCTCGCTGCATTTGACTTCTGGTGTGCTCTTGATTGACACAATAATCCTAATGGTCATGGCGCGCCAACTACCCATCTTTGCACCTTGTCTCGTACCAACGGGTGAGATTACTTCATGGTTGATGGAGCTTCAATACTTGTGAGGAGAGAAAGCACTTTAACAAAATGATTGAAGTATTGGAGTAAGAGGAAAGATACTTACCTTTTAGGAGGAATGACCACGAGAAAGGTATTTACATGAGGCACTCCGCGAGTTGGCTAGAGGATGTTTATTTTAAAAGCCCTCTAAGATTTTTTTTTTCATATATATGAATAAGGAAAAATGATTAATTTTTTTTTTTAATATATGTATGATAAAAATGCATGAAATGAAAATTTACGCCAAGTGTTTGTCTGTCTGTGCGTGATTTGGACTTATGCTTTTAGATGTAGGAATTAGAATATTTGACTTAGCCTAATGTCATACTTGATTTTTCAATCGTTCACTAAGGTTCCTGATTCCTTAAAGTAGTGTGCAATGGTACCTTGCACCTAGAGTTTGGGCAGAGCTTAAAAGAATTCTTGATTCATGGTCGTCATCCTTGCTTCCGTTGAATCCTCATGTCGCCCAAATCTTTCATAAACCTGCTTTTTTTTCTCATCCATTATTACCCGCAGTGCTCTTTCAGGTTTTCAATGCGTCTAGCTTGCCCGTCATTTTTACCCGTAGCACCCTTTTAGGTTTTCACCACGTCCCAGGTATTTGGTATTGCCTGCCCCTTGGCAGCTGTGCTATTTTTACCCTTGGCGCCCTTTTGGGTTTTCACCAAGTCCGCTATGTGCCCACTGTTTTTACTCAAAGCGCCCTTTTGGGTTTTCAGTCCGCCCTTTTTGTTTAAGCACATCTTTTTCTTTTTACTTTTTTTCTTTTTTTTTTGGGATAACCACAACTGCCAGACGTCTGGAATCCGTCGTTGCCGGCCAATGATAGCCTTTCGGCCTTTATCTTAAGTTACAACGGCAGAATTGTCGGCCTTAGCTACAGACCCTTCTGAGGTGGATGGATGGATGGATAGATGTGTTTCTTAGGTTGACCTTTCTTCTTCTTTTTTTACCCATTTTTTCTTTCTTTTCCCTTTTGTTTTGCTCTATTCCCCTTTTTTTTCTTTTTTTCTTCAGCTTTTAAACCCTTTATTTGGAACATTATTGGTGGACGAGAAGGGATTCTCAGAGGTCTAAGCCTTGACCTCTTAACTTCAGCTCTACTAATGTAACTCTTGATAAGGTTGGATTGACTTACCTATGAGAGATTCTCACGTTGTCGGCATTGATTAGCTTAGGAAGATCCACCCCTCTCATGTTGGTGAGTCGGAAGACGCCTCCCGAAAGAACTTCTTTGATCATCGGGCCCTGCCTCTTGAGTCCAATAGATGAGGCGGTGCTTATTGCAAACTCAATATGACTTTTCTTTCTTCGACTTCATTCTCCATCAGTACTCATATTGACAGGATTTTGAACTTGTAGGTTTGTCTTCTAATTTTAAGCTTTTCGAGGAACTCCTCCATCCTTAGATTTCGAAGGACGTCCCATTGTCAATGTTGATAGCATGTGAGAACCCTTAACAATTGATGATGTCATTCTTCATTAAAGTTATCACACGAGATCAGAATGTTACCTTCATCCACTTTGTAAAGTAATCGACTACCATAAGTATGTGCCCATGACCGCTAAATGTTGCCGAGTCGATCTTTCTGTTGATGTAGATACCTCGTATAGGGAATAGATGCAGCATTGTCACGTTGTAGAGCTCTGAAGCACACGCATGGATCCGGTGTGCATGCTACTGACACTTGAATTGCTTTCTGATATGCTGGCTGCAATCAGTCGTCATCAAGCCGCGAGGTTGCTCCGATCATTCGTCAAGTCGCATACTCCAGCATTGAATGCAAGTATAGTCTTCGCAGCATCTTCTTGATAAGATTGATGAGTATTTGATATGTCTTCATAGGACGCAAAATTGGGAAGTCATGACTTCAAAATTCGATCATTCTCTGCTTATTTTTCGGGGACAAGGATTCTCAATGCACACTTCCTTATGGGTCTCAGGAGATCCTAGGCTTACAATTTTGAATTTTTTTTGAGATGACATTAGCTTTTGGTTCGAACTTTCGAGGAGACCCTCTTAGTTTGAGAGTCAGCTCATCATTTTCCTCATCATTAGCTCTATCCAGACCCTTGAGTTTGATGTCCAACTCTAGATCGAAATCATATAAGTCAAGTTTATACTCAAGTGCTTTGACAGACAGACCTACACTTTATTGCTTGAGATTTTTGAAAGATTTCTGATTTTTTTTCTTTGCTTTGAAAGATTTTTTGGTTTTTGGGAATTTTGTGAATATCTGGATTTTTTGAACTTTTTGGGCTTTCTGAAATTTTGAATTTAAAAAAAAATTATAAAGGACCTGAGTAAGATGGCAATGCGAACCAGGGGTTGCCTGATTCGGCCTAGGGAGCCGAGCATTATCGGCTTTTATTGTGCCGTCATGGGGCTGCAAACCTGTTACTGCCCTTCACTCCTTCCCCTCAGGAGGCAGGGCCAGAAAGATCTGTAGGCCGACCCTCATCGTTGCGCCCAAACGTCATGATAGATCTGGGGCTAGACTCCGAGTCTGTGTCGGATGCAATTTCCCTTAGCTCATTCCCGGTGTATTTGCAACTCTTCAGGTTCATCTGGCTGAGGTGGGACCAGGACTGTGGTCCAATTGATCGGGGGAAATTCCTTCCCCTTGCTTAAGTCTTCTTTGGGTAGCTCTATCAGACTCAATATGCTTGCTTGATCATCGAAGGTAGAATCCAACCCATCATCAGGGTAGATAATCCCTGCATTGATAAACTGGATTGGTGTGTAGATGCATGGATTGCCTTCTTCTTGATGACCCCATCTTCTTCTGATACTTTTGCGCCTTGGTTTCCCAATTTGAGTAGGCCAATATCACAGTCCTTCTCTATCCACATCTTCTTGAACCTCCATGATTCGGGTCAATTCTTGGTATTCAAGTTGATAATAGAAGATTTGGCGCTTGACGGGAAGGAAGATGTAGTTTGATCCGATGGGACATGCTCGAGGAAAGTGATTCAGAGTCTCAAACGCAAGACTTTGGCATGAGATGTCCTCATTGAAACATTGTATGTCCATAATTGGAGTATTAGGCTCCCGAGATTTAGCTGCTCCTACAATGGAGATTTGTTCAGGATCGGTGATGATAGTGATCGCCCTTTCTCTAAAGATATGCTTGACCCTTTCGTGAAGATTTGAAGAGATGACACCGATTCTATGAAATCAGGTCCGATCGGGAAGGAGATGGAATGAAACAGAGATGTCCAAGACCTGAAGAGTGATGGTTGATGTTTTTGGACCGACCAAAACCTGGACATCAATCTCTCCTTCGACCTCCTTGATAGTGGCCATATAATTGAAGCTGGGCCCCAACTCTACTAGGGCATGTGGCATGCTGTCCAAGGAAGGGTCTTCTTCTTAGAGGATGATGGCTGAAATAGAAGCCGAATAGACAGGCGCGACGGGCAAGTTGTGCCCATGATTGCTTGATGGAGAGATGACTAGGCTATGCCCCTAGCAAGCTAGAGTGGGCAAGTTGTGCCCCTAACTGGCTATTGCTGAGACGGGCAGGTTGTGCCCCTGGTTGATTGATGCTGAGATGGGTAGGATTTGCCCCTGGCTCAAATTGAGCAGACCATGCCCCTAGTTTGCTGATGCTGTGCTGGGGAGGTTGTCCCCTTGGTTGACTAAGATGGGCTGCTTGTGCCCATGGTTAGAAATGGGCGTGAAGAATGAACCGACTGAAGCTTCCCCTTGCATAATGATGGGCTCTGGGATTGAAATAATTGAGGTTGCACCTTGGAGGATGAGAGGCTCTGGGATTGAAATAACCGGGGGTGCCCCTTGCAGGATGAGAGGCTCAAACTCTGAACTAGAGTCGATGACACGAATAAACTGGAGAAGAGGCTCTTCTTGGCTGATGAAATCTGGATAGGCAGGAGGTGCCCCTTGCATTGCGGAGACTGGACCAACTGGAGATGCCCTTACAGGATGAGGGGTTCTGAAATTGAATTGGTTGGGGGTCCTCCTTGCCAACCTAGATTAGGGTATTGTAGGTCCCATCTCCACTATTTCTATTGCTGCAGTTGTCCATGCTGAGGGAGGAATAGCATGTCTTCGGTAGAGGCGATAAGATCGTCTTCTTCCATTAGATGGGAGACGGGAACACTATCGTCATCGCTCTCATATCCGGTAGGCTCACCTTCCACTATTAGTTGTACTGGAGAGGCCTACTGAGGCCACTAAGGGGAGCTCATCATAGCCCTTATTCCAGCTTCGACTTGTTCCCTGGCGCGGATGAGTTGGGTAGAGTTGGCATACGGATATGAGACGAAGTATCCAGAGATACTCGAATTTGCCGAGTGGATGATCATGGAGATTTGCTCCTCATCGTCGATGTGTGTCTTCATTCTAGCGGCCATTGCCCGCCACCGTCCAATGTAAGCTGATAATGACTCATCATTCCCCTACCTTAAGGCTGTAAGATCCGCCCTTCTAGGTACTGAGTTAAGATTATATGCGAATCTATCAACGAAAGCCTAGGAAAGATGTTCTCACGTCCTGATGCGATGGCAGTCCAATGATGTATACCAATCTAGGACATCGCCCTTCAGAGATTTTTGAAACAAGCGGATGAGTGCTCCATCATTGCCTGCCACGGCATCAAGCTCTCTATAGAAAGCTCGTAGGTGGTCTATAAGACACCATGTCCCATCATATCTTTTAAATTTTGGTACCTGGAAGCCTTGAGGTACTGCATCAGGAAATGGACATGGGTCCTTGAACTTAATGGATGGAAGATCCAACCCTTGTTGCTCCTGCAACTTCCTCTTCATCTCTTGCATCTACTCTCGGAGTTGCTCTATTTCGAAGAGACCAGATGAGGGAGATCTTGCCCCTTGCTAGGCGTGAGCTGGCTCCCTTTCGTAATAATTGGTGTCATTAATGCTCCTATGATTCTGCTTGAAGGAGGTTGGGCCTGGTAATTACTCCCATTGTAGGGACTTTATTGGACGGAGGCTAAAAAAGGAGATTGCAGAGAAACCCCGACCACATGAGCATGTTGAAATTGACTGGAACTCTCATTAGGGAAAGGATGTTGGAATTGGTTGGGAGTCCGTGTTATGGAATGTGACTCAAAACGACTCCCATTTGTAGGAGGATATTGGAAGAAACACTCTGAGGTTGAGGGTTGTTCTGATTGAAGGCCCCTGTTAGGAGGGTATCGAAAGTACTGAGTAATCCCTGGCGATTGTTGTTGGGATGAACTGGAGGCCGGGAGGGCCTTGGATGGTTGTTAAGAGTGCTGAATTGGGCCAACTTGATTGCTGGCTGTTGTAGCTTGTGCTTGCATGAATTGCAAGAACATTTCTTGCATAGTTCTCATTCCTTGTGTTAATTTTTGCATGATTGGCGTGTTCTCAATTGGTTGTTGTGCTGGAGGTTGCACTTCGATCATGTACGGGACGGGGAAGAGGTGACCTTCTTCTTCATGGTCTGACATAACTTGCTGAGCTCTGGTGCGGATTATGCTGCGTTAAGGAAGCTATTTTCGAAGATGTTAAGCCCGAGGAGGCGCAATGGTGAGGAATATACTTAACTCTTTTTTTTTTCTCTTGGAATTTTCTATTTTTTTTTATAGATAGAATGTTATGCAGATAGGATTGTATGAGGACTACTGACTTTCAAGTATAGGAAGGATTCTGTTTTCAAGTTGGATCACGACTAGTGGGACTAGCTTATCCCCAACGGAGTAGCCATTCTGTAGACGCTCGCCTTTTCTCACTCCTTGGCCCTCCCTTTCGAAAAGGGGTATGCGCGAATCGCCGTTGTGCCTCTGGCTTGCCTCTTTCTCGAGGGCTTTTTCGGTTGTCGTGTTATCGGGTATGTTTAGATGAGTTCGTATAAGACCAGAGTCGCCACTAGCCAGTTACTTCGAATCTACAGTCGACTAGTGTCACGCCCCAAATTCGGTTCTCGACGTCCATTCGCTGTAACCCGAATTCAGAGGTGGCAGCCTCCGTAGTACCCCGATCTCGGATCCTAACCCCACACGCCAGGTTCCGATCCTGGGATACCACAAGGAGGATTTTAGGGTCTGATTTTTTTTTTAAAACATGAGCATCACCATATAAGTACCATCAAAGACAAACACAATATTTCCACTAAATCATATCGTTTATATACAGTACTGAAAAGTGAATACACAATGCGTAAATATAAAAACTGTGCACACTCCGGCACCTCCTGCTACTGCACTCCCAACTCCAACTCAACGTTGCTGATACACTCTGGTATAACCTGCAGCGTAACAAACGCACATAAGCTTCGAACGAAGCTTTGTGAGTGCGTGTGTGCGTGCACAATGCGTATGACAAGCATGATAAATATCAGAGTAAGCAGTAAAGCATGATGAGAACTTTAAACCAAGACTTAGCCTAATTAGGCTACACGATCATATGATATGAATAACCAGCCTACAACGGCTATGCAAGCATGCAATACAGATAACCAGCCTACCAAGGCTATATACTCATACTATGCAATGGCCTACAGGGCCTAATGTCGCATATAATGATCCAATGCATGTATGCAAATCACCACCTCTAAGTACAGTGGTCCAAATACGAACAGTCATAACGCAATCACGTAAGCAATGCAGGACTCGGAACTGGTAGCTCGCCCAGTGTGGTAGCTCGCCCAGGCTTACAGCCCCGCCCACATCACACCCGCCCACATCAGGACCGTCCAACACCATACAGTGATACCAATACCATCTCTGAAACAGAACATCACCGGGGTCTCACAGACCTCACTACTCACCAGTAGAATGCCAAAGCCTATCTGGTGCAATAGCGGACCTACTCACAGCTGGTCAAACTCAACCCCCTTTGCCAACACTCTTCCGGCAGGTTAGGTCAGACCTCCTTCCAAACTGACCACGTGCAGTGAAAAACACCGCCGTTTGGTATTCGGCATACTGGTGTATGATTAAACCACCCGGTCCTTGAATGGAGCACCCACCTTGGTACCAACAGGATCAGGGACTTTCACCCAGGGACATCTTTGGCATCCAGTTTAAAGATCACATATTTTCGGTGTTCTGCAAATCACGATGGAGCTGTGGTTGCAACGTAGTAACCATGCTATATGCGGCACAAGCAGACGGTGCAAAATGCAACCATGCATACAAACGTGGGACGACATGCCCGTGCAAGTCTCCAAAGAGCACCATAAAACTATAAGGTCTCAAACACAAAGTCACCGTCAGCTGGTAATGAATTGCACGGCAATCACGACCGATATGGCCGGTTGATACAAGACAATCAGATGAGCCAAGCATTCATGATGCATGAGTCAAGTGTACAGTATGAGTGCCAACAAGTAGTCCATCTACCACGATGGCTATAAATCAATCTAGTTAAACTTATTTGAGATATGATTAAGATGAGGGGACACATATGAATGATCGAGTCATAGTGCGGGATGTCGCTAGCCAAGGAATCTCGCACCAAGGGCTACAAGGTATGCTAAGCTATTCCTACCATACAGTGTAAGTCAAGATGATAGATTCCTGTCCTCGAATAGTCCCATACCTATTGGAGAGGTTTGCGATAGAGAGCACGTGAATTACATTTGTGCGACTACATCTCGAATGCTTTATGAATGCGTTTATGCCCTAATGGTCCCCAACTAACAATGGTGATTCAGGATGCATACTCATTACACATGCATGGTGGTCGTCGAAGCATATAGTATAAAGATCACATATGAGTATTCCAACAACACTACGTGTGGCAACAGACATACTAAAAATAGCATAAAAAGATAATTCACTTATAACACAAGCAAACATAAAGAGATAAGACTCTAAATGGATGGTATACAACAACACAGATGGTCCAACAACTGAACAGTGTGGATTAACCTTCAACATTCAAATAACCCAAATGGAAAGAAAATGATTGAATACACTACCGACACATCAAAGGTAGAACCTACTTGAGTGGCAAGAGTAGAATACCCAAAATCATGCCGAGACCCATAATCCTGTAGTACAGTTGGGATAAACACAATAATGGTCCGTAAAAGGAATGTCATAGAACGGGTTGCAAGATAGACAGGTCATGACAAAGAAACATACATGGTAGGGTAATCTGAGATAGATGGTCAATACAATGAGGTCCAAAAAGGGGCGACAGGTCTAACCTCATACTACAAGATAGGCTCCATATAATGGATGGCCTAGATGACATACGAATGTCGAGGATGAGCCCCACACTCGCCCTAAGGGTAAACGGACGGTGTGGATGGGATATACACGATATGGCGGTCTTTAATAGTTGGGTACAAGGGTAGAAGGGGTGAGTCATATGAGTATACAAGCTGAGTTACCAAGATCAATCAAGATGGTGAGTCAACAAGGTGAGTCAATAAGGCAGGTTGACAAGGCGGGTCAACATGGTGAGTTAACAAGGTGAATTGACAAGACGGTTCAACAGGGTGAGTTTAAGAAGGTAGCCCTGTGACTTGGATCGAGCAAACTCTAAGGATGACCTTTCAATAAGGGTTTACACAACTAATCATCAAGGTGGATCCACGGGATGGACAACGCGGTCATTCGAACACGTACACTGAGGTGGTCCTAAGGCCATCCTGTATATAACATGCTAGGGTCCATTCATTTGGATGGTTTGGATCAAGCACAAAATTAAGGCGGTCCTTATGGATGGCCGACATACATATCGCACCATGGTGGCCAATGGCTGACGTGGATAGAACACATGCATAACAAGGTGGACCCGTGGTTGGGTATAACAGTACAAAGGAATAGGGAAGCCACATACATCAATGGGCCACAACAGTTTGGGATCAACCCGATATTTGTGCCTTACCACTAATCAAGTGAGATGGCAACCAAACACCATGGTGGGGCCCGCACACCACACGTGTGGAACCCCACCCATGGTTGGGTGACTTATGAACAGGAAGAATGGCAAATAAACATAACAAATGGGTCCTGTAAAGTTTTCAATGGTAGGCATTCAATCACCCTTATTTTCTACGTGTGGCCCACCCAAAACTGGGCCCACACCCCTGCCAAGAAGAACGACAAGATATACCCAACATTCATCAAGGTGGGACCCAAAGTTGGGCCCCATCACCTTTGGTTAGATGGATAAATAAACATTACAATGGCCCCAAGGAAGGTTTCAAAGGTGGGCATCAATGACCACTGTTTCCTACGGTGTGGTCCACTTGAGGTTTGTATTTACCTCATTATGAGGGCCCACGGCCCTAAAATAATATGGAGAATTAGTGGTCGGCATAGATAAAACAAATGCATCGTGGTGGGACCCACAGAGCGTAGCACCTAAATGGGCCCCAAGAGTTTTGAATCAAACTAATATTTTTATTTTCCCATTTATCCATATACATGTGATCTTATGAACAGGTTGAATGACAAATAAACATCACTGTAGGGCTGGGAAGATTTCAACGGTGGAGATCATTATTCCCACTGTTTCCGTGGCATGGTCCACTTGAGGTTTGGATATGCTTAAATTTTGGCTCAGCCACTAAAATGAGCTGGAAAAACATAGTGACGGAATAGATAAAGCGCATACATTCTAGGTGGGTCCCACGAGTGGGCCACCTGCTGGGCAACCCAGCCAACACACGTGTGTGAGCTATGACCAGGTTGGATCTCAAATAAACATCATGGTAGGCCGTAGGAAGGTTTCAACGTAGGGTCACTGTCCCTACTGTTTTTTGTGGTGGGGCCCCCTTGAGACTTGGATCTGACCCATTCTTGGGATCATGCCCTAAAATGATCTCCCCAAATGGATGGACGGTGTGGATACAGCACATGCATCATGGTGGGACCCACGAGTGGGCCTCAGCTGGCAGCACGAGCCAGTCCGTGGACGCTGGTACGCCCAGCGCCCGAACGCCCCTCCTTTCTTTCTTTCTTTTTTTTGTTTTTCAATAGTTTTCGCCCAGTGGGGCCCACAAGAGGATGATCCACTCCGTCTATCAGCTGGGCCATCTCATGGTGGGCCCAATGAGCCCAATATTGGATATATGATTCAAGCTAGAAGCTTAAAAGTGGGCCGAAGGATTTCTGATAGTAGAAATCATTATTTCCACTGTTTTACGCGGTGCGGTCCACATAAAATTTGGATCGGTTTCAAATTTGGGGCCTGACCCTAAAATGATCTGGGCGAACAAATGGACGGCGTGGATACAAAATAGACATCAAGGTGGGTCCCACGAGTGGGGACCCCATTCATGCCATCCGGACGCTGGACGGTTCAAGCGTCCCTGACGCTGTGAACGTCTAGCGTTTGGACGTTACTTTGCCTTTTTTCTTTGTTTTTTTTTCTTTCTTCTTATTTACCAAGTGGGGCCCACTTAGTGAAGATCCAATCCGTCCATTAGGTTCCCCAACTCATGGGGAGCCCATAGAGTCCAATATTGGACCAGTGATCTCGTCTACAAACATCACGGTGGGCCACGGAAGTTTCGACAGTGGGCACCTTTGCCTCCACTGTTTTTTATGGTGTGGTCCACCTGAGATCTGGATTTACTTCATTTTTGGTGTCCAGCCCTAAAATGGGCTGGAGAAACAAATGGACGGCGTGGATCAATACATGCAGTAAAGGGGGGTCCCATGAGTGGGCCCCAATGTCAACGCCCAACAGGGGCCAGGCGCTGCTGGGCAGCAGCGTCCTCTGGACGCTGACTGTCCAGCGGCCGGGCTTCCCCTCCCTTTTCTTTTCTTTTGTCTTTTTTTTATAATATTAATTATTATTATTATTATTATTATTATCATTATTATTATTATTATGTGGGGCCCATTCATGGACGATCCAGCCCATCCATCGCTTTGCCCATCACAAGGTGGGCCCAAGGAAATAAAATGAAAGGTAAACGAGAAAAAGGGGGAAGATTGCACTCACTATGATGGTTGGACGGTTGGATTGCCGATCGGACGGTCCGGATGATGATTGGGGTCCTCCAAGCTTGATCTCCCCCTTTAGTCTCTCTAACTCTCTCTTTCTCTCTCTTGATCTCCCTCTAAATCTCTCTACTTCTCTCTCTTCTTTCTCTTCTCTCTCTCTCTCAAATCTCTTTCTCTCTCCTTGCAAACATGAAAAATGAGAAGGCCACCCCCCCTACGTATGGCTCTTGTATGGGAAGAGGGGGGTGCATGATGTAATGATGATGATGATGGGAGAGGACATGGGAGGAATGGGTTGGAGTTGACTTTGGTGAGAGAGGAATGGGATAGGTATGGTGTGTGTAGGCTAGGGTAATGATAGGGGTATGGGTGAGGGTGATGGTGATTGATTTGACATGTTGTTGGGATTTGTGCAAGTGGGGCCCACGCCACACGCGCGTTGCGCGGCCCACCTCGGATTACACAAAAGTACGCATCTTTCACACCGGGTATCGCAATGAGGCGTGCCGCGCGGCGTTGGAATCTCAGTGCCTACGCGGTCGCCGGGGTATAGGTCTTAGGTCGTTGCGCTACTAAATCAGGGTCGCGATCAAGGCTTGCTAATCTGGTCCGTCCGGGACGTACCGGTACCGGAAACTAAACGTACGGGGGGCAATTCAGGGTACGGGTCTTACAAGTCTCCCCTCATAAAAATTTCGTCCTTGAAATTCACAACCAAATGAAGTCAAACCAAACCACACAGATATATAGATAGAAACTAAAAAACATACAAAAAATCAATGAAAGTTTGCAAACATCGCTAAGTCCACATAGCATGCGTACACCTCTTGATGGTGTCAATCTTCTCTGGTGTCTGCCGCAAAATGTCGGGGTCGAGGGAACAACGCTCTAGTACTGCTGCTGACGGGATGGGTAGTCCCTAATTCGGTGTCCAATCTCACCACACTCGAAACAAGTGCCCTTGAATGGCTTTTGGAGGTCGGGTGCTCCTGGTGTCGTAGGCGGCTTCTGCGGATGAACCTTCCTTTGACGCCTAGTTCTTCGAGGACCTACGATCGGAGGGATTGGTGCAATCGGTGCTCTGCGCCATGATTGTTGTTTAGGTGCTCTTGGTCGCTGAGGGCATTCCTTCCTTCGATGGCCGGCTTCACCGCACTCGAAACAGTGACCTGAGATCCGCGATGGGGTCTTCTCTGAAAGCTGTGTCGTTTGGGAACTGCTAGGGGAGAACTTCCTCTTCCTGCTGTCACTCGGGGGTGCTTGTTGTCGCTCGAACAAAGCGGTCATCAACCGGAGCATCCCCTTGAATTGCTCTGCGCTTACTAGGGTGACAGGTGCTAACTCTGGCTGGGACGTACCAGCCTCAACTTCAGCTACTGGTGTCGCGTCCATCTTTAAAAAAAGAAGGGACAAGAAACCTTAGCCTCAGAAAACTACAAACATATTACGATTAAAGAACTATACCATTGGGAATTCTAGTGATTCTAAGTTCGCAAATATCAACAAGTGAGGGGTGATCTAATCCTAAAACACTAAGTAGAAACATTGTGTTGTTCACAGGTAGCTCCCAAGTCATGCTTTGATACCAACTCCTGGTATCCAACTCCTGTCATGCCCCAAATTCGGTTCTCGACGTCCATTCGCTGTAACCCGAACTTAGAGGTGGTGATTTGCATACATGCATTGGATCATTATATGCGACATTAGGCCCTGTAGGCCATTGCATAGTATGAGTATATAGCCTTGGTAGGCTGGTTATCTGTATTGCATGCTTGCATACCCGTTGTAGGCTGGTTATTCATATCATATGATCGTGTAGCCTAATTAGGCTAAGTCTTGGTTTAAAGTTCTCATCATGCTTTACTGCTTACTCTGATATTTATCATGCTTGTCATACGTATTGTGCACGCACACACGCACTCACAAAGCTTCGTTCGAAGCTTATGCGCGTTTGTTACGCTGCAGGTTATACCAGAGTGTATCAGCAACGTTGAGTTGGAGTTGGGAGTGCAGTAGTAGAAGGTGCTGGAGTGTGCACAGTTTTTATATTTACGCATTGTGTATTCACTTTTCAGTACTGTATATAAACGATATGATTTAGTGGAAATATTGTGTTTGTCTTTGATGGTACTCATATGGTGATGCTCATGTTTTAAAAAAAAAATTCAGACCCTAAAATCCTCCTTGTGGTATCCCAGGATCGGAACCTGGCGTGTGGGGTTAGGATCCGAGATCGGGGTACTACGGAGGCTGCCACCTCTGAATTTGGGTTACAGCGAATGGACGTCGAGAACCGAATTTGAGGCGTGACAACTAGACCTCGTAAAAATGTTATAAAAGGGAATTCGACGATTCCTTCCTCTGAAATGACTCTTTCCTATTTGCGGTCAGAGATTCGAGGTAAGGGATCACGGTTAGAGGGGCGGGAAGGTGTTATGCACCCACTCTACCCGTACCGAAGTACAATCTTTACTTCACAAAATTGAATTAATACTTGAAAGTCTGAATTAATGCTCATACATTCGCAAGAATGATATGATGCATGAATGTATGTCTGAACAGTAAGAATTTCTGATGGGTAGGTTTCCATTAACAGGCAAGCCCAGAGCATACACTCAAACTGACAAGTGTTTTATGCGAGATACATGATGTGTGTTTGATCGATCAGAGTTTATGATAAGTAAATCCCGGATGAACCGACAAACCTCAGAACAAATACTAAGACCTGATCAAGTGCTTATGGTGGAACGACAACCAGGGGAGTTGGAAGAATAATAAATGTTGCACTTATACTAAATGCGAATGAGATGATGCCGATAAGAGTAGCTGGATGGATGGAAATTTCGCAAGGATTTGATTCAAGCGGCTAAGATCGTGACTTAGGTAGCTTGAGAGGCTTGAACCAAGGTCAGGCTGGGCGAGACTAGGGCTATACTCTTCGCACTCGGGCTCTCCTTGGTGGAGGAATGTGCCAAAGGGAAGTGAAGGTAGCTCGAAACTCTCGGATTGAAGAGAGGGAAAGTGGATGCTGAGAATGAGAAGGGGCAAGGGTATTTATAGCTACGAGAAGTGGCAGCTCTCGTAAATAGGGACGGGCGGCCCTTAGATGGCCCTCTTACTCCAACTTCGGAGCGCACGGCCTCCGAACCTGAAGCAAGAAAGCCTCAAGCTCGAGGTTCGGAGCTGCTCCGAAGTTGAGGCTCGGAACCGGGTGAGTCAACTGGGTTTAAAAATGAGTTTGACAAGGTGAGTCGACTGGGTACGAGGACTGGGCTGACTCAGTGAGTTGACTCGGTGATTTGACTCAGCGAGTTGACTCACAAAGTTGACTTTTTTAGGATTTTTGGACTGGTTTTTTCTATGGATGGTTTTTTCGGGCTGATGTTTAAGGGTGAGTTAACTGGGTTCAGGCTTGAGTTGGGCTATGAATTGGGGCTTGCAAAGGTGAGTTTGGCTGGGTCTTGGATATAGGGTTTGGGGTATGGACCTCCATCCATTCAGCTATCTCGACTAACCTTGTAGCCGAAGGTGGGGTGTCTACATCGACGTGCTCATCTTTTTCTATATTGTTGATGGTATGACCATTGGACGAGCGAGGATCCATTGGATGTTGAAGTAAAGGATTCTGAAGGATGTTGGTGGAGGAGCTCCCAAGACAGAATGATAATTTTTCGGTTGTCGATCAAATCCTGGACTGCGTGCTTCAACGAGAAGCATCGTTCTATCGTATGACCACACCACTAGTGGTATGCGTAGTATTTGTTCTCATTGTAGTTGAACGAAAGAGGATTTGGTGGAGGCCTTGGTTGCAAAGGAGTGAAAGGTTACTTTTGTATCAATGTAGCCATGATTTAGCTATATGTTTGAGTGAGCAGTGTGAACTTCTTCGCTCCCACGTTATTTACCTATTCAGATAAGGGTATTGGCTGTTTCCCCTAGGCTGATGCTTTTGTGGTTGTCGCGGCGGTTATTGCGGCTGAAGTTGTTGGTTTGGCTATGGTGATGGTTGGTATCTCTGTTAAGGCTACTGAGGTTGGAAGTTCTGGTGTTGCTGATGTCCCTGATGGGGAGCGTATTGGTTTCCTTGGGTGGAGGCAGCGATATTGTTGACCTCTATTGGTCGTGGCGGTGAACCACTTCTGTTCCCATTCCTGTACCCTATGGGTCTTCCTTCTGTTAGTGCATTTTTCTGTGGCATACTAGTGCACCTTATTTGTCAATTACATTGGACAGTGAGTCTAACGTCGGTTGAGCTTAACCTGCTACATCAAGGAAGAAAAAACAAATAAATGAGATGCCTTGGTGAGCCTTGAACCTTAAACCAAACCAAAACCCAAACCTCTAGATGACCATAACCCAGTGGGCATACTTGTAGTCATCTTATATTGGCCTTAGGTGTCCCAAAATATCACCCAAAGGATGACCAAAGAAGTTGCATGTGCTCCTGTAAAACACAACTGAAAGAGAGCAGAAAACATGCCTTCAGACAAGTCGCCCGACCGATCGTATGGACTGTCTGACCGGTCGGTAGGGGACCATAATGGGACAGCAACCAAACTGATAAAATAGCTGATCGTTGGGCTAATTCGACTGGTCGCCCGATCGATCGTATGGCCTGTCCAGTTGGTAAAAGAAGAAAATTAGACAGCAACCAAACTTATGTTCAAGCCCTAATTCGACCGGTCGAGGCCCAATATTCGACCGGTCGGAGACCCCTGCGACTAGCCGACAGTGAGCTGTTGGCAGCCGTTTATAGCCATTGGAGCTTTTCTTATATAAAGGATTGGCTTGATTGTAGGGGTAATGAGAGAGATTTTAGTGCATTAGAAGTCACCATTATTGGTCATACCATTAGGCTCTAATCCTAAGCATTTCAAGTCATCTTCCTTGCACTTGATCACAAGATAGAGCATTCAAAGCTCATGTGAAGATGAACTTGCTCTCTCTTGATCTTTAGAAGTTTAGACACCTTGACCATAGCTAAATCCTTTGTTTAAATCCCTCTAAAGATCATATTAGGTGGAATTCCTCTTAGTAACCAACTTCTACTGTTTGTAGAGAATTCACACCATCTCCTATCACCTTAGGCATCTCAAGAGCATCACATGCGAGATGATTGATCAGTGGAGCTAAGGCATTGGCAACGCAACGGCAATAAGATTGGGGGAGCAAAGGGGAGCTAATTGACACACGAGAGAGCGGAGATCAAGCAACTCAAGAGGCAATACAAAAGGGGCTCAATCAGACAAGTAAGTTGTCATAGGAAGAGTCTAGTTGCACTCCTTCCTCGTGGAGGATTGAATGTGAAAGTTTGGCTTTCAAACTCGAACAAGTCTCCAATTGGAGCCTTCAGCGGGAGTATATGCTAGGTTCATGTATTAGAATCGAATGGTTGGGAGGAACCTTGTCAAACTCCTAGGTAGGATGGACCCCTTAAACATCTTAGTTGAGAGATGCACCAGTAAAATCTCCATCATAGGTTAGGAGGAACCTGATTTAAACTCCCTAGTGAATGCCGGTGTGCTAAGGGATGAGTACTTGAACTAGGAGTGGAGTAGACCCATAGTCGAACCAATATACATGCTTGTGTTTGTGATGTGTTTGAGCACATTATTATCTTAGCATTGTATGTTTAATTGCTTAATTATGAATGCTTGATAGGAATGTATGCTAGGCTTTAGATATGCTCATTCACACACGAGATGTACTTTCACTAAGTAGTGTAGACTTGAGCTCATATGATCTATTCTCATATAGTCTACATAGGTTACATAGATTAGGTGTTTAATTAGTTAAATCATTTGATAATCTATGCATGTTAAGACTAGGTAGCTTAATTGCTTTATCTTATGTTAGTCCTTGTTATTAGACCTACTTAAGCTTGGAAGCTAAGTGTTCTTACTTTAATTAGTTTATAATTGTTAATTAGTTTAATTAGGCAAGAAAGTTTTTTAAAGGATTTTAAAATGGTCCTAATCACCCCCCGGGACTTAGCCATAGTTCTACAAGCTCCTGTCAACCTTCTACGTATATGCGTAGGGTGTTGTGTTAGACTACCGACGCAATTTCGCAATTTCACATTCGAATCTATTTCGCTTGACTTGAGCGGCCTGATGAGGCCATAAGGAGATCGTCCCTGAGCGGATTCCTACTTCTACTTGCTCCCTAGCAAGAATAAGTTGAGAGAAATCAGTGTTAAGGGTGGGAGATGAGATATCTTGAAATACTTGGGTTAGTTAAATGGACGATCATGGAGATTTTCTCTCATCGTCGAGTGTTGTGCGCATCCTGGCATCTATGGCTCGCCAACGCCCTATGTAAGCTGATAATGTTTCATCATTTCTCTGCCGAAAAGCTGTCAAGTATGCTCTTATGGGAGCCATGTTGAGGTTATATGAAAATCGATCGATGAACACCAAAGATAACTGCTCCCATGTTCTGATGCGATAACTATCCAAAGAAGTGTACCAGTCCAATGCATTGCCTTTCAATTATTTCTAGAAAAGGCAAATAAGGGCTCCCTCATTTCCTACTATAATGTCTAGTTTTCCATTGAAGGCTCTGAGGTACGCTACAGGGCAGCGGCTACCGTCATATCTCTTGAACTTAGGGACCTTAAAATTTTGAGCCATGTGAACATCTGGGAAGGGACAGAGGTCTTAGAATTTTGTTGAGGGAAGGTCTATCCCTTGTTGTTGTCGGAATTGATTTCACATGGCTTGAATTTTCTCCCGTAACTCATTTATGTCAGTTTGCAGCGTTTGAGAGATCGGCATCTCTCGTCGCAAGGCATGTTACGCTTCTTCAACATAGTGGTTGACTTCTTCGACCCTATGGCTCCCATTAGGGGGAGCTTGTTGGAGTTGAATTGGAACTGTAAATTGAATTGGAGATTATTGTGCTGGAATTGAAAACTAAACTGGAGATTGTTCTTTTAGAATTGAAGATTAAACTGGAAATTGAAAGTTGCTCCCGTTTGGGGGAGATTGAGAATTTGGGAAGTGACCCCTTGTTGGGTATCCGTCACGTTCCGATGATTAAGGTGGGCATGGTACTGACCCCCATTGTGGGCATTCGCAAGTACTGGCCCTACGCTTCCGGTCAGGGAAGCTGCTGCTTGAAATTGATTTGAAATCCCATTTGCGGGAAGTTCTGAAAATTGACTGGGGACCTTCGTTGCAGGATCGGTTTGAAATTGATTTGAAACCCTGGCTGTAGGGTTGGCTGAAAATTGACTTAAAGTTCCTGGTGTGGGATCATTCCTAGACTGACTGCTCACTATAGGAGGAAACTGAAAGAGATGCCCTGGAGTTTAAGGTTGTGTGAGCTGTGGTTGAAAATCTTGTGCAGATTCCGATGGTTGCACCTAGACTGAGCTGGAGGCTAAAGGAAGGACTGGTTGTTGCGGTTGTTGTTGACTTGAGCCAACCAAGTTGCTTGCTATGGCGGTTTGAGCCTACATGAATTGGAAGAACATCTCTTGCATGACCTTTAATCTCTTGTTAATGCAAAGATTTGTCAATTACCATGGTTAAGTGTGTCGTCAAGTCTACTTGCGGCTGAAGACAGAAGCTACTCAAGAAGATCGCTTATCCAGTCAAGCTTCAAGCCTCTTCATCCAAACCTTTGATCCCAAAACCCCTCTATAGATGGCCTAATCCTTCCTAGTTGCATCCTTAGCCCCATCTATAGTCCACCTTCCATAAAGATCAGCTATGGAAGTGTCTATTATGGCAGTTGTTGCTTAAAAACATGAAAAATATTATATCTGTTGTCTCCGATAGGTGTCCGATCCATCGGAGCTGTGTCCGATAGGTGTCCGATCCATCGGAGCTGTGTCCGATAGGTGTCCGATCAATTGGAAGTTATGTCCGATCAATCGGAGATTTGTCCAGCAACTTTGAAAATCTATCTAGACGTTTTTCCGATCACTCGTAGGACTGTCTGATCAATCGGACAGAGTGCTCCGATCAATCGGAAGGACATCCGATCCATCGGACGAAAAATCCAGAAATTCACATAACTCTCTGGAAGAAATTACGATCAATCGGACTATCTGTTCGATCAATCAGACAGGGTCCTTCGATCAATCAGAACTAAGTCCGATCAATCGGAGAACCTATTTTCAGCAAAAATTCAAAATGAGCTGATACTTATGTCCGATCGATCGGATCTTATCGAGGTGACCATTTTCTAACCATTGAAAGTCATCTCTATATATGGAACTCGATTGGATCTTGAGAGGGTCACCTTGAGCATCATCTAGGGTTTGTTTGTGCTTCTCCTTGAGATCCCTTTCTCTCATTCCCTTTGATTTGTTGAGTTCATACTTCAATCCATGTTGATTTAACCAACATTGAAGAGCATTCAAAGCTTGGATTGAATCATGAACTCAACCCTTCTTTAATGGCATATTGACCTACCTCTCAAAGTTATAATCTTGTCATCAATGCCATTAATGGTGGTTTAGGTAGAAGCTACTCCTCATATAAAAGCCATATCCAAATATGGCCCCAACCACACCCTAATCCCTCACCTTGGAATCTACAAGAAGTCATCCGTAGCAAGGCTGCTGATCGAGGGAGCTGAAGAAGGTATCTTCCGTGCAAGCCGAAGCTTCTTCAACAAAGGCATCATCAAGGGGCTCAATCAGCTAAGTATATTTAGTCTTTCGAGTCCAAGAAACCTCCTCAAAGTTGAGATTTGGGTTTCAGAGTTTGAAGACCCAAACTCGGTAGTCCTTGCGTAGGACAAGTCCTTGAGTAGGACAAGCCCTTGTGTAGGACAAAGTGGTTCATGGATTAGTCCTATGGAAGGATGAATCCATGAGTTGAGGTCTAAGTCCTTTTGTAGGCTGTTAAGGTTTATGGTTAACCTCATTTAAAACCATAGAGATAGTGAAATCCGGCCACTCAAGGAGTGAGTGGATCAGCCGGGAGTGGAGTAGGTACATAACCGAACCACTATAAAAATCTGTTGTTGTGTGATGAGTGGTTGAACTGCTTTACTTTCTTCACTTGCGTTTTTATTGATTAATATTCTGCATATCTTGTGTTTGAAGTAAGTTCTCTAAGAATACTTCACATGTTTACAAGTGTATAATTTGGTGATTTTAAAAAGTGTCCTATTCACCCCCCCTCTAGGACAAAGAAACCTGTTTCTTGCTTCTACAAAAGCGGTAATCAAACTTATACCGCATTTTCAATTGGTATCAGAGCGGGTTCCTCCTCAAAGGCGTAACAGCCCGGAGTGTGATCTGTTTCGAGAAGCTTGAAATCATGTTAAAAGGGGATTCTAGTATGGTTTCCAAACCTCCATATTTTGATGGATCAAACTATGCATATTGGAAAGCAAGAATGAGAGTCTTCTTGCAATCATTGGATCATGCAACATGGAGGTCTATGGAAATCAAATATGAAATACCCCTCTTGAGCACGGTCACAGATGGGGTCACCACCACCACAGTCAAACCTGATGATTTATGGACTGATCTTAAACAACTGAGATACATTAGCATTGTAAAGGCACTCAATGCTATCTTTTGTGCCGTTTCAGCAGATGAGTTCAAAAGAATTTGTAACTGCACAACTGCTAAGGAAGCATGGGACATCTTTGAAACTACTCATGAAGGGACTAGTACAGTCAAGAGGTCGAAACTTCAGCTCTTGACTACTCAATTTGAGAATATGAAAATGGAAGAACATGAGAACTTCATGGACTTTTACACCCGGCTGAGCGATGTCACCAATGCTATGTGGGGATTGGGGGAGAGGATATCGGATCCGCGCATTTGTAGGAAAATTCTAAGATCCTTACCCGAACAATTCTCCTCCAAGGTCATAACTATTGAGGAATGTAGAGATATTGATACTATGAAAATAGAAGACTTACTAGGATCTCTACAGACTCATGAACTTCATTTCAAAAAATCCCCAAAAAGTAAAAACACAGTGCTGAAAACTTCACACACTACACAAGAATCTGTAGTTGATAGTGATGAAGAAATGGATATGAATGAAATGGCTCTTATGGCCAAGAAGTTTAGAAAATTCTTCAAAAACAAAGGAAAGAGGGTTGACAAAAATAGCAAATCTTTTGACAAAAAGCGCTATACAGGAAAATCCTACAACAAGCCAAAAGATCCTAAGTGCTACAACTGTGGACGCTATGGTCATATTGCCTCTGACTACCAAGCTCCTGCCAAAGAAAAATTAAAAAAGAAAGCAATGGCAGCTGTTAGTGCACTTTTCCGTGGCATACTAGTGCACCTTGTTTGTCAATCACTTACAGCAGTGAGTCTAGAGTCGGTTGAGCCCAAAGAAGACGAAGAACGAAGACTCAAGACGTCCAGCCGCATCAAGGAAGAAGATTCAGGTAAATGAGATGCCTTGGTGCCTTAACCTCGACCAAAACCTATCCCCTTTGGTTCTTTGATGTCCTTGACCATAATTAGAACCCTTTAGGCACCATTGATAGGCCCTAGGTGTCCCATTTGATCAACCCAACTTTGGCCTAAAACACCAAGCTGAAACATGTTGTGATCAGCTCATTAGAAGGGAGAACCAGGCTGGTCCGACCGGTCATGACCGGTCGGCCAGCAGCCTTGCTGCAAATATCAATGGCCAGCCGACCGGTCACGACCGGTCGGCCTTCACAGCAAAGGGTATCCAGCAAGGGGGGCCGACCGGTCGTGACCGGTCGGCCAGTATATTTGGCCTGGAGGCTTCATTTGGACAGCAGAGGGGTCCGACCGGTCATGACCGGTCGGCCAGAGATTTTCTGCCCATCCAGCAAAGGAGGCCGACCGGTCATGACCGGTCGGCCAGTGTATTTGGCCTGTGCTTGTGGCCTCTTGCAGCAGGGGTCTCCGACCGGTCGTGACCGGTCGGGATAGGTCGTTTATGACCGTTTTCTGCCCGTTTTAGAGCCGTTGGAGCCCTCTTTTCTATATATATATGGTGCTCCATTCTTGGGCAGATTGGAGAAGTTTTTGAGAGCCCATTCTACACTTATCTTGTACATCATTTGGGGCCTCAAAGAGGAGGTTTTCAAGTCATATCCCTTGTGTTTCAAACACAAGTATGGGCATTCAAATGCTATCTAGAGATGACTTGATTCCTCTCTCAAATCTAGAGGTGTGACACTATTCCTCATAGGTATATCCTTTGTCCAAGACCTCTAAAAGACTCTCTAGGTGAATCTCCTAGTTGGAACAACCTACACATCCCATGTACGAGATTCACCCATTCTCCTAGCACCTTGGGCATTTCAAGGCATCGCATGCAAGGTGTTTGATCGAATGTGGCTGAGGCATTGGCGACGCAACAGCGACACGATCGAGGGAGCAAAGGGAAGCTGATTGAAGCACGGGAGAGCGGAGATCAAGCAACCCATTACGGCGCTAAACAAGGGGCCCATCCGACAAGTAAGTTGTCTCATTTGAGAGTCCATTTTAGAGTTTGTTTTCGAACTCGACCTAGGGACGTTAGTCGTTCCTTGGCCCGTCAGCCGGGCCTAAACTAAGTCTCCAAGGGGGAGCCTCCGACACGGGAGTAAACGTGCGATAAGGTTGAGAGTTAGCCTATGTCTAAAACTCCGGATACGGTTGAGAGGTGAACCGATAAAACCTCCGTGTGTAAAGGTTGAGAGGTGAACCTCATTTAAAACCTCCGATAGTGAATGCCGGTGTGCTCAAAGGGGTTGAGTACTTGAACCGGGAGTGGAGTAGACACGTAGTCGAACCACTATACATCCTTGTGTTTGTGATTGTTATTGAGCACATTGATATCTTTGCAATGTTAGTTTAATTGCTTAATTATGAATGATTGATATGAATGCATGCTAGGCACTTTTTAGGCATCCTTGCACAAGATGTACCTTCACTACTTGTGTAGACTTGAGCTCATTGATCCAATCTCATAAGTCTACACAAGGTGCATAGGTTAGTAGCTTAATTAGTTGAATCATTCTCTTACCTATGCATGCTTAGACTAGGGTTGGTTATTGCTTAACTCTTGCTAGTCTTGTGATTGGACCCACCAAGGCTTGGAAGCCAAGGTGTTCTTGCTTACCTAGCTTAAACTTGTTGAATTGCATAAGTAGGCGAAAAGAATTTTAAAAAGGTCCTATTCACCCCCCCTCTAGGTCCATAGACATATCTCCGAGTATCTCTACAAGCGGTAAAACCGCACTTTCAGCAGCTACATGGGACAACCTCGAGAGTTCAGATTCAGAATCAGATGAATATCAAAGTGATGGGAGAGGATCAGTTAAAATTTTGATGGCCTCAATCTCGGAGATTGTCCCAGACATATAGGGCATAAGAGACAAGGACGATAATGAGTCGTCAGAAATTAATGTGACATCCTCCGATGATGACGAGGATGATAATGAAGGGTTGCAAGTTGCCTATGATGAGTTATTTCGTCAAAGCATCCTTCTTACTAAGAAGTTGAGCCAAGCTAATATTGACAGCAACAAATTGGCTGATGAAATGCAAGAAGTGAAAGGAGAAAACAACAGATTTCACTTTCAGATTTGTGACTTGGAAAGGAAAAACAAAGCAGCTCAAGACAAAATTAATACTCTAGAAGATGAGCTGAAAAAGGCAAAATCTACAAATCAATGTCTAATCTTACAGCTTAATCAAGAAGGTCAACTCAATGAAAGATTTGCTCAGAGTAGAGAAAAACTAGACAATATCCTTAAATCAGGTAAGCCTTGTAGGAATACAAGAGGGCTAGGCTATGGTAAGCAAACTAAGGTTAGTAACCCAGAACCTGAAAAGATTAGGAATGCATCAGGAAGCAATAAGAAGAATTCACCAATATGCCATGCATGTGGAGATGTTGGACATTTGAAGTTTGAATGCTTGATCTATAAGAATCCGGTTCGGAACTTGAAAGGTAAATTTGTACCTACCGGAAAAATGATGAATCATATGTGGAGTCCTCCGAAACAAACACCATACAAAAATGGAAATATGAGGAGAAATTATCCCACTCCACCTAAGAAAGACAAAAGAATGGAAGAGCTCCTTGAAATGGTAAAACAGTTAAACAAAAGAACCATGGAGCTGATGCAAGAGAAATCAAGCAAAGTAAAAACTCAACTCCTCATGCTCAAATGATGACATCTCTAGAATCAACCAAGAAGCCTGGTTCTCCGAAATGGGTAGTATCTAAATGGGTAGTAAAGAACAAATGCTTAGTTATCCATACAGCCCTTAGAGCCGGAAGAAACACTAGGTGGTATCTTGATAGTGGATGCTCCCAACACATGACAGGTGACAGGACTCAGTTTTGTGATTATGCTGAGTTTGATGGTAGGTCTGTTACCTTTGGACATGGGAGCGTTGCCAAAATTGTTGGAAAGGGAACCATCACCGGGCCAGAATTGCCCAAAATTGAGGATGTACTATGTGTTGACGGTTTGAAACATAATCTATTAAGCATATCTCAAATATGTGATGAACAGCATTCCGTAAAATTCTCCAAAGATATGTGCGAAATTATGGACCAAACTGAAAAATTGATACTAAAAGGGCTTCGCACTGGAGATAACTGCTATGTTATTGAAAACAAGGGTGATGAGGGACCATCTGCCGTATGCCACATGGCCATTAATGATGAAACTGAGTTATGGCATCAACGGCTTGGTCATGTCCATTATAGGAACCTTACTAGGTTGAGTAGAAAGAAATTAATTAGAGGATTACCTAAGATAGGGAAGAAACCAAAAGAAGTATGTGCAGAGTGCTTGAAAGGTAAACAAATTAAAGTTGCACATAATAAGACATCCATCATTGCTACATCAAAACCCCTTGATCTACTCCACATGGATCTCGTAGGCCCCACAAGAGTGATGAGTCAAGGTGGTAAGAGGTACTTCTTTGTTATCGTTGACGACTATTCCCGCTACACTTGGGTTGAATTTTTGAAAGAAAAGTTTGATACATTTGAGGAATTTGAGAAACTCATGAAAGGACTCCACAATGAGAAGGAATTTACAGTGAAACGTATTAGGAGTGAGCATGGGGGGGAATTCGAGGACGGGCGATTTGAACAATTCAGCGAAAATCTAGGCATCAAACATGAGTTTTCAGCCCCAAAAACTCCTCAACAGAATGGAGTAGCAGAGAGGAAAAACAGAGTTCTACTTAACATGGCCACAGTTATGATGAACAGCAGAAATATAGCAAAAAATCTGTGGGCCGAAGCAGTGAATACAGCTTGTCACATCATTAATCAAGTTTATTTGAGAGCTGGCCTAGATAAAACCCCATATGAGCTGTGGAATGGAAAAGTTCTAAACATAAAGTACTTTAGGGTCTTTGGTAGCAAATGCCACATCCTTCGTGATCGAGAAAATCTAGGAAAATTTGAGTCTAAGAGCGATGAGGGAATATTTCTAGGATATGCTTCTGATAGTCGTGCCTATAGATAACACAAGGACTAAAACAACTCAAGAATCCATAAATGTTATCATTGATGACCAATCCAAAGAAGATACAAGACTTGATGATGATGAAGTGGGAGAACCATGCCACATAGGTAAACCTGCTGAAAAATCTCCCACTCCCAACGCCTCAATAGCTTCTGGAAATGTTCCACATGTCAAGGATCATCCCCTCAATCAAATCATTGGAGATCCGGATGTTGGAGTCAAGACTAGGAGACAACTTGAGGCCATCAATAGTCATGTGTGCTTCACCTCAAAAATTGAACCAAAAAATATAAATGAGGCTCTCAATGATGAGTTTTGGATACTTGTAATGCAAGAGGAACTTCAACAGTTCACCAGAAATGAAGTTTGGTTTCTGGTTGAAAGACCATATGAGAAGAATGTCATTGGAACTAAATGGATCTTCAAGAATAAAACAGATGAATCTGGCAATGTGATTCGAAACAAAGCACGTCTTGTAGCTCAAGGGTACTCTCAAATCGAGGGAATTGATTTTGATGAAACTTTTGCCCCGGTTGCTAGACTAGAATCCATCCGAATTCTCATGTCCATAGCATGTGCACTCAAATTCAAATTATTTCAAATGGACGTGAAGAGTGCCTGTCTAAATGGTATACTTGATGAGGAAGTTTATGTTGAACAACCTAAAGGGTTTGTGGACCCTAGTTATCCTCAAAGAGTCTACCGATTGAAAAAGGCTCTCTATGGGTTAAAACAAGCCCCCCCGAGCATGATATGAACGTCTTACTCAATTTCTAATTGCTCACAAGTTTGTTAGGGGGAGTGTTGACAAAACCCCATTTATTGAAAGGATGACTGATTCATTTCTCATTGCTCAGATTTATGTGGATGATATTGTATTTGGCTCAAACTGTGAAGAATTTTCTGGCTTATTTGCTGAATTAATGAAATCTGAATTTGAGATGAGTTTGATAGGCGAACTGAATTTTTTCCTAGGATTGCAAGTTAAACAACTGAAAAATGGAATCTTCATCAACCAAACTAAGTATGCAAAAGATTTAGTCAAGAGGTTTGGGCTAGACTCGGGTCGATCACACACCATGCCTATGGCCACTACCATTAAACTTTCCAAAGACTTGTCAGGCAAAAGTGTTGACCAACATTTATATAGAAGTATGATTGGGAGTCTTCTCTACCTCATAGCAAGTAGACCCGATATTGCTTTTAGCGTAGGGGCATGTGCTAGATTTCAAGCCGATCCTAGGGAATCACATCTCATTGCTGTAAAAAGAGTGATCAAATATGTGGCATGCACTACTGAATATGGCTTGTGGTACCCCTTTGACACCTCATCCATTATTGCGGGGTACTCCAATGCCGATTGGGCCGGAAATATGGATGATCGAAAATCCACAAGCGGTGGCTGTTTTTACATCGGAAACTGCTTAGTTGTTTGGCATAGCAAAAAGCAAAATTCCATCTCATTGTCCACTGCTGAAGCTGAATATATTGCTGCCGGTAGTTGCTGTGCTCAACTACTTTGGATGAAGCAAATGTTGAAGGATTATGGTATTAATCAGGAAGAAATGACGCTCTTTTGTGACAACACAAGTGCCATTAATATTTCGAAAAATCCTGTTCAACATTCTCGAACCAAGCATATCAACATCCGGCACCATTTTATAAGAGAATTAGTTGAAGAAAAAGTGGTCAATCTTGAATACATCCAAACCGAGCGGCAATTGGCCGACATTCTTACAAAACCGTTAGATTCCACAAGGTTTGAACACCTTCGGAAATCTATCGGGGTATGCTCACTCTAGTCGGTTTGAAAAATCATGTGCATATAGGTATATCTGAGGAATAAGCCTCATGTAATTGAATGATGGTCAATATTTTCAAGCATACATCCTTCCACTTATCATAAAATAGGCTGACTCATCATTTGTAACATGCTGAAAGGATTTATCTATCAAAATTTCACTGGAGACATTTCCGATTGATCGGAGACTTCTCCGATCAATCGGAAATATCGGGGATCCGATGGCTATATACGAGCGTTCTGTTCATTCTGCCCTATTTTGCTTTCTCTTTCCAAACTCCTCTGGTAAGGTCTTTTCTTATGATCGGACTGTAGCTCGGCCAGCCCTCCAACTGTCCTCATTTGCAGATACGGTGGTTTCATATCTCTCCTAGGTAAGGATTCTAGGTTTATCCGTTCGATTTCTACTTCCCCCTTCCTTCTATTGGCTCATCATTATTAGGGATTTGGAGATCTTCCTGCTAGATCATTTCTTTCCTGTCAGTCTTGGTCTGATTATAGTTCCCACCGTTCCTACAATCTTAAAAAACAATGCCGAAAGACCCTAAAGGGAAATCCAAGATGGTTGCGGGGCCATCCACCACTTCCAGGACTAAGAAGCTCCCAACTACTCGACCATCTCAGGGTTCTCCACCTCCTACTGCACCTACAGCCCAACCTGAGAGTCCATCTACACTATCCTGCTTTCAGTCTCGCACCATCATCTATGAGCGGGAGGTAGTCCTGTCGTGCGTGGAGCCGTTTGGCATTCCAGCACTCCTCGCACAGATCGGTTGGGAGGGTGTGCTACGGTTTGGAGGCGTGGCACATCCAAAGGTTGTGTATGTCTTCTTGTCCAAAATTATCAACCATGTTGGAAATCCTCCATCCTGCGAGGTCATTGTCGGAGGTCGTGTTGTGAAGATCACAGCCCAAACAATCGCAGACCTCATTGGGATTCCCATGTCCTCAGCCCCCCAACCTAATGACAATCTTCTTGATTCTTCTCTACGGGCTGATTGGACACGTTATTTGTGTCGGGGTCCCAATCCCGAATGGATAGATGGTAGTGCACTCCGCGCGTCTGAAATGTCCAACAGATTCCGAGTGCTTCACCAAATTTTCAGCACCAATGTGTACCGACGTAGCACCAACAAATCAGATCTCACAGCTAATATGGTAAATTTACTCTATCACGTTGGTCACGGGACGCGTCTATGTCTTCCATTCATCATTCTGCATCACATTCTGGATTCACTGCCTAACACCCGCAACACCATCCCCTTTGGTTGGATCATTACCCGTCTGGGCCAAGACTGCGGGTTCACCAATATTGTGGTTCATCCCATTCCTCGACGTACCTTCAAGGACCTCAATATCAAAAAGATGGCTCTGCCAAGAGAGGTTGACGTGGAAGACCGGGACTTCTCCCATACTCCCACACAGGTGTCTTCTGGCACCCATAACTAGTCTTCAGCCCCAGCCCCGATGCCAGCTCCAACTCGACGATCGGTCAAGCGGCGACTTCAGTCTGACGCCTCTTCCGCACCTCCTCCAAACTCGGAGCAGACCATTGCTCAACTGGATCACGTGGAGGGCGCCCTAGCACAGTACGGCTAGCGGTTGACCCGACTTGAGAGCCTGATGCAGACCGTACACGATGCCATTCAACGCCTCACCTCAGCTCTCTCGTGTCGACCTGATGACGTTTCTGGCCCTGCTCCGTAGCTGTCCATATTTCTGGATAGGATCCTTAGTGTGTGCACCGTCGCGGATATCTTTTTGAGGCGACTTTGGCACCCAAGTTCAGCACCTTCATAGTTATATCTTTTGATAGACTTTTCTTTGGAATATTTTGATGCTCTCATGGCTGGATCTGACTCTATGATCCTTTTGTTTTGGATATTTTGATGGTCATTTTGTTTTGGATATTTTGATGATCTTCGTGCTGGATTTGAATATTTTGATATTACTTATTTTGTGCATCATTTATCATTTATCTGATTCCTATGCGTATATACATACTTGTGCGTAATTGCTTTATCTTTATCGGGCTTCTTGCCCCATTTTAGGTTGTATATACGGAATGTTTGGTCATGATATACATTTCAGAAGGGGAGGTTGGCTGCTTGGGCTATATGCCCACTATGGTTATTGACATATACTTGTATATCCTTGCATGACCATGTGTATTTGGCTTCCTCCCTCAGCTCGTTAATGTCTACTTCTTCCTTCAGTCTATGGCATATGTGCTGCATTATCATTTCATTAACCTTTGTCAATCACTGACAAAAAGGGGGAGAAGTTATCCCACCAAAAGGTCCAGGTTATTTTTGTTAGTACATCTTTTGTTGTCAATTGGCATGTTGGTTGGTCACGTTTTGTCGTGTGAGCCCCGGTCGAAGAATTGAAGATCAAGACCTGAAGATTACGCTTCGTCCATTGCTCAAGCTCATGCTGAAACAAGATCTCAGGTAAGTTGCATATAGATCGACCATAGGAAACCCAAAACATCAAAGAATGGCGTAATGACTCACATATCCTATCCCATTCCCTCTCGACCCTTGCACAAGTTGATCAGACTTGTGATCCATGGCTGGTGCGAAACGTATTGAAGATATGTCCATACATTGGACCCCATGCACCAAATCACTTCATGCCTCATCTTTGAAGTGATCCGCTGCTGTGTTGAAAGACTTGGTCCAGCAAACCCGCTGCGACAAGTTCATCTAGACAGCGGCCAGGCTTCTCAACACATCAGCAACCTTGCTGTGAAGAAAGCAGATGGACAGCTGACCGGTCATGACCGGTCGGCCAGGCTTTTCAAGTTAACACCAGAGCCTTGCTGTGAAATTGCTGCTGGGGCAGCCGACCGGTCTTGACCGGTCGGCCAGGCACTTCTAAGTTAAACAGATACCTTGCTGGAATTTTTTCAAATGGACAGCCGACCGGTCTTGACCGGTCGGCCAGAAGATATACATTGATTCCAGCAAGCACAGCCGACCGGTCTTAACCAGTCGGCCTGTTTTCTCTATCTGTTCCAGCAAGCATAGCCGACCGGTCTTGACCGGTCGGCCTGGATTAATCAGACTATCCAGCAAGCTCAGCCGACTGGTCAAGACCGGTCGGCCTGTTTTCTCCTGATGATCCAGCAAGGTGAGCCGACCAGTCTTGACCGGTCGGCCTGTATTTTTGAAAGCCTCCAGCAAGTGGATCCGACCGGTCTTGACCGGTCGGGCAGTCTCAAATGTGGCTTCTGATTTGAATGACGACCGGTTCGTCCGACCGGTTGAGACCCTTCTCTGACAGGTCGGTCGTGACCGTTTTAGATCCGTTAGGGCCATCATTTGGGGCTCTATATAGCCATGACTTGTGGTCTTTCATGGCATGCATTCAACACCCTTCAAGAGCTAAGAGAGAGAGCTTTTACTCACATCCTCCAACCCTCTTTGCTCTTGTTCCCCTTGAGTTCATCATTCAAACCTAGCCATTAATGGCTTATCAATGAGTATTCAAAGCTCGGTTTGAAGTATGAACTCAAGACCTTCATTCATGGCTGACCTACCTTCGGAATATATTTATGAGGTCATTTATAGCCATTGAATGTTTGTAGTTTGGTAGTTCCCTCATTACCATTGCATTGAATAGGCAAGAGGAACTAAACCAACTCTCTCCCAACTACCCGGCATCAACATAACCTCATTATTTGCATCGGTAGCTGATCTTGGGAGCACAAAGAGAAGCTGAAGCACGTGGAGCTGAAGCTACTCATCAAAGGCATCGAATCGGGGCTCAATCGTTTAGGTATGTCTAGTTTTTGAGAGTCCATTTATTCAATCACTATTCCCTGGATTGGGAAACTCCGGCGGGAGGGTACGTGACCATCCTTGGATTAGGATTGGTGAGAGTTTGAAATCCAAACTCGTCAAGTCCCTGGATTGGGCCATCGGCGGATGGTAAACGCGGCCCTAGATTAAAGGATGTCAAGGTTGATGGTTAACCTGATTTAAAACCAAGACTATAGTGAAATCCGGTGGTCTCATAGGTTGAGATCGTGAACCGGGAGTGGAGTAGGGAAACCGAACCACTATAAATCGTTGTGCATTGTGAGATTGAATGATTGCTATGTGTTGAATGGTTTAGTCAATCATGAATGCTAACTGTTTGATGAAATGCCTATGATAGTCCTTGCTTACAAATTGCTCATATAAATGCCTTGAATGTTATTGTGATAATCTTAGTTGATAAGATTGACTTGATCAGTTTTTAAATTGTAATTGGAATTTAAAAAAGTCCTATTCACCCCCCTCTAGGACATTAGGCGTATCTCCAAGTATCTCTATAAGCGGTAAAACCGCAATTTCAATTGGTATCAGAGCGGGTTCCTCCGCTCAGGTTTAAAAACTCGGAGTGAGATCCTAAGAGAGCTTGAAAATATGTCTAGAGAGGACTCTTCATCCGTTACTAAGCCTCCCTTCTTTGATGGGTCAAACTATCCTTACTGGAAAGCCCGAATGCGCATCTTCTTGGAATCTATTGATTCGGATGTTAGGGACATGATTGATATTGGATATAAACCCCCAATGGACACTATATGTAAGGAAGGTGAACCGGATGTCCTCAAGCCAAGAGATAAGGCGATGTGGACCAATTATGATAAAGCTCAACGTGTTCATAATGCCAAAGGCCTGAATGCCATTTTTTGTTCAGTATCTAAAGATGAATTTGGCCGGATTCAAAATTGCACAACAAGTAAGCAGGCATAGGACATTCTTGAAGTTACTCATGAAGGAACGAGCATTGTTAAAAACTCAAAACTTCAGTGCCTCTCCACACAATTTGAAAACATTACTATGGAGGAGCACGAAACATTTACTGATTTCTATACCAAGCTGAACAAGATTACAAATGAAATGTAGGGCTTGGGGGATCCTGTTCCGGAGCATAGACTATGTAGGAAAATTCTGAGATCCCTACCGGAACGGTTCTCTTCCCAAGTTACTACCATAGAAGAATGTAGGGACCTAAATACCATGAAAGTTGAAGAACTTCTAGGGTCCCTTCAAACCTATGAGCTAGGTTTCAAAACTCCCTCCAAATCCAAAAGTACAGCCCTGAAATCTTCTCACAAGAAACAAGAATCTGAATGTGGAAGTGAGGAAGATCCAGACTTAAGAAGAAATGGCACTTATGGCCAAGAAATTTCAAAAATTCTTCAAAATTAAGGGAAATACTTCTAGAAGGAAACCCTACCAGAAGGGTAAACCTTTTGATTCTAAGAACAACAAAGGAAAATTTGTTAAGTCAAAAGATCCTCAATGCTACAAGTGTAGAGGATTTGGTCACATTGCATCCGAGTGCACCAATAATAAAGCCAAGAAAAAGGCAATGGCGGCTACATGGGATGAGACTGAAGAATCTGAATCAGAATAAGTCATATACCAAAGTGAAGAGGAGCAAGGTTCAATCAGAATTTTAATGGCCTCCATTACTGATATTGTGCCTCAAATTGAGCCCATTGCAAAGATCACCGGAGACATTGATGATCATGAATCCTCTAACACTGAAAATGATTCCTTGAGTGATGATGAGAATGAGGAGGAAGGCCTTCAGGAGGTATATAACCAACTATACATTGAAAATGTAAATACCATCAAAAAGTTGGGCTAAATGAAGGCTGAAAATGACAAACTGATGAAAAATCTTGACGGATTGAAAATAGAGAATCAAAAGATGGGTCAAGATTTAGAAGAGCTTAAAAGGAAGAATAATGAGCTTGAACAAGAAAAGAAAACGCTCATAAGTGGTGAATCTCTAAATAAGCATGCTAGACTTGAGAAAGAACTCAAAGAGGCGAACACTAAAATTGATCGTCTTAAGTGTCAAGTCGTTGACTCTAGAAGACGGTTCGCCCAAGGAGAAGAAAACCTTGAAAAACTCCTAGGTGTTATAAGATCACCAAGGGACAAAAGAGGTTTGAGCTATGACAGTCACACTTCAAAAACTACCTCAGTCCATCCGATTGTAAGAAAAGATCATGGTGCATCAGGGAGTAAAACTAGAGCATCTCCTGTCTGCCATGCTTGTGGAGACATTGGCCACTTAAAATTTGAGTGCTTGGTATTCAAAAATCCGGTCAGAAACTTGAAAGGTAAATTTGTACCGACCAAGAAAAATGTCCAAGCTAATTGGAATCCTCCCATGCATTCCTCACCAAAGAGGGGTGTTAACGTCAGATTTTGTAACAGGATCCTCCGGTCGTTCACCTTCTCTCCAACAGGGATTTCTTCCGCCAGACCTGTAAGAAGACAGAAAGCAACTAAGGGTGGCTGGTGTCCAGCCGTTAGCCCTCCGATGCTTAAGTCAGGCAAAGCAAGAAGAAGATTAACCAGGCAAAAGGGGCTAGAGGTTGAATATTGTGTACCTTTCTCTTAATGGAGTCATCCCTTTATATAGATCTGAAGCAATCTAATCTGTTACGTAAGATATCGAGATCCCGCTGATTTCGTGTACGATACCGAGATCCCGTTGATTTTGTGAGATAAGATCCTTATCCTTAGAGACGAGATCTAACCCAATGACTTATTTCGGCAATCACGTTCCTTGATAGCAATCCCTTGAGATTCGGAACCACCAGAGAAGATAAGCCCAAAATTGACCTATACGAGCTGCTGGTAGGCGTAATAGTAGCGCTGATCGCTCATGTAGAGCTGGAAACCGTAGTTGGAGTCATAGCCGGCGAAAAGGAAGGAGACGCCGACGGGGCGGAGACCACCGAACTGGGTGTAGCCCGGCTTGGTGTCACAGAGGGATTGGACAAGCTGCTCGACGGGAATTGGGTGCTGGTACTGAAGGCTAAGGGGTGTCGCCACAGAAAAAGCTGTTCGCATGTTGGAATATGGTCGCGAGTCCAAGTGCTCGCTCATTCAGACGTAACACCTTTCAACGACTTGTGAGAAGGTCTGCTCACAGATCGAGAAGGGAATTTTTGCTTTACTATATTTGACTATCGGCCATGGGAACTCGAGGCCTCGCGAATAGGTGCTCCGTATTTATCAATCCTGCGACTCTCGATCAGATGATCTCGAGAGTCGAATGGGCGTCCCGCACTTACCCAATCTGCGACTCTCGAGCATACGATCTCGAGAGTCGAATGGGCACTTCCGTATTTACTCGATCTGCGACTCTTGATCAGATGATCTCGAGAGTCGGATGGGCGTCCGCGTAAAATCTTAGCAGCTGGGTTGGTCTCCATCATTTTGCCTATAACAAGGGGAAGCATTCGAAAGAATTATCCTGCTCTTCCTAGGAAGGACAAGAGGATGGACGAATTGTTGGAGCAAGTGAAAATGCTGAATTTGAAAACTGCTCTTCTCTTACGTGAAAAAGAAAAATCTGATTCTCCCAAGAAAACTAGAGAATCTCACCATAAGAACACCTCTCATAAAAGGACAACAACTAAATGGGTTGTAAAGAACAAGTGTTTGGTCATTCATACTGCCTTAAAAGCTGGGAATACCCCTAGATGGTACTTGGATAGTGGTTGCTCTAGACACATGACAGGTGATAGATCTCAATTTTGTGCATATGACGAATTTGATGGTGGGTCTGTCACATTTGGTGATGGGAGCATAGCTAAAATTATTGGTAAAGGAACCATCACAGGGCCAGGACTGCCCGAAATTGAAAATGTGCTGTATGTTGATGGCCTTAAACACAACTTACTGAGTATCTCACAGATTTGTGATGAAGAGCACTCAGTAAGCTTCTCCAAAGATATGTGCAAGATCTTGAACTCCACAGGAAAATTAGTCATGAAAGGTCTACGCACAGGAGACAACTGCTATGTCATTGAAAATCACAACAATTCAAGCTCCTCCACCATGTGTCACGTGGCCGTTCAGGATGAAACAGAACTATGGCACCATCGACTCGGTCATGTACATTATAGAAATCTGTTTAAACTGAGTCAGAAAAATTTGGTGAGAGGTCTACCCAAGATGGGTAAAAGACCAAATACTGTGTGCACCGCATGCCAAAAAGGTAAACAAATCAAGGTTGCACACAAGAGAACCTCTATCCTGGTCACATCAAAACCATTTGAAATGCTACACATGGACCTAGTTGGTCCTACCAGGGTACTTAGCCAAGGTGGAAAATGATACTTCTTTGTCGTCGTTGATGATTACTCTAAATTCACATGGGTCGCCTTTCAAAGAGAAAAATCTGACACTTTTGGTGAATTCCAAAAACTAGTGAAGTGACTTCACAATGAGAAAGGATACATGGTTGCAAGAATCAGGAGTGATCACGGCGGTGAATTTGAAGATCATCGTTTGAAGGCATTATGTGATGAATTGGGTATTCATCATGAGTTCTCAGCACCCAAAACACCTCAACAAAATGGGGTTGCTGAAAGGAAAAATAGAGTGTTGTTGGATATGGCCACAGCTATGCTTAATAATAAAAATCTTGCTCAAAATCTGTGGGCCGAAGCTGTTAACACTGCCTGCTATATTATTAATCGAGTTTATTTAAGGGCAGGTCTAAACAAAACAGCTTATGAACTGTGGTGTGGAAAGACACCGAATGTTAAATACTTTAAGGTCTTTGGTAGTACATGCTATATTTTGAGAGACCGAGAAAATTTGGGAAAGTTTGATTCCAAAAGTGATGAGGGTATCTTCTTAGGATACTCATTAAATAGTAGAGCTTTTCGTGTCTACAACCTTCGAACCTCATCAGTTCAAGAGTCAATCAATGTGACTGTGGATGATAGCTTGGATAAATCTGTGTCTCCAGGTGATGAAGAAGAAGATGAGGGCATATGCGAGATAGGTAAATCTGATAAACAACCCTCATCTCCAAATGCCCCCACTGCTCCTGGTGATGTACACATTGTCAAGGATCACCCCCTCAATCAAATCATTGGGGATCCTAGCATTGGTGTCAAAACCAGGAGACAGTTGGAGGCAGTCAACAGTCACCTGTGTTTCACATAAAAAATAGAACCAAAAAATGCTGATGAAGCTCTAAATGATGAATTCTGGATCCTTACAATGCAGGAAGAGCTTCAACAATTCATTAGAAATGAAGTGTGGTATCTGGTCGACAGGCCGGAAAGGAAAAATGTTATTGGAACCAAATGAATTTTCAAGAATAAATCCGATGAATCTGGGAATGTAATACGAAATAAGGCTCGGTTAGTGGCTCAGGGATATTCACAAATTGAAGGCATTGATTTTGATGAAACATTTGCCCTTGTAGCCAGACTCGAGTCTATTAGAATTCTTATGGCTGTTGCTTGTGCGTTAAAGTTCAAACTATTTCAAATGGATGTAAATAGCGCCTTCTTGAATGGTATTCTTGATGAGGAAGTGTATGTTGAACAACCAAAAGGATTCATTGATCCTAAGTATCCTCACAAAGTGTACCGGTTGAAAAAGGCGCTTTACGGACTCAAGCAAGCACCCCGTGCATGGTATGAACGCTTAACTCATTTTCTTGTAGACCATGATTTTGCTAGGCGGAGCGTTGACAAAACTCTATTTCTTAGAGAAGCCGAGAATTCTGTGTTGATTGCCCAGATTTATGTGGATGACATAGTTTTTAGATCCACATGTGAGAAAATGTCCATCTCCTTCGCTAAATTAATGACATCCGAATTTGAGATGAGTATGGTAGGAGAACTAAACATGTTTCTAGGGCTTCAAGTAAAACAACTTGCATCAGGTATATTCATTACTCAAGCCAAATATGCTAAAGACCTTATTAAGAGATTTGGCTTAGACTCTGGTCGTTCCTACACTACACCTATGAGCACCACTGTTAAATTATCAAAAGACCTTGCAGGGAAAAGTGTAGATCAAGATCTTTATAGAAGCATGATTGGTAGTCTTCTTTATCTCACTGCTAGTAGACCAGATATTGCTTTTAGTGTAGGTGCTTGTGCTCGGTTTCAGGCTGATCCCAAAGAATCTCACCTTACTGCTATTAAGCGGATCATCCGGTTTGTTGGATGCACCACCGAATACGGTCTTTGGTACCCCTTTGATTCATCTACAGATATTGCAGGGTATTCAGATGCTGACTGGGCTGGTAACATGGATGATCGTAAATCAACCAGCGGTGGGTGTTTTTATGTTGGAAATTGCCTTGTGGCGTGGCATAGTAAGAAACAAAACTCCATCTCTTTATCCACAGCCGAGGCATAATACATTGCTGCTGGTAGTTGATGTGCCCAATTATTATGGATGAAACAAACCTTGACCGATTATGGGATCAACCAAGGCACAATGACTCTATTTTGCGACAATACTAGTGCCATAAATATATCGAAAAATCCAGTTCAGCACTCGCGCACTAAGCACATAGATATTATGCACCATTTTATTCAAGAATTGGTTGAAGATCACATAATATCTCTCGAACATGTGCCTACCGAGAATCAGCTAGCTGACATCCTAACGAAACCTTTGGACTCGGTTCGATTTGCGAACCTCCAGAAGTCCATTGGTGTTGGATGTGTCTAGTTTATCTAACAAGTGTATGTTTTGCAGGAAAAATCTGAGGATTAAGCCTCTCTTTCTGATCTTTTTAGGTATATCTGAGGATCTTTGCCTCTTTTCATTGCTTTCTACGAAAATCCGGGATTATAGTCCCAATTCTTGTCCTCTATCGATAAATCTGGACCTTAAGGGTCCCTCATTTTGTGTTAAGGTGTACCTTGGTACACCATGACCATGGATGTTGTACCCTTGGTAAGGGTACTTGGTTTTTAAATGATAAATGTCTGTCCAAAGGACGGACTCTCTATCCAGCTAATCCAGTGTAGGATTCCTGTCAAAACTGTGCAAAACTGCCTGCCAACCGGTCAAGACTGGTCGGGCGTCTCCCAGACCAGTAAGACCGTGCGTCTGGACTCAATCATTCATGCATCCGACCGGTCAAGACCGGTCAGGCTGTGAACTATATGTTGCTGAGCTTCCATTTTGCGTCCCAGGACCGGTCACGACCGGTCGTGCATCACTAAACCAGCTAGACCGTGCGTCAGCCGACCGATAGGGGGGGTCTTTAAAACCGGTTAGAGCTCATTTTAGGTCAGCCACTTCCCATTTTTTCACCTCCACTTGCTGCTCCAGCTCCCCCTCTTGCTCTCCAAGGTGATTTCGCGGTGATTCGTTGCAAGATTCGACGTTCTAACCTCCTCCACTTCACTCCTCTTCACTCTCATTCATTTGGTAAGGGATTCCTTCTCTTCACTCTCACTCTTCTTTGGTTCATCCCTTTCCTTCATCTCTAGGAGTGATTTAGAGATCTTCTTGCCTCTTCCATGTCGTCCCAAGAGAGCGAAGATGAGCTCCCTTTGAGGAGGAGTGATCGTCCCAAGGCAAAACCTAAGCCTCCTCCTCCTCGCCCTTTAAAGTCCAAGAAAACAGCTTCCAAAGGGAAAGGGGCTACCTCATCTTCTGTTCCCCCTGTTCAATCTAAATCGTTGGGGAAAAATGTTTCATCCCATTCCACCCATTGGGATGATTTCAAGGACAAGGAGGTAGTCTGTGAAAAATTAGTCATATTGGGTGACTTGTCCGACTATAACGTTCGTTCCATTTTGGATGCCATCAATTGGGGCCCCGTACTCCACATGGGGGGCCCGGTCCAATTTGACGTTGTTAGGAAATTTTATGCATCCTGTGTCCATGTCACTTCCTCTCCCCCCTCTTTCAACGTCGAGGTTGGTGATCGGGATTGCCTATTTACTTTGAAATCCATATCAGAATTTGTTGGCGTTCCTATTGTTGAGGAGCCTACTTTCGATTTTTCCTCCTTGGGTCTCAAACCTAACCTTGTTATTGCTTAATTCCTATGTGGTGATGGGACACCCAAATAGGGTGGGAGGTGCACTTCGAGCATCCTCTATGACATGGGATTTCTGCATTTTGCACAACCTCTTCTTCCGCAATGTATACCCGCGGATGAGTAACAAGGCGGATGTCACCGAAACCATGTTTCAGTTGCTGTATCGTGTTTGTAAGGGTCATCCGCTCTGCCTTCCCACTCGGATCATGAATATCATTCACCAGGTCATCCTGCGCGACGATGGAAACTCCACCAGTCTACCTTTTGGGCATCTCATATGCACATTAGCTGAGCATATTGGCATTGTCGGTACTGATAAAGTTTACAAGCCTGTCATTATCAACCGTACCCTCATTGCTCGTATGGAGCTTACCAAAGAAGTCATCCAGAGTCGTCATCTGCAGGAGCAGCAGCAGGATCCGGCCGAGCCGTCCCAGCCTGAGGCTCCACCTGCCTCCACTGGCCCTTCCCACACTTCACCATCAGGTCCTTCCTCTGATCCATCCCTCGATCCGCGAGCAGCTCCAGGTCGATTCAGCACGCCTCCTAGAGCCTTTTCTGGACGACGATCCCCTTCCGTGGATCCACCTTCATACATTGCGGAGCTTCGCCAGCTTAGGGCGGATATATTTCAACGGCTTGACAGGCTCGAGCAGACCGAGGACCAGATTTTGCAGGGTCAGGCCACCATACTTGTACAGAAGGAGGCCCTTGTCACTCGCCAGGCACAGATAGAGAGGCGGATAGAGAGATGGGAGCGCGCGGCGCGTGGGGACGTTCCACCCCCTGATCTGGGAGATGGAACAGATTACTAGTCTTATGTCTTGGTCACAGTTACTTTTTGTATGACCAACGACATTGTCTGGATTTCATGCACTATCTTTTATGGGTTGTCTGTATGTTTTGCACAGATTGATACATATTTGCATTTGGGCTGCTAGCCCATTTTGGTATATATATGGATGCTATAGTTATATCTTTTTATATGAGCTTTTGATCGTTTATTGAATATCAGTGGGAGGTTGGATGGTTTGGGCACATTTGCCCTTTTTAGCTCATACTTTGTGTTTTGTGTTTGTCTAGATATACATCTGAAGGGGTGGTTGGTTGATTGGGCTATAAGCCCTCTGTGCTTTCATGATTACTTGTATATCTGGCATGATTTGTTCTTTGAATCTCCTCAGGGCTTAAATTTCTATATCTCTTCCCTGTCTTATGTGATTGACATATTTTCGGCGCTAGCCTTGCAGCTTTATTAGGCATATCTTTTTGCTGGCTAACCCTTGTCAATTACTAACAGAAAAGGGGAGACCAATCCCACCTAGAAGGTTCGATTATATCTTTTTGCAAGACTTTGTAGGTGCAAGCATTGAGGGGGAGATTTTGAAGAAAATCGAGTCTGTACATGTCCTTTTGTAAAGATTATGTTGTATATCTGTATAGACATGTAAATGGGTGTATATTTCTTTCTATTTAAGGGTCAATCATGATAAGGAGTCATGATTTGTCTAGGTTAGATGTTTTGTCACGCAATTGACAAAGGGGGAGATTGTTAGTACATCTTTTGTTGTCAATTGGCGTGTTGGTTGGTCGCGTCTTGTCGTGTGAGCCCCGGTCGAAGAATTGAAGATCAAGACCTGAAGATTACGCTTCGTCCATTGCTCAAGCTCATGCTGAAACAAGATCTCAGGTAAGTTGCATATAGATCGACCATAGAAAACCCAAAACATCAAAGAATGGCGTAATGACTCACATATCCTATCCCATTCCCTCTCGACCCTTGCACAAGTTGATCAGACTTGTGATCCATGGCTGGTGCGAAACGTATTAAAGATATGTCCATACATTGGACCCCATGAACCAAATCACTTCATGCCTCATCTTTGAAGTGATCCGCTGTTGTGTTGAAAGACTTGGTCCAGCAAACCCGCTGCGACAAGTTCATCTAGACAGCGGCCAGGCTTCTCAACACATCAGCAACCTTGCTATGAAGAAAGCAGATGGACAGCCGACCGGTCATGACCGATAGGCCAGGCTTTTCAAGTTAACACCAGAGCCTTGCTGTGAAATTGCTGCTGGGCAGCCGACCGGTCTTGACCGGTCGGCCAGGCACTTTTAAGTTAAACAGATACCTTGCTGGAAGTTTTTCAAATGGACAGCCGACCGATCTTGACCGGTCGGCCAGAAGATATACATTGATTCCAGCAAGCACAGCCGACCGGTCTTGACCGGTCGGCCTGTTTTCTCTATCTGTTCCAGCAAGCATAGCCGACCGGTCTTAACCGGTCGGCCTGGATTAATCAAACTATCCAGCAAGCTCAGCCGACCGGTCAAGACCGGTCGGCCTGTTTTCTCCTGATGATCCAGCAAGGTGAGCCGACCGGTCTTGACCGGTCGGCCTGTATTTTTGAAAGCCTCCAGCAAGTGGATCCGACCGGTCGGGCAGTCTCAAATGCGGCTTCTGATTTGAATGACGACTGGTCCGTCCGACCGGTTGAGACCCTTCTCTGACAGGTCGGTCACGACCATTTTAGATCCGTTAGGGCCATCATTTGGGGCTCTATATAGCCATGACTTGTGGTCTTTCATGGCATGCATTCAACACCCTTCAAGAGCTAAGAGAGAGCTTTTACTCACATCCTCCTACCCTATTTTCTCTTGTTCCCCTTGAGTTCATCATTCAAACCTAGCCATTAATGGCTTATCAATGAGTATTCAAAGCTCGGTTTGAAGTATGAACTCAAGACCTTCATTCATGGCTAACCTACCTTCGGAATATATTTATGAGGTCATTTATAGCCATTGAATGTTTGTAGTTTGGTAGTTCCCTCATTACCATTGCATTGAATAGGCAAAAGGAACTAGACCAACTCTCTCCCAACTACCCGGCATCAACATAACCTCATCATTTGCATCGGTAGCTGATCTTGGGAGCACAAAGAGAAGCTGAAGCACGTGGAGCTGAAGCTACTCATCAAAGGCATCGAATCGGGGCTCAATCATCTAGGTATGTCTAGTTTTTTAGAGTCCATTTATTCAATCACTGTTCCCTGGATTGGGAAACTCCGGCGGGAGGGTACGTGACCATCCTTGGATTAGGATTGGTGAGAGTTTGAGATCTAAACTCGTCATGTCCCTGGATTGGGCCATCGACGGATGGTAAACGCGGTCCTAGATGAAAGGATGTCAAGGTTGATGGTTAACCTGATTTAAAACCAAGACTATAGTGAAATCCGGTGGTCTCATAGGTTGAGATCGTGAACCGGGAGTGGAGTAGGGAAACCGAACCACTATAAATCGCTGTGCATTGTGAGATCGAATGATTGTTATGTGTTGAATGGTTTAGTCAATCATGAATGCTAACTGTTTGATGAAATGCCTATGATAGTCCTTGCTTACAAATTGCTCATATAAATGCCTTGAATGTTATTGTGATAATCTTAGTTGATAAGATTGACTTGATTAGTTTTTAAATTGTAATTGGAATTTTAAAAAGTCCTATTCACCCCCCTCTAGGACATTAGGCATATCTCCAAGTATCTCTATAAGCGGTAAAACCGCAATTTCAATTTTTTGTTGATCTTTTGTGTGCAGGGACTTAGGGGGAGCTTAAGTGAAGCCTAGTCTGTACATTGAGTCTGTACATTTTGAATGTAATGAGTCATGTCTATGTGTAAAGCATTTATTTTCTACGACATGTTCAATTTATGTATGTAATTTGGTTTTGGTGTCTAGGAAAAGTTTGTGGTATGGACCAAGACTTTTATAGGTTTGGTTTTGTCCGGTAATTGACAAAGGGGGAGATTGTTAATGCAAAGATTTGTCAATTACCATGGTTAAGTATGTCGTCAAGTCTGCTTGCGGCTGAAGACAAAAGCTACTCAAGAAGACCGCTCATCCAGTCAAGCTTCAAGCGTCTTCATCCAAACCTTTGATCCCAAAACCCCTCTATAGATGGCCTAATCCTTCCTAGTTGCATCCTTAGCCCCATCTATAGTCCACCTTCCATAAAGATCAGCTATGGAAGTGTCTATTATGGCAGTTGTTGCTTAAAAACATGAAAAGTATTATATCTACTGTCTCCGATAAGTGTCCGATCCATCGGAGCTATGTCCGATAGGTGTCCGATCAATCATAAGTTATGTCCGATCAATCGGAGATTTGTCCAGTAACTTTGAAAATCTATCTGGACGTTTTTCCGATCACTCGTAGGACTGTCCGATCAATCGGACAGAGTGCTCTGATCAACCGGAAGGACATCCGATCCATCGGACGAAAAATCCAGAAATTCACATAACTCTCTAGAAGAAATTACGATCAATCGGACTATCTGTCCAATCAATCGGACAGGGTCCTCCGATCAATCGGAACTAAGTCCGATCAATCGGAGAACCTATTTTCAGCAAAAATTTAAAATGAGCTGATACTTATTTCCGATCGATCAGATCCTATCGAGGTGACTGTTTTCTAACCGTTGAAAGTCATCTCTATATATGGAACTCGATTGGATCTTGAGAGGGTCACCTTGAGCATCATCTAGGGTTGGTTTGTGCTTCTCCTTGAGATCCCTTTCTCTCATTCCCTTTGATTTGTTGAGTTCATACTTCAATCCATGTTGATTTGACCAACATTGAAGAGCATTCAAAGCTTGGATTGAATCATGAACTCAACCCCTCTTTAATGGCATCTTGACCTACCTCTCAAAGTTATAATCGTGTCATCAATGCCATTAATGGTGGTTTAGGTAGAAGCTACTCCTCATATAAAAGCCATATCCCAATATAGCCTCAACCAAATCCTAATCCCTCACCTTGGAATCTACAAGAAGTCATCCGTAGCAAGGTTGCTGATCGAGGGAGCTGAAGAAGGTATCTTCCGTGCAAGCCGAAGCTTCTTCAACAAAGGCATCATCAAGGGGCTCAATCAGCTAAGTATATTTAGTCTTTCGAGTCCAAGAAACCTCCTCAAAGTTGAGATTTGGGTTTCAGAGTTTGAAGACCCAAACTCGGTAGTGTCCTTGCGTAGGACAAGTCCTTGAGTAGGATAAGCCCTTGTGTAGGACAAAGTGGTTCATGGATTAGTCCTATGGAAGGATGAATCCATGAGTTGAGGTATAAGTCCTTTTGTAGGCTGTTAAGGTTTATGGTTAACATCATTTAAAACCATAGAGATAGTGAAATCCGGCCACTCAAGGAGTGAGTGGATCAGCCGGGAGTGGAGTAGGTACATAACCGAACCACTATAAAAATCTCTTGTTGTGTGATGAGTGGTTGAACTGCTTTACTTTCTTCACTTGCATTTTTTATTTATTAATATTCTGCATATCTTGTGTTTGAAGTAAGTTCTCTAAGAATACTTCGCATGTTTGCAAGTGTATAATTTGGTGATTTTAAAAAGTGTCCTATTCACCCCCCTCTAGGACAAAGAAACCTGTTTCTTGCTTCTACAAAAGCGGTAATCAAACTTATACCGCATTTTCATCCCTGTGTTAAATCTTAGACACAAGTAGTTGGGATGTCAGGCGCAACTTCGGCAGACGGTGTCCTGCATGTTGTAGGTAAGGAAGTGATGAACTTCCTCTTCCTGATCGGACATGGCTATCTAAAACCTAGTACGGATGATGCTGCGAAAGGGAGGTTCGGTTTGTGAACGGCGGGCTCGTAGAGGCGCAATGGTTCTGATTCTTTTGAATTTTGGGCTTTTCGTTTTTTGTTTTTAAGTTTGAGATGAATGTTAAATGTTGATGTTAGAATGCGAGAGAACCATTAATCCTTTGATGGGATCCTTTTTAACAAGTTAGGTCTGACTAGTACAACTAATATTACTCTCAAGCAGAGTCGTCATTCTGTGGACACTGAATTCGCGTGGGGAGTCAAATCGCAACTTCCACGTGGCTCTTGCCTCTTTCGAGGGCTTTGTGGGTTTGTATTTGTGGGGTATTTGAAGTGGATTATATAAGACCAGAGTCGTCACTAGCCAATTACCTTGAATCTACAGCCAACTAAACCCTGTAGAAATGATAAAGAGTGGGAATCCATAGGTTCCTAATCTTAAGAATGACTCCTTGATCAGCGTTCAGAGATTCGAAGTAAGGACCGCAGTTACAGAGAGGGAAGGGGTTAGGCACCCACTCTACCTGTACAGAGGTATGGACTTTTCTTCACAAGATCACACAAATAGTTGCAAATAGTCGATTTTTTACTGATGAATTAGAAAAATCAACTTCTTACAACGAAATTAGACTCATTGCAAAAAGTCTAAATCATTGTAGTATGCACAATATCTAATTAAAGGGTAACGAAGACTCCTTCCCTTAGATGGGTCTGTTAAGACATGAAGGGTAATGGGGATTCCCGCTTCACATAACTCTGGTGACTAGTGGCTAGCGGATGTGTAATAGGGTGTCTCAAGTTTGCGCTTCCCACAATCATCTAATCAGGGTGCCTTAACCAGAGCATGCATACATACATTACATTAAATAAGATTTTCTTATGGATATTTTGCTTTGAAAATTGTTACCATGATTATTTTATTATTGTGTTAATCTTGGAAGGATGCCCTCACTTAGTTAAACCATGACAACTCATACTGCTCGTTGGAAAAACAACCGTAGGTGACACAAGTGATGATCGATTGAAAGAAATTGAACCTCAAAGAGAGGATTATAAAGACTCATGGTAACAGATGGTAGACGATGAAATTGAAGCGGCTTGAGGGAGACTTTATCTTATTTTCTTTGCTTTTTATATTTAGTTTGAATTCCTTTTTGAAAGATGTAATAATGCCCTTAATGGGAGACAAATACTTAAATTTTATTTAGTTATTCAAGGACTGTGTGATGGAACTTAGAGTAGAATTTATAATAGAATAAGAATTTACTTTTCGTCGATTATGTTATGAATGCCATGAGAATGTAAATTAATGTCAGTGAAAAAAAATATGCAGGATATTATGTCACGCCCCGAAAATTGGGTATCAGGAAGTCCGCGGCTCCCGACTCTTCCGGGGTGACTATATTTTGCGAAAGTGTAGTTAAATGGCATAAAACCAATGGCATCAACTCATAAATAAATATTTAAATTAAATAGTGCATAACAATGTTTGAATGTAAAGTGTAAATACATATAATCATTCACACAACCAAGGAATCTACTCAGCTGGGGCTCAAAATATACATGTTCAATGAAAGGTTTAGAACTATTGACCCAGGAATCTAAGGCAGAAAATGAAACAAACGACATAGACAAGCCAACAGGTCCTGCATCTCACGCATCAAGTGGCAGCAACTCCTGCATCAAAATAACTGGTTGGTGTTTTAAAACACCTCCCTCCCCCAAGGTGGGAGTAAGTAATAAAACTCAGTGTTACCATTCCCTAAGTTACACATGTTATCAACATAATTAAGCACAAGTAACGAAGCATAACAAATGGAGGGACTCTCACACCTACCACCTCAGCATTAACAGATAGCATAACCTCACAATCAAGTTCATATTCTAGTTGAATAATGCATGTAGCCATGATATGCAAATGTTATATTCCGAAAAAATAAACGGTGGGGTTACCACCCAGCAGCAACATCGGACTGATGCACGTGCAAATGTGATGCATGCATGATTGTTAGGTATTTATTACATTCTGTATTCAATCAGCACTATTAGTGAAGCCAGAATATCTCAATTTTATCAAAAGTCTAATAGACAGGAACATGGCCAATAAAACGCGGCCGAACACTGAATAGCGAGAAAAGTGAAATTGCAGTTTCTACCGCTATTGAGAAAAGCTTGAAGGATATGCTTATGTCCTAGAGAGGGTGAATAGGACTTTTTACAAATTCCTTGCTAATTAAAAATTCAAGAGCATTCACAATCCAATTTACCAATTAAGTCTAAGTAAATGCAAGTAAATTGATCACACAAGATCTTTCTAAATTATCAACCACACTAAGACAAGCATTTGATCAAACAGTTGATATGCATGCTTGTACTAAGCATTCAGAGATTTCATATAGGCATTTTGTCAAACATGAGATGGGCATTAAGTTAAGCACTTATAGAATCAATATCAAAGCATAATAATAGACAAAATGCATTCACCACATTACACACAATGTATAGTAGTTCGACGATGAGTCTACTCCAGTCCCGATTCAAGTAATTAACTCCTTTGAGCACACCGCCATTTACTATCAGAAGTTTTAAATGAGGTTCACCTCTTAACCTTTACAACCTATACAAGGTCTATTCCTACACAATGACTCCTCAAATCGTACACAAGGACAACGCACATATTCTCCCATGTAGGAGGCCTAGGCAAGGACTTCTACATCCTACACAAGGACACATATGTTCTACTCAAGGACAACTCCGAGATTGGGTCACAATCTCTAGACCCCAATCTCAACAAAAATGGAGAATCAAATAATGGACTCTATAAGCTTAAACACTTACAAGAGATGAGCCCCGATTCAACTGCTGTTGAGTAGCTTCAACTTCCACGAACGCTTCAGCTCCTCTCCAAGCTCCCACGATCAGCTACTAATGCATATGATGTTCCTAAACTAATTTCGGGTAGGTGGGAGGAGGTGTTGGAGTTCTATTTGCCTATTTAATGTAATGGTGATGATAGGAACTACCATCTCTGAGTATTCAATGGCTATTGATGACCAAAGGATTCAACAAGATGGGTTAGGTCAGCCATGAATACCTTACTTGAGTTCATACTTCAAACAAAGCTTTGAATGCTCATTGAAGTGGCATGAATCACTTGGCTTGAATGATAAACTCTAAGCAATGATGAAGAAAGAAGGTTAGATAATGCTCTTAATTACCCCTTTCAATGCTCTCAATGGGTGTGCAAAGGATGCCATTAAAGCCCTCAAAATATACATTTATAGGCTCCAACGTCTATAAAACGGTAAGTCACAGACCCCTGAGGACTGGTCAGATTGAGCGTCCTTCCTTTTAAAAATGCAGACCAAATGTTGCTGGACGTTTTTCATCCATTTCCGACCGATTGTGCGACCGATCCTTAGAGGCCGACAACCGATCCTCAGACCGGTCTATAGACAGCCAGAGATGAAAATCCTTTTCTAAAAGCTTTGCTGTCCGAATCCTTTCTTCAGCCGACCGGTCACCCGACTGGTCGTCAGGCTTAGTTCATGGCCTGATTTAGGCTGAGATTCATCATCCTTTTACGGTGCACAATAAGATAGTTTCCCTATGCTTTTCAACAGTTTGACACCTACACAATGGAGGTTCAAGTTTGATCAACTTGACTTTTAGTCCGTGGATCAAATGGCAAACTTTAAGCATGATTCGAATGCCATAGACTAGGGAGTTTTGGGATCCTATGGGCTGTCTATATGCAACTTACCTTCCGAGCTTGTTTTGGCTTAAACTTGAGTGCAGAGAGCTGCTACGATCTTCAAGTCTTGAGTCTTCAATGTTCGTCAAGGCTCACAAGACTTGACTGACTCATACGCTCATATAATTGACAATACAATACACGAATCAGTGCACTAACAATCTCCCCCTTTGTCAATTATGGGACAAAATACAAACTAAGATAGTTCATGATCTCCATATTATGAATATCCCAAAACAGAAATACTATTACACCCATCTACATGTCTATACAAAAATTTTACAATTTAATATTTACAAAATTACATGTACAGACTTGAAATGTCTTCAATTTCTCCCCCTCAACACTATCACCTAAAAAAGCCCGCAAAAAGATAAAAATCGACTTCTTGGTGGGATATAGTTCTCCCCCTTATTATCAGTGATTGACAAAGGTTAGCTCAGCAAAAAAATATGTCTATAAGAGCAGCGATACTAATCCATGAACAATAAGCAATAAAGCGCAGAAAATATGCCAATTATACGATCAAGGGAAGAGAGAACATGAAAAAAAAATATGAGAGAAAAGAAGCGACACAAAGCAACATGATATACATTTAATCATTACGCACAAAGGGCCTTCCGCCCAATCAACCAACCACCCCTATAATCATGTATATCACAATCACTAAAACCTTCACCTAGATATAAACAAAAATTGGCATTTTGCCCTAGCCATTGAACATTTCAAAAATCAGATTTTCATTTAAACACGCATGCTCATATGTTTTATGGTGAAGAAAACAGATGATAGGCCACACAGTATTAACCTGTAGCATGAGTCAAAAAGGGCATAGAAGCCCTAACTGACCAACCTCCCTCAATCAGTATTCAATAAGGCACATGACTCACAAAAGAGATTTAACTAAAGAGCATAAAGCACAAGAATATAATAGAGTCAAACCAAAAATGGACAAGTAGTCCAAGCATATACAAGTGTTATAGACGGCCAATGCCCTAAAAAGATGTATTAAATTCAGCTCAAGCAAACTAAGGAAATCAAATATATACGATCATAAGATGATCCAACTATAAGCTCAATCATATAAGAAAGTAAGCTCCAAACATGAGCAAGTGAACCAAGAACAAAAGTCAAACAGTTATCTAAAACATATAAGATATAACATAACACGCGACTGGTGTCTTTGGTCACCCAAAAAGATACTCATGACCAAGATGCACAACATAACACATCACGACACTAGAAGTCAGTGCCGTCCCCTAGATCTGGTGGTGGAACATCGACATGAGCGGCGCGCTCCCATACATCCATGTGCCTCTCAACCTGAGCTAAGCGAGCCACTATAGCCTCCTGCTGTACAAGAAGAGTGGCCTGACCCTATAGGAGTTGCATCTCGGTCTGCTCCGACCTATCGAATCGCTGAAGAATCTCTGCCTGGGTCTGCTCGATCCCGTCGAGTCTCTGAAAGAGACACTCCTGAAGCTATCGCAGCTCAACGATATATGCTAAAGAATCTGTTGCAGGCGATCCACAATGAGTGAATGCTTGTGGGGTGTACTGAATCGTCCAGGTGCAAATCGTGGATCAATGGTAGGATCGGATGATGGTGCTGCAGGTGCAGACTGAGATGGTACAGAGGAAACTAGAGGAGCCTCCTACTGTGGTGGCTCCTACTGATCATGTTATTGGTGGACCTACTGAAGTCAACGCTGAAGTTATTCTTGGGTCTTTTGCATTTTAGTAATGATAGATCAATTGAGGATGGGGGGTTTACATACGTATCTGAAGGATCAACAAGTCCTATAGTTTTAGCCAACCTATAGATAAGATAACCAAATGGAAGACCAGCGGACAGACCATCGGACACCAAGATAGCGGACGGAATAACTTTCATGATACGAGATAGAAGATAGATGCAACAGCCTTGACTGACATTGAATAGAACAGAGACCATGTCTTCTGAAAGATCAGCCTTGCTGCTTTTCTTGGGAAATATGTTTTTAAAAAATATATTATGTAGAAGACGATAGTCCCAGGTCATGAGAGAGGCCCGAAGAGCATTGCCATTAACCCATTCAGGGCACTCTCCATCGCATAATGCTCAGGTCATAGTCTCTCGAGAGGCATGATATGTCTCCTCATCATCTGATAGCTCATCCTCATCTATAATTGGAACGCCAGTAGCCTCAACTATGGCATCAAGACCGAATGTCCAAATCCCGTCGGCGAAATGGACTTCGAAGGAAGATGAGACATCGAGAATAATGCGACAACAAGCATAGAATTTTTGAACTACTTCTTTCTACACAGATCAACCCATATGGAGGACAAGCTCCCAATCAATTGCCTCCAAAAGTTGGACCATCCGATAAGGTGCCAAATCTTCAATTTTAGCGGATTTCTCACATATGACATCACAATTTTTTAAATTATGCCAATTGGCAAGATGTGATGTATCTGACCCTGTAGGGCGGGGGTTTGGAAGAGGATTTAGATGATGAAGAAACCCCTTTACCCTTGGAAACCGTTTTCTTGGATGTGGTTGTGGGGGCCCCTCATCATGTTGGTTCTTTGAACAACGCTCACGTCGAGGAGGGGACACACTCTCCTACCACGGGAAGACATCATAGAAGCCTAAAATCCTTACAAATCTGCCCTAGATTTCAAAAGAGGGAGATGCAACAAAGAAGAACAAATTCAAAGCCCTTACCAATGAAGAAGATGATGAGAACTCCTATTTAGAAGACAATGTACCACTTTGGAGAGCTTTAATCTTCGATTGGAAACCTAGGAAGGGTTTAGAAATGATGGAGAGGCCTCTAGGATGAAGGAAGAGGAGAGAAAAACGGGAGTGAAATAGGTTGGAGCAAATCTGACTATCCTTTAAAAGCCCTCTTTCTGCGCCCACTGGATAGTCCACGACCGGTCGTCAGACCGGTCTCCAGACCGGTCGTTCGACCTAATTTGCACAATCTGTGCTATTTTTCACATTGCTCAAGGATAGGTCTAAACATGGATTTTATACTAGGTTCCTACAGACCCTATCACATATTTTAGATTGACCATGGGCTCATGCATCTCAGTGCACAAAAATGCCTAAGTTGATGCTCAATTTACCTTAATTGGAAGGGGCCCGAGAGCTCTAAATTTGAAAACAAATTGAATAGGGAACACTATTCCCAGATTTTCTTATTAAGATCCAAAATGATGAGGCTTAATCCTCTGATATGATTACACTTAATGAGACTTATTAACTTAGATATGTATATGATATGCTAAAGATAATAGATTCTCGATGATCAAGGCTTAGGAGATATGTAATCAAATCATGCCATACAAAGTAGTCGAGAATCTCACATATTGTATAAGGATCGTACAGCAAAAAAAGTTACATATGAGGCTAAATTATTGAGTAAAGTTAACCATTATGGAAATTAGCAAAAGATAATACATTTACTCAATCTAAGCCAATCAAGGAACCATTAGTTTAGCAATGTGAAATATACCAATATAGCATGCAAGAGCTAAACTTATTCAAAAAGAATTCGAGGCTAAGGTCCTCAGAATTTATCATAAAGTTCAATGATTTAAGGTTAACACTAAAAATATTCAAACCTGCAAAACACAACACTTGTTAACCAATTTTCAAAGCACAGCTACCCATGGATTCTCAAGATATATAGACTAAAACAGAATCCAAGGGAGCTGGCAAGAGACACGGAGAATCACTTCTCCTTCACGACCTATTTAGCAACAACTTTCATTGTGTCGGGATCATGTAAGGATCTATTAAGAGTTCTCCTCTTTCCAGGGGAGCTATTCTTTCTATATGATTGCTCATAGCCCAATCTCATTTCATCAATCATTCTATTGGTCTTATCATTTATCAGGGCTACTTGTTTGAGCAAAGCATTCATCCGAGCATCATTCTTTGGTGGAGTCGGAAAATTTCTCCCCATATTCTTTTAATTCTTAGGGGGGACTCCAAGTGTGGTGTGCTTCTCTCCCTTTTGGAATAGATTTTCCTATCTTGCATTGGGAGGGAGAGAGTTGTGGGCGTTTAAAGGTTAAACATTCAAATTTTGGGTGACCCACATCACCACAAGCATGACAAATAAGAGATGCTTTCGTTTTACTTCCCGATGCACCATAGTTCTTTCTCACCATAGGTTGGACAAAGGTGGTTTTTTAATTGTGACTCTTATAGCCCAAACCTCTTTTGTCCACAGGTGATCTTCCCACACCTAAAAGCTTTTCAAGGTTTTCTTCTCCTTGGACGAAACGTCTTCTAGAGTCAACAACTTGACATTTAAGACGATTAATTTCAGTGTTTGCCTCTTTTAGTTCTTTTTCTAGACTCGTATGTTTATCTAAAGTCTCACCACTCTTGAATTTTTCTTTTTCATGTTCAAGAGCATCGTTTTTCTTTTTCAGCTCTTCTAAATCTTAACCCAACTTTTGATTCTCAATTTTCAATCCATCAAGTTTTTTGTTAATTTATCATTTCCAACCTTCATTTGTCCCAACTTCTTTATGGTGCTCATATTTTCAATATATAGTTGGTTGTACACTTCTCGAAGGTCTTCATCCTCATCATCATCGTCACTTGAGGATTCCTCTTCACTAGAGGAGGTATGGTTAGCATTGTCTCCCTCTTTCTCATTTTCAGGGAGAGTTGTGGTGGTGGAGACCATAAGAATTTTAATTGATCTTTAGTCTCCATCACTACAGGATTCATATGAGTCAGATTCCGAACTAGTGTCATCCCAAGTGGCAATCATAGCATTTCTCCCTTTATGTTTCTTTTCATCGTTTTCTGAGCAATTAGGAGCAATGTGACCGTACTTCCCACAATTATAGCATTTTAGCTCTTTTGATCTTCTAAAAGATTTATTGTATGGTTCTTATGATCAAAATGCCTTCCTTGTGGTGGCTCTTGCTTTTAAAGAATTTCTAAATTTTCTTAGCCATAAGAACCATCTCTTTTATGTCCATTTCCTCATCACCATTTTCATTAGAAGTGTGTTATTTGTGAGAGGTTTTCAAAATTGAATTTTTGGATTTTGTGGGAGGTTTGAAATGTAGTTCATGAGTTTGAGGGAATCCTAATAATTCTTCAACTTTCATACTGTCAAAGTCCCTACATTCTTCTAGAGCAATGACTTTAGATGAGAAGAGTTCTGGTAGAGATCTTAAGATTTTCCTATAAATTTTGCTATCCAGAACCTTCTCTCCTAGCCACACATGTCATTGGTGATGATATTTAGACGTGTAAAAAATTACATGAAGGTTTCATCCTCCTCCATTTTTATATTTTCAAATTGTGTTATAAGGAGTTGGAGTTTAGATCTTTTGACTATGTTAGTTACTTCTAAAAAGTCCCATACTTCCTTACTAGTTTGGCAATTTTCAATGCGACCAAATTCATCTCTAGAGACTGAACAGAAAATAACATTTAAGCCTTTAGCATTACAGACACATTGAGCTTTATTAATATCTGTCCATATGGCCATCTCTCTTGGTCTGAGGACATCCGATTCACCTTCCTTTCTTATAGTATCCATTGGGGAGTTATAACCAAATTCAATCATGTCCCATACGTCAGAATCGATGGATTCTAAAAAGATGCGTATTTGGGCTTTCCAATATGGATAGTTAGATCCGTTGAAGAACGGTGGTTTGGAGATGGAAGTCGAGTCTTCCATAGACATATTTTCAAGCTAACTCTAGGATCAACCTCTAAGCGGTTAAGCCCTTAAAGAGGAACCTACTCTGATACCAATTGAAATTGCGGTTTCTACCGCTAGTGAGATAAGCTTGAAGGTATGCTTATGTCTTAGAGGGGGGTGAATATGAATTTTTACAAATTCTTTGCTCATTAAAAACTCAAGAGCATTCACAATTCAATTTACCAATTAAGTCTAAGTAAATGTAAGTAAATTGATCACATAAGATCTTTCTAAATTATCAACTACACTAAGACAAGCATTTGATCAAACAGTTGATATGCCTACTTGTACTAAGCATTTAGAGATTTCATATGGGCATTTTGTAAAACATGAGATGGGCATTAAGTTAAGCACTTATAAAATCAAGCTCAAAGCATAATAATAGACAAAATGCATTCACCACATTACACATGATGTATAGTGGTTCAACGATGAGTTTGTTCCACTTCCGGTTTAAGTACTCAACTCCTTTGAGCACACCGGCATTCACTATCGGAAGTTTTAAATGAGGTTCACCTCTCAACCTTTACAACCTATACAAGGTTTATTCCTACACAAGGACAATACACGTATTCTCCCATGTCGGAGGCCTACATAAGGACTTCCATGTCCTACACAAGGACACACACGTCCTACTCAAGGACAACTTCGAGATTAGGTCACAATCTCTAGACCTCAATCTCAAAAAGAAGGGAGAATTAAACAATGGACTCTATAAGCTTAAACATTTACAAGAAATGAGACCCGATTCAGCTCCATTGAGTAGCTTCAGCTTCTACGAATGCTTCAGCTCCTCTCAAAGCTCCCACAATCAGCTACTAATGCATATAATGTTCCTAAATTAATGCCGGGTAGGTGGGAGGAGGTGTTGGAGTTCCCTTTGCCTATTTAATGTAATGGTGATGATAGGAACTACCAACTCTGAGTATTCAATGGCTATTGATGACCAAAGGATTCAACAAGATGGGTTAGGTTAGCCATGAATACCTTGCTTGAGTTCATACTTCAAACCAAGCGTTGAATGCTTATTGAAGTGCCATGAATCACTTGGTTTGAATGATGAACTCTAAGCAATGATGAGTAAAGAAGGTTAGATAATGCTCTTAATTACCCATTTCAATGCTCTCAATGGTTGTGTAAAGGATGCCATTAAAGCCCTCAAAATATACCTTTATAGGCTCTAAGAATCGGGCTCCAACGGCTATAAAACGGTAACTTCAGACCTGTCACAGACCCCTGAGGACCAGTCAAATTGAGCGTCTGACCGATCTATCGACCAATCCTTAGACCAATCTTCCTTTTAAAAATGCAAACCAAATGTTACTGGACATTTTTCGTCCATTTCCGACCGGTCGTGTGACCGGTCCTCAGAGGCCAACGACTGGCCCTCAGACCGGTCTACACACAGCCAGAGATGAAAATCTTTTTCTAAAAGCTTTGCTGTCCGAATTCTTTCTTCAGCCGACCGGTCACCCGATCAATCGTCAAGCTTAGTTCATGGCCTAATTTAGGTTGAGATTCATCATCCTTTTACGGTGCACAATAAGATGGTTTCCCTATGTTTTTCAATAGTTCGGCACCTACACAATGGAGGTTCAAGTTTGATCAACTTAACCTTTAGTCTGTGGATCAAATGGTAAACTTTAACCATGATTCGAATGCCATAGACTAGGAGTTTTGGGATCCTATACGATGTCTATATGCAACTTACCTTCCGAGCTTGTTCTGGCTTGAATGCGGAGAGCTGCTACGATCTTCAAGTCTTGAGTCTTCAATGTTCGTTAGGGCTCACAAGACTTGACTGACTCATACGCTCACCAATTGACAATACAATGCACGGATCAATGCATTAACAGAAAGTCGGACACTGGACGGTGGCCTTACCAAACACTAGACAATGTCAGGTCGGGTACCCTCTGCCAAGCCGAGGTGTCCTATGCCGGGTTTCTGGAATCTCAATTTGAGTTCGTCACCCAACATAACTAAATAATGAATCAGACGGTAAAGGTCTCAATGCCCTAAAATATCATATACATAGTTGTTATAGCATATAAGCGGTGGTCGAAGATATCGAAGACTCAAGACCCGCGAGCGCCTTTTTGGTTTATGGTGTTCAACCCGCGAGCCCTTATGGTCGAAGCTCGCATATTGTAAAAGTACGATATGCACTCCTGAATATGTGAGCTGGCTTGGTCGCTGGTCATCAGATGAGGGTATTTTCATAAGTCGTCTGTCTTTACTCCTTGGTTACAAAACAAAGGTCCCGCATGCAAGCAGCTCGGCTCATGGTCGTTGAAAGGGATCGCATATCTACATGCGAGCAGCCCACTTCAAGGATGTTAAACGAGGTTATCTTCGAGGCGAATAATCGCTGCCTTTCAGCATCAGTCTGTACAGATCAATTTTGGTTCGTCCTTATCCATAACTCTGAGCATCTCCATCAAGAGACGTAATCAGTTAGACGTCCAAGGTTGTTAGGTCATCCCTTTATCTAAGGATTAACAAGATAAGCACCTTATCCCCTAAAATCAGCAGTGATCTTAACGGCCTGCGTCATAGATTAGATCACCTGGATCTATATAAATAGATGGCCCCACAGATGATAGAGGTACACAATCTCTAAGCTCTTATCCAGCTTTTCACTTTATAACCGTATCTCGTCTGACTTAAGCTTCGGAGGGCCAACGGCTGAACGCCGGCCACCCTTAGTTTTCTCCTTTACTTTTTCAGGTCTAGAGGGAAGCTTGCTCGAAGGAAGATGAACGACTGGAGGATCCTGTTACTAAATTAGACGTAAACAATAGTAATTGATCGTCACCCAAGATCAATGATGGTAGGCTCGTCACCTAGCATCGGTGCTCAAGACTCTCTATAAGACTATCTGAATCATATAGGTCAAAGATAGCACAAGCACAGTTACCCATTACACCATGCTGGCCCATGAGCTTCAATATGTAGGATTCGGTGCTCAAGGCTACCGGATAGCTCATCACCCGCACCAGCCAAAGACAACGCAAACACAGTTATCCATATTCCATGTCTGGCTCATTAAACTTGATATGTACTATTATAAGTGACTGTACAACAATGGTAAACGTGATATTCGAGATTCTACAGAATGTGTAGCAATAGTTAAACCAATATGATTAACCCCGAAATTGACTAATTTGGTAGGCGAGTGAAACATCAACCAAACCGGCCTAGCTAGGGTCGGTCAGTCATGTTTCTCTCAAGTCAACCAAACAAGTCTGCGACAGCCAAACCCAGGTAGGCAGTCCATGAATAATTATTTTTAGAGATTAATCTCAATCACTTCAATTACATAATATACTAAGCATGTTGTGAACGAAATGGAACATCCTAGCATTCATTTACTCAACGAAGCATAAAATCAAACAGTTGATATGCAATATACTTCATTTCATATATGGGTATAAAACCAAACACTTGACGTGCCAACTCATCAAATTCAGAACCAGGCACTAGCATGGGTGGATGGTAATCCAATCACTCAAATATATGTGAACTTCAGTTCACTCAGGAATTTCATCAAAACTTGATGTGCACAACTAAGGTTTTACCCATTTTAAATGAATTTTAAACTAGCATCAATCAGATATGTATAACATAAGCATCATAAACATGGATTAATTCTATCATTTATATAAATCAAATCATAATAAAATGCATAAATTCACTAATTAGGACTATCAGGGGCTGATAAATGCTAACTTAGAAGAATAGTCCTCACCTGTGTTGGTGAATCCACACACTAACAACGTCTAGAGTGAATGATTCGAAAGAAAACTCAAAAATCCTATATAAATTCAAATATAAATGGATTAGATCAAAAACGATTCGATTTGAATCTCAAATTTGATACGTAGGACGACGTATTACTTGCTATTAACGTCAGATTTTGTAACAGGATCCTCCGGTCGTTCACCTTCTCTCCAACAGGGATTTCCTCCGCCAGACCTGTAAGAAGACAGAAAGTAACTAAGGGTGGCTGGTGTCCAGCCGTTAGCCCTCCGATGCTTAAGTCAGGCAAAGCAAGAAGAAGAATAGCCAGGCAAAACGAGACCAGGGATTGAATATTGTGTACCTTTCTCTTAATGGAGTCATCCCTTTATATAGATCTGAAGCAATCCAATCTGTTACGTAAGATATCGAGATCCCGCTGATTTCGTGGGATAAGATTCTTTTCCTTAGATAGAGGAGTGATTTTATCCAACAAATCATCAGTTAATTACGTTCCTTATAGCAATCCCTTGGGATTCGGAACCATTGAAGAAGGTAAGCCAGAATGGGCCTATACGGGCTGCTGGAACTATTATACGAAGACCATCCAAATCAAAAGCAAAGACTCACGATTGCTCAGATGTCGGGAGCTGCTCGTGTCAGGAATGCTCGCATTCCAGAGTGCGACCTCTTATCGCGAGCACGAGCTGAGCTGCTCGCATTCCAGATGCGCGACCCCTTATCGCGAGCACGAGCTGAGCTGCTCGCATTCCAGATGCGCGACCCCTTATCGCGAGCACGAGCTGAGCTGCTCGCATGAAAGATGCGCGACCCCTTATCGCGAGCACGAGCTTGACTGCTCGCATGAAAGATGCGCGACCCCTCACTTCTCGCTAGACTATCTTTGCCTACAACAAATGCCCCCCAAACCCTTGGTATTGAGGAACTATGCCAAGGGTTTGTTAGTGTAGACAGCTGGCTGCTGGGAGAAAATCGCACATGATTCACTTAACGTGCTTCCGCATTTATGATGGCCAGCTTTACGCAGCTTTTTCTTGAAATTGCGGTTTTACCGCTTGTAGAGATACTCGGAGATATGTCTATGGACCTAGAGGGGGGGTGAATAGGACCTTTTTAAAATTCTTTTCGCCTACTTATGCAATTCAACAAGTTTAAGCTAGGTAAGCAAGAACACCTTGGCTTCCAAGCCTTGGTGGGTCCAATCACAAGACTAGCAAGAGTTAAGCAATAACCAACCCTAGTCTAAGCATGCATAGGAAGGAAATGATTCAACTAATTAAGCTACTAACCTATGCACCTTGTGTAGACTTATGAGATTGGATCAATGAGCTCAAGTCTACACAAGTAGTGAAGGTACATCTTGTGCAAGGATGCCTAAAAAGTGCCTAGCATGCATTCATATCAATCATTCATAATTAAGCAATTAAACTAACAATGCAAAGATATCAATGTGCTCAATAACAATCACAAACACAAGGATGTATAGTGGTTCGACTACGTGTCTACTCCACTCCCGGTTCAAGTACTCAACCCCTTTGAGCACACCGGCATTCACTATCGGAGGTTTTAAATGAGGTTCACCTCTCAACCTTTACACGGAGGTTTTATCGGTTCACCTCTCAACCGTATCCGGAGTTTTAGACACAGGCTAACTCTCAACCTTATCGCACGTTTACTCCCGTGTCGGAGGCTCCCCCTTGGAGACTTAGTTTAGGCCCGGCTGACGGGCCAAGGAACGGCTAACGTCCCTAAGGCGAGTTGACAAACAAACTCTAAAATGGACTCTCAAATGAGACAACTTACTTGTCGGATGAGCCCCTTGTTTAGCGCCGTAATGGGTTGCTTGATCTCCGCTCTCCCGTGCTTCAATCAGCTTCCCTTTGCTCCCTCGATCGTGTCGTCGTTGCGTCGCTAATGCCTCAGCCACATTCGATCAAACACCTTGCATGCGATGCCTTGAAATGCCCAAGGTGCTAGGAGGATGGGTGAATCTCATACATGGGATGTGTAGGTTGTTCCAACTAGGAGATTCACCTAGAGAGTCTTCTAGAGGTCTTGGACAAAGGATATACCTATGTGGAATAGTGTCACACCTCTAGACTTGAGAGAGGAATCAAGTCATCTCTTGATAGCATTTGAATGCCCATACTTGTGTTTGAAACACAAGGGATATGACTTGAAAACCTCCTCTTTGAGGCCCCAAATGATGTACAAGTTAAGTGTGGAATGGGCTCTCAAAAACTTCTCCCCATGACCCAAGAATGGAGCTCCATATTTATAGAAAAGAGGCTCCAACGGTCATAAAACGGCCATAAAACGGCCTGCCCCGACCGGTCATGACCGGTCGGACACCCCTGCTGAAGGAAGACAAAGCACAGGCCAAAACACATGGGCCGACCGGTCATGACCGGTCGGACCCCCTCACTGGACAGGCCAAATGCATCAGGCCGACCGGTCATGACCGGTCGGCCCCCCTTGCTGGCTGGCTTATCAATGTAGGAAGCCAAAACTGGCCGACCGGTCATGACCGGTCGGCCCACCTTGCTGTTTCCCTTCTATTGTGAAGGCCGACCGGTCATGACCGGTCGGCTGGTCTTTGTAAATCCAGCAGGGCTGCTGGCCGACCGGTCTTGACCGGTCGGACCAGCCTGGGTCCCCTCTCTAACAAGCTGAATCACCTCTTTCTTCAGCAATAGTTTTAGGCCAAGGTGGGGATGTTCAAATGGGACACCTAGGGCCTATCAATGATGCCTAATGGGTTCTAATTATGGTCAAGGACATCACAGATACAAAGGGGATTGGTTTTGGTGGAGGTTAAGGCACCAAGGCATCTCATATACCTGAATCTTCTTCCTTGATGTGGCTGGACGTCTTGAGTCTTCGGTCTTCATCTTCATTGGGCTCAACCGACACAAGACTCACAGCTGTAAGTGATTGACAAACAAGGTGCACTAGTATGCCACGAAAAAGTGCACTAACAATCTCCCCCTTTGTCAATTACTTACAAAAACTTAACCTACCAAAACAAAATACATGTTCAAGATATTACAATGATAAAGCATAAATTACAGGACTCTTGACATGTCTAAACTATGCTGCTCCGCTTCAGTTTGCTCCCCCACAACCTGTCAATCCCTGCATCACAAAACATCGCAAACTAGTTTTGGTGGGATTTGATCTTTCTCCCCCTTTTTGTTAGCAATTGACAAACTATTCTCTCCCCCTTAATGATATGCCAATAAGGTTAAGGTAAGAGAAGATAGTGTGTCGCAGTTATAACTATAAGCACATGCTAAAACGGAGAGTGTAGGGTGCATGAATCATTAATACATGGAGCATGCTAAGAAACACATGATTAACAGGAAGATATAACTATCTAAGCGTAGGTAATCATGCAATATTGGTCAAGGACATACATTTGCAATGAAGCACAAAGGGCTTATAGCCCAATCAACCAACCTCCCCTAGTGGTATATCAAGACCAATACTAAGCAAAGATTAGCATATATGAAGCATAAAACTCAAGATGATTAGCTAATCTAAGCAGGATGACAATCTAGCAAGCAAATGTATCAAAAAAAGCAAAGCTAAATCATCAAAATTTGGGCGAATGAGGCTTGAATCCTCTGATTTGCCCATATACACAGAAATGAGGCTGAAATCCTCAGATTTTCCAATAAGAGCATAACTAGCTACCCTCACTACCATGTTCAGTTTAAAAAGCCAAAGGGTAGCAAGATTCCACAACACCCTCATAAAATGTAGCATGAGGTGAGGGGTTGGGAACACCTTCTTCTCCTAGAAGGGATAGCGGTTGGGATCCCCTCTTAGATAATCTGGTAAAGGGGTCGTGATGGAGGCCGAGAGAGCAAGATCATTATGTTGGCTCTCATCATCAGATTCGGACTCCTCCGTATCATCCCATGTGGCAGCCATTGCCTTTTTACCTTTCGGTTTAGGCCCTTCCGGACATTCCGGGGCAATATGGCCACGACGACCGCAACCGTAACAACGGACGGATGAAGGTATGGATGATTTTCCTGTACGTTTATCACCCTTCTTGTCCTTCTTGTCACGGCTATTCCCTCTATCAAATTTGAGGAATCTCTTGAATTTTTTGTTCAATTGTTCTTCCTCATCATCCTCATCATCGCTATCATCCTCCGTCTCACTTTTGATTTTCTTGTGTCTGTGAGTGGACTTGAAGGCGATGTTTTTCCTTCTAGAGGGGGCTTTAAAGCCTAGCTCAAAGGTTTGTAGGGAACCTATGAGTTCTTCAACTTTCATTGTGTTTAGATCCCTACACTCTTCAATGGTGGTGACTTTAGAAGAGAACCGTTCCGGAAGAGATCTCAGGATTTTCCTACAAAGCCTATGTTCCGGAACCGGATCCCCTAAGCCCCACATATCATTTGTGATTTTGTTCAGTTTGGTATAAAATTCAGTAAACGTTTCATCCTCCTCCATAATAATATTTTCAAAGAGAGTGGAGAGGCGCTGGAGTTTAGAATTTTTAACAACATTTGTTCCTTCATGGGTAACTTCCAGAATATCCCATGCTTGTTTACTGGTAGTGCAATTTTGGATCCGACCAAATTCTTCTCTTGATACTGAACAAAATATGGCATTCAGGCCTTTGGCATTATTAATACGCTGAGCTTTTTCATGAGCAGTCCATAATGCCTTGTCTTTTGGCCTGAGAACATCCAGCTCACCCTCCTTAGAAATAGTAACCATTGGGGGTTCATATCCAAAATCAACCATGTCCCTCACATCCGAATCAATGGATTCCAAGAAGATGCGCATTCGGGCTTTCCAATAGGGATAATTTGACCCATCAAAGAAAGGAGGCTTAGTGACGGATGAAGAGTCTTCTCTAGACATATTTTCAAGTTTCTCTTTAGGATCTACCTCTAGGCAATTAAGCCCTTAAAGAGGAACCCTCTCTGATACCAATTGAAATTGCGGTTTTACCGCTTGTAGAGATACTCGGAGATATGTCTATGGACCTAGAGGGGGGGTGAATAGGACCTTTTTAAAATTCTTTTCGCCTACTTATGCAATTCAACAAGTTTAAGCTAGGTAAGCAAGAACACCTTGGCTTCCAAGCCTTGGTGGGTCCAATCACAAGACTAGCAAGAGTTAAGCAATAACCAACCCTAGTCTAAGCATGCATAGGAAGGAAATGATTCAACTAATTAAGCTACTAACCTATGCACCTTGTGTAGACTTATGAGATTGGATCAATGAGCTCAAGTCTACACAAGTAGTGAAGGTACATCTTGTGCAAGGATGCCTAAAAAGTGCCTAGCATGCATTCATATCAATCATTCATAATTAAGCAATTAAACTAACAATGCAAAGATATCAATGTGCTCAATAACAATCACAAACACAAGGATGTATAGTGGTTCGACTACGTGTCTACTCCACTCCCGGTTCAAGTACTCAACCCCTTTGAGCACACCGGCATTCACTATCGGAGGTTTTAAATGAGGTTCACCTCTCAACCTTTACACGGAGGTTTTATCGGTTCACCTCTCAACCGTATCCGGAGTTTTAGACATAGGCTAACTCTCAACCTTATCGCACGTTTACTCCCGTGTCGGAGGCTCCCCCTTGGAGACTTAGTTTAGGCCCGGCTGACGGGCCAAGGAACGGCTAACGTCCCTAAGGCGAGTTGACAAACAAACTCTAAAATGGACTCTCAAATGAGACAACTTACTTGTCGGATGAGCCCCTTGTTTAGCGCCGTAATGGGTTGCTTGATCTCCGCTCTCCCGTGCTTCAATCAGCTTCCCTTTGCTCCCTCGATCGTGTCGCCGTTGCGTCGCCAATGCCTCAGCCACATTCGATCAAACACCTTGCATGCGATGCCTTGAAATGCCCAAGGTGCTAGGAGGATGGGTGAATCTCATACATGGGATGTGTAGGTTGTTCCAACTAGGAGATTCACCTAGAGAGTCTTCTAGAGGTCTTGGACAAAGGATATACCTATGTGGAATAGTGTCACACCTCTAGACTTGAGAGAGGAATCAAGTCATCTCTTGATAGCATTTGAATGCCCATACTTGTGTTTGAAACACAAGGGATATGACTTGAAAACCTCCTCTTTGAGGCCCCAAATGATGTACAAGTTAAGTGTGGAATGGGCTCTCAAAAACTTCTCCCCATGACCCAAGAATGGAGCTCCATATTTATAGAAAAGAGGCTCCAACGGTCATAAAACGGCCATAAAACGGCCTGCCCCGACCGGTCATGACCGGTCGGACACCCCTGCTGAAGGAAGACAAAGCACAGGCCAAAACACATGGGCCGACCGGTCATGACCGGTCGGACCCCCTCACTGGACAGGCCAAATGCATCAGGCCGACCGGTCATGACCGGTCGGCCCCCCTTGCTGGCTGGCTTATCAATGTAGGAAGCCAAAACTGGCCGACCGGTCATGATCGGTCGGCCCACCTTGCTGTTTCCCTTCTATTGTGAAGGCCGACCGGTCATGACCGGTCGGCTGGTCTTTGTAAATCCAGCAGGGCTGCTGGCCGACCGGTCTTGACCGGTCGGACCAGCCTGGGTCCCCTCTCTAACAAGCTGAATCACCTCTTTCTTCAGCTGTAGTTTTAGGCCAAGGTGGGGATGTTCAAATGGGACACCTAGGGCCTATCAATGATGCCTAATGGGTTCTAATTATGGTCAAGGACATCACAGATACAAAGGGGATTGGTTTTGGTGGAGGTTAAGGCACCAAGGCATCTCATATACCTGAATCTTCTTCCTTGATGTGGCTGGACGTCTTGAGTCTTCGGTCTTCGTCTTCATTGGGCTCAACCGACACAAGACTCACAGCTGTAAGTGATTGACAAACAAGGTGCACTAGTATGCCACGAAAAAGTGCACTAACATTTCTGCCACCAGAAATGAGGCGTCGGGCACCACGTGTTTCCGTATTTAATGTCAGCGCCCGTTCGTCTGGCGTGCCGGATGAGAAGCTGCCGCGTGTCCATCAAATCAACAGGGATGATTGCATATAAATATTGGACTTAGCCGAAAATCCTCCATTTTCAAATTCCATCTGCTGCGAAGTTTTCTTCTTCTTCTTCTCTGTTTCCAGAGTAAAAACCTCTTTACAGAGGTATTCCTTCTTTTCTTTCTTCTTACTCACTTCTCCCACCCATTTTTCTTTATAATGGCGGAAATCTCTGACGAATAGATTGTTCCTTTGGGAGATGAAACCCCAGATTCCTCCGAATCCAATAACGCCAGAGTACCGGCTGGGAGATATTCCGCCTCCGGTTACTCTTCCATCTTGACGGAGGAAAGACTCTCTAACCTTAGAGAGGTATATAGAGTCCCAGACTCTGTTTCATTTAGACTACCGGGGAGAGGGGAGACAGCCGATGCACCACCACCAGGGTGTGTGGCTTTCTACGAATACTTTTTCAAAGTGGGTGTACGCCTTCCCCTCCACCCTTTCATACGAAACTTCCTCCGTCTCTATAAGATTGCCTCGGGCCAACTAATAGTAAATGGCTGGCGGGTGCTTCTGAGCGTTTTTAACCTCTGGAAGCAGGCGGGTAACGATGAGTTAACCTCTGAGGAGTTTTTAAGGTTATTCCAACTGAAGAAGGCGCCAGCTAGCGAGGGTTGGTACTACATTTGCTTCTGGCACCGGAATAACTTTATCCTGGGGAACCCTTTTCCAACTGCCCGGGATGGAGAAAAAGATGGTTTTATGTTTCCGGCAATTGGGAGTCCGAAATGGGCTCCAACCCAAAAGGTCACAACGTTAATCGCCATTTTGGCGAAGGTGGGTTTTGTTTTCGCCATCTATCTGAAAGGAACAAAGCCTTTGCCCTACGATGATTAATATGCCTTCTTCTTTTTTTTGTAGGGATCCCAACTGGTTTGAAGCCAAATCTGCGAGGAGGACTCAACGAGAAGCTCGTTAGAGTTTACAAACTCCCTGCTGCTGCCCGCCACGTAAACGCTGTTCTAGAGCCTCGTTGTCTCTGTGCGGCGGGTCTAATTTCTCCAGAAGAAATGACAAACGTCGGAGACAAGAGAGGAGCGCTGGGAGTGCTCCCTCGCTTGAAAGGTGCTGCCTCGAAAAGGCAGAAGAAGACTACGGCCGGTCCTTCATCTGCGCCTATCCTGACGGACGGACCTGGTCGCGGACCACAGCCGCGCGTTGCTGAAAAAGGGGGTGCCGCCCCGACTTCTCGTACGACTATGACTCCTCCGGCTGCTGCGACTCCACCGCCAGGTGCTCGCGGCCAGCCAGTGATCGAAGTCGCTGACAATTCGCCGAAAGGCGATCGGAGGGAGGGAGGCCTCCCTCCAAAGGAGATAACATGCGAGCCTACTGGTGCTCGCGAGTCTACGACACCTTCCTTGGGTGCCGTAGGTGCTCGCGAGACGGGCTCAAACGAGATGGTAGTGGCCCAACCTTCCGGGTCGGGGGTCTTTGTTATCCCCCCCACACTTGCATCCGATATGCAAGTTTATGTTTGATAACATCCCCCCCAACGCCTTCGGGAGTTTGCCTGAGCCAAGCACAGAGGCTCTCTCCACTGATATCGGGGTGAGGTTGGTTCAGGTAATAACCTATTTCCTTTTTACCAATCTCTTCGTGATTTAATAGGATGACTAGCAATCTAATCCTTCTTTCTTTATTTATATCAGAGCCTGGATCTCACGCTCCGCGTTAGGCGGGATGTCGAAGCCGCTCGCCGCAGCGTGGAGGATGCTGAGAAGAAGAAGAAGACAATGGAAGCCGAGGTCCAAGGGCGGGACCGCTTGGTTAAGGCTCTGGAAGTTCAGATCGCCAAGCTGGATGAAGAAAAGAAGATTCTCCTCGTAAAAATCCAATCCCTGACTGATCGTTTTCAGTCAGTGGACCTCCAACTCGCAAAGCTTCAAGAGCTTCATACTAAGAGCGAGAAGGAGAAGGAAATCTTCCGCCAGGACAAGATCCAGCTTGAAGGGCAGTTCAAGGACGCTCGGACCAAGCTTGAGGAGGCCCAGCAGCGACTTAAACAGCTGAAGGATGACTCCATCCACTGGGAAGAGGAGCGGGTGGCCCTCGTTCAGATGGTATCTGACGAGGGTCCTCGCGCAGTCCAGGAGTTTCGTACTTCTCCACTTTATGACGAGGAGCGATATGAAGCGTATATCGCTGGTCGCGATTTCGCGGTCAGAGTTATGCAGCAGATCGCTCCGACTTTTAAAGTTGAGGAGTTCGATAGGAATGGCTTTCGAGGTCGTAGCTAGAGAACGAGCTGCTGCCGAGAATGAAGTCACCGGAGCTACAGATGTTGCTCCTGCTCCCGAGGCTGGCCCTGAAGCTGAGAGCCGCGAGCCTGCCCAAGAGGGGGATGATCAGCCCTGACTTTGTTGCCTTCTTTTGTCTTCATCGTGTATTTTTTATTTTTCTTCTTTATTTTTTTTTATACTCTTGAGAAGAAATCGATATGTAACGACTGTGTAATGATTTGACCTTTTGGTCCATTATAATGAATACCTATTTCTTCAATGTCGTGTATTCTCCTTATCTTTCATTTTTGCTTTGTGTTGATCACATGTTGACTCATCAGAGGACGCGACCCCTTAATTCGAGCACGAGCCGCGCTGCTCGCAATTAGGATGTACGACCCCTTAATTCGAGCACGAACTGCGCTGAGCTGCTCGTAGTTAGGATGAACGATCTGCGACCCCTTAATTCGAGCACGAGCTGCGCTGCTCGCATTCTGGAAGTGCGATCCTTTTCACCAAGCGCGAGCATCTAACTCATGAAAAAGTGAATTAGACTCAATCCGGGGGTCGTGTGACCGTGTCCGCGTTGAGATAGACTGATCTATCGATTGAGATTTTGATTCTACCAAGGGCAGAAGATTGGTCAAGAGAGCACGTATGCTCTCTTCGGAGCTATCTGTAATCCATAGAATGGAGAAGCAACCAACTAGTAACAATTTTAATCCTACCAAGGGTAGGCAATTGGCCAAGAGGATGGTATGCACTCTCTTCAGGGCTATTCAGGTCCAAGTAAATGGAGTAGCGACCAAAAGATATCTTTCAACTTTATTCATAAAATGTCGTTATGAACTACATTGAATCTAGGGGAAGTATTGTAGCAAATGCTCCACGTGCCAAGGGCGACACACGGGTTTGCCCTGCATGTCTTCAAGATAATAGGTACCGGGTCGCACAATCTTAATAACCCGATAAGGGCCTTCCCAATTTGGATCCAGCGAACGAGCAGGGACTCCGAGTTTTTGCCTCAGGACCAAATCCCCGAGCTGGAAGGACCTAAGCCAAGCCTTAGCATTTCGATAACGAGCAATACGTTGTTGATATGCGGCTGCTCGTAATTGGGAGGCATTTCTTCGTTCTTCCAAGAGATCGAGGTGAAGTCGGAGGTTTTCCTGATTACCCGCGGGGTCATACTGTTCGATCCGATACGAGCGGACTTGAATTTCCACCGGTACTACCGCGTCGACACCAAATGCTAAGGAAAAAGGGGTTTCACCCGTTGATGTACGAGTTGTAGTCCTATATGCCCATAATACCTCTGGTAGAAGTTCTGGCCATTCACCTTTACATTCACCGAGCTTGGTTTTCAAATGATGCTTGATGATTTTATTCACTGCCTCGACTTGCCCATTTGCCAGAGGATGATACAGAGAGGTGCGGAGGTTACGTATCTTCCACTTTTCACAAAATTCGTCAAAGGCTGCGTTGTCGAATTGCGTTCCATTGTCGGTGATTATAGTGTGGGGGAGTCCGTAACGGCATATAATATTTTTCCATATAAACTTAGTAGTTTGTTTCTCAGTAATCTTGGCTAATGGTTCTGCCTCGGCCCATTTGGTGAAGTAATCAACCGCTACAATCGCGAACTTATTTTGTCCCTTTCCCATGGGTAAGGGTCCGATGATATCGACCCCCCACTGAGCGAAAGGCCAAGGGCTATCGACTGGAGTCATCCGCTCGGACGGTACATGAGGTATAGGTGAATATCGTTGGCACTTATCACATTTTTTAGAAAATTCAATTGCGTCTGCTTTCATAGTGGGCCAATAATATCCTTGCCTCATCGCCTTATATGCTAGGGAACGCCCCCTGGGGTGGTTACCACATGCCCCCTGGTGTACTTCGTCTAGAACACGAAGTGCTTCTTCTGGATGAAGACACCTTAAATAAGGTAAGGAAAAGCTTTTGCATAACAATGTTCCGTCTTGCAAGGTATACCTGGCAGCTCGAAGATGAATTTGTCTTGCAGCTTTCTTGTCGTCTGGTAGGTATCCATCTCTGAGATAAAGGATGATGGGGTCCATCCAGCATTGAGATGATTGTATCGATATTACTTGCTCAAGAGTCGCTTGGTCGATACTCAGGTTCTGACGATGCTCGATGGGGATTGAATGTGATAACTCGAATTCTGGTGCAGAGGCGAGCTTTGCCAGGGAGTCAGCAAGTTGATTCTTCTCGCGAGGGATATGAATTATTTCATAAGTCTTTAGTTTTGCGAGCAGGATGAGGACACGAGACTTGTATAAGGCCATCCTTTCTTCTTTGGCCTCAAATTCACCGAGAACTTGGTTGACAATGAGCTGGGAGTCGCTATGAATCAGCAGATTCTGAATTGAAAGGACAATTGCTAGTTCGAGGCCAACTATCAGGGCCTCATATTCCGCTTCATTATTCGAGACGCGAGAATCGAAACGCTGAGCATATTGGAAATGCGACCCGTCGGGAGCTACTAATATCAGGCCCGCTCCGCTGCCAGTGGCCCGCGACGACCCGTCCACAGAGTGACCAAGGAGGCTGGTCGCTGGTCATGGTATTATCATCGGAAGAGTATGTGAATTCGGCGATGAAGTCGGCCACGGCCTGGCCCTTGACTGCGGTCCTAGGGCAGAATGAGATATCGTGCTCGCTGATCTCGACCGCCCATTTAGTTAAGCGTCCGGAAGCCTCAAGTTTTTGAAGGACTTGCCGCAGTGGATGATTTGTTGGTACTAGAATAGCGTGGGCTTGAAAGTATGGTCGCAATTTTCGAGCTGCCGTGACTAAGGCTAGGGCCAGCTTCTCCATATCAGAATACCTAGTTTCTGCATCAACCATTGCTCGACTGATATAATAAACGGGCCTTTGCACCCCGGAATCTTCTCTTATCAAAGCAGCGCTAACGGTCGTAGTGGACACAGAGAGATAAAGAATGAGTTGCTCATGTGCTACAGGTTTAGATAAAATGGGGGGTATGCTCATGTATAGCTTCAATTGTTGAAAGGCTTCCTCACACTATGGCGTCCATTTCCAATCAGACTTGGCCGTTGTACGAAGGAGTTTGAAGAATGGTAAGCACTTGTCAGATGCTCGCGAAATGAATACATTCAACGATGCGATGCGACCAGCCAGACGCTGGACGTCCTTCAGAGTAGTGGGGGATTTCATCTCTACCAATACTTTTATCTTTTCAGGATTTGCCTCAATTCCGCGCTGGCCGACCATGAACCCGAGAAATTTTCCTGCAAACACTCCGAACGCACATTTTTCTGGGTTCAATTTCATTTGATACTTCCTCATTAGGTCGAAGGCTTCTTGAAGATCAGAAATATGATCATCTTCTACGATGCTTTTCACGAGCATGTCATCAACATAAACTTCCATATTCCTACCGATTTGAGCAGCGAATATTTTGTTGACGAGACGTTGATAAGTGGCCCCTGCATTTTTAAGACCGAACGGCATTACCTGGTAGCAATATAACCCCCGATCTGTGATGAAGGCGGTATGCTGGCTATCAGGTGGATGCATCATGATCTGGTTGTAACCAGAATAAGCATCCATAAAACTAAGCAGAGCGTGTCCAGCTGTTGAATCGACCAACTGGTCGATCCGCGGTGTCGGGAAGCTATCTTTGGGACATGCTTTGTTCAAATCTGAATAGTCGACGCACATTCTCCATTTGTCATTAGCTTTCCGAACAAGAACTACGTTCGCGACCCACTCTGGGTAGTCAACTTCTTTTATGAAATTGACCGTGAGTAGCTTCTCGACTTCAGCTTTGATCGCCATTTGCCTTTCTGCAGTGAAGGCACGTCGACGCTGGTGTACGGGTCTATGCTTCGGGTCGATATTGAGACGATGTACGATGACATTGGGGTCGATGCCTGGCATATCTTTATGAGACCAAGCAAACACATCCTGGTATTCGGTGAGGAAACGAACCAAATCTTCACGATGGACGTTGGTTAAAGAGGATCCAATGTATACGACCCTAGACGGGTCGTCTTTGGTTAGGTGAATCGCCACTGTTTCTTCCCCAGGAGTTCCTGATTGGAGAGCGTTTTCTTTCGGATCCAACGAAACGTTTGTGGAAAAGCTGGGTGACCCTTGTGCTATCTCCATAACGGGTGTCGCTTGAGCTCTCTTTCGATCTTGTAGGGCTATCTGGTAGCAAGACCATGCCTCCTGTTGACTTCCACGCACGACCCCTATACCATTTGGGGTAGGAAATTTAACACACAGATATGAAGGGTGCAAGGCTGCCCCAACCTTAGTAAGAGACGCCGCCCCAAATTGGCGTTATACGCTGATTTTCAATCCACCACGAGGAAGTTTATGAAGACGGTAGTCTTCGTTGGATTTTCTCCAAAAGTAACTGGGAGATCAATGCTTCCTTCAGGTGTTACTACCTCACCTCCGAAGCCGACGAGGGGGGTCGAAACTGGCTTGAGTAGGCTTCTGGAAAGTGCCATTTTGATGTAGAACGGGTCGCTGATTATTTCATGGCCCAGATGGAGCAAAAGAAGACCGTTCGGGGTCGAAAGTGATCCGGACCGTCAGGACCGTAAATCGGTCGTATCTCACAATCCGGGATGAGTTACGGGACGTATAATATATCAATTTGGGGTACCTCGAGCTACTTTAGCCAACCAACCCCCTACGCCGGGTTGCCCAACCCGGAATCGCGAGAATCGACGGTATCGACGGTCATTATGCTAGTTTATTTTCAATTTTACTATTTATAGTAAGTTTTAATTCGATCATAACTTTGCATCTGTAGGGCTTTAGAGTTAGTGTCCAACATGAAAAGGGCTTAGAATATTTAGTAGAACAACGTGGTTGAGGCCGTTTGAAAACTTTCTATTTTTGGCCGAAAACCAAGAGTTCTAGTAGGATTGAACGACTTCTATAAATAGTAAGTTTACTATTTATAGTAAGTTGCGTTTTCTAGGAGTTTAAGTTGGAGTTGGATTCTGATACTTTACCTAGGGTTTAGTTTCCTATTTATATGCATTGTAATTTCGTTATTATTCATTCAATTATCAATAAATCAATTATTCAGAATTTATTTCCTCTTTTTATTTCTTCTCGTGGATTCGAGAAACTATCGGTTAGGGAGACGGTGATCGACCTACCACGTATCCTCCCTGCGTCATTGGTATCAGAGAGAGGTTTCTTCCTCAAGACGATGGCCTCTAATGAAGGGTTGGATTCTCATCCTAAGGACGGTGCTCCAAGGGACTATCTAACGGCGACAGCCTTCGAGGCAGCATTCGAAGCAGCACGACGGGAGAACCGGTTGATCCTGCAAGGTATACAGGCGACCCTCGACCAGATTGCAGCATCGCTAGCTCCTCTTCGAGCCCAAGGCGACCAACAACCACCAACAGTTTGAAATTACGGTTTTACCGCTTGTAGAGATACTCGGAGATATGTCTAAGGACCTAGAAGGGGGGATATGGACCTGTTTTTTTTTGAAATTCTTTTCGCCTACTTACACAAATCAACAAATGAAACAAAGTAAGCAAGAACACTTAGGCTTCCAAAACAAAGTGGATCCAATTACAAGACTAGCATAAGGTTAAGCAATAAACAAACCTAGTCTAAGCATGCATAGGAAGTAAATGATACAACTAATCAAGCTCCTAACCTATGCATCTTGTGTAGACTTATGAGAGTGGATCAATGAGCTCAAGTCTACACAAGTAGTGAAGGTACATCTTGTGTGTGGATGCCTAACAAGTGCCTAGCATGCATTCCTATCAAGCATTCAAAATAAGCAATTAAACTAACAATGCTAAGATATAAATGTGCTCAAGAACAATCGCAAACACAAGGATGTATAGTGGTTCAACTACGTGTCTACTCTACTCCCGGTTCAAGTACTCAACCCCTTTGAGCACACCGGCATTCACTATCGGAGGTTTTAAATGAGGTTCACCTCTCAACCTTTACACGGAGGTTTCATCGGTTCACCTCTCAACCGTATCCGAAGTTTTAGACATAGGCTAACTCTCAACCCAATCGCACGTTTACTCCCGTGTCGGAGGCTCCCCCTTGGAGACTTAGTTTAGGCCCGGATGACGGGCCAAGGAACGACTAACGTCCCTAGGTCGAGTTCGAAAAACAAACTCTAAAATGGACTCTCAAATAAGACAACCTACTTGTCGGATGAGCCCCTTTTTTTAGCGCCGGATTGGGTTGCTTGATCTCCGCTCTCCCGTGCTTCAATCAGCTTCCCTTTGCTCCCTCGATCGTGCCGCCGTTGTGTCGCCAATGCCTCAGCCACATTCGATCAAACACCTTGCATGCGATGCCTTGAAATGCCCAAGGTGCTAGGAGGATGGGTTTGAGAACTCTACAACTTAGTGGGAATGGGTTTCCTAGAGTCTCTTACCTACAACGATCTCATCTTTAAGTTTAGGACAAAGGATTTGCCAATCAAGAAGCTTCCTAACTCTAGAGATCAAGAGGGGATGAAGGTCATCTTCTTCATGAGCTTGGAATGCTCTAATCTTGTGTTAAAGCACAAGGAAGATGCCTTGCATAGGTCAAGGATTAAGCCTCAAAAGATCTCCTTCAATGGTGGCTTTTCTCCCTCAAAAATCCCACTTTAAAAGCCAAAAACCGGAGCTCTATATATAGAGAAATAGAGCCCCAATGGTCAGAAAACGGCTATATGCCGACCTGTCCCGACCGGTCATGACCGGTCGGACCCCCCTGCTGGAGAACATCAAAAAGCATAGGCCAAAATATGGGCCGACCGGTCATGACCGGTCGGACCCCCTCACTGGACTGCCTTAGCACTTCAGGCCGACCGGTCATGACCGGTCGGCATCCCTTGCTGGACATGTGGACATGCCAGGCCGACCGGTCATGACCGGTCGGCTACTCTTGCTGGCCTCCCTGATTTGTGAAGGCCGACCGGTCTTGACCGGTCGGCTGGCCATTGAGCATGCAGCAGGGCTGCTGGCCGACCGGTCATGACCGGTCGGACCAGCCTGGGTCCCCTCTACAATGTGCTGAGTTCTTCATTCTTCAGCATGTAGTTTTAGGCCAAGGTTTGTTTGATCAAATGGGACACCTAGGGCCTATCTATGATGCCTAAAGGGTTCTAAATATGGTCAAGGTCATCAAGGATACAAAGGGGATAGGTTTTGGTCGAGGTTAAGGCACCAAGGCATCACTTTTACCTGAAACTCCTTCCTAGATGCAGCCGGTCCGTCTTGAGTCTTCGGTCTTCTTCTTCTTTGGGCTCAACCGACTCTAGACTCACTGACGTAAGTGATTGACAAACAAGGTGCACTAGTATGCCACGGAAAAGTGCACTAACAATCTCCCCCTTTGTCAATTACTTACAAAAACTTAACCTACCAAAACAAATTACATGTTCAAGATATTACAATGATAATGAATAAATTACAGGACTCTTGACATGCCTAAACTAAGCTGCTCCGCTTCAGTTTGCTCCCCCACAACCTGTCAATCCCTGAAACATAGCAAACTAGTTTTGGTGGGATTTGAACTTTCTCCCCCTTTTTGTTAGCAATTGACAAACTATTCTCTCCCCCTTAATGATATATCAATAAGGCTAAGGTAAGAGAAGATAGTGTGTCGCAGTTATAACTATAGGCACAAGCTAAAATGGAGAGTATAGGGTGCATGAATCATAAATACATGGAGCAAGCTAAGAAACATGATTAACAGAAAGATATAACTATCTTAGCATAGGTAATCATGCAATATTGGTCAAGGACATACATTTGCAATGAGGCACAAAGGGCTTATAGCCCAATCAACCAACCTCCCCAATTGGTATATCATGACCAATACTAAGCAAAGATTAGCATACATGAAGCATAAAACTCAAGATGATTAGCTAATCTAAGCAGGATGACAATCTAGAAAGCAAATGTATTAATTAAAAGCAAGGCTAAATCATCAAAATCTGGGCGAATGAGGCTGGAATCCTCTGATTTGCCCATACACTTAGAAATGAGGCTAAAACCCTCAGATTGTCAATAAGAGCATAACTAGCTACCCTCTCTTACCATGATGAGATTAAAAAGTCAAAGGGTAGCAAAGTTTCACAACACCCTCATAGAATGTAGCATGAGGTGAGGGGTTGGGAACAACTTCTCCTAGAAGGGATAGCGGTTGGGATCCCCTCTTAGATAATCTGGTAAAGGGGTCGTGATGGAGGCCGAGAGAGCAAGATCATTATGTTGGCTCTCATCATCAGATTCGGACTCCTCCGTATCATCCCAAGTGGCAGCCATTGCCTTTTTACCTTTCAGTTTAGGCCCTTCCGGACATTCCGGGGCAATATGGCCACGACGACCGCAACCGTAACAACGGACGGATGAAGGTATGGATGATTTTCCTGTACGTTTATCACCCTTCTTGTCCTTCTTGTCACGGCTATTCCCTCTATCAAATTTGAGGAATCTCTTGAATTTTTTGTTCAATTTCTCTTCCTCATCATCCTCATCATCGCTATCTTCCTCCGACTCACTTTTGATTTTCTTGTGTTTGTGAGAGGACTTAAAGGCGATGTTTTTCCTTCTAGAGGGGGCTTTAAAGCCTAGCTCAAAGGTTTGTAGGGAACCTATGAGTTCTTCAACTTTCATTGTATTAAGATCCCTACACTCTTCAATGGTGGTGACTTTAGAAGAGAATCGTTCCGAAAGAGATCTCAGAATTTTCCTACAAAGCCTGTGTTCCGGAACCGGATCCCCTAAGCCCCACATATCATTAGTGATTTTGTTCAGTTTGGTATAAAATTCAGTAAACGTTTCATCCTCCTCCATAGTAATATTTTCAAATAGAGTGGAGAGGCGCTGGAGTTTAGAATTTTTAACAACATTTGTTCCTTCATGGGTAACTTCAAGAATATCCCATGCTTGTTTACTGGTAGTGCAGTTTTGGATCCGACCAAATTCTTCTCTCGATACTGAACAAAATATGGCATTCAGGCCTTTGGCATTATTAATACGTTGAGCTTTTTCATGATCAGTCCATAATGCCTTGTCTTTTGGCCTGAGAACATCCGGCTCACCTTCCTTAGAAATAGTGACCATTGGGGGTTCATATCCAAAATCAACCATGTCCCTCACATCCGAATCAATGGATTCCAAGAAGATGCGCATTCGGGCTTTCCAATATGGATAATTTGACCCATCAAAGAAAGGAGGCTTAGTGACGGATGAAGAGTCCTCTCTAGACATATTTTCAAGGTTCTCTTTAGGATCTTCCTCTAGGCAATTAAGCCCTTAAAGAAGAACCTGGCTCTGATACCAATTGAAATTGCAGTTTTACCGCTTGTAGAGATACTCGGAGATATGTCTAAGGACCTAGAAGGGGGGATATGGACCTTTTTTTTTGAAATTCTTTTCGCCTACTTACACAAATCAACAAATGAAACAAAGTAAGCAAGAACACTTAGGCTTCCAAGACAAAGTGGATCCAATCACAAGACTAGCATAAGGTTAAGCAATAAACAAACCTAGTCTAAGCATGCATAGGAAGTAAATGATACAACTAATCAAGCTCCTAACCTATGCATCTTGTGTAGACTTATGAGAGTGGATCAATGAGCTCAAGTCTACACAAGTAGTGAAGGTACATCTTGTGTGTGGATGCCTAACAAGTGCCTAGCATGCATTCCTATCAAGCATTCAAAATAAGCAATTAAACTAACAATGCTAAGATATAAATGTGCTCAAGAACAATCGCAAACACAAGGATGTATAGTGGTTCGACTACGTGTCTACTCCACTCCCGGTTCAAGTACTCAACCCCTTTGAGCACACCGGCATTCACTATCGGAGGTTTTAAATGAGGTTCACCTCTCAACCTTTACACGGAGGTTTCATCGGTTCACCTCTCAACCGTATCCGGAGTTTTAGACATAGGCTAACTCTCAACCCAATCGCACGTTTACTCCCGTGTCGGAGGCTCCCCCTTGGAGACTTAGTTTAGGCCCGGATGACGGGCCAAGGAACGACTAACGTCCCTAGGTCGAGTTCGAAAAACAAACTCTAAAATGGACTCTCAAATAAGACAACCTACTTGTCGGATGAGCCCCTTTTTTTAGCGCCGGATTGGGTTGCTTGATCTCCGCTCTCCCGTGCTTCAATCAGCTTCCCTTTGCTCCCTCGATCGTGCCGCCGTTGCGTCGCCAATGCCTCAGCCACATTCGATCAAACACCTTGCATGCGATGCCTTGAAATGCCCAAGGTGCTAGGAGGATGGGTTTGAGAACTCTACAACTTAGTGGGAATGAGTTTCCTAGAGTCTCTTACCTACAACGATCTCATCTTTAAGTTTAGGACAAAGGATTTGCCAATCAAGAAGCTTCCTAACTCTAGAGATCAAGAGGGGATGAAGGTCATCTTCTTCATGAGCTTGGAATGCTCTAATCTTGTGTTAAAGCACAAGGAAGATGCCTTGCATAGGTCAAGGATTAAGCCTCAAAAGATCTCCTTCAATGGTGGCTTTTCTCCCTCAAAAATCCCACTTTAAAAGCCAAAAACCGGAGCTCTATATATAGAGAAATAGAGCCCCAATGGTCAGAAAACGGCTATATGCCGACCTGTCCCGACCGGTCATGACCGGTCGGACCCCCCTGCTGGAGAACATCAAAAAGCATAGGCCAAAATATGGGCCGACCGGTCATGACCGGTCGGACCCCCTCACTGGACTGCCTTAGCACTTCAGGCCGACCGGTCATGACCAGTCGGCATCCCTTGCTGGACATGTGGACATGCCAGGCCGACCGGTCATGACCGGTCGGCTACTCTTGCTGGCCTCCCTGATTTGTGAAGGCCGACCGGTCTTGACCGGTCGGCTGGCCATTGAGCATGCAGCAGGGCTGCTGGCCGACCGGTCATGACCGGTCGGACCAGCCTGGGTCCCCTCTACAATGTGCTGAGTTCTTCATTCTTCAGCATGTAGTTTTAGGCCAAGGTTTGTTTGATCAAATGGGACACCTAGGGCCTATCTATGATGCCTAAAGGGTTCTAAATATGGTCAAGGTCATCAAGGATACAAAGGGGATAGGTTTTGGTCGAGGTTAAGGCACCAAGGCATCACTTTTACCTGAAACTCCTTCCTAGATGCAGCCGGTCCGTCTTGAGTCTTCGGTCTTCGTCTTCTTTGGGCTCAACCGACTCTAGACTCACTGACGTAAGTGATTGACAAACAAGGTGCACTAGTATGCCACGGAAAAGTGCACTAACACAGTTGTTATACGGGACAATCCTGTTGTCCGTAGAACACCCCAGGTGGATAACCGTAGGGTTACGCTAGACGATTCAGAACCAAGCGATGATGAGGTCGAAGACATGTTCGTACGACGACCGGCGCTAGGGAATGAGCGTGTGGAATGAGCAGAACGAGATTATCGGGGCAAAGCTGATCTTCCCAGCTTTAATGGCCTACTTCGAATAGAGGAGTTCCTCGACTAGCTGGCAGAGGTCGAGCGATACTTCGACTATATGGACGTGCCGGACGACAAGAAGGTAAAACTGGTTGCATATAAGTTTAAATCCGGTGCTTCAGCATGGTGGGAAAACCTACAGGTTTCCCGCACTCGTCAGAATAAGACACCCATCCGAACATGCCCTCGGATGAGACAGCTTCTTAGAGCTCGATTCCTCCCTAACGACTATGAACAAATTTTGTTCCAACAATACCAAAATTGTCGTCAGGGAAATAGAACCGTAGCCGAATATCTTGAAGAATTCCAACGATTGGCTACACGGAATAATTTATCGGAATCAGAGGCACAACAAGAATCACGATTCATTGGTGGGTTGCGATTTGCAATCCAGGATCGAGTCCAGATGCATCCAGTTTGGACATTGAGTGAGGCCAACCAATTGGCCACTCGAGCAGAAACACAGTTGTCACGGCCCCCTGCTCGACCCTATCCGGCAACATGAAATCCCAACACCGGACCCACTCAAGATACAACGTTGGACAAAGGCAAGGAGCCTATAGGAGGGCGTCCTCAACCTCCTACGGTCACGAACCGGGACTGGGGAAGCGGTTCCTCAAGACCTCAACGTACAGCTCCCACTACAGCGGGTTCCAGCAAAATCCCCAATCCATATGGTCGGCCAAGACCAGACCATTGTCTCCGTTGTGGCCAACCAGGTCACTGGTCGAAGCTTGCCCTCAACGCCCTACAGCACACTTAACTACGAATGAAGGCGGCGTGGAAGGTGAGCCAACAGAAGATAACCCTGAATTGGAACAGGCCGAAGAGGGGGACACAGAAGATGTCGATTGGCTGACTGAAGATCATGGGGAATCGCTAGTAGTAAGACGACTACTTTACGCCCCCAGGAAGGAAGTGCACCCACAACGACATAATATTTTTCGCACAAAGTGCACCGTGCAGGGCAAAGTCTGTGACGTGATCATAGACAGTGGGAGTAGCGAAAATATTGTCTCGAGAATTATGGTGGATAAGTTACATCTGCCTATGACAAAGCACCCTACCCCTTACTCTATCGGCTGGATCAAGAAGGTGAACGAAACCAAGGTAACTCATCAATGCATTATTTCGTTTTCCATTGGTAAAAGCTATAAGAACGAGGTCCTCTGTGATGTGGTTGACATGGAAGCCTGCCACATGTTACTTGGGCGGCCATGGCAATCGGATCGAGATGTGACCCACAGTGGACGGGAAAACATATACATGTTCACCAAGGATGGTCGAAAAATTGTTTTGGCCCCTATGACACCAGACAAACACCCTGAAGCTTCTAAAGTGGAGGGGAACTCTCTCCTTACCATTCGCGAGTTTGTTAAGGAATCAAAGGAAACGGGCGAGATTTATGCTGTTATGGTAAAAGGCGAGGAGCCAGGATCCTCTAATATTCCTCAACGCCTTAAACCGCTGCTAGAAGAATTTCGAAGTACTTGGCCTGCAGAGTTACCTGATGAGTTGCCTCCCATGCGAGACATACAACATCACATCGACCTTATCCCAAGGTCCAGTCTACCAAACCGACCGCACTATCGGATGAGTCCGAAAGAGTGCGAAATTCTACAGGGACAGGTGGAGGAACTGATCCGTAAGGGTCTTATTAAAGAGAGCATGAGCCCGTGTGCCGTTCCGGCACTCCTTACCCCAAAGAAGGACGGAACATGGCGTATGTGCATCGATAGCCGCGCGATCAATAAAATAACAGTTAAATATCGATTTCCAATACCGCGGTTGGATGACATGCTGGACATGCTCGAGGGCTCCAAGGTGTTCTCGAAACTGGACTTACGGAGTGGATACCATCAAATCCATATTAGGCCAGGTGACGAGTGGAAAACGGCCTTCAAGACCAAGGAAGGGCTATATGAGTGGCTGGTTATGCCTTTCGGTTTGACCAACGCACCAAGCACCTTCATGCGTTTAATGAACCAAGTGTTGAAGCCGTTCATTGGCCGTTTCGTTGTCGTTTACTTTGACGACATTCTAATATACAGTCAGGATGAAACGGAGCACATGACCCACATCAGAAAAGTGCTACAAGTGTTGGCCGACAACAAGCTATACTTAAATCTGAAAAAGTGTAGCTTCTTAACTGATCAATTATTGTTTCTGGGGTTCATTGTGTCGTCCACGGGTATCCGAGTGGACGAAGAAAAAGTTCGAGCTATTCGGGATTGGCCGACTCCGACAAACATTCATGAGGTACGAAGTTTTCATGGGTTGGCGACTTCTATCGTCGATTTGTGCGGAACTTCAGCAGTATCGTCGCGCCGATTACCGACTGTATGAAGAAGGGTCCGTTTCAATGGACCGATGGGGCTGAGAAGAGCTTTGCAGAAATTAAACATCGGTTGTCCACTACCCCGGTCCTGGTACTCCCTAATTTCGATAAGCTATTTGAGGTAGAATGCGACGCATCTATTGTCGGCATTGGGGGAGTCCTTTCTCAGGAGGGCAGGCCGGTTGCCTTTTACAGTGAGAAACTCAGCGACGTACGACAGAAGTGGTCGACCTATGAACTTGAATTATATGCAGTGGTTCAGGCACTGCGCCATTGGCGCCATTATCTTATTCAAAGGGAATTTATACTGTACACTGATCATCAGGCCTTAAAATTTATCAATACTCAGACTAATGTGAATCGTATGCATGCTAGATGGATTTCGTTTTTACAGGAATTCATGTTCGTTCTGAAACACAAATCAGGGCAGCAAAACAAGGTGGCAGATGCACTAAGCCGACGTGCATCCCTTCTTATTACAGTGAGCAATGAAGTGATCGGATTCGACTGTCTCAAGGAACTTTATGCCGAAGACGAGGATTTTGCAGATGCGTGGAAAAAGTGCCAAGAGGGACACCCAAGTGACCTTCTAATTCAAGATGGTTTCCTCTTCAAAGGAAATCGACTTTGCATCCCGCAGAGTTCGTTACGGGACAAAATTATTATCGAGCTGCACGGCGGTGGCCTCGACAGTCATCTAGGACGAGATAAGACTCGAGCGATGGTGGAAGAGCGGTATTACTGGCCGCAACTTGCTCGTGATGTTGGCAGGGCGGTACAACGATGTCATATTTTTCAAACCGCTAAGGGACAATCTCAAAATGCAGGTCTTTACACGCCATTACCCGTGCCAGATGCCCCTTGGGAGGATTTATCTATGGATTTTATATTAGGGCTCCCACGAACACAACGCGGCATGGACTCAGTGTTCGTGGTGGTAGACCGATTCTCCAAGATGACACATTTCATTCCGTGCAAGAAGACCTTTGATGCGATACACGTTGCGAACCTTTTCTTCAGAGAGGTTGTGCGACTACATGGGATTCCTAAGACGATCACTTCAGACCGGGACACAAAGTTCGTTAGCCACTTTTGGCGAGCCTTGTGGAATCGGTTCGGTACACGACTTCACTTCAGCAGTGCTTATCATCCACAAACAGATGGACAGACTGAGGTCGTCAACCGCACATTGGGGAATCTCATCCGTTGCCTTTCAGGTGACAAACCAAAGCAGTGGGACATGGCCCTAGCTCAAGCAGAGTTTGCGTTCAACAACATGGTAAACCGATCGACAGGAAAATCTCCGTTCCAGATTGTTTATGGGTGCGTTCCTCGTCACACACTCGATTTGGTTCCCCTGCCCAAGCTTCCGAGCATGAGCGTTACAGCTGAACATATGGCAGACCGAATCAGGGACATACATGCAGACGTGCGCAACAAATTACAGGCTTCGAACGAAAAGTACAAAGAAGCGGTCGACAAGCATCGGCGCTCCAAAGTGTTCGACATAGGTGATCAGGTGATGGTCCACCTACGTAAAGAGCGATTTCCTACCGGGACCTACAACAAGTTGAAGCAAAAGAAGATTGGACCGGTACCGATCATTCGCAAGATCAATGACAATGCCTACGTTGTTGATCTTCCGGATGTCATGGAGATTTGAAGGACTTTCAACGTGGCAGATCTGTACGAATATCATGAACCAAAGCTGGACGAGTACTCGGGGTCGAGTTCTTTCGAAGTGGAGGAGACTGATGTAGAACGGGTCGCTGATTATTTCATGGCCCAGATGGAGCAAAAGAAGACCGTTCAGGGTCGAAAGTGATCCGGACCGTCAGGACCATAAATCGGTCGTATCTCACAATCCGGGATGAGTTACGGGACGTATAATATATCAATTTGGGGTAGCTCGAGCTACTTTAGCCAACCAACCCCGCTACGCCGGGTTGCCCAACCCGGAATCGCGAGAATCGACCGTATCGACGGTCATTTGGCTAGTTTATTTTCAATTTTACTATTTATAGTAAGTTTTAATTCGATCATAACTTTGCATCTGTAGGGCTTTAGAGTTAGTGTCCAACATGAAAAGGGCTTAGAATATTTAGTAGAACAACGTGGTTGAGGCCGTTTGAAAACTTTCTATTTTTGGCCGAAAACCAAGAGTTCTAGTAGGATTGAACGACTTCTATAAATAGTAAGTTTACTATTTATAGTAAGTTGCGTTTTCTAGGAGTTTAAGTTGGAGTTGGATTCTGATACTTTACCTAGGGTTTAGTTTCCTATTTATATGCATTGTAATTTCGTTATTATTCATTCAATTATCAATAAATCAATTATTCAGAATTTATTTCCTCTTTTTATCTTTTATTTCTTCTCGTGGATTCGAGAAACTATCGGTTAGGGAGACGGTGATCGACCTACCACGTATCCTCCCTGCGTCACATTTTACTGAAAGCCTCCAAGTATAGAATATCGGCTGAGCTACCTGTATCCACCATAATTCGATGAGTCAGATAATTTGATACCTTTAATGTGACTACGATGGAATCTTCGTGAGGGAAGTAAATTCCCGCTGCATCTTCGAGGGTGAAAGAAATTGGAGGATGGTTGGCTTTTGACGAACTGGGCGTCTGTTCCAATCAATAGATATGCTGGGGTTCTTTAGACGCCTTCCGAGTGTATGCTTTCCTTGAAGCTTGAGAGTCACCCCCACAAGCTGGTCCTCCGACGATGGTGCGAATTTCTCCAGTGGACTCAGCGTCCTCTTGGGCAGTATGATGATGAGGCGGTTCCTTTTGGCGTGGTGAGGCTTTCGCCCTTTCTGGTGATCGATTTTTACGAGCGACATAATCCTGAAGATGGCCTTTTCGAATAAGGGCTTCAATGTGATCTCGTAGAGAGATGCAATCCTGGGTTCTATGCCCGTGATCTTTGTAGAAGTAACAGAACTTGCTCTTGTCTCTCTTCTCGGGATCGGATTTGATCTTTGCAGGCCACTTCACATATGGCTTGTGTTTTATCTCCATTAAAACCTTTTCATGAGACCGATTGAGAGGAGTGTAGTTATGATATTTACCAGAATAAGGTTTCTTGGGGGAACGTTCGTGCTGATCACGACGATATTTTTTATCTGCAGTAGAGGTTCCCTCTGGCTTGCGCTTCTTACCCTGTACTCCATGGCGTGTCAATGCGACTTCTTCTGCATTGATATATTTCTGAGCTTTGGTTTGGAATTCTGCCATAGTTTTTGGAGGACTCTTATCTAAAGCAAACCTGAATTTCTCGCTCGTTATTCCGGCTATGAGGGCTGTAAGACCTTTTTCTTCAGTATAACCCTCAGTTTGAACGGCTTCGGCAGTGAATCGTACTGTGAACTCCTTTATTGTCTCCCCATGCTGCTGTTTCAGATCCATCAGATGGGAGGCTGGATTCTTAATGCGAATGCTTCCCATGAATTGAGAAAGGAATATCTCCGATAACTGGGAAAAGGAGCTGATGGAACGGGGCTTTAACCCCCGGAACCATGTACGAGCTGCTTCCTTCAACGTTAGGGAAAAAGCCCTACACATGATTTCTGAGCCATGTCCCTCCAACTCCATGAGAGACCTGTATGTTTCTAGGTGTTCGAGAGGATCACCAATACCCGTATACGGGGTGATAACAGGCGTTCGATACTTTCTAGGTAACGGTGCCTCCATAACCTCGCTGGTAAAGGGGGACTCGGATTGATGTATCGCCGCCATGATGGCAGATGGCCGATTTGCCTGATATCACTGTTCCATGACGTCAAAGCGATCATGGATTCTTTTGAGATCTCCTTCCCATGGTAGGGTATAGCCTGATGTTTCGGCGGTGGAGCCTTGAGGTTGAGGTTGTCGAGACGAACTAGAATGTATAGAATGTGGGGACGGCACAGGGAGATGGTTGCCAAGTGGTGGGACCTGTGGTTCGTCCATAGAATGTCTGAAAGCCACTGGTATGGGTTGCGGTGGTAACCCTTCGGAGGGTTATCTCTGCGGTTCGGGGAAATGCTGATCAAGCCGATTCGACAGGGCCTAAACTCCGGCATTTAGAGTTAGAAGAGTATTTCCGAGGAAACGCAGGACATCGTCTTGATTTCCAGAAGCTTCCAATAATGGGTTTGCTGATGGCATATTTGGGGCTCCTTGAGGGATATTCGTCGAAGTGGGTGGAAGAGCAGGTATGGATTCCGTCTCATCGGGCGGAGGTGGTGCCTGCCTTGAAGTCGAAGGATGAACAGCCTTTTTAGGAGGCATCGCAGAAGGATTTTAATCGGTGGTTAAAACGATTGATTTTGACGATCAAGTCGTTCCCACAGACGGCGCCAAACTGTTAACGTCAGATTTTGTAACAGGATCCTCCGGTCGTTCACCTTCTCTCCAACAGGGATTTCCTCCGCCAGACCTGTAAGAAGACAGAAAGCAACTAAGGGTGGCTGGTGTCCAGCCGTTAGCTCTCCGATGCTTAAGTCAGGCAAAGCAAGAAGAAGAATAGCCAGGCAAAACGAGACCAGGGATTGAATATTGTGTACCTTTCTCTTAATGGAGTCATCCCTTTATATAGATCTGAAGCGATCCAATCTATTACGTAAGATATCGAGACCCCGCTGATTTCGTGGGATAAGATTCTTTTCCTTAGATAGAGGAGTGATTTTATCCAACAACTAATCAGTTAATTACGTTCCTTGATAGCAATCCCTTGAGATTCGGAACCATTGAAGAAGGTAAGCCAGAATCGGCCTATACGGGCTGCTGGAACTATTATACAAAGACCGTCCAAATCAAAAGCAAAGACTCACGATTGCTCAGATGTCGGGAGCTGCTCGTGTCAGGAATGCTCGCATTCCAGAGTGCGACCTCTTATCGCGAGCACGAGCTGAGCTGCTCGCATTCCAGATGCGCGACCCCTTATCGCGAGCACAAGCTGAGCTGCTCGCATTCCAGATGCGCGACCCCTTATCGCGAGCACGAGCTTGACTGCTCGCATGAAAGATGCGCGACCCCTCACTTCTCGCTAGACTATCTTTGCCTACAACACTTGCGATAGACGGTCGGCATCGATCGATTGGAAGCGACGACAGCCGGATCGGAAGCTCCAAGCAAATCCCTAAGCAAAACCCTATAAATCTCCCAAGATAAGTCACACAACTCACCCTCTCTAATCTCGATCTAAGTTGTGCGGTTCGGGATAAGGTATTGGATATCTGATTCAAGTGATATGTCAAGTCTAAGAAGGCAATCGATTCCGCTTAGATTCGAGATCAACAGCCCATTAACGAACGGTCTATAGTTGTTCTAGGTTTTCAGGACACCACTTAAGTGATTTAGGGAACAAAGTTCGGTGAATCGTTTTACTGCGCCGTAGCATACACTGACAGGTATCGAATTATAATTACAATGCGGATTTATTTGAGATTTCAGGTATTATGAATCGGATTAGGTCGTCACTTGTGTCATAAGGGTGTTTTGGTTAAATCGACTTCTAAACTTAAGATAATTGAGATTCGATTCATAGATTAGGGTACTCTAAGGTGGAGCTACATTGGGAGTCAGTTATACAGGTTAACCAATTATGATTCTAATAAATCATAATTCGAGGTTCAAAAATCAACGGATCGAATGTAGGATTTGATGATTAAAAGAAATTGGTGGCTATCAATGATATCTGATGAAGAATGTACGGTTAGATTGATATGTCTAAGTGTCATATGAAGTTTTGATCGAATCAGATTGTTCAAACTAGGGTTTCTATACACATCTCTTAAATTCTTGGATTTAAATCAGCGTCTGTACTCTCAATTGAGAAAATAAATCCAAAAAAATTCTAGAGGTCTTGACATGTTCAAGTTAACACCTAGGAATTCAGTCCATCATGTTATCCACATGAGCCGAAATCTAATGCTATTATACCCTCATACTCGGGAGGGTCTACAAGAGAGACCAGGGGTATGCATGGGGGATCGAGGGCACACAAGCGTGGATCACGCACTCGCACAGAAAGCCAAGATTCTCGCATGAGGGTACGGTCGCACAGGAACCTAGATCGCATGCACAAGGAGTGTGGTCGCATATGCATGGAAGCCAGAGCACATTTGGAAAGGTTTCGAGAAATTGTGGTATTACAATAGACTTAGACTTCTTTACTTTTCCCCTTCCTCTAAAGCCATTTGGGGAATCATCTCTAAAGTGGGCAAAGCATGGACCAATGGATAAAAGCTTTCAAACACTTTTTCTTGGCACTTTCAGGCTTAATTTTGCCTATATTGCAAGTGGCTAGTATCTAGTTCATAATAGAGAGAGCTTAGCTGCTTTATCAGTCCCTTCCTCCTCTTAGGAGATGCACATATATGCTCGTGGGGTCCACACCTTTATCTCCTGTTCTGGGTGCATACAAATTTAGTTCAAGGCATCACAAAGACCTTTTAAAGCTAGCCAATTCGCCGTGCGCTCCTCTAGTCGTCTTACATCCTTTGATTCATAGTTTGGGATGTGGGATTTTCTCCTTGGCTCAAAGTGTGGGTGTCTTATCCACTCTCTCCTTTTATCTCCTTTTCTTCACTAGTTCAAGGTATGAGCACATGTACCTACCCCAAGGTGTGGGCTACTATCCCTAACTCATGGTGTGGCCTTTTTCTTCTTCTTTATTTTTTCCCAAAGAACTTTGCCCTTTTTTTTATATTCCTTTCAAGCTTTGTCTTGGGTAAGTACTAAGAGAGTGACATCTTTCTTTTAAATAAATAAATAAATAAAAGCATAAACCAATTAGATTACTTGTCCTTCCACCCTACATCCACTAACACACTATTGGTTCACTAGAAAGATTGCTCAGTTTCGAACGAAAGGGTGTGGGGCGTTCTTGTTATATGCTAAATGATTCCATCGACGATCTCATTATGAAGCCTAGGTCTCTTGATCGAAGCGATAGACAAACAATCAAATTACGACCATCTTGCCATGAGCTTGGCCCTCATCAAGATTTCGAACAGATTGTCACCCCCACCGGCTTTATTGCCACGTGTCTAGTCTCTCGACTAAACTTTCGAACAAATTGTCAAAGATCCACCCTCCATTGGCCATATCACCACAAAGCACAATTTCTCATTGAGGGGCGAATAGATGACCATCCTGCACCAAACAACTATCTCCCCAAAAAGCCCAATTTTCTCCCAAGCGATGAATAGATAGTCGTATTCATCAAAGTTGATTATAAGCACTCATTGTTAATATTAATAAAGCACTCTTAACTTTAATCTTGTTATTCTTTCTATTTATATTGTTATTGTTGGACTGCGGTTGCTATTATGTAGTTAATTAAAAGTCATTTTATCTTGAAGGCAAAAAGAACTCAATAGAAGGATGAACCCTCCCATTCACAAATCACCTCATCATCTACAATCAATGGCTAGATAAATGGCCGTACTGTACTTACTTCGGTCTCTCAATTTATTTCGGCGCCTGAGGTTATAGGCATTGATTCAATTCTAGCCGCATTCGGCACTAGCATGCTCGGTGCAACACACATGACCGAATTTGAACCAAACACATCTTTTTCGTAGACCACCCATCCTATATATGAGAGACCTGTTGGCAGGAAATAACATGTGAAGTTCCCATACATCCACTGTATTGTAGGATATCAGGCTGATGCCAACGAATTTCTGTTTTTTTTTTTTTTTTTTTTTTATGCTAATAGTACAATAGAATATGAAATTGCGGAACGGATTAAATGAAAAATCCTAATAGATTTGTGGAAATCATACACTAAAATTGCCAATGACATGGACATGGGTCCAGAGACAGTACCTCAATTTTATTGTGTCGCAACCTTGAGGCCTGCGATTAGCTCAACTGGATTATATGCCCCACTGAAGAGATACCCAACTCCCAGGTGGGCCCACTATCAATAAGATGCCCATCCCGACCTCATTGACCTCGTTTCCACAAATACAGACACCGGGTTAGATGCACTGGAGTCGAACCACCCGAGTTTCTCCAAAAGCTTCTTGATCAGCTGGCCCACCACATATGAGAGGCCTGACGCCATCACCCCAACGCCAACATAGTACCACAAGGTTTTGATGTAGGTCTTTGGCGCCTTTCGGACATGGGCCTTCCCGATCGCAAGCAAAGCAATGCATAGAAGAGAAGCTGCAGCAACAGCTATGAGCTTGTACTCCTTGTTGTCACTCTTTTGGAATGAGAAGCCATAAATCGCAGGTGGAATTAGCCCAACTAGGATGTATGAAAAGACTGCAACAACCGCATGCCGCAAGAAATTTTCTCTCCACCCAAGTATTTCTTGGTACCGATCAAGATTTTGTCCGTTTTGATCATTGGCATTATGTTGTTCATTTTTCAGCTCCCTAAGCTGTAAGCATACGTAAATCGGGAATATGGAAGTCATCAGATTTTCTGAAAAGATGAACAAATTTGCAAAAGAACAGAAACTCCATGAAAGAAAAAAGGATCAAGATTACAAGTGTGTCATTGCACCAGATATCATGAAAATTTGAACCAAATTAAAATGACTAATCCTAAAATATCATGAAAATTTGTGATATTTGGTGCAACAAAATGCACCAAACAAATCCATTATGTGACTAAGGTCTTAAGATGCGCAATTCATATGTAATGATGCATTGCTACAACTACCCAGTTGGGAGGCAACAAACTAACCTAAGAGAGACATTTCTGCTAGGTAGATATGCAAATCTTAGCATGTGGCCTCATCCAAGCTATGCATCAGATGGGCCACATCATTTAGATGAGCTGGCCCAAAAATCAGGCCAGTCAAATAACAAGGTAGTGGGAGACGTACAAAAACCATATATGGTTTCTAAAAATAAAATATAAAATTATGGCAACAGTCCACAGTCAATGTTCATGTGTCGCCTGCCTGATGAGTGGACCAACCTGATTCTTGGACCAGGCAATCTACATGGTAGAACCGACCATAGATACTAGGTTAGCACGTGTTGCTGCACTTAGAGGTGCTTTTGGGCTTCACAAAGCTCAGAGAAACATAACATGCAGAAGTATCATCAGTCGCCTTTTCCATCATTGGAGCTCCCTATTATCAATGGTTAGGACTGGCAATGGCCAGAAAAATCCAAAATTTGACTAGGCATGCCCAGGCAGTTCAAAATTCTGGCCCTAATCAATTCCAGGCCTGACCATTGCCACCCCTATCCATGATTCTAGCAAATGATGCGAAAGTTATTTATGTAATTTCACTCATTGAAGAAGTATATGTCAAGGCAATCCAAGTAATAACAGCATTCACTGCAGAATAAATGTAAAATGATAAAACAAAAATGAAATAGAAACTGGATCTTTGATTGTATAAAGTAATAATCCTTAAAACCAACAGAAACCAACAAAACGACCGAAGTGATGGCCTGAAATTTCATGGTTGTACAGTCCCTTTTGGGTCTTAAGTTTGTACAAGTGGGACCAATGTTTAAGGATCCAAACTATTGATACCATGTACCCCATCATGTATGATCACATACTGAAAAACCCCCACATTGGAAGATCCTAGTTGTACAATATTGGGATTTTCTTGGTTGAAAGTGAACCATCGTTGTATTTTCTCTCTTAGTTGTACATTTGTTCTTTGAGGAATTTTTCTGAAGAGACATTCAATCCAATCCAATCTGTAGGATTCTTTGTTCTTAGCCCATCCAGAGCAGTGCTCACAAACAATATCAACTTTTTGGATCGCTAAAACAAGAAAGGAATCTTGACATCTATGAAGATAAAGCTCCAAACAGAGATAACTAATTAGTGCTTCAAAACCCAGACCGGATACATCCACCATAACAATCCAGGTCTAGAAGTCTATTTTGGGAAAGTAACCATTCAATGTTAGAACAATCAGGCCAATAGCTCCACTTGGGCCAGTCAGTTCATCAGTCCAACCATCTGGGTCAACTGGTCATAACTTTATTTTATTCTTTTTGATTAATTTACGGCATCGCATTAAAGTCATGGGTCATTCATTTGAACCAGTTTGGACATTGGAGTGACCCGCCCACAAAAACAAGACAAGATCCGGTCCAGTCTTAAAACATTGTGCAGAATAATTGAAAGAGAATGATACTGACATAGAAAGCTACTCACATTATGAGAAATTACGAATAGTCCGCCGATCAGATTTGCCAGTCCCAAAGCAACAATATTCACTGCAAAGGAATAACAAAAATTACAGTATATGATCTTTCTACAAGAAAGAAAGAACAAACTTCAGTTTTCTAAACAATATAAACGCAAGGGAACCTAATGACCACATCAATATCAATTAAAGAAAAAGCTTAGATGGCATCTCTGGGTACTAGTGACTAGAATGACCTAATTTTTACTAAAATCACTCTGGTTCATGTGCCATAGAACATCAAAGCATAAGATTGTGGGCTGAAGTACCGAGTTCCTACCATAGTCCTAAAACTCATTGATTCGACTCAAAACTCATCTAAGTCAACTCAACTCGGAGATATTTCAAGCTCAGTCTATGGGAAACTCGGAACTGAGCCTGACTCGCCTCGGTCGACTCAACACGACCTGATGGACTCCAAAATATGTTGGAAGCAAGATTCATACCCCTAACCTCAACTAAGAAAGCAACAACCTTAAGGAATGAAGTATCAGCAATGTTGTTGCTTTGATTTAGGATTTATATTTACCAGTGTTTTAAATAGCAGTAGCGTGTTGCGTAGCGTTCAACCCTCTGTGGTGTGTAGCGTAAGCTACATGATACTTCTATTTTTTTTAATTTAAAAATAAAAAATATGATAATTAGTAAGAAAAATATAAAATGCCTGACAAATGATTGATTTTTTCAAGCATGTTCAAGCAAGTTATTAATTATTATTTATCAAAAGCTAATCCACATATATAAAGTTATAAAAAAAAAATAATAAATAATCAAACAATTATTGCATCGACGACTTTCTAAGCAAACCAATTTAATTAATAATGTCTAATTGAACCACAAGTCACAACTCACAAGTATGAAAAGAAATAAAAATCCCAGAGGTTAAGAGGGGTTTTCGAAACCCTTTTTCTTTTTAGTTTTAAAGGTTTTTTAGTGTGTGAATTTCACACCAACTTTAACAAAGGATCACCACCATTTTAAGTGAAAGTAAACATAGAAAGGTTTGGTTTTGACTTTTCATTTTCAGTTTTTATTTTTTATTTTTTATTTTTATGTTGTGACTTTTAAACCATTTTTAAAAAACAATAATTAAAAAAACAAAAAAAATACATTTTTTGAGAGATAATAAAAAAATACATTGTAGTGTATGCTACAAACACTACACACTAAGTAGTTGTAGCGTATGCTACGACCCCTGTAGTACGCTACAAGGGATTTACGATACGTAGCGTACACTAGTTGAAACACTGATATTTACCTATATGAGATTCTATGTTAAATATCCATTGACAATCCTAATATTTTCAATTTATAATAATTAAATATCGAGTCTTCAAGTCAAATCGAGCGAGATGAACATCAAGTTGAGTCGAGTTTCATGGTTTCTGAACTATGGTTCCCATAAGGTTAGATGAAGATCGAGATTACATATTCAGCATCATTGTTATCTGTCATTAGCATAGTTCAAATTAAATCCGACATGTTTCTTGAATTTTACATCTATTAATCTGAACCCTTGGACTAAAACCTAATGGTTGGAGCATTTCCACCAACATAACTTTTCTCATCTCAAGTACTACTTGAAACAAACTAAATATTAGTTTGGGGACAGAGAAGGAAAAACAACATCCTAGCAAATTGGGGTTTCAGTTTTCACAAAAGAAATTCATGGACATTCAACCACAAGTTGATTTTGCAGCTACTTAAAACACTTCCTAATATATACAAATCAATGTAGATCCCACTGTCATAATATACTAAATTTCCTGAGACACTTACATGTGGAAGCCTCAGAGCCAGCTGCAGATGAAACCACACCAAGGCTTGTGATTGACTCAATTAAACCACCATACACAATGCTTTTTAGGATATCCCATTCACGAGCTCTAGCTCCATCAAACTTCTGTTGACCAATGTCTATTTTGATCTCCCTTTCTTGAGAGACTCCTGGTGCTGCTGGAGAAGGAACAGTTTGATTGCTCTGAGATGACAACAGTCCCACTGGTGTAATGGCGCCCACTACGAAAGGGAGTATCATATCATCCTCTGCAACATGATGGCATGAATCAAACAATCTAGTAAGTCTAAAGTTAAACCTTAAGCAGTAGAAAACTACTTGTTTTATGCAGTAGAAAAAATAAAAAGGGAGAATGGTATCAAAGTTCTTTGATACAATTTTAATATGTCATCTTACGAATGGCAAAATCATGAACAATGGACTTCAGGAAAGCCCGTTCATACCAAGATCAGTCATTTTAGCTGCAGCCTCCAGTTTTGAAATGTCAATCTGAACTCCTTTAGGTGATGAAACTCCTGGAATTGATGGAATGAAAGCATTATTCCCCTCTTGTTGAGGTTCTGACAATGCATCCTTTGGATGCATTCCAGTGCCATTTTGATCTTTTGCAACCACGAAAGTTTCTGACACTGACGAAGTAAATGTGCTGCAATTGTTTAGCGTAATTTTGTCTAAGTAATGAGGTGGATTCACGGTTTCTTCTCCCATATCTTCTTTCACAGGCCGCAGATTAATGTCTCCTGCATCACCATGCCAAAAAAAAAAAAAAAGGTGGAACACATAGCTGTGATGTATCATCTACAATATACACTGGATGTAGGCAAAAATCAAAGGGGCGCACTCCAGTGGTACTGGGCTCATGGTGGTACCAGGAAGATGTGGGACCCAGTGATGTATTCACAGAATCAACCTGTCCATAAGATGCAATTGCCTCCCAAAAAAAAAAACCCCCAAAGCCCAAAAAATCAGCCTCATCCAAAATTCAAATTAGCCATAGAACAGGGAATATGTTGAGAGGGAACACCCACTGTTGATTAGCATGGGAGCCCACCATGTTGTGTATATATAATCAAGGCAATTCAAACCCTTCATCCAGCCAAGATAAAGGGTTAGGCGAAGAATCAGGCTACTCTGCAAATTCATGAGGGCTCCTGTGAAGGGTCAGCGTCAGCCCGTTCCCTTTGTTGTGTACCACCTTAACTTTTGGATTGGGCTGATTTTCGGCTACAAGGGTTTTTCAGGTGATGCATCTGATAGATTGGTTGGATGGTGTTAATACCAGTGTTTCAAATAGCGCTTGTAACCTAGTAGTAGTGTAGCATAGCTAAATAGCGTAAATCCACTATAGCGTATCCTACAGGGATCGTAGCATATGCTACAAAAAAAATTTCCTTTTTTTTTTCTTTTTTTAATAGCTTTGTTTGTTAAAAATGGTGTAAAACTCATATCACATCATGAAAAACTTAAAATGTAAAGCTAAAATCAAACCCTTTTTTTTTCTTTTTTTACTTTCACTGAAAATGGTGATGATCCTTTGTTAAAGTTGGTGTAAAACTCATACATCAAAAAACCTTTAGAACTAAACTTGAAAGAAAAGGGTTTTGAATGTATTGATGGCATGTGTATTGTACTTAATACTCTTTAAGTCTTAACCTGTGGGATTTTTATTTCTTTTTCATACCGGTGAGTTGTGACTTAGTTTCAATTAGATTATTCATTAAAGTGGCTTGCTTAGAAAGTTGTTGATGTTATAATTATTTGATTTGGTTTATAATTTTATATATCTAGATTGGCTTTTGATAAGTGATAATTAATAACCTTCTGGAACATGCTTATACTTGAAAAATGACTCATCTTTTAGGCATTTTGCAAACATGCTTATACTTGAAAAATAAATAATCTTTTAGGCATTTTTATATTTTTTGCTTTTTTTCTTAATATTTATTGTGTTTTCCCTATTTTTAAATTAAAAAATAGAAGTATCGTGTAGCTCATGCTACACCCTACGCTATTTACACTACACGCTATAGAGGGCTGAACTCTACGCAACACGCTGCCGCTATTTAAAACACTCGTTAATACATCACTTGGGCCCCACATCTGCCTAGTACCACCATAAACTTACGGTGGTGCCGGTACCACTAGAGCACACCTCAAAATCAAATGACTTATCTCATTGACTGAGTCACGCTTCAGGTTCTCCCATGTCTAGTAATACAAAAGATACAGGGAATGATCACATGCATGGTAACAAATTACAATAAACCCATGAATGCTAAAGAATCTTAAACAACAAGATTTACACCAATACCAGTTTATGAATAATACATCGAATTTGAGGAACAGTTTCAGAGAGAGAAGTTTGAATGCATTCAATGCCAAAATTAGATTGAGATATCATCTGGATATGGAGTTAAGCAAATGAACGTTTGCGGAATTGGAGGAGTCTGTTCATGTGGGACCAGAGCTCCATGACCAAAACCATTGAACGGATTGGATACAGTGGATGGTGGATTCCTCCAAAATCACCCCGATTGGAAGACCCCAACCCTTTCATTGGCAGACTAGTCCCTGTACAATGTTGACAGTTGCTGCATGTTCTCCTTAACCATTTATTTCAACCATTTATTTAAAGCCATTAATAAGAGGGTGGCGATCTTCCAACCCAGAATAACTTTGAGGCACCACCTTTCCAGGGTGGGCCGCAGCAAATCAACAGTATGCATCAATGAACGATGGTCCCGCATGCACAGAATCCTGCACATCTGCAAATTGTATATTTGCTGATGAACAGGACCCTGTAATTCTTCAAGAAATGAACTGTTAGATGAAATGAGACAGGAGCCACTCCACATTCCTCTGACAACTCAAGAAGCAAATTTCCCAGTTGCACTCTCAAGTTTCCATGGCCTTTTTATTGTGCTTCTATACTTGAACTAGAACATGCCATTTATTTCTTCATCTTCCAAGAAAACCACAATGGTTCATGGAAAGATGAAAACAAAAGGTCCCAATGGAAACCTTTCACTCCATTGTTTGATTATCTTGTCCCATACCTGCAATGTTTGTTTTAGGCGCACCCTTCACATTTTCTTCATTGTCAGATTCAATTTCTCCATTCAGTGAAGCACCGGGTTTCGGCGAAACTGGAATACTTTTCTCATCTTCCAAAGGTTTCAGTTCTGGATTGTCCACTTGTTCCTTATTGTTGAAACTAATAACTTCAGCTAGCCCAACTCTTGGAATTAATGCATCATCGTCATTTATCTCATGTGATAATGATCCCTCTAAATGTCGTGATGGCCCCATCAAGTTAGGATGATCACCTTCAACATGTTGCACCATACTATTCACTGCATCAATGAATAAAGACAACAGAACTTGGTCAGTAAGTGCATCTTCAAAAGAGTTGTGCATGAGGAAAAGAAATGCTATGACTAGAGACATCTGATTAACAGAATATTCATATTTGCTCTCTCTGACAGTTGTGATGCATTCATGACATTGTGTTGCAAACAATACGTTTCCAATTTCATATTGGTATAGGTAAGAGGTCATCTGTTTGGTGCACCATGCACTGCTGTTTCTGAGAGCTCCCCCCCACCACCACACATACACATTTTTTGCAAACCATTGTGCAAAACACAACACACTTTTTGCAGACCATTGTGCAAAAATCAAACCATAAGACGATCCTAACAAACCAATCAATAGAATATGCAAAATGAGCAGTCAAGGTCATGAAAGAAAAAAATGCGTCCAATTATTATTGGCTTGGGGTGCTTTCTGAAATTCATGACCAGAAAGTTTCAAGTTGGACTTGAGACATTTGCAATGTTGAGGCAGGGAAGAAACAGCAGAAAATCAAATTCCACATAATGTGGTTCCAGAAACCCCAGCTGTCCCAAGCACACAGCGGGGAGGACAAGCATCTATCTGCCAAGGTTGCCCCACTGCCAATTTGGAGAACATCCAACCACACCCTTGATTACATGTAACGCAGCATAACCACTTGCAGGCAAGACTATGAAATATTTTACACCATATACAGGGGCTTTGGGTTCATCCTAATAGTCATGTTTTGCATGATATTCTTGTCCTTTACCTGCACCATTCATTTTAATTGGACCATCCAGTTTCACTCCATTGTCAATTTGGGTTTCTCCAAGTGGCAAGGATTCCTGACTTGACAGCGCAAGAATAACATCTTTATCTCGCAAGGCTTTTTTGATTTCACCTTCTACACTTTGTTGAATATTAGCATTAGATTTATCAAGCATCAGACCTCCCTGTATTAGTGGAAGAATCTCACTTTCCTGAACAGTTAGAGTTCCATTTGAATGTTGTGATGGGCCCAATGGTTGAATATTGTCTTCTTGAAAATGTTGCACCACATCATTCCCTACATCAACATATTAAGCAAAAATGTCAAGTTATTGCCGTCATGCTCAGATGGACTGTTCAATGTTACAGTGGCAACGGAAAAATCAGAGTTGGAGAGTAGGCTAGTTTCTTACCAAGAATCATGATAAATGTAAGAAGAATGCAGCAATTTCATAGATTATTATACAGATACCTTTATAACCATTTAATGTCCAATGATGGTCTCAACAATTTTTTTAACAGTACAGCCAAAATTTGCCCATGCCTATGAAAAGCTAAAAATAACAAAATAAATAACAAAGATGAGGACAAATTGCCAAATAGGAACCTTCTCCTGCAATAAACACTTCCCCTTTTTTCTTTTTTCTTTTTTCTTTTTTCTTTTTCTTTTTCTTTTTCTTTTTCTTTTTCCTTTTTGGTAGAGGAAAGCATGTGTTGTAGTCCCTTGATATACATTGATACGCCATCCTCTAACAGTAAGAGCTTTTAGAGAAAGTGGTTGTTTGACATGGTATCAGAGTGGAAGGTCCTGTGTTCGAATCCCGGAAGTAGCAAATATGCCACTGGTAATATATTCTCCCACGGGGGGCCGTTTATGGTGTGAGTTGTGATTATTCTCCACCTGGGTGTGAGCTATGAGTGTCCCTCCACACTTGCCCAATATGTTCCCGTGCGGAGTTCCACCCCGCACGTGCGGGGGAGTGTTGAAGTCCCTTGATATACATTGATACGCCATCCTCTAACAGTTCGAGCTTTTAGAGAAAGTGGTTGTTTGACAGCATGAAAGAATACAATCTGGGGGTTGGGGAGGGGGGTGGGTTGCAAGTGGAGATATTTAATTATGGTAACAATGACCATAATAACCACCATAATGTCTCAAGTAGTTTATCTTGGTTTCTACTTATTTAGTAGGTAAGTTTGTTTGGTAAACAACATACTTATCAATCAAAAAGTAGAAAAGTATGTTTGGTTTCCAACATCACATAAGTAATTTTTAAATGTCTTCCATTTATCTTTCTTTCTCTCCTCTTCCAATGTTTTTTTTAAATTATTTCCAATTTTTACTTATTCATGTGATATGCACCTTTAATATCCACCGTCCATCATGTGGGGCCAACCTTTGATTTGTACCGTTCATTATGTTGGCCCACCTTGACTCAATCTTCAATATGAACCGTCCATCGTGTGGTTTAATGTGGGCCATCCATTATGTGGGGCCCACCTCCAATGTCCAATACACATCATGTAGACCCACCTTTGATGTGGACCGTCCATTATGTGGGTCCCACCTTGAGGTGGGCCATCCATCATACAAGCCCACAATCAATGTTAATTGTCCATCATGTGGGGCTCACCTTTAATGTCCACTGCCCATCATGTGGAGCCCACCTTTGTTGTGGACCATCCAGTGTGTCAGCCCCACCTTCGATGTGGGCCATCCATCATTTGGGGCCACCTTTGACATAGACCATCCATCACATGGAGAGATGGGGGGGGGGAGAGAGAGAGAGAGAGAGAGAGAGAGAGTAAAAAGTAAAAAGTAAAAAAGCAAAACTGTGTTTGTAGTTGAAGCTTCATACTGTCCTTTTGATCGTTTGCGGTTTTTTCTTTGAAGTTGAAGCTTCATAATCCGCGAGAAAATTTTATTATTGTAGAAGAAAGATTATGATCAATATACTGAGAAAACTGTGTTTGTAGATTCTTGTATGTACATCCTTAAGGAAAAAAAAAAAAGAAGAAGTCATGTTCAAGTTTGTAAGCATTAGAGGAAGGATATGCAACCATACTTCAAGCCCATAGATGCAAGGCGCCCAAATGAGTTGAATGAATTAAAAATGACATGCAAGTAAATTACCTGGCTCGTTTCTTGTCTTTTTGATCTTAAGCAATTCAGAAATAGAGGAGATCAAATTGAAGTTCTTAGAATGTGTTTGCTGCGGACTGTTCAAGTTTTCACCCTTGTCACCTCTTCCAAAAATCCGGAATAACTTAAAACCACTAGCTGTTGAGAGAAACAGGAATAACTAATCAATAAAAGAATATCAATGAAGCATGTAAAATGACAAAATTGACGATACTCCATGCATAGACCATGTGGGTCCAATTTATGTATGTTTCTCCGAAACTTAACAAACAATAAGATACATGATTGATACAAAAGGATTCGACAACAAGTAGAATTCCACAATCTCTTGTTGGTGGTTTGTCAGGTAAAGAAATGGTAGCACGATCTCATGAGAATCAGCAAATCAGACATGATAAAATTCACTTTTACAGGCCAGTGAAGGGAACAAAAACCTTATCATGTGGCATTGATTTGACAGCAAGTTACAGTGCCTCATAAGTCATGCATCTTCCAGCTTGCTAGATGAGTGGCCTTTTAAACAAGTTGTCATGGGATTCATGCAGCAGATTATAAACTGAAAGAAGACGAACAAGTGTTTCTGTTCATTGTATTGAAGATGAAATGTTTGATGCTACCTATCCAATGGATATAGTGCAGTAATGAATGACTTCTCCAAACTCTTACAGTTGTGAATCATATTCAACTTCACATCTTTTTGTCATTGTGATGGGGTCTTTATTTGTCATCTATGCTATCATTGGAGGTCACAGAAGATGCTCAATGAAAGAGGTCTCTCATATTCCCTAGAAGAAGGGATTTTCTTTTTTTAGATGCCTCCATATACAGCACAAAACCAGAATATTGCATCTTATAGTTATAACTAACCTGCAAAAGATTTCTAGATTCAAGACCTCCAAACCAACCCTGGGCTCCACACTCATGAAATTGGGAACAAGTATTGCAATTACATCATACTTGATGTTTCATGAGCAGATAAAACTTTATAAGATCTCTGTGCATATTTCTTGGGAAGATGTTACATTAGAAGTCATTTCCTGCCACATAAATCCCCTAACAGATGGATACTTTGTTCTAGGGATACAACTTGCGTTTGGGTCAAAACAGAACCCAGTTGACCTAACCCAAGTTCAGGTTGGGTTGGGTTGAGTTGTCAAGGTCCTTGGGTTGGGTTCGGGTTGGAAAACGCCGTCTCGATTTGAATTTAGGTTGGGTTCGAGTTGAACAAATCCGGTCAGGTTAGGTTGAGTTGGGAATAATCACTTGGTATTTCAATCGGGTTGAGGTCTAGATGGGTTGGGTTGGGTTGGGTTGGGCCCAGCATAGTGGACTTTGGGTTGGGTTTAGATTGGGCACCTCAGGTTCGAATTCAACTCTAGTTGAGTTGCAGGTTGGGTCCTCTTGAGGTCAGGTTGGGCTCGAGTTGACCCTCAACCCGACCCAACCCACCCAAGGGTTCAAGCTGAGCAAATTCTGGTCGGGTTAGGCAGGGTTGAGAATAATCACATGTATTTGGGTCGGACTGAGGTCGGGACAGATCAGGTTGGGTTGAGTTTAGAGGAAATTGGGTTGGATTCAGGTTGGGCACCTCAGGTTGGAATTTGGGTCTGATCGGATTGCAGGATGGGTCCTCTTGAGGTTGGGTTGGACTTGGGTTGACCCTCGACCCAACCCAACCAACAATTTGCACCCCTACTTCTCACCATGTCTACAAGTAGCTGAAGTCTGCAATTTGTGGGCAAATTTCTGCCCAAAGATGTTACATATTGAAATGTAAGGAGACCAGTAAAGGACATGGAATTTCAAGCATTCTTTTAGTCTGATAGAGCATAGGGCTGACAATGGGTCAGGCTGGCCCACGGGCAGCTGGCCCAAGCCTCTTCTTAGATGGGTTCAAGCCCCATTTGGCGGGACGCGCATTAGACCTGATCCAAGTGGCAAGACCCATTGAGTAAATGGGTTTGGGTCAGGCTAACCCCAAGCCAACCTGACCCGGCCTGCTCATAAGAAGCTTATAAATAGTAATAGACCTATTAAAAACTAATGGGACTGAGAATTAGACCCACTAAGTAACATTTTGATGTAAGTGGGGCTTTGACCTAAGAATTTGTTTCAAGTTGGGTCACGGGCTTAAATTGATCTGTTTAGCAGATTGGTTGGGCTCGCGTTGTGGTTCATGGCTTGTGGGTCGGGCTTGGCTTTGAATTCTTTGCCCGTTTATAAAGGGGTTGGAGTTTGGTTAATTTCTTGGCCACTTTAATAAACAATTCAGGCCCAGGTTGAACCCAACCAGAACGAATCCAATCTGTTGCCGCCATAGTTGAGAATCTCTATGTATACACTGTACTTGTGTGCATACATACACGTGATCAACCGATACACTAGTATGATGTAATTCCAAGCCAACAACAAACCCGGATCGACCCTAAGTATTAGAAATTCGGATCTAACACCAATGTCAATCCTGCCCTTTGTGGAAGCACACTCAACGAAGATAGAACAATCAAAATAACCAGAATAATCAAAACAATAAAGCAGGCAAACACGGAACACACCGATTATACATGGAAAGCCCTTGCAGGGAAAAACCACGGCACAAAGTGATAGGGATTGACGCAGGACAACTAACCACTTGCTCTAAAAGCTCGAATTGATAGAGTGTGGCAAACCAATCCCTTTATCTCATAGCCCAGGTCAAGCCCTCGGCCAAACTCCCCTCATGGGCCCCACTTCAAATGGGTCCTGCCACACACGAGCCACTTGCCTTATAAGGGCCGCCCACCATGAGTGCGCCCCCGCTTCACACAGGCCACCCCACTCAAGCCCGGTATGAAAATACCCCTGCATTAATCACCCCCGGTGAATAGTCTCGAACACAAGGTCTCCCGCTCTGATACCACTTTTGATGCAGAACAACTAACCACTTACTCTAAAAGCTCGAACTGATAGAGCATGGTGAATCAATCGCTTTATCTCATAGCCTAGGTCAGGCCCTCGGCCAAACCCCCCTCGTGGGCCCCACTTCATATGGGTCCCGCCTCACACGGACCGCCCACCGAGTGTGTGCCCCCCGCTTCACACCGGCCACCCCACTCGAGCCCGGTGTGAAAACGCCCCTGCATTAGAGATCTCTACTATAATAAAAAATAAAAAATAAAAACATTAGAGCTTACACCACTCACCTTCTTCAATTACAGGATCACCCGATCTTCCCTTGTGATGCGCACCTAAGAAAACCCTAGCCCCTTGAGAAAATCCCTTCCCAAACCCTACAAGTATAGAAAACCTTCTCACCTCGCAAAACCCTTGCCCTTAGAGAGAAAACGCTCGTATTATCTAACCCTAATCGAAATTAGGCTTAAATACCCTGACTTACGCAAAACCGCATAACATCATCGATCGGACCGACTTAGACCGACAAAACCCTCTCGTACCTACTTCTTGCTCCATCCGAAAGAACCTGCCACACTATCGGTCGGACCCACACCCTGTCGGTCGGACCGACAGCGGCAGAATCCAAGGCATCTACACAACACTAGCGTTAACACACATGTAAAAGGATTCTCTAGATCTTACGAAGAGACCATGTTATTGTAGTCTTCTGTACAGTAGGGAGTGTTGGACTCAATCTAATAGAACCAATGATTTAATGAACAACGTGATCTAGAAGGTATTATGGCTGATTGAGCATTACCACTAAGATATCTAGAATTTGCTAGCAACCAACATCATTCATTTACTAAATTGTGAGAAAAATGAAAATAAGAGATGTCATTGGACAATAGTCATACAGACATGCTAAAATGATGTCAGCCAAATTCTCCTCATGGAAATCTACAGTTGCATGAAGCATGAAGTGAAGCAGTAACAAATTCAGGTGTGGAAGCAGGGAAGTGTCTCTAATTTGAAAATGTTTTCTAAGTATAAATACTAAATAGGTAGGAAAAAGGAGCAGAAGTGCAAGTCTGAAGTGTGATTCAAAGTTAAGTGCAAATCTGTAAATTTTTCCGCAAAGTCATTGTCTTCTACTGAAGTTGCAGTTCTCTTTATTTAGCAAGACAATGGTCCTGAAAGATCATAGGATTTCGATATGAACTAGTTGACTTAAAGTAAATGTATGTGATGTTCGTATATGAGTACATGTATATCACTTTAAGGTACTATATCATATCAGCATGTAGCACTATCGCGAACAATCATTTCTCACTCTAATCAAATACACCATTGGATATGCAAGAAGAATTAAAATATCAAATTGGAATATTCGAGCAGTAATGCACTATTCAATCATAATAATATCAAAATTTACCGCAAGAAGATATCTATCACCAGTCAAAAAAGACCATACTTCTAGGAGTGAAGGACAAAAGGCTACATAATACCATAAGATAAAATCATAAATACAAATAGTAGCCACACATATTTAAGACAAAGTCATACCTGTTGGAATGAAAAGGCTGAAACATGCTAAACATCTGAAGACATCAGGCCCCCTGTCAGTGCTAGCATTCAGATCAGGTTGCAGTACTGGTTCAATTTTTTCACGCTTTGACTCGAACTGGACATCTTGACCCCTCCGTTTTCTTTTACGTAAAATAACCCTCTTAGTAATACATGAGTTACAATTAGGACAGTATAAATCATGTGTATCCTGCTCTTCTAACACCCTCTCAACATCCATTTCTATTACTGGTTTACCACCATGCACTGGCCTACCATGTGAACTTGCTCCTATTACATTCTCAACAGGCTCAAATCTGGTGGTTACATTTTCACCATACACTTCAGAGTAAATAAATTTTGACTCCAACTGGCTTTCAGCCTTCATATTCATTGGATTTTTGTGGTTATCTAAATTTGGAAGACCATCTAGATTTTCAAATTTCTTTTTTGCAAAATCAGCTTCATCAGTTTCTGGGTTTTCCTCACGAGCGTACATGCCGTTGGTCTTGAATTTCATTGCCACACTCTTATCAGTGGATTCAATGGCCCCAGTGAAATTTGCCGTTTCTAAGTACCTAATATTAAAACCTAATTGGTTTTCAGCCCTCATATCCACTGGACTTCCATTGTTCTCTTCATTGGAAAGACAATTTATCTTTGTTTCAAGATCTGCTTCACCGTTCCCTTGGTTTTTCTCACCAGCAGAAAAACCAACAGTGCTGAATTTTATCCCCCCATTTTCATCAGTAGATGTAATACCTGCAAGCACATAACCATTTTGTCACTTGCATCTCTCATGTTAAGTGAACTGAAAGAAAGAAACGTGGGAGTATTTCCATGCCAGAAGTGATTCATTATTAAAGGAAAATGAGAGATATCTATTCCACTGAATAGCTTTGCTTGGCATTGGAACTGTTAGTGAGAAATACAACATGATAGTTTCTACTTGATGAAGATAGCAAATTCCATTTTCATATTATGATACAATATGAGAGAGAGAGAGAGAGAGAGAGAGAGAGAGAGAGAGAGAGATCAGCATGAAAGATTACACATGTATTAATAGACATCTGTAGAGAATGTTGATCAATTAGTTGGATCATTTGATCTGTAATAACTGTTTAGTTTTTACTGCTATCTTCTACTTTGGAAAATTCGATAGCAACTGACCTTGTTGACTTTGTGAACCAAAACATGATCCCTGCTGAGATAATGTTTTGGCATTCACCGACCCTCCAAAATACTCTTCATGATTGTGAGCATGATCTATGCCAGGACTTCCCATTCGGTAGGTCCATGTGCAGTGGCAACACTTCCATATTCCTTCAGTCACAGAAATCCAAAAGTAATTTTACGTTCGCCAAATACCAAAATGGGAGAGAGAACTCATTACATCAGAAAATACCAGAAACCATTCACCAAATAAATACCTAAAAGGACATCATCTCCAATAAAAAAAAAATGCCAAGGAAATAATAAAGAAAGATGATGTCATGCATGATTGACTAGATAAAATAAATAAAATAAAATAAATAAAAAAACTGACAACCAATAGGCCAAACTTGATCTTGCTCTGGAATTAAATACAAGGAAACCTACTTGCAAAGCTCATCTACAAATGCTAAACACAAGCACCCTATGGCACATGCGCATGATATATAGGCCTTACATCAGTGGGACTCATGGTTTATGTGCCCCAGTGTAAAAATAAGCCAGTGAACTCATCAAGTGGGCAACACATGTATGTCAAAAGCGCGCCACTAGTCATCCCTTTTTAACCATCAATATCTTCATACATATATGGCCCATCAGAAAAGGGTGTATCAGAATGAGTTTTGGGCCTGGGCAGATTCACTATTCTGCCTGCCTAATTAACAACCAAAATCTCATACACCCACACTAGCATGTGTGCAACACTTGTGTTTTAGAATTTGCAGGTGAGGGCTTGCAGGTGGAATTGCTCATTAAATAGTGATTCATAATGCTGGACTACAGAGAAGTTACTAAAGAGATTATGCGGGGTATATAGTACCAATGAAAAGGAATAATGAGAGTTACCGAAACAATTTTAATCGGATCAGCCCTTAAAAAACCATGCACTCAAAATTTCAATTATTTGGAAGACAATGCTTAATTAGTTAATTGGCCATTCCTTCTTAGTGCTGTGCACGCAACACTTCCTCCTGAACTGGACTGATGAATGGTCTAGATCCATGTCTCTTGCTGAAGCGGAATAACAGAAATGCATCTCCCCGTCATTCATCCACAAAGCTAGGGATAATAAGGGGGCGTTTGGATCATAAGTTACTTTACAAAAGCTACTTTTTTTTTTACACACAATCACTCACACCACAATAAGTACTCGAACCCATGACCTCTGTGTTGAAACTCTTGTGAGTCCACCACCAAGCCATGAGTAGAGACCCCAAAACTTTACATAAGCTACTATAGCTTATCTTGGTCTCACTAATAGTTCCTTCTGCTTTTCTGGGTTTGTTTTCTTTCGCTTCGGCGTTTTTAATTAAGAATCGTTACGTCTCAAAAAAAAAAAAAAAAAAAGCTTATCTTGGTTTCCACTTATTCAGTAGATAAGTATGTTTGGTAAACAACATACTTATCAGCCAAAAAGTAGAAAAGCATGTCTGGTTTCTAACATTACATAAGTACTTCTCCCTCAAGTTTGTTCGGTCCACCCTTAATATCCACCATCCATCATGGGGCCCAACCTTTGATGTGGACTGTTCATTATGTTGGGCCCACCTTGGCCATGTCTTCAATGTGAACCATCCATCGTGTGGGGCCCATCTTCAACATGGACCATCCACCTTGCGAGGTCCACCTTTGATGTGGGCTATCCATCATGTGGGGCCCACTTTGGATGTGGGTTGTCCATCTAGCGGGCCCACCTTTAATGAGGACCACCCAACTTCAAAGTGGATCGTCCATCAAGCGGGGCCCGCCTTGGATGTGGCTCATTCATCATTAGGGGCTATTAAAACTGCCAATTTCCAAACTCAAGCGGGGAGAAATTCGCTAGTGTTCATTTACATTTCTCATTTAGTGATTCAGGAAATTCATAAGCATTCACAAACAACATGCACAAGAATGCAATAAACAAGGCGCAAAGAGGAAATTTTATTCCAGAAATTCCAAGTTTTGTACATTCTATGCCATGATCTTGCACAAACCCTTAATTACATCAAATGACCGATAACCCTTGATTAAAAAGCAAAAGACTATGTCTACAGAGGACTATGTCTTTCAATGAACAGACCGCTTGGACCGCATCGAGCTAATCGTATAGAGCGTGCCATCTATGTGAATCTGGTATCTATGACCCATTGATCTGGTTCCAGGTAAGATGATTGCTTAGCCTATGATCGTGTAATGCAACTTTGGGTCCCGTCTCTAGGATGGGTAACCTTGGGAAGACTAGCTACGACTCTGGGCGTCTCATGTCATGTCTGCGGATGCCATTTCGAATGGGTACGGCATCACGTGACTCTGAATGGTGAAAGTCTCTTAGTGTTGACATGATTTCTCGCAAGGGTGAGTACATTTGATTTCACCTGTATAGTTTGACGTAGGGTAGCCCCGCTATGATCTCGACGTTGCCTGATATTTGAGTTTCGCATCTTAGCCATAACCACAATAAGTGTTCAAATATGAAGATTCTGATTACAAGCTTGCGGTTATATTGGAATTACAGGCCCTTCTCAATACTTAAGGAAGGCAAATGAATCTATATTATTGCGCTACAGGCAACTCAAGGGTACCGTACTGAGTAATTCGTTAGTAATTCCAGTCTTTGGGACCTCTGTTGTTGCTAATGGAGGCCCCAGGGGTCTGTATGCACCTAGGAATGTCTGGAAAGGTCACTGAAGTAGGGAAAAAAGCCCTTACACATGACAACAGGAGCTCAGTTGCATCAGCTAGAACCCGGTGGAATGGCTGACACGCCAAACGTGCCGACAGCGTTTGTTGACCCGCTAGCTGCCTTAGTCGTCCATTCCTTCTTGTTTTCTGACTTTTAGAACTCCCCATATACCGGTTATTGCCCGAAGGAAATTCCAACACGTCGGAGTTAAGTTTCACCTGCCGGTGGTCAGGGTGTCGAGCTCCAGTTGCCGGAATTTGGGATTCCAATGAAGGAACAAGGATTCCGGCAAAGGTCCAAACTTCCGTTGAGGTTTTCCGGCGATGATTCATTCTCCTTCAGACAACAAGTAATACCCAGAGGTCCTGCTACTGCTTTCTCTCTTCTAACTGGTGAGTAATGGATTGGGCTATTTATAGCTGAGAACTCCAGATTGAGTGATGCGGACATCAAGCCCTTTAGGGTTTATCAGCGTAGGAGGCGAGTGACACCTATATCTTTATGGCTCGATGATGACGGGCCTGGATTGTTCGTGATGACTTGAGGAGCATTGAAGACCTTACACATGTAGTCGGAGACATTTGAGAAGACCCCACCTTGGGAAGACGTGTAAGTTGCTTGGAGGAGATGATCGGACCGTTGGATCGCGATGATGATGTGATCGTTGGTTCGTCATGGCCCACTTTCACCACACCATCATCGGAGCCCATCGAACATCTTAGATTTGAGTTTATTTTATGCATTTTTACTTATTTGAGTTTTGGGTTAGCGTGCGCACTTTTTTTCATGCAAATGTCTTTTTTTTTTTTGAAATTTTGTTAGTAGGGTATTTTGGTAATTATGCTAATTCCAAATTTTATAAGGGCATTGCCCTAAACCTTTTTCATTAGTTGATTATTATTGAATGAAAGCCTCTTTGGTTGCCTCATTCCTCTCTCTCTCTCTCTCTCTCTATGGATCTTTCTCTTCTTCTCCAATCTTCTTCTTCTTCCTTCTTCTTTTATCCTTCCAACATTCTTCTAAGGTAAGTTCATTCCTCCCTCTTTCTCTACTTCCATTATCTCACAATCTTCGAACCCTAAATCTGAGAATTGATCCAAACCCTAGTTTCTCAAATTTTCAAATCCCTAATCCGAGAAAATCCTTTGATCTCTCAGACTAGTGATTCCCATTGAGCGATTGGGTTATGACCATGCAAGATTGGGAGGTTCCATCCCTCACCAGATCCAATTCATACAATACTTGAACTTCATACTTCGTGGTTGTGATGATGGCCCGCACTGTTGCATGTCTCTTTTATGATTCTCTTAGTTTATGATGGTAGATATGAATTTTAGACTATTTTTGCTGTTTATTTCCATTGGAGTATATGTGTTCATGAGCATGCATCATAATTAGGACATCCAATGATGCGGACATCAAGCCCTTTAGGGTTTTATCAGCGTAGGAGGCGAGTGACACCTATATCTTTATGGCTCAATGATGACGGGCCTGGATCGTTCGTGACAACTCGAGGAGCATTGAAGACCTTACACATGTAGTCCGAGACATTTGAGAAGACCCCACCTTGGGAAGACAAATGTAAGTTACTTGGAGGAGATGATCAGACCGTTGGATCATGATGATGATGTGATCGTTGGTTCGTCGTAGCCCACTTTCATCACACCATCATCGGAGCCCATCGGACATCTTAAATTTGAGTTTATTTTATGCATTTTTACTTATTTGAGTTTTGAGTTAGTATGCGCACGTTTTTTTTCATGCAAAAGTCTTTTTTATTAAATTTTATTAGTAGGGGTATTTTGGTAATTATGCTAATTCCGAATTTTATAGGGGTGTTGCCCTAAACCTTTTTCATTAGTTGATTATTATTGAATGAAAGCCTCTTTGCTTGCCTCCTTCCTCTCTCTCTCTCTCTCTGTGGATCTTCCTCTTCTTCTCCTTCCTTCTTCTTTCGTCCTTCCAACATTCTTCTAAGGTAAGTTTATTCTTCCCTCATTCTCTACTTCTATTATCTCACAATCTTCGAACCATAAATCTGAGAATTGATCCAAAACCCTAGTTTCTCAGATTTTCAAATCCATAATCCGAGAAAATCCTTTGATCTCTCGAACTAGTGATTCCCATTGGGTGATTGGGTTATATGACCATGCAAGATCGGGAGGTTCCATCCCTCGACGGATCCAATTCATACAATACTTGAACTTCATACTTCGTGGTTGTAATGATGGCCCGCACTATTGCATGTCTTTTTTATGATTCTCTTAGTTTATAATGGTAGATCTAAATTTTAGACTATTTTTGCTGTTTATTTCCGGTGGATTATGTGTTTTCATGAGCATGCATCATAAGTAGGGCATCCTGCATCAAATTTGATATCAAAGATTAAGGTTTGCATGGTTATGTTTGGATCGAGTTACCAAATTAGGGTTTTGATTTTTAAGTCTGTTTTAGGAAAGTTCCAGATTTAGAAAGTTTCCAGTTTTAGAAACTTTCCAAATTTTGAAGGTTTCCTAATTTAGAAAATTTTCAATTTTAGAAAGTTTCCAATTTTAGAAACTTTCCAATTTTAGAAAGTTTCCTAATTTGGAAATTTCCAGATTTGAATCGTCTTCTGTTTAAATTCAGTAATTGTCAATTCATTGTAGTTTAAATTCATCGCATTCATATTATGAGTCACCCAATCCGTAGAGTCTCCCCATAGTAAATGAAGTATAGGCGTTTGAGATCTTCAAAGCCATTAAGTGTTGTCGTGTGGCCGTCGAGACCCAATGAAAAGCCGAACTCCAACGAGTTGGCCTACTTTAATGGTCACATGGACCCACAAACATTCCTTGATTGGCTTGAAGACTTGGACTATTTTTTTTATTGGTATGATATGTCGAATTACAGTCGAGTGAGGTTTGCCAAGTGGAAATTGAAGGGCCAAGCCAAGTCGTTTTGGACAGATTTGGAGCGACGAATTGATAGAGTTGGGAGAGCCCCGATCTCACAATAGGACGAGATGAAAGAGCGTTTGAAAGAAAAATATCTTCCCATCTCTTATCGTCAAAAGCCCTTGGCTCAGAAGAGAGTTGCCCCACCTTCCCGTCCAAACACAGAACCAATATGGTCCCCTCCTTATAAAGTGGTCCAACCCGTCATTAAGGAAATCTCGACTTATGAACAATTTGAGTGTTTAACACCAATTATATTTCCTTAGGCGAGATAATAACTTGTTGAATGGCCAGTTGGAAGAATCCAATAAGGTTGTTTATGAAGTGAAAGAGTACGTGCCTAACGTCAATAGTGAGGAAATGGAAGAAATTGAGGAATCACTCATCATCTTCGATGATGCAGAAGTGTGTGCTAGTGATGAAAAGGTCGAAGAGTTTGAGACCGCACCACTTCCAGGTGTCATGTGTGATTCGATTAATGTAGTCTCCCAATTTACGTCTCTTACCATGGTGAACACAAATGAAATTGAAAAAGAGACTAGTGAGGATATGATGGTAGACACCCACATGACTTATGATATCCCACCAGATGATTTATGGGATAAATTTTCACCCAAATGGGACATTCAAGACACAATCGATCTTGTCCCTAAATCAATCCTGTCAAGCTTTCCTCCATACCAGGTGAACCCCACAGAAAATACAAAAATGCAACATCAATTTGATAAACTTCTTGGGAAAGAATTCAATAAGGAAAGATTAAGTTGGAGTTTTGTTTTTTGTGCCAAGCCTGCCCTTTTCACTTTAAAAAACAATGGCATATGGTGCACATGTGGGCATATACTGGCCGTCCACAAAGCGTCAATTAAGTGTCACGCCACCTTGCGACGTATTCACTTCATGGTGGATATGATGGCCAGAATCCCTATTCCGCATCTTGATGACATTTTAGACATAATGGCTGATGCCAAGATCTGCTCAAGACTTGATATTAATAGTGTGTGTTCTCAAGTGTTGGGGTACCTAAACATCATCCTTGTTTATAATACTTATAATGAGAAATTATGTGTCACCCATGAGAAGTATCCTTTTGTTTCAGTTTTCCAAGTTCTAGATCATATGATTTTTTATTTTCATAGGTTTGATTATTTCCAGTCCGTTGCTTTTTCAGAGCATCATTTAGTTTCACCCGTGTCTGTCACCCAAAGGTCTTCAGAGTCAGCCAATGCATTTGGAATGACACATTCATGAATTGCATACATATATTAGACAACGGATTAATAGAAGCAATGATAGTTATATGCTTTCAGCTGACTTGCATCGTAGATTGCAAGAGTTTCAGGAAGGAGACTGTAATGGTGAGCATAAGGCCAGACCGGTTCTCACAGAGTACCGCTAAGAGATTACAAGCGCATAGTGCTGGACCATTCAAAATATTGCAAAGAATTGGGTCCAACGCGTATAAGATAGACCTCCCACCTGAAATGGGCATTAATCCAACGTTTAATGTGGAAGATCTAGTCCTTTCCCCTAATCCTACCATTGATATTTCTTCTCTTTCATGGCCACACTCTAAGTTTGCTTTACAAAGCACTCCACCCCTTCCCCACCTATTATTCGAAAGGAAGAAATTGAAAGGATCGTGGATGAAAAGATAATTTCCACGAGAGATGGAGGTTTCCAAAGATATCTTGTAAAATGGAAGAACAAGCCACCGCCCGATTCTACATGGTTGACAGAAGCGGAATTGTAAAGACTTGGTCCAGATTTGTTGGAGATGCACCAGAGCTTTATCTCGCCGGAGTCGAGCTCTTCTCAGACGAAGAGAATGATGCAGACATCAAGCCCTTTAGGGTTTATCAGCGTAAGAAGCGAGTGACACCTATATCTTTATGGCTCGATGATGACGGGCCTTGATCGTTCGTGACGACTTGAGGAGCATTGAAGACCTTACACATGTAGTCCGAGACATTTGAGAAGACCCCACCTTGGAAAGACATGTGTAAGTTGCTTGGAGGAGATGATCGGACCGTTGGATAGGGATACTGATGTGATCAGACTGTTGGTTCGTCGCGGCCAACTTTCATCACACCATCATCGGAGCCCATCGGACATCTTAGATTTGAGTTTATTTTATACATTTTTACTTATTTGAGTTTTAGGTTAATGTGTGCACGTTTTTTTCATGCAAATGTCCTTTTTTTTAATTTTGTTAGTAGGGGTATTTTGGTAATTATGCTAATTCTGAATTTTATAAGCGTGTTGCCCTAAACCTTTTTCATTAGTTGATTATTATTGAATGAAAGCCTCTTTGGTTACCTCCTTCCTCTCTCTCTCTCTCTGTGGATCTTCCTCTTCTTCTCAAATCTTCTTCTTCTTCCTTCTTCTTTTGTCCTTCCAACATTCTTCTAAGGTAAGTTTATTCTTCCCTCTCTCTACTTCTATTATCTCACAATCTTCGAACCCTAAATCTGAGAATTGATCCAAACCCTAGTTTCTTAGATTTTCAAATCCCTAATCCGAGAAAATCCTTTGATCTCTCGGACTAGTGATTCCCATTGGGCGATTGGGTTATGACCATGCAAGATTGGGGGGTTCCATCCCTCGCCGGATCCAATTCATACAATACTTGAACTTCATACTTCGTGGTTGTGATGATGGCCCGCACTGTTGCATGTCTCTTTTATGATTCTTTTAGTTTATGATGGTAGATATGAATTTTAGACTATTTTTGTTGTTTATTTCCGCTGGATTATATGTGTTCATGAGCATGCGTCATAATTAGGGCATCCTGCATCATTGAGCGTTGCGTTGCACGAGGTTCTCTCATTCATCGAGAATCGACCAATCACGACAAAAGCTCAAAAGGTCCTGAATCTGCGTATGGCACATCAAGCACGTCAATGACGGTACCTGTAGCTACAAGCGCGCAAAACGCAAAGACTGGCGCGTCCAGCTTGTCAGCCTGGCTCGTCTAGCGCGTCACCTACTTATGACTTTTCTCCCATTGTCTTAATGTGAGGCTTTACGTATTACTGCCTCATTCGCTTGGCGCGCATGGCCCGTCAGGTGCATTTTGACACACCAAGAAGGGCCAACCTTCAATGTAAATGTCCTCTTGTGGGGCCCACCTTGATATGGATCATCTATCATGGAGGGCCAAATATCAATGTCATTTTCCATCATGCATGGCCCACCTTCAATATCCACCGCCCATCTTATAGAGCCCACCTTTTATGTGGACCATCCATCATGTGGGCCCCACCTTCAATGTGAGACATCCATCATGCAGGATCCACCTTGGATGTGAGTCACTCATCATCAACACCTTTGATGCAGACCATCCATTGTGTGGGGCCCACCTTGATGTGGGTCATCCATCATGCGTGGCCCACTTTCAATGTCAACCACCTATCATGTGGAGCCCACCTTTGATGTCGATCGTCCATGGTGTGGGCAATCCATCATGCGGGCCCACTTAAAGTTGGACCATTTATCATAAGAGGCTGACCTTTGATCTAGATTGTCCATTATGTGGGGCCCACCTTGATGTGGGTCATCCATCATGCAGGGCCCACCTTCAATGTTATTGTCCATCATGTGGGGTCACCTTCAATATCCACTGCCCCTCATGTGGAGCCCACCTTTGATATGGAGCGTCCATCATGTGGGCCCCACCTTCATTGTGGGTCATCCATCATGCAGAATTCATTTTGGATGTGGCCCACCTTCAATGTCAATCACCTATCATGTGGGGCCCACCTTTTATGTCGACCGTCCATGGTGTGGGCCATCCATCATGCAGGGCCGCTTGGAGGTGGGCCATTTATCATTAGGGGCCGACCTTTGATCTAAATTGTCCATTATGTGGGGCCCACCTTGATATGGGTCATCCATCATGTGGGGCCCACCTTCAATGTTATTATCCATCATGTGGGGTCACGTTCAATATCCACCACCCCTCATGTGGAGCCCACCTTTAATATGGAGCGTCCATCATGTGGGCTCCACCTTCAAAGTGGGTCATCCATCATGCGGAATCCTCTTTGGATGTGGCCCACCTTCAATGTCAACCACCTATCAAGTGGGGCCCACCTTTGATGTCAACCATCCATGGTGTGGGCCATTTATCATTAGGGGTCGACCATTGATCTGGATTGTCCACTACGTGGGGCCCACCTTGATGTGGGCCACCTTCAATATCCACCTCTCCTCATGCGGAGCCCACCTTTAATATGGAGTGTCCATCATGTGGGCCCCACCTTCAATGTGGGTCATCCATTATGCAGAACCTGCTTTGGATGTGGTCCACCTTCAATGTCAACTGCCGATCATGTGAGGCCACCTTCAATATCCACCGCCCCTCATGTGGAGCCCACCTTTGATATGGAGAGCCCATCATGTGGACCCCACCTTCAATGTGGGTCATCCATCATGCGGAACCTGCTTTGGATGTGGCCCACCTTCAATGTCAACCACGTATCATGTGGGACCCACCTTTGATGTCGACCGGCCATGGTGTGGGCCATCCATCATGCAGGTCCCACTTGGAGGTAGGCCATTTATCATTAGGGGCCGGCCTTTGATTTGGATTGTTCGTTATGTGAGGCCCACCTTGATGTGGGTCATCCATCATGTGGGGCCCCACCTTCAATTTAATTGTCCATCATATGAGACCACCTTCAATATCGACCACCCCTCATGTGGAGCCCACCTTTGATATGGAGCGTCTATAATGTAGGCCCCACCTTCAATGTGGGTCATCCATCATGAAAACCCACTTTGGATGTGAACCATTCATTATTGGGGGCTTAACTTTGATGTGGACAATCCATTATGTGGGCTCACCTTGATGTGGATCATCCATAATGTGGGACCAACCTTTGATGCGCACCGTCCACCATAGGTCCCACTTTTTATGTGGATCATCCATCAAATGGAGCCTCCTTTGAGATGGACCATCCATCACATGGAGAGAGAGAGAGAGAGAGAGAGAGAGAGAGAGAGAGAGAGAATGTTGAAAAGAAGTAGAAAAGTCCAACATTGAAAAGCAAAAAAAAAATAATAATAATAATAATAAATAAAATAAATAAACTTACGAAGATAACTTTCATTTTTTTGTTAGAGATGATAAGGGCCCCTTTGGATCGTAAGTTACTTAAGATAAGTTACTTATGCCACAAGTAGCTTATCTTAGTTTCTACTTATTAAGAAAATAAGTATGTTTGGTAAACAACATACTTGTCAACTTTTCCTCTCTTTCATCTCTCCAAAAAAGTAGAAAAGCTAAAAAATTAGCTGAAGTGATTATGTACTTTTAAGTAAAAAAGTTACTTATAATTAATCATAAACCGAACTTATCTGAATATCAGTCACTTATCTACTGCCGTCAGTAGAAAAGTAACTTAATTGGTGGTATCCAAACGGGCCCTAAGTAACTTTCATCATATAAGTTACTTTTAAAATGGTGCTTGCAACCTTAAGTGAAAAAGTAGCTTATTAACTTAACATGAGTTACACCCATACCTTTGGGACAGTGGTAGACTGAGTGAAGATAACCTCGTTTCATCACTGAGGTCCTGGTATCGATTTCCCACGTGGGGGTGGCAAACATTGAAGTGTGACTAACCATGTGGGTGTGTGTACTAACAGTGGGATGTGTGTACTAACCAGAAAAAAAAAAAAAAAAAAAATTACCATGAGTTAAAAAGTTACTTATTGGGTTGTATCCAAACGGGCCCTAATGGACTACCATATTCTTGTGGTATGCTAAGTTTGTGAGCAAATACTAGAAAAAAAGGAGCCAAGAGTCACGACTGGACCCACTAGTATACAGTTAAGAAGACGGTTTGATTCGTGATATATGTTACTGTGCAATTACATGGACTAGGTGTGCTTGAAAGAAGATATGAGCGGCCCAACTTAACATTTGGTCTTGTTTTCCTGGGGTTGCTACGGGTGTCTGTTCTCTTTTCTGATTAATAAATATTGATTGCAAAATGATACTTTCATGTTTTCCAACCAGTAATAGAATTTCTGACAGATTAATAGACTAATGGTGTGTGCATGATCATCCATGAACGCAATGGAGTGTGATAGCTGCAAAAACGCCAATGACCAAACAGATCCATGGACCATGCAAGCCTATGAGAGAGCGCTATAGCCATCAACAATTCAGTAGAAACCTAGAACATGTCACCACAATGAATAAGCTGGAAACCAAGTCAACTCGCCTACTCCGGTGATTAGCTGCATTGCAACTCAGTTTCAGCCACTTGGGCCAGTCTCGGCAGGACCTAGTCATACTCAGGACCCGTGATTTAAAATGTTGCATCAGAGTTCCCCACAATGATAGATAATTATTCCCATTATAGAAAGGAACTGAATCATTTATATCAAGTCACAGATAATCCCAACATACTAGCTCTGTTTCTTGAAGAGGATCATGCGTTCCAATGAGAGTCTGTTTGGGTGTCCCTTGGTATTCAGGGCAACTGGAATGCTTCAACGCCAGACAGATACTAAGGCATTTAAGCTCAGAACAGAAGCTCATCAAATAACCATCCAAAGTAGAGAAAATGGAGGCCCGCCTGACACAATTCCCAATTTCTCTGATACCACGAAAGCACAGAAGCCCAAAACGCAGCCCGTCCGGACTCAAAAGGGGCATCGGTTTCTAATCTTGGGCACGTCCAAACGGACCCTCAATCGACCCATTCAAGAACCGGAACAACTTTAATAATCCTCAGAGACTATTCGTTTGGTAGCAGCTTCTCTCTCAAAATAGAAGCCATTCTAATAGCTTCTATTTTGAAAGAGAAGCTGCCAGAAGTAGCTTCTGGTGGTGTTACCAGACGCACCTAGAACGTCCATAAAAATAAAAAATAAACAAGAAAAAAAAAAAAAAAGAAGCACCGATCTTCAACCTGCAATGCCGAGACCATTAAAATTTATAGCTAAAAACCTCAAGTCTGAGACAGGAAAAAAAAAAAAAGAAAAAGAAAAGAAAGATCTAGATTTCCATAGAAACCGAAAGCGGATGAATTTCTCAGCAAATTACTAGCATGGACGAATTTGGCAATTTCAATCAAAGATAGAGGAGGGCGTGTTTGGTTGCACCAAATATCATGATGCAGCCAAAAATAAATTAATAAATAAATAAACAGAATTACAATTTTTCCTTTTTATATACACTACTGCTGAAACTCGAAAGCGGAACCCGGGGAGGGGTACAAGGGCAAAAGTGTCATTTAACATTACTAGAAAATAGAAGAAGAGAATCTCAAAATAGGAGAGACGGTTGTAGTGCTGGGACTTACCTTGAGCTTTATCCAAGTAAACGCTTCGGTCGGTCTCTGCCGTCCGTTCTACTCCAGCAGCATCGAGATTTACCATTTTGCCCTTCCGGTTCCTTAGTGTAAGAGACGGAGCGGATTCCTCTCCTTCCCATTCCTGCTCTCCTTCCATTTCTTCGAATCAAGAAACAGACGAGACGAGAGAAGACGAGAGAAGTAAACGATAAGAAATGTACGGGAAAGGAAAGCTGTTTCGATGCAGTGGGCAGAACAAAAAGACAGGTATTTCATTAGATGACAAGACTCTAATAAATGGGAAAACAAATTGAATAGAAAAATACACGTTCTTGAGACTCTCGTAGCAGTGCTGGAAACGTGACATTGCAGCCATGTTCCCATTCATGTGACGTCGACAACTCAACCATATTTTATACGGAAGCGAATTGGATGGTGACGGTGACCCCAACACGGACTCATCAATTTTACCGGCTCATTTTAGTGCATGATCCCTAAAATGAGGCAGATGTAAATCTCAGGTGGACCCACCACAAGGGAACAGTGGTTATTGAAAGCCCACGAGTTCCTAGGGCCACTGCAATGGTTATTGCCACAGGAAACAGTGGTTATTGAACGCCCATCATTAAAAACTTCCTAAGGAGCCACTGTAATGCTGACTGCCATCCAACCAGTTGATTAGATCACACAAGCATGATAAAGGGAAAACACAAATATAAGCATGACGAAAACTTTTATGCCCACGTGGCCCACTTGAAAATTAAATGTCCTTCAGTTTTTGCTCATACCTTAAAATATGAAAAAAAAAAAAAAAAAAAAAAAACTTACATTATAGTAGGGCTCATACATTCCCAGTACACCTTGTAGCCTACCGCCACCATGGACATGCCTGATGACCGGCCTTTATGGTCACTATTACACCTGATATAGAAGGGGTCCCCTCCGAATCAGAAGTCCCCCCACGACGCACGTCCCTAGTGACCGGCCTCAATGGCAACCAGTACACCTGATATGGGAGCCGGTCACAACCGAATCAGAAGTCCCCCACCACCACGCACATCCCTGGTGACCGGCTTCTATGGGGCCCACCGTGAAGTATGTGTTTTACCCACACTGCCCATTTATTTTGCCAAATCTTATTAGGACATGGCTAAAAAATGAGGCAAATCCAACTCAAGTGAGTATTAGTAAGCACTTGGTTATAGGTGGGCGCTGAGTCCGGAGTTTGTGCTTAGTAGTGACAGAAGGATTGAATACTGCCGTGGGTGAGTGTTGCCGAGTGCTTTGTGTTAGTGTACTTTTCTATGGCATACTAGTGCACCGTATTTGTTAATCACGTGAGTCCATGTGTTGTAACGTCAGTTGAGCCTTGGCAAGCTGAAGACCGAAGATTCAAGTGGATAAGAAGCATCAAGGAAGAAGATCAGGTAAATGAGATGCCTTAGTGACCCTAGCCCTTTGAATCAAAACACCAAAAACATTTTAGATGAATTGGACCAACTAGAAATACCCTTAGTCATCATCATTGGTCTTAAAAGTCCATGAAAAACATGATAAATTAGAATAATTAAAGAGGTGGAAACTGCTGTAAACAATTAAGCTTAAATGACAGTTTCCGATGATCTCCAATCAATCGGACATTAGTTTCGATAGGACTCCAATCAATCGGACAGAAGTTCCGATCAATCAGAATTTATTCCAGCAAGTTTGAAAAACTCACTGGACAGATTTTCGATCAATCGAACATACTTCCGATCCATCGGATGGGGTCCTTCCGATTAATCAGTGCATAATTCCGATCAATCAGAAATTCTTCCAGAAAGTTTAAAAAACTCACTGGACAAATTTTCGATCAATCAGAAGTGACCTCCGATCCATTGGACCTTTTTTTAATCAATTGGAGATAAGCGAATCTGCCCATTTTTGGACCGTTGGAAGAAAATCTATAAAAAGAGGGGGGTCCATTTTTAAGCTAAGGAGAGGATTTTGAGAAGATAAAAGCCATTATTGTTGAAGATCATTAAGAGCTCTATTCCTAACCCAAGCAAGTGATCTTCCTTATGATTCATCATAAGAATTGAGCATTCAAAGCTCAAGATAAAGATGCACTTGTCCCACTTTTAATCTCTAGAGATTGGATTGAGCTTGATAGTTATATTCTTATCCAATACTCTATGATGAGATCTTTGTAGGTGAGACTCTCTAAGCAACCCATTCTCATAAGTTGTAGAGATCTCAAACCTACCTCCCATCCACCTTGGCCATCTCAGAAAGAGCATATGCAAGGGGATTAATCGTTGGAACTAGAGCATTGGCGACGCAACATCATTAACATCGGGGGAGCACAAGGGTAGCTGATCGAAGCGTGAGAGAGCGGAGATCAAGCAAATCGAAGCAGCGCTACAATGGAGCTCAAATCCGACAAGTGAAATGTCATTTTTTTAGAGTTCATCCACTCTTTTCCTGTAGGGAATTGAGTGTAGAGTTTGTTTGTCAAACTCGCATTCTAGGGTCATTTGCCGATCCTTGGCTTATTAGTTGAGCCTGAAATGTAGGGACGTTTGTCGTTCCTTGACACGTTTGTCGGGGCTAAAATTTAGAAACATTTGACGTTCCTTGGCATGTTTAGCGGGCCTAAGCAAGTCTCCAAGGGGATCCACCAACACGAGTGTGAACGTGTAGGTTGGGAAGAACTTGTAAATTCCTCGGTTGGGTGGATCCGATTTAAAACACCTTGGCTAGGAGGAACCAGATTTAAAATCCCTGGTAAATGTCGGTGTGCTCAAAGGGGTTGAGTACTTGAACCCGGAGTGGAGTAGACAAGTAGTATAACTACTATACATGCTTGTGTTTGTAATTGTATTTGAGTACATTTCTCATTATGCATTATGTTTAATTGATTAATTATGAATGCTTAATTAGAAAAGTCTGCTAGGCACTTGATAGACACATCCACACATACAAGATGTACTTTCACTCCTTGAGTAAACTTAAGCTTATTAATCCATCCTCATTTAAGTCTACTTGAGTTGCATAGAGTAGGCTCTTCATTAGTTTAATCATTTATTAATCTATGCTTGCCTAGACTAGGTTGTTTATTGCTTAAACCATATGCTAGTCTTGTGATTGGACCCACTTAGGCTTGGAAGTCGAAGCGTTCTTACTTAGTTTAAACTGTTAAAATTGTGTAAAGGAAAAAAAAAATTTAAAAGGTCCTAATCACCCCCCCCCCCCCCCCCCCCCCCCCCCCCAAAGACTTAGCTATAATTCTAGTTGCTCCTTAAGCTTCTGCACGCGTATGCGTTGATGTCGTGTTAGACTACCGACGTAATTTCACTTTACCATTGCTCGGATACCGATTGTTGTAATAATAATACCGGATTGTAGTTGGAGTCATAGTCATTGAAGAATACCAGTCAACCGAATGAGGTCGGGCAGGCTACACTTGGGATTGCCGATTGTGTCCTTAATGACGGCCCAAGTGATGGGCCACATAATCGACAGTTGTTAATCTCCTATGGGAATTCCCATAATAGTAGGCCCCTAAGTTTCGTGGTTAGAGAAGCTAATCACGAAACTTAAATACGTGCTTAACCGTCGGTTATGGGGAACAAAAGACGAGGAACTGCGGCTGTACATGATGAGGGAGGAAAGGACAAGCGACTATCACTTTTTCTCGTACGAAGGATGAGGAGTTTTAATGCGACGTGTCGTTTTGCTTCACCCAGACGAATGAGATGCGGACGCGTATCCTCCATTAATGCGGCGTGTCTTTTCAGCTTCGAAGTCGAACGGGGGAGCGTCATGTGTCGAGGAGGCGAGGGGGCGTGATAATTACACATAAATCTCAAATCTCAGATTTCTTCGTCTCTACGCCTCCTCTGAAAACCTAGCGAAAGAAACCCTTGCTAATATTTCATAACTTCCTTCTTCTTCTTCCTCCATTCCTCATAAGTTTCTTTCCTTTCTTTCTTTCTTTCTTCTTATCTCCTTTTGATGTCATGTCGAATTCTTTAGAGTCTACCCCTATACCCATTGGGGAGGAAACTTTGAGTCCTCTTCCTCCAACAATCTTTACCAGAAGAGGAAGTGGGGTCAATCTTCATCCTCCAACCATTGCGCCGTTGAGGATTACCCTACTACTCTCACAGCGGCAGAAATGGAGCTAATCCGGATTGACTATGGCATTATGGAATCTGTAATCTTTCGGTTACCTGGGTCGGAAGAAGTGGCGAATAGACCCCGAATGGGGGAGGTGGCAGTGTACGCCTACCTCTTTCCATTGGGCTTCTGATTACCCCTACATCCATTCGTGATTGGGGTGCTAAATAGATACAACCTCTCCCTTGGGCAGCTCATGTCAAATGGGTGGAATGTGATACTCGGGGTGTACACCCTCTGGAACGAGGTGGGAAATGGGCAGCTCACCCCTGGGGAGTTCTTAAGGATGTACGCCTTGAGAAAGAGTAATGAAAACCCCGGGTGGTATTACATTTCTTTCTTCCATGAGAAGAACTTTATCCTCGGGAGTCCCTCTTCCAACAAGGACCGTAGAGATATATAGGTGGTTCTTCGTGTCAGGGGCATGGGAGACTCATGTCCGGAATGGGGAGCTCGTCTCGGTCCCACGGGCCTTTAGCATTGAAGTGGCACCGGAAAAGTCTAATATGAGGGGTGGCCTCAATGAGAGGATTGTGAAGACAAAGCATGCGCGCAGAGATGTTCGGAACGCGAAGTTCCTGCTTCATCCTTTAACACTCTTCAGAGTAGGACTCATCCCTTGCCCTCCTGGTAATTGTTAATGAACTGTAGCGTGTTGTAGTTCTTGTCCAATCTACTCAGATTTTGGTAATATTTTTTCCTTTGACATTGCAAGCATGGATCCCGCGGAGTTGGCTTAGATGCAAGCCTTGCTAGCCCGGAAGGGTGGGCCTCAAAAGAGGCAAAAGAAAGGCGAGTCTTCTTCTGTTCCTTCAACCGCCCGTACACAGTCCAGACCATTCATCCTAAGTGCACCTACTCAATCTTGAGTGACGTCTCAAGGAGAATCAGCCCCCTCAAGGCCAAGTGCCCAGGGGGCTATCGTTCCATCCACGTTGATTACTTCAAGTCGGCCTTTGAATGTGCCAACTGCTGCTAGTCAACCTTCCACTGCCGCGTCTGCGCCGACCAGTACTAGTCGGCTTTTGACTATTCCTTCAACGCCAACTTCCTCAAGTCGTCCATTGATTGCTCCTCATCCTCATGTTCAAGAAGAAGAGCCTTCGACATCTCATGCTCCGGTTGGTAGCGGGAGCGAAGGAGCCTCTCACCAGAGGGCGCTCGTCACCGCACCTGCTCATAGTTATACTAAGACATTCACAGTTCCGGACCACTTGGTTCGGATCTGTTCTTATTTATTTGATAATGTCAGGTTGAGGGCACTCGGGCCCATCGACCAAATGGGTCCTAAAGAGGCTGTGGACCAAGTTGTGATGAGATTCGTCCAGGTACAATTTTTGTGCCTTACATTTGGTTATTCTTCTTTAGTTCCTTCTTCATGTCGCTGATATTTGCTTGTCATTTTTAGGGCTTGGATGTGGTGCTGAAGACTCACCAAGACATTCATAACGCTCAACATTTCATCAACAATCAATCTGACTATCTTGCTGAGGTCAAGAAAAAACTATAGGCTACCAAGGTCAGCCTAAAAGAGAGAGATATCCTGGGGGAGACTTGGGAAAAATGTATCCTCGACTTAGAGAAGGACCTCCGAGTCGTAAGTAAATTGTCCCAGGACTTCCAAGCATGCCACGAAGTGTTGGAATCAAAATTCCTCTAACTCCACAGTATGGCAGAGAAGCTGGAGGGTGAAAAACACTCCTTGGTCTCTAGGTCAGGCGAGCTGGAGAAAAGAGCGATTAAAGTGAAGAAGAAACTGGCTGAAGTGGAGAAGTAGAGAGAAGAGCTGAAGAAGGAGAGAGAAGAGCTAAAGAAAGAAAGAGTTGCGACGGATAGTCGACTGGCAGAGGCTGTGGCACACTGGAGCCAGAGAGAACGGCCTTTGAACCAAAGCTCTAAGACATGAGGGAAGAGGGTGTGGAGGCCTTCCGAGTGTCCACCGAGTATATAATCGAGCACTATGGGGATTACCAACTCGGTCGAACAAAGGCACTAAAAGTTCTTGTGAGGATACATCCTGGCCTTGATTTGTCAATGTTCAAGGATGTTGAAATGAAAGTTGTCCAGGAAGAGGCCGAGGCCTCGACAATGACTAAGGCTACTGTTGTCGAGGAGTAGGAAGCTGAGCCGGAGGTGAACAGTGAGTACCCTGTTCCTCAAAGTGAAGTCGTTGCCTTAGAGCCAACTGTTCAGGCATCCTCCAATCCCGCTCCTCCTGCTGCTGATGCCACTGCTGACAATCCGGGTGAACTAGACTAGCTTTCTTCTCCTTTCCCATGCTGCGTTAACTTTTTGTAAAATTTTGTAAGGGTCAAGAACCCGATTATCATTATTAATAAATACGAGTTTTCGAAATTTCGTTTGTGATTTCTGTTTTAGTTGATTGTGTTCAGTCAGGGAACACATTGGTCAGCCTTGTCCTTTTCTTGGGCAGCTTGTGCTGCCGACTGAATCAATAATTAAGTCTCTTTGCCCAGGGACAATGTATATATTTTTCCTTTGGAGGAAGTATCATCAAGCCTCGTGTTCTTTTAAGAACAAGGGCCATAATCATAACCCATAGACGCATAGGCGAATGTGAAAATTGTTGAGTCTTAAATTATGCATATTTATCACTAATTTCATGCTTTAATTACACAAAACAATGAGTTTAAATACTGACCTTAATGTGTTTTTGTGATTATAAGAGCAAATGAGAGATGTGGATGAAAGGAGCTCAATAGGGAACAAATTGACAACAAGGTCAGCTGAAACCAATCATCCAACTAATAGCAGTTGGTTAGCGTCGTATCTGTGGCAACAAGCTTTGTGTGTCCAGCTGGGCCACTTATAATTCAACCGTACATCCATCAATTGCTGATCCCAGGAACAATCTCACACATCTCCGGCTTTCCATTGCATCATCCACCCAATGGCCCACCTTCTCAATCATCACATGTGTAATAGGACCATCCAACCTTCAGCAGGAGATCAGCAACGATTCCAGATTCAACGGGCAGAAGTAGCTTCCCATGTGCAGCAAGGACTCCCCAAGTTCCAGCGTACAACATCTTTCATCGTCCAACTACAAATCAGTAGCTAGAGTTTTAAGCATTGTGGGTCTCATCAACATCCACTGCCGATCTCCATCAACGGTCATCACAGGAGCTGCAACGTCCAGCACTCACCATCTTTAGCCGTTTAATCCATCATCAGCTCCCACAGATTCATCACATGTCCAGCAACGTGCAACCTCAACCCACCTTTCATGCATCAGCCAGCTGCAACACAACAGCTGCCCTTCATTTTTCAGCCGTCCAAGCAAATGGCCCACCTTCATTTCCAAAGTTATGTTGCAGCTAACCAAGAGTCACGTGTGCACCTCACTTATGTCTAGAAGTGGAAAGATTCCAGTCATTGATTACCCATTTGCTCCAGCACATTCAACGGACCAGTTATATGACCACCTCATGAATGGTCTGGATTTGAGGTGCACATGGCAATCAAAATAAGAAAGAAAGAAGCAAAGAAAGAAAAGAAACAAAAGCTTATTTTCGTTTTGGGAATTTCAAGCACAAAAGGATTACTCACGCTGCCCAAATTCGATCCAGTTCGTGGGACCCACTTTGATGATTTTTTTTAAAAAATCTAGTCTGTCCATGTTGAAGATTAGCTCAACGATGAAATTCATGTCGATCAGAGCGACGGATTGACTGTGGCGGCCAAAATAATACAAACTGTCCAGAAAGTTTTCAGATTCCACCTACTCAACTCTGGGCTGGTCCAGGTGGCCCACCAATACTGATATGAAAAATTCAAGCTGATCATCTTCTAAATCACATCGATATATGAATAACCACAAAGTTTTATATCAAACGGATGTGTGGTTTGATCCTTCCGGTTGAAGAAAGATGGACCATCTTGAAAGATTCCAACCGTGCAAATTTTATAAAAAGCTCTAAGTGTTCCAAATTTTAGACCATATTGTGGAATTGTTTTGGACAATCGAAGCCGTCTATCATATAGAGGATGAAGTTTTCTACCAATTTTCAAATTTTAAGACCAATCCGAATTTTGTACACTCCGTAGTGTTGAAAGCAAGATTACTAGTTCTGGAGGTACTCAAATTGCGTGATTAAGAGATGCGGTCGATGATCTGATTGGTGGGCCCATTCAGAAGATAATTTTGGAAATCTAAAGTATCAATGAGGAAGCTCATATGTCAGGAAAGCTACGAATCAAATTTCAAAGCAATCCGACCGTTGGTTAACCCATGCCAAGTGAAACAAAATCTGCAATGTTGCTGGAATTCTATCTGTCATTATAAATATGAAACTCCTCTCTTCTATGTATGCAAGGACGTAGGAAGCAAGGAGAGAAAGACCAAGGAGGCTTCCAAGCCTCTCTTTTTTAGTTTTTCTTTCTCTTTTAGTTGTTATTTTTCATGTTTTTCTTAGGCTAGACCTCTTAGCTAGAGCTTATAAGAGGTGAAGCTTGTAGTTATCTTTAGATGTTTTAATTCGTTTTTAAGATTTCATAGATTGATTTTCATATTGAACAATAGTTTGTTTAAGTTTGAATGAAGTGCTAAGTTAGTTTTTCTTAATCTTATAATGACTCATGGATGTTTGGAAGAATTATGCTTAGATTCTTAGTTATTGTCAAAACTAGAAAAATGCTCACAAAGGGAGTTTTTCCTGTGTTTCATTATTCTGGGGTTCTGAGTATAGAAGTATTCATAGACAATCACAAGCAATCACAAAGTATACACGAGAAAGCACCATTAGGTGAATTTTATTCCAGAGATTTCGAGATCTTTTACATTCCAGGTTGTGAACTGGTCACGAACCCTTAATTACATCAATGGATAATCACCATTGATTAAAAGGCAAAAGTAAATGCATGCATGTATCATAAATGAATTAAATAAAGCATTAAAAGAGCATAAATATAAATAAAGCACAACATAGGCAACATAGAGATTTTTTTTACGTGGAAACCCTTACGGAAGAAAACCACGGCACAAAGCGACAAGATTCCACTATGAATTGCAGTTATACAATAGATACAATATCAAAGGGATGAAGCCCAAATAGATCGAGCAAGTAATTTAAATCGTCAGGGATTATAGTCTCGAGTTCATGGTCGCGGAGACCAAGTTTAGGATTTCTTATGGACCAAGCCATTGCTAAGACCAGTTAGATGTTGGTCCCATGCTCTTTCGGGCATTCCTAGTTTAGTAGTAACCTGGATTTTAACCGAGTCATGTATCTCAGTGTTATTAGGCGTCTCTATGGATGAAATAACTTTCAGGAATACACTCCACAGTTTCCATTTAGCGTAACCAGTGCCAGTGACCGTCTCAGGTTCGGACGGGTGACTTGCTGGAGGACACCCATGGTTTCTTAGCGCGACTAGTGCCAGTGACCGTCTCGTGTCTGGACGGGTAACTTGCTGGAGGGCACTCCATGGTTTCTTAGTGCAACCAGTGCCTGTGACCATCTCGTGTCTGGACGAATGACTTGCTGGAGGACATCCCATGGTTTCTTAGTGCAACCAGTGTCAGTGATCGTCTCATGTTTGGACGGGTGACTTGCTGGAGGACACCCCATGGTTTCTTAGTGCAACTAGTGCCAATGACCGTCTCGTGTCTAGACGGGTGACTTGTTGGACGACACTCCATGGTTTCTTAGTGCAACCAGTGCCAGTGACTGTCTCGTGTCTGGACGGGTGACTTGCTGGAAGGCACTCCATGGTTTCTTAGTGCAACCAGTGCCAATGACCGTCTCATGTCTGGAAGGGTGACTTGCTGGAGGACACCCCATGGTTTCTTAGTGCAACCAGTGCCAGTGACCGTCTCGTGTTTGGACGGGTGACTTGCTGGAGGACACCCTATGGTTTCTTAGTGCAACTAGTGCCAGTGACCGTCTCGTGTCTAGACGGGTGACTTGCTGGAAGGCACTCCATGTTTCTTAGTGCAACCAGTGCCAGTGACTGTCTTGTGTCTGTACGGGTGACTTGCTGGAAGGCACTCATTACCTTAGCCACTCAACTGACGGATCCCGCTTTGGACAGGATGCACATCAACTGGTCTTAACGATGAAGTATTTCAGACGTTTTAGAACTCTTTGATTACGGTTTTCGATGATAACCATAGTCCCCTTTGATTTAGTTTTGTATCTCGATCCGGGATGAAATAAATTCATACAATGGATGCAAATGAATACAGTACAAAGTAAATATGCTTTATACATGCTCGAGCGAGGATCGCATTTATGCTAGATGTTCAGTGTATCAGACAAATTATGCATTTGATTTGATTGATCTGCTTCGTGTATATCTTTGTGTCATTGATATTTTTGCCTTTGCGTCTTTGAGATCGCAATTAATTTCATTTGACAATAATATATTTTCGGGCCAACAGGGCACTTCCCAGGTCCTGTTTACGATCTGACCGGAGGATTCGGTGAATAACGATCACGATCGTCTTTGGATAATGATGGATCATGTCTATAAGGATTGCAATGATGTCGAATCCACCTTGGTGTCAGTGTGATCGCATTCCGTTTCGTTAGTGTAAGTCAATTTCGGAGCCAACATGGCACTTCCTAGGGCTGGAAATGACTAAGTGCTAGGCCTGTTTACCACTGAATTAGGGTTCTTGGAGATCCTGAGATCAGGTAATCTTGTTGCAATACGTGATTATGATATATCATGTTATGGCAGAGAGAGGTCCCTCTTTTGGGATCGGTCAAATTCCGCCCGATTCTCCTCCGTTTTGGCCATTTCCGGCTCTTTCGGAAGGATTTTCGAGATTTACAATTTTGACTAAGTGTTGGTTATTTTGATCAAACTATCGATTTGGTCCACCTAACCTCGACCATTGGCGAATCCGATCTGGGAGATGGATAGACATTGATGACGTGTGTCTAGGATCATCGGTGCGATTGGGAAGCGGACCACATTGAAGGTGGGCCATATCATGAAAATCCCAAGCATGTATCAGCATCTGGGCGCACCTGGTTGTGTATGGGCGCATGTGGAGTTGGAGGTGGGCGCATGTGTCCTAAAGTGGGCGCATGTTACTCTGCCCCAAATGCATGTGGGAGAGAAGTGAGGAGAGAGAGTGAATGGAAGGGAGATGGGCCCTTGGGCGCGTGTGGCATGAGGGAGTGAGGAGAAAGAAAGGATTGGAGAAAGATGGATGCATGTCCCTCTCCACTTAGGGATTTTCAAACTTTCTCTTCAAAGTAAGAGAGAGAAGAAGGGTGGAGGAGTTGGGCGTATGTCCATTAAGGACTTGGGATGGTGAGCGCATGTGGCTTTGCCACTTAGGGACTTTATCCCTCTCTCTCCTTCTGCATTTTGCTCCGGTGGGGGAAATCCCTTTCCGGTGAAGGCATCCGGTGAAGGGATGGGTGCATGTCCCTTTCCGGCGAAGAAAATCCTTTCTGGCGAGGGTTTCTGATGAGAATTTTGGTGAGGAATTTTACCTCTGCGAGAGCTCTGGATCGGTGATATCGTCCCTCTCTCAACGAATGGAGGGGTATTTATAGCACTTAATCGGGTAGCTAATCGGGTATCAGGTGAGATTGAGCATGGGGGCATGTGGCAACAAGAGGGGGCATGCGCATGTTGTATGGGGTGTAGACGCATGTGCCTATGCTCCAGGCGCATGTGCTCTGGTGTGGGCACATGTGCCCCTGAGGTGGGCGCATGTGCCCCCTCACTTAACACATATTTTTATGATTTTTGTTATTTTTATTTTATTTTTAAAATTCTGAAAATATTGAAAAGGGAGAGAGAGGGCTCTCATGCGCATGTGGTGAGAGAGCAGGTGCATGTCTCCTCATGGCATCCGCATGTGGAGAGAGAGTGATGTATGCACATTCCATCACTTAGAATATTTCAGGTTTTAGGCTTCAACGGGCAACTCCAGAGGGGGCTACCTTTTTGGAGACCAAAGTCACTGACGCCAAGCCTCTTTTAGGCCATGATCGACCTCCTGAATGAGCGGGGTGGGGTACCGATGGTCATTTGCTGTGAATTTTGGTAGTTCCTTCCCAATTTGGACCCTCCCGATCGGCTCCAAACAGGGGCAAAAGGCACTTCAGTGCGCGCAGGTAAAAGTGTACATCATATAGTATTCAAATTCGGGACTTAAGGGTTTTTGGACATTTTAGATCATTTGGCGGCCATCCGCATGTCCAGTTCCTTTTAGAAATAGTATTTATAGTCTTCTGGGGCCTCATGGTCGGATACGATCAGGCAAAACGCATTTGGAAGTGCGCGGGTAACAATACGCATCGCCTGACTTTAAAACTTGCAAGTTAAGGGTTTTGGGGCGTTCTAGATCATTTGGCGATGATCTGCATGTCTGATTTCGCTCCGAAATGACGTTTGTAGGTTTTGGTCACGATCGCGCATGTTAGCTTGCACTGGTATTTTCCAGGTATTTCGGATCTTGAAATTAGTCCGAATCATCATAGATGGACCGATGAATACTATTTTATAATGGGTGCGAATTCGAGCCCCAACAAGTGCCCCCCTGATGTGCTGCGATGGATGCTTATGTCAGGCCAGTGCGGTGCATCGATCCCTAGGCTCAAGTATAAATACAGGACTCACTGAGTCATTTGCACATTTTCGAATCAAGAAAAACTAAAATTTAAGAGGTGAGAGAGCTTCTCATGAGGGAGTGGGCGCATGTAGGCTCTCCATGGGCGCATGTGCTCTTTCAATTATTTTTCGACGAACGGATTCCCACTTTGGACGCATGTGAGATGCATCAGGGCACATGTGTCAAGCGCATGTTGATCTGGGGGTACTGCCTTGCACTTGTTTTTCTCTTGTAACTTGGAGGTGGGCGCATGTGGTGATGCACATGCGCCTGGGGCTTTGACTTTCAAATTTGTTTAACTTGCTCCTCTGAGCCGGGCACATGTCAGACTGCACATGCGCCTGGAACATTGTTGCTAGGCCTTCCACTTCTGAAGTTCGTGGATTGGGCACATGTGAGAGGCCACATGTGCCTGGGGCTCCACCTTGGGCTCATGTCAGCCCAACACTTAGTGGAATTTTCTCAATTTCGGCCCCACTTCTGCCCTTGGTGAAAAAGATGATGCATCTGGTTCTATTCTCAGCCAAATTCGATGTCTTTTGCAGCCAGATAGCTCAATGTTCAAACATGATTGGGGCTTAGTGCTCAGGGCCCATAATATGCTGCTTATATTGATCTTTTACAGCTTGTAAATGTTCTTTTAATGACTCTATGATGTGTAGTTTTGAGCAGGTGCATTCATCATTTGGGGTTGGTGCGAATTCGCATGCACTTTGAGTGTACGTGTAGGGTTGTTATTGTATTTGATTGTGCTACGACATGCTTGCACTTATTTGTCGGATGTGCACTTGAATTCCGCTGTTTCCATATTCTTGTGGGTCGTGACTTTATGAATGTGCTTATTGTTGTGACTTTGGGTGTGAAATCTGTGATTGGATGATGCGATGCTTACCTTATTGTGTTGCCTGTTACATGCGCTAGTCTTCTTTTTTATGCTCTCTTGTTTATGTGTTAAAGCGAATCATGGCGACAGCAGCGGGATCTTTTGGTGAAGCTTCTGGATCGCAATTTTCTAGTTCTTCATCTGCGCAACGTGGGAAGAAGAGGGCAGCTGAAGATACTGTTGATCCATCCTCAGCGGAATGAAGTGAAGAATTTCTCTGATCGTATTAAGTGTTCGCTCGCCTCAAGTGTAAGGCTGCGATGTAGTAATAAATCTCGGTAAGACCGAGGTCGATCCACAGGGAAAGAAGTAAACAATTCCAACTACTCTAATAACTAGAATCTAAGAAGTTTAAGAGAGTAGTTTTTCACATGAAATAGGAAAATCTGAAAATAAGAAGAACTAGAGCATCAAGGATCCTCTTGTAGTAGTCCAATGCCAATCCATTCATCCAAGTACAACACAATTAGAATCAAAGTCCTATCTCTCATCTAATTGGAAGATATAACATTCAAGCACAACAATCCCACTTAAATCTGGAAATCAGATTTCTAGTTCTAATGAAGCACATAGAACTTGAACTTGTAGCCTTCGGAGTAACAGCCATGCCTATGGACTATGGCATGCTCAAGGGTTACTACAATTCAAATTCAAACAACCCAATCATGGTAATTTCAAAGAATTGCAAGGAACTCATGTCCGGAGCACACAAACTCTCATAATTCATCTAAAAATCCAAACTTTACTCAAACTAGAACTTCAAAATCCAAAATTAAGAAAAGGGTACTTGAAATAAAAGAATTAAAGCATTGGAACCAACTACAAATTTCACCTCTAGCTCTAGCTAAGAGGTTAGCTAAGGAAAAGCATATTAAAACTAGAACTAGAACTAAGAAAAGGAAGAAAAACTAGCTGGAGGAGGCTAGGTAGCCTCCTGGGACTTGAACTCCTTGCTCCCCACGTCCTTGGTTGATTTGGAATAGAAGAGAGCACCTCCTTTTATAGTGCAGCAATAGTACAGCAACATAGCAGAATTTGTTTCGCCTGGTACGGCTTAACCAATGGTCGGATTGCCTTCAAATTTGGTTTGTAGCTTCCTTGTAATGTGATCTTCCTCATAGATGATTTAGATTTCCAAGATTATCCTCTGAATGGGCCCACCAATCACATCACCGACCGCCTCTCAAAATCGCGCACTTTGGGTACCTTCAGAACCAGTCATCTTGCTTTCAACGCCCTGGAGTGTACAGAGGTCGGATTGATCTCAAATTTTAAAAATTGGTAGAAAACTTCATCCTCTACATGATATATGGATTATATTGTCCAAAACAATCCCAAAATATGGTCCGAAAATTAGAACACTTAGGGCTTTTATAAACTCTGCGCAGTTGGATCTTTCTGGATGGTCCATCTTTCTTCAACCGGTACGATCAAACCACACACCCTTTTGATCTGAAACTTTTGTGGTTATTCATATATGGATGTGTTCTAAAAGATGGTCAAAGTAGATTCTTCATATCATCAATGATGAGTCCTCTGGACCGGCCCAGAGTTGAACAGCGAAATCTGAAACTTTCTGGACAGTTCGTATTGTTTTGGCCACCACGGTCAATCCGTAGCTCCGATCGACACGAAACCACTTGGGTTAGTTCGGCGTCGAGCTCCTCTTCGACATGGATGTGTTGGATTTCTAAATATCATCAAGATGGCTTCAGAAAACTAGTCCGAAAAACCAGGTGCGGGAATACATTGCTGTTTTAGAATCTGGAATCTGAAACTTGCATGGCCGACCGGTCACGACCGGTCGGACAGGGCTGGCCGACCGGTCACGACCGGTCAGGCCCTCTTTGGCATTACTCCAGCAAGCATGGCCGACCGGTCAAGACCGGTCGGTCTCTTTTTCTTCTTGTTTTCTTCCTTTCTTTCTTCTATTTTCTTCTTTCTTTGCTTCTTTCTTTGCTTCCTTCTTCCTTCAGCCCTCATTGGGTCTTCATCCAAGGTTCTAAATCAGCTCTTTTGGTCATCAATTGGGTAAAGTAACTCTCATTCCTACAACCACAAAACATGTATTTGATTAGTTTTTAAATTATGAAAACCATGCATAACATGTCATGTAGTGGGCAATGCAATGTATAAATTGGAGGTTCAACACACCCCCCAACCAGCTTTTTGCTAGTCCCGAGCAAAACATGCGTGAATAAGTTCAAACCTCCAAACCCAACTCTCTTTCAGAAACCATGTTTCTATCCATTCCAAGATATACAAGTATAAAATTTGGAGAAATTAGGTGATAGAAGCTGAAATCTTGGACTCTCAAAACATAATAAGTATCTACATGAAATTCTCGCTGATTGATTGATAAATAGAAGAACTCGAACAAATTCAACCTAGTGTGCATAGTGAAAGTTCATCTCATGAGTTTCTGGGATCATCTTCTTCATAGATTAAGTAAACCAAGGATTTTAAAGTGCACAGAGCAACAACAAGCCTATGACAGGAATTTGCCTTACCGTCCTTCTGACGGCTTTCACACTACGTCCCATTTCCGGCTTTGGTTACGGTTCGACCATCCCCCGGTTGGTAATAGGTAGCCCTTTTCGAAATTTTCCACCATTTTTCCTTCATTCCCGATTTCATCCTTTCTTTCCTTTTTCTTTTAAAATTAGATAGGATTTTTAAAAATCCATATCTTTCATTATTTTCCCATGGACAAGGATGGACAAAATACCCCGGCTTGGTTTCTCAACACCTTTATATCAAAGTCTAGCTAATCCACAAATCACATAAACCTTTCAACTCATGAAAATCGTGTAATGTGAACTTGGTGTGAAGGTGTTCAAATTTTCTATCAATCACAACAATAGGGGAACTAACATATAAAACCATTATGTTGGGAGAAATTCAAGACTTACAACATCACACACTTTGTATCTCCTCTTCTTATACTCATATCATCTTGAATGCATGGAAATAAGGTTTTCTAAAAGAGTTTTGAAATTTTAGAAAATTCAAAAAAATTTGCGCATGTGAGGCTCGAAATGTTGCAACATGCTAGATGAGGAATCTCATCTCACCCCCCAACCAAATCTTGCATTGTCCTCAATATAAAAAGATATGCAATTAGCATGAACATGAGAGCAATGGTAAAATATGAGAGAGTGAGAACAATAGTACCTGAGATAGCAAGTTGATCAATTCTAGCATCTTCCATTGTCTCGATGAGACTTATTTAATCCTAATTTCAAAAAAAAATAAATCCTAACCTACCTACCTACCTACCTTTGATTAGTCTGATCGACTACATGATCAAATTTGAGCAGAATCTTCATGAATTTCAATAAATTTCTCATGAGGACCATCCAAAGTCCTGCTCGACAGTAGACATGGGTGCTTGTCTCCATTGAAGTCCAATATTTATGTGCACCACATGCATGATAGGAGGAGATAAGAGCAGCAAAAAGATATCTCCTCAAATTCTGATTTGGGTTATGATTGATTAAAAATGGGTCATCCCAATCAGAATTTTCAATGGGCTGAAGGACTCATGATGGTGGAGAGACACTCATCAAGTTTTCATTGGTTAAAGTTGTCTCCTCCACAATTTCAGAATTGTACGGTGCTTCCACAAACAATGGTAAAGAGTGTAAATCAGTGGAAAGGTGTTCTTCAGGCACCGGCACCGTGTCTAACAAAATGTCCAACTCCTTAATCATCTCATCATCAAGATCATAAGATTGGGCCAAGCATTCCTCTAGGAAATCGAGATAGTCGGATGAAGGATCATGATCTTGCTTGAGTGAGTGCAAAAATTCAGTTTCGATGGTGAGGGACTCTCCCTCCATGGAGTGAAATTCTTCCAAACTAGGTTCTCCATAACTAGTATGAGGCACCGAGTCGGAAGTATGCAAGGCTTTAACAATCTCTTGAATAATGGGGTCGTTTGAATTTTCAAAGTGAGCCAAGCATTCGTCCAAAGAATCTGAATTTTCACTCATGGGAGTCTCATTCTCCACATTAAAATTAAACATGGCAAGTTGGTGGAGTGACTAAAAAATATCAACTTCGGCCGTCTCTCTAGCATGCATATCCTCTAGAGACTCATAATCATTATGCCCTTGGGAAAAAGAAACCATAGGTTCATAACCATTCACCAAACCCTCATTGTAGGCAACCCCACTACCACTTTCAAATTTTATGGATTCCTCGGGTTCGTCAACCGTCATTGAAATCTCTTCATCATTAAGTTCAAAGCATCCAAAAGAGATAGTGGACTCACCATAATTGATGATGACATTGGGATCATCGAAATCAATCTCCTTTAAAAGTCTATCCATTAAATCCGAAGAAGGTGGGACTTGGATAGCCTCATCCTCCTCATTGTTGGGGATTGATTCGATGTTCCCAATGTTGGGTTTAATATTTTGAGATGGCGAGAGGTTTTGTATGTATTGCTCAGTTGTTTCCATAAACTCTCGCAGCACATCCTCAAGAGTTCGTGTCGGTTGCGGCTCATGAGAAAGAAACTCTTGAGGATAGTTGTTGGCATCCATGGTTGGTTCCTCCCTTGAACAAGGAGAATGGTGGTTTTCCCAATTAAGACCGTACGCATTGTAGGATGAAAAGTTATATGATGGTTGATAGGCATATCCATACAAGTAATCACGCATTGTCTTAACCGGTTGGCTACTATTCACCTGTTCCTTTTGTTGTTGCACACCTCTTACCATAACCGGTGGAACACTCATGTTATTTTCAATCCGGTAATCACGTAATGTTTTTCCCGGATGATTATCCAATTTTGCTTCGTTCCGGTATTCCCCCATCGTCTTACATCGTGTCTCAATGTGTATTGTTTTCATTAATGTAATCACGCATCGTCTTACGTGGGGCGGCAGTGGAGGTTGATTGAACCTTAGAAAAATACTTATGCTTATAATGGTTCCAATCATAAAGACTTTCAATTTCATGGTCTGACATCTCATCTTCCAAAAGATGCTTATATGCACCATTCGTCCAATCATACATGATGAAATTTTAAGAAATTGAAAACTACCCTAATATAAAACAAAAAAAGAACAAAAAGAAGGGATATGGGGAGATGTTACCCAATAGAGTGAGATCTATGTCAGCAACAATGTCCTACAAAATAAAAAAAAAAAATTGTTAGTAATCTAAAAAAAAAATCAGAAAATCTACTTCTATAAAAACTGAAAATCCTACCTAACTAAGATTACTCTATAGCTACTAGAACAATTAAAACCGTTTAACTTTTTCCCCGGCAGCGGCGCCAAAAACTTGTTCGCTCGCCTCAAGTGTAAGGCTGCGATGTAGTAATAAATCTCGGTAAGACCGAGGTCGATCCACAGGGAAAGAAGTAAACAATTCCAACTACTCTAATAACTAGAATCTAAGAAGTTTAAGAGAGTAGTTTTTCACATGAAATAGGAAAATCTGAAAATAAGAAGAACTAGAGCATCAAGGATCCTCTTGTAGTAGTCCAATGCCAATCCATTCATCCAAGTACAACACAATTAGAATCAAAGTCCTATCTCTCATCTAATTGGAAGATATAACATTCAAGCACAACAATCCCACTTAAATCTGGAAATCAGATTTCTAGTTCTAATGAAGCACATAGAACTTGAACTTGTAGCCTTCGGAGTAACAGCCATGCCTATGGACTATGGCATGCTCAAGGGTTACTACAATTCAAATTCAAACAACCCAATCATGGTAATTTCAAAGAATTGCAAGGAACTCATGTCCGGAGTACACAAACTCTCATAATTCATCTAAAAATCCAAACTTTACTCAAACTAGAACTTCAAAATCCAAAATTAAGAAAAGGGTACTTGAAATAAAAGAATTAAAGCATTGGAACCAACTACAAATTTCACCTCTAGCTCTAGCTAAGAGGTTAGCTAAGGAAAAGCATATTAAAACTAGAACTAGAACTAAGAAAAGGAAGAAAAACTAGCTGGAGGAGGCTAGGTAGCCTCCTGGGACTTGAACTCCTTGCTCCCCACGTCCTTGGTTGATTTGGAATAGAAGAGAGCACCTCCTTTTATAGTGCAGCAATAGTACAACAACATAGCAGAATTTGTTTCGCCTGGTACGGCTTAACCAATGGTCGGATTGCCTTCAAATTTGGTTTGTAGCTTCCTTGTAATGTGATCTTCCTCATAGATGATTTAGATTTCCAAGATTATCCTCTGAATGGGCCCACCAATCACATCACCGACCGCCTCTCAAAATCGCGCACTTTGGGTACCTTCAGAACCAGTCATCTTGCTTTCAACGCCCTGGAGTGTACAGAGGTCGGATTGATCTCAAATTTTAAACATTGGTAGAAAACTTCATCCTCTACATGATAGACGGATTAGATTGTCCAAAAAAATCCCAAAATGTGGTCCGAAAATTAGAACACTTAGGGCTTTTATAAACTCTGCGCAGTTGGATCTTTCTGGATGGTCCATCTTTCTTCAACCGGTACGATCAAACCACACACCCTTTTGAACTGAAACTTTTGTGGTTATTCATATATGGATGTGTTCTAAAACATGGTCAAAGTAGATTCTTCATATCATCAATGATGAGTCCTCTGGACCGGCCCAGAGTTGAACAGCGAAATCTGAAACTTTCTGGACAGTTCGTATTGTTTTGGCCACCACGGTCAATCCGTAGCTCCGATCGACACGAAACCACTTGGGTTAGTTCGGCGTCGAGCTCCTCTTCGACATGGATGTGTTGGATTTCCAAATATCATCAAGATGGCTTCAGAAAACTAGTCCGAAAAACTAGGTGCGGGAATACATTGCTGTTTTAGAATTTGGAATCTGAAACTTGCATGGCCGACCGGTCACGACCGGTCGGATAGGGCTGGCCGACCGGTCACGACCGGTCAGGCCCTCTTTGGCATTACTCCAGCAAGCATGGCCGACCGGTCAAGACCGGTCGGGCTTCCTTGGCCGACCGGTCAAGACCGGTCGGTCTCTTTTTCTTCTTGTTTTCTTCCTTTCTTTCTTCTATTTTCTTCTTTCTTTGCTTCTTTCTTTGCTTCCTTCTTCCTTCAGCCCTCATTGGGTCTTCATCCAAGGTTCTAAATCAGCTCTTTTGGTCATCAATTGGGTAAAGTAACTCTCATTCCTACAACCACAAAACATGTATTTGATTAGTCTTTAAATTATGAAAACCATGCATAACATGTCATGTAGTGGGCAATGCAATGTATAAATTGGAGGTTCAACATTAAGCAGCTCCCTCACGAAGTATTATTGCATATTTACGTGGATAAGACTGCGTCTGAGCCTCCTTTGCAAGGGATTGAGCAAGAATGGTCCACTTGGTATTGTTAGCTTACTAGTACTCCGAACACTGTCGAAGTAGGTCCTAGTGTGCGCGGCCAACATCCGAGGATGATCATGAAGGTCAGAAGAGGAAGAGACAAAATCGAGGTAAGAAGCCGGCTGAGGGAGTCGACCAAGCGGAGCAATTGCCACAACTCGTTGATCCGAAGAATGAGCGGATGAAGATCAGCTGGAGGAGAAACAAGATCAGTACGACGTGCGGTTTCTTCATCGTCAACCCTTATATCGACCAAGTCATCCTCCATGAAAAATCTCTTACGAGGCACAGGCCCTTCCTGAGCATCGAACCATCCAACATTCAAGGCCCTTTTCAGTTCTACGGGGTTGAGAGGTTGACATCTGCCCTCGAGCAGTTGTTGACTACTTTACTAGTCGATGATGGGAGAGAGCAGTGGGTAGGTCTCCCAAGAGAAATGATTTTCCTTACGCCTACTTGTGATCCTCACACTCCTTCTCCAGTTCATTATTTTGAGACGGTGCAGCAAATGTTTCGGCATATGAACAAAATGATGATGTGGGCGACGAAGAGCCTTCATACGCGAGGCCATCTAAACGAGCGGGTTGGTTATGAGTCGTGGGCAAAAGAGATTTTGATCTGCCATGAGAGAGTTTTGAAACAAGTCAGCCTGTATTAGGATATCGATGCGACCTCTGAGCATTTCTTCCGAGACCCAACAATTCTTCGGAGCTTCTTGAGCTACTAGTCTTCCGTTACCAACTCGTTCCACTTTCCATATGGAGAGATGAGCATAATCTTATGGGATCTCTGGATGATGGCTGGGTTGTCCATGATAGGAGAATATTACCAGGAATACGTCCCAACTGATGAAGAGTTGTCTTCGTCTCGGCTCAAAAGTTCTCGGGATGCTTACCATTTAAAGGCTTGTCTGGAGTTGTTTGCTAAGTTGTCGCAGTTCGACAATATTACAAAGATTCACTATGACGATTGGTTGATCTACTTCAGCCAGAGGATGAAGTAATATTTCTTCCGATGCCTTCTTTTGTATTTTACATTTTTTATGCTTTTGTTGCTTTGCTTCTGACATGGGCATTTCTTTCTTCTTGCAACATTGATTACGAAGAGTATGAGATCTTACCCGAAGACCAGGCCTTAATGAAGGAACGTTTCAAACAAAAGTTTCGCAATCCGAATAAGCTTACGTCGTCTTGTGAACTAGCGAGCTTCTTAGCATACTGGCTGTCGGCGGTTATGTTGCCTAGCTCCAAGAGTGCTGATGGTGTTAGGGTTTCTTACTTCGTCGTGGCGGGAGCTCTTGCAAATGGTCGTCGATTTTCTCTAGCACTGCCGGTGTTATGCAGTTTATATAGGGCTTTTGGCAATATTGCAAGTAACAAAGATCAACCCTGGCGAGGGATGAACGCGGCTTATTGCCCATGGCATTTCTTCTGCGGATAGTTGGGCATATATTTCCCATGGACATACGGAGTGGATCTCTTATAGTATCTCCACGCCGATCACGCACCTCTTTATCGCTACAGAAAACTTAATATGATAACGCATTCGTTTGATTGGATAACTTCCCAAATTGGCAGTTGGGCGGAGATTTGTTTCTACCACTTTCCTATTTCTGACGTCGGAGAGGATCGAGAAGTCGTTGACGATGAACATTCTATGAATACTATTGATAGGGAATTTCTGGTGTCTATTCATACTGCCTCGCTTCCGCTGCACGAAGGAATAGAGTTCTGGCGAGAACCTTATTACCCTAGCCGGTCTGCCAGGCAATTCGGATATGATCAGGGTGTTCTGATAACGCTACCGAATGTAGCCAAAGTAGAGCGGGCGTAGGGCATGGTTCCTGCTCGCTAGGAGTGGATATGGCATCAACTTTTGATGACGTGAACGGGCGTGAGGTTCATGCTTCCCGGCTTCTATTGAAAGATTGGCAGTCCTCATAGCTGGCTGAGATGGTGGGTGCATCAGTATACTCTGGTTCGAAACAACAGCTCTGTTGATGATCCACTCTACATTCCTCCTCCAGGGCTGACAGAGGTCCTCGCTGATGGATTGGGTTATTATAGAGAGCAGACTGAAGCATATTTGTCGTCAAGTATTAGGCATAAGACTTCTTTGAGTGTGTCAATTGACCATCGTAAGGAGGATACGGCATTGGATGGCTGGCATACCTTCGGAATACCTTTGGTGAGATGGTCTCAAGAAGCCGAGTTCATACGTCTTTTGGTGGTTGAAGGTGATAAGGATGACAATCGGCTAATTAGTGAAGATGACCCGAAAATGACTGGGCTGGCGAATGAATTATCAAATCATGTTGGCGTGAGAGAGTAGGTTGGGCAGATTGGAGAGGATAATCTGTAAAGGTCTATTATGTCAGGGAATGACACAACTGTGTCTATGGCCCCTGGTGCTTCTAGTGTTGAGGGTATGACGGAGTCACTGGTGGTAACTGAAATGATCGATACTGATAGCGATACTACTGAATTTCTAGATGTGACCTCGACACTTCTGACCGAGATCATTGAGCCGTTCATTGAGGCGACGATACATACTGCGGATTTCTCGAAACCTGTCGTCGACTCATCTACTGGTACAGTTCTTTCATAGCTCCTCGATGTATTCTTTTTCTGTACTTATCATTTCATTGCATACTTGCTCTGTTCCTTTTGTTGCAAATATTGCCAGTTCTGATGCTGCTGCCTACGGAGCATTCGACATTCCTTGTTTTGATCGTTTAGATTGTTTTGGACAAAGCATATTGAGAGGTCTACTATCCAGTATTTCAAAGGCGTTGGCTGAGCCAAGCGAGTGGCATACACTAGGAGCTGGGGTGAAGGCATTAGAAGCTTGCGCAGGAGTAATCGGGCCTGATGTATCCAAAATAGTCTGTCGCATTTCTTCTTTCGAGAATTCTGTTGCGCAGGTTACTATGGCTGAACGGATTGAACCTGACCCTACGGCTGAAGAGAAACGACAAGTGCTATCTTCTTTGCGGCCTGTTGTAGAGCAGTGAGAACACTCGGCAGTTGATGCTGGAACAACTTTAGAAGATAGTGAGACTCAACGTTTGGGATGTATCAATCGTCTTACTGATATCAGATCCGAGATCGTGCAGCTGCAGATAGAAGAAGTGGCCATGAATCTTGAGGTTGCTCGTCTTGATCTTATCATTAATCAAAATCGTGTTGAGGTCACACGACTTAAAAGTGAAGGAGAGGCTGCGCGCAAGCAAATGGTAGACTTAGAAATTGAACTTCGTGATATTCCGGATCCTGCGCTGATGCTGGCCAAGGCAAAGGCTACAATGGAGGCAATGCGGAAAAATGTGATGCAGTTCATAACAGAGTGTCTGGAGAAGCTGTAACTCTATTCTTTCGCTCTTTACGGTTATTGTTAGACAAAAGTAGTATTAGACAATTGTCCTGAATACCTAACTGCTACTTGTATCCGATGTAATCGACATCAGAGCTTGTTAACTGTGTGCTTCATGATCTAAAATAATGACAATGATTCTTTTGCCAAACTACTACTTGGTGTTATGTGTTTAAGATTAGCAGGCGTAAAATGATGCGTTATATGTGAGTTTTAATGTGAACTAAGAACATCAAAGCATAAAAATGGAAGAACCCATAGGAATAATACTTCTCTTTTTACTTAACCTGTGTACCCTTAGGTCATCGCTTTCAAGAGATGTTCGTGTCATAAGTCTGAAATCTTCGTCTAGCTCCATGTTTTTAAGTTTATCTGTCATCCTTCATGGCCTGCCCCCAATCATTTCTTTCTGCGGACTTAAGGTTTTAGTCATATATTAGGGCTTTCCCCTAGTGCTTCTTCTATAATCTTGGGTTTCTCATAATATATTGGGGCTTGTCCCTAGTGTTTCTAGCTTGTCACTTTGTAAGACCACTTCATTCTTATGAGAAAGGTCTTGTACTTTAGGAATCCGTAGCGAATACTCGTCTGATCATAATCTTTAATTGCATATTCTTGTTGCAGAGTTCTACATAAGATAAAGCTGTTGATATTTTCAAGGTGAAGTGATACATACTAGAATGCCTTGATCATCTTCATATAAGGTCGTGTGTGTGTGTGCGTGCGTGCGCGTGCGTGCGTGTGTGTGTGTGTGTGTGTGTGTGTGTGTGTGTGTGTGTGTGTGTGTAGGAGATTCCCAACCTTGACTTATCTCCATATAGACTAGAAGAACCACACAATAGCAAGGAGGGGACTCATGATAGAATATAAAAGCTGAATATATAGCGATGTTCCGATTATCTTCATACAGAATTATATACATAAGTATAAGAGATTGCTAATAATAGAATGTCCCGGTTATCTTCATATAGAACCATATATATATGGATCCATCAATTCTAAAGCATTTTTCTATTAAGCAGAGGGATACCAGAATACTGAGATAATATTAATAAGAGAGCCTGCGATGAGGATATAATAATACGAGGATGTTGTGCTTCGTATAGACTTCCTATGAGGTATTTTCTCCTGATTCGACTTGTTTGATAAGGATATAATAAGTCAGTTGGTAATTCATGGAGTTGATTCTTTGATATTCTCTGACTATGGTACCTGTCATTAAGAAGAGCTCTACGAACATTTTATATTCATATGCGTAATAGTATGATGTGAGTGAATATGTTAGTGAGTATGGAGTGCAGCATACAGATAAAATAGATGCATGAGTAAACATAAGTATATCCCTATCTACTTTATAAATCGTCAGAACTATTTGTAAGCATTCACGGTTATTGAAGTTCAGGAAATGGAGTCCTTGAGCGAACGTTCTCCCTAAGTGGTATCTATTGGAACTATACTGGTCGGGGCTCCATCAGACCCTCCCATTTTTAAACTGACGATGCCTTGATTTATCATCTTTTATATATTTCCTTTCAGAACGAAGCATTGCTCGGTCTTTTGGCCTATGCATCTGTGATATTTGCAGTAGTTGGGATCATCCACACGTCCTACTTCCGCTGGTCGAACAGGCTTTGGGAGTCGCAATTTTCCTTCTTCGATTAGCCGCTCCATAATTGGGACGAGGTCTTTAATGTCAAACGTATACGGTTCATTCTTTTCATCTCGCTCACTGATTGTCATGTGCAGTGACTTTTGAGGTTCTTTGCCCTTGTTTCGTGCCTTCATTACACTGGTCTCTACCTCATGCCCTGGATTCGGTCGTTTTCGGTTCCTAGGGTTCTTTCTTGCGTCTACCCATGTCCTCTTTGTCGCGTCTACTCATGTCCTCTTTCTCATTTCATGTCTTGACTTTTCTGCTTGAGACCGTGTTTTCGAAATTGATTGCTCTATCATGCGAACCTCTGCAGTCAGGTTACAAAGGGTGAAAGAGATATTGCCTAGCAGTTCGTATGGGATCATGGAGCCTGAATCCGACATACGCGCATTTGTTTGTTTGGTGTGGCCCTGTTGTCTTACTTCAACAGCATTACGGGCTGCCCCCAGTGCTTCTTCTTCCAACTGTCGGACAGGTAGTCCAGTACTAGGGGTTGCTTTCTGTGAGATCAAGCTGGCTAAAGCCTCCTGAACTTCTCCCATTTGCTTGGATAGCTCCCTATGGGCTTGGACCAATTCGCTGATTTGCTCTCTGATTGCCAACAATTCGACGTCGTGTCCTCCTGATTCCCTTTCTTTGACAGCCTGTACCATTGTTGTTTGTACCAGTCTTTTGTCATGAACTGGTGGTATCGTAGGTGCTATTGTCACTACGGCTGACGTAACTCGATTGATTTCTTCTGTCATTAGCTTAATGGTACCCTGGTTGATCAGTCTGTACTTTTCCTTTCAAGATGAGGCATTCTCCAGTCTCGTGTCCTAGGATTCAATGATACTTACAATAATTGGGGGTATCAGTTTGCCCGGCTTCCTCTAGTCGAATCGGCTCTGGCAATTGTAGCTCCCCCTCTTCGACTAGGCGTTCCATTATTGGAACAAGGTCTTCTGGGTCAAACGAATAACGTCCTTCTACCCTGCCCCATCCGACGATCGCCATCTTTTTTGGTTTTCGCGGCCCTTTTGCTCTGAACTGAGTTTCTGCTGGCTGACCTTTATTCTTATGTTTTGGATGCGGGCGTTTTCGATCTTTCGAGGCTTTGCTTTTATCGACGTAACTTGATGTGACCATCTTCCCAATCTCACGCTTTGGTCTTTCGGCTTTAAACTGCATTCTTAGTACGGCTCCCTCTACCGTATGGGCCTTTGTTGCTAAGTCCCGGAATGTTGAGAAATTGTGTCCAGATAAACCGAATGAGATCATTGGGTCCATAGCTTGCGTACACATCTTGACTTGCTCAGGCTCGCTAGGTAATTCTTGACACTGCGCTGCTATGGTTCCCCATTTATCAATAAACTTCTTGACTGACTCTCCTTGCCTCTGACGGACCAAGGCTAAATCTGTCAGCGAGACTTCTCACTCAGTGGAGAAAATTTTAGAAATGAACAAATCTTGCATCTAATCCCAGGTCCTGATAGACCTTGTGAGTAATGACATGTACCATTGAAATGCCTTTCCAGTCAGCGTCGACCCAAACAATCTGAGGCAATATTGAGGTACTACAAACAAATTCCCTAGCATTGTCATGAATTGAGTCATATGCTACTCGGGCGGCCCTTTGCCGTCGAATTGTGGAAAGTTGGGATGCCTAAAGTCGTCAGAGAAAGGGATTTCATTAACTTCAGATGGATACGATATCCGATAAACATATTTTCCTCTTTTCTCCTTTTCTTTCTCTTGATGTATTAGGTTCACAACTGTCTGGGATAGCTCTTCCTTCGTGGCATGAGATGGTTGCGGTGGTGCACGCTCGAATGCAACATTCCTTGGGCGAATTTGTGGTTCTACGGCTACTGGTTCTCCTGTTGTCTCTTGTGACTCTCCCAATGGTTGTCCAATGGGATCGGTTGGGCTTCTGACTGCCCCCTGGGCGACTAGAGCCACCAATGCTTCTTTTATTTCTCTGATCTCTCTGGTTGTGTCTTCTTGGACCTGAATAATCTCATCTATTTGCTCTTAGATTGGAGGTAGCTCTGCGTCTTGCTCGCTCGCTTCCCCTTCTATGACTTGTACCACTGTGACCTGCACTGGCTATGGCCTAGCCCTGGTCATGGTGGTTTCAGCAGAGCATGCCTTCATTGCAGCCTTGGTCAATTCCCGGATAGTGAACTGATTTGGTGTCTTGACTAGTAGCGTTGTTCCCGTCATTACTGGGAAATCGGCAGCGACGAAGGAGAATTCTGGCCTGGGTGACACGGTAGCTCTGCTAGCATTACGGGTTTCATCCCTGCGAACCGGCTTCCACTATTTCCTTACACTGCTCCGTGTCTTCATTGTTTTGCTCTGACTGAATTCACTTGTCTATTTTCAGACCTCTTTGGTGATCGGCGTCTCTGGACAAGTTGTCAATCGACTTCGGGAACCACTGTTCCTGCTGTCGCGAGGTGAGGGAAGTAAAATCCTCCAAAAGCAAAGAAGAATATAGTGGCTGCCATTTGTATAGTTTTGATGATTAATTCTTTTCTGTCTTTCTGTCTCTCTTTCTCTCTCTATGTGTGCAAGGTCATACACGCATTAGAACACCCCGCGCTCTTAAAAAGGGGAGAAGATGCATTCTCCCTTCAATTAGTGCTACAGTGCCCCATGGATTGATAGTAAACCTTATGGTATTAGTTGAGGAAGTGTTAGAGTAAAACTAAGATAAAAATGATGTAGAAGATAAAGAGTTTGTTGAGGAACAACAAAATCCTGCACCTCCCCCACTTGTAACTAACCTAAGGGAGGCTGGCCTAAGTAATCGACTTTCAACAATGCACCCAAATTTTTGCGAGCCATAGTGCTCAGCCGTGGGATGTGGCATACGAGTTATTAAATCAGATGGTGGCAATAATGAAACAACAACAAAATCATTTTGCAACACAGTGAGGCGTGATAGCCAATATGAATGTAGCAACTCACGAGGTCGACAAACTGTGCCAGCTAGACCTGAATAACCATTTAAAAAAACTTCTAACTTGAGATTATCGATTAGTCTTCTCACCTTTACTCCCAATGTTGTTATGATCTAAGGGCTATGTCTAAGAGTACTTAAGGTCTGCATAAGGGCGTCACAAACCTGATTAGATTGACAATCACATCATATCTATTTTTGAAACTCTTGTTCTACCAATTTAATTGACAGAATGTCTTTTCTTAATTTTTTCTTATCTTGTGAACCAAGGTACCCTATTATAATTAATATAAATATAAATCAGATGTAGTATTGAACAAAAACATAATGTACTAACCCGTAGGATTCATGCATATTTTTTTATATGATGAGCGTAAAACTTAGAAATCTTACTTAGAATTCCCCTAACATTTAGAATCTAGTTTAGACATGTCTAACCGAGTAAACCTACTTAGGTGAACTTCTTTTAAGGGGGCTAGATGGTGAAAACATGAAATTTTGTAATTAATAAAATATATACTAGTATGCATGAGAACATACTTCATAGATAATATGACATATTAACTTAAAATATGATTATTGTATACATTACTTAGTGTTCGAATCTAGAGGACGAGATTGTTTTAAGGGGGGTAACTGTTGTTGGGGCTCAAAATATCACCAATGATAAAAAAATAAGTGACGACTCGAATACATCAGTCAAAGTCAACAACAGACCTAGAAGCAGTCAGAAAAGCAGTAGAGCGTCGGTGTGGTCATAGCTCAAGCAACTCGCCCAATCACACCCAAAACTGAAATTTGTCATTTTAGAGTTTATCTGGATATGTGTATTGCCATCAAATGATTCATAATGCCTAAAAACCCCTAACCTCCGAATTTGAATGTTGTGCGATGCATATTTTTACCTGTGCACCCCAAAGTACGTTTTCCCCCTGCGAGGAGTTGACTAAAGGATCTAAATTGGGTAGGAACTACCAAAATTAACAGCATTTGATCATTCGCCAGCTAACCTATTCATTCAACAACGTGATTAAATGCTAAAAGTACTCTGGTTTCAGTGACTTCGATCCCCGAAAATGTACATGTCCATTGGAGCGAATAGTCGGAGCGTGAAGCCTGAATTTTTCTAAGTATGAGAACGGATATCAGTCAAGAGCTTACTTCTAGTAAGAGGATGACTGTACAAGTAATATATGTTTAAAGAAAATGATGCGTCATGGGAATTTATACCAAGTCACGATTTCGATAAGTCCAAGATCATCTAATTCCGAGTTGTAATGAAGGAGATATGTGTCGTTCACCGAAGACTGTGCATTATTGATGACATTGATCACTTGTGGCCCACTTTTGAAGACAAAAGATGATTTTAAAGGTAATCATTATATTTCTATTGCGTAGATCGCCAAAATAGCTTTTTGATGAGTATAAGAGCGTCTAGAGCGGATCTGTAACGAAGGAGTTATGGCTATTTTCGTGGAGGCGTGCAAGTGCAGAAAAAACATGCGCTCGGCCTGAAATGCTGAAAAATGCTAAGTCTGGAAGTTGCCTAAAGGGACCGGAACTCCATCCACTCAATTCCTATTGGATCCATACCCGAGATTCTTGGCTATAAATACCCTAACACCTGATGACTTTAAGGTGATGATTGAAGAGAGAGAGAGAGAGAGAGAGAGAGAGAGAGAGAGAGAGAGAGAGAGAGCATCTAGGGGACACATGCGCCCACACCGAGGAGCATCTAGGGGACACATGCGTCCACACCTAGGGACACATGCGCCCACACTCCCATCTCCACATGACACATGCGCCCACACCCTCTCAGTAAGGGACACATGCGCCCACACTCCCAACATGCACCCACACTCCAACATGTGCCCACTCCCAACATGCTCCCATACTCCTACATGCGCTCACCACATATGCCAGTACTTAGCCATTTTCATGATCTACACTGCATCTGCTCTGCATTGCACTACACTTGCCTGCACTGAACCTTTACTCCACACTGCACAACTTATTTACGTTTAAGTAAATGTCTTATTTTAATTTATGTTTCCATTTACTTTAAGTTATTTATGTAAATAAGGAAGTTGTTGAGCTCTTAATTGTGCATAGTCTAACCCCAATTCATCACTCATTATGCAAGGTTTTCATGATTTAAAGACTAATCTAATGCATGGATTTGTGATTGTAGGAATAAGAGAGAGGATCTATCAATTGAAGACTTAAAGACAGTATTTATGAGCATTGAAGATCATAAGACCAAGTGTGAAAGGGTGGAAGAAAGAAGCAAAGAAGAGAAGAAAAGAAGGAAGAAGAAGATACTGAAGACCGGTCGTCTAAGGCCCAGGACCGGTCGTTTGACTGGTTCGATCACTCAACAGAGGGGCCCAGAGGCCACAACTCACTGGACTGTCTAAGACTGGTCGTACGACTGGTCGTCCGCTGCTCAGACCGGTCGTGCGACCGGTCCTTGAATTAAAATTGCGGGCTTGAAATTTCCCGAAACTCACTGGACGTTTTTCGCACTTTTGTGACCGGTCGTCCAGGAGCTCAGACCGGTCATGCGACCGGTCGTCTGCGTAATGATGCGTGTTCTACAAGCCCTGAATTTCTCTGCGCACTACGTAATCTTACACAAATTCTGAAAGATTTCGATGCTACAGAGCTTTTCTACTATAAAAGGACACCTAAGGGCTCTTCCTAGGGTATCTAAGAACGGATTGAGCACGGTGGGAGACGGCGGAAGTGGATTTCGGAGTTCCACAACTCCTCCTAGTTTGTTTGCTGTTTTTATGTTGTCTTTAGTTTGTTTCATGTTTCCTTGGATCATGAACGGCTAAACCCTTAGCTAGGGCTAAGAGGTGAAGGTTATAGTGAATCTAAGATGTTTTAATTCGTTTAAGTTGGTTTTAAGTTGGATTTCATGTTTAAGAACAATGGTTTGAAGTTTAATTCAAGTACTAAGTAGTTTTTCTTAGTCTTATGATGACTCATGGATGTTTGGAAGAATTGCTTGAGTTCTTAATTGTTGTGAACTAGTCTAGACCTGTATGATCCGAGGAATTGGAGTACGCTCTAGTACTATGATCTTCATGTGGGAACTTCCTACCAAAGTTCTATTTTTCTGGATTTCTGAAGTATGTGTGAGACTGTGTATGTGATTTGAATCAAGTTCAAATCATGATCTAGTTTTGTCTTGTGACAGGATTTAATGATGGTTATGATTGTGATCTTAGCCTATTGGAATTGGGACTGACCTATGCAATTAAGCATGCTCGTCCTAGCTTACATTGAGTGAACCATATACATGGATCCTACATATGGCAGATTGTTGGTTTAACTGTTCTATCATCCGACTAGATAGAACTTAATTTCGATTCTAGTTGAGAAAGTGTGAAACCACAATGAATTGAGCATCAAGGATTGCTACAAGTGGATCCTTGAACCCCTAGTGCCTTTTTTAATTGTTTATCTCCAGTTTAGTTCAAAGTTACTATTTACATCAATCTTTTCAAATTTGGTTGTTAGCTTTTCAATAGAAACTATTGGAAGTATTTGTGAATTCCTACATAAGTTCCTATGGATCGACATCGGTCTTACCGAGATTATTACTACATCGCAACCCTACACTTGGGGAAGCGAACAGAAGTACCCTCCATTTGAATTCAATTAAAAATATAAAAAAATTAAATTTCCAATAGTAAAGATTTTGATTTTCCATTCGAAGTACAAATCACAACTTTTTAACACTCCTCAAAAAGTTCACATTTTGAATGGAGAGATTTTCTTCGAATATAAACCGTCCAAAAAATTTGAAATACCCTAATTATGCTAAAACATCAAAGTGCGGTAAAGTAGTCATGATATTTTATGGTCGATTTGTGGATATATTAAAAATCTAAATTTTTACTTAGAATTTTTAGGCAGCGATATGACCAGAATATCATTTTAGTAAAAATCTGTACAGAAATAGAGCTGTGACTAGATAATATTGATTACGTCATGCATTAACACCCATCTTGCTTAATCTAGCATTCATCCATGTTTAATCTAACATTCATGTTACTTAATCCAGCACTCATCTCTGCTTAATCTAGCACTCATCTCTGCTTAATCTAGCATTTACATTACTTAACTCGACATGTATTCAACCTCACATGGCATACATACTATTGTATTCTCACATGCATCATTCTCACATGACATGTCTTCTATTGTATCTATCACATACAATCAATCTCAGATGATATATATTCTATTGCATTCATCGCGCATCAAAGATCCCTTACCTTGTTCTAATGTCCCACACATTAATGCATGTGTGAGCATGTTCTTTACTTATCTCTCATTGCGAATTAGCTATCAACAAAGGTGCAGGACTGGGATCACTTCTGAAGATGAGTCAACAGACTCCAGCCTGATTTGACAACTGATTATAGGAACTTTGTATCGATTATGTTCATCGCACAACTAGGGTTTAGCCCAAATTGAGGCTCAAGACTAACCAAAATGGACTATGGTTACTACTAGAAACCGTGATCAAAGAGTTCCAACAACACTCAAAACATTTGTTATGAATTGTCATTACAAAAGCTAGCCAATGCCCTACCCATCCGAATCGGGATCCGTAAGTTGAGTCAATTAGGTAGTTGTGATGTGCCTTCCTGCGATCATCGGTGCTGCAAAAAGAAAGCAAACGGTGACTCTGAGTTGTGCTATCCAACAGTCGTAGTTCGTGTACTCCAGTGGTCACCCATCATAAAAATACGGGAAGACAGCTCAGCGATGCACTACTCGATTAAAAACCCTGATGGTCTCTCGACCCGGACCAACCCAAAAGGGCACGGGACATAGACATTCGGCTTGTCTAAAATGATGGCTCAGTCTATAACAAAACTACACAAGCGATCCGCAAATTCAAAGATGATAGTCCCCGATGACTTAGTCACCTGCTCGATCTATCCGGGCCTTTTCTCGAATACTCCATCTATTGTATAAACATTATTCATAGTGGAGTTTTGTTGCTTTGTGCCGTGGTTTTCTCCCGCAAGGGTTTCCATGTAAAAATCTGTGTTCTCTATGGTGTGCATGATTTACATTGACACTTCCACATTGTGTACGTTTGTGAATGCTTGTGATTATCTAAGAATGTACAAGATCTTAAAATCTCTGAAATAAAACTCGCATTGTGATATTTTTCTCATTGTGTACGTTTGTTTCTCACTGTGTACGTTTGTTGTTGTAGAATAAAGTTGGTCGTCGAAGGAGTATAAGCAATATGCAATCAGCAAGCGCTTTTCAATAAAAGTCGCGACCAGAATACCTGATTAGCAAGCCTTCCCTGTTCATACCTCGTATACCATCTCAGACCTTCGACCACCGATACATATGCGAGCAGCTCGGCTCGTGGTCATTAAACGAGGCCATCTCCAAATGCGAGCAGCTCAGCTCGTGGTTGTTAAACGAGGCCATCTCCGAATGCGAGCAGCTCGGTTCATGGTCGTTAAACAAGGTTACCATCGAGCCCAAGTATTCGTTGTCTTATAGTACCAGCAGCCCGTATAGACCGATTTTGGCTTGTCTCTATTCATAGCTCCGAACCATGGGGGATATCTACCAAGAGACGTAATCAGATGGACATCTAGAGTGGTTAGGTCATTCCCTTATCCCCTGGAATCAATGGTAATCTTAACAGCTTGCGTGATAGAATAGATCACCCATATTTGTATAAATAGATGGTTCCAGATGATAAAGGTACACATTCTCTAAAACTTTCGTTTCACACTTTATCTTACGATCAAGTCATCTCTAACTTAAGCTTCGGAGTGCTAACGGCCAAGAGCTGGCCACCCTTAGTTTTCTTCTTTGGCTTTCAGGATTGGAGGGGAGCTCACTTTGAGGAGGGCATATAATCTGAAGGAACCTATTACTAGAATCTGACGTCAACAGATTGACGTCGTTTGTGGGAACGAGTATTCAATTCATTCTTATCACCGATTGTATCCTCCCACTATGTCTCCTTAAAAAGACGACTCATCCCTCCACCTCAAGGCAGACGTTACCCCCGTCAGACATCCCTGAGTCAGCTCCTAACCTCTTTCAGGCTATTTTGATAGGGATTCCTCCGGTGGAGTCTAGCCAACCTGTGCAAAACCCATTTTAAGAAATTTCCGGTGGTCATGATGGGGTAATGCGCTTTGTTGGGGAAACACTCCTTACTCTTAAAGCTGGGCTTCAAACCCTATCCAATCGATTTGATCAACATTTTTTCGAATTACTACAACCTCCAGAAGAACCGCCACTACAACCTCCACCTGAAACTTCTAGACACTCTCTAGATCAACCACAAGCTCAGGTTAATCCTCCTTCAAACCATATCCCTTGCGGCAATCAAGTTTCTAATCAGCGTCCACAATCCATTCGCTCCAGCGCTTCCCGACAACGGCAGCTTGAAGAACTATTCGATGACGAAATATCCAGTTATACTCTTCCTTGGGAAGGGGATCTCAGGAAACTCGCAGATCGCTTCGATCATATCGAACAACGATGTTAATCTAATCTCTCATCATCCACTCTGGCGATTCGACGGTCAGATCCCCCTTTTTACTCGCGAAGTGATGGAGGCTCCTCTGCCTAAAAAATATCGGACGCCTAATATTATCCTATATACTGGTATCGACGATTCCCTTGAGCATCTGGAAATGTATAGATCCCTTATGGAATTGGAAGGGTATAGCTCCGAAATTATGTGCAGGGCTTTCTCTTTAACCTTAAAAGACACAACACGTACTTGATTTCGTGGTCTAAAGCCCCGATCCATTGAGTCCTTCTCTTAGTTATCAGATCTCTTTCTTTTCCAGTTTATGGGGAGCATCCATCTAAAAAAACCTATATCTCACCTATCAGATTTGAAGCGGCAACATGGAGAGACATCAAAGAATTCACTGTTCGATTCACAGCAGAAGCAGTCCAAACCGAAGGTTATACAGAAGATAAGGGTTTTACTGCCCTTATAGCAGGTATTACGAGAGAAAGATTTCGATTCACCTTGGATAAAAACCCTCCCAAAACGATGATCGAATTCCAAGCCAAGCCTAAAAAATACATCAATGCTGAAGAAGTGGCCTTAGCTCGCCATGGTGCCCAAGGAAAAAAGCGAAAAGCTGAAGAAATTTCTCCAACAGACAAGAAATATCGACGTGATCGCTCTCCAAGGAGGCCTTATTCTGAAAAATATTACAATTATACACCTCTCAATCGATCTCCCGAAAAGGTATTGATAGAGATCAAGCACAAGTCGTATGTTAAATGGCCCCCAAGGATCAAGTCGGATCCTAAAAAAGAGACGAGGAAGTTTTGCTACTTCCAAAAAGAGTCGAGAGAATATATGTATTCGTAGAGAAAGAAGGAAATGGAGAAAGAAAAAGAAAGAGAGGAGGAGGAATCTCTAGTGGTCCTAGATCAGGTAGGAGGCTTAGCGACGGAGCCAGAGTCATCCAGGCTTTCCAATATGAGCAGTTTGATCTGTCAAAGAATGGAGACTTAGAGACGGAGCTAGAGTCATCTTTAGACATATTTTCAAGCTCTCTTAGGATCTCACTCCGGGCTATTAGGCCCTAAGGGAGGAACCCGCTCTGATACCAATTAAAATTGTAGTTTTACCGTTGGTAGAAATACTTGAAGATATAGCTAATGTCCTAGAGGAGGGGTGAATAGGACTTTTAAAAATTCTTAAACAAAATTTAGATAATCTAATTTTATTTAAACAGTTGGACTACATATGGATGAGTAAGATGGATAATAGCTCCAAGCATATATCATTGGCATTTTATCAAACATATTCAACAAATGTTTATTAAAGTGAGAATCATTCAGCAAGTAAGCATAAACAAGGATAAACAGTCAATCCACAATGCACAATGATATATAGTGGTTTGACGATGAGTCTACTCCACTCCCGGTTGTCGCACTTCTCTTTAAGTGCACCGGATTTCACTATTTTCATGGTTTTAAATCGGGTTAACCATCAACCCTCACATCTTACAAGCTGGGACCACGTTTACCACCCGCTGGTGGCCTTATCTAGGGATTTGCTAAGTTTGGATCTTAAACTCTCACCAATCCTAATCCAAGGGCCTACCACGTACACTCCCGTCGGAGGCCCTATCCAAGGACTTACTCTTGAGATTGAGTTACAATCTCTCGACTCCAATCTAAAAAAGAAGGGGACCAAATGGGCTCTTAAAACACTAGGCCATACCTAGTAAGATGAGCCCCGTTCAAGCACCGAGGCGAGTAGCTTAAGCTCCGTGTTACTTCAGCTCCTCTTCATGCTCCCAAGATAAGCTACCAATGAAGTATGATGTGCCTATACTAGTGCAAGGTAGTTGGGAGAAGTAATGGTGTTCCTTTTAACTATAAAGACCCAAGGTATATGTCGGAATCACCAAATTTGAGCATTGAATGACTGTAAATGACTACAATATTTAACTATTAGGGTTTGGTCAATCATTAATGCAATCTTGAGTTCATACTTCGATCCAAGTTTTGAATACTTGTTAATGTGCCTTAAACACACGGATTGAATGATGAACTTATGGAGAAATAGAGTAAAGAGGGAAGAGATTGGTGTGAAAACTCACTCTCAATGCTCTAATAGGGTGTGCTCTCCTGCCCCCCAAAAGACCTTAGAAGATACTCTTATAGATGCCAAAAAAAAAGGGAAAAAACGATAAAAAAAAATGGCTAGTTCACAGCCAGATGGCTCGTCCTGTCTGCCAGTCCACAAGGGTCATTGATCGGTCGACATTGAGGTGTGACTGGCCAAATTAGGTGAGCTTAACAAAGTTTCAGTTCTAAACTTGCTGACTTAAAATAACCTGAATCGGCCGGTCGACAGGGTCCATCGATCGGTCGCTGATGATCATTAGCCAGTTGATTTTCACTGTCGACCGTCCTATTTAACTAGGCCACTTGCTGATCGATTTTGCCTTTAGCCAGCCAGTCGCCCAGGTTAGTCGATCGGTCGATAGGGCCTATTGGCCTAACTTAAAGGCTTTTACTTAGCGTATGATTAAGTGCATTAAACTTATTATTTTTTTTCTTTGTTTTCCTTTGGTTCTTGCACTTGATCAATGAAGGTCTTAGCTTGATCAACTAGACCTATTGAGCAAAGGTTAAAAGACTAAGGTCTTCCTAGAATGTTAAGCTATCTAAGCAAGTGTTTTGGGATCCTAAGGACTGTCTATATGCAAACTTACCATCTGAACAGATGGAGCTTGGAATCTTCACTTGGCAAGCAACTTCGGCTTCAACTCTTGAGTCTTCATTCTTCATCCGGGACTCACCAGACTTACACACTTAAACTTCATGACAATAGACAAAATATACAGTTATGGATCGGATGTCCTAAAATGTACCCATGCATTAATTGGCCCCAACAACATGACCAAATGTCTTAAAATTTAGACCTATCAAATAATTAAGTAGGCCATACCATAAAAAGCAACGAAGAGCCACTGAGAAACCTTAAAATTTTTCAATGCAAAGATTTGTCAATTACCATGATTAGTGTATCGTCAAGTCTGTAAAACCGCTTGTGGCTGAAGATTGAAGCCTTTGGACATCTCCGACAGAAGCTACTCAAGAAGATCACACATCCAGTCAAGCTTCAATCCTTTTCATCCAAACCATTGATCCCAAAACCCCTCTATAGATGGCCTAATCTTTCTTAGATGCATCCTTAGCCCTCTCTATAGTACACATTCCATAAAGATCAGCTATGGAATATGTTATCTTGGCAGTTGTTGCAAAAACAAGAAAAATCTCAAAATTGCAGATTCCGATAGGTTCCTGATCCATTAGAATGTTGTCCGATAGGTGTCCGATCAATCGGAGGTCATGTCCGATCAATCGGACTTTTGTCCAGTAACTTCAAAAAACTATCTGGACGTTTTTTCGATCACTTGTAGATATATCCGATCAATCGAACAAGGCCCTCCGATCAATCGGAAATTGATCCGATCCATTGGACAAAAGTCCAGAAATATCACAAAACTCTTTGGACGAAATTTCGATCAATCGGACAATGCCCTCCGATCAATCGGAAGGACATCCGATCCATCGGAGAAGTATCCAGCAACATTTCAAAATTCCTCTGGACATATTTTCGATCAATTGGAAGGACATCCGATCCATCGGAGATGGGGTTCCGATCAATTGGAACTAAGTCCGATCAATCGGAGAATCTATTTTCAGCAAAAATTCAAAATGAGCTGATTCTTATGTCCGATCGATCGGATCCTATCGAGGTGACCGTTTTCTAACCGTTGAAAATCATCTCTATATATGGAACTTGGTTGGATCTTGTGGGGGGCACCTTGAGCATCATCTAGGGTTTGTTTGTGCTTCCTCCTTGTTATCCCTTTCTCTCAATCCCTTTGATTTGTTGAGTTCATACTTCAATCCATGTTGATTTGACCAACATTGAAGAGCATTCAAAGCTTGGATTGAATCATGAACTCAACCCCTCTTTAATGGCATCTTGACCTACCTCTAAAAGTCATATCCTTGTCATCAATGCCATTAATGGTGGTTTAGGTAGAAGCTACTCATATAAAGGCCATATCCTAATTTAGTTTCAACCAAACCCTAATCCCTCACCTTGGAACCTACAAGAAGACATTCGTAGCAAGGTTGCTGATCGAGGGAGCTGAAGAAGGTATCGTTCGTGCAAGTCGAAGCTTCTTCAACAAAGACATCTTCAAGGGGCTCAATCAGCAAAGTATATTTTAGTCTTTCGAGTCCAAGAAACCACCTCAAAAGTTGAGATTTGGGTTTCAGAGTTTGAAGACCCAAACTCGGTAGAGTCCTTACGTAGGACAAGTCCTTGAGTAGGACAAGCCCTTGTGTAGGACAAAGTGGTCAATTGATTAGTCCTAAGGAAAGGACGAATCCATGTGTTGAAATCTAAGTCCTTTTGTAGGCTGTTAAGGTTTATGGTTAACCTCATTTAAAACCATTGTGATAGTGAAATCCGACCACTCAAGGAGTGAGTGGATCAGCCGGGAGTGGAGTAGGTACATAACCGAACCACTATAAAATCTCTTGTTGTGTGATTGTTGAGCTCTTAATTGTGCATATTCTAACCCCAATTCATCACTCATTGTGCGAGGTTTGCATGGTTTATAGACTAATCTAATGCATGTTTTGTGATTGCAGGTTTGAGAGTGGACTCCACCTAATTGAAGATGAAAAGAACTTATTTAGATCCTTGGATGAAGACCTAAGGTGGGCCGAAGGAAGAAGGAAGTAAAGAAAGAAGCAAAGAAAGAAGAGAGTAGAAGAAAGAAAGGAAGAAAAGAAGAAGCAACAGAAGCCGACCGGTCTAGACCGGTCGGCCAAGGGAGCCTGACCGGTCTAGACCGGTCAGCCAGGCACGCTGAAGAATGATTAAAGACGTCCGACCGGTCAAGACCGGTCGGACAGGGTTGCTAGACCTATTGCCAAAAGAGGCCAGATCGGTCGTGACCGGTCGGCCAGCCCAGTCCGACCGGTCCAGACCGGTCGGCCAATGTGAAAAATCAGAGTTTCTATTCCTGGCGCCGAAAATCTCTGCGCACTGCGTAACTCTTACGCAAATTCTCGATCTTTCTGAAGTTGTGGAGCTTCCCTACTATAAAAGGACACCTAGGGATCGTTCTTAGGGTATCTAAGAAGGGTGGAAGCAAGCTTGGAGGCGGATGAAGTGAATTTTGGAGTTTCACAACTCCTTGGAGTTTGTTTTTGCCGTTTTTATGAACTTTTTAGTTGTTTCATGTTTCCTTGGATCATTAGCAGCTAAACCTCTTAGCTAGGGCTAAGAGGTGAAACTTGTAGTGGATCCAAGATGTTTCAATTCGTAGCTATCTGGTTTTAAGTATGGAATTCATGATTATGAACTATGGTTTGAAGTTTATACAAGTTTTTAAGTAGTTGTTCTTAGTCTTATGATGACTCATGGATGTTTGGGAGAATTACTTAACTTCTTAATTGGTTTGTATCCGTCTAGACCTGTATGATCCGAGGAATCGGAGTGCGCTCTAGTACTATGATCTTCATGAAGGGACTTCTTACCAAGGTTCTAATTTTCTGATTTTCTGTAATATGTATGGACTGTGCATGAGATTTGAGTCAAGTTCAAATCCTAATTTAGCCTTGTCTTGTGACAGGACTTGAGGATGGTTATGATTGTGAACTAGACCTTTTGGAAAGGGGAATGACCTATGCAATTGAGCATGCTCAGCTCAGCCTACATTGAGTGAATCTGATGCATCGAACTTACATAATACAGATTGTTTTGTTTAACAGCTCTATCATCCGACTAGATAGACCTTAATGTCGATTCTAGTTGAGAGAATGAAAAACCACAGTGGATTGAACATCAAGGATTGCTACAAGTGGATCCTTGAACCCCTAGTGCCTTTTTATAATTATTTACTTTTAATTTAATTCAGTTTTGTTACTCACATCAAAATCATACAAAAATCTGGTTATTAGCTTTCAATAGACACTTTTGGATGTGTTTGTGAAATCCTACATAAGTCCCTGTGGATCGACCTCGGTCTTACCGAGATTATTACTACATCGCAACCCTACACTTGGGGAAGCGAACAAGTTTTTGGCGCCGTTGCCGGAGACTTTGACGGTTTTTCACAAATTTCTGAAATTAGTATCTATTTAGGATTTGTTAGGACTAACTTAGTTTGTTTATTTGATTTTTTCTTTTCAGGGATTTCTAGGAAGCTGAAGAAGATACAAGAGATTCAAGTGCCGAATCAGGTTTTATCTTTCTAAACCTTACTCTTCTCCTTCTCCTATTCATTCCTATCTTATTCATCTCTTGTAGAGTGGGTGGAGACTCCTTTTGGATCTCTGAAAGGTCGGCCTTTTTGCCACCTGGATTCCTATTGGTCGGCACTGCCGTCTTGGATCACCTTGTGCTCAGAGATTTCTTTTCTCATCTCTACTCCTCTTTCTCCTTTTTCTGCACTTTTTCTCAAAAGATTCAAAGAGTGGGTGGGGAGTTCTCTGAACCCCTATTGACCAGGAGAAATCAGTCTCTATCCTTGCTTCTGGCTTAGCCATTGCAAGACATCTTGTGCTTCGGTCTTAGAGAAAAGTAAAGAAAGGGAGGAAGAATTCTTCTTTCTCTTCGTTTCTTATTTTTTGATTTTGCATGCCACATTGGGCTTGGGATTCCAATAACCGACTCATACGTGAAGGGGGGATAGTAGAAGGAATTGACAGAGAACCACGTGCTAGGAGACATCTAAACTCTCCAATTTTGTCTGAAAATATGGCTGCAAATCAACCTAATCCGGGCCAAAACCAAACTGAAACAGGGGAGAATGTGGTTGAGAATGTTCCCCGACCTAGGACTTTACGTGATTTCTTGCAACCCGCAAGAGCGAGCACTCCCTCATGCATAATTTTTCCACAAAATGCAGGGAATGTGGATTTGAAACTAGGAGTGATTCAACTTCTCCCTAAATTCCATGGTTTGGACAGTGAAAGTGCCTATCAACACCTTAAGGAGTTTGATGAGGTAATCACCACCATGCACTTTGCAAATGTTACTGAAGATGTAGTAAGACTCAAATTCTTTCCTTTCACTCTTAAAGATAAAGCCAAGGGTTGGCTTTATCCATTGAGGCCAAGATCAATTGGTGTATGGACTGATATGCACAGAGAATTTATAAAAAAAATTCTTCCCTACTCACAAAACGAACATGTTGAAGCGCCTTATCATGAACTTTGCCCAAAAGGAAGATGAAACCTTCTTCCAATGTTGGGAGAGATTTAAGGAGTTATTAAATGCATGCCCACATCATGGCTATGAAATTTGGCGGGTTATAAGCTTTTTCTATGAAGGACTGACTTCACCCATGCGCCAATTTGTAGAGATGATGTGTAACGGGGAGTTCATGAATAAGGAAGCTGATGAAGCATGGGATTATTTGGAAGAATTGGCTGAGAATGCACAGGCTTGGGACACATCGAAACCAACTAATTCCAAGACTGCCCAACAAAAGAAAAAGGGGGGAATGTATGTCTTATCAGAAGAAGATAGCATAAGTGCATGGTTGGCTAGCCTCACAAGAAAGGTCGAAGCCATGGAATTAAGGAAAAGTGAAACGATCAACTCCACTGATGTTGAAACTGTTTGTGGAATTTGTGCTGGAAATCAACATGCAACACAAGATTGCCCCACAATTTCAGCAGTTCAAGGCATCTTACAAGAACAAACAAATGCTATAAACAGTTATCAACAGCAATTTGGTGCTCCAAACTCAAACACGTTTAATCCTAATTGGAAGAACCATCCTAACTTCAGTTGGAGGAATGGACCCACTGTAAATGCAAGCAACACTCCAAAAGTATCACTAGAGGAGATGTTGGGTGCATTCGTATCAGTCCAAGCTGAGTATAACAAGACAAATTCTCTAAAAATAGATGGGTTCATGCAAGAGCAATTGAAGTTCAATCAAAATTCTACTCAAGCCATCAATGAATTGAAAACATCGCTGGCTAGAGTTGAATCTCACCTTAGTGTTAGAGAGAAGGGCACACTTCCTGCCCAACCTCTTCCTAACCCAAGGACCCAGTATGAGATACAAGATGCAAGCTCATCCTCCCACCATACGGAACATGTCCAGGCTATCACCACTTTGAGAAGTGGGAAGGAAATTGACAAATCTAATCCGGTGAAGGCCCCGAAGCCTAAGGATCCAGAAATTCCCAAAGAGGATGACAGCCCAAACAATATTCCACAAGAGAAAGAACCGGAAAGACAATACAAGCCGGTTGCCCCGTTTCCATAAAGGTTAATTTCACCTAAACCTTTAGATAAAAATCTGGAGATTTTAGAAGTTTTCAAGCAGGTGAAGATCAACATCCCGTTGTTAGATGCAATAAAACAAATACCATCGTATACCAAATTTCTAAAGGAGTTGTGTACAGTCAAAAGGAAACACAATGTTCACAACAAAGTACTTTTGACCGAGAACTTGAGCGCCATCATCAAACAAGAGGTGCCCCAAAAATACAAGGATCCGGGTAGTCCAACCATCTCATGCATCATAGGAGACTACCGGATTAAACAAGCCCTACTCGACTTGGGGGCAAGTGTGAATCTCATTCCATACTCGGTCTACGAACAACTTGGGTTACGTGAATTAAAACCGACCAAAACCACACTCCAGCTTGCTGATAGATCCATCCGTATACCGAGAGGAATGATAGGGGATGTTCTAGTCCAAGTTGATATTCTACTACCCAGTAGACTTTATTGTCTTGGACACACATCCCGTGATTGGCACCGGTGCTCAAATTCCCATCATACTTGGACGACCGTTTCTAGCTACCTCAAATGCCATTATCAATTGTAGAAACGGACTTGTACAAATGTCCTTTGGAAATATGACCCTTGAGCTTAACATATTTGATTTATGCAAACAACCACGGGAAGTTGATGATGATGTCCACGAATTAAACATGATCGAATCATTCGTGGAGGATACAGTCCCCTTATCACTATTTTTCGACCCTTTGGAGGCATGTGTGGCTCATTCTCATGAGACAAATGATGACACAATACAAGAGATGGATGCCATGCTAGAGATGATGCCAGTGCTTGATAATAAAAGATGGAGGGCCCTATTTGAGCCTTTGCCTGTAAACGAGAACAAGGCCCTCCCATCCAACATCAAGGCACCAACACTTGACCTAAAACCATTACCAAGTGAGCTGAAATATGTTTATTTAGGTCAAGATGAGACATATCCAGTGGTGATTTCTTCCCACTTGGATGAGGAACAAGAGAGTAGGCTAATAGCCACTCTATTAGAGCACAAAAGTGCCATTGGATGGTCAATTGCGGATCTCAAAGGCATAGACCCACTGATTTGTACTCATCGCATACACCTTGAGGAGAATGCGAAAACATCTCGGCAACCACAAAGACGACTAAATCCAAACATGAATGATGTGGTTAAGGCCGAAGTGGTGAAACTATTGGATGTAGGTATCATTTACCCAATATCCGATAGCCAATGGGTGAGCCCAACTCAAGTGGTGCCTAAGAAATCCGGAATAACCATCGTAGCCAATGCCAATAATGAACTCGTGCCAACTAGAGTCACTACCAGTTGGAGAATGTGCATTGACTACAGGAAGCTAAACACTGTCACGAGGAAAGACCACTTCCCCCTACCATTTGTTGATCAAATTTTAGAACGGTTGGCGGGTCATTTCCATTTTTGCTTCCTTGATGGCTATTCAGGGTATAACCAAATAGAAATTGCCCGTGAAGACCAAGAAAAGACTACATTCACATGTCCATTCGGCACTTTCGCCTACCGACGGATGCCATTTGGACTATGTAATGCCCCTACCACCTTTCAGCGTTGTATGATGAGTATCTTTTTTGACATAGTGGGGACCATTCTCGAAGTCTTCATGGATGATTTTTCCGTATTTGGTTGTAGCTTTGATGAGTGCCTTGAGCACTTGAAGTCTGTGCTAAAAAGATGTGAAGAGAAGAACCTTGTGCTCAATTGGGAGAAGTGTCACTTCATGGTTCAAAAGGGAATTGTACTTGGACACATCATTTCACAAAATGGAATCGAGGTGGACAAAGCGAAAATTGATCTTATCTCTAACCTTCCACCACCCAAAAACATACGAGATGTACGATCCTTTTTAGGACACGCAGGATTTTACAGAAGGTTCATAAAGGACTTCAGTTCACTCTCTCGCCCTTTATGTAACCTACTTCAAAAGGAAAATTCATTCGAGTGGAATGAAGAATGTCAAAAGGCCTTTACCACCCTTAAAGGTATGTTGACATGTGCTCCCATAATGCAACCACCTGATTGGAGCATTCCTTTAGAGATTATGTGTGATGCTAGTGACTATGCTATTGGGGTCGTGTTAGGTCAAAGAAAAGAGAAAAAGCCATGTGTCATCTACTATGAAAGTAGAACCCTAAACTCAGCCCAAGCAAACTACACCACTACTGAAAAAGAACTTTTAGCCGTAGTTTTTACCTTGGACAAGTTTAGGTCCTACTTGATTGGATCCAAGATCATTATATTCACTGACCATGCCAGCGCTTAAGTATCTTCTTTCTAAGAAAGATGCTAAACCACGGTTGTTAAGATGGATCCTTCTACTCCAGGAATTCGACATACAAATACGTGATAAGAAAGGAGTAGAGAATGTAGTAGCTGACCACCTCTCTCGACTTGTCCTCACTAATTCCCCTAAAACGACTGCAATCAATGACATGTTCCCTGATGAACAACTTTTTACTGTTTCCCAATTGCCATGGTATGCGGACATTACTAACTATCTTGCTACAGGTACAATTCCTACATATTGGAAAAAGCAAGATAAGGATAAGTTCTTCACAGAGGTGCGGAAATTCTTATGGGATGACCCATACTTATTCAAGTATTGTCCTGATCAAATCATAAGGAGATGTGTGCCGGATGAGGAACAACAAAGTATCATCTCCTTCTGTCATTCTCAGGCATGTGGTGGCCACTTTTCGGCTAAAAAGACCACAGCGAAAATTCTGCAATGTGGGTTTTATTGGCCCACCATGTTCAAAGATACACATGAGTTTTGCAAAGCATGTGAACCTTGTCAGAAATTAGGAGGAATCTCCCGTAGAAATATGATGCCACTCAATCCCATCTTAATAATCGAAATTTTTGATTGTTGGGGCATCAATTTCATGGGCCCATTCCCATCTTCTTTTGGAAACTTATACATCTTGCTTGCCGTTGATTATGTTTCCAAATGGGTCGAGGCCATCCCTTGCCAGAATAATGACCATAAAACGGTCATTCAATTTTTAAAAGAAAATATTCTTCCGGTTTGGAACGCCTCGAGTCATCATAAGTGATGGAGGGTCTCACTTTTGCAATCGCCCTTTTGAAACCTTAATGAAGAAATATGGCGTAACACACAAAGTGAGCACTCCCTATCACCCACAAACTAGTGGACAAGCTGAGATATCCAATAGGGAGATTAAACACATTTTAGAGAAAACGGTGAACCTCGATCGCAAGGATTGGTCGCTTCGGCTTACCGATGCGCTTTGGGCTTACCGTACTGCTTTCAAAACCCCTATTGGAATGTCTCCCTATAGACTTGTCTATGGGAAGGCTTGTCACTTGCCTGTGGAGTTGGAACATAGGGCATATTGGGCTATTAAGAAGATGAATTTCAATTCTGACAAGGCAAGCTCGTTACGCAAACTACAATTGAATGAACTTGCAGAAATTCGGAATGAAGCTTATGAGAATGCGAGAATTTACAAGGACAAGACAAAGATATTCCATGATAAGAATATTCTTCGCAAGACATTCATGATCAATAAAAAAGTCCTCATGTATAATTCTCGCTTACATTTATTTCCGGAAAAAATTGAGATCTCGATGGACCGGTCCCTACATTGTGCAAACTGTCTATCCATATGGGACTGTCGAGCTATTGAATCCGAGGAACGGCAACATTTTTAAGGCAAATGGGCAGCGATTAAAGCCGTTCTTTGAGAAATTTCCCTCAGAAGGTATGTCCATACCCCTGAATGATCCTGTGTATCAGGATGATTGATCTCCTAGTCTGACGGAGATATAGAGTAGTTAGGATTAGGATTTTGTTGCTTTGGTTTACTTTTGCTTAAGGTTGTTAGAAGGAGGAGGAATTCCAATTTTCACTCTCTCAGGTACTATCACTCCTCACTCCCTTTTATTTTTCAAATTGCTCTCGTGTTTTGCTCATTGCACATCTTTTACATTGAGGACAATGCAAGATTTGGTTGGGGGGTGTAGGATCACTTGGATGAATCCAGCGTTTTGCAACATTTCAAGCAATTATTATGTGGAAATTTTTCGATTTTTCAAAAATTCGAAACTCTTTTGGAAAACATCGGTTCTATGCATTCCAGATGATATGAGTGTTAATGTCAGATTTTGTAACGAGATCCTCCGGCTTTTCTCCTTCGCTCCAGGAGGGATTTCCACCACCAGACCTGAGACAAGACAGCGAATAAGGGTGGCTGGGGACCAGCCGTTAGCCCTCCGACGCTTAAGTTAGGCCACAGAAGAGAAGCCAAGCAAAACGGGACCCAGATTGAATGATGAGTACGTACCTCCTATTCAAGGGAGCCATCCCCTTATATAGATCTGAAACAATCCAATCTGTTACGTGAGATGTCGAGATCCCGTTGATGTCGCATACTGATACTGAGAATCCGCTGATTTCGTGGGATAAGATCCTATCTTTTTAGTCAGATCCAACCCAATGATTTCTTCCAACAATCACGCCCCTAGATGGCAATCCCTTGAAATCCGGATGGATCCGGCCAGAAGCCATAGTTAGAGTCATGGCCTCCGAAAAGGAAGGAGACGCCCGCAGCTGGGAGTCATGACCTCCGAAAAGGAAGGAGACGCCCGCAGCTGGGAGTCATGACCTCCGAAAAGGAAGGAGACGCCTGCAGTAAAGCTGCTCGCAGGTTAAAATGTGGTCGCGAGTCCAAGTACATACTTTGGGTGTAATATCTTTCAACGACTTGTGAGAAGGTCTACTCGCGAATCTAGTTTTCCGTATTTGACTATCCATGACTCCTGACCAGATGATCTCGAGAGTCGAATGGGCGTCCCGCACTTGTCCAATATTCGACTCTCGATCAGATGATCTCGAGAGTCGAATGGTCGTTCCGCACTTGTCCAATATTCGACTCTCGATCAGGTGATCTCGAGAGTCGAATGGACATTTCCACGTGAAATCTTATCTCCACCATTTTGCCTATAACAGATGCCCCCCAAGTCCTTGCCGTCTAAGAATTCTTAAGGAAAGGACTTAGCTCACTATCACACGAAACCGCTTCCCCTCCATCCCTTTGTTCGCGATGTATTACGATGTTACAAGATTGCCCCTGGGCAACTTATTGTGAACGGGTGGAGGGTGGTGTTGGGCTCCTTTGCCCTTTGGGCTCAGGCTGGCAACGGGGAACTCACGGCGGAGGAGTTCCTCCGTATGTTCCGCCTGAAGAAAGCTCCATCCAGCGAAGGCTGGTATTATTTATGCTACTGGCACCGGGATAACTTCGTGTTGGGTAAGCCCTCCTCGAACTATCCCGGCTGGAGGAAGCGGTGGTTCTATGCTTCCGGGAGCTGGGAGTCTGCCTCCTCCAGGGGTCCAGGAGTGACCCGGTTTTTCTGTGAAGGTAGACAATCCCGTATTGTGCAGTTTCCTTAAAATAAATTTTAGGGTTTTGCTTTGACCATGATTTGTGCTCGCAGGTATCCCAGCTTTGCGGAAACCGAATTTGAAGGGTGGGATCAACGAGAAGATCGTCAGAGTGTATAAGGTGCCTGTCGGAGATAGGCATATCGAGGCTTGCTTATCTCCTTCGCGACTTGCAGCAGCAGACCTCATATCCAGGAGAGAAGTCGAAATGACGAAGGCTGGAGAGAAGAGAGGACTACTGCCCCGTCTGAAGGGCACAGGTTCCAAAAGGCAGAAGAGAGCCCCTGCCGAACCGTCTCAACCTTCCATCCGCGCGGGCAGCGATCAGCCTGCCCTTCCCGCGAGTGCGGCGGGGGCCCCAGCTTGGCCTACTATCCCTTCACTGGTGGTCGCACCTGGGCCACCAGTGATCAACATTGCAGACAATTCCCCAGATGGGGTGGGGTCCAGCTGCCCCCCAGCTGAAGAGGCTCGAGAGCAGGTAGAGCCTCAAGAGTCAACTCCTCCTCGGGAACTGGTCCCAGCTGCCGAGCAGGGACCTGCTCGCGAGTCCATGCCTCCGCCACGAGAGCAGACCGGTTTGGTCGTTGCCCAACCGTCTGGGAGCGGGACGTACTCGATTCCACGCCACCTCCACCCTGTGTGTAAGTTCTTGTTCGAGAACGTTCCGCCTCACGCCTTCGGCTCTCTCCCCGAGCCAAGCCCTGAGAACCTTATCCTTGAAGCGGGGATGAGGATGGTTCAGGTAAGACTTTGTCAAGATCTGTTTCGACCTGTTGATACGTTCCAGAAATCTTATACTTTTCATCTGTGCAGGGTTTAGATCTGATTCTGCGAACGAGGCGTGATATCGTTGCCGCCCGTCGCACGATAGAGGAGGCTGAGGGAAAGAGGACTGCCTTGGAAAAGGCAGTTCAAGGAAGAGATCAACTGCTCAAGGCTCGTGAGGCAGTGATCTCGAAGAGAGATGAGGAGAAAAAGATCCTCATTGAGAAGATCCAAGTCCTGACCGACAGGTATCAGGCCTTGGACTCAGACTACGCGAAGCTCACGGGTCTGAAGGAGAAGGCAGAGAGAGAGAGGGAGATCTTCCGACAGGACAAGATCTCATTAGAGGAGCAATTCGCGGGAGCCAGGTCGCAGCTCAAGGAGGCCTACGACAACCTGACTAGGGAGCGCACCGCTCTTGCGCAGCTTAAGGACGACTCGATCCACTGGGACGAGGAGAGAGTCGCCCTTGTAAAAATGCTCTCGGAGGAAGGTACTCGGGCAGTTTCCGAGTTCCGGACTTCGCAGCTGTATGACGATGAACGATATGAGTCATACGATGCTGGTCGAGACTTTGCACTGAGAGTAGTGCAACGAATGATCCCATCCTTCGATATGGGGGAATTCGGTCGAGTCGCGACCATCATAGCTGCAGAAGAGCAAGCTGCTGCCGAGAACGAGGTGACCGAAGCCACGCAGGCTGGAGGGGCTCCTGAAATGGGCCCTGAAGTCGAGAGCGTGGCTCCTCCTAGCGATTGATTTCCTTTTATTTTCTTCTCTTGTATCTGCGCTCATGTATATGTAATCATATGATTATCAATGAAAAGATATTTTTGGAAGTATTGCTGTTTCGTTGCTGTTCTCCCTTCATCTTTCATTTTTGGCTTGTTAATCTTGAATGGATTCGTCAGAGATGTGACCCTTTAATTCGAGCATGAATTAAGCTGCTCGCGATCAGGATGTGACCCCGTTCGCTGCCCTAATTTGGGCACGAGCTGTGGTGCTCGCATTTTGGAGTGCGATTCCTCCTTACCAATCGCGAGTAACTAACTCATGAAAAAATGAATTAGACTCAATCCGGGGGTCGTGAGACCATGTCCGCGTTGAGATAGACTGATCTATCGATTGAGATTTTGATTCTACCAAGGGCAGAAGGTTGGTCAATGAGAATGGAGAAGCGACCAACTAGTAATGATTTCAGCCCTACCAAGGGTAGGCAATTGGCCAAGAGGATGTGTAAGCACTCTTCAGGGCTATTCGGGTCCATATAAATGGAGTAGCGGCCAAAAGATATTTTTCACTTTATTCATAAAATGTTATGATAAACTACATCGGATCTAGGGGTAGTATCTTAGCAAATGCTCCACGTGCCAAGGGCGACGTACAGGCTTCCCTTGCATGTCTTCAAGATAATAAGTACCGGGTCGCACAACCCTAATAACCCGATACGGGCCTTCCCAATTCGGATCCAATGAACGAACAGGAATTCCAAGATTTCGCCTCAGAACCAAATCTCCGAACTGGAAAGATCTAGGTCGAACCTTTGCATTCCGATAACGAGCAATACGTTGTTGATATGCCGCCACTCGTACTTGGGAAGCATTTCTTCGCTCTTCCAAGAGATCGAGATGAAGTCGGATATTTTCCTGATTGCTCGCGGGATCATACTGTTCGATCCGGTATGAGGGCACTTGAATTTCCACTGGTACCACTGCGTCAACACCAAATGCTAAGGAGAAAGGAGTTTCACCTGTCGATGTACAAGCCGTGGTTCTATAGGCCCATAATACTTCTGGCAGAAGTTCTGGCCACACCCCTTTACATTCACTTAGCTTGGTCTTTAAATGATGCTTTATAATTTTATTCACTGCCTCGACCTGCCCATTCGCCTGTGGATGATATGGAGAAGTGCGGAGATTACGTATCTTCCATTTGTCGCAAAATTCATCAAAGGCTGCGTTGTCGAACTGCGTTCCGTTATCGGTAATTATGGTATGAGGAAGTCCGAAGCGACATATAATATTTCTCCACATAAACTTAGTAGTTTGTCTTTCAGTAATTTTGGCTAATGGTTCTGCCTCGGCCCATTTGGTGAAATAATCAACCGCCACGATCGTGAACCGATTCTGTCCCTTTCCCATAGGTAAGGGACCGATGATATCGATCCCCCACTGAGCAAAAGGCCAAGGGCTGTCGACTGGGGTCATCCGCTCAGACGGTACGCGAGGTATAGGTTGATATCGTTGACACTTGTCTCATTTTTTTGAAAATTCTATGGCGTCTGCTTTCATAGTAGGCCAATAATATCCTTGCCTCATCGCTTTATATGCTAGAGATCGCCCCCTGGGATGATTACCACATGCCCCCTGGTGTACTTCATCTAGAACACGATGTGCTTCTTCTGGGTGAAGACACCTCAAATAAGGCAAGGAGAAGCTTTTTCGCAACAAGATTCCATCTTGTAAGGTGTACCTGGCAGCTCGAAGCTGAATTTGTCTTGCAGCTTTCTTGTTTTCTGGTAGGTATCCATCTCTGAGATAAAGGATGATAGGATCCATCCAGCATGGAGACGATTGTACCGAAACAACTTGTTCAGGAGGTACTTGGTCGATACTCAAGTGTTGACGGTGCTCGATGGGGATCGAATGTGATAGTTCTGATTCTGGTGCAGAAGCGAGTTTTGCCAAGGAATCGGCAAGTTGGTTCTGCTCGCGAGGGATATGGAATATTTTGTAAGTCTTCAGTTTGGCGAGCAGGATGAGGACACGAGATTTGTATAAGGCCATTCTTTCTTCTTTGGTTTCGAATTCGCCAAGAACTTGGTTGACAATGAGCTGGGAGTCGCTATGAATTATCAAATTCTGGACTGCGAGGACAACGGCTAGCTCGAGGCCGACAATAAGGGCCTCATATTCTGCTTCATTATTGGAGATGCGTGATTCAAAACGCAGAGCGTATTGAAAATGCGACCCGTCTGGGGCCACTAAAATCAGGCCCGCTCCACTGCCACTGGCCCGTGACGACCCGTCTACAAAGAGCGACCAAGAAGGCTGGTCGCTGGTCATACCGCTATTTTCAGAAGAATATGTAAATTCGGCGATGAAGTCAGCCACGGCCTGGCCCTTGACTGCGGTCCTAGGACAGAATGAAATATCATGCTCGCTGATCTCGACGGCCCATTTAGTTAAGCGTCCGGAAGCCTCAGGCTTTTGGAGGACTTGACGTAGTGGATGATTCGTTGGTACTAAAATAGGATGGGCTTGAAAGTATGGTCGCAGTTTTCGAGCTGCCGTGATTAAGGCTAGGGCCAGTTTCTCCAAATCAGAATACCTAGTTTCTGCATCAACCATTGCTCGACTGATATAATAAACGGGCCTTTGTACCCCGAAATCTTCTCTTATTAAAGCGGCACTAACGGCCGTGGAAGACACAGATAAATAAAGAATGAGTTGCTCATGTGCCATGGGTTTAGATAAAATGGGGGGAGCGCTCATATATTGCTTCAGTTGTTGAAAAGCTTCTTCACATTGAGGTGTCCAATTCCAATCAGACTTGGCCGTTGCACGAAGGAGTTTGAAGAAGGGCAGGCACTTGTCAGATGCTCGCGAGATGAACCTGTTCAATGATGCGATGCGACCAGCTAGACGCTGAACGTCCTTCAGAGTCACGGGGGATTTCATCTCTATCAATGCTTTAATCTTTTCGGGATTCGCTTCAATTCCACGCTGGCCAACCATGAACCCAAGAAATTTTCCTGCAGATACTCCAAACGCGCATTTTTCTGGATTTAATTTCATCTGATACTTCCTCATCAGATCAAAGGCTTCTCGAAGATCTGGAATGTGGTCATCTTCATTGATGCTTTTCACGAGCATATCGTCGACATATACTTCCATGTTCCTACCGATTTGAGCAGCGAATATTTTGTTGACAAGACGCTGATAAGTGGCCCCTGCATTTTTTAGACCAAACGGCATTACCTGGTAGCAATATAGTCCTCGATCTGTGATGAAGGCAGTGTGCTGGCCATCGGGTGGATGCATCATAATCTGGTTGTAACCAGAGTAAGCATCCATAAAACTGAGGAGGGCGTGTCCAGCTGTCGAGTCGACCAACTGGTCGATTCGTGGTGTCGGGAAGCTATCTTTGGGACATGCTTTGTTTAAGTCTGAATAATCGACGCACATCCTCCATTTGCCATTAGCTTTCCGGACGAGAACTACGTTGGCGACCCATTGTGTGTAGTCAACTTCTTTTATGAAATTTGCCGCGAGCAGCTTCTCAACTTCAGTTTTGATCGCCATCTGTCTTTCTGCAGTGAAGGCGCGTCGACGCTGATGTACTGGTTTGTGCTTTGGATCAATGTTGAGACGATGTACGATGACATTAGGATCGATGCCCGGCATATCTTTATGAGACCAAGCAAACACGTCCTGGTATTCAGTGAGGAAACGAATCAAATTTTCGCGGTGGATACTATTTAAAGAGGAACCGATGTACACGATCTTAGACTGGTCGTCTTCGGTCAAGTGGATCGCCACTGTTTCCTCCCCTGGAGTTCCTGATTTCAGAGCACTTTCCCTTGGATCCAGCGCGGAGGCGAGAACGTCGGATGAACCTTGAACTATTTCCATGACAGGCGTCGCTTGAGCTTTCTTTCGATCTTGGAGGGCTATCTGGTAACAGGACCGTGCCTCCTGCTGACTTCCTCGCACGACCCCTATGCCATTTGGGGTCGGAAATTTAACGCATAAATATGAAGGATGCAAGGCCGCTCCAACCTTAGTTAGTGACGGTCTCCCCAAGATGGCGTTATACGCTGATTTTCGATCCACGACGAGGAAGTTTACGAAGACGGTGGTCTTCGCTGGACTCTCCCCAAAGGTGACTGGGAGATCAATACTTCCTTCAGGTGTCACCACTTCTCCTCCAAAGCCGACAAGAGGGGTTGATACTGGCTTGAGGAGGTTTCTGGCAAGTGCCATCTTGTCGAAAGCCTCCAAATACAGAATATCGGCCGAGCTACCTGTATCCACCATAATTCGATGAGTCAGATAATTTGATACCTTCAGTGTGACTACGATGGAATCTTCATGAGGGAAATGAATTCCCGCTGCATCTTCGAGGGTGAAAGAAATTGGGGGAGGGCTAGCCTTCGAAGAGTTGGACGTTTGTTCCAGCCAATAGATCTGCTGGGGTTCTTTGGACGCCTTTCGGGCGTATGCCTTTCTTGAAGCTTGAGAGTCACCCCCGCAGGCTGGACCCCCGACGATAGTGCGAATTTCTCCTGTGGGCTCAGCATCCTCTTGGTCGGTTTGATGATGAGACGGTTCCTTTTGGCGAGACGAGGTCTTCGCCCTTTCTGGTGACCTATTTTTACGAGTAACATAATCCTGGAGATGGCCTTTTCGAATAAGAGCTTCGATATGGTCTCGTAGGGAGATACAGTCCTGGGTCCTATGCCCATGATCTTTGTGAAAGTAACAGAACTTACTCTTATCTCTCTTCTCGGGATCGGACTTAATCTTTGCAGGCCACTTCACATATGGCTTGTGTTTTATCTCCATTAGAACCTTTTCAGGAGACCGATTAAGAGGAGTGTAATTATGATATTTACCAGAGTAAGGCTTCCTGGGAGAGCGATCGCGCCGATCGCGATGGTATTTCTTATCTGTAGAAGTTCCTTCTGGCTTGCGTTTCTTACTTTGTACTCCATGACGTGTCAATGCGACTTCTTCTGCATTGATATATTTCTGAGCTTTGGCTTGGAATTCCGCCATAGTTTTCGGCGGGCTCTTATCCAAGGCAAACCTAAATTTCTCGCTCATTATTCCGGCGATGAGGGCTGTGAGACCCTTTTCTTCAGTGTAACCCTCGGTTTGAACGGCTTCGGCAGTGAACCGTACTGTGAACTCTTTTATTGTCTCCCCATGTTGCTGTTTCAGGTTCATCAGATGGGAGACTGGCTTTTTAATGCGAATACTTCCCATGAATTGAGAAAGAAATATCTCCGACAATTGAGAAAAGGAACTGATGGAAAGTGGCTTTAACCCCCGAAACCACGTACGAGCCGCTTCCTTCAATGTAAGGGGAAAAGCCCTACACATGATTTCTGAACCATGTCCCTCCAACTCCATGAGGGACCTATATGTTTCCAGATGTTCCAGAGGATCGCCAATGCCTGTATACGGAGCGATAACAGGCGTTCGATACTTTCTGGGCAACGGGGCTTCCATGACCTCGCTTGTGAAGGGAGATTCAGATTGATGTATAGCCGCCATGACAGCAGATGGCCGATTTGCCTGGTATTTCTGCTCCATGAGATCAAAACGGTCTTGGATTCTTTTGAGATCCCCTTCCCATGGCAAGGTATAGCTAGACGTTTCGGCGTTGGAGCCTTGCGGTTGAGGTTGTCGAGACGAACTGGAATGTATCGAATGTGGAGACGGCGCAGGGGGATGGCCGCCAAGTGGCGGGACCTGTGGTTCATCCATAGAATGCCTGGAAGCAACCGGTATGGGTGGCGGTGGTAACCCTTCGGAGGGTTGTCTTTGCGGTTCAGGGAAGTGCTGATCAAGTCGATTTGACAGTGCCTGAACTCCGGCGTTTAGAGTTAGGAGAGTGCTCCCGAGGAATCGTAGGACATCATCCTGATTTCCAGAAGCCCCCAATAATGGATTTGTTGATGGCATATTTGGGGCTCCTTGAGGGATATCCGTCGGAACAGGTGGGAGGGCAGGTGCGGATTCCGTCTCACCGGGCGGAGGTGGTGCCTGCCTTGAAGTTGAAGGATGAACAGTCTTTTTAGGAGGCATCACCGAAGGATTTTGATCGGTGGTTAACACGATTGATTTTGATGATCAAGTCGTTCCCACAGACGGCGCCAAACTGTTAATGTCAGATTTTGTAACGAGATCCTCCGGCTTTTCTCCTTCGCTCCAGGAGGGATTTCCTCCACCAGACCTGAGACAAGACAGCGAATAAGGGTGGCTGGGGACCAGCCGTTAGCCCTCCGACGCTTAAGTTAGGCCACAGAAGAGAAGCCAAGCAAAACGGGACCCAGATTGAATGATGAGTACGTACCTCCTATTCAAGGGAGCCATCCCCTTATATAGATCTGAAACAATCCAATCTGTTACGTGAGATGTCGAGATCCCGTTGATGTCGCATACGATACTGAGAATCCGCTGATTTCGTGGGATAAGATCCTATCTTTTTAGTCAGATCCAACCCAATGATTTCTTCCAACAATCACGCCCCTAGATGGCAATCCCTTGAAATCCGGATGGATCCGGCCAGAAGCCATAGTTAGAGTCATGGCCTCCGAAAAGGAAGGAGACGCCCGCAGCTGGGAGTCATGACCTCCGAAAAGGAAGGAGACGCCCGCAGCTGGGAGTCATGACCTCCGAAAAGGAAGGAGACGCCCGCAGTAAAGCTGCTCGCAGGTTAAAATGTGGTCGCGAGTCCAAGTACATACTTTGGGTGTAATATCTTTCAACGACTTGTGAGAAGGTCTACTCGCGAATCTAGTTTTCCATATTTGACTATCCATGACTCCTGACTAGATGATCTCGAGAGTCGAATGGGCGTCCCGCACTTGTCCAATATTCGACTCTCGATCAGATGATCTCGAGAGTCGAATGGTACGTTCCGCACTTGTCCAATATTCGACTCTCGATCAGGTGATCTCGAGAGTCGAATGGACATTTCCACGTGAAATCTTATCTCCACCATTTTGCCTATAACAATGAGCATAAGAGGAGGAGATATGAAGTGTATGGGGCTGTATGTCTGGAAGCTCTCATAGCATAATGGTTTTATATATGAATTCCCCTATTTCTGTGATTGATAGAAAATCTGAACACTTTTACACCTAGTCCACATTACACGATTTTCATGGGTTGAAGGGACTATGTGATTTATGGATTAGCTATACTTTGAATTAAGGTATTGAGAAATCAGGCCAGGGTACTTTGTCCATCGTTGTCCATGGGAAAACAATGCTGGATATGGATTTCTAAAAATCCTATCTAAATTAAAAGAAAAAGGAAAAGGAAGGATGAAATTGGGAATGATGGAAAAACGGTGGAAAATTCCGATTAGGGCTACCTACTACCAACCGGGGGATGGTCTACCCGTAACCAAAGCCGGAAATGGGACGTAGTGTGAAAGTCGTCGGTAGGACGGTAAGGCAAATTCCTGTCATTGGCTTGATGTGGCTCTATATACCTTGAGATCTATAGTCTGATTGATCTATGAAGAAGATAATCCTAGAAACTCGTGAGATGAATTTTTCACTGTCCACACTAGGGTGAATTTGTTCAAGTTCTTCTATTTATCAACCAATTAGCGGGAATTTCATATGAATGCTTATTATGTTTTAAGAGCTTACGGTTTCAGCCCCTGTCGCCTAATAATTCTGAATCTTACACTTGTATGTCTAGGGACGTATAGAAGAAGGGTTTCTGAAAGAGAGTTGAGTTTTGAAGAATGGGATTAGCTTCACGCATGTTTTGCTCGGGACTAGCAAAATGCTGGTTGGGGGGTGTGTTGAGCTCTTAATTGCACATATTCTAACCCCAATTCATCACTCATTGTGCGAGGTTTGCATGGTTTATAGACTAATCTAATGCATGTTTTGTGATTGCAGGTTTGAGAGTGGACTCCACCTAATTGAAGATGAAAAGAATTTATTTAGATCCTTGGATGAAGACCCAAGGTGAGCCGAAGGAAGAAGGAAGCAAAGAGAGAAGCAAAGAAAGAAGAGAGTAGAAGAAAGAAAGGAAGAAAAGAAGAAGCAACAGAAGCCGACCGGTCTAGACCGGTCGGCCAAGGGAGCCTGACCGGTCTAGACCGGTCAACCAGGCACGCTGAAGAATGATTAAAGATGTCCGACCGGTCAAGACCAGTCGAACAGGGTTGCTGGACCTATTGCCAAAAGAGGCCAGACCGGTCGTGACCGGTCGGCCAGCCCAGTCCGACCGGTCCAGACCGGTCGGCCAATGTGAAAAATCAGAGTTTCTATTCCTGGCGCCGAAAATCTCTGCACACTGCGTAACTCTTACGTAAATTCTCGATCTTTCTGAAGTTGTGGAGCTTCCCTACTATAAAAGGACACCTAGGGATCGTTCTTAGGGTATCTAAGAAGGGTGGAAGCAAGCTTGGAGGCGGAGAAAGTGAATTTTGGAGTTCCACAACTCCTTGGAGTTTGTTTTTGCTATTTTTATGAACTTTTTAGTTGTTTCATGTTTCCTTGGATCATGAGCAGCTAAACCTCTTAGCTAGGGCTAAGAGGTGAAGCTTGTAGTGGATCCAAGATGTTTCAATTCGTAGCTAGCTGGTTTTAAGTATGGAATTCATGATTATGAACTATGGTTTGAAGTTTATACAAGTTTTTAAGTAGTTGTTCTTAGTCTTATGATGACTCATGGATGTTTGGGAGAATTACTTAACTTCTTAATTGGTTTGTATCCGTCTAGACCTGTATGATCCGAGGAATCGGAGTGTGCTCTAGTACTATGATCTTCATGAAGGGACTTCTTACCAAGGTTCTAATTTTCTGATTTTCTATAATATGTATGGACTGTGCATGAGATTTGAATCAAGTTCAAATCCTGATCTAGCCTTGTCTTGTGATAGGACTTGAGGATGGTTATGATTGTGAACTAGACCTTTTGGAAAGGGGAATGACCTATGCAATTGAGCATGCTCAGCTCAGCCTACATTGAGTGAATCTGATGCATCGAACTTACATAATACAGATTGTTTTGTTTAACAGCTCTATCATCCGACTAGATAGACCTTAATGTCGATTCTAGTTGAGAGAATGAAAAACCACAGCGGATTGAACATCAAGATTGCTACAAGTGGATCCTTGAACCCCTAGTGCCTTTTTATAATTATTTACTTTCAATTTAATTCAGTTTTGTTACTCACATCAAAATCATACAAAAATCTGGTTATTAGCTTTCAATAGACACTTTTGGATGTGTTTGTGAAATCCTACATAAGTCCCTGTGGATCGACCTCGGTCTTACTGAGATTATTACTACATCGCAACCCTACACTTGGGGAAGCGAACAGTGATGAATGCTTGAACTGCTTTACTTCTTTCACTTGCCCTTTTATTGAAAGTTAATATTCTGCATATCAAGTGTTTGAAGAAAGTTCTCTAAACTACTTTGCATATTTGTTAGTGCATAATTTGGTGATTTCAAAAAGTGTCCTATTCACCCCCCTTTAGGACAAAGAAACCAGTTTCTTGCTTTTTCAAAAGCGGTAATCAAACTTATTCTGCAATTTCAAAATTCACGTAGTGACCCATTTGATGGTTAGATTCACCCGATCCTTTAGGCGTCCAATTTTTGAAGTGACGCGACTCCACTGGATGGAACGGATTGCATGTACACACCGCAACAGTGTGCAAGAAAACCTTGTTTGGACAAGGACTGTGAAAGGACCTGTGGGGGAGGCCTAAGGGTGGCAATTGGCACTTGACTTTAGGCCAGGCTCGGGCTTGGGCTTAAGTCTTTTTAGACAACTTTATATGCATACGTATTAATATATCTTACAATCATTTTATTCTAATTCATAGTTAGAGAACCACATATATTTAAATGTAAATTTCATTCCTTTAAAATGTTTGCTTCTTTCGATAATGTGACTCACTTGATCACGTCAGGTCTATGCTCAGCCAGATTTTTTTTTTTTGGGCGGGCTTGCGCTGGGTTCTAGTGGTGGATCATACAGTGTCAGGTTGGGCTCGGGCCTCTCGAAATACGAGCCTAACGCTATCCTTTCAAGCTGCGGCCGAACGTGTCTTATCCAGGTAACCTTGTCTTCTCCTCTTCTATCCTCTTTCTCATACCCGCTGCTGCATTTCCGGCCATTCACTGAGAAGGAGATCCAGGCCGTTCACCGCTGCTCCATCTTCAGGCAACTCCAACTGCGTCTCCGACCTCAGGTGCTCTGTTTTTTTTTCTACCCCTTTTTTCCTTTCCTTTTTTGCTGAGTTGGCGAAGGGCTGTGAAAACTTTTGCCACTTTTGGCCCACCATGTGATGATCCAGACCGCTCATCCAGATATTCTCATAGATTCGGTGGCTCTGATACATACGCATGCGGCCAGACAGCGCACATAGTGGGCCTCACTGTAGATTGGGCATATCCCCAAAATCAGATGATGATAAAATCTTTTAATCTTGGGAGCACGACAAAAAGACAATGGCAGCAAGATCAACGGTCTGGATCACATGTGCGAATCTTGTCAAATCGGAACCTGAGTATGCTTCGTTTGGTTTGGTCAAGGATCATAGTAGTCCTCCTACTGATCCTAACCATACTATGGAAGTTACATGTGAGACATCTACGCCGTTCATCTGGTGGGCCTTACCATATTTTTGTCGTGATAAAATAGCAAGGGAGGGCTACACATCTATTGGATTGATTTTTTTGCGGTCCTTTTTTTTTTTTTTTTTTTTTTTTTTTAATTTTTTTAACCACGTAGCCCACGTGATGAGTGGATCAGCCTGATCTTTGGGCCAAGCCACGTATATGGTGGGGCCGTTTGTTGTGAGAAGAATACGAGCTGACTTGAGGATAGATCTGGTTCAGCTCGCTCAGCACGAAGCCGATCTGATGATGGACGGGACAACCCAAATACAGGTCGTCAGGTCTGACCGACCCGATCTAAGGGAGAAAGTTAGTCCTCGTGAACGACCTCGCCAGGTCAATCGCTTTGCGACCTGAATCTGTTACCGTAATCCTCTAAGTTTGTGCGCAATAAGGGGGAAAGAAATCCGGGAGATCTCTAACCATCCCGCCGAGAGATCTTCGAAGATCACGAACCAGCTCCAGAAATCTCAGGGATCCAAGATTTCCTCCATAAACATCGCGGTGACAATCAATGGACGCAACTCCACGCCCTAAGTCTATAAATTGGAGTATTCTCTCCGTTATTAAGGTACGATACAAAAACTGATCAAAAGAGATATTTAATCTTTCAAGATCCGACTAACTTAGGCATCGGAGGGCTAACGGCTGGGCCCCAGCCACCCCCCTTAGCTTTCCTTTGTGTTCTGCAGGATCCAACCTACCTTCAGGAAGGAGATCAGCATCAACCATCAACATCAAGGAATCTTCATCCTCATCTGTTGACGAATTTCCAGCATCAACAGATTGGCGCCGTCTGTGGGAACACGCAGAGTCCTTTAATTAGGAGATCCGTGTTCTCGCCCAATCGCTTAAGACGATCTCAACTTCATCCTTCCTTTTCACTATGGTTGGAAAACTCGACCGTCGCAGCGTTCTCAACATCCCACTCCGATAGAAGAAAATGAGGTCGCCAGCCGAGCAACCGAGACCAGACCTCGGCCAACGACAAGCTTGCCTGCCACCGACCTGCGACACCGGCTCAAGGAACGGAGAACAGCTCGTCTCGCGCACGAACGAGCTGATCATGAAGCCAGCAACCGGGTTGATGACAACTTAGGCCCACTAGAGGCCGAGCTGAGGGAACTGCGAGAACAAATGGATGATATTCAAAGAGCACAACGAGCCCGAGCTCCGATCGCCGTAGATGCACTGGTCGACTCGTCTGAGTCACCGTTCACCGACGAGATCCGTGAAGAACCCCTTCCTAAAGGGTTTAAAGTTCCCCAGTTGAAGCAGTACTCTGGAATAGGAGATCCGGCGGAATACTTAGAAAACTTCAAAGTCCGCATGGATCTCCTCGGGGCCAACGGACATATCATGTGCAAGGCCTTTCCGTTGTCCTTAACAAGCTCGGCATGGACTTGGTTTCGCAACCTAAAACCCCGCACGATCAGTTCATTCTCTCAACTAAGCCGAGCCTTCGCTACTCAGTTCATCGGGAGCACCGACTCGAGGAAGCATTCAACTCATCTCGCTGCGATCAAGCAAAAGGAAGATGAGTCCCTGAAAGATTACCTCGCACGCTTCAATCCCGAGGCTGTTCAAATTGAAAACCTCTCGCAAGATGTATTGTTACACACCATGATTGGAGGACTGCGGGACCGAAGATTCCTTTGGTCTGTTGGGGAAGAGCCACCTCAGTCCGTGGCAGAATTTTTAGATCGGGCGGCGAAACATATTAACGCCGAAGAACTGGTCAACGCTCACCGACCGACGACCAAGAATAAGGATCGTCCGGATAGCAGTGGCTCGAAAAGACACAGGTGAGAGCGGAAGTCCGAGCAAAGATCGCCAACTCGGAACAGAACCGCTCGTCGAACGAAATCACCTGCACCACGGTTTGAAAAGTATACACCGCTCAACAAAACCATCGAGCAAGTGTATTTAGCAGAGAAAGGTAAATACATTTTCGAACGACCTGCGAAAATAAAAATCGACCCCAATAGAAGGTCGAAATCAAGGTACTGTTTGTACTACAAAGACCACGGTCACAACACCGTGGATTGCTTTGACTTGAAGCGACAGATAGAAGCCCTCATCCAGCATGGCTTCTTGAAAGACTATATCGCTCAACGTTCGGACGGGCGAAGAGACGAAGGTCAGGTCACTGATTTAACAGAAGAACAAAGCAACAACCCTGTGGAAGAAATCCACATGATCTTCGGAGGACCGACCACTGGAGATACCGGGAACTCCTGCAAAAACTACGTGCGACAAGGAAGGACATCCTTACCGAGATCTTCTGTTAACATCACCAGCCGACCTGCTAAGGTCGCAAAGGTAACCTCATAAACAATAACTTTTACCGAAGAGGACGCTCGAGGGGTCGTACATCCACATGACGACTCCCTTGTCGTTGCGATGGTAGTCGCCAATAAAAGACTCCACAGAATGATGGTCGACACGGGCAGTTCAGCTGATATCTTATACGCATCGGCATTTGAAAAAATGAAGATCGACCGATCCCGACTGAGACCGGTCAAAACAGCGTTGACCGGATTCACAGGGGACAGCATCATGCCCGAAGGGGAGATAACTCTACCAGTCACCGCCGGGGAAGAACCAAACCAGAAAATAATAATGGTCGACTTCCTTGTCGTAAATACCCCCTCTGCCTATAACGCCATTATCGGCCGTCCTATCCTGCGAGCTCTCAAAGCTGCCGTTTCCATCTATCACCTTGCAATGAAGTTCGAAACCGACGAAGGAATCGGCGTAGTCAGGGGAGATCAGCAGGAAGCCCGTCGTTGCTATGAGCTTTCCCTACGAGGGAAGAATAAAAGTACAGTATCAACCGTTTCTCATGCGACCTCTCTTGACCCAAGGGAGGAAGAGAAGGAGCGCGGGTCGCCCGCAGAAGAGCTGGTCGACATTCCATTGTCAGATACCCGACCTGACCAGAACTATCAAGATCGGATCATGTTTGGAAGGCAAGATGCGAGAGGACCTAATCACCTTCTTGAAGGAGTATGTGGACGTTTTTGCGTGGTCCCATGAAGAGATGCCTGGAATTTGCCCAGAAGTGATGGTCCATCGGCTAAACGTCGACCCAACTAACAGACCGATCCGTCAAAAAGGCGCTCTTTCAATACAGAAAGGTACATGATCATCGAAGAGGAAGTACAGAAATTGCGCAAGGCGGGATTCATCCAAGAAATATTCTACCCGGAATGGCTTGCAAACGTTGTTCTCGTCAAAAAGAACAATGGAAAATGGAGAGTCTGTGTGGATTACACTGACCTGAACAAGGCCTGTCCTAAAGACAGCTTCCCTCTGCCACGAATAGATCAACTCGTCGACGCAACCGCCGGGCACGAGCTACTCAGCTTCATGGATGCTTACTCTGGATATAATCAGATCCAAATGCACGCTCCCGACAGGCAAAAGACAGCATTCATTACGGATCGGGGGCTCTACTGTTATAAGGTTATGCCCTTCGGACTGAAAAACGCCAGAGCAACCTACCAACGACTAGTAAACAAGATGTTCGCAGACCAACTCGGTAGGACCATGGAGGTGTACGTGGATGATATGCTCGTGAAAAGCAAAAGATCATAGGACCATGTCTGCGACCTCCGCACCGCGTTCAAGATATTACGGAAATATCAAATGAAGCTCAACCCCAGCAAATGTGCTTTCGGGGTAAGCTCGGGAAAATTCCTTGGCTTCATAGTAAATCAGCGAGGAATTGAAGCCAACCCTGAAAAAATTCAAGCACTTCTCAAATTAAATCAACGAGGAAAAAAATTCATAGTAAATCAGTGAGGAATTAAAGAACTACTCTTGTACCTGGCAGTCTCACCAGCGGCAGTCAGCTCGGCACTAGTCCGAGACGACAAAAGGATCCAAAGGCCCGTTTACTACGTCAGCAAAGCTCTACTCGATCCCGAAACCCGATATCCGACAATAGAGAAGCTAGCTTTGGCTCTAATCACCTCAGCCCGGAAGTTGAGGCCATACTTTCAGGCGCACCCGATAGCCGTGCTGACCGATCAACCATTGCGACAGGTACTGCAGAACCCGGAAACCTCAGGTCGTCTCGTCAAATGGGCCGTTGAGCTCGGTGAATTCGACATAAGATATCGACCTCGAGCTGCGATCAAAGGCCAGGCCGTCGCTGATTTCATCGTCGAGTTGACCGAGCCTCTCGAAACTGAAGACGACACCAAATCCGACCCGTCACCAGAAAATAACTATGGCACACCGACCTGGTTATTGCACGTTGATGGATCTTCCAATTCACAAGGCTGCGGAGCCGGTCTCGTCTTGAGAGCACCGGACGGGATCCAAATTCAATATGCTCTCCGGTTCGGATTCCGAGCTTCGAACAACGAGGCTGAATATGAAGCCCTTCTAGCCGGTCTCCGCCTCGCCTCTGAAATAGGGATTCGATCTATAAAGATACATAGTGACTCTCAATTGGTGGTCGGGCAAGTGACCGCAGAATACCAGGCAAAAGGAGGGAAAATGTCCGCGTATCTGACAAGAACTCAAGAGCTACTGTCACGTTTTGATCAGTATGAAATCGTTCAGATCCCGAGGAGCAAAAATATGAATGCGGATTCTCTAGCAAAACTCGCCTCATCAGCTAACGACGAGCTCGGGAGGATGGTTCCCTATCGAGTTTCTCCCTTAACGAAGCATATCGTCAAACGAGTCAACAGAAGTTTTTCCAGTGGCGGCTACCCCAGATTGGAGGGACCCTATCATCCGATTCTTACAGTCGGGCGAATTGCCCGACGATCAAAAAGAAGCTCGGCGCGTTCGCTATAGATCAGCTCGGTATACTCTGATCGATGGGATCCTCTACAAGAGAGGATTTTCTTTTCCATGTCTGCGTTGTTTAGGAACCGAGGAAGCTGATTACGTGTTGCGCGAAATCCATTTTGGCTGTTGCGAGAATCATTCTGGTGCCCGAGCACTTGCGCAAAAGGTGATCAGGCAAGGATATTATTGGCCCACCATCTAGCATGACGCCCGAGAAATTGTTAAAAGATGCGATAAATGCCAACGATTTGCCCCAATTCCTCATCTTCCACCCGAAGAACTCACTCCCATGTCTGGGCCATGGCCATTCGCTCAATGGGGGGTCGACATCATTGGCCCTCTTCCGACGGGGAAGGGACAAGTGAAATACGCAATCGTCGCCGTCGATTACTTCACGAAATGGGTAGAAGCAGAACCACTAGCCACCATTACCGAGAAGAAAACAACAGACTTCATTTGGAGAGCAATCGTGTGCCGATTTGGGATCCCGAATACAATTGTCACAGATAATGGGCGGCAGTTTGACAACGAAAGGTTTCGAAAATTCTGTAAAGGTCTGGGCATCAAGAACGTGTATTCTTCTCCCCACCACCCGCAAGCCAACGGTCAGGTCGAGGCAGTTAACAAGATTATCAAAAATCACCTCAAAACAAAGCTCGGAGAAAAGAAAGGTGCTTGGGCTGACGAACTTCTTGAAGTACTTTGGGCTTATCGGACCACGGCTCGGTCCTCGACGGGGGAAACGCCTTTCTTTTTAGCTTTCGGAGCAAAAGCCGTCGTCCCAGTAGAGGTCGGGATGCCCACGAGCAGGACGAGCCGACACTGACCTGACCAAAACGAAGAACAGCTACGGACAAACCTGGACCTACTCGATGAGGTACGCGAGGCATCTCAAATACGATTGGCAGCCTATCAGCAACGGGTCAGGCGATACTATAACTCCTGGGTAAAAGAGCGGCGGTTTCGAGCTGGCGACATAGGTTCTCAAAAAGGTCAGTACTAAAGACAAAATCGCTGCCTTCAGTCCCAACTGGGAAGGGCCGTATAGGGTACTCAGCTCACGTCGTCCTGGTACTTATTGGCTCGAAGACATGAACGGCAGACCCCTTTCCCATCCATGGAACGCTGACCACCTGAAGATCTACTATCCATGAACAAGCGGAGTCTCGTATAAAGTATGTGTTTCGAGGTGATGATTCAATAAAATTGCTTCAAAATTGCATCCTAAGTGTTGTGAACAGCAGATCAGTCTAGCGGTATTAACGTTCTAAGCTGACCTCCATACTACTATCAAAGCCCTATGACTAATTTTCTTAGTCATTTCATGCGTAAAAGAAAAAAAGATGCTGTGCACTAAGTTTGAATAAAGATGCCTCTGAAGGGCTTGCATTGAAGTAAAGAGTTTTTTTTTTTTACATTGTTACATCAAAAAAAAAAAAAAAAAAAATACATTCAAAGTATTTCAGCTTTCGGCGGCATTAGATGGCCCGGCCGCAGACCCCTTTGAAGGTCCCTCCCTCGCGACTTCGTCCTCGTCTTCATCATCGTCAACAGGAGTCAGGTCGAGATCGGGGAAGTGTTTGAGAACGAGCCGTCTGCAATCCTGGAAGCCATGATTGTACAGTTCCTCGGAAATTGCGTTCAGCCTCTCAAACTTGGCTTCTGCGTCTTTTGCATCGGTCAGAGCCTTCATCTGGACATCCTTCAAGAGTCTGGCCAGGTCCACCTTCTCCTCCTTAGCTGTCTTGAGAGCGGCCTCGAGCGATTCGACCTTGTTCCCCTCAGACTGGGCCTTGGCTGAGGTCTCCCTCATCGCCTCCTCCAGAGACTGGACTTGTACTTGAGACACTTCCAGCTCGGACTGAGCCACCTTCAGCTCGGACTGAGCCACCTTCAGCTCGGACTAGGCTGTCTGCAGTTCGGCTTGGGCCGTCTGCAGATCCGTCTAGGCCGTTGCCAGCTCAGACAGTTTCTTCTTCAGCTCAGTCTTCATCGCCTCAGTCTTGCCCTTCCAAGAAGAGGCGGTAACCAGAGCTTTTTGCATCTGATGGGTCCGCTCATTCATCTTCTGGCGAATCATGATCAGCAAGGCCGAGTCCTACAAAAACGAGTTACGACAATTAGTAATGCAACAGTGGCACGAATGAAGGAAAAGAAGAAGAGAAAAAGGCAGTCAGCTTACCCTGAGACTACTCTCAATGGCGACTCCGACCATCTGATCAGGATCTGACGATGCGAGAGAACTCAGATCCTGAGGGATGCTCTGGTTAACGTCCATGTAGGCATTAACCCCCTCTTTCCAGGTTGCAAATTGCTCCGTTACCGGAGGCATGTCGACCTGGTCCTCGCGCTGCTCGGCCCCAGAAGCAGCCGCAGGGCGAGTAGCCCGGGGAGCCGGAGGAGGGCGCGACGACCCGACCTCAGCAGGGGTGCGAGCGGGCCCCACTGAAGTCGATGCTGTCGGAGTGCCAGATGAGCTGGCACGAGTCGCGGGTCGGCCCGCCGACGGGTCAGCCCGGGAGTCCGAGGTGTCCGGCACGTTGACAACCGGAACCCTGGGCGCATGAGGCTGGGCAGCCAGAGGTTCACCCCCTGCGGGGGAGGAACCCTGAGGCTGACCAGACCCACATACGAAGGATTGAGGCAACCTTTGTTGCCTCTGAGCCTCCGTGGCCACCCTCTTGCTCGGAGGCTCCACCGAGCTCTCCCCGCGCTCAATGAGCCGAGCAGGGATTCGGCGGGATTTAGAAACCGCCTTCGGAGCCATGCCTGTCCAAAACACAAAGCAAGGTGTCAGGACGCAATACTTGAAAAATTGACAAGTAAAACATAAATATCTACATTACCGACCTGATTCGAGGACGGATTCTACGGTGATTAAGCTGCGGAAGTTCCTTTCTACAAGCGGGTACTCCCGTGCAGCTCGGATCTGCCTCTCTTGGGCTGCAGATAGCGCTACTTTGATGGCCACCGAGGCTGCATAGACAAGAAAATACGCGTCAGAATAAGAAAAATGGGGGATAAATGAAAAGCATTAGAAACTCGAAAAATTTTCTAAGTACAGCTCGACCTGGCAGAGCAAAATCAGCTCGGACCCTATGCTCCAGAGGGCGAAGCTCGTCCGACGAAGCCTCCCAATCCCCCGACGCGAAAAACCATTTTCTCTTCCAGACTCTTGTCGAGGATGGTAGGCCTGGTTACTATCGAGCCCCCATGGCCTGGGTGAGAAGAGAGGTAATAGAGACCATGACCTCCCAGAGACTTGAGACTGTACATGGAGAACAGCTCGTTCGAGGTCAGGTCTTTATTTCCTACTCTCTGCCACAAGATATAGCATCCCACCATACACCTCCAGCCATTAGGTTGGAGCTGACTCGGTGCGAGGCCTAGGGTGTTAAGGACATCTCGCACGAAGGGGTGTAGGGGTAACCTGAGCCCGGCCTCTAGGTGCATCAGGGAGATAACGGTTTCTCCCCGGCGAGGTCGGCTCGGTCTATCAGTTCGGTCCGGAATCCTAAGATCAACGGATTCCGGGATCCCGTACGTCCTCCTCGCATTATCCAGTTCTCTCTGGGTAATTTGCGAGACCACGCTGTCCAGCTCGAAGGAATCTCTCTGAGCCGTCCCATCCCCAACTCCTGGCTCAGGAACGTCAGATTCCTCTTCATTCACAGGATTGGCTGTCCTGGAATGGGATTCTCTGGGGTCCATCTCCTGATGCTCTGATAGAGGTGGGTCCGATTCGGAATTCCCGAACCTCACCATCGGAACGGCATCAGAGTAGGAGGTCTCCGACATTTTGAAAAATACAAAGAAGGAAGAAGGTCTTCTAAGCGTACCCTAAGTGACTGGTACGCCGGCCGGATGAGAGATGACAGAGAATGGAGGAGGAGAACTCAAAAGGAAAAACAGATTCGGAGAAGAGAAGAATTTTTCCGAAATTCGCTAACTCTCAAGTTTTATATCTGAAGGATTCTTCGGCATTTAATGCAATGATTCTGTGTGGCAGCTCTCGGTTGAAGCGTACGAAAAGTAACGCACCACTCCAGACACGTGGCGCCACCCCGTTCGATAATACTCCGTTGAGTGCTGATACGCCGTACGAACGAATGATGACGCCTCGGTTTTTTGAACGACGCATTAAATGCCGCATTCCCGCCCGTTGAGATGACGACGCGACAGCGCGACAGCTGTAAAACACTAAGGGAAATCAGATCAACGTATCTTCTTTATCAAGCTACTCCCGAGACAGACGAGCTAGACTCGGGAGTGGGGGGACTTCTGTTGTGAGAAGAATACGAGCTGACCTTGGCACCCTCACGGAAAGAATACGAGCTGACTCGAGGATAGATCTGGTTCAGCTCGCTCAGCACGAAGCCGATCTGATGACGGACGGGACAACCCAAATACAGGTCGTCAGGTCTGACTGACCCGATCTAAGGGAGAAAGTTAGTCCTCGTGAACGACCTCGCCAGGTCAACCGCTTTGCGACCTGAATCTGTTACCGTAATCCTCTAAGTTTGTGCGCAATAAGGGGGAAAGAAATCCGGGAGATCTCTAACCAACCCGCCGAGAGATCTTTGAAGATCACGAACCAGCTCCAGAAATCTCAGGGATCCAAGATTTCCTCCATAAACATCAGCGGTGACAATCAATGGACGCAACTCCACGCCCTAAGTCTATAAATTGGAGCATTCTCTCCGTTATTAAGGTACGATACAAAAACTGATCAAAAGAGATATTTAATCTTTCAAGATCCGACTAACTTAGGCATTGGAGGGCTAACGGCTGGGCCCCAGCCACCCCCCTTAGCTTTCCTTTGTGTTCTGCAGGATCCAACCTACCTTTAAGAAGGAGATCAGCATCAACCATCAACATCAAGGAATTTTCATCCTCATCTGTTGACGAATTTCCAGCATCAACACCGTTCATTAGGTGATTGTACCGCTGTAGAAAGCCATTCATTTCTCTCTGAATGGTCCGCATTCAGCACCCAATACTCACAATAAATGGATGACTGTTCGCACGTGGCAATTGGGCGTCACTCCTGTCAATCAAAATATTGGACTTACTTGCAGATGGTGCATATCAAGAGTCATTCTGTTTAGACAACATACAAATGATTAAAGGAAAATTGTTCAGCGGTCCAATTTCAACAGGATAAAATTAGATGGTTGGGATTGTCTGATCAGTGTAATTTTTGTCCAATGCTCCACCCAGAGCACGGCCCACAATTGGACAGTCCTTGATTGATGTCCAGACGTGCAATGTGTACGGCGGACATGAAGTCTGTTGTCACTAATAAGTGGTGACAACAGCACAACACGGTGGCTACAGATCCGCACCATTCAACACAGTAACTCACAAGCTGCAAGAGGGGACCCAGACAGTCCATCTGGTGGGTCACATCAATGAATTGACCATGGTCGAAAACCATATAGATGGCATGATCATATCCATCACTCCCCCCCCCCCCCCCCCCCCCCCCCCCCCCAAGCATTTTAGCTGGGTTGAAGGCCACGGATCGGACGGGTTGGATCAACACTCTGATTAAAACAATGCTTTAGGGAATAAGATGAATTAATCAAGATTTTGTTAATGAGGTATGCTCCATTGACAAACAAACAGATAATATATGGGTGCCTCAAACAACGACGGTTAGAATTCAAGAACAAGAGTAAATTGGACATCACCTATGGGACGGTATTTTCTCGGGATTATGGTGGATCAAGTGAAGAAAGGGAACAGAGTCGAAAAGACATTTACTAGAAATGAGTGGAGGGAGATGACAGACTTGATGAATTCAAAATTTCAATGTGCACTTGAGACTGAAAATTTAAAAAATCGGATGAAGACACTTCGGAGACAATGGCAAGCAATGAAGGACATTTTAGATCAAGCTGGTTTTGGATGGGATCCAGTCCAAAAGAAGGTGATTGCTGAGGAGCATGTTTAGGATGCATATCTTCATTCTCATCCTACAGCAAGGAATTATAAAGATTGTACACAGCCAGACTGGAGTTACAGGTTCCTTGGTAGAAGCAATTGAAAAAATGGGAGATAAATTAGAAAATGGCATTTTAAATTTGAACAAGGTACATGAGTCAGAAGAGCAGAGGAACTTTCGTGGAGCAGTCACTGCACTTGAAGAGGTAGTAACTCCGAATGCCCCAAACTACATTGCAGCAGTAGAGCTCTTTGAAGATCCCAGAAAAGCGAGGACATTTGTTACTTTGAGCCGTGAGGGTAGATTACAGTGGCTACGAGTCAAGTTTGGACGGCAATGAATGTGTATGGCTTATATTTAGGGTTTTAATGTACATGGGTTTATGTCTTGGAGTTTATTGTAATTTTTTGAGTATTGTATTGGGCGAAACGATCAATTCTAAATGCATGTAGAAGTCTACTAAAAATGATAATGAACGGATTTGGTCATTGAATCTCAGTTTGGAATTGATAGGATTTCGTAAAAAAAAAAAAAAGAAGAAGAGAAAAGATAGATGTACTCTTTAGAGATTGATAGTCACCATCTGGATGGAATTGAATACAAAGGTGACAAATATTAGTACAGATACATTAATTTACATAAGGCTTACATGAAAATGAAGGATTTGAGAGAGACCAGAAAACACCATTCAATTACCTATATTCATTATTGTTCATGCTTAAAGAAATTTCAATTGTTCTAATTGAAGTTTCGTATTTTAACTTTATTTGTATATCATATATATATACACATATATGAAGGTTTTTCCAATCCGTATTTTTTAGTCCCGACTTTCATTAAACTCAAATCTTTTCATTCTCCGAATTTTTGGTGTTTCCATTTCTTTTACTGAAATTTTGATTCCCCCCCCCCCCCCCCCCCCCCCCCCTTTTTTTAATGATTGAGACCTGAACGAATACTTGCCATGCTGCTGTTTTGCCCATGTGTTTTGCCAACTATTGTGTGAACTAGGAACTGGTAAACTCACGTATACCTTGATGCAGCTACACTCCTACTAGGTATATGATAAAAATATGTAAAATGAGCATTCAAAACAGACTCCTGCATCAACTGAATTTTAGAATGCAATTAACGCTGAAGACGTTTGGTCACAGAAAATGAACTGCCATAATATTCATAGTTGCATATGGGAGGAAGGATCTTAACATGGTCTTACCAGTGAGAGAAAGAGGTGACTCAGAGAGTATTCTACTTCCCATTGAGGACTGAGGCTGGCCCGAACTTGACACCTTTTACTAAGTAAATGGTTCATGAATTCTAGCCCGAAACTGACCCATGCCCAACCTGATCCACTTAGAATTCGTCAAGCCCAAGCCAGACTTGACCTGACCCATTTAATTGTAATCAGGTCCGATTTGATTGCCCTAACTCGTCCTGGCATTGCAGAATTAGTGGATACATACAAACATACATGTGTCATGTGTATGCATCTTTACTAAACACCCATTAATTTGTCTGACTTCTGGCGGGGTTGGGTCAGGTCATCTGGTCTAGTTCATACTTAAATGGGCCACATTTTCGAACCTGAGCCCAACCCACTACCCATCAAACCTAGCCCAAACCAGCCTTAGAAGCGTGACAGGCCAGTTGACACATGGTCCGACCCGATGGGACCTATTATTTTTCAATTGCAGGAAATGATACCGTCGTTTGTTTCCAAGAGTATGTGGTTTTTAACGTACTGGTCATAAGGCTTTGGCTTCTTGTTTTTATCGGCCATGTATTATTTAGAGGAGGAAATCTTTAATACTCACGGCAGAGTGGGATGGATAATGCACAGGCCTTTAATAATTTCATTCCTGGGATACGAGTGATTCAAATTAAACCATCAAATAACTGTGTAACAGTTTAAATGTATCGTTAACCAAAAATTATGTTTATTTGATTATCTTATACATGTATTGGGTGGTTAAAAATGAAAACATCCAAGGGTCTTATCCCAACAGGCAAGTGTCTAATAATCCGATTTGATTTTTGGACAATAAATTAGTGAGCTTGTATGCAGTTGGAGTATCTAATTAGAGGCCGGATCCACTACACAACTGTGTAGGTTAAGGTAAACTTACATAGGGGTTAGTTTTGTTTTTTCACAAAGGAGTCGAAGGGAGGAAAAAAAGAAAAAGAAAAAACTACTCCAAGCATCCATTGTTTGGGAGTCTACGTCAACCTAAGTAATGAATATATGCCCCAGTCCTCTGTGTATTACAACTTTACCCTTAAAAAGTTGAGATAGGGCCCACCTGCATTAACTTACTTGATCAACAACGTCCATCAGTTCTTCCATCTACTTTTTTTTACCATTGGACAAAAAACAGGCAGATCCGAGTAGTAGGTGGGCTGTAGAAAGTGTCATTGAATGTCTATTGTTGAAATCGCCAACAATATTCTAACTGGTTCCTCTAGTGCGTTACGCTTGAGTTTTGGATATGTTTCAATTTTGGTCTACACCCCTAAAACAAGCTGCGAAAAACTGGATAGATGGTATGAATAAACCACATGTATTTATTGGGGGCTGCTGAAGGAGTTCAACGTTCGTTAGGAGTTATAATGCAAGTTGGTGTGGATTGGTATTAGTTGGTCTGTATTGGTGTGGGGTTCGAGTATGTCTGAAGTCTCTGTACTCTAATATAATGTCTTTTCAAGTGAATATATACTGATTCTTAGTTTGATGAAGGAGTTTGACGTGCCTTCGAAGGAGCTGTAGTGCAACTCAGAGTCGATCGGTGTTGTCGATGTGGGGTTTAAGTGTGTCCGGAGTCTCTGTACCCTGAGACAACGTCTTTTCAAATGGAGACGCATCGATTCCTAATTCAGTGAAGGAATTCGACGTGCGTTCGAAAGAGTTGCAGTGCAACTCAGAGTCGATCGGTGTTGTCGAAGGAGTTTCGTGTCAGTGTGGGGTTCAAATGTGTCCATAGTCTCCGTACCTTGAGATAATGTCTTCTCAAGTGGATATGCACCCATTCCTAGTTTAGTGAAGGAGTTCGACGTGCTTTCAAAGGGGTTGTAGTGCAACTTGTAGTTGATCGGTATTATCAGAGGGGTTTGGTGTTGATTGGTCTCAAGTGGATCATACCATACGAAATAATGGTGATTGAGTGCCTCACCATTGAAAATTCCAAAGGGCCTATCATAAGGTTTTCGTAATGTTTATTTTCCATCCAAACTGCTAATAATGTCAAGAACACCTGGATCAACAGAAAATACAAATATCATTTTGATCCAAAGCTTTTGTGGCTCGTAAAGTTTTTACTAGTAATTCATCGTTGTTTTTAGTGGTGTGGTCCACTTGAGATTTCAATCTTCTCTAGGTTTGGGATAACTTTCTAAAAGAAGATGGTAAACTAGATGGACGACGTTAATATACAACAAATAAATCAAGGTGGTCCCCACACGGTTAGGGTGACACCCATTAAACGTTAAGGTGTTACCTGGGTAATAGCTAATTCGCTCCCTAGTGGGGGTAGTACCCAATCTGGTGTGGGCTCTGGCGAAATGCGGGCATCCATGCGGCGCTCTCTTGTGCTTCGGTGCTTCGAGGGCTTTCGATTTTTTTAGAGAAGGTATACTGGAATGGGGGTGTAATAATATGATATTTGGTTGGAGTCGCTACTAGCCAATTACTCTGCCCCTATAGTCGGCTAGACCCTATAGAAATGTTAGGAAAGAGTATCCGAAGACCCTTAATCCTAAAATGACTAATTGATCTGCAGGTGAAGATTCTGAGTAAGGTACCACGATTACAAAGATGGAAGGTGTTAAGCACCCACTCTGCCCGTACAAATGTACGATCTCTACTTCACAGGATTAAGTTAATTTCTGAAGGTTATGGCTAGTTCTTGCACACTAACAGTAAATTGATGTAGTCATACGTAGGATGATAATAAAGAGGTGTATCCAACCAGTTAAAGTTTATGATGGGCAAGATCCGATCAAATCGGCAGGCCATAGAGCATACACTTAAACTGGTCGGGTGTGGGGTGTTGATGTGATATGTTGATTATGATAATATGCAAACCGATTGAATGGGCTTCTGATGGGTATGATTCGATTAAATCAAAAGGCCACAAACCATACGCCCAAGTCAACGGTATGATGGATGTGATGTAATAAGCTAAGCAAGGGGGTTGAGAAGGGAATAAATGTTGCACAATGCTAATGCTAGGTTGATGAAATTGATTCAAGAACTGGATAATTGGATAGATGGTTGTGTCCCAAAGATTAACTTGAGTGGCTAGGACTAAGGCTTGGAAGAATTAGGGAGACTCAAACTCAATTTAGGCTAGGCTGGACCAGAGCTGGACTCACTCTCTCTCACTCTTACTCTCCTTGATGGAGGGATGACTACGCTAAATGGTTGTGGATGATGGAAATGAGGAGGGGAGGGGGCTATTTATAGCTCTAAACTCATTTTTTTTTTGTTGTAATTCCCTGAAAATCCAAGGGCAAAATATGGTTCAATGGCTGAGATTCAAGATTGCGAGGTAGTGCATTCTGGGTGGTTAGATGGCTTGGTAAAAGGGTGATTTTGGGTTCAAAGGAGGGGCAAATGAGACTTTTCGTAGTGCCACTCGTATAAGAGGTAAAAAAGTGGACCCTCGCACGTTTGGGAGATACCCTGCCAAAGGACGAGGAGTGCCACGTGACAGGCGGCAGGTGACCTGCCGCTCAAGTCACATGGCACTCCCTGCTTTGGTAGGGTGCCTCCCACATACTTGTGGGAGCTCCAACTTTCATGAAGTTCATTTGTTGTCTCCTCTGCAGACCTCTAGTGTGCTTATGGGTTGGGCTTTTGGACTTAATTTTAGGTAGTCTTAGGCTCTAGCTTGATTAGGTGGGTTGGTTAGGTTTGCGACCAGCAAGTCGACTCAGCATGACTTAGTGAGTTGACTTGGCGAATTGGGTTTCATAATTTTTAAAGTTTGTGTATTCTAGGGTTTTAGGGTTTCGGGTTAGGTTCAGGTTGTGGGTTAGGTTCAGGTTGTAACTTGGTTCAATGACTTGACTAGGTTTGAGCTAGACTTAGGGCTAGGGTAGGGTTTTTTTTTATTAGGGTAAGCTTAGGATTGGGTTTAGGGTTACGATTGTCCATCTAAATCGTCCAGTCTTAATAAACTTATTAGCCTATGGTGGGGGTGTCTACATATGCTTCACTTTGGTAGAGGTTGAGTGTAACCGAATGCCAAAGCAAGTGGACATCCTAGCTTCCTAGTCAGGTTTGAATGTGGTCTAGATTTGTTGTTTGCCTTTGTGTTTGTGTCAGATGATTGTCTGAAAATAGATAACTTGCACATGTCACGAGAGTTTGGGAAAAACGTTACGATTATCCCTGCACTGGTTATAATAATGGGCTGCAAATTGCAACCCTTTCACTCCTGATTGGTACTAACATCAGAAAGGTACAACAGAGCCCCTGCTCTATAGTGTCCTTACGAGGTTACTGACCCGAATTGGATTGTCCGTTGCTTCCTAGATCACCCTAAAAGTACTTATTTCACTTGATCGTCAAAGTGGTTAGCTGCCCTGCTCTTTGCTCTGTGGCCTAATGGGGATCTTACTACGCTGACTTGGACTCAATCAAGATACACATGCATCCACGCTTAGGCATGTGTATGTGACTTTTTCCATGCAATCTATTGGTTTTGATACTTGGGTTATAATTTATCCTTTCCACCATTTCGATGGTTCCCTCTTACCAGGTTTAGGCCTATTGTCAGCCCTTACATTAGCATTTGGTACGATTGCTCTGTCACTGGAGTTTAGACCACTTGTACTTTAGTGTGCATTCAAATCTGACAGTCTCTGGGGAAACCTTGAGATGTTAGATTTTATTTGATTTAGCGCTGACTCCTGTTGAGCTTTAAATTGTGCATATTCTAACCCCAATTCATCACACATTATGCATGGTTTGTATGTTTAAAGACTCATCTAATACATGTTTTTGTAATTGTAGGAATGAGAGATAGACTTCACCAATATAATGTCAAAAGAGTCACTTTGTATGCATTGAAGATCAATAGAACAAGTGCTAAGAGGTGGAAGAAAGAAGAAAGGAAGATGGAGAAGAAGAAAGGAAAAAGTGTAGAAAAAATACACTGACTGACTGGTCGAAAATTCAATCTGGAGGGGTGTTTTTCTGCTGACCTTGTTGGAAAAAAAAGTCCAATTTCGACTAATTGGACAAAGGCTCCGATCAGTCAGTCGACCGGTCAACAGAGCACTCAGATTCATAAATCAGTTAATGTCGTTGCTGCCAAAGAGCTCCGACCGGCCGACAACTGACTCGACTACATAAGGAGTTATGCAATTCCAGAAGATTCCAAGTCGGTGATAAATCTTTGCTATAAAAGGACACATCTACTTCGTTCTTAAGGCATCATAGAAGGACCTTGAAGTCGCTGAAGGTGGAGAGGATCGTCGTGGAGCGTCTACAACTCATCCAACTAGGGTTTTATAGTTTTTCTATGCTTTCAAGTAGTTTTTCTTTTGATTTTAGTTCAAGTATGATAATGCTTGGCTAGAACCTCTTAGCAAGGGCTAAGAGGTGAAGCTTGTAGTTAGTTTCAATGCTCAATTCATTTATTCAAGTACTCTTACTTTAATTTTGGATTTTCAAGTTTTGGTTTGAATAAAGTTGGTATTTTTAGAAGTTTTATGAGAGTTTGTGTACTTCGGACATAAGCTCCTTACAATTCTCTGAGATTATCATTATAGTTTGATGAGATTTGAATTATAGTAACCCTAGAGCATGCCATAATCTCTTGGTATAACTGTTACTTTGAAGGCTACAAGTTCAAGTTCTCTATGCTTCATTAGAACTAGAAATTTGATTTCGAAATTTAAGTGGGACTGTTTATGTTTGAATGCAATATCTTCCAATTAGATGAGAGAAAGGAATTCGATTCTAATTGTGTTTGTACTTGGATGAATGGATTGGCATTGAACTACTATAAGTGGATCATTGGTGATCTAGTTTTCCATTAAATTATTAGATTTTCCTTATCTTATTTACTGTTTCTACTTAGTTCGTAAAATCTGAATTTTCTAAACTTTCTAGATTGAAGTTATTATAATAGTTTGAATTGAGTTTACCTTTTTCCCTGTAGATCAACCTCGGTCTCACCAAGTTATTACTATATGGCAACCTTGCACTTGAGGCGAGCGAACAACTCCCACCGAGAGGTATGGAAGACCTCCAAAAATGTTTTAGCAGAGGTCCAGAGAGTCCAGAAGGTGCCAGAAGGAGCCCATCGTCATGACGGTGTCGGATTTGTGAAAGGTGGGCCCGATTTCGAGATATTACCTATTTGATTTAGAACGTCCATTAAGTGTAATGTTATTTAGATCAATGTGTGTCCATCTGATAGTCCCTTAATCCCAAACTTCAATCATAGCTTGATGATTTTGATATCTATGTGATGTACACCTCAGATTTGATAGAGGAACCCCAGGTGGATCATAAATCAATCGCACCTATCTCCACTATCATCTACCTTATTCTAGAATTGTATTCTAATTCAAATATTATTTAAATTATCTCTTACGAAAGAGGAAACCCTGGAATCCTCTACGAACCAACCCCTCCCTCCCATATCTTATCTGGACCATCAATTAGCCGGTCTACTCCATCAAACCAACCATCTTCATCATCATGACCGTCCATATTCTTTTCTAGAATTCGATCGGGGAGGAGAGACGATTTGTGTGTGAACCGATGGATCGTAGTGTAAAGTTGTGGATTAGAGATTTTTTACCATTGGATCGTGGCCAATCGGATTTTCTTATCATCTTAATCGTCAGATTTTGGGTTCAGAACATCTAAATGGTGAGTTCAAGGAATTTCACACTCTACTTCCTTTTATGAATGTTGCACTTTATAGTTTAATTTAGTTTATTTTTTAAGTATTAGTAATGTTGATGATCTGGACCATTGGATCCATGTCCCAACCATTTGTTACTGGTTGATAAAAGGACGGATGGTGTGAATCTTGTTTACAATATGTCCAGAATTACTGTATTGCATGTGGACCATAGTTGTTTGAGAATTTATTTTGTGTATGCAATATCTTATGGAAAAGTACAAAAATCCTATACCTTACTAGTGCGCCCATCCATCACAAGATGGATGGAGTGGATTTCTAAAATGAGCCCCACAAGAGAGGAGAAGAATAAAAAAATAACAACAACACTGCTGACCAGCGCTGTCCAGAGGATGCGCTGGCTAACAACGCCAACAACGTCTTCACGCTGACAGTGCGTGAAAGAGAGAGAGGACGGGTGGACAGGCAGCCCACTTGGGCCCCACACGTGGACCCCATCATGATGTATTTGTTCGATTTGCACCGTCCATCATCTCCTCCATGTGGATATTAGGTGGCCCACCAAGTTTTAGTGTGATCCGATGTTCTAATGGGCCCCACCATCTTAATTAGTGGAGACGTTTCTGAGATGTAAAACAGACAGAAAAATGTGTATTTCTGGACTGGACAGCAGTCCACTCGTGGGCCCCATATGTATTTCTTTGAGAGATCCACCCCATTCATATTGTGTGTTAATTAGTAAAGGACCCACCATAAAAAGATGAGACCAATTGGAGTCCCGGATGGTCCACACCACTCGAATCAGTTGTGCTAACTACCTGAAACTGAGACAGAATCTGAACTTAAGGTGATGGGCACATCTGGACCCTACAAGGGAGTTATCTCTCCGATCTAAAGCGTTCAATACCTGGACCAATAAGTTCTGAGTATACCAATTTAATTTTGGGTACATCAGATGTCCAGATTGGCTGTAACAAGCCAAACCGTGGGGTGTGTTGCTGTCCATAAATCCTGAGATTTCATGTATGGTCTATATTAAAGTTTCTAAATAATAGGAAAAGTCCAGATTCTAGTTTATTATTTAGTACTCTGATTTTATTTGATTTTGTGCCTTAATTGGATGTACAATATGCAATAATTAACCCATGTAATTATTACCAACATGTGGTAACATCTTGATTTCTGTACTTGATGATTTTGTATGCACTGGTGATTTGTGATATATGCAGTTAATGACCACTTTAAATTCTTGCACTTGATATACACATTAATTTATGTGCTTTGTGATTATTTCTTAATTCATGTAAGCTGGATTAATTGTCTATTATTATACATTTAATGTTTATACAAATGCATACATGTTTACATGTACAATGCAATCATGCATAGAGTGGTACATGATGAGGCTGAGTCTATGGGGTTAAGTCAGAGTAGGGTATGTGAATGGTCCTTACCATGGCTGTCTAAGTATGGTTAAGTCTAGACTGTGTATGGTCTGTATGGGATGGATATGCTAGTGGTTCTGTGGATTGGGCTAAGCATGCATGGTTCTATAGTAATTATTCTTTTGTGAAACTTGTGTATGGTAATGTTGTCTTTATGGAGATTGCGACACGTGTCAGGATTGGGCGTACCGTGTCAGGATCAGAGCATTGTAATCCAACATTGTCTTCATGGAGAATGTGTATCGTGTCAGGATCGGGGGTTACCATGCATGACTAGGGGCGGTTAACGTTGTCTTTATAGGGATTGCGACCCATGTCAGGATCGGGCGTACCGTGTCAGGATCGGAGCGTTGTAATCCAACGTTGTCTCTATAGGGAATGTGTACCGTGTAAGGATCGGGGAGTTGTCGTACCCCATTAGATGTGGAATATTATGTGGTTAATTTGCCAATTTGAGGCCAGACTAAAGACCTTGTAATAAAGGCTATGTGTATGGTTGATTTACACGTGATGCTTGAGCTTTCATTATGGGAGGTTAGTTCAGTATCTGTTGTGTGTTGTCACGGGATGGAACGTGTGCACATGACATACATTCTTATTTTTATTATTTGGCTATTGTTACAATTCTATTTACATGTTGTATGAATGTTTAATCATATTATGGAGTGGAGTAAGTGCTCCTACTCGCTGGGCATTGTTTTGCTCACCCTTCTTAGGGAACCGTAGGTTCAGGAGTTGACATGGAATCTTTCGAGGATGATACACAAGCTGATGACATTGTGGAAACCCAAGAGGAGGAGAACGCCAACTCTAGTGAAGACGCTTTTATCTATTTTTAGATTATGTTTATGTTGGGATTATTGGACGCTTATGTAGTCTTTAGTTATTGGAGATTTGAGGATTTCAGTTGATTTTAGACTTAAACATTCTGATTTATGCTTGAAATAAATACATGATTTTCAACTTGGTTAGTTGAGTAGATAATCGATTAGATTTTGCATTTATTTCCCTTAGTAACGCTTGAGAATTCGTGCTTGGGTGGTATATTCGGGCTTTGAATTTCGGGGCATTACAGAAATCGACAAATAATACTATATCTGTTATAGGCAAAATGATGGAGATAAGATTTCACGTGGAAATGTCCATTCGACTCTCGAGATCATCTGATCGAGAGTCGAATATTGGACAAGTGCGGGACGCCCATTCGACTCTCGAGATCATCTGATCGAGAGTCGAATATTGGACAAGTGCGGGACGCCCATTCGACTCTCGAGATCATCTGATCGAGAGTCGAATATTGGACAAGTACGGAACGCCCATTCGACTCTCGAGATCATATGATCGAGAGTCGAATATTGGTCAAATACGGAAAACTAGATTCGCGAGCAGACCTTCTCACAAGTCGTTGAAAGATATTACACCCAAAATATGTACTTGGACTCGCGACCACATTTTAACCTGCGAGCAGCTTTACTACGGGCGTCTCCTTCCTTTTCGGAGGCCATGACTCCCAACTACGGGCGTCTCCTTCCTTTTCGGAGGCCATGACTCCCAGCTACGGGCGTCTCCTTCCTTTTCGGAGGCCATGACTCCAACTATGGCTTCCGGCCGGATCCAGCCGGATTTCAAGGGATTACCATCTAGGGGCGTGATTGTTGGAATAAATCATTGGGTTGGATCTGACTAAAAAGATAGGATCTTATCCCACGAAATCAGCGGATTCTCAGTATCGTATGCGACATCAACGGGATTTCGACATCTCACGTAACAGATTGGATTGCTTCAGATCTATATAAGGGGATGGCTCCATTGAAGAAGAGGTACGTACTCATCATTCAATCTTGGTCCCGTTTTGCTTGGCTTCTCTTCTGTGGCCTAACTTAAGCGTCGGAGGGCTAACGGCTGGTCCCCAGCCACCCTTATTCGCTGTCTTGCTTCAGGTCTGGTGGTGGAAATCCCTCCTGGAGCGAAGGAGAAAAGCCGGAGGATCTCGTTACAAAATCTGACATTAACAGTTTGGCGCCGTCTGTGGGATCGACTTGATCATTAAAATCAATCGTGTTAACCACCGATCAAAATCCTTCGGTGATGCCTCCTAAAAAGACAGTTCATCCTTCAACTTCGAGGCAGGCACCACCTCCGCCCGGTGAGACGGAATCCACACCTGCCCTCCCACCTGTTCCGACGGATATCCCTCAAGGAGCCCTAAATATGCCATCAACAAATCCATTATTGGAGGCCTCTGGAAATCAGGATGATGTCCTACGATTCCTCGGGAACACTCTCCTAACTCTAAACGCCGGAGTTCAGGCACTGTCAAATCGACTTGATCAGCACTTCCCTGAACCGCAAAGACAACCCTCCGAAGGGTTACCACCGCCACCCATACCAGTTGCTTCCAGGCATTCTATGGATGAACCACAGGTCCCACCACTTGGCGGCCATCCCCCTGCGCCGTCTCCACATTCTATACATTCCAGTTCGTCTCGACAACCTCAACCGCAAGGCTCCACCGCCGAAACGTCTAGCTATACCTTGCCATGGGAAGGAGATCTCAAAAGAATCCAAGACCGTTTTGATGTCATGGAGCAGAGATACCAGGCAAATCGGCCATCTGCTGTCATGGCGGCAATACATCAATCTGAATCTCCCTTCACAAGCGAGGTCATGGAAGCCCCGTTGCCCAGAAAGTATCGAACGCCTGTTATCGCTCCGTATACAGGCATTGGCGATCCTCTGGAACATCTGGAAACATATAGGTCCCTCATGGAGTTGGAGGGACATGGTTCAGAAATCATGTGTAGGGCTTTTCCCCTTACATTGAAGGAAGCGGCTCGTACGTGGTTTCGGGGGTTAAAGCCACTTTCCATCAGTTCCTTTTCCCAATTATCGGAGATATTTCTTTCTCAATTCATGGGAAGTATTCGCATTAAAAAGCCAGCCTCCCATCTGATGAATCTGAAACAGCAACATGGGGAGACAATAAAAGAGTTCACAGTACGGTTCACTGCCGAAGCCGTTCAAACCGAGGGTTACACTGAAGAAAAGGGTCTCACAGCCCTCATTGCTGGAATAACGAGCGAGAAATTTAGGTTTGCCTTAGATAAGAGCCCGCCGAAAACTATGGCGGAATTCCAAGCCAAAGCTCAGAAATATATCAATGCAGAAGAAGTCGCATTGACACGCCATGGAGTACAAAGTAAGAAACGCAAGCCAGAAGGAACTTCTACAGATAAAAAATACCATCGCGATCAGCGCGATCGTTCTCCCAGGAAGCCTTACTCTGGTAAATATCATAATTACACTCCTCTTAATCGGTCTCCTGAAAAGGTTCTAATGGAGATAAAACACAAGCCATATGTGAAGTGGCCTGCAAAGATTAAATCCGATCCCGAGAAGAGAGATAAGAGTAAGTTCTGTTACTTCCACAAAGATCACGGGCATAGGACCCAGGACTGTATCTCCCTACGAGACCATATCGAAGCTCTTATTCGAAAAGGCCATCTCCAGGATTATGTTGCTCGTAAAAATAGGTCACCAGAAAGGGCGAAGACCTCATCTCGCCAAAAGGAACCGTCTCATCATCAAACAGACCAAGAGGATGCTGAGCCCACAGGAGAAATTCGCACTATCGTCGGGGGTCCAGCTTGCGGGGGTGACTCTCAAGCTTCAAGAAAGGCATACGCCCGAAAGGCGTCCAAAGAACCCCAGCAGATCTATTGGCTGGAACAAACGTCCAACTCTTCGAAGGCTAGCCCTCCCCCAATTTCTTTCACCCTCGAAGATGCAGCGGGAATTCATTTCCCTCATGAAGATTCCATCGTAGTCACACTGAAGGTATCAAATTATCTGACTCATCGAATTATGGTGGATACAGGTAGCTCGGCCGATATTCTGTATTTGGAGGCTTTCGACAAGATGGCACTTGCCAGAAACCTCCTCAAGCCAGTATCGACCCCTCTTGTCGGCTTTGGAGGAGAAGTGGTGACACCTGAAGGAAGTATCGACCTCCCAGTCACCTTTGGGGAGAGTCCAGCGAAGACCACCGTCTTCGTAAGCTTCCTCGTCGTGGATCGAAAATCAGCATATAACGCCATCTTGGGGAGACCGTCTCTAACTAAGGTTGGAGCGGCCTTGCACCCTTCATATTTATGCGTTAAATTTCCGACCCCAAATGGCATAGGGGTCGTGCGAGGAAGTCAGCAGGAGGCACGGTCCTGTTACCAGATAGCCCTCCAAGATCGAAAGAAGGCTCAAGCGACACCTGTCATGGAAATAGTTCAAGGATCATCCGACGTTCTCGCCACCGCGTTGGATCCAAGGGAAAGTGCTCTGAAATCAGGAACTCCAGGGGAGGAAACAGTGGCGATTCGCTTGACCGAAGACGACCAGTCTAAGATCGTGTATATCGGTTCCTCCTTAAACAGTATCCACCGCGAAGATTTGATCCGTTTCCTCACTGAATACCAGGACGTGTTTGCTTGGTCTCATAAAGATATGCCTGGCATCGATCCTGATGTCATCGTACATCGTCTCAACATTGACCCGAAGCATAAACCCGTACATCAGCGTCGACGTGCCTTCACTGCAGAAAGACAAATGGCGATCAAAACTGAAGTTGAGAAGCTGCTCGCGGCAAATTTCATAAAAGAAGTTGACTACCCACAGTGGGTCGCCAACGTAGTTCTCGTCCGGAAAGCTAATGGCAAATGGAGGATGTGCGTCGATTATTCAGACTTAAACAAAGCATGTCCCAAAGATAGCTTCCCGACACCACGAATCGACCAGTTGGTCGACTCGACAGCTGGACACGCCCTCCTCAGTTTTATGGATGCTTACTCTGGTTACAACCAGATTATGATGCATCCACCTGATGGCCAACATACTGCCTTCATCACAGATCGAGGACTATATTGCTACCAGGTAATGCCGTTTGGTCTCAAAAATGCAGGGGCCACTTATCAGCGTCTTGTCAACAAAATATTCGCTGCTCAAATCGGTAGGAACATGGAAGTTTATGTTGACGATATGCTTGTGAAAAGCATCGATGAAGATGACCACATTCCTGATCTTCGAGAAGCCTTTGATCTGATGAGGAAGTATCAGATGAAATTAAATCCAGAAAAATGTGCGTTTGGAGTATCCGCAGGGAAATTTCTTGGGTTCATGGTTGGCCAACGTGGAATTGAGGCGAATCCCGAAAAGATTAAAGCATTGCTAGAGATGAAATCCCCAGTGACTCTGAAGGACGTTCAGCGTCTAGCTGGTCGCATCGCATCATTGAACAGGTTCATCTCGCGAGCATCCGACAAGTGCCTGCCCTTCTTCAAACTCCTTCGTGCAACGGCCAAGTCTGATTGGAAGTGGACACCTCAATGTGAAGAAGCCTTTCAACAACTAAAGCAATATATGAGCGCTCCCCCCATTTTATCTAAACCTGTGGCACATGAGCAACTCATTCTTTATTTATCTGTGTCTTCCACGGCCGTTAGTGCCGCTTTAATAAGAGAAGATTCCGGGGTGCAAAGGCCCGTTTATTATATCAGTCGAGCAATGGTTGATGCAGAAACTAGGTATTCTGATTTGGAGAAACTGGCCCTAGCCTTAATCACAGCAGCTCGAAAACTGCGACCATATTTTCAAGCCCATGCTATTTTAGTACCAACAAATCATCCACTACGTCAAGTCCTTCAAAAGCCTGAGGCTTCCGGGCGCTTAACTAAATGGGCGGTCGAGATCAGCGAGCATGATATTTCATTCTGTCCTAGGACCGCAGTCAAGGGCCAGGCCGTGGCTGACTTCATCGCCGAATTTACATATTCTTCTGAAGATAGCGTCATGACAAGCGACCAGACTTCTTGGTCGCTCTTTGTGGACGGGTCGTCACGGGCCAGTGGCAGTGGGGCGGGCCTGATTTTAGTGGCTCCAGACGGGTCGCATTTTCAATACGCTCTGCGTTTTGAATCACGTGTCTCCAATAATGAAGCAGAATATGAGGCCCTTATTGTTGGCCTCGAGCTAGTTGTTGTCCTCGCCGTCCAGAATTTGATGATTCATAGCGACTCCCAGCTCATTGTCAACCAAGTTCTTGGCGAATTCGAAACCAAAGAAGAAAGAATGGCCTTATACAAGTCTCGTGTCCTCATCCTGCTCGCCAAACTGAAGACTTACAAAATATTCCATATCCCTCGCGAGCAGAACCAACTTGCCGATTCCTTGGCAAAACTCGCTTCTGCACCAGAATCAGAACTATCACATTCGATCCCCATCGAGCACCGTCAACACTTGAGTATCGACCAAGTAACTCCCGAGCAAGTTATTTCGGTACAATCGTCTCCATGCTGGATGGATCCTATCATCCTTTATCTCAGAGATGGATACCTACCAGAAAACAAGAAAGCTGCAAGACAAATTCAGCTTCGAGCTGCCAGGTACACCTTACAAGATGGAATCTTGTTGCGAAAAAGCTTCTCCTTGCCTTATTTGAGGTGTCTTCACCCAGAAGAAGCACATCGTGTTCTAGATGAAGTACACCAGGGGGCATGTGGTAATCATCCCAGGGGGCGATCTCTAGCATATAAAGCGATGAGGCAAGGATATTATTGGCCTACTATGAAAGCAGATGCCATAGAATTTTCTAAAAAATGCGACAAGTGTCAACGATATCAACCTATACCTCGCATACCGTCTGAGCGGATGACCCCAGTCGACAGCCCTTGGCCTTTTGCTCAGTGGGGGATCGATATCATCGGTCCCTTACCTATGGGAAAGGGACAGAATAGGTTCGCGATCGTGGCGGTTGATTATTTCACCAAATGGGCCGAGGCAGAACCATTAGCCAAAATTACTGAAAAACAAACTACTAAGTTTATGTGGAGAAATATTATATGTCGCTTCGGACTTCCTCATACCATAATTACCGATAACGGAACGCAGTTCGACAACGCAGCCTTTGATGAATTTTGCGACAAATGGAAGATACGTAATCTCCGCACTTCTCCATATCATCCACAGGCGAATGGGCAGGTCGAGGCAGTGAATAAAATTATAAAGCATCATTTAAAGACCAAGCTAAGTGAATGTAAAGGGGTGTGGCCAGAACTTCTGCCAGAAGTGTTATGGGCCTATAGAACCACGGCTTGTACATCGACAGGTGAAACTCCTTTCTCCTTAGCATTTGGTGTTGACGCAGTGGTACCAGTGGAAATTCAAGTGCCCTCATATCGGATCGAACAGTATGATCCCGCGAGCAATCAGGAAAATATCCGACTTCATCTCGATCTCTTGGAAGAGCGAAGAAATGCTTCCCAAGTACAAGTGGCGGCATATCAACAACGTATTGCTCGTTATCGGAATGCAAAGGTTCGACCTAGATCTTTCCAGTTCGGAGATTTGGTTCTAAGGCGAAATCTTGGAATTCCTGTTCGTTCATTGGATCCGAATTGGGAAGGCCCGTATCGGGTTATTAGGGTTGTGCGACCCGGTACTTATTATCTTGAAGACATGCAAGGGAAGCCTGTACGTCGCCCTTGGCACGTGGAGCATTTGCTAAGATACTACCCCTAGATTCGATGTAGTTTATCATAACATCTTATGAATAAAGTGAAAGATATCTTTTGGCCGCTACTCCATTTATATGGACCGGAATAGCCCTGAAGAGTGCTTACACGTCCTCTTGGCCAATTGCCTACCTTTGGTAGGATTGAAATCATTACTAGTTGGTCGCTTCTCCATTCTCATGGACCTGAACAGCCCCGAAGAGAATGAATACCATCTCTTGACCAACCTTCTGCCCTTGGTAGAATCAAAATCTCAATCGATAGATCAGTCTATCTCAACGCGGACATGGTCTCACGACCCCCGGATTGAGTCTAATTCATTTTTTCATGAGTTAGTTACTCGCGATTGGTGAGAGGAGGAATCGCACTCCAAAATGCGAGCACCACAGCTCGTGCCCAAATTAGGGCAGCGAACGGGGTCACATCCTGATCGCGAGCAGCGTAGCTCATGCTCGAATTAAAGGGTCACATCTCTGACGAATCCATTCAAGATTAACAAGCAAAAAATAAAAGATGAAGGGAGAACAGCAACGAAACAGCGACACTTCCAAAAACATCTTTTCATTAATAATCAGATGATTACATATACATTTGTATAAAAGAAAATAAAAGGAAATCAATCGCTAGGAGGAGCCACGCTCTCGACTTCAGGGCCCATTTCAGGAGCCCCTCCAGCCTGCGTGGCTTCGGTCACCTCGTTCTCGGCAGCAGCTTGCTCTTCTGCAGCTATGATGGTCGCGACTCGACCGAATTCCCCCATATCGAAGGATGGGATCATTCGTTGCACTACTCTCAGTGCAAAGTCTCGACCAGCATCGTATGACTCATATCGTTCATCGTCATACAGCTGCGAAGTCCGGAACTCGGAAACTGCCCGAGTACCTTCCTCCGAGAGCATTTTTACAAGGGCGACTCTCTCCTCGTCCCAGTGGATCGAGTCGTCCTTAAGCTGCGCAAGAGCGGTGCGCTCCCTAGTCAGGTTGTCGTAGGCCTCCTTGAGCTGCGACCTGGCTCCCGCGAATTGCTCCTCTAATGAGATCTTGTCCTGTCGGAAGATCTCCCTCTCTCTCTCTGCCTTCTCCTTCAGACCCGTGAGCTTCACGTAGTCTGAGTCCAAGGCCTGATACCTGTCGGTCAGGACTTGGATCTTCTCGATGAGGATCTTTTTCTCCTCATCTCTCTTCGAGATCACTACCTCACGAGCCTTGAGCAGTTGATCTCTTCCTTGAACTGCCTTTTCCAAGGCAGTCCTCTTTCCCTCAGCCTCCTCTATCGTGCGACGGGCGGCAACGATATCACGCCTTGTTCGCAGAATAAGATCTAAACCCTGCAAAGAGATGAAAAATATAAGATTTCTGGAACGTATCAACAGGTCGAAACAGATCTTGACAAAGTCTTACCTGAACCATCCTCATCCCCGCTTCAAGGATAAGGTTCTCAGGGCTTGGCTCGGGGAGAGAGCCGAAGGCGTGAGGCGGGACGTTCTCGAACAAGAACTTACACACAGGGTGGAGGTGGCGTGGAATCGAGTACGTCCCGCTCCCAGACGGTTGGGCAACGACCAAACCGGTCTGCTCGCGAGGTGGAGGCATGGACTCGCGAGCAGGTCCCTGCTCAGCAGCTGGGACCAGTTCCCGAGCAGGAGTTGGCTCTTGAGGCTCTACCTGCTCTCGAGCCTCTTCAGCTGGGGGGCAGCTGGACCCCACCCCATCTGGGGAATTGTCTGCAATGTTGATCACTGGTGGCCCAGGTGCGACCACCAGTGAAGGGATAGTAGGCCCAGCTGGGGCCCCCGCCATGCTCGCGGGAAGGGCAGGCTGATCGCTGCCCGCGCGGATGGAAGATTGAGACGGTTCGGCAGGGGTTCTCTTCTGCCTTTTGGAACCTGTGCCCTTCAGACGGGGCAGTAGGCCTCTCTTCTCTCCAGCCTTCGTCATTTCGACTTCTCTCCTGGATATGAGGCCTGCTGCTGCAAGTCGCGAAGGAGATAAGCAAGCCTCGATATGCCTATCTCCGACAGGCACCTTATACACTCTGACGATCTTCTCGTTGATCCCACCCTTCAAATTCGGTTTCCGCAATGCCGGGATACCTGCGAGCACAAATAATGGTCAAACGAAGCAAAACCCTAAAAATTATTCTAAGGAAACTGCACAATACGGGATTGTCTACCTTCACAGAAAAACCGGGTCACTCCTGGACCCCTGGAGGAGGCAGACTCCCAGCTCCCGGAAGCATAGAACCACCGCTTCCTCCAGCCGGGATAGTTCGAGGAGGGCTTACCCAACACGAAGTTATCCCGGTGCCAGTAACATAAATAATACCAGCCTTCGCTGGATGGAGCTTTCTTCAGGCGGAACATACGGAGGAACTCCTCCGCCGTGAGTTCCCCGTTGCCAGCCTGAGCCCAAAGGGCAAAGGAGCCCAAAACCACCCTCCACCCGTTCACAATGAGTTGCCCAGGGGCAATCTTGTAACACCGTAATACATCGCGAACAAAGGGATGGAGGGGAAGGCGTACCCCCAAGGTGAGCTGGTACTCGTAAAATGCTATGCATCCTGGGGGGGGGGGGGGGGGGGGGAGTCGGGTGTTTCTCCACCTCCGGGCAAGCGGAGAGTTACAGAGTCAGGGATTTGGTATCTCTCCCGTAGCTCAGCCAGCCGGTCCTCCGATAAAACGGAAGGATATCCGGCTGCTGTGTATCTCCCCGCCGAAACCCTTGCACTGCTGGAGGCAGAGGACTCCGGAGTGGCATCGCCAAGGGGGACAGTAGTCTCGTCAGAGTTCCCAGCCATGGGGAGATGAAAATAAAAGAAGAAGAAAAAGGAAGTATACCGAGAAAAAGAAAGATTGAGCACCGGAAGAGGAAGAAGAATGGAAAGAAAGGGTTGCAGGATTCTTTCGAAAAAACTTCTGTAGAAAATCAAAGAAATGGCGGACTCCGTATATTTATAGGCAATCATTCCGCCGTATCTGATGGCACGTGGCAGTCCCTCGTTGGACACAGCGCTCGAGCAGGCACGCCCATTAACTCCTCAAACACGTGGCGAGCGCCCCTTCATTTTCCATCAGCGAAAAGGCTGCGGAAAGCTGGCGCTCATTAATTTCAGCCCATCATGAGGGGTGTCGTTCTCGATGAAGGTAGCGAGCGGTTTTGTGTGATAGTGAGCTAAGTCCTTTCCTTAAGAATTCTTGGCGGCAAGGACTTGGGGGGCATCTGTTATAGGCAAAATGATGGAGATAAGATTTCACGTGGAAATGTCCATTCGACTCTCGAGATCATCTGATCGAGAGTTGAATATTGGACAAGTGCGGGACGCCCATTCGACTCTCGAGATCATCTGATCGAGAGTCGAATATTGGACAAGTGCGGGACGCCCATTCGACTCTCGAGATCATCTGATCGAGAGTCGAATATTGGACAAGTACGGAACGCCCATTCGACTCTCGAGATCATATGATCGAGAGTCGAATATTGGTCAAATACGGAAAACTAGATTCGCGAGCAGACCTTCTCACAAGTCGTTGAAAGATATTACACCCAAAATATGTACTTGGACTCGCGACCACATTTTAACCTGCGAGCAGCTTTACTACGGGCGTCTCCTTCCTTTTCGGAGGCCATGACTCCCAACTACGGGCGTCTCCTTCCTTTTCGGAGGCCATGACTCCCAGCTACGGGCGTCTCCTTCCTTTTCGGAGGCCATGACTCCCAGCTACGGGCGTCTCCTTCCTTTTCGGAGGCCATGACTCCAATTATGGCTTCCGGCCGGATCCAGCCGGATTTCAAGGGATTACCATCTAGGGGCGTGATTGTTGGAATAAATCATTGGGTTGGATCTGACTAAAAAGATAGGATCTTATCCCACGAAATCAGCGGATTCTCAGTATCGTATGCGACATCAACGGGATTTCGACATCTCACGTAACAGATTGGATTGCTTCAGATCTATATAAGGGGATGGCTCCATTGAAGAAGAGGTACGTACTCATCATTCAATCTTGGTCCCGTTTTGCTTGGCTTCTCTTCTGTGGCCTAACTTAAGCGTCGGAGGGCTAACGGCTGGTCCCCAGCCACCCTTATTCGCTGTCTTGCTTCAGGTCTGGTGGTGGAAATCCCTCCTGGAGCGAAGGAGAAAAGCCGGAGGATCTCGTTACAAAATCTGACATTAACAATATCATTATAACTAGGCTTCAAGGGAATCCTCACCTCTTGAGGTTGGATGATTTGAGACGTTTTTAGAGTTGTGTAATCTCTCTTAGATCTGAACCTGTGATGTTTAACGAAAAATACGAGATTAGGGTGTGGATCGATACGTTTTCATCACTACGATCAGTTAGGGTTAGATCTACACCTAGGCTTAGGGTTTAGGGTGGATTTAGGAAACAACACCATAGTTAGATGGATTCTTACCTCTCCCTACAGCGATTTCAACTCAGAATTCAGTCAGGTCGACTTGGCTCGACTCAATTTCTTCCTCTTTCCCTCTTGTCTTCTTCCTTCCTTCTTTCTCTTTCTCCTTCTTCTCTTTCTAGCAACACACAATCACTCTCTCTCTACACAATTTCTAGAGGAGGGACGAGCTTCTAAGAGGGCCTTATAGAGACGCTTATCGTCGGTTGCATGATTATTGTGTGCGGGAAGGAGATCAGTTCTGGTTGAATTGGAGGAGTCTTGTTCGTTTTCTGGAGACTTCTTATGCATGGGGCTCGTTGGGATGCTAGGTGGGGTCCACATGATTATTTTTAAAGGAATCCAGAGCGTTCATATAACGCAGAGGCGTGCAGACGATCAAATCTTGGTTTTCTTGGTGAGATCGACGGTTTAGATCGGACCACACGGTCGTCATACGGTCACGAGGTTTGGACGGACTGGGTTTAAGTAGGGTACAAATCTGATGAACGGTTTGGATTGAGATGTGGTGCCTAGGTTAAAGGACAGTGAGGAGCATCCAAGTGGGGCAGCGAGCGCTGCTGGAGCCAGAAGAAATGAAGAAGGAGATTTCTTTTATTATTATTTTTTATTCCGTACGTCGCATGGAAATCCGACCCTATGGCTGGTCTTCCACGAGTGGGGTCCACTGGGGTGGATCAGGGCCATCTGCTCCATCCCACAGGTTGGCAATGCAGATTTAACCGTTGGCATGAAAAATGGTACAGATTCAAGTTACGATGGGCCCTCTTTTGGCTAATTTTTTATTGGGCCACTTGTACTATGATCGGAGAGCTGGAATTTGACGTGTATGATTATTTTGTGTCGGATAGGCTTCATACAAAGTTTTAAGTCAAACTAATTGCGGGAAATTAGTTTACTTAAATCATGGGGCTAAGTTAGCGGCATTTTCATAATTATCGCTAAAATGTGAGTTTTGCGAAATTTAACAGTTCTACGTCGTTATAGGGATTATTCTGAGAAACTTTTATAAAAGAACGTCCTCCTCATTCCCCATAGATGATTTATTATAAATTTATCAAGTTTAAAAAATTAAGTAAATTATTAAATAATTCATTAAATTACTAATTAGATGATACCGAAAATCCGGGGCGTTACACTCCACCACCCTTAAAACTAAACTTCATCCCCAAAGTTTACTTGAGGTGTGACGTCTCTTCTTATATCATCCTTAATCTCCCACATCGCCTCCTCTTTACCACGAATCGAATAGGGGACTCTGACTAAGGAGATATTCTTGGTACTAATAACTTGATCCTCTCGACTTAAATCATATAGGACTCTTGTCCCTTAAAATTTTCAATCATTTTCTCCCCCCTGTTTTTTTTGTTTAACAACGCAATGCATGCTACCTATGTCCAAAATGTTTGATTACTGAATTCACCGAGTAACAAGGGAATCAGTCTTTCTATACTTGGAGTTTAAACTACATGCTCAGATTACTTATCTTTCCTTTAAGTCTCTTTAACCCATTCCATAATCTATCAAGAATTTGGGGTTCTTCCATAATCTATCTTTCCTTTAAGTCTCTTTAACCTATGAGCTTTCTGGATTCTAGCTTAACATACTTCCATTGCGCACTATGATTCCTAGATGCACTCTTCCAAGTAAAATATTATAGGAGGGATAAAGCCTAAAATTCTATGATTGAGGGCGAGGATCGAGTGTGTTCATGAACTGTGAGAAGAATAGACGAAACTCCAAGAAATCATCATTTGACGACCGGTCGGGTGACCAGTCGTGCAAGCTCTATTCGAATGGAAGCCAGTCTAGCACGCTGGACTGTTTGGAGTTCTAGCCGACCAGTCGGAGCCCCCTGACGACCAGTCAACAGATGCTTAGAAGTCTTCGTAATTTCACAATATCTTCCTGATTTTTCTAATTTCTTTCCTAATTGTTCTAGGATTCTTTTCTTCCTTTGCAAGTTAGGGTTAGATACGTGATTAGGGTTAGGTATAGCCTATTTAAAGACATTTTATGTTCATTGTTAAGGAGCTTTTGATTATTATTAATGAAACTTTGATTTTACTCATTATTGCTAATGGATTCGAGTTGTTCTTCGTGGATTCGAAGAAGATGTCCCGTGGATTCGAGACATCCCCTAGTGAATTCGAGACATCCCCTCGTGGATTCGAGGAAGATCGGTTAAGGATTCCCGATCGCTCTGAGGATTCGGAGTAGTTATCTCACGAGAGAGACGGTGTTCGATCTCACCACGTCTACACCTGCGCCAAATTGGCATCAGAGCGAGGAAGTACCTCAGATCAATATCTATTTGTGAAGGCTACGACAAAAATCCTATGGATGGTGATCTAGGGATCCATCCACTCAAAGTGACGGCTTTCGAGGCGACGCTTGAGACACTCCATCGGAAGAATCGTCAAGCTATGCAAGGACTTCAAGCTAGGTTCAACTGCAAAGCAAAGTATCACAGAATCATGATTGTTTATGGCAGAGATCTGGTAGATTGGACGGGTCAGGTTTACACAGAGGTTGATTTTCCTAACTTCGATGGTCGGGGTCGCTTCAACAACTGGCTATGTGAAATTGAGTGCCTATTTAAACTCATGCAGATGCCCGAGGATAAGAAAGCTCTGTACGTTACTTGCAAATTAAAGAGCACTATGTTAGTTTAGTGGGAATATGTTTAGCGCAACCAGAAGAGAGATGAAGGCCCCAATATGCTCGTGGCTGCAGATGAAGCACAAGCTGCTGGAACGATTTGGATACAAAGATTGTGAAAATCAGGTATTATCCCAACAGCCCCATCTCGTGCAACATGAGCCTTATTGTTTTACAACTGGGCCACAACCGCCCCCTAGCCCGGTCAGAAGATCTTCTTCGTTTTCAAAATCACTTATGGATGTTTCATAACCAGAATTTTCACATTCTTCAACAGAGGAAATTTTGACAATGGTCATGAATGCATTCTGAATTTTTGTAATTTATTAGACTTTGAATCAGATTCAGATTTTGATGACTCATTACATACAGGTTGCGACCATTCCTTTCTTCTTTAATTTTTCCCTTTTAGGACAATTTAAAGCCAAGTGCTCATAACCAGAACAGTTAAAACATTGCGTATCTTTGGACTTAACTTTCAAAAAGCCAGATTCTCCTTTTTTCTTCACAAAAGGTTTTTGAATTTCAAATTTCTTTTTGTTTTTGAAAATATTATAAAACTTTTTTGCTAACAAAGCCATATCATCCTCTTCTTCTTCATTGTCTGAATTTTCACCATTTATCATTGAGACAGACTTAAAAGATTTAAGGGCAATTGACTTATTCTTAGGAGCTTTGAAATTTAACTTATAAGTTTGAAGAGATCCAACCAATTTTTCAACCTTCATTGAATCGGTGTCCCTTAATTCTTGAATAGCAGTGACTTTGGAATTGAACATTTTCGGTAAGGATCTCAGAATTTTAGCACAAACCTTGCTATTTGAGACACTCTCTCCAAGACCCCACATAGAGTTTATTATATCATTTAGTTTTATGTAGAAGTCTATGAATGTTTTATTTTCTTTCATACGGATTTCCTCAAATCTGGTTGTGAGGATTTGTATTTTGGACTTCTTCACAATATTAGTACCCTCATGGGTCATTTCGAGTATATCCTATGCTTTCTTTGGTGATTCATATGAAATGATTCTTTTGAATTCATTAGGTGAAAGAGCGCAAGTTATAGCATTCAAGGCTTTAGCATTTGCACTACTTTCATTTTTCTAAGTAGTAGTCCATAATCTATAGGCTACTTCTTTCATGGATTTGGTTTTATCCTCACCTGTTACTTTAATCATTGGAGGAGACCATTAGGTTATTATGGCTTGCCACACACTCTCATCCATGGATTTCAGAAAAATTCTCATCTTGGCTTTCCGGTATGCATATTAGTACCATTAAAAGGAGCTGGCCTGGAAATGGATAAGCTCTCAAACTTAGACATCTTACAGCTCCAGATCTATGGATTAAAAATCCACACAAGAGAAACCCCCTTTGATAGCACTTGAAAAAGGTAGAGTTATAAATATCCTTAGAGGGGGGGGGGGGTAGGACCACCAAATTCTTGCAATCTCAAAATACAATCAGAGTAAAAGCACAAGATTAACAAGAATAGGCAAGGCATAAACAATCTGAAATCTTGTTCGAATCGTAGGACAACCTTTCACTTAAAAAACTTAAGTAGGACAACCTTATGTCACGATTTAAGATTTCACAAATATTAAACACATAAATAATCAATCACCACAACATAGATAGTTATAGTGGTTCGATGATAAAACAACTGCACCTACTCCACTCCCAAAATTACTTCTCCTTGTAATTTTGACTTTTTACTATAACAAATATTTTTACAGGTTCACCCTTAAAACCTGATACAACGATTTGTGGTTTTCACAAGTTATAACAATAAAACCTCAAGTGAATTTCATAGGCTATCACCAAAAACCTTAAATGAGATTTTCACGGGCAATCTCAGACAAACCAAAAGAATTAAGAGGAAGAATATTACCAATCTTCTTGAAGTAGAAGATATTGAAGTTTAGTAGAGATGAAGCTTTAATAATGCAGTGATCCAATCTTTGAAGAAGATAAACCAATATAGCTCGAACAAGATGGATCTAGGTGAAATTACGTCGGTAGTCTAACACAACACTCTACGCTTTACGTGTGGAAGCTTTTGGAGCTGTAGAACTATAACTAAGTCCTGGAGGGGGGTGATTAAGACCGTTTAAAAATCCCCTTTAAGACCTCTTGTCTCATTAAGCAAATTTGTAATTCTAAACTAATTAAGTAAGAACAGTTAGCTTCCAAGCTTAAGTGGGACCAACAATAAGGCTAGCATATGGTAAGCATATAAACAACCTAGCTCAAACATGCATAAATGATTAAATAATTAAACTAATCAAGCACCTAATCTATGCAACCTATATAGACTATGTGAGAGTGGATCATATAAGCTCAAGTCTACACTACTTAGTGAAAGTACATCTTATGTGTGAATGTGCCCATCTAGTGCCTAGCATACATTTTAACAAGCAATTAAACCATACAAATCTAGATTAACAATGTGCTCAACTCAATTACAAACACAAGTATGTATAGTAGTTCGGTCACCCTACTCCACTCCCAGTTTAAGTACTCACCATTGTGAGCACATCGGCATTTACTAGGGAGTTTAAATCAGGCTCCTCCCAACCTAGGTGTTTAAACGGTTCCACCCTACCAGGGAGTTTATCAAAGTTCCTCCCAACCTATAATGGTGGTTTTACGGGGTAACCTCTCAACCCAGATGTTTACATGGTCCATCCAACCCAGGAGTTTGACAAGGATCCTCCTAACCCTTCAGTTATAATTCTAGAATCTAGCGTATACTCCCGCCGAAAGCTCCCCACGAAGACTTGTTCGAGTTTGTAAATCCAAACTCTCACATTCAATCCTCCATGAGGAAGGAGTGCAACCAGACTCTCAAATTGACAACTTGTCGGATGAGCCCCTTGTTCAGCGCCTTCTTGTGTTACTTAATCTCCGCTCTCCCGTGCTTTAATTAGCTCCCCGAATGCTCCCCCAATTGTGTTGCCACTGCATTGCCAATGCCTTAGCTCTACTTGATCAATCACCTTGCATGTGATGCTCTTGAAATGCTCAAGGTAATAGAAGGGTAGGTTTGAGATCTTTACAATTAATGGGAATGAGTTGCTTAAAGTATCTCACTTACAAGGATCTCATCATAGAGTATTAGATAGGTATATAAACAATCAAGATCAATCCAAACTCTAAATATCAAAGAGGGGTAAGAACATCTTCTTCATGAGCTTGAAATGCTCCATTCTTGTGTTGAAGTATAAGGAACATACATTGTTAGGGTTAGAATTTGAGCCTTTAATGGTTTCCAATAATGGTGGCTTCAATCTCCTAAAAAACTCTCTTGTCGCCCCTAAAATCGACCCAAACTGTTTTATAAAGAAAGTCCTAACATTTGGAAAATGGTCATAAAACGGCTAGTAGTCGACCGGTCGGACATGACCTTAACAGTCTAGATTGTTCACTATTTAGCTGGGGTCGGTCACGATCGATCGGACTTGTCCAGCCGACTGGTCGTTTGAGCCCAGGGACTTCAGCATGTTGTTGTCCCATATCGTTCACTAGCCGACCGGTTGGCCATGAGTCCAGATCGGTCGGAAAGTGCATGAATTCTGCTGTTTTAATTGTTTTGTTTTCAACAATTCATTTAACCTCTATTGTGGCCATCTTTCGGGTGGTGTTTTGGGATATCTAGGGCCAATCTAAGATGACTACAAGTTTTCCTAAGGGTTTAAGGTCATTTAGAGGTTTGAGTTTTGGTTTGGTTTAAGGTTAAGGCTTTACCAAGGCATCTCTTTTACCTATTTCTTCTTCCTTGATGTAGCAGGTCCGCCTTGAGTCTTCGGTATTTGTCTTCATTAAGCTCAACCGACACTAGATTCACTGACCTAAGTAATTGGCAAATATGGTGCACAGTATGCCATAAAAAAGTGCACTAACAATCTTCCCCTTTGTCAATTACTAACAAAAACCTAACCTACCAAAACAAATTATATGTACAAGAGATTACAATGATATTGAAATAAATACAGGACTCTTGATATGCCTAACTAAGCTGCTCCTCTTCAGTTACTCCCCTATAACCTATCAATCCTTGCACCACAAAACATAGCAAACTAGTTTTGGTAGGACTTTATCTTTCTCCCTCTTTTTGTTAGTAATTGACAAACTATTCTCTTCCCCTTAATGATACATCATTTAAGGTTAAGGTAAGAGTAGATAGTATGTCGCGGTCATAACATTAAGCACATGCTAACAAAGTATAGGGTACATGAACATTACTACATGGAGCACGCAATGGAACGTGATTAATAAAAAGAAAATGTAACTATCTAAGCATAGTTGATCATGTATAATTGGTCATTTAAGACAAACATGAAGCATATAACCAAGGCATAGATTAGCATACTATTAAGCATGAAATTCAGCAAGATTATGCTAATCTAAGCAGGGTGATAGTCTAGTAAAAATATACCAATCAAAAGCAATGTTAAACTACCAAATTTAGGCTAATGAGGCTTGAATCCTTTGATTTGCCCATAAGCACAAAATAAAGCTAGAATCCTCATATTTTCCTATAGTATCAGAATCAAAGAGGCTAAATTCCTTAAATTTATCAATAAGCTTAAAATGACCTCTTAAGGTCACCTAACCTAGCCCACAAACCCTTTTGGCTGTGGATTTCTAGGACCCAACATGTTGTTAGGAGGGAATTCATCTATCCTAATTTATCTCCCTTAGGTTCATCTCTAGTTGGAGATCAAGTTTGATAGGGTATCTAACTGTTTATCCTACCTACCTTAGTATTGCACCTACTCAAAATATCATTTGTTTTTACATTTACTAGAGCAATCTTCTTAATTAACTTCCTCATATGAATTGTCATTTTAGGAGGGGATGGGAATCTTCTCGTTTTCTCCAGTGACTTCTTATGAAGACTTTTCATTCATTGTGCCATTTTTCCAGTCATAACATATTTAACTATACGATTTGGGATCGAGGTGGATTGGAGTCTTTTCGAATATATGCATTCAAATTTAAAGTTCTCAACATCTCCACATGAGTGGCACACAGGAGAGGATTTAAATTTACTCCTCGAGGCATTAAAGTCTATATTGATTACCAAAGGAAATAAGGAGATTGCATAAATATGACTATTAGTCTAAAAAACTCTCTTATTCCCATAAAATTTACCCCAAGCAATAGATTTGCCTTTTGAGTTCGAATACCCCTCTTGGGTAGACATAGTGTTATAGCTCCGATGTCGGATCTTACTTTAGATGGTTAAGTCCTTGAAGAGCAACCCGCTTTGATACCAATTAAAATTGCGTTGGTAGTCTAACACGACACCGTACGCTTTACGTGTGGAAGATTTCGGAGCTTGTAGAACTATGACTAAGTCCTAGAAGGGGGGGGGGGGGGGGGGGGGGGGGGGATTCCTTTTAAAACTTCTTGCCTAATTAAGCTAATTAGCAATTCTAAACTAATTAAGTAAGAATACTTAGTTTTCAAACTTAAGTGGGTCCAATCACCAATTTAGCATATGGTAAGCATATAAACAACCTAGCCTAAGCATGCATACATAATCAAACGATTAAACTAATCAAGGAACTAATCTATGCAACCTATGTAGATTATATAAGAGTGGATCATATAAGCTCAAGTCTACACTACTTAATGAAAGTACATCTTATGTATGAATGTGCCCATCTAGTGCATTAACATACATTCTAATCAAGAATGAATAATTAAGCAATTAAACTATACAAAGCTAGATTAATAATATACTCAACTCAATCACAAACATAAGCATGTATAGTGGTTTGATCACCCTACTCCACTCTCGATTCAAGTACTCACCCTTGTGAGCACACCGGCATTCACTAGGGAGTTTAAATCAGGTTCCTCCCAACCTAGTGTTTAAACGGTTCCACCCTACTGGGGAGTTTAACAAGGTTCCTCCCAACCTATAATTGTGGTTTTATGCGCTAACCTCTCAACCTAGATGTTTACAGGTTCCATCCAACTTAGGAGTTTGACAATGATCCTCCCAACCCTTCAGTTCTAATCCTAGAACCTAGCGTATACTCCCACCAGAGGCTCCTCACGGAGACTTGTTCAAGATTGTAAATCCAAACTCTCACACTCAATCCTCCACAAGGAAGGAGTGCAACCAGACTCTCAAATGGACAACCTACTTATCGGATGGGCCACTTGTTCAACGTTATCTTGGGTTGCTTGATCTCTGCTCTCCCGTTCTTTAATCAGCTCCTTGAATGCTCCCTCAATCGTGTTGGTGCTACGTTGTCAATGCCTCAGCTCTACTTGATCAATCACCTTGCATGTGATACTCTTGAGATGCCCAAGGTGATAGGAGGGTAGGTTTGAGATCTCTACAACTAATGGGAATGGGTTGCCTAGAGTATCTTACTTACAATGATCTCATCATAGAGTATTGGATATGTTTATAACTATTAAGATCAATTCAAACTCTAGAGATCAAAGATGGATAAGAACTTCTTTTTCATGAGCTTGGAATGCTCCATTCTTGTGTTAAATCACCAGGAAGATGCATTGTTAGGGTTAGGATTTGAGCCTCTAATGGTCTTTAATGATGGTGACTTCAATCTCCTAAAAAACCCTCATGTTGCCCTTAAAATCGACCCAAACTGTTTTATAAAGAAAGTCTCAATGTTCGAAAAATGGTCATACAACGGCTGGTAGTCGATTGGTCATGACCGGTTGGATAGGGCCTTAGTAGTCCAAATTGTTCACTATCTAGCTAGGGTCGGTCACGACCGGTCGGACCAGTCTAGCTGACCCGTCGTGATCGTTCATTTTAGCCCATGGACTTCAGCATGTTGTTGTCCCATATTGTTCATTGGTCGACCGGTCGGATAGTGCATGAATTCTGCTGTTTTGATTGTTTCTAGTAGTTCATCTAACCTTTATGGCCATCTTTTGGGTAGTCTTTTAGGACACCTAGGGCCAATATAAGATGACTACAAGTTTTCCTAAGGGTTCAAGGTCATCTAGAAGTTTGGGGTTTTGGTTTGGCTCAAAGTTAAGGCTTCACCAAGGTATTATTAGTGCACTTTTCAGTGGCATACTAGTGCACCTTGTTTGTCAATCACTTAGATCAGTGAGTCTAGTGTCGGTTGAGCTTAATGAAGACGAAGACCGAAGACTCAAGTGGCCCTGCTACATCAAGGAAGAAGAAATAGGTAAAAGTGATGCCTTGGTGTGCCTTAACCTTGACCAAAACTTAACCCTTAACCTCTTTGATGACCTTGACCATCTTAGGAAAACCTTTAGTCATCTTAGAGTGGCCCTAGGTGTCCCAAAAGAGCACCCAAACCTTGGCCAAAGTGAGAGGGTTGAGAAATAGGTGGGTCAGCAATCATCAGGCTGAACCCAGGCCTGACCGACTGGTCACGACCGGTCGGATGGACTGGACCGACCGGTCGGACTGGGATCCAGTTTGGACAACAAGACGCTATGTGTGAAGGCCATTGGGACTGATCGGTCTTGACCGGTCGGGCAGACCCTTCCCCATAGACAGCAGCCCCTGTCCACTTTTTGGCTGTGGCCGACTGGTCCAGACCGGTCAGTGGACCCCTAGCCGACCGGTCACAACCGGTTGGCACTAGCCGTTTTTTGCCTGTTTTAAATCCGTTGCACGTCCTTTTATAAAGGAATTTCGCTTGTTTTGAGGGGCAAGAGGAGGAATTTCGAGAGGAGTGAAGCCACCATTGTTGGAGACCATTTGAGGCTCATTCCCAACCTATGCAAGGCATCTTCCTTGTGCTTTAACACAAGATTGGAGCATTCCAAGCTCATGAAGAAGATGACCTTCATCCCCTCTTGATCTCTAGAGTTTGGAACTTCCTTGATAGGTATATCCTTGTCCAAAACTCTAGATGAGATCATTGTAGGAGAGAACCTCTAGGTAACCCATTCCCATTAGTTGTAGAGTTCTCAAACTTACCCTCCTATCACCTTAGGCATCTCAAAGGTGTCACGCCCCAAACTCGGGGACCGGGCTCACTAAATTCTCGATCGCCGGCCTTGGTGCCAACAGCCTCCGTAGTACCCCATTCTCGGCTCCTAGCTCTCATGTGCCAGGTTCCGATCCTGTGATCCTACCAGGAAGATTTTCAGGGTAAATTTTTTTTCGTACAGGAGCATAATCAAAACCATAAAACATCATCAAATATCCACTAAAAAGTTTGTTGAGTATAGTGCCAGAAAGGGAAATATAACATGTAGCAGAAGTCCAAAATATTAGGTACATGCACCGCGCTCAACGCTGCTGATGTGCCCTAGTACCTGCAGTGTAAACAAACGCGCATGAGCTTCCTACGAAGCTCAGTAGAGTGCGTGTGTGCGCGTGTGATGCATATGACAAGTATACAGATATCAGAGTAAGCGAAAGTAGTAGAGGGCTAAGTTACCAAGTTCATGAATGCTATCAGCCATCCCAAGGCTATGCGATGCAAGGGCCTACATGGCCGAGTGTTACATGCTAGAGATGCAATGCAAACACGTCAATCCTCAACTGATCCACATATCAAAATAGTTCTCATCTGGGACATCACCGGGGTCTAGTATACTCTAATACCGACCGCCGCACATCGCGCGCATAACCAAGCGAGTAGAAAAGACCTCACTATCCGCCTCGTCAGTGGTATGCCAATGCCCACCCGGCTTGCCGATAGTGGACCCATTCCATGAGCTGGTCAGACTCGACCTAGCTTATAGCTCACTGCACTTGGGAGGATAAGGTCACACCCCTTTCCAACCGACCTCGACACAGTGGGAGACGCGGCCTACTGGTATTTGGCACACGGGCGCTCATGTTATCAACTCGGTCTCGACGCTGGAGCATCCTACTGGTACCACAGGGTTTAGGGACTTTCACCCAAGGACATTCATAGTGCCCACGTACTAGAACAAGTTTTCGGTGTCCAATACTGCCAACCACGATGTGACTATGGTGGCCACCACCTCGATGCTGTTGGGGTGTGAAAGTGATCGTAACATACATAATGCGAAATGCATGAGTCATACAATCCACATCATGCACCAAACTTACGCATACTGCGCAATCATGTGGGGCGACCCTGTCTCGCACGGGTCCCCTAAGTATAACAAGCCAACTAGCATATGCTATGGTTATTCATGATCCATAACATGCATACAAATGATGTGTATGAGCATGTGAATGAGCATGGTATTCATTATACTGAGCATGGTATCAGTGTGACATATCAAGCTAAGTATACTATCATGTTACCAGATATATCATGTAATGTTGGCCTTAAAAGGCCCAATATATATACAGAGAGTGGGACCCGGACTGTGGGTGCCATTGGAAATGTAAAGGTCTTCGTGGCATAGCCCACTTGAGACCACATCAGCCCCATACTTGGGCCTGCACATACAAAGTAGGCCGACAAAATAGGTGTACGGCATGGATAAAAACATATGTATCAAAGGAAGGACCATGGTGGGCCCCGCCCACTGGTCGGATAGCAAACATACATCACCAGTCTTAGGAAGTTTCAGTGGTAGGTATACAAGCACCACCATTTTCTAAGTGAAGTCCATTTGAATAGGGCCCCACGCGTCGATCAAGACGGGTGGCATGGTACACAATACCTCCACCAAAGTGGAACCCAAATATGGGCCTAAACCTTTGGTTGGATAGAAAGTCGAGTGGCCTCAAGAAAGTTTCCAATGGTGGGCATCAATGACCACTATTCCCTGCGGGTGCGGTCCATCTAACGTCTGGATTTGCCTCATTGTTGGGGCCGTATCCTAAAATAATATAGAAAAGTAGATGGGCAGCATGAATAGAACAGATACATCATGGTGGAGCTAATAGATACATCACGTTGGGACCCATAGGGGAGGCCACCTGCTGGGCAGCGTGGTACCCAGTTGGTTCCAATAAGTTTTTGAATCAAGCAGATACTTGTGTTTTCTCCTTTATCCATATCCATGTGATCTTATGAACAGGTTGGATGGCAAATAAACATCACTGTAGAACCTGGAAAGGTGTCAACGCTAGAAATCATTATCTCCCACTGTTTCTCGTGGCAGGGTCCCCTTGACCTTTGGGTATGCTTAAATTTTGGGCTTGGCCACTTATGAAACAGGTTGGATGACAATTAAACATCACTATAGGGTTGGGAAGGTTTGAACGGTGGAGATCATTATTCCCATTGTTTCCCGTGGCATGGTCCACTTGTCATTTGGATATGCTTAAATTTTGGGCTTAGCCACTAAAATGAGCTGGAAAGACATATGGATGTAATAGATAAGGCACATACATTCTAGGTGGGCCCAACGAGTGGGGCCCATTGCCAACGCCCAAAGAGGGCTACGCTGCTGGGGAGCAGCGTCCCCTGGACGCTGTCTGTCCAGCGGCCACGTCCCTTTTTTTTATGGGTCTTACAACTCTCCCCTCCTAACAAAAAATTTCGTCCTCGAAATTTTGCAATACAAACCCAAACTAGCCGAAGATCATAAAAAAAAGGGAATCGCATCACTATATATGCATATCGAATCGAAAAGCAATCATACATATACAATCAATCATAAAAAAGATAAGGATAAGACTTGCGAATCTCTGCCTCTCGCTCCCACGACGCCTCATCTGCGCTATGATGACTCCACTGGACCTTCACCAAAGGAATGACCTTGGTCCGGAGGACCTACTCCTTCCAGTCAAGGATACGAACCGGCTGCTCAATGTAAGAAGCATCCTCACGAACCTCCAATGATTGCCAATCTATCACAGGAACCACGTCTGACTCACACTTCCGCAACATAGAAACATGAAAAACGTTGTGGACGCTAGACAACTGAAGTGGCAAGGCAAGCTGATAGGCCACGGCGCCAACGTGCCCAGTGATCTCGAAGGGTCCAATGAATCTCGGGGCAAACTTCCCCTTGGCTCTAAAACGAACCACGCCCTTCATGGGCGAGACCCTGAGATACACACGATCCCCAATGAAAAACTCTAGGGGACGACGTCGACGATCTGCAAAACTGTTCTGTTGACTCTGACCTGTGCGCATCCTCTACCTAATGATATTGATAGCCTCTGATGTCCTCTGCACAAGCTCGGGACCTAGGAGACGATGCTCTCCAACCTCGCCCCAACAACCAGGAGACTTACAAGGTCTACCATACAACGCCTCAAAAGGAGCCATATTGATAGTCGCCTGGTAGCTGTTATTATATGCAAACTTAGCCAAACGTAGGTGTTTATCCCAACTACCTGAGAAATCCAACACGCAAGCTCGAAGCATGTCCTCAAGGATCTGGTTGACCCTCTTGGTCTGTCCATCAGTCTGAGGATGATATGCGGTGTTGAACTTCAAGGCAGGCCCCATCGCCTTTTGAAAACTCCTCAAGAACCGCGACGTAAATCTCGGATCTCGGTCAGAAACAATCGAAACTAGGACTCCGTGCAGTCTCACAATGTCCTCGATAAACAATTCTGCAAGTCGGTCCAATGGCCAGGTCGCACGTATCGCAAGAAAATGTGTCGACTTCGTCAAACGATCAATAACAACCCAGATGGCGTCGTGACCGCGATCAGTCCTCGGCAAGCCCATAATGAAGTCTGTGGTCATGTGCTCCCATTTCCACAATGGGACACTCAATGGCTATAGGGGACCTGGAGGTTTGCAATGATCGGCCTTGACACGCTGGCAAGTGTCACACTTAGCCACAAAACTGGCAATCTGACGCTTCATACCGGCCCAAAAATACTGCCTCCTCATATCGTGGTACATCTTGGCAGAGCCTGGGTGAATCGTGAACCTCGATCGGTGTGCCTCATCCATAAGATCTCTGCGCAACTGAGGAATATCTGGGATACACAACCGATCCCTGAAACGAAGTCCACCATCTGACCCAATCTGCCAATCTGTCTGACCCTCTGACGCGGCCTCTTCCCAATAATCCTTCAACGTCTGATTTGTCTGCAGAGCCTCGATCACCCTAGAAACAAAAGAGGGTTGAATCGACAAGCTCGATAACTGTGCGATAGAAGACTGCAGGCTCAGCTCAAAATCATACTCGGCAACCTCCTTGAGCATCCTCCACTCCCGGACCATCATATGCGCCACCAGGCCTCGTGGTTGACGGCTAAGGGCATCTGCCACCACGTTGGCCTTATCAGGGTGGTACTGAAGATCAAAATCATAATCCTTCAGGAGCTTCTTCCAACGTCTCTGCCTCATGTTCAACTCGGACTGCGAGAAGAGGTACTTCAGGCTCTTGTGGTCAGAAAAGAGCTCGAACCTGACCCCATAAAGATAGTGCCTCCACACCTTCAGTGCGAAGACTACCGCTGTTAGCTCCAGATCATGCGTGGAGTAGTTCGGCTCATGGACCTTGAGCTGGCGAGACGCATACGCTACTACTCTGCCATGTTACATCAGGACAGCACCTAAGCCAATACGTGAGGCATCTGTAAAAACCACGAATCCTTCACTCCCGGAGGGAAGAGTGAGGACTGGTGTAGAAGTAAGACGGTCCTTCAGTTCTGCAAATGCTCGCTCACAGGTGTTAGAACGCTTTTTAGAAAAAAGGGGGAAAGATCAGAACTACTCGTCAACAGTCCTTTCTTCCTTTTTTCATGTTTCTTTTATTCTGGGGGAATTCTGAGTATAGAGACATTCATAGACAATCATAAGTAATCACAAAGTGTACACAAGAGAGAGATATCGCAAGGCGAATTTTATTCCAGAGATTCTGAGATCTTTTACATTCCAGGCTGTGATACTGGTCACGAGCCTTTAATTACATCAACGGTTGATCACCCTTAATTGGAAGGCAAAAGACTAATCCGCCGGGGATTATGGTCTTGAGTTCATGGTCGTGTAGACCTTTGTTTTCTTGTTATGGACTGAGCCACATTTGTTAGACACGCCGGATGTCTATGTCCCATTTTCTTTCGGTATGTCCGGGTTGAGAGACTGTCAGGATTCGAGTGGTGCAACTCGGGGCCCGTGCCTGTTACTGTGAACAGGTGACCGCTGGAATACACAAACCTCGAATGTTGGTCGGCATGACCCAAGGCCCGCGCCCGTACTTTTATGACGGGTGACCTTAGGAAAGCACTCCGCAACGTTCCCGAACGAGGGTTTTAATCGAGTGGTGCAACTCGGGGCCCGCGCCTGTTACTGTGAACAGGTGACCGCTGGAATACACGAACCTCGAATGTTGGTCGGCATAACCTAAAGCCCGCGCCCGTATTTTTATGACGGGTGACCTTAGGAAAGCAATCCGCAACTACCTCATCAGCTCAACCAACGGACCCGTTGTCGATGGGTAGGGCATCGACGGTCTTTTTCATAGTGGCAGTCCATAGCAAGACGTTTCAAGCTTAGTTAGAACTCTTTGTTTGTGGTTTCTCGTGGTAACCATAACCCCTTAGGTTTAGCCTCGGACCTTTATCCGGGATGAATAGAGCTTTGTACAGTAAAGTAAATGTATTTCTTCTGGAGTCGGGCGACTCGTCTTCGAGAACACTCTTTCTTCTGAGTATTTTTAATGATTAGTTTGGGATCAAGTAGACTTTATCAAGCCAAGATCTTTTGAGGATTCAAATATATTCAATGGGCTGGATCGGCTGTTTCCGATGCCCGTAAGTGGCTAAGTATAAGGTCCGATGGGTACCCACATATGCCAATGTCTTATGAATGATGGGAATCGGTGCCCCGTGAATGCTTGAACCGGCTGTTGGATAGCCTGAGTACTTCAGCTTTGCCTCGGCATCTTCGAGATCGCGGTTGATTTCAACCGGCATTAGTCAATTTTCAAGCCAACAGGGCACTTCCCAGGGCTGAAAATGACTGAGTAGTGGACCTGTTCGCGGTCTGATTAGAGAGACTAGAGAGTATTATCGATAACCGTCTTTGAACAGGGGTGGATTACGTCCATGAAGATCGCGGTGTGATCATGTTTCAATTTGTTTAGCAGAAGTCGATTTTCGGGCCGACAGGGCACTTCCCAGGGCTGAAAACGACTAAGTAGTGGACCTGCTTACGGTCCGATCAGGGAAATCGGTGAGTATTACCGATGATCGTCTTTGAACAGGGGTGGATTATGTCCACGAAGATCGCGGTGCGATCGCATTTCAATTTGCTTAGCAGAAGTCAATTTCTGGGCCAACAGGGCACTTCCCAGGGCTAGAAATGACTAAGTAGTGGGCCTGCCGACTGCTCGATTAGGGTATTCGAGGGTCCTGAGATCGGATAACCTCGTCGCGGTGCATGATTATGGTGTATCATGTCATGTAGAAGAAAAGTTTTCCTCTCGGGCTTGGTCCAATTCCGCTCGATTCTTCTTGTTTTAGGCCGTTTTCGGCTCTTTCAGAAGGATTTTCGGGGCTGCCAAATTGGCTAAGTGTTGGTTATTTTGGACCAAAACACTGATTTGGGCCATTTATCATTGACCGTTGGAGAATCTGATCCGACGGATGGATAGATCTCATCGAGACGCATCGGGCGGAAGTAATTTCATCAAAATCGGATTCCGAACGAAGGCGGGGCACGCGATCGAAGGTCCACCCCTCCCATCAGCGTCTAGGCGCATGGAGGGGTGGATGTGCAGGCGCATGTGGCAATGCACATGCTTCCGGGCGCATGTGGTAGGGACCCGGGCGCATGTCCCTTCTCCCGGGCGCATGTGAAGTGCTTTTTATGAAAATTCAGATGGAGAAGAGGTGTTCCGGGCGCATGTGGCAATACACATGCGCCTGGACTCAAAGAGTGGGCGCATGTCCCTCCTGGACTTAGCGGAATTTCAAGATTTTCCGGTGGGAAAAGCCGGCGCATGTGGTGTAATAAGCCAGCGCATGTGGGGGATATGCCGGCGCATGTGCCCAGCACTTAGAAAATTTCAGGATTTTCTTCCTGAACTTGGGATTCCGGCGAGGAAATCCCTTTCCGGCGAGGGTTTTCGGCGAGGAAATCCACTCCGGCCAAGGCATCCGGCGAGGGGAGAGAAAGCAAGCGCATGTGGTGCTTACATCACTCTGAGGTCGGCAGGGGATGATTTCGTGCTGATGTAATGAGGTGACTTCACTATTTATAGGAGGGAAATCGGGTTCGGGTCTACCCGACGGGTATTTCCGGGCGCATGTGCCAGAAACAATGTCAAGCGCATGTTGGAATAATGCACCGGGCGCATGTGGTGGATCCGGGCGCATGTGGTGGATCCGGTCGCATGTGCTTTACCGGCGCATTTCCCGGCGCTTTTCGGAAAAGTGTTCGGATCACTTCCTTTCACTAATAGGGTGCAAGCGCATGTGGTTAGAGGCCAGGCGCATGTCCTTTTTCGGCGCTTTCCCACTACTTAGCCAGATTTTCAGGATTCCAGCACTTAGAAAATTTCAGCATTTCAGCTCCGACGGGGGACCTCCAAAGGACAGCTACCTTTTCTAGACATGCACTCACTGTCGCCAAGCCACTTCTAGGCTATGATTAACCTCCTGAATGAACGGGGTGGGGTGTGGAAGTCTAGATGTTGCTAATTTTGGTACTTCCTTTCTAATTTGGAGCCTCCGGGTCGGCTTGTCGTATAGGAACGTTGCTCCGGGGAGCGCGCGCATGGAAATATTCATCGTAATGACTTCAAACTTGCTATTTAAGGGTTTTGGGGCGCTCCGAATCATTTGGCGGTGAAGCGTATGTCTAGTTCCGCTCTGAAATGGTAGCTGTAGGCTTACGGACCCCTTTTTGTCAGTTCCGGGCAGGGACGAAACGCATTTCGAGGTGCGCAGGTAAAAATATGCACTGGATGACTTCGAAACTTGCAGGTTAAGGGTTTTAGGACATTTCAGATCATTTGGCGGTGAAGCGCATGTCCAGTTCCGCTCTGAAATGGTAGCTGTAGGCTTACGGACCCTTTTTGTCAGTTCTAGGCAGGGATGAAACGCATTTCGAGGTGCGTAGGTAAAAATATGCACCGGATGACTTTGAAACTTGCAGGTTAAGGGTTTTAGGACATTTCAGATCATTTGGCGGTGAAGCGCATGTCCAGTTCCGCTCTGAAATGGTAGCTGTAGGCTTACGAACCCTTTTTGTTAGTTCCGGGCAGGGATGAAACGCATTTCGAGGTGCGCAGGTAAAAATATGCACCGGATGACTTCAAAACTTGCAGGTTAAGGGTTTTAGGACATTTCAGATCATTTGGCGGCGAAGCGCATGTCCAGTTCCGCTTCGAAATGCTGTTTACGAATTTTGGTCGCTACCAAGTGATCAGGGTTGTGCTGGCATTTTCGGGGCTCTCCTGGCCTCGAAACTTATCCAAATCATTGCCACTATACCATGGGATGTCATTTTATAATGGGTGCAAATTTGAGCCCCAACAAGTGCCCCCCTGGTGTGCTACGCTGGATGCTTACGTCATGCTAGTGCAGTGTACCGGTCCCTTAGGCTCAAGTATAAATAGTTGACTCACTGAGTCATTCCGTAATTTTTTGAGTCAGAAAGCTTGATTTCTCCCAAGGTGAGAGAGCTCACCCTTAGGGTACAGGAGCATGTGGTCCCCTTGTGGGCGCATGTGGTCTGCCATTCATTTTTGGACAGAGAACTCCCTCAAGCGCATGTCAAACTGCCTCTGAGGATGTGGGCGCATGTCCCAGGCGCATGTGGTTCTGGGCATGCGCCCAGGGCACTTCCCGGAACTTGTGTTTTCTCAAAACATTAGAGATGGGCGCATGTGGGGCTGACACATGCGCCTGGGGCTTGAACTTCAAACTCGTTCATTCCCTTCTTCTGAGCCGGGCGCATGTCGGATTGCACATGCGCCTGATGCTTTGTATGATGAACTTCAGATTGTGAAATTTATGGATTGGGCGCATGTGAGGGGCCACATGCGCCTGGGGCTCCACCTTGGGCGCATGTGAGCCCAACACTTAGCCAAAAGTCCCATTTTCAGCCCCTGCTTTGCACTTGGTGGAGAAATGGCATTTCCAGCTCCGTTTCTCAGTCAAATTCAGTGTTGTTTGAGGCTAGATCATTTAAAATTCAAGCACGATTGGAGCTTAGTGCCTTGGGCTTGCAGTTGACTGCCTACTTTGGCCTGTCACGGCTTGCAACTGTCTATTTTAGGCAGGTTCAGAGTATGTTTGCCAAAGTGCGCTTATAGCGTCCCGATTGCTTGTAAAGTTGCTGTGTGCTAACGGTTGCGTATGTATGATGTTGAAACTGTTTCCTGACTCTGTCTAGTGCCTTCTCATAAGCACCCGGACTTGTCGAGGCTGCTTTTAGACTAAATGCATGGATGTATTGTGGGTTCAATCTGTGATTTTGTGTGTGCGTCAATCATATGTGTGCGTGCATGTATGATGGCAGTTGCTTTGTTATGAAATGCGTATGATGATTGATATGCTATGCTCTTGATTTGGTTGCTTTCATGCTCTTCATGTTGTGCTTGTGTTTGTGATATGATTTCGTTAGGCTATTTTCCCGTGTGTATCGAGTTATTTTCTAATGTTGTTCTGTTTACGCGTTGCAGTGAATTGCAGTAGCGACAATGGGATCTTCTGGTGAAACTTCTGGGTCGCATGCTTCTGGTCCGACGTCAATGAAGCACGGTTGAAAAAGAACAGCTGAAGGTCCTTCTAACCCTCCTCCTCCAAGACGTAACTCTCGCTTCTTTCCTACGGTCGAACCTGAGATCAAGGATTTCTCGGAGCGTATTGGGCAGCTTCCTCATGAAGTGCTAGTACGCATCTTTGTCAACAAGACAGCGCCCGAACCTCCAAAGCGGGGAACAGAACAAGAGTGGGTCTATTGGTATGCCCAACTTGCTGGTGTGGCGAGTGCCATCGAGGCAGGTCCTCAAGATATACCTGTTCAAAATGTAGAAGAGAATCTGACGGGTCAGAAAAGTAAGAAGAAAGGAGGACGAGGAAAACAACCTATCAAGGCGCTCAGTCAAGCGGAGCGATTGACACAACTCCTCGACTTGAAATATGAAAGGATGAAAATTGGATGGGAGAGCAACAAGATCGCTGCTGAGCGTGGCATCTGCATCACGAACCCCTACAATGGCGAAGTCATCTTGCACCAGAAGTCTCTTATGAGGTATAAACCTTTTCCGAGCATCGAGCCATCTGATGTTCGTAGACCTAGCCAGTTCTATGGAGTGGAGAGATGGTCTTCAGTTCCTGAGAGATTACTCACCGCCACCTTGGGAAGCAACGGGAAGCAACAAAAGGTTGGTGAGATTAAGGAAATGACTTTCCTCATGCCTACATGTGATCCGCATGCACCTTATCCGACTCATTTCTTTGAGACGGTGCGTCAAAGATTCCTCCCTATGAGCACGTCCGCAATGTGGGAGACTTCGAGCTTCCGTACTCGAGGGCATCTGAATCGTCGTGACAGCTACATCCCCTGGGCGAAGGAGATTCTGATCCGGCACGAGGCTGTGCTGAAGGACGTCGGGCTCTATTATGCCATCGAGGCGACTGCCGGCTTCTTTCCACCAGATCCGATGATTCTCAGGGGCTTCTTAAATTACTGGAGTTCCGTTACCAACTCTTTCCATCTTCCTCAAGGAGAGATGAGCATAACCCTCTGGGATCTTAAGATGATGGCGGGCCTGCCCATTTACGGCGGGTATTATCACGAATATATCCCCTCTGATGAAGAATTGTCTGGCTTCAGGCGCGAAGGTGATCGGAAGGCCTATCATTTTGAGGCGTGTTTGGAGTTGTTCAATGAACTGCAACAATTTGACTGCATTACAAAGATACACTATGAAGATTGGTCAGTCTACTTCAGCCACGGCTTGAAGTAAGTCTTCCCGGGACGTCTTCTTTCTTTCTTCTCATGATGTATGCTCTTTCCTTTTGCGTAGCTTCTTATGTGAAGTTCTCTCTCCTTTCTCTCTTTCAGGATCGACTACGAAAAATACAAGGTTGATATTAAAAGAGTAAGAGCCTTACGACAACGCTTTCAACGAAAATTTCCTTGCCCAAACGTATTGTCTCCCACTTGTGAGTTAGCAGGCTTCCTCGCTTACTGGTTGTCCGCAGTCGCGCTTCCCAGCTCGAAGGGTGCTGATGGCGTCAGGGTTTCTTGCTTCGTCATGGCAGGTGCCCTTGCCAGTGGTCGACGTCTTGCTATAGCGCCACCTGTACTCTGCAGCATATATAGAGCGTTTGGTTATGTTGTCAGTAATTCGGACAAACCTGCTGATGGGATGGATGCGGCCTATGGCCCGTGGCATTATTTCTGCGGCTGGTTAGGCGTTTATTTTCCATGGGTATATGGCATGAAGCCTCACGCCTACTTCTTTCCGGACCGAGCGCCTCTTATCAGGTTCATGAAGGCCAAGATGGTGCTTAAGACGCCAGAATGGGTGTCTTCAAGGATCTGCAGTGAGAATGAAGTTGACTTCTACCATTTTCCTGCTTCCATTGCTGATGAAGATATTGAAGTCGTCGATGATGAGGATTCGGTTGACTCTTCTGACAGAGAATTCCTAATATCAATCCGGACCGCCTCTCTCCCGTTCCGCGAAGGCATGGAGTTCTGGCGCGAGCCTTATTATCCGAGCAGGTTCGCCAGACAGTTCGGCTACGATCAGGGTGTTCCGTCAACTCTTCCGAGCGTGACGAGGATAGAACGAGCATATGGCACGGGTCCTGTCCATTGGGAGTGGATGTGGGACCAGCTTTTGTTGACGCGAACTGGCGCGAGGTTCGTGTTGCCTGGCGGTAGTCGACGTCCTGCGACTTCTTACGGTTGGATGAGATGGTGGGTGCATCAGTATGCGCGCATCCGGGACGCCAAACCTGTCGATTTCCCTCTCTATCTCTCTCCTCCAAGGTTGACTACCGTTCCTGAGGACGGTCTTGGTTATCTTCGTGAGCAGCGTGAGGCCGTCGGAGTTCCTGGTACCAGCCATCTGACTTCCTTAAACGTGCCGATCACTCGTAGGAAAGAAGATGGAGCGTTAGACGGATGGTATTTGTAACGACCCGAGATTTTCGACTCTCGTGTATAACACAACAGTCGAATTCCCAAGTAACTTATGAAATAACTAATTTGTCAAATAATAAAATATAGCATTCAAGCACAATGGCGGAAACAATTATCATCTTATTCTATCAAACTTACTACGTCATCATTAATGTTTAAATAAGGGAACCAATCAATATCCATACTGATTAATTAAAATACAAAACCATGTCTTCTCTTGAAGACTTATTACAATTCCATAAATGTATCAACTACTCAAAAGAAATATTTAATAAATGATAACATCAATTAAGTTTCTCTAACATCGTCATCCGCCATGTGATCGTACGAACCATCGAACTCTTTTCCTTAAAAATCGGGTGTTCAGTACCTGGATCTTCACCTGCATCATCTAAATTGTGTTTGGGATAGCGTTAAACGCTATCATAGTGGGGAATATTCCCTCCAAGACTATCAAGAATAACAATGTATAAAACTCAGAGTAACGCAACACAATAATATCTTTATTCAAACAAAACAATCAAGTAAAAATCTTTGTTAATGCGATGCATGGAATGCATGCTCTGGCTAAGGCACCCTGGCTAGAATCACAATCCATGAAGTGGGAGACTCCCTGTTACGACTTCATGCTAGCCACTAGTCACCAGAGGTTCCTGGGACGCACAAGCCCATAGTTTTGCCCGACCACGTGAGAAACGGGACGCTCATAGCCCAGATCTACACGTGGCAGTGTACGGGAGAAGTAGGACGCTCTAGCCTATTCTCAATTCCGTACACCCACATGGAGCCAAGTGAATGCATGACTTTAGTTTCACCTTTATTTAAGTATTTTCGCATACAACCGATTTAAATAAAACTCAATGGTCACTATGGGGAGTCGTAAGCAATCCAGCATAGGCCGACAGCACATGAATAGTGTCCATAGCACCAACCTCGGCTCATGAGAATTTGTATACCATTAGTGTCCACTCATTGTCCCGTTTTATGATTTCATCATGTCCTAAAAAGTCAAGGTTGTACATCATGACCAAATTCATTAAAATACCCATGTACTGTAAATGGATCAAATCAAGCATCATGTACATGTAAGGATCCATTAACAAACAATCACTTCATTCTCTCAGTTAAGTCAAGATATATTCTTCCATCATGGACACCTCTCACGGGTTCCATCTCTCTACATCAAATAATTTTACCAACTTAGGGACAAAGAGTATACAATAATGGGATGTCCATATGATGATCTTATACACATATTTCGTATATATCACAATATAAAAATCAATGTTACTTGTAACACATAGACTAAGAAAATAAGGGCATAGATTTCACAAAGATAAGTAACACAAATACACATGCTTCTTAGTAAAAAAAAATCTAAATAAGGAATCACATCATTATATAATGATATTCATTACAAATCCTACATTAAACTTCATATTATATGGATCAGCAATTTAAAACAAAATAACTTCACATGCCACAAAAGAACTTACGATAATCGTGATATTATTAATGAAAGGCTTGAAGGAAAATCCTCACCTTATGATGGACTTAGAAGAAGAGGGTTGCAGAAGATCCTAGCCGCTGGAAAAATATGAGAAATAACTCTCTTCTCTTCTCTCTCTCTCTCTCTCTCTCTCTCTCTCTCTCTCTCTCTCTTCTCTCTTTCTCTAAGGCATGGAGGCTAGGGTTAGGAGAAGGATTTGGAGGTGCGTAGTAGAAATATGGAGAGGGATGTGCACGCGAGGTCTTGTGTAACAACTTCTTGAGGTGGGTTTCTCAAATCTCAATATTTGGATGATCTATGATCAATTCCAATCCGTTCATCTTATCAAGCTCGAAGAGTAGAGTCAGAATACGTAAATTTCTTGATGATCCACATTCTAGATTGGCCGATCCTTGAAAATGGCCTAATGGGTGCTAAAATGGGCTTGATCTCAATTAACGGTCTACGCTTGATGATCAGGGTCCAAATTTTGGAAAAATATATGGTCATGATAGGCAAATAATTGTCCAAAGTTTAGAAGTTGATTGATGGTGAGAAATGCCTAGATCGGAAATTTCAACTTTTGACGGAAAAGGAAGGGGCTGGCTTTGTGGTTCAACGGTGTAGGATTATAGATCGGGGTTCAAATTTTGTGTAAACTCGTAGTCATATGAGTATAATGGGTTGTCCAAATTTGAGAAGCGATTGATGGTGAGAAGTGGGTAAATTGAAAGGTTCAAATTTGATTAGAGTTGGTAACTCGTTAATTTCTAAAAAGGGATAACTTCACGCATAAGAAAGATGCTTATCAAGGTGGGGCATTCAAATCACACTATTGGTCCATGATAAAGACGATCCAAGTCACTCATATGAAGAGAAATATTCGACTACGACTAACCATCTACTTTCCTCACTCGATGGACATGAAAATCAAAGGTTAAGGGGCTGATTTGACAATTGGACCACTTCTACTATGATTTAAGGGCTGAAATTTGATGTGTATAGTTAATATGTGCCCAAAAGCTTAAATCCAGGATTTTGCGTGAAAGTGATTGTCAGAAACTATAATACTTAAAAATGGCATCTTAACTTAAGTTTAACTAATGGCATTTTCGTAATTATCTAAAAAGTGCATGATTTTTAAAATCTGATCTTTCTACGATGTTTATGGGATCATTCTAAACAACTTTTGTAAAGGGTCCCCTATCGGATCTCCTATGGATGTCCCGCTATTCGCAAATCAACAGTAAATGTACGATAATTAATAAAAAATAAATTAAAAATGAATTTTCAAAAAGTTTCAAATAAATCTCGAAAATCTGGGGCGTTACAGTATTGCTTTGGGGTCCCTATACAGAAACATCAGCAAGGGGTCGGATCTTCGTGTCCTCCGGCAGAGAATGCTCCTCCGTCTGTCGAAGAGGATGAGCCTACGGAAGGCATGGCAGGAGTTAGACCTTCTGATGATTTCGTTGACGATCTTCCACCGGGCCGCGCGAGAGATCAGTTGAGAGTCAAGATAAGACTCACACCAAGAGTTCGCCCGTCCGCACCTGAGAAAAACTTAAGAAAGGCAGAAATATTACATATCAAGAAGTGGGGGAGTTTAGATCCGTCGTTGCAGATCAATCTTCCGAAAGTAGTGGCGGGTGCGACTGCTGCCGATAGTCTTGAAGAAGGTGAGCTTCGGTCTGGTGCTACAGAGGAGATTGCAGACGAAGAAGATATGATTGCCGACAATCGTGACGGAGGTGAGTCCGAGCCTGCAGATGTCGAGGGGGACAATGCCGAAGGCGGTTCTGAAGCCGGTGATGGTTCGGGGTCACGGCTCGAAGATGAGCCTGTAGATTATTCCGGCGATGACTGGGGAGCGGATCGTGCTAATGATCACAGCAACGACGATTCCCTCGCGAACTATTATGATAACGATGCCGTAGTCGGGGGCGTAGGTGATCTTGATGATGCTGCCATGGCAGCGCTCGAAGCACAACTCTACGACAACGTCAGGGTCCAACCTTCTTCCGAGCCTTTATTCTTCGTTTCTCAGGCTGTTGCGGCACCGACTATGAGGTTATCGATGGATGTTCCTCCTTGTTTGCCCATTCATGTTGATAACGCCGAGGAATCCGTCCCTGGGGTTGAGATGCGTGAGGGGAACGTCGATCCTTCTTCGGTCTTTCCATCAGGCTGTTCATTGCAAGCAAATTGTTCTGTTGAGTTAGAGGTCGTGGATGCGTCACACCCTGCTGCAGTCGAAGTCGGACCCACCATTCCGCGAGCACAAGGTAAGAAATGCGATTGTGGTTCTGCTTTTTTCTTTTCTTCTTTGGTTCCTGCATAATCATACTAACCATATTTTGTTATTATTATCTTATTTCTACAGATCTTATTGGGTAATTACCTGCCTCTGCTACTTCCGTCACGTCGTCTCCGGTTGTGACTATTGAACTGCCGGGCGAAGCTTTGGAAACAGTTGTTGATTCCGGGACATGCATTGCGGGACCTTCGGAGCCTGCTGTTGATCTTCCTGCCGTTCCTGGTATGACTCCTTCGCACTTTACATTAGATTATGACTTGTAGTTTCTGCTTCCATTTTTGCTAACTCATCATTTGTTTGTCTTGCATTCTTTCTTGCAGTTGCTGTCGATTCTGACGTCACCATTGCTATGATGCCGGACATTCCTGCATTTGAACACTTAGATTATTTTGGTCAGAGCGTGTTGAAGGGCCTGTTGTCTAGCCTTGCGAAGGCGTTGGCCAATCCACAAGAATGGCATATGCTGGGCGCTGGCATGAAAGCGCTGGAAGCTTGTGTCGGAGTAGTTGGGTCTGATGCGCTCGTGGTTGTCAATCACATCTCTGCGTTCGAAAGCTCCCTCGCAAACGTGGCGGCTGCTGAGCGCGTCGAGCCCGATCCTGTTATCGAGGAGAAGCGGAGAATTGCGGAGTCTTTGGGACCTGCAGTGGAACGCCACGCGCATTCTACGGCGAACGCACGAGAATCCCTACAAAATAATAAGATTCAGTATGAAGGGTGCTTGGGCCGTATAGCTGAAATTGACGCTGAGATTGAGCGTCTACAAGCGGAGAAGATCGCCGTGAGCTTCGAAGCTGCCCGTCTCGAGTCAGTAGTTACTCAGGGTCAGATAACGGTCACGCGGCTCGAGAGTGAGGGCGAAGCAGCGCGCAAGCAGTTGGAGGATTTGACTGCTGAACTCCAACATGTTCTTGATCCTGCGGAGGTGTTATCTGCAGCAAAGTCAGCGATGGAAACTGCCAGGGTGGCCGTGATCAGGCTGGTATCAGGATGTTTGGAGAAGCTTTGATCTTTCGCTCCCGATGCTCTTCTTCTTGACTTAAAAAATGTATAGAAATGATCGTAGGATCTTACCTTTAGAAAATTTTGTAGTTGGTGTAAGAAATACTTACCTTTTGACCATTCATGTATATGGCGTTGAAAAGATGTCAACCAAACTTTTGTTAAATGAAATGACAATAGCAGTTACTTTTCTATCGTGTTATGTTTGTGTGATGTGTTTTAGAATGGTTTGCAATAATAGCAATAATAATCGCAATTCTAGCAAGTGATGAATGTAGAATGAAATGAAAAGAGTAATACTTCCCTTTGTCGTCGATTTCGGGAGTGTCCAGGGTTTCTGAACTCGGGATATGCTCGTGTCGCAGACGAATGGTCCTTCTTAGTTATTTCTCCATAGCAAGGGCAAAGAAGACCTGCAAGAATACAAAATAACTGATTAGCTTTTGTAACTACAGGCTTATCTACTGTATTCTACTCCATTTCATTCTTCGTTTCTATCTTTACTTATTACATTCCCTCTCTTGGGGAGTTTACATTTCTCATATTCATGTAAAGGAAAGTAACAGGTTGACTGTTAGGGGTAATATTTCTTCAGGAACCGGCCATTAATTGCGAAACCGGCTCCACCACCGTCAAAATTCACTAAACGGTAGGCCCCGTTGGAGTAAACTTCTTCTATGATGCATATCGGGTCCCACTTAGGGTCGAACTTGCTCTTTGTAGTGTGCGCGGCTGTCGGTCGCTTCATTACGAGTACCAAGTCACCCTTCTTGAAGGACCTACCCCTGACTCGCTTGTCATATGCTGTTGAGATGTGCTTCTGGTACATCTCTAGCCGTTGTTGTGCCGCGAGTTTCTTCTCGTCCAAGGCATCGAGCTCGACCATCCTGAGCTCAGCATTACGTTCATCTGTCAAGGAGTTCCGAAGTGCTACTCGTAGGGACTCGACCTGAACTTCCATAGGGATGATGGCCTCCGTGCCATATACTAGTGAATAGGGAGTAGCCCGTGTTGCTGTGCGGTGCGTAGTACGATATGCCCAGAGCGCTTCGGGCAACCGTTTGTCCCAATCTTTCTTATTCTCTGCCACCGTTTTCTTCAGAATCTTCACGATGGTTTTGTTGAATGCCTCAGCAAGTCCGTTTGCAGGAGGATAATAGGGTGTTGAATAGCAATGCTTGATCTTGAACTTGGCACACAGCTTGTCGATCACAGCATTTCGGAAGGGCGTGCCATTATCCGTGACGATCCGATCGGGAATGCCATGTCTATAGATGATGGCGTTCCGGATGAAACCCTCCACTTGTTTAGCTTTCACGTTCTTCAGGGCCACAGCCTCAGCCCACTTAGAGAAATAATATGTTGCCGCCAGTATGTACTGGTGCCCTTGAGAGGAAGAGGGGCTAATGGGGCCTATCACATCCATACCCCAGGCCGCAAAAGGCCAAGACGTCACTGACTGATGCAGTTCTTCTGGAGGTATATGTATGATGTCAGCATGTATCTGACACTGATGGCATTTTCTGACGTAGTCCATCGCATCTTTCACCATGGTGGGCCAATAATAGCCCATATGCCGCACTCGATGATGTAGGTTCCGTCCGCCTTGATGGGCACCACATTCTCCTCCGTGCGCCTCTCTCAGCGTATCATGAATTTCTTCTTGGGCCAGGCATCTTGACAGCGTTCCATCGCTGGAGCGTCGATACAGTACTCCTTCTAAGAGAACGAACGAGCTGGCACGCCTTCTGACTTGAGTGCGCATCTGCGGATCCTCGGGTAAGAACCCATACTTCAAGTAATCAGAGAATGGTCTTCTCCAATCTTCTTCTTCTATGATCTCAAAGCAATGTACAGGGCTTGCACTCGTGACATCCTCGGCTGCTGTGAGTGATGGCAATATTCTCCTTTCTTCTATGGTGACTTGAAGTGGGCTGCCCCTGGGTGCGCGAGAGCCACGGCCAGGTTAGCCAATGCGTTTGCTTGAGAATTTTCAGCTCTTGGGACGTGTGACACTGTACTGTCCCGAAAATGATCGAATAGGGCTCGGGCCTGATGGCAAAGAGATGACAGCTCCGGCTTGCGGACTTCATATTCCGTCATAAGCTGTCCCACAACTAACCGAGAATCACCGTATACCTGTAGTGATCGGATTCGCATGTCTCGCGCCAACTGTAACCCAATGATGAGGGCCTGATATTCTGCTTCGTTGTTTGTGCACGACGGCACTATTGTGAATGAGTAGGGCAACAAGTCTCCCTGAGGACTGATGAAGATCACACCGGCCCCTGATCCTGCAGCTCTGGAGGCTCCGTCGAAATACATCCGCCACTGCTTCGCGACCCTTACCATCATGGCCTGGTCGTCAGGAAGATCACATTCCATTTCCATGTTATCCGGTATTGGGTGAGCTGCTAGAAAATCGGCTATCGCCTGCCCTTTAATAGCTCGAGACGACAGATATGTGATGTCGAACTCGGATAGCAGTAGAGCCCATTTGGCTAAACGCCCAGACAACATAGGTCGGTTCATCAGGAACTTGATAGGATCTGCTCTGGAGATTAATGTAATCTGATATGACAGACAGTAATGCCTCAACTTCTTCACAGCGAATATAAAGGCCAGGCATATCTTCTCTATCGGTGAGTAATTAAACTCAGCGCCGACGAGCGTGCGGCTCAAATAATATAGAGCATTCTCTTTCCCTTCTTCATTCTTCTGGGCGAGCAGTGCCCCCAGTGAGTTCTCTCCCACTGCTACATACAGTATCAGAGGCTTTCCCTCGATTGGCGCTGCGAGAACTGGAGCTTTCCCGAGTAACTCTTTGAGGGAATCGAAGGCTTTCTGGCACGCTTCGTCCCACTCGAAGCGGACGTCTTTCTTGTTCAGCCGAGAGAGAGGCTGGCAGCGACCTGACAGGTTCGAGATGAACCGCCGCAAGTAAGCAACTCTCCCTTGGAAGCTCTTCAGCTCTTTCAGATTCTTCGGGGGAGGCATTTCTCGAATCGCCTTGATCTTCGCGGGGTCAATCTCGATTCCCCGATGCCTGATCATAAAGCCAAGGAATTTTTCGGAGGACACCCCAAAGGCGCACTTCAACGGGTTCATGCGGAGGCTCTTCTTCCTCAACCTCTGAAATACTAGCTTCAAATGTTCGCGATGCTGTTGATGTCCGTCGGACCTCACTACCAGGTCATCGACATAGCATTCCACATGCTTGTGCATCATGTCTTGGAAGATCACCTGCATTGCTCTCTGATACGTGGCGCCTGCATTTTTCAGCCCAAACGGCATCACCCGATAACAGAATATCCCGAGGGACGTGCGGAAGGCAGTGGATTCTTCGTCTTCTGGAGCCATTCGGATCTGATTATACCCTGAATAGCCGTCCATAAAGGACATCGTCGTATATGCTGACGTGCTATCGATCAGGAGCTCCGGGATAGGTAGAGGAAAGTCATCTTTGGGACAAGCCTCATTTAGGTTGCGGAAATCAACGCACACCCGGATCTGGCCGCTCTTCTTCTTCACAGGTACTATGTTCGAGATCCATTTGGGATACTGAACTTCCCTGATAAACCCGGCCTGAAGCAGCTTCTTCACCTCTTCTTCTATCTTCGGGACGATGTCAGATGAAAGCGCCTCTGCGGCTGCTTGACTGACCTCTTCTCCTTCGCGATATTCAACCTGTGCATCGCGATTGCCGGGTTCAGTCCTGGCATTTCAGAATAGGTCCATGCGAACACATCTCTGTTCTCTTTCAGGAGTTGAATGTAGCTCTCCCTCTCTTCTTCTGGAATGTTCTTACTGATATAAGTATTCCTCGGCTCTTCGGTGGTCCCCAGATTGACTTCTTGTAGCTCATCTATCGTGGGCTGACCCCCATCTTCGATCTGCTCTGGCGCGGCACTCAGCTGTATGACTTCATTCGGTCCAGCGGGCCTCACCTCTTCCACAGGACTAATTGTCACCATGTTAATATGCCTGATCTCACATTCTGCCCCCAGGGCTTCTTTTCCTCTGTATACCTTCGTCTTTACTTCGAAGGGTGCTAGCATGCCTTTCCGAGCTGGCGGTTCTGAACAGATGAACCCCATATTTCTCATGATGTTTCTACTGGCCTTGCTATATCTCTCTTCTTCAATGGGCGGCGTCTCTACCGGTGTTCTCTTCGCGTTCTCTTCGATCTGCAACGGGTTGCGAAGTTCAGCCTGAAACCTTATCTCATGCCTTGCTCCCATTGTCGGCGGCACGCAGAACTGGCTCGGAGCTTTAGGGAAGGGACAAATCCTCTCAACCTTTGGCACTGGCATATTGAAGCTAGACTGCAACACGCTCATCTGTTGGCTTGTCATCTGTTTCAACACTGACTGCCCTTCCTTCCGGAGGTGCTTGGGGATCAGGTAAAACTTCTTCCTTTGCAACGGATTTCCTCTGTGAGCCCTTGTTGCTTCAGCGACCACTCACGGAGCTTCGTCCGCTTGTCTTGGATTCTCGCCCTGGGGTTCTGCCTCCTGTGCCACCTTTGTCGGTTTGTTGGCTCTTCTGGCAATCTCGGCTCCATCTCTCTCCTGATAGTATTGTGCATCTGCTAGGAAAGATTCAGTGACGGAGTATGGCCTCGGGTCTGCCGCCACTCTATACTGGATGCCATCTCTATTGTACTTGAAGCATTGGTGGTATGTCGAGGGAATAATGCCGTATTGATGCAGCCACGGTCGTCCCAACAAGATATTGTACGTCGTCATCGCATCGATCACCTGACAGGTGACTTTGGTGCTCAATTCTTCTATTTCCAGCATGACAGTAATGGACCCTAGGACGCATTGGCCGTCCTGATTGAACCCTTGGATAACCATGGCGCTTGGGTGAAGTGCTGTCTGTCTGAAACCCAACTGCTGCAATGTCTTCAGAGACATAATATTCACAGCGGATCCGTCGTCCAGCATGCATCTTCGGACCTCTATGTCTCAGATGAGACCTGTCACCATCAACGGGCGGTTGTGGTCTGTCAAGCTGATCGTTCTGTCTTCTTCAGAGAATGTGATCATGGACGATCGATCGATCTGCATGACCTGTTCTGCGGGTCGATCCTCAGTTCCCGTTATCTTCATTCTTTCCATTTCTGACTCGATCTCTGCTATCATGACCTCACGGGCTTCTTGATCGAGCAATGCGTTGAGCAACATTTCCCGATACTTCTTCGAAAGGCACAGGGCATCGTAGATGCTGAGTCGGGCCGGAACCTTCTTCAGATGAGACACCACATCATACATCACCGGTGCTTTATCTCGAGTGTGATCTCGTTGGTCAGCTACTGGCTCATTGACCGCTTCTGCTGGTTCTTTTTCTCGAGGTGTCCCTGATGGCTCACCTATGACCTCATTCGTCCTTCTAGGGTCTGGTCGCCTCGGAAATTCTCTCTGTACGACCTGCTTTCCTGACCGCAGAGCCACTACATTGACTTCTCCTTTCTCTAGGACTTGGTCCTTGTCACTGGCCCCTGGTTGAGCGACCATTGAGACCATGGCGCACTTGAACTGGCTGTGCACGCGACTGTTCTTGTCCAACATTTCTTCTTCTTATTCTGTTCTTCATCTTCCTCTCTTTCTCCAAGAGTCTTCTTTTGTTCTCTAGCCTCTTCTTGCTGCTCACAAGTGTCCATGGCTCTTCCGGTTCTGGGAATGGATTCACCGTTGGAATTTGAACTGGTACAGGGAGGGCAGACACCACTGTCACAGTATTACGGCTCGCCTCTTCCGCCTTCATATTGATGGTGCCATCGTTGATCATCCGTTGAATCTTGCCTTTTAGGACAAAGCAGTCTTCAGTCTTGTGGGTGGTCACACGATGATACCTGCAGTAGCTGGGATGATCGACCATCTTCGCTTCCTCCGGGCGTGTGCATTCTGGCAGTCTTATTAACCTCTCTTCGACCAGCTGTTCCATGATCGGAACCAGATCTTCCATGTCGAAGGTATAAGGCCCGTTTGCTTGATTACGCTCTTCTATCGTGAGATGTCGCGGCCTCTGAAAACTCTTGCCTTTGTCTTGAATCGTGGTTACTGGCCTGGCCTCGACTCTACGCTCGGTGTTTGGGCGTTTCCTGTCATTCGAACCCTTTCCTTTATCGACGTAGTTAGATGTTATCATCCTTCCAGCTTCTCTCCGCGGCTTCTCTGCCTTGAACTGTGCTCTGCACGCGGCTCCTTCCACCAGGTGGGCTTTTGTAGCTAGGTCTCGAAACGTCGAGAAGTTGTGTCCAGATAAGCCAAATGAGATCATCGCATCCATGGCCTGCGTGCACATCTTGACCTGCTCAGATTCGCTGGGCAGTTCCCGGCACTGTGCTGCTATGGTCCCCCACCTGTCGATGAACTTCTCAACCGACTCTCCCTGCCTTTGACGAACCAAGGCTAAATCTGTCAGTGAGACTTCTCGCTCAGTAGAGAAGAATTTGGAAATGAACAGGTCCTGCATCTGCTCCCAGGATTTGACTGACCCTGCGGGCAATGACATGTACCACTGGAATGCCTTGCTCGTGAGCGTCGAGCCAAACAATCTTAGACAGTACTGGGGAATTGTCGATAGGTTGCCCATCATTGTCATGAATCGAGCCATGTGTTCCTCCGGCGATCCTCTGCCATCAAATCTGGGGAAGTCCGGACGCTTGAAATTGCTGGGAAATGGGAGATCGTGGACCTCGGGTAAGTACGGCACCCGGTATACATATTTTCCTCTCTTCTCCTTTTCTCTTTCCTGATGCATCAGGTCCGCAACTTTCTGGGACAGTTCTTCTCTCGTGGCTTGAGACGGCAATGGCGGTACACGTCCGAACACAACATTTCTTGGGCAAGCTTGTGGTTCGGCGGTAGTTGGCTCTCCTGCTGCCCCCTGGCATTCCTTCACAGACTGTCGAGTGGGTACGGCTGGGCTTCTGTTTGCCCCCTGGGCAACTAGAGCCAACATTGCTTCTTTCATCTCTCTCATCTCTCTGGCCGTGTCCTCTTGGACCTGGATAATCTCATCTATCTGTTCTTGGATTGGAGGCAGCTCTGGGTATCGCTCACTCGCCTCTCCTTCGGTGACCTGCACCATCATTACTTGCGCTCGCTGCGGCCTCATCTTAATCACAGCAGCTTCAGTAGGGATTGTCTTCATCGTCGTCTTAGTCGACTGTCGAACAGCGGATCTGTTCGGTATCTTCGCTTGCGATGTTGTCTTCGGTATCGTTGGGAAGTCGATATCGGCGAAGGAGAACTCTGGCTTGGCTGACACGGTAGTTCTGCCGGAGTTACGGGCGTCGCCCCTGTAGACTGGCTTCCACTGTCTCTTTGTTCTGCTCTGTACCCTTGCTGTCGTCTCTGTCTCAACTGGAATAATCTTCTTGTTCTCAGTCTTCTTGGCGGTCTTGCGCTTCTGCACAATCTGCCATCCGGCTTCAGAGGTTGCTGCCAGATGGGGGAAGTAAAATCCTCCGGATGCTAAGAAGATCATTGCGGACGCCATTTGGTTTATTCTTTTCTATCTTTCTGTTCCTTTCTCTGTCTCTCTCTGTCTTTCTCTCTCTCTCTCTGCACAGTCATACACGCATTAGAATATTCCGCGCGCTTGGGAAAGAGAGGGGACGCGACCTTACCAATCGCGATACGGCTCGACAGCGGATAAACAGAAACATACAAGTATGAACTACATGCATGCTATGCGAAGTTTTGAAATTCTTTTGCCTTAAAGATGAAGGGAAGAACGTTCCCATTGAGAGTCGCCAGTTTGATGCCCGTGAAGGCGCCGAACATTTCTCCTTGCGGTAACCTTTCCCATGTACACATTAGTGTCTGCAAATGATTTATCGCAGAATGTCTATTTACTCAGAAATAACCAGAGATTCGGGTGTTGAATATTCCCCAGCAGAGTCGCCAGTTTGTTAGAACGCTTTTTAGAAAAAAGGGGGAAAGATCAGAACTACTCGTCAGCAGTCCTTTCTTCCTTTTTTTCATGTTTCTTTTATTCTGGGGGAATTCTGAGTATAGAGACATTCATAGACAATCATAAGCAATCACAAAGTGTACACAAGAGAGAGATATCGCAAGGCGAATTTTATTCCAGAGATTCTGAGATCTTTTACATTCCAGGCTGTGATACTGGTCACGAGCCTTTAATTACATCAACGGTTGATCACCCTTGATTGGAAGGCAAAAGACTAATCCGCCGGGGATTATGGTCTTGAGTTCATGGTCGTGTAGACCTTTGTTTTCTTGTTATGGACTGAGCCACATTTGTTAGACACGCCGGATGTCTATGTCCCATTTTCTTTCGGTATGTCCGGGTTGAGAGACTGTCAGGATTCGAGTGGTGCAACTCGGGGCCCGCGCCTGTTACTGTGAACAGGTGACCGCTGGAATACACAAACCTCGAATGTTGGTCGGCATGACCCAAGGCCCGGCCCGTACTTTTATGACTGGGTGACCTTAGGAAAGCACTCCGCAACGTTCCCGAACGAGGGTTTTAATCGAGTGGTGCAACTCGGGGCCCGCGCCTGTTACTGTGAACAGGTGACCGCTGGAATACACGAACCTCGAATGTTGGTCAGCATAACCTAAAGCCCGCGCCCGTATTTTTATGACGGGTGACCTTAGGAAAGCAATCCGCAACTACCTCATCAGCTTAACCAACGGACCCGTTGTCGATGGGTAGGGCATCGACGGTCTTTTTCATAGTGGCAGTCCATAGCAAGACGTTTCAAGCTTAGTTAGAACTCTTTGTTTGTGGTTTCTCGTGGTAACCATAACCCCTTAGGTTTAGCCTCGGACCTTTATCCGGGATGAATAGAGCTTTGTACAGTAAAGTAAATGTATTTCTTCTGGAGTCGGGCGACTCGTCTTCGAGAACACTCTTTCTTCTGAGTATTTTTAATGATCTGTTTGGGATCAAGTAGACTTTATCAAGCCAAGATCTTTTGAGGATTCAAATATATTCAATGGGCTGGATCGGCTGTTTTCGATGCCCGTAAGTGGCTAAGTATAAGGTCCGATGGGTACCCACATATGCCAATTTCTTATGAATGATGGGAATCGGTGCCCCGTGAATGCTTGAACCGGCTGTTGGATAGCCTGAGTACTTCAGCTTTGCCTCGGCGTCTTCGAGATCGCGGTTGATTTCAACCGGCATTAGTCAATTTTCAAGCCAACAGGGCACTTCCCAGGGCTGAAAATGACTGAGTAGTGGACCTGTTCGCGGTCTGATTAGAGAGACTAGAGAGTATTATCGATAACCGTCTTTGAACAGGGGTGGATTACGTCCACGAAGATCGCGGTGTGATCATGTTTCAATTTGTTTAGCAGAAGTCGATTTTCGGGCCGACAGGGCACTTCCCAGGGCTGAAAACAACTAAGTAGTGGACCTGCTTACGGTCCGATCAGGGAAATCGGTGAGTATTACCGATGACCGTCTTTGAACAGGGGTGGATTATGTCCACGAAGATCGCGGTGCGATCGCATTTCAATTTGCTTAGCAGAAGTCAATTTCCGAGCCAACAGGGCACTTCCCAGGGCTAGAAATGACTAAGTAGTGGGCCTGCCGACTGCTCGATTAGGGTATTCGAGGGTCCTGAGATCGGATAACCTCGTCGCGGTGCATGATTATGGTGTATCATGTCATGTAGAAGAAAAGTTTCCCTCTCGGGCTCGGTCCAATTCCGCTCGATTCTTCTTGTTTTAGGCAGTTTTCGGCTCTTTCAGAAGGATTTTTGGGGCTGCCAAATTGGCTAAGTGTTGGTTATTTTGGACCAAAACACTGATTTGGGCCATTTATCATTGACCGTTGGAGAATCTGATCCGACGGATGGATAGATCTCATCGAGACGCATCGGGCGGAAGTAATTTCATCAAAATCGGATTCCGAACGAAGGCGGGGCACGCGATCGAAGGTCCACCCCTCCCATCAGCGTCCAGGCGCATGGAGGGGTGGATGTGCAGGCGCATGTGGCAATGCACATGCTTCCGGGTGCATGTGGTAGGGACCCGGGCGCATGTCGCTTCTCCCGGGCGCATGTGAAGTGCTTTTTATGAAAATTCAGATGGAGAAGAGGTGTTCCGGGCGCATGTGGCAATACACATGCGCCTGGACTCAAAGAGTGGGCGCATGTCCCTCCTGGACTTAGCGGAATTTCAAGATTTTCCGGTGGGAAAAGCCGGCGCATGTGGTGTAATAAGCCAGCGCATGTGGGGGATATACCGGCGCATGTGCCCAGCACTTAGAAAATTTCAGGATTTTCTTCCTGAACTTGGGATTCCGGCGAGGAAATCCCTTTCCGGCGAGGGTTTCCGGCAAGGAAATCCACTCCGCCCAAGGCATCCGGCTAGGGGAGAGAAAGCAAGCGCATGTGGTGCTTACATCACTCTGAGGTCGGCAGGGGATGATTTCGTGCTGATGTAATGAGGTGACTTCACTATTTATAGGAGGGAAATCGGGTTCGGGTCTACCCGACGGGTATTTCCGGGCCCATGTGCCAGAAACAATGTCAAGCGCATGTTGGAATAATGCACCGGGCGCATGTGGTGGATCCGGGCGCATGTGGTGGATCCGGGCGCATGTGCTTTTCCGGCGCATTTCCCGGCGCTTTTCGGAAAAGTGTTCGGATCACTTCCTTTCACTACTAGGGTGCAAGCGCATGTGGTTAGAGGCCAGGCGCATGTCCTTTGCCGGCGCTTTCCCACTACTTAGCCAGATTTTCAGGATTCTAGCTCCGACGGGGGACCTCCAAAGGACAGCTACCTTTTCTAGACATGCACTCACTGTCGCCAAGCCACTTCTAGGCTATGATTAACCTCTGAATGAACGGGGTGGGGTGTGGAAGTCCAGATGTTGCTAATTTTGGTACTTCCTTCCTAATTTGGAGCCTCCGGGTCGGCTTGTCGTATAGGAACGTTGCTCCGGGGAGCGCGCGCATGGAAATATTCATCGTAATGACTTCAAACTTGCTATTTAAGGGTTTTGGGGTGCTCCGAATCATTTGGCGGTGAAGCGCATGTCTAGTTCCGCTCTGAAATGGTAGTTGTAGGCTTACGGACCCCTTTTTGTCAGTTCCGGGCAGGGACGAAACGCATTTCGAGGTGCGCAGGTAAAAATATGCACCGGATGACTTCAAAACTTACAGGATAAGGGTTTTAGGACATTTCAGATCATTTGGCGGTGAAGCGCATGTCCAGTTCCGCTCTGAAATGGTAGTTGTAGGCTTACGGACCCTTTTTGTCAGTTCCGAGCAGGGACGAAACGCATTTCGAGGTGCGCAGGTAAAAATATGCACCGGATGACTTCGAAACTTGCAGGTTAAGGGTTTTAGGACATTTCAGATCATTTGGCGGCAAAGCGCATGTCCAGTTCCGCTCTGAAATGGTAGCTGTAGGCTTACGGACCCTTTTTGTCAGTTCCGGGCAGGGACGAAACGCATTTCGAGGTGCGCAGTTAAAAATATGCACCAGATGACTTCAAAACTTGCAGGTTAAGGGTTTTAGGACATTTCAGATCATTTGGTGGGGTAGCGCATGTCCAGTTCCGCTTCGAAATGCTGTTTACGAATTTTGGTCGCTACCAAGCGATCAGGGTTGTGCTGGCATTTTCGGGGCTCTCCTGGCCTCGAAACTTATCCAAATCATTGCCACTAGACCATGGGATGTCATTTTATAATGGGTGCAAATTTGAGCCCCAACAACAAGCATCACTCCAAACGAACTCAGCGCCCTTCCGGGTCAACCTGGTCAGCGGGGCTGCAATACGAGAGAAGCCCTCTATGAAACGACGATAATAACCTGCTAACCCCAGGAAACTCTGAATTTCGGACGCGTTCGTGGGCTGACCCCACTGACGCATGGCATCAATCTTCATCGGATCCACTGCTACTCCCTGCCTCATCACAACATGACTGAGGAACTTCACCTCCTCCTGCCAAAACTCGCACTTCTCCAACTTCGCATAAAGATGGTGTGTACGGAGGGTCTGCAAGGTGATCTTCAGATGCTGCGCATGCTCCTCCCGAGTCCTCGAATAGATCAGAATGTCATCGATAAACACCACAACGAACTGATCAAGGTAGGGACGAAAGACCTCGTTCATCAATTGCATGAACACAGCGGGCGCATTGGTCAGTCCGAAAGACATGACCTGGAACTTAAAATGACCGTAACGCGTCTTGAATGCCGTCTTCGGGATATCCTCCTCCTGGACACGGACCTGATGATAACCGAACCGTAGATCAATCTTCGAAAAGAACTGGGCCTCTCGCAACTGGTCAAATAAATTGTCGATCCTCGGAAGCGGGTACCTATTCTTAATCATGACCTTGTTGAGCTCGCGGTAATCCACGCAGAGCCTCAACGAGCCATCCTTCTTCTTCACGAAGAGTACCGGCGCTCCCCACGGTGAACTGCTCGGACGGATGAAGCCTAGTTCACGCAACTCGTCCAATTGCTTCCACAGCTCCCGCAGCTCCAATGGTACCATACGGTACGGGGCCTTTGAGATAGGCGTAGTACCGGGCACGGGGTCAATCTGAAACTCGGTATGTCGATGAGGCGGCAACCCCGAAATCTCTTGAAACACATCCGGAAAATCACAAACTACCGGCAGTTGGTCGATGCACATGGCAACCGGTTCCTCTACGGTACACGACATCAAAGAAGACAACTGCTCTCCTTTGGGCTTGGCAACGAACTGAAACTGCGGCATGCCGGGTATAAAGAAAGTGATTGTTCTTGCGAAGCAGTCCAATACAGCGTGATACTCGGCCAGCCAATCCATGCCTAGGATAACATCAAACTCGGTCATCGGTAAAACAAACAAATCGGCGGGCAAAAAGGTCTCTCCTACCAAGACAGGGCAAGACGAATAGATCAAACTCAATACTGCGGTCTTCCCTAAGGGTGTCGACACTAACAAACCCTCGCGCATGGACTCTAACGGCAAACCAGTCGATCGGCAGAAATCATCGGATATAAAAGAATGCGATGCACCAAAATCAAACAAAACATGAGCTATGCATACAGAGACAATGAGTGTACCATCAACGACTCCTCCAGGTGCCTGAGGATCCTGCTGGGCTGCATAGAACCTACCCTGAGTCTGGTGGGGATGTGTCTGTCCCCTCTGCGGTCGCCGCTGCTGCTGTTGCGGTCTATGCTGCTGCCTCTGCTGCTGTGGCTGCTGCTATCGCTGCTGCTGCCTCTGCTGCTGTGGCTGCTGCTGTGGGTGGGGACACTCATGCCTACGATGCCCTATCCCCCCACATCCGTAACAAACACCTGCAAACTGTCTCTGGGACGGTGCTGGAGGTGTTGCTGGTGCTATTGGCGGTCTAACGGATGGACGAATCGGGTGTCTCTGATGTGCCCGAGTCTGCTGCTGCCGGAAGCTGCTAGAAGGAGCCTTCCTCTTCCCCTTTCGGTCTCCGCTCTGGTCACGGATCCGTTGCGCATCGGCCCACTCTGCCTCATATATTTGGGCCCGCTCTACCACCTCCTTGAACGTAGGAAGCTTGTGTCCTGTGACACGGCCACGAAGGCCAAGGCGTAGTCCGGTCTCGAATCAATGGGCCTTCCGCACCTCATCATCCACGAGATACGTCGCAAATCCGGATAGCTGAATGAATTGAGCCTCGTACTGCGACACTGACATATCTCCCTGGACCAGTGTCTCAAACTCTAGAGCACGCTACTGGCGGACATGCTCAGGGAAGAATTTTCGGTCAAACCGGTCTACAAAGTCCTCCCATGTCCACTCGAAATCGGGCCCGGCGGCTCGGGTAACCGATGCCCACCAGTGCTCGGCCTCTCCCTGAAGGAGGAAAACGGTAAGAGGAACTCGCTCCTCGGTCGAGCATTGCATCGTGGTAAAGATCTTCGTTACCTCCGATTTCCATCTCTTTGCTGCCACCGGGTCTGGCCCGCCCAAAAACCGTGGGGGATCCATCCGCTTGAAATCCATCAGCAAGGAACGAGCACGATCCTGCTCCGATGGGGCAATTGCGTCAGATGACCTCCTCTCCTGGCGCTCTACCATGGAGGTCATAACCCGCATCATCTCCTGAAACTGACCAGCAGTCATAGCTGGAGCTGGAGCTGGGGCTGAGGCGGTCCGGGATATACCCGCACCGGTCGATGGCCTACCGGTGGCTCTCTTGGGCGCCATATCCTAGGGAATCATATTCAGAAGTTTCTAAGCTCAAAATAGGGAATCCTATTATAACTATGTTGTAACAGGATCCTAGTGTGGGTCGCTAAGTGCATGAGATCGGGATCCTAATCATCCTAAGTTTGCAACGATCATTCAGTTAAGGGTAGTTAATCTAAGGCCATTAGTAGATATGTGATGTCATCCGCAGGTATTCCCAAGTTATGCTCTAATACCAACTTCTGTCACGCCCCAAACCCGGAGACCGGGCTCACTAAATTCCCGATCGCCGACCTTGGTGCCAACAGCCTCCGTAGTACCTCATTCTCGGCTCCTAGCTCTTATGTGCCAGGTTCCGATCCTGTGATCCTACCAGGAGGATTTTCAGGGTAAATTTTTTTTGTACAGGAGCATAATCAAAACCATAAAACATCATCAAATATCTACTAAAAAGTTTGTTGAGTACAGTGCTGGAAAGGGAAATACAACATGTAACAAAAGTCCAAAATATTAGGTACATGCACCGCGCTCAACGCTGCTGATGTGCCCTAGTACCTGCAGTGTAAACAAACGCGCATGAGCTTACTACGAAGCTCAGTAGAGTGCGTGTGTGTGCGTGTGATACATATGACAAGTATACAGATATCAGAGTAAGCGAAAGTAGTAGAGGGCTAAGTTACCAAGTTCATGAATGCTATCAGCCATCCTAAGGCTATGCGATGCAAGGGCCTACATGGCTGAGTGTTACATGCTAGAGATGCAATGCAAATACGTCAATCCTCAACTGATCCACATATCAAAATAGTTCTCATATGGGACATCACCGGGGTCTAGTATACTCTAATACCAGGCTGCCGCACATCGCGCGCATAACCAAGCGAGTAGAAAAGACCTCACTATCCGCCTCGTCAGTGGTATGCCAATGCCCACCCGGCTTGCCGATAGCGGACCCATTCCATGAGTTGGTCAGACTCGACCTAGCTTACAGCTCACTACACCCAGGCGGATAAGGTCACACCCCTTTCCAACCGACCTCGACACAGTGGGAGATGCGGCCTACTGGTATTTGGCACACGGGCGCTCATGTTATCGACTCGGTCTCGACGCTGGAGCATCCTACTGGTACCACAGGGTTTAGGGACTTTCACTCAAGGACATTCATAGCGCCCACGTACTAGAACAAGTTTTCGGTGTCCAATACTGCCAACCACGATGTGATTATGGTGGCCACCACCCCGATGTTGTTGGGGTGTGAAAGCGATCGTAACATACATAATGCGAAATGCATGAGTCATACAATCCATGTCATGCACCAAACTTATGCATACTGCGCAATCATGTGGGGCGACCCTGTCTCGCACGGGTCCCCTAAGTATAACAAGCCAACTAGCATATGCTATGGCTATTCATGATCCATAACAGGCATACAAATGATGCGTATGGGCATATGAATGAGCATGGTATTCATTATACTAAGCATGTTATCAGTGTGACATATCAAGCTAAATATACTATCATGTTACCGGATATATCATGTAATGTTGGCCTTAAAAGGCCCAATATATATACAGAGAGTGGGACCTGGACTGTGGGTCCCATTGGAAATGTAAAGGTCTTCGTGGCATAGCCTACTTGAGACCACATCGGCCCGATACTTGGGCCTGCACATACAAAGTAGGCCGACAAAATAGGTGTACGGCATGGATAAAAACATATGTATCAAAGGAAGGACCATGGTGGGCCCCGCCCACTGGTCGGATAGCAAACATACATCACCAGTCTTAGGAAGTTTCAGTGGTAGGTATACAAGCACCACCATTTTCTAAGTGAAGCCCATTTGAATCGGGCCCCACGCGTCGAACAAGACGGGTGGCATGGTACACAATACCTCCACCAATGTGGAACCCAAATATGGGCCCAAACCTTTGGTTGGATAGAAAGTCGAGTGGCCCCAAGAAAGTTTCCAATAGTGGGCATCAATTACCACTATTCCCTATGGGTGCGGTCCATCTAACGTCTGGATTTGCCTCATTGTTGGTGTCGTATCCTAAAATAATATGGAAAAGTGGATGGGCAGCATGAATAGAACAGATACATCATGGTGGAGCTAATAGATACATCACGTTGGGACCCATAGGGTGGGCCACCTGCTGGGCAGCGTGGTACCCAGCTGGTTCCAATAAGTTTTTGAATCAGCAGATACTTGTGTTTTCTCCTTCATCCATATCCATGTGATCTTATGAACAGGTTGGATGGCAAATAAACATCACTGTAGAACCTGGAAAGGTTTCAACGCTGGAAATCATTATCTCCCACTGTTTCCCGTGGTAGGGTCCCCTTGACATTTGGGTATGCTTAAATTTTGGGCTCGACCACTTATGAAACAGGTTGGATGACAATTAAACATCACTGTAGGGCTGGGAAGGTTTCAACGGTGGAGATCATTATTCCCACTGTTTCCCGTGGCATGGTCCACTTGTCATTTGGATATGCTCAAATTTTGGGCTTAGCCACTAAAATGAGGTGGAAAGACATATGGACGTAATAGATAAGGCACATACATTCTAGGTGGGCCCAACGAGTGGGGTCCATTGCCAACACCCAAAGAGGGCTGCGTTGCTGGGCAGCAGCGTCCCCTGGACGCTGTTTGTCCAGCGGCCACGTCCCTTTTTTTTTGTTATGTTCTCATCAAGTGGGGCCCACAGAAGTTTTTGATCAAGCTGATATTTTTGCTCTCCCTTCTCCCATGCATGTGTGAACTTATGAACAGGTTGGATCTCAAATAAACATCATGGTGGGCCATAGGAAGGTTTCAACGGTAGGGTCACTGTCCCCACTGTTTTCTGTGGTGAGGCCCCCTTGAGACTTGGATCTGACTCATTCTTGAGATCATGCCCTAAAATGATCTCCCCAAATGGATGGACGGTGAGGATATAGCACATGCATCATGGTGGGACCCACGAGTGGGCCACCAGCTGGCCTCACGAGCCAGCGTCCGTGGACGCTGGTACGCCCAGCGTCAGAGACGCCTCTGCTTCTTCTTTCCTTTCTTTCTTTTTTTTGTTGTGTGGTTTTGATCGAGTGGGGCCCACATAAGGGTGATCTACTCCGTTCATCAGGTTCCTCGGCTCATGGGGGACCTAATGAGCCCAATATTGGGTATGTAATTCGGTCTAGAAACATTAAGGTGGGCCAAAGATGGTCCAACACTAGGCACCATCCTCTTCACTGTTTCCTGTGGTGCGGTCCGCTTAAGATTTGGATCGGCTTCATATTTGGGCCCTGGCCCTAAAATGATCTGGGAAAACAGATAGACGGTGTGGATACAACATAAACATCATGGTGGGTCCCACGAGTGGGGACCCCATTCACGCTGTCCGGTTCTTCCCTGGCGCTGGACCATCCCAGCGTCTCTGACGCTGAGGACATCCAGCGTCCTGTTCTTCTTCCTTTTTTCTTTTTTTTTTATTATAGATTATATCAAGTGGGGCTCTCTTAGGGACGATCCACCCCATTCATCATGTTCCCCAGCTCATTGGGGACCTAACAAGCCCGATATTGGGGAGGTGATTTGGTCCAGAAACTTCAAAGTGGGCCATGGAAGTTTCAATAGTGGACATCATTATCTCCACTATTTGCTATGGTGTGGTCCACCTGAGATCTAGATCTTCTTCATTTTTGGCGTCCAGCCCTAAAATGGGCTAGAGAAACAGATGGACGGCGTGGATCAAATACATGCAGCAAGGTGGGTCCCACGAGTGGGGACCCTGCTCGACGCCCAAAAGGGCTTTAGTCCACGCGCTGCTGGGCAGCAGCGTCCTCTGGACGCTGTCTATCCAGCGGCACTCTCTCCTTTTTTTAATATAATTATTATTATTATTATCATTATTTAAGTTGTGGGGCCCATTCATGGATGATCCAATCCATCCATTTGACAGATGGGCCCAAAAGAAAAAAAAATAAAGAAAATCAAGAAAATGGGGGGGGGGGGGGGGGGTTATGTGCCCTTGCACTCACCTTGATGGTTGGACGGTTGGATTGGATCGGGTTGACGATCGGACGATCCGGACGGTGATCGGGGTCCTCCAAGCTTGATCTCCACCCTCAAACTCTCTAATCTCTCTCTTGATCACTCAAATCTCTCTCTTCTCTCAAATCTTTCTCTTTCTCTCTCCTCTCAAATCTCTTTCTCTCTTTCTCTCTTTCTCTTCTTGCAAATTTAAGAAAATGAGGAGGCCTCTTCTCCCCCTACGTATGGACTTGTATGGGGGGGAGAGAGAGGAGGAAGCATGGGGTGTGATGATGGTGGTGGTGGTTAGCATGGGAGAGGGGTATGGGAGGTATGGGCCTTGGTTGACTTTGGAGGTGAGAGAGGGATGGGGGGTATGGGGTGAGTAGAGTAGGGGTATGGGTGAGAGTGCTTTGATTGATTTGACATGATCTTGGGATTTGTGCAAGTGGGGCCCACACCACATACGCGTTGCGCGGCCCACCTCGGATTACGCAATCGATATAACTTTCACACCAGGTATCGCAATGGGGCGTGCCGTGTAGCATTGGAATCGCAGCGCCTACGTGGTCGCCGGGGTATAGGTCTTGGGTCGATGCGGTACTAAAACAGGGTCGCGATCAAGGCTCGCTAATCTGGTCCATTCGGGACGTACTGGCACTGAAAATTAAGCGTACGGAGGGCAAATAAGGGTACGGGTCTTACAAAAGGCATCACAAGCAAGGTGATTGATCAAGTGTAACTGAGGCATTGGCGACACAACGACGACACGATCGTGGGAGTAAGGGAAGCTGTTGAAGCACGGAAGAGCGGAGATCAAGCAACCCGAACCGGCGCTGGACAAGGAGCTCATCCGACAAGTAAGGTGGTCTTTATTGAGAGTCCATCCACTCAATTATCATTGGGAGTTGAGTTTAGAGTTTGTTAGTCAAACTCGATCTAGGGACATTGGCCGTTCCCTGACCTGTTTGTCGGCCTAAAAACTAGGGGTTGTTTGGCACTCCTTGGCCCGTTAGCCGGGCCTAAATAAGGTCTCCAAGGGGGAGCCTCTGACACGGGAGTGAACGTGCGTCGGGTTGAGAATTAGCCCTTTGTCCAAAACTCCAGTTATGGTTGAGAGGTGAACTAGTAAAACCTCCGTGTAAAGGTTGAGAGTTGAACCTCATTTAAAACCTTCGATAGTGAATGCCGGTGTGCTCAAAGGAGTTGAGTACTTGAACCGGGAGTGGAGTAGACCCAAAGTTGAACCACTATACATGCTTGTGTTTGTGATCGTTTTGAGCACATTGATATCTTAGTATTGTAAGTTTAATTGTTTGATTATGAATGCTTGATAGGAATGTATGCTAGGCACTAGATAGGCTCATCCACACACAAGATGTACTTTCATTAGTTGTGTAGACTAGAGCTTATTGATCAATTCTCATAAGTCTACATAGGTTGCATAGGTTAAGAGCTTGATTAGTTAAATCATTTGTTTACCTATGCATGCTTAGACTAGGTTGTTTATTGCTTAAACCATATGCTAGTCTTGTGATTAGACCCACTTAGGCTTGGAAGCCGAAGTGTTCTTGCTTACTTAGTTTAATTTGTTAAATTGTGTAAGTAGGCAAAAAGAATTTTAAAAAGGTCCTAATCAGTACCCCCATAGGCCTTAGCCATAATTCTAGTTGCTCTTTAAGCTTCCGCATATACGAAGGTGTCGTGTTAGACTACCGACGTACTTTCAGGTATCTCTTTTACCTGTTTCTTCTTCCTTGATGCAGTAGGTCCGCCTTGAGTCTTCGATTGTCGTCTTCATTAAGCTCAACCGATACTGTTGTAGGCAAATATAGTCCGATTAAGAGGTGAAGGATCGCGACAATGTGATGCGAGCAGCTCGGCTCGTGCTCACTCGAAGAGGTCGCATTCCCCGGATGCGAGCAGCTAGGCTCGTACTCACTAGAAGAGGTCACATTCCCCAGATGCGAGCAGCTCTGCTCGGGCTCATTTAAAGGGGTCGCATCTCCTGGATGCGAGCAGCTCTGCTCGGGCTAATTAGAAGGGGTCGCATCTCCTGGATGCGAGCAGCTCTACTCGGGCTCGTCAGGAGGGGTCGCACATCATGAATGCGAGCATCCCTGACACAAGCAGCTCCCGACGTCAGAATAGTCCTGAGTCTTTTGGTTCGGATGGTCTTCATACTTCCAGCACCCGGTTCTCGTCGAGCGGCTTGTTCAGTCCCTCAGCGACACCAAGCAGAGTTACATCCAGCGCAGCGGTTTTCTTCCTTTTGGCTCTCTTTCCTTTTCGGTAGCTATGACTCCAACTACGAGCAATCAGCACTATTACCATGTCGATCAGCGGCCTGTATAGGTCGGTCTTTGGGCTTATCTTCTTTGGTGGTTCCGAGTCTCAGGGGATTGCTATCAAGAGACGTGATTGCCGGAAGGAGTTATTGGGTTAGATACTGCCTCTAAGGATAAGGATCTTGTCCCACGAAATCAGCGAGATTTCAGTATCGTACGCGACATCATCGGGATTTCGATATCTTACGTAACAAATTGGCTTGCTTCAGATCTATATAAGGGGGTGACTCCATTAAGAGAAAGGTACACACATAGAACATTTAATCTCTATCCCGTCTTACTTGGCTTTTTTTCTTGCCTTGGCCTGACTTAAGCATCGGAGGGCTAACGGCTGGTCCCCAGCCACCCTTAGTTGCTATCTTCTTTCAGGTCTGGTGGTGAAAATCCCTGTTGGAGTGAAGGAGAAAAACCGGAGGATCTCGTTACAAAATCTGACATTAACAGTTTGGCGCCGTCTGTGGGAACGACTTGATCATCAAAATCAATCGTGCTAACCACCGATCAAACTCCTTCGGCGATGCCTCCTAAAAAGGCTGTTCATCCTTCAACTTCAAGACAGGCACCTCCTCCGCCTGATGAGACGGAATCCGTACCTGCCCTCCCACCTGCTCCGACGAATATCCCTCAAGGAGCCCCGAATATGCCATCAACAAACCCATTATTGGAGGCCTCTGGAAATCAAGATGATGTCCTACGTTTCCTCGGAAAAACTCTCCTAACTCTAAACGCCGGAGTTCAGGCGCTGTCAAATCGGCTTGATCAGCACTTTCCTGAACCGCAAAGACAACCTTCCGAAGGGTTACCACCGCAACCCATACCAGTAGCTTCCAGACATTCTATGGACGAACCACAGGTCCCACCACTCGGCGGCCATCCCCCTGTGCCGTCTCCACATTCTATACATTCCAGTTCGTCTCGACAACCTCAACCGCAAGGTTCCACCGGCGAAACATCTAGCTATACCCTACCATGGGAAGGAGATTTCAAAAGAATCCAAGATCGTTTTGATGTCATGGAACAGCGATACCAGGCAAATCGGCCATCTGCCGTCATGGCGGCGATACATCAATCTGAATCTCCCTTCACCAGCGAGGTCATGGAAGCCCCGTTACCCAGAAAGTATCGAGCACCTGTTATCGCTCCGTACACAGGAATTGGCGACCCTCTGGAGCATCTGGAAACATACAGGTCCCTCATGGAGCTGGAGGGACATGGTTCAGAAATCATGTGTAGGGCTTTTCCCCTGACATTGAAGGATGCAGCTCATACGTGGTTTCGGGGGTTAAAGCCCCGTTCCATCAGTTCCTTTTCCCAATTATCGGAGATATTTCTTTCTCAATTCATGGGAAGTATTCGCATTAAGAAGCCAGCCTCCCATCTGATGAATCTGAAACAGCAGCATAGGGAGACAATAAAGGAGTTCACGGTACGGTTCACTGCCGAAGCCGTTCAAACTGAGGGTTACACTGAAGAAAAGGGCCTTACAGCCCTCATTGCCGGAATAACGAGCGAGAAATTCAGGTTTGCCTTAGATAAGAGCCCGCCGAAAACTATGGCAGAATTCCAAGCCAAAGCTCAGAAATATATCAATGCAGAAGAAGTTGCATTGACACGCCATTGAGTACAGAGTAAGAAGCGCAAGCCAGAAGGAACCTCTTCTACAGATAAGAAATATCGTCGTGACCAGCGCGATCGTTCTCCCAGGAAGCCCTACTCTGGTAAATATCATAACTACACTCCTCTTAATCAGTCTCCTGAAAAGGTTCTAATGGAGATTAAACACAAGCCATATGTGAAGTGGCCTGCAAAGATCAAATCCGATCCTGAGAAGAGGGACAAGAGCAAGTTCTGTTACTTTCACAAAGATCACGGGCATAGGACCCAGGACTGCATCTCTCTACGAGACCATATCGAAGCCCTTATTCGAAAAGGCCATCTCCAGGATTACGTTGCTCGTAAAAATCGATCACCAGAAAGGGCGAAGACCTCATCTCGCCAAAAGGAACCACCTCATCATCAAACAAACCAAGAGGACGCTGAGCCCACGGGAGAAATCCGCACTATCGTCGGGGGACCAGCTTGTGGGGGTGACTCTCAAGCTTCAAGAAAAGCATACGCTCGGAAGGCATCCAAAGAACCCCAGCAAATCTATTGGCTGGAACAAACGACCAGCTCATCGAAAGCGAGTCATCCTCCAATTTCTTTCACCCTCGAAGATGCAGCGGGAATTCACTTCCCTCATGAAGATTCTATCGTAGTCACATTGAAGGTATCAAATTATCTGACTCATCGAATTATGGTGGATACAGGTAGCTCAGCCGATATTCTGTACTTGGAGGCTTTTAACAAAATGGCACTATCCAGAAGCCTCCTCAAGCCAGTATCGACCCCTCTCGTCGGCTTTGGAGGGGAGGTAGTAACACCTGAAGGAAGCATCGATCTCCCAGTTACTTTTGGGGAGAGTCCAGCGAAGACCACCGTCTTCGTAAGCTTCCTTGTTGTGGATCGAAAATCAGCATATAACGCCATTTTGGGGCGGCCATCTCTAACTAAGGTTGGAGCGGCCTTGCACCCTTCATATCTATGTGTTAAATTTCCTACCCCAAACGGCATCGGGGTCGTGCGAGGAAGTCAGCAGGAGGCACGGTCCTGTTACCAGATAGCCCTCCAAGATCGAAAGAAGGCTCAAGCAACGCCCGTCATGGAAATAGCTCAAGGATCACCCGACGTTCCCTCAACCACCTCGTTGGATCCGAGAGAAAATGCTCTGAAGTCGGGAACTCCGAGGGAGGAAACAGTGGCGATCCACCTGACCGAAGACGACCCATCTAAGATCGTGTACATCGGGTCCTCCTTGACCACTGACCATCGTGAAAATTTGATCCGTTTCCTCACCGAATACAAGGATGTGTTTGCTTGGTCTCATAAAGATATGCCAGGCATCGATCCCAATGTCATCGCACATCGTCTCAACATTGACCCGAAGCATAAACCCGTACATCAGCGTTGACGTGCCTTTACTGCAGAAAGACAAATGGCAATCAAAACTGAAGTTGAGAAGCTGCTCGCGGCTAATTTCATAAAGGAAGTTGACTACCCAGGGTGGGTCGCAAACGTAGTTCTCGTCCGGAAAGCTAATGGCAAATGGAGGATGTGCGTCGACTATTCAGATTTGAATAAAGCATGTCCCAAAGATAGCTTTCCGACACCACGGATCGACCAGTTGGTCGACTCAACAGCTGGACATGCTCTCCTCAGCTTTATGGATGCTTATTCTGGTTACAACCAGATTATGATGCATCCACCTGATAGCCAGCATACTGCCTTCATCACAGATCGAGGACTATATTGCTACCAGGTAATGCCGTTCGGTCTTAAAAATGCAGGGGCCACTTATCAACGTCTTGTCAACAAAATATTCGCTGCTCAAATCGGTAGGAATATGGAAGTGTATGTTGACGATATGCTCGTGAAAAGCATCGTTGAAGATAACCACATTTCTGACCTTCGAGAAGCCTTTGATCTGATGAGGAAGTATCAAATGAAATTAAACCCAGAAAAATGCGCGTTTGGAGTGTCTGCAGGGAAATTTCTTGGGTTCATGGTTGGCCAGCGTGGAATTGAGGCGAATCCCGAAAAGATTAAAGCATTGATAGAGATGAAACCCCCCGTTACTCTGAAGGACGTCCAGCGTCTGGCTGGTCGCATCGCATCATTGAACAGGTTCATCTCGCGAGCATCTGACAAGTGCTTGCCCTTCTTCAAACTCCTTCGTGCAACGGCCAAGTCTGATTGGAAGTGGACACCTCAGTGTGAAGAAGCTTTTCAGCAACTGAAGCAATACATGAGCGCTCCCCCCATTTTATTTAAACCTGTAGCACATGAGCAACTCATTCTTTATTTATCTGTGTCTTCCACGGCCGTTAGCGCCGCTTTAATAAGAGAAGATTCCGGGGTGCAAAGGCCCGTTTATTATATCAGTCGAGCAATGGTCGATGCAGAAACTAGGTATTCTGATATGGAGAAACTGGCTCTAGCCTTAGTCACCGCGGCTCGAAAACTGCGACCATACTTTCAAGCCCATGCTATTTTAGTACCAACAAATCATCCACTACGACAAGTCCTTCAAAAACCTGAGGCTTCAGGGCGCTTAACTAAATGGGCAGTCGAGATCAGTGAGCATGATATCTCATTCTGTCCTAGGACCGCAGTCAAGGGCCAGGCCGTAGCTGACTTCATCGCCGAATTTACATATTCTTCTGAAGATAATGTCATGACCAGCGACCAGCCTCCTTGGTCGCTCTTCGTGGACGGGTCGTCGCGGGCCACTGGCAGTGGAGCGGGCCTGATTTTAGTGGCTCCCGACGGGTCGCATTTTCAATATGCTCTGCGTTTCGAATCACGTGTCTCTAATAATGAAGCAGAATATGAGGCCCTGATTGTTGGCCTCGAACTAGCCGTTGTCCTCGCAGTCCAGAATTTGATAATTCATAGCGACTCCCAACTCATTGTCAACCAAGTTCTTGGCGAATTCGAAGCCAAAGAAGAAAGAATGGCCTTATACAAGTCTCGTGTCCTCATCCTGCTCGCCAAACTGAAGACTTATAAAATAATTCACATCCCTCGCGAGCAGAACCAACTTGCGGATTCCTTGGCAAAACTCGCTTCTGCACCAGAATCGGAGTTATCACATTCGATCCCCATCGAACACCGTCAGAACTTGAGTATCGACCAAGTGACTCTCGAGCAAGTTATATCGGTACAATCGACTCCATGCTGGATGGATCCTATCATCCTTTATCTCAGAGATGGATGCCTACCAGAAGACAAGAAAACTGCAAGACAAATTCGGCTTCGAGCTGCCAGGTACACCTTACAAGATGGAATATTGTTGCGAAAAAGCTTCTCCTTGCCTTATTTAAGGTGTCTTCATCCAGAAGAAGCACATCGTGTTCTAGATGAAGTACACCAGGGGGCATGTGGTAATCATCCCAGGGGGCGATCCCTAGCATATAAAGCGATGAGGCAAGGATATTATTGGCCTACTATGAAAGCAGACGCCATCGAATTTTCTAAAAAATGCGACAAGTGTCAACGATATCTACCTATACCTCGTGTACCGTCTGAGCGGATGACCCCAGTCGACAGCCCTTGGCCTTTTGCTCAGTGGGGGATCGATATCATCGGGCCCTTACCTATCGGAAAGGGACAGAATAGGTTTCGCGATCGTGGCGGTTGATTATTTCACCAAATGGGCCGAGGCAGAACCATTAGCCAAAATTACTGAAAAACAAACTACTAAGTTTATGTGGAGAAATATCATATGTCGCTTCGGACTCCCTCATACTATAATTACCGATAACGGAACGCAGTTCGACAACGCAGCCTTTGATGAATTTTGCGACAAATGGAAGATACGTAATCTCCGCACTTCTCCATATCATCCTCAGGCGAATGGGCAGGTCGAGGCAGTAAATAAGATCATAAAGCATCATTTAAAGACCAAGCTAGGTGAATGTAAAGGGGTGTGGCCAGAACTTCTGCCAGAGGTGTTATGGGCCTATAGAACCACGGCTTGTACATCGACAGGTGAAACTCCTTTCTCCTTAGCATTTGGTGTTGACGCAGTAGTACCAGTGGAAATTCAAGTGCCCTCATATCGAATCGAGCAGTATGATCCCGCGAGCAATCAGGAAAACCTCCGACTTCATCTCGATCTCTTGGAAGAGCGAAGAAATGCTTCCCAAGTACGAGTGGCGGCATATCAACAACGTATTGCTCGTTATCGGAATGCGAAGGTTCGGCCTAGATCCTTCCAGTTCGGAGATTTGGTCCTAAGGCAAAATCTTGGAGTTCCTGTTCGTTCATTGGATCCGAATTGGGAAGGCCCGTATCAGGTTATTAGGGTTGTGCGACCCGGTACTTATTATCTTGAAGACATGCAAGGGAAGCCTGTACGTCGCCCTTGGCACGTGGAGCATTTGCTACGATACTACCCCTAGATTCGATGTAGTTTATTACAACGTTTTATGAATAAAGTGAAAGATATCTTTTGGCCGCTACTCCATTTATATGGACCTGAATAGCCCCGAAGAGAGTGCTTACACATCCTCTTGGCCAATTGCCTACCTTTGGTAGGACTGAAAGCGTTACTAGTTGGTTGCTCCTCCATTTACATGGACCTGAACAGCCTCGAAGAGAATGTATACCATCTCTTGACCAACCTTCTGCCCTTGGTAGAATCAAAATCTCAATCGATAGATCAGTCTATCTCAACGCGGACACGGTCGTATGACCCCCGGATTGAGTCTAGTTCATTTTCATGAGTTAGTTGCTCGCGACTGGTGAGAGGAGGGATCGCACTCCGGAATGCGAGCACCGCAACTCGTGCCCTAATCGCGAGCACCGCAGCTCGGGTTCGAATCGCAATCGTATACCTTAATTTCGAGCACCACAGCTCGCGCTCAAATTGTGGTCATACCCCCTAAATGCGAGCAGCGCAGCTCGTGCTCGAATTAAAGGGTCGTATAACTGATGAATCCATTTGAGATCAACATAAAGCAAAAATTGAAAGAAAAGGAGAATACATTACAGAAACGAATATTCATTCAAAAAGACCAAAAGGTCGAGACAATTACAGATTTCTTAAAAAAAATAATAATAATAATAAATAAAAATACATGATATAGGAAGCTGCCGAGATCAAGCTTGGTCATCCTCATCTTGCGCAGGCTCGCGGCTCTCAGCTTCAGGACCACCCTCAGGAGCAGGAGGGGCATCTGTTGCTTCAGTGGCTTCGTTCTCAGCGGCAGCCCGTTCCTTAGCTGCAACCTCGAATGCCACCCTGTCGAACTCCTCAACGTTAAAAGTTGGAGCGATCATCTGCATAACTCTGACCGCGAAATCGCGACCAGCGATATACGCATCGTACCGCTCCTCATCGTAAAGTGGAGAAGTCCGGAACTCCTGAACAGCACAAGGACCCTCATCAGATATCATTTGAACGAGGGCCACTCGCTCTTCTTCCCAGTGGATGGAATCATCCTTCAACTGGTGAAGTTGCTGCTGGGCTTCCTTGAGCTCCTGTTGGGCCTCCTCGAGCTTCTTATGGATCTCCTCGAGCTTGGCCCGCGCATCCTTGAGCCATCCCTCAAGCTGGATCTTGTCCTGGCGGAAGATCTCCTTCTCCTTCTCGCTCTTGGTATGAATTTCTTGAAGCTTTGCGAGTTGGAGGTCCACTGACTGAAAACGCTCAGTCAGGGATTGGATCTTGACAAGGAGAATTTTCTTCTCTTCGTCCAGCTTGGAGATCTGAACCTCCAAGGCCTTCACCAAACGGTCCCTCCCTTGGACCTCGGCTTCCATGGTCTTCTTCTTCTTCTCCACATCCTCCACGCTGCGGCGGGCTGCTTCGACATCCCGTCTAACGCGGAGTGTGAGATCCAGGCTCTGAAACAAATAGAAAAAGAAGATTAGAATGCTAGTCGCCTAATAAAATCCTGAAAAGATTGATAGAAAGAGAAAAGGTTGTTACCTGAACCAATCTCACTCCAATGTCTGTAGAGAGAGCCTCTGGGCTTGGTTCAGGCAAACTCCCGAAGGAGTTGGGGGGAATGTTATCAAACATAAACTTGCATATAGGATGCAAGTGTGGGGGGATAACAAAAACCCCCGACCCAGAAGGTTGGGCCACCACCATCTCACCAGAGCCCGTCTCGCGAGCACCCACGGCACCCATAGAGGGCGTCGCAGACTCGCGAGCACCAGTAGGCTCGCATCTCATATCTTTAGGAGGGAGGCCCCCCTCCCTCCGATCGCCTTTCGGCGAATTATCAGCGACTTCAATCACCGACTGGCCGCGAGCACCTGGCGGTGGGGTCGCAGTAGCCGAAGGGGGCACGGCAGATAGAGGGGTCGCGATAACCGGAGGGGTCGCAGTCGTACGAGAAGTCGTAGCGACCCCACCTGAACTGATCCCTCGCGGTTGAGGACCGCGAGCAGACCCCTCTGTGGGAGTGGGCGCATTAGAAGGACCCCCCGCAGTCTTCTTTTGCCTCTTCGAGGCTGCACCCTTCAGACGGGGAAGTGCCCCCAGTGCACCTCTTTTATCTCCCACGTTCGCCATTTTGTCCTGAGAGATTAAACCCGCTGCACAGAGACAGTGAGGCTCTAGAGCAGCGTTGACGTGGCGTGCGGACGCAGGGAGCTTGTAGACCTTGACGAGTTTCTCGTTGAGCCCTCCTCGCAGATTGGGCTTCACACCAATTGGGATTCCTGCGAGCAAAAAAGAAGGTTCGTTAAAACGTTAAAGTAGTAAAGTTATTGTTTCTGACGGACAAATAAAACGAGCACTTGACCCACCTTCGCCAAAATGGCGATTAACGTTATGGCCTTTGGGGTCAGAGCCCATTTCGGACTCCCAGTTTCCGGAGACGTAGAACCACTTCTTTCTCCATCCCGGGCAGTTGGAAGAAGGGTTCCCCAAAATGAAGTTATTCCGATGCCAGAAGCAGAGGTAGTACCAACCCTCGCTAGCTGGCGCCTTCTTCAGCTGGAATAACCTCAAAAATTTCTGAGCGGTTAAGTCCTCGTTACCCGCCTGCTTCCAAAGGGTGAAAGCACTCAAAAGAACCCGCCAGCCGTTAACTATAAGTTGGCCCGGGGCAATCTTATAGAGGCGGAGGAAATTTCGAATGAAGGGGTGGAGGGGGAGACGTACGCCTACTTTGAAAAAGTATTCATAAACTGCCACACACCCAGGCGGTGGTGCATCAGCTGTCTCCCCTCTCTCGGGCAATCTGAATATAACAGAGTCCGGCACTCTGTATGCCTCTCTAAGGCTAGAGAGCCTCTCCTCCGTCAAGATAGAAGAATATCCGGAGGCAGAATATCTACCAGCCGGTACTCTGGCATTATTTGATTCGGAAGAATCAGGGGTGTGATCTCCCAAGGGAACAATCTCTTCATCTGAGGACCCCGCCATCGCAAGAAGGAAAGCAAGAAAGAAAGATGAAGGAAACAGAGATGAAGGGAGAAAGTTGGAGAAAAACTACCTCTGTGAAGAGGTTTTTCGCACCAGAAGCAAAGGAAGAAGAAGAAATCGCACTAGAAGCAAAGGAAGAAGAAGAAAGCAGGAGCGCCGCAGCAGAGAAATTCGAAAATGAAAGAATTTTCTTCTAAGTCCGGTATTTATACGCAATCATTCTGTTTGATTTGCTGGACACGCGGCAGTTTCTCATTCGGCGCGCCAGACGAACGGACGCTAGCATTAAATACGGAAACACGTGGCGCCCGACGCTTCATCTCTAGCGGCAGAAAAAGCTGCGCGAAAGCTGGCCACCATAAATGCGGAAGCACGTTAAGTGAATCATGTGCGATTGTCTCCCAGCACCTAGCTGTCAACACAAGCAAACCCTTGGCATAGTTCCTCAATATCAAGGGTTTGGGGGGCATCTGTTGTAGGCAAATATAGTCCGATTAAGAGGTGAAGAATCGAGGCAATGTGATGCGAGCAGCTCGGCTCGTGCTCACTAGAAGAGGTCGCACTCCCCGGATGCGAGCAGCTAGGCTCGTACTCACTAGAAGAGGTCGCATTCCCCGGATGCGAGCAGCTCTGCTCGGGCTCATTTAAAGGGGTCGCATCTCCTGGATGCGAGCAGCTCTACTCGGGCTCGTTAGAAGGGGTCGCATCTCCTGGATGCGAGCAGCTCTGCTCGGGCTCGTCAGGAGGGGTCGCACATCACGAATGCGAGCATCTCTGACACAAGCAGCTCCCGACGTCAGAATAGTCCTGAGTCTTTTGGTTCGGATGGTCTTCATACTTCCAGCACCCGGTTCTCGTCGAGCGGCTTGTTCAATCCCTCAGCGACACCAAGCAGAGTTACATCCAGCGCAGCGGTTTTCTTCCTTTTGGCTCTCTTTCCTTTTCGGTAGCTATGACTCCAACTACGAGCAATCAGCACTATTACCATGTCGATCAGCGGCCTGTATAGGTCGGTCTTTGGGCTTATCTTCTTTGGTGGTTCCGAGTCTCAGGGGATTGCTATCAAGAGACGTGATTGCCGGAAGGAGTTATTGGGTTAGATACTGCCTCTAAGGATAAGGATCTTGTCCCACGAAATCAGCGAGATTTCAGTATCGTACGCGACATCATCGGGATTTCGATATCTTACGTAACAAATTGGCTTGCTTCAGATCTATATAAGGGGGTGACTCCATTAAGAGAAAGGTACACACATAGAACATTTAATCTCTATCCCGTCTTACTTGGCTTTTTTTCTTGCCTTGGCCTGACTTAAGCATCGGAGGGCTAACGGCTGGTCCCCAACCACCCTTAGTTGCTATCTTCTTTCAGGTCTGGTGGTGAAAATCCCTGTTGGAGTGAAGGAGAAAAACCGGAGGATCTCGTTACAAAATCTTACATTAACAGATACTAGACTCACTGACCTAAGTAATTGACAAATAAGGTGCACTAGTATGCCACAGAAAAGTGCACAAACACTAGGGATTTCTAAAAACTTTCCCTAAAAGTTGCAATTTTAGTTCTCTAATATCAAGTTGAGAATAATCTCTCTCAGATAGTTAGATTGCTTGAGAAGAGAATTGAGATAGCTAAAATAATAAATTAGAAATTAAGAGCAGATAACTAGACTATAATGGAGGGCTTTTTCACTAGAGAGAGAGAGAGAGTATTTTCGTATTTTTTTCATGAAAAATAGAGAGAAGAAACCCTATTTATAGTAAAAAAGTTAGGTCTTCGGCTGACCTAAGTTCCAACCGTTTTATCCTAACAGCTATCAGATTTCGAGGGATAAGGATTATTTCAAAATTCGGCTGACCCAAGATGCTTTTCGGCTGACCCAAGACAGGGTTCAACCGACCCGAGTTCAGAGTCTAGAAATTAGTATCAAATCTAAAAACTTGACTGAACACCCTTAGGCTGACCGAAGCCTGTTCGGTTGGCCGAACACTGGGTCGGGTTGACCGAATTTCCTCTGGATTTTCCAATTATGCTTATTGGAAACTTGGTCGAAGTTTCTGGGCTGGCTAAAGATTCTTAGGTTGACTGAATATAGAGTTAGGTTAGCCGAATTTCCTTAAATTATGACTTTAAAAGAGATTTATAAAGATTAACTTAAAAGCCATATAAATTCACCTAACTTAGGGTCATCCCTTTGGTCAATTTTACCTTTGGCATATATAGTTTATCTTTGAAGCTTTACCGCAATTTCTGTTGTAGAGTCGATAGTCTTGATCTTAATATATTTGTTGAGGTTGACTCTCGTCTTATTAAAAAACTTGGTTTGCTCACACAACCTTATGCACTATTCTATTGTCTATAAAATTTGACAACTACACTGTGCTTAGCACTCACATTTTGTACTTAGCACTTATAGTGTTCGATCTCACAACGTTTACACCTGCACCAAAATTGCTAGGATAGGTAAGAAGGGCAAGGACGCAGAGTTTTTAGGGTTTCGTACCCGAATGGAGAAGAAAGGGGGTATTTATAGGCAATCAAGCCAACGATCCTTTCTCTCTCAGCAGGTGCGACACTTGGAATGCCCCCGTTCGTTAGAGAATTCGAAACAACATGCCTCTTTAAAGCATCGTAACTTTTTTGTACGAAAAGGAATGATTGTGACGTTTCGCTCCATATCTATTTAATGCGGCATTTAATGAAATGACTCTTCCAAACCCACATCTGACACGATCGTTGCGGTAGGAACCATTATCAGAAGAGCCGAGAACATATTTCAAAGTTTCGTGCCTAGTTTCTCTAACCACAAAACTTGAGGGCAACTGTTATGGGTAGATCTCAGAAGATCCCTGATGCTGACTTGAAAGATGCGCGACCGTCGATATGTGGCCCACTTCGGCTAGTTAGTCAAACGTGCTGATGAGGGATCAAAACTTGTCAAGGCGAGAGATATTCTCATCTTATCTTCATAATCGAATAAAGTTTGAGGCCTCAGGCTCGGTATCGGCAATCAGACAAGTTCTTGACTACTCGGCCTCTGGGCGTAGCCAAAGACTCTTCCTCAGGATACCAAACGCCCTTAAGAAGAGTGAACGTTTTTCTCACCGCTACCAGAACCTAAGAAATACAGAGCAGAGGCCAAGGCCTCGATTCTGAGTCCTACGACTTTATTTAGAGGAGAATCTTTAGTCTCAGATAGTAGAATTAAGCCTGTGCCCTCAGAGTCGGCCTCAGGCGACAGACATACAATTGAGGCCCATAGCTCAACTGGAGACATGTCCTCGGGTCAGGATTTATAAGGATCCTTATCTCAATAACTCAATGGATTGTAGACCATATGGCTTCGGCCTTGGCCTCAACGATGAAGCCTCAGCCTTTAATTCCATCGCCTATCATAGGACAACCACTCCATCTAAGCAGCATAGATTGCTCACATTGAGTGCTCGGCATACCAGATGCTCGCAGGATCGAGCACATTATTCATTGCCATATATAGATAACGGTGATTATTGAGATACGCGGGATCTCAAACACAATAATGGGGATCTCCTCCAATCAAGAAGTATATCTTGGACGGTATCTCATCCAGGTACCTCTTTCAAAATGGAATGAGGAGATACGCTGCCAAGAATGACGAATCCTTATCTTCTATAAGAGGACACTACTGCAACATCTTCAGCTATGTAATCTTAAACACAACTAGTCACACACACACACTCCAAAGAGTTTATCTCTCTATCAGTATTTTTACTGACTTAAGTATCGGAGAGTCCTCTACTGACACGGCGAAAATTTACCATTAATCCTGAGCAACATTTGTTACCTAATTTTGAACGTTAATATCAACAATGCCACGACCATGAGATGGGCCCACGTAATGCCTAATAACCAGGCCGTTCTGGTCATCTTCTGGTCCAGTCATGTACATGATAAAATCGATGGTTAATAGAGAGATACCAACGGTCATCGACTACAAAAGCATACACTTGGCATTGGTGACAACTGCCACGTGGTTTATTCTACCTTAACCAAGTTTTTACAAGTGGGACCCATATGTTGGTGATCCAGACTTGTTGCTCAGATGCACTCCGACGTGGACAGATGATTTTCCAAAATCTGTATGATAAGGAGATCTTAGCCATACAATCTTCAGACCTTTTTTTTTTCAATTCAATGAGGACCGTTGCTTCATTTTCTTATTAACCTTCTTTCTGCAGGCAACGCATCAAGGGTTAAGGTCGTGCAAAATCCCTAATGTGGCCCACCTCAGTCGGATCATCATCCACGATAAATGACTCGTAGAAATTATACTGTCAATATCCTCCGTTTCCTGATCATAAAATCACAGCAGCAGATATTCGATTTTCTAAAAATATAGCCATATTATGATAACGATATTTACCAGGTAACGTTAAAAACTGATAGGGATGTCAATGAGAGCTCAGTACATGCGCCTCCAAGCATGCTAACTTGTGGTGCAGCCACATCTTTCTTCTTTCATGTGAAATGAAGAAAAGCGGGCTGGCCACACCTGTTTGTTGAGGTTGTCCAGCGATTCCAATGGTTTGGCTGACCTGATAAGAAAACCGGCCTGATTTTTGTGCCAGCTGATCTTCATGATGGGTTGTACTGTTTGGATGGTAGGGATTTTCTACACAGGTGGCATGTCCACGGGAAAGATGTGCTTGCGCTCTAAATTAGCATACTTCCAGCTGGGGCCAGGACCATCCACCCCCGTCCATCAGGTGGACGACCCATTGTTTGGTCTTGATCACAAAAATTAGGCTGATTCAGTACTCACCCAGTTGATAAATAAAAAAACCTCTAAATGCTACAGGTATCGCTCACATGAGTTCTAGAATGCTGGGATTTTTCGGTAATCCTTTAATCCCGTTGAGACACATAAGATGAATGGATTGGATGGCATAAAAACACAGGGTGGGCCCTACACAACTGATGGTGGAAGCCCCATCCCAACTTTTCCTTCCTGTATGGCCTACCTGAGTTCTAGAACATCATGATATTTTGGTTGCGAGTGAATATGAGGCAGCGTACCTGATGGACGGGGTGGATCTCAAGATAGTTCCACCCACATGGGGTCCATCAACGGTGAGACCTAAGGGACCAATGGTCAGGATTGAAACCCAAGTATACTTTACAAAGCCCTGAGCCGAGGATCCAACAATTCGCAGAAGATGCACACATGCATGCAACAATCAGCTCACATCAAAGAGATAAAAAAAAATATTCGCTGATTTTAAGGAAATAAAAAAAAAATACAAAATTTATTAAAAGAAAACGACAGTGTCCAAATAAGTCCAAGTTGATGACCCTAAATAGGCCGTTCGGGTCTCGCACGTGTCTAGAGTGGCACACTTGCTAGCTTGTAGATGGAGCGTGTGGCCTATAAGTAAAGATCAGAACCCTTCATCATTTATTGAAACGGACAAAGTAAAATAAGAGAGAGGGAGGGAGAGAGAGAGAGAGGCATCATATCATGGCTTCAAGTTCCAATGTGAAGAAACTTCTGGTAGCCGTTGTAGTTGTGGCCTTGCTTCAATCTTCCGGTATCGGGTTCCTCTGAATTAATATCTAATGCATTTTACATTTTTTCACTTATGGTGGTAGCTATATTTTTCAATGATTCATTCATCCATACCGTTGATCTGATGGACAATGTCTCAGGTGAGGGATGTCCAAAATATTTTCAAGATCGGATTGTTCTAGCTATCTGATCTAATGGTGTATTTGTCCACCACTGACCAAAGGGTGAGGAGTAGTTTTCGAGAAATTTCCCGTCCATGGATCAACGGTATAACCTGGGGGACTATACTATCCAACGTTGAGAGTCACACCAATTCCTCTCCTCTACTGTACATGTGGCATTTACATCAAATCAACCGCCCAACAGTGGGGCCCATTGTTACACTGAAAGCTTATTGTTCGCTTGCTGATGGTTGAATGTCTAATTGACGGTAGAAATGAAAAGCTGCAGGTGAACCAAATTCAACAATCGAATGACAATTCACAATTGACCAGAGGTCAGAATTGTCTGACCAATCTAGTTTTGGGGGAAGGTGACAAATCTCAAGCGTATCGCGTCATTTGAGAGACGTGAGCCACGTTCACCCCAGTATCATACTTTGGGCGTGGCTCTCAGCCCCAAATTAGTGGGTGCAGCAATATCCCTTGAGTTTTACCTTGTTGATGATCCTAGCCATTCAATTGGTGGGAATAAAATGGGTGATTAAAAAGAATGATCTAAATTCAACGGCTGATATCGTATGGTTTCTGATAAGTACTGCTTCTTGGATTATGCGCATCCACTGTCTTCGAATGATGGCTAAGATCATCTTACAGCGGAGATATAGTACTATTCCATGGGCTTGTGTGCGTGTGTGTAAAATCAAGAGTTCTCAAAGAATATCATTACGGTAAAGAAAAGCCCAGAAAAAGAGATTCCCCGTCTAATCCAGTTAACTTCGAAGCAAATTTGAGTTGACCCAACTCGGTCGAGTTTTGAAGATCATATGATCCTAACGGAAGAAAATGTTTGGTTGCAGCGTGTTCGGATTCGTTGTGCCTCGGATGGATGCCGGATTACGTATGTGGCGATATGTGCATCTTCACTGGATTTGGAGAAATAGGCAAATGCAGTGACCCATCTACAGCTGCTACATCTGGTTACATGGCCGCACCACTACCTACAGCTGCTCTATCTGGTGACATGGCCGCATCACCACCTACAGCTGCTACTTCTGGTGACATGGACGCAGCACCACTAACTACGGCTGCTCTATCTGGTGACATGGCCGCAGCACCACCTACAGCTGCTACATCTCGTGACATGGCCGCAGCACCACCACAGCCCGGATTATCCTGCTTTTGTTGCTGCAGCGACTAACCTTGATAATAATAATAATAATAATAATAATAATAATAATAATAATAGAAAAGTTCTCAAGTCCAACCGATTGGAGTACAAGTTACTGTACACCCAGCTGATGACTTCCAACCTAGTAAATGAATGCGACATTAATTCCCTTCCAATAGATGGGCCCCCACTAAGGTGATCCTCATGAATCATATTGATGGGCCAACTTGTTGGATGACTTGGATGTTGCAGACACATGACAGGATATGGAAGTTATTGATTAGGTGCTAGGTGGACCATAACTTATTGAACTTTGAGACATTCTCTAATAATAATAAAATAATAACAATAAGAACAATAGTTGATCGTGACCCTTGCTTCTGAAGATGATGAAAACATAAATGCTAGAGAGTTTTTATCTTTATTTTTGTATCCATCCAATGGCTGCATATTTTTCATAAATGAAATGAAATTATCAGGCATGGTTATTTATTGGTGTTGGCTTATGGGGACATGGTTTCATATGTCATTCTACACACATCATGTTCATGCAAGATTCAAGTATCATATAGGTGTATCAGACCCGATATGAACCCAAAATATGGGGCGACACTGGGCAATACAACGTTTTCAATCCATGCGTGCAAGTCCTACCCATGACTCCCACTCCTGTCCCTAGCCCATAGCTAGCCCACTTAAAATTACTGGGCCTAATAAAACGTTGCCAAGTTTTACCATGGGACTCATGTTTCAGTCCAAGCCCAACCATATGAAGTGTGTTTTATTGGACCTGCTTAGGGTTGCAGGTCTAGCTCAATCTGCATGTAACCCACTTTGGGCTAGCTTCCCAGCTGAGAATTGAAAGTCTGTGGTTGGGTCTGGGCCTACTATTAAGGCCAATAACTACACTGGCATGGACCGGTGCATGCATTTTGCATTTTCTTAAAAGACTGACAAGTGGGGTCCCTGGAAGGTGGATTCCTTAGCTCGTGGAATGGAATTGGACTCAGTTTCCTTTGGGCATTCAGTTTCCTTTGGGCATTAGGTTTTGAGGTCTTAACTAAGTTGGTGCGCCTGTATTTGGATATACATAAAAAAGGCCAACATGATAGACAAGCGCATCATGGCTTATTTAACAATGTTTTGATGGGTCCTCGGTTAGCAGACCGGGCCGAGACGAGGTTCTGGCCCGGACTTGGAAAACCCTCACTGTGCTCAGACAAGCCCATCTAAAACCCTAGCTACCATGCTTATGGGATCCTAGCCATCCTTGGGCAGCAATATATTTAGACCCGCCCAGTCAATCCAAGCTTTGCTCCCTTGAAATTGAGGGTTTTCTTTGAGGCATGCATGCCCACGTGGTATTTGTGTGTGAGATCTACACGTGTGGGCTTGCCAAAAGTCTGATTGAAATTCCAAGAAACATTTGTCGCCCTCCTATCGACTGGAATGGCCTGATTTTTATATCAGGGCATGTTGACGGTAGGCCCCACCCTATTTAGAGTGATATTAACCATGAATGGATCCTACCATCACAGATGACTATTACACTTGCTGATTAGCATGGTTAATTTTGCAGAAAAACCACCTATTTAAGATGGGAATAGAGTCCGCTTGCTCACCCCAAAAGCGCCCTCTCCACGTGTAAACTTCTAACCGGTGCTTAAGGTTGGATTAGACCATGAAGATGCACATCGCACTCATTGTGAATATTGAACATGGGCCACTACCATTGCTCTTTCTAAACCATCCATTGTTTTCACACAAGAGTAACTCGCCTGATGAGTGGATCCGCACGTTTTTTGGTGTTAGATCTCTTGGCCTGAGCTTTTCCGTTGCTCGAGTAATACTTCTGGCTGCGAGGTGTTGTTTGCATGAGCATGCCAGAACTGGCCGTGCAGCTCGATTCCAACCGGTTTAACTTTGACCCCAAGCACAGAGATAGGCGTGCTCGACCATATATGACTGCATCTTGAGAAGGTTGGTCACTTATTCAGCCACTCACAAATTGATTTAGAGGGATTAAGTGATTATTAAAGGGTGGGGTTCATCCTCAAAGATGGGTTGTACCTTGCCTTCCACCATAAAGGACTTTCAGATACAAACCCATAGCAATGATAGACAGTTGAAGAGATCGACTGCAGGACAAACAATTTTGTAGAAAGAGAACTGATTGTATTGAGATAGATTCATCCAGCGGGCGTGGACCAGTGATTACAATTAAGTTCGTCTAGCGGGTGTGGACTAAGATTATAACTACACCTAGATAATAGATTATGCTAAGATATGCTAATATAAAGATATATTGGATTTGTTTGTTTATTTGGTGTGAGACCCCTTCCTTTGTCGATTGCCTTTTCTATTTATAGACTGAATAGAATCATCTAGATCCCTTCTTTATTTGACTGTTACGATTGCTGACATTCCTTGAGACCTTTCCTCTTCTTGCTACGTTTCGAAGTCTCCATCGCTTGTCTTGACTGTTTGCCTCTTGGATGACGTGTTCCAATCAACCAACGCCACCTGTCAACTCAAAAAATCCACTCCACATGTCTCTGCAGACTATATTCATGCTGTATAGCTTCCGTGCAATGTCACATGTCTTCTCCCCATTCGTTCTTCTAAAGCTCGGTTAGAAATAGGATACAACATTGCCCCCCCCCCCCCCCCCCCCCCCCCCCCCCCCCCACATCGCCTCACCTTTGGGTCGAAAAGGTGAGTGCGATGTTAATCCATGCTTTCGTAACAAATGTGACCACTCCGCTGCTCCACGTGTCAACTCCCCATTGCCTCTACTTGGCCGAGAAAAAACCAAGCGACGATTTTTGTCACCTATCGTTGGTTCTAATTGTGACATTTAGCACTTTCTTAAATGAACAACTTTGTATGAGGAGTCATCATTATCCTGTCATTAATGCTCATATCTTTGACCATTATATATGCTCATTCGAAAAGATTTCGAATTTTATTGTCTTTCTTTCATACACGACTTCTTTGTAGATCAAAGCTTTCTGCTTCTTCCATGGTTGCTTCTTCATCTTCTGCCCTGTCTACCAGCAACATCCTTCATTGAAGAATTGAAAAGGATGTGCTCTATAATTATAGAAGTCATTTTTCTAGTTCCGATGAACTCAAACTTATCATATCTGACACTCAATCCAGCCTTTGATCCCACAATCAAACCTAACAGATTCTTGCTTATGAAGATGTTCTTACGTTTGTGTAGAGGAGAAAAACTCATCCTTTAATCTGATTCACTTCCCGATCTTAACAACATCCTCCAGTCTCCTAAAGCATGGCCAAGATAGTTTGATGGATGGTCAGAATGGTTCGATTGGATTTCGTAGCAACATGGAGAAATTTGGAAGTGAATTGGCATTTATGAATACATCTCTCTTTCACTCCAAGACCAGACAACAGACACATCTTTGCTTGCTGCAGCCCTACCTTTCTGGAGTCGTTCGACCAATTGCTTCCATTTTAGATGTGTCCCTATGAGTCTAACCATCATGGATGTGTGTGCCTTCACTCATCTTCTTCCCTTCGATGAACTTGTATATCCTAGCTTTGCACAAAATGAAGCTTATACATTTATTTATCCTGACAAGTCCGATCGATCATACTCTGTCTTCTTCTCTTCTCAATGCAAATCGACTAAATTGGTCGATGACTAGGAGCATATGACATTCCTACTGATGTGGCTCTTTCGTCACATATTCTGTCTGAGCTCCTCCCAAGTTACTAAGGAGTATGCACAACTATGGACGTAGGCAAAATGATTCAGCGCCTAGGAGGAGGCATCGAATCACGGGCTTTCACTTGGCTGCCTCTTTTGAGGGCTTTTTAATGGGGTACAGGTATTTAAAATAGGTTATAATAGACTGGAGTCACCATTAACCAATTACTACGAATCTATAATCAGCTAGACCCTGTAGAAATGCTTAAGAGCAGAAATCCAAAGATTATTGATTCTAAGAATGACTCCTTGATCAGCGTTAAGAGATTCGGGACAAGGACCCAGGTTATAGAGATGGAAGATTTTAGGAACCCCTCGTACAATTGTACGGTCTTTGCTTCACAAGGTTGCATAAATTCTAAGAATTAGTTCTGGTTCTTGCACTTTGATGATATGCAGTGTGTGGGGGACGATAGTGTGTTTGGATGAATCCTCACTTCCTAGCAGTGTCTTGGGATAAGGCGAACCAGTCCCTAACTGTTGAGCTCTTAAATGTGCATATTCTAAACTCATTTTATCACTAACTATGCTTGAAATACATGATTAAAGACCTAACTAATGCATGGTTTTTATGGTTATAGGAATAAGAGAGAGCATTCATCAATTGAAGACTTAAAGACGCTATTTACAAGCATTGAATATCACAAGACCAAGCGTCAAAGGATAGAAGAAAGAAAGTAGAAGAAGACATTGAAGACCGGTCGTCCATAGCCTAGGACTGGTCGTCCGACCGGTCTGAACACTCAACAGAAGGGGCCCTGCGGCCAAAACTCACTGGACCTATCAGGACCGGTCGTCCACTTCTCAGACCGGTCGTTCGACCGATCGTTGAATTAAAATATGGGTCTGAATTTGTGAAAAACTCTCTAGACTGTTTTTGCATTTTTGAGACCGGTCGTGCGACCGATCGTTTAGGAGCTCAGACCGGTTGTGCGACCGGTCGTCTACATAACATAACGTGTTCTACAAGCTCCGATTTTCTCTGCGCAGTCCGGGATTTCTTGCGTAATCCGGAACCTTGTGCACTATTCTATAAAAGGAGACCTATGGCTTCTTCCTAAGGCATCCTAGAAGAGATTAAGCACGGTGAGAGACAGCGGAAGTCGGATTTGGAGTTCTACAACTCCTCCTAGTTTGTTCTTTTAGTTTTATATTTTGTTTAGTTGTTTTCATGTTTCCTTGGATCATAAACGGCTAAACCTCTTAGCTAGGGTTAAGAGGTGAAGCTTGTAGTGAATCTAAGATGTTTCAATTTGTTTTCAAGTTGGATTATTAGTGAAGAACAATGTTTTGAAGTTTAAATAAAGTTCTAAGTAGTTTTTCTTAATCTTATGATGGCTCATGGATGTTTAGAAGAATTGCTTGAGTTCTTAATTGTTTTGAGCTAGTCTAGACCTGTATGATTCTAGGAATTGGATTCAATACGCTCTAGATCGATGATCTTCATGTGGGAGCTTCACACCAAAAGTCTATTTTTCTGGAAATTCTGGATTATGTGAGATTGTGTATTGATTTGGATCAAGTTCAAATCATGATCTAATTATACTTAGTGACAAAGTTTAATGATGATTATGATTGTGATCTTAACCCATTGGAATTAGGATTGACCTATGCAATTGAGTGTGCTCAAGTCCTAGCTTGAATTGAGAGAATCATGTACATGAATCATGCATATAACAGACTGTTTGTTTTAACTGCGCTATCATCGGACTAAATAGAACTTAATTTTGATTCTAATTGAGAAAGTGAAAAACCACAGCGAATTAAGCATCAAGGATTGCTACAAGTGCATCCTTGAACCCCTAGTGTCTTTTTATTATTCATTACATTCGACTTAATTCAAAGCATCTATCTACATCAATTTCTTAAAAATCTGTTAGTTAGCTCTTCAGTAGAAACCATTAGAAGTGTTTTGTGAATTCCTACACAAGTCCCTGTGGATCGACCTCGGTCTTACCGAGATTATTACTACATCGCAACCCTACACTTGGGGAAGCGAACAAGTTTTTGGCGCCATTGCTGGGGAGTTTGACGGTTTTAACAGAATTTCTGAAGATAGTTTCTATTGAAATTTTTAGGAATAGTACTAACTTAGTTTGTTTTATTTTAATTTTTTTCTTTTGCAGGGATTTCAGGAAGTTGAAGAAGAAGTTAGGGATCTTAAGTTCTCAAATCAGGTTTTATCTTTCTCACCTTACTCTTCTTCTTTCCCTATTCATTCCTATCATATTCATCTCTTGTAGAGTGGGTGGAGACTCCTTTTTTGGATCTCTGATAGGTTGGCCTTGTGCCGCCTTGATTCCTATTGGTCGACATTGCCGTCTTGGATCACCTTATGCTCAGAGATTTCTCTTCTTACTTCGATTCCTCTTTCTTCTTTTTCTGTACTTTTCTCAAAAGATTCAAAGAGTGGGTGGGGAGTTCTCTGAACTTCTATTGACCAGGAGAAATCGGTCTATATCCTTGCTTCTGGCTCAGCCATTGCAAGACACCTTGTGCTTCGGTCTTAGAGAGAAGTAAAGGAAGGAAGGACGAATTCTTTTTTCTTATTTCATTCTTTTAGGATTTGCATGGCACATTGGGCTCAGGATTCTAATAACCGACTCATTAGTGAACGGGGAATAGTTGAAGGAATTGATAGAGAGCCACGTGCTAAGAGACATTTAAATTCTCCAATTTTGTCTGAAAGTATGGCTGCAAATCAACCCAACCCTATGGCCAATCAAAATCTGGGCCAAAACCAAACTGAAACGGGAGATAATGTGGTTAAGAATGTTCCTCGACCCAGAACATTACGTGATTACTTACAACCAGCAAGAGCGAGCACCCCCTCATGTATAGTTTTTCCACAAAATGCAGGGAACATAGATTCGAAACCAGGAGTAACCAACTCCTCCCTAGATTCCATGGACTAGACAGTGAAAGCGCCTGTCAACACTTTAAGGATTTTGATGAGGTGATAGCTACAATGCACTTTATAAATGTAACCGATGATGTGGTGAGACTCAAATTATTTCCTTTTACCCTTAAAGAGAAAGCTAAAGGTTGGGTTCATGCATTAAGGCCAAGATCAATTGGCACATGGACTGATATGACTAGGGACTTCATTAAAAAAAAATTCCCTACTCACAAAACGATTATGTTGAGGCGCCTTATCATGAATTTTGCCCAAAAGGAGGATGAGACCTTCTTCCAATGTTGGGAGAGGTTCAAGGACTTGTTAAATGCATGCCCACATCATGGTTATAAAATTTGATGGGTAATAAGCTTTTTTATGAAGGACTGACTTCACCCGTGCGCCAATTCGTATAGATGATGTGTATTGGAGAATTCACGAATAAGGAAGCCGAGGAAGCATGGGACTATTTTGATGAATTGGCCGAGAATGCACAGTCTTGGGATATATCTAGACCAACAAATTCCAAGACAAGCCAACAAAAGAAAAAGGGACGAATTTATGCTCTCTCAGAAGAAGATAACATAAGTGCACGTGTGGCTAGCCTCATAAGAAAAGTCGAGGCCATGGAATTAAAGAAAGGAGAGTCGATCAACTCAAAAGACGTTGAAACTATTTGTGGAATTTGTGCCGGGAATCAACATGCAACACAAGATCGTCCCACAATTTCAGCAGTCCAAGATATTTTACAAGAACAATCAAATGCCATAAACAGTTATCAACGGACATTTAGTGCTCCAAACTCAAACACGTATAATTCTAGTTGGAAGAACCATCCCAACTTCAGTTGGAGGAATGGACCCACTGCGAATGCAAATAATACTCCTCAAGTTCAACTTTTACTAGGTCCATCCCTAGTAATTACACCAAAAGCTACGCTAGAGGAGATGTTGGGTGCATTTGTATCGGTTCAAGCTGAGTATAACAAGACTAATTCTCTGAAAATTGATGGGTTCATGCAAGAGCAATTGAAATTCAATCAAAATTCATCTCAAGCCATTAATGACTTGAAAGCCTCAATTGCTAGAGTTGAATCTCACCTCAGTGTTAGGGAGAAAGGCACACTTCCTGCCCAACCTCTTCCTAACCCAAGGACCCAATTTGAGATACAAGACGCAAGCTCATCCTCCCAACATACGGAGCATGTTCAAGCTATCACCACTTTGAGAAGTGAAAAAATAATTGACAAATCTAATCCGGTGAGGGCCCCAAAGCCTAATGATCTGAAAATTTTCAAAGAAGATGATAGCTCGATCAACACTTCACATGAGAAAGAACTGGAAAGGCAATACAAGCCGATTGTCCCGTTTCCACAAAGGTTGATTTCACCCAAACCTTTAGACAAAAACCTGAAATTTTAGAGGTTTTTAAGCAAGTGAAGATCAATATCCCGTTATTGGATGCTATAAAGCAAATACCATCCTATGCCAAATTTCTAAAGGAATTGTGTACAGTCAAAAGGAAACACAATGTTCACAACAAAGTACTTTTAACTGAGAATTTGAGTGCTATTATCAGGCAAGAGGTGCCCCAAAAATACAAGGATCCGGGTAGTCCAACCATCTCATGCATTATAGGAGACTACCGGATTAAACGAGCCTTACTTGATTTAGGGGCAAGTGTTAACCTCATTCCATACTCGGTTTATGAACGACTTGGATTAGGTGAATTAAAACCCACCAAAACCACACTCCAACTTGCTGATAGATCTATTTGTATAACGAGAGGAGTGATTGAGGATGTCTTATTCCAAGTTGATAAATTCTACTACCCAATAGACTTTATTGCCTTAGATACACATCCCGTGATAGGCACCGGTGCTCAAATTCTCGTCATACTTGGCCGCCCTTTTTTAGCTACTTCAAATGCGATTATCAATTGTAGAAATTGGCTTGTACAAATGTCCTTTGGAAATATGACACTCGAGCTGAATATATTTAATTTATGCAAACAATCACCGGAAGTTGATGATGAGATCCACGAGATAAATTTGACTGAATCATTCGTAGAGGATACATTCCCCTTGGCATTATATTCCAACCCTTTGGAGGCATTTATGGCCCACTCTTATGAGATAAAAGATGACATAATATTAGAGATGGATGCCATTTTAGATGTGATGCCGGTACTTGATAACAAAAGATGGAGGGCACTATTTGAACAGTTACCCTTAAACAAGAATAAGCCCCTCCCATCCAATATCAATATCAAGGCACCAATGCTCGACCTAAAACCATTACTGAGTGAGTTGAAATATGTATATTTAGGTCGAGATGAAACATATCCGGTGGTGATCTCTTCCCACTTGGATGAGGAACAAGAGAGTAGGCTAATAGCCACTCTAATAGAGCATAAAAGTGCCATTGGATGCACTACGCCAAAATAACAAAAAAACGACGGATCAGGTTCGTCGTTAATAGTGATTAACGACGAACTTGGTCCGTCGCATGGTTACTCGTTTTTTTTGCAAGTCGTTAATTTTAAACGACGAACCAAATCCGTCGGTAAAGTACGACGGATATAGTTCGTCGTTAAATAAACGACGAATATTCTCCGTCGTTAATCTCAAACAAGCGCCCCATTCAGCGACGGATCCTATTTCACGATACGACGGATTATGTCCGCCGTAATATTAAGAAATATCTTAAAATATTAGCGACGGATTTGGTTCGTCGTTAATTTCCGTTTCAAAAACTTTCGCGCGCTTTTGTTGCATTTCGAGTTTCTTGCACCTGATATCATAAGAATGCCATTCATATCAAAACATTGAAACAGTATAAACTTATTGAATACATCACTGAAACCAATAAAATGGAATTAACGGTTTCTAAGTCGCACATCCAATATTTCTAAGTCGGCTAATAGTAGAAATTCAGTACAAAAGCTAAACCTGGGCCTATTTGGGTGCAATTCTCATTCTGGTTAATGGTAAAATATGTATTAGTGATCATAATTTTTTGGTAAGGTTTAAAGATAATCTCTAATATATAATTACAATTAACTAAAACGAGATAAGTAGCACCCAAACAAGCTCTTAGGCTAGCCAATTCTCGATTTCATCTGAGAGTGGTCAAGTACAAATACTAATTTGAGTCGAAATTGAACACATTTTGGCCCCAAGTCATGATTAAATTGTAATTTGTCTAGCAAACAAACACACCCTTAAAGCAGATGCAAGCATGAATTATTTTGGCTAGTTGATATGGTTGGTCTTGTAATATTCAAAACAACTATGGTTTTGGTCTTGGGGGTCTTCGGTGAGTGATGGAATTTTTTGAATTTTTTCTTTTTTTTGGATTTTTTCACATTTGGCTTGTGTTTGGCTTGATTTTGACTTGAATTTAGCCAAATTTGGAGCTCTTGGGTCTAGCTTGGTTTGGCTTGAAAAATGGCTAAGGCTAAAGAAATGACTAGGCTTGGACATGGCTAAGGGTAGAGAATGGCTTGTGGTTTGAGGGTTTAGGTAAGGCAAGGGTCAAGGAAATGGCTCCATGCTTCATTAGGTTGCCAACCTGAGTGGCGTATCTACAAATATTAAAAGCAACATAACCATCCCTAGAAATCAGCATATTACATTACCTGCGACGGCCTTCCACGACTTTGGCCATATTGCCATCATTTGTAGGAACAAAGATGTCACTCTCTAGTGACGCCAAATAATCTAGCGCCGCAATCTGAGATGAGTGGTTCTGGAAAAGCCTCCAATCCGAAGATTCCAACAGTGTCTACTTTCTCGCCTATTTCATTGAATTAAAGTAGTATGTAAGAGCAAGAAGGACGGGATATCTGGGAAGTGAAGTGTAGAGCATTGAAATTTACCCAGCAACACAACTTTTGAATCTCTATGGGTAGGCCATTATTGGCAAGACGGGCATCGGTCTTCTTCAAATGCACAATTTTATACTTCCGTATCAATGGGAGAATCTGCTCATAAATGAATAGAATCACAAGCTGTCTTCATGTGTAGACTGAAAGAAAACAAAGGAAGCTTTACGACAAATAGTAAACTGACCTAATTAAGGTAGTAAGAAATGCTGGACCAACTGATGGGTGGCATGGAATATACCATTCCTAGCTTCACTCCTCGTTAGCCTTAGCGGTAGTTCTTCAGGTATCCAAACTTCTTCTCTCAAGGAAGTAATGAAATGGTCCACATCGAATGTCTTTGAACTGACTACCATAACAGGTAATACTTATAAGGAAATCTAGGCAACAAGACGTGAAATATGAGTCATATGGCACTTCCAAAGAAACACCTCATCAGTAATCTTAAAAACTTGCACGATTTTGACAACTATTGTAATCATAAGAACTCAACAACATACCTTGGATCAGCCCATAATGAGGTTTTGTCCAGCTTAGGAACTGTAAGCATCACATTTAAATATCTTGTAATGGCAACCATATCACAAATCTGCAGTAGGGTGAAAAATGGGAGAGCCCATGAGCAAATAATTCTGATATATCAAAGGCTAAAATGATTGTTAAGCCAAAAGGAAAATAGTGATGCTAAAAATGGGCAAACCATATTCAGAAGATTGCATTCCTTGCCAGGAGCTCCCTTTGAAGGCTGCATAACACTTCTTATCTTGTTTATCCACTCAACCTTCTCTTGCATACTCTCAGCTTCAAAAGAATGGCGCTCTGGGTATTAGCTCACAAACAATGAAAAAGAAAGGAGGAGAAGAAAATAAAATAAAAGGAGAGAGACAGAATAAATATTCAAAAGGGAACAAACCTTTCAAAACAGTTTTATAAGGAACCTTGCTAGTAATCTTGAACACATGACCTTGACCTTTTCCTGTATCTAGTCCATTTGCCTTCTTATCTTTGGAACTTTCCTGGAGGTTCATCGTCATCTAGAACCTCTTCTATATTACACTCCTGCAGAGACAATATATTAGACAGAGCAGAAGTGTAATGATTGGAAGGATTGTGTAACTAGGGATCAAAAGAGCCTTTATTTCTAAAATTCCTGAAATCTTCAAATTTAAAAAACCATGGCACTATTATCATTGCAAAAGCAAGTGTACAAACGATTTCTTTCAAGTATCAGAATCATACCTTCACATAATAGGCCCAAAGCATCTATATTCCAAAGGAATAAAAAATAGAAAAATAAAAAGACAACTCCAATATCCTTAATGACAGAGACAATCCCTTAATTTTAAAAATGACTGAAAAAGCTAGCATGAGAGTTCTAATTTTTTATCTTAGCCTTTCGCAAAAAAGGATCGTAAAACCGATCCCAAATAGCTAGGACAAGGTTATGATTATGACTAAATAATGCCTTATCAAAAATACCCAAGATATACACATTCTTGTCCTTACATGACCAAAATACCATCTATCCAATCATTTCAAATTTTGCAAAAATGCTCCTAGAAATGGCTCCAAAAATTATAAAAAGGTCCTTCTACAAAGTACGTACAGAATAAAGAATCCTTCTTTTTCCAACAAATCATGTGCTTCCACTTGAGCAACGGTTCAACAAAACTATTGGGAATATAATTCAGGAATCATCAGTGTAATTTCTGTTTATGACTTCTAAGTGGGCCTTGCAATCTGGATGGTTGGACTTACATGTGTGACCCTAACCTGTGAACTATCCAAAGGCTAGTATTTACTTCTTCAATGACAACAATATGTCCAAAGTTGGAAATGAAAGCCTGACTTTCAACACAGTGCACCAATGTAAAGTATGGGAGATGACAGTAGCACTGAAAAAAATGATGATCCAAATATTCCTATTGAGCAGTTTTTTTTTCTTTAATGTTAAGCAATTTATTTACAAACACCAAGCATTTTAGTTACCTTTGGAAAATAGGACAGTCAAGGACAATCACTAGTAGTTATAGAGCCACCCGGCGAATTTATAAACAGTTTGATCTCTTTCTTCTGGTCTTCAGCATCCAGAAATAAGAGCTGGCTGATAAGCAGATCCGCAGTCATGGCATCCACCTACTCATCAATAAAAAATAAAAATAAAAACCACAAGGCAACTGACTACCTTGAATGCTCAATGTTCAAATTCTTACGAAGGAAAAAAGCAAAACACAACAAAAACTGCATTTGGCACATGTTTGCTGAAGTAAGATGCAAAAGCAGAATTGCCGATGCATGGCTGTCGAAAAGTCATAAGCTAAACATCTTGTGCTCTATGATTACCTGGAAAATGAATAACAATAACATTGATACCAACTATTTATACAATATTACTGCCACTTTTGTAGACAATTTAGCGATCAGGAAATTTCCCGATGATCAACAAATAACATCTGAAAAAATAAGAATAGACATCAATGGCAAGACAATGACCACAACAAAAACCAACTCCACAGCTAAACGAGCTTATGAACCCATAAATTACTTATGCGACTTCTAATTGAAATATAACTCCACTTGGAAAATTTGGAAGTAACAAGCCATTGAAAAATTGAGACAAGTGTTCTAAGAGACTGTATCCACAAATTTCTCAGGTGAACTTCACAATGAACAAAATGCTTAGCTGCACACATTAACAAGCTTTATTTTTACCAATAAATGTATTAGAAAGAAAACAAGAGAGATGAACAACTGAAAACAAAACAAGAGAATGAAGATGACATCAGATCATCCTGACCCAAAAAGCTTGGATTTTATAAATCACTTACCTCCAAAATGTTAAATGCCAACCAGACCCACTAAATGCTTCAAAGAAATAGTTGTATCTCTGTATCTAAATGAACCACGTATACAAATCATCCCCCACTCAACAAGCAAGATTTTCATCATCTACACTAATTTTAAAAAAGAAAGCAGTCAACAAGAGATTATTTGCAAATAGTTTAGGGGCTTACAATAACATGGGTATAGTTGGTGACGTGTATGTGTGCCCTTTTCCAAACACTTCTTATATATTCATCTTGGGTAATCTTATATGAGTCATGGTCCTAACCTTCTTCATGCTTTTTTACAGAATTGGTACGCTTACAGGAGGATACTTCATCAATTGTTCTTGGCATTCCTCTTCTCCTCACAAGACCATCATACTTAAAAACAAAAATAAAAGATGGTACTTAAGAACTCACCTTTTTTTATGGATCCACCCCTTTTTTCTACTTTTGGCAATGGAAATGTACTTTAGTGGGAATGTAAATCAGTGGCTATCTGGTAATAAATCATCTTCAACCCAATAAACAAACAAACAAAAAAGGGAATTTGCAATTCCCACCTTCCTAATATTGTCACTTCTACTTCAAACCCAACAAGGGTAATTTGGTCAATCAAAAGAACATGAAACACACTCACAGAGAGAACTTGTGACTACATTACCGTTGTGGAGGGGTAAAAATTACATCCTCCGTAAGGCATAAAAATGAAATTTGTCAAAGATCTTAAAAACAATGAAAGAAAACAAAAATCAAATCCAAAGCAATGAATAATAATAATAAGACCGAAAACGAGAAACCTATAAATCACTCAACAACCCTAAAACCCTAACTACCATTTTTTTTTCTTTTTTTCTTTTTTCTTTTCTTTTTTTGAAAAATGAAAGCCATATCCTAAATCTCTTACACATCATTCAAACAGTATCTGAAAGCTACCATATCCACTTGCATTTTTATGCTACTCTAGTCTAAGTAGTCTAAGATATCTTGGGGGTGTCACCTTGTTCAGTTCCAGCATGGTTTACATGATGGTTCTGAAATTGGGTCGGGTAGTCTAACACGACACCCTATGCATACACGTGCGGAAGCTTAAAGAGCAACTAGAATTATGGCTAAACCTATAGGAGGGGGGTGATTAGGACCTTTTTAAAATCTTTTTGCCTACTTAACAAATTTAACAAATTGAACTGCGTAAGCGATAACACTTTGGCTTCCAAGCCTAAGTGGGTCCAAACAAAAGACTAGCATATGATAAAAGCTATAAACAACCTAGTCTAAACAAGCATAGATTAATTAAATGATTAAGCTAATGAAGAACCTAATCTATGCTACTCAAATAGACTTGAGTGAGGATGGATCAAGAAATGCTCAAGTCAACATGAGGTAGTGAAAGTACATCTTGTGAGTGTGGATGCCTATCAAGTGCCTAGCATACATTCCTAACTAAGCATTCATAATTAACCAATTAAATGCAATGCATTAAAGAGAAATGTGCTCCAATACAATCACAAACACAAGGATGTATAATGGTTCGACTACTTGTCTACTCCACTCCCGGTTCAAGTACTCAACCCCTTTGAGCACACCGGCATTCACTGGGGAGTTTAAATCTGGTTCCTCCCGACCAAGGTGTTTTAACTCGGATCCACCCAACCGGGGAGTTTACAGGTTCCTTCCAACCTACACGTTTGCACCCGTGTTGGTGGCTCCCCCTTGGAGACTTTGTTTTAGGCCCGACTGACGTGCCAAGGAACGGCTGACGTCCCTAGATTTTAGGCCCAACTAATAGGCCAAGGATCGGCTAACGACCCCGGGGCGAGTTTGTCAAACAAACTCTACACTCAACTCCCACAGGGAATTGAGTGGATGGACTCTTAACAAGACAACCTTACTTGTCGGATTGAGCCCCTTGTTGCGCCGTCTTGGGTTGCTTCTTCTCGCTCTCCCGTGCTTGAATCAGCTCCCGTTGTGCTCCCTCGATCTTTGACGCCGCCGCTTTGCCAAGGCTTCAGCTCCAACGATCAGCTACCTTGCATGTGATGCTCCATTGGAGATGCCCAAGGTGCTAGGGAATGGTGAATCCTCTACAAATGGTAGGAAATGGGTTTCCTAGAGGAATGCACCTATATGGACTCCTAGGTAGTGTTTAGACAAAGGGTTTAACTATCATCAAGGTGTCTAAACCCTAGGAATCAAGAGGGAACAAGTCCTATTCTCAAGATGCCATTGAATGGCCCAAGCTTGTGATGAAAACACAAGGAGAATGGCTTGCTATGGGTTTGGGATAGAGCCTCTAATGATCTCTAGCAATGGTGGCTTCTATCTCCTCAAAATCTCCTCTGTTAGCTCAAAAAACGAATCCCCCTTTTAAATAGATTTTCTTCCAATGGTAAAAAAACGGGCAGAGTCTCGTATCTCCGATTGATCGGAAAAATGGTCCGATTGATCGGAGCCCAGTCTGATTAATCGGAGACATTTTCGATTGATCGGAAATCCATCCAGTGAAGTCTCTGGAGGATTTTTCGATTGATCGGAACACAGTCCGATTGATCGGACAACCCCTTCCGATGGATCGGAGGCATGTACGATTGAACCGAAATATGTCCAGTGGATTTTTAAACTTTTCTGGAACAATTTTCGATCAATCGGAACTTCTCTCCGATTGATCGGAGTCCTATCGGAGCCAGTGTCCGATTGATCGGAGTCCTATCAGAAACTGCTGTTTGAGCCTATTTGATTATAGCAGCTTCCACTTCTTTAATTAGTCTAATTTATCATGTTTTTCATGGAGTTCTAAGACTAGTGATGATGATTAAAGGTATACCTAGTTGGTGCAAGTCATCTAAGAGGTTATGGGTTAGGTTTTGGTCAAGGCAAGGCACACCAAGGCATCACTTTTACCTGTTTCTTCTTCCTTGCTGCAGCCGGTCCGTCTTGAGTCTTCGTTCTTCGTCTTCATTAAGCTCAACCGACACTAGACCCACTGACCTAAGTAATTGACAAACAAGGTGCACTAGTATGCCACAGAAAAGTGCACTAACAATCTCCCCCTTTGTCAATTACTTACAAAAACTAACCTACCAAAAAAAATACATGTACAAGAGATTACATTGATGTAAAATTAAATACAGGACTCTTGACATGCCTAATCTAAGCAGCTCCTCTTCAGTTTGCTCCCCCATAACCTGTCAATCCCTGCATCACAAAACATAGCAAACTAGTTTTGGTGGGACTTGATCTTTCTACCCCTTTTTGTCAGCAATTGACAAACTATTCTCTCCCCCTTAATGATATATCAATAAGGTTAAGGTAAGAGAAGATAGTATGTCGCAGTTATGACTATAAGCACATGCTAAAAAGGAGAGTATAGGGTGCATGATCTTTAAAACATGGAGCATGCTAAGGAACATGATTAACAAGAAAATGTAACTATCTAATCATAGTTAATCATGCAAAATTGGTCATCTATGATATACTTTAAGCATTAAAGCTCAAGGGCTTATAGCCCAATCAACCAACCTCCCCAAATGGTATATCAAGACCAATACTAAGCAAAGATTAGCATACAATGAAGCATAAAACTCAAGATGATTAACTAATCTAAGCATGGTGATAATCTAGCAAGCAAATATATCAATTAAAAGCAAGGCTAAATTATCAAAATTGGGCTCATGAGGCTTGAATCCTCTGATTTGCCCATACACACATAAATGAGGCTGAAATCCTCAGATTTTCCTATTAAAGCATTTCTAGCTACCCTCACTAACTATGATTAGTTTGATTTGCCTAAGGGTAACTAATTTCCTCAACACCCTCATAAAATATAGCATGAGGTGAGGGGTTGGGAACTCCTTCTACTCCTAGAAGGGATAGCGGTTGGGATCCCCTCTTAGATAAGCGGGAAGAGGGGTAGTGGTGGAAGCCGAGAGGGCTAGATCATTATGATGGCTCCCATCACTAGCGGAGTCATCGGATTTGGAGTCCGACTCCTCCGTATTATCCCACGTGGCAGCCATTGCCTTTTTACCTTTCGGTTTAGGCGTTTTCGGATAGTCCGGGGCAATATGGCCACGTTGACCGCAACCATAACATCGGACGGATGAAGGTTTGGATGATTTCCCTTTATGTTTATCACCCTTCTTGTCCTTCTTGTCACGGCTATTCCCTCTATCGAATTTGAGAAATCTCTTGAATTTTTTGTTTAATTTTCCTTCCTCATCTTCCTCATCATCGCTATCTTCCTCCGACTCACTCTTAATTTTCTTATGTTTGTGAGAGGATTTTAGGACGATGTTTTTCTTCCTAGAGGGGGCCTTAAAGTGTAGTTCATGAGTTTGTAGGGAACCTATGAGTTCTTCTACTTTCATGTTATCTATGTCTCTACACTCCTCTAAGGCAACTATCTTGGAGTCAAATCTTCCCGGGAGGGACCTAAGTATTTTTCTACAAATCCTTCCTTCCGAAACCCGATCCCCCAAGACAAACATGGAGTTGCAAATATCTGACAATTTAGTATAAAACTCCATGAAAGTTTCAGTCTCTTCCATCCTAATGTTTTCAAATTTGGTGGTTAAGAGCTGAAGCTTCGAGCGTCTTACTGTGCTAGTTCCCTCGTGGGTAACCTCAAGTATATCCCACGCTTCTTTTGCAGTTGCGCATGTGAGAATGCGCTGAAATTCATCCGGGGAAACCGCACAGCAAATCGCATTGAGAGCTTTGGCATTTGCCATGTATTGAGCTCTCTCTATGTCATCCCATTTGGAATCATCTTTGGGAATGACAATGACTTTCCCATCAACCTCTACTTGTTCGGTGGGCAAGGTATATCCAGTTTGTGTGCTAAGCCACACCGGACGGTCCATGGATTGGAGAAAGATTCTCATTCTAGCCTTCCAATAAGCATAGTTGGACCCGTCAAAGAAAGGTGGACGGTTAGTGGTACTCCCATCTCGGTTAGACATGATGCTAGTGCTCCGGTATCGGATCTTACTCTAGACGGTTACGTCCTTGAAGAGCAACCCGCTCTGATACCAATTGAAATTGCGTCGGGTAGCCTAACACGACACCCTACGCATACGCGTGTAAAAGCTTGAGGAGCAACTAGAATTATAGCTGAACCTATAGGAGGGGGGTATAAGGACCTTTTAAAATTCTTATCGCCTACTTTAACAAATCAGCAAATTAAAATACGTAAGTGATTAACACTTCGGCTTCCAAGCCTAAGTGGGTCCAATTAAAAGACTAGCAAGAGATAAGAGCAATAAGCAACCTAGTCTAAGTGACTCATGTGGACTATAGAGAATGGATCAAGAAATGCTCAAGTCAACATAAGGTAGTGAAAGTACATCTTGTGAGTGTGGATGCCTATCAAGTGCCTAGCATACATTCCTAACTAAGCATTCATAATTAACCAATTAAATGCAATGCATTAAAGAGAAATGTGCTCCAATACAATCACAAACACAAGGATGTATAGTGGTTCGACTACTTGTCTACTCCACTCCCAGTTCAAGTACTCAACCCCTTTGAGCACACCGGCATTCACTGGGGAGTTTAAATCTGGTTCTTCCCAACCAAGGTGTTTTAACTCGGATCCACCCAACCGGGGAGTTTACAGGTTCCTCCCAACCTACACGTTTGCACTCGTGTTGATGGCTCCCCCTTGGAGACTTTGTTTTAGGCCCGACTGACGTGCCAAGGAACGGCTGACGTCCCTAGATTTTAGGCCCAACTAATAGGCCAAGGATCGGCTAACGACCCCGGGGCGAGTTTGTCAAACAAACTCTACACTCAACTCCCACAGGGAATTGAGTGGATGGACTCTTAACAAGACAACCTTACTTGTCGGATTGAGCCCCTTGTTGCACCGTCTTGGGTTGCTTCTTCTCGCTCTCCCGTGCTTGAATCAGCTCCCCTTGTGCTCCCTCGATCTTTGACGCCGCCTCTTTCCAAGGCTTCAGCTCCAACGATCAGCTACCTTGCATGTGATGCTCCATTGGAGATGCCCAAGGTGCTAGGGAATGATGAATCCTCTACAAATGGTAGGAAATGGGTTTCCTAGAGGAATGCACCTATATGGACTCCTAGGTAGTGTTTAGACAAAGGGTTTAACTATCATCAAGGTGTTTAAACCCTAGGAATCAAGAGGGAACAAGTCCTATTCTCAAGATGCCATTGAATGGCCCAAGCTTGTGATGAAAACACAAGGAGAATGGCTTGCTATGGGTTTGGGATAGAGCCTCTAATGATCTCTAGCAATGGTGGCTTCTATCTCCTCAAAATCTCCTCTGTTAGCTCAAAAAACGAATCCCCCTTTTAAATAGATTTTCTTCCAATGGTAAAAAAACGGGCAGATTCTCGTATCTCCGATTGATCGAAAAAATGGTCCGATTGATCGGAGCCCAGTCCGATTGATCGGAGACATTTTCGATTGATCGAAAATCCATCCAGTGAAGTCTCTGGAGGATTTTCCGATTGATCGGAACACAGTCCGATTGATCGGACAACCCCTTCCGATGGATCGGAGGCATGTACGATTGAACCGAAATATGTCCAGTGGATTTTTAAACTTTTCTGGAACAATTTCCGATCAATCGGAACTTCTCTCCGATTGATCGGAGTCCTATCGGAGCCAGTGTCCGATTGATCGGAGTCCTATCGGAAACTGCTGTTTGAGCCTATTTGATTATAGCAGTTTTCACCTCTTTAATTAGTTTAATTTATCATGTTTTTCATGGAGTTCTAAGACTAATGATGATGACTAAAGGTATACCTAGTTGGTGCAAGTCATCTAAGAGGTTATGGGTTAGGTTTTGGTCAAGGCAAGGCACACCAAGGCATCACTTTTACCTATTTCTTCTTCCTTGCTGCAGCCGGTCCGTCTTGAGTCTTCGTTCTTCGTCTTCATTAAGCTCAACCGACACTAGACCCACTGACCTAAGTAATTGACAAACAAGGTGCACTAGTATGCCACAGAAAAGTGCACTAACAGGTTCTGCATCTTTGAGGCCAAGTCGTTAGTAAGATTTCCATTGATGTGTCTAAAGAGATTGTCCAACTTCAGATAATTACATTTAAGAGGAGCTGATGAAGCTTCTTTGCTATCACATTTTACACCTACAAAATCCCGTGATGCTCGGTACCTCTGCAATTCAAGCTTCCCAGATGACATAAGCCTAATCAAGGTGAACCCACCAAGACCACTAGATTCAGGAGCATTCTCTAAACCACATTCAGGCTTTGGAAAAAAGAGATCTTCTGGGAGGATACCAAATCCCAAAACCATTTCTTTCTTCAGCTGCCAATCAACGCCAACCGGAAGCATGGCCCAATGAGAAGAACAGAGAAAATGCGATGACAGATGGAAGGGATTCTTGAAGAAAATCGCCAGAAGAGGACTGATCGGCGAGGAAAATTAGGGATTTGGAGAGAAACTCACCTGCTTGAGATGGTTCTGCACAGCAGGAGAGATCTGCCTGAAAATCTTCAAAGATTCGGAGCTCCAGCCCCTGGCGGAAGAAGATTACAGTTGAAAAATGAGGAAAAGGCCTCCATCTTAGAGAGAGACCATGAAAGGGCGCCATTCGAAAGAGGGATTAAGGGAGAGGGCGCCACTAGAAAAGAGGGATTTGGAAATCCCTCTTCCGAAATGCAATATTATTTTTAAATCCGAAAATGGCTCGTTTTCCATCATTTATAACATAAACTACATTAACAGCCGTGCATGTAATGGACCATTTACTAGATGGTTAAGATACTCTTATATAGGAAAATGTATAAATATTAACCATTTACAACTGGACACATTATTTGGATGGCTTCGATGACTCTATATCATTGCCACTACTGTTATAAACGAGTCACCACCATTTTACTTCAAATCCAAAACTCACACATTGTAAATGACAATGAAATCATTCACTTGAGCATTGGATCTGGTAGGGCTCTGTGGGCCCCACCATGACGTATGTGTTTTGTCCATGCCGTCCATCCATTTATCAAGATCATTTTAGGGCTTGATACAAAAAATGAGCTAGATCTAAATCTCAAGTGGACCACACCACAGGAAAACAGTAGTGATTGAATGTCCACCATTAAAAACCTTCTTTTGGCCGATGGATTATTGTGATTCGTCGACAGATAAAAGCCACACTGTCCATCCATTTTTCCAGATCATTTTACGGCTTGATCCTAAAAATGATGCAGATTTAAATCTCAGGTGGACCACACTATAGGAAAACAGTAATGATTGAATGTCCACCATTAAAATCCTCCTAGGCCCACTGTAATGTTTATTTGACATCCAAACTGTTGATTAGGTCATACAGACTTGGATGAAGGGAAAAAACAAATATCAAGTTGATCCAAAACTTCAAGGGCCCCATTAAGTTTTTAATGGTGAACGTTCAATCAACACTATTTACGGTGATGTGGTCCACTTGAGATTTGGATCTTCCTCATTTTTGGGCTCATATCATAAAATGATATGGAAAAACGGATGACAGCATGGATGAAACACATACATGATTGTGGGGCCCAAAGAGCACGGAGCAGGGTCACCCACCATTGCATCTGTGAGGAATGAGGAGATGATCAGCTCTTTCTCGTCAACTCCTTAGTGGGGTGTTACCCTAACCGTGCAGGGCCCACCTTGATGTATTTTCTGTATATCCACACCATTCATATGTTTTTCCATCTTATTTTAGAAAGTGATCCAAAAAATTGTGCATATCTGAATTAAAAGTGGGCCATACCAATAAAAATTTTGATTAATAATCATTAAAAACTTTTAGCAGGCCACCAAAGTTTTGGATCAACCTGATCTTTCTAATTTCCCTTCATCCAGACCTTCTTGACATTATTAATAGGTTGGATTGCAAATAAATATTACTAAAACCTTCTTATGGGCCATTTGGAATTTTTAATGGTAAGGCACTCAATTACCACTGTTTTGTGTGATGTGGTCCACCTAAAATTTGGGTGTACACACTTTTTGGTATACCTTTCTAAAATGGGCTGGAGAAATAGATGGACCGTATGGATATAATACACATCAATAAGGTAGGCCCTATGGCCCCACGATAAGGCTTGCACCGTCTTGGGTGACGTGGGTCTCACTTAATTCGCTCTCATGTTAGGGCTACAAAACAATTAGATCTAAATTTCAAGTGGACCATATCTTTTGGACCAATCATCAATATCTTCTTAACATTATCAACAGGTTGGATTGCAAATAAACATTAGTAAAACTTTATTAAGGGTCGTGTCCAAATTTCAAGTGGACCATATCTTTTGGACCAATCATCAATATCTTCTTAACATTATCAACAGGTTGGATTGCAAATAAACATTAGTAAAACTTTATTAAGGGTCGTGTCCAAATTTCAAGTGGACCATATCTTTTGGACCAATCATCAATATCTTCTTAACATTATCAACAGGTTGGATTGCAAATAAACATTAGTAAAACTTTATTAAGGATCGTGTCTAATTTTTTTTTAAATCTTAAATTTTCTTAAACAATTTTAATTTCTTTTTAAACTCTTTTTTTTCAAAATCAAATTTTTTATTAAACTTTTTAAATTTTGTTTTCAAAATGTCAATTTTTTTTCAAAATCTCATTTCTTTTATTAAACTTCTCATGTTTTTTCAAACTACAAAATCTCAATTTCTTTTTAAAAATCGTGATTTCTTAAACTAATCAATTTTATTCAAACTTCTAAATTTATTTTTCAAAATGCCAATTTTTATTTTAAAATGTCAATTTCTTTCAAAATCTTGCTCTTGTTTTCTTCAAAATATCAGTTTTTTTTTTTTTTTTTTAAATCACAAGTTTTCTCAACCATTGTTAATTTTTTTTTTTTTCTAAACTAGTCCATTTTCATTTTCAAAATGTCGTTTTTTTCAAAAACTTTCTTTTAAGTGAAATTCTACTAAAAATCACTTGCATTGAAATAGTATAAACATATCAATTCTTTTTCTTCAGAATTTCAATTCCTATCCATTTTCAATTTTTTTTTCAAATTTCTCCATTTTTTTTTAAAATGTTAGATCTTTTCAAACTTCTCCATTTCCTTTCAAAATCACAATTTTTTTTCAAAATACAAAATCTTGATTTCTTTTTAAAGCTCGTAATGTGTTTTCAAATTTATAAATCTTATTCAAACTTTTCAATTTTTTACAAAATGCTAATTTTTTTTTAAGAATGACAATTTCCTTCGAAGTTTCAATCTTTTTTAAAACCCAATTTTTTCAAAATCTCAATTTTTTATAGTTCTCGTTTTTTTTTTTCAAACATTGTTAATTTTTTTCTAAATTTCTTAACTTTTTTCTCAAATCATAATGTTCGTTAAACTTCTTAATTTTCATTTCCAAAATGTCAATTTTTCCCAAAACTTTTTTTTTTCAAATTGAAATTCTACTAAAAATCACTTGCATTAAAATAGTATGAACTTATTAATTTTTTAAAAACTACATTTCTTAATCTCATTTTTTTAAAACTGCAAATTGTTTTTTTCAAAATCTAGTTTTTTTCAAACTTAACAATGTTATTCAAACTTTTCAATTTTGTTCAAAATGCCAATTTCTTTTTAGAATTTCAATTTCTTCAAGATTTTAAATTTTTTTAAATTCGATTGTTTTTCAAATTCTTGATTTTTTTAAATTTCAATTTTTCTCAAACATTGTTAATTTTTTTTTAAAGTTCTTCAACTTTTTTTTTTTCAAAATCGCAATTCTTCTTAAACTTCACAATTTTAGTTTTCATAATCTCATTTTTTTAGTCAACTTCTCAATTTTTTTTCAAAATACAAAATCTTTATTGCTCTTTAAAATTCTATTTTTTTTTTAAAATTTATCAAATTTTCTTCAAACTTCTCATTATTTTTTGCCAAATGCCTTTTTTTTTTTTTTTTTTTTTTTTTTTTTTTTCAGAATGTCAATTTCTTTCAAAATCTTGGTTTTTTAAATCTCAATTTTATTTTCAAAATTTTGTTTTTTTTATATCTCAATCTTTCTGAAACATTGTTTTTTTTAAACTGCTCAAACTTATTTTTTTCAAAATCACAAATTTTTTTTAACTTCTCAATTTTCATTTTCAAATAGTCAATTACTTTTTCAAAATCTACTTTTTTTTTCTAACTTTTCAATTTCTTTTCAAAATACAAAATCACAATTTCTTTTTAAAAATTACAAAAAAAATTGAAAATCTTTTTTTTTTCGAACTTATAAATTTTGTTTAAACTTCTCAATTTTTTCTATTAAAGTAGTGATTTTTTTTAAAATTTCAATTTTACTAAAACATTGGTAATTTTTTTGAAACTTCATAACTTTTTTCTCAAAATCAATTTTCGTTATTGTCAAATGTCGTTGTCAAATAACTATTTTTTTTTTAATTTGAGAGATGGCAATTAGACAAGGATTTGCGACGAACCATATCCGTCTCTAAATCAGGAAAGTCCGTTGATAATTACCGTCTCTGGTAAGTTGGCCCTAATGACAATGATACGTCGAAAATTGAAAATTAACGACGAATTAGAGGCGTCGTACAATTTACGACGGACATAATCCATCGTTAATTTTCAATTATCGACGGATTTCGGTCCGTCGTAAAATTCCGTCAATTAAAAACCGCCAAAGCGAGACAGTTACCAGTTAGCGACGGACTTTTTGAATAATACGACGGACATAATCCGTCGTTAATATTCTTGACGGACAATGTCCTTCGTTAAACTAAGTTTACGTTTGCGACGAACAAAGGCCGTCGTTAAATCAAGCGTTTTTATGTCGTTTTTTGCTGTTTTGGTGTAGTGATGGTCGATTACGGATCTCAAAGGCATAGACCCACTGATTTGTACTCATCGCATACACCTTGAGGAGAATGCGAAGACATCTAGGCAACCACAAAGACGACTCAATCCAAATATGAAGGATGTGGTTAAGGCCGAAGTGGTGAAACTATTGGATATAGGTATCATTTACCCAATATTCGATAGTCAATAGGTGAGCCCAACTCAAGTGGTGCCTAAGAAATCCGGAATAACCATCATAGCCAATGCCAATAATGAACTCATACCAACCAGAGTCACTACCGGTTGGAGAATGTGCATTGACTACAGGAAGCTAAACACAGTTACGAGGAAAGACTACTTCCCCCTACAGTTTGTTGATCAAATTTTAGAAAGGTTGGGGGGTCATTCCCATTTTTGCTTCGTTGATGGCTATTCAGGGTACAACCAAATAGAGATCGCCCTGGAGGATAAAGAGAAAACAAAATTCACATGTCCTTTCTGTACTTTCACCTATCGAAGAGCATAGAGATGTGCGGTCCTTTTTGGGACATGCCGGATTTTATAGACGGTTCATAAAGGACTTCAGTTCACTCTCTCGTCCTTTATGTAACCTACTTCAAAAGGAGAACCCATTCGAGTGGAATGAAGATTGTCAAAATTCCTTTACCAAACTTAAAGGTATGTTGACATGTGCTCCCATAATACAACCACCTGATTGAAGCCTTCCTTTTGAAATTATGTGCGATGCGAGCGACTACGCTATTGGGGCTGTGCTAGGCCAAAGAAAAGAGAAGAAGCCATGTGTCATCTACTATGCAAGTAGAACCTTAAACTCATCCCAAGCAAACTATACTACTACAGAAAAAAAGAACTTTTAGCCGTACTTTTTGCTTTGGACAAGTTCAGGTCCTACTTGATTGGATCCAAGATCATGATATTCACTGACCATGCCGTGCTTAAGTACCTTCTCTCTAAGAAGGATGCTAAGCCACGTTTGTCAAGATGGATCCTCCTACTCCAAGAATTTGACATAGAAATACGTGATAAGAAAGGAGTAGAAAACGTAGTGGCTGACCATCTCTCTAGACTTGTTGTCACCGATTCCCCTAAGACGACCGTGATCAATGACATGTTCCCTGATGAACAACTTTTCAAAGTCTCCCAATTGTCATGGTATGCGGACATTGCTAACTATCTTTCTAGAGGTACAACTCCAACACATTGGAAAAAGCAAGATAAAGATAAACTCTTCAACGAGGTGAGGAAATTCCTATGGGACGATCCTTACTTATTCAAGTATTGTCCCGATCAAATTATAAGGAGATGTGTGCCGGATAATGAGCAACACAGTATCATCTCCTTTTGTCGTTCTTAGGCGTGTGGTGGCCACTTTTCGGCTAAGAAGACCACAGCCAAAATTCTGTAATGTGAGTTTTATTGGCCCACCATGTTCAAGGACACCCATGAGTTTTGTAAAACATATGAGCCTTGTCAGAAATTGGGAGGAATCTCTCGGAGAAATATGATGCGACTTAATCCTATCTTACCAATCGAAATTTGTTATTGTTGGGGCATCGATTTCATGGGTCCATTTTCATCTTCTTTTGAGAACCTATATATCTTGCTTGCCGTCGACTATGTGTCTAAATGGGTCGAGGCGATTCCATGCCAAAATAATGACCATAAAACAGTCATTCATTTCTTAAAAGAAAATATTCTTCCTCAGTTTGGAACACCTCGAGTCATCATAAGTGATGGAGGGTCTCACTTTGTAATCGACCATTTGAAGCCTTAATGAAGAAATATGGCATCAATCACAAAGTGAGCACTCCCTATCACCCACAAACAAGTCGACAAGTTGAGATATCCAATAGGGAGATTAAACATATTTTGGAGAAAATGGTGAACCCTGATCGCAAAGATTGGTCGCTTCGACTTACCGATGCACTCTGGGCTTATTGTATCGCTTTCAAGACCCCCATTAGAATGTCTCCCTATAGACTTGTCTATGAGAAAGCTTGTCACTTGCCCGTGGAGTTGGAACATAGGGCTTATTGGGCGATAAAGAAGATAAATTTTGATTCTGACAAAGCAAGCTCGTTGCGCAAACTTCAATTGAATGAACTTGCGGAACTCCGGAACGAAGCATATGAAAATGTGAGAATTTACAAGGACAAGACGAAGGTGTTCAATGATAAGAACATTCTTCGTAAGACATTCATGATTAATAAAAAATTCCTTATGTTCGGACTGAGTTGAAATATTTATATTTAGGTCGAGATGAGACATATCCGGTGGTGATCTCTTTGCATTTGGATGAGGAACAAGAGAGTAGGCTAATAGCCACTCTAATAGAGCATAAAAGTGTCATTGGATGGTCGATTGCGGATCTCAAAGGCATAGACCCACTGATTTGTACTCATCACATACACCTTGAGGAGAATGCGAAGACATCTAGATAACCACAAAGACGACTCAATCCAAACATGAAGGATGTGGTTAAGGCCGAAGTGGTGAAACTATTGGATATAGGTATCATTTACCCAATATTCGATAGTCAATGGGTGAGCCCAACTCAAGTGGTGCCTAAGAAATCCAGAATAACCATCGTAGCCAATGCCAATAATGAACTCGTACCAACCAGAGTCACTACCGGTTGAAGAATGTGCATTGACTACAGGAAGCTAAACACAGTTACGAGGAAAGACCACTTCCCCCTACAGTTTGTTGATCAAATTTTAGAAAGGTTAGGGGGTCATTCCCATTTTTGCTTCGTTGATGGCTATTTAGGGTACAACCAAATAGAGATCGCCCTAGAGGACAAAGAGAAAAAAAAATTCACATGTCCATTCGGTACTTTCGCTTATCGAAGGATGCCATTTGGACTATATAATGCCTCTGCCACTTTTCAGCGTTGTATGCTGAGTATTTTTTTTGATATGGTGGGGACAATTCTTGAAGTCTTCATGGATGATTTCTTTGTATTTGGTTGTAGCTTTGATGGTGCCTTATGCACTTGAAATCTGTTTTGAAAAGATGTGAAGAGAAGAACCTTGTGTTGAATTGGGAGAAATGTCACTTCATGGTTCAAAAGGGAATTGTACTTGGTCACATCATCTCACAAAATGGAATCGAGGTGGATAAAGCTAAAATCAATCTTATCTCTTACCTTCCACCACCCAAGAGCATACGAGATATCTGGTCCTTTTTGGGACGCGCCGGATTTTATAGACGGTTCATAAAGGACTTCAGTTCACTCTCTCGTCCTTTATGTAACCTACTTCAAAAGGAGAACCCATTCGAGTGGAATGAAGATTATCAAAATTCCTTTACCAAACTTAAAGGTATGTTGACATGTACTCCCATAATGCAACCACCTGATTGGAGCCTTCCTTTTGAAATTATGTGCGATGCGAGCGACTACGCTATTGGGGCTGTGCTAGGCCAAAAAAAGAGAAGAAGCCATGTGTCATCTACTATGCAAGTAGAACCTTAAACTCATCCCAAGCAAACTACACTACTATAGAAAAAGAACTTTTAGCAGTAGTTTTTGCCTTGGACAAGTTCAGGTCCTACTTGATTGGATCCAAGATCATCATATTCAGCGACCATGCCGCGCTTAAGTACCTTCTCTCTAAGAAGGATGCTAAGCCACATTTGTTAAGATGGATCCTCCTCCAAGAATTTGACATAGAAATACGTGATAAGAAAGGAGTAGAAAACGTAGTGGCTGACCATCTCTCTCGACTTGTTCTCACTGATTCCCCTAAGACGACCGCGATCAATGACATATTCCCTGATGAACAACTTTTTAAAGTCTCCCAATTGCCATGGTAAGCGGACATTGCTAACTATCTTGCTACAGGTACAACTCCAACACATTGAAAAAAGCAAGATATAGATAAGTTCTTCAACGAGGTGAGGAAATTCCTATGGGATGATCCTTACTTATTCAAGTATTGTCCTGATCAAATTATAAGGAGATGTGTGCCGGATGATGAGCAACATAGTATCATCTCCTTTTGTCATTCTCAGGCGTGTGGTGGCCACTTTTCGGCTAAGATGGCCACAACCAAAATTCTGCAATGTGGGTTTTATTGGCCCACCATGTTCAAGGACACCCATGAGTTTGGTAAAACATGTGAGCCTTGTTAGAGATTGGGAGGAATCTCCCGTAGAAATATGATGCGACTCAATCCCATCTTACCAATCGAAAATTTTGATTGTTGGGGCATCGATTTCATAGGTCCATTCCCATCTTCTTTTGGAAACCTATATATCCTGCTTGCCGTTGACTATGTGTCCAAATGGGTCGAGGCGATTCCATGCCGGAATAATGACCATAAAACAGTCATTCGTTTCTTAAAAGAGAATATTCTTTCCTGATTTGGAACACCTCGAGTCATCATAAGTGATGGAGGGTCTCACTTTTGTAATCACCCATTTGAAGCCTTAATGAAGAAATATGGCGTCAATCACAAAGTGAGCACTCCCTATCACCCACAAATAAGTGGTAAGCTGAGATATCCAATAGGGAGATTAAACATCTTTTGGAGAAAATAATGAACCCCGATCGCAAGGATTGGTCGCTTCGACTTACCGATGCATTCTGGGCTTACCGTACCGCTTTCAAGACCCCCATTGGAATGTCTCCCTGTAGACTTGTCTATGGGAAAGCTTGTCACTTGCCCGTGGAGTTGGAACATAGGGCTTATTGGGCGATAAAGAAGATGAATTTTGATTTTGACAAAGCAAGCTCGTTGCGCAAACTTCAATTGAATGAACTTGTGGAACTCCGGAACGAAGCATATAAAAATGCGAGAATTTACAAGGACAAGACGAAGGTATTCCATGATAAGAACACTCTTCGTAAGACATCCACGATTAATAAAAAAGTCCTTATGTATAATTCTTGCTTACACTTATTGCTGGGAAAATTGAGATCTCGATGGACCGGTCCCTACATTGTACAAACTGTCTACCCATATGGGACCGTTTAGTTGTTGAATCCAAGGAACGACAACATTTTTAAGGTGAATGGTTAGCGATTAAAGCCGTTCTTTGAGAAGTTTCCTTCAGAAGGTATGTCCTTACCTCTGACTGATCCTGTGTATCCGGATGTTTGATCTCCTAGTCTGATGGAGGTATAGAGTAGTTAGGATTAGGATTTTGTTGCTTTTGTTTACTTTTTCATAGGTTTGTTAGAAGGAGGCAGAATTCCACTTTTCATTCTCTCAGGCACTATCATTGCTCACTCCCCTTTATTTTCGAATTGCTCTCATGTTTTGCTCATTGCATATCTTTTACATTGAGGACAATGCAAGATTTGGTTGGGGGGTGTAAGATCAGTAGGATGAATCCAGTGTTTTGTAACATCTCAAGCAATTATGTAGGAACTTTGTCAATTTTTCAAAATTCAAAACTCCGTTGGAAAACTTTGTTTCTATGCATTTGGGATGGTGTGAGTATAAGAAAAGGGAAAAGTAAAGTGAGTGAAGTTGAATATCTTGAGCAATCTCTAAGATACTAGTTATATATGTGAATTCTCCTATTTTTATGATTGATAGAATTTCTAAACACTTTTACACCTAGTTCACATTACACGATTCTCACGCTTTGAAAGGATTATGTAGAATTGTGAATTGGTGAAGTTTGGATTTGAGGTGTTGAGAAACCAAGCCGGGGTACTTTGTCCATCCTTGTCCATGGGAAAATAACGAAAGATATGGATTTCTAAAAATCCTATCTAAGGAAAAAGAAAACAGAAAGGAAGGATGAAAATATGGGAATGATGGAGAATACGGTGGAAAATTTCGAAAAGGGCTACCTATTACCAACCGGGGGATGGTCTACCCATAACCAAAGCCGGAAATGGGATGTAGTGTGAAAGCCGTTGGAAGGACGGTAAGGCAAATTCCTGTCATAGGCTTATTGTTGATCTATATACCGTTAAATCCATACCTTAAGTAATTCACAAGGAAGGTAACCCCGAAAATCCATGAGATGAACATTCACCGTGTACACTAGGTTAAATTGTTTGGATTCTTCTATTTATTAATCAATCAGCGGGAATTTCATATAAGTACTTGTTATATTATGAGAAGGTTAAGGTCTCAACTTCTATCACTAAGTTTTTCTGATTCTTGCACTCGCATATCATTAAGTATATAGAAACATGGTTTCTGAAGGAGAGTTGGGTTTTGAAGAATGAAATTTGTTTCATGCATGTTTTGCTCGGGACTAGCAAAATGCTGGTTGGGGGGTGTGTTGAGCTCTTAAATGTGCATATTCTAACCCCATTTTATCACTAACAATGCTTGAAATATATGATTAAAGACCCAACTAATGCATGGTTTTTGTGGTTATAGGAATAAGAGAGTGCATTCATCAATTGAAGACTTAAAGACGTTATTTACAAGCATTGAAGATTACAAGACCAAGCGTTAAAGGATAGAAGAAAGAAAGCAGAAGAAGACAATGAAGACCGGTCGTCCGACCGGTCGTCCATAGCCCAGGACCAGTCGTCCGACCGGTCTGAACACTCAACAGAAGGGGCCCTGCGGTCAAAACGCACTGGACCTATCGGACCGGTCGTGCGACCGGTCGTCCGACCCATCGTTGAATTAAAATATGGGTATGAATTTGTGAAAAATTCTCTGGACTGTTTTTGTGTTTTTAAGACCGGTCGTGCGACCGGTCGTCCAGGAGCTCAGACCGGTCGTGCGACCGGTCGTCTACATAACAGAACGTGTTCTACAAGCTCCGATTTTCTTTGCACAGTCCTGTATTTCTTGCGCAATCCGGAACCTTGTGCACTATTCTATAAAAGGGGACCTATGACTTCTTCCTAAGGCATCCTAGAAGAGATTAAGCACGGTGGGAGACGGCGGAAGTCAGATTTGAAGTTCTACAACTCCTCCTAGTTTGTTCTTTTAGTTTTATATTTTGTTTAGTTATTTTCATGTTTCCTTGGATCATGAACGGCTAAACCTCTTAGCTAGGGCTAAGAGGTGAAGCTTGTAGTGAATTCAAGATGTTTCAATTTGTTTGATTTGGTTTCAAGTTGGATTATTAGTGAAGAACAATGGTTTGAAGTTTAAATAAAGTTCTAAGTAGTTTTTCTTAATCTTATGATGGCTCATGGATGTTTAGAAGAATTGCTTGAGTTCTTAATTGTTTTGAGCTAGTCTAGACCTGTATGATCCGAGGAATTGGATTCAATACGCTCTAGATCGATGATTTTCATGTGGGAGCTTCACACCAAAAGTCTATTTTTCTGGAAATTCTGGATTATGTGAGATTGTGTATGTGATTTGGATCAAGTTCAAATCATGATCTAATTATAATTAGTGTTAGAACTTAGAAAAAAAGAGAATAAGAACTTGCTCGTCAGCAGTCCTTCTTTTGTTTTTTTCCTGTGTTTCTTTTATTCTTGGGGAATTCTGAGTATAGAGACATTCATAGACAATCATAAGCAATCACAAAGTGTACACAAGAGGGAGATATCGCAAGGCGAATTTTATTCCAGAGATTCTGAGATCTTTTACATTCCAGGCTGTGATACTGGTCACGAGCCTTTAATTACATCAATGGTTGATCACCCTTGATTGGAAGGCAAAAGACTAATCCGCTGGGGATTATGGTCTTGAGTTCATGGTCGTTTAGACCTTTGTTTTCTTGTTATGGACTGAGCCACATTTGTTAGACACGCCGGATGTCTATGTCCCATTTTCTTTCGGACTGTCCGGGTTGAGAGACTGTCAGGATTCGAGTGGTGCAACTCGAGGCCCGCGCCTGTTACTGTGAACAGGTGACCACTGGAATACACGATCCTTGAATGTTGGTCGGCATAACCAATGCCCGCGCCCGTACTTTTATGACGGGTGACCTTAGGGGAGCACTCCGCAACGTTCCCGAATAAGGTTTTTAATCGAGTGGTGCAACTCTGGGCCCGCGCCTGTTACTGTGAACAGGTGACCGCTGGAATACACGAACATTGAAATGTTGGTCGGCATAACCTAAAGCCCGCGCCTGTTACTGTGAACAGGTGACCTTAGGAAAGCAATCCGCAACTGCCTCATCAGCTCAACCGACGGACCCGTTGTCGATGGGTAGGGCATCGACTGTCTTTTTCATAGTGGCAGTCCATAGCAAGATGTTTCAAGCTTAGTAAGAACTCTTTGTTTGTGGTTTCTCGTGGTAACCATAACCCCTTAGGTTTAGCCTCGGACCTTTATCGGAGATGAATAGAGCTTTGTACGGTAAAGTAAATGCGTTTCTTCTGGAGTCGGGCGACTCGTCTTCGAGAATATTCTTTCTTCTGAGTATTTTCAATGATCTATTTGGGATCAAATAGGCTTTATCGGGCCAAGATCTTTTGAGGATCCAAATTCAATAGGCTGGATCGGCTATTTTCGATGCCTGCAAGTGGCTAAGTATAGGGTCCGATGGACTCCTGTTCATGCCAATTTCTTATGAATAATGGGGATCGGTGCCCCATAAATGCTTAACTCGGCTGTTGGATAGCTGAGTACTTTAGCTTTGCCTCGGCGTCTTTGAGATCGCGGTTGATTTCATCTGGCATCAGCCAATTTTCAAGCCAACAGGGCACTTTCCAGGGCTGAAAATGACTAAGCAGTGGACCTGTTTGCGGTCTAATAAGGGGAATCGGTGAATATTATCGATGACCATCTTAGAATAGGGGTGGATTACGTCGACGAAGATCACGGTGCGATCGCGTTTCGATTTACTTAGCAGAAGTCGATTTTCGGGCCAACAGGGCACTTCCCAGGGCTGGAAATGACTAAGTAGTGGACCTGTCTGTGGTCTAATCAGGGTATTCGGTGAATATTATCGATGACCGTCTTGGAACAGGGATGGATTATGTCCACGAAGATTGCGGTGCGATCGCGTTCCGATTTGTTTAGCAGAAGTCAATTTCCGGGCCAACAGGGCACTTCCCAGGGCTGGAAATGACTAAGTAGCGGGCCTGCCGACCGTTCGATTAGGGTATTCGAGGGTCCTGAGATCGGATAACCTCGTCGCGGTGCATGATTATGGTGTATCATGTCATGTAGAAGAAAAGTTTTCCTCTCGGGCTCAGTCCAATTCCGCCCGATTCTTCTCGTTTTCGGCTCTTTCGGAAGGATTTTTGGAGCTGCCAAATTGGCTAAGTGTTGGTCATTTTGGACCAAAACACTGATTTAGGCCATTTATCATTGACCGTTGGAGAATCTGATCCGATGGATGGATAGAACTCATCGAGACGCATCTAGGAGAGGTGGTTTCATCAAAATTCGATCTCGGACGAAGGCGGGCCGCGCGACGGAAGGTCCACCCCTCCCATCAACGTCCAGGCGCATGGGGGGGGGGGGGGGGGGGGGGGGGGGGTGTACAGGCGCATGTGGCCATTTTGCAGGCGCATGTGGTGCTGTACATGCTTTCAAGCGCATGTGGTTGGGGAGCAGGCGCATGTCTTATCTCTCGGGCGCATGTGGAGGTGTTTTTCATGAAAAATGGGAGTCCGGAAGCAATCTCGGCGCATGTGGTGGTGCACATGCGCCTGGGGCTCCAGCTTGGGCTCATGTCCCTTGTGGACTTAGCGGATTTTCATGTTTTTCCGGTGGGAAAAGCCGGCGCATGGGTGGAATAAGCCGGCGCATGTGGGGGATAAGTCGGCGCATGTGCCCAGCACTTAGAAATTTTCAGGATTTTTTCCTGAACTTGGGATTCCGGCAAGGAAATCCCTTTCCGGCGAGGGAATCCACTCCGGCCAAGGCATCCGGCGAGGGGAAAGAAAGCAAGCGCATGTGGTGCTTACATCACGCTGAGGTCGGCAGGGGATGATCTCGTGCTGATGAAATGAAGTGACATTGCTATTTATAGGGGGTAATCGGATTAGGGTCCGGTCCGGCGGGTATTTCCCGGCGCATGTGCCAGAAGCAAAGCCAAGCGCATGTGAGAAAAATGCACCAGGCGCATGTGGAGGATCCGGGTGCATGTCCTTTACCGGTGCATTTTCCGGCGCTTTTCGAAAAAGTGTTTCATTCACTCCATTTCACTAATAGGGTGCAAGCGCATGTGGTTGGAGGCCAGGCGCATGTCCTTTGTCGGCGCTTTCCCACTACTTAGCTAGATTTTCAGGATTCCAGCACTTAGAAAATTTCAGGATTTCAGCTCCGACGGGGGACCTCCAAAGGACAGCTACCTTTTATAGACATGCACTCACTGTCGCCAAGCCACTTCTAGGCTATGATTGACCTCCTGAATGAACGGGATGGGGTGTGGAAGTCCAGATGTTGCCAATTTTGGTACTTCCTTCCTAATTTGGAGCCTCCGGGTCGGCTTGTCGTATAGAACGTTGTTCCGGGGGGCGCGCGCATCAAAATATGCATCGTAATGACTTCAAACTTGCTATTTAAGGGTTTTGGGGTGCTCTGGATCATTTGGCGGTGAAGCGCATGTCCAGTTCCAGTCTGAAATGGTAGCTGTAGGCTTACAGACCTTTTTGGTCAGTTCCGAGCAGGGATGGAATGCATTTCGAGGTGCGCGGGTAAAAATATGCACCGGATGACTTCAAAACGTACAGGTTAGGGGTTTTAGGACATTTTGGATCATTTGACGGTGAAGCGCATATCCAGTTTCTCTCTGAAGTGGTAGCTGTAGGCTTACGGACCCTTTTGGTCAGCTCCGGGCAGGGACGAAACGCATTTCGAGGTGCGCGGGTAAAAATATGCATCGGATGACTTCAAAACTTATAGGTTAAGGGTTTTAGGATATTTTGGATTATTTGGCGGTGAAGTGCATGTCCATTTTCGCTCCGAAATGCTGTTTACGAATTTTGATCGCTACCAAGCGATCAGGGTTGTGCTGGCGTTTGCAGGGCTTTCCCGACCTCAAAACTGATCCAAATTATTTTCAATAGACCACGGGATGTTGTTTTACAATGGGTGCAAATTTGAGCCCCAAAAAGTGCCCCCCCGGTGTGCTGCGCTGGATGCTTACGTCATGCTAGTGCAGTGCACCGGTCCCTTAGGCTCAAGTATAAATAGTTGACTCACTAAGTCATTCCAAAATTTTTTGAGTAAAAAAACCCAATTTTCCCAAGGTGAGAGAGCTCACCCTTAGGGTACAGGCGCATGTGGTCCCCTTGTGGGCGCATGTGGCCTACCATCCATTTTCCGACGGAGGACTTAACTTCAGGCACATGTGAGATGCCATATGGGAATGGGCGCATGTCCCAGGTGCATATGGTTCTGGGCATGCGCCCAGGGCACTGCCAAGGACTTTTATTTTTCTGAAAACTTGAACATAGGCGCATGTGAGATGCCACATGCGCTTGGAGATTTGGATTTCAAACTTACTCTCTTTCTTCTTCTGAGCCGGGAGCATGTTAGACTGCACATGCGCCTGAGGCCTTGTGTGATGAACTTGCACTCACACATTTTGTGGACTGGGGCATGTGAGGGGCCACATGCACCTGGGGCTCTACCTTGGGCGCATGTGAGCCCAATTCTTAGTGAAATTCTGTATGTTTTGGCCCTGCTTTGCACTCGGTGAAGAAATGGCATTTTCGGCTCCGTTTCTCAGTCAAATTCAGTGCTGTCTGAGACTAGATCACTTAAAATTCAAGCACGTTTGGAGCTTAGTGCCTTGGGCCTGCAGTTGGCTGCTTACTTTGGCCTATCGCAGCTCATGACTGTCTATTTTAGACACGTTCAGGGTATGTCTGCCAGAGAGCGCTTATAGCGTCCCGATTGCTTGTAAAGTTGCTGTGCGAGAACAGTTGCGTATGTATGATGCTGAAACTGTTTCCTGACTCTGTCCAGTACCTACTTATAAGCACCTGGACTTGTCAAGGCTGCTTTTTAGACTAAATGCACGGATGTATTGTGGGTTCAATCTGTGATTTTATGTGTGCATCAATCACATGTATGCGTGCATGTATGATAGCAGTTGCTTTGTTGTGAAATGCGTATGATGATTGATATGCTATGCTCTTGATTTTATTGCTTTCATGCTCTTCATACTATGCTTGTGTTTTGTGATATGATTTCGTTAGGCTATTTGCCCATGTGTATTGAGTCGTTTTCTAATGTTGCTCTGTTTACGCGTTGCAGTGAATTGCAGTAGCGACAATGGGATCTTCTGGTGAAACCTCTGGGTCGCATGCTTCTGGTCCGATGCCGATGAAGCGCGGTCGGAAAAGAACAACTAAAGGTCCTTCTAACCCTCCTCCTCCAAGACGTAACTCTCGCTTCTTTCCTACGGTCGAACCCAAGAAAAAGGATTTCTAGGAGCGTATTGGGCAGCTTCCTCATGAAGTGCTGGTGCGCATCTTCGTCAACAAGACAGCGCCTGAACCTCCAAAGCGGGGAACAGAATAAGAGTGGGTCTACTGGTAGGCCCAACTTGCTGGTGTGGCAAGTGCCATCGAGGCAGGTCCTCAAGATATACCTGTACAAAATGTAGAAGAAAACCTGACAGGTCAGAAAGGCAAGAAGAAAGGAGGATGAGGAAAATAACCGATCAAGGCACTCAGTCAAGCAGAGCGATTGACACAACTCCTAGACTTGAAATATGAATGGATGAAGATTGGATGGGAGAGCAATAAGATCACTGCTGAGCGTGGCATCTGCATCACGAACCCCTACGATGGCGAAGTCATCTTGCACCAGAAGTCTCTTATGAGGTGTAAACCTTTTTCGAGCATCGAGCCATCTGATGTTCGTAGACCTAGCCAATTCTATGGAGTGGAGAGATGGTCTTCAGTTCCTGAGAGATTACTCACCGCCACCCTGGGAAGCAACGGGAAGCAACAGAAGGTTGCTGAGATTAAGGAGATAACTTTCCTCATGCCTACATGTGATCCGCATGCACCTTATCCGACTCATTTCTTTGAGACGGTGCGTTAAAAATTCCTTCCTATGAGCACGTCCGAAATGTGGGAAACTTCGAGCTTCCGTACCTGAGGGCATCTGAATCGTCGTGACAGCTACATCCCCTGGGCGAAGGAGATTCTGATCCGGCACGAGGTTGTGCTGAGGGAGGTCGAGCTCTATTATGCCATCGAGGCGACTGCCGGCTTCTTTCCGCGAGATCCGACGATTCTCAGGGGCTTCTTAAATTACTGGAGTTCCGTTACCAACTCTTTCCATCTTCCTCAAGGAGAGATGAGCATAACCCTCTGGGATCTTAAGATGATGGCGGGCCTGCCCATACGCAGCGGGTATTATCACGAACATATCCCCTCTGATGAAGAATTGTCTGGCTTCAGGCACGAAGGTGATCGGAAGGCCTATCATTCCAAGGCATGTTTGGGGTTGTTCAATGAATTGCAACAATTTGATTGCATTACTGTAAGACCCGTACCCTGAAGTGCCCTCCGTACGTTTAGTTTCTGGTACCGGTACGTCCCGGACGGACCAGATTAGCGAGCCTTGATCGCGACCCTGATTTAGTACCGCAACGACCCAAGACCTATACCCCGGCGACCGCGTAGGCGCGGCCATTCCAACACCGCGTGGCACGCCTCATTGCAATACTCGGTGTGAAAGATGCGTACTTTTGTGCAATCCGAGGTGGGCCGCACAACGCGTGTGTGGCGTGGGTCCCACTTGTACAAATCCCAATGTTATAGGCAAAATAATGGAGATCAACTCAGCTATTAAGATTTTACGTGGACACCCATTCGACTCTCGAGATCATATGCTCGAGAGTCGCAGATTGGGTAAGTGCGGGACGCCCATCCGACTCTCGAGATCATCTGAGTGAGAGTCGCAGATCAAGTAAATACGGAGTGCCCATCCGACTTTCGAGATCGTATACTCGGGAGTCGTAGATTGGATAAGTACGGGACACCCATTTCGACTCTCGAGATCATATGCTCGAGAGTCGCAGATTGGGTAAGTGTGGGACGCCCATTCAACTCTCGAGATAAGCTGAGCGAGAGTCGCAGGATGGACAAATATGGAGCATCTATTCGCAAGGCCTCGAGCTCCCATAGCCGATAGTCAGATAAAGCAAAGCAGAGGTTCCCTTCTCGATCTGCGAGCAGACCTTCTCACAAGTCAGTGAAAAGGGTTACATCCGAATGAGCGAGCACTAGGACTCGCGACCATATTCCAACATACGAACAACTTTTTCTATGGCGACACCCCTTAGCCTTCAGTACCAGCACCCAATTCCCGTCGAGCAGCTTGTCCAATCCCTCTGCGACACCAAGCAGGGCTACACCTAGTTCGGTGGTTTCCGCGCCGTCGGCGTCTCCTTCCTTTTCGCCGGCTATGACTCCAACTACGGTCTCCAACTCTACATGAGCAATCAGCGCTACTACTACGCCTACCAGCAGCCCGGATAGGTCGATTTTGGGATTATCTTCTCTGGTGGTTCCGAATCTCAAGGGATTGCCATCAAGGAACGTGATTGCCGAAATAAGTCATTGGGTTAGATCTCGCCTTTAAGGATAAGGATCTTATCCCAGGAAATCAGCGGGATCTCAGTATCGCACACGAAATCAGCGGGATTTCGATATCTTACGTAACAGATTGGATCGCTTCAGATCTATATAAAGGGATGACTCCATTAAGAGAAAGGTACACACAATATTCAATCTCTGTCCCGTTTTGCCTGACTATTCTTCTTGCTTTACCTGACTTAAGCGTCGGAGGGTTAACGGCTGGATCCCAGCCACCCTTAGTCGCTGTCTGTTTTCTTTCAGGATCGGCGGAGGAAGCATTATTGGAGAGAAGGTGAACGTCTGGAGGATCCAGTTACAAAATCTGACGTTAACAGTTTGGCGCCGTCTGTGGGAACGACTTGATCGTCGAAATCAATCGTTCTAACCACCGATAAAAATCCTTCGGTGATGCCTCCTAAAAAGGCTGTTCATCCTTCGACTTCAAGGCAGGCACCACCTCCGCCCGATGAGACGGAATTCGTACCTACCCTTCCACCTGCTTCGACGAACATCCCTTAAGGAGCCCCAAATATGCCATCAGCAAACCCATTATTGGAAGCTTCTAGAAATCAAGACGATGTCCTGTGTTTCCTCAGAAATACTCTTCTAACTCTAAATGCCGGAGTTCAGGCCCTGTCGAATCGGCTTGATCATTATTTTCCCGAACCATAAAGACAACCTTCCGAGGGGTTACCACCGCAGCCCATACTAGTGGCATCCAGGCATTCTATGGACGAACCACAGGTCCCACCACTTGGCAGCCATCTCCCTGTGCCGTCTCCACATTTTATACATTCTAGTTCCGTCTCGACAACCTCAACCTCAGGGCTCCACCGCCGAAACTTCAGGCTATACCTTACCATGGGAAGGAGATCTCAAAAGAATCCATGATCGTTTTGATGTCATGGAACAGCGATACCAGGCAAATCGGCCATCTACCATCATGGCGGCGATACATCAATCCGAGTCTCCCTTTACTAGCGAGGTTATGGAGGCACCGTTACCTAAAAAGTATCGAATGCCTGTTATCACCCCGTATACGGGTACCGGTGATCCTCTTGAATACCTAGAAACATACAGGTCTCTCATGGAGTTGGAGGGACATGGCTCAGAAATCATGTGTAGGGCTTTCTCCCTAACATTGAAGGAAGCAGCTCGTACGTGGTTCCGGGGATTAAAGCCTTGTTCCATCAGTTCCTTTTCCCAGTTATCGGAATTATTCCTTTCTCAATTCATGGGAAGCATTCGCACTAAGAAGCCAGCCTCCCATCTGATGGATCTGAAACAACAGCATGGGGAGACAATAAAGGAGTTCACAGTACGGTTTACTGCCGAAGCCGTTCAAACTGAGGGTTATACTGAAGAAAAAGGTCTTACAGCCCTCATAGCCGGAATAACGAGCGAGAAATTCAGGTTTGCTTTAGATAAGAGCCCTCCAAAAATTATGGCAGAGTTCCAAGCCAAAGCTCAGAAGTATATCAATGCAGAAGAAGTTGCATTGACACGCCATGGAGTACAAGGTAAGAAACGCAAGCCAGAAGGAGCCTCTTCTACAGATAAAAAATATCGTCGTGATCAACGCGAACGTTCTCCCAAGAAGCCTTATTCTGGTAAATATCATAACTACACTCCTCTTAATCGGTCTCATGAAAAGGTTCTAATGGAGATTAAACACAAGCCATATGTGAAGTGGCCTACAAAGATCAAATCCGATCCCGAGAAGAGAGACGAGCAAGTTCTGTTATTTCCACAAAGATCATGGGCATAGAACCCAGGACTGCATCTCTCTACGAGACCATATCGAAGCCCTTATTCGAAAAGGCCATCTCCAGGATTATGTTGCTCGTAAAAATCGATCACCAGAAAGGGCGAACACCTCGTCTCGCCAAAAGGAACAACCTCATCATCAAACTGACCAAGAGGACACTGAGCCTACGAGAGAAATCCGCACCATCATCGGAGGACCAGCTTGCGGGGGCGATTCTCAAGCTTCAAGAAAAGCATACTCTCGAAAGGTGTCCAAAGAACCCCAGCAAATCTACTGGCTGGAACAGACGTCTAGCTCGTCAAAAACCAGCCATCCTCCAATTTCCTTCACTCTTGAAGATGCAAAGGGAATTCACTTCCCTCACGAAGACTCCATTGTAGTCACATTGAAGGTATCAAATTATCTGACACATCGAATTATGGTGGATACAGGTAGCTCAGCCGATATTCTATACTTGGAGGCTTTCAACAAAATGACACTTGCCAGAAGCCTTCTCAAGCCAGTATCGACCCCCCTCGTCGGCTTCAGAGGTGAGGTAGTAACGCCTGAAGGAAGCATCGATCTCCCAGTTACTTTTGGAGAAAGTCCAGCGAAGACCACCGTCTTCGTAAATTTCCTCGTGGTAGACCGAAAATCAGCGTATAACACCATTTTGGGGCGGCCGTCTCTTATTAAGGTTGGGGCAGCCTTGCACCCTTCATATCTGTGTGTCAAATTTCCTACCCCAAATGGTATCGGGGTGGTGCGAGGAAGTCAACAGGCGGCACGGTCTTGCTATCAGATAGCCCTACAGGATCGGAAGAAGGCTCAAGCAACACCCGTTATGGAGATAGCACAAGGTTCACCCAACTTTCCCACCAACACCTCGTTGGATCCGAGAGAATGCTCTTAAATCAGGAACTCCTGGGGAAGAAACAGTGGCAATTCACTTAACCAAAGGTGACCCATCCAGGGTCGTATACATTGGATCCTCTTTAACCAATGTCCATCATGAAGATCTGGTCCGTTTCCTCACCGAATACCAGGACGTGTTCGCTTGGTCTCATAAAGATATGCCAGGCATCGACCCCAATGTCATTGTACATCGTCTCAATATCGACCCGAAACATAAGCCCGTACACCATCGTCGACGTGCCTTCACTGCAGAAAGACAAATGGCGATCAAAGCTGAAGTCGAGAAGATACTCATGGTCAATTTCATAAAAGAAGTAGACTACCCAGAGTGGGTCGCGAACGTGGTCCTCGCCCAGAAAGCTAATGGCAAATGAAGAATGTGCGTCGACTATTCAGATTTAAACAAAGCATGCCCCAAAGATAGCTTCCCGACCCCGCGGATTGACCAGTTGGTCGATTCAACAGCTGGACACGCTCTGCTCAGTTTTATGGATGCTTATTCTGGTTACAACCAGATCATGATGCATCCACCTGATAGCCAGCATACCGCCTTCATCACAGATCGGGGATTATATTGCTACCAGGTAATGCCGTTCGGTCTTAAAAATGCAGGGGCCACTTATCAACGTCTCGTCAACAAAATATTCGCTGCTCAAATTGGTAGGAATATGGAAGTTTATGTTGATGACATGCTCGTGAAAAGCACTGTAGAAGATGATCATATTTCTGATCTTCGAGAAGCCTTCGATCTAATGAGGAGGTTTCAAATGAAATTGAACCCAGAAAAATGTGCGTTCGGTGTGTCTGCAGGGAAATTTCTCGGGTTCATGGTTGGCCAACGCGGAATTGAGGAAAATCCTGAAAAGATAAAAGCATTGATAGAGATGAAATCCCCCACCACTCTGAAGGACGTCCAGCGTCTGGTTGGTCGCATTGCATCGTTGAACAGGTTCATCTCGCGAGCATATGACAAGTGTTTACCATTCTTCAAACTCCTTCGTGCAACGACCAAGTCTGATTGGAAATGGACGCTACAATGTGAGGAAGCCTTTCAACAATTGAAGCTATACATGAGCACACCCCCCATTTTATCTAAACCTGTAGCACATGAGCAACTCATTCTTTATCTCTCTGTGTCCACTACGGCCGTTAGCGCCGCTTTAATAAGAGAAGATTCCGGGGTGCAAAGGCCCGTTTATTATATCAGTCGAGCAATGGTTGATGCAGAAACTAGGTATTCTGATATGGAGAAGCTGGCCCTAGCCTTAGTCACGGCAGCTCGAAAACTGCGACCATACTTTCAAGCCCACGCTATTCTAGTACCAACGAATCATCCACTGCGGTAAGTCCTTCAAAAACCTGAGGCTTCCGGACGCTTAACTAAATGAGCAGTCGAGATCAGTGAGCACGATATCTCATTCTGCCCTAGGACCGCAGTCAAGGGCCAGGCCGTGGCTGACTTCATCGCCGAATTCACATACTCTCCTGATGATAATACCATGACCAGCGACCAGCCTCCTTGGTCACTCTTCGTGGACGGGTCGTCGCGGGCCAACGGCAGTGGAGCGGGCCTGATTTTAGTGGCTCCCGACGAGTCGCATTTCCAATATGCTCTGCGTTTCGATTCTCGTATCTCGAATAATGAAGCAGAATATGAAGCCCTGATCGTCGGCCTCGAATTGGCCATTGTCCTTGCAATTCAGAATCTGTCAATTCATAGCAATTCCCAGCTCATTGTCAACCAAGTCCTTGGTGAATTCGAGGCCAAAGAAGAAAGGATGGCCTTATACAAGTCTCGTGTCCTCATCCTGCTCACAAAACTGAAGACTTATGAAATAATTCATATTCCTCGCGAGAAGAACCAACTTGTCGATTCCCTGGCAAAGCTCGCCTCTGCACCAGAATCTGAGTTATTACATTCGGTCCCCATCGAGCATCGTTAGAACCTAAGTATTGACCAAGCAACTCTCGAGCAAGTAATATCGGTACAATCATCTCCATGCTGGATGGATCCCATCATCCTGTATCTCAGAGACGGATACCTACCAGAGGACAAGAAAGCTGCAAGACAAATTCGCCTTCGGGCTGCCAGGTATACCTTGCAAGACGAAATTTTGTTGCGCAAGAGCTTTTCCTTGCCTTATTTAAGGTGTCTTCATCCAGAAGAAACCCTTCGTGTTCTAGATGAAGTACACCAGGGGGCATGTGGTAATCACCCCAGGGGGCGATCCCTAGCATATAAGGCGATGCGGCAAGGATATTATTGGCCCACTATGAAAGCAGATGCGATTGAACTTTCTAAAAAATGTGACAAGTGCCAACGTTATTCACCTATACCTCATGTACCATCCAAACGGATGACTCCAGTTGATAGCCCTTGGCCTTTCGCTCAGTGGGGGGTCGATATCATTGGACCCTTGCCCATGGGAAAGGGACAATAAGTTCGCAATTGTGGCAGTTGATTACCTCACCAAATGGGCCGAGGCAGAACCATTAGCCAAGATTACTGAGAAACAAACTACCAAGTTCATATGGAGAAATATCATATGCCATTTCGGACTCCCTCACACTATAATTACCGACAACGGAACGCAGTTCGACAACGCGGCCTTTGATGAATTTTGTGACAAATGGAAGATATGTAATCTCCACACTTCTCCATATCATCCTCAGGCGAATGGGCAGGTCGAGGCAGTAAATAAGATCATCAAGCACCATTTAAAAACCAAGCTAGGTGAATGTAAAGGTGTGTGGCCAGAACTTCTGCCAGAAGTATTATGGGCATATAGAACCACGACTTGTACATCAACAGGTGAAACCCCTTTTTTCTTAGCATTTGGTGTCGACGCAGTGGTACCAGTGGAAATTCAAGTGCCCTCATATCGGATCGAGCAGTATGACCCCGCGAGTAATCAGGAAAACCTCCGACTTCATCTCGATCTCTTGGAAGAACGAAGAAATGCCTCCCAAGTACGAGTGGCAGCATATCAACAACGTATTGCTCGTTATCGAAATGCTAAGATCCGACCTAGATCCTTCCAGCCTGGAGATTTGGTCCTGAGGCAGCGACTCGGAGTTCTCGCTCGTTCGCTGGATCCAAATTGGGAAGGCCCGTATCGGGTTATCAGGATTGTGCGACCCGGTACTTACTACCTTGAAGACATGCAGGGAAAGCCCGTACGTCGCCCTTGGCATGTGGAACACTTGCTATGATACTATCCCTAGATTCGATGTAGTTCATAACAACATTTTATGAATAAAGTGGAAGATATCTTTTGGTCGCTACTCCATTTACTTGGACCTGAATAGCCCTGAAGAGGATGCATACAATCCCTTGGCCAATTGCCTACCTTTGGTAGGGTTGAATTCACCTAGGATGGTCGCATTTTCATTTTATGGATGACCATCCTTCTACCCTTGGTAGACTGTCTCAATCGATAGATCAGTCTATCTCCACGAGGGTATGGTCATCACGACCCCCCGGATTGAGCACAATTCATTTCTCAATTGATAGATCAATCTATCTCCACGAGGGAATGGTCACTACGACCCCCTGGGTTGAGTATAACTCATTGAAATAGGAAGGCATTCAGTGCACAAAGGAAAATAAAGTAAACAAGAACAACACTTCCAAAAATATATTTTCATTCATGTCAAATGATTACAAATATATATGCTCGCAAATACAAGAGAGGGGAAAACAAAAAGGAAAATCAATCTCTCGGAGGAGGAGCCGTGCTCTCGACTTCAGGGCCCATTTCTGGAGCCCCTCTAGTCTGCGTGGCTTCGGTCACCTCGTTCTCAGCAGCAGCTTGCTCCTCTGCAGCGATGATGGTCGAGACTCACCCAAATTCCCCCATGTCGAAGGATGGGTTCATTCGTTGCACAACTCTTAGCGCAAAGTCGCGACCAGCATCATATGACTCATATCTTTCATCATCATATAGCTGCGAAGTCTGGAACTCGAAAATTGCCTGAGGACCTTCCTCCGAGAGCATTTTTACAAGGGCGACTTTCTCCTCGTCCCAGTGGATCGAGTCGTCCTTGAGCTTTGCAAGAGCGGAGCGCTCCTTCTCCAAGCTATCGTTGGCTTCTTTGAGCTGCGACCTGGCCTCCGCAAGCCACTCCTCCAACGAGATCTTGTCTTGGCGGAAGATCTCCTTCTCTCTCTCTGCCTTCTCCTTCAAATCGGCGAGCTTCGTGAACTTCGAGTCCAAAGCTTGATACCTCTCGGTCAAAACTTGGACTTTCTTTATGAGGATCTTGATCTCCTCATCTCTCTTAGAGATCACTGCCTCACGGGACTTGAGGAGTTGATCCCTTCCTTGAACTGCCTTCTCCAAGGCAGTTCTCTTCCCCTCAGCTTCATCTATCACGCGACGGGCGGCAACGATATCACGCCTCGTTCGCAGGATAAGATCTAAGCCCTGCAAAAATAACGGAGAATGTGAGAAAGTATTCTGGAACGTAACAACAGATTAAAGCAGGGCCTTGGCAAGGTCTTACTTGAACCATCCTCACCCCCGCTTCGAGGAAAAGGTTCTCAGGGCTTGGCTCGGGAAGAGAGCCGAAGGTTTGGGGGGGACGTTCTCAAACAAGAATTTACATATTGGATGGAGGTGGCGGGGGATAGAATATGTCCCACTCCTAGACGGTTGGGTAACGACCAACTCAGCCGGCTTGCGAGGTGGGGGCATCGACTCGCGAGCAGGTCCCTGCTCGGCAGCAGGGATCAGTTCGCGAGCAGGAGCTGGCTCTCAAGGCTCTATTTGCTCTCGAGCCTCTTCAGCTGGGGGGCAGCAGGATCCCGCCCCATCCGGGGAATTGTCAGCAATGTTAATCACTGGCGGTCCAGGTGCGACCACTAGTGAGGGAATATTGGCCCTGCCGGAGCCCCCGCCGTGCTCGCGAGAGGGGCAGGTTGATCGCTACCCTTACGGACGGGTGGTTGAGATGGTTCGGCGGGTGTTCTCTTCTGCCTTTTGGAGTTCGTGCCCTACAGTCGGGGCAGCAGACCCCTCTTCTCCCCGGCCTTCGTTATCTCGGCTTCTCTTCTGGATATTAGGCCCGCTGCTGCAAGTCGCGAGGGAGACAGGCAAGCCTCGATGTGCCTATCACCAACAGGCACCTTGTACACCTTGACTATCTTCTCGTTGATCCCTCCCTTCAAACTTGGTTTTCTCAAGGCCGGGATACCTGCGAGCACAAACAAGGGTCAAAGAATGAAGTAAAACCCTAAAAACTTAAACTGGAGAAAACTGCACAATGTGGGATTGTGCCTACCTTCACAGAAAAAGCGGTTTACTCCTGGGCCCCTGGAAGAAGCAAACTCCCAGTTCCCGGATGCATAAAACCAGCGCTTTCTCCAGCCGGGATAGTTCGAGGAGGGTTTCCCCAACACGAAGTTATCCCGGTGCCAGTAGCACAGGTAATACCAGCCTTCGCTGGAAGGTGCTTTCTTCAGACGGAACATACGGAGGAACTCCTCCGCCGTAAGCTCCCCATTGCCGGCCTGAGCCCAGAGGGCAAAGGAGCCCAGAACTACCCTCCATCCATTCACGATGAGTTACCCGGGGGCAATCTTGTAACACCGGAGAACATCGCGTATGAAGGGATGGAGTGGGAGGCGTACCCCCAGGATGAGCTGGTACTCATAAAAAGCTACGCATCCTTGGGGGGGGGGGGGGGGGGGGGGAGTCTGGTGTCTCTCCATCTCGGGGCAATCGGAGAACGACTGAGTCGGGGATCAGGTATCTCTCCCGTAACTCAGCCAGCTGGTCCTCCGATAAAATGGAAGGATATCCGGCTGCTGTATATCTCCCTGCTGGAACCCTCGCACTGCTAGAAGCAGAGGATTCTGGGGTGGCATCGCCTAGAGGAACGCTGGTCTCGTCAGAGTTCCCACCCATGAAGAGGTTTTAAGAAGATTAAGAAAAAGAAAAGAACAAGGCCTATACCCAGGAAAGAAAGAAAGGAAGAGAAGGAGCACCGGAGGAAGGAGACTAAAAAAAGACTGCAAAAAAAAATTCCTTTCGAAGAGCTTCTGTAGAAAACCAGAGAAATGGCGAACTCCGTATATTTATAGGCAATCATTCCGCCGCATCTGATGGTACGTGGCAGCCCCTCCTTCAGCGCAGCACTCGAGCAGGCACGCCCATTAACTCCCCTGACACGTGGCAAGTGCCCCTTCTTTTTTTGTCTGCCGAAAGGCTGCGGAAAGCTGGCGCTCATTAATTCCAGCCCATCATGTGAGGTTCCCTTCTCGATGAAGGCAGCGGGCGGTTATGTGTGATAGTGAGCTAAGTCCTTCCCTTACGAATTCTTGGCGGCAAGGACTTGGGGGGCATCTGTTATAGGCAAAATAATGGAGATCAACTCAGCTATTAAGATTTTACGTGGACACCCATTCGACTCTCGAGATGATATGCTCGAGAGTCGCAGATTGGGTAAGTGCGGGACGCCCATCCGACTCTCGAGATCATCTGAGCGAGAGTTGCAGATCGAGTAAATACGGAGTGCCCATCCGACTCTCGAGATCGTATACTCGGGAGTCGTAGATTGGATAAGTGCGGGACACCCATTTCGACTCTCGAGATCATATGCTCGAGAGTCGCAGATTGGGTAAGTGCGGGACGCCCATTCAACTCTCGAGATAAGCTGAGCGAGAGTCGCAGGATGGACAAATACGGAGCATCTATTCGCAAGGCCTCGAGCTCCCATAGCCGATAGTCAGATAAAGCAAAGCAGAGGTTCCCTTCTCGATCTACGAGCAGACCTTCTCACAAGTCAGTGAAAAGGGTTACATCCGAATGAGCGAGCACTAGGACTCGCGACCATATTCCAACATACGAACAGCTTTTTCTGTGGCGACACCCCTTAGCCTTCAGTACCAGCACCCAATTCCCGTCGAGCAGCTTGTCCAATCCCTCTGCGACACCAAGCAGGGCTACACCTAGTTCGGTGGTTTCCGCGCCGTCGGCGTCTCCTTCCTTTTCGCCGGCTATGACTCCAACTACGGTCTCCAGCTCTACATGAGCAATCAGCGCTACTACTACGCCTACCAGCAGCCCGGATAGGTCGATTTTGGGATTATCTTCTCTGGTGGTTCCGAATCTCAAGGGATTGCCATCAAGGAACGTGATTGCCGAAATAAGTCATTGGGTTAGATCTCGCCTTTAAGGATAAGGATCTTATCCCAGGAAATCAGCGGGATCTCAGTATCGCACACGAAATCAGCGGGATTTCGATATCTTACGTAACAGATTGGATCGCTTCAGATCTATATAAAGGGATGACTCTATTAAGAGAAAGGTACACACAATATTCAATCTCTGTCCTGTTTTGCCTGGCTATTCTTCTTGCTTTACCTGACTTAAGCATCGGAGGGTTAACGGCTGGATCCCAGCCACCCTTAGTCGCTGTCTGTTTTCTTTCAGGATCGGCGGAGGAAGCATTATTGGAGAGAAGGTGAACGTCTGGAGCATCCAGTTACAAAATCTGACGTTAACACCCAACAACTTGTCAAATCAATCACCATCACCCTCACCCATACCCCTATCATTACCCTAGCCTACACACACCATACCTATCCCATTCCTCTCTCACCAAAGTCAACTCCAACCCATTCCTCCCATGTCCTCTCCCATCATCATCATCATTACATCATGCACCCCCCCTCTTCCCATACAAGAGCCATACGTAGGGGGGGTGGCCTTCTCCTATTCCATATTTGCAAGGAGAGAGAAAGAGATTTGAGAGAGAAGAGAAAGAAGAGAGAGAAGTAGAGAGATTTAGAGGGAGATCAAGAGAGAGAAAGAGAGAGTTAGAGAGATTAAAGGAGGAGATCAAGCTTGGAGGACCCCGATCATCATCCGGACCGTCCGATCGGCATCCAACCGTCCAACCACCATTGTGAGTGCAAACTTTCCCCCCTTTTTCTCGTTTACTTTTCATTTTCTTCCCTTGGGCCCACCTTGTGATGGGCAATGAGATGGATGGGCTGGATCGTCCATGAATGGGCCCCACGTACTTGTAATAATAATAATAATAATAATAATGTAAAAAAAAGGAAAAAAAAAGAAGAGTGAAGGAGATGGCCGCTGGACAGCCAGCGTCCAGAGGACGCTGCTGCCCAGCAGCGTTGGGGCGAAGCTACTTTGGGCGTTGACCGTGGGTCCCCACTCGTGGGACCCACCTTGCTGCATGTATTTGATCCACGCCGTCCGTCTGTTTCTCCAGCCCATTTTAAGGCTGGGTACCAAAAATGGAGTAAATCCAGGTCTCAGGTGGACCACACCATCGAAAATAGTGGAGGATACGATGTCCACTGTTGAAACTTCCATGGCCCATCGTGATGTTTGCAGACGGAATCACCTGCCCAATATTGGGCTTATTTGGTCCCTAATGAGCTGGGAAACCTGTTGAATGGATTGGATCTTCCCTACGTGGGCCCCACCTGAAATAAGCTAAGAGAAAAAAAAAAAGAAAAAGAAAAAAAAAATAACGTCCAGCGTCAGGACGGCTGGAATGGGGTCCCCACTCGTGGGACCCACCTTGATGTTTTTGTTGTATCCACACCGTTTATCGGTTTTCCCCGATCATTTTATGGCCGGGGCCGAAGGATGAAGCCGATCCAAATTTTTAACAGACCGCACCACATGAAACAGTGGAAATAATGATGTCTACTGCTATAAAATATTTGGCCCACCTTAATGTTTCTAGACAGGATCACATACCTAATATTGAGCTCATTGGGCCCACCATGAGATGGCCCAGCTGATAGACGAAGTGGATCACCCTTATGTGGGCCCCACTCGATCAAAACCATTGAAAAACAAAAAAAAGAAAGAGAGAAAGGAAAGGAGGGGCGTCTGGGCGCTGGGCGTACCAGCGTCCACGGACTGGCTCGTGCTGCCAGCTGAGGCCCATTCGTGGGTCCCACCATGATGCATGTGCTGTATCCACACCGTCCATCCATTTGGGGAGATCATTTTAGGGCATGATCCCAAGAATGGGTCAGATCCAAGTTTCAAGGGGGCCCCACCACAGAAAACAGTAGGGACAGTGACCCTACGTTGAAACCTTCCTACGGCCTACCATGATGTTTATTTGAGATCCAACCTGGTCATAGCTCACACACGTGTGTTGGCTGGGCTGCCCAGCAGGTGGCCCACTAGTGGGACCCACCTAGAATGTATGCGCTTTATCTATTCCGTCACTATGTTTTTTTCCAGCTCATTTTAGTGGCTGAGCCAAAATTTAAGCATATCCAAACCTCAAGTGGACCATGCCACGGAAACAGTGGGAATAATGATCTCCACCGTTGAAATCTTCCCAGCCCTACAGTGATGTTTATTTGTCATTCAACCTGTTCATAAGATCACATGTATATGGATGAATGAGAAAATAAAAATATTAGTTTGATTCAAAACTCTTGGGGCCCATTTGGGTGCTACGCTCTGTGGGTCCCACCACGATGTAACTGTTTTATGTATGCCGCCCATCTGTTTTTCCATATTATTTTAGTCCATGGGCCCTCCAAGAAAAGATGAGGTAAATACAAACCTCAAGTGGACCACATTGTAAGAAACCATGGCCATTGATGCCCACCTTTGAAACCTTCCTTGGGGCCATTGTAATATTTATTTTTCCATCCAACCAAAGGTGATGGGGCCCAACCTTGGGTCCCATCTTGATGAATGTTGGGTATACCTTGTCTTTCTTCTTGGCAGGGGTGTGGGCCCAGTTTTGGGTGGGCCACACGTAGAAAATAAGGGTGGTTGAACGCCTACCATTGAAAACTTTACAGGACCCATCTGTTATATTTATTTGCCATTCTTCCTGTTCATAAGTCACCCAGCCATGGGTGGGGTTCCACACGTGTGGTGTGCGGGCCCCACCATGGTGTTTGATTGCCATCTCACTTGATTAGTGGGAAAGCACAAATATCGGGTTGATCCCAAACTGTTGTGGCCCATTGATGTATGTGGTTTCCCCACTCCTTTGTGCGGTTATACCCAACCACGGGTCCACCTTGTTATGCATGTGTTCTATCCACGTCAGTCATTGGCCTCCATGGTGCGATATGTATGTCGGCCATCCATTAGGACTGCCTTAAATTTGTGCTTGATCCAAACCATCCAAATGAATGGACCCTAGCATGTTATGTACAGGATGGCTTTAGGACCACCTCTGTGTACGTGTTCGAATGACCGCGTTGTCCATCCCGTGGATCCACCTTGATGATTAGTTGTGTAAACCCTTATTGAAAGGTCATCCGTAGAGTTTGCTCGATCCAAAGTCACAGGGCTACCTTCTTGAACTCACCCTGTTGAACCGTCTTGTCAATTCACCTTGTTAACTCACCATGTTGACCCGCCTTGTCAACCTGCCTTATTGACCCACCTTGTTGACTCACCATGTTGATTGATCTTGGTAACTCAGCTTGTATACTCATATGACTCACCCCTCCTACCCTTGTACCCAACTATTAAAGACTACCATATCGTGTATATCTTATCCACACCGTCCATTTACCTATAGGACGAGTATGGGGCTCATCCTCGACGTTCGTATGTCATCTAGGCCATCCATTATATGGAGCCTATCTTGTAGTATGAGGTTAGACCTGTTGTCCCTTTTTGGACCTCATTGTAATGACCATCTATCGCAGTTTACCCTACCATTTATAATCCTCTGTCATGACATGTCTATCTTGCAACCCCTTCTATGACATTCCTTTTACGGACCATTATTGTGTTCATCTCCACTGTACTACAGGATTATGGGTCTCGGCATGATTTTGAGTATTCCACTCTTGCTGCTCAAGTAGGTTCTACCTTTGATGTGTCGGTAGTGTATTCAATCATTTTCTTTCCATTTGGGTTATCTGAATGTTGAAGGTTAATCCACACCGTTCAGTTGTTGGACCATCTGTGTTGTTGAATACCATCCATTTAGAGTCTTATCTCTTTATGTTTGCTTGTATTATAAGTGAATTATCTTTTTATGCTATTTTTAGTATGTCTGTTGCCACACGTAGTGTTATTGGAATACTCATATGTGATCTTTATACTATATGCTTCGACGACCACCATGCATGTGTAATGAGTATGCATCCCAAATCACCATTGTTAGTTGGGACCACTAGGGCATAAACGCATTCATAAAGCATTCAGGATGTAGTCGCGCAAATGTAATTCACGTGCTCTCTATCGCAAACCTCTCCAATAGGTATGGGACTATTCGAGGACAGGAATCTATCATCCTGACTTACACTGTATGGTAGGCATAACTTCGCATACCTTGTAGCCCTTGGTGCGAGATTCCCTGGCTAGCGACATCCCGCACTATGACTCGATCATTCATATGTGTCCCCTCATCTTAATCATATCTCAAATAAGTTGGACTAGATTGATTTATAGCCATCGTGGTAGATGGACTACTTGTCGGCACTCATACTGTATACTTGACTCATGCATCATGAATGCTTGGCTCATCTGATTGTCTTGTATCAACCGGCCATATCGGTCGTGATTGTCGTGCGGTTCATTACCAGCTGACGGTGACATTGTGTTTGAGACCTTATAGTTTTATGGTGCTCTTTGGAGACTTGCACGGGCATGTCGTCCCATGTTTGTATGCATGGTTGCATTTCGCACCGTGTGCTTGTGCCGTATATAGCATGGTTACTACGTTGCAACCACAGGAACACCGGAAATATGTGATCTTTAAACTGGATGCTAAAGATGTCCTTGGGTGAAAGTCCCTGAACCCGTTGGTACCAAGGTGGGTGCTCCATTCAAGGACCGGGTGGTTTAATCATACATCAGTATGCCGAATACCAAACGGCGGTGTTTCCATTGCACGTGGTCAGTTTGGAAGGAGGTCTGACCTAACCTGCCGGAAGAGTGTTGGCAAAGTGGGTTGAGTTTGACCAGCTGTGAGTAGGTCCGCTATTGCACCAGATAGGCTTTGGCATTCTACTGGTGAGTAGTGAGGTCTGTGAGACCCCGGTGATGTTCCGTTTCAGAGATGGTATTGGTATCAGTGATGTGACTGATGTTCTGTATGGTGTGGGATGGTCCTGACGTGGGCGGGTGTGATGTGGGCGGGGCTGTAAGCCTGGGCGAGCTACCACACTGGGCGAGCTACTAGTTCCGAGTCCTGCATTGCTTAGGCGATCGTGTTATGACTGTTCGTATCTGGACCACTGTACTTAGAGGTGGTGATTTGCATACATGCATTGGATCATTATATGCGACATTAGGCCCTGTAGGCTATTGCATAGTATGAGTATATAGCCTTGGTAGGCTGGTTATCTGTATTGCATGCTTGCATAGCCGTTGTAGGCTGGTTATTCATATCACATGATCGTGTAGCTTAATTAGGCTAAGTTTTGGTTTAGATTTCTCATCATGCTTTACTGCTTACTCTGATATTTGGCATGTTTGTCATACGCATTGCGCACGCACACACGCACTCACAAAGCTTCGTTCGAAGCTTATGCGTGTTTGTTACGCTGCAGGTTATACCAGAGTGTATCAGCAACGTTGAGTTGGAGTTGGGAGTGCAGTAGCAGGAGGTGCCGGATTGTGCACAGTTTTTATAATTATGCATTGTGTATTTACTTTTCAGTACTGTATATAAACGAAATGATTTAGTGGAAATATTGTGTTTGTCTTTGATGGAACTCATATGGTGATGCTCATGTTTAAAAAAAAAAATTCAGACCCTAAAATCCTCCTTGTGGTATCCTAGGATCGGAACCTGACGTGTAGGGTTAGGATCCGAGATCGGGGTACTACGGAGGCTGCCACCTCTGAATTCGGGTTACAGCGAATGGACGTCGAGAACCGAATTTGGGGCGTGACAATTACAAAGATACACTATGAAGATTGGTCAGTCTACTTCAGCCACGGCTTGAAGTAAGTCTTCTTAGGACGTCCCATTCTTTCTTTTCATGATGTATGCCCTTTTCTCCTGCATCTCTTCTTATGTGAAATTCTCTCCTTTCTCTCTTTCAGGATCGACACGGAAAATATAAAGTTGATGTTAAAAGAATAAGGGCTTTACGATAAAGGTTCCAATGCAAGTTTCCTTGCCCGAACGTATTGTCTCCCACTTGCGAGCTAGCAGGCTTCCTCGCTTACTGGTTGTCCGCAGTCGCGCTTCCCAGCTCGAAGAGTGCTGATGGCGTCAGGGTTTCTTGCTTCATTATGGCAGGTGCCCTTGCCAGTGGTCAACGTCTTGCTATAGCGCCACCTGTACTCTGCAGCATATATAGAGTGTTTGGTTATGTTGCCAGTAATCCGGACAAACCTGCTGATGGAATGGATGCTGCCCATTGCCCGTGGCATTATTTCTACGGATGGTTAGGCGTTTATTTCCCGTGGGTATATGGCATGAAGCCTCACGCCTATTTCTTTCCGGACTGAGCGCCTCTTATCAGGTTCATGAAGGCCAAGATGGTGCTTAAGACGCCAGAATGGGTGTCTTCAAGGATCTGCAGTGAGAATGAAGTTGACTTCTACCATTTTCCCGCTTCCATTGCTGATGAAGATATCGAAGTCGTCAATGATGAGGATTCGGTTGACTCTTCTGACAGAGAATTCCTAATATCGATCCGGACCGCCTCTCTCCCGTTCCGCGAAGGCATGGAGTTCTGGTGCGAGCCTTACTACCCGAGCAGGTTCGCCAGACAGTTCGGCTATGATCAGGGTGTTCTGTCGACTCTTCCGAGTGTGACGAGGATAGAATGAGCATACGGCACTGGTCCTGTCCATTGGGAGTGGATGTGGGACCAACTTTTGCTGACGCGAACTGGTGCGAGGTTTGTGTTGCCTGGCGGCAGTCGACGTCCCGCGACTTCTTATGGTTGGATGAGATGGTGGGGGCATCAGTATGCGCTCATCCGGGATGCCAAACCTGTCGATTTCCCTCTCTATCTCTCTCCTCCAAGGTTGAATGACGTTCCTGAGGACGGTCTTGGTTATCTTTGTGAGCAGCGTGAGGCCGTCGGAGTTCCTGGTACCAGCCATCTGACTTCCTTGAACGTGCCGATCACTCGTAGGAAAGAAGATGGGGCGTTAGACGGATGGTATTGCTTCGGGGTCCCTATACAGAGGCGTCAACAGGAGGTCGGCTCTTCGCGTTGTTCGCCCGCCTCAAGTGTAAGGCTGCGATGTAGTAATAAAACTCGGTAAGACCGAGGTCGATCCACAGAGAATTAGAAACAACTTTCAAACTACTCCAGCAACTCAATTTTGCAAGAAATAGGATTCAATTGAGTAATTAAATTAAAACAGAAACTTAACAAAAAATCAGTAATTTAAGGTACTAAGGCATTCAAGGATCCACTTGTAGCAATCCCATGTCAATTCAATCAATCCAAGTATAGAGCACAACTAGATTTGAAGTCCTATCTCTCATCTAGTTGGAAAATAAGCATTCAAGCACATTCAATTCCATTCAAACTGAACTTCCAAGTTCTAGTCCCATTCAACACATGTAGGATTCAAAATCATAGCCTTCGGAGTAACAGCCATGCCTATGGACTATGGCTTGCTCAAGGGTTACCATAATTCGAACCTAAACAAACACAATATGATAATCTCAGAGAATTGCAAGGAATCCATGTCCGAAGCACATGAACTCTCATAAAACATCTTAAACTACCAACTTAAGAACTAGAATATGAAAAATCCAAACTTGAATTAAAAAGTACTTGAATTAACTTGAATCAAACATGAAATTAGCTATAAGCTTCACCTCTCAGCCTTAGCTAAGAGATTCTAGCCGAGCATTGTCATATTACAACTAGAACTCATAATAGAAAGCATAAAAACTAGAAAAACCGGAAATTGGAGGGTTACAGATGCTCCACGATAGCTTCCTCTCTCTAGAACTACGTCCCTTAGCTTCTATGATGACCTAGGAAGAGCCCCTAGGTGTCCTTTTATAGTGGGAAAGCCTCCTTGCATCGGAAACATCCAGAAATTGCGTAAGGTTACGCAGTGCGCAGCAAATTTCGGAACCGGAATTAGAAATTCCTGATTTTTCTGCGTAGCCGACCGGTCGGACGACCGGTCGGACTGGCCTAGCCGACCGGTCACGACCGGTTGGACCTACCTATTTTTAGTCCAGAGAGTTTCCCAGCAGCCACGACCTGTTGGCCGACCGGTCACGACCGGTTGGACTAAACTGGTCATGTGTCCAGCGAGTTCAGCAGCAGCACCGACCGATTGGCCGACCGGTCGGACCAACTGGTCCTTCTTCCAGTGATGTCCAGATGTGTGGCCGACCGGTTGGATGACCGGTCGGACATGATTTTCTTCTTCTTTTTCTTCTTTTCTTCATTCTCTTTTCTCCCTCTTTCTTCTTCCTTCTTTAGTCCATCTTGGACCTTCCTTCAAAGGTTCTAAATGGACCCTTTTTGGTCTCCAATTGAGTGAAGTCTGCTCTCATCCCTACAATCACAAAACATGCATTAGATGGGCCTTTTAATCATGAAAACCATGCATACAATGTCATATAGTGGGCAATGCAATGTATAAATTGGAGGTTCAACACAACCCCCAACCAGCTTTTTGCTAGTCCCGAGCAAAACATGCGTGAAACAATTTCAAACCTTCCAACCAAACCTCCATCAGAAACCATGTTTTTATCCATTCCAAGAGATACAATTATAAAATTTGGATAAATTAAGTGATAGAAGTTGAAACCTTAAATTCTCAAAACATAATTAGTGTCTACATGAAATTCCCACTGATTGATTGATAAATAGAAGAACTCGAACAAATTCAACCTAGTGTGCATAGTGCAAGTTCATCTCATGAGTCTCTGGGATTACCTTCTTCATAGATTAAGTAAACAAAGGATTTCAAAGTGCACAGAGCAACAACAAGCCTATGACAGGAATTTGCCTTACCGTCCTTCCGACGTCTTTCACACTACGTCCCATTTCCGACTTTGGTTACGGTTCGACCATCCCCCGGTTGGTAATAGGTAGCCCTTTTCAAAATTTTCCACCATTTTTCCTTCATTCCCGATTTCATCCTTTTTTTCCTTTTTCTTTTAAATTAGATAGGATTTTTAAAAATCCATATCTTTCGTTATTTTCCCATGGACAAGGATGGACAAAATACCCCGGCTTGGTTTCTCAACACTTTTAAATCAAAGTCTAGCTAATCCACAAATCACATAAATCGTTCAACTCATGAAAATCGTGTAATGTGAACTAGGTGTAAAAAGTGTTCAAATTTTCTATCAATCACAACAATAGGGGAACTAACATATAAAACCATTATGTTGGGAGAAATTCAAGACTTATACCATCACACACTTCGTATCTCCTCTTCTTATACTCATATTATCTCGAATGCATGGAAATAAGGTTTTCTAAAAGAGTTTTGAAATTTTAGAAAATTCGAAAAAAATTTGCGCATATGGAGCTCAAAATGTTGCAAACTGCTAGATGAGGAATCTCATCTCACCCCCCAACCAATTCTTGCATTGTCCTCAATGTAAAAAGATATGCAATGAGCATGAACATGAGAGCAATGGTAAAATATGAGAGATTGAGAACAATAGTACCTGAGAGAGCGATCATGGAAGTCTACAACCCAACAACTAAAACCTACTAAAACAGTAAAACTAAATAAAATGAAACCTACCTATGCTATACCTCCATCAGACTAGGAGATCAATCATCCTGATAGACAGGATCATTCAGAGTGATGGACATGTCCTCTGAATCAAATTTCTCAACAAATGGTTTAAGGCGTTGTCCATTAACTTTAAAACAATTACCATTCGCTGCATTCTCAATCTCCATAGCCCCATGAGGAAAAACTTCTTTGACAATATATGGGCCGGTCCATCGAGATCGTAATTTTCTCGAAAAAAGATGAAGTCGGGAATTATACAGGAGTACTTTCTGTCCTTCATGGAAAGATTTCCTGAAGACGTGCTTGTCATGAAAGGCCTTCATCTTACTCTTGTAAATTCTCGAGTTCTCATATGCATCGTTCTGGATTTCATCAAGCTCATTTAATTGAAGTTTGCGAAGCGAGCCAGCCTTGTCAATGTCAAAATTCAAAGCCCGAAGTGCCCAATAGGCTTTGTGTTCTATCTCCACGGGCAAGTGGCAAGCTTTCCCATAGACAAGTCTATAAGGGGACATTCCAATGGGTGTCTTGTAGGCGGTACGGTGAGCCCAAAGTGCATCATCTAATCTTAGGGACCAATCCTTGCGATCCGGTCTCACCGTCTTTTCTAAAATTTGTTTGATTTCCCTATTGGAGATTTCAGCTTGCCCACTTGTCTGTGGGTAGTATGGGGTACTCACTTTATGCCTAATACCGTATTTCTTCATTAAAGCTTCAAAAGGTTTGTTGCAAAAGTGAGAACCACCATCACTAATGATGACTCGAGGCGTCCCAAATCTAGAGAGTATGTTTTCTTTGAGAAACTTGAGAACCGTGCGATGATCGTTGGTTCTACATGGGATAGCCTCTATCCATTTAGACACATAGTCTACGGCAAGAAAAATATAGACATGTCCAAAAGATGAGGAGAATGGTCCCATGAAATCGATGCCCCAATAGTCGAAGACTTCAAGATGTTGAATTGGGGTGAGAGGCATCATATTTCGACGGGATAGTCCTCCTAACTTTTGGCAGCGCTAGCATGCTTTGCAAAACTCGTGGGTGTCCTTGAATAGCGTGGGCCAATAAAAACCACACTGCATAATTTTTGCAGTTGTTTTCTTGGCTGAAAAATGACCCCCACATGCTTGATCATGACAAAAGGAGATGACGGAATTATGTTCATCATCAAGGACACATCTCCTTATGATTTGGTCTGGGCAATATTTAAACAATAAAGGATCATCCCAGAAAAATTTGCGCACTTCCCTTAGAAATTTACGTTTGTCCTGCGCAGTCCAATGAATCGGTATCGCACCTGTGGAAAGATAATTGGCTATATCAGTGTACCATGGTGGATGCATAGCAACAAAGAGTTGCTCATCAGGGAATGAGTCCTCAATAGGTGACTCGTCAATGACATTAGGTAGGACTAGACGGGAGAGATGATCCGCCACCACATTTTCTACTCCCTTCTTGTCTTTGATCTCCAAATCGAATTCTTGAAGGAGTAGGATCCATCTGAGCAAGCGGGGCTTGGCATCCTCCTTAGAAAGAACATGTTTTAGCACCGCATGATCTGTGTAAACGATTACTTTGGATCCTATTAAGTAAGGCCTGAATTTGTCCAAGGCAATGATGACGGCTAGGAGCTCTTTCTCCGTAGTTGAGTAATTAACTTGTGCGGGATTCAAGGTCCTACTTGCGTAGTAGATAACATGGGGCTTCTTATCCTTCTTTTGGCCTAACACCACCCCAATAGCATAATCGCTCGCATTGCACATCAACTCAAAAGGAATGGACCAATCTGGTGGTTGCATGATAGGAGCAGTTGTCAACATGTCTTTTAGCTTTGAAAAAGCTAATCGACATTCGGCACTCCACTCAAATTGGTTCTCCTTTTGTAGAAGGTTACATAAAGGCCTTGAGATATGACTAAAATCCTTTATAAATCTTCTATAGAAACCGGCGTGTCCAAGGAAGGACCGCACATCGCGTATGCTATTGGGTGGTGGTAGATTGGAAATTATGTCAATTTTTGCCCGGTCTACCTCTATTCCATTGGACGAGATGATATGTCCAAAGACTATTCCTCTTTGTACCATGAAATGGCACTTTTCCCAGTTAAAGACGAGTTTCTTCTCCTCACACCTCATCAAGACCAACTTCAAGTGCTTGAGGCACTCATCAAACATACAACCAAAAACAGAAAAGTCGTCCATAAATACCTCAAGAAACTCCCCCACCATGTCCGAGAAAATACTCAACATGCATCGTTGGAATGTGGCTGGTGCATTACATAGCCCGAATGGCATTCTTCGGTAAGCGAAGGTACCAAACGGGCATGTAAATGTGGTTTTCTCTTGGTCCTCAGGAGCTATCTCAATTTGATTGTATCCAGAATAGCCATCTAGGAAGCAATAATAGGAATGGCCTGCTAACCTCTCCAAAATTTGATCCATAAATGGGAGAGGGAAGTGGTCTTTCCTAATAACTGTGTTGAGCTTCCGATAATCAATGCACATACGCCAACCGGTGGTCACCCTAGTCGGTATAAGCTCGTTGTTGGCGTTTTCTATGATGGTAATACCGGATTTCTTGGGGACAACTTGGGTAGGACTCACCCATTGGCTATCTGAGATGGGGTAAATGATACCCACATCTAATAGCTTTAACACCTCAGCTTTGACAACCTCCATCATGTTTGGGTTTAGCCGTCTTTGAGGTTGTCTAGTCATTTTTGCATTTTCTTCAAGGTGTATACGGTGAGTGCAAACCGAAGAATCTCTCCCTTTGAGATCCGCTATTGTCCAACCTATGGCTTCCCTATGTTCTTTGAGTAGCTCAATCAACTTGAGCTCTTGGTCTTTCTCTAGGTGAGAGGCAATGACAACTGAAAAAGTTTCCTTTTGACCCAAATATACATATTTAAGCTCGGATGGCAATGGTTTAAGGTCAAGCTTTGGTGGTTTGATGTTAGACGGTAGAGGCCTTGATGTGGTTGGTGGCAACTTTTCAAAATAGGGCCTCCACCGGCTAGTACCAACTACCGGTCTTTCTATATTTAATGATTGCACGATTCCACTAATGATGGGGTCTTTGGAATCCATGAAATGTGCCAAGCATGTCTCCAAGCTTTCTAGTGGTTCAAGTTGGAGGAGTTCTTCTTCTTCAAAAGATTCAATCATGTTTACCTCGAAGAACTCATCATCATCGACATCCCTATGTCTTTTGCCCAAGTGAAACATATTCACCTCTAATGTCATGTTTCCAAAGGATAGTTGCATCACCCCATTCCGGCAATTGATGATTGCGTTTGATGTGGCAAGGAATGGGCGGCCTAATATCACCGGTATTTGAGTGATAGATCCAAAACCGGTTGTGTGTCCAAGAGGATAAAATCTATCGGGTAGTAGAATTTGTCAACTTGGACTAGAACATCCTCAACTATCCCCCTCGGTACACGGATAGATCTATCAGCGAGTTGTAACGTGGTTTTGGTGGGTTTTAATTCACCAAGACCCAATTGCTCATATACCGAGTATGGGATCAAGTTCACACTCGCCCCCAAATATAGCAAGGCACGCTCAATCCGGTAGTCTCCAATGATACATGAGACGGTGGGACTACCGGGATCTTTGAATTTTGGGGGGGTCTTTTGAGTGAGAATGGCACTCACTTGCTCATTTAAGAAGGCCTTTTGCTGCACATTATATTTGCGTTTTGTTGTGCATAGGTCCTTTAGAAACTTGGCATAAGAGGGGATTTGTTTGATGACATCAAGCAAAGGGATGTTAATCTTGACTTGTCTGAAAATTTCTAGAATATCATGAGAGTTCGGAAGAGATTTTGGGGCAACCAATCTCGAAGGGAATGGTGCTACGGGCTTGTAAACGCGTTTCGTTTCTTGTGGGGCTAAGTTAGATCCATCCTCATCCTCATAATTTACCGGATCATTAGGCTTATCGGCCTTCACCGGAATAGATTTGTCAATTTGTTTACCACTTCTAAGAGTGGTGATGGATTTGGATTGCTCCATGTGTTGGTTGGAAAGATTAGGAATGCTCACTTCATGTACTTGCTTTGGATTGGGCTGAGATTGGGCTGGAAAGGTCCCTTCCCTAGCATTCAAGCGTCCCTTAATCTCATCAACCGAGACTTTAAGCTCTTGGAACATTTGCTGATTTGTTTGATTGATTTGCGTTTGCCCTTGTATAAATGCTTTCAAGGTATCCTCCATTGAGAATTGAGGTGGGGCCATATTTTGCATGGGTGGCCCTCTTTGAGAGTTGGTAGGATTGCCCGTAGGAGCATTCTTCCAACTAAAATTTGGGTGGTTCTTCCAACTGTCATTGTATGTATTACCCACCAGTCCATTGAAAGGCCGTTGATACCCATATGTGGCATTTGCATGTTCATGTAATACCTCTTGAAATGCAGGAATTGTGGGACAATCTTGCGTAGCGTGTAAATCGGTGAGACAAATCCCACATATGGTTTCAATAGCTTCATTGGACTTTGGAACTCCACTTTTACTAAGTTCCATGGCCTCGACCTTCCTTGTGAGGTTGGCTATCCTTACATTCACGTCGTCTTCCTCCTTAAGGATATAGATCCCTCCTTTCTCTTGAGTAGACTTGGGGTTATTGGGTTTATCCGAGGTATCCTAAGATTGGGCATTTTCAGCCAACATGTCCAAGTAACTCCAAGCCTCATCTGAATTTTTGCTCATGAACTCGCCATTGCACATCATCTCTACAAATTGGCGCATATTGGAACTTAATCCATCATTGAAAAAATTTATAATTCGCCAACTCTCATAACCATGATGTGGGCAAGCAAGTAGGAGGTCCTTAAATCTCTCCCAACATTGGAAGAAAGATTCACCCTCTTTAGCCGAGAAGTTCATTATGGCTCTTCTAAGGGTGTTCGTTTTATGAGCCGGGAAGAACTTTTTCAAGAATTCCCGGGTCATCTCATTCCATGACCCAATCGAATGTGGTCTAAGAGAGTGAAGCCAATCTTTGGCTCTTTCTTTCAATGAAAAGGGAAAAAGTTTAAGTCTAATGGTATCTTCTGAAACATTGGTGTATTGCAAGGTAGCCACCACTTCTTCGAATTCTTTTAAGTGCAGATATGGGCGGTCAGAGTCTAGCCCATGGAACTTTGGTATAAGTTGAATTACACCCGGCTTTATGTCAATGTTTCCCCCGTTTGGTGGTAGAACCACACAAGAGGGTGTAATTACACGGGCTGGTTGTAGGTAACCCCGCAGTGATCTCATTGGAGGAACGTTATGTACCTCATTCTCTCCTACTCCTTCTTGATTTGCGTTTCTAGTTGGAGAGGGGGGGGGGGGGGGATGATTTCTTAAAGGTGTTTGATCCATACTCCCCAAACTTTCACAATGCTCTTGGTGATGTTGGACTTGTCTATGGACTGACAATGGTCCAACTAAACCTCCTTCAGATTGGAGACAATTTGAGTGGTTACGTTCGCAACGGGACATAAACCACTCAACCAAAAACTAAAACTAGTCCTAAATCCTAGAAATCTGAAAATAGAAAATCTGTAAAAAGCTAAGTTAGAAAGGTATCACCTGATGTGCTTGAACTAGAGAAGAAATCCTACAAAACAAAACAATTTTTTAGTTCTAAAAAAAATCAGAAAACCTATCTACTTCTACTTCTACAGCCAGTAAAACAATTTGAAAACCGTTATCTAAGTTCCTCGGCAACGGCGCCAAAAACTTGTTCGCCCGCCTCAAGTGTAAGGCTGCGATGTAGTAATAAAACTAGGTAAGACCGAGGTCGATCCACCGGGAATTAGAAACAACTTTCAAACTACTCCAGCAACTCAGTTTTGCAAGAAATAGGATTCAATTGAGTAATTAAATTAAAACAGAAACTTAACAAAAAAATCAGTAATTTAAGGTACTAAGGCATTCAAGGATCCACTTGTAGCAATCCCATGTCAATTCAATCAATCCAAGTATAGAGCACAACTAGATTTGAAGTCCCATCTCTCATCTAGTTGGAAAATATGCATTCAAGCACATTCAATTCCATTCAAACTGAACTTCCAAGTTCTAGTCCCATTCAACACATGTAGGATTCAAAATCATAGCCTTCGGAGTTACAGTCATGCCTATGGACTATGGCTTGCTCAACGGTTACCATAATTCGAACCTAAACAAACACAATATGATAATCTCAGAGAATTGCAAGGAATCCATGTCCGGAGCACATGAACACTCATAAAACATCTCAAACTACCAACTTAAGAACTAGAATATGAAAAATTCAAACTTGAATTAAAAAGTACTTGAATTAACTTGAATCAAACATGAAATTAGCTACAAGCTTCACCTCTCATCCTTAGCTGAGAGATTCTAGCCGAGCATTGTCATACTACAACTAGAACTCATAATAGAAAGCATAAAAACTAGAAAAACTGGAAATTGGAGGGTTGCAGACGCTCCACGACAGCTTCCTCTCTCTGGAACCACGTCCCTTAGCTTCTATGATGACCTAGGAAGAGCCCCTAGGTGTCCTTTTATAGTGGGAAAGCCTCCTTGCGTCGGAAACATCCAGAAATTGCGTAAGGTTACGCACTGCACAGCAAATTTCGGAACCGGAATTAGAAATTCCTGATTTTTCTGCGTAGCCGACCGGTCAGACGACCGATCGAACTGGCCTAGCTGACCGGTCACGACCGGTCGGACCTACCTGTTTTTAGTCCAGAGAGTTTCCTAGCAGCCACAACCTGTTGGCCGACCGGTCACGACTGGTTAAACCAAATTGGTCATGTGTCCAGCTAGTTCAGTAGCAGCACAGACCGGTTGGCCGACCGGTCAAGACCGGTCGGACCGGTCAAGACCGGTCGGACCAACTGGTCCTTCTTCCAGTGATGTCCAGATGTGTGGCCGACCGGTCGGACGACCGGTCAGACATGCTTTTCTTCTTCTTTTTCTTCTTTTCTTCATTCTCTTTTCTCCCTCTTTCTTCTTCCTTCTTTGGTCCATCTTGGACCTTCCTTCAAAGGTTCTAAATGGACCCTTTTTGGTCTCCAATTGAGTGAAGTCTGCTCTCATCCCTACAATCACAAAACATGCGTTTGAGGGGCCTTTTAATCATGAAAACCATGCATACAATGTCATATAGTAGGCAATGCAATGTATAAATTGGAGGTTCAACACGCGTCCTCCGGCAGAGACTGCTCCTCGATCTGTCCAAGAAGGTGAGCCTACGGAATGCATGGCAGGAGTTAGACCTTCTGACGATTTTGTTGATGATTTTCCACTGGGCCGCGCGAGAGATCAGTTGAGAGTCAAGATAAAACTCACACCAAGAGTTCGCCCGTCAGCACCTGAGAAAAACTTAAGAAAGGCAGAAATGTTACATATCAAAAAGTGGGGGAGTTTGGATCTGTCGTTGCAGATCAATCCTCCAGAAATAGTGGCAGGTGCGGCTGTTGCCGATAGCCGTGAAGAAGGTGAGCTTCGGTCTGGTGCCACAGAGGAGATTGCAGACGAAGAAGATATAATTATCGATAGTCGTGACAGAGGTGAGTCCGAGCCCGTAGATGTCAAGGGGGACAATGCCGAAGGCGGTTCTGAAGACGGTGATGGTCAGGGAGCGACACGCCTCGATGGTTCAGGGTCACAGCTCGAAGATGAGCCTGTAGATTATTCTGGTGATGACTGGGGAGTGGATCGTGCCAATGATCACAGCAACGATGATTCCCTCGCGAACTATTATGATAACGACGCCGGAGTCGGGGGTGTAGGTGACTTGACGATGTTGCCATAGCAGCGATCGAAGCACAACTCTACGACAATGTCAGGGTCCAACCTTCTTCCGAGCCTTTAGTCTTCGTTTCTCAAGCTGTTACGGTACCGACTACGAGGTTGTCGACGGATGTTCCTCCTTGTTTGCCCGTTCGTGCTGATAACGCTGAGGAATCCGTTCCTGGGCTTGAGATGTGTGAGGGGAACATCGATCCTTCTTCGGTCTTTCCATCAGGATGTTCATTGCGAGTAGACTGTCCTGTTGAGTTAGCGGTCGCGGATACGTCACGCTCTGCTGCGGTCGAAGTCGGACCCGACATTCCGCGAGCACAAGGTAAGAAATGCGATTGTGGTTTTGCTTTGTACTTTTCTTCTTTGATTCCTGCATAATCATACTAACCATATTTTGTTATTATTATCTTATTTCTACAGATCTTATTGAGTCGATACCTGCCTCTGCCACTTCCGTCGCATCGTCTAGGGTTGTGACTATTGAACTACCGGGCGAAGCTTTGGAAACAGTTGTTGACTCTGGGACATGCATTGCGTGACCTTCGGAGCCTGCTGTTGATCTTCCTGCCATTCCTGGTATGACTCCTTCGCACTTTACATTAGATTATGACTTGTAGTTTCTGCTTCCATTTTTGCTAATGCACCATTTGTTCGTCTTGCATTCTTTCTTGCAGCTGCCGTCGATTCTGACGTCGCCATCGCTATGATGCCGGACATTCCTGCATTTGAACACTTAGATTATTTTGGTCAGAGTGTGTTGAAGGGCCTGCTGTCTAGCCTTGCGAAGGCGTTGGCCGATCCACAAGAATGGCATATACTAGGCGCTGGCATGAAAGCGCTGGAAGCTTGTGTTGGAGTAGTTGGGTCTGATGCGCTCGTGGTTGTCAATCACATCTCTGCGTTCGAAAGCTCCCTCGCAAACATAGCAGCTGCTGAGCGCGTCGAGCCCGATCCTGCTATCGAGGAGAAGCGGAGAATTGTAGAGTCTTTGGGACCTGTAGTGGAACGCCACGCGCATTCTACGGTGAACGCATGAGAATCCCTACAAAATAATAAGATACAGTATAAAGGGTGCTTGGGCCGTATAGCTGAAATCGACGTTGAGATTGAGCGTTTGCAAGCGGAGAAGATCGCCGTGAGCTTCGAAGCTGCCCGTCTCGAGTCAGTAGTTGCTCAAGGTCAAATAGCGGTCACGCGGCTCGAAAGTGAGGGCGAAGCAGCGCGCAAGCAGTTGGAAGATTTGACTGCTGAACTTCAACATGTTCCTGATCCTGCAGAGGTGTTATCTGCAGCAAAGTCAGCGATGGAAGACAGGTTGGCCATGATCAGGCTAATATCGGGATGTTTGGAGAAGCTTTGATCTTTCGCTCCCGATGCTCTCCTTCTTGACTTCAAATGTATAGAAATGATCGTAGGATCTTACCTTTAGAAAATTTTGTAGTTGGTGTAAGAGATACTTACCTTTTGACCATTCATGTGTACGGCGTCGAAAAGATGTCAACCAAACTTTTGTTAAATGAAATGACAATAGCAATTACTTTTCTATCGTGTTATGTTTGTGTGATGTGTGTTAGAATGGTCTACAATAATAACAATAATAATCGCAGTTCTAATAAGTGATGAATGTAGAATGAAATGAAAAGAGTAATACTTCCCCTTGTCGTCAATTTCGGGAGTGTCCAGGGTTTCTAAACTCGGGATACGCTTGTGTCGTAGACGAATGGTCCTTCTTGGTTATTTCTCCATAGCAAGGGCAAGGAAGACCTGTAAGAATACGGAGTAACTGATTAGCTTTTGTAACTACAGGCTTATCTATTGTATTCTACTCCATTTCATTCTCCATTTCTATCCTTACTTATTACATTCCCTCTCTTGAGGAGTTTACATTTCTCATATTTATGTAAAGGAAAGTAATAGGTTGACCGTTAGGGGTAATATTTCTTCAGAAACCGGCCATTAATTGCAAAACCGGCTCCGCCACTGTCGAAATTCACTAAACGGTAGGCCCTGTTGGAGTAGACTTCTTCTATGATGCATATCGGGTCCCACTTAGGGTCGAACTTGCTCTTTGTAGTGTGCGCGGCTGTCGGTCGCTTCATTATGAGTACCAAGTCACCCTTCCTGAAGGATCTACCTCTGACTCGCTTGTCATACGCTGTTGAGATATGCTTCTGGTACATCTCTAGTCGTTGTTGTGCCGCGAGCCTCTTCTCGTCCAAGGAATCGAGCTCGACCATCCTGAGCTCAGCATTACGGTCATCTGTCAAGGAGTTCCGAAGTGCTACTTGCAGGGACTCGACCTGAACTTCCATCGGGATGATGGCCTCCGTGCCGTATACTAGTGAATAGGGAGTAGCCCGCGTTGCTGTGCGGTGCGTAGTACGATATGCCCAAAGTGCTTCGGGCAACCGTTTGTCCCAATCTTTCTTATTCTCTACCACCGTTTTCTTCAAAATCTTCACGATGGTTTTGTTGAATGCCTCAGCAAGCCCGTTTGCAGGAGGATAATAGGGTGTTGAATAGCACTGCTTGATCTTGAACTTGGCACACAGCTTGTCGATCACAGCATTTCGGAAGGGCGTGCCATTATCCGTGACGATCGGATCAGGAATGCCGTGTCGGTAGACGATGGTGTTCCGGATGAAACCCTCCACTTGTTTAGCTTTCACGTTCTTCAGAGCCACAGCCTCAGCCCACTTAGAGAAATAATCTATTGCCGCCAGTATGTATTGGTGCCCTTGAGAGGAAGAGGGGCTAATGGGGCCTATCACATCCATTCCCCAGGCTGCAAAAGGCCAAGACATCACTGACTGATGCAATTCTTCTGGAGGCACGTGTATGATATTGGCATGTATTTGACACTGATGGCATTTTCTGACGTAGTCCATCGCATCTTTCACCATGGTGGGCTAATAATAGCCCATGTGCCGCACTCGATGATGTAGGTTTCGTCCGCCTTGATGGGCACCACATTCTCCTCCGTGCGCCTCTCTCAGCATATCATGAACTTCTTCTCGGGCCAGGCATCTTGACAGAGTTCCATCGCTGGAGCGTCGATACAGTACTTCTTCTAAGAGGACGAACGAGCTGGCGCGCCTTCTGACTTGAGTGCGCATCTGCGGATCCTCGGGTAAGAACCCATACTTCAAGTAATCGGAGAATGGTCTCCTCCAATCTTCCTCTTCTGTGATTTTAAAGCAATGTACGGGGCTTGCACTCGTGACATTCTCGGCTGCTGTGAGGGATGGCAATATTCTCCTTTCTTCTATGGTGACTTGAAGCGGGCTGCCCCCTGGGTGCACGAGAGCCGCGGCCAGGTTAGCCAATGCGTCTGCTTGAGAATTTTTAGCTCTTGGGACGTGCGACACTGTACTGTCCCGAAAATGATCGAATAGGGCTCGGGCCTGATGGCAAAGGGATGACAGCTCTGGCTTGAGGACTTCATATTTCGTCATAAGCTGTCCCACAACTAACCGAGAATCGCCGTATACTTGTAGTGATCGGATTCGCATGTCTCGTGCCAACTGTAACCCAATGATGAGGGCCTGATATTCTGCCTCGTTGTTTGTGCACGACGGCACTATTGTGAATGAGTAAGGCAATAAGTCGCCTTGAGGACTGATGAAGATCACACCGGCCCCTGATCCTGCAGCTCTGGAGGCTCCGTCGAAATACATCTGCCACTGCTTCGCGACCCTTACCATCATGGCCTGGTCGTCAGGCATATCACATTCCATTTCCATGTCATCTGGTATCGGGTGGGCTGCTAGAAAATCTGCTATCGCCTGCCCTTTAACAACTCGAGACGGCAAATACGTAATGTTGAACTCAGATAGCAGTAGGGCCCATTTGGCTAATCGCCCGGACAACATAGGTCGGTTTATCAGGAACTTGATGGGATCTGCTCTGGAGATCAATGTAATCTGGTATGACAGACAGTAATGCCTCAACTTCTTCACAGCGAATATCAAGGCCAGGCATATCTTCTCAATCGGTGAGTAATTAAACTCAGCGCCGACGAGCGTGCGGCTCAAATAATACAGGGCATTCTCTTTCCCTTCTTCATTCTTCTGGGCGAGCAATGCCCCCTGTGAGTTCTCTCCCACTGCCACATATAGTATCAGAGGCTTTCCCTCGATTGGCGCTACGAGAACCGGAGCTTTCCCGAGTAACTCTTTGAGGGAATCGAAGGCTTTCTGACATGCTTCGTCCCATTCGAAGCGGATGTCTTTCTTGTTCAGTCGAGAGAAAGGCTGGCAGCGACCTAACAAGTTCGAGATGAACCGCCGCAAGTAAGCGACTCTCCCTTGGAAGCTCTTCAGCTCTTTCAAGTTCTTCGGAGGAGGCATTTCTCGGATCGCCTTGATCTTCACAGGGTCAATTTCGATTCCCCGATGCCTGATCACAAAGCCAAGGAATTTTCTGGAGGACACCCCAAAGGCGCACTTCAACGGGTTCATGCGGAGGCTCTTCTTCCTCAACCTCTGAAATACTAGCTTCAAATGTTCGCGATGCTGTTGATGTACGTCGGACCTTACTACCAGGTCATCGACATAGCATTCCACATGCTTATGCATCATGTCTTGGAAGATTACCTGCATCTCTCTCTAATATGTGGAACCCGCATTTTCAGCCCAAACGGCATCACTCTATAACAGAATATCCCGAGAGACGTGCGGAAGGCAGTGGACTCTTCGTCTTCTGGAGCCATTCGGATCTGATTATACCCCGAGTAGCCGTCCATAAAGGACATCGTTGTATATGCTGATGTGCTATCGATCAGGAGCTCCGGGATGGGTAGAAGAAAGTCATCTTTGGGACAAGCCTCATTTAGGTTGTGGAAATCAACGCACACCCGGATCTGGCCGCTCTTCTTCTTTACAGGCACTATGTTTGAGATCCACTTGGGATACTGAACTTCCCTGATAAACCCGGCCTGAAGCAGCTTCTTCACCTCTTCTTCTATCTTCGGGACGATGTCAGGATAGAAACGCCTCTGTGGCTGTTTGACTGACCTCTTCTCCTTCGCAATATTCAACCTATGCATTGCGATTGCCGGGTTCAGTCCTGGCATTTTAGAATAGGTCCATGCGAACACGTCTCTGTTCTCTTTCAAGAGTTGAATGTAGCTTTCCCTCTCTTCTTCTGGAATGTTCTTACTGATATAAGTATTCCTCGGCTCTTCAGTGGTCCCCAGATTGACTTCTTGTAGCTCATCTATCGTGGGCTAACCTCCATCTTCGATCTGCTCCGGTGCGGCACTCGGCTGTATGACTTCATTCGGTCCAGCGGGCCTCACCTCTTCCACGGGACTAATTGTCACCATGTTAATATGCCTGATCTCACATCCTGCCCCCAGGGCCTCTTTTCCTCTGTATACCTTCGTCTTTACTTCGAAGGGTGCTAGCATGCCTTTCCGAGCTGGCGGTTCTGAACAAATGAACCCCATGTTTCTCATGATGTTCCTACTGGCCTTGCTATATCTTTCTTCTTCGATGGGCGGTGTCTCTACTGGCGTTCTCTTCGATCTGCAATGGGTTGTGGAGTCCAGCCTGAAACCTTATCTCATGCCTGGCTCCCATTGTCGGCGGCACGCAGAATTGGCTTGGAGCTTTAGGGAAGGGACGAATCCTCTCAACCTTTGGCACCGGCATATTGAAGCTAGACTGTAACACGCTCATCTGTTGGCTTGTCATCTGTTTCAACACTGACTGCCCTTCCTTCCGGAGGTGCTTCGGGATCAGATAAAACTTCTTCCTTTGTAACGGATTTCCTCCGTGAGCCCTTGTCGCTTTAACGACCACTCGCGGAGCTTCGTTCTCTTGTCTTGGATTCTCGCCTTGGGGTTCTGCCCCCTGTGCCACCTCTGTCGGTTTGTTGGCTTTTCTGGTGGTCTCGGCCTCCTCGCTCTCCTGATAGTATTGCGCATCTGCCGGGAAGGATTCAGTGACGGAGTAGGGCCTCGGGTCTGCCGCCACTCTATACTGGACGCCATCCCTATTGTACTTGAAGCATTGGTGGTATGTCGAGGGAATGATACCGTATTGATGAAGCCATGGTCATCCCAACAAGACATTGTATGTCGTCATCGCATCGATCACCTGACAGGTGACTTTGGTGCTCAATTCTTCTATCTCCAGCATGACAGTAATGGACCCTAGGACGCGCTGGCCGTCCTGATTGAACCCTTGAATAACCATAGCGCTTGGGCGAAGTGCTGTCTGTCTGAAACCCAACTGCTGCAATGTCTTCAGAGACATAATATTCACAGCGGATCCGTCGTCTAGCATGCATCTTCGGACCTCTATGTCTCGGATGAGACCTGTCACCATCAGCGGGCGGTTGTGGTTTGTTGTTGAGCTCTTAATTGTGCATATTCTAACCCCAATTCATCACTCATTGTGGAAGGTTTGTATGGTTTGTAAGCTAATTCAATGCATGTTTTGTGACTACAGGATTGAGGGTGGACTCTACTCAATTGAAGACATAAAGAGCTCACTTGGGATCATTCTAATGAAGAATGTTTAAGGACCAAAGAAGAAAAGAAAGAAAGAACCAAAGCAGAGAAGAAAGTAGATGAAAGAAAAGAAGAAAATAAGAAGAAAATGAAGCTGACCGGTCGTGACCGGTCGGCCAAGGAAGCCAGACCGGTCAGTGACCGGTCAGCCATGTATGTGGGCATTACTGAAGAGGACCGACCGGTCATGACCGGTCGGTCATTGGTGCTGGAAAAATGCTGAAGGCGTCCGACCGGTCATGACCGGTCGGACATGCTTGCTGGACCAAGGAGGAATAGGCCCGACCGGTCATGACCGGTCGGAGATGCTTGCTGGAGTGTTTTCACTTGAGGCCGACCGGTCTTGACCGGTCGGCCATGCGTACTGAGTTAGAACTTTCTGATTTCTTCTCGAAATTCTCTGCGCTGCGTAAGTGTTACGCAAATTTCCGATTCTTCCGACGTTGTGGAGCCTCCAGACTATAAGAGGACACCTAGGGATTGTTCCTAGAGCATCCTAGAAGGGCTCAAGCGAGGTTGGAGGCTGTGGAAGTGAAGATTGAAGTTTCACAACTCCTTTTGGTTTGCTTTGCTGTTTTCATGCTTTTTGTAGTTGTTTCATGTTTCCTTGGATCATGAGCAGCTAAACCTCTTAGCTAGGGCTAAGAGGTGAAGCTTGTAGTGAATCCAAGATGTTTTAATTCGTAGTTAAGTGGTTTTAGTTTGGAATTCATGATTATGAACTAAGGTTTGAAGTTTATACAAGTTTTTAAGTAATTTTTCTTAGTCTTGTGATGACTCATGGATGTTTGGATGAATTACTTAACTTCTTAATTTGTTTGCAACGGTATAGAGCTGTATGATCCGAGGAATCGGAGTGCGCTCTAGTACTAAGCTCTTCATAAAGGGACTTCAGGCCAAAGTTCTATTTTAGTTGATTTTCTGGAATATGTAAGGACTGTGCTAGTGATTTGAATCTAGTTCAAATCCTAATTTAACCTTGTCTTGTGAGAGGACTTGGGGATGGTTATGATTGAGAATTGGACCTATAGGAAAGGGGAATGACCTATGCAATTGAGCATGCTCATCTCAGCCTAGACTGAGTGAATCTTATGCATAGAACTTACATATTACAGACTGTCGGTTTAACAGTTCTATCATCCGACTGGACGGACAGGAATGTCGATTCTAGTTGAGAGAATAAGAAACCACAGCGGATTGAACATCAAGGATTGCTACAAGTGGATCCTTGAAACCCTAGTACTCTTTTATAATTAATTACTCTCGATTTAATTCAGCTTTTGTTACTCACATCAACTTTATACAACAATTTGATTAGTAGACTTCAATAGACACTTGTGGATGAAATTGTGAGATCCTACATAGTCCCTGTGGATCGACCTCGGTCTTACCGAGTTTATTACTACATCGTAACCCTACACTTGGGGAAGCGAACAAGTTTTTGGCACCGCTGCCGGGGACCTTGACGGTTTTCACAAATTTCTGAAATTAGTATCTATTTAGGATTTTTTGAGATTTTTAGAACTAACTTAGTTTATTTATTTGATTTTTTTTTCTTTTCAGGGATTTCTAGGAAGCTGAAGAAGAGTCAAGGATTTCAAGTGCAATTCAGGTGCTATCCTTCTAAAACCTCACTCTTCTCCTTCTCCTAGGCATTCTTATTTTATTCATCTCTTGTAGAGTGGGTGGAGACTCCTTTTGGATATCTGAAAGGTCGGCCTTTTTGCCACCTGGATTCCTATTGGTCGGCTCTGCCGTCTTGGATCACCTTGTGCTCAGGGATTTCTTTTCTCATCTCTACTCCTCTTTCTCCTTTTTCTGCACTTTTTCTCAAAAGATTCAAAGAGTGGGTGGGGTGTTCTCTGAACCCCTATTGACCAGGAGAAATCGGTCTCTATCTTTGTTTCTGGCCTAGCCATTGCAAGACACCTTGTGCTTCGGTCTTAGAGAAGAGTAAAGAAAAAGAAGGAAGAATTCTTTTTCCTTTTTGTTTCTTATTTTTAGTTTTGCATGCCACATTGGGCTCGGGATTCCAATAACCGGCTCATAAGTGAAGGGGGGATAGTAGAAGGCATTGATAGAGAGCCACGTGTTAGGAGACATCTAGATTCTCCAATTTTATCTGAAAGTATGGCTGCAAATCAACCTAACCCGGTTCAAAATCAAACTGAAACAGGGGAGAATGTGGTTGAGAATGTTCCCCGACCTAGGACTTTACGTGATTTCTTGCAACCTGCAAGAACGAGCACTCCCTCATGCATAGTATTTCCACCAAATGCAGGGAATGTGGATTTGAAACCGGGAGTGATCAATCTCCTCCCTAAATTCCATGGTTTGGACAGTGAAAGTGCCTATCAACACCTTAGGGAGTTTGATGAGGTAATCACCACCATGCATTCAGTTGGAAGAATGGGCCCAATGCAAATGCAAACAACACTCCAAAAGTATCACTAGAAGAGATGTTGGGTGCATTCGTATCGGTCCAGAATGAGTATAACAAGACAAATTCTCTAAAAATAGATGGGTTCATGCAAGAGCAATTGAAATTCAATCAAAACTCAAACCAAGCCATCAATGAATTGAAAACATCTTTGGCTAGAGTTGAAGCTCACCTTAGTGTTAGAGAGAAGGGCACACTCCCTGCCCAACCTCTTCCTAACCCAAGGACCCAATATGAGATACAAGATGCAAGCTCATCCTCCCACCATACGGAACATGTCCAAGCTATCACCACTTTGAGAAGTGGGAAAGAAATTGATAAATCTAATCTGGTGAAGACCCCAAAGCCTAAGGATCCGGAAATTTCCAAAGAGGATGATAGCCCAAACAATATTCCACAAGAGAAATAACCGGAAAGACAATACAAGCCGGTGGCCCCATTTCCACAAAGGTTGATTTCACCTAAACCTTTAGATAAAAATCTGGAGATTCTGGAAGTTTTCAAGCAGGTGAAGATCAACATCCCGCTGTTGGATGCAATAAAACAAATACCATCTTATGCTAAATTTTTAAAGGAATTGTGTACAATCAAAAGGAAACATAACGTTCACAATAAAGTGCTTTTGGCTGAGAATTTGAGCGCCATCATCAAACAAGAGGTGCCCCAAAAATACAAGGATCCAGGTAGTCCAACCATCTCATGCATCATAAGAGATTTCCAGATTAAACAAGCCCTACTCGACTTGGGGGCAAGTGTGAATCTCATTCCATACTCGGTCTACGAACAACTTGGGTTAGGTGAATTGAAACCCACCAAAACCACACTCCAACTTGCTGATAGATCCATCCGGATACCGAGAGGAATGGTAGAGGATGTTCTAGTCCAAGTTGATAAATTCTACTACCCAGTAGATTTTATTATCTTGGATACACATCCCGTGATAGGCACCGGTACTCAAATTCCCGTCATACTTGGACGACCGTTTCTAGCTACTTCAAACGCCATTATCAATTGTAGAAACGGACTTGTACAAATGTCCTTTGGAAATATGACCCTTGAGCATTAACATATTTGAGTTATGCAAACAACCGCGGGAAGTTGATGATGATGTCCACGAATTAAACATGATCGAATCATTCGTGGAGGATACAGTCCCCTTATCACTATTTTCCAACCCTTTGGAGGCATGTATGGCCCACTCTCATGAGACAAATGATTACACAATACAAGAGAGGGATGCCATTCTAGATGTGATGCTGGTGCTTGAGAATAAAAGATGGAGGGCCCCAATTGAACCTTTGCCTGTAAATGAGAACAAGGCCCTCCCATCCAACATCAAGGCACCAAAACTCGACCTAAAACCATTGCCAAGTGAGCTAAAGTATGTTTATTTAGGTCGAGATGAGACATATCCAGTGGTGATTTCTTCCCACTTGGATGAGGAACAAGAGAGTAGGCTAATAGCCACTCTATTAGAGCACAAGAGTGCCATTGGATGGTCAATTGCGGATCTCAAAGGCATAGACCCTCTGATTTGTACTCACCGCATACACCTTGAGGAAAATGCAAAATCATCCCGGCAACCACAAAGACGACTAAATCCAAACATGAAGGATGTGGTTAAGGCCGAAGTGGTGAAACTACTAGATGTAGGTATCATTTACCCAATATCTGATAGCCAATGGGTGAGCCCAACTCAAGTGGTGCCTAAGAAATTCGGAATAACCATCGTAGCCAATGCCAATAATGAACTCGTACCAACTAGAGTCACTACCGGTTCGAGAATGTGCATTGACTACAGGAAGCTAAACACTGTCACGAGGAAAGACCACTTTCCCCTACCGTTTGTTGATCAGATTTTAGAACGGTTGGCGGGTCATTCCCACTTTTGCTTCCTTGATGGCTATTCAGGGTACAACCAAATAGAAATTGCCCGTGAAGACCAAGAAAAGACTACATTCACATGTCCATTCGGCACTTTCGCCTATCGACGGATGCCGTTTGGACTATGTAATGCCCCTGCCACATTTCAGCGTTGTATGATGAGCATCTTTTCTGACATGGTGGGGACCATTCTCGAAGTCTTCATGGATGATTTTTCCGTATTCGGTTGTAGCTTTGATGAGTGCCTTGAGCGCTTGAAATCTGTGCTAAAAAGATGTGAAGAGAAGAACCTTGTGCTCAATTGGGAAAAGTGTCACTTCATGGTTCAAAAGGGAATTGTACTTGGTCACATCGTTTCACAAAATGGAATTGAGGTGGACAAGGCGAAAATTGATCTTATCTCTAACCTCCCACCACCCAAAAGCATACGAGATATACGGTCCTTTTTAGGACACGCAGGATTTTACAGAAGGTTCATAAAGGATTTCAGTTCACTCTCTCGCCCTTTATGTAACCTACTTCAAAAGGAAAATTCATTCGAGTGGAATGAAGAATGTCAAAAGGCCTTTAACACCCTTAAAGGTATGTTGACATGTGCCCCAATAATGTAACCACCTGATTGGAGCCTTCCTTTTGAGATTATGTGCGATGCTAGCGACTATGCTATTGGGGCCGTGTTAGGCCAAAGAAAAGATAAAAAGCCATGTGTCATCCACTATGCAAGTAGAACCCTAAACTCAGCCCAGGCAAACTACACTACCACTGAAAAGGAACTTTTAGCCGTAGTTTTTGCTTTGGAGAAGTTTAGATCCTACTTGATTGGATCCAAGATCATTATATTCACTGACCATGCCGCGCTTAAGTATCTGCTTTCTAAGAAGGATGCTAAACCACGGTTATTAAGATGGATCCTCCTACTCCAAGAATTCGACTTAGAAATACGTGATAAGAAAGGAGTAGAGAATGTAGTAGCTGACCACCTCTCTCGGCTTGTCCTCACTGATTCCCCTGAAACGACTGCAATCAATGACATGTTCCCTGATGAACAACTTTTTGCTGTCTCCCAATTGCCATGGTATGTGGACATTGCTAATTATCTTGCTACAGGTACAATTCCTACATATTGGAAAAAGCAAGATAAAGATAGATTCTTCTCGGAGGTACGAAAATTTCTATGGGACGACCCATACTTATTCAAGTACTGTCCCGATCAAATCATAAGGAGATGTGTCCCAGATGATGAGCAACAAAGTATCATCTCCTTCTGTCATTCTCAAGCATGTGGTGGCCACTTTTCGGCTAAAAAGACCACAGCGAAAATTCTGCAATGTGGGTTTTATTGGCCCACCATGTTCAAAGACACACATGAGTTTTGCAAAGCATGTGAACCTTGTCAGAAACTAGGAGGAATCTCCCGTAGAAATATGATGCCACTCAATCCCATCTTAATTATCGAAATTTTTTATTGTTGGGGCATCGATTTCATGGGCCCATTCCCATCTTCTTTTGGAAATTTATACATCTTACTTGTTGTTGATTATGTTTCCAAATGGGTCGAGGCCATTCCTTGCCGAAATAATGACCATAAAACGGTCATTCGATTTTTAAAAGAAAATATTCTTTCTCGGTTTGGAACGCCTCGAGTCATCATAAGTGATGGAGGGTCTCACTTTTGCAATCGCCCTTTTGCAGCCCTAATGAAGAAATATGGCGTTACACACAAAGTGAGCACCCCCTATCACCCACAAACTAGTGGACAAGCTGAGATATCCAATAGGGAGATTAAACACATTTTAGAGAAAACGGTGAATCCCGATCGCAAGGATTGGTCACTTCGACTTACCGATGTGCTTTGGGCTTACCGTACTGCCTTTAAAACTCCTATTGGAATGTCTCCCTATAGACTTGTCTATGGGAAGGCTTGTCACTTGCCTGTGGAGTTGGAACATAAGGCGTATTGGGCTATTAAGACAACGAATTTCAATTCTGACAAGGCAAGCTCGCTACGCAAACTTCAATTAAATGAACTTGCAGAAATCCGGAATGAAGCTTATGAGAATGCGAGAATTTACAAGGACAAGACGAAGATATTCCATGATAAGAATATTCTTCGCAAGACATTCACGATCAATCAAAAAGTCCTCATGTATAATTCTCGCTTACATCTATTTCCGAGAAAATTGAGATCTCGATGGACCGGTCCCTACATTGTGCAAACTGTCTATCCGTATGGGACTGTCGAGCTATTGAATCCAAGGAACGGCAATATTTTTAAGGCAAATGGGCAGCGATTAAAGCCGTTCTTTGAAAATTTTCCTTCAGAAGGTATGTCCATACCCCTGAATGATCCTGTGTATCAGGATGATTGATCTCCTAGTCTGATGGAGGTATAGAGTAGTTAGGATTAGGATTTTGCTGCTTTTGTTTTCGTTTTCATAGGTTTGTTAGAAGGAGGAAGATTTCCAATGTTCACTCTCTCAGGTAATATTATTCCTCACTCCCTTTTATTTTCAAATTGCTCTCATGTTTTGCTCATTGCGCATCTTTTACATTGAGGACAATGCAAGATTTGGTTGGGGGGTGTAGGACCGCTTGGATGAATCCAGCATTTTGCAACATCTCAAGCAATTATGTAGAAATTTTTTGATTTTTTCAAAAATTCGAAACTCTTTTGGAAAACATTGGTTCTATGCATTCGAGTTGATATGAGCATAAGAGGAGGAGATATGAAGTGTATAAGGCTGGATGTCTGGAATCTCTCATTGCATAATGGTTTTATATGTGAACTCCCCTATTTTTGTGATTGATAGAAAATCTGAACACTTTTACACCTAGTTCACATTACATGATTTTCATGAGTTGAAGGGATTATGTGATTTATGGATTAGCTAGACTTTGAATTAAGGTATTGAGCAATCAGGCCGGGGTACTTTGTCCATCCTTGTCCATGGGAAAATAATGAAAGATATGGATTTTTAAAAATCCTATCTAATTTAAAAAGAAAAAGGAAAAGGAAGGATGAAATTGGGAATGTGGAAAAACGGTGGAAAATTCCGATTAGGGCTACCTACTACCAACCGGGGGATGGTCTACCCGTAACCAAAGCCAAAAAATGGGACGTAGTGTGAAAGTCGTCGGAAGGACGGTAAGGCAAATTCCTGTCATTGGCTTGATGTGGCTATATGTACCTTGAGTTCAATAGTCTAGTTGATCTATGAAGAAGATAATCCTAGAAACTCGTGGAATGAATTTTCACTACCCACACTAGGATGAATTTGTTCAAGTCCCTCTATTTGTCAACCAATCAGTGGGAATCTCATATGAATGCCTATTATGCCTTGAGGATTTACGGTTCCAACCTTTGACGCCTAATCTTTCTGAATCTTACACTTATGAACCTTGGAATGTATAGAAGGATGGTTTCTGAAAGAGAGTTGAGTTTTTGAAGAATGAGATTAGCTTCACGCATGTTTTGCTCGGGACTAGCAAAATGCTGGTTGGGGGGTGTGTTGAGCTCTTAATTGTGCATATTCTAACCCCAATTCATCACTCATTGTGCAAGGTTTGTATGGTTTGTAAGCTAATTCAATGCATGTTTTGTGACTACAGGATTGAGGGTGGACTCTACTCAATTGAAGACATAAAGAGCTCACTTGGGATCATTCTAATGAAGAATGTTTGAGGACCAAAGAAGAAAAGAAAGAAAGAACCAAAGCAGAGAAGAAAGCAGATGAAAGAAAAGAAGAAAATAAGAAGAAAATGAAGCTGACCGGTCGTGACCGGTCGGCCAAGGAAGCCAGACCGGTCAGTGACCGGTCAGCCATGTATGTGGGCATTACTGAAGAGGACCGACCGGTCATGACCGGTCGGTCATTGGTGCTGGAAAAATGCTGAAGGCGTCCGACCGGTCGGACATGCTTGCTGGACCAAGGAGGAATAGGCCCGACCGGTCATGACCGGTCGGAGATGCTTGCTGGAGTGTTTTCACTTGAGGCCGACCGGTCTTGACCGGTCGGCCATGCGTACTGAGTTAGAACTTTCTGATTTCTTCTCGAAATTCTCTGCGCTGCGTAAGTGTTACGCAAATTTCCGATTCTTCCGACGTTGTGGAGCCTCCAGACTATAAGAGGACACCTAGGGATTGTTCCTAGAGCATCCTAGAAGGGCTCAAGCGAGGTTGGAGGCTGTGGAAGTGAAGATTGAAGTTTCACAACTCCTTTTGGTTTGCTTTGCTGTTTTCATGCTTTTTGTAGTTGTTTCATGTTTCCTTGGATCATGAGCAGCTAAACCTCTTAGCTAGGGCTAAGAGGTGAAGCTTGTAGTGAATCCAAGATGTTTTAATTCGTAGTTAAGTGGTTTTAGTTTGGAATTCATGATTATGAACTAAGGTTTGAAGTTTATACAAGTTTTTAAGTAATTTTTCTTAGTCTTGTGATGACTCATGGATGTTTGGATGAATTACTTAACTTCTTAATTTGTTTGCAACGGTATAGAGCTGTATGATCCGAGGAATCGGAGTGCGCTCTAGTACTAAGCTCTTCATAAAGGGACTTCAGGCCAAAGTTCTATTTTAGTTGATTTTCTGGAATATGTAAGGACTGTGCTAGTGATTTGAATCTAGTTCAAATCCTAATTTAACCTTGTCTTGTGAGAGGACTTGGGGATGGTTATGATTGAGAACTGGACCTATAGGAAAGGGGAATGACCTATGCAATTGAGCATGCTCAGCTCAGCCTAGACTGAGTGAATCTTATGCATAGAACTTACATATTACAGACTGTTCGTTTAACAGTTCTATCATCCGACTGGACGGACAGGAATGTCGATTCTAGTTGAGAGAATAAGAAACCACAGCGGATTGAACATCAAGGATTGCTACAAGTGGATCCTTGAAACCCTAGTACTCTTTTATAATTAATTACTCTCGATTTAATTCAGCTTTTGTTACTCACATCAACTTTATGACAACAATCTGATAAGTAGACTTCAATAGACACTTGTGGATGAAATTGTGAGATCCTACATAGTCCCTGTGGATCGACCTCGGTCTTACCGAGTTTATTACTACATCGCAACCCTACACTTGGGGAAGCGAACATTTGTCAAGCTAATCGTTCTATCTTCTTCAGAGAATGTGATCATGGATGATCGGTTAATCTGCATGACCTATTCTGCGGGTCGACCCTCAGTTCCCGTTATCTTCATTTCTTCCATCTCTGACTCGATCTCTGCCATCATGACCTCATGGGCTTCTTGATCGAGCAATGCATTGAGCAACATTTCCCGATATTTCTTTGAAAGGCATAGGGCATCGTAGATGCTGAGTCGGGCTGGAACCTTCTTCAGATGAGACACCACATCATAAATCACCGGTGCCTTATCTCGAGCGTGATCTCGTTGGTCAGCTGCTGGCTCATTGACTGCTTCTGTCGGTTCTTTTTCTCGAAGTGTCCCTGATGGCTCACCTATGACCACATTCGTTCTTCTAGGGTCCGGTCGCCTCAGAAATTCTCTCTGTACGACCTGCTTTCCCGACCGCAGAGCCACTACATTGGCTTCTCCTTTCTCTAGGACTTGGTCCTTGTCACTGGCCCCTGGTTGGGCGACCACTGAGACCATGGCGCACTGAATGGGTTGTGTGCGTGGCTGTTCTTGTCCAACATTTCTTCTTCTCATTCTGTTCTTCATCTTCCTCTCTTTCTCCAGGAGTCTTCTTTTGTTCTCTAGCCTCTTCTTGCTGCTCACAAGTGTCCATGGCTCTTCCGGTTCTGGGAATGGATTCGCCGTTGGAATTTGAACTGGCGCAGGGAAGGCAGACACCACTATCGCAGTGTTTCGGCTCACCTCTTCCGCCTTCATATTGATGGTGCCATCATTAATCATCCGTTGAATCTTGCCTTTTAGGACAAAGCAGTCTTCGGTCTTGTGGCTGGTCACACGATGATACCTGCAGTAGCTGGGATGATCGACCATCTTCGCTTCCTCTGGGCGTGTGCATTCTGGTAGTCTTATCAACCTTTCTTCGACCAGCTGTTCCATGATCGGAACTAGATCTTCCATGTCGAAAGTATAAGGTCCGTTTGCTCGATTACGCTCTTCTACCGTAAGATGTCGCGGCCTCTGAAAACTCTTACCTTTGTCTTGAGTCGTGGTTACTGGCCTGGCTTCAACTCTACGCTCGGCGTTTGGGCATTTCCTGTCATTCGAACCCTTTCCTTTGTCGACGTAGTTAGATGTTATGATCCTTCCGGCTTCTCTCCTGGGCTTATCTGCCTTGAACTGCGCTCTGGACGCGGCTCCTTCCACCAGGTGGGCTTTCGTAGCTAGGTCTCGGAACGTCGAGAAGTTGTGTCCAGATAAGCCAAATGAAATCATCGCGTCCATGGCCTGCATGCACATCTTGACCTGCTCAGATTCGCTGGGCAGTTCCCGGCACTGTGCTGCTATAGTCCCCCACCTGTCGATGAACTTCTCAATTTACTCTCCCTGCCTTTGACGAACCAAGGCTAAATCTGTCAGCGAGACTTCTTGCTCAGTAGAGAAGAATTTGGAGATGAACAGGTCCTACATCTGCTCCCAGGATTTGACTGACCCTGCGGGCGGTGACATGTACCACTGGAATGCCTTGCTCGTGAGCGTCGAGCCAAACAATCTGAGACAGTACTGGGGAATTATCGACAGGTTGCCCATCATTGTCATGAATTGAGCCATGTGTTCCTCTTTCGATCCTCTGCCATCGAATCTAGGGAAGTCCGGACGCTTGAAATTGTTGGGAAATGGGAGGTCGTGGACCTCGGGTAAGTACGGCAGCCGGTATACATACTCTCCTCTCTTCTCCTTTTCTCTTTCCTGACGCATCAGGTCTGCAACTGTCTGAGACAGTTCTTCTCTTGTGGCTTGTGACGGCAGTGGCGGTACCCGTCCGAACACAACGTTTCTCGGGCAAGCTTATGGTTTGACGGTGGCTGGTTCTCCTGCTGCCCCCTGGCATTCCTCCACAGACTGTCGAGTAGGTACGGCTGGGCTTCTGTTTGCCCCCTGGGCAACTAGAGCCAACAGTGCTTCTTTCATCTCTCTCATCTCTCTGGCTGTGTCCTCTTGGACCTGGATAATCTCATCTATCTGTTCTTGGATTGGAGGCAGCTCTGGGTATCGCTCACTCGCCTCTCCTTCGGTGACCTGCACCATCATGACTTGGGCTCGCTGCGGCCTCGTCTTGATCACGGCGGCTTCAGTAGGGATTGTCTTCATCGTCGTCTTAGTCGACTGTCGAACAGCGGATCTGTTCGGTATCTTGGCTGATGATGCTGTCTTCGGTATCGCTGGGAAGTCGATATCGGCGAAGGAGAACTCTGGCCTGGCTGACACAGTAGTTCTGCTGGAGTTGCGGGTGTCACCCCTGTAGACTGGCTTCCACCGTCTCTCCATTTTTCCCTGTACCCTCGCTGTCATCTCTATCTCAACTGGAATAACCTTCTTGTTCTCAGTCTTCTTGACGGTCTTGCGCTTCTGCACAATCTGCCATTCGGCTTCAGAGGTTGCTGCCAAATGGGGGAAGTAGAATCCTCCAGATGTTAAGAAGATCATCGTAGATGCCATTTGGTTGGTTCTTTTCTATCTTTCTGTTTCTGTCTTTCTCTCTCTCTCTCTATCACTCTGCACAGTCATACACGCATTAGAATATTCCGCGCACTTGAGAAAGAGAGGGGACGCGACCTTACCAATCGCGATACGGCTTGACAGTGGATAGACAGAAATATACAAGTACAAACTACATGCATGCTATGCAAAGCTTCGAAATTCTTTTGCCTTAAAGATGAAGGGAAGAACGTTCCCGCTGAGAGTCGCCAGTTTGGCGCTCGTGAAGGCGCTGAACATTTCTCCTTGCGGTAACCTTTCCCATGTACACATTAGTGTCTGCAAATGATTTATCGCAGAATGTCTATTTACTCAGAAATAACCAGAGATTCTGGTATTGAATGTTCCCCAGTGGAGTCGCCAGTTTGTTAGAACTTAGAAAAAAAGAGAATAAGAACTTGCTCTTCAGCAGTCCTTTTGTTTTTTCCTGTGTTTCTTTTATTCTGGGGGAATTCTGAGTATAGAGACATTCATAGACAATCATAAGCAATCACAAAGTGTACACAAGAGGGAGATATCGCAAGGCGAATTTTATTCCAGAGATTCTGAGATCTTTTACATTCCAGGCTGTGATACTGGTCATGAGCCTTTAATTACATCAATAGTTGATCACCCTTGATTGGAAGGCAAAAGACTAATCCGCCTGGGATTATGGTCTTGAGTTCATGGTCGTTTAGACCTTTGTTTTCTTGTTATAGACTGAGCCACATTTGTTAGACACGCCGGATGTCTATGTCCCATTTTCTTTCGGACTGTCCGGGTTGAGAGACTGTCAGGATTCGAGTGGTGCAACTCGGGGCCCGCGCCTGTTACTGTGAACAGGTGACCGCTGGAATACACGATCCTCAAATGTTGGTCGGCATAACCCAAGGCCCGCGCCCATACTTTTATGACGGGTGACCTTACGAGAGCACTCCGTAATGTTCCCGAACGAGGTTTTTAATCGAGTGGTGCAACTCTGGGCCCGCGCCTGTTACTGTGAACAGGTGACCGCTGGAATACACGAACATCAAAATGTTGGTCGGCATAACCTAAAGCCCGCGCTTGTTACTGTGAACAGGTGACCTTAGGAAAGCAATCGGCAACTGCCTCATCAGCTCAACCGACGGACCCGTTGTCGATGGGTAGGGCATCGACTGTCTTTTTCATAGTGGCAGTCCATAGCAAGATGTTTCAAGCTTAGTTAGAACTCTTTGTTTGTGGTTTCTAGTGGTAACCATAACCCCTTAGGTTTAGCCTCGGACCTTTATCCGGGATGAATAGAGCTTTGTACGGTAAAGTAAATGCGTTGGTTCTGGAGTCGGGTGACTCGTCTTCAAGAATATTCTTTCTTCTGAGTATTTTCAATGATCTATTTGGGATCAAATAGGCTTTATCGGGCCAAGATCTTTTGAGGATCCAAATTCAATAGGCTGGATCGGCTATTTTCGATGCCTGCAAGTGGCTACGTATAGGGTCCGATGGACTCCTGTTCATGCCAATTTCTTATGAATAATGGGGATCGATGCCTCGTAAATGCTTAACTCGGCTGTTGGATAGCATGAGTACTTTAGCTTTGCCTCGGCGTCTTTGAGATCGCGGTTGATTTCATCTGGCATCAGCCAATTTTCAAGCCAATAGGGCACTTCCCAGGGCTGAAAATGACTAAGCAGTGGACCTGTTTGCGGTCTAATCAGGGGAATCGGTGAATATTATCGATGACCGTCTTAGAATAGGGGTGGATTACGTCCACAAAGATCACGATGCGATCGCGTTTTGATTTGCTTAGCAGAGTCGATTTTCGGGCCAACATGGCACTTCCCAGGGCTGGAAATGACTAAGTAGTGGACCTGTCTGCGGTCTAATCAGGGTATTCGGTGAATATTATCGATGACCGTCTTGGAACAGGGGTGGATTATGTCCACGAAGATCGCGGTGCGATCGCGTTCCGATTTGTTTAGCAGAAGTCAATTTCTGGGCCAACAGGGCACTTCCCAGGGCTGGAAATGACTAAGTAGTGGGCCTGCCAACCGTTCGATTAGGGTATTCGAGGGTCCTGAGATCGGATAACCTCATCGCGGTGCATGATTATGGTGTATCATGTCATGTAGAAGAAAAGTTTTCCTCTCGGGCTCAGTCCAATTCCGCCCGATTCTTCTCGTTTTCGGTTGTTTTCGGCTCTTTCGGAAGGATTTTCGGAGCTGCCAAATTGGCTAAGTGTTGGTCATTTTGGACCAAAACACTGATTTGGGCCATTTATCATTGACCGTTGGAGAGTCTGATCCGATGGATGGATAGAACTCATCGAGACGCATCTAGGAGAGGCGGTTTCATCAAAATCCGATCTCCGACAAAGGCGGGCCGCGCGACGGAAGGTCCACCCCTCCCATCAGCGTCCAGGCGCATGGGGGGGGGGGGGGGGGGAGGGGGGTGTGTACAGGCGCATGTGGCCATTTTGTAGGCGCATGTGGTGCTGTACATGCTTTCAGGCGCATGTGGTTGGGGAGCAGGCGCATGTCTTATCTCCCGGGCGCATGTGGAGGTGTTTTTCATGAAAAATGGGAGTCCGGAAGCAATCCCGGTGCATGTGGTGGTGCACATGCGCCTGGGTCTCCACCTTGGGCGCATGTCCCTTGTGGACTTAGTGGATTTTCATGTTTTTCCGGTGGGAAACGCTGGCGCATGTGGTGGAATAAGCCGGCGCATGTGGGGGATAAGCCGGCGCATGTGCCCAGCACTTAGAAATTTTTAGGATTTTTTCATGAACTTGGGATTCCGGCGAGGAAATCCCTTTCCGACGAGGGTTTCCGGCGAGGGAATCCACTCCGGCCAAGGCATCCGGCGAGGGGAAAGAAAGCAAGCGCATGTGGTGCTTACATCACTCTGAGGTCGGTAGGGGATGATCTCGTGCTGATGAAATGAAGTGACATCGCTATTTATAGGGGGTAATCGGATTCGAGTCCGGTCCGGCGGGTATTTCCCGGCGCATGTACCAGAAGCAAAGCCAAGCGCATGTGAGAAAAATGCACCAGGTGCATGTGGAGGATCCGGGCGCATGTCCTTTACCGGCGCATTTCCCGGCGCTTTTCGGAAAAGTGTTTCATTCACTCCATTTCACTAATAGGGTGCAAGTGCATGTGGTTGAAGGCCAGGCACATGCCCTTTGTTGGCGCTTTCCCACTACTTAGCCAGATTTTCAGGATTCCAGCACTTAAAAAATTTCAGGATTTCAGCTCCGACGGGGGACCTCCAAAGGACAGCTACCTTTTGTAGACATGCACTCACTGTCGCCAAGCCACTTCTAGGCTATGATTGACCTCCTGAATGAACGGGATGGGGTGTGGAAGTCCAGATGTTGCCAATTTTGGTACTTCCTAATTTGGAGCCTCCGGGTCGGCTTGTCGTATAGGAATGTTGTTCCGGGGGGCGCGCGCATAGAAATACGCATCGTAATGACTTCAAACTTGCTATTTAAGGGTTTTGGGGCGCTCTGGATCATTTGGCGGTGAAGCGCATGTCCAGTTCCACTCTGAAATGGTAGCTATAGGCTTACGGACCCTTTTTGGTCAGTTCCAAGCAGGGATGGAACGCATTTCGAGGTGCGCGGGTAAAAATATGCACCGGATGACTTCAAAACTTACAGGTTAGGGGTTTTAGGACATTTCGGATCATTTGACGGTGAAGCGCATGTCCAGTTCCGCTCTGAAATGTTATTTACGAATTTTGATCGCTACCAAGCGATCAGGGTTGTGCTGGCGTTTGCAGGGCTTTCCCGACCTCAAAACTGATCCAAATTATTGTCAATAGACCACGGGATGTTGTTTTACAATGGGTGCAAATTTGAGCCCCAATAATTAGTGACAGAGTTTAATGATGATTATGATTGTGATCTTAACCCACTGGAATTAGGATTGACCTATGCAATTGAGTGTGCTCAAGTCCTAGCTTGAATTGAGAGAATTATGTACATGAATCATGCATATAACATACTGTTTGTTTTAATTGCTCTATTATCCGACTAGATAGAACTTAATTTCGATTCTAGTTGAGAAAGTGAGAAACCACAGCGAATTAAGCATCAAGGATTGCTACAAGTGGATCCTTGAACCCCTAGTGTCTTTTTATTATTGATTACATTCGATTTAATTCAAAGCATCTATCTACATCAATTTCCTAAAAATCTGTTAGTTAGCTCTTCAATAGAAACCATTAGAAGTGTTTTGTGAATTCCTACACAAGTCCCTGTGGATCGACCTCAGTCTTACCTTGATTATTACTACATCACAACCCTATACTTGGGGAAGCGAACACTAACTCACGTGTTGGTAGGCAGTTATAGAATGAATGTATATGCTGTGTGTGAGGAATGATGTGTGGAGTGCACCTTCACTTCCTAATAGTGTCTTAGGATAAGGCACACCAGTCCCTGACTCACGTACTGGTTGGCAGATAAACCAGTCAACCCGAGTTTTTTATGGGTAGGATCCGAGTTATTCGGCAAGCCTCAGAGCATACACTCAAACTGATTCGGTGAAATGCTCATGCATTCATATAATGCGTACCCACTAGGATTTTTGATAGGGAAGATCTGATTAGATCAGCAGGCCACAGAGTATACTCTCTCAAATCGATATAGATACAAGATGATATGCGCAATGTATAGATGAGATAAGCAGGGGGTTGAGAAGGGAGTAGATGTTGCACTAATGTTGATGCACGGTTGAACAAAGCTAGCTAAAGGTTAGATGTTGGATTGACAGAAGTGTCGCAAGGATTCGATCAAGTGGCTTGGATTAAGACATGGATGGCTCGAGAGGCTAAGGTAAGGGTTGGATTAGATCGAACCCGGGCTAGGCTCACTTCCTCACTCTCACTCCCCTTGGTGGAGGGATGGTTAGGGTTAAGGATAGAGGGTTGGACCAAGGCTAGGCTAGGCTAGGAGGGCTAGGCTAAGGGGACTCACTCTCTCTCACTTGGAGGGGGAGATGGGATGAGAAGTGGATGATGTTGGTGTTGGTGTCTTCAAATGAGAAGGGGAGGGAGCTATTTATAGCCTTTAACCTAATTTTTCTGTAATTCCAGGTAAGATGGGGGGCCAAAATATGGTGCAATGGCTGAGATTTGAGATTGCCACATGGAATGATCTCAATGGCTTGATGGCTTGGTAAGATGGTAAATAGTACAAGGGGGAGAGGGTAGCTCCGGATGTGATCTTCTTTGCATGTAATAGAATAGTGCAAGAGGGGAGAAACGAGGCTCGTACATGGCAGTCTCGGAGGAGACAAAGGTGTCACGTGGGTGGCACCCATCTGGTGGGTGCCATCTCCCCAGATGGAGCTCCCCCACACATCCGGGAGGCTTCTTACTTGGTTTGGGTCCAAAGATTTCCCTCCCACATGCTCTGTTTGGGATCGGTTGGGGCTTAGGATATGTTTTAAGTGTGGGCTTGACTAGGTGAGTTGACAAGGTTGTGCCGAATGATCTGGTTGATTGGCTGAGTAGACTCAACGAGTTAACTTGTTGAGCTATGAATTGTGCATATTCTAACCCCCAATTCATCACGCATTATGCACGGTTTGTATGTTTAAAGACTCATCTAATACTTGTTTTTGTGATTATAGGAATGAGAGAGAGACTTCACTAATATGATGTCAAAAGAGCAACTTTGAAAGCATTGAAGATTAAAGCAACAAAGGTCAAGAGGTGAAGAAAGGAGCAAGGAAGATTGAGAAGAAGAAAAGAAAAAAAAGCAGGAAAAAAATACACTACCGACCGGTCGGCCATGGCCATTGACCGGTCAACTGGCCGGTTTAAAATTCAAGTGGGAGGGGTGTTTTCCTGATGAACTCGTTGGACTAAAAAGTCCCATCTCTGACTGGTCGACTAAACACCTAGATTAAAAAATTAGTTAAGTTCCATGAGCTCTGACTGGTCGACCAAGGGCTTCGACCGGTCGACAACTAACTTGACTGCGCAACTCCTTATGCAATTCTAGAAGATTCCAAGTTGGTAGTAGATTTTTACTATAAAAAGACACATCTACTACGTTCCTACGACATCATAGAAGGATTGGGAAGTCTCTGGAGGTGGAGAATCACGAATTGGGAGAGCTACAACTCCTTCTACTTAGGGTTTCTCTATTTTTCTTTATATTTTGCTTAGTTTTCTGTTTTGTTCTAGCTTAATCATCTCCGTGGTTGGCTAGACCTCTTAGCTAGAGCTAAGAGGTGAAGCTTGTAGTTATCTTTGATATTTTAATTCATTTTTAGGTTTCAATTTTGGATTTAATGATGAATAAAGTTGTTTTAGTTTGAATGAAGTTTTAAGTTCTAGTTCTTCTTTGATCTCTTGATGGCTCTGGTTTTATGTGATGCTTAGAAGATTAAAGCTTAAATTCTTACTTGTTATGCAACCTATAGACCTATATAATTCAAGGAATTGGATTCCCTATGCTCTAGAGTTTGGTGCTTAATGTGGGAATAAACTAACTTAAAGTTCATAACTTTTGTATTGTTCTGAAATTATTTTTTTATTATTGATGTTGATTTGATTAAAGTTCAAATCATGACTCTATTTCAATTCTAGTGATGGGATTTGAGAGATACTATGATTATGATTTTAGATTGTTAGATAAAGGATTGGCCTATGCAATTGAGTGTGCCCAATGCCCGAGTTAATTGAGGGAATCATATCAATAAACAAAGTCTTGTTTTGGACTGTTTGATGATTTAACCACTCCATGTTTCGACTAGATAGGATTAGATTACAATTCTAGTTGTGTAATTGAGAAACCTATGCTGATTATGAATTAAGTGAAATTACGTCGGTAGTCTAACACGACACCTTCGTATGTGCGGAAGCTTAAAGAGCAACTAGAATCATGGCTAAGTCCTATAGGGGGGTGATTAGGACCTTTTGAAATTCTTTTCGCCTACTTACATTGTTGTAGATAAATTTGGCTTTAAAGAGATGTGAGGAATCGAGGTCGTATCCTAAAACTGCGAGCAGCTCGGCTCGGGCTCGACGAAAGGGGTCGCATCTCCAAAATGCAACCAGCCCGGCTCGTGCTCGACGAAAGGGGTCACATCTCCAAAATGCGACCAGCCCGGCTCGCGCTCGACGAAAGGGGTCGCATCTTCATCATGCAAGCACTCTTGATATGAACAGCTCCCAACATGTGAGCAGCCCTGGTCTCTGGTCTCTGGTCATGTGAGCAGCCTATATATGCGAGCAGCTTGTCTCGCGAGCATCTTCCGACGTGCGAGCAGCTTTAACTACTGATGATCAGCGATGACATGCCTTAGCCTATAGTACCAGCAGCACGTATAGGCCGATTTTGGGCTTATCTCCGTCTATGGCTCCGTGTCTCAAGGGATCTCCATCAAGAGACGTGTAAAGTGGTTAGGCTATCCCCTTATCTAAGGATTAACAAGATAAGTGCCTTATCCCCTAAAATCAGCAGTGATCTTAACGGCTTGCGTAACAGACTGGATCACCCGGATCTGCATAAATAGATGACCCCATAGATGATAAAGGTACACAATCTCTAAGCCTACATTGGACACTTCATCTTACTATCACAGTACCCGTACTGACTTTGCCATCGGAGGGCCATAAGCCGGGCCAACCGGCGGTGGTCCTAACCTTTCTTGGTGATTGCAGGTTCCCCAATCTACACCATTCATCTCCGATTGGAGGTCAGATGAGGAAGACTCAAAGTTGGTCTCTGACCAACATCTGTTAGTCAATTTTTGGCATTAACATACATAATTTAACACATTAAACTAAGTAAGCAAGAACACTTTGGCTTCCAAGCCTAAGTAGGTCTAATCACAAGACTAGCATATGATTTAAGTAATAAAGAACCTAGTCTAAGCATGCATAGATAATCAAGTGATTCAACTAATAAAGCTCCTAACCTATGCAACCTATGTAGACTTATGAGAATGGATCAATGAGCTCAAGTCTACATAACTAGTGAAAGTACATCTTGTGTGTGGATGTGCCTATCTAGTGCCTAGCATACATTCCTATCAAGCATTCATAATTAAACAATTAAGCATCCAATGCTAAGATATCAATGTGCTCAATTAATCACAAACACAAGCATGTATAGTGGTTTGACTTTGGGTCTACTCCACTCTCGGTTTAAGTACTCAACTCCTTTGAGTACACCGGCATTCAATATCGGAGGTTTTAAATGAGGTTCACCTCTCAACCTTTACACGGACGTTTTACCGATTCACCTCTCAACCATAATCGGAGTTTTGGACAAATGGCTAACTCTCAACCCGAACGGAGTTTTGGACATAGGCTAACTCTGAACTCGACTCATGTTCACTCTTGTGTCGGAGGCTCCCCCTTGGAGACTTTGTTTAGGCCCGGCAAACGAGCCAAGGAGTGCCAAACAACCCCTATTCTTTAGGCCGACAAACAGGCCAAGGAAGGGTGAATGTCCCTAGTTTGAGTTTAACAAACAAACTCTACACTCAACTCCCACAGGGAATTGAGTGGATGGACTCTCAATAAAGATAAGCTTACTTGTCGAATGAGCCCCTTGTTCAGCGTCGGTTCGGGTTGCTTGATCTCCGCTCTCCCGTGCTTCAATCAGCTTTCCTTGCTCCCCCGATCGTATTGCCGTTGCGTTGCCAATGCCTCAGCTACACTTGATCAATCACCTTGCTTGTGATGCCTTTGAGATGCCCAAGGTGATAGGAGGGTAGGTTTGAGAACTCTACAACTAATAAGAATGGGTTGCCTAGAGTTGCTCACCTACAATGATCTCATCTTAGAGATTTGGATAAGGATATGCCTATCAAGGAAGATCTAAACTCTAGAGATCAAGAGGGGATGAAGGTCATTTTCTTCATGAGCTTGGAATGCTCCAATCTTGTGTTAAAGCACAAGGAAGATGCCTTGCGTAGGTTGGAAATGAGCCTCAAATGGTCTCCAACAATGGTGGCTTCACTCCTCATAAAATTCCTCTTCTTTTGCTCAAAAAATACCCGAAGCCCTTTTATAAAAGAGGTCCAAACGGACAGAATAGGGGCAAAAAATGGCTAGTCCCGACCGGTCCCAACCGGTCGGCCAACGGCCAGGCAAGACAGTGAGCTTGCTGTCTAGATGGGGAGTCTGTCCGACCGGTCATGACCAGTCAGACCAGACTTGCCGACCGGTCAGCCCAATGGCCTGTGAACTACTGCATTGCAGTCTTTAGACTGGGCCTGTCGACAAGTCTTGACCGGTCGGTCTAATCCAGCCGACCGGTCGTGACCTGTCGGACAGGCTTGGGTTCAGCCAAATAGTTACTGACCCAAAAATGTCACAACCCGATCTCTATGGCCAAGGTTTAGATGGTCTTTTGGTACACCTAGGGTAATCTATGATGACTAAAGGTTTTCCTAATATGGTCTAGGTCATCAAGAGGTTAAGGGTTTGGTTTTGGTCAAGGTTAAGATACACCATCGCATCACTTTTACCTGTTTCTTCTTCCTTGATGCAGCAGGGCCACTTTAGTCTTCGGTCTTCGTCTTCGTTAAGCTCAACTGACATTAGACTCATTGACCTAAGTGGTTGAAAAATGAGGTGCACTAGTATGCCATAGAAAAGTGCACTAACAATCTCCCCCTTTGTCAATTACTTACAAAATATAGGACTCTTGACATGCCTAACTAAGCATCTCCTCTTCAGTTTGCTCCCCCATAACCTGTCAATATCTGCATCACAAAACATAGCAAACTAGTTTTGGTGGGACTTAATGATATATCAATTAAGGTTAAGGTAAGAGTAGATAGTATGTCTAAGTTAAAACAATAAGCACATGCTAACAAGAAGAGTATAGGGTGCATGAACATAAAACCATGGAGCATGCTAAGGAACATGATTAACAAGAAAATGTAACTAACTAATCATAGTTAATCATGCATAATTGGTCAAAGATGTACATTTGCAATAAAAGCACAAAGGGCCTATAGCCCAATCAACCAACCTCCCTTATTGGTATATAAAGACCAATAATAAGTAAAGATTAGCATACAATGAAGCATGTAATTCAGCAAGATTAGCTAATCTAGGCATGGTGACAATCTAGCAAGCAAATATACAAAGCAAGGCTAAACTACCAAATTTGAGCTCATGAGGCTTGAATCCTCTGATTTGCCCGTACACACAAAAATAAGGCTGAAATCCTCAGATATTCCTATAGAATCACTTTCTAGTTACCCTTACTAACTATGTTTAGTTTGAAAGGCCTAAGGGTAACTAATTTCCACAACACCCTCATAACATGTAGCATAAGGTGAGGGGTTGGGAACTCCTTTTTCTCCTAGAAGGGATAACAGTCAGGATCCTCTCTTAGATTAGAGGAAAGAGAGGTAGTGGTGAAAGTCATGAGAGCTAGATTAATATTTTGGCTCCCATCACTAGTGGAGTTACCAGATTTGGATTCGGACTCCTCCGTATCATCCCAAGTGGCAGTCATTGCCTTTTTACCTTTTAGTTTAGGCCCGTTTAGACATTCCGGGGCGATATGGCCACGATGATCGCAACCGTTACATTAGACGCATGAAGATTTGGATGATTTCCCTTTATGTTTATCACCCTTCTTGTCCTTTTTGTCACGACTACTCCCTCTATCAAATTTGAGGAATCTTTTGAATTTTTGGTTTAATTTTTCTTCTTCATCATCCTCATCATCACTATCTTCCTCCGACTCACTCTTAATTTTCTTATGTTTGTGAGAGGATTTTAGAGCGATGCTTTTCTTTCTAGAGGGGGCCTTAAAGTTTAGTTCATTAGTTTGTAAGGAACCTATGAGTTCTTCTACTTTCATGTTATCTATGTCTCTACACTCCTCTAAGGCTACTTACTACCTTGGTGTTAAATATTTCTAAGAGGGATCTAAGTATTTTTCTATATATACGCCCTTCCAGAACCAGATCACCCAAGAAAAATATGGAGTTGCAAATATCAGAAAGTTTTGTATAAAACTCCTTGAAGGTTTCAGTCTCTTCCATCTTAATGTTTTCAAGTTTGGTGGTTAAGATTTGAAGCTTTCGAGTTTCTTACTGTGCTAGTTCCCTCGTGGGTAACCTCAAGTATATCCCACGCTTCTTTTGCAGTTGCGCATGTGAGAATGTGCTGAAATTCATCCAGGAAAACCGCACAAAAAATCGCATTGACAGCTTTGGCATTTGCCATGTATTGAGCTCTCTCACTGTCATTTCATTTTTCATCATCTTTGGGAATGACAATGTATTTCCCATCAACCTCCACTTGTTCGGTGGGCAAGGTGTTGAACCTCTAATTTATACATTGCATAACCTATTACATCACATTATATGCATGCTTTGCATGTTAAAAGGCCCATCTAAATGCGTGTTTTGTGATTATAGGAATGAGAGGGGGACTTCACCAATTCACGGTTATAAGAGTCATTTTGGACACATTAAAGACTTAAAGACGCTATTGAAGATCATAGGACTAAGCGTGAAAGGGTGGAAGGAAGAAGCAAAGGAGAGAAGAAAAGAGGACAGGAAAAAGCAGCCAAGACCAGTCGTCCATAGCCCAGGATCGTTCGTCCGACCGGTCCGAACACTCAACAAAAGAGGCCTTACTGCAAACCTTGCTGGACTATTCACGATCGGTAGTGCGACCGGTTGTCCACTGCTCGGACCGGTCTTCCGACTGGTCCTTGAATTAAAATCCTGGGTTTGAATTTCTGGAAAACTCACTGGACTATTTTTGCATTTTTTAGATCGGTCGTGCGACCGGTCGTCTACGTAACAAAACGTGTCCTACAAGCTCCAATTTTCTCTGCGCAGTCCGGGATTTCTTGCGCAATCCGGAACCTTCTGCACTATACTATAAAAGGACACCTATGTCTTCTTCCAAAGGCATCATAGAAGCGAAGGGACGTCATGGGAGAGGAAGGAAGCCGTCGTGGAGCATCTGTAACCCTCCAAACTCCAGTTTTTCTATGTTTTCTAGTTTTATTTTATGAGTTCTAGTTGAAGTATGACAATGCTCGGCTAGAATCTCTCAGCTAAGGCTGAGAGGTGAAGCTTGTAGCTAACTTCATGTTTGATTCAGTTTAATTCAAGTAGTTCTATTTCAAGTTTGGATTTTGAATGTTCTAGTTCTTAATGTTGGTAGTTTTAGATGTTTTATGAGAGTTCATGTGCTTCGGACATGGATTCCTTGCAATTCTCTGAGATTATCATGTTGTGCTTGTTTAAATTCGAATTATAGTAATCCTTGAGCAGGCCATAGTCCATAGGCATGGTTGTTACTCCGAAGGCTATGATTTTGAATTCTACATGTGTTGAATGGGACTAGAACTTGGAATTTCAACTTGAGTGGGATTGAATGTGCTCTAAAGCTTTATTTTCCAACTAGATGAGAGATAAGACTTCAAATCTAGTTGTCCTCTATGCTTGGATTGATTGGATTGACATGGGATTGCTACAAGTGGATCCTTGAATGCCTTAGTGCCTTTAAATTACTGTTTTTTCATTAAGTTTCTGTATTAGCATAATTGTTCCAATTGAATCTCTTATTTATTACAAACTAAGTTGCTGGAATAGTTTGGAACTTGCTCTCCAATTCCCTATGGATCGACCTCGGTCTTACCGAGTTTTATTACTACATTGCAGCCTTACACTTGAGGCGAGTGAACAAGTTTTTGGCGCCGCTGCCGGGGAATTTAGATAAGGGTTCTAAATTGTTTTTAGTGGCTATAGAAGTAGTTAGGATTTATTGTTTTCTTAGGATTAGTTTTTCTGAATTCTAGAACTAACAAAGTTTGTTTTGTTTTGTAGGAAATTCTTCTAGTTTAAGCAAATCAGTACTATCCTTCCAACTTGAACTCTTTTAGTTTTTGGTTTTTGTTTTTCAGATTTTAGAATTTAGGATTAGTTCTGATTTTAGATTTTGTGGTTTATGTCACGTTGGGAACGAGACCACAACAATCGTCTCCAATCCAAAGGTGGTTTAGTTGGACCATTATCCGTTCATAGAAGAATCCGAAAATCTGTAGAACATTATGATAATTTGGGGAGTATGGATCAAACACCTTTAAGGAATCCTCCCCCCCTACTCCAACAACAAACGCAAATCAAGAGGGAGTAGGAGAGAATGAGGTACATAATGTTCCTCCAATGAGATCATTACGGGACTACCTACAACCGGCCCGTGCAACTACACCATCTTGTGTGGTTCTACCACCAACCGGGGGAAATATTGATATAAAGCCGGGTGTGATTCAACTAATACCAAAGTTCCATGGGCTAGATTCTGACAGCCCATATTTGCACTTAAAGGAATTCGAAGAAGTGGTGGCTACCTTACAATACACTAATGTGTCGAAAGATACCATTAAACTTAAACTCTTTCCTTTTTCATTGAAAGAAAGGGCCAAGAATTGGCTTCACTCTCTTAGACCACACTCGATAGGGTCATGGAACGAGATGACCTGGGAATTCTTGAAAAAGTTCTTCCCGGCTCATAAAACGAACACCCTCCGACGAGCCATATTGGATTTTTCAGCTAAAGAGGGTGAATCTTTCTTCCAATGTTGGGAAAGGTTTAAAGACCTCCTGCTTGCTTGCCCACATCATGGCTACGAGAGTTGGCGAATTATAAACTTCTTCAATGATGGATTAAGTTCCAATATGCGCTAATTCGTAGAGATGATGTGCAACAGCGAGTTCATGAGCAAAAATCCAGATGAAGCTTGGAGTTATTTGGATATGTTGGCTGAGAATGCCCAATCTTGAGATACCTCGGATAAACCCAATAACCCCAAGCCTACTCAAGAGAAAGAGAAATGAGGGATCTATATCCTCAATGAGGAAGACGACGTGAATGCAAAGATAGCCAACCTCACAAGGAAGATTGAGGCCATGGAACTTAGTAAGAGTGGAGTTCCAAAGTCCAATGAAGCTATTGAAACCATATGTGGGATTTGTCTCACCAATTTACACGCTACGCAAGATTGTCCTACAATTCCTGTATTTCAAGAGGTGTTACATGAACATGCAAATGCCACATATGGGTATCAACGGCCAATCAATGGACCGGTGGGTAATACGTACAATTCTACTTGAAAGAACCATCCAAATTTCAGTTGGAAGAATGCTCCCACGGGCAATCCTACCAACTCTCAAGGAGGGCCACCCATGAAAAATATGGCCCCACCTCAATTATCAATGGAGGATACTTTGAAAGCATTTATACAAGGGCAAATGTAAATTAACCAAACGAATCAGCGAATGTTCCAAGAGCTTAAAGTCTCGGTTGATGAGATTAAGGGATGCTTGAATACTATGGAAGGGACTTTTCCCGCCCAACCTCAGCCCAATCCAAAACAAGTACATGAAGTAAGCATTCCTGATCCCTTCAACCAACATATGGAGCAAGCCAAATCCGTCACCACTCTTAGAAGTGGTAAATAAATCAACAAATCTATTCTGGTGAAGGCCGACAAGCCTAATGATCCGGTAAATTCTGAGGATGAGGACGGATCCAACTTAACCCCACAAGAAAAGGAACGCAATTATAAGCCCGTAGCACCATTCCTTTCGAGATTGGTTGCTCCAAAATCTCTTCCAACTTTTCATGATATTCTAGAGCTTTTCAGACAAGTCAAAATAAACATTCCTTTGCTTGATGCCATCAAACAAATCCCCTCTTATGCCAAGTTTCTAAAGGACCTATGCACAACTAAATGCAAATATAATGTGCAGCAAAAGGCCTTCCTAAATGAGCAAGTGAGTGCCATTCTCACTCAAAAGACCACCCCCCCCCCCAAAAAAAAAAAAAAAAAAAAAATTCAAAGATCCCGGTAGTCCCACAATCTCATGTATCATTGGTGACTACCGGATTGAGCGTGCATTGCTAGATTTGGGGGCAAGCGTAAACTTCATCCTATGCTCGGTATATGAGCAATTGGGTCTTGGTGAATTAAAACCCACCAAAACCACGTTGCAACTCGCTGATAGATCCATCCGTGTACCGAGAGGGATAGTTGAGGATGTTTTAGTTCAAGTTGACAAATTCTACTACCCGGTAGATTTTATCGTCTTGGACACACAACCGGTTTTATATGCTAGCACTCAAATACCGGTGATCTTAGGCCGCCCGTTCCTTGCTACATCAAACGCAATCATTAATTGTCGAAACGGGGTGATGCAATTATCCTTTGGGAACATGACATTAGACATGAATGTGTTCCACTTGGGCAAAAGGCACAGGGATGTTGATGATGACGAGCTCTTCGAGGTAAACATGCTCGAATCTTTTGAAGAAGAGGAGCTCCTCCAACTTAAACCACTAGAAAGCTTGGAGACATGCTTGGCACATTTTGAGGATTCCAAAGACCCCATCAGTAGTAAAATTGTGCAAGCATTGAATATAGAGAGACCGGTAGTTGGTACTAGCCGGTAGAGGCCCCACTTTGAAAATTTGCCACCAATCACATCAAGGCCTCTACATCTAACATCAAACCACCGAAGCTTGACCTTAAACCATTACCATCCGAGCTTAAATATGTATATTTGGGTCAAGAGGAAACATTCCTAGTTGTCATTGCTTCTCACCTAGGGAAAGACCAAGAGCTCAAATTGATTGAGCTACTCAAAGAACATAGGAGAGCCATACGTTGGAAAATAGCGGATCTCAAAGGGATAGATTCTTCGGTTTGTACTCACCGTATACACCTCGAAGAAAATGCAAAAATGACTAAACAACCTCAAAGAAGGCTAAATCCAAACATGATGGAGGCTGTCAAAGACGAGGTGTTAAAGCTACTAGATGTGGGTATCATCTACCCCATCTCGGATAGCCAATGGGTGAGTCCTACCCAAGTTGTCCCTAAGAAATCCGGTATTACCATTATAGAAACGCTAACAATGAGCTTATACCGACTAGAGTAACCACCGGTTGGCATATGTGCATTGATTATTGGAAGCTAAACACGGTCACTGGGAAGGACCACTTCCCTCTCCCATTCATGGATCAAATTTTGAAGAGGTTAGCGGGTCATTCCTATTATTGCTTCCTAGATGGCTATTCCGGCTACAACCAATTTGAGATAGCCTCAGAGGACTAAGAGAAAACCACATTTACATGCCCGTTTGGTACCTTCGCATGCCGAAGAGTGCCATTCGGGCTATGTAATGTACCCGCCACATTCCAACGATGCATGTTGAGTATTTTCTCGGACATGGTGGGTGAATTTCTTGAGGTGTTCATGGATGATTTTTCTGTTTTTGGTTGTACTTTTGATGAGTGCCCCAATCACTTGAAGTTGGTCTTAATGAGTTGTGAGGAGAAGAACCTCATTTTAAATTGGGAAAAGTGCCATTTCATGGTACAAAGAGGAATAGTCATTGGACATATCATCTCGTCTAATGGAATAGAGGTAGACCGGGCAAAAATTGACATAATTTCCAATCTACCACCACCCAAAAGCATACGCGATGTGCGGTCCTTCCTTGAACACGCCGGTTTCTATAGAAGATTCATAAAGGATTTTAGTCATATCTCAAGGCCTTTATGTAACCTTCTCTAAAAGGAGAACCAATTTGAGTGGAATGCCGAATGTCAATTAGCTTTTTCAAAGTTAAAAGACATGTTGACAACCGCTCCTATCATGCAACCACTGGATTGGTCCATACCTTTTGAGTTGATGTGCGACGCGAGCGATTATGCTATTGGGGCGGTGTTAGGCCAAAAGAAAGATAAGAAGCCCCATGTTATCTACTACGCAAGTAGGACCTTGAATCCCGCCCAAGTTAATTACTCGACTACGGAGAAAGAGCTCCTAGCCGTCATCTTTGCCTTGGACAAATTCAGGCCTTACTTAATAGGATCCAAGGTCATTGTTTACATAGATCATGCGGCGCTGAAACACCTTCTTTCTAATAAGGATGCCAAGCCCCGTTTGCTTAGATGGATCCTACTTCAAGAATTCGATTTGGAGATCAAGGATAAGAAGGGAGTAGAAATGTGGTGGCGGATCATCTATCTTGCCTAGTCATACTAATTCCATTGACGAGTCACCTATTGAGGACTCATTCCCTGATGAGCAAACTCTTTGTTACTATGCATCCACCATGGTACGCTGACATAGCCAATTATCTTTCCACAGGTGCGATGCCGCTTCATTAGACTGCGCAGGACAAACGTAAATTTCTAAGGGAAGTGCGTAGATTTTTCTGGGATGAACCTTTATTGTTTAAATATTGCCCAAACCAAATTATAAGGAGATGTGCCCTTGATGATGAACATAATTTCGTCATCTCCTTTTGCCATGATCAAGCATGTGGGGGTCATTTTTCTACCAAGAAAACCACTGCAAAAATTCTGTAGTGTGGTTTTTATTGGCCCACGCTATTTAAGGACACCCACGAGTTTTGCAAAGCATGCGAGCATTGCCAAAATTTAGGAGGATTATCCCGTCAAAATATGATGCCTCTCACCCCAATTCAACATCTTAAAGTCTTTGACTATTGGGGCATCGATTTCATGAGACCGTTCCCCTCATCTTTTGGACATGTCTATATATTGCTTGCCGTAGACTATATGTCTAAATGGATAGAGGCTATTCCATGTAAAACCAACGATCATCGTACGATTCTAAAGTTCCTCAAAGAAAATATACTTTCTAGATTTGGGACACCTCGAGCCATCATTAGTGATGGTGGTTCTCAATTTTGCAACAGGCCTTTTGAAGCCTTAATGAAGAAATATGGCATTAGGCATAAAGTGAGTACCCCATAACACCTACAGACAAGTGGGCAAGCTGAAATTTCCAATCGAGAAATCAAACAGATTTTGGAAAAGACGGTGAGGCCAGATTGCAAGGATTGGTCACTAAGATTAGATGATGCGCTTTGGGCTCACCGTACTGCCTACAAGACCCCCATTGGTCACTAAGATTAGATGATGTCTATGGGAAAGCTTGCCACTTGCCTGCGGAGATTGAACACAAAGCCTATTGGGCAATTCGGGCTTTAAATTTTGACATTGACAAGGCTAGCTCGCTTCACAAACTCCAATTAAATGAGCTTGATGAGATCCGGAATGATGCTTATGAGAACTCAAGAATTTACAAGAGTAGGATGAAGGCCTTTCATGACAAGCACATCTTCAGGAAATCTTTCCATGAAGGTCAGAAAGTGCTCTTGTACAATTCCCGACTTCATCTTTTTCTGAGAAAATTGAGATCTCGATGGACCGGCCCATACATTATTAAAGAAGTTTTTCCTCATGGGGTTGTCGAGATAGAGAATGTCGCAAATGGTAATTGTTTTAAAGTGAATGGACAATGCCTTAAACCGTTTGTCGAAAAATTTGATTCAGAGGACATGTCCATCACTCTGAATGATCCTGTGTATCAGAATGATTGATCTCCTAGTCTGACGGAGGTATAGCATAGGTAGGTTTCATCATTTTAGTTTTGCTTGCTTAGTAGCCTTAGTTGTAGGGTTGTAGACTTCCATGATCGCTCTCTCCGGTGCTATTGTTCTCACTCCTTTTTTTTATTTTACCATTGCTCTCATGTTCATGCTCATTACACATGTTTTTACGTTGAGGACAATGCAAGATTTGGTTGGGGGGTGAGATAAGATTCTTCATCTAGCAGTTTGCAACATTTCGAGCATCATGTGTGTAAACTTTTTCGAATTTTCTAAAATTTTAAAACTCTTTTAGAAAACCTTATTTCTCTGCATTCGAGATGATATGAGTGTAAGAAGAGGAGATACGAGGTGTGGATGTGGTAAGTACTGAACTTCTCCTAACATAATGGTTTTATATGTGAATTCCCCTACTTATGTGATTGATAGAAAATTTGAACACTTTTACACCTAGTCACATTACACAATTTTCATGGTTGAAAGGAGTATGTTATTAGATTTGAGGTGTTGAGGAATCAAGCCGGGGTATTTTGTCCATCCTTGTCCATGGGAAAATAACGAAAGATATGGATTTCTAAAAATCCTATCTAATTTAAAAGAAAACGGAAAAGGAAGGATGAAAATTGGGAATGATGGAAAAAAGGTGGAAATTTTCGAAAAGGGCTACCTATTACCAACCGGGGGATGGTCTACCCGTAACCAAAGCCGGAAATGGGACGTAGTGTGAAAGTCGTCGGAAGGACAGTAAGGCAAATTCCTGTCATTGGCTTGTTATTGCTCTGTACACCTTGAGATCTGTAGTTTTGTTGATCTATGGAGAAGATAATCCCAGAAACTCATGAGATGAAATTTCACTATGCACACTAGGTTGAAATTGTTCTGGTTCTTCTATTTATCAATCAATCAGCGGAAATTTTATATGGAAGCTTATTATGTTTTGAGAGTTTGAGATTTCAACTTCTATCACCAAATTTTGTCCGAATTTTATACTTGTATGTCTTTGAATGGATAGAAACATGGTTTCTGAAGAGAGTTGGGTTTTGGAGGCTTGAACTTGTTTCATGCATGTTTTGCTCGGGACTAGCAAAAAGCTGGTTGGGGGGTGTGTTGAACTTGCAATTTATACATTGCATAACCTATTACATCACATTATATGCATGCTTTGCATGTTAAAAGGCCCATCTAAATGCGTGTTTTGTGATTGTAGGAATGAGAGGGGGACTTCACCAATTCACGGTTATAAGAGTCATTTTGGACACATTGAAGACTTAAAGACGCTATTGAAGATCACAGGACTAAGCATGAAAGGGTGGAAGGAAGAAGCAAAGGAGAGAAGAAAAGAGGACAGGAAAAAGCAGCCAAGACTGGTCGTCCAACCGGTCGTCTATAGCCCAGGATCGGTCGTCCGATCGGTCCGAACACTTAACAAAAGGGGCCTTACTGCAAACCTTGCTGGACTATTCACTATCGGTCGTGCGACCGGTCGTCCATTGCTCAGACCAGTCGTCCGACTGGTCCTTGAATTAAAATCCTGGGTTTGAATTTCTGGAAAACTCACTGGACTATTTTTGCATTTTTGAGACCGGTCGTGCGATCGATCGTCCAGGAGCTCAGACCGGTCGTACGACCGGTCATCTGCGTAACAGAACGTGTCCTACAAGCTCTGATTTTCTCTGCGCAATCCGGGATTTCTTACGCAATTCGAAACCTTTTGCACTATACTATAAAAGGACACCTAGGGCTTCTTCCAAAGGCATCATAGAAGCGAAGGGACGTCGTGGGAGAGGAAGGAAGCCGTCGTGGAGCGTCTGCAACCCTCCAAACTCCAGTTTTTCTATGTTTTCTAGTTTTATTTTATGAGTTCTAGTTGAAGTATGACAATGCTCGGCTAGCATCTCTCAGCTAAGGCTGAGAGGTGAAGCTTGTAGATAACTTCATGTTTGATTCAGTTTAATTCAAGTAGTTCTATTTTAAGTTTGGATTTTGAATGTTCTAGTTCTTAATGTTGGTAGTTTTAGATGTTTTATGAGAGTTCATGCGCTTCGGACATGGATTCCTTGCAATTCTCTAAGATTATCATGCCGTGCTTGTTTAGATTCGAATTATAGTAATCCTTGAGTAGGCCATAGTCCATAGGCATGGCTGTTACTCCGAAGGCTTTGATTTTGAATTCTACATGTGTTGAATAGGACTAGAATTTGGAAGTTCAACTTGAGTGGGATTGAATGTGCTCTAAAGCTTTATTTTCTAACTAGATGAGAGATAGGACTTCAAATCTAGTTGTGCTATATGCTTGGATTGATTGGATTGACATGGGATTGCTACAAGTGGATCCTTGAATGCCTTAGTGCCTTTAAATTACTGTTTTTCATTAAGTTTCTGTTTTAGCATAATTGTTCCAATTGAATCTCTTATTTATTGCAAACTGAGTTGCTTGAATAGTTTGGAACTTGTTCTCCAATTCCCTGTGGATCCACCTCAGTCTTACCGAGTTTTATTACTACATCGCAGCCTTACACTTGAGGCGAGCGAACACAAGGCATATCTATGTTGTGTGCTTAGCCACATGGGACGGTCCATGGATTGTAAGAAAATCCTCATCCTAGCCTTCCAATTGGCATAGTTGGACCCATCAAAGAATGGTGGACGGTTAGTAGTTCCCCCATCTCGATTAGACATCATGCTAGTCCTCCTGTACTGGATCTTACTCTAGACGGTTAAGTCCTTGAAGAGCAACCTCTCTGATACCAATTGAAATTACGTTGGTAGTCTAACATGACACCTTCGTACGTGCGGAAGCTTAAAGAGCAACTAGAATTATGGCTAAGTCCTATAGGGGGTGATTATGACCTTTTGAAATTCTTTTCGCCTACTTACACAATTTAACACATTAAACTAAGTAAGCAAGAACACTTCAGCTTCCAAGCCTAAGTGGGTCCAATCACAAGACTAGCATATGGTTTAAGCAATAAACAACCTAGTCTAAGCATGCATAGATAATCAATTGATTCAACTAATAAAGCTCCTAACCTATGCAACCTATGTAGACTTATGAGAATGGATCAATGAGCTCAAGTATACACAACTAGTGAAAGTATATCTTGTGTGTGGATGTTCCTATCTAGTGCCTAGCATACATTCCTATCAAGCATTTATAATTAAACAATTAAGCATACAATGTTAAGATATCAATGTGCTCAATCAATCACAAACACAAGCATGTATAGTGGTTCGACTTTGGGTCTACTCCACTCTCGGTTCAAGTACTCAGCTCCTTTGAGCACATCAACATTCACTATCGAAGGTTTTAAATGAGGTTCACCTCTCAACCTTTACACGGAGGTTTTACCGGTTCACCTCTCAACCATAACCGGAGTTTTGGACAAAGGGCTAACTCTCAACTCGAATGGAGTTTTGGACATAGGCTAACTCTCAACCCGATGCACGTTCACTCCTGTGTCGGAGGCTCCCCTTTGGAGACTTTGTTTAGGCCCGACAAACGAGCCAAGGAGTGCCAAACAACCCCTATTCTTTAGGCCGACAAACAGGCCAAGGAATGGCCAACGTCCCTAGTTTGAGTTTGACAAACAAACTCTATGCTCAACTCCCACAGGGAATTGAGTGGATGGACTCTCAATAAAGACAACCTTACTTGTCGGATGAGCCCCTTGTTCAGCGTCGGTTCGGGTTGCTTAATATTCACTCTCCCGTGCTTCAATCAGCTTCCCTTGCTCCCCCGATCGTGTTATCGTTGCGCCGCCAATGCCTCAGCTGCATGTTGAGCTCTTAATTGTGCATATTCCAACCCCAATTCATCACTCATTATGCACGGTTTACACGTTTAAAGGACCATTCTAATGCATGATTTGTAATTATAGGAACAAGATGGAGATTTCACTGATTCAAGGCTAAATGAGGCTCCTTACAAGCATTGAAGACCATAGGATGAAGGTTGAAGAAGGACCAAAGAAAGCCAAGGCAAGGAGAGAAGAGAAAAGAAGAAAGAAAGAAAGAAATAAAGAAGAAAGAGAGCCAGACCGGTCGGCTGACCGGTCGGCCAAGCAAGCCCGACCGGTCAAGACCAGTCGGCCACTCAACTACCTGCCATTGGAGCTCACGGACTAATCAGAAAGGAGGCCCGACCAGTCAAGACCGGTTGGCCATTGCTGCTGGACTAAGAGGATTTCCAAGCCCGACCGGTCTGGACCGGTCGGACAGCCCAGTCCGACCGGTCCAGACCGGTCGGCCATGCGTAAATTGCTATTTCTATTATTGGATTTCCGAAATTTTCTGCTGCAAGTGCATAGTTTTACGTGAAATTTGGAGTTCTCTTGCATAAAGGACACCTCCAAGCTATAAAAGGATGTCTTCCCTTCATACCAAGGCATGCTAGGACGTGGGGATTGCTAAGGAGACGGATTCTACTTCGGATTTCTAGTTTTCTTCCTGTTTTAGTTATTTTCTATGTTTTTAGAGGCTTCTAGTTCAAGGATGTTAGAGATGAACTAAAACCTCTTAGCTAGGGCTAAGAGGTGAAGCTTTTGATTCGTTTTTGATGGATTGATACAACCTAGGTTTCCTTTTGTGTTTTAATTGATGAATTTTAGTTCAATTTGAGTTTGAATCAAGTACTATGTTGGTTTTTACTTTGATCTCTTGATGACTCCGGGCTCATGTGATTCTTAGTGATCCTAACTTAGTATCTTAGCTTTTTTAGCATTGTTTATGCTTGTGTAGTTCATTGATCTACCATTGACTCCGGGCATGGTAGATGCTTTGATTGCCTTGTATGCAATGGCCTGATTTTCATGTGGGAACTCATGCAACTAAAATTCTTATCTTTTGTAGTAATCTGGAATAGTTGTTTATTGATTGATTTTGATTTAGTTAGAGTTCTAATCATAAGTTGTAATCAGGTCTAGTGACAGGATTTGGTGAAAACTATGGTTGTGAATCTCAACTAGATTGGAAAGAGGCTTGGCCTATACAATTGAGTGTGCTCAAGGCCTGAGCATGGTTGTGGGAATCAAATCAATGAATGAGCAACTGTTTTAGATAATTACTGATTGAACCGCTCTATATTCCGATCGGATAGAGATATGAATTCGATTCTGATTGAGTTATGAGAAACCTAGTTGTGTTGATGCATTGAAACTTATCAAAAGTGGATCCTTGGCGCTCTAGTGCCTTTTTAGATTGAAATTACCTTAACCATTCACTGTTTAAAGCCAAATTGCTATTTTTCAGCTTTAATTCTTAATAGGATCTTAATTACTAGTTGTTTTGGATAAATTCTGAAGATACCCATACATAAATCTCTGTGGGAACGATACTCGGTCTTTCCGAATTATAACTACTTCGCAACCCTACACTTGGGGAGTGAACACTGCACTTGATCAATCACTTTGCTTGTGATGCCTTTGAGATGCCCAAGGTGATAGGAGGGTAGGTTTGAGAACTCTACAACTAATAGGAATGGGTTGCTTAGAGTTGCTCACCTACAACAATCTCATCTTAGAGATTTTGATAATGATATGCCTATCAAGGAAGATCCAAACTCTAGAGATCAAGAGGGGATGAAGGTCATCTTCTTCATGAGCTTGTAATGCTCCAATCTTGTGTTAACGCACAAGGAAGATGCCTTGCATAGGTTGGGAATAAGCCTCAAATGGTCTCCAATAGTGGTGGCTTTACTCCTCACAAAATCCCTCTTCTTTTGCTTAACAAATACCCCAAGCCCATTTATAAAAGAGGTCAAAACGGATAGAATCCGGGCAAAAATTGGCTAGTCTCGACCTGTCCGGACCGGTCCCGACTGGTCGGCCAACGGCCAGGCAAGACAGTGAGCTTGCTGTCTCGATGGGGAGTGACCGGTAGGACCAGACCTGCTGACGGTCAGCCCAATGGCATGTGAACTGTTGCATTGTTGTCTCTAGACTGGGCCTGTCCGACCAGTCGTGACCGGTCGGACAGGCCTGGGTTCAGCCAAACAGTTGCTGACCCAAAAATGTGACGACCCGATCTCTATGGCCAAGGTTTAGATGACCTTTTGGTACACCTAGGGTCAATTTATGATGACTAAAGATTTTTCTAATATGGTCAAGGTCATCAAGAGGTTAAGGGTTTGGTTTTGGTCAATGTTAAGGCACACCAAGGCATCACTTTTACCTGTTTCTTCTTCCTTGATACAGCAGGGCCACTTAAGTCTTCAGTCTTCGTCTTCATTAAGCTCAACCGACACTAGACTCACTGTCATAAGTGATTGACAAACAAGGTGCACTAGTATGCCACAGAAAAGTGCACTAACATTAAGGATGGTTATAAGTGGAATCTCAGCGCTCTAGTGCTTTTAGATCATTGAAATTATCTTCCTTAGTTACATTTTTCATTGCTCTTATAAACAGATTCTCAGATTTAATTCATCTTAGTTGGATTTCAATTAAGGTCGTTTAAGGAAGTTTGGGAATTCCAGATTAATCCCTAAGGACGATCTCAGTCTTAATCGAATTATTACTACATCGCAACTTTGCACTTGGGGTTGGTGAACAAGTTTTTGCCGTCGTTGTCGGGGATTTAACGGTGTTTACAGAATTTCTGAAAATAACTTTTAATTAAGATTTTTAGGAATCTCTTTAAATTTTAGATTAGTTTCTTACTAACCTAGCTGTTTTTCATTATTGTAGGAATTTCACTTAAATCTTCAATTCAGGTTTTGTCCTTCTAACCCTATTCTTCTCTTTGTTATTGTTATTCTTGTTCTTCTCTAGTAGAGTGGGTGGAGATTCCTTTAGGTTGGCCGAGCCACCTTGGATCTCTGATTGGTTGGCCCGTGTTGCCTTGATTCCTTTTGGTCGGCCTAGCCGCCTTGGATCACCCTATGCTCGGAGATTTCTCTTCTAAACCTATTCCTTTTTTTTCTTTTCTAATTTTTCTCGAGATTCAGAGCGTGGGTGGAGTGTTCTCTTGAACCATCAAAATCTAGCCCAAAATCAAATTGAAATGGGAGAGAATACTCATAAACCTAGGACTCTACGTGATTATTTACAACTCATGAGAGCGAGCACTCCCTCTTGCATAATCTTTCCATACAACGCAGGGAATGTAGACATCAAACCGGGAGTAATCCAACTCCTAAAATTTCATGGACTTACAATGAAAGTGTCTATCAACACCTTAAAGAATTTGAAGAAGATATAACCATAATGCACTTTGCAAACGTGTCAGATGACATCGTAAGACATAAGGTATTTCCCTTCTCTCTTAAAGAAAAAGCAAAGGCTTGGCTTCATGCATTGAGGCCACGATCAATTGGTACATTGGTTAAAATGACTCAGGAATTCCTTAAAAAGTTCTTCCCGACTCATAAGTCCAATGCGCTAAGAAGATCAATCATGAATTTTGCCCAAAAAGAGGACAAAACCTTCTTCCGTTATTGGTAACGTTTTAAAGATCTCTTAAATACATGTCCACATCATGGTTACGAAAGTTGGCGGGTAATAAGCTTTTTCTATTATAGACTGACTTCGCCCATTATTCGCTAGCCTCAAGTGCAAGGCTGCAATGTAATAATAATTCTCGGCAAGACCAAGGTCGATCCACAAGGTGTTGATGTCAGATTTTGTAACGAGATCCTCCGGTTTTTCTCCTTCACTCCAGCAGGGATTTCCACCACCAGACCTGAAAGAAGACAGATAGCAACTAAGGGTGGCTGGGGTCCAGCCGTTAGCCCTCCGATGCTTAAGTCAGGCCAAAGAAGGAAAGAAGAGGCACCAGGCAAAACAAGGCAGGGATTGAATATATTGTGTGCGTACCTTTCTCTTAATGGAGTCACCCCCTTTATATAGATCTGAAGCAACCCAATTTGTTACGTAAGATATCAAAATCCCGATGATGTCGCGTACGATACCGAAATCTCGCTGATTTCGTGGGACAAGATCCTTATTCTTAGAGGCAAGATCTAACCCGATGACTTCTTTCGGTAATCACGTTTCTTGATAGCAATCCCCTGAGATTCGGTACCACCAGAGAAGATAAGCCCAAAAACCGACCTATGCGGGCTGTCGATCGGCGTAGTAATAGTGCTGATTGCTCGTAGTTGGAGTCATAGCTACCGAAAAGGAAGGAGACGCCGAAAGGGTGAAGACCACCGTGCTGGGTGTAAGTCTGCTTGGTGTCGCAGAGGGATTGACCAAGCCGCTCGACGGGAACCGGGTGCTGGAAGTATGAAGACCATCCAAACCAAAAACGAAGACTCATGACTATTCTGATGTCGGGAGCTGCTTGTGTCAGGGATGCTCACATTCGTGAGGTTCGACCCCTTCTGACGAGCCCGAGCAGAGCTGCTCGCATCCGGGAGATGCGACCTCTTCTAAAGAGCACGAGCCGTGCTGCTCGCATACGGGATATGCGACCCCTCTTCGCGAGCACGAGCTTGACTGCTCGCATACGGGAGATGCGACCACTTCTGACGAGCACGAACCGTGCTGCTCGCATACGGGATATGCGACCACTTCTGACGAGCCCGAGCTTGACTGCTCACATTCATTATGGCCGCGATCCTGCACTTCTCGATAGACTATATTTGCCTACAACAGATGCCCCCCAAACCCTTGGTATTTGAAGAACTATGCCAAGGGTTTGCTAGTGCTGACAGCTGGGAGACAATCGCGCATGATTCACTTAACGTGCTTCCGCATTTATGATGGCCAGCTTTCGCGCAGCTTTTTTCGCCGCCAGAGATGAAGCGTCGGGCGCCACGTGTTTCCGTATTTAATGCTAGCGTCCGTTCGTCTGGTGCGCCGGATGAGAAGCTGCCGCGTGTCCAGCAAATCAAACGGAATGATTGCGTATAAATACCGAACTTAGAGAAATTCCTTCATTTTCGAATTCCATTGCTGCGAGGTTTTCTTCTTCTTCTTCCTTCTCTATTCCGGAGTAAAAAACCTCTTTACAGAGGTAGCCTTCTTTCTTTTTCCTCATTCATTTCTTCCTCCCATCTCCCTTTTATAATGGCGAAACTCTCTGACGAAGAGATTGTTCCTCTGGGAGATGAAACCCCTGACTCCTCCGAATCCAATAACGCCAGGGTACCGGCTGGGAGATATTCCGCCTCCGGTTACTCTTCCATCTTGACAGAGGAAAGACTCTCTAACCTTAGAGAGGTTTATAGGGTCCCAGACTCTGTTTTATTCAGATTGCCTGGGAGAGGGGAGACAGCCGATGCACCACCACCTGGGTGTGTGGCTGTTTACGAATACTTCTTCAAAGTGGGCGTACGTCTTCCCCTCCACCCCTTTATTCGAAACTTCCTCCGTCTCTACAAGATTGCCCCGGGCCAACTTATAGTTAATGGCTGGCGGGTTCTTCTGAGTGCTTTCATCCTTTGGAAGCAGGCGGGTAACGAGGAGTTAACCGCTCAGGAATTTTTGAGGTTATTCCAGCTGAAGAAGGCGCCAGCTAGCGAGGGTTGGTACTACCTCTGCTTCTGGCACCGGAATAACTTCATTTTGGGAAACCCTTCTTCCAACTGCCCGGGATGGAGAAAGAAGTGGTTCTATGTCTCCGGAAACTGGGAGTCCGAAATGGGCTCTGACCCCAAAGGCCATAACGTTAATCGCCATTTTGGCGAAGGTGGGTCAAGTGCTCGTTTATTTATCCGACAGAAACAATAACTTTACTACTTTGACGATTTAACGAACCTTCTATTTTGCTCGTAGGAATCCCAATTGGTGTGAAGCCCAATCTGCGAAGAGGGCTCATGAGAAACTTGTCAAGGTCTACAAGCTCCCTGCGGCCGCACGCCACGTCAACGCTGCTCTAGAGCCTCACTGTCTCAGTGCAGCGGGTTTAATCTCTCAAGACGAAATGGCGAACGTGGGAGACAAAAGAGGTGCACTGGGGGCACTTCCCCGTCTGAAGGGCGCAGCCTTGAAGAGGCAAAAGAAGACTGCGGGGGGTCCTTCTAATGCGCCCACTCCCGCAGAGGGGTCTGCTCGCGGTCCTCATTCGCGAGGGATCGGTTCGGGTGGGGTCGCTACGACTTCTCGTACGACCACGACCCCTCCGGTTATCGCGAACCCTCTATCTGCCGTGCCCCCTCCGGCTACTGTGACTCCACCGCCAGGTGCTACGGCCAGCCGGTGATCGAAGTCGCCGATAATTCACCGAAAGGCGATCGGAGGGAGGGGGGCCTCCCTCCTAAGGATACGAGATGAGAGCCTACTGGTGCTCACGAGTCTGCGACGCCCTCTATGGGTGCCGTGAATGCTCGCGAGACGGGCTCTGGCGAGATGGTGGTGGCCCAACCTTCCGGTCGGGGGTTTTTGTTATCCCCCCGCACTTGCATCCTGTATGCAAGTTTATGTTTGATAACATTCCCCCCAACTCCTTCGGGAGTTTGCCTGAGCCAAGCCCAGAGGCTCTCTCTACTGATATTGGAGTGAGACTGGTTCAGGTAACAGCCTTTTCCCTTTCTACCAATCTCTTCAGGATTTTATTAGATGACTAGCAATCTAATCCTTTTTCTTTATTTGTTTCAGAGCCTGGATCTCACACTCCGCGTTAGGCGGGATGTCGAAGCAGCCCGCCGCAGCGTGGAGGATGTGGAGAAGAAGAAGAAGACTATGGAAGCCGAGGTCCAAGGGAGGGACCGTTTGGTGAAGGCCTTGGAGGTTCAGATCTCCAAGCTGGACGAAGAGAAGAAAATTCTCCTTGTCAAGATCCAATCCCTGACTGAGCGCTTTCAGTCAGTGGACCTCCAACTCGCAAAGCTTCAAGAAATCCATACCAAGAGCGAGAAGAAGAAGGAGATCTTCCGTCAGGACAAGATCCAGCTTGAGGGATGGCTCAAGGATGCGCGGACCAAGCTCGAGGAGACCCAGAAGAAGCTCGAGGAGGCCCAGAAGGAGCTCAAGGAAGCCCAGCAGCAACTTCACCAGTTGAAGGATGATTCCATCCACTGGGAAGAGGAGCGAGTGGCCCTCGTTCAAATGATATCTGATGAGGGTCCTCGCGCAGTTCAGGAGTTCCGGACTTCTCCACTTTACGATGAGGAGCGGTACGATGCGTATATCGCTGGTCGCGATTTCGCGGTCAGAGTTATGCAGATGATCGCTCCAACTTTTAACGTTGAGGAGTTCGACAGGGTGGCATTCGAGGTTGCAGCTAAGGAACGGGCTGCCACTGAGAACGAAGCCACTGAGGCAACAGATGCCGCTCCTGCTCCTGAGGCTGGTCCTGAAGCTGAGAGCCGCGAGCCTGCGCAAGATGAGGATGACCAACCTTGACCTCGGCAGCTTCCTATATCATGTATATTTTTCCTTTTTTTTTCTTTTTTCTTTTTTTTTTTGAAGAAATCTGTAATTGTCTCGACCTTTTGGTCTTTTTGAATGAATATCCGTTTCTGTAATGTATTCTCCTTTTCTTTCATTTTTTGCTTTATGTTAATCTCAAATGGATTCACCAGAGATGCGACCCTTTAATTCAAGCACGAGCTGCGCTGCTCGCATTAGGGTGTATGACCACATATTCGAGCGCGAGCTGTGGTGCTCGCAATTAAGGTGTACGACTGCGATTCGAGCCCGAGCTACGGTGCTCGCGATTAGGGTATATGACTACGACCCCCTAATTCGAGCACGAGCTGCGGTGCTCGCATTCCGGAGTGCGATCCCTCCTCTCACCAGTCGCGAGCAACTAACTCATGAAAAAATGAATTAGACTCAATCCGGGGGTCGTGTGACCGTGTCCGCGTTGAGATAGACTGATCTATCGATTGAGATTTTGATTCTACCAAGGGCAGAAGGTTGGTCAAGAGATGGTATACATTCTCTTCGGGGCTATTCAGGTCCATGTAAATGGAGAAGCAACCAACTAGTAACGATTTCAGTCCTACCAAAGGTAGGCAATTGGCCAAGAGGATGTGTAAGCACTCTCTTCAGGGCTATTCAGGTCCATATAAATGGAGTAGCAGCCAAAAGATATCTTTCACTTTATTCATAAAACGTTGTAATAAACTACATCAAATCTAGGGGTAGTATCGTAGCAAATGCTCCACGTGCCAAGGGTGACGTACAGGCTTCCCTTGCATGTCTTCAAGATAATAAGTATCGGGTCGCACAACCCTAATAACCCGATACGGGCCTTCCCAATTCGGATCCAATGAACGAGCAGGAACTCCAAGATTTTACCTTAGGACCAAATCTCCGAGTTGGAAGGATCTAGGCCGAACCTTCGCATTCCGATAACGAGCAATACGTTGTTGATATGCTGCCACTCGTACTTGGGAAGCATTTCTTCGCTCTTCCAAGAGATCGAGATGAAGTCGGAGGTTTTCCTGATTACTCGCAGGGTCATACTGCTCTATCCGATATGAGGGCACTTGAATTTCCACTGGTACCACTGCGTCGACACCAAATGCTAAGGAGAAAGGGGTTTCACCTGTTGATGTACAAGCCGTGGTTCTATAGGCCCATAATACCTCTGGCAGAAGTTCTGGCCACACCCCTTTACATTCACCTAGCTTGGTCTTCAAATGATGCTTTATGATCTTATTCACTGCCTTGACCTGCCCATTCGCCTGAGGATGATACGGAGAAGTGCGGCGATTACGTATCTTCCATTTTTTGCAAAATTCATCAAAGGCTACGTTGTCGAACTGCGTTCCGTTATCGGTAATTACAGTATGAGGGAGTCCGAAACGGCATATGATATTTCTCCATATAAACTTAGTAGTTTGTTTCTCAGTAATCTTGGCTAATGGTTCTGCCTCGGCCCATTTGGTGAAATAATCAACCGCCACGATCGCGAACCTATTCTGTCCCTTTCCCATGGGTAGGGGCCCGATGATATCGATCCCCCACTGAGCAAAAGGCCAAGGGCTATCAACTGGGGTCATCTGCTCGGACGGTACATGAGGTATAGGTAGATATCGTTGACACTTGTCGCATTTTTTAGAAAATTCGATGGCGTCTGCTTTCATAGTGGGCCAATAATATCCTTGCCTCATCGCTTTATATGCTAGGGATCGCCCCCTGGGATGGTTACCACATGCCCCCTGGTGTACTTCATCTAGAACACGAAGTGCTTCTTCTGGATGAAGACACCTCAAATAAGGCAAGGAGAAGCTTTTTCGCAACAATATTCCATCTTGCAAGGTGTACCTGGCAGCTCGAAGCCGAATTTGTCTTGCAGCTTTCTTGTCTTCTAGTAGGTATCCGTCTCTGAGATAAAGGATGATAGGATCCATCCAACATGGAGACGATTGTACTGATATTACTTGCTCGAGAGTCACTTGGTCGATACTCAAGTTCTGACAGTGCTCGATGGGGATCGAACGTGATAACTCCGATTCTGGTGCAGAGGCGAGCTTTGCCAAGGAATCAGCAAGTTGGTTCTGCTCACGAGGAATATGAATTATTTTATAAGTCTTTAGTTTGGCGAGCAGGATGAGGACATGAGACTTGTATAAGGCCATTCTTTCTTCTTTGGCTTCGAATTCACCAAGAACTTGGTTGACAATGAGCTGGGAGTCGCTATGAATTATCAAATTCTGGACTGCGAGGACAATGGCCAGTTCGAGGCCAACAATCAGGGCCTCATATTCTGCTTCATTATTGGAGACGCGTGATTCGAAACGCAGAGCATATTGAAAATGCGACCCGTCGGGAGCCACTAAAATCAGGCCCGCTCCGCTGCCAGTGGCCCGCGACGACCCATCCACGAAGAGTGACCAAGGAGGCTGGTCGCTGGTCGTGATATTATCTTCAGAAGAATATGTAAATTCGGCGATGAAGTCAGCCACGGCCTGGCCCTTGACTGTGGTCCTAGGACAGAATGAGATATCATGTTCACTTATCTCGACCGCCCATTTAGTTAAGCGCCCGGAAGCCTCAGGTTTTTGAAGGACTTGCCGTAGTGGATGATTTGTTGGTACTAAAATAGCATGGGCTTGAAAGTATGGTCGCAGTTTTCGAGCTGCCGTGACTAAGGCTAGGGCCAGTTTCTCCATATCAGAATACCTAGTTTCTGCATCGACCATTGCTCGACTGATATAATAAACGGGCCTTTGCACCCCGGAATTTTCTCTTATTAAAGCGGCGCTAACGGCCGTGGAAGACACAGATAAATAAAGAATAAGTTGCTTATGTGCTACAGGTTTAGATAAAATGGGGGGAGCGCTCATGTATTGCTTCAGTTGTTGAAAAGCTTCTTCACACTGAGGTGTCCACTTCCAATCAGACTTGGCCGTTGCACGAAGGAGTTTGAAGAAGGGCAAGCACTTGTCAGATGCTCGCGAGATGAACCTGTTCAATGATGCGATGCGACCAACCAGACGCTGGACGTCCTTCAGAGTAACGGGGGATTTCATCTCTATCAATGCTTTAATCTTTTCGGGATTCGCCTCAATTCCACGCTGGCCAACCATGAACCCAAGAAATTTCCCTGCAGACACTCCAAACGCGCATTTTTCTGGGTTCAATTTCATTTGATACTTCCTCATCAGATCAAAGGCTTCTTGAAGATCAGAAATGTGGTCATCTTCAACGATGCTTTTCACGAGCATATCGTCAACATAAACTTCCATATTCCTACCGATTTGAGCAGCGAATATTTTGTTGACAAGACGTTGATAAGTGGCCCCTGCATTTTTAAGACCGAACTGGCATTACCTGGTAGCAATATAGTCCTCGATCTGTGATGAAGGCAGTATGCTGGCTATCAGGTGGATGCATCATAATCTGATTGTAACCAGAATAAGCATCCATAAAGCTGAGGAGAGCATGTCCAGCTGTTGAGTCGACCAACTGGTCGATCCGCGGTGTCGGAAAGCTATCTTTGGGACATGCTTTGTTCAAGTCTGAATAGTCGACGCACATCCTCCATTTGCCATTAGCTTTCCGGGCGAGAACTACGTTCGCGACCCGCTCTGGGTAGTCAACTTCTTTTATGAAATTAGCCGCGAGCAGCTTCTCAACTTCAGTTTTGATTACCATTTGTCTTTCTGCAGTAAAGGCACGTCGACGCTGATGTACGGGTTTATGCTTCGGGTCAATGTTGAGACGATGTGCGATGACATTGGGATCGATGCCTGGCATATCTTTATGAGACCAAGCAAACACGCCCTGGTATTCAGTGAGGAAACGGATCAAATCTTCACGGTGGACACTGGTTAAGGAGGACCCGATGTACACGATCTTAGACGGGTCGTCTTCGGTCAGGTGGATCGCCACTGTTTCCTCCCCCGGAGTTCCTGACTTCAGAGCATTTTCTCTCGGATCCAACGAGGTGGTGGAGGGAACGTTGGGTGAACCTTGAGCTATTTCCATGACGGGTGTCGCTTGAGCCTTCTTTCGATCTTGGAGGGCTATCTGGTAACAGGACCGTGCCTCCTGCTGACTTCCTCGCACGACCCCGATGCCATTTGGGGTAGAAAATTTAACACACAGATATGAAGGGTGCAAGGCCGCTCCAACCTTAGTTAGAGACGGCCGCCCCAAAATGGCGTTATATGCTGATTTTCGATCCACGACGAGGAAGTTTACGAAGACGGTGGTCTTCGCTGGACTCTCTCCAAAAGTAACTGGGAGATCGATGCTTCCTTCAGGTGTTACTACCTCTCCTCCAAAGCCGACGAGGGGGGTCGATACTGGCTTGAGGAGGCTTCTGGCTAGTGCCATTTTGTTGAAAGCCTCCAAGTACAGAATATCGGCTGAGCTACCTGTATCCACCATAATTCGATGAGTCAGATAATTTGATACCTTCAATGTGACTACGATGGAATCTTCATGAGGGAAGTGAATTCTCGCTGCATCTTCGAGGGTGAAAGAAATTGGAGGATGGCTCGCTTTTGATGAGCTGGACGTCTGTTCCAGCCAATAGATTTGCTGGGGTTCTTTGGACGCCTTTCGAGCGTATGCTTTTCTTGAAGCTTGAGAGTCACCCCCACAAGCTGGTCCCCCAACGATAGTGCGAATTTCTCCCGTGGGCTCAGCGTCCTCTTGGTCGGTTTGATGATGAGGCGGTTCCTTTTGGCGAGATGAGGTCTTCGCCCTTTCTGGTGATCGATTTTTACGAGCAACATAATCCTGGAGATGGCCTTTTCGAATAAGGGCTTCGATATGGTCTCGTAGAGAGATGCAGTCCTGGGTCCTATGCCCGTGATCTTTGTGGAAGTAACAGAACTTGCTCTTGTCCCTCTTCTCGGGATCGAATTTGATCTTTGCAGGCCACTTCACATATGGCTTGTGTTTAATCTCCATTAGAACCTTTTCAGGAGACCGATTAAGAGGAGTGTAGTTATGATATTTACCAGAGTAAGGCTTCCTGGGAGAACGATCGCGCTGATCACGACGGTATTTCTTATCTGTAGAAGAGGTTCCTTCTGGCTTGCGTTTCTTACTTTGTACTCCATGGCGTGTCAATGCGACTTCTTTTGCATTGATATATTTCTGAGCTTTGGCTTGGAATTCTGCCATAGTTTTCGGCCGGCTTTTATCTAAGGCAAACCTGAATTTCTCGCTCGTTATTCCGGCAATGAGGGCTGTAAGACCCTTTTCTTCAGTGTAACCCTCAGTTTGAACGGCTTCGGCAGTGAACCGTACTGTGAACTCCTTTATTGTCTCCCCATGCTGCTGTTTCAGATTCATCAGATGGGAGGCTGGCTTCTTAATGCGAATACTTCCCATGAATTGGGAAAGGAATATCTCCGATAATTGGGAAAAGGAACTGATGGAACGGGGCTTTAACCCCCGGAACCACGTACGAGCTGCTTCCTTCAATGTTATGGGAAAAGCCCTACACATGATTTCTGAACCATGTCCCTCCAACTCCATGAGGGACCTGTATGTTTCCAGATGTTCAAGAGGGTCGCCAATGCCTGTGTACGGAGCGATAACAGGCGCTCGATACTTTCTGGGTAACGGGGCTTCCATGACCTCGCTGGTGAAGGGAGATTCAGATTGATGTATCGCCGCCATGACGGCAGATGGCCGATTTGCCTGGTATCGCTGTTCCATGACATCAAAACGATCATGGATTCTTTTGAGATCTCCTTCCCATGGTAGGGTATAGCTAGATGTTTCGGCGGTGGAGCCCTGCGGTTGAGGTTGTCGAGACGAACTGGAATGTATAGAATGTGGAGACGGCACAGGGGGATGGCTGCCAAGTGGTGGGACCTGTGGTTCGTCCATAGAATGTCTGGAAGCTACCGGTATGGGTTGCGGTGGTAACCCTTCGGAGGGTTGTCTCTGCGGTTCAGGGAAGTGCTGATCAAGCCGATTTGACAGCGCCTGAACTCCGGCGTTTAGAGTTAGGAGAGTGTTTCCGAAGAAACGTAGGACATCATCTTGATTTCCAGAGGCCTCCAATAATGGGTTTGTTAATGGCATATTCGGGGCTCCTTGAGGGATATTCGTCGGAGCAGGTGGGAGGGCAGGTACGGATTCCATCTCATCAGGCGGAGGTGGTGCCTGCCTTGAAGTTGAAGGATGAACAGCCTTTTTAGGGGGCATCGCCGAAGGATTTTGATCGGTGGTTAGAACGATTGATTTTGACGATCAAGTCGTTCCCACAGACGGCGCCAAACTGTTGATGTCAGATTTTGTAACGAGATCCTCCGGTTTTTCTCCTTCACTCCAGCAGGGATTTCCACCACCAGACTTGAAAGAAGACAGATAGCAACTAAGGGTGGCTGGGGCCAGCCGTTAGCCCTCCGATGCTTAAGTTAGGCCAAAGAAGGAAAGAAGAGGCACCAGGCAAAACAAGGCAGGGATTGAATATATTGTGTGTGTACCTTTCTCTTAATGGAGTCACCCCCTTTATATAGATCTGAAGCAACCCAATTTGTTACGTAAGATATCAAAATCCCGATGATGTCGCGTACGATACCGAAATCTCGCTGATTTCGTGGGACAAGATCCTTATTCTTAGAGGCAAGATCTAACCCGATGACTTCTTCCGGTAATCACGTTTCTTGATAGCAATCCCCTGAGATTCGGTACCACCAGAGAAGATAAGCCCAAAAACCGACCTATGCGGGCTGCCGATCGGCGTAGTAATAGTGCTGATTGCTCGTAGTTGGAGTCATAGCTACTGAAAAGGAAGGAGACGCCGAAAGGGTGAAGACCGCCGTGCTGGGTGTAAGTCTGCTTGGTGTCGCAGAGGGATTGACCAAGCCGCTCGACGGGAACCGGGTGCTGGAAGTATGAAGACCATCCAAACCAAAAACGAAGACTCATGGCTATTCTGATGTCGGGAGCTGCTTGTGTCAGGGATGCTCACATTCGTGAGGTTCCACCCCTTCTGACGAGCCCGAGCAGAGCTGCTCGCATCCGGGAGATGCGACCTCTTCTAAAGAGCATGAGCCGTGCTGCTCGCATACGGGATATGCGACCCCTCTTCGCGAGCACGAGCTTGACTGCTCGCATACGGGAGATGCGACCACTTCTGACGAGCACTAGCCGTGCTGCTCGCATACGGGATATGCGACCACTTCTGACGAGCCCGAGCTTGACTGCTCGCATTCATTATGGCCGCGATCCTGCACTTCTCGATAGACTATATTTGCCTACAACACAAGGAATTAGGGTAAACCAATTCAAATCATTCTAGCAACTCCAATCTCAGCAATTTTAGAGTTCAATTAAGATAAACTAAGAAAAACAGTAACTTTTAGAAAAATCTGATAATTAAAGGAACTAAGGCCTCAAGGATCCACTTGTAGTAGTCCTATATGAATTCATTCATCCATGCTGTTATAGGCAAAATGGTGGAGATAAGATTTCACGCGGAAATGCCCATTTCGCCCTCGAGATGATCTGATCAAGAGTCGCAGAACGGGTAAGGGTGGAGTACGGGTTCGACTCTCGAGATCGTAAGCTCGGGAGTCGAAGAATGGATAAGTGCAGGACGTCCATTCGACTCTCGAGATTATCTGATCGAGAGTCGAATATTGGATAAGTGCGGGACGTCCATTCGACTCTCGAGCTCACCTGATCAGGAGTCATAGATTGAAAAATACGGAGCAGCTATTCGCAAGTCTCGAGTCTTCATAACCGATAGTCAAATATGGCAAAGCTCGATCCGCGAACAGACCTTCTCACAAGTCGTTGAAAGACGTTACATCTAAAGTATGTACTTGGACTCGCGACCACATTCTAACCTGCGAGTAGCTTTCCTGCGGTAATATCTCTTAGCTTTCAGTACTAGCACCCGATTCCCGTCGAGCAGCTTGTCCAATCCCTCTGCGACACCAAGCAGGGCTACAACCAGTTCGGTGGTTTCCGTCTTGTCGGCGTCTCCTTCCTTTTCGGAGGCTATGACTCCAACTACGGGCGTCTCCTTCCTTTTCGGAGGCTATGACTCCAACTACGGGCGTCTCCTTCCTTTTCGGAGGCTATGACTCCAACTACGGGCGTCTCCTTCCTTTTCGGAAGCTATGATTCCAACTACGAGTTCCAGCCGGATTTCAAGGGATTACCATCAAGGGGCGTGATTGTTGAAATAAGTCATTGGGTTGGATCTGACTAAAAAGATAGGATCTTATCCCACGAAATCAGCAAATTCTCAGTATCGTATGCGACATCAACGGGATTTCGATATCTCACGTAACAAATTGGATTGCTTCAGATCTATATAAAGGGGTGGCTCCATTAAGAGCAGGTACGCACACAACATCCAATCTGGGTCCCGTTTCGCTTGGCTTCTCTTCTTACTGTGGCCTAACTTAAGCATCGGAGGGCTAACGGCTGGTCCCCAGCCACCCTTATTTGCTGTCTTGCTTCAGGTCTGGTGGTGGAAATCTCTGCTGGAGTGAAGGAGGAAAGCCGGAGGATCTCGTTACAAAATCTGACATCAACACATGCATAAACACAACTAAATTCGAAGTTCTATCTCTCATCTAGTCGGAAGATCAAGCATTCAAACACAAACAATCCTACTTAAGTTAGAAAATAAGATTCTAGTTCTAATGAAGCACATAAATTCAAACAAGTATCCTTCAAAGTAAAAGTCATGCCAAGGGACTATGTCATGCTTTAGGGTTACTACAATTCGAATCTAATCAATCCAAACATGACCATCTCAAAGAATTGCAAGGAATTTATGTTCGAAGCACATGAACTCTCACAAAACATCCAAAAATACCAACTTTATTCAAACTAGAACTTAAAAATCCAAACTTTAAGTAAGGTACTTGAATCAAACGAATTCTACATGGGAACTAGCTACAAGCTTCACCTCTTAGCCTTAGCTAAGAGGTTTTAGCCGAGCATCATCACGTTTCAACTAAAAAGTAATGGAAAACTATTAAAAAGCATAAAAACCAGAATTAAAGGAGTTGTAGATGCTCCACGACGATCCTCTTCACCTCCCACGAGTTCTTAAGCCTTCTATGATGCTTTAGGAACGAACCTTAGGTGTCCTTTTATAATGGTGAGGCTCCACTGACTTAGAAACTTCTAAAATCTGCGTATCACTTACGGAACGCATCAAAATTCGAAGCTCATAGAACAAGTTGCTAAAAAACTTCAAAATCTTAAAATTTGTACTTGGCCGATCGGTCTTGATCGGTCGGACCGGTTCTGAGTTTGGTCTAGCAAGCTCCAGTAGTTGCTGAAGTGGTCTATAGAGGGCTGGCCGACCGGTCAAGATCGGTTGGACCTGTCTGGACGTTGGTCCTGCATGTAAGAGGGAGGGTAGCAAGGTGGCCGACAGGTCATGACTGATCGTGGCCTCCTTGGCCGACCGGTTAGGACCGGTCTAGCCCCTTATGGCTTCAGTTGGTTTCTTTCTTTCTCTCTCTCCTCTTTTTGCTTCTTTTTTTTTCTTTGGCCCACCTTCGGTATCATTAAATGGCTTCCAAATGTGGTCTTTTAAACATGGATTAGGTGAGTCTCTCTTTCATTCCTACAATCACAAAACATGCACTAGATGGTACTTTAATCATGGAAATCATACATAAAATGTGATGCAACAGGGTTAGAATATGTATAAATTAAGAGCTCAACACACTCCCCAACCAGCATTTTACTAGTCTTGAGCAAAACATGAGTGAAACAATTCACTTATCTAAAAACTCAACTCTCTCTTGGAAACTATACTTCTATGAACTTCAGAACGTATAAACATAAAATTCAGAGAAATTTAGTGATAGGAAATTGAAATTCTAACTCTCTAAACATAATAAGTGTTCACATAGAATCCCCACCGATTGATTGACAAATAAAAGAATCCAAACATGTATGATCTAGTGTGCATGGAGAAAGTTCATCTCATGAATTTTCAGGATTACCTTTTTCATAAATCAGCTAAATAAAGGATCTCAAAGTGTACAGATCAACTAATTGCCTATGACAAGAATTTACCTTACCGTTCCTTTGACGACTTTCACACTACTTCCCATTTCCAGCTTTGGTTACGGGTAGACCATCCCATGGTTGGTAATATGTAGCCCTTTTTAGAATTTTCACAAATATTCAATGAATAACCATATTTTTTTTCTCTTTTTCATATATATTAGATAAGATTTTTAAAAATCCATATCTTCCGTTCTTTTCTCTTATTTCACATTAATAAGGATGGACAAAGTTCCCCGACTTGGTTCCTAAACACTTCAAATTTTCAGTCTAACCAATCTACAAATCTTATAATCCTTCTAAACATAAGAATCGTGTACTGTGAACTAGACTAAAAAATTGTTAAAACTTTTTATCAATCAACTCAATGGGGGAATTCATATAGAAAACTATTAAATTTAAAATAATTCAAAAATCTTAAAATCATATCAATTAATCTCTCATCCTTTCATGCTTATAACATCCCAAGTGCATAGAAACAAGGTTTTCCAAAAGAGTTTTGATGTTTTAGAAAAAATTAAAAAATTCCACAAACATTGCTCGAAATGTCACATATTGCTTTAGGAATCTCACCCCAACCAAATCTTGCATTGTCCTTAATGTAAAAAGATATGCAATGAGCAATAACATGAGAGCAATGATAAAAATAAGAGAGGGTGAGTACCTGAGAGAGTTGATCATGGGGATCTACATCAATCCTACTAAAGCAGTAAAACTAAAATAGAAAAACAACAAAATCTAATCAACTCTATACCTCAATCAGACTAGGAGATCAATCATTCTGATATACGAGATCCTTCAGAGTGATGAACATATCCTCTGAATCAAATTTCTCATCGAATGGTTTAAGGTTTTTTCCATTCACTTTAAAACAATTACTATTCGTCGGATTCTCTATCTTGACAGCCCCATGAGGAAAAACTTCTTTAACAATGTATGCGCTGATCCATCGAGATCTTAATTTTTTCGAAAAAAGATAAAGTCGGGAATTGTACAAGAATACTTTTTGGCCTTCATGGAAATTTTCCTGAAAATGTGTTTGTCATGAAAGGCTTTCATCCTATTATTGTAAATCCTCGAATTCTCATAAGTATTGTTTTGGATCTCGTCAAGCTCATTTAATTGGAGTTTGTGAAGCGAGCTAGCCTTGTTAATGTTGAAGTTCAATGCCCGAATTTCCCAATAGGCTTTGTGTTCAAGCTCCACGGGCAAGTGACAAGCTTTCCCATAGACAAGTCTATAGGGAGACATTCCAATCGGGGTCTTATAAGCAGTACGGTGAACCCAAAGAGCGTCGACTAATCTTAGCGACCAATCTTTATGATCTAGCCTCACCGTCTTTTTCAAAATCTGTTTGATTTTCTGATTGGAAATTTCAGCTTGCCCACTTGTTTGTGGGTGGTATGGGGTACTCACTTTATGTGTAATGCCATATTTCTTCATTAAGGCTTCGAAAGGCCTATTGAAAAAGTGAGAACCACCATCACTTATGATGGCTTGAGGCGTTCCAAATCTAGAAAGTATATTTTCTTTAAGGAACCGTAGAACCATGCGGTGATCATTGGTTCTACATGGAATAGCCTCTATCCACTTGGACACATAGTATACGACAAGCAATATGTAGACATGTCCAAAAGATGAAGGGAATGGTCCCATGAAATCAATGCCCCAACAATTAAAGACTTCAAGATGTTGAATTGGGTTAAGAGGCATTATATTCCGATGGGACAATCCTCCTAGCTTTTGACAACGCTCGCATGCTTTGTAAAACTCATGGGTGTCTCTAAACAAGGTAGGCCAATAAAAATCACATTGCAGAATTTTTGCAGTGGTTTTCTTGGTGGAAAAATGACCCCCACATGCTTGACTATGAAAAAAGGAGATGACAGAATTTTGTTCATCATCAGGGACACATCTCCTAATTATTTGATCTGGGCAATATTTGAAAAGTAATGGTTCATACCAGAAAAATCCGCACACTTCCCTTATAAATTTTCGTTTATCCTGCGTAGTCCAATGAGTCAGCAACACACCTGTGGAAAGATAGTTTGCTATATCAGCGTACCACGGTGGATGCATAGTGACAAAGAGTTGCTCATCAGGGAATGAGTCCTCAATAGGTGACTCGTCAATGGAATCGGGTAAAACTAGGCGGGATAGATGATCCGCCACCACATTCTCTACTCCCTTCTTATCTTTTATTTCTAAGTCGAATTCTTGAATGAGTAGGATCCATCTTAGCAAACGGGGCTTAGCATCCTTAAAAAGAAGATGTTTTAGTGCCGCATGGTTCGGGCCTGAATTTGTCCAAGGCAAAAATGACGGTTATGAGCCCTTTCTCTGTAGTCGAGTAATTAACTTGGGTGGAATTCAAGGTCCTACTCGCATAGTAGATAACATGAGGCTTCTTGTCCCTCTTTTGGCCTAGTACTGTCCCAATAGCATAATTGCTTGCATCACACATCAACTCAAAAGGAACGGACCAATCCAGTGGTTGCATGATATGAGCGGTTGTCAACATGTCTTTTAGCTTTGAAAAAGCTAATTGACATTCGACACTCCACTCGAATTGGTTTTCCTTTTAAAGAAGGTTACATAAAGGCCTAGAGATATGACTGAAATCCTTTGTGAGCCTTCGATAGAATCCAGCGTGTCCAAGGAAGGACCACACATCGCATATGCTTTTGGGTGGTGGTAGATTAGCAATTATGTTGATTTTTACCCGGTCTACCTCTATTCCATTGGACGAGATGATATGTCCAAGGACTATTCTTCTTTATACCATAAAATGGTACTTCTCCCAGTTTAAGATAAGGTTCTTCTCCTCACACCTAGTCAAGACTGATTTCAAATGCTTAAGGCACTCATCGAATGTATAACAAAAAATAGAAAAATCATCCATGAATACCTTGAGAAATTCACTCACTATGTCTGAGAAAGTACTCAACATGCATCTTTGGAATATGGCGGGTGCATTACATAGTCTGAATGGCATCCTTCGATATGTGAAGGTGCCGAACTGGCGTGTAAAGGTGGTCTTCTCTTGATCTTCCGGGGCTATCTCAATTTGGTTATAGCTGAAATAGCCATGTAAGAAGCAATAATAGGAATGACCCGCTAACCTCTCCAAAATTTGATTTATGAACGGGAAAGGGAAGTGGTCTTTCCTAGTGACCGTGTTTAGCTTTCGATAATTTATGCACATACGCCAACCGGTGTTACTCTAGTCGGTATATGCTCGTTGTTGGCGTTCTCTACAATGATAATGCCGAACTTCTTAGGGATAACTTGGGTAGGACTCACCCATTGGTTATCCGAGATGGGGTAGATGATACCCACATCTAGTAGCTTTAACACCTCGCCTTTAACAACCTCCATCTGTTAGTACACCTTTTGTTGTCAATTGGCGTGTTGGTTGGTCGCGTCTTGTCATATGAGCCCCGGTCGAAGAATTGTAGATCAAGACTTGAAGATTACGCTTCATCCATTGCTCAAGCTCATGCTGCAACAAGATCTCAGGTAAGTTGCATATAGATCGACCATAGGAAACCCAAAACATCAAAAGAATGGCGTAAAAACTCACATATCCTATCCCCATTCCTCTCGACCCTTGCACAAGTTGATCAGGCTTGTGTACCTTGCATTGGTGCTATATATAAATGAAGATATGTCCATATATTGGATCCTTTGCACCAAATTGCTGTATACTTCACATCTTGAAGTGATCCTCTGCTGTGTTGAGAATCTTGGTCCTGCAAGCTCACTATGTCTAAACAGCGGCCAGGCCTCTCAATCACCTCAGCTATCTTGCTATGTTAAGATCAGATGGACAACTTGCTGTGAGTTAAGATTACGGACAGCCGACCGGTCTTGACTGGTCGGCCATCAGATTGCATTGTCTAGCAGGCTTAGCCGACCGGTCACGACCGGTCGGCTAGGTAAAATGAAATACTCCAGCAGGCTTAGCCGACCGGTCATAACCGGTCGGCCAGGTAAAATGAAATACTCCAGCAAGCACTGCCGACCGGTCAAGACCGGTCGGCCAGATGTTTCAAGAGGTTCCAGCAAAGGGGTCCGACCGGTCATGACCGGTCGGCCCATGTAGTGAAGTCTCTCCAGCAAAAGGGTCCGACCGGTCATGACCGGTCGGCCCATGTTATGTAGCCTCTCCAGCAAGGGAGTCCGACCGGTCATGACCGGTCGGCTAGTCCCATTTGTGCCCTTTGGTTTTTGAACGTTGACCGGTTCGTCCGGCCGGTCGAGTCCTATCTCTGACAGGTCGGACGTGACCGTTTTAGATCCGTTGGGGCTATCTTTTGGGGCTCTATAAAGCCAGGTTTTGAGGTCTTTCTTGGCAGGCATTCAACACCCATTCAGAGCTGAGAGTGAGAGAGCATTTACTTCCATCCTTGCTCCCTCTTAACTCCCTTGAGTTCATCATTCAAACTTGGCCATTAATGGCTTATCATTGAGTATTCTAAGCTCAGTTTGAAGTATGAACTCAAGACTTTCATTCATGGCTGACCTACCTTCCGAAAATCATTATTAGGTCACTTAAAGGCATTGAATGAGTGAAGATTGGTAGTTCCCTCATTACCATTGCATTGAATAAGCAAGAGGAACTAGACCAACTCTCTCCCAACTACCCGGCATCAACATATCCTCATCATTTGCATCGGTAGCTGATCTTGGGAGCTCAAAAGAGGAGCTGAAGCACGTGAAGCTGAAGCTACTCAACAAAGGCATCGAATCGGGGCTCAAACATCTAGGTATGTCTAGTATTTGAGAGTCCATCTTTTAAATCTCTATTCCTTGGATTGGGAAACTCCGGCGGGAGGGTACGTGACCATCCTTGGATTAGGATTGGTGAGAGTTTGAGATCCAAACTCGTCAAGTCCCTGGATTGGGCCATCGGCGGATGGTATACGCGGTCCTAGATCAAAGGATGTCAAGGTTGATGGTTAATCTGATTTAAAACCAAGACTATAGTGAAATCCGGTGGTCTCATAGGTTGAGATCGTGAACCAGGAGTGGAGTAGGGAAACCGAACCACTATAAATTGCCTTGCATTTTGAGATTGAATGATTGCTATGTGTTGAATGGTTTAGTCAATCATGAATGCTAACTGTTTGATGAAATGCCTATGATAGTCCTTGCTTACAAACTGCTCATATAAATGTCTTGAATTCTATTGTGATTGTCTTAGTTGATAAGATTGTCTTGATCAGTTTTTAATTGTAATTGGTTTTAAAAAGTCCTATTCACCCCCCCTCTAGGACATTAGGCATATCTCCAAGTATCTCTATTGGCGGTAAAACCGCAATTTCAATTGGTATCAGAGCGGGTTCCTCCGTTCAGGTTTAAAAACCCGGAGTGAGATCCTAAGAGAGCTTGAAAATATGTCTAGAGAGGACTTTTCATCCGTTACTAAACCTCCCTTCTTTGATGGGTCTAACTATCCATATTGGAAAGCCCGAATGCACATCTTTTTGGAATCTATTGATTCAGACGTTAGGGATATGATTGATATTGGATATAAACCCCCAATGGTCACTATATGTAAGGAAGGTGAACCGGATGTCCTCAAGCCAAAAGAAAAGGCAATGTGGACCGATTATGATAAAGCTCAACGGGTCTGTAATGCCAAAGGGCTTAATGCCATCTTTTGTTCAGTATCTAAAGATGAATTTGGCCGGATTCAAAATTGCACAACCAGTAAGCAGGCATGGGACATCCTTGAGGTTACTCATGAAGGAACAAGCATTGTTAAAAACTCAAAACTTCAGCGCCTCTCCACACAATTTGAAAATATTACTATGGAGGAGCATGAAACATTTACTGACTTCTATACCAAGCTGAACAAGATTACAAATGAAATGTGGGGCTTGGGGGATCCCGTTCCGGAGCATAGACTATGTAGGAAAATTCTGAGATCCCTTCCGGACCGGTTCTCTTCCAAAGTCACTACCATCGAAGAATGTAGGGACCTAAATACCATGAAAGTTGAAGAATTACTTGGGTCCCTCCAAACCTATGAGCTAGGTTTCAAAACTCCCTCTAAATCCAAAAGTACAGCCCTGAAATCTTCCCACATGAAGCAAGAGTCTGAATGTGGGAGTGAGGAAGATCCTGATTTAGAAGAAATGGCACTTATGGCCAAGAAATTTCAAAAAATCTTCAAAACTAAAGGAAATACCTCTAGAAGGAAACCCTACCAGAAGGGTAAACCTTTTGACTCCAAGAACAACAAAGGAAAATTTCTTAAGTCAAAAGATCATCAATGCTACAAGTGTAGAGGATTTGGTCACATTGCATCCGAGTGCACCAATAACAAAGCCAAGAAAAAGGCAATGGCGGCTACATGGGATGAGACTGAAGAATCTGAATCAGAATCAGTCCTATACCAAAGTGAGGAGGAGCAAGGTTCAATCAGAATTTTAATGGCCTCCATTACTGATATTGTACCTCAAATTGAGCCCATTGCAAAGACCACCGGAGACATTGATGATCATGAATCCTCCAACACAGAAAATGATTCCTTGAGTGATGATGAGGATGAGGAGGAAGGCCTTCAGGAGGTTTATAACCAACTATACATTGAAAATATAAATACCATCAACAAGTTGGGCCAAATGAAGGCTGAAAATGACAAACTGATGAAAAATCTTGACGGATTGAAAATAGAGAATCAAAAGTTGAGTCAAGATTTAGAAGAGTTGAAAAAGAAGAATGATGAGCTTGAACAAGAAAAGAAAAAGTTCATGAGTGGTGAATCTCTTGACAAGCATGCTAGACTTGAGAGAGAACTCAAAGAGGCGAACAATGAAATCAATCGTCTTAAGTGTCAAGTCGTTGACTCTAGAAGACGGTTCGCTCAAGGAGAAGAAAACTTGGAAAAACTCCTCGGTGTTGCAAGATCACCAATGGACAAAAGAGGTTTGGGCTATGATAGTCACACTTCAAAAACCACCTCAGTCCATCCAATTATAAGAAATGGTCATGGTGCATCCGGAAGTAAAACTAGAGCATCTCCTATCTGCCATGCTTGTGGAGACATTGGCCGCTTAAAATTTGAGTGCTTGGTATTCGAAAATCCGGTCAGAAACTTGAAAGGTAAATTTGTACCGACCGGGAAAAATGTCCAAGCTAATTGGAATCCTCCCATGCATTCTTCACCTAAGAGGGGAAACATTCGAAAGAATTATCCTGCTTTTCCTAGGAAAGACAAGAGGATGGATGAACTATTGGAGCAAGTTAAAATGCTGAATTTGAAAACTGCTCTTCTTTTGCGTGAAAAAGAAAAATCTGATTCTCCCAAGAAAACTAGAGAATCTTATCATAAGAACACCCCTTATAAAAAGACAACAACTAAATGGGTTGTTAAGAACAAGTGCTTAGTCATTCATACTGCCTTAAAAGCTGGGAATACTCCTAGATGATACTTGGATAGTGGTTGTTCTAGACACATGACAGGTGATAGATCTCAATTTTGTGCATATGACGAATTTGATGGTGGGTCTGTCACATTTGGTGATGGGAGCATAGCTAAGATCATTGGTAAAGGAACCATCACAGGGCCAGGTTTGCCTGAAATTGAAAATGTATTGTATGTTGATGGCCTTAAACACAACCTACTGAGTATCTCACAGATTTGTGATGAAGAGCACTCAGTAAGCTTCTCCAAAGATATGTGCAAGATCATGAACTCCACAGGAAAATTAGTCATGAAAGGTCTACGCACAGGAGACAATTGCTATGTCATTGAAAATCACAACAATTCAAGCTCCTCCACCATGTGTCACGTGGCCGTTCAGGATGAAACGGAATTATGGCACCATCGACTCGGTCATGTACATTATAGAAATCTGTTCAAACTAAGTCAGAAAAATTTGGTGAGAGGTCTACCCAAGATGGGTAGAAGACCAAATACTGTGTGTGCCGCATGCCAAAAAGGTAACAAATCAAGGTTGCACACAAGAGAACCTCTATCCTGGTAACATCAAAACCATTTGAAATGCTACACATGGACCTAGTCGGTCCTACCAGAGTACTTAGCCAAGGTGGAAAACGATACTTCCTTGTAGTCGTTGATGATTACTCCAGATTCACATGGGTCGCCTTCCTAAGAGAAAAATCTGACACTTTTGAGGAATTCAAAAAACTAGTGAAGCGACTTCAAAATGAGAAAGGATACATGGTAGCAAGAATCAGGAGTGATCACGGCAGTGAATTTGAAGATCATCGCTTCAAAGCATTATGCGATGAATTGGGCATTCGTCATGAGTTCTCAGCTCCTAAAACACCTCAACAAAATGGGGTTGCTGAAAGGAAAAACAGAGTGTTGTTGGATATGGCCACAACTATGCTTAATAATAAGAAACTTGCTCAAAATCTGTGGGCCGAAGCTGTTAACACTGCCTGCTATATTGTTAATCGAGTTTATTTGAGGGCAGGTTTAAACAAAACAGCTTATGAACTGTGGTGTGGAAAAACACCGAATCTTAAATACTTTAAGGTCTTTGGTAGTACATGCTATATTCTGAGAGACCGAGAAAATTTGGGAAAATTTGAATCCAAAAGTGATGAGGGTATCTTCTTGGGATACTCATTGAATAGTAGAGCTTTTCGTGTTTACAACCTTCGAACCTCATCTGTCCAAGAGTCAATCAATGTGACTGTGGACGATAGCTTGGATAAACCTGTGTCTCCAGGTGATAAAGAAGAAGATGAGGGCATATGCGAGATAGGTAAATCTGATAAACCACCCTCATCTCCAAATGCCCCCACTGCTCCTGGTGATGTACAAATTGTCAAGGATCACCCCCTCAATCAAATCATTAGGGATCCTAGCATTGGTGTTAAAACCAGGAGGCAATTGGAGGCAGTCAACAGTCACCTGTGTTTCACATCAAAAATTGAACCAAAAAATGCTGATGAAGCTCTAAAGGATGAATTCTGGATTCTTGCAATGCAGGAAGAGCTTCTACAATTCACTAGAAATGATGTATGGTATCTGGTCGACAGGCCGGAAAGGAAAAATGTGATTGGAACCAAATGGATTTTCAAAAACAAATCCGATGAATCTGGGAATGTAATACGAAATAAGGCTCGGTTAGTGGCTCAGGGATATTCACAAATAGAAGGCATTGATTTTGATGAAACATTTGCCCCTGTAGCCAGACTCGAGTCTATTAGAATTCTTATGGCTGTTGCTTGTGCTTTAAAGTTCAAACTATTTCAAATGGATGTAAAGAGCGCCTTCTTGAATGGTATTCTTGATGAGGAAGTGTATGTTGAATAACCAAAAGGATTCATTGATCCTAAGTATCCTCACAAGGTTTACCAGTTGAAAAAGGCACTTTACGGACTCAAGCAAGCACCCCGTGCATGGTATGAACGCTTAACTCAGTTTCTTATAGACCATGATTTTGCTAGGGGGAGCGTAGACAAAACTCTATTTATTAGAGAAGCCGAGAATTCTGTATTGATTGCCCAGATTTATGTGGATGACATTGTGTTTGGATCCACATGTGAGAAAATGTCCATCTCCTTTGCTGAATTAATGACATCTGAATTTGAGATGAGTATGGTAGGAGAACTCAACATGTTTCTAGGGCTTCAAGTAAAACAACTTGCATCAGGAATATTCATTACTCAAGCCAAGTATGCTAAAGACCTTGTTAAGAGATTTGGCTTAGACTCTGGTCGTTCCTACACTACACCTATGAGCACCACTGTTAAATTATCAAAAGACCTTGCAGGGAAAAGTGTAGATCAACATCTTTATAGAAGCATGATTGGTAGTCTCCTTTACCTCACTGCTAGTAGACCAGATATTGCTTTTAGTGTTGGTGCGTGTGCTCGATTTCAGGCTGATCCCAAAGAATCTCATCTTACCGCTGTTAAGCGGATCATTCGGTTTGTTGGAAGCACCACCGAATACGGTCTATGGTACCCCTTTGATTCCTCTACAGATATTGCAGGGTACTCAGATGCCGACTGGGTTGGTAACATGGATGATCGTAAATCTACCAGCGGTGGTTGTTTTTATGTTGGAAACTGCCTTGTGGCATGGCACAGTAAGAAGCAAAACTCTATCTCTTTATCCACAGCCGAAGTAGAATACATTGCTGCTGGTAGTTGTTGTGCCCATCTATTATGGATGAAACAAACCCTAACCGATTTTGGGATCAAACAAGGCACAATGATGTTATTTTGCGACAATACGAGTGCCATAAATATATCGAAAAATCCTGTTCAGCACTCTCGCACTAAGCACATAGACATTAGGCACCATTTTATTCGAGAATTGGTTGAAGATCAAATCATATCTCTCGAACATGTGCCTACAGAGAATCAGCTAGCTGACATACTAACAAAACCTTTGGACTCGGTTCGATTTTCGAACCTCCAGAAGTCCATTGGTGTTGGATGTATCTAGTTTAGCTAACAAGTGTCTGTTTTGCAGGAAAAATCTGAGGATTTAGCCTCTCTTTCGATTCGTTATAGGTATATCTGAGGATCATGGCCTCTTTTTATTGCTGATCACGTATATCCGGGATCATAGTCCCATTTTCTAGCCATTTATTGTCATATCTGGACCTCAGGGGTCCCTCATTTTGAGATTGGTGTACCTTGGTACACCATGACCATTGATGATGCACCCTAGCTAAGGGTACTTGATTTCAGAGGCCTGTCCAAAGGACAGACTCTATCCAGCTGTTCCAATACAGGATCCCTGTCAAAAGAAGGGAAATATTGCTGCTGACCGGCCAGCCGATCGGTCAAGATATGTCGGGCGTCTCCCAAATCCCTCTGGACTCATCCAGTTAAGCATGCCGACCGGTCATGACCGGTCGGGCTTTGAAGAGAAACCTGATGGTGGCCCTGTTTGCGTCCCACGACCGGTCATGACCGGTCGTGCGTCCCAGTGCAGCCCCATCCACGCGTGTGCCGACCGGGTAGGGGGGTATTTAAACCTGTTTTTAGCCCATTTTAGGGCAGTTCTTCTCATTTCCTCACCTCCACCTGATGTTCCAGCTTCCCCTCTAGCTCTCCAAGGTGTTTTTGAGCTGAGTCATTGATAGATTTGAGGTTCTAACCTCCTCAACTTCACTTCTCTTGGTTGGTAAGAGATTCCTTCTCTTCACTCTCTATCTTCTTTTGTTCATCTCTTTCCTAAATCTCTTGAAGTGTTCTAGAGATCCTCTTGCCCCTTCCATGTCATCCCAAGAGAGCAAGGATGAGTTCCCTTTGGGGAGGAGTGATCGTTCCAAGGCTAAACCTAAGCCTCCTCCTCGCCCTTTAAAGTTCAAGAAAGCCACTTCCAAAGGGAAAGGGGCTGCCTCCTCTTCGGTTCCACCTGCTAAATCTAAATCTATGGGGGCAAAAGTCTCATCCCATTCCACTCATTGGGATGATTTCAAAGATAAGGAGGTCGTCTGTGAGAAATCTGTCAATTTGGGTGATTTGTCTGACTTCGACGTGCGTTCGATGTTGGATGCCATCAATTGGGGCCCCGTACTTCACATGGGGGGCCCGGTCCAATTTGATGTTGTCAGAAAATTCTATGCATCCTGTATTCATGTCACGTCTTCTCCCCCCTCCTTCAAAGTCGAGGTTGGTGACCGGATTTGCCCGTTTACTTTGAAGTCCATATCAGATTTTGTTGGCATTCCACTTGTTGAGGAGCCTTCCTTTGATTTTTCATCCTTGGGTCCCAAACCCAACCTAGTTATCGCTAAATTTTTGTGTAGTGAGGGGACACCCCAATGGGTGGGTGGTGCACTTCGAGCGTCCTCAATGACGTGGGACTTCCGCCTTTTGCATAATCTCTTTTTCTGAAATGTCTATCCGCGGATGAGCAACAAAGCAGATGTCTCCGAAACTATGTTTCGGTTGCTGTATCGGGTGGGTAAAGGTCATTCGCTCTGTCTTCCCTCTCGTATCATGAATACCATCCAACAAGTCATCCTGCGCGACGACGGGAACTCTACTAGTCTGTCATTTGGGCATCTCATATGCAAAATGGCTGGGCGTATTGGCATTGTTGGTACCGACAAATTTCACAAACCGGTCATCATCAACCGTACCATCATCGCTAGGATGGAGCTTACCAGAGACGCTATCCAGCGTCGTCTACAGGAGCAGTAGTAGGAGCAGGCAGAGCCATCCCAGCTTGAGGCACCTCCTATCTCTACTGGCCCTTCACATTCTTCAGCTCCGTCATCAGATCCATCCCCCGATCCTCGCGACGCTCCAGGTCGATTCAGCACGCCACCTCGAGCTTTTTCTCGTCGGCACTCTCCTTCCGTGGATCCCTCTACCTACATTGCAGAGCTTCACCAGCTTCGAGCGGATATATTTCAGCGACTTGATAGGCTTGAAGGCCAGATCCTGCAGGGTCAGGCCACCATACTGGTGCAGCAGGAGGCTCTAGTCACTCGTCAGGCGCAGATAGAGAGTCGGATAGAGCGATGGGAGCGTGCGGCTCGTGGGGACATTCCTCCCCCTGATCTGGGCGATGGCACGGATTATTAGGCTTATGTCTTGGTCATAGTTACTTTTTGAATGACCAAGGACATTGTTTGTACTTCATGATCTATCTTTTTATGGGATTGTCTGTACTTTTTGCGCGTTATGATACATCTTTACATTGGGCTGCTTGCCCATTTTGGTATACATGTGGATGATATAGTTATATTTTTTTTCTTTGTTCGTATATTGAATATCTATCTTTTCATATGAGCTATCTGTTCCTTTATTGAATATCCCTTGGGCAGTTGGATGGTTTGGGCGTATTTGCCCATATTAGCTCATGCATTGTGTTTTTCTTTTCAGTCTAGATATACATCTGGAGGGGTGGTTGGTTGATTGGGCTATAAGCCCTCTGTGCTTTCATGTTTACTTGTATATCTGGCATGTGTTGTTCTTTAAATCTCCTCAGGGCTTATATTTCCATCTCTTTCCTGTGACATGTGATTGACATATTTTCGGCGCTAGCCTTTCAGCTTTCATAGGCATATCTTTTTGCTGGCTAACCCTTGTCAATTACTAACAAAAAGGGGGAGAATCATCCCACCTAGAAGGTCCGATTATATCTTTTTGCAGGACTTTGTAGGTGCAAGCATTGAGGGGGAGATTTTGAAGAAAATCGAGTCTGTACATGTCCTTTTGTAAAGATTATGTTGTATATTTGTATAGACATGTATATGGGTGTATTTTGCTTTCTGTTTAAGGGTCAATCATGATAAGGAGTCATGATTTGTCTAGGTTAGATGTTTTGTCACGCAATTGACAAAGGGGGAGATTGTTAGTACACCTTTTGTTGTCAATTGGCGTGTTGGTTGGTCTCGTCTTGTCATATGAGCCCCGGTCGAAGAATTGTAGATCAAGACTTGAAGATTACGCTTCATCCATTGCTCAAGCTCATGCTGCAACAAGATCTCAGGTAAGTTGCATATAGATCGACCATAGGAAACCCAAAACATCAAAAGAATGGCGTAAAAACTCACATATCCTATCCCCATTCCTCTCGACCCTTGCACAAGTTGATCAGGCTTGTGTACCTTGCATTGGTGCTATATATAAATGAAGATATGTCCATATATTGGATCCTTTGCACCAAATCGCTGTATACTTCACATCTTGAAGTGATCCTCTGCTGTGTTGAGAATCTTGGTCCTGCAAGCTCACTATGTCTAAACAGCGGCCAGGCCTCTCAATCACCTCAGCTATCTTGCTGTGTTAAGATCAGATGGACAACTTGCTGTGAGTTAAGATTACGGACAGCCGACCGGTCTTGACTGGTCGGCCATCAGATTGCATTGTCCAGCAGGCTTAGCCGACCGGTCATGACCGGTCGGCCAGGTAAAATGAAATACTCTAGCAGGCTTAGCCGACCGGTCATGACCGGTCGGCCAGGTAAAATGAAATACTCCAGCAAGCACTGCCGACCGGTCAAGACCGGTCGGCCAGATGTTTCAAGAGGTTCCAGCAAAGGGGTCCGACCGGTCATGACCGGTCGGCCCATGTAGTGAAGTCTCTCCAGCAAGAGGGTCCGACCGGTCATGACCGGTCGGCCCATGTTATGTAGCCTCTCCAGCAAGGGAGTCCGACCGGTCATGACCGGTCCCATTTGTGCCCTTTGGTTTTTGAACGTTGACCGGTTCGTCCGGCCGGTCGAGTCCTATCTCTGACAGGTCGGACGTGACCGTTTTAGATCCGTTGGGGCTATCTTTTGGGGCTCTATAAAGCCAGGTTTTGAGGTCTTTCTTGGCAGGCATTCAACACCCATTCAGAGCTGAGAGTGAGAGAGCATTTACTTCCATCCTTCCTCCCTCTTAACTCCCTTGAGTTCATCATTCAAACTTAGCCATTAATGGCTTGTCATTGAGTATTCTAAGCTCAGTTTGAAGTATGAACTCAAGACTTTCATTCATGGCTGACCTACCTTCCGAAAATCATTATTAGGTCACTTAAAGGCATTGAATGAGTGAAGATTGGTAGTTCCCTCATTACCATTGCATTGAATAGGCAAGAGGAACTAGACCAACTCTCTCCCAACTACCCGGCATCAACATATCCTCATCATTTGCATCGGTAGCTGATCTTGGGAGCTCAAAAGAGGAGCTGAAGCACGTGAAGCTGAAGCTACTCAATAAAGGCATCGAATCGGGGCTCAAACGTCTAGGTATGTCTAGTATTTGAGAGTCCATCTTTTAAATCTCTATTCCCTGGATTGGGAAACTCCGGCGGGAGGGTACGTGACCATCCTTGGATTAGGATTGGTGAGAGTTTGAGATCCAAACTCGTCAAGTCCCTGGATTGGGCCATCGGCGGATGGTATACGCGGTCCTAGATCAAAGGATGTCAAGGTTGATGGTTAACCTGATTTAAAACCAAGACTATAGTGAAATCCGGTGGTCTCATAGGTTGAGATCGTGAACCGGGAGTGGAGTAGGGAAACCGAACCACTATAAATCGCCTTGCATTTTGAGATTGAATGATTGCTATGTGTTGAATGGTTTAGTCAATCATGAATGCTAACTGTTTGATGAAATGCCTATGATAGTCCTTGCTTACAAACTGCTCATATAAACGTCTTGAATTCTATTGTGATTGTCTTAGTTGATAAGATTGTCTTGATCAGTTTTTAATTGTAATTGGTTTTAAAAAGTCCTATTCACCCCCCCCCCCCCCCCCCCCCCCCCCCCCCCCCCTCTAGGACATTAGGCATATCTCCAAGTATCTCTATTGGCGGTAAAACCGCAATTTCACCATCATGTTTGGATTTAACTTCGTTTAAGGTTGTCTAGTCATTTTTGCATTCTCTTCGAGGTCTATACGGTGAGTACATACCAAAGAGTCTATCCCCTTGAGGTCCGCTATTGTCCACCCTATAGCTCCCCTATGTTCTTCGAGTAGCTCAATCAACTTGAGCTCTTAGTCTTTTCCTAGGTGAGAGGCTATGACAACTGAGAATGTTTCCTCTTGACCCAAGTATATATATTTAAGCTCATATGGTAATAGTTTAAGGTCAAGCTTCAGTGGTTTGATATTGGATAGTAGAGGCTTTGATATAGTTGGTGGCAATTTTTCAAAATGGGGCCTCCACCGGCTAGTATCAACTACCGGTTTCTCACTACTCAATGCTTGCACAATATCATTCTGGTTGGGATCTTTAGAATTTTCAAAGTGTGCTAAGCATGTCTCCAAAGTTTCAAGTGGTTTAAGTTGGAGGAACTCCTCTTCTTCTAAGGATTCGAGCATGTTTACCTCGAAGAGCTCATCATCCTCCTCATTCCTTTACTTTTCGCACATATAGAACACGTTCACCTCCAATGTCATGTTTCCAAAGGACAATTTCATCACCCTATTCCGACAATTTATAATTGGGTTTGATGTAACCAAGAATGGGCGGCTTAAAATTATCAGTATTTGAGTGCTAGTATCCATAACCGGTTGCGTGTCCAAGATGATGAAATCCACCGTGTAGTAGAATTTGTCGACATGGACCAATACATCCTCAACCATCCTTCTCAGTACATGGATGGATCTATCAATATGTTGCAATGTGGTTTTGGTGAGTTTTAATTCACCAAGACCCAAATGCTCGTATACCGAGTATGAGATCAAATTTATGCTTGCACCTAAATCTAGCAATGCATGCTCAATCCGGTAGTCACCAATGATACATGAGATTGTGGGACTACCGGGATCCTTATATTTTGGAGGGGTCTTTTGGGTGAGAATGGCACTCACCTTCTCATTCAAAAAGTCCTTTTGTTGCACATTGTATTTGCGTTTGGTTGTGCATAAGTCCTTTGAAAACTTGGCATCAGAGAGGATTTGTTTAATGACGTTAAGCAATGGAATGTTGATCTTGACTTGTCTAAAAACCTCTAAAATATCATGAGAGTTTGAGAGAGATTTTGGAGCAACCAATCTCAAAGGGAATGGTGTTATGGGCTTGTGAACGCATTTCGTTTCTTGTGGGTTTGTTAGAGCTTAGAAAAATCGAACTGCTTGTCGGCAGTCTTTTTCTTGTGTTTCATTATTCTGGGGGAATTCTGAGTATAGAGACATTCATAGAAAATCATAAGCAATCACAAAGTATACACGAGAAAGCACCGCGAGGTGAAGTTTATTCCAGAGATTCCGAGATCTTTTACATTCCGGGCTGTGAACTGGTCACGAACCCTCGATTACATCAACGGATGATCACCCTTGATTAGAAGGCAAAAGTAAATGCATGCATGTATCATAAATGAATTAAACAAAGCATTAAAAGAGCATAAATATAAATAAAGCACAGCATAGACAACACAGAGATTTTTACGTGGAAACCCTTACAGGAGAAAACCACGGCACAAAGCAACAAGATTCCACTATGAATTGCAGTTATACAATAGATGGAATATTAAAGGAATGAAGCTCGGATAGATCGAGCAAGTAGTTTAAATCATCAGGGATTATAGTCTCGAGTTCATGGTTGTTGAGCTCTTAATTGTGCATATTCTAACCCCAATTCATCACTCATTATGCAAGATTTTCATGATTTAAAGGCTAATCTAATGCATAATTTTGTGGTTGTAGGAATGAGAGTTGCTTTGCTCAATTGGTGACCAAAATGGCACATTTAGGAGCCTTGGATGAAGGACCAAGGTGGACCAAAGAATGATGAAGAAAGAGAGGAAGATGAGGAAGAAAGAAGGAAAGAAAAGAAAGAAGAAATAAGGTAGAAAATGGGGTCCGACCGGTCAAGACCGGTCGGCCAAACAGGCCCCAACCGGTCAAGACCGGTCGGCCAACACTACTGCATAGTACGGAAGCTGCTGGAACAGGCCCCGACCGGTCTTGACCGGTCAGCCAGCCCTGTCCGACCGGTCTTGACCGGTCGGCCATGCAAATTCCAGGTTCCAGATTCCAGACAGCAGGCCATTCCCGTTTCTGGTTTTTGGACCAGTTTTTTGGGCTGATCTTGATGATATTTGGAAATCCAACACATCCATGGTGAAGAGGAGCTCGACGCCGAACTAACCCAAGTGGTTTCGTGTCGATTGGAGCTACGGATTGATCGTGGTGGCCAAAACAATACGAACTGTCCAGAAAGTTTCAGATTTCGCTACTCCACTCTGGGCCGGTCCAGGTGACCCATCATTGATGATATGAAGAATCTACTTTAACCATCTTTTAGACCACATCCATATATGAATAACTACAAAAGTTTCAGATCAAAAGGATGTGTGGTTTGATCGTACCAGGTTGAAGAAAGATGAAACATCCAGAAAGATCCAACTGCGTAGAGTTTATAAAAGCCCTAAGTGTTCTAATTTTTGGACCACATTATGGGATTATTTTGGACAATCTAATCCATCTATCATGTAGAGGAGGAAGTTTTCTACCAATGTTCAAAATTTGGGATCAATCCGACATCTGTACACTCCGGAATGTTGAAAGCAAGATGACTGGTTCTGAAGGTACCCGAAGTGCGCGATTTTGAGAGGCGGTCGGTGATATGATTGGTGGGTCCATTCAGAGGATAATATTGGAAATCTAAATCATCTATGAGGAAGATCACATTACAAGAAAGCTACAAATCAAATTTAAAGGCAATCCGACCATTGGTTAAGCCGTACCAAGCGAAACAAATTCTGCTATGTTGTTGTACTATTGCTGCACTATAAAAGGAGGTGCTCTCTTCTATTCCAGGGCAACCAAGGATGTGGGGAGCAAGGAGTTCAAGTCATAGGAGGCTTCCTAGCCTCCTCCAGCTAGTTTTTCTTCCTTTTCTTAGTTCTAGTTCTAGTTTTTAATATGTTTTTCATTAGCTAATCTCTTAGCTAGAGCTAAGAGGTGAACCTTATAGTTTTCTTAGATTGTTTAATTCGTTTTATTGGTTTTAAGATTGGTATTCATGATTATGAACTATGGTTTGAAGTTTATACAAGCTTTAAGTAGTTTTTCTTAGTCTTATGATGACTCATGGATGTTTGGGAGAATTACTTAAATTCTTAATTGGTTTGCATCAGTCTAGACCTGTATGATCCGAGGAATTGGAGTGCGCTCTAGTACTATGATCTTCATGTGGGGACTTCCTACCAAAGTTCTACTTTTCTGAATATCTATAATATGTATGGATTGTGCATGTGATTTGAATCAAGTTCAAATCATGATCTAGCCTTGTCTTGTGACAGGACTTGAGGATGGTTATGATTGTGAACTGAACCTTTTGGAATGGGGAATGACCTATGCAATTGAGCATGCTCAGCTCAGCCTACATTGAGTGAATCCTATGCATTGAACTTACATATGACAGATTGTTTGGTTTAACAGCTCTATCATCCGACTAGATAGATCTTAATATCGATTCTAGTTGAGAAAGTGAGAAACCATAGTGAATTATGCATCTTAGGAAAGCTATAAGTGGATCCTTGATGCTCTAGTTATCTTTTCATTATCAGATTTTCTATTTTATGTTCAAAACCAATTTCACAAACCTCTTAAGATTCTAGTTATTAGGATAGTTTGAATTGTTTTACTTCCTTCCCTGTGGATCGACCTCGGTCTTACCGAGATTATTACTACATCGCAACCCTACACTTGGGGAAGCGAACAAGTTTTTGGCGCCGTTGCCGGGGAAGAGGTTAAACGGTTCTAATTGTTCTAGTAGTTATAGAGTAGTCTTAGTTAGGTAGGATTTTCAGTTTTTATAGAAGAAGATTTTCTGATTTTTAGACGAGACCAAGTCTAGGATTTATTATGGACTAAGCCATTGTTAAGACCAGTTAGAAGTCGGTCCCATACTCCTCGGGCGTTCCTAGTTGAGTAGCAACCAGGATTTTAACCGAGTCGTATATCTCAGTGTCATGACGCGTCTCTATGGACGATATGACTTTCAGGGATACACTTCACGGTTTCCTTTTAGTGCAACCACGGCCAGTGACCGTCTCCGCTGGGACGAGTGACTTGCTGGAAGGCACTCCATGGGGTCTTTGTGCAAACAGGGTTTCGACCGAGTTGTATATCTCAGTGTCATGACGCGCCTCTATGGACGATATGACTTTCGAAGATACACTCTAGGGCGTCCACTTACTCAACCAGGGCCAGTGACCGTCTCCGATGGGACGGGTGACTTACTGGAGGGCACTCCATGGGGTCTTTGTGCAAACAGGGTTTCGACCGAGTAGTATATCTCAGTGTCATGACGCGTCTCTATGGACGATATGACTTTCAAAGATACACTCTAGGGCATCCACTTACTGCAACCAGGGCCAGTGACTGTCTCCTATGGGACGGGTGACTTGCTGGAAGGCACTCCATGGGGTCTTTGTGCAAACAGGGTTTCGACCGAGTCGTATATCTCAGTTTCATGACGCGTCTCTATGGACGATATGACTTTCAAAGATACACTCCAAGGCGTCCACTTACTGCAACCAGGGCCAGTGACCATCTTTGATGGGACGGGTGACTTGCTGGAAGGCACTCATTCCCTTAGCCACTCAACTGAGGGATCCCGCCTTGGACAGGACGCACATCAACTGGTCTTAACGATGAAGTATTTTAGACGTTTAGAACTCTTTCATTATGGTTTTCAATAACAACCATAGTCCCCTTCGATTTAATTTCGTAACTTGATTCGAGATGAAATAAATTCATGCAATGGATGCAAATGAGTACAGTACAAAGTAACTATGCTTTATGCATGCTCAAGAGAAGATTGCATTTACGCAAAATGTTCAGTGTATCAGACAAATTATGCATTTGATTTGATCAACCCGCTTCGTATATATCTTTATGTCGTCGATATTTTGCCCTCGCGTCTTTGCGATCGTGATTGATTTCACTTGGCATTAGTAGATATTTTGGCCATCAGGGCACTTCCCAGGGTCTGTTTATGATCTGATCAGAGGATTTGGTGAATACCTGTCACGATCGTCTTTGGATAGGGGTGGATTATGTCCACGAGGATCGCAGTGCGATCGCATTTCGATTTGCCTAGTGTAAGTCGATTTCTGAGCCAACAGGGCACTTCCCAGGGCTAAAAAAATGACCAAGGAGTGGGCCTGCCGACCACTTAACTAGGGTATTCGAGGCCCCTGAGTTTGGATAACTTCGTTGCAGTGCATGATTATGATATATCATGTTATAGCGGAGAGAAGTCTCCCTCTCGGGTTCGGTCAAATTCCGCCCGATTCCTCTCGATTTCGGCCGTTTTCAGCTATTTCGGAAGGGTTTCCGAGGTTTGCAATATTGGCTAAGTGTTGGCCCTTTTGATCAAATTGCTAATTTGGCCCACTTAACATCGACTGTTGGCGAATCCAGTCCGAGGGATGGATAGAGGGCATAGATGTGTGTCCAGGAGGATCGGTTTGATCGAAAACCTGATTTAGATCGAAGGCGGGCCACATCAGAGAAGGCCCCACCTCCCAATCATGTTTGGGTGCACCTACTATGGGATGTGGGTGCATGCGGCTGAGGTGGGCGCATGTGCCCTCTCCCTTAAGCGCATGTGATGAGAAGAAAAGGAAGGAGAGAGAGGATGGATGGGCGGTGAGCGCATGTGGCTCTCCCGGGCTCATGTGGCCTGCATGGGCGCATGTCATTATGCCCCTTAGTGCATATTTGCACATTCCCCTCCAAAGTATGGGCGCATGTCATGTGACTTTGGAGAAATTTGAATTTCTCCTTCCGGTGGGAGAAATCCCTTTCCAGGCGATGGCATCCAACGAGGGTATGGGCGCATGTCTATAGCCCATGGAGAATTCCAGCAAGGATTTTTACCTTGTTCTAATGATCCTTCTCAGAAAATGAAGCCCCTCCTGATTTAGAAGAGTGGGGTATTTATAGTATGTTAATCGGGTATCGGGTACCTGGCGCATGTTGTCTGCAAAAGGGAGGGCATGCGCATGCATTTGGAGAGAGGAGTCATGCGCATGTGATGGGGATCATGCGCATGTCACCATGCATCAGCGCATGTGCCCCTGATATGGGCGCGTGTGGCCTCTGTGTTGGCCGCATGTGGCCCCACTTAGAATATTTTCATGATTTTTTATATTTTTATTTTATTTAGAATTTTGAAAAGGGAGAGAGAGAGCTCTCATGCGCATGTGGTGAGAGGGTAAATGCATGTCTCCTCATGACATCCGCATGTGGAGAGAGAGTGGACGAATGCATGTAAGACCCGTACCCTTATTTGCCTTCCGTACTGCTTAATTTTCGGTGCCGGTACGTCCTGAATGGACCAGATTAGAGAGCCTTGATCACAACCTTGTTTTAGTACCGCATCGACCCAAGACCTATACCCCGGCGACCGCGTAGGCACTGCGATTCCAACGCCGCGCGGCACGCCCCATTGCGATACCCTGGTGTGAAAGTTATGATCAATCGCGTAATCCGAGGTGGGTCGCGCAACGCGCGTGTGGCGTGGGCCCCACTTGCACAAATCCCAAGAATATGTCTAATCAATCTAATCCATCACCATCATTCTCACCTATACCCATCCCATACCCCTACTCTACACACCCCATACCCCACATCCCTCTCTCTCCTCCCAAAGTCAACCCTCACCCATACCTCCCATACCCCCCTCCCATGCACCATCATCATCACCCATGACCCCATGCTTCCTCTCTCCCCCCCCCCCCCCCCCCCCCCCCATACAAGTGCATACGTAGGGGGAGAGGAGGCCTCCTCACTTCCCATTTTGCAAGAAAGAGATTTGAGAGGAGAGAGAAAGAGAAAGATTTGAGAGAAGAGGGAGATTTGAGAGAAGTAGAGAGAGATTAGAGAGATTGAGGGTGGAGATCCAAGCTTGGAGGACCCCAACCATCATCCGGACCGTCCAGATCATCCGATCATCAACCCGATCTAATCCAACCGTCCAACCATCCATCGAGGTGAGTGCAAGGGGCATAAACCCCCATTTTTCTTAATTTACTTCCTTTTCTTTGTTTTCTTTTGGGCCCACCTTGTGATGGCCAGTTAGATGAATGGATTGGATCATCCATAAATGGGCCCCACCTTCTTATAATAATAATAATAATAATAGTAAATAAAATAAAATAAAAGAGGGAGAGGCTGCTGCTGGACAGACAGCGTCCAGAGGGCGCTGCTACCCAGCAGCATGTGGGCTAAGAAGCCCTTTTGGGCGTTGGACAGGGTCCCCACTCGTGGGACCCACCTTGATGTATGAGTTGATCCACATCGTCCAGCTGTTTCTCCATCCCATTTCAGGGCAGGGAGCCAAAAATGAAGAAGATCTAGATCTCAGGTGGACCACACCATTGAAAACAGTGGGGCCAATGAAGCCTACTGTTGAGACTTCTTGGGCCCACCGTGATGTTTGTGGACCACATCACCCACCCAATATTGGGCTTGCTGGGTCCCTAATGAGCTGGGGAACATGATGAAGGGGGTGGATCGTCCCTAAGTGGGCCCCACCTGATGTAAACTATAAAAAAAAAAGAAAGAAAGAAAGAAAGAAGACTGGACGCTGGACGTCCTCAGCGTCAGAGACGCTGGGACGGTCCAACGTCAGAGACGGACAGTGAATGGGGTCCCCACTCGTGGGACCCACCTTGATGTTTGTGTTCCATCCACGCCGTCCACTTGTTTTCCCATATCATTTTAGGGTCAGGGCCCAAAGATGAGCCAGATCCAAATCTTAAGTGGACCGCACCACATAAAACAGTGGAAATGATGATTTCTACTGTCAGAAATCCTTTGGCCCACCTTAGTGTTTCTAGACTGATTTAAATATCCAATATTGGGCTTGTTAGGTCCCCCATGAGATGGGGAACCTGATGAACGGAGTGGATCAGTCCCATGTGGGCCCCACATGATATAAGTACAACAAAAAAAGAAGAAAAAGGAAAGAAGAGGGAGAGCCTCTGACGCGGGTAGTACCAGCGTCCTTGGACGCTGGCTCGTGCCAGCTGGTGGCCCACTCGTGGGTCTCACCATGATGCATGTGCTGTATCCACACCGTCCATCCTTTTGGGGAGCTCATTTTAGGGCATGACCCCAAGATTGAGTCAGATCCAAGTCTCAAGGGGGCCCCACCACAGAAAACAGTAGGGACAGTGGCCCTATCGTTGAAACGTTATTATGGCCCACCATGATGTTTATTTGAGATCCAACCTCTTCATAAATTCACACGTGCATGGAAGAAGGAAAAACAAAAATATATCAGCTTGATCGGGAACTTCTGTGGGCCCCGCTTATAAAATAAAAATAATAATAATAATAAAAAAGAAAAAAGAAAAAAAAGGGGGTCGCTGGACAGACAGCGTCCAGGGGACGCTGCTGCCCAGCAGCCTTGTGGGCGCCACCCTATGGGCCCCATTCGTTGGGCCCACCTAGAATATATGTGCCTTACCTATTCCGTCCATATGTTTTTCCCAGCTCATTTTAGTGGCTGAGCCCAAAACTTAAGCATATCCAAATGGCAAGTGGGCCATGCCACGGGACAACAATGGGGATAATGATCTCCACCATTGAAACCTTCCCAGTCCTACAATGATGTTTATTTGTCACCCAACCTATTCATAAGTGGCTGGGCCCAAAATTTAAGCATATCCTAATGTCAAGTGGACCATGCCACAGTGGGGATGATGATTTCAAACATTGAAACCCTTTCAGGTTCTACAGTGATGTTTATTTGCCATCCAATCTGTTCATAAGATCACATGGACATGGACGAAGGAGAAAACACAAATATCTGTTTTATTCATGATGCCTATCTATTTTTCCATATTATTTTAGATACGGCCCCAAAAATGAGGCAAATTCAGATGTTAGATGGACCACACCCGTAGGGAATAGTGGTCATTGATGTCCACCATGGTTTCTTCTTGATATATATGTTTTATCCATGCAGTACACATATTTTGACGGCTATCTTGTATGTGCAGGCCCAAGTATGGGGCCGATGTGGTCTCAAGTGGGCTACGCCACGAAGACCTTTACATTTCCAATGGGACCCACCGTCCGGGTCCCACTCTCCGTATATATTGGGCCTTTTAAGGCCAATGTTACATGATATGTTTGGTAACATGCTAGTATGATTAGCTTGATATGTCACATTGATAACATGCTTAGTATAATGAATATCATGCTCATTCATATGCCCATACGCATCATTCGTATGCCTGTTATGGATCATGATTAACCATAGCATATGCTAGTTGGCTTGTTATACTTAGGAGACCCGTGCGAGAAGGGTCGCCCCACATGATTGCGCAGTATGCGTAAGCTTGATGCATGATTTGGATTGTATGACTCATGCATTTCGCATTATGTATGTCACGATCGCTTTCACACCCTAGCAGCATCGGGGTGATGGCCACCATAGTCACATCATGGTTGGCAGTATTGGACACCGGAAACTTATTCTAGTATGTGGGCGCTATGGATGTCCTTGGGTGAAAGTCCCTAAACCCTGTGGTACCAGTAGGATGCTCCAGCGTCGAGACCGAGTGGATAACATGAGCGCCCGTGTGCCAAATACCAGTAGACCGCGTCTCCCACTGTGTCGAGGTCGGTTGGAAAGGGGTGTGACCTTATCCGCCCGGGTGCAGTGGGCTGTAAGCTAGGTCGAGTCTGACCAGCTCATGGAATGGGTCCGCTATCGGCGAGCCGGGTGGGCATTGGCATACCACTGACGAGGCAGATAGTGAGGTCTTTTCTACTCGCTTGGTTATGCGCGCGATGTGCGGCGGCTAATATTAGAGTATACTAGACCCCGGTGATGTCCCAGATGAGAACTATTCTAATATGTGGATCAGTTGAGGATTGACATGTTTGCATTTCATCTCTAGCATGTAACACTCGGCCATGTAGGCCCTTGCATCGCATAGCCTTGGGATGGCTGATAGCATTCATAAACTTAGTAACTTAGCCCTCTACTACTTTCGCTTACTCTGATATCTGTATACTTGTCATATGCATCACACGCGCACACACACACTCTACTGAGCTTCGTAGGAAGCGCATGCGCGTTTGTTTACACTGCAGGTACTAGAGCATATCAGCAACGTTGAGCGCGGTTCATGTACCTGATATTTTGGACTTCTGCTTCATGTTGTATTTCCCTTTCCAGTACTGTACTCAACAATCTTATTAGTGGATATTTGATGATGTTTTATGGTTTTGATTATGCTCTTGTACAAGAAAAAAATTTACCCTAAAAATCCTCCTGGTAGGATCCCAGGATCGGAACCTGGCACATGAGAGCTAGGAGCCGAGAATGGGGTACTACGGAGGCTGTTGGCACCAAGGTCGGCGATCGAAAATTTAGTGAGCCCGGTCCCCGGGTTTGGGGCGTGACAGAAGTTGGTATCAGAGCATAACTTGGGAATACCTGCGGATGACATCACATATCTACTAATGGCCATAGATTAACTACCCTTAACTGAATGATTGTTTCAAACTTAAGATGATTAGGATCCCAATCTCATGCACTTAGCGACCCACACTAGGATCCTGTTACAACATAGTTATAATAGGATTCCCTATTTTGAGCTTAGAAACTTCTGAATATGATTCCCTAACGTGTGTGCATTCGAGACTATCAATGCTAAGAGGTACCTGTCCTTTTCTGTAGGATATGGCGCCCAAGAGAGCCACCGGTAGGCCGTCGACCGGTGCGGGTACATCCCAGACTGCCCGAGTCCCAGCTCCAGCTCCAGCTATGACTACTGGTCAGTTTCAGGAGATGATGCGGGTTATGACCTCCATGGTAGAGTGCCAGGAGAGGAGGTCATCTGACGCAGTTGCCCCATCGGAGCAGGATCGTGCTCGTTCCTTGCTGATGGACTTCAGGCGGATGGATCCCCCACGATTTTTGGGCGGACCAGACCCGGTGGCAGCGGAGAGATGGAAATCGGAGGTAACGAAGATCTTTACCACGATGCGATGCTCGACCGAGGAGCGAGTTCCTCTTGCCGTTTTCCTTTTTCAGGGAGAGGCCGAGCACTGGTGGGCGTCGGTTACTCGAGCCGCCGGGCCTGATTTCGAGTGGACATGGGAGGACTTTGTAGACCGGTTTGACCAGAAGTTCTTCCCTGAGCATGTCCGCCAGCAGCATGCTCTAGAGTTCGAGACACTGGTCCAGGGAGATATGTCAGTGTCGTAGTATGAGGCTCGATTCGTTGAGCTATCCAGATTTGCGACGTATCTCGTGGATGACGAGGTGCGGAAGGCCCGTCGATTTGAGACCGGACTGCGCCTTGGCCTTCGTGGCCGTGTCACGGGACACAAGCTTCCTACGTTCGAGGAGGTGGTAGACCGGGCCCAGATATATGAGGCAGAGTGGGCAGATGCACAGCGGATCCGTGACCAGAGCGGAGACCGGAAGGGGAAGAGGAAGGCTCCTTCTAGCAGCTTCCGGCAGCAGCAGACTCGGGCACAGCAGAGGCACTCGGTTCGTCCATCTGTTCGACCGCCAGTGGCACCAGCAGCACCTCCAGCACCGTCCTAGAGACAGTTTGCAGGTGTTTGTTACGGATGTGGGGGGACAGGGTATCGTAGGCATGAGTGTCCCCACCCACAGCAGCAGCAGTGACAACAGCAGCCACAGCAGTAGAGGCAGCAGCATAGACCGCAGCAGCAGCAGCAGGCGACCGCAGAGGGGACAAACACATCCCCAGCAGACTCAGGGCAGGTCTACGCAGCCCAGCAGGATCCTCAGGCACCTGGAGGAGTCGTTGATGGTACACTCATTGTCTCTGCATGCATAGCTCATGTTTTGTTTGATTTTGGTGCATCGCATTCTTTTGTATCCGATGATTTCTGCCGATCGACTAGTTTGCCGTTAGAATCAGTGCGCGAGGGTTTGTCAGTGTCGACACCCTTAGGGAAGACCGCAGTATTGAGTTTGATCTGTTCGTCTTGCCCCGTCTTGGTAGGAGAGACCTTTTTGCCCTCCGATTTGTTTGTTTTACCAATGATCGAGTTTGATGTTATCTTGGGCATGGATTGGCTGGCCGAGTATCACGCTGTATTGGACTGCTTCACAAGAACAGTCACTTTCCTTATACCCGGCATGCCGCAGTTTCAGTTCGTTGCCGAGCCTAGAGGCGAGCAGTTGTCATCTTTGATGTCGTGTGCCATAGAGGAACCAATTGCCATGTGCATCGACCAGCTGCCGGTAGTTTGCGATTTTTCGGATGTGTTTCAGGAGATTCCGGGGTTGCCACCTCGTTGGCATACCAAGTTTCAGATTGACTTCGTGCCCGGTACTGCGCCTATCTCAAAGGCCCCGTACCGTATGGCACCTTTGGAGTTGTAGGAGCTGCGGAAGCAGTTGGACGAGTTGCGTGAACTAGGCTTCATCCGTCCGAGCAGTTCACCATGGGGAGCGCCGGTACTCTTCATGAAGAAGAAGGATGGCTCGTTGAGGTTCTGCGTGGATTACCGCGAGCTCAACAAGGTCACGATTAAGAATAGGTACCCGCTTCCGAGGATCGATGATTTATTTGACCAGTTGCGGGAGGCCCAGTTCTTTTCGAAGATTGACCTACGGTCCGGTTATCATCAGGTCAGTGTCCGGGAGGAGGATATCCCGAAGACGGCATTCATGACGCGTTACGGCCATTTTGAGTTCCAGGTGATGTCTTTCGGACTGACCAATGCGCCCGCTGTGTTCATGCAATTGATGAACGAGGTCTTTCGTCCCTACCTTGATCAGTTCGTTGTGGTGTTTATCGATGACATTCTGATCTATTCGAGGACTCGGGAGGAGCATGCGCGGCATCTGGAGATCACCTTGCAGACCCTCCGCACTCACCAGCTTTATGCGAAGTTGGAGAAGTGTGAGTTTCGGCAGGAGGCGGTGAAGCTCCTCGGTCATGTGGTGACGAGGCAGGGAGTAGCAGTAGATCCGGTGAAGATTGATGCCGTGCGTCAGGGGAGTCAGCCCACGAGCGCGTCCGAAATCCGGAGTTTCCTGGGGTTAGCAGGTTATTATCGCCGTTTCATAGAGGGCTTCTCTCGTATTGCAGCCCCGCTGACCAGGTTGACCCGGAAGGGCGCTGAGTTCATTTGGAGTGATGCCTGTGAGCGAGCATTTGCAGAACTGAAGGACCGTCTTACTTCTACACCAGTCCTCACTCTTCCCTCCGGGAGTGAAGGATTCGTGGTTTTTACAGATGCCTCACGTATTGGCTTAGGTGCTGTCCTGATGCAGCATGGCAGAGTAGTAGCGTATGCATCTCGCCAGCTCAAGGTCCATGAGTAGAACTACCCCACGCATGATCTGGAGCTAGCAGCGGTAGTCTTCGCACTGAAGTTGTGGAGGCACTATCTTTATGGGGTTAGGTTCGAGCTCTTTTCTGACCACAAGAGCTTGAAGTACCTCTTCTCGCAGTCCGAGTTGAACATGAGGCAGAGACGTTCGATGGAGCTCCTGAAGGATTATGATTTTGATCTTCAGTACCACCCTGGCAAGGCCAACGTGGTGGCAGATGCCCTTAGCCATCAGCCACGAGGCCTGGTGGCGCATATGATGGTCCGGGAGTGGAGGATGCTCGAGGAGGTTGCCAAGTATGATTTTGAGCTGAGCTGCAGTCTTCTATCGCACAGTTATCGAGCTTGTCGATTCAACCCTCCCTTGTTTCTAGGGTGATCGAGGCTCAACAGGCTGATCAGACGTTGAAGGATTATTGGGAAGAGGCCGCGTCAGAGGGTCAGACTGATTGGCAGATTGGGTCAGATGGTGGACCTCGTTTCAGGGGTCGGTTGTGTGTTCCAGATATTCCTCAGTTGCGCAGAGATCTTATGGATGAGGCACACCGATCGAGGTTCACGATCCACCCAGGCTCTACCAAGATGTATCGTGATATGAGGAGGCAGTATTTTTGGGCTGGTATGAAGCGTCTGATTGCTAGTTTTGTGGCTGAGTGTGACACTTGCCAGCGTGTCAAGGTCGATCATCGCAAACCTCCAGGTCCCCTGCAGCCGTTGAGTGTCCCGTTGTGGAAATGGGAGCACGTGACCACAGACTTCATTATGGGCTTGCCGAGGACTGATCGCGGTCACGACGCCATCTGGGTTGTTGTTAATCATTTGACGAAGTCGGCACATTTTCTTGCGATACGTGCGACCTGGTCATTGGACCGACTTGCAGAATTGTTTATCGAGGAGATTGTGAGACTGCATGGTGTTCCAGTTTCGATCGTTTCTGACCGAGATCCGAGATTTACGTCGCGGTTCTGGAGGAGTTTTCAAAAGGCGATGGGGCCTGCCTTGAAGTTCAGCACCGCATATCATCCTCAGACTGATAGTCAGACCGAGAGGGTCAACCAGATCCTTGAGGACATGCTTCGAGCTTGCGTGTTGGATTTCTCAGGTAGTTGGGATAAACACCTGCGTTTGGCTGAGTTTGCATATAATAACAGCTACCAGGCGACTATTAGTATGGCTCCTTTTGAGGCGTTGTATGGTAGACCCTGTAGGTCTCCTAGTTGTTGGGCCGAGGTTGGAGAGCATCGTCTCCTAGGTCCCGAGCTTGTGCAGAGGACATCAGAGGCTATCGATATCATTAGGCAGAGGAAGCGCACAGCTCAGAGTCGACAGAAGAGTTTTGCATATCGTCGACGTCGTCCCCTAGAGTTTTCCATTGGGGATCGTGTGTATCTCAGGGTCTCACCCATGAAGGGCGTGGTTCGTTTTGGAGCCAAGGGGAAGCTTGCCCCAAGATTCATTGGACCCTTCGAGATCACTGGGCGCGTTGGCGCCGTGGCCTATCAGCTTGCCTTGCCACTTTAGTTGTCTGGCGTCCACAATGTTTTTCATGTTTCTATGTTGCGGAAGTGTGAGTCAGACGTGGTTCCTGTGATAGATTGGCAGCCGTTGGAGGTCCGTGAGGATGCTTCTTACATTGAGCAGCCGGTTCGTATCCTTGACCGGAAGGAGCAGGTCCTCCGGACCAAGGTCATTCCCTTGGTGAAGGTCCAGTGGAGTCATCATAGCGCAGATGAGGCATCGTGGGAGCGAGAGGCAGAGATTTGCGAGTCTTATCCTCATCTTTTTTATGATTGATTGTATCTGTATGATTGCTTTTCGATTTGATATGCATATATAGTGATGCAATTCTTTTTTTTATGATCTTCAGCTAGTTTGGGTTGTATTGCAAATTTCGAGGACGAAATTTTTTGTTAGGAGGGGAGAGTTGTAAGACCCGTACCCTTATTTGCCTTCCGTACGCTTAATTTCTGGTGTCGGTACGTCCTGAATGGACCAGATTAGAGAGCCTTGATTGCAACCCTATTTTAGTACCGCATCGACCCGAGACCTATACCCCGGAGACCGCGTAGGCGTTGCGATTCCAACGCCGCGCGGCACGCCCCATTGCGATACCCGGTGTAAAAGTTATGATCAATCGCGTAATCCGAGGTGGGCCGCGCAACGCGCGTGTGGCGTGGGCCCCACTTGCACAAATCCTAAGAATATGTCTAATCAATCTAATCCATCACCATCATTCTCACCTATACCCATCCCATACCCCTACTCTACACACCCCATACCCCCCATCCCTCTCTCTCCTCCCAAAGTCAACCCTCACCCATACCTCCCATACCCCCCTCCCATGCACCATCATCATCACCCATGACCCCATGCTTCCTCTCCCCCCCCCCCCCCCCCCCCATACAAGTGCATACGTAGGGGGAGAGGAGGCCTCCTCACTTCCCATTTTGCAAGAAAGAGATTTGAGAGGAGAGAGAAAGAGAAAGATTTGAGAGAAGAGGGAGATTTGAGAGAAGTAGAGAGAGATTAGAGAGATTGAGGGTGGAGATCCAAGCTTGGAGGACCCCAACCATCATCCGGACCGTCCGGATCATCCGATCATCAACCCGATCTAATCCAACCGTCCAACCATCCATCGAGGTGAGTGCAAGGGGCATAAACCCCCATTTTTTCTTAATTTACTTCCTTTTCTTTGTTTTCTTTTGGGCCCACCTTGTGATGGCCAGTTAGATGAATGGATTGGATCATCCATAAATGGGCCCCACCTTCTTATAATAATAATAATAATAGTAAATAAATAAAATAAAATAAAATAAAATAAAAGAGGGAGAGGCTGCCGCTGGACAGACAGCGTCTAGAGGGCGCTGCTGCCCAGCAGCACGTGGGCTAAGAAGCCCTTTTGGGCGTTGGGCAGGGTCCCCACTCGTGGGACTCACCTTGATGTATGAGTTGATCCACGCCGGCCAGCTGTTTCTCCATCCCATTTCAGGGCAGGGAGCCAAAAATGAAGAAGATCCAGATCTCAGGTGGACCACACCATTGAAAACAGTGGGGCCAATGAAGCCTACTGTTGAGACTTCTTGGGCCCACCGTGATGTTTGTGGACCACATCACCCACCCAATATTGGGCTTGCTGGGTCCCTAATGAGCTGGGGAACATGATGAAGGGGGTGGATCGTCCCTAAGTGGGCCCCACCTGATGTAAACTATAAAAAAAAGAAAAAAGAAAGAAAGAAAGAAAGAAGACTGGACGCTGGACGTCCTCAGCGTCAGAGACGCTGGGATGGTCCAGCGTCAGAGACGGACAATGAATGGGGTCCCCACTCGTGGGACCCACCTTGATGTTTGTGTTCCATCCACGCCGTCCACTTGTTTTCCCATATCATTTTAGGGCCAGGGCCCAAAGATGAGCCAGATCCAAATCTTAAGTGGACCGCACCACATGAAACAGTGGAAATGATGATTTCTACTGTCAGAAATCCTTTGGCCCACCTTAATGTTTCTAGACTGATTTAAATATTCAATATTGGGCTTGTTGGGTGTTGAGCTCTTAATTGTGCATATTCTAACCCCAAATCATCACTCATTATGCAAGATTTTCATGATTTAAAGACTAATCAAATACATGTTTTGCGATTGTAGGAATGAGAGTGACTTGGTTCAATTGGTGACCAAAAGGGCACATTTAGGAGCCTTTGATGAAGGCCCAAGGTGGACCAAAGAATGATGAAGAAAGAGAGGAGAATGAGGAAGAAACAAGGAAAGAAAAGAAAGAAGAAATAATGCAGAAAATGGGGACCGACCGGTCAAGACCGGTCGGCCAAACAGGCCCCGACCGGTCTTGACCGGTCGGCCAACACTACTTTTCCTTTCACACGCTGTTGGAGGAAGGCCAGCCTTGTCCGACCGGTCTTGACCGGTCGGCCATGTAAATTCCAGGTTCCAGATTCCAGACAGCAGGCCATTCCCGTTTCTGTTTTTTTGGACCCATTTTCTGGGCCGATCTTGATGATATTTGGAAATCCAACACATCCATGGTGAAGAGGAGCTCGACGCCGAACTAACCCAAGTGGTTTCGTGTCGATCGGAGCTACGGATTGATCGTGGTGGCCAAAACAATACGAACTGTCCAGAAAGTTTCAGATTTCGCTGTTCCACTCTGGGCCGGTCCAGGTGGCCCATCATTGATGATATGAAGAATCTACTTTGACCATCTTTTAGACCACATCCATATATGAATAACCAAAAAGTTTCAAATCAAGAGAATGTGTGGTTTGATCGTACCGGTTGAAGAAAGATGGACCATCCAGAAAGATCCAATTGCGCAGAGTTTATAAAAGCCCTAAGTGTTCTAATTTTCGGACCACATTTTGGGATTGTTTTGGACAATCTAATCCGTCTACCATGTAGAGGAGGAAGTTTTCTACCAATGTTCAAAATTTGATATCAATCCGACATCTGTACACTCCGGAACGTTGAAAGCAAGATGACTGGTTCTGAAGGTACCCGAAGTGCGCGATTTTGAGAGGCGGTCGGTGATATGATTGGTGGGCCCATTCAGAGGATAATCTTGGAAATCTAAATCATCTATGAGGAAGATCACATTACAAGGAAGCTATAAATCAATTTTGAAGGCAATCCAACCATTGGTTAAGCCGTACCAAGCGAAACAAATTCTGCTATGTTGCCGTACTATTGCTGCACTATAAAAGGAGGTGCTCTCTTCTATTCCAAGGCAACCAAGGACGTGGGGAGCAAGGAGTTCAAGTCATAGGAGGCTTCCTAGCCTCCTCCAGCTAGTTTTTCTTCCTTTTCTTAGTTCTAGTTTTATTTTTAATATGCTTTTCATTAGCTAATCTCTTAGCTAGAGCTAAGAGGTGAACCTTATAGTTTTCTTAGATTGTTTAATTCGTTTTATTGGTTTTAAAGTTAGAATTCATGATTATGAACTATGGTTTGAAGTTTATACAAGCTTTAAGTAGTTATTCTTAGTCTTATGATGACTCATGGATGTTTGGGAGAATTACTTAAATTCTTAATTGGTTTGCATCAGTCTAGACTTGTATGATCCGAGGAATTGGAGTGCGCTCTAGTACTATGATCTTCATGTGGGGACTTCCTACCAAAGTTCTACTTTTCTGAATTTCTGTAATATGTATGGATTGTGCATGTGATTTGAATCAAGTTCAAATCATGATCTAGCCTTGTCTTGTGACAGGACTTGAGGATGGTTATGATTGTGAACTGAACCTTTTGGAATGGGGAATGACCTATGCAATTGAGCATGCTCAGCTCACCCTACATTGAGTGAATCCTATGCATTGAACTTACATATGACAGATTGTTTGATTTAACAGCTCTATCATCCGACTAGATAGATCTTAATATCGATTCTAGTTGAGAAAGTGAGAAACCATAGCGAATTATACATCTAAGGAGAGCTATAAGTGGATCCTTGATGCTCTAGTTATCTTTCCATTATTAGATTTTCTATTTTATGTTCAAAACCAATTTCACAAACCTCTTTTGATTCTAGTTATTAGGATAGTTGGAATTGTTTACTTCCTTCCTTGTGGATCGACCTCGGTCTTACCGAGATTATTACTACATCACAACCCTACACTTGGGGAAGCGAACAAGTTTTTGGCGCCGTTGCCGGGGAAAGAGGTTAAATGGTTCTAATTGTTCTAGTAGCTATAGAGTAGTTTTAGTTAGGTAGGATTTTTTTTTTGTTTTTATAGAAGTATATTTTCTGATATTTTTTTTAGATTACTAACATTGGGTCCCCCATGAGATGGGGAACCTGATGAACGGAGTGGATCAGTCCCATGTGGGCCCCACATGATATAAGTACAACAAAAAAAAGAAGAAAAAGGAAAGAAGAGGCAGAGCCTCTTACGCGGGTAGTACTAGCGTCCTTGGACGCTGGCTCGTGCCAGCTGGTGGCCCACTCGTGGGTCCCACCATGATGCATGTGCTGTATCCACACCGTCCATCCTTTTGGGGAGCTCATTTTAGGGCATGACCCCAAGATTGAGTCAGATCCAAGTCTCAAGGGGGCCCCACCACAGAAAACAGTAGGGACAGTGGCCCTACCGTTGAAACCTTATTATGGCCCACCATGATGTTTATTTGAGATCCAACCTCTTCATAAATTCACACGTGCATGGAAGAAGGAAAAATAAAAATATATCAAGTTGATCGGGAACTTCTGTAGGCCCCGCTTATAAAATAAAAATAATAAAAATAATAATAAAAAAAAGAAAAAAAAAGGGGGTTGCTGGACAGACAGCGTCCAGGGGACGCTGCTGCCCAGCAGCCTTGTGGGCGCCACCCTATGGGCCCCATTCGTTGGGCCCACCTAGAATATATGTGCCTTACCTATTCCGTCCATATGTTTTTCCCATCTCATTTTAGTGGCTGAGCCCAAAACTTAAGCATATCCAAATGGCAAGTGGGCCATGCCACGGGACAACAATGGGGATAATGATCTCCACCATTAAAACCTTCTCAGTCCTACGATGATGTTTATTTGTCACCCAACCTATTCATAAGTGGCTGGGCCCAAAATTTAAGCATATCCTAATGTCAAGTGGACCATGCCACAGTGGGGATGATGATTTCAAACGTTGAAACACTTTCAGGTTCTACAGTGATGTTTATTTGCCATCCAATCTGTTCATAAGATCACATGGACATGGACGAAGGAGAAAACACAAATATTTGTTTTATTCATGATGCCTATCTATTTTTCCATATTATTTTAGATACGGCCCCAATAATGAGGCAAATTCAGATGTTAGATGGACCACACCCGTAGGGAATAGTGGTCATTGATGTCCACCATGGTTTCTTCTTGATATATATGTTTTATCCGTGCCGTACACATATTTTGACGGCCTATCTTGTATGTGCAGGCCCAAGCATGGGGCCGATGTGGTCTCAAGTGGGCTACGCCACGAAGACCTTTACATTTCCAATGGGACCCACCGTCCGGGTCCCACTCTCCGTATATATTGGGCCTTTTAAGGCCAATGTTACATGATATGTTTGGTAACATGCTAGTATGATTAGCTTGATATGTCACATTGATAAAATGCTTAGTATAATGAATATCATGCTCATTCATATGCCCATACGCATCATTCGTATGCCTGTTATGGATCATGATTAACCATAGCATATGCTAGTTGGCTTGTTATACTTAGGGGACCCGTGCGAGACAGGGTCACCCCACATGATTGCGCAGTATGCGTAAGCTTGGTGCATGATTTGGATTGTATGACTCATGCATTTCGCATTATGTATGTCACGATCGCTTTCACACCCTAGCAGCATCGGGGTGGTGGCCACCATAGTCACATCATGGTTGGCAGTATTGGACACCGAAAACTTGTTCTAGTATGTGGGCGCTATGGATGTCCTTGGGTGAAAGTCCCTAAACCCTGTGGTACCAGTAGGATGCTCCAGCGTCGAGACCGAGTGGATAACATGAGCGCCCGTGTGCCAAATACCAGTAGGCCGCGTCTCCCACTGTGTCGAGGTCGGTTGGAAAGGGGTGTGACCTTATCCGCCCGGGTGCAGTGGGCTGTAAGCTAGGTCGAGTCTGACCAGCTCATGGAATGGGTCCGCTATCGGCGAGCCGGGTGGGCATTGGCATACCACTGACGAGGCGGATAGTGAAGTCTTTTCTACTAGCTTGGTTATGCGCGCGATGTGCGGCGGCCAATATTAGAGTATACTAGACCCCGGTGATGTCCCAGATGAGAACTATTCTAATATGTGGATCAGTTGAGGATTGACATGTTTGCATTGCATCTCTAACATGTAACACTCGGCCATGTAGGCCCTTGCATCGCATAGCCTTGGGATGGCTGATAGCATTCATAAACTTAGTAACTTAGCCCTTTACTGCTTTCGCTTACTCTGATATCTGTATACTTGTCATATGTGTTGAACCTCCAATTTATACATTGCATTGCCCATTACACTACATAATTTGCATGATTTTCATGGTTTAAAGGCCCACCTAACATGTGTTTTGTGATTGTAGAGATAAGAGTGGATTTCATCAAATTGGAGCCAAAAGATTATATTTGAAGACATTGGATGAAGTCCTAAGATGGACCAAGGAAAGAAGAAGAAAGAGAGAGAAAAGAGAATGAAGAAAAGAAGAAAAAGATGAAGGAATACAAGACTGACCGGTCGTCCGACCGGTCAGCCACATCACAGGAACAAGTAGAAGAGAGGCCGACCGGTCATGACCGGTCGGCCATGCACTGGATCAAGGCATTAGATCAGCCCGACCGGTCATGACCGGTCGGGCATGCACGCTGGATGAGTGGGAGGTCAGTCCGACCGGTCTTGACCGGTCGGCTGCACCCATTGGATGTTTTAAAAAAGCTGGTACGACCGGTCACGACCGGTCGGCTCTGCGTAATAGGAAAGTCCTTTCTAATTCGGGACTCCGAAAATTGCTGCGCAATGCGTAGGATTTCGCAGAATTCGACGAAAGGGAGGATTGTTGCTATAAAAGGCCACCTAGGGGCTCTCCCTAAGGTATCAGAGAAGAGAAGGAACGTGAGTTTGGAGGCTGAAGGCGACTGTGGAGTGTCTGCAACATCTATCCTCGGGTTTTTCTAGTTTTATGCTTTATTTTTGAGTTTTTAGTTGTAGCATGACTATGCTCGGCTAAAACCTCTCAGCTAAGGCTGAGAGGTGAAGCTTGTAGCCAGTTCTATGTTAATTTCAGTTTGATTCAAGTATTTTTAATTCAAAGTTGGATTTTTCTTATGTTTCAGTCCAATAGGTGGTAGTTTGAGATGTCTTATCTGAGTTTATGTGCTCCGGACATGAATTCCTTTTAATTCTCTGAGATTATCATAGGTTGCTTGTTTAGATTCAAATTATAGTAATCCTTGAGCAGGCCATAGTCCATAGGCATGGCTGTTACTCCGCAGGCTATGAATTTGAATTCTACATTGATTGAATGGACTTGAACTTGGAAGTTCAACTTGAATTGGATGAATGTGCGTGAATGCTTTATTTTCCAATTAGATGAGAGATAGGACTTCAAATCTAATTGTGTTCTCTACTTGGATTGACTGAATTGACATAGGATTGCTACAAGTGGATCCTTGAAAGCCTTAGTACATTATATCTCTGATTTCTCATAAATTTCTTGTTTTAACACCATTGAATCTGAATTTCCTATATAAAGCTGAGTTGCTGGAGTGATTTGAAAGTTGTTACTCTTTCCCTGTGGATCGACCTCGGTCTTACCGAGATTTATTACTACATCGCAGCCTTACACTTGAGGCGAGCGAACAAGTTTTTGGCGCCGTTGCCGGGGAAATTAGATAATAGTTTTCAAATAGTTTCAGTGGCTGTAGAAGTAGAAGTAGATAGGTTTTTCTGATTTTTCTTAGAACTAACATAGTTTTCTGTTTTGTAGGAATTCTTCTTTCAGTTCAAGCGCATCAGGTGATACCTTTCTAACTTAGCTTTTTCAGAATTTTTAGTTCAGATTTTAGTTTTCTAGAATAGGATTAGTTTCAGTTCCTGGTTGAGTGGTTTATGTCCCGTTGGGAACGTAATCATTCAAATCGTCTTCAATCTGAAGGTGGTTTAGTTGGACCACTGTCAGTCCATAGACAAGTCCGAAATATCAAGAGCATCGTGAAAGTTTGGGGAGTATGGATCAAACACCCTTAAGGAATCCTCCCCCCCCCCCCCCCCCCCCCTACTCCAACCACAAACGCAAATCAGGAAGGAGTAGGAGAGAATGAGGTACATAATGTTCCTCCAATGAGATCACTACGGGATTACCTACAACCTGCTCGTACAATTACACCTTCTTGCATAGTTCTACCAGCTAACGGTGGGACCCTTGACATAAAACCAGGAGTAATCCAACTTTTACCTAAATTCCATGGGCTAGACTCTGACCGCCCATACTTACACTTGCAAGAATTCGAAGAAGTGTTGGCCACCTTGCATTATCCCAATGTTTCTGGGGATACAATCAGACTTAAACTTTTTCCTTTCACCTTGAAAGAAAGAGCCAAAGATTGGCTTCACTCCCTTAGACCATATTCGATTGGGTCATGGGTTGAGATGAACCGGGAATTCTTGAAAAAGTTCTTCCCAGCTCATAAAACAAACACTCTTCGAAGGGCCATCATGAATTTCTCAGCTAAAGAGGGTGAATCATTCTTTCAATGTTGGGAAAGATTTAAGGAACTCCTGCTTGCTTGCCCACATCATGGCTATGAGAGTTGGCGAATTATAAATTTTTTCAATGATGGATTAAGTTCTAATATGCGCCAATTTGTGGAAATGATGTGCAATGGCGAGTTTATGAGTAAAAATCCAGATGATGCTTGGAGTTACTTGGACATGTTGGCTGAAAACGCCCAATCTTGGGATACCTCGGATAAACCCAAGAACCCCAAGCCTACTCAAGAGAAAGGAGGGATATATGTCCTTAAAGAGGAAGACGACGTTAATGCAAGGATAGCAAACCTCACAAGGAAGGTTGAGGCCATGGAACTTAGCAAAAATGGAGTTTCCAAGTCCAAGGAAGCTGTTGAAACCACATGTGGGATTTGTCTCACCGACTTACACGCTACGCAAGATTGTCCCACAATTCCTGCATTTAAGGAAGTGCTGCAAGAGACAGCCAATGCCACATATGGTTATCAACGGCCCTTCAATGGACCGGTAGGTAATACGTACAATGAGAGTTGGAAGAACCACCCGAATTTCAGTTGGAAGAATGCCCCAACGGGCAATCCTACCAACTCCCAAAGAGGGCCACCCATGCAAAATATGGCCCCACCTCAATTCTCATTGGAGGATACCTTGAGAGCATTTATGCAAGGGCAAGCGCAAATAAATGAATCAAATCAACAAATGTTCCAAGAGCTGAAAGCCTCGGTTGATGAGATTAAGGGACGCTTGAATGCTAGGGAAGGGACCTTTCCGGCCCAACCCCAGCCCAATCCAAAGCAAGTACATGAAGTGAGCATCCCTAATCCTTCCAACCAAAACATGGAGCAAGCTAAATCCATTACCACCCTTAGAAGTGGTAAACAAATTGACAAAACTATTCCGGTGAAGGCCGATGAGCCTAATGATCCGGTAAATTCTGAGGATAAAAATGGATCTAACTTAGCCCCACAACAACCGGAACGCATTTACAAGCCCAAAGCACCATTCCCTTCAAGATTGGTTGCCCCAAAATCTCTCCCAAATTCTCAAGATATTCTAGAGATTTTCAGACAAGTCAAGATCAACATCCCTTTGCTTGATGCCATCAAACAAATTCCCTCTTATGCCAAGTTTCTAAAAGATCTATGCACGACAAAACGCAAATATAATGTGCAGCAAAAGGCCTTCTTAACTGAGCAAGTTAGTGCCATCCTCACTCAAAAGACCCCCCCAAAATTCAAAGATCCCGGTAGTCCCACCGTCTCATGTATCATTGGAGACTACCGGATTGAACGTGCCTTGTTAGACTTGGGGGCGAGTGTGAACTTGATCCCATACTCGGTATATGAGCAATTGGGTCTTGGTGAATTAAAACCCACCAAAACCACGTTGCAACTCGCTGATAGATCTATCCGTGTACCGAGGGGGATAGTTGAGGATGTTCTAGTCCAAGTTGACAAATTCTACTATCCAGTAGATTTTATCGTCTTGGACACACAACCGGTTTTGGATGCTAGCACCCAAATACCGGTAATACTAGGCCGCCCATTCCTTGCCACATCAAACGCAATCATCAATTGCCGAAATGGGGTGATGCAATTATCTTTTGGAAACATGACACTAGAAGTGAATGTATTTCACTTGGGCAAAAGACATAGGGATGTCGATGATGATGAATTCTTCGATGTAAACATGCTTGAAACCTTTGAAGAAGAAGAACTCCTCCAACTTGAACCACTAGAAAGTTTGGAGACATGCTTAGCACACTTCATGGATTCTAAAGACCCCATCATCAGTGAGATTGTGCATGCATTAAATATAGAAAGACCGGTAGTTGATACTAGCCGGTGGAGGCCCCATTTTGAAAAATTGCCACCAACCACATCAAGGCCTCTACCGTCTAGCATCAAACCACCGAAGCTTGACCTCAAGCCATTACCATCCGAGCTTAAATATGTATATTTGGGTCAAGAGGACACTTTCCCAGTTGTCATTGCCGCCCACCTAGAAAAAGACCAAGAGCTCAAGTTGATTGAGTTACTCAAAAAACACCGGGAAGCCATAGGTTGGACAATAGCGGATCTCAAAGGGATAGATCCTTCGGTTTGCACTCACCGTATACACCTTGAAGAAAACGCAAAAACGACTAGACAACCTCAAAGACGGTTAAATCCAAACATGATGGAGGTTGTCAAAGCCGAGGTGTTAAAGCTATTGGATGTGGGTATCATCTACCCCATCTCAGATAGCCAATGGGTGAGTCCTACCCAAGTTGTCCCCAAGAAATCCGGTATTACCATTATTGAAAATGCCAACAGCGAGCTTATACCAACTAGGGTGACCACCGGTTGGCGTATGTGCATTGATTATAGGAAGCTCAATACGGTCACTAGGAAAGACCACTTCCCTCTCCCATTTATGGACCAAATTTTGGAGAGGTTGGCAGGTCATCCCTACTATTGCTTCCTAGATGGCTATTCCGGATACAACCAAATTGAGATAGCTCCGGAAGACCAAGAGAAAACCACATTTACATGCCCGTTTGGTACCTTCGCCTACCGAAGGATGCCATTCGGGTTATGCAATGCACCCGCCACATTCCAACGATGCATGTTGAGTATTTTCTCGAACATGGTGGGTGAGTTTCTTGAGGTGTTCATGGATGACTTTTCTGTTTTTGGTTGTACATTTGATGAGTGCCTCGAGCACTTGAAGTTGGTCTTAATGAGGTGTGAGGAAAAGCAACTTGTATTAAACTGGGAAAAGTGCCATTTCATGGTACAAAGAGGAATAGTCCTTGGACACATCATCTCGTCCAATGGAATAGAGGTAGACCGGGCGAAAATTGACATAATTTCCAATCTACCACCACCCAAAAGCATACGTGATGTGCGGTCCTTCCTTGGACACGCCGGCTTCTATCGAAGGTTTATAAAGGACTTTAGTCACATCTCAAGGCCTTTATGCAACCTTCTACAAAAGGAGACCCAATTTGAGTGGAGTGCCGAATGTCAATTAGCTTTTTCAAAGCTAAAAGACATGTTGACAACCGCTCCTATCATGCAACCACCAGATTGGTCCATGCCTTTTGAGTTGATGTGCGATGCTAGCGATTTTGCTATTGGGGCGGTGTTAGGCCAAAAGAAAGATAAAAAGCCCCATGTCATCTACTACGCAAGTAGGACCTTGAATCCTGCCCAAGTTAATTATTCAACTACGGAGAAAGAGCTCCTAGCTGTCATCTTTGCCTTGGACAAATTCAGGCCATACTTAATAGGATCCAAAATTATTGTTTATACGGATCATGCAGCGCTGAAATACCTTCTTTCTAAGAAGGATACTAAGCCCCGTTTGCTAAGATGGATCCTACTCCTTCAAGAATTCGACCTGGAGATCAAAGATAAGAAGGGGGTAGAAAATGTGGTGGCGGATCATCTATCTCGCCTAGTCCTACCAAATTCCATTGATGAGTCACCTATTGAGGACTCATTCCCTGATGAGCAACTCTTTGTTGCTACGCATCCACCATGGTACGCTGATATAGCCAATTATCTTTCCACAGGTGCGATGCCGACTCATTGGACTGCGCAAGACAAACGTAAATTTCTAAGGGAAGTGCGCAGATTTTTCTGGGATGAACCTCTATTGTTTAAATATTACCCAGACCAAATTATAAGGAGATGCGTCCCCGATGATGAACACAATTCAGTCATCTCCTTTTGTCATGATCAAGCATGTGGGGGTCATTTTTCAGCCAAGAAAACAACTGCAAAAATTCTGCAGTGTGGTTTTTATTGGCCCACATTATTTAAAGATACCCACGAGTTTTGCAAAGCATGCGAGCGCTGCCAGAAGTTAGGAGGATTATCCCGTCGCAATATGATGCCTCTCACCCCAATTCAACATCTTGAAGTCTTTGACTGTTGGGGCATCGATTTCATGGGACCATTCCCCTCATCTTTTGGACATGTCTATATTCTGCTTGCCGTAGACTATGTGTCTAAATGGATAGAGGCTATCCCATGTAGAACCAATGATCATCGTACGGTTCTCAAGTTTCTCAAAGAAAACATACTTTCTAGATTTGGGACGCCTCGAGCCATTATTAGTGATGGTGGAGCTCACTTTTGCAATAGACCTTTTGAAACTTTGATGAAGAAATATGGTATTAGGCACAAAGTGAGTACCCCATACCACCCACAAACAAGCGGGCAAGCTGAAATCTCCAATAGGGAAATCAAACAGATTTTAGAAAAGACGGTGAGACCGGATCGCAAGGATTGGTCCCTACGATTAGATGATGCACTTTGGGCTCACCGTACTGCCTACAAGACACCCATTGGAATGTCCCCTTATAGACTTGTCTATGGGAAAGCTTGCCACTTGCCTGTGGAGATAGAACACAAAGCCTATTGGGCAATTCGGGCCCTAAATTTTGACATAGACAAGGCTAGCTCGCTTTGCAAACTTCAATTAAATGAGCTTGATGAGATCCGGAACGATGCATATGAGAATTCGAGGATTTACAAGAGCAAGATGAAGGCCTTTCATGACAAACACATCTTAAGAAAATCTTTCCATGAAGGACAGAAAGTGCTCTTGTATAATGCCCGACTTCATCTTTTTCCGGGAAAATTACGATCTCGATGGACCGGCCCATATATTGTTAAAGAAGTTTTTCCTCATGGGGCTGTTGAGATTGAGAATGCAGCGAATGGTGACTGTTTCAAAGTTAATGGACAACGCCTTAAACCATTTGTTGAGAAATTTGATTCAGAGGATATGTCCATCTCCCTGAATGATCCTGTCTATCAGGATGATTGATCTCCTAGTCTGATGGAGGTATAGCATAGGTAGGTTTAGTTTTGTTTTACTGTTTTAGTAGGATTTAGTTGTTGGAATTGCCGACCTCCATGATCGCTCTCTCAGGTACTATTGATTCTCACTCTCTCATATTTTACCATTGTTCTCATGTTCATGCTAACTAACTATCTTTTTACATTGAGGACAATGCAAGATTTGGTTGGGGGGTGAGATGAGATCCCTCATCTAGCATATTGCAACATTTCGAGCTTCATATGCACAAAATTTTTTCGAATTTTCTAACATCTCAAAACTTTTTTTAGAAAATTTTGTTTCTATACATTTGAGAGGCTATGAGTAGAAGAGGAGGAGAAACGAAGTGTGTGATGTTGTAGTCTTCAATTTCTTCCAACATAATGGCTTTATATGTTAATTCCCCTATTGTTGTGATTGATAGAAAATTTTAACACCTTTACACCAAGTTCACATTACACGATTTTCATGAGTGACAGGTTTATGTGATTTGTGGATTAGCTAGACTTTGGTTTAGAGGTGTTGAGCAGCCAAGCCGGGGTATTTTGTCCATCCTTGTCCATGGGAAAATAATGAAAGATATGGATTTCTAAAAATCCTATCTAAGTTAAAAGAAAAAGGAAAGAAAGGATGAAATCGGGAAGGAAAGAAAAATGGTGGAAAATTCCGAAAAGGGCTACCTATTACCAACCGGGGGATGGTCGAACCGTAACCAAAGCCGGAAATGGGACGTAGTGTGAAAGCCGTCGGAAGGACGGTAAGTCAAATTCCTGTCATAGGCTTGCTGTTGCTCTGTGCACCTTGGAATCCCTGGTTTACTTAATCTATGAAGAAGATGGTTCCAGGAACTCATGAGATGAACTTTCACTATGCACACTAGGTTGAATTTGTTCGAATTCTTTTATTTATCAATCAGTCAGCGGGGATTTCATGTAAACACTTCTTATGTTTTGAGAGTCCAAGGTTCAGCTTCTAACACCTAATCTTTCCAAATTCCACACTTATACATCTTGGAATGGATAGAAACATGGTTTCTGGAAGAGGGTTGGATTTGGAGGTTTGAAACTGTTTCACGCATGTTTTGCTCGGGACTAACAAAAAGCTGGTTGGGGGTGTGTTGAACCTCCAATTTATACATTGCATTGCCATTACACTACATAATTTGCATGATTTTCATGGTTTAAAGGCCCACCTAACATGTGTTTTGTGATTGTAGAGATAAGAGTGGATTTCATCAAATTGGAGCCAAAAGATTATATTTGAAGACATTGGATGAAGTCCTAAGATGGACCAAGGAAAGAAGAAGAAAGAGAGAGAAAAGAGAATGAAGAAAAGAAGAAAAAGATGAAGGAATACAAGGCTGACCGGTCGTCCGACCGGTCAGCCACATCACAGGAACAAGTAGAAGAGAGGCCGACCGGTCATGACCGGTCGGCCATGCACTGGATCAAGGCATTAGATCAGCCCGACCGGTCATGACCGGTCGGGCATGCACGTTGGATGAGTGGGAGGTCAGTCCGACCGGCCTTGACCGGTCGGCTGCACCCACTGGATGTTTTAAAAAAGCTGGTCCGACCGGTCACGACCGGTCGGCTCTGCGTAATAGGAAAGTCCTTTCTAATTCGGGACTCCGAAAATTGCTGCGCAATGCGTAGGATTTCGCAGAATTCGACGAAAGGGAGGATTGTTGCTATAAAAGGCCACCTAGGGGCTCTCCCTAAGGTATCAGAGAAGAGAAGGAACGTGAGTTTGGAGGCTGAAGGCGACTGTGGAGTGTCTGCAACATCTATCCTCGGGTTTTTCTAGTTTTATGCTTTATTTTTTAGTTTTTAGTTGTAGCATGACTATGCTCGGCTAAAACCTCTCAGCTAAGGCTGAGAGGTGAAGCTTGTAGCCAGTTCTATGTTAATTTCAGTTTGATTCAAGTATTTTTAATTCAAAGTTGGATTTTTCTTATGTTTCAGTCCAATAGGTGGTAGTTTGAGATGTCTTATCTGAGTTTATGTGCTCCGGACATGAATTCCTTTTAATTCTCTGAGATTATCACAGGTTGCTTGTTTAGATTCAAATTATAGTAATCCTTGAGCAGGCCATAGTCCATAGGCATGGCTGTTACTCCGCAGGCTATGAATTTGAATTCTACATTGATTGAATGGACTTGAACTTGGAAGTTCAACTTGAATTGGATGAATGTGCGTGAATGCTTTATTTTCCAATTAGATGAGAGATAGGACTTCAAATCTAATTGTGTTCTCTACTTGGATTGACTGAATTGACATAGGATTGCTACAAGTGGATCCTTGAAAGCCTTAGTACATTATATCTCTGATTTCTCATAAATTTCTTGTTTTAACACCATTGAATCTGAATTTCCTATATAAAGCTGAGTTGCTGGAGTGATTTGAAAGTTGTTACTCTTTCCCTGTGGATCGACCTCGGTCTTACCGAGATTTATTACTACATCGCAGCCTTACACTTGAGGCGAGCGAACAATATGCATCACACGCGCACACACGCACTCTACTGAGCTTCGTAGGAAGCGCATGCGCGTTTGTTTACACTGCAGGTACTAGAGCATATCAGCAACGTTGAGCGCGGTTCATGTACCTGATATTTTGGACTTCTGCTTCATGTTGTATTTCCCTTTCTAGTACTGTACTCAACAATCTTATTAGTGGATATTTGATGATGTTTTATGGTTTTGATTATGCTCCTATACAAGAAAAAAATTTACCCTAAAAATCCTCCTGGTAGGATCCCAGGATCAGAACCTGGCACATGAGAGCTAGGAGCCGAGAATGGGGTACTACAGAGGCTGTTGGCACCAAGGTCGGTGATCGGGAATTTAGTGAGCCCGGTCCCCGGGTTTGGGGCTTGACAATGCATGTTCCATCACTTAGAATATTTCAGGTTTTGGGCTCTGACAGGCGACCTTCAAAGGGGGGCTACCTTTTCGGAGACTGAGGTCACTGACGCCAAGCTGCTTTTAAGCCATGATTGACCTCCTGAATGAACGGGGTGGGGTACCGATGGTCATCTGCTGTGAATTTTGGTAGTTCCTTACCAATTTGGACCCTCCGATCGGCTATTTGTACAAGAATATGATTTCGGGAAGCGCGCACGTAGAAATATACATCACAAGGACTTCAAACTTGCTACTTAAGGTTTTCTGGGCATTCCGGATCATTTGGCGGCCATCCACATGTCTAATTCCAGCCCGAAATGGTACCTGTAAGCTTTCGGGCCCTTTGGGTCAGCTCTAGAAGGGCAAAACGCATTTCGGTGCGCACAGGTAAGGATATGCATCACGCGACTTTGAAACCTGCAGGTTAAGGGTTTTAGGGCATTTCGGATCATTTGGCATTGATCCGCATGTCCGATTCCCCCCTGAAATGACATTTGTAGGTTTCGGTCACGATCGCGCATGTTAGGTTTGCACTGGCATTTTTCGAGTATTTTAGATCTCGAAATTAGTCCAAATCATCGTAGATGGATCGTTGAATACTGTTTTATAATGGGTGCGAATTTGAGCCCCAACAAGTGCCCCCCCGGTTCGCTGCGATGGATGCTTATGTCAGGACAGTGCGGTGCACCGGTCCCCAGGCTCAAGTATAAATACTGGACTCACTGAGTCATTTGGTCATTTTTGAATCAAGAAAACCAAAATGTAAGAGGTGAGAGAACTTCTCATGAGGGAGTAGGTGCATGTGGCCTTCCCATGGGCGCATGTGCCCCTCCAACTGATAATGGGCATATGGGATCTTGCTCCAGGCGCATGTGGAGATAGCTTAGGCGCATGTGGGAACATGTTAAGAGCCAGGCGCATGTGGAAGTGTTATGGGGCTGAGCGCATGTACCCTCAGTACAAATGCATGTGTGGAAACCCCTCATAATGCAGGCACATGTGAGCTTCTCTTTGGTGAAGTGAATATGGGCGCACGTGGGGTCACATGCTACGAACATATACCTCCATTTACATGGAATGGGCGCATGTGGGGTCACATGCGCCTGGGGCATTGGCTTGGGCGCATGTAACTCCACTACTTAGTGAAATTTTCTGAGTTCTGGCATTTTTCATCGTCCTTGGTGATAACTCATGCATTTGGCCCTATTCTCGACCGAATTCGATGCCGTTTGTGGCTGTCTCGCTTAATGCTCGAATATGATTGTGACTTAGTGTTCGGGGCCCATAATACGTTGCTTATGTTGGTCTTTTACAGCCTGCGACTGCTCTTTTAAGCGGTTTTACGATGTGCACTTCCAAGCGGGTGCTCATGCATCATTTGGGGTTAGTGCGAATTTGCACACACTCCGAGTGTACATGTAGGGCTGCTACTGTATTTGCTGCGCTATGATATGTGCACTCTTGTTTGTAGGATGTGAGATCAAATTCCACTATTTACATATTGTTGTGGGTCATGACTTTATGCATGTGTTTACTGACGTATTTTGTGTGTGAAATCCGTGCTTGAATGATGCGGTGCTTACCTTATTGCGTTGCCTGTTGCATGCGCTGGTCTTCTGTTTGATGCACTTTTGTTTGCGTATTGTAGTGAATCATGGCGACAGCAGCAGGTTCTTCTGGTGAAGCTTCCAGATCGTAAGTTTCCAGCTCTTCATCTATACGACGCGGTAAGAAGAGGGTGACTGGAGATACTGCTAACCCGTCTTCGGTAGAGTGTCATTCGCAATCCTTTGAGACAATCGAATCCGAAGCGAAGGATTTCTTTGATCGAATTAAGCAACTCTCTCATGAAGTATTACTGCGTATCTATGTGGACAAAACCACATTTGAGCCTCCGACGCAAGGGACTGAAGGGGAATGGTCTGCCTGGCATTGTCAGTTCACTGATGCTGCCAATGTCGTTGAGGCAAGTCCTTCTAGCGTGCGCGGCCAACATTCCGAGGATGATCAGGAAGGTCAGAAGAAGAAGAGATGAAATCGAGGTAAGAAGCCGGTTGAAGAAGTTGACAAGGCGGAGCAATCACCACAGCTCGTTGATTCGAAGAATGAGCGGATGAAGATCGGTTGGAATAGAAACAAGATCATTACGACGTGCGGTTTCTCCATCGTCAATCCTTATACCGACCGAGTCATCTTGCATGAAAAATCTCTTACGAGGCACAGGCCCTTCCCGAGCATCGAACCATCCAACATTCAAGGCCCTTTTCAGTTCTATGGAGTCGAGAGGTGGACATCTGCCCCTGAGCAGTTGTTCACTACCATACTGGTCGACGATGGGAGAGAACAACGGGTAGGTTCCTCGAGAGAAATGGTTTTCCTTGTGCCTACTTGTGATCCTCACACTCCTTCTCCAGTCCATTATTTTGAGACAGTGCAGCAAAGGTTTCGACACATGGACAAGGCGACAATGTGGGCGACGAAGAGCTTTCGTACGCGGGGTCATTTGAACGAGCGAGTTGGTTATGAGCCATGGCAAAAAATATTTTGATCCGACATGAGAGGATTTTAAAAAAAGTCGGCCTGTATCAGGCTATCGATGCGACTTTTGAACATTTCTCCCGAGATCCAACAATTCTTCGAAGCTTCTTGAACTACTGGTCTTCCGTTACCAATTCGTTCCACTTTCCATATGGAGAGATGAGCATAACCTTATGGGATCTCCGGATGATGGCTGGGTTGTCTGTGATAGGAGAATATTATCAGGAATACGTTCCAACTGATGAAGAGCTGTCTTCGTTTCGGCTCAAAAGTCCTCGAGATGCTTATCATTCAAAGGCTTGTCTTGAGCTGTTTGCTGAGTTGTCGCAATTCAACAATATTACGAAGATTCACTATGACGACTGGTTGATCTACTTCAGCCAGAGGATGAAGTAATACTTCTTTCGATGCCTTCTTTTGTACTTCGTGCTCTGCATACTTTAATTTCTTTGTTTCTGACATGGGCACTTCTTTTCTTCTTGTAGCATTGATTACGAAGAGTATGAGACCTTACCTGAAGACTAGGCTTTAATGAAGGAACGTTTTGAACAAAAGTTTCGCAATCCGAATGAGCTTACACCGTCTTGCGAACTGGCAGGATTCTTAGTATACTGGTTGTCGGCGGTTATGTTGCCTAACTCCAAGAGTACTGATGGTGTCAGGGTTTCTTGCTTCGTCGTGGCGGGAGCTCTTGCAAATGGTTGCCAATTTTCTCTAGCACCGCCGGTGCTATGCAGTTTATATAGGGCTTTTGGCAATATTGCGAGTAACAAAGATCAACCCTGGCGAGGGATGAACGCAGCTTATTGCCCATGGCATTTCTTCTGCGGATGGTTGGGCATATATTTCTCATGGACATACGGAGTGGATCTCTTCCAGTATCTCCACGCCGATCACGCACCTCTTTATCGCTGTAGAAAACTTAACATGATAACACAGTCATCTGATTGGATAGCTTCTAAAATTGGCAGTTGGGTAGAGATTTGCTTCTACCACTTTCCTGTTTCTGATGCCGGGGAAGATCGAGAAGTCCTTGATGATGAACATTCTGTGGATGCCACTGATAGGGAATTTCTGGTGTCTATTCGTACTGCCTCACTTCCGCTGCGCGAAGGAATAGAGTTCTGGCGAGAACCTTATTACCCTAGTCGGTTTGCCAGGCAATTTGGGTACGATCAGGGTGTTCTGATGACGTTACCAGATGTAACTAAAGTAGAGTGGGCATACGGCACGGGCCCTGCTCATTGGGAGTGGATATGGCATCAACTTTTGATGACCCGAACAGGCGCGAGGTTCATGCTTCCCGGCCTCTATCGGAAGACTAGCGGTCCTTATAGTGGGCTGAGATGGTGGGTGCATCAGTATGCTCAGGTCCGGAACAACAGCTTTGTTGATAATCCACTCTCGATTCCTCCTCCAGGGTTGACAGAGGTCCTCGCTGACAGATTGGGTTATTATAGAGAGCAGGCTGAAGTGTATTTATCGTCGAGCATTAAGCATACGATCTCCCTGAGTGTGTCAATTGACCATCGTAAAGAGGATACTGTGTTGGATGGTTGGCATACTTTTGGAATACCTTTAGCGAAATGGTCTTAAGAAGCCGGGTTCACACGTCTTCTGGTGGTTGAAGGTGATAAGAGTGCCAGTCGATTAATTAGTGAAGATGACCCAACGACGACTGGGCCGGCGAATGAAATATCAGACCATGCTGGCGTGAGAGAGCAGGCTGGGCCGATTGGAGAGGATAATCTGCAAGGGTCCACTATGCCAGGGAATGACACGACTGTATCCACAGCCCCTGGTGCTTTCAGTGTTGAGGGTATGGCAGAGTCGCTGGTGGTAACTGAAATGATCGATACTGATAGCGATACTACTGAACTTCTGGATGTGACCTCGATGCTATTGACCGAGACTATTGAGTCGTTCACTGATGCAACGACATATACTGCGGATTTCTCGGAACCCGTCGTTGACTCATCTACCGGTACGGTTCTTTTATAGCTCCTTGGTGTATTCTTTTTTTCTGTACTTACCATTTCATTGAATACTTGCTTTGTTCCTTTCGTTGCAGATATTGCCAGTTCTGAGGCGGCTGCCCACGGAGCATTCGACGTTCCTTGTTTTGATCATTTAGACTGTTTCGGGCAGAGCGTACTGAGGGGTCTACTATCCAACATTTCAAAGGCGTTGGCTGAGCCAAGCGAGTGGCATACACTAGGAGCAGGGGTGAAGGCATTGGAAGCTTGTGCAGGAGTAATCGGGCCTGATGTATCCAAAATAGTCTGTCGCGTTTCTTCTTTCGAGGATTCTGTTGCTTAGGTTATTATGACTGAACAGAGTGAACCTGACCCTACTGCCGAAGAGAAATGGCAAGTGCTGTCTTCTTTGCGGCCTGTCATAGAGCAGCGAGAACATTCAACGGTTAATGCTAGAACAACCTTAGAAGATAGTGAGACTCAACGTCGCGGGTGTATTAATCATCTTGCTGATGTCAGATCCAAGATCGCGCGGCTGCAAGCGGAAGAAACGACCATAAATCTTGAGGTTGCCCGTCTTGATCTTGTTGTTAATCAGAACCGTGTTGAGGTCGCACAACTCGAGAGTGAAAGAGAAGCGGCACACAAGCAAATGGCAGACTTAGAAATCGAACTTCGTGATATTCTGAATCCTGCGCTGATGCTAACGGAGGCAAAGGCCACCATGGAGGCAACGCGGAAAGATGTGATGAAGTTCATAACAGGGTGTCTGGAGAAGCTGTAATTCTTTTCTTTTGCTTTTTACGGTCATTGTCAGACAAAAATAGTATTAGACAACTGTCCTGAATACCTAACTATCACTTGTATCCGATGTAATCGACGTCAGAACTTGTTAACCGCATGCTCCATGATCTAAAGTAAATGACAATGATTCTTTTGCTAAACCACTACTTGGTGTTGTGTGTTTGAGACTAGTATGCATAAAATAATGTATTATGTGTGAATTTAATGTAAACTGAGTATATCAAAGCATAAAAAATGGAAAAAACCATAGGAATAATACTTCCCTTTTTACTTAACCTGCGTACCCTTAGGTCATCGCTTTCGAGAGACGTTCGTGTCATAAGCTCGAAACTTTCTTTTAGCTCCGTGTTTTTGGGTTTATCTGTCATCCTTCCTGGCCTGCCCCCAGTCATTTCTTTCTGCAGACTTGAGACTTTGATAATATATTAGGGCTTGCCCCCAGTCGTCTCCTTCTTATAATCTCGAGTTTCTCATCATATATTGGGGCTTGCCCCCAGTGCTTCTAGCTCGTCACTTTGTAAGACCACTTCATTCTAGTGAGACAAATCTTGTGCTTTAGGAATCCATGCCGAATACCCGTCTGATCATAATCTTTAATTACATATTCTTTTCGTAGAGTTCTTCATAAGAGGAAGTTGTCGATATGTTCAAGGTGAAGTGATACATAATAGAATGCCCTAATCGTCTTCATATAAGGCTGTATGTATACATATGTATGCAGGAGATTCCCGACCGTGACTTATCTTCATATACAGTAGAAGAATAATGCGATAATGATGGGAGATCCATGACATAATACAAAAGCTGGATATAGATAGCGATGTTCCGATCATCTTCATATAAAACATTATGCATAAGTATAAGAGATTGATAATAATAGAGTATCCCGGCTGTCTTCATGTAGAACCACATATACATATATATGAGAATCCATCAATTCTGAAGTTTTTTCCTATTAAGCAGAGGAATGCCAGAATACCAGGATACTTAATATGAGAACCTATGACAAAGATACCATAATATGGGGATGTTGTAATTCGTGTAGACTTTCTATAAGATATTCTCTCCTGATTCAACCGGTCTGATGAGGTGTAATAAGTCGGTTGATGATTCGTGGAGTCGATTCTTTAATATTCTCCGACTATGGTACCTGTCATTAAGAAGAGCTCTACGAACATTTTATATTCATATGCACAATAGTATGATGTGAGTGAACATGTAAACAAGTATGAAGCACAGCATACAGATGAAGTAGATGCATGAGTGAACATAAGTATATTCCTATCTACTTTATAAACCGCCAGGACTATTTGTAAACGTTCACGATTATTGAAGTTTAGGAAATGGAGTTCTTCGAGCGAAGTTCTTCCTAAGTGATATCTATTGGAACCGTACTGGCCGGGGTTTTATCAGACTCTCCCATTTTCAAACTGACGATGCCTTGGTTTATCATCTTTTGTATCTTTCCTTTCAGAACGAAGCATTGCTCGGTTTTATGGCCTATGCATCTGTAATATTCGCAATAGTTGGGATCATCCACGCGTCCTAGTTCTGCTGGTCGAACAGACTTTGGGAGTCGCAATTTTCTTTCTTCGATTAGTCGCTCCATAATTGGGACAAGGTCTTTGATGTCAAATGTATACGGTCCGTTCTTTTCATCTCGCTCACTGATTGTCATGTGCCGCGACTTCTGAGGTTCTTTGCCCTTGTCTTGTGTCCTCATTACACTGGTCTCTGCCTCATGCCCTAGATTCGGTCATTTTCGGTTTCTAGGGTTCTTTCTTACGTCTACCCGTGTCCTCTTTCTCATTTTGTGTCTTGACTTTTCTGCTTGAGATCGTGTTTTCGAAACGGATTGCTCTATCATGCGAACTTCTGCAGCCAGGTTAAGAAGGGTGAAAGAGATATTGCCTAGCAGTTCGTATGGGATCATGGAGTCTGAACCTGACATACGCGCGTTTATTTGTTCTGTGTGGCTCTGTTGTCTTACTTCAACAACATCACGGGCTGCCCCCGGTGCTTCTTCTTCCAACTGTTGGACAGGCAGAGCGGTTCTAGGGGTCGCTTTCTGTGAGATTAAGATGGCTAAAGCCTCCTGAACTTTTCCCATCTGTTTGGATAGTTCCCTATGGGCTTGGACCAATTTGCTGACTTGCTCTCGGATCGCCAACAATTCGACATCGTGTCCTGCCGATTCTCTTTCTTCGACAGCCTGTACCATTGTTGTTTGTACCAGTCTTTCATCATGAACTGGTGGTATCGCAGGTGCTATTGTCACTACAGCTGACGTAACCCGACTGATTTCTTCTGTCGTTAGCTCAATGATACCTTGGTTGATCAATCTCTGCACTTTCCCTTTCAAGATGAGGCATTCTCCCGTCTCATGTCCTAGGCTTCGATGATACTTACAATAACCGGGGGCATCCGTTTGTCCTGCTTCTTCTGGTTGAGTTGGTTCTGGCAATTGTAGCTCCCCTTCTTCGACTAGGCGTTCCATTATTGGAACAAGGTCTTCCGGGTCAAACGAGTAATGCCCTTCTACCCTGCCCCGTCCGACGATCGTCATCTTTTTCAGTTTTCGTGGCCCTTCGGCTCTGAACTGAGTTTCTGCTGGCTTGCCTTTAATCTCGTGTTCTGGATGTGGCCGTTTTCGATCTTTCGAGGCTTTGCTTTTGTCGAAGTAACTTGATGTGACCGTCTTCCCAATCTCACGTTTCGGTCTCTCCGCTTTGAACTGCGTTCTTAGCGCGGCTTCCTCTACCATATGGGCCTTTGTCGCTAGGCCCCTGAACGTTGAGAAATTGTGTCCGGATAAACCGAACGAGATTATTGGGTCCATGGCTTGCGTACACATCTTGACTTGCTCAGGCTCGCGAGGCAACTCTCGGCATTGCGCCGCTATGGCTCCCCATCTGTCAATAAACGCCTCGACTGACTCTCCTTGCCTCTGATGGATTAAGGCTAAATCCGTTAGTGAGACTTCTCGCTCAGTGGAGAAAAATTTGGAAATGAACAAATCTTGCATCTGATCCCAGGTCTTGATAGACCCTGCGGGTAATGACATATACCATTGAAATGCCTTTCCAGTCAGTATCGACCCAAACAATCGTAGGCAATATTGAGGTATTACGGACAAATTCCCTAGCACCGTCATGAATTGGGTAATATGTTCCTCTGGTGACCCTTTGCCTTTGAATTGTGGGAAGTCGGGATGCCTAAAGTCGTCAGGGAACGGGATTTCGTTAACTTCGAATGGATACGGTATCCGATATACATATTTTCCTCTCTTCTCCTTTTCTCTTTCCTGACGCATCAGGTTCGCGATTGTCTGGGACAACTCTTCTTTCGTGGCATGAGATGGTTGCGGCGGTGCACCCTTTAATGCAACATTCCCTGGGCGAATTTGTGGTTCTACGGCTACCGGTTCTCCTGTTGTATCCTGTGACCCTCCCAGTGGTTGTCCAAAGGGAACGGTTAGGCTTCTGACTGCCCCCTGGGTGACTAGAGCCACCAATGCTTTTTTTATTTTTCTGATCTCTTTGGCTGTGTCTTCTTGGACCTGAATGATTTCATCTATTTGCTCTTGGATTGGAGGTAACTCTGCATCTTGCCCGCTCGCCTCCCTTTCTACGACTTGCACCACTGCAACCTGCACTCGCTGTGGTCTAGCCCTGGTCATATTGGTTTCAGTAGAGCATGCCTTCATTACAGTCTCAGTCAATCCCCGGATAGTGAATTGGTTTGGTGTTTTGACTGGTAGTGTTGTTCCTGTCATTACAGGGAAATCGGCAGCGACGAAGGAGAATTCTGGCCTGGGTGACACGATGGCTCTGATAGCATTGCGGGTTTCATTCCTGCGAACTGGCTTCCACTGTCTCCTCACACTGCTCTGTGTCATCACTGTTTCTGCTCTGACTGAAGTCAATTGTCTGTTTTCAGCCCTCTTCAGTGATCGGCGTTTCTGTACAACTTGCCATCCGGCTTCCGAAATCGTTGTTTCTGTTGTCACGAGGTGAGGGAAGTAAAATCCCCCAGAAGCTAGGAAGACCATAGTGTTGCCATTTGTATAGTTTTGATGATTGATTCTTTTCTGTCTTTCTCTGCACAATCATATGCACATTAGAACACCCAGCACCTTTGAAAGGAGAGAAGATGCGTCCTTACCAATCACGATATGGCTCAATGACCAACAAAATCATATAAGTACGAATCATATGCATGTCATGCGAGATTTTGAAATTCTTTTAGAAAACTTTTGCTTTAAAGATGAATGGAAGAACGTTCCCGTTGTGAGTCGCCAGTTTGGCGCCTGTAAAGGCGCCGAACATTTCTCCTAGCGGAACTTTCTTATGCATACATCTGTGTTTGTGAATGATTTATCTTAGGATGTTTCTTTACTCAGAGATAACCAGAGATTCTGGTATTATTCAAGTCCCCAGTAGAGTCGCCAGTTTGTTAGAGCTTAGAAAAATTGAACTGCTCGTCGGCAGTCTTTTTCCTGTGTTTCATTATTCTGGGGGAATTCTGAGTATAGAGACATTCATAGACAATCATAAGCAATCACAAGTATACACGAGAAAGCACCGCGAGGTGAATTTTATTCCAGAGATTCCGAGATCTTTTACATTCCGGGCTGTGAACTGGTCACGACCCCTCGATTACATCAACGGATGATCACCCTTGATTAGAAGACAAAAGTAACTGCATGCATGTATCATAAATGAATTAAATAAAGCATTAAAAGAGCATAAATATAAATAAAGCACAGCATAGACAACATAGAGATTTTTACATGGAAACCCTTACGGGAGAAAACCACGGCACAAAGCGACAAGATTCCACTATGAATTGCAGTTATACAATAGATGGAATATTAAAGGAATGAAGCTCAGATAGATCGAGCAAGTAGTTTAAATCATCAGGGATTATAGTCTCGAGTTCATGGTCGCCGAGACCAAGCCTAGGATTTATTATGGACTAAGCCATTGTTAAACTAGTTAGATGTCGGTCCCATACTCCTCGGGCGTTCCTAGTTGAGTAGCAACCAGGATTTTAACCGAGTCGTATATCTCAGTGTCATGACGCGTCTCTATGGACGATATGACTTTCAGGGATACACTTCACGGTTTCCGTTTAGTGCAACCAGGGCCAGTGACCGTCTCCGCTGGGACGGGTGACTTGCTGGAAGGCACTCCATGGGGTCTTTGTGCAAACAGGGTTTCGACCGAGTCGTATATCTCAGTTTCATGACGCGTCTCTATGGACGATATGACTTTCAAAGATACACTCCAGGGCGTCCACTTACTGCAACCAGGGCCAGTGACCGTCTCTGATGGGACGGGTGACTTGCTGGAAGGCACTCATTCCCTTAGCCACTCAACTGATGGATCCCGCCTTGGACAGGACGCACATCAACTGGTCTTAACGATGAAGTATTTCAGACGTTTAGAACTCTTTCATTATGGTTTTCGATAACAACCATTGTCCCCTTCGATTTAATTTCGTAACTTGATTTGAGATGAAATAAATTCATGCAATGGATGCAAATGAGTACAGTACAAAGTAACTATGCTTTATGCATGCTCAAGAGAAGATTGCATTTACGCTAGATGTTCAGTGTATCAGACAAATTATGCATTTGATTTGATCAACCCGCTTCGTATATATCTTTATGTCGTCGATATTTTGCCCTCACGTCTTTGCGATCGTGATTGATTTCACTTGGCATTAGTAGATATTTGGGCCATCAGGCACTTCGCAGGGTCTGTTTACGATCTGATCGGAGGATTTGGTGAATACCTGTCACGATCGTCTTTGGATAGGGGTGGATTATGTCCACAAGGATCGTAGTGCGATCGCATTTCGATTTGCCTAGTGTAAGTCGATTTCTGAGCCAACAGGGCACTTCCCAGGGCTAAAACAACGACTAAGGAGTGGGCCTGCCGACCACTTAACTAGGGTATTCGAGGCCCCTGAGTTTGGATAACTTCATTGCGGTGCATGATTATGATATATCATGTTATGGCGGAGAGAAGTCTCCCTCTTGGGTTCGATCAAATTCCGCCCGATTCCTCTCGATTTCGGCCGTTTCCTGCTCTTTCGGAAGGGTTTCCGAGATTTGCAATATTGGCTAAGTGTTGGCCCTTTTGATCAAATTGCTGATTTGGCCCACTTAACATCGACCGTTGGCGAATCCAGTCCGGGGGATGGATAGAGGGCATAGATGTGTGTCCAGGAGGATCGGTTTGATCGAAAACCGATTTAGATCGAAGGCGGGCAACATCATAGAAGGCCCCACCTCCCAATCAGCGTTTGGGCGCACCTACTATGGGATGTGGGCGCATGTGGCTGAGGTGGGCGCATGTGCCCTCTCCCTCAAGCGCATTTGATGAGAAGAAAAGGAAGGAGAGAGAGGATGGATGGGAGGTGAGTGCATCTGGCTCTCCCGGGCGCATGTCATTATGCCCCTCAGTGCATATTTGCACATACCCCTCCAAAGTATGGGCGCATGTCATGCGACTTTGGAGAAATTTGAATCTTCTCCTTCCGGTGGGAGAAATCCCTTTCCGGCGATGGCATCCGACGAGGGTATGGGCGCATGTCTATAGCCCAGGGAGAATTTCGGCAAGGATTTTTACCTTGTTCTAATGATCCTTCTCAGAAAATGAAGCCCCTCCTGATTTAGAAGAGTGGGATATTTATAGTATGTTAATTGGGTATCGGGTACCTGGCACATGTTGTCTGTAAAAGGGAGGGCATGCGCATGCATTTGGAGAGAGGAGTCATGCGCATGTGATGGGGATCATGCGCATGTCACCATGCATCAAGCGCATGTGGCTGAGGTGTGGGCGCATGTGCCCCTGATATGGGCGCATGTGGCCTCTGTGTTGGCCGCATGTGGCCCCACTTAGAATATTTTCATGATTTTTTTATATTTTTATTTTATTTAGAATATTGAAAAGGGAGAGAGAGAGCTCTCATGCGCATGTGGTGAGAGGGAAAATGCATGTCTCCTCATGACATCCGCTGTGGAGAGAGAGTGGATGAATGCATGTTCCATCACTTAGAATATTTCAGGTTTTGGGCTTCAACGGGCGACCTTCAAAGGGGGGCTACCTTTTCGGAGACTAAGGTCACTGACGCCAAGCCGCTTTTAGGCCATGATTGACCTCCTGAATGAACGGGGTGGGGTACTGATGGTCATCTGCTGTGAATTTTGGTAGTTCCTTACAAATTTGTACCCTCCGATCGGCTATTTGTACAAGAATAAGATTTCGGGAAGCGCGCACGTAGAAATATACATTGCAAGGACTTCAAACTTGCTATTTAAGGTTTTTCGGGCATTCCGGATCATTTGGCAGCCATCTGCATGTCTAATTCCAGCCCAAAATGGTACCTGTAAGCTTTCGGGCCCTTTGGGTTAGCTCTAGACGGGCAAAACGCATTTCGGTGCGCGCAGGTAAGGATATGCATCGCGCGACTTTGAAACTTGCAGGTTAAGGGTTTTAGGGCATTTCAGATCATTTGGCATTGATCCGCATGTCTGATTCGACCTTGAAATGACATTTGTAGGTTTCGGTCATGATCGCGCATGTTAGGGTTGCACTGGCTTTTTTCGAATATTTCAGATCTCGAAATCAGTCCAAATCATCGTAGATGGTTCGCCGAATACTGTTTTATAATGGGTGCGAATTTGAGCTCCAACAGGGGCTAAGCTAGGTCCATCCTCATTTTGAGGAATTACCGGATCATTAGGCTTATCGGCCTTCACCGGAATAGATTTGTCCATTTGCTTACCACTTTTAAGAGTGGTGATGGATTTTTCTTGTCACGCCCCAAACCCGGTGACCGGGCTCACTAAATTCCCGATCACCGACATTGGTGCCAACAGCCTCCGTAGCACCCCATTCTCGGCTCCTTGCTCTCATGTGCCAGGTTCCGATCTTGGGATCCTACCAGGAGGATTTTCAGGGTAAATTTTTTTTGTATAGGAGCATAATCAAAACCATAAAACATCATCAAATATCCACTAATAAGTTTGTTGAGTACAGTGCTAGAAAGGGAAATACAACATGAATCAGAAGTCCAAAATATCAGGTACATAAACCGCGCTCAACGCTGCTGATAGGCTTTAGTACCTGTAGTGTAAACAAACGCGCATGAGCTTCCTACGAAGCCCAGTAGAGTGCGTGTGTGCGCGTGTGATGTATATGACAAGTATACAGATATCAGAGTAAGCGAAAGTAGTAGAGGGCTAAGTTACTAAGTTTATGAATGCTATTAGCCATCCCAAGGCTATGCGATGCAAGGGCCTACGTGGCCGAGTGTGACATGCTAGAGATGCAATGCAAACACGTCAATCCTCAACTGATCCACATATCAAAATAGTTCTCATCTGGGACATCACCGGGGTCTAGTATACTCTAATATTGGCCGCCGCACATCGCGCGCATAACCAAGCGAGTAGAAAAGACCTCACTATCCGCCTCGTCAGTGGTATGCCAATGCCCACCCGGCTCGCCGATAGCGGACCCATTCCATGAGCTGGTCAGACTCGACCTAGCTTACAGCCCACTGCACCCGGGCGGATAAGGTCACACCCCTTTCCAACCGACCTCGACACAGTGGGAGACGCGGCCTACTGGTATTTGGCACACGGGCGCTCATGTTATCCACTCGGTCTCGACGCTGGAGCATCCTACTGGTACCACAGGGTTTAGGGACTTTCACCCAAGGACATCCATAGCGCCCACGTACTAGAACAAGTTTTCGGTGTCCAATACTGCCAACCAGGATGTGACTATGGTGGCCACTACCCTGATACTAATAGGGTGTGAAAGCGATCGTGACATACATAATGCGAAATGCATGAGTCATGCAATCCAAGTCATGCACCAAACTTACGCATACTGCGCAATCATGTGGGGCGACCCTGTCTCGCACGGGTCCCCTAAGTATAACAAGCCAACTAGCATATGCTATGGTTAATCATGATCCATAACAGGCATACAAATGATGCGTATGGGCATATGAATGAGCATGGTATTCATTATACTAAGCATGTTATCAGTGTGACATATCAAGCTAATCATACTAGCATGCTACTAAACATATCATGTAACATTGGCCTTAAAAGGCCCAATATATACGGAGAGTGGGACCCGGACGGTGGGTCTCATTGGAAATGTAAAGGTCTTCGTGGCATAGCCCAGTTGAGACCACATCGGCCCCATACTTGGGCTTGCACATACAAGATAGGCCGTCAAAATACGTGTACGGCATGGATAAAACATATACATCATGGTGGAGCTAATAGATACATCACGTTGGGACCCATAGGGTGGGCCACCTGCTGGGCAGCGTGGTACCCATCTGGTCCCAATAAGTTTTGAATCAAGCAGATATTTGTGTTTTCTCCTTCATCCATAACCATGTGATCTTATGAACCGGTTGGATAGCAAGTAAACATCACTGTAGAACATAGAAAGGTTTCAACGTTTAAGATTATCATTTCCACTGTGGCATGGTCCACTTGACATTAGGATATGCTTAAATTTTGGGCCCAGCCACTTATGAATAGGTTGGGTGACAAATAAACATCTTTGCAGGTCTAGGAAGGTTTCAATGGTGGAGATCATTATTTCCACTGTTGTTTCGTGGCATGGCCCACTTGCCATTGGGATATGCTTGAATTTGGGCTCAGCCACTAAAATGAGCTGGGAAAAACATCTGGACGGAATAGTTAAAGCACATATATTCCAGGTGGGCCCAACGAGTGGGGCCCATGGAGACGCCCCACAAGAGCTACGCTGCTGGACAGCAGCGTCCCCTAGACGCTGTCTGTCCAGCAGCCAGCATATATATATATATATATATATATATATATATATATATATATATATATATATATATATACTCTTAATAAGTGGGGCCCACAGGAGTTCCTGATCAAGCTGATATTTTTGTTTTTCCTTCCTCCATGTATGTGTGAACTTATGAACAGGTTGGATCTCAAATAAACATCACGGTGGCCCATAAGAAGGTTTCAACGGTAAGGCCACTGTCCCTACTGTTTTCTGTGGTGGGGCCCCCTAGGGACTTGGATCTGACACATTCTTGGGGTCATGCCCTAAAATGATCTCCCCAACTGGATGGACGGTGTGGATACAACACATGCATCATGGTGGGACCCACGAGTGGGCCACCAGCTGGCCGAGCCAGCGTGCAAGGACGCTGGTACGCCCAGCGTCAGAGGCTCTGCCTCTTCTTTCCGTTTTCTTCTTCTTCTTTTTTTGTACTTATATCATGTGGGGCCCACATGGGACTGATCCACTCCGTTCATCAGGTTCCCCATCTCATGGGGGACCCAGCAAGCCCAATATTGAGTATTTAAATCAGTCTAGAAACACTAAGGTGGGCCAAAGGATTTCTGACAGTAGAAATCATAGTTTCCACTGTTTCATGTGGTGCGGTCCACTTAAGATTTGGATCTGGCTCATCCTTGGGCCCTGGCCCTAAAATGATATGGGAAAACAAGTGGACGGCGTGGATGGAACACAAACATCAAGGTGGGTCCCACGAGTGGGGACCCATTCACCGTCCAAGGTGACGCTGGACATTCCAGCGTCAGAACGTCCAGACGCTGGACGTCCAGTGCCCTTTTTTTGTTTTGCTTTGTTTTTTTTTTTTTTATATTTGTGGTCATTTCAAGTGGGGCCCACTTAGGGACAATCCACCCCATTCATCATGTTCCTCAGCTCATTGGGGACCTAAAAAGCCCAATATTGGGTAGGTGATGTGGTCCACAAACATCACGGTGGGCCCAAGAAGCTTCGACAGTAGGCTTCATCAGCCCCACTGTTTTCAATGGTGTGGTCCACCTGAGATCTGGATCTTCTTCATTTTTGGCGTCCAGCCATAAAATGGGATGGAGAAACAGCTGGACGGCGTGGATTAGATGCATACATCAAGGTGGGTCCCACGAGTGGGGACCCTGCCACCGCCCAAAAGGGCTTCTTATCCCACGTGCTGCTGGGCAGCAGCGCCCTCTAGACGCTGTCTGTCCAGCGGCAGCTCTTCCTCTTTTTTTTTTAATTATTATTATTATAAGGTGGGGCCCATTCATGGATGATCCAATCCATCCATCAAGCTGTCCACCACCAAATGGGCCCAAAAGAAAAGGAAAATGAAAGGAAGGAAGAAAATGGGGGATTTATGTACTCCTTGCACTCACCTTGAAGGATGGACGGTTGGATTGGATCGGGTTGATGATCGGATGATCCGGACGGTCCGGATGATGGTTGAGGTCCTCCAAGCTTGGATCTCCACCCTCAATCTCTCTAATCTCTCTCTACTTCTCTCTCTTCTCTCAAATCTCTCTTTCTCTCTCTCTTTCTCTTTCTCTCTCCTCTCAAAACTCTTACTATAGAAATGAGCTCTCCTCTCCCCCTACGTATGGACTTGTATGGGGGGGAGAGAGAGAGAATGAATCATGAGGGTGGTGATGATGGTGCATGGGAAGGGTATGGGAGGTATGGGTGAGGGTTGACTTTGGAGGAGAGAGAGAGGGATGGGGGGTATGGTGTGTGTAGAGTAGGGGTATGGGATGGGTATAGGTGAGAATGATGGTGATGGATTAGATTGATTTGACATATCTTGGGATTTGTGCAAGTGGGGCCCACGCCACATGCGCGTTGCGAGGCCCATCTTGGATTACGCAATCGATCATAACTTTCACACCGGGTATCGCAATGGGGCGTGCCGCACGGCGTTGGAATCGCAGCGCCTACGCGGTCGCTGGGGTATAGGTCTTGGGTCGATGCGGTACTAAAATAGGGTCGCGATCAAGGCTCGCTAATCTGGTCCATTCGGGACGTACCGGCACCGAAAATTAAGCGTACGGAGGGCAAATAAGGGTACGAGTTTTACATTTCTTGCTCCACATGTTGGTTGGGAGGTTAGGGTTGCTGATTTCATGTGCTTGTTTAGGATCGGGCTGAGGTTAGGCCGGAAAGGTCCTTTCCCTAGCATTCAATCGTCCCTTAATCTCATCAACCGACACCTTAAGCTCTTAGAATATTTGCTAATTTGTTAGATTAATTTGCGTTTGCCCTTGTATAAACGCATTTAATGTGTCCTCCATTGAGAATTGAGGTGGGGCCATATTTTGTATGGGTTGCCCTCCTTGAGAGTTAATAGGATTGGCTGTGGGACCATTCCTCCAACTGAAATTTGGATGGTTCTTCCAAGTAGAGTTGTACGTGTTACCTATTGGTCCATTAAAAGGCCGTTGATAACCATATGTGGCATTTGTTTGTTCTTTTAACACCTCTTAAAATGTAGGAATTGTAGGACAATCTTACGTAGAGTGTACATTAGCGGCACAAATTCCACACACGTTTTCAATTCCTTCTATGGACTTAGAAACTCCACTTTTACTTAGTTCCATGGTCTCGACTTTTCTTGTGAGGTTGACTATCCTTGCATTTACATCATCTTCATCCTTAAGGATGTAAATCCCTCCTTTCTCTTTTTGTTGAGGAGGCTTGAGGTTACTAGACTTGTCTGAGGTATCCCATGATTGGGTATTCTTGGCCAACATGTCTAAGTAACTCCATGCTTCATCTGGATTTTTGTTCATGAACTCACCATTGCACATCACCTCTACAAATTAGCGCATGTTAGAATTCAATCCATCATAAAAGAAATTTATAATTCACCAACTTTTGTAGCCATGATATGGGCAAATGAGTAAGAGCTCCTTAAACCTTTCCTAACTTTGAAAGAACGACTCACACTCTTTACCCAAAAAGTTCACGATAGATCTTCAAATGGTGTTAGTTTTATTAGCTGGGAAGAACTTTTTTAAGAATTCCTGGGTCATTTCAGTCCATTTTCCTATCGAATGTGGTCTAAGAGAGTGGAACCAACCCTTGGCTTTTTCTTTCAATGAGAAGGGAAACAATCTAAGTTTGATGATATCCTCTAACACATTGTTGTATTGCAAAGTAGCAACTACCTCATCAAACTCTTTTTGGTGTGGACATGGGCTCATCAATGTTTCCCCTGGTGGTTAGTAGAACTAGACATGAGGGTGTAATCGTACGGGCCGGTTGTAAGTAGTCACGTAAAGCTCTCGTTGGAGGAGCATTGTGCACCTCATTCTCTTCTACTCCCTCTTGATTTGCGTTTGTAGTTGGAGTAGGAGGGGGAGGATTCCTTAACGGTGTTTGATCCATACTGCCTGAAATTTCACAACGTTCTATGTATTTTCTAACTCATCTTTGGACGGAAAGTGGTCCAACTAAACCACCCTCGGTTTGGAGACACTTTGTGTGGTCACGTTCCCAACGGGACATAAACTACACAAACTAAATCTAAATCATAAAAAAGAAAATCTGAAAAAAAGGTAAAAAAACTGTAAAACTGAAAAGTTCTAAGTTAGAATTATGTTACTCGATTTGCTTAAATTAAAAGAATTTCCTACAAAACAAAGCAATTGATGTTAGTTTTGGAAAATCTGAAACTAGTCCTAAGAAAACAGTAAAACTTAACTAATTCTAATTCTATAGCTACTAAAACAATTTAGAACAATTTAACCTAGAGTCCCCAGCAGCGGCACCAAAAACTTGTTTGCTCGCCTCAAGTGCAAGGCTGCGATGTAGTAATAATTCTCAGTAAGACCGAGGTCTATCCACAAGGAATTAGGGTAAACCAATTCAAACCATTCTAGCAACTTCAATTTCAGCAATTTTAAAGTTCAATTAAGAGAAACTAAGAAAAAAAGTAACTTTTATAAAAATCTAATAATTAATGGAATTAAGGCCTCATGGATCCACTTGTAGTAGTCATGTGTGAATTCATTCATCCAAGCATAAACACAACTACATTTGAAGTTCTATCTCTCATCTAGTTGGAAGATCAAGCATTCAAACACAAACAATCCCACTTAAGTCAGAAAATAAGATTATAGTTCTAATGAAGCACATAGAATTCAAACATGTAGGCTTCGAAGTAACAGCCATGCCAAGGGACTATAGCATGCTCTAGGGTTACTACAATTCGAATATAATCAATCCAAACATGGCCATCTCAGAGAATTGCTAGGAATTCATGTCCGAAGCACATGAACTCTCATAAAACATAAAAAAATATCAACTTTATTAAAATTAGAACTAAAAAATCCAAACTTTAAGTAAGGTACTTGAATCAAATGAATTCTACATGAGAACTAGCTACAAGCTTCACCTCTTAGCCTTAGATAAGAGGTTCTAGCCGAGCATCATTACGCTTCAACTAAAAAGTGATGGAAAACTACTAAAAAGCATAAAAATCGGAATTGGAGGAGTTGTAGACGCCATACGAATATCCTCTTCACCTCTCATGAGTTCCCAAGCCTTCTATGATACCTTAGGAATTAACCCTAGGTGTTCTTTTATAATGGTAAGGCTCCACCGACTCAGAAACTTCTAAAATCTGCGTATTACTTACGTAGCGCATCAAAATTCGGAGCTCATAGAACAAGCTACTGAAAAACTTGAAAATCCTAAAATTTGTACATGGTCGACCGGTCTTGACCTGTCGGACAGATTTTGGGTTTGGTCTAGTAAGCTCCAGCAGCTGCTGGAGTGGTCTGTAAATGGCTGGCTGACCGGTTAAGACTGGTCGGACTTGTTTGGACGCTGGTCTAGCGTGCAAGAGGGAGGGCAGTGTTGAGCTCTTAATTGTGCATATTCTAACCCCAATTCATCACTCATCATGCATGGTTTTCATGATTTAAAGGCTAATCTAATGCATAGTTTTGTGGTTGTAGGAATGAAAGAGAGACTTCATCATTCGGATGCTTTGAGACCCTTCTTACATACCTTGAAGATCAAAGGAAAGGAAGAACAAAAGAGGGAAGAAGAAAGGAAAGAAGAGAAAGAAGAAAAGTATGAAAAGGAGCCCCACAAGGTGGTCCGACCGGTCTTGACCGGTCGGCCAGTTGTTCTCCCCTTTCTTAAAGCTGCTGGAGCAAGGTCAGCCCTGTCCGACCGGTCTTGACCTGTCGGCCATGCAATTTCAGGGTTTCAGATTGCATACAGCAGGCCACTCCCGTTTCTAGTTATTCGGACTAATTTTTTGGGCCCATATTAATGATATTTGGAAATCCAACACATCCATATCGAAGAGGAGATCGACGTCGAACTAACCCAAGTGGATTCGTGTCAATCGGAGGTACGGATTGACCGTGGTGGCCAAAACAATACGAACTGTCCAGAAAGTTCCAGATTCCGCCAACTCCACTCTGGGCTGGTCCAGGTGGCCCATCATTGATGATATGAAGAATCTACTTTGACCATCTTCTATACCACATCCATATATGAATAACCACAAAGTTTCAGATCAAAAGGATGTGTGGTTTGATCGTACCGGTTGAAGAAAGATGGACCATCCAGAAAGATCCAACTGTGCAGAGTTTATAAAAGCCCTAAGTGTTCTAATTTTCGGACCACATTCTGGGATTGTTTTGGACAATCTAATCCTTCTATCATATAGAGGAGGACATTTTCTACCAATGTTCAAAATTTGGGATCAATCCGACATCTGTACACTCCGAAGCGTTGAAAGCAAGATGACTGGTTCTGAACGTACCTGAAGTGCGCGATTTTGAGAGGCGGTCGCTGATCTAATTGGTGGGCCCATTCAGAAGATAATCTTGGAAATCTAAATCATCTATGAGGAAGATCACATTACAAACAAATCAAATTTGAAGGCAATCCGACCATTGGTTAAGCCGTACGAAGCGAAACAAAATCTGTTACGTTGCGGATACTCTTGCTGTATTATAAAAGGAGGTGCTCTCTTCTATTCAAGGGCAACCAAGGACGTGAGGAGCAAGGAGTTCAAGTCATAGGAGGCTTCCTAGCCTCCTCCAGCTAGTTTTTCTTCCTTTTCTAGTTCTTAGTTCTAATTTGTAATATGCTCTTCATTAGCTAATCTCTTAGCTAGAGCTAAGAGGTGAACCTTATAGTTTTCTAAGATTGTTTAATTCGTTTTATTGGTTTCAAGTTGGATTTCTATTGAAGAACAATGGTTTGAAGTTTAATTCAACTACTAAGTAGTTTTTCTTAATCTTATGATGACTCATGGATGTTTGGAAGAATTGCTTGAGTTCTTAATTGTTGTGAGCTAGTCTAAACCTATATGATCCGAGGAATTGGAATACGCTCTAGATCTATGATCTTCATGTGGGAGCTTAATACCAAAAGTCTCTTTTTCTGAAAATTCTGGATTATGTAAGATTGTGTATGTGATTTGGATCAAGTTCAAATCATGATCTAGTTTTATCTTGTGACAGGATTTAATGATGATCATGGTTGTGATCTTAACCTATTGGAATTGGGACTGACCAATGCAATTGAGTATGCTCGTCCTAGCTTGCATTGAGTGAATCATGAAATGAATCATACATATGTCAGGTTGATTGTTTTAACCGCTCTATCATCCGACTAGATAGAACTTAATTTCGATTATAGTTGAGAAAGTGAGAAACCATGGCGAATTATGCATCTAAGGAGAGCTATAAGTGGATCCTTGATGCTCTAGTTATCTTTTCATTATCAGATTTTCTATTTTATGTTCAAAACCAATTTCACAAACCTCTTAAGATTCTAGTTGTTAGAGTAGTTAGAATTGTTTATCTCCTTCCCTATGGATCGACCTCAGTCTTACTGAGATTATTACTGCATCGCAGCCTTGCACTTGAGGCGAGCGAACAAGCAGCAGGGTGGTCGACTGGTCATGACCGGTCGTGGCCTCCTTGGCCGTTCGGTCAGGACCAGTCTAGCCCCTTGTAGCTTCACTTGGTTCCTTTCTTTCTCTCTCTCTCTCCTCTCTTTGCTTCTTCTTTCTTCTTTGACCCACCTTTGGTCATCATCAAATGACTTCCAAATGTGGTCTTTTTAAACATGGATTAGGTGAAGTCTCTCTTTCATTTCTACAATAAAAAAAAACTTTCATTAGATGGTACTTTAATCATGGAAATCATGCATAAAATGTGATGTAATGGGGTTAGAATATGTATAAATTAAGAGATCAACACCCATGCGCCAATTCGTAGAGATGATGTTGTTGAGGCTCAAAATATTACCAATGATAAAAGAAGAAGTGACGACGTAAATACATTAGTCAAAGTTAGCAACAGACCTAGAAGCAGTCAGAAAAGTAGTCGAGCGCTGGTGAGGTCCTGGCTTGGGCATCTCACGCAATCACACCTAGAACTGAAATCTGTCATTCCAAAGCTGATCTGGGCATGTGTATTGCCACCAAATGATTCAGAATGCCCCAAAACCCCTAACTTCCGAATTTGAATGCCGTGCTATGCATATTTCTACCTGCGCATCCTGAAGTACGTTTTTCCTCTGCTAGGAGCTAACTAAAGGATCCGAATTGGTAAGGAACTAACGAAATTAATAGCATTTGACCATTCGCCAGCTGACCCGTTCATTCAGCAACATAATTAAAGGTTAAAATTACTTTGACGTCAATGGCTTTGATCCTCGAAAAGGTACCTGTCCATTGGAATGAACAGTCGGAGCCTAAAACCTAAATTTATCTAAGTATGAGAAGAGATATCATCGAAGAGCTCACTTTCAGTCAGAGGATTGTTGTAGAATAAAGTTGGCCGTTGAAGGAACTTAAAGCCTACGGACCTCAAACGTCTTTATGGTCACATATATACGACCTGCAAGCATCTCCGGTTTCCATAAGTCACAAGCAGATCAGCTGTCCAGCGAGCCTACGCGGTCGTATCTCGTCCAGCGAGCCAAGTGCTGGTCACCCTTAGTTTTCTTCTTTGGCTTTTAGGTTTGGAGGGGAGCTCAGTTCGAGAGGGGTACATACTTGGGAGGGACTTGTTACCAGAATCTGACTTTAACAGATTGGCACCGTCTGTGGGAACGAGTATTCAATTCGTTCTCATTACCAATTTTTACATCTTACTATGCCTCCTAAGAAATCGACTCATCATTCCACCTTAAAGCAAATGTTGCCTCCAGCAGATGTTCCCACGCCAAATCCCAACCTCTCTCAAGCTGCACTGTCAGGAATTCCTTCAACGCAGCCTAACGCACCTGATTCCATACTGCAAAATCCATTCCAAAATATATCTGATGGTTTCGACGGTATTATGCGCTTTGTAGGAGATACGCTCCTTACTCTCCAAGTTGGATTTCAAACCCTCTCTAATCGATTTGATCAACACTTTCGTGAATCGCAGCAAACTTCGGAAGGACCGCCATTACAACCTGCACCTGAGACTTCTAGACACTCTCTAGACAAACCGTAAGTGCAGGCAAACCTCCTCCAAACCGTATCTCTCGCAGTAGTCAAATTCCTAATTAGCGCCCGCAATCTATCCGCTCCAGTGCTTCTCAACAACGTCAACCTGAAGAACAACCTGATGTCGAAACATCTAGTTATACCTTGCCCTGGGAAGGGGATCTCAGGAGAATCGAGGACCATTTTGCTAATATGGAACAGCGATATCAGTCTAACCTCTCGACTTCCACTCTGGCATCGATCCATCGATCTGAACCCCCTTTTACTCACGAGGTAATGGAGGCTTCTTTAGCCTAAAAAATATCAAACTACCAACGTTGTTCCATATACTGGTATCGGTGATCCCTCAAGCATCTAGAGACATACAGATCTCTTATGGAGCTAGAAGGAAATAGCTCAGAAATTATGTGCAGGGCCTTTTCTTTAACTCTAAAGGATGCAACGCGTACTTGGTTTCACGGTCTGAAACCTCGGTCCATAGAGTCTTTCTCTCAATTATCAGACATTTTCCTTTCTCAGTTCATGGGAAGCATCCGTACAAAAAAATCTGCATCTCATCTATCAGATTTGAAGCAGCAGCATGGAGAGATAATTAAAGAATTCATAGTCCGATTTACGGCAGAAGCAGTCCAAACCAAAGGTTATACTGAAGATAAGGGTCTCACCGCCCTTATAGCAAGCATTACAAGAGAAAAATTTTAATTTGCCTTGGATAAAAATCCTCCTAAAACAATGATCGAGTTTCAGGCCAAAGCTCAAAAATATATTAACGCTGAAGAAGTGGCCTTGGCTCGTCAGTGGTATTCAGGGAAAGAAGTGAAAGTTTGAAGAAATTTCTCCAACAGACAGAAAGTATCGACGTGATCGAAGAGACCGCTTTCCAAAGAAGTCTTATCCCAGAAAATATCGCAATTATACGCCTCTCAATCAGTCACCAGAAAAAGGTACTGATGGAGATCATATATAAGTCATATGTTAAATGGCCTCTGAGGATCAAATCGGATCTCGAAAAAGAGACAAGAGGAAGTTCTGTTACTTCCATAAAGATCACAGGCATAATACACATGACTATATATCTCTTAAAGACCAGATTGAAGCCCTCATTTGAAAGGGACATCTCCGAGATTGTGTGCCACAGCATGATCGGTCGCCCAAATGATTTGATGCCCAGCGCATCGTGAACATCAAGCGCGAAGGAAAAAAGTTACCGTAACATCGTCCTTCACAGGAAGATGCCGAACTTGCGGGTAAAATTCGAACCGTTGCAGGTGGTCCAGCTTATGGAGGAGATTCCCAGCCTCAAGAAAAGCATATACTCGAAAGGCAAGCCAGAAGCCTCATCACATTTACTGGGTGGAGAAATCATCCAGCACGTCAAGTTTGAGCCATCATCCAATCTCTTTCTCTCATGAAGATGCTGAAGGAATTCATTTTCCTCATGAGGATTCCATCGTCGTAACGTTAAAGGTATTAGATTATTTAACTCACCTTATTATGTTGGATACAGGTAGCTCTGCAGACGTCCGTTATCTTGAAGCCTTTAACAACATGGCTCTTGCTATAAATCTACTCAAACCAGTCTCAACCCCCCTTGTCAGTTTCGGGAGTGAGGTGGTAACACCAGAGGGGAGTATTGAGCTTCCTGTCACTTTCGGAGAAGCTCCGACCAAAGTCACTGTTTTCATCAATTTCCTTGTGGTCGATTGAAAATTGGTGTACAATGCCATCTTGGGCCAACCCTCGCTCACCAAGATAGGGGCAGCTCTACACCCTCTCTACTTATGCATTTAGTTCCCCACTCCAAAGGGAGTAGGGGTAGTTTGAGGGAACCAGAAAGAAGCTCGGGTATGCTATGAAATTGTGGTATAAGATCGAGAGAAAGTCCAAGAAACTCCTATTATGGCGATCTCGGGAAATTCAGCAAATTCGTCGATAACAACAATGGGCGATCGAGCTTGGCGAACATGATATTACCTTCTGCTCGCAAACTGCCATAAAGGCCCAAGCCGCAGCCGACTTCATTGTCGAATTTACATATTCGACCCCTACTTTTTCTACCTCCAGTGATGACCCGCTAGAGAGCGAGCAAGCACCTTGGTCTCTTTACGTAGATGGATCATCATGCTCCTCTGGCAGTGGAGCCGGGTTAATCCTAATCGCTCCTGATGAATTGCAATTCCAACATGCTTTGCGCTTCGGCTTTCGTGCCTTAAATAACGAAGTAAAATATGAAGTCTTAATTGTCGGTCTCGAATTAGCAAATATGCCCACAATAAGGAACCTACTCATTCAAAATGACTCTCAGCTCGTCGTAAATCAAGTGCTCAATGAATTCGAGGCAAAATAAGAGCGGATGGCTTCGTACAAATCTCAGGTACTCAACTTGCTTGCTAAAATTGAACAAATATGAAATAACTCATATTCCTCGAGAGGAGAACAAGCTCATAGATTCTTTAGTAAAATTATTTTCTGCACCTGAGTCCGATTTAACGCGAGTTGTTCCTATCGAGCATCGATCTACCCTAAGTATCGATCAAGTCGCTCCAGAGTAGGTTGTCACATTGCATTTATCTTCATGTTGGATGGACCCCATCATCTTTTACCTCCAAAGTGGGCGACTCCCAGATAATAAAAAATCAGCCCGATAAATTCGCTATCGTGCTGCCAGGTACATCTTACAAAATGAAAAATTGTTACGTAAAAAGTTTTACTTTACCGTATTGAAGGTGTCTCCATCCAGAAGAAGCATACCATGTTCTAGATGAAATACACCAGGGGGCATGCGGTAATCATCCCAAATGACAGTCTCTAACATACAAAGCAATGAGGCAAGGATACCATTGGCCCACTACGAAGGCGGATGCTATAGAATTCTCAAAGAAATGTGACAAATGTTAGCGATATTTTTCAGTCCCTCATTTACCGTCTGAGCAAATGACGCCGATGGACGGCCCTTGGCCTTTTGCTCAATGGAGAGTTGATATAATCGGACCACTACCTATGGAAAAAGGACAAAACAAGTTTACAATTGTGGCAGTCGATTACTTCACGTCGATCTCCTATAAGAGAAAATGGACATATCTCATCTTCAAGCAGCGGCTTATCAACAACGTATAGCCCGTTGTCACAATTCAGAGGTCAAATTCAGGGCTTTTCAACTCAGTGACTTGGTACTCAGGCAAAAACATCGAAATAACCACTCGGTCGTTGGATCTTAATTGGGAAGGCCCGTATCTAGTCATCAAGATTGCTCGACCAAGTACATATTATCTGGAAGATATGCGAGGAAGACCCCTACGTCGCCCTTAGCATGTGGAACATTTATTTTACTCTGATATTTTCCATAAAGGATGTGAATATTGGACCATTCCTAAATAAAGACGATCTCTTTCATTTTAGCTGTTCAGCAAAGGAATCTATAACTTGGTCGTTACTCCATTTTTGGACCTAAATAGCCCTAAAGAGAATATAAACATTCTCTTGACTAAGTCTTCTGCTCACGGCAGAGCCAAAGACTCAATTGATAAGCCAGCCTATCTCTATACGGACATGGTCGCCAAGACCTCCCTAATTGAGCCCAACTCATTTTCATGAGTTGAATAAAACGTTCAAGCATGAATTGTAAAGTCCTTTGCTCACCGCAGGGCCAAAGACTTAATTGATAAGCCAGCCTATCTCTATTCGGACATGGTCGCCAAGACCTCCCTAATTGAGCCCAACTCATTTTCATGGGTTGAGTATAAACACCCAACCATGAATTCATTCCCTTGAATCTAGAAAGAGAAGGAAAAATATTTCCTGAAGAAAGAATACCTCAGTAGCGAGGTCATGCCAGAGATAGATAGAGACAAAAAAAGAAGGAGGATTTTCGGAAATCTTTAGCAAAACTTCAAAGTAGAGAAACCTCCACAGGCTCCAGATATTTATAGGCAATCATTCCATCAAGATTTGAATGACATGGGGCGACTCTTCGTTTGGCACGACAGTCGAACGGGCACGAGCATTAACTCCTGAGAAATGTGGCGAGCGCCGCTTCATTTCTTTTGGCCGAAAAGTTGGCTCTCATCAATGCGAGCTCAATCATGTACGGCTTCTCCTTTGAAAAATGTACTAGACGGTTACATACGCAGTCAAGTCCTTCGCTTAGCTGCTCAATACAAAGGACTTGGGGGGCATCTGTTACAGAATAAAGTTAGTCGTCGAAGGAACTCAAAGCCTAAGGACCTCGAACGTCTTTATGGTCACATATATACGACCCGCAAGCACCTCTGGTTTCCATAAGTTGCAAGTAGATCAGCCGTCCAGCGAGCTTACACAGTCGCATCTCATATATTGAACAAGCCTGCTCATTATCTATTAGCCCCCGTCATGTGAGCAGCTCTGGTCTCTGGTCATTGAGTGGGGACCTCCGGTTATGTGAGTAGCTCCCGTCATGTGAGCAGCCCCCGTTATGAAAGCAGCTCTGGTCTCTGGTCGTTGAGTGAGGAGACCTCCGTTATGTGAGCAGCTCCTGTCATGTGAGCAGCCGCCATTATGTGAGCAGCTCTGGTCTCTGGTCATTGAGTGGGGACCCGCAATTATGTGAGTAGCCCCCGTTATGTGAGCAACTCTGGTCTCTGGTCGTTAAGTAGGGAGATCCCCATTATGTGAGCAGCTCTCATCATGTGAACAACTCCCATTATGTGAGCAGCCCCCGTCATGTGAGCAGCCCCCGTTATGCTAGCAGCACTAGTCTCTAGTCATCGAACGGGGACACTCCCATTATGCAAGCAGCTCTGGTCTCTGGTCTTCTGGTAGGGACGTCCCTCGTCTCATAGTACCAGCAGCCCATATAGGCCAGTTTTGACTTGTTTCTATTCGTAGCTCCGAACCATAGGGGATCTCCATCAAGAGACGTAATCAACTAGATGTCTAGAATGGTTAGGCCATTCCCTTATCTAAGGATTAACAAGATAAGCACCTTATCCCCTGAAATCAGCAATGATCTTAATGACTTGCGTAACAGACTGGATCACCCGGATCTGTATAAATAGATGGCCCCACAGATGATAAAGGTACACAATCTCTAAGCCTACGTTTCACACTTCATCTTACTATCAAGTCACCTCTGACTTAAGCTTCGGAGGGCTAATGGCCAAGCGCCGGCCATCCATAGTTTTCTTCTTTGGCTTTCAGGTTTGGAGGGGAGCTCACTTCGAGAAGGGCGTATACTTGGGAGGGACCTGTTACCAGAATCTGGCTTTAACAAGGATGATTGAGTAAGAAATATATGTTTGAAGAAAATGATATATCATGTGAATTTATACCATGTCACAATTCCGATAAATTCAAGATCATCTAATTCTAATTTATAACGAAGGAGATATGTGTCGTTCACCAAAGACATTGCATCATTGATGACATTGATCACTTGTGGCCCACTTTTGAAGATAAAAGAGGCTTTTAAAGGTGATTATGATAGTTCCATTAGGTAGATCAGTGAAATAGCTTTCTAGCAAGTATAAGAGCGTCCTGATCGGATTTGTAACGAAAGAGTTATGACCATTTTGGTGGAGACGCCCGAGTGTAGAATAACATACGCTCGGCCGAAAATGCTGAAAAATTCTAAGTCTGGAAGCTGCGAAGAGGGACATGCACCCGGAGCTCCATTTCTCCATCTCTAAGAGGCACATGCGCCCAGGGTGTGCCACATGTGCTCGAAACCTCCACCTGATCAATTCTGATTGGATCCTTACCTTGAAAGGCTGGGCTATAAATACCCCGACACCTGATGACCTTAGTATGTAGAATGGAGAGAGCTGAGAGAGAGAGAGAGAGAGAGAGAGAGAGAGAGAGAGAGAGAGAGAGCTCCAAGGGACACATACGCTTGGACGCTCACTCCAAAGGACACATGCGCTCGGACTCTCACTCCAAGAGACACATGCGCCCACTCCTGCATGCGCCCAATCCTTCCCACTCCCACATGCGGCCACTTCCACATGCGCCTGTCTCCTCCCTACATGTGCCTGATGTAACTTTGTCTACACTACACTAAACATCTGTCTACACTGCTCCACACTACATACCTGCACCTGCACTACACACTGCACACCTTATTTACATAAAAACATTTAAGTAAATGTCATATTTTTCATTTACTTTAAAGTTATGTATGTAAAAATGGAAGTACCCCCCATTTGGATTCAATAAAAAATATTAAAAAATTAAATTTCCAATAATGAAGATTTTGATTTTCCATCCGAAGTACAAATCGTAATTTTTTGGAATTTCCCAAAAAGCTCGCCTTTTGATTGTAGGGGTTTTCTTCAAATTTAAACCGTCCAAAAAATCCAAAATACCCTAATTATGCTAAAACGCCAAAGTCCGGTAAAATATTTACGATATTTTATGGTTGATCTGTGGATATATAAAAAATCCAGATTTTTACTTAGAATTTTTAGGCAGCGATATGACCAAATATTGTTTTAGTGCAAATCTGTATAGAAATGGAGCTGTGACTAGATAATATTGCTTGCTTCATGCATTAACACCTATCTTGCTTAATCTAGCATTCATCTTGCTTAATTAAGCACTCATCTCTGCTTAATCCAGCACTCATCTCTGCTTAATCTAGCATTTACATTACTTAACTTGACATGTATTCAACCTCACAGGCATACATACTATTGTATTCTCACATACATCCATTCTCACATGACATATCTTCTATTGTATCCATCACATACAATCAATCTCATATGATATATATTCTATTGCATTCATCGTGCATCAAAGATCTCTTGTCTTGTTATAATGTCCCGCACATTTATGCATGCGTGAGCAGCTTCTTTTCTTATCTCTCATTGTGTATTAGCTATCAACAAAGGTGCGAGACCGGGATCACTTCTGAAGACGAGTCAACAAACATTAGCCTTATTTGACAACTAATTATAGGAACTTTATATCAATTATGTTGATTGCACAACTAGGGTTTAGCCTGAATTGAGGCTCAAGACTAACCAAAAGGGACTATGGTTACTATTAGAAACCATGATCAAAGAGTTCCAACAACACTCAAAACATTTGTTATGAATTGCCATTATAAAAGCTAGCCAATGCCCTACCCGTCTGAATCAGGATCCGTAAGTTGAGTCGATCAGGTAGTTGCAATGTGCCTTCCTGTAGTCATCGGTACAAAAAGAAAGCAGGTGGTGACTCTGAGTTGTGCCATCCAAAAATCATAGTTTGTGTACTCCAATGGTCACCTGTTATAAAAATACGAGAAGACGGCCCAGCAATGCACAACTCGATTAAAAACCCTGACGGTCTCTCGACCCGGACCAACCCAAAAGGGCATGAGACATAGACATTCGACTTGTCTAAAATAATGGCTCAGTCCATAACAAAACTACACTGGTCTCTATGACCACAAACTCAAAGACTATAGTCCCCGATGACTTAGTCACCTGCTCGTTCTATCCGAGCTTTTTCTCGAATACTCCATCTATTGTACAAACATTATTCATAGTGGAGTTTTGTCGCATTGTGTCGTGGTTTTCTCCCACAAGGGTTTCCATGTAAAATCTCTTTGTTCTCTATAGCGTGCATGATTTACATTAATACTTCCTCATTTTCTCTATTTAATTTATCTAAAACGCTTGCATACATTTACTTTTACCTTTTAATCAATGGTGATCTTCCATTAATGTAATTAAAGTCTTTGTGCCAGATCACAGCTTGGAATGTACAAGAATTCAAAATCTTTTGAATAAAATTCGCCTTGCGATATCTCTTCTCGTGTATCCTTTGTGAATGGTTATGATTGTCTATGAATGCCTCAATACTTAGAAACTCCCCAGAACAATGAAACACAAGAAAACTGCCTTGAGCATTTTTTAGTTTTAACAGATGTGCAATGGGGAATTCATGAATAAAAAAGCCGATGAGGCATGGGATTATTTTGATACGTTGGTTGAGAGTGCACAATCATGGGTTATATTTAAACCAACAAATCCCAAGATAAGCCAACAAAGATAAAAGGGAGGAATTTATCATCTTACAGAGGAAGATGACGTGAGGGCAAGAGTAGCTAACCTTACAAGAAAAGTTGAGGCTATGGAATTGAAGAAAGGAGAAAAGACCAAGCCTGATGAAACCGTTGATAGTGTTTATGGTATGTGTGCCACCAATTTACATGTAACACAGGATTGTCCTACAATTCCTGCGTTTCACGAAGTTTTATAAGAATAATCAAATGCCTTAAACAACTATCAACGACCATTTAGTGCTCCAAATTCAAACATGTACAATCTAAGTTGGAGGAATCATTCCAACTTTAGTTAGAGGAGTTGGAGGAATGGACCAAATGTGAATTCAAACAACAACCCTCAAGCACAACCTTTGCTAGGCCCATCCCTAATGCTCACACCGAAAGCTACACTTGAGGAGATGTTGGGTGCATTCATGTCGGTTCAAGCTGAGTATAACAAGACTAATTATCTGAAATTAGATGGATGGGTTCATGCAAGAACAATTAAAATTCAACCAAAATACATCTCAAGCCATTAATGATTTGAAAAACTCAATGGCAAGAGTTGAATCTCATCTTAGTGTTAGGGAGAAAGGCACACTTCTTGCCCAACCTCTCCTTAACTCAAAAAAAGCTAATTTGAGATACAAGATCCTGTTAGTGCACTTTTCTGTGGCATTCTAGTGTACCTTATTTGTCAATCACGTGTGTCCATGTGTTATAATGTCAGTTGAGCCTTGGTAAGTTGAAGACAGGTAAATGAGATGCCTTAATGACCCTAACCCTTTGGACCAAAATACTCAAAACCTCTTAGTTGACTTAAACCAACTAGGAACACCTTTAGTCATCCTTATTAGCCTTAGATCACATAGAAAAACATGAAAAATTAGGATAATTAGAAAGGTGGAAGTTGTTGTAAACAAAACTGCCCAAACAACAATTTTCGATCGGAACTCCGATCAATCGGAATTGATTTTCCAATCAATCAGAAATGATTTTTGATCGATTGGGACATTATTCGATCGATCGGATATCTTCCCAGCAACCTAATGAAATCACTGGGCTGATATTTCGATCGATCAAAACTATATTCCAATTAATCAGAATAGTCGTTATTTGCCCGTTTTCTGCCCATTATTTGACCGTTGGGAGAAAATCTATAAATACAGGAGATGCAATTTTTGAGGCCATAAAGGAGATTTTGAGGATTTAGAAGCCACCACCATTGCTTATCATTAGAAGCTCTAATCCTAACCCATACAAGGATTTATCACAAGCTTAGGGCATTCAATGCTAAAATGAGAATGAAGTTGTTCCCTCTTGATTCCTAGGAGTTTAGACACCTAGATCATTGGTATATCCTTTGTCTAAACACCACCTACAAGTCCAAATAGGTGTATTCCTTTAGGAAATTCATTTCCTACCATTTGTAGAGGTTTCACCACTTCCCATCCACCTTGGACATCTCAAGAAGAGCAAATGCAAGGGGATTGAACATTGGAGATGAAGCATTGGCAAAGCATCGGCAATAGCATCGGGGGAGCAAAGGGGAGCTGATTCGAGCACGGGAGAGCGGAGATCAAGAAACCTGAAGCGACGTGACATAGGGGCTCAATCTAACAAGTAAGTTTTCATTTGTAAGAGTCCGGTTCCACTCTCTTCCCGTGGAGAATTGAGTGTAGAGTTTGTCTTCAAACTCGATAGGTTTTGTTGTAGGACCTAGACCCGGTTGTAGGGACGAATCTAGTCTCTAAGTGGGGAGCCTCTGGCGGGAGTAAATACTAGGTTCGATTGTAGAACCTTGGCTTAGTTGTAGAGCCTAAAACCATTGGGGTTTGGTTGTAGGACCTTGACTCATGAGTGTAGTCTAAATTGAGGTTCAGTTGTAGGACCTTGGCTTGGTTGTAGAGCCTAAACAAGTCTCCAAGCGGAGTCTCCAATACGGGTGTGTACGTGTAGGCTGGAAGGAACCTGTAAACTTTCCGGTTTGGTGGATCCGATTTAAAACACCTTGGTTGGGAGGAACCAAATTTAAACTCCCTAGTGAATGCCGGTATGCACAAAGGGGTTGAGTACTTGAACCACGAGTGGATTAGACCCAAAGTTAAACCACTATACATCGTTGTGTTTGTGATTGTATTTAATCACATTTCTTATTATGCGTTGTGTTTAATTATTTAATTATGAAAGCTTAATTAAAATGTATGCTATGCACTAACTCAATTCAAGGGAGGACTTGGGCACACTTAATTGCATAGGCCAATCCTAGTTCCAATAGATTAAGATCACAACCACAATAATCATCAAACCCTGTCACAAAGCTTAACTAATATCATAGTTTGAACTTGATTCAAATCATATGAACAAGCAACACATTTTTCAGGCTTTATAGAAAAAGGTAGAACTTTGGTTTGAAGTTCCCATATGAAGAACCAAGTTCTAGAGTGTCTTAAATTCGATTCCTCGGAGTGTACAGGTCTAGATCCATGTAAAACAACTAAGAACTAAGACAATTCTTCCAAACATCCATGAGTCATCATAGGATTAAGAAAAACTACTTAGAACTTCATTCAAGCTCAGCAAACCATTGTTCAATCGATAAAAATAATCCATGAAACCATTAAAATGAATTAAAACATCTTAGATCTACTACAACCTTCACCTCTTAGCCCTAGCTAAGAGGTTTAGCCAGCCATGCTAAGAGAAAACATGAAATCTACTTGAAACATGAAGAACTAGAAAGAAAACTAAGAAGAGAGAGTTGTAGAACTTCAAAACTGACTCTCTCCGCCTCCCACTATGATAGATCTCTTCTAGGTTAGCTTAGGAACGAAGTGGAGGAGTCCTTTTATAGGCTTTGGGCCCTAGCAATGAAGAATCTTCGAGAAGGTGCGCCGTGCTTGCATTTTGCATAGGAATTTTCGGATTCCAGAAATAGAAATTTCTGTTTCTGACCGTTGGCCGGTTGGTCGAACCTCCTGTCTGGCCGGTCGGATCTTGAGCAAAATAATACCCAACTCTCTAGACGTTGGAATGCACTGGTCGACCCACCAGCTGGTCGGTCCATCCGGCCGGTCGTTCAGCAGGTCGGTCTTCATAAAATCTGTCTAAAGAAAAGTGGGTTTATGGAGGGTTTGGCTGGCTAGTCGGCCGGATGGCGTGTAAATTTTAGACTTTTCAGCTTTTCTTCCTCCATCTCCATTGTATCTTTGCTCCACCTTTTGTCCTTTATTCCTTTGATCTTTAAGGTATGTAAGAAGGGCCTTTAAGCACCCGAATTGCGAAGTCTCTCTCTCATTCCTACAATCACAAAACCATGCATTAGGTAGGTCTTTAAATATATAAATCATGTATAGTTAGTGATGAAATGGGGTTAGAATATGCACATTTAAGAGCTCAACACACCCCCCAACCAGCATTTTGCTAGTCCCGAGCAAAACATGCGTGAAACAACCCCATCCTTTAAAACTCAACTCTCTCTTAGAAACATTCTTCTATAAACTCCAAATCATACAAGTACAAATTTCAGAGACAATCAATAATAAAATTTGAAATCTTAAACCCTCAAAATACCGTAAATATCCCACATAGAATTCCCACCAATCGATTGACAAATAGAAGATCTAGAACAAATGTGATCTAGTATGCAAAGTGAATACTCATTTCATGAACTTCAAGGATTTCCTTCTTCATAATTAACTAAATTGATGATCAAAAGTGTACAGTTCAACAACAAGCCTCTGACAAGAATTTGCCTTACCTTTCCTTCGACGGCTTTCACACTACGTCCTATTTCCACCTTAGGTTACGGGTAAACCTTCCCCTGGTTAGTTAGTAAGTAGCCCTTTTCAGAATTTTCTCAACAAATATTCAATAATAACCAAATTTTCTCTCTTTTCATATACATTAGATAGGATTTCTAGAAATCCATATCTTTCGTTTTTCGTTCTTTTCTCTAAATTTTCTTTTTCATGAACAAGGATGGACAAAATTCCCCGGCTTGGTTCCTCAAACCTTAAATTGCGGTGTAATCAATCCATAAATCTAACAATCCCCTCCATTATGAAAATTGTGTAATGTGAACTAGACTCAGAGTGTTCAAAATTTATATCAATCATTCAATATGGGAATTCATATAGAAATCTACTATATGAAAAAAATTTAAGGATTTCAGAATCACAATACTTCATCTCTCCTCCTTTTATACTCGTATTATCTAAAGTGTATAGAAATAATGCTTTCCAAGAGAGTTTTAAAGTTTCAAAAAATTGAAAATTTTCTTACATGATTGCTCGAAATGTATAAAATAGTAGATTATGAATCTCACCCCTCAACCAAATCTTACATTGTCCTCAATGTAATAAGATGTGAATGCAATGATAATATAAGAGTTATGACAAAAACAATAGGAGTGAGGAATGAGAGTACCTGAGAGAGCAAAAGTTGGAATTCTACCTCCATCTAGCAAATCTACTAAAAAATAAATAAAGCAAAAGCAGAAATCCTAATCCTAAACTACATTATACCTCCATCAGACTAGGAGATCAAGTATCCTGATACACAGGATCAGTCAGAGGCATGAACATACCTTCTGAAGGAAAGTTCTCAAAGAAAGGCTTTAAACGTTAACCATTCGCTTGAAAGTTGTTGTCGTTCCTTGGATCAACAACTTGACAGTCTCATATGGATAAACAGTTTTGACAATGAAGGGGCCGGTCCATCGAGACCTCAATTTACTCAAAAATAAATGTAACCGAGAATTATACAAAATGACCTTTTGATTGATCGTAAAAGTCTTACGAAGGATGTTCTTATCATGGAACACCTTCGTCTTGTCTTTGTAAATTCTCGCATTCTCATATGCTTCATTCCGAAGTTCTCCAAGTTCATTCAATTGAAGCTTGCGCAGCGAGCTCACTTTGTCAAAATTAAAATTCATCTTCTTTATCGCCCAATATGCCCTATGTTCCAACTCCACAGGAAAGTGACAAGCTTTCCCATAGACAAGTCTATAGGGAGACATTCCAATGGGGGTCTTAAAAGTTGTACGGTAAGCCAAGCGCGCATCGGTGAGTCGAAGTGACCAATCCTTGCGATCGGGGTTTACTTTTTTCTCTAAGATATGTGTGATTTCCCTGTTGGATATCTCAGCTTGTCACTTGTTTGTGGGTGATAGGGAGTGCTCACCTTATGATTAACATCATATTTCTTCATTAAAGCTTCAAATGGTCGGTTACAAAAGTGAGACCCTCCATCACTGATAATGACTCGAGGAGTTCAAAACTGAGAAAGAATATTTTCTTTTAAAAATTTAATGACTATTTTATGGTAATTGTTCCAGCATGGAATCGCCTCGACCCATTTTGAAACATAATCTACGGCAAGTAAAATGTACAAATTTCCAAAAGAAGATGGGAATAGACCCATGAAGTCGATGCCCCAGCAATAAAAAATTTCGATTGATAAGATGGAATTGAGTGGCATCATATTTCGACGGGATATTCCTCCCAATTTCTGACAAGGCTCACAAGCCTTATAAAACTCATGCGTATCTTTGAACATGGTGGGCCAATAGAACCCACATTGCAGAATTTTGGCTGTGGTCTTCATAGCCGAGAAGTGGCCACCACATGCTTGAGAATGACAGAAGGAGATGATATTGTGTTGCTCATCATCCGACAAACATCTCCTTATAATCTGATCGAAACAGTACTTAAACAAGTACGAGTCATCCCACAGGAACTTTCTTACCTCACTGAAGAACTTATCTTTTTCTTGCCTTTTCCAATGTGTCCGAATTGTACCTGTAGCAAGACAGTTAGCAATGTCCGCATATCATGGTAATTGAGAGATTTTGAAAAGTTGTTCATCAAGGAACAGGTCATTGATCACAGTCGTCTTAGGAGAATCAGTGAGAACAAGTCGTGAGAGATGGTCAGCCACTACGTTTTCTACTCCCTTTTTATGACGTATTTCTATGTCAAATTCTTGGAGTAGGAGGATCCATCGCAACAAGCATGGCTTAGCATCCTTCTTAGAAAGAAGGTACTTAAACACGGCATGATCAGTAAATATGATGATTTTGGATCCGATTAAGTACGACCTAAACTTGTCCAAAGCAGATACTACGGCCAAGAGTTCTTTTTCCGTAGTGGTGTAATTTGCTTGAGCCGAGTTTAGAGTTCTACTCGCATAGTAGATGATGTATGACTTTTTCTCTTTTCTCTAGCCTAACACTGCCCCAATAGCATAATCACCGGCATCACACATGATCTCAAAAGGAATGCTCCAATTAGGTGGTTGCAATACAGGAGCACATGTCAACATACCTTTAAGTTAGACGAAGACATTTTGACATTCCTCAATCCGTTCGAATGAGTTTTCCTTTTGGAGGAGGTTGCATAAAGGACGAGAGAGGGTACTAAAGTCCTTGATGAGCCTCCTATAGAATTCGGCATGTCCTAAGAAGGACCGCACATCTCGTACGCTCTTTAGTGGTGGCAAGTTAGAGATAAGATCGATTTTAACCTTGTCCACCTCGATTCCTTTGGCTGAGATAATGTGACCAAGGACTATTCCCTTTTGAACCATGAAGTAACATTTCTCCCAATTCAGCACAAGGTTCTTGTCTTCACACATTTTTAAAATAGTTTTTAAGTGCCCAAGGCACTCATCAAAGTCGCGACCAAATACGGAGAAGTCGTCCATGAAAACTTCAAGAATATTCCCTACCATATCAGAAAAGATGCTCAACATGCAATGCTGAAAGGTGGCAGGGGCATTACATAGTCCAAACGGCACCCTTCGATAAGCAAAAGTACCGATGGACATGTGAATGTTGTCTTCTCTTGGTCCTCTAGGGCGATCTCTATTTGTATGTACCCTGAATATCCATCGAGGAAGCAAAAGTGGGAATGACCCTCTAACCTTTCTAAGATTTGATCAACAAAAGATAAAGAGAAGTGATTTTTCCTCGTGACAGTGTTTAGGTTTCGGTAGTCAATGCACATTCTCCAACCGGTAGTGAACTTGGTTGGCACGAGTTCATTGTTGGCATTGGCTACGATGGTTATTCTAGATTTCTTAGGCATGACTTGAGTTGGACTCACCCATTGACTATCAGATATTGGATAAATGATACCCACATCCAATAGTTTTAACATCTTGGCCTTAACCACCTCCTTCATGTTTAGATTGAGGCGTCTTTGTGGTTGCCTAGATGTTCTCGCATTCTCCTCAAGTTGTATGTGATGAGTACAAATCAAGGGGTCTATACCTTTGAGATCCGCAATTGACCACCCGATGACATTCTTATGCTCATTTAGAATGACAATCAACCTATTCTCTTGTTCCTGATTCAAGTGGGAAGAAATCACTATTGGATAAGTCTCATCTCGACCTAAATATACATATTTGAGATTCGTCGGAGCCTTGATATTAGATGGAAGAGGTTTGTTTTCAGTTAAAGGTAAAGGCTCAAATGGGTTCTTCCATCGGTTAGTATCAAGTACCAGGACAGAGTCCAAAATGGCATCCATCTCTCGTATCATGTCATCATCAATCTCATGAGAGTGGGTTAAACACACCTCTAAGTGATCGGAGAAAAATGTTAAGTGGGATGTATCTTCCACGAATGAGTCAATTAGATTTATTTCATGGACCTCATCATTGCCATCCCGTGGTTGTTTGCATAAATCGAAAATATTTAGCTCAAGTGTCATATTTTCAAAGGACATTTATACAAGCCTGTTTCTACAATTGATGATTGCATTTGAAGTGGCTAAGAAATGGCGGCCAAGTATGACAGGAATTTGAGCACCGGCACCAATCACAAGATGTGTATCCAAGACAATAAAATCCACTAGATAGTAGAATTTATTGACTTATATAAGCACATCCTCAATCATTGCTCTTGGTATATGAACGGATTGATCAGCAAGTTGGAGTCACCTAAACTAAGTTGTTCGTAGACCGAGTATGGGATGAGGTTAACACTTGCCCCCAAATCGAGTAATGCTTGTTCGATCCGGTAGTCACCTATGATGCATGAGATGGTAGGACTACTCGGATCCTTGTATTTTTGGGGCACCTCTTGTTTGATGATGGCACTCAAATTCTCAGTCAAAAGTACTTTATTGTGTACATTGTGTTTCCTTTTGATCGTACAAAGTTCCTTAAAAAATTTGGCATATGATGGTATTTGTTTTATAGCGTCCAACAATGGAATGTTGATCTTCACTTTCTTAAAAACCTTCAAAATTTCTAGATTTTTGTCTAGAGGTTTGGGTGAAATCAACCTTTGGGGAAAAGGAACAACCGACTTGTATTGCTTTTCCGGTTCTTTCTCATATGAAGTGTTGTTAGAACTATTATCCTTGTTGGCAATTTTCAGATCATTAGGCTTTGGGGCCTTCACCAGATTAGATTTGTCAATTGTTTTGCCACTTCTCAAGGTGGTAATAGCTTTAACATGTTTCATATGTTGGGAGGATGAGCTGGGATCTTGTATCTCGAATTGGGTTCTTAGGTTAGGGAGAGGTTGGGCAGGAAGTGTGCCTTTCTCCCTAACACTGAGATGAGATTCAACTCTAACCATTGAAGTTTTCAAATCAATGATGGCTTGAGATGTGTTTTGGTTGAATCTTAGTTGTTCTTGCATGAACCCATCAATTTTCAGAGAATTAGTCTTGTTATATTCAGCTTGCACCGACATGAATGCACCCAACATCTCCTGAAGCATAGCTTTTGGTGTGATTATAAGGGATGGACCTTGTAAAGGTTGAGCTTGAGGGGTGTTATTTGCACTCGCGGTTGGTCCATTCCTCCAACTGAAGTTGGGATGGTTCTTCCAACTTAAATTATACGTGTTTCAGTTTGGTGAATTAAATGGTCGTTGATAATTGTTTATGGCATTGGATTTTTCTTGCAAAACTTCTTGAAACACAGGAATTGTAGGACAATCTTGTGTTTCATGTTGATTACCGGCACAAATTCTAACATTATCAATAACTTCTATGAGTATAATAGTTTCTCCTTTCTTCAATTCCATGGCCTCAACTTTTCTTTTGAGACTACCTATACGTGCACTTATGTTGTCTTCTCCTGGAAGGACATAAATTCCTCCATTTTCTCTTTGTTGGCTTGTCTTGGGATTTGTTGGTTTAGATGTATCCTAAGATTGTGCATTCTCAGCCAAGACATCAAAGTAATCTCATGCTTCCTCGGCTTCCTTATTTATGAATTCTCCATTACACATCATCTCTATGAATTGGCGCATGGGCGAATTCAGTCCTTCATAGAAAAAGCTTATTACCCGCCAACTTTCGTAGCCATGATGTGGGCATGTGTGCAATAAGTCTTTAAACCTCTCTCAACATTAGAAGAAGGTTTCATCCTTCTTTTGGGTAAAATTCATGATGAGGCGCCTTAGCATGTTGGTTTTATGAGTTGGGACAAACTTTTTAATGATTTCCCTAGTCATTTCAGTCCATGTGCTAATTGATCTTGGCCTTAATGCATGAAGCCAAGCCTTCTCTTTCTATTTAAGGGAAAATGGAAATAATTTCAGTCACACAACGTCATTTGATACGTTTGCAAAGTGCATTGTGGCTATCACTTCATCAAATTCCTTAAGATGTTGATAGGCACTTTCAACGTCTAACCCATGAAATTTAGGAAGGAGTTTGGTTACTCTCGGTTTGAGATCAACATTCCCTGCATTATATGGAAAATTTATACATGAGGGAGTGCTCGCTCTTGCAGGTTGCAAGTAATCACGTAGAGTTCTTGGTCGAGAAACATTCTCAACTTAGTTCTCTCCCATTTCTGTTTGATTTTGGCCAAGATTTTGATTGGCCCTTAGATCGGGTTGATTTTCAACCATACTTTCAGAAAAAATTCAGAAATTTAAAAGTTTCTTAACGTGTGGTTCCTTATCAATTCCCTCAACAATTCCCCCTTCACTTATTAAGCGATTAGTTGAATCCCAGACCCAATGGGGCATGCAAATTCAAAACAAAAGGAATGATAAAAGAAAGAAAAATTCTTCCTTCTTTTCTTGACTCCTCTCTAGGACCAAAGCACAAGGTGTCTTGTAATGGCTAAGCTAGAAGCAAAGATAGAGACCAATTTCTCTTGGTCAATAGGGGTTTAGAGAACTACCCACCCACTCTTTGAATCTTTTGAGAAAAGTTCAGAAAAAAGAAGAAAGAGGAGTAGATTAAGAAGAGAAATCTTTAAGCATAAGGTGATCCAAGATAGCAATGCCAACCAATAGGAATCAAGGCGGCTCGAGGCCAACCTATCAGAGATCCAATAGGAGTCTCCACCCACTCTACAAGAGATGAATATGATAGGAACGATTAAGGAAGAAGGAGAATAATGTTGGAATGATGAAACCTAATTTGAGAATCTAAGAGACCCAACTTACTTCTACTTCAACTTCCTAAAAATTCTTGCAAAAATTAAATAAAACAAACTAAGTTAGTACTAATAGAAAAATTCCTAAAATTCTCAATAGAAAATAATTTTCAGAAATTCTATAAAAACCGTTAAGTCCCTAGCAACGGTGCCAAAAACTTATTCGCTCCCCAAGTGTAGGGTTGCGATGTAGTAATAATTCGGTAGAGACCGAGGTCGTTCTCAGGGACTAATTTAGGAATTCTCAGAATTTCTTCTAATAACCTCCAATTAAAATCAAACTACAATAAACTGGAATTTGAATATAGAGGAGTAATCTGTAAACTTGAGATGAAATTAACAATCTAAATAAGCACTAGGGTGCCAAGGATCCACTTGTAGCTATCATTGATGTATAATTCGCTTTGATTTGTCAATTACACAACTAGAATCGAAATCAAATCCTATCTGGCCGGATTATAGAGCGGTTAATTCAGCAAAACAATCAAATACATGTGTTGTTCATCAACATGATTCCCTCAATTCAAGTTAGGACTTGGGCACACTCAATTGCATAGGCCAATCCAGTTCCAATAGATTAAGATCACAACCACAATAATCATCAAACCTTGTCACAAAGCTTAACTAATATCATAGTTTGAACTTGATTCAAATCATATGAACAAGCAGCACATTTTTCAAACTTTATAGAAAAAGGTAGAACTTTGGTTTGAAGTTCCCACATGAAGAACCAAGTTCTAGAGCATCTTAAATTCGATTCCTCGGAGCGTACAGGTCTAGATCCATGTAAAACAACTAAGAACTAAGACAATTCTTCCAAACATCCATGAGTCATCATAGGATTAAGAAAAACTACTTAGAACTTCATTCAAGCTCAGCAAACCATTGTTCAATCAATAAAAATAATCCATGAAACCATTAAAATGAATTAAAACATCTTAGATCTACTACAACCTTCACGGTTTAGCCAACCATGCTAGAAAACAGGAAATCTACTTGAAACATGAAGAACTAGAAAGAAAACTAAGAAGAGAGAGTTGTAGAACTTCAAAACTGACTCTCTCCACCTCCTACTATGATAGATCTCTTCTATGTTAGTTTAGGAACGAAGTGGAGGAGTCCTTTTATAGGCTTTGGGCCCTAGCAATGAAGAATCTTTGAGAAGGTGCGCAGCTCTTGCATTTTGCATAGGAATTTTCGGATTCCAGAAACAGAAATTTCTATTTCTGGACGTTGGCCAGTTGGTCGAACCTCCTGTCTGGCCGATCGGAGCTTGAGCGAAATAATACCCAACTCTTTGGAAGTTGGAATGCACTGGTCGACCCACCAGCTGGTTATTCGCTTCCCCAAGTGTAGGGTTGCGATGTAGTAATAATCTCGGTAAGACCGAGGTCGATCCACAGGGACTTATATAGGAATTCACAAAACACTTCCAATAGTTTCTATTGAGAATTTAACAACCAAATTTGTAAGAGATTGATGTAAGTAACTGTTCGCTTCCCCAAGTGTAGGGTAGCGATGTAGTAATAAATCTCGGTAAGGCCGAGGTCGATCCACAGGGAAGGAGGTAAACAATTCCAACTATCCTAATAACTAGAATCAAAGAGGTTTGGGAAATTGGTTTTGAACATAAAATAGAAAATCTAATAATGAAAAGATAACTAGAGCATCAAGGATCCACTTATAGCTCTCCTTAGATGCATAATTCGCTATGGTTTCTCACTTTTTCAACTAGAATCAAAATTAAGTTCTATCTAGTCGGATAATAGAGCAGTTAAACCAAACAATCTTCCACATGTAAGATCAATGTATATGATTCACTCAATGCAAGCTAGGACGAGCATACTCAATTGCATAGGTCAGTCCCAATTCCAATAGGATAAGATCACAATCATAATCATCATTAAATCCTGTCACAAGACAAAACTAGATTATGATTTGAACTTATTCAAATTACATACACAGTCCATATACTTCAGAATTTCCATAAAAGTAGACTTTTGGTAAGAAGTTCCCACATGAAGATTATAGTACTAGAGCGTACTCCAATTCCTCAGATCATACAGATCTAGACTAGCTCATAACAATTAAGAACTCAAGCAATTCTTCCAAACAGCCATGAGTCATCATAAGACTAAGAAAAACTACTTATTACTTGAATTAAACTTCAAACCATTGTTCTTAAACATGAAATCCAACTTGAAACCAATAAAACGAATTAAACAATCTAAGAAAACTATAAGGTTCACCTCTTAGCTCTAGCTAAGAGATTAGCTAATGAAAAACATATTAAAAACAAAACTAGAACTAGAACTAGGAGAAGAAGAAAACTAGTTGTAGGAGGCTAGGAAGCCTCCTAGGTCTTGAATCCTTTGTTCCCCACATTGCTAGATGTAAGACCCGTACCCTGAATTGCCCTCCGTACGTTTAGTTTTCGGTACCGGTACGTCCCGGATGGACAAGATTAGAGAGCCTTGATCGTGACCCTGATTTAGTACCGCAACGACCTAAGACTTGTACCCTTGTGACCGCGCGGGCGCCACGATTCCAACGCCGCGCGGAACGCCCCATTGCGATACCCGGTGTGTAAGATGCGTACATTTGTGCAATTCGAGGTGGGCCACGCAACGCGCGTGTGGCGTGGGCCCCACTTGCACAATTCCCAACAACATGTCAACTCAATCACCATCACCCTCACCCATACCACTATCATTATCTAGCCATCATCACCATACCCACCCCATCACTCTCTCACCTCCAAAAGTCAACCACAACCCATACCTCTCATGCTCTCTCCCATCATCATCATCATCATCATCATTACATCATGCACCCCCCTCTTCCCATACAAGAGCCATACGTGGGGGGGTGGCCTTCTCATATTCCAAGATTTGAGAGAGAGAGAGAGAGAGAGAGAGAGAGAGAGAGAGCAAGAGAAGGAGAGGAGAGAGATTAGAGAGAGAGAGAGAGAAGAAAGAGATTTGAGAGATTAAGTGAGTTTAGAGAGAGATTTAGAGGAAAATCAAGAGAGAAAAAGAGAGAGTTAGAGAGATTGAAGGAGGAGATCAAGCTTGGAGGACCCCGATCATCATCCGGACCGTCCGATCGGCAATCCAACCGTCCAACCATCATTGTGAGTGCAATCTTCCCCCCTTTTTCTCGTTTACTTTTCATTTTCTTCCCTTGGGCCCACCTTGTGATGGGCAATGAGATGGATGGGCTGGATCGTCCATGAATGGGTCCCACCTTTTGATGGTGTGGATCCCACTTGGGGACCCATTTGTGGCATAATTAGTGTGGCCAACAGCCACCATGATGTATGTAGTTCATCGACGCTGTCCACTATGTGGGCCCACCATGTGATGGCCCAACTGATAGATGGAGTGGATCTTACACATGTGGGCCCCACTTGAAAGTATTATAAAAGAAAAAAGAAAAAAAAAGAATATAAAAGGCCACTGGACAGTCAGCGTCCAGGGGACGCTGCTGCCCAGCAGCGACCGAATGCTCCTTTGGGCTTGACCGTGGGTTCCCCCTCGTGGGACCCACCCTGATGCATGTATTTGATCAATGCCGTCCATCTGTTTCCCAGCTCATTTTAAGGCTGGGTACCAAAAATGAAGTAAATCCAGATCTCAGGTGGACCACACCATAGAAAACAGTGAAGGCAAGGATGCCCACTGTCGAAACTTCCGTGGCCCACCGTGATGTTTGTAGACGAGATCACTAGTCCAATATTGGACTCTATGGGCTCCCCATGAGTTGGGGAACCTGATGAATGAAATGGATCTTCACTAAGTGGGCCCCACTGGATATGAAAAAAAAAAAAAACATGGGCGCTGGACGTCCCAGCGTCAGAGACGCTGGAAACGTCCAGTGTACGCTGGAGGGGTTAGTGGGGTCCCCACTCGTGGGACCCACCTTGATGTTTGTGTTCCATCCACGCCGTCCATCGGTTTTCCCAGATCATTTTAGGGCCAGGCCCCAAATTTGAAACCAATCCAAATTTTAAGTAGACCGCACCGCGTAAAACAGTGAAAATAATGATTTCTACTGTCAGAAATCATTTGGCCCACCTTAATGTTTCTAGACCGATTTGCATACCCAATATTGGGCTTGTTGGGCCCCCCATGAGAAATGTAACCTGATGAACGGAGTGGATCAAACCCATGTGGGCCCCACTTGATATAAGTACCAAAAGAAAAAAAAGAAAAAAGAGAAGAAGCAACAGAGGCAGCGTGGCTGACGCTAGTAGTACCAGCGTCCAGGACGCTGGCTCGTGCCGGCTGGTGGCCCTAGTTGTGGGTCCCACCATGATGCATGTGTTGTATCTACACCGTTCATCCATTTGGGGAGATCATTTTAGGGCATGACCCCAAGAATGAGACAGATCCAAGTCTCAAGGGGGCCCCACCACAGAAAACAGTAGGGACAGCAACCCTACCGTTGGAACCTTCCAATGGCCCCACCATGATGTTTATTTGAGATCCAACCTGTTCATAAGTTCACACATGCATGTAAGAAGGGAAAACAAAAATATCAGCTTGATCAAAAGCTTGTGGGCCCCACTTGAGGAGAGGATATAAAAAAAAATAAAAAATAAAAAAATATGAAAGCTGGCCACTGGACAGACAACGTCCAGGGGACGCTGCTGCCCAGCGGCGCAGCCCTCTGGGCATGGCAATGGGCCCCACTCGTTGGGCCCACCTATAATGTATGTGCCTTATCAATTCCGTCCATATGTTTTTCCGGCTCATTTAGTGGCTGAGCCCAAAAGTTAAGCATATCCAAACCTCAAGTGGGCCATGCCACAGGAAATAGTGGGAATAATGATTTCCACCGTTGAGACCTTCCCAGGCCCTACAGTGGTGTGTATTTGTCATTCAACCTGATCGTAAGATCAGATGTATATGGATAAATGGGAAAATAAAAATATTAGTTTGATTCAAAACTCTTGGGAACCATCTGGGTGCTACGCTCTGTGGGTCCCACCACGATGTATCTATTTTATGTATGCCGCCCATCTGCTTTTCCATATTATTTTAGGGCCGTGGGCCCTCATAATGAGGTAAATACAAACCTCAAGTGGACAACATCGTAAGAAACCGTGGCCATTGATGCCCACCTTTGAAACCTTCCTTGGGGCCATTGTAATGTTTATTTATCCATCTAACCAAAGGTGATGGGGCCCAACTTTGGGTCCCACCTTGATGAATGTTGGGTATACCTTGTCGTTCTTCTTGGCAGATTGTGGGCCCAGTTTTGGGTGGGCCACACGTAGAAAATAAGGGTGATTGAATGCCTACCATTGGAAACTTTACAGGACCCATCTATTATGCTTATTTGCCTTTCTTCCTGTTCATAAGTCACTCAACCATGGGTAGGGTTCCACACATGTGGTGTGCGGGCCCCACCATGGTGTTTGGTTGCCATCTCACTTGATTAGTGGGAAAGCACAAATATCGGGTTGATCCCAAACTGTTGGGGCCCATTGATGTATGTGGCTTCCCCACTCCTTTGTGCGGTTATACCCAACCACGGGTTCACCTTGTTATGCATGTGTTCTATCCACGTCAGCCATTGGCTAACTATGGTGCGATATGTATGTTGGCCATCTATTAGGACCGCCTTAATTTTTGTGCTTGATCCAAACCATCCAAATGAATGGACCCTAGCATGTTATGTACAGGATGGCTTTGGGACCACCTTAGTGTGTGTGTTCGAATGACCCCATTGCCCATCCCGTGGATCCACCTTGATGATTAGTTATGTAAACCCTTATTGAAAGGTCATCCTTAGAGTTTGCTTGATCCAAGTCACAGGGCTACCTTCTTAAACTCACCCTGTTGAACCGTCTTGTCAATTCACCTTGTTAACTCACCATGTTGACCCGCCTTGTCAACCTGCCTTATTGACTCACCTTGTTCACTCACTATGTTGATTGATCTTGATAACTCAGCTTGTATACTCATATGACTCACCCCTTCTACCCTTGTACCCAATTATTAAAGACCACCATATCGTGTATATCTCATCCACACCGTCCGTTTACCTTTAGGGCGAGTGTGGGGCTCATCCTCGACGTTCGTATGTCATCTAGGCCATCCATTATATGGAGCCTATCTTGTAGTATAAGGTTAGACCTGTTGTCCCTTTTGGACCTCATCGTATTGATCATCTATCTCAGATTTTCCTACCATTTATGATTCTCTGTCATGACCTGTCTATCTTGCGACCCGTTCTATGACATTCCTTTTACGGACCATTATTGTGTTTATTTCAACTGTACTACAGGATTATGGGTCTCGGCATGATTTTGAGTATTCCACTCTTGCCGCTCAAGTAGGTTCTACCTTTGATGTGTCGGTAGTGTTTTCAATCATTTTCTTTCCTTTTGGGTTATCTGAATATTGAAGGTTAATCCACACCGTTCAGTTGTTGGACCATCTGTGTTGTTGTATACCATCCATTTAGAGTCTTATCTCTTTATGTTTGCTTGTATTATAAATGAATTATCTTTTTATGCTATTTTTAGTATGTCTGTTGCCACACGTAGTGTTATTTGGAATACTCTTATGCGATCTATATAGTATATTATGCTTTGACGACCACCATGCATGTGTAATGAGTATGCATCCCGAATCACCATTGTTAGTTGGGGACTACTAGGGCATAAACGCATTCATAAAGCATTCGAGATGTAGTCGCGCAAATGTAATTCATATGCTCTCTATCGCAAACCTCTCCAATAGGTATGGGACTATTCGAGGACAGGAATCTATCATCCTGACCTACACTGTATGGTAGGAATAGCTTAGCATACCTTGTAGCCCTTGGTGCGAGATTCCCTGGCTAGCGACATCCCGCACTATGACTCGATCATTCATATATGTCCCCTCATCGTAATCATATCTCAAACAGGTTGGACTTGATTGATTTATTGCCATCGTGGTAGATGGACTACTTGTTGGCACTCATACTATATACTTGACTCATGCATCATGAATGCTTGGCTCATCCGATTGTCTTGTATCAACCGGCCGTATCGGTCGTGATTGTCGTGCAGTTCATTATCAGTTGACGGTGACATTGTATTTGAGACCTTATAATTTTATGGTGCTCTTTAGAGACTTGCACGGGCATGTCGTCCCACGTTTGTATGCATGGTTGCATTTCACACCGTCTGCTTGTGCCGCATATAGCATGGTTACTACGTTGCAACCACAGCTCCATCGTGGTTTGCAGGAACACCGGAAATATGTGATCTTTAAACAGGATGCCATAGATGTCCCTGGGTGAAAGTCCCTGAACCCGTTGGTACCAAGGTGGGTGCTCCATTCAAGGACCGGGTGGTTTAATCATACACCAGTATGCCGAATACCAAACGGCGGTGTTTTCCACTGCACGTGGTCAGTTTGGAAGGAGGTCTGACCTAACCTGCCGGAAGAGTGTTGGCAAAGGGGGTTGAGTTTGACCAGCTGTAAGTAGGTCCGCTATTACACCAGATAGGCTTTAGCATTCTACTGGTGAGTAGTGAGGTCTGTGAGACCCCGGTGATGTTCCGTTTCAGAGATGGTATTGGTATTACTGTATGGTGTTGGACGGTCCTGATGTGGGCGGGTGTGATGTGGGCGGGGCTGTAAGCCTGGGCTAGCTACCACACTGGGCGAGCTACCAGTTCCGAGTCCTGCATTGCTTACGTGATTGCGTTATGACTGTTCGTATCTGGACCACTGTATTGAGAGGTGGTGATTTGCATACATGCATTGGATCATTGTATGTGACATTAGGCCCTGTAGGCCATTGCATAGTATGAGTATATAGCTTGGTGGGCTGGTTATCTGTATTGCACGCTTGCATAGCCATGGTAGGCTAGTCATATGTATTGCATGCTTGCATAGCCGTGGTAGACTGGTTATTCATATCACATGATCGTGTAGCCTAATTGGGCGAAGTCTTGGTTTAAAGTTCTCATCATGCTTTACTCTTACTCTGATATTTATCATGCTTGTCATACGCATTGTGCACGCACACACGCACTCACAAAGCTTCGTTCGAAGCTTATGCGCGTTTGTTACGCTGCAGGTTATACCAGAGTGTATCAGCAACGTTGAGTTGGAGTTGGGAGTGCAGTAGCAGGAGGTGCCGGATTGTGCACAGTTTTTATATTTATGCATTGTGTATTTACTTTCCAGTACTGTATGTAAACGAAATGATTTAGTGGAAATATTGTGTTTGTCTTTGATGGTACTCATATGGTGATGCTCATGTTTCAAAAAAAAATTCAGACCCTAAAATCCTCCTTGTTGTATCCCAGGATCGGAACCTGACATGTAGGGTTAGGATCCGAGATCGGGGTACTACGGAGGCTGCCACCTCTGAATTCGGGTTACAGCGAATGGACGTCGAGAACCGAATTTGGGGCGTGACACTAGATGCCCTAGGAAGAGAGTGGAGGTGGCCTTTTATAAGTTGGAGTGGAAGATTCCGGATTGCGCAAGAAATCACGCAATTGCGCAGAGAAAATCGGAGCTTCACGAACAAGCTCTGTTACACTGACTACCGGTCGCACGACCGGTCTAAAAGCTCATGAACGACCAGTCGTACGACCGGTTTCAAAACCTCAAAAATAGTCCAGTAAGTTTGGTGTTTCTGGACACCTCTCGACCTGTTTGGCGACCGGTCGGGCGACTGGTCTGGCAACCGGTCTAGCTGTGTAGACCTGTCTGGCGACCGGTCTGGCGACCGGTCTTGGGACAGGTCTTGAGATAGGTCTTGGGACAGGTCTTGGGACAGGTCTTGAGACAGGTCTTGGGACAGGTCTTGCATATTTTCTTTTCTTTCTTTCTTCTTCTTTCCTCCACCTTTTGTCACTTGTTATGTTAATCTCCAATGCATACAAAGTGACTCTTTTGACTATGAATTAGTGAAGTCTCCCTCTCATTCCTACAATCACAAATCCATGCATTAGATTAGTCTTTAAATCATGAAAAGCATGCATAATGAGTGATGAATTGGGGTTAGAATATGCACAATTAAGAGCTCAACACACCCCCCAACTAGCATTTTGCTAGTCCCGAGCAAAACATGCGTGAAACAAGTTCAATTCTCCAAAAACCAACTCTCCTTCAGAAACTATGCTTCTATCCATTCTGAGACATACAAGTGTAAAATTCAGAAAAATTAGGTGATAGAAGTTGAAACCTTAAACTCTCAAAACATAATAAGTGTCCATATGAAATTCTCGCTGATTGATTGATGAATAGAAGAACTCGAACAAATTCAACCTGGTGTGCATAGTGAAAGTTCATCTCATGAGTTTCTAGGCTTATCTTCTTCATAGATCAACTAAACTATGGATTTCAAGGTGTATAGAGTAACACCAAGCCAATGACAGGAATTTGCTTTACCGTCCTTCTGATGGCTTTCACACTACATCCCATTTTCGGCTTTGGTTACGGGTAGACCATCCCCCGGTTGGTAATAGATAGCCCTTTTTGGAATTTCCACCATTTTTCCATCATTCCCAATTTCATCCTTCCTTTTCCTTTTTCTTTTAAATTAGATAGAATTTTTAGAAATCCATATCTTTCGTTATTTTCCCATGGACAAGGATGGACAAAGTACCCCGGCTTGGTTTCTCAACACCTTAAATCAAAGTCTAGCTAATCCACAAATCACATAATTCTTTCAACCCATGAAAATCGTGTAATGTGAACTAGGTGTAAAAGTGTTCAAATTTTCTATCACTCACATAAATAAGGGAATTCACATATAAAACCATTATATTAAGAGAAGTTCAAAGCTTGCAACATCACTCACTTCGTATCTCCTCTTCTTATACTCGTATCATCTTGAATGTATAGAAACAAAGTTTTCCAAAAGAGTTTTGAATTTTAAAAAAATAAAAAAATTTCTACATAATTGTTCGAAATGTCACAAAAGCTGGTAGATTCATCTAAGGAATCTTACCCCCCAACCAAAATCTTACATTGTCCTCAATGTAATAAGATATGCAATATGCATGACATAAGAGCAATGACATAAAACAGAGGAGAGTGCGAACGAGAGTACCTGAGGTAGTAAGTAGATCAATTCTAGCATCTTCCATTATCTCAATGAGACTTATTCAATCCTAAATGCATAAAGAAATCTTAACCTACCTACCTACCTTTAATTAGTCTGATCGACGACATGATCAAATTTGAGCAGGATCTTCATGAATTTCAATAGGTTTCTCATGAGGACCATCCAAAGTCTATACCTGGGTGTGTTTCTTCATAAAGGTCCAATCATAGTGTGCACACCACGCATGTAAGGAGGAGATAAGAGCAGCAAAAAGATATCTCCTCAAGTTCTAAATTGGGTTGTAATTGATTAAAAATGTGTTCTCCCAATCAGAATTTTCAATGGGTTGAAGAAACCATGATGGTGGAGAGACATTCGTTAAGTATTTTTCAATTTGGGTCGTCTCCTCCACAATTTCAGAATTGCATGGTGCTTCCACAAATAATGGTGAAGAGTGTAAATCAGTGGAATGGTGTTCTTCAGGCACCGACACCATGTCTAACAAACTATCCAACTCCTTAATCATCTCATCATCTAGATCATAGGGGTGGGTCATGCATTCCTCTAGGAAATTGAGAGAGTCGGATGAAGGGTTCTCATTCTCCCTAAGTGATTGAGGAAATTCTGTTTCAAGGGTAAGGAATTCTTCCTCTATAGAGGGGAGGTCTTCCAAAGAAATTTTTTTAGATTCAGTGGTAAGCACATCATCTAGCATTGGTTGATCTTTTGAAACTTTAGATTATGCTACCTCGTCATCCAAAGAAACAGAATTTTCAACCCAAGGGGGTTCTTCCACAAAAGAATTGGTCATGTTATATTAGTGGGAGGACTCAAAGAGATCCACTTCGGCCATTTCTCTAGCAAGAATATCTTTCGGCAACTCATAAATATTTGGCGCATAGGAAGAGAAATCATGGACAAACAATCATCCATTGAACCCTCATTGTGGTTAATCAAGTTATCACTTTCAGATTTTGTACATTCCTCGGGTTCATCAACCGTCCTTGAAATCTCTTCATCATTCAAATCGGAATAGCTAAAAGAGATAGTTGATTTACCATAATCGATAGTAATGTTGGGATCACTGAGATCTACATCCTCTAAAATTTTAGTAATTAAATCGGAAGAGGGTTGGGCTTGGATAGCCTTATCCTCCTCATTGTTGGGGATTGATTCGGTGTTCCCAATGTTGGGTTCAGGATTTTGAGATGGTAAGAGGTTTTGTACGCATTGCTCAGTTATTTCCATAAACTCTCGCAGCGTATCCTCAAGAGTTCGTGTCGGTTGTAGATCATGAGAAAGAAACTCTTGAGGATAATTGTTGGCATCCATGGTTGGCTCATCTTCTATTGGACTAGAGGTGTGAGGACTCTCTCGATGAAGACCATACGTGTTATATGACGAAGACTGATAAGATGGTTAATAGGCATAACCATACAAGTGATCATGCAATGTCTTTACCGGTTGGTCATTACTCCCCCGGTCCTTTTTCTTATTCCTACCTCCTGTTAAACTTGGTGGAACACTCTTGTTATTTTCAACCCAGTAATCATGTAACGTCTTACGTTGGGGGGTAGTGGAGGTTGGTTGAATCTCAGAAAAATACTTGTGCTTATAATGGTTCCAATCATAAAGAGTTTGGATTCCATGGTTTGACCTCACATCTTCTAAAAGGTATGCATAAGCACCACACTTCCAATCAGCCATAATGAGATTTTAAAGAGTTGGAACTACCCTGGAAGAAAAATAAAAAATAAGAAAGGGAGATGGGGAGATGTTACCCGTGGAAGTGAGAACTATGTCAGCAACTAAGTTCCTACAAAACCTAAAAATAGAAAATTGTTAGTATTCTAAAAAAAAAATCAGAAAACTACTTCTAGAAAAACTGAAAATCCTACCTAACTAAGACTACTCTATAGCTACGAGAACAATTAGAACCATTTAACCTCCTCCCCGCCAGCGGCGCCAAAAAACTTGTTCACTTCCCCAAGTGTAGGGTAGCGATGTAGTAATAAATCTCGGTAAGACCGAGGTCGATCCATAAGGAAGGAGGTAAACAATTCTAACTATCCTAATAACTAGAATCAAAGAGGTTTGTGAAATTGGTTTTGAACATAAAATAGAAAATCTGATAATGAAAAGATAACTAGAGCATCAATGATCCACTTATAGCTCTCCTTAGATGTTCGCTATGGTTTCTCACTTTCTCAACTAGAATTGAAATTAAGTTCTATCAAGTTGGATAATAGAGCAGTTAAACCAAACAATCTTCCACATGTAAGATCAATGTATATGATTGTTCGCTTCCCCAAGTGTAGGGTTGCAATGTAGTAATAAACTCGGTAAGATCGAGGTCGATCTACAGGGACTTGTGTAGGAATCCACAAACACATCCAATAGTGTCTATTGAGAGCTAACAACCAGATTTTGTATGAGATTGATGTAAGTAACAACTTTGAACTAAATTGAAAGTAAACGATTATAAAAAGGCACTAGGGGTTCAAGGATCCACTTGTAGCAATCCTTGTTGTTCAATCCGCTGTGGTTTCTCACTTTCTCAACTAGAATCGATATTAAGATCTATCTAGCTGGATGATAGAGCTGTTAAACCAAACAATCTGCCATATGTAAGACCAATGCATATAACTCACTCAATGCAAGCTAGGATGAGCAGGCTCAATTGCATAGGTCAGTCCCAATTCCAATAGGCTCAGATCACAATCATAACCATCCTCAACTCCTGTCACAAGACAAGGCTAGATTATGATTTGAACTTGATTTAAATCACATGCACAGTCCCACATAGCACAGAATTTCAGAAAAGTAGAACTTTGGTAGGAAGTTCCCACATGACGATCATAGTACTAGAGCGTACTCCAATTCCTCAGATCATACAGGTCTAGACTAATACAAAGCAATTAAGAACTTAAGTAATTCTCCCAAACATCCATGAGTCATCATAAGACTAAGAAAAACTACTTAGAACTTGTATAAACTTCAAACCATTGTTCATAAACATGAAATTCAATCTTAAAACCAACTTATAACGAATTGAAACATCTTAGATCCACTACAAGCTTCACCTCTTAGCCCTAGCTAAGAGGTTTAGCCGTTCATGATCCAAGGAAACATGAAACAACTAAGAAAAACATAAAAACAGCAAAACAAACTAGGAGTTGTGGAACTCCGAAATCCACTTCCGCCGCCTCCAACGTTGCTTAAACTCTTTTTAGATACCCTAGGAACGATCCCCAAGTGTCCTTTTATAGTGGGGAGGCTCCGCAACCTCAAAATATTCGAGAATTTGCATAAAACTTACGTACTGCGCATAGAAATCCGGACTGAAAATAGAAAGTTTTGTTTTAATCACATGGCCGACCGGTCGGACGACCGGTCTGGGTGATTGGCCGACCGGTCACGACCGGTCGTGCCTCACTGTGAAATAGTCCAGCAAGCTCTGGAGTTGGAAAATTCTCTGGCCGATTGGTCACGACCGGTCGGACCTCCCTTGTATTCAGTCCAGCAAGCTTCCAGGCCACAAAATCCTCTAGCCTACCGGTCAAGACCGGTCGAACCATGTTGGCCATTTAGTCCAGCGTGTGCACAGGGTTGGCTGACCGGTCGTACAAGCGGTCTTGGCCCTATTCTTCTTCAGTTTCTTCTTTCTTTCTTCTTCTCGATTTCTTCTTTCTTTGGTCCTTCTTCAACCTTCATCCAAAGGCTTCATAATGGCTCTTTTTAGTTTCCTATCGGATGAAGTCCACTCTCATTCCTGTAATCACAAAACATACATTAGGTAAGTCTTTAGATCATGAAAACCATGCATAATGAGTGATGAATTGGGGCTAGAATATGCACAATTAAGAGCTCAACACACCCCCCAACCAGTATTTTGCTAGTCCCGAGCAAAACATGCATGAAACTAATTCCATTCTTCAAAACTCAACCCTCTTTCAGAAACCATTCTTCTATATATCCCAAGACATACAAGTGTAAGATTCAGAAATATTACGCGACAGAGGTTGAAACCGTAAACCCTCAAAACATGATAAGCATTCATATGAAATTCCCGCTGTTTGGTTAAAAAATAGAAGAACTTGAACAAATTCAACCTAGTGTGCATAGTGAAACTTCATCTCATGATTTTTTAGGATTATCTTCTTCATAAATCAACCAGACTATAGATCTCAAGGTACATAGAGCCACATCAAGCCAATGACAGGAATTTGCCTTACCGTCCTTCCGACGACTTTCACACTACGTCCCATTTCCGGCTTTGGTTACGAGTAGAACATCCCCCGGTTAATAGTAGGTAGCCCTATCAGAATTTTTCATCATTTCCAATTTCATCCTTCCTTTTCCTTTTTCTTTTAATTTAGATAGGATTTTTAGAAATTTATATCTTTCGCTGTTTTCCTATGGACAAGGATGGACAAAGTACCCCGGCCTGGTTTCTCAGCACCTTAAATCAAAGTCTAGCTAACCCACAAATCACATAATTCTTTCAACTCATGAAAATCATGTAATGTGAACTAGGTGTAAAAGTGTTCAAATTTTCTATCAATCACATAACTAGGGGAATTCACATATAAAACCATTATCCTATGAGAGATTCCAGACATACAACCTCATACACTTCATATCTCCTCCTCTTATGCTCATATCATCTTGAATGCATAGAAACAATGTTTTCCAAAAGAGTTTTGAATTTTAGAAAAATCGAAAAATTTCTACATAATTGCTCGAAATGTTACAAAATGCTGGATTCATCCAAGTGATCCTACACCCCCCAACCAAATCTTACATTGTCCTCAATGTAAAAGATGTGCAATGAATAAAACATGAGAGCAAATTGAACATAAAAGGGAGTGAGGAATGAGAGTACCTGAAAAAGTGAAAAATGGAATTCTTCCTCCTTCTAACAAACCTAAGTGAAAGAAAACAAAAGCAACAAAATCCTAATCCTAACTACTCTATACCTCCATCAGACTAGGAGATCGATCATCCTGGTAGACAGGATCAGTCAGAGGTATGGACATACCTTCTGAAGGAAATTTCTCAAATAACGGCTTTAATAGCTGCCCATTCGCCTTAAAAACGTTGCCGTTCCTTGGATTTAACAACTCGACAGTCCCATATGGATAGACAGTTTGCACAATGTAGGGACCGGTCTATCGAGATCTCAATTTTCTCAGAAATAAATGTAGACGAGAATTATACAGGAGGACTTTTTTATTGATTGTGAATGTCTTACGAATAATGTTTTTATCATGGAATATCTTCATTTTGTCCTTGCAAATTCTCGCATTCTCATATGCTTCGTTCCGGATTTCTGCAAGTTCATTCAATTGTAGTTTGCGCAATGAGCTTGCCTTGTCATAATCAAAATTCATCTTCTTAATTGCCCAATATGCCTTATGTTCCAACTCCACAGGCAAGTAACAAGCCTTCCCATAGACAAGTCTATAGGGAGACATTCCATAGGGGTCTTGAAAGCAGTACGGTAGGCCCAAAGCACATCGGTTAGCCAAAGCGACCAATTCTTGCGATCGGGGTTCACCGTTTTCTCTAAAATGTGTTTAATCTCCCTATTGGATATCTCAGCTTGTCCACTAGTTTGTGGGTGATAGGGAGTACTCACTTTGTGTGTTACGCCATATTTCTTCATTAAAGTTTCAAAAGGGCGATTACAAAAGTGAGACCCTCCATCACTTATGATGACTCGAGGTGTTCCAAACAGGGAAAGAATATTCTCTTTTAAGAAGCGAATGACTGTTTTATGGTCATTATTCTGGCAAAGGATGGCCTCGACCCATTTGGAAACATAGTCAACGGCAAGCAAGATGTATGTGTTTCCAAAAGAAGATGGGGATGGACCCATGAAATCGATGCCCCAACAATCAAAATTTTTTATTATTAAGATGGGATTGAGTGGCATCATATTTCTACGGGAGATTCCTCCCAATTTCTGACAAGGTTATGTTTTGCAAAACTCATGTGTGTCTTTGAACATAGTGGGCTAATAAAACCCACATTGCAGAATTTTTGCTGTGGTCTTTTTAGCCGAAAAGTGGCCACCACATGCCTGAGAATGACAGAAGGAGATGATACTTTGTTGTTCATCATCTGGGACACATCTTCTTATGATTTGATCGGGACAATACTTGACTAAGTATTGGTCGTCCCATAGGAATTTTCGCACCTCAGTGAAGAATTTATCCTTATCTTGCTTTTTCCAATGTGTAGGAATTGTACCTGTAGCAAGATAGTTAGCAATGTCTGCATACCATGGCAATTGGGAAACAGCAAAAAGTTGTTCATCAGGGAACTTGTCATTGATCGCGATCGTTTCAGGGGAATCAGTGAGGACGAGTCGAGAGAGATGGTCAGCCACGACATTTTCTACTCCTTTCATATCACGTATTTCTATGTCGAATTCCTGGTGTAGAAGGATCCATCTTAACAACCGTGGTTTAGCATCCTTCTTAGAGAGAAGGTACTTAAGTTCGGCATGGTCAATGAATATGATGATCTTGGATCCAATCAAGTAGGACCTAAACTTGTCCAAGGCAAAAACTACGGCTAAAAGTTCTTTTTCAGTAGTAGTGTAGTTTGCTTGGGCTGAGTTTAGGGTTCTACTTGCATAGTAGATGACACATGGCTTTTTCTCTTTTCTTTGGCCCAGCACGGCCCCAATAGCATAGTCGCTAGCATCGCACATGATTTCAAAAGTAAGGCTCCAATCAGGGGGTTGCATTATGGGAGCACATGTCAACATACCCTTAAGTGTGGTAAAGGCCTTTTGACATTCTTCATTCCACTCAAATGAATTTTTCTTTTGAAGTAGGTTACATAAAGGACGAGAGAGTGAGCTGAAGTCCTTTATGAACCTTCTATAAAATCCTGCGTGTCCCAAAAAGGACCGCACATCTCGTATGCTCTTGGGTGGTGGAAGGTTAGAGATAAGATCAATTTTCGCTTTGTCCACTCGATTCCATTTTGTGAAACGATGTGACCAAGTACAATTCCCTTTTGAACCATAAAGTGACACTTTTCCCAATTCAGCACAAGGTTCTTCTCTTCATATCTTTTCAGCACAGATTTCAAGTGCTAAAGGCACTCATCAAAGCTACAACCAAATACTGAAAAATCATCCATGAAGACTTCGAGAATTGTCCCCACCATGTCAGAAAAGATACTCATCATACAACGTTGAAAGGTGGCAGGGGCATTAGATAGTCCAAACGGCATCCGTTGATAGCCGAAAGTGCCGAATGGACATGTGAATGTAGTCTTTTCTTGGTCTTCACGGGCAATCTCTATTTGGTTGTACCCTGAATAGCCATCAAGGAAGCAAAAGTGGGAATGACCTGCCAACCGTTCTAAAATTTGATCAACAAACGGTAGGGGGAAGTGGTCTTTCCTCGTGACAGTGTTTAACTTCCTGTAGTCAATGCACATTCTCCAACCAGTAGTGACTCTAGTTGGCACGAGTTCATTATTAGCATTGGCTGCAATGGATATTCCGGATTTCTTAGGCACCACTTGAGTTGGGCTCACCCATTGACTATCGGATATTGGGTAAATAATACCCACATCCAATAGTTTCACCACTTCGGCCTTAACCACATCCTTCATGTTTGGATTGAGTCGTCTTTGTGGTTGCCTGGATGTCTTCGCATTCTCCTCAAGGTGTATGCGATGAGTACAAATCAGTGGATCTATGCCTCTGAGATCCGTAATTGACCATCCAATGGCACTCTTATGCTCTAATAGAGTGGCCATTAGCCAACTCTGTTGTTCCTCATCCAAGTGGGAAGAAATCACCACCGGATATGTCTCATCTCGACCTAAATAGACATATTTCAGCTCACTTGATAATGGTTTTAGGTCGAGTGTTGGCGCCTTGATATTGGATGGGAGGGCTTTGTTCTCGTTTACAGGCAAAGGCTCAAATCGGGCCCTCCATCTTTTATTATCAAGCACCGGCATCGCATCTAGAATGGCATCCATCTCTTGTATTGTGTCATCATTTATCTCATGAGAATGGGCCACACATGCCTCCAAAGGGTTGGAAGATAATGACAAGGGGAATGTTTCTTCCACGAATGATTCAATCATGTTTATTTCGTGGATATCCTCATCAACTTCCCGTGGTTGTTTGCATAAATAAAAAATATTAAGCTCAAGAGTCATATTTCCAAAGGACATTTGTACAAGCCCGTTTCTACAATTGATAATTGCGTTTGAAGTAGCTAGAAAGGGGCGGCCTAAGTATGACGGGAATTTGAGCACCGGTACCTATCACAGGATGTGTATCCAAGACAATAAAGTCTACTGGGTAGTAGAATTTATCAACTTGGACTAGGACATCCCCAATTATTCCTCTTGGTATACGAATGGATCTATCAGCAATTTGGAGTGTGGTTTTGGTCGGTTTCAATTCACCTAACCCAAGTTGCTTGTAGACCGAGTATGGAATGAGATTCACACTTGCCCCCAAATCAAGTAAGGCTTGTTTAATCCAGTAGTCTCCTATGATGCATTAGATAGTTGGACTACCCGAATCCTTGTATTTTTGGGGCACCTCTTGTTTGATGATAGGGCTCAAATTCTCAGTCAAAAGTACTTTGTTGTGAACATTGTGTTTCCTTTTGACCATACACAATTCCTTTAGAAATTTGGCATAAAATGGTATTTGTTTTATGGCATCCAAGAATGGGATGTTGATCTTCACCTGCTTGAAAGCTTCTAATATTTTCAGATTTTTGTCTAAAGTTTTAGGTGAAATCAACCTTTGTGGAAACGGGGCAACCGGCTTGTATTGCCTTTCTGGTTCTTTCTCTTGTGGAGTGTTGTTTGAGCTATCATCCTCTTTGGAATTTTCCGGATCCTCAGGCTTTGGGGCCTTCACCGGATTAGATTTTTCAATTACTTTTCCACTTCTCAAAGTGGTGATAGCTTGAACATGCTCCGTATGATGGGAGGATGAGCTTGCATCTTGTATCTCAAATTGGGTTCTTGGGTTAGGAAGAGGTTGGGCAGGAAGTGTGCCCTTCTCTCTAACACTGAGATGAGATTCAACTCTAGCCATTGATGCTTTGAATTCATTGATGGCTTGAGTTGAATTTTGATTGAAATTCAATTGCTCTTGCATGAACCCATCTATTTTCAGAGAATTTGTCTTGTTATACTCAGCTTGAACCGATACAAATGCACCCAACATCTCCTCTAGCGTAACTTTTGGAGTAATGACTAGAGATGGACCTAGTATAGGTTGAGCTTGGGGGATATTAGTTGCATTCGCAGTGGGTCCATTCCTTCAACTGAAGTTGGGATGGTTCTTCCAACTAGCATTAAACGTGTTTGAGTTTGGAGCACCAAATTGCCGTTAATAACTGTTTATGGCATTTGATTGTTCTTGTAAGATGTCCTAAACCGCTAAAATTGTGGGACAATCTTGTGTTGCATGTTGATTTCCGGCACAAATTCCACAAACAGTTTCAACGTCATTAGAGTTAATCATCTCTCCTTTCCTCAATTCCATGGCTTCGACCTTTCTTGTGAGGCTAGCCACCCGTGCACTTATGCTATCCTCTTTTGATAAGTCATATATTCCCCCTCTTTCCTTTTGTTGGCCAGTCTTGGAATTTGTTGGTTTCGATGTATCCCAAGACTGTGCATTCTCAGCCAATTCTTCCAAATAATCCCATGCTTCATCAGCTTCCTTATTCATGAACTCCCCATTACACATCATTTCAACAAATTGGAGCATGGGTGAAGTCAGTCCTTCATAGAAAAAGCTTATAATCCGCCAAATTTCATAGCCATGATGTGGGCATGCGTTTAATAAGTCCTTAAATCTCTCCCAACATTGGAAGAAGGTTTCATCTTCCTTTTGGGCAAAGTTCATGATAAGGCGCTTCAACATGTTTGTTTTGTGAGTAGGGAAGAATTTTTTTATGAATTCCCTATGCATATCAGTCCATGCACCAATTGATCTTGGCCTTAATGCATGAAGCCAACCTTTAGCTTTATCTTTAAGAGTAAAGGGGAAGAATTTGAGTCTCACCACATCATCAGTCACATTAGCAAAGTGCAGGTGGTTATTACCTCATCAAACTCCTTAAGGTGTTGATAAGCACTTTCACTGTCTAATCCATGGAATTTAGGGAGAAGTTGGATCACTCCCGGTTTCAAATCCACATTCCCTGCATTTTCTGGGAAAATTATGCATGAGGGAGTGCTCGCTCTTGCTGGTTGCAAGAAATCATGTAAAGTTCTTGGTCGGGGAACATTCTCAACCACATTCTCCCCCGTTTCAATTTGATTTTGGCCCAGATTGGGATTGCCCATCGGATTAGGTTAATTTGCAGCCATGTTTTCAGACAAAATTGGAGAGTTTATATGTCTCCTAGCACGTGGCTCTCTGTCAATTCTTTCAACTATTCCCCCTTCACTAATGAGTCAGTTATTGGAATCCCGAGCCCAATGTGGCATGCAAATCAAAAAAAAAAAAAAGAAACGAAAAGAGAAACGAATTCTTCCTTCCCTTCTTTATTCTTCTCTAGGACCGAAGCACAAGGTGTCTTGCAATGGCTAGGCCAGAAGCAAGGATAGAGACCGATTTCTCCTGGTCAATAGGGGTTCAAAGAACTCCCCACCCACTCTTTGAATCCTTTAAGAAAAGTGCAGAAAAAGAAGAAAGAAGAGTAGCGGTGAGAAGAGAAATCTCTGAGCACAAGGTGATCCAAGATGGCAGAGCCGACCAATAGGAATCCAGGTGGCACAAGGCCTACCTTTCAGAGATCCAAAAGGAGTCTCCACCCACTCTACAAGAGATGAATATGATAGGAATGAATAGGAGAAGGAGAAGAATAAGGTTTAGAAAGATAGAACCTGATTCGAGCACTTGAGATCCTTATGTCTTCTTCAACTTCCTAGAAATCCCTGAAAAAAAAGAAAAAAAAAACAAATCAAAATAAACTAAGTTAGAACTATTCCTAAAAATCCTAAATAGATTCTATTTTCAGAAATTTGTGAAAAACCGTCAAAGTCCCCGGCAGCGGCGCCAAAAACTTGTTCGCTTCCCCAAGTGTAGGGTTGCGATGTAGTAATAAACTCGGTAAGACCGAGGTCGATCCACAGGACTTGTGTAGGAATTCACAAACACATCCAATAGTGTCTATCGAGAGCTAACAACCAGATTTTGTATGAGATTGATGTAAGTAACAACTTTGAACTAAATTGAAAGTAAACGATTATAAAAAGGCACTAGGGGTTCAAGGATCCACTTGTAGCAATCCTTGATGTTCAATCTGCTGTGGTTTCCCACTTTCTCAACTACAATCGATATTAAGATCTATCTAGCCGGATGATAGAGCTGTTAAACCAAACAATCTGCCATATGTAAGACCAATGCATATAACTCACTCAATGCAAGCTAGGATGAGCATGCTCAATTGCATAGGTCAGTCCCAATTTCAATAGGCTCAGATCACAATCATAACCATCCTCAAGTCCTGTCACAAGACAAGGCTAGATTATGATTTGAACTTGATTCAAATCACATGCACAGTCCCACATAGCACAGAATTTCAGAAAAGTAGAACTTTGGTAGGAAGTTCCCACATGAAGATCATAGTACTAGAGCGTACTCTAATTCCTCGGATCATACAGGTCTAGACTAATACAAAGCAATTAAGAACTTAAGTAATTCTATCAAACATCCATGAGTCATCATAAGACTAAGAAAAACTACTTAGAACTTGTATAAACTTCAAACCATTGTTCATAAACATGAAATTCAATCTTAAAACCAACTTATAACGAATTGAAACATCTTAGATCCACTACAAGCTTCACCTCTTAGCCTTAGCTAAGAGGTTTAGCCGTTCATGATCCAAGGAAACATGAAACAACTAAGAAAAACATAAAAACAGCAAAATAAACTAGAAGGAGTTGTGGAACTCTGAAATCCACTTCCGCCGCCTCTACCCTTGCTTAAACTCTTCTTAGATACCCTAGGAATGATCCCTAGGTGTCCTTTTATAGTGGGGAGGCTCCGGAACCTCAGAATATTCGAGAATTTACGTAAAACTTACGCACTGCGCAGAGAAATCCGGATCGAAAATAGAAAGTTCTGTTTTAATCACATGGCCGACCGGTTGGATGACCGGTCTGGGTGACTAGCTAACCGGTCGCGACCGGTCGTGCCTCACTGTGAAATAGTTCAGCAAGCTCTGGAGTTGGAAAATTCTCTGGCCGACCGGTCACGACCGGTCGGACTGAGCTAGCCGACCGGTCACAACCGGTCGGACCTCCCTTGTATTCAGTCCAGCAAGCTTCCAGGCCACAAAATCCTCTGGCCGACCGGTCAAGACCGGTCGGACCATGTTGGCCATTTAGTCCAGCGTGTGCACATGGTTGGCCGACCGGTCGTACGACCGGTCTTGGCCCTATTCTTCTTCAGTTTCTTCTTTCTTTCTTCTTCTCGATTTCTTCTTTCTTTAGTCCTTCTTCAACCTTGATCCAAAGGCTTCATAATGGCTCTTTTTAGTCTCCTATCGGATGAAGTCCACTCTCATTCCTGTAATCACAAAACATACATTAGGTTAGTCATTAGATCATGAAAACCATGCATAATGAGTGATGAATTGGGGCTAGAATATGCACAATTAAGAGCTCAACAATGATTCACTAAATGCAAGCTAGGACGAGCATACTCAATTGCATAGGTCAGTCCCAATTCCAATAGGCTAAGATCACAATCATAACCATCATTAAATCCTGTCACAAGACAAAACTAGATTATGATTTGAACTTATTCAAATCACATACACAGTCCATATACTTCAGAATTTCCATAAAAGTAGACTTTTGGTAAGAAATTCCCACATGAAGATCATAGTACTAGAGCGTACTCCAATTCCTCAGATCATACAGGTCTAGACTAGTTCACAACAATTAAGAACTCAAGCAATTCTTCCAAACATCCATGAGTCATCATAAGACAAAGAAAAACTACTTAGTACTTTAATTAAATTTCAAACCATTGTTCTTAAACATGAAATCCAACTTGAAACCAATAAAACGAATTAGACAATCTAAGAAAACTATAAGGTTCACCTCTTAGCTCTAGCTAAGAGATTAGCTAATGAAAAGCATATTAAAACAAAACTATAACTAGAACTAAAAGAAGAAGAAAACTAGTTGTAGGAGGTTAGGAAGCCTCCTAGGTCTTGAATCCTTTGCTCCCCACGTTTTTAGATGCCCTAGAAAGAGAGTGGAGGTGGCTTTTTTATAAGTTGGAGCGGAAGATTCCGGATTGCTCAAGAAATCACGCAATTGCGCAGAGAAAATTGGAGCTTCACGGACAAGTTCTGTTACGCTGACGACCGGTCGCACGACCGGTCTCAAAACCTCGAAAATAGTCCAGTGAGTTTGATGTTTCTGGACACCTCTCGACCTGTCTGGCGACCGGTTGGGCGACCGGTCTGGCAACCGATCTAGCTGTGTAGACCTGTCTGGCGACTTGTCTTGGGACAGGTCTTGAGACAGGTCTTGGAACAGGTCTTGCATATTTTTTTCTCTTTCTTTCTTCTTCTTTCCTCCACCTTTTGTCACTTGTTATGTTAATCTCCAATGCATACAAAGCGACTCTGTTGACTATGAATTAGTGACGTCTCCCTCTCATTCCTACAATCACAAATCCATGCATTAGATTAGTCTTTAAATCATGAAAAGCATGCATAATGAGTGATGAATTAGGGTTAGAATATGCACAATTAAGAGCTCAACAGTAACAACTTTGAACTAAATCGAAAGTAAACAATTATGAAAAGGCACTAGGGGTTCAAGGATCCACTTGTAGCAATCCTTGATGCTCGATTCGCTGTGGTTTCTCATTTTCTCAACTAGAATCGAAATTAAGATCTATCTAGTCGGATGATAGAGCAATTAAACCAAACAACCTGTCATATGTATGAACAATGTATATGATTCACTCAATGCAAGCTAGGATGAGCAAGCTCAATTGCATAGGTCAGTCCCAATTCCAATAGATTAAGTCCATAATCATAACCATCATTAAGTCCTGTCACCAGACAAAGCTAGATTATGATTTGAACTTGATTCAAATCACATACACAGTCCCATACATACTACAAAAATCCAGAAAAGCAGAACTTTGGTAGGAAATTTCCACATGAAGATCATAGTACTAGAGCGTACTCCAATTCCTCGGATCATACAGGTCTAGACTAGCACACAACAATTAAGAACTCAAGCAATTCTTCCAAACATCCATGAGTCATCATAAGACTAAGAAAAACTACTTAGAACTTGAATTAAACTTCAAACCATTGTTCTTAAACATGAAATCCAATCTTAAAACCAACTTAAACAAATTGAAACATCTTAGATTCACTACAAGCTTCACCTCTTAGCCCTAGTTAAGAGGTTTAGCCATTCATGATCCAAGGAAACATGAAACAACTAAGAAAAACATAAAATAGCAACAGACTAGGAGGAGTTGTGGAACTCCGAAATCCACTTCCCTCACCTCCCACCTTGCTCAAACCCTCCTAAGATCCCCTAAGAACGATCCCTAAGTGTCCTTTTATAGTGGGGAGGCTCCGCAGCATCAGAATCTTCCAGAATTGCGTAGGAGTACACAGTGCGCAGAGAAATTCGAGACTTGTAGAACACGCCTCATTACGTAGACGATCGGTCACATGACCGGTCTGAGCTACTGGACGACCGGTCGCACGACCGGTCTCAAAAACATAAAAAACGTCTAGAGAGTTTTGGAAATTTTCAACCCAGAAAATCATTTCAAGGACCGATCGCAGCAGTGGACGACCGGTCGCACAACCAGTCTTAAACAGTCCAGTGAGTTGTGGCCTCTGGGCCCCTCTGTTGAGTGATCGGACCAGTCGGACGACCGGTCCTGGGCCTTAGACGACCGGTCTGACGACTGGTCTTAGGTGTCTTATCTTCCTTCTTTTCTTCTCTTCTTTACTTCTTTCTTCCACCCTTTCACACTTGGTCCTTTGATCTTCTTTGCTTCTTAAATGGCATCTCTAATAAGTCTTCAATTGATGCTTCCTCTCTCTCATCCCTACAATCACAAATCCATGCATTAGATTAGTCTATAACTCATGAAAACCTTGCATAATGAGTGATGAATTGGGGTTAGAATATGCACAATTAAGAGCTCGACACACCCTCCAACCAGCATTTTGCTAGTCCCGAGCAAAACATGCGTGAAACCAATTTCATTCTCCAAACCCAACTCTCCTTTAGAAACCATTCTTCTATACATCCCAAGCTTCACAAGTGTAAGAGTTAGAGAAATTAGGTGATAGAGGTTGAAACCGTAAACTCTCAAAACATAATAAGTATCCTTATGAAATTCCCGCTGATTGGTTGACAAATAAAAGAACTTGAACAATTTCAACCTAGTGTGTGTAAGACCCGTACCCTTATTTGCCCTCCGTATGCTTAATTTTCGGTGCCGGTACGTCCTGGATGGACCAGATTAGCGAGCCTTGATCGCGACCCTATTTTAATACTGCATCGACCCAAGACATATACCCCGGCGACCGCGTAGGCGCTGCGATTCCAACGCCGCGTGGCACTCCCCATTGCGATACCCGGTGTGTAAGTTGTGTCATTTGCATAATCCGAGGTGGGCTGCGCAACGCGCGTGTGGCGTGGGACCCACTTGTACAAATCCCAAGTACATGTCAAATCAATCAAATCAATCAAATCACTCTCACCCATACCCCTACTCTACTCACCCCATACCCCCATCCCTCTCTCACCTCCAAAGTCAACCAAGACCCATACCTCCCATACCCCTCTCCCATGCTAGCCATCATCACCCCCATGATTCCTCCTCTCTACCCCCCCCCCCCCCCCCCCCCCATACAACACCATACGTAGGGGAGAGGAGGCCTTCTCATTTCCATTGCAAAGAAAGGAGAGAGAAAGAGAAAGAGATTTGAGAGAGAGAGAGAGAGAAGAAAGAGATTGGAGAGGAGATTAGAAGAGAGAAAAGAGAGATTAGAGGAATTGAAGGAGGGGATCAAAGCTTGGAGGACCCCGATCTCTGTCCGGATCGTCCGATCGTCAATCCAACCATCCAACCATCATTGTGAGTGCAAGGGGGACATAAACCCCCCCATTTTCTTAATTTCCTTTCATTTTCCTTTCCTTTTGGGCCCATCTTGTGGTGGACAATCAGATGGATGGATTGGATCATCCATGAATGGGCCCCACAACTTAGATAATAATAATAATAATTATTATTATATTAATAATAATTAAAACGAAAAAAAGAGAGAGAGAAGTTTTGGCCGCTGGACAGACAGCGTCCAGAGGACGCTGCTGCCCAGCAGCTACTGGGCTAAGCCCTGTTTGGGCGTTGACTTAGGGCCCACTCGTAGAACCCACCTTGATGCATGTATTTGATCCACGCCGTCCATCTGTTTCTCCAGCCCATTTTAGGGCTGGACACCAAAAATGAAGCTGATCCAGATCTCAGGTGGACCACACCATAGAAAACAATGGAGGCAAGGATGCCCACCATCGAGACTTCCGTGGCCCACCGTGATGTTTGCAGACTGAATCACCAGTCCAATATTGGACTCTATGGGCTCCCCATGAGTTGGGGAACCTGATGAACGGATTGGATCATACCCATGTGGGCCCTACTTGATATAAACAAAGAGGAATATATATATATATATATATATATATATATATATATATATATATATATATATATATATACACACATGTTTGACGCTGGACGTTCACAGCGTCAGAGACGCTGGAACAGTCCAGCGTCGTCAGAAGGCTGGACGGTGAGTGGGGTCCCCACTCGTGGGACCCACCTTGATGTTTATGTTGTATCCACATCGTCCATTTATTTTCCCAGATCATTTTAGGGCCAGGGTTCAAGTTTGAACCAGATCCAAATCTTAAGCGGGCCGCACCACATGAAAATAGTGAAGCTAATGATGTGCAAGGCTGAACCTTCTTTGGTCCAACTTGAGATTTCTAGACTGAATCAGGTACCCAATATAGGGCTCATTGGGCCCACCATGAGATGGCCCAGCTGATGAACGAAGTGGATCGTCCTCTTATGGGACCCACTGGATAAAATCCTGGAAAGAAGTTGACGCTGGGAGCACCTAACGGACGTCGGTTAGCTACTGACGGTTGAGTAGCTATCGCTACTGGAGTGACATCACCAACTCCTATGGGCCCCACCATGAGGCGTGTGTTATATCCACACCGTCCATCCATCTGGGGAGATCATTTTAGGGCATGATCTCAAGAATGAGACAGATCCAAATCTCAAGTGGACCCCACTTGAAAGAAATCAGTGAGGACAGTGACAAGGTAGTTGAACCTTCCTACGGCCCACCATGATGATTATTTGAGATCCAACCTGTTCATAATTCCACACACGTGTGGAAGAGGGAAAACAAAATATCAACTTGATCGAAAACTCAGTAGGGCCCACCTAGAATGTATGTGCCTTATCTATTACATCCATATGTTTTTCCAGCCCATTTTAGCGGCTGAGCCCAAAATTTAAGCATATCCAAATGTCAAGTGGACCATGCCACGGTAAACAGTGGGAATAATGATCTCCACCGTTGAAACCTTCCCAGCCCTACAGTGAGGTTTATTTGTCACCCAACCTGTTCGTAAGATCCCATGGATATGGATGGAGGGGAAAACAAAAATATCTGCTTGATTTAAAACTTCTTGGAACCCAGATAGGTACCACGCTGCCCAGCAGGTGGACCACCCTATGGGTCCCAACGTGATGTATCTATTAGTTCCACCATGATGTATCTGTTCTATTCATGCTGCCCATCTATTTTTCCATGCCATTTTAGGATATGGCCCCAACAATGAGGCAAATCCAGATGTTAGGTGGGCCACACCTGCAAGGAATAGTGGTCATTGATGCCCACCATTGAAAACTTCCTTGGGGCCACTTTATTGTTTATTTTTCATCCGAATAGAGGTTGTGGGCCTATATTTGGGTTCCACCTTGATGGATGTATTGTGTACCATGCCACCCGTCTTGATCGACGCGTGGGGCCCGATTTGAATGGGCTTCACTTAGAAAATGGTGGTGATTGAATACCTACCGCTGAAACTTCCTAAGACTGGTGATGTATATTTGTTATCCGACCAGTGGGCGGGGCCCACCTTGGTCCTTCCTTTGATATATATGTTTTATCCATGTCGTACACCTATTTTCTCTGCCTACTTTGTATATGCAGGCCAAAGTATGGGGCCGATGTGGTCTCAAGTGGGCTATACCACGAAGACCTTTACATTTCCAATGGGACCCACAGTCCGGGTTGTTCGCTTCCCCAAGTGTAGGGTTGCGATGTAGTAATAAACTCGGTAAGACCGAGGTCGATCCACAGGGACTTATGTAGGATTTCACAAACTCATCCAAAAGTGTTTATTGAAAGCTACTAACCAGATTTTTGTATGAATTTGATATGATTAACAAAAGTTGAATTAAATTAAAAGTAACTAATTATAAGAAGGCACTAGGGGTTCAAGGATCCACTTGTAGCAATCCTTGATGTTCAATCCGCTGTGGTTTCTCATTCTCTCAACTAGAATCAATATTAAGATCTATCTAGCCGGATGATAGAGCTGTTAAACCAAACAATCTGTCATATGTAAGTTCTATGCATAAGATTCACTCAATGTAGGCTGAGCTGAGCATGCTCAATTGCATAGGTCATTCCCCTTTCCAAAAGGTTCAGTTCACAATCATAACCATCCTCAAGTCCCGTCACAAGACAAGGCTAGATCATGATTTGAACTAGATTCAAATCACATGCACAATCCATACATATTCAGAAAATCAGTAAAATAGAACTTTGGTAGGAAGTCCCTTTATGAAGAGCATAGTACTAGAGCGCACTCCGATTCCTCGGATCATACAGGTCTAGACTATTACAAATAAATTAAGAAGTTAAGTAATTCTCCCAAACATCCATGAGTCATCACAAGACTAAGAAAAATTACTCAAAAACTTGTATAAACTTCAAACCATAGTTCATAATCATGAATTCCATACTTAAAACCAACTAGCTACGAATTGAAATATCTTGGATCCACTACAAGCTTCACCTCTTAGCCCTATCTAAGAGGTTTAGCTGCTCATGATCCAAGGAAACATGAAACAACTATAAAAAGCATGAAAACAACAAAGCAAACTAGAAGGAGTTGTGAAACTCCCAAATCCACTTCCACAGCCTCCAACCTCGCTTAAACCCTTCTAGGATACCCTAGGAACAATCCCTAGGTGTCCTTTTATAGTCTGGAGGCTCCACAACTTCGGAAGAATCGATAAATTGCGTAAGACTTACGCAGCGCAAAGAAATTCGGGCTGAAATTAGAAACTTCTAAGTTCTTACGCATAGCCGACCGGTCATGACCGGTAGGCCTCAATGGATGGTTACTCCAGCAAGCATAGCCGACCGGTCATGACCGGTAGGCCTCAATGGATGGTTACTCCAGCAAGCATAGCCGACTGGTCATGACCGGTCGGCCTTGTTCAACGTTAATCCAGCAAGCATGTCCGACCGGTCATGACCGGTCGGACATTTTCATTCATGTTCCAGCAACCATGGCCGACCGGTCATGACCGGTTGGCTGTCTTCATTGAAGCTCCAACGTTCATAGCTGGCCGTTCTTGACCGGTCTGGCCCTCTTGGCCGACCGGTCATGACTGGTCGGCAGTCTTCCAAACTTGTTTTTCTTCTTTTTTTCTTTTCTTTCCTTGCTTCTTTCTTTTACTTTCTTTCTTCTTTTCTTCTTTGGTCCTTAAACGATCTTCATCAAAATAGTCCCGAATGAGCCCTTTTTATCTTCAATTAGGTGGAACCACTCTCAGTCCTGTAGTCACAAAACATGCATTGGATTAGCCTACAAACCATACAAACCTTGCACAATGAGTGATGAATTTGGGTTAGAATTTGCACAATTAAGAGCTCAACACACCCCCCAACCAGCATTTTGCTAGTCCCGAGCAAAACATGCGTGAAAGAAATTCTACTTTTCAAAAACTCAACCCTCCTTCTGAAAGCATTCTTCTATACATTCCAAGATACATAAGCTTAAGATTCAGAAACATTAGGCGACAGAGGTTGAAACCGTAAACCCTCAAGACATAATAAGCATTCATATGAAATTTCCGCTGATTGGTTGACAAATAGAAGGACTTGAACAAATTCAACCTAGTGTGTGTAGTGAAAATTCATCTCACGAGTTTATAGGATTATCTTCTTCATAGATCCAGTAGACTATAGAACTCAAGGTACATAGAGCCACATCAAGCCAATGACAGGAATTTGCCTTACCGTCCTTCCAACGACTTTCACACTACGTCCCATTTTCGGCTTTGGTTATGGGTAGACCATCCCCCGGTTGGTAGTAGGTAGCCCTAATCGGAATTTTCCACCATTTTTCCATCATTCCCAATTTCATCCTTCCTTTTCCTTTTTCTTTTTAAATTAGATAGGATTTTTAAAAATCCATATCTTTCATTATTTTCCCATGGACAAGGATGGACAAAGTACCCCGGCCTGATTTCTCAACACCTTAATTCAAAGTCTAGCTAATCCATAAATCACATAATCCCTTCAACTCATGAAAATCGTGTAATGTGAACTAGGTGTAAAAGTGTTCAGATTTTCTATCAATCACAAAAATAGGGGAGTTCACATATAAAACCATTATGCTATGAGAGATTCCAGACATCCAGCCCCATACACTTCATATCTCCTCCTCTTATGCTCATATCAACTTGAATGCATAAAACCGGTGTTTTCCAAAAAAGTTTTGAATTTTTGAAAAATCGAGCAATTTCCACATAATTGCTTGAAATGTTGCAAAACGCTGGATTCATCCAAGTGATCCTACACCCCCCAACCAAATCTTACATTGTCCTCAATGTAAAAGATGTGCAATGAGCAAACCATGAGAGCAATTTGAAAATAAAAGGGAGTGAGGAATGATAGTACCTGAGAGAGTGAAAAGTGAAAATCTTCCTCCTTCTAACAAACCTATGAAAAAGAAAACAAAAGCAGCAAAATCCTAATCCTAACTACTCTATACCTCCATCAGACTAGGAGATCAATCATCCTGATACACTGGATCATTCAGAGGTATGGACATACCTTCTGAAGGGAATTTCTCAAAGAACGGCTTTAATCGCTGCCCATTTGCTTTAAAAATGTTGCCGTTCCTCAGATTCAACAGCTCGACAGTCCCATATGGATAGACAGTTTGCACAATGTTGTTGAGCTCTTAATTGTGTATATTCTAACCTCAATTCATCACTCATTGTGCAAGGTTTATATGGTTTGTAAGCTAATTCAATGCATGTTTTGTGACTACAGGATTGAGGGTAGACTCTACTCAATTGAAGACATAAAGAGCTCACTCGGGATCATTCTGATGAAGAATGTTTGAGGACCAAAGAAGAAAAGAAAGAAAGAACTAAAGAAGAGAAGAAAGCAGATGAAAGAAAGGAAGAAAATAAGAAGAAAATGAAGCTGACCGGTCGTGACCGGTCGGCCAAGGAAGCTAGACCGGTCAGTGACCGGTCAACCATGTATGTTGGGCACTACTGAAGAGGACCGACCGGTCAGTGACCGGTCGGTCATTGTTGCTGGAAAAGTGCTGAAGGCGTCCGACCGGTCATGACCGGTCGGACATGCTTGCTGGACCAAGGAGGAATAGGTCCGACCGGTCATGACCGGTCGGAGATGCTTGCTGGAGTGTTTTCACTTGAGGCCGACCGGTCTTGACCGGTCGGCCATGCGTACTGAGTTAGAACTTTCTAATTTCTCCCCGAAATTCTCTACGCTGCGTAAGTGTTACGCAAATTTCCGATTCTTCCGACGTTGTGGAGCCTCCAGACTATAAGAGGACACCTAGGGATCGTTCCTAGGGCATCCTGGAGGGGTTCAAGCGAGGTTGGAGGCTGTGGAAGTGAAGATTGGAGTTTCACAACTCCTTTTGGTTTCCTTTGCTGTTTTCATGCTTTTTGTAGTTGTTTCATGTTTCCTTGGATCATGAGCAGCTAAACCTCTTAGCTAGGGCTAAGAGGTGAAGCTTGTAGTGAATCCAAGATGTTTTAATTCGTAGTTAAGTGGTTTTAGTTTGGAATTCATGATTGTGAACTAAGGTTTGAAGTTTATACAAGTTTTTAAGTAATTTTTCTTAGTCTTGTGATGACTCATGGATGTTTGGATGAATTACTTAACTTCTTAATTTGTTTGCAACGGTATAGACCTGTATGATCCGAGGAATCGGAGTGCGCTCTAGTACTAAGCTCTTCATAAAGGGACTTCAGGCCAAAGTTCTATTTTAGTTGATTTTCTGGAATATGTAAGGACTGTGCTGGTGATTTGAATCTAGTTCAAATCCTAATCTAACCTTGTCTTGTGAGAGGACTTGGGGATGGTTATGATGGGGAACTGGACCTATAGGAAAGGGGAATGACCTATGCAATTGAGCATGCTCAGCTCAGCCTAGATTGAGTGAATCTTATGCATAGAACTTACATATTACAGATTGTTTGGTTTAACAATTTTATCATCCGACTGGACGGACAGGAATGTTGATTCTAGTTGAGAGAATAAGAAACCACAGCGGATTGAACATCAAGGATTGCTACAAGTGGATCCTTGATACCCTAGTGCCCTCTTACAATTAATTACTTTCAATTTAATTTAGCTTTTGTTACTCACATCAACTTCATACAACAATCTGATTAGTAGACTTCAATAGACACTTGTGGATGAATTTGTGAGATCCTACATAGTCCCTGTGGATTGACCTCGGTCTTACCGAGTTTATTACTACATCGCAACCCTACACTTGGGGAAGCGAACAAGTTTTTGGCGCCGCTGCCGGGGACCTTGACGGTTTTCACAAATTTCTGAAATTAGTATCTATTTAGGATTTTTTTAGATTTTTAGAACTAACTTAGTTTATTTATTTGATTTTTTTCTTTTCAGGGATTTCTAGGAAGCTGAAGAAGATACAAGAGTTTCAAGTGCGAATCAGGTTCTATCTTTCTAAACCTTACTCTTCTCCTTCTCCTATTCATTCCTATTCATCTCTTGTAGAGTGGGTGGAGATTCCTTTTGGATCTCTAAAAGGTCGGCCTTTTTGCCACCTGGATTCCTATTGGTCGGCTTAGCCACCTTGGATCACCTTGTGCTCAGAGATTTCTTTTCTCATCTCTACTCCTCTTTTTCCTTTTTCTGCACTTTTTCTCAAAAGATTCAAAGAGTGGGTGGGGAGTTCTCTGAACTCCTATTGACCAGGAGAAATCGGTCTTTATCCTTGCTTCTGGCCTAGCCATTGCAAGACACCTTGTGCTTCGGTCTTAGAGAAGAGTAAAGAAAAGGGAGGAAGAATTCTCCTTTCTTTTTGTTTCTTATTTTTGGTTTTGCATGCCACATTGGGCTCGGGATTCCAATAACCGACTCATAAGTGAAGGGGGGATAGTAGAAGGCATTGATAGAGAGCCACGTGTTAGGAGACATCTAGATTCTCCAATTTTATCTGAAAGTATGGCTGCAAATCAACCTAACCGGGTTCAAAATCAAACTGAAACAGGGGAGAATGTGGTTGAGAATGTTCCCCGACCTAGGACTTTACGTGATTTCTTGCAACCTGCAAGAACGAGCACTCCCTCATGCATAGTATTTCCACCAAATGCAGGGAATGTGGATTTGAAACCGGGAGTGATCAATCTTCTCCCTAAATTCCATGGTTTAGACAGTGAAAGTGCCTATCAACACCTTAGGGAGTTTGATGAGGTAATCACCACCATGCACTTTGCAAATGTGACTGATGATGTAGTAAGACTTAATTCTTCCCTTTCACTCTTAAGGATAAAGCCAAGGGTTGGCTGTATGCATTGAGGCCAAGATCAATTGGGTCATGGAATGATATGCACAGAGAATTTATTAAAAAATTCTTCCCTACTCACAAAACGAACATGCTTAAGCGCCTTATCATGAACTTTGCCCAAAAGGAGGATGAAACCTTTTCCCAATGTTGGGAGAGATTCAAGGACCTATTAAACGCATGCCCACATCATGGCTATGAAAATTGGCGGATTATAAGTTTTTTCTATGAAGGACTGATTCCATCCATGCGCCAATTTATAGAGATGATGTGTAATGGGGAGTTCATGAATAAGGAAGCTGATGAAGCATGGGATTATCTGGAAGAATTGGCTGAAAGTGCACAATCTTGGGACACATCTAAACTAACAAATTCCAAGATTGGCCAACAAAAGGAAAAGGGAGGAATGTATGTCTTATCAGAAGAAGATAGCATAAGTACACGGTTGGCCAGCCTTACAAGAAAAGTCGAAGCCATGGAATTAAGGAAAGGAGAAACAATCAACTCCACTGAGGTTGAAACTGTTTGTGGAATTTGTGCTGGAAATCAACATGCTACACCAGATTGTCCCACAATTTTAGCAGTCCAAGGCATCTTACAAGAACAAACAAATGCCATAAACAGTTATCAACAGCAATATGGTGCTCCAAACTCAAACACGTATAATCCTAATTGGAAGAACCATCCCAACTTCAGTTGGAGGAATGGACCCACTGCAAATGCAAACAACATTCCAAAAGTATCACTAGAAGAGATGTTGGGTGCACTCGTATCGGTCCAGAATGAGTATAACAAGACAAATTCTCTAAAAATAGATGGGTTCATGCAAGAGCATTTGAAATTCAATCAAAATTCAAATCAAGCCATTAATGAATTGAAAACATCTCTGGCTAGAGTTGAAGCTCACCTTAGTGGTAGAGAGAAGGGCACACTTCCTGCTCAGCCTCTTCCTAATCCAAGGACCCAGTATGAGATACAAGATGCAAGCTCATCCTCCCACCATACGGAACATGTCCAGGCTATCACCACTTTGAGAAGTGGGAAAGAAATTGACAAATCTAATCCGGTAAAGGCCCCAAAACCTAAGGATCCAGAAATTCCCAAAGAGGATGATAGCCCAAACAATATTCCACAAGAGAAAGAACCGGAAAGGCAATACAAGCCGGTTGCCCCCTTTCCACAAAGGTTGATTTCACCTAAACCTTTAGATAAAAATCTGGAGGTTCTGGAAGTTTTTAAGCAGGTGAAGATCAACATCCCGCTGTTGGATGCAATAAAACAAATACTATCTTATGATAAATTTTTAAAGGAATTGTGTACAATCAAAAGGAAACATAACGTTCACAACAAAGTGCTTTTGGCTGAGAATTTGAGCGCCATCATCAAACAAGAGGTGCCCCAAAAATACAAGGATCCAGGTAGTCCAACCATCTCATGCATCATAAGAGACTACCAGATTAAACAAGCCCTACTCGACTTGGGGGCAAGTGTGAACCTCATTCCATACTCGGTCTACGAACAACTTGGGTTAGGTGAATTGAAACCCACCAAAACCACACTCCAACTTGCTGATAGATCCATCCGGATACCGAGAGGAATGGTAGAGGATGTTCTAGTCCAAGTTGATAAATTCTACTACCCAGTAGATTTTATTGTCTTGGACACACATCCCGTGATAGGCACCGGTACTCAAATTCCCGTCATACTTGGACGACCGTTTCTAGCTACTTCAAACGCCATTATCAATTGTAGAAACGGACTTGTACAAATGTCCTTTGGAAATATGACCCTTGAGCTTAACATATTTGAGTTATGCAAACAACCGTGGGAAGTTGATGATGATGTCCACGAATTAAACATGATCGAATCATTCGTGGAGGATACAGTCCCCTTATCACTATTTTCCAACCCTTTGGAGGCATGTATGGCCCACTCTCATGAGACAAATGATTACACAATACAAGAGAGGGATGCCATTCTAGATGTGATGCTAGTGCTTGAGAATAAAAGATGGAGGGCCCCAATTGAACCTTTGCCTGTAAATGAGAACAAGGCCCTCCCATCCAACATCAAGGCACCAAAACTCGACCTAAAACCATTGCCAAGTGAGCTAAAGTATGTTTATTTAGGTCGAGATGAGACATATCCAGTGGTGATTTCTTCCCACTTGGATGAGGAACAAGAGAGTAGGCTAATAGCCACTCTATTAGAGCACAAGAGTGCCATTGGATGGTCAATTGCGGATCTCAAAGGCATAGACCCACTGATTTGTACTCACCACATACACCTTGAGGAAAATGCAAAATCATCCCGGCAACCACAAAGACGACTAAATCCAAACATGAAGGATGTGGTTAAGGCCGAAGTGGTGAAACTATTGGATGTAGGTATCATTTACCCAATATCTGATAGCCAATGGGTGAGCCCAACTCAAGTGGTGCCTAAGAAATCCGGAATAGCCATCGTAGCCAATGCCAATAATGAACTCGTGCCAACTAGAGTCACTACTGGTTGGAGAATGTGCATTGACTATAGGAAGCTAAACACTGTCACGAGGAAAGACCACTTCCCCCTACCATTTGTTGATCAGATTTTAGAACGGTTGGCGGGTCATTCCCACTTTTGCTTCCTTGATGGCTATTCAGGGTACAACCAAATAGAAATTGCCAGTGAAGACCAAGAAAAGACTACATTTACATGTCCATTCGGCACTTTCGCCTATCGACGGATGCCATTTGGACTATGTAATGCCCCTGCCACCTTTCAGCGTTGTATGATGAGCATCTTTTCTGACATGGTGGGGACCATTCTCGAAGTCTTCATGGATGATTTTTTCGTATTCGGTTGTAGCTTTGATGAGTGCCTTGAGCACTTGAAATCTGTGTTAAAAAGATGTGAAGAGAAGAACCTAGTGCTCAATTGGGAAAAGTGTCACTTCATGGTTCAAAAAGGAATTGTACTTGGTCACATCGTTTCACAAAATGGAATTGAGGTGGACAAAGCGAAAATTGATCTTATCTCTACCCTTCCACCACCCAAAAGCATACGAGATGTGCGGTCCTTTTTAGGACACGCAGGATTCTACAGAAGGTTCATAAAGGACTTCAGTTCACTCTCTCGCCCTTTATGTAACCTACTTCAAAAGGAAAATTCATTCGAGTGGAATGAAGAATGTCAAAAGGCCTTTAACACCCTTAAAGGTATGTTGACATGTGCCCCAATAATGCAACCACCTGATTGGAGCCTTCCTTTTGAGATTATGTGCGATGCTAGCGACTATGCTATTGGGGCCGTGTTAGGCCAAAGAAAAGACAAAAAGCCATGTGTCATCTACTATGCAAGTAGAACCCTAAACTCAGCCCAGGCAAACTACACTACCACTGAAAAGGAACTTTTAGCCGTAGTTTTTGCTTTGGAGAAGTTTAGATCCTACTTGATTGGATCCAAGATCATTATATTCACTGACCATGCCGCGCTTAAGTATCTGCTTTCTAAGAAGGATGCTAAACCACGGTTATTAAGATGGATCCTCCTACTCCAAGAATTCGACTTAGAAATACGTGATAAGAAAGGAGTAGAGAATGTAGTAGCTGACCATCTCTCTCGACTTGTCCTCACTGATTCCCCTGAAACGACTGCAATCAATGACATGTTCCCTGATGAACAACTTTTTGCTGTTTCCCAATTGCCATGGTATGCGGACATTGCTAATTATCTTGCTACAGGTACAATTCCTACATATTGGAAAAAGCAAGATAAAGATAGATTCTTCTCGGAGGTACGGAAATTCCTATGGGACGACCCATACTTGTTCAAGTATTGTCCCGATCAAATCATAAGGAGATGTGTCCCAGATGATGAGCAACAAAGTATCATCTCCTTCTGTCATTCTCAAGCATGTGGTGGTCACTTTTCGGCCAAAAAGACCACAGCGAAAATTCTGCAATGTGGGTTTTATTGGCCCACCATGTTCAAAGACACACATGAGTTTTGCAAAGCATGTGAACCTTGTCAGAAACTAGGAGGAATCTCCCGTAGAAATATGATGCCACTCAATCCCATCTTAATTATCGAAATTTTTTATTGTTGGGGCATCGATTTCATGGGCCCATTCCCATCTTCTTTTGAAAATTTATACATCTTACTTGCTGTTGATTATGTTTCCAAATGGGTCGAGGCCATTCCTTGCCGGAATAATGACCATAAAACGGTCATTCAATTTTTAAAAGAAAATATTCTTTCCCGGTTTGGAACGCCTCGAGTCATCATAAGTGATGGAGGGTCTCACTTTTGCAATCGCCCTTTTGCAGCCTTAATGAAGAAATATGGCGTTACACACAAAGTGAGCACCCCCTATCACCCACAAACTAGTGGACAAGCTGAGATATCCAATAGGGAGATTAAACACATTTTAGAGAAAACGGTGAATCCCGATCGCAAGGATTGGTCACTTCGACTTACCGATGCGCTTTGGGCTTACCGTACTGCCTTTAAAACCCCTATTGGAATGTCTCCCTATAGACTTGTCTATGGGAAGGCTTGTCACTTGCCTGTGGAGTTGGAACATAAGGCGTATTGGGCTATTAAGACAATGAATTTCAATTCTGACAAGGCAAGCTCGCTACGCAAACTTCAATTAAATGAACTTGCAGAAATCCGGAATGAAGCTTATGAGAATGCGAGAATTTACAAGGACAAGACGAAGATATTCCATGATAAGAATATTCTTCGCAAGACATTCACGATCAATCAAAAAGTCCTCATGTATAATTCTCGCTTACATCTATTTCCGAGAAAATTGAGATCTCGATGGACCGGTCCCTACATTGTGCAAACTGTCTATCCGTATGGGACTGTCGAGCTATTGAATCCAAGGAACGACAATATTTTTAAGGCAAATGGGCAGCGATTAAAGCCGTTCTTTGAAAATTTTCCTTCAGAAGGTATGTCCATACCCCTGAATGATCCTGTGTATCAGGATGATTGATCTCCTAGTCTGATGGAGGTATAGAGTAGTTAGGATTAGGATTTTGCTGCTTTTGTTTTCGTTTTCATAAGTTTGTTAGAAGGAGGAAGATTTCCAATGTTCACTCTCTCAGGTAATATCATTCCTCACTCCCTTTTATTTTCAAATTGCTCTCATGTTTTGCTCATTGCGCATCTTTTACATTGAGGACAATGCAAGATTTAGTTGGGGGGTGTAGGACCGCTTGGAGGAATCCAGCATTTTGCAACATCTCAAGCAATTATGTGGTGGAAATTTTTCGATTTTTTCAAAAATTCGAAACTCTTTTGGAAAACATTGGTTCTATTCATTCGAGTTGATATGAGCATAAGAGGAGGAGATATGAAGTGTATAAGGCTGGATGTCTGGAATCTCTCATTGCATAATGGTTTTATATGTGAACTACCCTATTTTTGTGATTGATAGAAAATCTGAACACTTTTACACCTAGTTCACATTACACGATTTTCATGAGTTGAAGGGATTATGTGATTTAGGGATTAGTTAGACTTTGAATTAAGGTATTGAGAAATCAGGCAGGGGTACTTTGTCCATACTTGTCCATGGGAAAATAATGAAAGATATGGATTTCTAAAAATCCTATCTAATTTAAAAAGAAAAAGGAAAAGGAAGGATGAAATTGGGAATGTGGAAAAACGGTGGAAAATTCCGATTAGGGCTACCTACTACCAACCGGGGGATGGTCTACCCGTAACCAAAGCCGGAAATGGGACGTAGTGTGAAAGTCGTCGGAAGGACGATAAGGCAAATTCCTGTCATTGGCTTGATGTGGCTCTATATACCTTGAGTTCTATAGTCTAGTTGATCTATGAAGAAGATAATCCTAGAAACTCGTGGAATGAATTTTCACTACCCACACTAGGATGAATTTGTTCAATTCCCTCTATTTATCAACCAATCAGTGGGAATCTCATATGAATGCCTATTATGTCTTGAGGATTTACGGTTCCAACCTTTGACGCCTAATCTTTCTGAATCTTACACTTATGAACCTTGGAATGAATAGAAGGATGGTTTCTGAAAGAGAGTTGAGTCTGAAGAATGAGATTAGCTTCACGCATGTTTTGCTCGGGACTAGCAAAATGCTGGTTGGGGGGTGTGTTGAGCTCTTAATTGTGTATATTCTAACCCCAATTCATCACTCATTGTGCAAGGTTTATATGGTTTGTAAGCTAATTCAATGCATGTTTTATGACTACAGGATTGAGGGTAGACTCTACTCAATTGAAGACATAAAGAGCTCACTCGGGATCATTCTGATGAAGAATGTTTGAGGACCAAAGAAGAAAAGAAAGAACTAAAGAAGAGAAGAAAACAGATGAAAGAAAGGAAGAAAATAAGAAGAAAATGAAGCTGACCGGTCGTGACCGGTCGGCCAAGAAAGCCAGACCGGTCAGTGACCGGTCAGCCATGTATGTTGGGCACTACTGAAGAGGACCGACCGGTCATGACCGGTCGGTCATTGTTGCTGGAAAAGTGCTGAAGGCGTCCGACCGGTCATGACCGGTCAGACATGCTTGCTGGACCAAGGAGGAATAGGTCCGACCGGTCATGACCGGTCGGAGATGCTTGCTGGAGTGTTTTCACTTGAGGCCGACCGGTCTTGACCGGTCGGCCATGCGTACTGAGTTAGAACTTTCTAATTTCTCCCCGAAATTCTCTGCGCTGCGTAAGTGTTACGCAAATTTCCGATTCTTCCGACGTTGTGGAGCCTCCAGACTATAAGAGGACACCTAGGGATCGTTCCTAGGGCATCCTGGAGGGGTTCAAGCGAGGTTAGAGGCTGTGGAAGTGAAGATTGGAGTTTCACAACTCCTTTTGGTTTGCTTTGCTGTTTTCATGCTTTTTGTAGTTGTTTCATGTTTCCTTGGATCATGAGCAGCTAAACCTCTTAGCTAGGGCTAAGAGGTGAAGCTTGTAGTGAATCCAAGATGTTTTAATTCGTAGTTAAGTGGTTTTAGTTTGGAATTCATGATTATGAACTAAGGTTTGAAGTTTATACAAGTTTTTAAGTAATTTTTCTTAGTCTTGTGATGACTCATGGATGTTTGGATGAATTACTTAACTTCTTAATTTGTTTGCAACGGTATAGACCTGTATGATCCGAGGAATCGGAGTGCGCTCTAGTACTAAGCTCTTCATAAAGGGACTTCAGGCCAAAGTTCTATTTTAGTTGATTTTCTGGAATATGTAAGGACTGTGCTGGTGATTTGAATCTAGTTCAAATCCTAATCTAACCTTGTCTTGTGAGAGGACTTGGGGATGGTTATGATGGGGAACTGGACCTATAGGAAAGGGGAATGACCTATGCAATTGAGCATGCTCAGCTCAGCCTAGATTGAGTGAATCTTATGCATAGAACTTACATATTACAGATTGTTTGGTTTAACAGTTTTATCATCCGACTGGACGGACAGGAATGTCGATTCTAGTTAAGAGAATAAGAAACCACAGCGGATTGAACATCAAGGATTGCTACAAGTGGATCCTTGATACCCTAGTGCCCTCTTACAATTAATTACTTTCAATTTAATTTAGCTTTTGTTACTCACATCAACTTCATACAACAATCTGATTAGTAGACTTCAATAGACACTTGTGGATGAATTTGTGAGATCCTACATAGTCCCTGTGGATCGACCTCGGTCTTACCGAGTTTATTACTACATCGCAACCCTACACTTGGGGAAGCGAACAAATGTAGGGACCGGTCCATCGAGATCTCAATTTTCCCGGAAATAGATGGAGGCGAGAATTATACATGAGGACTTTTTGATTAATCGTGAATGTCTTGCGAAGAATATTCTTATCATGGAATATCTTCGTCTTGTCCTTGTAAATTCTCGCATTCTCGTATGCTTCGTTCCGGATTTCTGCAAGTTCATTCAATTGTAGTTTGCGTAACGAGCTTGCCTTGTCAGAATTGAAATTCATCTTCTTAATAGCCCAATATGCCCTATGTTCCAACTCCACAGGCAAGTGACAAGCCTTCCCATAGACAAATCTATAGGGAGACATTCCAATAGGGGTTTTGAAAGCAGTACGGTAAGCCCAAAGCGCATCGGTAAGCCGAAGCGACCAATCCTTGCGATCGGGGTTCACCGTTTTCTCTAAAATGTGTTTAATCTCCCTATTGGATATCTCAGCTTGTCCACTAGTTTGTGGGTGATAGGGAGTGCTCACTTTATGTGTTACGCCATATTTCTTCATTAAGGTTTCAAAAGGGCGATTGCAAAAGTGAGACCCTCCATCACTTATGATGACTCGAGGCGTTCCAAACCGGGAAAGAATATTTTCTTTTAAAAATCGAATGACCATTTTATGGTCATTATTCCGGCAAGGGATGGCCTCGACCCATTTGGAAACATAATCAACGGCAAGCGAGATGTATAAGTTTCCAAAACAAGATGGGAATGGGCCCATGAAATCGATGCCCCAACAATAAAAAATTTCGATTATTAAGATGGGATTGAGTGGCATCATATTTCTACGGGAGATTCCTCCTAATTTCTGACAAGGTTCACATGCTTTGCAAAACTCATGTGTGTCTTTGAACATGGTGGGCCAATAAAACCCACATTGCAGAATTTTTGATGTGGTCTTTTTAGCCGAGAAGTGGCCACCACATGCCTGAGAATGGCAGAAGGAGATGATACTTTGTTGTTCCTCATCCAGCACACATCTCCTTATGATTTGATCGGGACAATACTTGAATAAGTATGGGTCGTCCCATAGGAATTTCCGCACCTCTGTGAAGAATTTATCCTTATCTTGCTTTTTCCAATATGTAGGAATTGTACCTGTAGCAAGATAGTTAGCAATGTCCGCATACCATGGCAATTGGGAAACAGCAAAAAGTTGTTCATCAGGGAACATGTCATTGATTGCAGTCGTTTCAGGGGAATCAGTGAGGACAAGTCGAGAGAGGTGGTCAGCTACTACATTCTCTACTCCTTTCTTATCACGTATTTCTATGTCGAATTCCTGGAGTAGAAGGATCCATCTTAACAACCGTGGTTTAGCATCCTTCTTAGAAAGAAGATACTTAAGCGCGGCATGGTCAGTGAATATAATGATCTTGGATCTAATCAAGTAGGACCTAAACTTGTCCAAGGCAAAAACTACGGCTAAAAGTTCCTTTTCAGTAGTGGTGTAGTTTGCTTGGGCTGAGTTTAGGGTTCTACTTGCATAGTAGATGACACATGGCTTTTTATCTTTTCTTGGCCTAACACGGCCCCAATAGCATAGTCGCTAGTATCGCACATAATCTCAAAAGGAAGGCTCCAATCAGGTGGTTGCATTATTGGAGCGTATGTCAACATACCTTTAAGGGTGGTAAAGGCCTTTTGACATTCTTCATTCCACTCGAATGAATTTTCCTTTTGAAGTAGGTTACATAAAGGGCGAGAGAGTGAACTGAAGTCCTTTATGAACCTTCTGTAAAATCCTGCGTGTCCTAAAAAGGACCGGACATCTCGTATGCTTTTGGGTGGTGGAAGGTTAGAGATAAGATTAATTTTCGCTTTGTCCACCTCGATTCCATTTTGTGAAACGATGTGACCAAGAACAATTCCCTTTTCAACCATGAAGTGACACTTCTCCCAATTGAGCACAAGGTTCTTCTCTTCACGTCTTTTCAGCACAGACTTCAAGTGCTCAAGGCACTCATCAAAGCTACAACCAAATACGGAAAAATCATCCATGAAGACTTCGAGAATGGTCCCCACCATGTCAGAAAAGATGCTCATCATACAACGCTGAAATGTGGCAGGGGCATTACATAGTCCAAACGGCATCCGTCGATAGGCGAAAGTGCCGAATGGACATGTGAATGTAGTCTTTTCTTGGTCTTCACGAGCAATTTCTATTTGGTTGTACCCTGAATAGCCATCAAGGAAGCAAAAGTGGGAATGACCCGCCAACCGTTCTAAGATCTGATCAACAAATGGTAGGGGGAAGTGGTCTTTCCTCGTGACAGTGTTTAGCTTCCTGTAGTCAATGCACATTCTCCAACCGGTAGTGACTCTAGTTGGCACGAGTTCATTATTGGCATTGGCTACGATGGTTATTCCGGATTTCTTAGGCACCACTTGAGTTGGGCTCACCCATTGGCTATCGGATATTGGGTAAATGATTCCTACATCCAATAGTTTCACCACTTCGGCCTTAACCACATCCTTCATGTTTGGATTTAGTCGTCTCTGTGGTTGCCGGGATGTCTTCGCATTTTCCTCAAGGTGTATGCGATGAGTACAAATCAGTGGGTCTATGCCTTTGAGATCCGCAATTGACCATCCAATGGCACTCTTGTGCTCTAATAGAGTGGCTATTAGCCTACTCCCTTGTTCCTCATCCAAGTGGGAAGAGATCACCACTGGGGCGATTGGGAATTTAGTGAGCCTGGTCCCCGGATTTGGGGCGTGACAGTGTGCCTAGTGAAAAATTCATCTCATGAGTTTCCAGGATTATTTTCTTCATAAATAAACTAGACTATAGATCTCAAGGTATATAGAGCAACAACAAGCCAATGACGGGAATTTGCCTTACCGTCCTTCCGACGACTGTCACACTACATCCCATGTCCGGCTTTGGTTACGGGTAGACCATCCCCCGGTTGGTAGTAGGTAGCCCTAATTGGATTTTTCCACCATTTTTCCATCTTTCCCAATTTCATCCTTCCTTTTCCTTTTTCTTTTTAATTTAGATAGGATTTTTAGAAATCCATATCTTTCGTTATTTTCCCACGGACAAGGATGGACAAAGTACCCCGGCTTGGTTTCTCAACACCTTGAATCAAAATCTAACTAATCCACAGATCACATAATCCCTTCAACCCGTGAAAATTGTGTAATGTGAACAAGGTGTAAGAGTGTTCAAATTTTCTATCAATCACAAAAATAAGAGAATTCACATATAAAACCATTATGTTATGAGAAGTTCAAAACTTACAACCTCATACACTTCATATCTCCTCCTCTTAAACTCATAACATCTTGAATGCATAGAAACAAAGTTTTCCAAAAGAGTTTTGAATTTTAGAAAAATCAAAAAATTTCTACATAATTGCTCGAAATGTTACAACGCTGGATTCATCCAAGTGATCCTACACCCCCCAACCAAATCTTGCATTGTCCTCAATGTAAAAGATGTGCAATGAGCAAAACATGAGAGCAATTCTAAAATAATAAGGAGTGAGGAATGATAGTACCTGAGAGAGTGAAAAGTGGAATTCTTCCTCCTTCTAACAAACAAAAGCAACCAAATCCTAATCCTAACTACTCTATACCTCCATCAGACTAGGAGATCAATAATCCTGATACACAGGATTAGTCAGAGGTATGGACATACCTTCTGAAGTAAACTTCTCAAAGAACAGCTTTAATCGTTGACCATTCGCCTTAAAGTTGTTGCCGTTCCTAGGATTTAACAACTCTACGGTCCCATATGGGTAGACAGTTTGCACAATGTAGGGACCGGTCCATCAAGATCGCAATTTCCCCGGAAATAAATGTAGGCGAGAATTATACCGAAGGACTTTTTGATTGATCATGAATGTCTTACGAAGAATGTTCTTATCATGGAACACCTTCGTCTTGTCATTGTAAATTCTCGCATTCTCATATGCTTCGTTCCGGATTTCTGCAAGTTCATTTAATTGAAGTTTGCGCAACGAGCTCGCCTTGTCATAATCAAAATTCATCTTCTTAATTGCCCGATATGCCTTATGTTCCAACTCCACAAGCAAGTGACAAGCCTTCCCACAGACAAGTCTATAAGGGGACATACCAATAAGGGTCTTAAAAGCGGTACGGTAAGCCCAAAGCGCATCGGTAAGTCGAAGCGACACTGAAAGTTCTTTTTATGTTGTAGTGTAGTTTGCCTGGGCAGAGTTTAAGGTTCTACTTGCATAGTAGAGAACACATGGCTTCTTCTCTTTTCTTTGGCCTAGCACGGCCCCAATAGCATAGACGCTTGCGTCGCACATAATCTCAAAAGGAAGGCTCCAATCAGGTGGTTGCACTATGGGAGCACATGTCAACATACCTTTAAGTGTAGTAAAAGCTTTTTGACAGTCTTCATTCCACTCAAAGGAATTCACCTTTTGAAGTAGGTTACATAAAGGACGAGAGACTGAACTGAAGTCCTTTATGAACCTTATATAAAATCCTGCGTGTCCCAAAAAGGACCGCACATCTCGTATGCTCTTGGGTGGTGGAAGGTTAGCGATAAGATCGATTTTCGCTTTGTCAACCTCGATTCCATTTTGTGAAACGATGTGACCAAGTACAATTCCCTTTTGAACCATAACGTGACACTTCTCCCAATTCAACACAAGGTTCTTCTCTTCACATCTTTTCAGCACAGATTTCAAGTGCTCAAGGCACTCATCAAAGCTACAACCAAATATTGAGAAATCATCCATGAAGACTTCGAGAATTGTCCCTACCATATCAGAAAAGATACTCATCATACAACGCTGAATGGTGGCAGGGGCATTACATAGTCCAAACGGCATCCGTCGATAGGCGAAAGTGGCGAATGGACATGTGAATGTAGTCTTTTCTTGGTCTTCACGGGCTATCTCTATTTGGTTGTACCCTGAATAGCCATCAAGGAAGCAAAAATGGGAATGACCCACCAACCTTTCTAAAATTTGATAAACAAATGGTAGGGGGAAGTGGTCTTTCCTCGTGACAGTGTTTAGCTTCCTGCAGTCAATGCACATTCTCCAACCAGTAGTAACTCTGGTTGGTACGAGTTCATTATTGGCATTGGCTATGATGGTTATTCCGGATTTCTTAGGCACCACTTAAGTTGGGCTCACCCATTGACTATCGGAAATTGGGTAGATAATACCCACATCCAATAGTTTCACCACTTTGGCCTTAACCACATCCTTCATGTTTGGATTGAGTTATCTTTGTGGTTGCCTAGATGTCTATGCATTCTCCTTAAGGTATATGCGATGAGTACAAATCAGTGGGTCTATGCCTTTGAGATCCACAATTGACCACCCAATGGCACTCTTGTGCTCTAATAGAGTGGCAATCAGCCTACTCTCTTGTTCCTCATCCAAGTGGGAAGAAATCACCACCGGATATGCCTCATCTCGACCTAAATAGACATATTTCAGCTCACTTGGTAATGGTTTTAGGTCGAGTGTTGGTGCCTTGATATTGGATGGAAGGGGCTTGTTCTCGTTTACGGGTAAAGGCTCAAATAGGGCCCTCCATCTTTTGTTATCAAGTACCGGCACCACATCTAACATGACATCCATCTCTCATATTGTGTTATCATTTATCTCATGAGAGTGGGCCACACATGCCTCCAAAGGATCGGAATATAATTACAAGGGGAATGTATCTTCCACGAATGACTCAATCATATTTATCTTGTGGATCTCATCATCAACCTCCCATGGTTGCTTGCATAAATCGAATATATTCAGCTCAAGTGTCATATTTCCAAAGGACATTTGTACCAGCCCGTTTCTACAATTGATAATCGCATTGGAAGTAGTTAGAAAAGGGCGGCCAAGTATGACACGAATTTGAGCACAGGTAACTATCACGGGATGTGTATCCAAAACAATAAAGTCTATTAGGTAGTAGAATTTATCAACTTGGACTAAAACATCCTCAATCATTCCTCTCCGTATGCGAATGGATCTATCAGCAAGTTGGAGTGTGGTTTTGGTGGGTTTTAATTCACCTAACCCAAGTTGTTCATAAACCGAGTATGGAATGAAGTTCACACTTGCCCCCAAGTCGAGTAAGGCTTGTTTAATCCGATAGTCTCCTATGATGCATGAGATGGTTGGACTACCCGAATCCTTGTATTTTTGGGGCACCTCTTGTTTGATAATGGCACTCAAATTTTCAGTCAAAAGTACTTTGTTGTGAACATCGTGTTTCCTTTTGACTGTGCACAATTCCTTTAGAAATTTGGCATAGGATGGTATTTGCTTTATGGCATCCAACAACGAGATGTTGATCTTCACCTGCTTGAACACCTCTAAAATTTCCAGATTTTTTTTCTAAAGGTTTGGGTGAAATCAATCTTTGGGGAAATGGGGCAACCGACTTGTATTGCCTTTCCGGTTCTTTATCTTGTGGAGTATTGTTTGAGCTATTATCCTCTTTGGAATTTTTCAGATCCTTAGGCTTTGGGGCCTTCACCGGATTGGATTTATCAACTATTTTCCCACTTCTTAAAGTGGTGATAGCTTGAACATGCTCCGTATGTTGGGAGGATGAGCCTGCGACTTGTATCTCAAATTTGGTTCTTGGGTTAGGAAGAGGTTGGGCAGGAAGTGTGCCTTTCTCCCTAACACTGAGGTGAGATTCAACTCTAGCCATTGAGGTTTTAAATTCATTGATGGCTTGAGTTAAATTTTGATTAAATTTCAATTGCTCTTGCATGAACCCATCTATTTTCAGAGAATTAGTCTTGTTATACTCAGCTTGAACTGATACAAATGCACCCAACATCTCCTCTAGCGTAACTTTTGGTGTAATGACTAGAGATGGTCCTAGTATAGGTTGAGCTTGAGGGATATTGTTTGCATTCGCAGTGGGTCAATTCCTCCAACTAAAGTTGGGATGGTTCTTCCAATTAGCATTAAAAGTGTTTGAGTTTGGAGCACCAAATTGTCATTGATAACTGTTTATGGCATTTGATTGTTCTTGTAAGATGTCCCGAACTGCTGAAATTGTGGGACAATCTTGTGTTATATGTTGATTTTCGGCACAAATTCCACAAATAGTTTCAGCTTCATTAGAGTTGATCGTCTCTCCTTTCTTTAATTCCATGGCTTCGACTTTTCTTCTGAGGCTAGCCACCCGTGCACTTATGCTATCCTCTTCTGATAAGACATAAATTCCTCCTTTTTCTCTTTGTTGGCTAGTCTTAGAATTTGTTGGTTTAGATGTATCCCAAGACTATGCTTTCTCAGCCACTTCCTCCAAATAGTCCCATGCTTCATCAGCTTCCTTCTTCATGAACTCCCAATTACACATCATCTCTACAAATTGGCGCATGGGTGAAGTCAGTCCGTCATAGAAAAAGCTTATAACCCGCCAAATTTCATAGCCATGATGTGGCCATGCATTTAACAAGTCCTTAAACCTCTCCCAACATTGGAAGAAGGTCTCATCTTCCTTTTGGGCAAAGTTCATGATAAGGTGCCTCAACATGTTCGTTTTGTGAGTAGGGAAGAATTTTTTAATGAATTCCCTATGCATATCAGTCCATGCACCAATTGATCTTGGCCTTAATGCATGAAGCCAACCTTTAGCTTTATCTTTAAGAGTAAAAGGAAATAATTTAAGTCTTACCACATCATCAGTAACATTCGCAAAATGCATGGTGGGTATTACCTCATCAAACTCCTTAAGGTGTTGACAGGCACTTTCACTGTCTAATCCATGGAATTTTAGGAGTCAGATCACTCCCGATTTCAAATCTACATTCCCTGCATTTTGTGGAAATATTATGCATGAGGGAGTGCTCGCTCTTGCTGGTTGCAAGTAATCACGTAATGTTCTTCGTCGGGGAACATTCTCAGCCACATTCTCCCCCGTTTCGGTTTGGTTTTGGCCCAGATTAGGATTGGCCATCGGATTAGGTTCTGTTGCAGCCATATTTTCAGACAAAATTGGAGAAGTTAGATGTCTCCTAGCATGTGGTTCTCTATCAAACCCTTCAACTATTCCCACTTCACTAATGAGTCGGTTATTGGAATCCCGATACTAATGTGGCATGCAAAATCCTAAGAGAATGAAACAAAAAGAAAGAAGAATTCTTCCTTCCTTTCTTTACTCTTCTCTAAGACCAAAGCACAAGGTGTCTTGCAATGGCTAGGCCAGAAGCAAGGATAGAGACCGATTTCTCCTGGTCAATAGGGGTTCAGAGAACTCCCCACCTACTCTTTGAATCTTTTGAGAAAAGTGCAGAAAAAGAAGAAAGAGGAGTAGAGGTGAGAAGAGAAATCTCTTAGCACAAGGTGATCCAAGACGGCAGAGCCGACCAATAGGAATCCAAGTGTCACAAGGCCTACCTTTCAAAGATCCAAAAAGGAGTCTCCACCCACTCTAAAAGAGATGAATATGATAGGAACGAATAGGAGAAGAAGAAGAGTAAGGTTTAGAAAGATAGAACCTGATTGGGCACTTGAGATCCTTATATCTTCTTCAACTTCCTAAAATCCCTGAAAAAGAAAACAAATCAAACAAAATAAACTAAGTTAGTACTAAGATCCTAAAAATCCTAAATAGATACTATTTTCAGAAATTTTGTGAAAAACAATCAAAGTCCCTGGCGGCGGCGCCAAAAACTTGTTCCCTTCCCCAAGTGTAGGGTTGCGATGTAGTAATAATCTCGGTAAGACCGAGGTCGATCCACAGGGACTTATATAGGAATTCACCAAACACTTCCAATAGTTTCTATTGAGAATTTAACAACCAGATTTGTAAGAGATTGATGTAAGTAACAACTTTGAACTAAATCAAAAGTAAACAATTATAAAATGGCACTAGGAGTTCAAGGATCCACTTGTAGCAATCCTTGATGCTCAATTCGCTGTGGTTTCTCACTTTCTCAACTAGAATCGAAATTAAGATCTATCTAGTCGGATGATAGAACAGTTAAACCAAACAACATGTCATATGTATGAACAATGTATATGATTCACTCAATGCAAGCTAGGATGAGCAGGCTCAATTGCATAGGTCAGTCCCAATTCCAATAGATTAAGTCCATAATCATAACCATTATTAAGTCTTGTCACCAGACAAAGCTAGATTATGATTTGAACTTGATTCAAATCACATACACAGTCTCATACATACTACATAAATCCAAAAAAGCAGAACTTTGGTAGGAAATTCCACGTGAAGATCATAGTACTAGAGCATACTCCAATTCCTCGGATCATACAGGTCTAGACTAGCACACAACAATTAAGAACTCAAGCAATTCTTCCAAACATCCATGAGTCATCATAAGACTAAGAAAAACTACTTAGAACTTGAATTAAACTTCAAACCATTGTTCTTAAACATGAAATCCAATCTTAAAACCAACTTAAACAAATTGAAACATCTTAGATTCACTACAAGCTTCATCTCTTAGCCGTAGCTAAGAGGTTTAGCCGTTCATGATCCAAGAAATATGAAACAACTAAGAAAAACATAAAAATAGCAACACACTAGGAGGAGTTGTGGAACTCCGAAATCCACTTCCGCCGCCTCCCACCTTGCTCAAACCCTCCTAAGATCCCCTAGGAACGATCCTTAAGTGTCCTTTTATAGTGGGGAGGCTCCGCAGCATCAGAATCTTCCAGAAATTGTGTAGGAGTACGCAGTGCGCAGAGAAATTCGGGACTTGTAGAACACGCCTCATTACGCAGACGACCGGTCGCACAACCGGTCTCAAAAACGTAAAAAACGTCCAGAGAGTTTTGGGAATTTTCAACCCAGAAAATTAATTCAAGGACCGGTCGCACGACAAGTCTTAGACAGTCCAGTGAGTTGTGGCCTTTGGGCCCCTCTGTTGAGTGATCAGACCGGTCGAACGATCAGTCCTGGGCCTTGGACGACCGGTCTGACGACCGGTTGGGTGTCTTGTCTTCCTTCTTTTCTTCTCTTCTTTGCTTCTTTCTTCCACCCTTTCACATTTGGTCCTTTGATCTTCTTTGCTTCTTAAATGGCATCTCTAAGTCTTCAATTGATGCTTCCTCTCTCTCATCCCTACAATCACAAATCCATGCATTAGATTAGTCTATAACTCATGAAAACCTTGCATAATGAGTGATGAATTGGGGGTTAGAATATGCACAATTAAGAGCTCAACACACCCCCAACCAGCATTTTGCTAGTCCTGAGCAAAACATGCGTGAAACCAATTTCATTCTCCAAACCCAACTCTCCTTTAGAAACCATTCTTCTATACATCCCAAGCTTCACAAGTGTAGGAGTTAGAGAAATTAGGTGATAGAGGTTGAAACCGTAAACTCTCAAAACATAATAAGTATCCTTATGAAATTCCCGCTGATTGGTTGACAAATAAAAGAACTTGAACAATTTCAACCTAGTGTGCCTAGTGAAAAATTCATCTCATGAGTTTCCAGGATTATTTTCTTCATAAATAAACTAGACTATAGATCTCAAGGTATATAGAGCAACAACAAGCCAATGACGGAAATTTGCCTTACCGTCCTTCCGACGACTTTCACACTACATCTCATGTCCGGCTTTGGTTACGGGTAGACCATGCCCCGGTTGGTAGTAGATAGCCCTAATCGGATTTTTCTACCATTTTTCCATCATTCCCAATTTCATCCTTCCTTTTCCTTTTTCTTTCTAATTTAGATAGGATTTTTAGAAATCCATATCTTTCGTTATTTTCCCACGGACAAGGATGGACAAAGTACCCCGGCTTGGTTTCTCAACACCTTGAATCAAAATCTAACTAATCCACAGATCACATAATCCCTTCAACCCGTGAAAATTGTGTAATGTGAACAAGGTGTAAGAGTGTTCAAATTTTCTATCAATCACAAAAATAGGGGAATTCAACTATAAAACCATTATGTTATGAGAAGTTCAAAACTTACAACCTCATACACTTCATATCTCCTCCTCTTAAACTCATATCATCTTGAATGCATAGAAACAAAGTTTTCCAAAAGAGTTTTGAATTTTAGAAAAATCGAAAAATTTCTACATAATTGCTCGAAATGTTACAACGCTGGATTCATCCAAGTGATCCTACACCCCCCAACCAAATCTTGCATTGTCCTCAATGTAAAAGATGTGCAATGAGCAAAACATGAGAGCAATTCTAAAATAATAAGGAGTGAGGAATGATAGTACCTGAGAGAGTGAAAAGTGGAATTCTTCCTCCTTCTAACAAACAAAAGCAACCAAATCCTAATCCTAACTACTCTATACCTCCATCAGACTAGGAGATCAATAATCCTGATACACAGGATTAGTCAGAGGTATGGACATACCTTCTGAAGTAAACTTCTCAAAGAACAGCTTTAATCGCTGACCATTCGCCTTAAAGTTGTTGCCGTTCCTAGGATTTAACAACTCGACGGTCCCATATGGGTAGACAGTTTGCACAATGTAGGGACCGGTCCATCGAGATCGCAATTTCCTCGGAAATAAATGTAGGCGAGAATTATACAGAAGGACTTTTTGATTGATCGTGAATGTCTTACGAAGAATGTACTTATCATGGAACACCTTCGTCTTGTCCTTGTAAATTCTCGCATTCTCATATGCTTCGTTCTGGATTTCTACAAGTTCATTTAATTGAAGTTTGCGCAACGAGCTCACCTTGTCATAATCAAAATTCATCTTCTTAATTGCCCGATATGCCTTATGTTCCAACTACACAGGCAAGTGACAAGCCTTCCCACAGACAAGTCTATAAGGGGACATACCAATAAGGGTCTTGAAAGCGGTACGGTAAGCCCAAAGCGCATCGGTGAGTCGAAGCGACGCTGAAAGTTCTTTTTATGTTGTAGTGTAGTTTGCCTGGGTAGAGTTTAAGGTTCTACTTGCATAGTAGAGAACACATGGCTTCTTCTCTTTTCTTTGGCCTAGCACGGCTCCAATAGCATAGACGCTTGCGTCGCACATAATCTCAAAAGGAAGGCTCCAATCAGGTGGTTGCATTATGGGAGCACATGTCAACATACCTTTAAGTGTAGTAAAAGCTTTTCGACAGTCTTCATTCCACTCAAAGGAATTCACCTTTTGAAGTAGGTTACAGAAAGGACGAGAGACTGAACTGAAGTCCTTTATGAACCTTATATAAAATCCTGCGTGTCCCAAAAAGGACCGCACATCTCGTATGCTCTTGGGTGGTGGAAGGTTAGCGATAAGATCGATTTTCGCTTTGTCAACCTCGATTCCATTTTGTGAAACGATGTGACCAAGTACAATTCCCTTTTGAACCATAACGTGACACTTCTCCCAATTCAACACAAGGTTCTTCTCTTCACATCTTTTCAGCACAGATTTCAAGTGCTCAAGGCACTCATCAAATCTATAACCAAATATTGAGAAATCATCCATGAAGACTTCGAGAATTGTCCCTACCATATCAGAAAAGATACTCATCATACAACGTTGAATGGTGGTAGGGGCATTACATAGTCCAAACGGCATCTGTCGATAGGCGAAAGTGCCGAATGGACATGTGAATGTAGTCTTTTCTTGGTCTTCACGGGCTATCTCTATTTGGTTGTACCCTGAATAGCCATCAAGGAAGCAAAAATGGGAATGACCCACCAACCTTTCTAAAATTTGATAAACAAATGGTAGGGAGAAGTGGTCTTTCCTCGTGACAGTGGTTAGCTTCCTGCAGTCAATGCACATTCTCCAACCAGTAGTAACTCTGGTTGGTACGAGTTCATTATTGGCATTGGCTATGATGGTTATTCCGGATTTCTTAGGCATCACTTGAGTTGGGCTCACCCATTGACTATCGGATATTGGGTAGATAATACCCACATCCAATAGTTTCACCACTTTGGCCCTAACCACATCCTTCATGTTTGGATTCAGTTGTCTTTGTGGTTGCCTAGATGTCGTCGCATTCTCCTTAAGGTATATGCGATGAGTACAAATCAATGGGTCTATGCCTTTGAGATCCACAATTGACCACCCAATGGCACTCTTGTGCTCTAATAGAGTGGCAATCAGCCTACTCTCTTGTTCCTCATCCAAGTGGGAAGAAATCACCACCGGATATGTCTCATCTCGACCTAAATAGACATATTTAAGCTCACTTGGTAATGGTTTTAGGTCGAGTGTTGGTGCCTTGATATTGGATGGAAGGGGCTTATTCTCGTTTACGGGTAAAGGCTCAAATAGGGCCCTCCATCTTTTGTTATCAAGTACCGGCACCACATCTAACATGGCATCCATCTCTCATATTGTGTTATCATTTATCTCATGAGAGTGGGCCACACATGCCTCCAAAGGATCGGAATATAATTACAAGGGGAATGTATCTTCCACGAATGACTCAATCATATTTATCTCGTGGATCTCATCATCAACCTCCCATGGTTGCTTGCATAAATCGAATATATTCAGCTCAAGTGTCATATTTCCAAAGGACATTTGTACCAGCCCGTTTCTACAATTGATAATCGCATTGGAAGTAGTTAGAAAAGGGCGGCCAATTATGACAGGAATTTGAGCACTGGTAACTATCACGGGATGTGTATCCAAAACAATAAAGTCTACTGGGTAATAGAATTTATCAACTTGGACTAAAACATCCTCAATCATTCCTCTCCGTATGCGAATGGATCTATTAGCTAGTTGGAGTGTGGTTTTGGTGGGTTTTAATTCACCTAACCCAAGTTGTTCATAAACCGAGTATGGAATGAAGTTCACACTTGCCCCCAAGTCGAGTAAGGCTTGTTTAATCCGATAGTCTCCTATGATGCATGAGATGGTTGGACTACCCGAATCCTTGTATTTTTGGGGCACCTCTTGTTTGATAATGGCACACAAATTTTCAGTCAAAAGTACTTTATTGTGAACATTGTGTTTCCTTTTGACTGTGCACAATTCCTTTAGAAATTTGGCATAGGATGGTATTTGCTTTATGGCATCCAACAACGGGATGTTGATCTTCACCTGCTTGAACACCTTTAAAATTTCTAGATTTTTTTCTAAAGGTTTGGGTGAAATCAATCTTTGGGGAAACGGGGCAACCGACTTGTATTGCCTTTCCGGTTCTTTATCTTGTGGAGTATTGTTTGAGCTATCATCCTCTTTGGAATTTTCCGGATCCTTAGGCTTTGGGGCCTTCACCGGATTGGATTTATCAACTATTTTCTCACTTCTCAAAGTGGTGATAGCTTGAACATGCTCCGTATGTTGGGAGGATGAGCCTGCGTCTTGTATCTCAAATTGGGTTCTTGGGTTAGGAAGAGGTTGGGCAGGAAGTGTGCCTTTCTCTCTAACACTGAGGTGAGATTCAACTCTAGCCATTGAGGTTTTCAATTCATTGATGGCTTGAGTTAAATTTTGATTAAATTTCAATTGCTCTTGCATGAACCCATCTATTTTCAGAGAATTAGTCTTGTTATACTCAGCTTGAACCGATACAAATGCACCCAACATCTCCTCTTGCGTAACTTTTAGTGTAATGACTAGAGATGGTCCTAGTATAGGTTGAGCTTGAGGGATATTGTTTGCATTCGTAGTTGGTCCATTCCTCCAACTGAAGTTGGGATGGTTCTTCCAATTAGCATTAAACGTATTTGAGTTTGGAGCACCAAATTGTCGTTGATAACTGTTTATGGCATTTGATTGTTCTTGTAAGATGTCCCGAACTGCTGAAATTGTGGGACAATCTTGTGTTATACGTTGATTTTGGGACAAATTCCACAAATAGTTTCAACTTCATTGGAGTTGATCATCTCTCCTTTCTTTAATTCCATGGCTTCGACTTTTCCTATGAGGCTAGTCACCCGTGCACTTATGCTATCCTCTTCCGATAAGACATAAATTCCTCCTTTTTCTCTTTGTTGGCTAGTCTTAGAATTTGTTGGTTTAGATGTATCCCAAGACTATGCATTCTCAGCCACTTCCTCCAAATAGTCCCATGCTTCATCAGCTTCCTTGTTCATGAACTCCCCATTACACATCATCTCTACAAATTGGCGCATGGGTGAAGTTAGTCCGTCATAGAAAAAGCTTATAACCCGCCAAATTTCATAGCCATGATGTGGGCATGCATTTAACAAGTCCTTAAACCTCTCCTAACAGTGGAAGAAGGTCTCATCTTCCTTTTGGGCAAAGTTCATGATAAGGCGCCTCAACATGTTCGTTTTGTGAGTAGGGAAGAATTTTTTAATGAATTCCCTATGCATATCAGTTCATGCACCAATTGATCTTGGCCTTAATGCATAAAGCCAACCTTTAGCTTTATCTTTAAGAGTAAAAGGAAATAATTTAAGTCTTACCACATCATCAGTAACATTCGCAAAATGCATGGTGGGTATTACCTCATCAAACTCGTTAAGGTGTTGACAGGCACTTTCACTGTCTAATCCATGGAATTTTAGGAGGAGTTGGATCACTCCCGATTTCAAATCTACATTCCCTGCATTTTGTGGAAATATTATGCATGAGGGAGTGCTCGCTCTTGCTGGTTCCAAGTAATCACGTAATGTTCTTCGTCGAGGAACATTCTCAACCACATTCTCCCCCGTTTCGGTTTGGTTTTGGCCCAGATTAGGATTGGCCATCGGATTAGGTTCTGTTGCAGCCATATTTTCAGACAAAATTGGAGAAGTTAGATGTCTCCTTGCACGTGGTTCTCTGTCAATCCCTTCAACTATTCCCCCTTCACTAATGAGTCGGTTATTAGAATCCCGATACCAATGTGGCATGCAAAATCCTAAGAGAATGAAACAAAAAGAAAGAAGAATTCTTCCTTCCTTTCTTTACTCTTCTCTAAGACCAAAGCACAAGGTGTCTTGCAATGGCTAGGCCAGAAGCAAGGATAGAGACCGATTTCTCCTGGTCAATAGGGGTTCAGAGAACTCCCCACCTACTCTTTGAATCTTTTGAGAAAAGTGCAGAAAAAGAAGAAAGAGGAGTAGAGGTGAGAAGAGAAATCTCTTAGCACAAGGTGATCCAAGACGGCAGAGCCGACCAATAGGAATCCAAGTGGCACAAGGCCTACCTTTCAGAGATCCAAAAAGGAGTCTCCACCCACTCTACAAGAGATGAATATGATAGGAACGAATAGGAGAAGAAGAAGAGTAAGGTTTAGAAAGATAGAACCTGATTGGGCACTTGAGATCCTTATATCTTCTTCAACTTCCTAAAATCCCTGAAAAAGAAAACAAATCAAACAAAATAAACTAAGTTAGTACTAAGATCCTAAAAATCCTAAATAGATACTATTTTCAGAAATTTTGTGAAAAACCATCAAAGTCCCCGGCAGCGGCGCCAAAAACTTGTTCGCTTCCCCAAGTGTAGGGTTGCGATGTAGTAATAATCTCGGTAAGACCGAGGTCGATCCACAGGGACTTATATAGGAATTCACCAAACACTTCCAATAGTTTCTATTGAGAATTTAACAACCAGATTTGTAAGAGATTGATGTAAGTAACAACTTTGAACTAAATCGAAAGTAAACAATTATAAAAAGGCACTAGGAGTTCAAGGATCCACTTGTAGCAATCCTTGATGCTCAATTCGCTGTGGTTTCTCACTTTCTCAACTAGAATCGAAATTAAGATCTATCTAGTCGGATGATAGAACAGTTAAACCAAACAACCTGTCATATGTATGAACAATGTATATGATTCACTCAATGCAAGCTAGGATGAGCAGGCTCAATTGCATAGGTCAGTCCTAATTCCAATAGATTAGTCCATAATCTTAACCATCATTAAGTCCTGTCACCAGACAAAGCTAGATTATTATTTGAACTTGATTCAAATCACATACACAGTCCCATACATACTACAGAAATTTAAAAAAGTAGAACTCTGGTAGGAAGTTCCCACATGAAGATCATAGTACTATTACGTACTCCAATTCCTCGGATCACACAGGTCTAGACTAGCACACAACAATTAAGAACTCAAGCAATTCTTCCAAACATCCATGAGTCATCATAAGAGTAAGAAAAACTACTTAGAACTTGAATTAAACTTCAAACCATTGTTCTTAAACATGAAATCCAATCTTAAACCAACTTAAACAAATTGAAACATCTTAAATTCACTACAAGCTTCACCTCTTAGCCCTAGCTAAGAGGTTTAGCAGTTCATGATCCAAGGAAACATAAAACAACTAAGAAAAACATAAAAATAGCAACAAACTAGGAGGAGTAGTGGAACTCCGAAATCCACTTCCGCCGCCTCCCACCTTGCTCAAACCCTCCTAAGATCCCTTAGGAACTATCCCTAGGTGTCCTTTTATAGTGGGGAGGCTCCGCAGCATCAGAATCTTCCAGAAATTGCGTAGGAGTACGCAGTGCACAGAGAAATTCGGAACTTGTAGAACACGCCTCATCACGCAGACGACCGATCGCACGACCGGTCTGAGCTATTGGACGACCGGTCGCACGACCGGTCTCAAAAACGTAAAAAACATCCAGAGAGTTTTGGGAATTTTCAACCCAGAAAATCAATTCAAGGACCGGTCGTCGCAGTAGTGGACGACCGGTCGCAGCAGTGGACGACCGTTCTCATGACCAGTCTTAGACAGTTCAGTGAATTATGGCCTCTGGGCCCCTCTGTTGAGTGATCGGACAGGTTAGACGACCGGTCCTGGGCCTTGGACGATCGGTCTTAGGTGTCTTGTCTTCCTTCTTTTCTTTTCTTCTTTGCTTCTTTCTTCCACCCTTTCACACTTGGTCCTTTGATCTTCTTTGCTTCTTAAATGGCATCTCTAAGTCTTCAATTGATGCTTCCTCTCTCTCATCCTTACAATCACAAATCCATGCATTAGATTAGTCTATAACTCATGAAAACCTTGCATAATGAGTAATGAATTGGGGTTAGAATATGCACAATTAAGAGCTCAACACTGGTCGGTCCATCCGGCTGGTCAGTCAGCAGGTCGGTCTTTATAAAATCTGTCTAGAGAAAAGTGTGTTTCTGGAGGGTTTGGCCGGCCTACCGGCCGGATGGTGTGTAAATTTCAGATTTTTTCAGCTTTTCTTCCTCCATCTCCATTGTATCTTTGCTCCACCTTTTGTCCTTTATTCCTTTGATCTTTAAGGTATGTAAGAAGGGCCTTTAAGCACCCGAATTGCGAAGTCTCTCTCTCATTCCTACAATCACAAAACCATGCATTAGGTAGGTCTTTAAACATATAAATCATGCATAGTTAGTGATGAAATGGGGTTAGAATATGCACATTTAAGAGCTCAACACACCCCCCAACCAGCATTTTGCTACTCCCGAGCAAAACATGCGTGAAACAACCCCATCCTCTAAAACTCAACTCTCTCTTGGAAACATTCTTCTATAAACTCCAAATCATACAAGTATAAATTTCAGAGACAATCAATAATAGAATTTGAAATCTTAAACCCTCAAAATACCATAAATATTCCACATAGAATTCCCACCAATCGATTGACAAATAGAAGATCTAGAACAAATGTGATCTAGTATGCAAAGTGAATACTCATTTCATGAACTTCAAGGATTCCCTTCTTCATAAATTAACTAAACTGACGTCCAAAGTGTACAGTTTAACAACAAGCCTCTGACAAGAATTTGCCTTACCGTTCCTTCGACGGCTTTCACACTACGTCCTATTTCCACCTTAGGTTACGGGTAGACCTTCCCCTGGTTAGTTAGTAGGTAGCCCTTTTAAGAATTTTCTCAACAAATATTCAATAATGACCAAATTTTCTTTCTTTTCATATACATTAAATAGGATTTTAGAAATTCATATCTTTCGTTCTTTTCTCTTAATTTTCTTTTTCATGAACAATGATGGACAAAATTCCCCGGCTTGGTTCCTTAACACCTTAAATTGCAGTCTAATCAATCCATAAATCTAACAATCCCCTCCATTATGAAAATTGTGTAATGTGAACTAGACTCAGAGTGTTCAAAATTTCTATCAATCATTCAATTTGGGAATTCATATAGAAATCTACTATATGAAAAAAAAAATTAAGGATTTCAAAATCACAATACTTCATCTCTCCTCCTTTTATACTCGTATTATCTAAAGTGTATAGAAATAATGCTTTCCAAGAGAGTTTTAAAGTTTCAAAAAATTGAAAAATTTCTTACATGATTGCTCGAAATGTATAAAATAGTAGATGATGAATCTCACCCCTCAACCAAATCTTACATTGTCCTCAATGTAACAAGATGTGAATGTAATGATAATATAAGAGTTATGACAAAAACAATAGGAGTGAGGAATGTGAGTACCTGAGAGAACAAAAGTTGGAATTCTACCTCCATTTAGCAAACCTACTAAAAAATAAATAAAGCAAAAGTAGAAATCCTAATCCTAAACTACATTATACCTCCATCAGACTAGGAGATCAAGTATCCTGATACACAGGATCAGTCAGAGGCATGGACATACCTTCTGAAGGAAAGTTCTCAAAGAAAGGCTTTAAACGTTGACCATTCGCTTTAAAGTTGTTGTTGTTCGGTGGATCAACAACTTGGCAGTCTCATATGGATAAACAGTTTTGACAATGAAGGGGCTTGTCCATTGAGACCTCAATTTACTCGAAAATAGATATAACCGAGAATTATACAAAATGACCTTTTGATTGATCGTAAAAATCTTATCATGGAACACCTTCGTCTTGTCTTTGTAAATTCTCGCATTCTCATATGCTTCATTTCGAAGTTCTGCAAGTTCATTCAATTAAAGCTTGCGCAGCAAGCTCGCTTTGTCAAAATTAAAATTCATCTTCTTTATCGCCCAATATGCCCTATGTTCCAACTCCACAAGAAAGTGACAAGCTTTCCCATAGACAAATCTATAGCGAGATTTTCCAATGGGGGTCTTAAAAGCTGTACGGTAAGCAAAGAGCGCATCGGTGAGTCGAAGTGACCAATCCGTGCAATCGGGGTTTACTATTCTCTCTAAGATATGTGTGATTTCCCTGTTGGATATCTTAGCTTGTCCACTTGTTTGTGGGTGATAGGGAGTGCTCACCTTATGATTAACACCATATTTCTTCATTAAAGCTTCAAATGGTCGGTTACAAAATTGAGACCCTCCATCACTGATAATGACTCGAGGAGTTCTAAACCGAGAAAGAATATTTTCTTTTAAAAATTTAATGACTGTTTTATAATAATTGTTCCAGCATGGAATCGCCTCGACCCATTTTGAAACATAATCTACAGCAAGCAAAATGTACAAATTTCCAAAAGAAGATGGGAATGGACCCATGAAGTCGATGCCCTAGCAATAAAAAATTTCAATTGGTAAGATGGAATTGAGTGGCATCATATTTTGACGGGATATTCCTCCCAATTATTGACAAGGCACACAAGCCTTATAAAACTCATGCGTATCTTTGAACATGGTGGGCCAATAGAACCCACATTGCAGAATTTTGGCTGTGGTCTTCATAGCCGAGAAGTGGGCACCAAACGCTTGAGAATGACAGAAGGAGATGATACTGTGTTGCTCATCATCCGACACACATCTCCTTATAATCTGATCGGAACAGTACTTAAAGAAGTACGAGTCATCCCACAGGAACTTTCTTACCTCACTGAAGAACTTATCTTTTTCTTGCCTTTTCTAATGTGTCCGAATTGTACCTGTAGCAAGATAGTTAGCAATGTCCGCATACCATGGTAATTGAGAGATTTTGAAAAGTTGTTCATCATGAAACATGTCATTGATCACAGCCATCTCAGGAGAATCAGTGAGAACAAGTCGTCAGAGATGGTCAGCCACTACGTTTTCTACTCCCTTTTTATGACGTATTTCTGTCAAATTCTTGGAGTCGGAGGATCCATCGCAACAAGCATAGCTTAGCATCCTTCTTAGAAAGAAGGTACTTAAGCACGACATCATCAGTAAATATGATGATTTTAGATCCGATTAAGTACGACCTAAACTTGTCCAAAGCAGTTACTACGGCCAAGAGTTCTTTTTCCGTAGTGGTGTAATTTGCTTGAGTCGAGTTTAGAGTTCTACTCGCATAGTAGATGATGTATGAATTTTTCTCTTTTCTCTAGCCTAACACTGCCCCAATAGCGTAATCACCGGCGTCACACATGATCTCAAAAGGAATGCTCCAATCAGGTGGTTGCATTATAGGAGCACATGTCAACATACCTTTAAGTTTGATGAAGGCATTTTGACATTCCTCATTTCATTCGAATGAGTTTTCCTTTTGGAGAGGTTGCATAAAGGACAAGAGAGGGTACTAAAGTCCTTAATGAGCCTCCTATAGAATTCGGCATGTCTTATGAAGAACCACACATCTCGTACGCTCTTTGGTGGTGGCAGGTTAGAATAAGATCAATTTTAACCTTGTCCACCTCGATTCCTTTGGATGAGATAATGTGACCAAGGATTATTCCTTCTTGAACCATGAAGTGACATTTCTCCCAATTCAGCACAAGGTCCTTTGTCTTCACACATTTTCAAAATAGTTTTTAAGTGCTCAAGGCACTCATCAAAGTCGCGATCAAATACGGAGAAGTCGTCCATGAAAACTTCAAGAATATTCCCTACCATATTAGAAAAGATGCTCAACATGTAACGCTGAAAGGTCGCAGGGGCATTACATAGTCCAAACGGCACCCTTCAATAAGCAAAAGTGCCGAATGGACATATGAATGTTGTCTTCTCTCGGTCCTCTAGGGCGATCTCTATTTGGTTGTACCCTGAATATCCATCGAGGAAGAAAAAGTGGGAATGACCCTCTAACCTTTCTAAGATTTGATCAACAAAAGATAAAGAGAAGTAATCTTTCCTCGTGACAGTGTTTAGCTTCCGGTAGTCAATGCACATTCTCCAACCGGTACTGACCTTGGTTGGCACGAGTTCATTGTTGGCATTGGCTACGATGGTTATTCTAGATTTCTTAGGCACGACTTGAGTTGGACTCACCCATTGACTATTGGATATTGGATAAATGATACCCACATCCAATAGTTTTAACATCTCAGCCTTAACCACCTCCTTCATGTTTAGATTGAGGCGTCTTTGTGGTTGCCTAGATGTTCTTGCATTCTCCTCAAGGTGTATGTGATGAGTACAAATCAAGGGGTCTATGCCTTTGAGATCCACAATTGACCACCCGATGACATTCTTATGCTCATTTAGAATGACAATCAACCTATTCTCTTGTTCCTGATTCAAGTGGGAAGAAATCACTATTGGATAAGTCTCATCTCGACCTAAATATACATATTTGATATCCGTCAGAGCCTTGATACTAGATGGAAGAGGTTTGTTTTCAGTTAAAGGTAAAGGCTCAAATGGGTTTGTCCATCGGTTAGTATCAAGTACCAACACAGAGTCCAAAATGGCATCCATCTCTCGTATCATGTCATCATCAATCTCATGAGAGTGGGTTAAACACGCCTCTAAGTGATCGGAGAAAAATGTTAAGTGGGATGTATCTTCCACGAATGAGTCAATCAGATTTATTTCGTGGACCTCATCATCACCATCCCGTGGTTGTTTGCATAAATCGAAAATATTTAGCTCAAGTGTCATATTTTCAAAGGACATTTGTACAAGCCCGTTTCTACAATTGATGATTGCATTTGAAGTGGCTAAGAAATGGCGGCCAAGTATGACAGGAATTTGAGCACCAGCACCAATCACAGGATGTGTATGTTGAGCTCTTAATTGTGCATATTCTAGCCCCAATTCATCACTCATTGTGCGAGGTTTGCATGGTATATAGACAAATCTAATGCATGTTTTGTGATTGTAGGTTTGAGAGTGAACTCCGCCAAATTGATGATGGAAAGAGCTGATTTAGAACCTTGGATGAAGACCCAATGAGGGCCGAAGGAAGAAGGAAGCAAAGAAAGAAGCAAGGAAAGAAGAAAATAGAAGAAAGAAAGGAAGAAAACAAGAAGAAAAAGAGACCGACCGGTCTTGACCGGTCGGCCATGCTTGCTGGAGTAATGCCAAAGAAGGCCAGACCGGTCGTGACCGGTCGGCCAGCCCTGTCCGACCGGTCTTGACCGGTCGGCCATGTAAATTTCAGTTTCCAAATTGCAAACAGCAGGCCACTCCCGTTTCTAATTTTTCGGACCAGTTTTTTGGGCTGATCTTGATGATATTTGGAAATCCAATACATCCATTCGAAGAGGATCTCGACGCCAAACTAACCCAAGTGGTTTCGTGTCGATCGGAGCTACGGATTGATCGTGGTGACCAAAACAATACGAACTGTCCAGAAAGTTCCAGATTTCGCTGTTCCACTCTGGGCCGGTCCAGGTGACCCATCATTGATGATATGAAGAATCTACTTTGACCATCTTTTAGACCACATCCATATATGAATAACCACAAAATTTTCAGATCAAAAGGATGTGTGGTTTGATCGTACCGGTTGACGAAAGATGGACCATCTGGAAAGATCCAACTGCACAGAGTTTATAAAAGCCCTAAGTGTTCTAATTTTTGGACCACATTCTGGGATTGTTTTGGACAATCTAATCCGTCTATCATGTAGAGGAGGAAGTTTTCTACTAATGTTCCAAATTTGGGATCAATCCGACGTCTGTACACTCCGGAGTGTTGAAAGCAAGATGACTGGTTCTGAAGGTACCCGAAGTGCGCGATTTTGAGAGGCGGTCGGTGATGTGATTGGTGGGCCCATTCAGAGGACAATCTTGGAAATCTAAATCATCTATGAGGAAGATCACATTACAAGGAAGCTACAAATCAAATTTTAAGGCAATCCGACCATTGGTTAAGCCGTACCAAGCGAAACAAATTCTGCTATGTTACTGTACTATTGCTACACTATAAAAGGAGGTGCTCTCTTCTATTCCAGGGCAACCAAGGACGTGGGGAGCAAGGAGTTCAAGTCATAGGAGGCTTCCTAGCCTCCTCCAGCTAGTTTTTCTTCCTTTTCTTAGTTCTAGTTTTATTTTTAATATGCTTTTCATTAGCTAATCTCTTAGCTAGAGCTAAGAGGTGAACCTTATAGTTTTCTTAGATTGTTTAATTCGTTTTATTGGTTTTAAGATTGGTTTTCATGATTATGAACTATGGTTTGAAGTTTACACAAGTTTTAAGTAGTTTTTCTTAGTCTTATGATGACTCATGGATGTTTGGGAGAATTACTTAAATTCTTAATTGGTTTGCATCAGTCTAGACCTGTACGATCCGAGGAATTGGAGTGCGCTCTAGTACTATGATCTTCATGTGGGGACTTCCTACCAAAGTTCTACTTTTCTGAATTTCTGTAATATGTATGGATTGTGCATGTGATTTGAATCAAGTTCAAATCATGATCTAGCCTTGTCTTGTGACAGGACTTGAGTATGGTTATGATTGTGAACTGAACCTTTTGGAAAGGGGAATGACCTATGCAATTGAGCATGCTCAGCTCATCCTACATTGAGTGAATCCTATGCATTGAACTTACATATGACAGATTGTTTGGTTTAACAGCTCTATCATCCGACTAGACAGATCTTAATATCGATTCTAGTTGAGAAAGTGAGAAACCATAGCGAATTATGCATCTAAGGAGAGCTATAAGTGGATCCTTGATGCTCTAGTTATCTTTCCATTATCAGATTTTCTATTTTATGTTCAAAACCAATTTCACAAACCTCTTTGATTCTAGTTATTAGGATAATTTGAATTGTTTACTTCCTTCCCTGTGGATCGACCTCGGTCTTACCGAGATTATTACTACATCGCAACCCTACAGTTGGGGAAGCGATCAGTGTATCCAAGACAATAAAATCCACTAGATAGTAGAATTTATCAACTTATACAAGCACATCCTCAATCATTGCTCTTGGTATACGAACGGATCGATCAGCAAGTTGGAGTGTGGTTTTGGTGAGTTTTAATTCACCTAAACCAAGTTGTTCATAGACCGAGTATGGGATGAGGTTAACACTTCCCCCCAAATCGAGTAATGCTTGTTCGATCCGGTAGTCACCTATGATGCATGAGATGGTAGGACTACTCGGATCCTTGTATTTTTGGGGCACCTCTTGTTTGATGATGGCGCTCAAATTCTCAGTCAAAGTACTTTATTGTGTACATTGTGTTTCCTTTTGACCGTACAAAGTTCCTTAAAAAATTTGGCATATGATGGTATTGAAATTGCGGTTTTACTGCTAGTGAGATAAGCTTGAAGGTATGCTTATGTCCTGGGGGGGGTGAATATGACTTTTAACAAATTCTTTGACAATTAAAAACTTAAACCAATTTACAAAAATAATATATGTGAATACACGTAAATTGATCACATAAGGTCCTTCTAAATGATCAACTATACTAACAGAAGCAATTGATCAAACAGTTCATATGCATGCTTGTATCAATCATTCAAAGATGGCATATGAACATTTTGTCGAACACAAGATAGGCATACAGTTAAGCACTTATAAGATTGATCAATAAGGAACAATAATAGACAAAATGCATTCACCACATTGCACACGATGTATAGTGGTTCAACGATAAGTCTACTCCACTACCGGTTCAAGTACCCAACTCCTTTGAGTACACCTGCATTCACTATCGAAGGTTTTAAATGAGGTTCACCTCTCAACCTTTACAACCTACACAAGGTAAATGCCTACACAAGGAATTCTCAACTCCTACGCACGTATTCTCCCGTGTCGGAGGCCTACGCAAGGACTTACATGTCCTACTCAAGGACAACTCCGAGATTGGGTCACAATCTCTAGACCCCAATCTCAACAAGAAGGGGGAATCAAACAATGGACTCTATAAGCTTAAACACTTACAAGAGATGAGCCCTAATTCAACTCCATTGATGAGTAGCTTCAACTTCCACAAATGCTTTAGCTCCTCTCCAAGTTCCCACGATCAGCAACCTTGCTTTGAATGAGATTTGTAGTGCCAAGGTGAGGGATAATAGGTTGGGAGAACCTTCTATAGGATGAGGCAACTGATGGTGACAAAAGGTTTCCCAAAAGGTTGCATTGAATGGCTTAAATGACTAATGGATATGCCCATTTCGGATTAGGTCAAGGGCCATCAATAAAGACTTGAGTTCATGTTTCAATCCGAGCTTTGAATGCTCATCAATGTTCTCTAACAACTAGGATTGAACAATGAACTCAAGACATAGGTTTGAAAAGAAAGAAAATAGCTTGGGAAGACACTCTCTCAAAGCTCTCTTAGTTTTCTTGGTTAATACCTCATAAATGAATTTCATTACTTAAATAGAGGGCTGAAAAACGGTTTAAAAACGGTCAGAAAACGGTCATTGTCGGGCCCCCTATAAAAGGTTCGGGGCCCCTAGAAAAATCAAGTTTTATAAGTAAATGTTGCTGGACAAAAACCACCCAGTTCGGGCGCCCAACCAAGCGCCCGACCAATGGTTAGGGCGCCCGATAATAGAGCCTGAACTCCCCTGAAATTTTCCAGAGAATTCACTGGACGTTTTAGGCCAAGTTAGGGTGCCCGACTATGGAGCCCGACGGCCAGTTCGGGGGCCCGATATGGGGCCCGAAGGTGCACAGAAGATTTACTTCTTTGTGATTTGTTTCTTTGTGCAACTCATGGTCAAAGTCCAAGGCTGATCACATGGACACAACTCTAGAAATCTGGGTTAAAAGCTCTTCCTATTTGGTTGGGCCAAACTAGAGCAAGAAGGAAGGGGTTATAGGTTGCAAGTATCACCTTGACACGGCTAATGTACTTGATTTTTCCAAAGTTGGTGACGACGTCAATCTTCAGTTCTTCAAGAAGAGACTTCAGCTGATCTTACAGACTTGACAAAACATAGTTCACGCAATTTGACAAATATTTGTACTAATAGGTATTTGTTTTATAGCGTCCAACAGTGGAATGTTAATCTTCACTTGCTTAAAAACCTCCAAAATTTCTAGATTTTTGTCTAGAGGTTTGGGTGTGATCAACCATTGGGGAAAAGGAGCAACAGAATTGTATTGCTTTTCCGGTTCTTTCTCATATGAAGTGTTGTTAGAACTATCATCCTTGTTGGCAATTTCCGGATCATTAGGCTTTGGGGCCTTCACCGGATTAGATTTGTCAATTGTTTTGCCACTTCTCAAGGTGGTAATAGCTTTAACATGTTCCATATGTTGGGAGGATGAGCTAGGATCTTGTATCTCGAATTGGGTTCTTAGGTTCGGGAGAGGTTGGGCAGGAAGTGTGCCTTTCTCCCTAACACTAAGATGAGCTTCAACTCTAACCATTGAAGTTTTCAAATCAATGATGGCTTGAGATGTGTTTTGGTTGAATCTTAGTTGTTCTTGCATGAACCCATCAATTTTCAAAGAATTAGTCTTGTTATATTCAGCTTGCACCAACATGAACGCACCCAACATCTCCTCAAGCATAGCTTTTGGTGTGATTACTAGGGATGGACCTTATAAAGGTTGAGCTTGAGGGGTGTTATTTGCACTCGCGGCTGGTCCATTCCTCCAACTGAGGTTGGGATGGTTCTTCCAACTTGAATTATACGTGTTTCAGTTTGGTGCAATAAATGGTCGTTGATAATTATTTATGGCATTGGATTTTTCTTGCAAAACTTCTTGAAACGCAGGAATTGTAGGACAATCCTGTGTTTCATGTTGATTACTTGCACAAATTCTACAAACATTATCAATAACTTCTATGAGTATAATAGTTTCTCCTTTCTTCAATTCCATGGCCTTAACTTTTCTTGTGAGACTAGCTATACGTGCACTTATGTTGTTGTTGGAGCTAGAAAATGGAATGCAATGGATATTTTTTTGAAAATGGTGTTTTGTTGCTCTGGGGTTCTGAGTAATAGAAACATTCATAGACAATCACAAGCATTCACAAAAGGTACACAAGAAGAGATATCGCAAGGCGAATTTTATTCCAGAGATCTTAAGATCTTTTACATTCTAGGCCATGATCTGGCACGAGCCCTTAATTACATCGAATGATCGATGACCCTTGATTAAAAGGCAGAAGACTAGTCAGCGGGGACTATAGTCTTAGAGTTTGTGGTCGTAGAGACCTGTATTTGTTTTGTTATGGATTGAACCATCTTTGTATTAGCCAGATGTCTATGTCCCATGTTTTGGCCGGAGATCCGGGCTGAGACTATCAGGGTTTATGACTAAGAAGGACGACTCTGGGCCCGTGCCTGTCAATGTAGGGACAGGTGACCTCGAGAAGTCCATTCCACAGTTGTGTATACCTGCGTAGCCCAACCGACGGATACCGTTTGAATGGGTAGGGCATTGACTGTTGTGTTGTGGCAGTTCATAGCAATTGATACGTAGAGAATTGGAACTCTTTGACATGGTTTATCATGATAACCATAGTCTCGCTTGTCTATCTTTCGACCCAAATCGGGTCACATTTTTATAGTTGGAATTTAACTGATGACATATTTGCATAGTTCTAAATGCTGGCGGCTTCTTTCCGAGAAGTCATTTCATTCATCGTGTCGAACCGGGTCGAACCTCGAAGATGTACGATTTTTCTCATTTAGGGGTCTCGAAATATCCGTTTGACCATTCCATTGGGTCTAGAATGCTCGAAGTACCCAAAATAGGCTCAAACGGAACTTGAAATCACTTAAAATTGAGTCTGGTGCACCTGTAAACATGTTCTGCGATTGGCTGATTTTTTGGGTGCGTGGGGCTTATTTTACGGGTGCGTTGGGTCCAACGCACCTTAAAATTAAAGTATCGGATTTCTAATGAATTTAGGGGTGCGTGGGACCATTTTCTAGTGCATGGGACTGAATTTGCAAATCTGAATTTCGTCGAATTTATGGATGCGTGGGACCCGAATTTATGGATGCGTGGGCCATTTTTCAGGTGCGTGGGAGTCCGATGTACTTGTTTGATTTATGTCGAATTTACAGATGCGTGGGACCGAATTTATGGACGCGTGGGCCATTTTTTGGGTGCGTGGGAGTATTTTATGGATGCGTGGCCACACTTATGATTTTTTAGGATTCAGACCTGCGGTGGAGAATATCGGCGATCGAAAAGGTATTCCGGTGACCGGGAGGGGTTTTCGGTGATCGGAAAAGTATTCCCGCGAGGGTTTCCGGCCGGGATTTCGGATTCCCAGAGGGCGGCAGCTCTCTCTCTCTCTCTATGAATCGTTCAAATGAATCGTTGGAAGGGGTATTTATAGCCGAAGACGCTGGATTTCCACCAATGAGGGGCTGCCACGTGCCACGCACCCATAAATTATCCTCAACGCACCTTAAAATTAACGTGCGGAGGTCCGACGCACCCAAAAATGATTTCTGAAAATATCTGATTTTTTTGGTGCGTGGGACTTATTTTACGGGTGGGTGCGTGGGACTCAACGTACCTTAAAATTAAGTACCTGATTTCTAGTCGAATTAATGGATTGTGGGACATTTTTCGGGTGCGTGGGACTCTGAAATGCCTCTAAAATGACGTATATCAAATGGGTCGAATTTAAGGGTGCGTGGACCCATTTTTGGAGTGCGTGGGGCACCAAAATACCTTTGAATGAGAATCCTGAAATCTGGTGAATTTAAGGGTGCGTAGACCTATTTTTTGGGGTGCGTGGGACTTCATGCAACCTTAAATCAATTTCTGCATTTGTTGATTTTTCGGGCGCATGGGGTACCTGAATTTATGGGTGCATGGAGACGTAAATAGGAACTCCACCATTTGGGTTTTGAATTTTGGGGGGTTTGTGGGGCCCGTTTGATCTTGAGATCGCATGCACTGTTCATCGTAAGTGATAATGAAGTTACGGGTCCGATTCCAGACGGTTCTGATCACGATGATCGACGGGGCCCGCTGGAGTTTTCAGCCAAAATTGGCTAAGGGAATTTTTGTAAATCTCTGTTTTGCGTGCACCAGAAGGCGTTTTGAGTGATTCTTTTGGAGGTATACTGCTATTTTGCTTATTTTAAGGGCCCTTACCTTTTGGGACCCCAACAGATGCCCCTCCGGTGGGTCGTGACGGACGCACGATCGTTTGGTGCAGCGCACCGGACCTTTTAGGTCCCTACTATAAATAGAGAAGATAGCCCATTCTCGTCATTTCATCATTTCTCATCGGATTCTTCAGACCCATCCCACGCACCTTTTTATTCGCCAACGCACCCAAAAATTGACTCCAACGCACCCTTTTATTACGCACGCACCCCTTTATTCAAGGTAAAAATTATTTTTCGGGTACGTGGAGGCTCACGCACCCAGGAATTTGGACTTTGAATTTTGATTATTTTAGGGGTGCGTGGGGTGTCACGCACCCAGGAATGCTGTAACTTTGGAGGAATTTTGGATTTTTGAGGTGCGTGGGGGCCCACGCATCCTTCGTCAAAACTGGAGGATTTTAGCCCCTCCACGCACCCGAAAATTGGGTGTTGAGCTCTTAATTGTGCATATTCTAACCCCAATTCATCACTCATTATGCACGGTTTACACGTTTAAAGGACTATTCTAATGCATGATTTGTGATTGTAGGGACAAGATGGAGATTTCACAAACTCAAGGCTAAATAGAGCTACTGTACAAGCATTGAATACCACAAGATCAAGTGCAAAAGGTGGAAGAAGAAAGCAAGGAGAGAAAAGAAAGAAAGAAAGAAATAATGAAGAGAAAAAGGGCCTAGACTGGTCGCACGACCGGTCGGTCAAGGAAGCCCGACCGGTCAGGACCGGTCGGCCACATCATTAGAGGCTGTTGTATGAAGGACAACACAGTCCGACTGGTTGCGATCGGTCAGCCAGCCCAGTCTGACCGGTCCAGACCGGTCGGCCAACGGGTCGTCCCTCTTTTAGCACTCCCTGGACTGATCCATTCAATAGGTCCGACCGGTCGTGATTGGTCGGCCAGGCCAGTCCGACCGGTCGGCCATGCAAAAACGGGCAGTTTCTAAATCGGGCATCGAATTTCTCTGCGCAAGTGCATATCGTTACGCGAAATCTGGAAGTTTCTTACGCAATGGACACCTCCAAGCTATAAAAGGACTTCTTCCCTTCATACCAGGGGAGGCTAGTACGTGGGGATTGCTTAGGAGATGGATTCTACTTCGAGTTTCTAGTTTTCTTCCTGTTTTAGTAGTTTTTATGTTTGTTTTAAGGCTTCTAGTTCAAGGATGTTAGAGATGAACTAAAACCTCTTAGCTAGGGCTAAGAGGTGAAGCTTTTGATTTGTTTTTGATGGATTGATGCAACCTAGGTTTCCTTTTTATGATTAAATTGAAGAATTTTAGTTAATGTGAGTTTGAATCAAGTACTAGTTTGGTTTTACTTTGATCTCTTGATGACTCCGGGCTCATGTGATTTTTAGTGATTCTAAGCTTGGTAGCTTACCTTCTGAGCATTGTTTATGTTTGTGTAGTTCATTGATCTATCATCGACTCCGGGCATGGTAGATTCTTTGATTTCCTTGTATGCAATAGCCTGATTTTCATGTGGGAACTCATTCAACTAAAGTTCGTATCTTTTGTTATAATCTGAAATAGCTGTTTGCTGATTGATTTTAATTTAATTAGAGTTCTAATCATAAGTTATAATCAAGTCTAGTGACAGGATTTGATGAAAGCTATGGTTGTGAATCTCAACTAGATTGGAAGAAGGCTTGGCCTATACAAGTGAGTGTGGCCAAGGCCTGAGCATTGATGTGGGAATTGAAGCAATGAATAAGCAACTATTTTGGATAATTGTTGATTGAACCGCTCTATATTTCGATCGGATAGAGATATGAATTCGATTCCGATTGAGTTATGAGAGACTTAGTTGTGTTGATGCATTGAAACTTATCAAAAGTGGATCCTTGGCGCTCTAGTGCCTTTTTAGATTGATATTACCTTACACATTCACTGTTTAAACCCAAATCACTATTTTCCAGCTTTAGTGCTTAATAGGATCTTAATTATTAGTTATTTTAGACAAATTCTGAGAATACCCATTCATAAATCTCTATGGGAACGATACTCGGTCTTTCCGAATTATTACTACTTCGCAACCCTACACTTGGGGAGTGAACAAGTTTTTGGCGCCGCTGCCGGGGATTTCTATGCGGTATTTTTAGAATTTTTTGAATTAACTTTTAGTTGAGATTGTGTTAAGATAGGTTTAGGATTTGTTTTGCTTTCTAGGGTAGGCTTTCTTCTAAATACTAACTTACTTTGTTTTGATTTTTGCAGGATTCTAACATAGGTCTAATTCAGGGATTTTTAGGAAGTTGAAGAAGACATAGGCATCTTAAGTCACAAATCAGGTTTTATCATTCTAACCTTACTCTTCTTCTTCTCCTACTCGTTCCTACCATATTCATCTCTTGTAGAGTGGGTGGAGACTCCTTTTGGATCTCTGATAGGTTGTCCTTGAGTCACCTGGATTCCTATTGGTCGGCTCTGCCGTCTTGGATCAACCAATCTTATTCCTCTTTCTTCTTTTTCTGCACTTTTCTTCAGAGATTTCTCTTCTCAATCTTATTCCTCTTTCTTCTTTTTTTGCACTTTTCTTCAGAGATTTCTCTTCCGAGATTTCTCTTCTCAATCTTCTTTTTCTGCACTTTTCTTCAGAGATTTCTTCTTCAGAGATTTCTCTTCTCAATCTTATTCCTCTTTCTTCTTTTTCTGCACTTTTCTCAAAAGACTCAAAGAGTAGGTGGGGAGTTCTTTGAACCCCTATTGACCAGGAGAAATCGGTCTCTATCCTTGCTTCTAGCTTAGCCATTGCAAGACACCTTGTGCTTAAGTCTTAGAGAGGAGTAAAGGAAGGAAGGAAGAATTCTTTTTCCTTTTTGTTTCATTCTTTTAGGTTTTGCATGCCACATTGGGCTCGGGATTCTAATAACCGGCTCAATCGTGACGGAGTAATTGTTGAAGGGATTGATAGAGAACCTCGTGCTAGGAAACGTCAAAATTTTCCTGAAATTACTAGAGAGATGGCTGAAAATCAACCAAATCAAGGGGTTAATCAACATCAAAATCCAGCCCCATACCTTACTGAATTGGATGAGAATGAAGTGGGGGATGTACCTCAACCTAGAACTTTACGTGACTATTTACAACCAGCTAGGACGAGTACTCCCTCTTGCGTAATTTTCCCTCACAATGTGAGAAATATTGATTTTAAACCGGGGTTGATCCAACTTCTTCCTAGATTCCATGGACTTGACTCTGAGAGTGCGTATCTACATATTAAGGAATTTGAAGAGGTTATTGCCACAATAAACTATGACAATGTGACCAAGGATACAATAAAACTCAAATTATTCCCTTTTTCCTTGAAAGAGAAGGCCAAATCATGGCTACATTCCTTAAGGCCAAGGTCTATTGAGACATGGGCTGAGATGACTAGGGAGTTTCTTAAAAAATTCTTCCCTACTCATCGAACCAATGCAATAAGAAGGGTCATAATGAACTTCGCCCAAAAAGAAGAAGAAACCTTTTTCCAATGTTGGGAAAGGTATAATGATTTATTAAACGCATGCCCACATCATGGCTATGAACGATGGAGGTTGATTAGTTTCTTCTATGATGGATTAAACTCAACCATGCGCCAATTTGTGGAGATGATGTGCAATGGGGAGTTCATGAACAAGGAAACGGAGGAAGCTTGGGATTATTTTGATATGTTGGCTGAAAACACACAAGCATGGGATACATCTAAGCCGACAAGTTCAAAACAACCCCAAGCCAAGGAAAAGTGAGAAATTTATGTTTTAGATGAGCAAGATGATCTAGGTTCTAGAGTGGCTAAACTCACACGAAAGGTCGAGGAGATGGAACTGAAGAAAGTGGACACAACCCAACAAAGGGGGGCTATTGAAACTATTTGTGGTATTTGTGCTTCCAATGTGCATCAAACGCCGGATTGTCCAACAATCTATGCGTTTCGAGAACTTTTATTTGAACAATCAAATGCTTTGAATAGTTATCAACGACCTTTTAGTACTCCAAATTCAAATACGAACAATTCTAGTTGGAGAAACAACCCTAACTTCAATTGGGCGAATGGAAACACGGCTAATCAAAATAATCCTCAAAGGGGGCCCCCAATGCAAATTCCTATGGCCCCACCTCAAATGCTTATAGAGGATACTTTGAAAGCATTCATGGAAGGTCAAGCTCAAATAAATCAATCCAACCATACGATAATGCTTGACCTTAAAAATTCGGTGGAGGAAATCAAGGCTCGCTTAAACGCAAGGGAAGGGCTTCTTCCAGCCCAACCCATACCAAATCCAAAACCACAATGCGAAATAAGCGTGCCTAGTTCCTCTAACCAACACATGGAACATGCTAAGGCCATCACCACTCTTAGAAGTGGTAAAATTATTGAAAAATCTGATCCGGTGAAGGTTTCAACGCCTAATGATCCGGTATCTTCCAAAGAGGATGATGGACCTAGCACCTCCATGAATGAAAAAGAGCCACTGAAAGAATATAGGCCCGTTGCTCCATTCCCCCAACGCTTGGTTGCAGCCAAACCTCAAGATAAATATCAGGAATTTTTAGAGGTCTTCAAGCAAGTCAAAATCAACATCCTATTGTTGGATGCAATTAAACAAATACCGTCATATGCTAAATTCTTAAAAGACCTTTGCACGGTGAAAAGAAAAATACATGTGCAAAAGAAGGGATTTTTGACAGAGAATGTAAGTGCCATTATAAATCACGGGATGCCTAAGAAATACAAAGATCCCGGTTGTCCGACAATATCATGCATAATTGGAGATCACCGGGTGAAACATGCTTTACTCGATCTAGGGGCAAGTGTGAACTTAATCCCCTTTTCGATCTATGAACAATTGGGTTTAGGTGAATTAAAACCCACCAAAACCACATTACAACTTGCTGACCGATCGATTGGTATTCCAAGAGGGGTGATTGAGGACGTTCTTGTCCAAGTTGACAAGGTCTACTACCCGGTGGACTTTATTGTCTTAAACACACGACCCATGGTTAATATTGGCCCCCAAATTCCTGTCATACTTGGCTGCCCATTCCTAGCTACATCGAACGCTATCATAAATTGTAGGAGTGGGGTCATACAAATGTCTTTTGGCAATATGACGATTGAGTTGAATGCTTTCAATGTTGACAACCAACAAGAGGATGAAGATGAGGAGGTCCACGAAATACACATGATCAATTCTATTGTGGAAGTAGAATCCCTCTCACCTTTTTACTCCGGTCACTTAGACGAAGATGTGACTTACTCCCTTGATGAGAACGATGACATGATAAGGGATATGGTCACACTTTTAGAGTCGGCATCAGCATATGACGCTAGCCGAGAGAAGGATGTGGAAACAATACCTTTTTGTGCTGAGAAATCAATTCATATTTCCACACCTTTGTGGATCATGCACACTGAACTCCACCAACCCTGGGATGATCCATACTTGCAATACCAAAGCCCAGGAAAATCTGAATGGAGACATATTTTTTCTGATAAATATGATGATGTCTCCTCTTATACATGTGCTGAAAATATTAAGGAACCCGCTGAAATTCCTTTTTGGGATTTTCATTGGGTTATCTGGATCAATTACACACATGTATATTGTAAAGCAGGATATTGGATGACTTTATTGCGAAACCTTTTGATCCATCTAATGATTCTGCTTGACTTTATGCTTTTGGATGAGTTGTTGGGATTAACCTCCTAGTCTGACGGAGGAAGATTTTTTAGAATGCTTTCCCATTAGGATTTGCTTTGATCAGTTGATTTAAGTTGTGAAGTAATCCATCTCCAAAAGCTAATCTTGCCATGAAATATATGCTTCAGGTGATATCTCTCTTTCTCACTCTCTTTTTTCTTTTGGCATTGCTCTCATGTGTTGCATTCATTGTATAATTCTTACATTGAGGACAATGTAAAGTTTTGGTTGGGGGGTGAGAGAGATTCCTTATATGATGAATCTGCTAGCTTTTGTGACATTTCGAGCAATGATGTAGAAATTTTTCAATTTTTCTAAAATTCAAAACTCTTTTGGAAAACTTTGATTTTATGCATTCGAGATAGCATGAGTATAAGAAGAGGAGCTACGAAGTGAGGGATGTTGCAAGCTTTGAAATTCTCTTAATATAATGGTTTTATATGTGAATTCACCTAATTTTTATGATTGATAGAAAATTTGAACACCTTTTGCACCTAGTTCACATTACACGATTTTCGTGATTTGAAAGGATTATGTGATTTGTGGATTAACTAGACCTTAATTTAAGGTATTGAGAAACCAAGCCGGGGTACTTTATCCATCCTTATCCATGGGAAAATAACGAAAGATATGGATTTCTAAAAATCCTATCTAATGTAAAAGAAAAAGGAAAAGGAAGGATGAAATTGGGAATGATGGAAAATGGTGGAAAATTTCGATTAGGGCTACCTACTACCAACCGGGGGATGGTCTACCCATAACCAAAGCCGAAAATGGGACGTAGTGTGAAAGTCGTCGGAAGGACGGTAAGGCAAATTCCTGTCATAGGCTTGTTGTTGCTCTATGCACCTTGAGATCTATAGTTTAGTTGATTTATGAAGAAGATAATCCTAAAAACTCATGAGATGAACCTTCACTATGCACACTAGGTTGAATTTGTTCAAGTTCTTCTATTTATCAATCAATCAGCGGGAATTTCATCTAACACTTATTATGTTCTGAGAGTTTAAGGTTTTAACCTCTATCACCTAATTTCTCTGATTTTTACGCTTATGTGTCTTGGAATGTATAGAATAATAGTTTCTGAAAAAGAGTTGGGTTTTGGAGAATGAGACTTGTTTCACACATGTTTTGCTCGGGACTAGCAAAATGCTGGTTGGGGGGTGTGTTGAGCTCTTAATTGTGCATATTCTAACCCCAATTCATCACTCATTATGCACGGTTTACACGTTTAAAGGACTATTCTAATGCATGATTTGTGATTGTAGGGACAAGATGGAGATTTCACAAATTCAAGGCTAAATAGAGCTACTGTACAAGCATTGAATACCACAAGATCAAGTGCAAAAGGTGGAAGAAGAAAGCAAGGAGAGAAAAGAAAGAAAGAAAGAAATAATGAAGAGAAAAAGGGCCTAGACCGGTCGCACGACCGGTAGGCCAAGGAAGCCCGACCGGTCAGGACCGGCCAGCCACATCATTAGAGGCTGCTGTATGAAGGACAACACAGTCCGACCGGTCGCAACCGGTCGGCCAATGGGTCGTCCCTCTTTCAGCACTCCCTGGACTGATCCATTCAATAGGTCCGACCGGTCGTGATCGGTCGGCCAGGCCAGTCCGACCGGTCGTCCGACCGGTCGGCCATGCAAAAACAGGCAGTTTCTAAATCGGGCACCGAATTTCTCTGCGGAAGTGCGTATCGTTACGCGAAATCTGGAAGTTTCTTACGCAATGGACACCTCCAAGCTATAAAAGGACTTCTTCCCTTCATACCAGGGGAGGCTAGTACTTGGGGATTGCTTAGGAGATGGATTCTACTTCGAGTTTCTGGTTTTCTTCCTGTTTTAGTAGTTTTTATGTTTGTTTTGAGGCTTCTAGTTCAAGGATGTTAGAGATGAACTAAATCCTCTTAGCTAGGGCTAAGAGGTGAAGCTTTTGATTTGTTTTTAATGGATTGATGCAACCTAGGTTTCCTTTTTATGATTAAATTGAAGAATTTTAGTTAATGTGAGTTTGAATCAAGTACTAGTTTGGTTTTACTTTGATCTCTTGATGACTCCAGGCTCATGTGATTCTTAGTGATTCTAAGCTTGGTAGCTTACCTTCTGAGCATTGTTTATGTTTGTGTAGTTCATTGATCTATCATTGACTCCGGGCATGGTAGATTCTTTGATTGCCTTGTATGCAATGGCCTGATTTTCATGTGGGAACTCATTCAACTAAAGTTCATATCTTTTGTTATAATCTGAAATAGTTGTTTGCTGATTGATTTTGATTTAATTAGAGTTCTAATCATAAGTTGTAATCAAGTCTAGTGACGGGATTTGATGAAAGCTATGGTTGTGAATCTCAACTAGATTGGAAGAAGGCTTGGCCTATACAATTGAGTGTGGCCAAGGCCTGAGCATTGATGTGGGAATTGAATCAATGAATAAGCAACTATTTTGGATAATTGTTGATTGAACCGCTCTATATTCCGATCGGATAGAGATATGAATTCGATTTCGATTGAGTTATGAGAGACCTAGTTGTGTTGATGCATTGAAACTTATCAAAAGTGGATCCTTGGCGCTCTAGTGCCTTTTTAGATTGATATTACCTTACACATTCACTGTTTAAACCCAAATCACTACTTTCCAGCTTTAGTGCTTAATAGGATCTTAATTATTAGTTATTTTAGACAAATTCTGAGAATACCCATTCATAAATCTCTGTGGGAACGATACTCGGTCTTTCCGAATTATTACTACTTCGCAACCCTACACTTGGGGAGTGAACAGTTTTGAATCGGTTTTAAGGGTGCGTAGGGTCACACGCACCCAAATAAATGGACTTTGCATGTCACGCACCCTTCGTCATCCTACAGTTGGGTTTTGAGTAACTTTAAGGGTGCGTGGGACCTTTGGACTTGGGGATTTTGGGGGTGCATGGCACCTCACGCACCCAGAAATTGAATTTAAGGGGGATTTCTCAAAATATCGGGGTGCGTGTGACCTCGTGCACCCCTCGTCGGATTTATCGGAGGGTTTTGCCCTTCACGCACCCAGAAATTGGGTTTTGAATTTGTTTTAGGGGTGCGTGGGGTCACACGCACCTTGAAATGCAACTTGGCAGATTTTAGATTTTTGAGGTGCGTTGGCCTCACGCACCCTAGAATTAGACTGAATTTTTGAGAATTTTGGGGTGCGTGGAACCTTACGCACCCAGTTTATAGGACTTATGAATTTTTGAAAGTTTGTGAAATCTGCTTTAATAGTTCTTGCCGTACTAGATCTCTAAAAGGGTATGAGCCCCTAGACCTCTTCCTCGCATTTTGCATATATGTGACAATTATTTTGAGGAGGCGTAGGGTCTCATAAGCCTAAAAGATTTCTAGATCGGATCAGTTTAAAAGGTAATCCTAATGTTTAATTCAAGTGATGTTTCGAGCGTACCTTTGCATGACTCTTCCGACCTTTAGACTTCACGTGACTGGCCTTATGTGCTTCTTCTCTTTCTCCTCTTTTTATCGGGTTGCTATATTTCTCAGATCGGTTTGTCAGTCTAGTTTTCCAGCAAACAATGGTCATAACTCGTGCTTCCTTATGCGCGGCCCAAGATTGTCTAAGGTGGCTTCTTGGCTCCCTGGATCATCCTAAGGCTTGATCATCTCTCACCGCTCAGCACGATGAGGTGGCTAAGGCTCTGACCTGACTGGGCGCGGACTCTCGTCCCATTCTGAAGGCTATTCGGAACGTCTCTCTCATGGCCTCCATTTCTGGCGAGCACAAGGAAGTTATCTTTGACTTCATCGGTGACTCTTCTCTTCCGGAAGAGTTGGCGATCCTTGAGGCGGCGGAGCCTCCTTTAGCCGCTTCTTTCTTGGCCTTGTTGAGCCGACTTCACTCCTTAAAGAAGGAGAAAAGGGAGAACAGATGATTCCTGGCTTGGATTGTCCCACTCGCGGAGGCCAAGTTTCAGACCGTCGCACCGGGATCCGGAGAATGGTCAGGGAGGCCTTGAGGGAGCACGACAGACTCGCGATCGACATCTCTATACTGAGAAACTGGACCAATGCCGAACACTTGAACTTCAATTTCGTGCAGCAATGCATCTCATACTTAATGGACCTAATTTCTAATGAAGCCCAGGTCCAGGCGAAGGTGGATGAGTTGAAGGCTTGGATTCTTCCGCTGCTGCAAGACTGAGATCCTTTTTCTGACCATGGGGAGGGGGCCCCGCAATTTTGTGTCATCTCATGACAAATACTAATTTCTAACATTTAAACAATTGATATGACAATCCAAACATTTTGGAATTGTCTTTATGGTTAATGAATGATAATTATATCTTTTTCTTCTTCTTCTGTCCTCTCTCGTTTGTATATATGTAATGATGATGTCGTGGTTGTGAATGTTATCGCTTTACCCAAGAATACATTCGGTATTCGAAGAGCTATCAACGGCAGCTCTCCCTTCCAAGCATCGAATCGTCTGACATCTGCAGGAGCAATTTCTTCTATAGCGTCGGTACTTGGACATCCGGCCCGGCACCATTTCTCAGCTGTTCCTTATCCAAGAATGGGAAGCATCAGTCCGTCCTTGGTGTGAAGGATATGATTTTCTTGGAGCCGAATCACAGTCCTCATTAGCCCTTCCCCAAGCATTATTTCGATACCCTTCGCCAGCGGTTTCATCACTTAGGGGATACTAAAGTCTGGCTAACGGGAGCATTCTAAACCTGTGGCCATCTGGTTCTCCATCCGGGTTACGAAGCATGGGCGAATCGTATCTTAGAACAGCATCGGGCCACCCTACGGGCAGTTGGTTTATATAAGGCAATCGAGGCGACGTCGAGTTATTTCTGCCGGGAGCCCTGGGTTTACAAGGGCTTCCTGAATCATTGGTGTTCTATCACCAACTCTTTTCACATGCCATGTGGTGAGATGAGCATCTCGCTCTGGGACCTTAACCGGATCGCGGGCCTCCCGATTCGTGGCAGAATCTATGACGAATGGGTCCCGAGCGACGATGAGTTGTCGTGGAAGAAGAAGAGTGTCAACGAAGGCTTCTTTTTTTAGGCCTATTATGAGTTGTTCGCGGAGTTACCCCAATTTTGGGGCTTCAAAGATAAACTTCCGTTCGAGGACTGGCTGGTCTATTTCAGCCATAGCTTGAAGTAAGTGTTTCGTTTACAAGCTGCAGATCATTATTTCATCATTCCTCTTTCTTTCTGCTAACACCTTGTTTCTTTTCCTTCAGCTTGGACTACGCGGCTTATAATGAAGGTTGTGGGGACAAGGCACTCTTGGAGAAACAAATGAAAGAGAACTTCCCCCGTCCCAATAAGCTATCCCCCACCGGTGAGCTGGCTGGCTTCCTAGCCTACTGGCTTAGCTGTGTAGCGCTGCTGAGCTCCAAGCAAGCGGATAATATAAGAGTATCATGTTTTACCGTCGCAGGAGCTCTAGCGAACGGCCATCGGTATGCGTTAGCTCCAGTGGTCTTGTGCTCCATTTATCAGGCATTCGGCTATATCATCAGCAATAAGGAGCACGTTGCTTACGGGATGAATTCGACCTACTGCGGGTGGCATTTCTTCTCCGGCTGGCTCGGGGTATACTTCCCCTGGGTCTACGGTGTGCGGCGTAGAGATTATATCAAAGAAGGGAAGCTTCCGCTGCATTTCTTTCAGAAGAAGAAGATGATTGGTCATAATTTGACCACTATTGAAGAGAGCATAGCACAGTTCGATGACGTATATTTTTATCATTTCTCCGGCACCTGAAGCGGAGAATCGATTCTGTGCACAGACGACGACGACATTGATTACTACGAGCGTTCCTTCTTGACAGCGATTCGCTCGTCGTCGTTGCCGCTTCGCGAAGGGCTGGAATTCTGGAGGGAGCCCTACTATCCCAACCGCTTCGCCCGTCAATTTGGGTATGACCAAGGGGTGCCCGAGACATTGGAACCGGTGACGCGCGAGCAACGAGCATATGGTGTCGGGCCCATTGATTGGAAGTGGATGTGGTAGCAACTTATGTTGACGGGGACCGGTTGTTCTTTCGCCATCCCCGGGACACAGTGTTTCGCCGGGGCTTCTTTTGGATGGATGAGGTGGTGGGCTCACCAGTATGCGCTGGTTCGAAATAGGATGCTTGTCACCGAGCCTGTCTTCGTCACGCCTCCTGTTGTTACTCCCACCCCTGCTAACAGACTTGGTTACGTATCAGAAAATCTTCATCAGCTTGTGGTGTCGGGCACGGAGAGACTGCAGACTTCCCTGAATGTGGTGATCGATCACGAAAAACCTGAACATACTCTGGAAGGTTGGGTCGCTGACGGGGAAAGGAATGTAATGCTGGAGGAGCTGAAATTCCCGTCCCTTGGGCCCATAGATGAGTTACCCGAAGAAGGTAACGTTCCGAGAGGGGGGAATGAAGGTGATGATGATGAAGAAGATGATGATAATGATGACATGGGCGAGGTTGGGGGTAATGATGATGATAAGGCTGCTGAGGGCGATGGTGGTAGAGGCTGGGGTAACGAGGATGTTGACGGTGGTGATAGAGGTGGTGATGTAATATGGGTGGCAATGAAGGTGGAGGCTATGATGGTGATGATGGTGATGAGAGGGTACCGGCTGAGCGCACTGGTCCTCGGGTGAAAACTGCCCCTAGTCTTCCTGTCGTTTGTAGGGGTAAGAAGATAAAGGATTTGTGGAAATTGCACAAAGCCTAGCGTCTGCGGAAGCGACTTTCCAAAGAGATCGGTGACGCTTCGGCTGATAGTGCAGGAGAGGCCAGGGAAGAGGGTGAATTGAGCTCTCAGGCCAACTTAAGTGAAGGCCGCCATACCGGGGGGAGTAACGAGAGTAAGCCAGTATATGATAGATCTGTCCCTGAGGAGAACATGAGAGAAATCTTTATGGACCTGGATGATGAAGCACATGCCGAATCCGTCCTTCCTCCTGATCCTCCTGTGGCAGAGGCTGAAGCTGGTCAGAACACGACTCCCGAAGCGATCGTCACTGCCGGAGCGGAAGAGATTGCAGTCTCTACATCGAACCAAGTGCGCCTGAACCTATTGTGGGAGCTCCTCCTGCTGAGCCATCATCGATTGAACCTGTCATGAATGCCCCCTCTGTTGTTGTACCATCGCCAGCTGAGCCTGCCGCTGAAGTTCTTCCTGCCGTTGGGCCAACCTCTGATGCCAGTATTCCCGAGGTCGTGGTGCTATCTTCTTCAGAATTACCTGAACCATTGGCCGAGGGAGTAAAGGAACCTGTCCCAGTGTCATCCGTGCCCACTGCCTCATCCAGTGCTCCTGTTGTTGGCATTCCTGAAGTTGCTGGTATATTACTTGCTTCTACTGTCTTGGCTGCTTCCTTTCTGATGGTGATTTCCCTGTACTGACGTTTATCATTCTCTTTGTCAGCAACCGCTTCTGCCAACGCCCCGGCGTCTGCGGTCTTGCCAGAGGCATTCATTTCATCTCTTCGCGGCCTGTCGAGGACCAAGGCAAATCTTCTAAAGGGCCTTCTCTCTAACATTGCCAACTCTTTGAAAAATGAGGACGAATGGCCTATCTTGGACGAAGCATTGTAGGCATTAGGACTCAACGTTGCCTGGCTCGGGATTGACCTATCTTCGATAGTCGGTCACGTGGCTCAGTTCAAGGAATGGGTGGCTCGAGTAAATGAAGCGAAGAGTCTACGAGTTGACCCTTCCATCGAGGAAAAGCGCGGTCATTTGTGATCCCTTCTTCCGAAACTTGAGTTACACGAGGCAGGCGTGGCTGCAGTGAGGAAGGACTGGCAGGTTGTTGATGCTGGGTGCCAAGAGGCCACCGCACGTCTGGCTGAGATAGACAATGAGGTGGCTCGGCTGCAAGCTGAACATTCGATTGTCCATGTCAAATTTTTGAAGCTTAGCGGTCAAAAGGTTCATCTGCAGTCCTCTCTTGATCAACATGAAGCGGAGCACAACATCGTGAAGGCTCAAGTTGCAGAGTTGGAGCAGTCTCTCCGGGACATTCCTGACCCTGCCCAAGTTCTGGCTGAGGTTGAAACAACGCGGAAGGTGATTGAGGAATCTGCAGCAAACTTGTTAGACCAATGTTTAAAAACTTTAAACAGTTGAGCTATAATGACCTTCATCCGTAATTTTAGAACACGTTGTAATAGATACTGTATTAATATGTATACTATTGCAGTTTTGGATTCATGCCGCATTTCTAGCTTATTTGCAATTTTTTGAGTTTTGAATGCAAACTGATTGACCTATTTGGGAAAGAGCGTCCCCCTGTCAGGACCCAAACCTATGTTTATATGAGCAGGGATGTGATCGAGTCTTAGCTAAGGGCTTATCCCCTTTCTTGATGGTCTTGGAAAGGGTAGGATGCCATACTTGACATGTCTTGTGTCTCAATGACTTTCTGATACCTGTGGAAGCACAAAGATAGATGATTAGTACTTTGATTCAACCATTATGTGGTGTCATTTCTTTCGGTATCTGCTTCGTTACACCTTCCCTCTAATGGGGTTTTTACAAATTACAACGATAAGTTTGTGTTAAGTATAATATCTTTTCAAAAATCGACCATTCACCAGTGAACTGATGCCCTGTCCTTTACAATCTATCACTCGATAGGCTCCATCGATGATAAACTCGATGATACACACCGAATCCCATTTTGGATCGAATTTACTCTTGGGACCTTGAGCTAGTGCTGGACGTTTCATCATTAGCACCAAGTCGCCCCTTTTGAACGATCTACCGCGGACTCGCTTATCGTATGAGGCTGAGATTTGTTTCTGATATATCTCAAGCCTTTACTGAGCGGCGAGTCTTTTTTCATCTAGATCATCCAGCTCGGCCATTCTGATCTTGGCATTGTACTCAGTCGTCAGGGCGTGTCGAAGCGCGACCCGTAGTGACTCCACCTGTATCTCCATCGGGATCACAGCTTCTGTATCAGTACACCAACTAGTAGGGTGTAGCTCGAGTGGCTGTGCGGTGTGTGGTCCTATATGCCCATAATGCTTCGGGTAGACGTCTGTCCCAGTCCTTATTCTCTGCCACCGTCTTCTTCAGAATCTTCACGATAGTCTTGTTGAATGCCTTGGCTAGCCCATTCGCAGGAGGGTAGTAAGGCGATGAATAGCAGTGTTTGATCTTGAACTTTGCTCACAGCTTATCGATAGTGGCGTTTTTTAAGGGCGTTCCGTTGTCGGTGGTGATTCTTTCGGGAATACCATGCCGATATAATATGGAGTGACGAATGAAACTTTCAACGTGTCTGGCCTTTACATTTCTCAGGGCAATTGCTTCAGCCCATTTAGAGAAATAATCGGTTGCAACAAGAATGTACTGGTGCCCCTGAGAGGATGGCAGACTAATCGGTCCTATCACGTCCATGCCCCAAGCGGCGAAAGGCCAAGATATTACTGATTGATGTAACTCTTCCGGTGGCGAGTGTATTATATCCGCATGTATCTGGCATTGATGACACTTTCTGACATATTCTATCGCATACTTTGTCATCGTGGGCCAATAATACCCCATGTGTCGGACACTGTGATGTAAGTTCTTACCTCCTTGGTGAGCGCCGCACTCTCCTCCATGAGCTTCTTTCAATGTGGCGTACGCCTCATCTTGTTCCAAGCAACGTAACAACACTCCCTCATACAAGCGTTTGTAAAGGACGTCATTCTGTATTATGAATGAACCAGCCCATCTCCTGACCTACGTGCGCATCTTGGGCTCTTCTGGTAGAAATCCATATTTCAAGTAGTCGACGAATGACCTTCTCCATTCGTTTTCTTCTGTGATTTCGAAGCAACAGATGGGATTCACGCTTGATTCACCGCCACGCAATACAGTTGTCAGTAGGATCCTTCTTTCTTCGATTGTTACTTGAAGTGGGCTGCCTCTGGGATTAGCCAGAGCAGCGGCTAGGCTGGCCAACGCATCGGCCTATACATTCTCCTGCCTCGGTATATGTGAAATGCTACTGTTACGAAACCGGTCGAACAGTGATTGCGCTTGATGGCAGAAAGGTGACAACTCAAGTTTGCGAACCTCATATTCTGTCGTCAGCTGCCCGATGACTAGCCTGGAGTCACCATAGATCTGTATTGCTTTAATATGCATCTCGAGGGCGAGCTGTAGTCCGATAATGAGGGCTTGATACTCGGCTTCATTGTTGGTACAAGCTGGCACAATCGTAAACGAGTAGGGCAGCAAATCTCCCTGCGGGCTGATAAATATAACTCCTGCTCCTGCCCGTGTTAACCTAGAGGCTCCGTCAAAGTACATCTGCCAGAGTCGTGGTTCTTCGATCATCATAACCTGGTCATCTGGGAGGTCACATTTCATCTCTTTGCTGCTCGGGACTGGGTGTGCAGCGAGAAAATCTGCAATCGTTTGTCCTTTAATAGCTCGGGTTGGGACGTATGTGATGTCAAACTCGGAGAGGAGAAGGGCCCACTTAGCTAAGCGCCCAGACAGCATAGGCCGGTTCATAAGGAATTTGATCGGGTCCGCCTTGGATATCAACATTATTTGGTGCGAGAGGCAGTAATGCTTAAGTTTCTTCACGGCGAAAATGAGAGCAAGACATATCTTCTAGATCGCTGAGTAGTTAAATTCGGCCCCCACCAATGTGCGGCTCAAATAATATAGCGCGTTTTCCTTTCCTTCCTCGTTCTTCTATGCCAGGAGTGCCCCTAGCGAGTTATCACCTATCGCGATGTATAGAATCAGTGGCTCTCCCTTGATCGGGGCGGCGATGACTGGAGAATTTCCAAGCATTTCTTTTAGTGAATCGAAAGCTTTCTGGCAAGCGTCATCCCATTCAAACTTAACGTCTTTCTTGTTGAGGTGGGAGAATGAATGACAACGACCAACCAGATTCGAAATGAATCTCCTTAGATATGCCACGCGGCCTTGAAAACTCTTCAACTGTTTTAGGTTTTTCGGTGGTGGCATTTCCCTGATGGCCTTGATCTTGGCGGGGTCGATCTCTATGCCCCTATGTCTGATGACAAAGCCCAAGAATTTACCGACGCGACCCCAAACGTGCACTTTAGCGGATTCATACGGAGACTCTTCTTGTGCAACCGCTGGAATACCTGCCTTAAGTGTTCTCTGTGCTGTTCATGATCGGCTGACCTCACGACCAAATCATCCGCATAGCATTCGACGTGTTTGTGCATCATATCTTGGAATATAACGTGCATCGCGCGCTGATACGTTGCCCTTGCGTTCTTCAATCCGAAGGGCATTACGCGATAACAGTAGATGCCGAGAGTAGTGCGAAAAGCCGTAGCTTCTTCATCTTCTGGGGCCATGCGAATTTGATTGTATCCCGAATATCCGTCCATGAAGGACATCACCGCATATCCTGTTGTGCTATCAATCAACAGCTCTGGAATTGGGAGGGGAAAATCGTCTTTAGGGAAGGCTTCATTTAGATTTCGGAAGTCAACACAAACTCGGATCTGTCCGCTCTTCTTCTTGACTGGCACGACGTTTGAGATCCATCGGGGTATTTCACCTCTCGAACGAACCCGGCCTGAATCAGTCTCTTGATTTCTTCTTCAATCTGGGGTATAATGTCAGGATGAAATCATCGTTGAGGTTGCTTCACTGGCTTCTTTTCCTTCATGATACTCAGTTTGTGCATGGCGATTGTCGGTCTGAGCCCTAGCATTTCTGAATATGTCCAGGCAAAGATGTCCTTATTCTCCTTTAATAGCTGCATGTATCTCTCTCTTTCATTTTCTGGGACGTTTCTGCTCAAATATGTATTCCTGGGTTCTTCGAGGGTGCCCAAATTCACCTCTTCGAGTTCATCAATTGTCGGTTGTCCGCCATCTTCTAGTTGCACGGGCGCGAGGCTTGGCTGGATAACGTCGAAAGGATCTTGTACTTGAATTTCTTCCATCGGGCCGATGGTTGTTCGCTTCCCCAAGTGTAGGGTTGCGATGTAGTAATAAGGCTCGGTAAGACCGAGGTCGATCCACAAGGACTTGTGTAGGAATTCACAAACACATCCAATAGTGTCTATTGAGAGCTAACAATCGGATTTTATATGAGATTGATGTAAGTAACAACTTTGAACTAAATTGAAGGTAAACAATTATAAAAAGGCACTAGCGGTTCAAGGATCCACTTGTAGCAATCCTTGATGTTCAATCCGCTGTGGTTTTTCAATTTCTCAACTAGAATCGATATTAAGATCTATCTAGCCGGATGGTAGAGCAGTTAAACCAAACAATCTGTCATATGTAAGGCCAATGTATATGATTCACTCAATGCAAGCTAGGATGAGCATGCTCAATTGCATACGTCAGTCCCAATTCCAATAAACTAAGTTCATAATCATGATCATCATTAAGTCCTGTCACCAGACAAAGCTAGATCATGATTTGAACTTGAATCAAATCACATGCACAGTCCCATACATAATTCAGAAAACCAGAAAGTAGAACTTTGGTACGAAGTCCCCACATGAAGATCATAGTACTAGAGCGTACTCCAATTCCTCGGATCATACAGGTCTAGACTAACACAAAGCAATTAAGAACTTAAGTAATTCTCCCAAACATCCATGAGTCATCATAAGACTAAGAAAAACTACTTAGAACTTGTGTAAACTTCAAACCATTCTTCATAAACAGGAAATTCAATCTTAAAACCAACTTAGAACAAATTGAAACATCGTAGATCCACTACAAGCTTCACCTCTTAGCCCTAGCTAAGAGGTTTAGCTGCTCATGATCCAAGGAAACATAAAACAACGTGAGAAAAGCATAAAACAGTAAAACAAACTAGAAGGAGTTGTGGAACTCCGAAATCCACTTCCGCTGCCTCCCACCTTGCTCAAACTCTTCTAAGATACCCTAGGAACGATCCTTAGGTGTCCTTTCATAGTGGGGAGGCTCCACAACTTTAGAATATTCGAGAATTTGCGTAAAACTTATGCACTGCGTAGAGAAATCCGGACCGAAATTAGAAAGTACTCAACATTATGCATGGTCGACCGGTCGCACGACCGGTCTGGCTGGTCTTCTCATCAGTCTAGCAAGCTTCTGGGCCACAAAATTCTCTGGCCGACCGGTCACGACCGGTCAGTGTGCCTTATCAACATGTCCAGCAAGCTTTGGAGGATCAACGGGAGATGGCCGACCGGTCTAGACCGGTCGTGGCCCTCCTGGCCGACCGGTCACGACCGGTCTTGGCCCGTTTTCTTCACTTCTTTCTTCTTTTCTTCTTTCCTTGCTTCTTTCTTTGGTCCTCCTTCAATCTTCATTCAAATGGTTCTAAATCAGCCATTTTCATCTTCAATTAGGCGGAGTCCACTCTCATTCCTGTAATCACAAAACATGCATTCAATTAGTCTTTAAATCATGAAAATCTTGCACAATGAGTGATGAATTGGGGTTAGAATATGCACAAATAAGAGCTCAACACACCCCCCAACCAGCATTTTGCTAATCCCGAGCAAAACATGCGTGAAACCAATTCCATTCTCCAAAACCCAACTCTCCTTTAGAAACCATTCTTCTATACATCCCAAGATACATAAGTGTAAGAGTTAGAGAAATTAGTGATAGGGGTTGAAACCGTAAACTCTCAAAACATAATAAGTACCCATATGAAATTCCCGCTGATTGGTTGACAAATAGAAGAACTTGAACAATTTCAATCTAGTGTGCATAGTGAAAATTCTTTTCATGAGTTTGCAGGGTTATCTTCTTCATAAATCAACTAGACTATGGATCTCAAGGTATATAGAGCAACAACAAGCCAATGACGGGAATTTGCCTTACTGTCCTTCCGACGACTTTCACGCTACATCCCATTTTCGGCTTTGGTTACGGGTAGACCATCCCCCGGTTGGTAGTAGGTAGCCCTAATCGGAATTTTTCACCATTTTTCCATCATTCCCAATTTCATCCTTCCTTTTCCTTTTTCTTTTAAATTAGATAGGATTTTTAGAAATCCATATCTTTCGTTATTTTCCCATGGACAAGGATGGACAAAGTACCCCGGCTTGATTTCTCAACACCTTGAATCAAAATCTAACTAATCCACAAATCACATAATCCCTTCAACCCGTGAAAATTGTGTAATGTGAACTAGGTGTAAGAGTGTTCAAATTTTCTATCAATCACAAAAATAGGGGAATTCACATATAAAACCATTATGTTATGAGAAATTCAAAACTTGCAACCTCACTTACTTCATATCTCCTCCTCCTATGCTCATATCATCTTGAATGCATAGAAACGAAGTTTTCCAAAAGAGTTTTGAATTTTAGGAAAATTGAAAATTTTCTACATAATTGCTCGAAATGTTACAAAATGCTGGATTCATCCAAGTGATCCTACACCCCCAACCAAATCTTGCATTGTCCTCAATGTAAAAGATCTGCAATAGGCAAAACATGAGAGTAATTTGAAAATAACAGGGAGTGAGGAATGAGAGTACCTGAAAAAGTGAAAAGTGAAATTCTTCCTCCTTCTAACAAACAAAAGCAACAAAATCCTAATCCTAACTACTCTATACCTCCATCAGACTAGGAGATCAATCATCCTGGTAGACAAGATCAGTCAGAGGTATGGACATACCTTCTGAAGGAAATTTCTCAAAGAATGGCTTTAATCGCTGCCCATTCGCCTTAAAAATGTTGCCGTTCCCTGGATTTAACAACTCGATAGTCCCATATGGATAGACAGTTTGCACAATGTAGGGACTGGTCCATCGAGATCTCAATTTTCTCAGAAATAAATGTAAACGAGAATTATACAGGAGGACTTTTTGATTGATCGTGAATGTCTTACAAAGAATGTTTTTATCATGGAATATCTTCATTTTATCCTTGTAAATTCTCGCATTCTCATATGCTTCGTTCCGGATTTATGCAAGTTCATTCAATTGTAATTTGCGTAACGAGCTTGCCTTGTCAGAATCAAAATTCATCTTCTTAATGGCCCAATATGCCCTATGTTCCAACTCCACAGGCAAGTGACAAGCCTTCCCATAGACAAGTCTATAGGGAGACATTCCAATAGGGGTCTTAAAAGCAGTACGGTAGGCCCAAAGCGCATCACTAAGCCGAAGCGACCAATCCTTGCGATCGGGGTTCACCGTTTTCTCTAAAATGTGTTTAATCTCCCTATTGGATATCTCAGCTTGCCCACTAATTTGTGGGTGATAGGGGGTGCTCACTTTGTGTGTTACGCCATATTTCTTCATTAAAGTTTCAAAAGGGCGATTACAAAATTGAGACCCTCCATCACTTATGATGACTCGAGGTGTTCCAAATCGGGAAAGAATATTCTCTTTTAAGAAGCGAATGACCGTTTTATGGTCATTATTCCGGCAAGGGATGGCCTCGACCCATTTGGATACATAGTCAACGGCAAGCAAGATGTATGTGTTTCCAAAAGAAGATGGGAATGGACCCATGAAATTGATTCCCCAACAATAAAAAATTTCGATTATTAAGATGGGATTGAGTGGCATCATATTTCTACGGGAGATTCCTCCCAATTTCTGACAAGGTTCACATGTTTTGCAAAACTCATGTGTGTCTTTGAACATAGTGGGCCAATAAAACCCACATTGCAGGATTTTTGTTGTGGTCTTTTTAGCCGAGAAGTGGCCACCACATGCCTGAGAATGACAGAAGGAGATGATACTTTGTTGTTCATCATCTGGGACACATCTCCTTATGATTTGATCGGGACAATACTTGAATAAGTATGGGTCGTCCCATAGGAATTTTCGCACCTCCGTGAAGAATTTATCCTTATCTTGCTTTTCCAATGTGTAGGAATTGTACCTGTAGCAAGATAGTTAGCAATGTCCGCATACCATGGCAATTGGGAAACAACAAAAAGTTGTTCATCAGGGAACATGTCATTGATCACGGTTGTTTCAGGGGAATCGGTGAGGGCATGTCGAGAGAGATGGTCAGCCACGACATTTTCTACTCTCTTCTCACGTATTTCTATGTCAAATTCCTGGAGTAGAAGGATCCATCTTAACAACTGTGGTTTAGCATCCTTCTTAGAGAGAAGGTACTTAAGCGCAATGTGGTCAGTGAATATAATGATCTTGTATCCAATCAAGTAGGATCTAAACTTGTCCAAGGTAAAAACTACGGCTAAAAGTTCTTTTTCAGTAGCAGTGTAGTTTGCTTGGGCTGAGTTTAGGGTTCTACTTGCATAGTAGATGACACATGGCTTTTTCTCTTTTCTTTGGCCTAGCACGGCCCCAATAGCATAGTCGCTAGCATCACACATAATTTCAAAAGGAAGGCTCCAATCAGGTGGTTACATTATGGGAGCACATGTCAACATACTTTTAAGTGTGGTAAAGGCATTTTGACATTCTTCATTCCACTCGAACGAAGTTTCCTTCTGAAGTAGGTTACATAAAGGACGAGAGACTGAACTAAAGTTCTTTATGAACCTTCTATATAATGCTGCGTGTCCTAAGAAGGACCGCACATCTCGTATGCTCTTGGGTGGTGGAAGGTTGGAGATAACATCAATTTTCGCTTTATTCACCTCAATTCCATTTTGTGAAACGATGTGACCAAGTACAATTCCCTTTTGAACCATAAAGTGACACTTCTCCCAATTCTGCACAAGGTTCTTCTCTTCACATCTTTTCAGCACAGATTTCAATGCTCAAGGCACTCATCAAAGCTACAACCAAATACTGAAAAATCATCCATGAAGACTTCTAGAATTGTCCCCACCATGTCAGAAAAGATACTCATCATACAACGCTGAAAAGTGGCAGGGGCATTACATAGTCCAAACGGCATCCGTCGATAGGCGAAAGTGCCGAATAGACATGTGAATGTAGTCTTTTCTTGGTCTTCACGGGCAATCTCTATTTGGTTGTATCCTGAATAGCCATCAAGGAAGCAAAAATGGGAATGACCCGCCAACCATTCTAAAATTTGATCAACAAACGGTAGGGGGAAGTGGTCTTTGCTCGTAACAGTGTTTAACTTCCTGTAGTCAATGCACATTCTCTAACCGGTAGTGACTCTAGTTGGCACGAGTTCATTATTAGCATTGGCTACAATGGTTATTCCGGATTTCTTAGGCACCACTTGAGTTGGGCTCACCCATTGACTATCGGATATTGGGTAAATAATACCCACATCCAATAGTTTCACCACTTCGGCCTTAACCACATCCTTCATGTTTGGATTGAGTCGTCTTTGTGGTTGCCTGGATGTCTTCGCATTCTCCTCAAGGTGTATGCGATGAGTACAAATCAGTGGGTCTATGCCTTTGAGATCCGTAATTGACCATCCAATGGCACTCTTGTGCTCTAATAGAGTGGCCATTAGCCTACTCTCTTATTCCTCATCCAAGTGGGACGAAATCAGCACCGGATATGTCTCATCTCGACCTAAATAGACATATTTCAGCTCACTTGGTAATGGTTTTAGGTCGAGTATTGGTGCCTTGATATTAGATGGGAGGGCTTTGTTCTCGTTTACTGGCAAAGGCTCAAATAGGGCCCTCCATCTTTTGTTATCAAGCACTGGCATCGTATCTAAGATGGCATCCATATCTCGTATTGTGTCATCATTTATCTCATGAGAATGGGCCACACATGCCTCCAAAGGGTCGGTATATAATGACAAGGGGAATGTATCTTCCACGAATGATTCAATCATGTTTATTTCGTGGATATCCTCATCAACTTCCCATGGTTGTTTGCATAAATAAAAAATATTAAGCTCATGAGTCATATTTCCAAAGGACATTTGTACAAGCCCGTTTCTACAATTGATAATTGCGTTTGAAGTAGTTAGAAAGGGGCGGCCAAGTATGACGGGAATTTGAGCACCAGTACCTATTACAGGATGTGTATCCAAGACAATAAAGTCTACTGGGTAGTAGAATTTATCAACTTGGACTAGGACATTCTCAATCATTCCTCTCGGTATACGAATGGATCTATCAGTAAGTTGGAGTGTGGTTTTGGTTGGTTTCAATTCACCTAACCCAAGTTTCTCGTAGACCGAGTATGGAATGAGATTCACACTTGCCCCCAAATCAAGTAAGGCTTGTTTAATCCGGTAGTCTCCTATGATGCATGAGATGGTTGGACTACCCGGATCCTTGTATTTTTGGGGCACCTCTTGTTTGATGATAGCGCTCAAATTCTCAGTCAAAAGTACTTTGTTGTGAACATTGTGTTTCCTTTTGACTGTACACAATTCCTTTAGAAATTTGGCATAAGATGGTATTTGTTTTATGGCATCCAACAACGGGATATTGATCTTCACCTGCTTGAAAACTTCTAATATTTCCAGATTTTTGTCTAAAGGTTTAGGTGAAATCATCCTTTGTGGAAACGGGGCAACCGGCTTGTATTGCCTTTCCTGTTCTTTCTCTTGTGGAGTGTTGTTTGAGCTATCATCTTCTTTGGAATTTTTCGGATCCTTAGGCTTTGGGGCCTTCACCGGATTAGATTTGTCAATTACTTTTCCACTTCTCAAAGTGGTGATAGCTTGAACATGCTCCGTATGATGGGAGGATGAGCTTGCATCTTGTATCTCAAATTGGGTTCTTGGGTTAGGAAGAGGTTGGGCAGGAAGTGTACCCTTCTCTCTAACACTGAGATGAGATTCAACTCTAGCGATTGATGTTTTCAATTCATTGATGGCTTGAGTTGAATTTTGATTAAATTTCAATTGCTCTTGCATGAACCCATCTATTTTGAGAGAATTTGTCTTGTTATACTCAGCTTGAACTGATACAAATGCACGCAACATCTCCTCTAGCGTTACTTTTGGAGTAATGACTAGAGATGGACCTAGTATAGGTTGAGCTTGAGGGATATTGTTTGCATTCGCGGTGGGTCCATTCCTCCAACTAAAGTTGGGATGGTTCTTCCAACTAGAATTAAACGTGTTTGAGTTAGGAGCACCAAATTGTCGTTGATAACTGTTTATGGCGTTTGATTGTTCTTGTAAGATGTCCTGAATTGCTAAAATTGTGGGACAATCTTGTGTTGCATGTTGATTTCCGGCACAAATTCCACAAATAGTTTCAACGTCATTAGAGTTGATCGTCTCTCCTTTCCTTAATTCCATGACTTCGACCTTTCTTGTGAGGCTAGCCACCCGTGCACTTATGCTATCATCTTTCGATAAGACATAGATTCCCCCTCTTTCCTTTTGTTGGCCAGTCTTGGAATTTGTTGGTTTTGATGTATCCCAAGACTGTGCATTCTCAGCCAATTCTTCCAAATAATCCCATGCTTCATCAGCTTCCTTATTCATGAACTCCCCATTACACATCATCTCTACAAATTGGCGCATGGGTGAAGTCAGTCCTTCATAGAAAAAGCTTATAATCCGCCAAATTTCATAGCCATGATGTGGGCATGCGTTTAATACGTCCTTAAACCTCTCCCAACATTAGAAGAAGGTTTCATCTTCCTTTTGGGAAAAGTTCATGATAAGGCGCTTCAACATTTTTGTTTTGTGAGTAGGGAAGAATTTTTTTATGAATTCTCTATGCATATCAGTCCATGCACCAATTGATCTTGGCCTTAATGCATGAAGCCAACCTTTAGCTTTATCTTTAAGAATAAAAGGGAAGAATTTGAGTCTCACCACATCATCAGTCACATTAGCAAAGTGCATGGTGGTTATTACCTCATCAAACTCCTTAAGGTGTTGATAGGTGCTTTCACTGTCTAATCCATGGAATTTAGGGAGAAGTTGGATCACTCCCGGTTTCTAATCCACATCCCTGCATTTTGTGGAAAAACTATGCATGAGGGAGTGCTCGCTCTTGCTGGTTGCAAGAAATCACGTAAAGTTCTTGGTCGGGGAACATTCTCAACCACATTCTCCCCCGTTTCAGTTTGGTTTTGGCCCAGATTAGGATTCATCGGATTAGGTTGATTTGCAGCCATGTTTTCAGACAAAATTGGAGAGTTTAGATGTCTCCTAGCACATGGCTCTCTATCAATTCCTTCAACTATTCCCCCTTCACTAATGAGTTGGTTATTGGAATCCCGAGCCCAATGTGGCATGTAAATCCAAAAAAATATGAAATGAAAAGAGAAAAGAATTCTTCCTTCCCTTCTTTACTCTTCTCTAGGACTGAAGCACAAGGTGTCTTGCAATGGCTAGGCCAGAAGCAAGGATAGAGACCGATTTCTCCTGGTCAATAGGGGTTCAAAGAACTCCCCACCCACTCTTTGAATCCTTCAAGAAAAGTGCAGAAAAAGAAGAAAGAGGAGTAGAGGTGAGAAGAGAAATCTCTGAGCACAAGGTGATCCAAGATGGCAGAGCTGACCAATAGGAATCTAGGTGGCACCAGGCCTACCTTTGAGAGATCCAAAAGAAGTCTTCACCCACTCTACAAGAGATGAATATTATAGGAATGAATAGGAGAAGGAGAAGAGTTAAGTTTAGAAAGATAGAACCTGATTCGAGCACTTGAGATCCTTATGTCTTCTTCAACTTCCTAGAAATCCCTGAAAAAAAAAAACAAATCAAAATAAACTAAGTTAGAACTATTCCTAAAAATCCTAAATAGATTATATTTTCAGAAATCTATGAAAAATCGTCAAAGTCCCCGGCAACGGCGCCAAAAACTTGTCCGCTTCCCCAAGTTTAGGGTTGCGATGTCGTAATAAACTCGGTAAGACCGAGGTCGATCCACAAGGACTTGTGTAGGAATTCACAAACACATCCAATAGTGTCTATTGAGAGCTAACAATCGGATTTTATATGAGATTGATGTAAGTAACAACTTTGAACTAAATTAAAGGTAAACAATTATAAAAAGGCACTCCTTGATGTTCAATCCGCTGTGGTTTTTCAATTTCTCAACTAGAATCGATATTAAGATCTATCTAGCCGAATGGTAGAGCTGTTAAACCAAACAATCTGTCATATGTAAGGCCAATGTATATGATTCACTCAATGCAAGCTAGGATGAGCATGCTTAATTGCATAGGTAGTCCCAATTCTAATAAACTAAGTTCATAATCATGATCATCATTAAGTCCCGTCACCAGACAAAGCTAGATCATGATTTGAACTTGAATCAAATCACATGCACAGTCCCATACATAATTCAAAAAACCAGAAAAGTAGAACTTTGGTAGGAAGTCCCCACATGAAGATCATAGTACTAGAGCGTACTCCAATTCCTCGGATCATACAGGTCTAGACTAACACAAAGCAATTAAGAACTTAAGTAATTTTCCCAAACATCCATGAGTCATCATAAGACTAAGAAAAACTACTTAGAACTTGTATAAACTTCAAACCATTGTTCATAAACATGAAATTCAATCTTAAAACCAACTTAGAACGAATTGAAACATCTTAGATCCACTACAAGCTTCACCTCTTAGCCCTAGCTAAGAGGTTTAGCTGCTCATGATCCAAGGAAACATGAAACAACTTGAGAAAAGCATAAAACAGTAAAACAAACTAGAAGGAGTTGTGGAACTCCGAAATCCACTTCCGCCACCTCCCACCTTGCTCAAACTCTTCTAAGATACCCTAGGAATGATCCCTAGGTGTCCTTTTATAGTGGGGAGGCTCCACAACTTCAGAATATTCGAGAATTTGCGTAAAACTTACGCACTGCGCAGAGAAATCTAGACCGAAATTAGAAAGTACGCAACATTATGCATAGCCGACCGGTCGCACGACCGGTCTGAGTGACTGGCCGACCGGTCACGACCGGTCTGGCTGGTCTTCTCATCAGTCCAGCAAGCTTCTGGGCCACAAAATTCTTTGGCCAACCGGTCTGGACCGGTCGGACTGGGTTGGCCGACCGGTCACGACTGGTCGATGTGCCTTATCAACATGTCCAGCGAGCTTTGGAGGATCAACGGGAGATGGTCGACTGGTCTAGATTGGTGGTGGCCCTCCTGGCCGACCGGTCACGACCGATCTTAGCCCATTTTCTTCACTTCTTTCTTCTTTTCTTCTTTCCTTGCTTCCTTTTTTCTTTAGTCCTCCTTCAATCTTTATTTAAATGGTTCTAAATCGGACCTTTTCATCTTCAATTAGGTGGAGTCCACTCTCATTCCTGCAATCACAAAACATGCATTCAATTAGTCTTTAAATCATGAAAATCTTGCACAATGAGTGATGAATTGGGGTTAGAATATGCACAATTAAGAGCTTAACAATGGTCACCATGTTTACGCTTACCTTGGCTCCTAGACCTTCTCCGTTTCTGTACACTTGCTTATGTTCTTCGAACGGAGCTAGCAATCTTTTCTTTGTGTCTGTACCTTGACCGAAGAATCCCATATTCCTCATGATCTTCCGGCTGACCCTGCTATATCTCTTCTCTTCTATAGGTCGTGGTTGGGCAGATCCCCTTCCCTCTTCTCTCTCTTCTGGTGGTACTGGCTGACTTGTCCCTGAGTGAAACTTGATATCTTTCTGGGTGATATCTCTTGACGGCACGACGAATTGGCTTGGAGCTTTTGGGAATGGTTTAGTCCTTCCTATCTTGGGTACTGGCATATTGAAGCTGGACTTGAGCATGCTCATATGTTGATCTGAGATCAGTTTTAACACGGACTACCCTGGCTGACGCAGATGTTGCAGTACCACATAGAACTTCTTCGTAATCGGCTAAGGGTGATTTTCCAACTGATATCGGGGTCTCCCCTGGGTGATGGGCTGAGGTTAACTTTTCTGCACGAACTTCTCAATTTGGGGTTTTGCCCCTTGCCCTTTGTTCGCTGCATCGGGCTTCTTATTGGTCTCACCGCTATCAGACGAGTTGTAATATTTTGCATCGGCCAAGAATGACTCAATTATTGTGTATGGCTTTGGATCTGCCGCTACCCTGTAATGAACCCCGTCTCTGTTGTATTTGAAGCATTGATGATATGTAAAAGGGATAATGCGATTCTGATGGAGCCAGGGCCTTCCTAAAAGGAGGTTGTATGTTGTCACTGCATTGATCACCTGACATGTTACTTTCGTTGTCAGTTCCTTGATCTCCAGCATCACCGTGATTGATCCGAGCGTGCACTGACTGTCTTGATTGAAACCTTGAATCATTATGAGACTCGGGCGTAATGCGACTTGCCTATAACCCAGCCTCTGTAATGTTTTCAATGGCATAATATTTACAGCAGACCCATGGTCCAACATGCACCTCTTGACCTCGGTATCCCTGATTGTTCCCGTGACCATTAACGGGCGATTGTGGTCTATTGATTCGATCGTGCGGTCTTCTTTTGAGAAAGTGATTGTTGAAGGATGGTTGACAGGCATGACTTGTGACACTGGCATATACCCCTCCCAAAATTTGTCTGTATTATTCATTTCTTCTTCTATCTCTATCATTGTGACCTCCTTGACTTCACTGTCAAGTAAGGCATTGATTAACATTTCCCTGTACACTTTCGAGAGATATAAAGCATCGTATATGCTTAGGCGGGCAGGAACCTTCCGTAAGTGTGACACAATGTCATATGCCACTGGTCTTGGGTTTGGCTGACTGGTCGTAGCTTCGACGACCTTCTCTTTAGATTTCTGCATGCGGGGTCTCTCTTGCGGTTTGTCAGGGGTACCGTCTTCTTGTATCGGGCTGTCCGGTCTTGGAGGAGTACGGTCAGGCATTTGCTTTCCTGATCGTAAGATGACCACGTCAACCTCTTCCCCGACTGCTTGCGGGGTTTCTTCGGACGGTGCTTGCTCGACAAATGACACCGTTCCACAATATGCCATGTTCGTCGCGGATTGCATTTGCCCCTGCAACATTTCTTTTCTCCCTCTTCCCCTGTTCCTTCTCCTGTTAATGAGTCTTCGTCTGTTCTCGAGTCTTTTCTTGCTACTGACTAAAGTCCATGGTTCTGTCGGCTCAGGGAACGAGGTCGATCGGCTAGTTTCACCTTTTATTGGGACTGTTGAAATTAACCCGGCTGTCTCCTTTGCTGTCTCTGGTACTTTCATGCTGATGACCACTTGATTGATCAATCGCTGTATTCTTCCTTTCAGGGAGAAGCAATCTTCTATCTGGTGACTGATGCATCGATGATATTTGAAGTATTTAGGATCATTTGTTCATCCGACTTCATGGGGACAGATAGGTTCTGGTAGACGTATTATGCCTTCTTCGATCAATTGTTCCATGATCGGAACTAGATCGGCCATATCGAATGTATATGGGTCGTTCGCCCTTTCTCTCTCAGCTATAGATACATGTTTGGGTACATAGGGCTTTTTACTCTTGTCTTGTATAACTGCTGTCTTTATCTCTGGCCCATGATCGGTAGCGGGACGTTTGCGGTCTTTCTGGTCCCTGCTCTTGTCGACCTGGTGAGTCTCCACTACTCTTCCTATTTCTTTCTTCTGTCTCTTGGGTCTGAAGTTTACCCGAGATGCTGCTTCTTCCACCAGATGTGTTTTTGTCGCCAGCTCGCGGAAGGATCTGAAGGTATTGCCTGACAAGCCATACAAGATCATCGGGTCTACGGTCCTTAGACACATCTTCATCTGCTCGCCTTCGCTGGGTAATTCACGACATTGAGCCGCTGTGGTCCCCCATCGGTCGATGAACTTCTCGACCGGTTCACCATTTCTCTATCTAACCATTGCTAGATCTGTTAGGGAGATCTCTCTCTCTCTGTTGCGAAGAATTTTGAGATGAAGGTGTCCTGCATTTGCTCCCATGTCCTTACAGAGCCAGCCAGTAGCGACATATACCATTGAAAGAGTTTCTCTGTCAGGGTAGATCCGAATAGTCGCATGCAATACTGCGGAACTGTGGTCCAATTTCCTAACGTGGTCAAGAAGTGGGTGATGTGCTCTTCCGGCGATCCTCTGCCATCGAAACTTTCCGAAGTCGGGGCATCTGAAATTGGCCTGGAATGGTACCTCTTCTACCTCTAGTGGGTATGGGACCCAATATTTATAGATGCCTCTCCTCTCTTTCTCTTTTTCTTGCTGCATCAGGTGGGCTATTGTTTGGGATAACTCTTCTCGTGACATGTGAGACGCGGAAAGCGGTGCACGTCCTATTGGCGTGAACCTGAGTTGGACAGGCGGTTCAGGCTCAGCTGGACCTTCTGCTGCCCCTTGGGATTCCTCTGCCAACTGACTGGTGGGCGGTGCGATACTTCAAATGGCATTCTGTGCTATCAGAGTGGTCAAGGCTTCCTGGATAGCCTTCATTCAATCGTTTGTCTCGCGGTTAGCCTCAACCAATCTGTCGATCTGATCTTGGAATGGAGGTAATTCTTCTGCCTCATAGGGTTCTTCTTCTTCCTCGGCGGCCACTTGGACCATCACTACTTGTGCCAACGGGATTTTCCGAGCCGGCCTCTGTTTCTGTTCAGGGGTCGTCACGGGCTTGGATTTTACATGCGCGGGCCTGGTAGTCTTTTGCGAGGTGCGAGTGGCTTTGGATAATGGAGGGAACTGCTCGACTGTCATCGCGGGCGCTGCGGGCTCGGCTGATGTGACCTGCCTGTTGTTAAGGATCTTCTGCCCCTGCTTCGGCTGCCGCTGTTTCTTGATCACGGGGCGAGGTCTTGCAACGTTCACTTTCCTATATGCTGCTATGATGGCAGCTTTCTTCTGTTCCTTCTTCTGCCTTCGGGTCTCAACTAACTGTCATTCTGAGCTTGGGTTTGTAGTTGTGGTGGAACAGGGGAAGCTGAAGCCTCCGGTGGCAAGGAAGGTGCATGAACTGGTCATCGAGCATGCCATTTCTTTTGTCTGTCCTATTATCTTGCTAATTCTGCGGTGTCAGAAAATCATTAGAACAGTTCATAAACGCTGCCGGGAGCGTGAACCCATCGATCGCGGTGCATAAACTAATAGGAATAAGCAAGAAGAAGACAAAGGCGTGTAGTTGTAGAAGTTCGTGGTTTTAAAAACCTTTAATTTACAGTCTATTGCCTTAAAGATGAAGGGAAGAACATTCCCGTTGAGAGTCGCCAGTTTGGCGCCCGAGGGCGCCGAAACATTATGCCTCGCGATATATCTCTTGCGTACACATTCGTATCTACAAATGATTGATCTTAGAGCGTTTCTATACTCAGAGCTAACCATAGATTCTGGTATGGTTCTTGTCCCCAGCAGAGTCGCCAGTTTGTTGGAGCTGGAAAATGGAATGCGATGGACATTTTCCTGAAAATGGTGTTTTGTTACTCTGGGGTTCTGAGTAGTAGAAACATTCATAGACAATCACAAGCATGCATAAAAGGTACACAAGAAGAGATATCGCAAGGCGAATTTTATTCCAGAGATCCTGAGATCTTTTACATTCCAGGTCGTGATCTGGCAAGAGCCCTTAATTACATCGAATGATCGATGACCCTTGATTAAAAGGCAGAAGACTAGTCAGCGAGGACTATGGTCTTAGAGTTTGTGGTCGTAGAGACCTGTATTTGTTTTGTTATGGACTAAACCATCTTTGTATTAGCCAGATGTCTATGTCCCATGTTTTGGCCGAAGATCCGGGCTGAGACTATCAGGGTTTATGACTGAGAAGGACGACTCTGGGCCGCGCCTGTCAATGTAGGGACAGGTGACCTCGGGAAGTCCATTCCACAGTTATGTATACCTGCGTAGCCCAACCGACGGATATCGTTTGAATGGGTAGGGCATTTACTGTTGTGTTGTGGCAGTTCATAGCAATTGATTCGTAGAGAATTGGAACTCTTTGACATGGTTTATCGTGATAACCATAGTCTCGTTTGTCTATCTTTCGACCTAAATCGGGTCACATCTTTACAGTAGATATAACTGATGACATATTTGCATAGTTCTGAATGCTGGCAGCTTCTTTCCGAGAAGTCATTTCATTCATCGCGTCGAATTGGGTCGAACCTCGAAGATGTGCGATTTTGCTCATTTAGGGGTCCCGGAATGTCCATTTAACCTTTCCATTGTGTCCGGAATGCTCGAAATACCCAAAATAGGATCAAACGGAGCTTGAAATAACTTAAAATTAAGTCTGGTGCACCTGTAAACATGTTCTGCAATTGGCTGATTTTTTGGGTGCGTGGGGCTTATTTTACGGATGCGTGGGGTCCAACGCACCTTAAAATTAAAGTACCAAATTTCTAATGAATTTAGGGGTGCGTGGGACCATTTTCGGGTGCGTGGGACCGAATTTGCAAATCTGAATTTTGTCGAATTTATGGATGCGTGGGACCCGAATTTATGGATGCATGGGCCATTTTTCGGGTGCGTGGGAGTCCGATGCACTTGTTTGATTTATGTCGAATTTACGGATGCGTGGGACCGAATTTATGGACGCGTGGGCCATTTTTCGGGTGCGTGGGAGTATTTTATGGATGCGTGGCCACACTTATGATTTTTTAGGATTCAGACCTGCGGTGGAGAATATCGGCGATCGGAAAGGTATTTCGGCGACCGGGAGGGGTTTCCGGCGATCGGAAAAGTATTCCGGCGAAGGTTTCTGGCGGGGATTTCGGATTCCCAGAGGGCGGCAGATCTCTCTCTCTCTCTCTGAATCGTTCAAATGAATCGTTGGAAGGGGTATTTATAGCTGAAGACGTTGGATTTCCACCAATGAGGGGCTGCCACGTGCCACGCACCTCTAAATTATCCTCAACGCACCTTAAAATTAACGTGCGGAGGTCCGACGCACCCAAAAATGATTTCTGAAAATATCTGATTTTTTGGATGGGTGGGACTTATTTTACGGGTGCGTGGGACTCAATGCACCTTGAAATTAAGTACCTGATTTCTAATCGAATTAATGGATGCGTGGGACATTTTTCGGGTGCGTGGGACTCCGAAATGCCTCTAAAATGACGGATATCAAATGGGTAGAATTTAAGGGTGCGTGGACCCATTTTTGGGGTGCGTGGGGCACCAAAATACCTTTGAATGAGAATCCTGAAATCTGGTGAATTTAAGGTTGCATGGACCCATTTTTGGGGTGCGTGGGACTTCACGCAACCTTAAATCAATTTCTGCATTTGTTGATTTTTCGGGCGCGTGGGGTACCCGAATTTATGGGTGTGTGGAGATGTAAATAGGAACTCCACCGTTTGAGTTTTGAATTTTCGAGGGTTTGTGGGGCCCGTTTGATCGTGAGATCACATGCACTGTTCACCGTAAGTGATAATGAAGTTATGGGTCCGATTCTGGACGGTTCTGATCACGATGATCGGCGGGGCCCGCTGGAGTTTCAGCCAAAATTAGCTAAGGGAATTTTTGTAAATCCCCGTTTTGCGTGCGCCGAAAGGCGTTTTGAGTGATTCTTTTGGAGGTATACGGCTATTTTGCTTATTTTAAGGGCCCTTACCTTTTGGGACGCCAACAGTTGTCTTCTTCCAAAAGGACATAAATTCCTCCATTTTCTCTTTGTTGGCTTGTCTTGGGATTTGTTGGTTTAGATGTATCCCAAGATTGTGCATTCTCAGCCAAGACATCAAAGTAAGCTCATGCTTCCTTGGCTTCCTTATTCATGAATTCTTCATTACACATCATCTCTACGAATTGGCGCATGGGCGAATTCAGTCCTTTGTAGAAAAAGCTTATTACCCGCTAACTTTCATAGCCATGATGTGGGCATGTGTGCAATAAGTCTTTAAACCTCTCTCAACATTGGAAGAAGGTTTCATCCTTCTTTTGGATAAAATTCATGATGAGGCGCCTTAGCATGTTGGTTTTATGAGTTGGGAAAAACTTTTTAATGATTTCCATAGTCATTTCAGTCCATGTGCTAATTGATCTTGGCCTTAATGCATGAAGCCAAGCCTTCTCTTCCTCTTTAAGGGAAAATGGAAATAATTTCAGTCGCACAACGTCATCTGATACGTTTGCAAAGTGCATTGTGGCTATCACTTCATCAAATTCCCTAAGATGTTGATAGACACTTTCAATGTCTAACCCATGGAATTTGGGAAGGAGTTGGATTACTCTCGGTTTAATATCAACATTCCTTGCATTATATGGAAAATTTATACATGAGGGAGTGCTCGCTCTTGCAGGTTGCAAGTAATCACGTAGAGTTCTTGGTTGAGAAACATTCTCAACTTCATTCTCTCTCATTTCTGTTTGATTTTGGCCCAGATTTTGATTGGCCCTTGGATCGGGTTGATTTTCAGCCATACTTTCAGAAAAAATTCAGAAATTTAAAAGTTTCTTAACGTGTGGTTCCTTATCAATCCCCTCAACAATTCCCCCTTCACTTATTAAGCGATTAGTTGAATCCCAGACCCAATGGGGCATGCAAATTCAAAACAAAAGGAATAATAAAAGAAAGAAAAATTCTTCCTTCTTTTCTTGACTACAATAAACTGGAATTTGAATGTAGAGGAGTAATCTGTAAACTCGAGATGAAATTAACAACCTAAAGAAGCACTAGGGTGCTAAGGATCCACTTGTATCTATCCTTGTTGTATAATTCGCTTTGATTTGTCAATTACACAGAATCGAAATCAAATCCTATCTGGCCAGATTATAGAGCGGTTAATTCAACAAAACAATCGAATACATGTGTTGTTCATCAACATGATTCCCTCAATTCAAGTTAGGACTTGGGCACACTCAATTGCATACGCTAATCCTAGTTCTAATAGATTAAGATCACAACCACAATAATCATTAAACCCTGTCACAAAGCTTAATAATATCATAGTTTGAACTTGATTCAAATCATATGAACAAGTAACACATTTTTTAGACTTTATAGAAAAAGGTAGAACTTTGGTTTGAAGTTCCCACATGAAGAACCAAATTCTAGAGCATCTTAAATTCGATTCCTCGGAGCGTACAGGTCTAGATCCATGTAAAATAACTAAGAACTAAGACAATTCTTCCAAACATCCATGAGTCATCATAGGATTAAGAAAAACTACTTAGAACTTCATTCAAGCTCAGCAAACCATTGTTCAATCAATAAAAACAATCCATGAAACCATTAAAATGAATTAAAACATCTTAGATCTACTACAACCTTCAAATCTTAGCCCTAGCTAAGAGGTTTAGCTAACCATGCTAAGAGAAAATAGGAAATCTACTTGAAACATGAAGAACTAGAACGAAAACTAAGAAGAGGGAGTTGTAGAACTCCAAAACCGACTCTTTCCACCTCCCACTATGATAGATCTCTTCTAGGTTAGCTTAGGAACAAAGTGGAGGAGTGCTTTTATAGGCTTTGGGCCCCAACAACGAAGAATCTTTGAGAAGGTCGTAGCTCTTGCGTTTTGTGTAGGAATTTTTGGATTCCAAAAATAAAAATTTCTGTTTCTGGATGTTGGCTGGCCGGCCGGACCCCCCTGTTCGACCGGTCGAAGCTTGAGCAAGATAATGCCCAACTCTCTGGACGTTGGCATGCCGACCGGACCCCCCTATCTGGCCTATTGGAGCTTGAGAAAAATAATACCTAACTCTCTAGACGTTGGAATGCACTGGCTGAACCACCAGCCGGCCAGTCAGTTCATCCGGCCAGTCGGTCAGCAGGTCAGTCTTTATAAAATCTATCTAGAGAAAAGTGGGTTTCTGGAGGGTTTGGCTAGCCGGCCGGCCGAATAGCATGTAAATTTCAGATTTTTCAGGCTTTTCTTCCTCCATCTCCATTGTGTCTTTGCTCCACCTTTTGTCCTTTATTCCTTTGATCTTCAAGGTATGTAAGAAGGCCCTTTAAGCACCTGAATTGTGAAGTCTCTCTCGTTCCTACAATCACAAAACCATGCATTAGGTAGGTCTTTAAACATGTAAATCATGCATAGTTAGTGATGAAATGGGGTTAGAATATGCATATTTAAGAGCTCAAACAACTACAAAAGAAGCGTGAGATACATTTCAAGTAACCCACGAGGGAGCTAGCATGGTAAGACGCTCGAAGCTTAAACTCTTAACCACCAAACTTGAAAACATTAGGATGAAAGAGACTGAAACTTTCATGGAGTTTTACACAAAACTTTCTGATATTTAGAACTCCATGTTTGCCTTGGGGAAAAGGGTTCCGGAAGGAAGGATTTGTAAAAAAATACTTAGGTCCCTCTATTCGCTCGCATCAAGTGCAAGGCTGCGATGTAGTAATAATCTCAGTAAGACCGACGTCGATCCACAGGGAAGGAGGCAAACAATTCAAACTGCTCTAAAAATTAGAATCTTAAGAGGTTTATGGAATCGGATTTAAACATGAAATAGGAAAAATTTGAGAATAGAAGTAACTAGAGCATCAAGGATCCACTTATATCTCTCCTTCAGTGCATAATTTGCCATGGTTTCTCATTTACACAACTAGAATCGAAATCAAATCCTATCTAGTCGGATGATAGAGCGGTTATAACGTACAATATGTCATATGTGTGATTTATATACTTGATTCCCTCAATTCAAGTTAGGACTTGAGCACACTCAATTGCATAGGTCAATCCTAGTTCCAATAGATTAAGATCACAATCATAATCATCATTAAACTCTATCACAAAGCATAACTAGATCATGATTTGAACTTCATTCAAATCATATACATAATCACACATAAGCAGAAATTCCAGAAAAGTGGAACTCTTGGCATGAAGTTCCCACATGAGAATCCAAATCTAGAGCGTCTTGAATCCGATTCCTCCGAGCGTACAGGTCTAGACTCATTCAAAACAATTAAAAACTTAAGCAACTCTTCCAAACATCCATGAACCATCATAAGATTAAGAAAAGTACTTAGAACTTCATTCAAACTTCAAACCATTATTCTTCAATGAAAAATTTAACTTGAATTAAAAAAATCTTAGATTAACTACAAGCTTCACCTCTTAGCCCTAACTAAGAGGTTTAGCCGTTCATGATCTAAGGAAACATGAAAGCAACTAAAAACATAAACTAGAAAGCAACAACTAGAGGGAGTTGTAGAACTCCGATTCCGTCTTCCTCTACCTCCCACCTTCATAGTTCTCTTCTAAGATGCCTTAAGAACGATCCTTAGGTGTCCTTTTTATAGTAGAAAGGCCCTACCACCTCAGAATCTTCCAGAATTGCGCAATACTTATGCACTTGTGCCTAAAAAATCGGAGCTTGCTGAAGAAGTTGCTGAATTTTAGCAAATTACATTGGCTACCTATTGGCCGACCGGTCTTGACCGGTTGAGATGGCTGGCCGACCGGTCTAGCAGAGGTCTAGAGAGTCCAGAGGGGTGCCCGACTTGTTGGCCAACTGGTCTTGACCGGTCAGACCTAACTAGACATTGTTCCAATAAGTGTAGAGAGGGCTTGCCTGTGGTGGCCGACTGGTCTAGACCGGTTTAGCTTGTTTGGCCGACCGGTCTAGCTTCTCCTTTCTTAGATTTTCTTTCTTTTTTCCTTCCTCTCTCTTCTCTCCTTGCTTTCTTCTTTCTTTGGCCCACCTTGGGTCTTCATCCAAGGCTCCTAAATATGCTCTTGTAGTCATCAATTGAGCGAACTCTCTCTCATTCCTATAACCACCAAAACCATGCATTAGAATAGTCTTTAAGCTTGAAAACAATGCATAGTTAGTGATGTAATGGGGTTAGAATATACACATTTACGAGCTCAACACACCCCCCAACCAGCATTTTACTAGTCCAGAGCAAAACATGCATAAAACAAGTTTTATTCTCCAAAATCCAACTCTCCTTCAGAAACTATGCTTCTATACACTCTAAGGCATGCAAGTGCAAAAATTGAAAAAAATAAGTGATGGAGGTTGAAACCTTAAACTTTTAAGAACATAACAAGTACTCATATAGATTTCCTGTTGATTGATAGATAAATAAAAGAATTTGAACAATTTAACCTAGTGTGCTCAGTGAATGCTTATCTCATGGAATTTCGGGATTATCTTCTTCATAAATTAGCTAAGGTATGGGTTTAAAGGTGTACAGATCAACAACAAGCCAATGATAGGAATTTGCCTTACCGCCCTTCCGACGGCTTTCACACTACTTCCCATTTCTGGCTTTGGTTACGGGTAGACCATCCCCCGGTTGGTAATAGGTAGCCCTTTTCAAAATTTTCCACCATATTTTCATCTTTCCTTTCCTTTTTATATATATTAGATAGGATTTTTAGAAATCCATATCTTTCGTTATTTTCCCATGGACAAGGATGGACAAAGTACCTTGGCTTGGTTCCTCAACACCTCAAATCTAAACCTAGCTAATCCACAATTCTAATAATCCTTTCAAAGCATGAAAATCGTGTAATGTGAACTAGGTGTAAAAGTGTTCAAAAGTTCAATCAATCATAAAAATAGGAGAACTCACATAGAAAACTATCATGTTACAAGTCCTTTAAGAGTTTCAAAATTATCTCACTACATCTTTCTTCCTTTCATACTTACGACATCCCGAGTGCATATAAACATGATTTTCCAAAGGAGTTTTGCATTTTCAGAAAAATCAAAAAATTTCTAGATAATTACTCGAAATGTCACAAAAGCTAATAAATTCATCTAAGGAATCTCACCCCCAACCAAAATCTTACATTGTCCTCAATGTAACAAGATATACAATATGCTTGACATGAGAGCAATGACATAAAAGAAATGATAGTGAGATCGAGAGTACCTGAGGTAACAAGTTGATAAATCTAGCATCTTCCATTGTCTCGATGAGACTTATTCAATCATAAATGCAGAAAAGAAATCCTAACCTACCTACCTACCTACCTTTGATTAGTCTGATTGACTACATGATCAAATTTGAGCAGGATCTTCATGAACTTCAATAAGGTTCTCATGAGGACTATCCAAAGTCCCGCTCGACAGTACACATAGGTGCTTTTCTTCATTAAAGTCCAATCATAGTGTGCACCACATGCATGTAAGGAGGAGATAAGAGCAGCAAAAAGATATCTCATCAAATTTTGAATTGGGTTGTGTTTGGTTAAAAACGGGTTGTCCCAATCAAAATTATCAATGGACTGAAAAACTCATGATGGTGGAGAGACATTCATTAAGTATTCTTTAGTTTGGGTTGTCTCCTCCACAAATCCAGAATTGCACGGTGCTTCCACAAACAATGGAAAAGAGTGTAAATCAGTGGAATGGTGATCTTCAGGCACCGACACCGGGTCTAACAAACTATCCAACTCCGTTATCATCTCATCATCGAGATCGTAAGGGTGGGCCATACATTCCTCTAGGAATTCGAGAGAGTAGGATGAAGGGTCCTCGTTCTCCCTAAGTGATTGAGGAAATTCTATTTCAATGGTAAGGAATTCCTCCTCTATAGAGGGGAGGTCTTCCAAAGAAAATTTTTCAGATTCAGTGATAAGCATATCATCTAACATTGGTTGATCTAAAATTTCAGATTGTGCTACTGTTCACTCCCCAAGTGTAGGGTTGCGAAGTAGTAATAATACGGAAAGACCGAGTATCGTTCCGACAGAGATTTATAAATGGGTATTCTCAGAATTTGTCTAAAATAACTAATAATTAAGATCATATTAAGAACTAAAGCTGAAAAATATTGATTTGGGTTTAAACAGTGAATGTGTAAGGTAATATCAATCTTAAAAGGCACTAGAGCGCCAAGGATCCACTTTTGATAAGTTTCAATGCATCAACACAACCAGATCTCACATAACTCAATCGGAATCGAATTCATATCTTTATCCGATCAAAATATAAAGCGGTTCAATCAACAATTATCTAAAACAGTTGCTCATTCATTGACCACAACAATGCTCAGGCCTTGGGCACACTCAATTGTGTAGGCCAAGCCTCTTTCCAATCTAGTTGAGATTCACAACTATAGCTTTCATCAAATCCTGTCACTAGAGTTGATTATAATCAATGATTAGAACTCTAATTAAATCAAAATCAATTAGCAAACAACTAATTCAGGTTATAACGAAAGATAAGAACTTTAGTTGAATGAGTTCCCACATGAAGATCAAGCCATTGTACACAACGCAATCAAAGGGTCTACCATGCCCGGAGTCGCTGATGTTACTGCACTGATTTGTGCATTCTATTGTCAATTGCGTGATCGTTGAGTCAGTCAAGTCTCGTGAGCCCTGATGAAGTTTGAAGACTCAAGACTTGACGACCAAAGCAGCTTACTGCACTCAAGTTCAAGCCAAATCAAGCTCGGAAGGTAAGTTGCATATAGACAGCCTATATGATCCCAAAACATCCAAGTCCATGGCATTCAAATCACATTTTATGTTTGCCAATTGATCCACGAACTTAAGCTCAAGATGATCAGTCTTGGACCTCCATCATGTAGGTGCCAATCAGTTGAAAAACAAAGGAAAACCATCTCTTTGAGCACCGTTAATATCGAGGGAGTTCACCCCATTTCAGGCAACAAAATTAAGGCCTGACGACCGGTCGGGCGACCGGTCGGGTGAAGCAAGGTTGAAGACAGCAAGCCTTATGAAGTAAATCTCATGTCTTCCCTAGACCGGTCTGAAGACCTGTCGTTGGTCTCCTAGGACCGGTCGCACGACCGGTCGCATATGGACGAAATATGTCCAGCAACATTTGGAGAAAATGGATTAAATAGGGAGACCGGTCGTGACCTCCCAAGACCGGTCGCAAATGGACCAAAAAACATCCAAAGACTTCAGGGGCTGTTTTTACAAAGGGAGACCAGTCTCAAGACCAGTCGTACGACCGGTCGTCAGACCGGTCGGATGCTCAACTAAGATCGGTCTTTGGGCTTTTTAGACAAGTCGCACGTGACCGTTTTCTATCCGTTGGAGCCCGATTCTTGGAGCCTATAAAGGCATATTTCGAGGGTTTTGAGAGCATCACTTGCACACCCATTTAGAGCATTAAGAGAGGCTATTAAGACTTTCATCTAATCTCTTTTGCTCACATAGTCTTGAGTTCATCCTTCAAACCTAGCCATTAATGGCATTACATTGAGTATTCAAAGCTCGGTTTGAACAACGAACTCAAGTATGGCATTCATAGCTGTCCCTATCATTCAATCTTCATCTTAAAGTCATTTATAGCCATTGAATGATCCAATTGATGGTTCCTTCATTATCCATTGCATTGTAATAGGCATATGGAACATCAATACCTTCTCCCACCTACCCGGCACTAGTCTAGGAACATCATATGAATTGGTAGCTGATCGTGGGAACTTAGAGAGGAGCTAAGGCATTCGTGGAAGATGAAGCTACTCATCAACGGCGCTGAATCGAGGCTTAATCGTTTAGGTATGTCTAGTATTTGAGAGTCCATTTATTGAATCACTATTCCCTGGATTGGGAAACTTCGGCGGGAGTGTACGTGACTGTCCTTGGATTAGGATTGGTGAGAGTTTGAGATCCAAACTCGTCAAGTCCCTGGATTGGGCCATCGGCGGATGGTAAACGCGGTCCTAGATCAAAGGATGTTAAGGTTGATGGTTAACCTGATTTAAAACCACGGCTATAGTGAAATCCGGTGGTCTCATAGGTTGAGATCGTGAACCGGGAGTGGAGTAGGGAAACCGAATCACTATACATCGTGTGCAATGTGGTGAATGCATTTTGTCTATTTTGTTCCTTGTTGATCAATCTTATAAGTGCTTAACTGTATGTCCATCTTATGTTTGACAAAATGCTCATATGCCATCCTTGAATGATTAATACAAGAATGCATATAAATTTTTTGATGAAATACTTCTCTTAGTAAAGTTGTCAATTGGGTTGGATCTTGGGTGATCAATTGCTATCATTTACATGTGCTTAATTGGTATATTATAGTATAAATGCAATTGAGCTTTTGAATTTGCAAGAAAAATTAAAAAGTCCTATTCACCCCCCCTCTAGGACATAAGCATACCTTCAAGCTTATCTCACTAGCAGTAAAACCGCAATTTCAGATGATAGATCAATGAACTACACAAGCATAACCAATGCTCAGAAGATAAGCTACTAAGTTTAGAATCACTAAGAATCACATGAGCCCGGAGTCATCAAGAGGTCAAAGAAAAACTAAATTAGTACTTGATTCAAACTCATATTGAACTAAATTCTTCAATTAAAACATAAAAAGGAAACCTAGGTTGCATCAATCCATTAAAAACAAATCAAAAGCTTCACCTCTTAGCCCTAGCTAAGAGGTTTTAGTTCATCTCTAACATCCTTGAACTAAAAGCCTTAAAAACATAAAACTACTAGAACTGGAAGAAAAACTAGAAAAACTTGAAGTAGAATCCGTCTCCTAAGCAGTGTTTGCAGTATCGATAATATCGGCCGATATATCGGCCGATATTATCGATATCGGTGCTCGCCGATACATATCGGCAGGGTAGTAACTTAAAAACTGCCTGATTCTTTGGTATCGCACGATATATCGTGCGATATCGAAAATATCGCAGAATGTATCGATATCGCACGAAATATCGGCTCGATATCGTCCTGTTTCCAGCGCAAGATTCCAGATATCGTCGATATCTGGACGATATCGTCCAGATATCGTCCAGACCGTCAGGAACGTGGGAGAAACTTGTTTTTTTTGGGTTTTTGGGAGAAAAAACGTCTGCAGGTCTAATTTTTCTCAAATTTCTCCTACTTAAATTGATTTTGGAAAGATTACGGAGCTTCCATTGCAAGAATCTCAAAGGATACGGTTGCTTTCGAAGGAAATCCAAAGGTGGCCCACTATTGAACTTGGTGAGGATTTTTTCTTCCAATCTCGTTTTATTTTCGTGAAATTCGACTACAACTTGTTTTAAATGAGTTGAAGTACTTAATTGTTCATGTTTTACATGAAAAATCATGTATTTTAACCTTCGATTTCGAGATTTAAGATATGGGGCAAATTTGGGAGAAATTTGGGAAAATTCGAAATATCCCAATTCCTCCCAAATTACCTACAATGTTGGATTGAAAACAACATTTTAAGGATGTAGGGGGGCTGATCTATTGATTGGCAGCATTTTCCCCCAAAATAAAAAATATTTAATTAATTTTTTAATTACTAATTAATTAAAAAATACTTAATTATGAAATTTTTTCGGATTTTTTTTTTTATAACAGTTGTAAATCCACTTGTAAGTCAGAATAATAGTTATTATGTTAGTAATTATGCATCACATACACTCCAATTTCATGATTCAAGTGTATGTGGCACGATTTGGGGGAAATTGGGGAAATTTCAAAATTTCTCAATTCCTCCCAAATTATTTGCAATGTTGGATTCAAAACAGCATTTCAAGGATGTAAGAGTGCTAATCTATTGATCGGCAACATTTTTCCCCAAAATAAAAAATATTTAAATAATTTTTTAATTACTAATTAATTAAAAATTAATTAATTATGAATTTTTTTCAAAAATTTCTTTTGGAATAGTTGTCAATCCACTTGTAAGTCAAATTAAAAATTATTTAGTAAATACTAATAAATCTCACATACTCTAATTTCATGATTCGAGTGTATGTGGCCTAATTTGGGGGAACTTCGAAATTTTCCAATTCCTCCCAATTTGAGAGTAATGATGGATCCAAATCAAAATTGTAAGGGCGTAGGGGGGCTAATGTATCAATTTGCGTCAGTTTAACCCAAAAAAAAACAATAATTAATTACTTTTTTAATAATTATATTTAATAATTAATTTTTTTTCAACTTTTTTGTTAAATTATTGTAAATCCATTCCTAAGTGTGGTTGTTTTTTGCTGATTTCATGTTTGTAGGTAAAAAATGTCGGAAGAAGGTGGTGGAGAAAGTAGAGGAGGGAGACAGCCAGATATTGGTTGGAAATATGGCCGTGTTGTCCCCAATAACCGATTTGGGGCCATATGTAGTTTTTGTGGCCATGTCTCACAGAGTGGTGGTGTAACCCGCTTGAAGGAGCATCTAGCAGGCGGGTACAAAAATGTTAAAGATTGCCCCAAATGTCCAAGAGATGTGAGGGAGGAGATTAGGGAGGCTTTAAAAAAAAATTTGAAGATAAAAGATCAAAGAGCTACAAGAGAGAGGGAGATTAGGGAGGAGCTGGGGCGGCCACCATTTGTTGACGAAGATGTGGTGGATTTAGATGAGGACGAGGATCCAGATTATAGACATGCAGTTGAGGAATCGATCCGAGAACGTTGGGAGGATGATCAAATGAGAAGGGTGGAGACGAGCAGGCCTAGATTTGAGGGGTCTACTCATGAGCACGGGGGGGGGGGGGGGGGGGGGGGGGGGGGGGGGGGGGGGGGGGGGAGTGGGTCTGGGGCTGGGGGAAGTGGGGCCAGGGGGCTAGTACAAGGGGAGGTTTTTATGGACTGACACATGGTGGTAGTATGCGGATTCCGGATACCCCTTCAGAGCCGAGGATGTATAAGGGGGCTGGGGGGACACAAAAGAAGTTGAAAGACATGTTTAGTGGGGGGGATGTCAGAAAGAAAGTTGGAAAGTTTATTGCGAAATTTTTCATATATGATCAGGTTCCTGCGAATGCAGCGGGGAGTCCGCACTTCAAGAATATGATAGCTGAAGTGCAACGAGGGGGTGAGGGTGTGCTGCCCCCCTCTCCCCGTGAGATAATGAGGACGTATCTTGATGAAGAGCATAATGAGATGAAGGCTTACGTGGATTCGTACAAGCCGTCATGGGAGATGTATGGCTGCACCGTCATGTGTGACGATTGGACTGGACCGACGAAGATGTCGATCATAAATTTTATGGTGTACTGCAGGGGAAGGGCAGTTTTCCTTAAGTCTGTAGATGCAAGCGACAAAATTAAAGATTCAAACTACATCTACAAATTAATGTACAGAGTGATGGATGATGTTGGGAGAAAGAATATTGTGCAGTTTGTGACAGACAATGGGAGCGCTTTTGTGAAGGCAGGGAAGGATCTCGAACAAAAATATAATTTGTACTGGACATCTTGTGCAGCCCATTGCATAGATCTAATGTTAGAAGCGATTGGAGATATGCCAGCTGTAAAGACGACTATTACAGACGCACGACTCATCACGGGTTATATTTACAACCACACATGGTTGTTGGCTGAGATGCGAAGAAGGTGTGGTGGGGATATAGTGCGGCCAGGGGTAACACGGTTCGCCACAAATTACATCGCCTTGAAGAGCATTTTGAAGCACAAGCTGGGGCTACGGGAGCTTTTCTCCTCTATGGAGTATGATGATTGGAAAAAGCGTCTCAAGAAAGTGACTTGGAGGTATGAGGAGCTTGTGTTGAGTCATTCATTTTGGGAACGTGTGCGCGGTGTGTTGGCCATTATCGAGCCCATATATAGCGTGTTGAGGATGGTCGACAATGAGGTGACTCCATCAATGGGATCATTATATGCATCCATACAAATGATGAAAGATGCCATCCAGGTTAGAAATCCTAAGTCGTATCAATGGGTGCATAAAATAATCGATGATCATTGGGAAAAGACTCTTTCACATCCACTTCATAAGGCTGGTATGTACTTGAATCATTAATTTACACATATTTATGCACCATTATATTGATTAAATCTATAAATATGTGTATGTTGTTGCCATTTAGCCTACTTTCTGAATCCAAAGTACCACTACACTCGCAAGCTCTACCAAGACAACTCATTAAAGAAGGCGGTGCACGAGGTGTATGCAAAATTATTCCCCCACTGTGCAGGGAAAGCCAGTTTCGGTTCTGAGGTAAATATATCTACATTTATCGTAGTACTGGTTTTATCTTAAATCTTAAAACACTCTGGACTTACTATTATTGCTTCACACATTTATCAGATTGTTAGATTTCGTGATGCTGTGGGGATGTTTGGGAATGAAGCAGCGATGAGGTCGAGGACGTCCATGATGCCATGTGAGTTGTTGCGTGCAATATAATTCATACAATCTCTTCGAAGCAAATTATAGTTTTCATACTATTTTGGTGGATATTATAGTAATGAGAAACAATTCATGCAGGTGAATGGTGGGCCATGTACGGTTGTGATTGCGAGGTCTTGCAACGCCTGGCTGTTCGTGTGCTCGCACAGACGGTGTCCTCCTCACCCTGTGAGAGAAATTGGAGTACATTCTCACTGATCCACACAAACAAGCGGAATCGGATAGGGTACGACAGGCTCCAGAAGCTGGTCTACTACCACTATAACATGAAGCTACGAGAGAGGCTGCTCCGTACTGAAGGACGAAGAAAGGCAGAGGAAGACCCATTGGATCTGATGGCTATTGGACAACATGCTTATGTGGATGTAGACGACGATGACCAACTTTACTTGTGGGTTAGGTCGGACGACTTGGATACATCTGATGGGAGACCAGAGCCACATGTGGAGGCGGAGGCAGTAGAACAGGGCATTGATGTTGATGCCCATGTACTGAAGCAGAGATCTCCACCTGAGGCATTCGACCCTTTGACGAGGGATCCAGAGGGGAGCCCGCGACAGTCCTTATCACGCGGGTCACGTGGCGGTGAGACATTATCAGATACGGCGAGTGATGGTGATGATGGTGGTGGTGGAGATGATGATGATGATGATGATAACGACGACGATGACGACGACGACGGGGATGGGGACGACGACGACGATGATGATGATGATGATGATGATGATGGGGATGGTGGCGACAAGAGCGAGTCTCATACTGGGAGTCAGTCTCAGAGGCCACTTAGCCCATTCACAGGGGAGAGAGAGTTTGATCATGCCACACAGGACAGCGACCACGGTTCTCGGCCAAATGAACCACGTCCGCGGCTTGTAATCAACAAAGCATACACTAGAAAGAAGTTGCGTGAGAAACAGAAAACCCAGCCACTTACAGATATAGAGGAGCGACTATTGGCTATTTCAATGAGAGACACCTATGGTCGTGGGTGTCTACGTGGCACTAGAGATCGAGCACGTCGTGACTCTAGATCTACATCACGTTCAAGGGAGGGGAGCTCGAGTTCCATGCCACAGTATGGATATGGATCACAGACGGGAGGGGAGCTCGAGTTCCATGCCACAATATGAATATGGATCACAGACAGGGGAGGGGAGCTCGACTTCCATGCCACAGTATGGATACAGACCTGGTGGATATGCAGTGAGCGACTCCAGCAGCTACGGCACATCATTTTTCGACTATGGTCAGGAGTTCGCTTCTGCATATGGGCAGGGTCATGGGCCACAATACACATATGGCGAACAATATGGATATTCTGGAGCATCATTTGTGCCCATCCCAGCTCCATATCAGTCACAGACTGTTACGATTACGCAGTACCCACGGATGGGCGTATTGGTTCAATTTGGAGAGGATGAGTACCAGCGTTATGTTAGGGAGTATCTTAACTGGTACCATTCTACTATGACCTGGGCACAATACTGTCGTTTTGTGGAGCAGCAGCTCTATTCCCAACCCCGTCGAGATGGAGACGATGATTACGAGCCACCACGCAACTCTATGTGGGTCTAAGCAGCAGTCAGTTGCATCCATAGGTATATTTCTCAGCTCTCTTGCTTATTTGACTTTGTCAATGTATTGATTGTGTTTACATTAATGTCTTGTAACATTTGTATATGTTATGGAATCAATTTATATAATGGTTGCATCAGTTCAGTCAGATAGCGCATAGCTTAGGATCCTTTTACAAAGGAACTCCTTTATGTGGACTTTTTTTTTTACATATTATGATTTAAATGTGTGTATTGAGGTCCATTCTAACAATCCCTGAAGTTTCATTGAAAAATTCAATCAATTTCCCAATGTTTCCCCATGTTTCCCAAAAAGTGCGATACATTCCGCGATACAACCGATATTTCCCACCGATACGCAATATGTATCTGTATCCCAAGGGTGCGAAACGTAACGCGATACCGATACTGCGAACACTGCTCGTAAGCCTCCTTGATGATCCCCACGTCCTAGCATGCCCTGGTATGAAGAGGAGAAGTCCCTTTTATAGATTTGGGCGGAAGATTCCAGATTGCGCAAGGAATTACGCAATTGTGCAGAGAAAATCAGAGCCTCACGCACAAGCTCTGTTACGCTGACGACCGGTCGCACGACCGGTCTGAGCTCCTGGACGACCGGTCGCACGACCAGTCTCAAAACCTCAAAAACAGTCCAGTGAGTTTTGTGTTTCTGGACTCATCTCGACCTGTCTGGCGACCGGTCGCTAGACCGGTCTAAGAGGAGAAAAACAGTCCAAAAATATACTGTAGACTTGCCTGGCGACCGGTCTAGCGACCGGTCTACAGACAAGTCTAAGAACAACATTTCAGATTTTCTTCTTTATCTCTTCTCTTTCTTTCTTGCTTCTTTCTTTCACCTTTTGGCACTTGCTCTATTGATCTTCAATGCATACAAAGTGACTCTTTTAACTATGAATTAGTGAAGTCTCCCTCTCATTCCTACAATCACAAATCCATGTATTAGATTAGTCTTTAAATTATGAAAAGCATGCATAATGAGTGATGAATTGGGGTTAGAATATGCACAATTAAGAGCTCAACACACCCCCCAACCAGCATTTTGCTAGTCCCGAGTAAAACATGCGTGAAACAAGATCAATTCTCCAAAAGCCAACTCTCCTTCAGAAACTATGCTTCTATCCATTCCAAGACATACAAGTGTAAAATCCAAAAAAATTAGGTGAGAGAAGTTGAAACCTTAAATTCTCAAAACATAATAAGTGTCCATATGAAATTCTCGCTGATTGATTGATGAATAGAAGAACTCGAACAAATTCAACCTAGTGTGCATAGTGAAAGTTCATCTCATGAGTTTCCGGGCTTACCTTCTTCATAGATCAACTAAACTATGGATTTCAAGGTGCACAGACCAACAACAAGCCTATGACAAGAATTTGTCATACCATCCTTTCGACGGCTTTCACACTACTTCCCATTTTCGGCTTTGGTTATGGGTAGACCATCCCCCGGCTGGTAATAGGTAGCCCTTTTCAGAATTTTCCACCATGTTTTCCATCATTCCCAATTTTTATCCTTCCTTTTCCTTTTTATTTTTCATCAGATAGGATTTTTAGAAATCCTTATCTTTCGTTATTTTCCCATGGACAAGGATGGACAAAGTACCCTAGCTTGGTTTCTCAACACCTTAAATCAAAGTCTAGCTAATCCACAAATCACATAATCCTTTCAACCCATGAAAATCGTGTAATGGGAACTAGGTGTAAAAGTGTTCAAATTTTCTATCACTCACATAAATAGGAGAATTCACATATAAAACCATTATATTAAGAGAAGTTCAAAGCTTGCAACATCACTCACTTCGTATCTCCTTTTCTTATATTCATATCATCTCGAATGCATAGAATTAAAGTTTTCCAAAAGTGTTTTAAATTTTAGAAAAATCAAAAAAATTCTACATCATTGCTCGAAATGTCATAAAAGCTAGTAGATTCATCTAAGGAATCTCTCACCCCCCAACCAAAACTTTACATTGTCCTTAATGTAAGAAAATATACAATGAATGCAACACATGAGAGCAATGACAAAATAAAGGGAGTGAGAAAGAGAGATATCACCTAAGGAATATATTCCATGGCAAGATTAGCTTTTGGAGATGGATTGCTTCACAACTAAATCGACTGATCAAAACAAATCCTAATGGGATATCATTCTAGGAAAACTATTTAAAATCATCCTCCGTCAGACTAGGAGGTTAATCCCAACAACTCGTCCAAAAGCATAAAGTCAAGCAGAATCATTAGATGGATGCAATAAAGTCATCCAATATCCTGCTTTATAATATACATGTGTGTGAGTGATCCAGATAAGCCACTGAAAATCCCAAAAAGGAATTTCAGCATGTTCCTGAATGTTTTCACTACATGTATACGAGGAGACATCATCATATTTGTCAGAAAAAATATGTCTCCATTCAGATTTTCCTGGGCATTGATATTGCAAGGATGGATCTTCCCAGGGTGGGTAGAGTTCGGTATGCATGAACCATAGAGGTGTGGAAATATGAATTGACTTCTCAGCACAACAAAGTGTTGTTTCCACATCCCTCTCTTGGCTAACATTATATGCCAATACCAATTCTAAAGGTGTGACCATATCCCCTATCACATCATCGTTCTTATCAAGGGAGTAAGTTACATCTTCGTCTAAGTGACCGGAGGAGAAAGGTGAGAGGGACTCATCTTCCACAATAGAATTGATCATGTTTATTTCGTGGACCTCCTCATCTTCATCCTATTGTTGGTTGTCAATATTGAAAGCATTTAACTCAATCGTCATATTGCCAAAAGACATTTGTATGACCCCACTCCTACAATTGATGATAGCGTTTGATGTAGCTAGGAATGGGCGGCCAAGTATAAAAGGAATTTGAGGGCCAATATTAACCATGGGTCGTGTGTCCAAGACAATAAGGTCCACTGGGTAGTAAACCTTGTCAACTTGGACAAGAACGTCCTCAATCACCCCTCTCGGAATACGAATCGATCGGTCAGCGTGTTGTAACGTGGTTTCGGTGGGTTTTAATTAACCTAAACCCAATTGTTCATATACCGAAAATGGAATTAAGTTCACACTTGCCCCTAGATCGAGTAAAGCATGTTTCACCCGGTATTCTCCAATTACACATGATATTGTCCGACTACCGGGATCTTTGTATTTCTTGGGCATCCCGTGATTTATAATGGCACTTACATTTTCTGTCAAAAATGCCTACTTTTGCACATGTATTTTTCTTTTCACCGTGCAAAGGTCTTTTAAAAATTTAGCATATGACGGTATTTGTTTAATGACATCCAACAATGAGATGTTGATTTTGACTTACTTAAAACCCTCCAAAAATTCTTGATATTTGTCTTGAGGTTTGGTTGAAATCAAGCGTTGAGGAAATGGAGCAACAGTTCTATATTCTTTCAATGGCTCTTTTTCATTCATGACGGTGCGAAGTCCATCATCCTCTTTAGAAGATACCGGATCATTAGGCTTTGAGGCCTTCACCGGGTCAGATTTGTCAATAGTTTTTCCACTTCTAAGAGTGGTGATGGCCTTAACATGTTCCATGTTAGAGGAACTAGGCATGCTTATTTCGCATTGTGATTTCGGATTTGGTAGGGGTTGGGCCGGAAGAATCCCTTCCCTTGCATTTAAGCGAGCCTTGATTTCCTCCACCGAATTTTTAAGCTCAAGCATTATCGTATGGTTTGATTGATTTATTTGAGCTTGACCTTCCATGAATGCTTTCAATGTATCCTCTATAGGCATTTGAGGTGGGGCCATAGGAAATTGCATTGGGGGCCCCTTTTGAGGATTACTTTGGTTGGTTCCATTTGCCCAATTGAAGTTAGGATTGTTTCTCCAACTAGAATTGTTCGTGTTTGGATTTGGAGTACTAAAAGGTCGTTGATAACTATTCAAAGCATTCGATTGTTCATATAAAAGTTCTCGAAACGCATAAATTGTTGGACAATCCGGCGTTTGATGAACATTGGAAGCACAAATACCACAAATAGTTTCAACAGTCCCCCTTTGTTGGGTTATATCCACTTTCCTTAATTCCATCTCCTCGACCTTTCGTGTGAGATTAGCCACTCTAGAACCTAGATCATCTTTCTCATTTAAAACGTAAATTTCTCCCTTTTTCTTGGCTTGGGGTTGTTTTGAACTTGTCGGCTTAGATGTATCCCATGATTGTGTGTTTTCAACCAACATGTCAAAATGGTCCCAAGTTTCCTCCGTTTCCTTGTTCATGAACTCCCCATTGCACATCATCTCCACAAATTGGCGCATGGTTGAGTTTAATTCATCATAGAAGAAACTAATCGACCTCCACCGTTCATAGCCATGATGTGGGCATGCGTTTAATAGCTCATTATATCTTTCCCAACATTAAAAAAAAGTTTCATCTTCTTTTTGGGCGAAGTTCATTATGGCCCTTAGTGCATTGGTTCGATGAGTAGGGAAGAATTTTTTAAGAAACTCCCGAGTCATCTCAACCCATGTCTCAATAGACCTTGGCCTTAAGGAATGTAGCCATGATTTGGCCTTCTCTTTCAAGGAAAAAGGGAATAATTTGAGTTTTATAGTATCCTTGGTTACATTGTCATAGTTTATTGTGGCGATAACCTCTTCGAACTCCTTAATATGTAAATAAGCGCTTTCAGAGTCGAGTCCATGGAATCTGGGAAGAAGTTGGATCAATCCCGGTTTAAAATCAATATTTCCCACATTGTGAGGGAAAATTATGCAAGAGGGAGTACTCGTCCTAGCTGGTTGTAAATAGTCACGTAAAGTTCTAGGTCGAGGTACATCCCCCACTTCATTCTCATCCAATTCAGTAAAGTTTTGGGCTTGATTTTGAGGTTGATTAGCCCCTTGATTTGGTTGATTTTCAGCCATCTCTCTAGTAAGTTCAGGAAAATGTTTACGTTTTCTAGCACGAGGCTCTCTATCAATCCCTTCAACAATTACTCTGTCACTAATGAGTCGGTTATTAGAATCCCGAACCCAATGTGGCATGCAAATCCTAAAAGAATGAAACAAAAAGGAATTCTTTCTTCCTTCCTTTACTTCTCTCTAAGACCGAAGCACGGGGTGTCTTGCAATGGCTGAGCCAGAAGCAAGGATAGAGACCGATTTCTCCTGGTTAATAGGGGTTTAGAGAACTCCCCACCCACTCTTTGAATCTTTTGAGAAAAGTGCAGAAAGAGAAGAAAGAGGAATAGAGTTGAGAAGAGAAATCTCTGAGCACGAGGTGATCCAAGACGGCAAAGCCGACCAATGGGAATCAAGGCAGCACAAGGCCAACCTATCAGAGATCCAAAAAGGAGTCTCCACCCTCTCTACAAGAGATGAATATGGTAAGAATTAAATAGGAGAAGAAGAAGAGTAAGGTTTAGAAAGATAAAACCTGATTTGAGCACTTAAGATCCTTGTGTCTTCTTTAACTTCCTAAAATCCCTGAATTGTAGATCTAAGTTAGAATCCTGCAAAATCAAAACAAACTAAGTTAGTATTCTGATATTAAAAGAAAACCTACCCTAGAAAACGAAACAAATCCTAAACTTATCTTAACACAATCTCAACTAAAAGCTATCTCAAAAAATTCTAAAAATACCGCATAGAAATCCCCGGCAACGGCGCCAATAACTTGTTCACTCCCCAAGTGTAGGGTTGTGAAGTAGTAATAATTCCGAAAGACTGGGTATCGTTCCCACAGAGATTTATGGATGGGTATTCTCAGAATTTGTCTAAAATAACTAATAATTAAGATCATATTAAGAACTAAAGCTGGAAAATATTGATTTGGGTTTAAACAGTGAATGTGTAAGGTAATATCAATCTTAAAAGGCACTAGAGCGCCAATGATCCACTTTTGATAAGTTTCAATGCATCAACACAACTAGATCTCACATAACTCAATCGGAATCGAATTCATATCTCTATCCGATCAGAATATAGAGCGGTTCAATCAACAATTATCTAAAACAGTTGCTCATTCATTGATTCGATTCCCACAACAATGCTCGGGCCTTAGGTACACTCAATTGTGTAGGCCAAGCCTCTTTCCAATCTAGTTGAGATTCACAACCATAGCTTTCATCAAATCCTGTCACTAGAGTTGATTATAATCAATGATTAGAACTCTAATTAAATCAAAATCAATCAGCAAACAACTAATTCAGATTATAACAAAAGATAAGAGCTTTAGTTGAATGAGTTCCCACATGAAGATCAAGCCATTATACACAAGGCAATCAAAGGGTCTACCATGCCCGGAGTCGATGATAGATCAATGAATTACACAAGCATAACTAATGCTCAGAAGATAAGCTACTAAGTTTAGAATCACTAAGAATCACATGAGCCCAGAGTCATCAAGTGGTCAAAGAAAAACCAAACTAGTACTTGATTCAAACTCATATTGAACTAAATTCTTCAATTAAAACATAAAAACGAAACCTAGGTTGCATCAATCTACTAAAAACAAATCAAAAGCTTCACCTCTTAGCCCTAACTAAGAGGTTTTAGTTCATCTCTAACATCCTTGAACTAAAAGCCTTAAAAACATAAAAACTACTAAAATTGGAAGAAAAACTAGGAAAACTTGAAGTAGAATCCGTCTCCTAAGCCTCCTTGATGATCCCCACGTCCTAGCATGCCCTGGTATAAAGAGGAGAAGTCCCTTTTATAGATTGGCGCGGAAGATTCCAGATTGCGCAAGGAATTACGCAATTGCGCAGAGAAAATCGGAGCTTCACGCACAAGCTCTGTTACGCTAACGACCGGTCGCAAGACCGGTCTGAGCTCCTGGACGACCGGTCGCACGATCGGTCTTAAAACCTCAAAAACAGTCCAGTGAGTTTTATGTTTCTGGACTCATCTCGACCTGTCTGGCGACCGGTCTAGCGACCGGTTAAGAGGAGAAAAACAGTCCAAAAATACACTGTAGACCTGTCTGGCGACCGGTCTACAAACAAGTCTAAGAACAAAATTTCATATTTTCTTCTTTATCTCTTCTCTTTCTTTCTTACTTCTTTCTTCCACCTTTTGACACTTGTTCTATTGATCTTCAATGCATACAAAGTGACTCTTTTAACTATGAATTAGTAAAGTCTCCCTCTCTTTCCTACAATCACAAATCCATGCATTAGATTAGTCTTTAAATCATGAAAACCATGCATAATGAGTGATGAATTGGGGTTAGAATATGCACAATTAAGAGCTTAACAACTACCACATCATCCAAAGAAATAAAATTTTTAACCTAAGGGACTTCTTCCACAATAGAATTGGGCATGTGTTGTTGGTGGAATGACTCAAAAAGATACACTTTGGCCATCGCTCTAGCAAGAATATCTTCTAGCGACTCATAAACAATTCGGCCCTTTGGAAGAAGAAATCATGGACTCATAATTGCTGGGGTCCTAAAATGTTAAGGTCCTTAGAATGGCTAAAATAGCCACACAACTCAAAAAGAATCCCAAAAACGCCTCCCGGTGCACGCAAAATGGAGATTTATAAAAAGTTCCCTTAGCCAATTTCGATTAAAATCTTCGGCGGGCCCCGCGAATCACCGCGATCAGAACCGTCCGAAATCGAACCCATAACTTCGTTGTGATTTATGATGAACCATGCATGTACTTTCATCATCAAGCAGGCCCCACAAACTCATCAAAATTCAAAACCCAAATTGTGGAGTTCAAAAGTCCGTCAACGCACCCATAAATTCGGACTCCCACGCATCCATAAATTCGGGTACCTACGCACCTGAAAAATCAGTAAAATTAGAAAACTCATTTCTGGGTGCATGGAGTCCCACGCACCCATAAATTCAGGTGCCCACGCACTCGAAAATTCATCAAAGATCTGAAATCGATTTAAAGGGTGCGTTGTGTTGTCTCCCACGCACCCAAAAATGAGTCCGCGCACCAAAAAATTCAACATATTTTAGAAGTTTCATTTTAGGGTGCAGGAGGTCCCACACACTCGTAAAATTAGGGTCCCACGCACCCATAAATTTAGCAAATTTCAAGATGCATTTTGGGGTGGGTTGGACCTCCGCACGTCGATTTTGGGGTGCGTGGGAGGTATTTTAAGGGTGCGTGGCACGTGGCAGCCTCTCATTGGCCAAGTTCTGGTATTTTCGGGTATAAATACCTCGTCCAACTGTTCATTTCTATGTTTTGAAAGAGAGAGAGAGAGAGAGAGAGAGAGAGAGAGAGAGCTACTATCCTCTAAGTATTCGAGATTCCCGCCAGAAAACCCTCGCCGGAATACTTTTCCGATCACCGGAAACCCTTCCCAGTCGCCGGAATACCTTTCCGATCGCTGAGATCTTTCACCGGAAGATCACTCCAACCTAGACTACTATAGGTCTGAATTCTAAAAAATCACAAGTGTGGGCACGCACCCATAAACTCGGTCCCACGCACCTGAAAATCATCCCACGCGTCCATAAATTCGACGTAATTCGGACAAGTGGATTGGTGTCCCACGCACCTGAAAAATCGTCCACGCGCCCATAAATTCATGTCCCACGCGTCCATTAATTCGACATGAATCAGACGAGTGCATCGGACTCCCACGCACCCGAAAATGGCCCACGCACCCATAAATTCAGGTCCCACTATCCATAAATTCGATGAAATCCAGATTTGCATATTCAGTCCCACGCACCCGAAAAATGCCCCACGCATCCATAAATTCAACAAAAATCAGGCTCTTAATTTAAAGGTGCGTTGGAGCCCACGCACCCATAAATTAAGTCCCACGCATCCAAAAAATCAGCGAATTGCAGAAAATGTTTACGGGTGCACCGGACTCAATTTTAAGTGTTTTCAAGTTCTGTTTGAGCCTATTTTGGGTATTTCGAGCGTTCCGGACGTAATGGAACTGTCAAATAGACGTTCTTGGATCTCTAAATGAGCAGAATTGTGAACCTTCGAGGTTTAACCCAATTCAACAGGATGAACGAAATGACTCCTCGGAAAGAAGCCGCCAGCATCCAGAACTATGCAAATATGTCATCATATATACTGTAAGAAATGATCCAATTAGGGTCAAAAGCTAGACAAATGGGACTACGGTTATCACAATAAACCATATCAAAGAGTTTCAATCCACTACAAAGCAATTGCTATGAATTACCACAACACAACAGTCGATTCCCTACCCATTCAAACGGCATCCCTCGGTTGGCTACTCAGGTACACACAGCTGTAGATTGGACTTCCCGAGGTCACCTGTCCATACATGACATCCTTCTCAGTCATAAACCCTGATAGTCTCAGCCCAAATTTTCGGTCAAAACATGGGAGATAGACATCTGACTAATATAAAGATGGTTCAGTCCATAACAAAACAAATATAGGTCTCTACGACCACAAACTTAAGACCATAGTCCCTGCAGACTAGTCTTCTACCTTTTAATCAAGGGTTATCGATCATTCGATGTAATTAAGGGCTCGTGCCAGATCACAGCCTGGAATGTACAAGATCTCAGGATCTCTGGAATAAAATTTGCCTTGCGATATCTCTTCTTGTGTACCATTTGTAAATGCTTATGATTGTCTATGAATGTTTCCATTACTCAGAACCTCAAAGCAACAATACTATTACGAAGAAAAAGTCCTTGCTTTCATTTTCTAGTTCTAACAAACTGGCGACTCTGCTGGGGATCGAACCCAGAATCTCTGGTTAACTTTGAGTATAGAAACGCTCTAAGATTAATCATTCGCAAACGAGAATGTATGCGTAGGAGATCTATTGCGAGGCATAATGTTTCGGCGCCCCCGGGCGCCAAACTGGCAACTCTCAACGGGAACGTTCTTCCCTTCATCTTTAAGGTAATAAACAGTAAATTAAAAGGTTTTCAAACCCATGAACTCCCACGACTACACGTATTTGTCTTCTTCTTGCTTATTCCTATTATTTTATGCACCGCGATCGATGGGTTCACGCTCCCAACTGCATTTATGAACTGTTCTAATGATTTCCTGACACCACAGAATTAGCAAGATACTAATGCAGACAGAAGAGATGGCATACTCAATGACAAGTCCGTGTATTTTCCTCGCTGCCGGGGGTTTCAGCTTCCCCCGTTTCACTGCAACTGCAACTGCAACTGCTAGCCCAAGCTCAGAGTGGCAGTTAGTTGAGACCCGGAGACAGAAGAAAGCAGCCGTCTTAGCAGCATATAGGAAGGCGAACATTGCAAAACCTCACCCTGTAATCAGGAAACAGTGGCAGCCGAAGCGTGGGCAGAAGATCCCTATCAACAGCCAGGTCATATCAGCCAAGTTTGCAGTGCCTGCAATGAAAGTCGAGCAGTTCCCGCCGTTGTCCAAAACCGCTCGCACCTCACAGAAACCTACTAGGCCTGCACATGTGAAGAAATCCAAGACCATGACAGTCTTTGAACCAAGCAAGAGGCTGGTTCGAAAAATCCCGTTGGCACAAGTAATGATGGTCCAAGTGGCCGAAGAAGAAGAAGAAGGACCATATGAAGCTGAAGAATTACCTCCATTTCAAGATCAGATCGACAGATTGGTTGAGGCTAATCGCGAGACAAACGATCGGATGAGGGCTATTCAAGAAGCCTTAACCACTCTGATAGCGCAGAACGCCACCAGAAGTATCGCACCGCCCACCCGTTAATCAATCGAGGAATCTCAAGGGGCAGCGGAAGGTCCGACTGAGCCTGAACCGCCCGTCCAACTCAGGGCTGCAACAATAGAACGTGCACTACTTTCTACATCGCACATGTCACGAGAAGAGTTATCCCAGAAGATAGCCCACATGATGCATCAAGAAAAAGAGAAAAAGAGGAGAGGCAGCTATAAATATCGGGTCCCGTACCCACCAGAAGTAGAAGAGGTACCGTTCCCGGCCAATTTCAGATGCCTAGACTTCAAAAAGTTTAACGGCAGAGGATCACCGGAAGAGCACATCACCCACTTCTTGACTACGTTAGGAAATTGGTCTGCAGTCTCGCAGTATTGCATGCGGCTGTTCAGATCTACCCTGAAAGGGAAAGCCTTTCAATGGTACATGTTGCTACCAACCAGCTCTATAAGGACATGGGAGAAAATGCAGGACACCTTCATCTCAAAATTCTTTGCAACAGAGAGGGAGATCTCATTAATGGGCCTAGCATTGGTCAGGCAGAGAAATGGAGAACCAGTCGAGAAGTTCATCGACCTATGGGGAACCACAGCAGCTCAATGTCGTGAACTACCCAATGAAGGCAAGCAGATGAAGATGTGTCTAAGGGCTTTAGACTCGATGATCTCGTACGGATTATCGGGCAATACCTTCAACTCCTTTCGTGAGCTGGCAAAGAAAGCGCATCTGGTGGAGGAAGCAGCATCCCGGGTAAACTTCAGACCCAAGAGACAGAAGAGAGAGATGGGAAGAGTAGTAGAGACCCTTCAAGTCGATAAGAACAGGGAACAGAAAGAACGAAAATGGCCTGCTGTCGTTCACAAGCCAGAGACAAAAGCAATGGTTGTCCAAGACAAGGATAAAAGGCCCTATGCTCCCAAACGCGTATCAATAGCCGAAAGGGAAAGGGCGAATGGCCCATACACATTCGATATGGATGGTCTAGTTCCGATCATCGAACAATTGGTCGAGGAAGGCTTAATGCATCTACCAGAACCTGTCCGTCCCTATGAAGCTGGACAAATAAACGATCCCAAATATTGCAAATATCATCAATGTGTCAGCCACAAGACAGAAGATTGCTTCTCCCTGAAAGGAAGGATACAGGGGTTGATCAATTAAGGGGTCATTAGCATGAAGGTACCCGATACAACAAGGGAGACAGCCGGGACAATTTCAGCAATCCCAATAGAGAGTGACACTAACTGACCGACTTCATTCCTTAAGCCGAAGGAACCGTGGACTCTAGTCAGTAGCAAGAAAAGACTCGAGAAAAGACGGAGGGTCGTTGACCGAGGAAAGAATAGGGGGAGAGGAAGGATAGAGATATTATAGGGGCAGATACGACCCGCGACGAACATGGCATATTGTGGAATGGTGTCATTTGTCGAACACGCACCGTCCGAGGAAACCCCACAAGCAACTGAAGGAGAAGTTGACGCAGTCATCTTATGATCAGGAAAGCAAATGCCTGACTGTACCCCTCCAAGACTAGACTACCCGATGCAAGAAGATGGTATCCCTAATAGGCCGCAAGAGAGACCCCGCATGCAAAAGTTGAAAGAGAAGGTTGGTGAGGCCACAACTAGTCAGCCAAGCCCGAGACCAGTGCAGTATGACGTTGTGTCACACTTACGGAAGGTTCCCGCCCGCCTAAGTATATACGATGCTTTATGTCTCTTGAAAGTGTACAGAGAAATGTTAATCAATGCCTTACTTGACAGTGAAGTCAGGGAGGTCATGATGACAGAGATAGAAGAAGAAATGAATAATACAGACAAATTTTAGGAGGGGTATATGCCAGTGTCACAAGTCATGCATGTCAACCATCCTTCAATAATCACTTTCTTAAAAGAAGACCGCACAATCGAATTAATAGATCACAATCTTCCGTTGATGGTCACAAGAACAATCAGGGATACTGAGGTCAAGAGGTGCATGTTGGACGATGGGTCTGCTGTAAATATAATGCCAATGAAGACATTACAGAACCTGGGTTATAGGCAATCGGCACTACGCCCGAGTCTCATGATGATTCAAGGGTTCAATCAAGACAGTCAAAGTACACTCGGATCAATCATGGTGATGTTGGAGATCGAAGAACTGACAACGAAAGTAACTTGTCAGGTGATCGATGCAGTGACAACATACAATCTCCTCTTAAGAAGGCCCTGGCTCCATCAGAATCGCATAATGCCTTTGACGTATCATCAGTGCTTCAAATACAACAGAGATGAGGTCCAATACAGAGTAGCAGCAGATCTGAAGCCATACACAATAGCTGAGTCATTTTTGACCGATACAAAATATTACAACCTGTTCGATAGTGGTAAAACCAGTAAAAAGCCTGACGTAATGAAGAAAAGGCAAGGGGCAAAACCTCAAGTTGAGAAGTTTTTGCAGAAAAGTAAACCTCAGCCTATCACTCAGGGAAGACCCCAATATCAGTTGGAAAATCAACCTCAGTCGATTACGAAGAAGTTCTATGTGGTACCTGTTCGCTCGCCTCAAGTGTAAGGCTGCGATGTAGTAATAAATCTCGGTAAGACCGAGGTCGATCCACAGGGAAAGAATAACAACTTTCAAATCACTCCAGCAACTCAGCTTTATATAGGAAATTCAGATTCAATGGTGTTAAAAAATTTATGAGAAATCAGAGATATAATGTACTAAGGCTTTCAAGGATCCACTTGTAGCAATCCTATGTCAATTCAGTCAATCCAAGTAGAGAACACAATTAGATTTGAAGTCCTATCTCTCATCTAATTGGAAAATAAAGCATTCACGCACATTCATCCAATTCAAGTTGAACTTCCAAGTTCAAGTCCATTCAATCAATGTAGAATTCAAATTCATAGCCTGCGGAGTAACAGCCATGCCTATGGACTATGGCCTGCTCAAGGATTACTATAATTCGAATCTAAACAAGCAACCTGTGATAATCTTAGAGAATTAAAAGGAATTCATGTCCGGAGCACATAAACTCAGATAAGACATCTCAAACTACCACCTATTGGACTGAAACATAAGAAAAATCCAACTTTGAATTAAAAATACTTGAATCAAACTGAAATTAACATAGAACTGGCTACAAGCTTCACCTCTCAGCCTTAGCTGAGAGGTTTTAGCCGAGCATAGTCATGCTACAACTAAAAACTCAAAAATAAAGCATAAAACTAGAAAAACCCGAAGATAGATGTTGCAGACACTCCACAGTCGCCTTCTGCCTCCAAACTCACGTTCCTTCTCTTCTCTGATACCTTAGGGAGAGCCCCTAGGTGGCCTTTTATAGCAACAATCCTCCCTTGCGTCGAATTCTGCGAAATCCTACGCATTGCGCAGCAATTTTCGGAGTCCCGAATTAGAAAGGACTTTCCTATTACGCAGAGCCGACCGGTCGTGACCGGTCGGACCAGCTTTTTTTTTTTAAAACATCCAGTGGGTGCAGCCGACCGGTCAAGACCGGTTGGACTGACCTCCCACTCATCTAGCGTGCATGCCCGACCGGTCATGACCGGTCGGGCTGATCTATTGCCTTGATCCAGTGCATGGCCGACCGGTCATGACCGGTCGGCCTCTCTTCTACTTGTTCCTGTGATGTGGCTGACCGGTCGGACGACCGGTCAGCCTTATATTCCTTCATCTTTTTCTTCTTTTCTTCATTCTCTTTTCTCTCTCTTTCTTCTTCTTTCCTTGGTCCATCTTAGGACTTCATCCAATGTCTTCAAATATAATCTTTTGGCTCCAATTTGATGAAATCCACTCTTATCTCTACAATCACAAAACACATGTTAGGTGGGCCTTTAAACCATGAAAATCATGCAAATTATGTAGTGTAATGGGCAATGCAATGTATAAATTGGAGGTTCAACACACCCCCCCAACCAGCTTTTTGCTAGTCCCGAGCAAAACATGCGTGAAACAGTTTCAAACCTCCAAATCCAACCCTCTTCCAGAAACCATGTTTCTATCCATTCCAAGATGTATAAGTGTGGAATTTGGAAAGATTAGGTGTTAGAAGCTGAACCTTGGACTCTCAAAACATAAGAAGTGTTTACATGAAATCCCCGCTGACTGATTGATAAATAGAAGAATTCGAACAAATTCAACCTAGTGTGCATAGTGAAAGTTCATCTCATGAGTTCCTGGAACCATCTTCTTCATAGATTAAGTAGACCAGGGATTCCAAGGTGCACAGAGCAACAGCAAGCCTATGACAGGAATTTGCCTTACCGTCCTTCCGACGGCTTTCACACTACGTCCCATTTCCGGCTTTGGTTACGGTTCGACCATCCCCCGGTTGGTAATAGGTAGCCCTTTTCGGAATTTTCCACCATTTTTCTTTCCTTCCCGATTTCATCCTTTCTTTCCTTTTTCTTTTAACTTAGATAGGATTTTTAGAAATCCATATCTTTCATTATTTTCCCATGGACAAGGATGGACAAAATACCCCGGCTTGGCTGCTCAACACCTCTAAACCAAAGTCTAGCTAATCCACAAATCACATAACCCTGTCACTCATGAAAATCGTGTAATGTGAACTTGGTGTAAAGGTGTTCAAATTTTCTATCAATCACAACAATAGGGGAATTAACATATAAAGCCATTATGTTGGAAGAAATTCAAGACTACAACATCACACACTTCGTTTCTCCTCCTCTTCTACTCATAGCCTCTCAAATGTATAGAAACAAAATTTTCTAAAAGAGTTTTGAGATGTTAGAAAATTCGAAAAAATTTTGTGCATATGAAGCTCGAAATGTTGCAATATGCTAGATGAGGGATCTCATCTCACCCCCCAACCAAATCTTGCATTGTCCTCAATGTAAAAAGATAGTTAGTTAGCATGAACATGAGAGCTATGGTAAAATATGAGAGAGTGAGAATCAATAGTACCTGAGAGAGCGATCATGGAGGTCTGCAATTCCAACAACTAAATCCTACTAAAACAGTAAAACAAAACTAAGCCTACCTATGCTATACCTCCATCAGACTAGGAGATCAATCATCCTGATAGACAGGATCATTCAGGGAGATGGACATGTCCTCTGAATCAAATTTCTCAACAAATGGTTTAAGGCGTTGTCCATTAACTTTGAAACAGTCACCATTCGCTGCATTCTCAATCTCAATAGCCCCATGGGGAAAAACTTCTTTAACAATATATGGGCCGGTCCATCTAGATCGTAATTTTCCCAAAAAAAGATGAAGTCGGGCATTATACAAGAGCACTTTCTGTCCTTCATGGAAAGATTTTCTTAAGATGTGTTTGTCATGAAAGGCCTTCATCTTGCTCTTGTAAATCCTCGAATTCTCATATGCATCGCTCCGGATCTCATCAAGCTCATTTAATTGAAGTTTGCGAAGCGAGCTAGCCTTGTCTATGTCAAAATTTAGGGCCCGAATTGCCCAATAGGCTTTGTGTTCTATCTCCACAGGCAAGTGGCAAGCTTTCCCATAGACAAGTCTATAAGGGGACATTCCAATGGGTGTCTTGTAGGCAGTACGGTGAGCCCAAAGTGCATCATCTAATCGTAGGGACCAATCCTTGCGATCCGGTCTCACCGTCTTTTCTAAAATCTGCTTGATTTCCCTATTGGAGATTTCAGCTTGTCCACTTGTTTGTGGGTGGTATGGGGTACTCACTTTGTGCCTAATACCATATTTCTTCATCAAAGTTTCAAAAGGTCTATTGCAAAAGTGAGAACCACCATCACTAATAATGGCTCGAGGTGTCCCAAATCTAGAAAGTATATTTTCTTTGAGAAACTTGAGAACCGTACGATGATCGTTGGTTCTACATGGGATAGCCTCTATCCATTTAGACACATAGTCTACGGCAAGCAGAATATAGACATGTCCAAAAGATGAGGGGAATGGTCCTATGAAATCGATGCCCCAACAGTCAAAGACTTCAAGATGTAGAATTGGGGTGAGAGGCATCATATTGCGACGGGATAATCCTCCTAACTTCTGGCAGTGCTCGCATGCTTTGCAAAACTCGTGGGTATCTTTAAATAATGTGGGCCAATAAAAACCACACTGCAGAATTTTTGCAGTTGTTTTCTTGGCTGAAAAATGACCCCCACATGCTTGATCATGACAAAAGGAGATGACTGAATTGTGTTCATCATCGGGGACGCATCTCCTTATAATTTGGTCTGGGCAATATTTAAACAATAGAGGTTCATCCCAGAAAAATCTGCGCACTTCCCTTAGAAATTTACGTTTGTCTTGCGCAGTCCAATGAGTCGGCATCGCACCTATGGAAAGATAATTGGCTATATCAGCGTACCATGGTGGATGCGTAGCAACAAAGAGTTGCTCATCAGGGAATGAGTCCTCAATAGGTGACTCATCAATGGAATTTGGTAGGACTAGGCGAGATAGATGATCCGCCACCACATTTTCTACCCCCTTCTTATCTTTGATCTCCAGGTCGAATTCTTGAAGGAGTAGGATCCATCTTAGCAAACGGGGCTTAGTATCCTTCTTAGAAAGAAGGTATTTCAGCGCTGCATGATCCGTATAAACAATAACTTTGGATCCTATTAAGTATGGCCTGAATTTGTCCAAGGCAAAGATGACAGCTAGGAGCTCTTTCTCCGTAGTTGAATAATTAACTTGGGCAGGATTCAAGGTCCTACTTGCGTAGTAGATGACATGGGGCTTTTTATCTTTCTTTTGGCCTAACACCGCCCCAATAGCAAAATCGCTAGCATCGCACATCAACTCAAAAGGCATGGACCAATCTGGTGGTTGCATGATAGGAGCGGTTGTCAACATGTCTTTTAGCTTTGAAAAAGCTAATTGACATTCGGCACTCCACTCAAATTGGGTCTCCTTTTGTAGAAGGTTGCATAAAGGCCTTGAGATGTGACTAAAGTCCTTTATAAACCTTCGATAGAAGCCGGCGTGTCCAAGGAAGGACCGCACATCGCGTATGCTTTTGGGTGGTGGTAGATTGGAAATTATGTCAATTTTCGCCCGGTCTACCTCTATTCCATTGGACGAGATGATGTGTCCAAGGACTATTCCTCTTTGTACCATGAAATGGCACTTTTCCCAGTTTAATACAAGTTGCTTTTCCTCACACCTCATCAAGACCAACTTCAAGTGCTCGAGGCACTCATCAAATGTACAACCAAAAACAGAGAAGTCATCCATGAACACCTCAAGAAACTCACCCACCATGTCCGAGAAAATACTCAACATGCATCGTTGAAATGTGGCGGGTGCATTGCATAACCCGAATGGCATCCTTCGGTAGGCGAAGGTACCAAACGGGCATGTAAATGTGGTTTTCTCTTGGTCTTCCGGAGCTATCTCAATTTGGTTGTATCCGGAATAGCCATCTAGGAAGCAATAGTAGGGATGGCCTGCCAACCTCTCCAAAATTTGGTCCATAAATGGGAGAGGGAAGTGGTCTTTCCTAGTGACCGTATTGAGCTTCCTATAATCAATGCACATACGCCAACCAGTGGTCACCCTAGTCGGTATAAGCTCGTTGTTGGCGTTTTCAATGATGGTAATACCGGATTTCTTGGGGACAACTTGGGTAGGACTCACCCATTGGCTATCTGAGATGGGGTAGATTATACCCACATCCAATAGCTTTAACACCTCGGCTTTGACAACCTCCATCATGTTTGGATTTAGCCGTCTTTGAGGTTGTCTAGTTGTTTTTGCGTTTTCTTCAAGGTGTATACGGTGAGTGCAAACCGAAGGATCTATCCCTCTGAGATCCGCTATTGTCCAACCTATGGCTTCCCGGTGTTTTTTGAGTAACTCAATCAACTTGAGCTCTTGGTCTTTTTCTAGGTGGGCGGCAATGACAACTGGGAAAGTTTCCTCTTGACCCAAATATACATATTTAAGCTCGGATGGTAATGGCTTGAGGTCAAGCTTCGGTGGTTTGATGCTAGACGGTAGAGGCCTTGATGTGGTTGGTGGCAATTTTTCAAAATGGGGCCTCCACCGGCTAGTATCAACTACCGGTCTTTCTATATTTAATGCATGCACAATCTCACTGATGATGGGGTCTTTAGAATCCATGAAGTGTGCTAAGCATGTCTCCAAACTTTCTAGTGGTTCAAGTTGGAGGAGTTCTTCCTCTTCAAAGGTTTCAAGCATGTTTACATCAAAGAACTCATCATCATCGACATCCCTATGTCTTTTGCCCAAGTGAAATACATTCACTTCTAGTGTCATGTTTCCAAAAGATAATTGCATCACCCCATTCCGGCAATTGATGATTGCGTTTGATGTGGCAAGGAATGGGCGGCCTAGTATTACCGGTATTTGGGTGCTAGCATCCAAAACCGGTTGTGTGTCCAAGACGATAAAATCTACTGGATAGTAGAATTTGTCAACTTGGACTAGAACATCCTCAACTATCCCCCTCGGTACACGGATAGATCTATCAGTGAGTTGCAACGTGGTTTTGGTAGGTTTTAATTCACCAAGACCCAATTGCTCATATACCGAGTATGGGATCAAGTTCACACTCGCCCCCAAGTCTAACAAGGCACGTTCAATCCGGTAGTCTCCAATGATACATGAGACGGTGGGGCTACCGGGATCTTTGAATTTTGGGGGGGTCTTTTGAGTGAGGATGGCACTAACTTGCTCAGTTAAGAAGGCCTTTTGCTGCACATTATATTTGCGTTTTGTCGTGCATAGATCTTTTAGAAACTTAGCATAAGAGGGAATTTGTTTGATGGCATCAAGCAAAGGGATGTTGATCTTGACTTGTCTGAAAATCTCTAGAATATCTTGAGAATTTGGGAGAGATTTTGGGGCAACCAATCTTGAAGGGAATGGTGCTATGGGCTTGTAAATGCGTTCCGGTTGTTGTGGGGCTAAGTTAGATCCATTTTCATCCTCAGAATTTACCGGATCATTAGGCTCATCGGCCTTCACCGGAATAGTTTTGTCAATTTGTTTACCACTTCTAAGGGTGGTAATGGATTTAGCTTGCTCCATGTTTTGGTTGGAAGGATTAGGGATGCTCACTTCATGTACTTGCTTTGGATTGGGCTGAGGTTGGGCCGGAAAGGTCCCTTCCCTAGCATTCAAGCGTCCCTTAATCTCATCAACTGAGACTTTCAGCTCTTGGAACATTTGTTGATTTGATTCATTTATTTGCGCTTGCCCTTGCATAAATGCTCTCAAGGTATCCTCCAATGAGAATTGAGGTGGGGCCATATTTTGCATGGGTGGCCCTCTTTGGGAGTTGGTAGGATTGCCCGTTGGGGCATTCTTCCAACTGAAATTCGGGTGGTTCTTCCAACTCTCATTGTACGTATTACCTACCGGTCCATTGAAGGGCCGTTGATAACCATATGTGGCATTGGCTGTCTCTTGCAGCACTTCCTTAAATGCAGGAATTGTGGGACAATCTTGCGTAGCGTGTAAGTCGGTGAGACAAATCCCACATGTGGTTTCAACAGCTTCCTTGGACTTGGAAACTCCATTTTTGCTAAGTTCCATGGCCTCAACCTTCCTTGTGAGGTTGGCTATCCTTGCATTTACGTCGTCTTCCTCTTTAAGGACATATATCCCTCCTTTCTCTTGAGTAGGCTTGGGGTTCTTGGGTTTATCCGAGGTGTCCCAAGATTGGGCGTTTTCTGCCAACATGTCCAAGTAACTCCAAGCATCATCTGGATTTTTACTCATAAACTCGCCATTGCACATCATTTCCACAAATTGCCGCATATTAGAACTTAATCCATCATTGAAAAAATTTATAATTCGCCAACTCTCATAGCCATGATGTGGGCAAGCAAGCAGGAGTTCCTTAAATCTTTCCCAACATTGAAAGAATGATTCACCCTCTTTAGCTGAGAAATTCATGATGGCCCTTCGAAGAGTGTTTGTTTTATGAGCTGGGAAGAACTTTTTCAAGAATTCCCGGTTCATCTCAACCCATGACCCAATCGAATATGGTCTAAGAGAGTGAAGCCAATCTTTGGCTCTTTCTTTCAAGGTGAAGGGAAAAAGTTTAAGTCTGATTGTATCCCCAGAAACATTGGGATAATGCAAGGTGGCCAACACTTCTTCGAATTCTTGCAAGTGTAAGTATGGGCGGTCAGAGTCTAGCCCATGGAATTTAGGTAAAAGTTGGATTACTCCCGGTTTTATGTCAAGGGTCCCACCGTTAGCTGGTAGAACTATGCAAGAAGGTGTAATTGTACGAGCAGGTTGTAGGTAATCCCGTAGTGATCTCATTGGAGGAACATTATGTACCTCATTCTCTCCTACTCCTTCCTGATTTGCGTTTGTGGTTGGAGTAGGGGGGGGGGAGGATTCCTTAAGGGTGTTTGATCCATACTCCCCAAACTTTCACGATGCTCTTGATAATTTCGAACTTGTATATGGACTGACAGTGGTCCAACTAAACCACCTTCAGATTGAAGACGATTTGAATGATTACGTTCCCAACGGGACATAAACCACTCAACCAGGAACTGAAACTAATCCTATTCTAGAAAACTAAAATCTGAACTAAAAATTCTGAAAAAGCTAAGTTAGAAAGGTATCACCTGATGCGCTTGAACTGAAAGAAGAATTCCTACAAAACAGAAAACTATGTTAGTTCTAAGAAAAATCAGAAAAACCTATCTACTTCTACTTCTACAGCCACTGAAACTATTTGAAAACTATTATCTAATTTCCCCGGCAACGGCGCCAAAAACTTGTTCGCTCGCCTCAAGTGTAAGGCTGCGATGTAGTAATAAATCTCGGTAAGACCGAGGTCGATCTACAGGGAAAGAATAACAACTTTCAAATCACTCCAGCAACTCAGCTTTATATAGGAAATTCAGATTCAATGGTGTTAAAACAAGAAATTTATGAGAAATCAGAGATATAATGTACTAAGGCTTTCAAGGATCCACTTGTAGCAATCCTATGTCAATTCAGTCAATCCAAGTAGAGAACACAATTAGATTTGAAGTCCTATCTCTCATCTAATTGGAAAATAAAGCATTCACGCACATTCATCCAATTCAAGTTGAACTTCAAGTTCAAGTCCATTCAATCAATGTAGAATTCAAATTCATAGCCTGCGGAGTAACAGCCATGCCTATGGACTATGGCCTGCTCAAGGATTACTATAATTCGAATCTAAACAAGCAACCTGTGATAATCTCAGAGAATTAAAAGGAATTCATGTCCGGAGCACATAAACTCAGATAAGACATCTAAAACTACCACCTATTGGACTGAAACATAAGAAAAATCCAACTTTGAATTAAAAATACTTGAATCAAACTGAAATTAACATAGAACTGGCTACAAGCTTCACCTCTCAGCCTTAGCTGAGAGGTTTTAGCCGAGCATAGTCATGCTACAACTAAAAACTCAAAAATAAAGCATAAAACTAGAAAAACCCGAAGATAGATGTTGCAGACACTCCACAGTCGCCTTCTGCCTCCAAACTCACGTTCCTTCTCTTCTCTGATACCTTAGGGAGAGCCCCTAGGTGGCCTTTTATAGCAACAATCCTCCCTTGCGTCGAATTCTGCGAAATCCTACGCATTGCGCAGCAATTTTCGGAGTCCCGAATTAGAAACGACTTTCCTATTACGCAGAGCCGACCGGTCGTGACCGGTCGGACCAGCTTTTTTTTTTTAAAACATCCAGTGGGTGCAGCCGACCGGTCAAGACCGGTCGGACTGACCTCCCACTCATCCAGCATGCATGCCCGACCGGTCATGACCGGTCGGGCTGATCTATTGCCTTGATCCAGTGCATGGCCGACCGGTCATGACCGGTCGGCCTCTCTTCTACTTGTTCCTGTGATGTGGCTGACCGGTCGGACGACCGGTCAGCCTTATATTCCTTCATCTTTTTCTTCTTTTCTTCATTCTCTTTTCTCTCTCTTTCTTCTTCTTTCCTTGGTCCATCTTAGGACTTCATCCAATTTCTTCAAATATAATCTTTTGGCTCCAATTTGATGAAATCCACTCTTATCTCTACAATCACAAAACACATGTTAGGTGGGCCTTTAAACCATGAAAATCATGCAAATTATGTAGTGTAATGGGCAATGCAATGTATAAATTGGAGGTTCAACAGTACCATAACATCTGCGTCAGCCAGGGAAGTCTGTGTTAAAACTGATTTCAGATCAACACATGAGTGTGCTCAAGTCTAGCCTCAATATGTCGGTACCCAAAATAGGAAGAGTCAAGCCATTCCCGAAAGCTTCAAGCCAATTCATCGTGCTGTCAAGAGATATCACCCATAAAGATATCAAGTTTCACTTAGGGCCAAGTCAGCCAATACCATCAGAGGAGAGAGAAGAGGGAAGAGAATCTGCCCAACCTCGACCGATAGAAGAGAAGAGATATAGTAGAGCCAGTTGAAAGATTATGAGGAATATGGGATTCTTCGGTCAAGGTTCGGACACAAAGAAGAGATTGCTAGCTCCATTTGAAGAATATAAGCAAGTTTAGCGAAACGGAGAAGGTCTAGGAGCTAAGGCAAGCGTGAAATGGTAACCATTCGCTTAGTAGAAGAAATTCAGTTGCAAGATCCTATCGACATTATCCAGCCAAGTGTTGCACCCGTGCAACTAGAAGATGGTGGACAACCGACGATTGATGAACTCGAAGAGGTGAATTTGGGCACCCTCGAATAACCCAGGAACACATATTTGAGCAGAAACATCCCGAAAAATGAAAGGGAGAAATACATATAGCTGTTGAAGGAAATAAGGACATATTCAGAAATGCCAGGGCTAAGTCCGACAATCGCCATGCATAAGTTGAGTATCATGAAGGAAAAGAAGCCAGTGAAACAACCTCAACAATGGTTTCACCCTGACATTGTACCCAAAATTGAAGAAGAAATCAAGAAACTAATTCAAGCTGGGTTCATTCGAGAGGTGAAGTACACCCCCCCCCCCCCGATGGATTTCAAACATCGTGCCAGTCAAGAAGAAGAATGGACAGATCGGGGTTTGTGTTGACTTCCAACATCTAAATGAAGCCTACCCTAAAGACGATTTTCCTCTTCCAATTCCAAGCTGTTAAGTGATAGCACAACAGGATATGCGGTAATGTCCTTCATGGATGGATATTCAGGATACAATCAAATTTGCATGGCTCCAGAAGATGAAGAAGCTACAGCCTTTCGCATGACACTCGGCATCTACTGTTACCGCATAATGCCCTTCGGGTTGAAGAACGTATGGTTAACATATCAGCGCGCAATGCACGTTATATTCCAAGATATGATGCATAAACACGTTGAATGCTATGTAGATGATTTCGTTGTGAGGTCAGCGGATCATGAACAACACAGGGAACATCTGAGACAAGTATTCCAGCGACTGCGCAAGAAGAGTCTCCGTATAAATCCACTAAAGTGCGCGTTTGGGGTCGCGTCCGGCAAATTCCTGGGCTTTGTTGTCAGGCACAGGGGCATAGAGATCGATCCCACTAAGATTAAAGCCATCAGAGAAATGCCACCACCGAAAAATCTAAAGCAGTTGAAGAGTTTTCAAGGCTGCGTGACATACCTGAGAAGATTTATTTCGAACTTCGCTGGTCGTTGTCAGTCGTTCTCTCGCCTCAACAAGAAAGACGTCAAGTCTGAATGGGATGATGCTCGTCAAAAACCTTTCAATTCACTAAAATAAATGCTTGGGAATTCTCCAATTCTTGCCGCCCCAATTAAGGGAAAGCCGCTGATCTTATACATCGCAGTAGGTGATAACTCACTGGGGGCACTCATGGCACAGAAGAATGAAGGAGAGAAGGAGAACGTACTATATTACTTGAGCCGCATGCTGGTGGGGACCGAATCAACTATTCAGCAATTGAGAAGATATGTCTTGCTCTCATTTTCGTTGCGAAGAAACTTAGGCATTACTGCCTCTCGCACCAAATAACTGTTGATATCCAAGGTGGACCCAATCAAATTCCTCATGAACCAGCCTATGCTATCCAGATGCCTAGCAAAGTGGGCCCTTCTCCTCTATGAATTCGACATTACATACGTCCCAGCCCGAGCTATTAAAGGACAGGCGATCGCAGATTTTCTCGCTGCACACCCAGTCCTAAGCAGCGAAGAAATGGAATGCGATCTCCTAGATGATCAGCTTATGATGGTCGGAGAGCCACGACTCTGGCAGATGTACTTTGACGGAGCCTCCAGGTCGACAGGGGCAGGAGCAAGGGTTATATTTATCAGTCCGCAGGGAGATTTGCTGCCCTACTCATTCACGATCGTGCCAGCTTGCACTAACAATGAAGCAGAATATCAAGCCCTTGTCATCGGACTACAGCTCACCTTAGAAATACAAATCAAAACAATACAAATCTATGGTAACTCCAGGCTAGTCATTGGACAGTTGATGACAGAATATGAGGTCCGCAAACCTGAGCTGTCACCTTTCTGCCACCAAGCGCAGTCACTATTCGACTAGTTTCGTAACAGCAACATTTCACATATACCAAGGTAGGAGAATATACAGGCTGATGCGTTGGCCAGTCTAGCCGCTACTTTGGCTAATCCCGGAGGCAGCCCACTTAAAGTAACAATCGAAGAAAAAAGGATCCTACGGACAGTTGTACAGTGTGGTGGTGAATCAGGCGAAAACCCCATCTGTTGCTTCGAAATCACAGAAGAAAATGACTAGAAAAGGCCATTCATTGATTACTTGAAATATGAATTTTTACCAGAAGAGCCTAAGATGGGCACGCAGGTCAAGAGACGTGCTGGTTCATTTATAATACAAAATGACGACCTTTACAAGCGCTCGTATGAGGGAGTGTTGCTACGCTGCTTGGACTAGGATGAAGTGTATGCCACATTGAAGGAAGCTCACAGAGGAGAGTGTGGTGCTCACCAAGGAGGCAAGAATTTACATCATTGTGTGCGATACATGGGGTATTATTGGCGCACGATGGCAAAAGATGTGATAGAATATGTCAAGAAGTGTCATCAATGTCAGATCCATGCGGATATAATACACTCACCACCGGAAGAGTTACATTAATAAGTAATATCTTGGCCTTTCGCTACCTGGGACATGGATGTGATCGTGCCGGTTTGCCCACCATCCTCTCAGGGACATCAGTACATTCTTGCCGCAACCGATTATTTCTCCGAATGGGCTGAAGCAATTGCCCTAAAAAATGTGAAAGCCAGACACGTCGAAGGTTTCATTCGTCACGTCATATTGTATCGACATGGTATTCCCGAGAAAATTACCACAGACGATGGAACACCCTTCAAGAATACCACCATCGATAATGCATAGTGGGAGATAACGATCAGCGATGAGAATGGCTAATTCTGACAACCTGTCTCCCACAGATGGTGCCAATTTGTTTACGTCTAATTTAATAACAGGATCCTCCATACATTCATCTTCCTTCGAGCAAGCTTCCCTCCAGACCTGAAAAAGTAAAGGAGAAAACTAAGAGTGGTCGGCGTTCAGCCGTTGGCCCTCCGAAGCTTAAGTCAGACGAGATACGGTTATAAAGTGAAAAGCTGGATAAGACCTCAGGGATTGTGTACCTTTATCATATGTGGGGCCATCTATTCATATAGATTCAGGTGATCCAATCTATTACGCAAGCTATTAAGATCACTGCTGATTTTAGGGGATAAGGTGCTTATCTTATTAATCCTTGGATAAAGGGATGACCTAACAACCTTGGACGTCCAACTGATTACGTCTCTTGATGGAGATGCTCGGAGTTAAGGATAAGGACGAACCAAGATTAATTTGTACAGACTGATACTGAAAGGTAGCGATTATTCGCCTCGAAGATAACCTCATTTAACAACCTTGAAGTGGGTTGCTCGCATGTAGATATACGATCCCTTTCGACGACCACGAGCGGAGCTGCTCGTATGCGGAACTTTGTTTTATAACCAAGGAGTAAAGACAGACGAATTATGAAAATGCCCTCATCGACCAGCGACCAAGCCAGCTCGCATATTCGGGAGTGTATACCATACTTTTACGATATGCGAGCTTCGACCATAAGGGCTCGCTGGTAAAACACCATAAACCAAAAAGGCACTCGCGGGTCTTGATTCTTCGATATCTTTGATCACCGCTTTTCTGCTATAACATTCTCCAATCCATCGACTGATCCGTATGGGCAGTAACATTAAATGGATATTCCTTGCCCACTAAACAAGTAGAGGTTGATGGTAAGATCATTGTCATTCCCAAAGATGATGAGAAATGGAATGACAATGAGAGAGCTCAATATGTGACAAATGCCAAAGCTCTCAATGCGATTTGCTGTGGTGTTTTCCCGGAAGAATTTTAGCGCATTCTCACATGTGCAACTGTAAAAGAAGCATGAGATATATTTGAAGTAATCCACAAGGGAACTAGCACAGTAAGACGCTCGAAGCTTCAACTCTTAACCACCAAACTTGAAAACATTGGGATGGAAGAGACTGAAACCTTCATGTAGTTTTATACTAAACTTTCTGATATTTGCAACTCCATGTTTACCTTGGGGAAAAGGGTTCCGGAAGGAAGGTTATGTAGAAAAATACTTAGATCCCTCCCGAAAAGATTCGGTACCAAGGTGGTAGCCTTAGAAGAGTGTAGAGACATAGATAACATGAAAGTAAAAGAACTTATAGGTCTCCTACAAACTCAGGAACTACACTTTAGGGCCCCCTCTAAAAAGATAGACTTCACTTTGAAATCTTCACATAGACAATCAAATAGACAAAAGAAAATTAAGAGTGAGTTGTCCGAAGATAGTGATGATGAGGAGGATGATCTTAACAAAAGATTCAAGAAATTCCTCAAATTTGATAAAGGGAGTGATAAACATAAAGGGAAATCATCCAAAACTTCATCCGTCCGTTGTTACAGTTGCTGTCAACGTGGCTATATTGCCCCGAATTGTCCGAAAACGCCTAAACCGAAAGGTAAAAAGGCCATGGTAGCCACATGGGATGATGCGGAGGAGTCAAATTCTGAATCTAACGACTCCAATAGTGATGAGAGCCAAGATATAGTGAGAGCTCTCATGGCTTCCATCACTACCTCTCTTCCCCCTAATCTACGAGAGGATCCCGACGGCTTTCCCTTCTAGGAGAAAAAGGAGTTCCCAACCCCTCACCTCATGCTACATTTTATGAGAGTGTTGTGGAAATTAGTTACCCTTAGGCCAATCAAACTAAACATAGTTAGTAAGGGTAGTTAGAAATGCTTCAATAGGAAAATCTGAGGATTTCAGCCTCATTTCTGTGTATATGGGCAAATAAGAGGATTCAAGCCTCATTAGCCCAAATTTTGATACTTTAGCCTTGCTTTTATTTGATATATTTACTGCTAGATTATCATCCTGCTTAAATTTTCTAATCTTGCTGAATTTCATGCTTAATTGTATGCTAATCTTTGCTTAGGTTTGGTCATGATGTACATCATTTGGGTAGGTTGGTTGATTGGGCTATAAGCCCTTGATCTTTCAATGCTTAATGTATATCATAGAAGACCAATTGTGCATGATTAAATATGCTTAAAATAATACATTTTCTTGTTAATCATGTTCCCATGCATGCTCCATGTTTTATACGTTCATGCACCCTATACTCTCTCTAGTTAACATGTTTTTAAAGTTATAACTGTGACATACTATCTACTCTTACCTTAACCTTAATTGATATATCATTAAGGGGGAGAGAATAGTTTGTCAATTGCTGACAAAAAGGGGGAGAGAATAGTTTGTCAATTGCTGACAAAAAGGGGGAGAGAATAGTTTGTCAATTGCTGACGAAAAGGGGGAGAAAGATCCAAGTCCCACTGTTAGAACTAGAAAAATGCCCACAAAGGGAGTTTTTCCTGTGTTTCATTATTCTGGGGTTCTGAGTATAAAGACATTCATGGAGAATCACAAGCAATCACAAAGTATACACAAGAAAGTACCGCGAGGTGAATTTTATTCCAGAGATTCCGAGATCTTTTACATTCTAAGCTGTGAACTGGTCACGAACCCTTAATTACATCAATGGATGATCACCCTTGATTAAAAGGCAAAAGTAAATGAATGCATGTATCATAAATGAATTAAAGAAAACATTAAAAGAGGATAAATATAAATAAAGCACAGCATAGAAACACAAAGATTTTTACGTGGAAACCCTTACGGGAGAAAACCACGGCACAAAGTGACAAGATTCTACTATGAACTGCAGTTATACAATAGATGGAATATCAAAGGGATGAAGCCCAGATAGATCGAGCAAGTAGTTTAAATCGTCAGGGATTATAGTTTCAAATTCATGGTCGCAGAGACCAAGTTTAGGATTCCTTATGGACCAAGCTATTGTTAAGACCAGTTAGATGTTGGTCCCATACTCTTTCGGGCGTTCCTAGTTGAGTAGCAACCAGGATTTTAACCGAGTCGTGTATCTCAGTGTCATCGCGCGTCTCTGTGGACGAAATGACTTTTAGAAATACACTCCACAGTTTCCACTTAGTGCAACCAGTGCCAGTGACTGTCTCAGGTTCAGACGGGTGACTTGCTGGAGGACACCCCATGGTTTCTTAGTGCAACCAGTGCCAGTGACCGTCTCGTGTTTGGACGGGTGACTTGCTGGAGGACACCCCATGGTTCTTAGTGCAACCAGTGCCAGTGACTGTCTCGGGCTGGATGGGTGACTTGCTGGAAGGCACTCCATGGTTTCTTAGTGCAACCAGGGCCAGTGATCGTCTCGTGTTTGGACGGGTGACTTGCTGGAAGGCACTCCATGGTTTCTTAGTGCAACCAGTGCCAGTGACGGTCTCGTGTTTGGACAGGTGACTTGCTGGAAGGCACTCCATGGTTTCTTAGTGCAACCAGGGCCAGTGACCGTCTCATGTTTGGACGGGTGACTTGCTGGAGAGCACTCATTACCTTAGCCACTCAACTGACGGATCCCGCTTTGGACAGGACGCACATCAACTGGTCTTAATGATGAAGTATTTCAGACGTTTTAGAACTCTTTGATTACGGTTTTCGATGATAACCATAGTCCCCTTTAACGCATTTATGCTAGGTGTTCAGTGTATCAGACAAATTATGCATTTGATTTGATTGATCTACTCCGTGTATATCTTTGTGTCATCAATATTTTTGCCTTCGCATCTTTGAGATCACAATTGATTTCATTTGGCTTTAGTTGGTTATTGGGCCATCAGGGCACTTCCCAGGACTGAAAATGACTAAGTAGTGGGCCTACTGACTGCTTAATTAGGGTTCTCGGAGATCCTGGGACCAGGTAATCTCATTGTAATGCATGATTATGGTGTATCATGTTATAGCGGAGAGAGGTTTCCCTCTCGGGGTCAGTCAAATTTCACCCGATTCCTTTAGATTTCAGCTGTTTCTGACTTTTCCGGAGGGGTTTCTAAGGTTCGTAAAATTGGCTAAGTGATGGCGTTTTTTTATCAAATTGCTGATTTGGCCCACTTAACATTGACCGTTGGCGAATCCAGTCTGGAGGATGGATAGAGGGTATCGGCGTGTGTCTAAGAGCATTAGTTTGATTAGAAGGCGGGCCACATCGAAGGCGAGCCACACCACACAAAATCCCACCTCCTAACCAGCGTTTGGGCGCATGCTCCAAGGGATGTGGGCACATGTGCCCTCCCCCTCATGCGCATGTCCTTCAAGGACTTGAGGAAATCCCCATGAGCGCATGTGGTTATGAGGAGTGTGGAGAGAGAAAGGTGGGCGCATGTCACTATGTGACTTTGCCCCATTTTTATGAAAGGAGAGAGAGAGGTGGATGATTTTCCAAGCACATGTGGTTATGCGACTTAGAAAAATTCTAGGTTTTCTCCACATAAGGGAGTAGGCACATGTTGGAAGAAAAGACAAGGGGAAAAGAGAGAGAGAGAGAGAGAGAGAGAGAGAGAGAGAGGTGGGCGCATGTGCTGGGGCACATGCGCTTGCCCTTCCTCCATGGGTGCATGTCCTATAAGGACTTATTTTGAACCTCCAATTTATACATGACATAGCCCATTAAATCACATTATAAGCATGGTTTGCATGTTTAAAAGGGCCATTTAATGAATGTTTTGTGATGTAGGATTGAGAGAGAGACTTTGCACAAATGATAGCTTAAAGAGCGCATTTAGGAGACTTTGAATGAGGGCTCAAAGTGGACCAAAGAAGGAAGAAGAAAGAGGGAGAAAAGAGAAGAAAGGGAGAAGAAGAAAAACAAAAGAATAGAGGTCCGATCGGTCCTAATCGGTCGGCCATGGGAGCCACAACCGGTCTTGACCGGTCGGCCACCCTGCCGTCCCCCTTTGAAACTCACTGGACAAAGGACCAGTCTGGTCCTACCGGTCAAGACCGGTCGGCCAACAAGTCGGACACCACTCTGTGCACGCTGGACTTGCAACAAACTAGTCTGACCAGTCAAGACTGGTCGGCCAGTCCAGTCCGACCAGTCAAGATCAGTCGGCCATGTGTAAACAGAAGCTTTCCAATTTCGAATCCGAGTTTTTCTGCGCAGTGCGTAAGTGCTAAGCATTCTAGATGTTTCCAACGCTATAGAGCTTTCCCACTATAAAAGGACACCTAGGGTCTCTTCCTAGGGCATCATAGAAGCTAAGGAACTTCGTGGGGAGTGAAGGAAGCCGTCGTGGAGCGTTTGCAACCCTCCCAACTCCGGGTTTTTATACTTTTTATGTCTTTTTCATTGAGTTCTAGTGTTGTATGACAATACTCGATTAGAATCTCTCAGCTAAGGTTGAGAGGTGAAGCTTGTAGTCAATTTCATGTTTAATTCAGTTTGATTCAAGTAGCTTCACTTCAAATTCAAATTTTGAATGTTCTAGTTCTTATAAAGTTGATATTTTTAGAAGTTTTATGAGAGTTCATGTGCTTCGGACATGGATTCCTTGCAATTCTCTGAGACTATCATGTTTTGCTTGATTAGATTCGAATTATGGTAACCCTTGAGCATGCCATAGTCCATAGGTATGGCTGTTACTCCTAAGGCTATAATTTCAAATTCTACATGTGGTTGAATGGGACTAGAACTTGGAAGTTCAACTTGAGTGGGATTGAATGTGTTTAATGCTTTATCTTCCAACTAGATGAAAGATAGAACTTCAAATCTAGTAGTGTGTTATGCTTGGATTGATTGGATTGGCATGGGATTGTTACAAGTGGATCCTTGAAAGCCTTAGTTCCTTAATTACTATTTTTCTTGAGTTACTGTTTTAACACAATTCTCTCAATTGAATCTCTTAAAATATTGTAATCATAGTTGCTGGAATAGTATAGAAGATGTTTTCTAATTCCCTGTGGATCGACCTCAGTCTTACCGAGTTTTATTACTACATTGCAGCCTTGCACTTGACGCGAGCGAACAAGTTTTTGGCGCCATTGCTGGGGAATTTAGATAATGGTTCTAGATTATTTTAGTGGCTGTAGGAGTAGAAGTAGATAGTTTTTTTCTGATTTCCTAGAACTAACCGATTGTTTTATTTTGTAGGATTTCTTCTCTAGTTCAAGCGAATCAGGTAATATCCTTCTAATTTAGTGATTTTTGCAGATTTTTAATTTCTAGATTAATTTCAGATTTTTAGGACTTAGGATTAGTTTAGTTTTTAGTTGAGTGGTTTTTGAGTGGTTTATGTCCCGTTGGGAACGTGACCACTCCAATCGTCTCAAATCCGAAGGTGGTCTAGTTGGACCATTGTCAGTCCATAGACGAGTCTGAAAATACCAAGAGCATTATGATAGCTTGGGGAGTATGGATCAAACACCTATAAGGAATCCTCCCCCCTACTCCAACCACAAATGCAAATTAAGAGGGAGTAGGAGAGAATGAGGTATATAACGTTCCTCCAATGAGATCAGTATGGGACTACCTACAACCGGCCCGTGCAACTACACCCTCGTGCGTGGTCTTACCACCAACCGGGGGAAATATTGATATAAAGTTGGGTGTTATTCAACTTATACCAAAGTTCCATGGGCTAGACTCTAGAAGCCCATATTTACACTTAAAGGAATTCGAAGAAGTGGTAGCTACCTTACAGTACACTAATGTCTCTGAAGATGCAATTAAACTTAAACTTTTTTCCTTCTCATTGAAAGAAAGAGCCAAGACTTGGCTTCACTCTCTTAGACCACATTCAATAGGGTCATGGAACGAGATGACCCAAGAATTCTTGAAAAAGTTCTTCCCGACTCATAAAACGAACACCCTTCGAAGAGCCATAATGAATTTTTCGGCTAAAGAGAGTAAATCATTCTTCCAATGTTGGGAAAGGTTTAAGGACCTCCTACTTGCTTGCCCACATCACGGCTACGAAAGTTGTCGAATCATAAACTTCTTCAACGATGAATTAAGTTCCAATATGCGCTAATTTATAGAGATGATGTGCAACGGCGAGTTTATAAGAAAAAATCCAGATGAAGCTTGGAGTTATTTAGATATGTTGGCTGAGAATGCCCAATCATGGGATACCTCGGATAAATCAAATAACCCCAAGCCTACTCAAGAAAAAGAGAAAGGAGGGATTTATATCCTCAAGGAGGAAGACGATGTGAATGCAAGGTTAGCTAGCCTCACAAGGATGATCGAGGCCATGGAGCTTAGTAAGAGTGGAGTTTCAAAGTCCAATGAAGCTATTGAGACCACGTGTGGGATTTGTTTCACTAATTACACGCTACGCAAGATTGTCCTACAATTCCTGCGTTTCAAGAGGTGTTACATGAACATGCAAATGCCACATATAGTTATCAACGGCCTTTTAATGGACCAGGTGGGTAATACGCACAATTCTACTTGGAAGAACCAGCCAAATTTCGGTTGGAAGAATGCTCCCACGGGCAATCCTACCAACTCTTAAGGAGGGCCACCCATACAAAATATGGCCCCACCTCAATTCTTGATAGACGACACCTTAAAAGCGTTTATGCAAGGGCAAACGCAAATCAATCAAACAAATTAGCAAATGTTCCAAGAGCTTAAAGTCTCAGTTGATGAGATTAAGTGACGCTTGAATGCTAGGGAAGGGACCTCTCCGGCCCAACCTCAGCCTAATCCAAAGTAAGTACATGAAGTGAGCATCCCTATTCTCTCCAACCAACATATGGAGCAAGCCAAATCCGTCACCACTCTTAGTAGTGGTAAACAAATTGACAAAACTATTCCAGTGAAGGCCGACAAGCCTAATGATCCTGGTAAATTCTGAGGATGAGGACAGGTCCAACTTAGCCCCACAAGAAACGAAACGCATTTACAAGCCCATAGCACCATTCCCTTCGAGATTGGTTGCTCCAAAATCTCTCCCAAACTCTCATGATATTTTAGAGATTTTTAGACAAGTCAAGATAAACATTCCATTGCTTGATGCCATCAAACAAATCCCCTCCTATGCCAAGTTTTTAAATGACATATGCACAACTAAACACAAATATAATGTGCAACAAAAGGCCTTCTTAAATGAGCAAGTGAGTGCCATTCTCACTCAAAAGACCCCCCAAAATTCAAAGATCCCGGTAGTCCCATAATCTCATGTATCATTGGAGACTACCGAATTTAGCGTGCATTGCTAGACTTGGGGGCAAGCATAAATTTGATCCCGTACTCGATATACGAGTAATTGGGTCTTGGTGAATTAAAACCCACCAAAACCACATTGCAACTCGCTGATCGATCCATCCGTGTACCGAGAGGGATAGTTGAGGATGTGCTAGTCCAAGTTGACAAATTCTACTACCCGGTAGATTTTATTATCTTGGACACGCAACCAGTTACGGATGCTAGCACTCAAATATCGGTGATTCTTGGCCGCCCATTCCTTGCTACATCAAACGCAATCACAAATTTTCAGAATGGAGTGATGCAAATGTCCTTTGGGAACATGACATTGGAGGTGAATGTGTTCCACTTGGGCAAAGGGCATAGGGATGATGATGATGTCCACGAGGTTGATATGATTGAATCAATCGTGGAAGAGGAGTTCGCTTTAAATAAAAATTTTGATCCTGCAGATGTTCTTTGCTTCGATCCCTTTGAAGATTAGGGCGATGATGACGGTCCTCATGAGATAAACATGATAGAATCTAAGGAGGATGGGGAGTATTTCCAACATGATCTACCTGAAAGCTTGGGGACATGTTTGACACATTCCAAGGATGAATTCAACTCTATTATTGATGAGATCTTGGAAGTGTCAATTTCTGAAAATTTACTTAACAAGTCACCAAATTCTGATTTACATAAATTTGCTATGCAGGAAATGGAAGAATTGGTGCTTGACTTACCTACAGAAAGGCTAATTTCTGAAAGTGTGGAGGTTGAGGACCCACTCCAACCTACACAAAAGTCCGAGAAGGAGGAAGATGAAAAGGGTCCACATCTGAAAACTTCCTCCGATGAGGTCTCCTACACTCTAGAGGAGTGTTTAGCATATTTTGAAGATTATGATGATCCCATGATTAAGGACCTAGTGCATGCCTTGAAGGAGACCCCTCCGATGCCTAAAAAGCTTCCTTCCACAGAACACCAAACTGAAAAATCAATTGTGGAAGCACTAGTGAAATCTAATTTTGTGGAGATCATATCGACTTGTGAAGAAGAAATACAAGTCTCCACATCTCTTTGGGTTGCTTAAACCAAAGAACACAACTTCTGGGATGACCCATATTTAATAAATTTTGGCCCAGACAAGATGGAAAGGAGATCCATATTCAATGATTTCCAACCAATGCAATTCTCCTTTCTTAGTTTATGTGACAATTTTATTGAGGAACCCGCTGAAATTTTTCAGCAGGATTTTCAATGGGTTTACTTGTTGATGTCACCAATGTACTTTCCAGAGCAGGATGGTGGATAGTTCTACTGAGTAATTTGTTACACCACTTAATGATCTTGCTCAACTTTGTCCTTTTAGATGTTATAATGATAATCGATCGCCTAGTCTGATGGAGATCTTCTTTTTAAAAAAAGGACGGGTTAGGTATCCTTTATTGCTTTACGTAGATTAGGTTTAGTTTTACTTTATTTTAGTTTTACTGTTTTAGTAGGATTTAGTTGTCAGAGTTGCATACTTCCATGATCGACTCTCTCAGGTACTATTGTTCTCACTCTCTAGTATTTTACCATTGCTCTCATGTTCATGCTCATTGCATATCTTTTTACATCAAGGACAATGCAAGATTTGGTTGGGGGGTGAGATGAGATTCCTCATCTAGCAGTTTGCAACATTTCGAGCAATCATATGTGAATTTTTTTTTTATTTTCTAAAAATTCAAAACTCTTTTAGAAAACCTTATTTCTATGCATTCAAGATGATATGAGTATGAGAAAAGGAGATACGAAGTGAGTGATGTTGCAAGTCTTTAACTTCTCTTAATATATGGTTTTATATGTGAATTCCCCTACTTATGTGATTGATAGAAAATTTGAACACTCTTACACCTAGTTCACATTACACGATTTTCATGGTTTGAAGGGATTATGTGTTTTGTGGATTGGGTAGACTTAGATTTGAGGTGTTGAGAAACCAAGCCGAGGCACTTTGTCCATCCTGTCCATGTGAAAATAACGAAAGATATGGATTTCTAAAAATCCTATCTAATGTAAAAGAAAAAGGAAAAGGAAGGATGAAAATTGGGAATGATGAAAAATTTCGAAAAGGGCTACCTATTTACCAACCGGGGGATGGTCTACCTGTAACCAAAGCCGGAATTGGGACGTAGTGTGAAAGCCGTTGGAAGGACGGTAAGGCAAATTCCTGTCATAGGCTAGTTGTTGCTCTGTGCACCTTGGGATCCATGGTTTACTTGATCTATGAAGAAGATAATCCCAGAAACTCATGAGATGAACTTTCACTATGCACACTAGGTTGAATTTGTTCGAGTTCTTCTATTTATCAATCAATCAACGGGAATTTCATATGGACACTTATTATGTTTTGAGAGTTTAAGGTTTTAACTTCTATCACCTCATTTTTCTGAATTTTACACTTGTATGTCTTGGAATGGATAAAAACATAGTTTCTGAAGGAGAGTTGGTTCTTGGACGTTTGAACTTGTTTCACGCATGTTTTGCTCGGGACTAGTAGAAGCTGGTTGGGGGGTGTGTTGAACCTCCAATTTATACATGATATAACCCATTACATCACATTATAAGCATGGTTTGCATGTTTAAAAGGGCCATCTAACGAATGTTTTGTGATGTAGGATTGAGAGAGAGACTTTGCACAAATGATAGCTTAAAGAGCGCATTTAGGAGCCTTTGAATGAAGGCTCAAAGTGGACCAAAGAAGGAAGAAGAAAGAGGGAGAAAAGAGAAGAAAGGGAGAAGAAGAAAAAGAAAAGAATAGAGGTCCGACCGGTCCTAACCGGTCGGCCATGGGAGCCACGACCGGTCCTGACCAATCGGCCACCCTGCCATCCCCTTTTGAAACTCACTAGACAAAGGACCAGTCTGGTCCTACCGGTCAAGACCCGTCAGCTAGCAGGTCGGACACCACTCTGTGCACGCTGGACTTGCAACAAACTAGTCAGCCTAGTCCGACCGGTCAAGACCGGTCGGCCATGTGTAAACAGAAGCTTTCCAATTCGGGATCCGAGTTTTTCTGCGCAGTGCGTAAGTGCTACGCACTTCTGGATGTTTTCGACGCAATAGAGCTTTCCTACTATAAAAGGACACCCAGGGTCTCTTCCTAGGGCATCATATAAGCTGAGGAACTTCGTGGGGAGTGAAGGAAGCCGTCGTTGATCGTTTGTAACCCTCCCAACTCCGGGTTTTTATGCTTTTTATGTCTTTTTCATTGAGTTCTAGTGTAGTATGACAATGTTTGGCTAGAATCTCTCAGCTAAGGTTGAGAGGTGAAGCTTATAGCCAATTTCATGTTTAATTCAGTTTGATTCCAGTAGCTTCACTTCAAGTTCGAATTTTGAATGTTCTAGTTCTTATAAAGTTGATATTTTTAGAAGTTTTATGAGAGTTCATGTGCTTCGGACATGGATTCCTTGCAAGTCTCTGAGATTATCATGTTTTGCTTGATTAGATTCGAATTATGGTAACCCTTGAGCATGCCATAGTCCATAGGCATGGCTGTTACTCCGAAGGCTATAATTTCAAATTCTAAATGTGGTTGAATGGGATTAGAGCTTGGAAGTTCAACTTGAGTGGGATTGAATGTGTTTAATGCTTTATCTTCCAACTAGATGAGAGATAGAACTTCAAATCTAGTAGGGTGTTATGCTTGGATTGATTGGATTGGCATGGGATTGTTATAAGTGGATCCTTGAAAGCCTTAGTTCCCTAATTACTGTTTTTCTTGAGTTACTATTTTAACACAATTTTCTAATTCCCTTTGGATCGACTTCGGTCTTACCGAGATTTATGACTACATCGCAGCCTTGCACTTGAGGCGAGCGAACAACTTAGAGAATTTGAAATTTTCCTCTCCCCTTGCATTTTGCTCCGGTGGGAGAAATCCCTTTCCGGCGAAGGCATCCAACTAGGAAAACCCTTTCCGACGAGGGATTCCGGCGAGGATTTTACCTCTTGCAGAGTGCTCTGGCAGTGATGATGCAGTCCTTGTCTCAGCAAATGGAGGGGTATTTATGCAGGGTTTATTGGGTATCTAATCGGGTCCGCATGTGGTAGCAAGTGGGGAGCCATGCACATGTTGTATAGGGTGTAGGCGCATGTGCCCACCAGGCGCATGTGCTCTGGTGTGGGCGCATGTCCCACTGTGGTTGGCACATGTGCCCCCTGGTATGGGCGCATGTGACAACACTTAGCATATTTTTTTATGATTTTGATATTTTTATATTTTTTTAACAGCTTAAAAATGGGAAAAAGGGTTCACATGCGCATGTGGTTGAGGCATGGTCGCATGTCTCTTCATGGCATCTGCATGTGGAGAGAGAGTGGTGTATGCATATTTTAACACTTGGAAATTTCTCAAGTTTAAGCTCCGACGGGCAACCTCCAGAGGACAGCTACTCTTTCGAGGATCGAAGTCACTGATACCAAGCCACTTTTAAACCATGAACGACCTCTTGAATGAACGGTGTGGGGTATCGATGGTCATCTGCTGTGAATTTTGGTAGTTCCTTACCAATTTGGAGCTTCCGGGTCGGCTGTTTGCATAGGAATATTGTTCCAGGAAGCGCGCACTTGGAAATGCTCATCGTAAGTACTTCAAACTTACTAGTTAAGGTTTTTCGGGCATTCTGGATCATTTGGCGGTATTACGAATGTCCAATTCCTCTAAAAAATGGTACTTGTAGGCTTTCGGGCCCTTTCGGTCAGCTTCGGACAAGGGTAGAACACGTTTTGGTGCGCGCAGGTAAGGATATGCATTGCGCAACTTCAAAACTTGCAGGTCAAGGGTTTTAGGGCATTTTGGATCATTTGGCGGCCTTTTCGATTCTGTTCCAAAATAGCATTCACAGGTTTTGATCACGATCGCGCATGTTAGCTTCCACTCACATTTTTCAGGTATTTTGGATCTTAAAATTGGTCTGAATCATCGTAGGTGGACCGCTGAATACTATTTTATAATGGGTACGAATTTGATCCCCAATAAGTACCCCCTGGTGTGCTGCGCTGGATGCTGACGTCAGGCCAGTGCAGTGCACCGGTCCCCAGGCTTAAGTATAAATAGAGGACTCATTGAGTCATTTCTAATTTTTTTTTAGTCATAGAAGAAAATTTCCAGAGGTGAGAGAATTTCTCATGAGGGAGTGGGTGCATGTGGCCTTCTTGTGGGCACATGTGCCCTCCCAACTTGTTAATGGATGTATTGGGCTTTGGTCCAGGCGCATGTGGGATTATTTTAGGGGCCAAGCGCATGTGAGATTATTTTGGGCGCACATCTCTTGTTCCAGGTGCATGCCTCTTGCTTCAGGTGCATGTAGTAGTGCACCTTGATGGAGTTGGCATAGGTGGAATGATATCCACGAAGTGGGCGCATGTGCTCATACCCAAGCGCATGTAGGAGAAAATCCATAGAGTAGGCGCATGTTGTTTATGCACTAGGCGCATGTGACTTTTAGCATGGCATACGTGGGAGTATTTTAACAATCACGTACATGCGAGAGGCCACATGCACCTGGGGCATCTCCTTGGGTACATGTGGTTCCACTACGTAGTGAAAATTTAGGTTTTTTGGCCCTGCTTTTGCCCTTGGTGAAAAATTGATGCATCTGGTTCCATTCTCAGCCAAATTCGATGTCGTTTGCGGCCAGATAGCTTAATGTTCAAACATGATTGGGGCTTAGTGTTCAGGGCCCATAATATGCTGCTTATGTTGGTCTTTTATGGCTTACAACTGTTCTTTTAAACAGCTCTTGATGCGCACTTCTGAGCAGGTGCATGCATCATTTAGGGTTGGTGCGAATTCGCACGCACTCTGAGTGTACATGCAGGGTTGTTATTGTATTTGATTGTGATACAACATGCGTACACTTATTTGTCGGATGTACACTTCAATTTCACTATTGCCATATTCTTGTGGGTCATGTCTTTATGCATGTGTTTATCGTTGTGACTTTGTGTGTGAAATCCGTGGTTGAATGATGCGATGCTTACCTTATTGTGTTGCCTGTTGCATGCGCTGGTCTTCTGTTTGATGCTCTTTTGTTTACGTGTTGTAGTGAATCATGGCGACAACAGTAGGATCTTCCGGCGAAGCTTCCGAGTCGCAAGTTTTTTACTCTTCGTCTGTACGATGGGGGAAGAAGAGGGTGACTGGAGATACTGCTGACCCGTCTTCGGTAGAGTGTTGTTCACAATCCTTTGGGATAATCGAATCCGAAGTGAAGAATTTATCTAATCGTATTAAGCAGCTCCCCCATGAAGTATTACTGCGTATCTACATGGATAAAACCACATTTGAGCCTCCAACGTAAGGGACTGACAAGGAATGGTCTGCCTGGTATTGTTAGTTCACCGATGCTTCAATTGTCATTGAGGCAGGTCCTTCTAATGCGCATGTCCCGCATTCCGGGGATGATCAAGGAAGTCAGAAGAAGAGGAAGAGATGGAATCGAGGTAAAAAGCCAGCTGAGGAAGTTGACCAGGTGGAGCGATCACCGCACTCGTTGATCCGAAGAATGATCGGATGAAGATCGGCTGGAATAAAAATAAAATCATCGTGATATGTTGTTTCTCCATCGTAAACCCCTATACCGACCGAGTCATCATGCATGAAAAATCTCTTACAAGGTACAGGCCCTTCCCGAGTATCGAACCATCCAACGCTCAAGGCCTTTTTCAGTTCTACGAGGTCAAGAGGTGGACATCTGCCCCTGAGCAGTTGTTGACTACCTTACTGGTTGACGATGGGAGAGAACAGTGGGTAGGTCTCCCGAGAGAAATGGTTTTCCTTGCGCTTACGTGTGATCCTCACGCTCCTTTCCATTCCATTATTTTGAGAAAGTGCAGCAAAGGTTTCGACATATGGACAAGATGACGATGTGGGCAACGAGGAGCTTTCGTACGTGAGGCCATCTGAACGAACGTGTTGGTTATGAGCCGTGGGCAAAAGAGATTTTGATTCGCCACGAGAGAGTTTTGAAACAAGTCGGCCTGTATAAGGCTATCGATGCAACCTCTGAGCATTTCTTCCGAGATCAAATAGTTCTTCGAAGCTTCTTGAACTACTGATCTTTCATTACCAATTCGTTCCACTTTCCATATGGAGAGATGAGCATGACCTTATGGGATCTCCGGATGATGGCTGGGCTGTCCGTGATAGGAGAATATTAGCAGGAATACGTCCCAACTGATGAAGAGCTGTTTTCGTCTCGGCTCAAAAGTTCTCGAGATGCTTACCATTCAAAGGCTTGTCTGGAGCTGTTTGCTGAGTTGTCGCAGTTCGACAATATTATAAAGATTCACCATGACGACTGATTGATCTACTTCAACCAAAGGATGAAGTAATATTTCTGATGCCTTCTTTTGTACTTTGTGCTCTGCGTGCTTTAATTTCTTTGTTTCTGACATGGCACATTTCTTTCTTTTTGCAGCATTGATTATGAAGAGTATGAGATCTTACCCGAAGACCAGGCCTTAATGAGGGAGTGTTTCGAACAAATGTTTCGTAATTTGAATGAGCTTACGTCGACTTGTGAACTGGCAAGGTTCTTAGCATTGTCGGCAGTTATGTTGCCTAGCTCCAAGAGTGCTGATGGTGTTAGGGTTTCTTGCTTCATCATGGCGGGATTTCTTGCAAATAGTCATCGATTTTCTCTAGCACCGCCAGTGCTATGCAGTTTATATAGGGCTTTTGGCAATATTGCGAGTAACAAAGACCAACCCTGGCAAGGGATGAACGCGGCTTATTGCCCATGGCATTTCTTCTGCAGATGGTTGGGCATATATTTCCCATGGACATACGGAGTAGATCTCTTTCGGTATCTCCATGCCGATCACGCACCTCTTTATTGCTACAGAAAACTTAACATTATAACGTAGTTGTCTGATTGGATAGCTTTCAAAATTGGCAGTTGGGCAGAGATTTATTTCTACCACTTTCCTGTTTCTGATGTCGAAGAGGATCAAGAAGTCGTTGACGATGAACATTCTATGAATACCATTGATAGGGAATATCTGGTGTCTATTCGTACTACCTCACTTTCGCTGTGCGAAGGAATAGAGTTCTGGCGAGTGTTGAGCTCTTAAATGTGCATATTCTAACCCCATTTTGTCACTAACTATGCTTGAAATACATGATTAAAGACCCAACTAATGCATGGATTTGTGGTTATAGGAATGAGAGTGAAGATTCATTAATAGAAGGCTTAAAGACGCTATTTATGGGCATTAAAGATCATAAGACCAAGCATCAAAGGATGTAAGAAAGAAGCAAAGGAGGGAAGAAAGAAAGCAGAAGGATATACTGAGGACCGGTCGTCCATAGACCAAGACCGGTCGTCCGACCGGTCCGAACACTCAACAGAAGGGGCCCTGCGGCCAAAACTCACTAGACCTGTTAGGACCGGTCGTGCGACCAGTCGTCCACTGCTCAGACCGGTCGTGCGATCGGTCCTTGAATTAAAATTTTGAGTTTGAATTTCTTAAAAATTCTTTGGACATTTTTTGCGTTTTTGAGACCGGTCAGACGACCGGTCATCTAAAAGCTCAGACCGGTCGTGCGACTGGTCGTCTGCGTAACAGTGCGTGTTCTACAAGCTCTAATTTTCTCTCGCAGTCCGGGATTTCGTGCGCAATCTGGAACCTTCCATACTATGCTATAAAAGGGGACCTAGGGCTTCTTCCTAAGGCATCCTATAACAGATTGAGCACGATGGGAGACGGCAGAAGTCGGATTTGGAGTTCTACAACTCCTCCTAGTTTGTTTTTCTAGTTTTATGCTTTGTTTAGTTTGTTTCATGTTTCCTTGGATCATGAACGGCTAAACCTCTTAGCTAGGGCTAAGAGGTGAAGGTTTAGTGAATCTAAGATGTTTCAATTCGTTGATTTGGTTTCAAGTTGAATTATTAGTGAAGAGCAATGGTTTGAAATTTAAATTAAGTTCTAAGTAGTTTTTCTTATTCTTATGATGGCTCATGGATGTTTAGAAGAATTGCTTGAGTTCTTAACTGTTTTGAGATAGTCTAGACCTGTATGATCCGAGGAATTGGATTCAATACGCTCTAGACTTATGATCTTCATGTGGGAGCTTCTTACCAAAGGTCTATTTTCTGGAATTTCTGAAGTATGTAAGATTGTGAATGTGATTTGGATCAAGTTCAAATCATGATCTAGTTTTATCTTGTGACAGGATTTAATGATGGTTATGTTTGTGATCTTAACCTATTGGAATCGGGACTGACCTATGCAATTGAGTGTGCTCAAGTCCTAGCTTGAATTGAGAGAATCATGTACATGAATCATGCATATGACAGATTGATTGTTTTAACTACTCTATCATCTGACTAGATAGAACTTAATTTTGATTCTAGTTGAGAAAGTGAGAAACCACAGCGAATTGAGCATCAAGGATTGCTACAAGTGGATCCTTGAACCCCTAGTGCCTTTTATTAATTGTTTACCTTCATTTTAATTCAAAGTTACTATCTACATTAATCTTCTACAAATCTGTTAGTTAGCTCTTCAGTAGAACTATTTGAAGTGTTTTGTGAATTCCTACATAAGTCCCTGTGGATCAACCTCGGTCTTACCGAGATTATTACTACATCGCAACCCTACACTTGGGGAAGCGAACAAGTTTTTGGCGCAATTGCCAGGGACTTTGACGGTTTTTAACAGAATTTCTGAAGATAGTTTCTATTGAAATGTTTAGAAATAGAACTAACTTAGTTTGTTTTGTTTTGATTTTTTTTCTTTTGCAGGGATTTTAAGAAGTTGAAGAAGAGGCTAGGGGTCTTAAATTCTCAAATCAGGTTTTATCTTTCTAACATTACTCTTCTTCTTCCCCCTATTCATTCCTATCATATTCATCTCTTGTAGAGTGGGTGGAGACTCCATTTTGGATCTCTGATAGGTTGGCCTTGTGCCGCCTTGATTCTTATTGGTCGGCACTGCTGTCTTGGATCACCTTATGCTCAGAGATTTCTCTTCTCAATCCTATTCCTCTTCCTTCTTTTCTGCACTTTTCTCAAAAGACTCAAAGAGTGGGTGGGGAGTATTCTAAACCCCTATTGACCAGGAGAAATCGGTCTCTATCCTTGCTTCTGGCTCAGCCATTGCAAGACACCTTGTGCTTCGGTCTTAGAGAAGAGTAAAGAAAGGAAGGAAGAATTCTTCTGTCTTGTTTCATTCTTTTAAGATTTGCATGCCACATTGGGCTCGGGATTCCAATAACTGACTCATTATTGAAGGGGGAATAGTAGAAAGAATTGACAGAGAACCACGTGCTAGGAGACATCTAAATTCTCCATTTTTTTCTGAAAGTATGGCTGTAAATCAACCCAATCCTATGGCCAATCAAAATCTGGGCCAAAACCAAACCGAAACGGGAGAGAATGTGGTTAAGAATGTTCCCCGACCCAGAACATTACATGATTACTTGCAACCAGCAAGAGCGAGCACTCCCTCATGCATAGTTTTTCCACAAAATGCAGGGAACGTAGATTTGAAACCGGGAGTAATCCAACTCCTCCCGAAATTCCATGGACTAGACAGTGAAAGTGCCTATCAACACCTTAAGGAATTTGATGAGGTGATAGCAACCATGCACTTTGCAAACGTAACTGATGATGTTGTGAGACTTAAATTATTTCCTTTTACCCTTAAAGATAAAGCTAAGGGTTGGCTTCATGCATTAAGGCTAAGATCAATTGGCACATGGACTGAGATGTCTAGGGAGTTCATTAAAAAGTTCTTCCCTACTCACAAAACGAACATGTTGAGGCGCCTTATCATGAATTTTAACCAAAAAGAAGATGAGACCTTCTTCCAATGTTGGGAGAGGTTTAAGGACTTATTAAATGCATCCCCACATCATGGCTACGAAATTTGGCGGGTTATAAGGTTTTTCTATGAAGGATTGACTTCACCCATGCGCCAATTTGTAGAGATGATGTGTAATGGGGAATTCATGAATAAGGAAGCCGAAGAAGCATGAGATTATCTTGATGAATTGGCCGAGAATGCACAGTCTTGGGATACATCTAGACCAACAAATTCCAAGACTAGCCAACAAAAGGAAAAATGAGGAATTTATGTCCTCTTAGATGAGGATAATATAAGTGCACGTGTGGCTAGCCTCACAAGAAAAGTCAAGGCCATGGAATTAAAGAAAGGAGAGACGATCAACTCAAAAGACGTTGAAACTGTTTGTGAAATTTGTGCCAAAAACCAACATACAACACAAGATTGTCCCACAATTTCAGCAGTCCAAGATATCTTACAAGAACAATCAAATGCCATAAACAGTTATCAACGGCAATTTGGTGCTCCAAACTCAAACACGTATAATTCTAGTTGGAAGAACCATCCCAACTTCAGTTGGAGGAATGGACCCACTGTGAATGCAAACAATACCCCCCAAGCTCAACCCTTACTAGGTCCATCCCTAGTCATTACACCAAAAGCTACGCTAGAGGAGATGTTGGGTGCATTTGTATCGGTTTAAGCTGAAAATAACTAGACTAATTCTCTGAAAATTGATGGGTTCATTGTTCACTCCCCAAGTATAGGGTTGCGAAGTAGTAATAATTCGGAAAGACCGAGTATCGTTCCCATAGAGATTTATGTATAAGTATTCTCAGAATTTGTCTAAAATAACTAATAATTAAGATCCTATTAAGAACTAAAGCTGGAAAATAATGATTTGGGTTTAAACAGTGAATTTGTAAGGTAATATCAATCTAAAAAGGCACTAGAGCGCCAAGGATCCACTTTTGATAAGTTTCAATGCATCAACACAGCTAGATCTCACATAACTCAATCGGAATCGAATTCATATCTCTATCTGATCGGAATATAGAGCGGTTCAATCAACAATTATCTAAAACAGTTGCTTATTCATTGATTCAAGTCCCACAACAATGCTCAGGCCTTGGGCACACTCAATTGTATAGGCCAAGCCTCTTTCCAATCTAGTTGAGATTCAAAGCAATCCTGCCACTAGACTTGATTATGACCAATGATTAGAACTCTAATTAAATCAAAATCAATCAGTAAACAACTATTTCAGATTATAACAAAATATAAGAACTTTAGTTGAATGAGTTCCCACATGAAGATCAGGCCATTGTACACAAGGCAATCAAAGGGTCTACCATGCCCGAAGTCGATGATAGATCAATAAACTACACAAGCATAACCAATGCGCAGAAGATAAGCTACTAAGTTTAGAATCACTAAGAATCACATGAGTCACAAGAGATCAAAGTAAAACTGAACGAGTACTTAGTTCAAACTCATATTAAACTAAATTCTTCAATTAAGACATGAAAACGAAACCTAGGTTGCATCAATCCATAAAAAACAAATCAAAAGCTTCACCTCTTAGCCCTAGCTAAGAGGTTTTAGTTCATCTTTAACATCCTTGAACTGAAAGCCTCAAAAACATAAAACCAACTAAAACTCGAAGAAAACTAGGAAAACATGAAGTAGAATCCGTCTCCTAAGCCTCCTTGGTTATCCCCACGTCCAAGCATGCCCTGGTGTGAAGAGGAGAAGTCCCTTTTATAGATTGACACGGAAGATTCCAGATTGCGCAAGTGTTGAGCTCTTAATTGTACATATTCTAACCCCAATTCATCACTCATTATGCAAGGTTTTCATGAGTTTAGACTAATCTAATGCATGGATTTGTGATTGTAGGGATGAGAGAGAGGAAGCATCAATTGAAGACTTAAAGATGCCATTTAGAAGCAAAGAAGATCAAAGGAACAAATGTGAAAGGGTGGAAGAAAGAAGCAAAGAAAAGAAGAAAAGAAAGAAGAAAAGACACCCAAGACTGGTCGTCCAACCGGTCGTCCAAGGCCCAAGACCGGTCGTCTGACCGATCTGTACATTCAACAGAAGTACCCCAGAGGCCACAGCTCTCTGGACCATCCACGACCGATCGTGCGATTGTTCGCTCGCCTCGAGTGTAAGGCTGCGATGTAGTAATAAATCTCGGTAAGACCGAGGTCGATCCACAGGGAAAGAGGTAAACAATTCCAAGTATTCTAATAACTAGAATATAAGAAGTTTGAGAAGATAGTTTTTCACATAAAATAGAAAAATCTGAAATTAAGAAGAACTAGAGCATCAAGGATCCACTTGTAGTAGTCCAATGCCAATCCATTCATCCAAGTACAACACAATTAGAATCAAAGTCCTATCTCTCATCTAATTGGAAGATATAACATTCAAGCACAAATAATCCCACTCAAATCTGAAAATCAGATTTCTAGTTCTAATGGAGCACATAGAACTTGAACTTGTAGCCTTCGGAGTAACAGCCATGCCTATGGACTATGGCATGCTCAAGGGTTACTACAATTCGAATTCAAACAACCCAATCATGGTAATCTCAGAGAATTGCAAGGAACTCATGTCCGGAGCACACAAACTCTCACAAAACTTCTAAAAAAATCAAACTTTATTCAAACTAGAACTTCAAAATCCAAAATTAAGAAAAGGGTACTTGAAATAAAAGAATTAAAGCATTGGAACCAACTACAAATTTCACCTCTAGCTCTAGCTAAGAGGTTAGCTAAGGAAAAGTATATTAAAACTAGAACTAGAACTAAGAAAAGGAAGAAAAACTAGCTGGAGGAGGCTAGGAAGCCTCCTATGACTTGAACTCCTCGCTTCCCACGTCCTTGCTTGATTTGGAATAGAAGAGAGCACCTCCTTTTATAGTGCAGCAATAGTACAGCAACATAGCAGAATTTGTTTCGCCTGGTACGGCTTAACCAATGGTCGGATTGCCTTCAAATTTGGTTTGTAGCTTCCTTGTAATGTGATCTTTCTCATAGATGATTTAGATTTCCAAGATTATCCTCTGAATGGGCCCACCAATCACATCACCGACCGCCTCTCAAAATTGCGCACTTTGGGTACCTTCAGAACCAGTCATCTTGCTTTCAACGCCCCGGAGTGTACAGAGGTCGGATTGATCTCAAATTTTGAACATTGGTAGAAAACTTCCTCCTCTACATGATGGATGGATTAGATTGTCCAAAAAAATCCCAGAATGTAGGTCCGAAAATTAGAACACTTAGGGCTTTTATAAACTCTGCGTAGTTGGATCTTTCTGGACGATCCATCTTTCTTCAACCGGTACGATCAAACCACACATCCGTTTGATCTGAAACTTTGTGGTTATTCATATATAGATGTGGTCTAAAAGATGGTCAAAGTAGATTCTTCATATCATCAATGATGAGTCCTCTGGACAGGCCCAGAGTTGAACAGCGAAATCTGGAACTTTCTGGACAATTCGTATTGTTTTGGCCACCACGGTCAATCCGTAGCTCCAATCGACACGAAACCACTTGGGTTAGTTCGTGTCGAGCTCCTCTTCAACATGGATGTGTTGGATTTCCAAATATCATCAAGATGGCTTCAGAAAAGTGGTCCGAAAGACCAGAAACGGGAATGGCCTGCTGTATGCAATCTGGAAGTTGAACTTTGCATGGCCGACCGGTCACGACCGGTCGGACAGGGCTGGCCGACCGGTCATGACCGGTCGGACAAAGCTGGCCTTGCTCCAGGGAGTGCATCCGACCGGTCATGACCGGTCGGGCCTTCTTGGCCGACCGGTCTTGACCGGTCGGACCCAGTTTTGCTTGTTTTTCTTCTTTCTTTTCTTCTCTCCTTCCCCTCTCTTTGCTTTCTTCTTTCTTTGGTCCACCTTGGGCCTTCATCAAAGGCTCCAAATGGCCCCTTTTTGGTCTCTAATTGAGTGAAGTCCGCTCTCATCCCTACAATCACAAAACATGCATTAGATGGGCCTTTTAATCATGAAAACCATGCATACCATGTCATGTAATGGGCAATGCAATGTATAAATTGGAGGTTCAACACACCCCCCAACCAGCTTTTTGCTAGTCCCGAGCAAAACATGCGTGAATAAGTTCAAACCTCCAAACCCAACTCTCTTTCAGAAACCATGTTTCTATCCATTCCAAGATATACAAGTATAAAATTTAGAGAAATTAGGTGATAGAAGCTGAAATCTTGGACTCTCAAAACATAATAAGTGTCTACATGAAATTCCCGCTAATTGATTGATAAATAGAAGAACTCGAACAAATTCAACCTAGTGTGCATAGTGAAAGTTCATCTCATGAGTTTCTGGGATCATCTTCTTCATAGATTAAGTAAACCAAGGATTTTAAGGTGCACAGAGCAACAACAAGCCTATGACAGGAATTTGCCTTACCGTCCTTCCGACGGCTTTCACACTACGTCCCATTTTCGGCTTTGGTTACGGTTCGACCATCCCCCGGTTGGTAATAAGTAGCCCTTTTCGGAATTTTCCACCAATTTTCCTTCATTCCCGATTTCATCCTTTCTTTCCTTTTTTTTAAATTAGATAGGATTTTTAAAAATCCATATCTTTCATTATTTTCCCATGGACAAGGATGGACAAAATACCCTGGCTTGGTTTCTCAACACCTTTAAATCAAAGTCTAGCTAATCCACAAATCACATAAACCTTTCAACTCATGAAAATCGTGTAATGTGAACTTGGTGTGAAGGTGTTCAAATTTTCTATCAATCACAACAATAGGGGAACTAACATATAAAACCATTATGTTGGGAGAAATTCAAGATTTACAACATCACACACTTCGTATCTCCTCTTCTTATACTCATATCATCTTGAATGCATGGAAATAAGGTTTTCTAAAAGAGTTTTGAAATTTTAGAAAATTCAAAAAAAATTTGCGCATGTGAGGCTCGAAATGTTGCAACATGCTAGATGAGGAATCTCATCTCACCCCCCAACCAAATCTTGCATTGTCCTCAATGTAAAAAGATATGCAATTAGCATGAACATGAGAGCAATGGTAAAATATGAGAGAGTGAGAACAATAGTACCTGAGATAGCAAGTTGATCAATTCTAGCATCTTCCATTGTCTCGATGAGACTTATTCAATCCTAATTGCAGAAAAATAAATCCTAACCTACCTACCTACCTTTGATTAGTCCGATCAACTACATGATCAAAGTTGAGCAGGATCTTCATGAATTTCAATAAATTTCTCATGAGGACCATCCAAAGTCCTGCTCGACAGTAAACATGTGTGCTTCTTATCATTGAAGTCCAATCGTATTGTGCACCACATGCATAAAAGGAGGAGATAAGAGTAGCAAAAAGATATCTCCTCAAATTCTGATTTGGGTTATGATTGATTAAAAATGGGTCCTCTCAATCAGAATTTTCAATGGGCTGAAGGACCCATGATGGTGGAGAGACACTTATCAAGTTTTCATTGGTTAAAGTTGTCTCCTCCACAATTTCAGAATTGTACGGTGCTTCCACAAACAATGGTAAAGAGTGTAAATCAGTGGAAAGGTGTTCTTCAGGCACCGGCACCGTGTCTAACAAAATGTCCAACTCCTTAATCATCTCATCATCAAGATCATAAGATTGGGCCAAGCATTCCTCTAGGAGATCGAGATAGTCGGATGAAGGGTCCTCATCCTCCCTTAATGATTGAAGAAATTCTGTTTCAATGGTAAGGAATTCCTCCTCTATAGAGAGGAGGTCTTCCAAAGAGAATTCTTCAGATTCAGTGGTAAGCACATCATCTAACATTGGTTGATCTTTGAAAATTTCAGATTGTGCCACCTCATCATCCAAAGGAATAGAATTTTCAATCAAAGGGAGGTCTACCACACTAGAATTTGGCATGTGTTGTTGGTGGAAGGACTCAAAAAGATCGACTTCGGCCATCTCTCTAGCATGCATATCCTCTAGAGACTCATAATCATTATGCCCTTTGGAAGAAGAAATCATGGACTCACAATCATCTTTCAAACCCTCATTGTAGGTAATCAAACTATCACTTTCAAATTTTGTAGATTCCTCGGGTTCGTCAACCGTCCTTGAAATCTCTTCATCATTCAAATCGGAATAGCTAAAAGAGATAGTTGATTTACCATAATCAATAGTAATGGTGGGATCACTGAGATCTACATCCCTTAAAAGTTTAGTCATTAAATCAAAAGAGGGTTGGGCTTGGATAACCTCATCCTCCTCATTGTTGGGGAATGATTCGGTGTTCCCAATGTTGGGTTTAATATTTTGAGATGGCGAGAGGTTTTGTATGCATTGCTCAGTTATTTCCATAAACTCTCGCAGCACATCCTCAAGAGTTCGTGTCGGTTGCTGCTCATGAGAAAGAAACTCTTGAGGATAGTTGTTGGCATCCATGGTTGGCTCATCTTCCAAGTTGAAATTTTGATGCTCCCACCATTTTGGATTATGCATGTCATATGTTGGGCTTTTAGATAGTTGTTGATATGTGTAGCCATACAAGTGATCATACATTGTCCTAACCGGTGGAACATTATTCATCTCTTTCCGATACTCTCCCATTGTCTTACGTTGTGTCTCAATATGTGTATTGTTTTCATTAATGTAATCACGCATCGTCTTACGTGGGGAGGTAGTGGAGGTTGATTGAATCTCAGAAAAATACTTATGCTTATAATGGTTCCAATCATAAAGATTTTGGGTCTCCCAATCCGACGTCTCATCCTCCAAAAGGTACTTGTATACACCATTCGTCCAAGCATACATGATGAAATTTTTAAGGAATTGGAAACTACCCTAATCTAGGAAAAAGAACAAAAAGAAGAAAGATGGGGAGATGTTACCCAATAGAGTGAGATCTATGTTAGCAACAATGTCCTACAAAAAAAAAATTTGTTAGTAATCTAAAAAAAAAAAAAATCAGAAAATCTACTTCTATAAAAACTGAAAATCCTACCTAACTAAGATTACTCTATAACTACTAGAACAATTAGAACCGTTTAAACTTTTCCCCGGCAGCGGCGCCAAAAACTTGTTCGCTCGCCTCAAGTGTAAGGCTGCGATGTAGTAATAAATCTCGGTAAGACCGAGGTCGATCCACAGGGAAAGAGGTAAACAATTCCAAGTATTCTAATAACTAGAATATAAGAAGTTTGAGAAGATAGTTTTTCACATAAAATAGAAAAATCTGAAATTAAGAAGAACTAGAGCATCAAGGATCCACTTGTAGTAGTCCAATGCCAATCCATTCATCCAAGTACAACACAATTAGAATCAAAGTCCTATCTCTCATCTAATTGGAAGATATAACATTCAAGCACAAATAATCCCACTCAAATCTGAAAATCAGATTTCTAGTTCTAATGGAGCACATAGAACTTGAACTTGTAGCCTTCGGAGTAATAGCCATGCCTATGGACTATGGCATGCTTAAGGGTTACTACAATTCGAATTCAAACAACCCAATCATGGTAATCTCAGAGAATTGCAAGGAACTCATGTCCGGAGCACACAAGCTCTCACAAAACTTCTAAAAAAACCAAACTTTATTCAAACTAGAACTTCAAAATCCAAAATTAAGAAAAGGGTACTTGAAATAAAAGAATTAAATCATTGGAACCAACTACAAATTTCACCTCTAGCTCTAGCTAAGAGGTTAGCTAAGGAAAAACATATTAAAACTAGAATTAGAACTAAGAAAAGGAAGAAAAACTAGCTGGAGGAGGCTAGGAAGCCTCCTATGACTTGAACTCCTCGCTTCCCACGTCCTTGCTTGATTTGGAATAGAAGAGAGCACCTCCTTTTATAGTGCAGCAATAGTACAACAACATAGCAGAATTTGTTTCGCCTGGTACGGCTTAACCAATGGTCGGATTGCCTTCAAATTTGGTTTGTAGCTTCCTTGTAATGTGATCTTCCTCATAGATGATTTAGATTTCCAAGATTTTCCTCTGAATGGGCCCACCAATCACATCACCGACCGCCTCTCAAAATCGCGCACTTTGGGTACCTTCAGAACCAGTCATCTTGCTTTCAACGCCCCGGAGTGTACAGAGGTCGGATTAATCTCAAATTTTGAACATTGGTAGAAAAATTCCTCCTCTACATGATGGATGGATTATATTGTCCAAAAAAAATCCCAGAATGTGGTCCGAAAATTAGAACACTTAGGGCTTTTATAAACTCTGCGCAGTTGGATCTTTCTGGACGGTCCATCTTTCTTCAACCGGTACGATCAAACCACACATCCTTTTGATCTGAAAATTTGTGGTTATTCATATATAGATGTGGTATAAAAGATGGTCAAAGTAGATTCTTCATATCATCAATGATGAGTCCTCTGGACCGGCCCAGAGTTGAACAGCGAAATCTGGAACTTTCTGGATAGTTCGTATTGTTTTGGCCACCACGGTCAATCCGTAGCTCCGATCGACACGAAACCACTTGGGTTAGTTCGGTGTCGAGCTCCTCTTCAACATGGATGTGTTGGATTTCCAAATATCATCAATATGGCTTCAGAAAAGTGGTCTGAAAAACCAGAAACGGGAATGGCCTGCTGTATGCAATCTGGAAGTTGAACTTTGCATGGCCGACCAGTCACGACCGGTCGGACAGGGCTGGCCGACCGGTCATGACCGGTCGGACAAAGCTGGCCTTGCTCCAGGGAGTGCATCCGACCGGTCATGACCGGTCGGGCCTTCTTGGCCGACCGGTCTTGACCGGTCGGACCCAGTTTTGCTTGTTTTTCTTCTTTCTTTTCTTCTCTCCTTCCTCTCTCTTTGCTTTCTTCTTTCTTTGGTCCACCTTGGGCCTTCATCAAAGGCTCCAAATGGCCCCTTTTTGGTCTCTAATTGAGTGAAGTCCGCTCTCATCCCTACAATCACAAAACATGCATTAGATGGGCCTTTTAATCATGAAAACCATGCATACCATGTCATGTAATGGGCAATGCAATGTTTAAATTGGAGGTTCAACAGCGATCGGTCGTCCACACCTCAGACCGGTCGTGCGACCGGTCCTTGAATTAAAATTGCAGGATGGAATTTTTGCAAAACTCTCTGGACAGTTTTGGAGCTTTTGCGACCGGTCGTCCAGTAGCTCAGACCGATCGTCTGCGTAATGAGGCGTGTTCTACAAGTCCCGAAATTCTCTGCACACTGCGTACTCTTACATAATTTCTGGAAGATTCTGATGCTGCGGAGCCTCCCCACTATAAAAGGACACCTAGGGATCGCTTCTAGGGTATCTTAGAAGGGTTCGAGCAAGGTGGGAGGCGGCAGAAGTGGATTTCGGAGTTGCACAACTCCTTCTAGTTTGTTTACTGTTTTTATGTTTTTCTTAGTTATTTCATGTTTCCTTGGATCATGAACGGCTAAACCTCTTAGCTAGGGCTAAGAGGTGAAGCTAAGATGTTTCAATTCGTTTAAGTTGGTTTTAAAGTTGGATTTCATGTTTATGAACAATGGTTTGACGTTTAATTCAAGTTCTAAGTAGTTTTTCTTAGTCTTATGATGACTCATGGATGTTTGGGAGAATTACTTGAGTTCTTAATGGTTGTGTGCTAGTCTAGACCTGTATATCCAAGGAATTGGAGTACGCTTTTAGTACTATGATCTTCATGTGAGAACTTCCTACCAATGTTCTACTTTTCTGGATTTCTGTAGTATGTATGGGACTGTGTATGTGATTTGAATCAAGTTCAAATCATGATCTAGCTTTTTCTTGTGACAGGACTTAATGATGGTTATGATTGTGAACTTAGCCTATTTGAATTGGGACTGACCTATGCAATTGAGCATGCTCGTCCTAGCTTGCATTGAGTGAATCATATACATTAATCTTACATATGGCAGATTATTGGTTTTAACAGCTCTATCATCCGACTAGATAGATCTTAATTTTGATTCTAGTTGAGAAAGTGAAAAACAACAGTAGTATGTATGGGACTGTGTATGTGATTTGAATCAAGTTCAAATCATGATCTAGCTTTGTCTTGTGACAGGACTTAATGATGGTTATGATTGTGAACTTAACCTATTTGAATTGGGACTGACCTATGCAATTGAGCATGCTCGTCCTAGCTTACATTGAGTGAATCATATACATTGATCTTACATATGGCAGATTATTGGTTTTAACAGCTCTATCATCCGACTAGATAGATCTTAATTTTGATTCTAGTTGAGAAAGTGAAAAACCACAGCGGATTGAGCATCAAGGATTGCTACAAGTGAATCCTTGAACCCCTAGTGCCTTTTATTAATTGATTACTTCAGTTTAGTTCAACATTGCTACTGAATGTTGAATGTTACTGATGATGTGGTAAGACTTAAATTATTTCCTTTTACCCTTAAATATAAAGCTAAAGGTTGGCTTCATGCATTAAGGCCAAGATTAATTGGTGCATGGACTAATGATATGCATAGGGAATTCATTAAAAAATTCTTCCCTACTCACAAAACGAACATGTTGAGGCGCCTTATCATGAACTTTGCCCAAAAGGAAGATGAGACCTTCTTCAATGTTGGGAGAGGTTCAAGGATTTATTAAATGCATGCCCACATCATGGCTATGAAATTTGGCGGGTTATAAGCTTTTTCTATGAAGGACTAACTTCACCCATGCGCCAATTCGTAGTGATGATGTGGAATGGGGAGTTCATGAATAAGGAAGCCGATGAAGCATGGGACTATTTGGAGGAATTAGCTGAAAATGCACAGTCTTGGGATACATCTAAACCAGCAGATTCCAAGACTGGCCAACAAAAAGAAAAAGGAGGAATTTATGTCTTATCAGAAGAGGATAGCATAAGTGCACGAGTGGCTAACCTCACAAGAAAAGTTGAGGCCATGGAATTAAGGAAAGGGGAGACGATTAACTCCAATGACGTTGAAACTGTTTGTGGAATTTGTGCCGGAAATCAACATGCAACAGAAGATTGTCCCACAATTTCAGCGGTTCAGGACATCTTACAAGAACAATCAAATGCCATAAACAGTTATCAACGGTAATTTGGTGCTCCAAACTCAAACACGTTTAATGCTAATTGGAAGAACAATCCCAACTTCGGTTGGAGGAATGGACCCACTACAAATGCAACCAATATCCCTCAAGCTCAACCTATACTAGGTCCATCTCTAGTCATTACTCCAAAAGTTAAGCTAGAGGAGATGTTGGGTGCATTTGTATAGGTCCAAGCTGAGTATAACAAGACTAATTCTTTAAAAATAGATGGGTTCATGGAAGAGCAATTGAAATTTAATCAAAATACAACCCAAGCCATCAATGACTTGAAAACCTCAATGGCTAGGGTTGAATCTCACCTCAGTGCTAGGGAGAAAGGCACACTTCCTGCCCAACCTCTTCCTAACCCAAGGACCCAATTTGAGATACAAGACGCAAGCTCATCCTCTCAACATATGGAGCATGTTCAAGCTATCACCACTTTGCGAAGTGGGAAAATAATTGATAAATCTAATCCGGTGAAGGCCCTACAGCCTAATGATCCGAAAATTTCCAAAAAGGACGATAGCCCGAACAACACTCCATAAGAGAAAGAACCGGAAAGGCAATACAAGCCGGTTGCCCTGTTTCCCCAAAGGTTGATTTCACCCTAACCTTTAGATAAAAATCAGAAATTTTTAGAGGTTTTCAAGTAGGTGAAGATCAACATCCCATTGTTGGATGCCATTAAACAAATACCGTCATATGCTAAGTTTTTGAAGAATCTTTGTACGATAAAAAGAAAAATACATGTGCAAAAGAAGGCATTTTTGAGAGAAAATGTAAGCGCCATTATAAATCACAGGATGCCCCAGAAATACAAAGATCCTGGTAATCCGACAATATCATGCATAATTGGAGACTACCAGGTGAAGCATGCTTTACTTAATCTAGGAGCAAGTGTGAACTTAATACCCTTTTTGGTCTATGAACAATTGGGTTTAGGTGAATTAAAATCCACCAAAAACATATTACAACTCGCTGACCGATCGATTCGTATTTCGAGAGGGGTGATTGAGGACGTTCTTGTCCAAGTTGACAAGGTCTACTACCCAGTGGACTTCATTGTCTTGGACACACAACCCATGGTTAATATTAGCCCTCAAATTCCTGTCATACTTGGCCGCCCATTCCTAGCTACAGCAAACACTATCATAAATTGTAGGAGTGGGGTCATACAAATGACCTTTGGTAATATGACGATTGAGTTAAATGCTTTCAAAGTTGACAACCAACAAGAGGATGAAGATGAAGAGGTCCACGAAATAAACATGATCAATTTTATTGTGGAAGATGTGTCCCTCTCAACTCCTTACCCCAATCACTTAGAAGAAGATGTGGCCTATTCTCTTGATAAGAATGTGGACGTGATAGGAGATATAGTCACATTTTTCGAGTTGGTTTCGGCATATAATGTTAGCCAAGAGAAGGATGTGGAAACAACACTTTATTGTACTGAGACATCAATTCATATTTCCACACCTTTATGGATCATGCATACCGACCTTTACCAACCCTGGTATGATCCATACTTACAAAATCAATGCCCAGGAAAATCTGAATGGAAACATTTTTTTTTCTGACAAATATGATACTGTCCCTTCTTATACATGTGGTGAAAACATTAATGAACCCACTGAAATTCTTTTTTAGAATTTTCAGTGGTTTATCTGGATCACTCACACACATGTATACTGTAATGCAGGATATTGGATGACGTTATTGCAAAACCTTTTGATCCATCTAATGATTCTGCTTGACTTTATGCTTTTGGACGATTAGTTGGAATTGATCTTCTAGTCTGACGGAGGTATAGAGTAGTAGGATTAGGATTTGGTTGCTTTTGTTTATTTCTCATAGGTTTCTTAGAAGGAGGAAGAATTCCACTTTTCACTCTCTCAGGTACTATCATTCCTCACTCCCTTTTATTTTAGAATTGCTCTCATGTTTGCTTAGTGCACATCTTTTACATTGCGAACAATGCAAGAATTGGTTGGGGGGTGTAGGATCACTTAGATGAATCCAACGTTTTGTAACATTTCGAGCAATATGTAGAAATTTTTTGATTTTTCTAAAATACAAAACTCCTTCGGAAAACTTTGTTTTTATGCATTCAAGATGATATGAGCATAAGAAGAGGAGATATGAAGTGTATGATGTTGTAAGTCTTAAACGTCTCTCAACATAATGGTTTTATATGTGAATTCCCCTATTTTTGTGATTTATAGAAAATTTGAACACCTTTACACCTAGTTCACATTACACGATTTCCATGAGTTGAAATGATTATGTGATTTGTGGATTAGCTAGACTTTGATTTAAAGTGTTGAGAAACCAAGCCGGGGTACTTTGTCCATCCTTGTCCATGGGAAAATAACGAAAGATATGGATTTCTAAAAATCCTATCTAATTTAAAAGAAAAAGGAAAAGGAAGGATGAAATTGGGAATGATGGAAAAATGGTGGAAAATTCTGATTAGGGCTACTTACTACTAACTGGGGGATGGTCCACCAGTAACCAAAGCCGGAAATGGGATGTAGTGTGAAAGTCGTCAGAAGGACGGTAAGGCAAATTCCTGTCATTGGCTTGTTGTTGCTCTATATATCTTGAGATCAATAGTCTAGTTGATCTGTGAAGAAGATAATCCTCGAAACTCATGAGATGAACCTTCACAATGCACACTAGGTTGAATTTGTTCAAGTTCTTCTATTTGTCAAACAATCAGCGGGAATTTCATATGGATACTTATTATGTTTTGAGAGTTACGGTTTCAACCTCTATCACCTAATTTCTCTAACTCTTACACTTGTGTAGCTTGGGATGTATTGTTCGCTTCCCCAAGTGTAGGGTTGCGATGTAGTAATAAACTCGGTAAGACCGAGGTCGATCCACAAGGGACTTATGTAGGATTTCACAAACACATCCAAAAGCGTCTATTGAAAGCTAATAATCAGATTTTGAATAGAATTGATGTGAATAACACTTTTAAACTAATTTGAATGTAGACAATTATAAAAAGGCACTAGGGGTTCAAGGATCCACTTGTAGCAATCCTTGATGTTCAATCCGCTGTGGTTTCTCATTCTCTCAACTAGAATCGACATTAAGGTCTATCTAGTCGGATGATAGAGCTGTTAAACCAAACAATCTGTAATATGTAAGTGCTATGCATAAGATTCACTCAATGTAGGCTGAGCTGAGCATGCTCAATTGCATAGGTCATTCCCCTTTCCAAGAGGTCTAGTTCACAATCATAACCATCCTCAAGTCCTGTCACAAGACAAGGCTAGATCAGGATTTGAACTTGATTCAAATCTCATGCACAATCCATACATATTACAGAAAATCAGAAAATTAGAACTTTGGTAGGAAGTCCCTTCATGAAGATCATAGTACTAGAGCGCACTCCGATTCCTCGGATCATACAGGTCTAGACTGTCACAAACCAATTAAGCAATTAAGTAATTCTCCCAAACATCCATGAGTCATCATAAGACTAAGAAAAACTACTCAAAAACTTGTATAAACTTCAAACCATAGTTCATAATCATGAATTCCACACTTAAAACCAACTAGCTACGAATTGAAACATCTTGGATCCACTACAAGCTTCACCTCTTAGCCCTAGCTAAGAGGTTTAGCTGCTCATGATCCAAGGAAACATGAAACAACTAAAAAGTTCATAAAAACAGCAAAAACAAACTCCAAGGAGTTGTGGAACTCCAAAATTCTCTTCCGCCGCCTCCAAGCTTGCTTCAACCCTTCTTAGATGCCCTAGGAACGATCCCTAGGTGTCCTTTTATAGTAGGGAGGCTCCATAACTTCAGAAAGATCGAGAATCTGCGTAAGAGTTACGCAGTGCGCAGAGAAAATCGGCGCCAGGAATAGAAGCTCTCGAAATTATGCATGGTCGACCGGTCTGGACCGGTCGGACTGGGCTGGCTGACCAGTCACGACCGGTCTGGCCTCTTTTGGACAGCACTCCAGCAACCTATGCCGACCGGTCAAGACCGGTCGGCCATATTCAGTGAAGGTCCAGCACGCATAGCTGACCGGTCTAGACCGGTCAGGCTCTCTTGGCCGACAGGTCAAGACCGGTCGGTCTCTTTTTCTACTTGTTTTCTTCCTTTCTTTCTTCTATTTTCTTATTTCCTTGCTTCTTTCTTTGCTTCCTTATTCCTTCGGCCCTCCTTGGGTCTTAATCCAAGGTTCTAAATCAGCTCTTTTCATCATTAATTTGGCGGAGTTCCCTCTCAAACCTGTAATCACACAACATGCATTAGAATTGTCTATAAACCATGCAAACCTCGCATAATGAGTGATGAATTGGGGTTAGAATATGCACAATTAAGAGCTCAACACACCCCCCAACCAGCATTTTGCTAGTCCCAAGCAAAACATGCGTGAAGCTAATCCCATTCTTCAAAACTCAACTCTCTTTCAGAAACCCTTCTTCTATACATCCCAAGACATATAAGTGTAAGATTCAGAACTATTTGGTGACAGGGGTTGAAACTGTAATCCCTCAAGACATGATAAGCATTCATATGAAATTCCCGCTGATTGGTTGATAAATAGAAGAACTTGAACAAATTCAATCTAGTGTGGATAGTAAAAATTCATCTCATGAGTTTCTAGGATTATCTTCTTCATAGATCATCTACACTATAGAACTCGAGGTACATGGAGCCACATCAAGCCAATGACAGGAATTTGCCTTACCGTCCTTCCAACGACTTTCATACTACGTCCCATTTCCGGCTTTGGTTACGGGTAGACCATCCCCCGGTTGGTAGTAGGTAGCCCTAATCGGAATTTTCCACCATTTTTCCATCATTCCCAATTTCATCCTTCCTTTTCCTTTTTCTTTTAATTTGGATAGGATTTTTAGAAATCGATATCTTTCGTTGTTTTCCCATGGACAAGGATGGACAAAGTACCCCGGCCTGATTTCTCAATACCTTAATTCAAAGTCTAGCCAATCCATAAATCACCTAATCCCTTCAACCCATGAAAATCGTGTAATGTGGACTAGGTGTAAAAGTGTTCAGATTTTCTATCAATTACAGAAATAGGGGAATTCACATATAAAACCATTATGCTATGAGAGAGTCCAGACATACAGCCCCATGCACTTCATATCTCCTCCTCTTATGCTCATATCATCTTGAATGCATAGAACCGATGGTTTCCAAAAGAGTTTCGAATGTTCGAAAAAATCGAAAAATTTCCACATAATTGCTTGAAATGTTACAAAACGCTGGATTTATCCAAGTGATCCTACACCCCCCAACCAAATCTTGCATTGTCCTCAATGTAAAAGATGTGCAGTAAACAAACATGAGAGCAATGTGAACATAAAGGGAGTGAGGAGTGAGAGTACCTGACAGGTGAAAATTGGAATTCCTCCTCCTTTTAACAAACCTAAGCAAAAGTAAACCAAAGCAACAAAATCCTAATCCTAACTACTCTATACCTCCGTCAGACTAGGAGATCAGTCATCCTGATACACAGGATCATTCAGGGGTATGGACATACCTTCTGAAGGAAACTTCTCAAAGAACGGCTTTAATCGCTGCCCATTCGCTTTAAAAATGTTGCCGTTCCTTGGATTCAACAGCTCGACAGTCCCATATGGATAGACAGTTTGCACAATGTAGGGATCGGTCCATCGAGATCTCAATTTTTCCGAAAATAGATGTAAGCGAGAATTATACATGAGGACTTTTTTATTGATCGTGAATGTCTTGCGAAGAATATTCTTATCATGGAATATCTTCGTCTTGTCCTTGTAAATTCTCGCATTCTCATAAGCTTCATTCCGGATTTCTGCAAGTTCATTCAATTGTAGTTTGCGTAACGAGCTTGCCTTGTCAGAATTGAAATTCATCTTCTTAATAGCCCAATATGCCCTATGTTCCAACTCCACAGGTAAGTGACAAGCCTTCCCATAGACAAGTCTATAGGGAGACATTCCAATAGGGGTTTTGAAAGCAGTATGGTAAGCCCAAAGCGCATCGGTAAGCCGAAGCGACCAATCCTTGCGATCGGGGTTCACCGTTTTCTCTAAAATGTGTTTAATCTCCCTATTGGATATCTCAGCTTGTCCATTAGTTTGTGGGTGATAGGGAGTGCTCACTTTGTGTGTTACGCCATATTTCTTCATTAAGGTTTCAAAAGGGCGATTGCAAAAGTGAGACCCTCCATCACTTATGATGACTCGAGGCGTTCCAAACCGGGAAAGAATATTCTCTTTTAAAAAGCGAATGACCGTTTTATGGTCATTATTTCGGCAAGGGATGGCCTCGACCCATTTGGAAACATAATCAACGGCAAGCAAGATGTATAGGTTTCCAAAAGAAGATGGGAATGGGCCCATGAAATCGATGCCCCAATAATAAGAAATTTCGATTATTAAGATGGGATTGAGTGGCATCATGTTTCTACGGGAGATTCCTCCTAATTTCTGACAAGGTTCACATGCTTTGCAAAACTCATGTGTGTCTTTGAACATGGTGTGCCAATAAAACCCACATTGCAGAATTTTCGCTGTGGTCTTTTTAGCCGAAAAGTGGCCACCACATGCCTGAGAATGACAGAAGGAGATGATACTTTGTTGTTCCGCATCCGGCACACATCTCCTTATGATTTGATCGGGACAATACTTGAATAAGTATGGGTCGTCCCATAGGAATTTCCGCACCTCCGTGAAGAATTTATCCTTATCTTGCTTTTTCCAATATGTAGGAATTGTACCTGTAGTAAGATAGTTAGCAATGTCCGCATACCATGGCAATTGGGAAACAGCAAAAAGTTGTTCATCAGGGAACATGTCATTGATCGCCGTCGTTTCAGGGGAATCAGTGAGGACAAGTCGAGAGAGGTGGTCAGCTACTACATTCTCTACTCCTTTCTTATCACGTATCTCTATGTCAAATTCCTATAGTAGAAGGATCCATCTTAACAACCGTGGTTTTGCATCTTTCTTAGAAAGAAGATACTTAAGCACGGCATGATCAGTGAATATAATGATCTTGGATCCAATCAAGTAGGACCTAAACTTGTCCAAGGCAAAAACTACGACTAAAAGTTCTTTTTCAGTAGTGGTGTAGTTTGCTTGGGCTGATTTTAGGGTTCTACTTGCATAGTAGATGACACATGGCTTTTTCTCTTTTCTTTGACCTAACACAGGCCCCAATAGCATAGTCACTAGAATCACACATAATCTCAAAAGGAATGCTTCAATCAGGTGGTTGCATTATGGGAGCACATGTCAACATACCTTTAAGGGTGGTAAAGGCCTTTTGACATTCTTCATTCCACTCGAATGAATTTTCCTTTTGAAGTAGGTTACATAGAGGGCGAGATAGTGAACTGAAGTCCTTTATGAACCTTCTAGTAAAATCTTGCGTGTCCTAAAAAGGACCGTACATCTCGTATGCTTTTGGGTGGTGGAAGGTTAGAGATAAGATCAATTTTCGCTTTGTCCACCTCGATTCCATTTTGTGAAACGATGTGACCAAGTACAATTCCCTTTTGAACCATGAAGTGACACTTCTCCCAATTGAGCACAAGGTTCTTCTCTTCACATCTTTTCAGCACAGACTTCAAGTGCTCAAGGCACTCATCAAAGCTACAACCAAATACGAAAAAATCATCCATGAAGACTTCGAGAATGGTCCCCACCATGTCAGAAAAGATACTCATCATACAACGCTGAAAAGTGGCAGGGGCATTACATAGTCCAAATGGCATCCGTCGGTAGGCGAAAGTACCAAATTGACATGTGAATGTAGTCTTTTCTTGGTCTTCACGAGCAATTTCTATTTGGTTGTACCCTGAATAGCCATCAAGGAAGCAAAAGTGGGAATGACCGGCCAACCGTTCTAAAATTTGATCAACAAATGGTAGGGGGAAGTGGTCTTTCCTCGTGACAGTGTTTAGCTTCCCGTAGTCAATGCACATTCTCCAACCGGTAGTGACTCTAGTTGGCACGAGTTCATTATTGGCATTGGCTACGATGGTTATTCCGGATTTCTTAGGCACCACTTGAGTTGGGCTCACCCATTGGCTATCGGATATTGTGTAAATGATACCTACATCCAATAGTTTCACCACTTCGGCCTTAACCACATCCTTCATATTTGGATTTAGTCGTCTTTGTGGTTGCCGAGATGTCTTCGCATTCTCCTCAAGGTGTATGCGATGAGTACAAATCAGTGGGTCTATGCCTTTGAGATCCGCAATTGACCATCCAATGGCACTTTTGTGCTCTAATAGGGTGGCTATTAGCCTACTCTCTTGTTCCTCATCCAAGTGGGAAGAAATCACCACTGGATATGTCTCATCCCGACCTAAATAAACATATTTCAGCTCACTTGGTAATGGTTTTAGGTCGAGTGTTAGTGCCTTGATGTTGGATGGGAGGGCCTTGTTCTCGTTTACAGGCAAAGGCTCAAATAGGGCCCTCCATCTTTTATTATCAAGCACTGGCATCATCTCTAGCATGGCATCCATCTCTTGTATTGTGTCATCATTTGTCTCATGAGAATGGGCCACACATGCCTCCAAAGGGTCGGAAAATAGTGATGAGGGGACTATATCCTCCACTGAATGATTCGATCATGTTTAATTCATGGACATCATCATCAACTTCCCGTGGTTGTTTGCATAAATCAAATATATTAAGCTCAAGGGTCATATTTCCAAAGGACATTTGTACAAGTCCGTTTCTACAATTGATAATGGCATTTGAGGTAGCTAGAAACGGTCATCCAAGTATGACGGAATTTGAGCACCGGTGCCAATCACGGGATGTGTGTCCAAGACAATAAAGTCTACTGGGTAGTAGAATTTATCAACTTGGACTAGAACATCCTCTATCATTCCTCTCGGTATACGGATGGATCTATCAGCAAGTTGGAGTGTGGTTTTGGTTGGTTTTAATTCACCTAACCCAAGTTGCTCGTAGACCGAGTATGGAATGAGATTCACACTTGCCCCCAAGTCGAGTAGGGCTTGTTTAATCCGGTAGTCTCCTATGATACATGAGATGGTTGGACTACCCGGATCCTTGTATTTTTGGGGCACCTCTATTTTGATGATGGCGCTCAAGTTCTCGATCAAAAGTACTTTGTTGTGAACATTGTGTTTCCTTTTGACTATACACAACTCCTTTAGAAATTTGGCATACGATGGTATTTGTTTTATTGCATCTAACAACGGGATGTTGATCTTCACCTGCTTGAAAACTTCTAGAATCTCCAGATTTTTATCTAAAGGTTTAAGTGAAATCAACCTTTGTGGAAATGGGGCAACCGGCTTGTATTGTCTTTTCGGTTCTTTCTCTTGTGGAATATTGTTTGGGCTATCATCCTCTTTGGGAATTTCCGGATCCTTAGGCTTTGGGGCCTTCACCGGATTAGATTTGTAAATTTCTTTCCCACTTCTCAAAGTGGTGATAGCTTGGACATGTTCCGTATGGTGGGAGGATGAGCTAGCATCTTGTATCTCGAACTGGGTTCTTGGGTTAGGAAGAGGTTGGGCAGGAAGTGTGCCCTTCTCTCTAACACTAAGATGAGATTCAACTCTAGCCAGTGATGTTTTCAATTCATTGATGGCTTGAGTTGAATTTTGGTTGAATTTCAATTGCTCTTGCATGAACCCATCTATTTTGAGAGAATTTGTCTTATTATACTCAGCTTGGACCGATACGAATGCACCCAACATCTCCTCTAGTGATACTTTTGGAGTGTTGCTTGCATTTGCAGTGGGTCCATTCCTCCAACTGAAGTTGGGATGGTTCTTCCAATTAGGATTAAACGTGTTTGAATTTGGAGCACCATATTGCTGTTGATAACTGTTTATGGCATTTGTTTGTTCTTGTAAGATGCCTTGAACTGCTGAAATTGTGGGGCAATCTTGTGTTGCATGTTGATTTCCAGCACAAATTCCACAAACAGTTTCAACATCAGTGGAGTTGATCGTTTCACTTTTCCTTAATTCCATGGCTTCGACCTTTCTTGTGAGGCTAGCCAACCGTGCACTTATGCTATCTTCTTCTGATAAGACATACATTCCTCCCTTTTCCTTTTGTTGGCCAGTCTTGGAATTAGTTGGTTTCGATGTGTCCCAAGCCTGTGCATTCTCAGCCAATTCTTTCAAATAATCCCATGCTTCATCAGCTTCCTTATTCATGAACTCCCCATTGCACATCATCTCTACAAATTGGCGCATAGGTGAAGTCAATCCTTCGTAGAAAAAGCTTATAACCCGCCAAATTTCATAGCCATGATGTGGGCATGCATTTAATAATTCCTTAAACCTCTCCCAACATTGGAAGAAGGTTTCATCTTCCTTTTGGGCAAAGTTCATGATAAGGCGCTTCAACATATTCGTTTTGTGAGTAGGGAAGAATTTTTTTATAAATTCTCTGTGCATATCAGTCCATGCACCAATTGATCTTGGCCTCAATGCATAAAGCCAACCCTTGGCTTTATCTTTAAGAGTGAAAGGGAAGAATTTGAGTCTTACTACATCTTCAGTAACATTTGCAAAGTGCATGGTGGTGATTACCTCATCAAACTCCTTAAGGTGTTGATAGGCACTTTCACTGTCTAAACCATGAAATTTAGGGAGAAGTTGAATCACTCCCGGTTTCAAATCCACATTCCCTGCATTTTGTGGAAAAACTATGCATGAGGGAGTGCTCGCTCTTGCGGGTTGCAAGAAATCACGTAAAGTCCTAGGTCGGGGAACATTCTCAACCACATTCTCCCCTGTTTCAGTTTGGTTTTGGCCCGGATTAGGTTGATTTGCAGCCATATTTTCAGACACAATTGGAGAGTTTAGATGTCTCCGAGCACGTGGTTCTCTGTCAATTCCTTCTACTATCCCCCCTTCATGTATGAGTCGGTTATTGGAATCTTGAGCCCAATATGGCATGCAAAACCAAAATAAGAAACAAAGAGAAAGAAGAATTCTTCCTCCCTTTCTTTACTTTTCTCTAAGACCGAAGCACAAGGTGTCTTGCAATGGCTAAGCCAGAAGCAAGGATAGAGACCGATTTCTCCTGGTCAATAAGGGTTCAGAGAACTCCCCACCCACTCTTTGAATCTTTTGAGAAAAAGTGCAGAAAAAGGAGAAAGAGGAGTAGGGATGAGAAAAGAAATCTCTGAGCACAAGGTGATCCAAGACGGCAGTGCCGACCAATAGGAATCCAGGTGGCAAAAAGGCCGACCTTTCAGAGATCCAAAAGGAATCTCCACCCACTCTACAAGAGATGAATAAGATAGGAATGAATAGGAGAAGGAGAAGAGTAAGGTTTAGAAAGATAGAACCTGATTCGGCACTTGAAATCCTTGTATCTTCTTCAGCTTCCTAGAAATCCCTGAAAAGAAAAATCAAATAAACAAACTAAGTTAGTCCTAAAATCCTAAAAATTCTAAATAGATACTAATTTCAGAAATTTGTGAAAAACCGTCAAAGTCCCCGGCAACGGCGCCAAAAACTTGTTCGCTTCCCCAAGTGTAGGGTTGCGATGTAGTAATAAACTCGGTAAGACCGAGGTCGATCCACAGGGACTTATGTAGGATTTCACAAACACATCCAAAAGCGTCTATTGAAAGCTAATAATCAGATTTTGAATAGAATTGATGTGAATAACACTTTTAAACTAATTTGAATGTAGACAATTATAAAAAGGCACTAGGGGTTCAAGGATCCACTTGTAGCAATCCTTGATGTTCAATCCGCTATGGTTTCTCATTCTCTCAACTAGAATCGACATTAAGGTCTATCTAGTCAGATGATAGAGCTGTTAAACCAAACAATCTGTAATATGTAAGTGCTATACATAAGATTCACTCAATGTAGGCTGAGCTGAGCATGCTCAATTGCATAGGTCATTCCCCTTTCCAAGAGGTCTAGTTCACAATCATAACCATCCTCAAGTCCTGTCACAAGACAAGGCTAGATCAGGATTTGAACTTGATTCAAATCTCATGCACAATCCATACATATTACAGAAAATCAGAAAATTAGAACTTTGGTAGGAAGTCCCTTCATGAAGATCATAGTACTAGAGCGCACTCCGATTCCTCGGATCATACAGGTCTAGACTGTCACAAACCAATTAAGCAATTAAGTAATTCTCCCAAACATCCATGAGTCATCATAAGACTAAGAAAAACTACTCAAAAACTTGTATAAACTTCAAACCATAGTTCATAATCATGAATTCCACACTTAAAACCAACTAGCTACGAATTGAAACATCTTGGATCCACTACAAGCTTCACCTCTTAGCCCTAGCTAAGAGGTTTAGCTGCTCATGATCCAAGGAAACATGAAACAACTAAAAAGTTCATAAAAACAGCAAAAACAAACTCCAAGGAGTTGTGGAACTCCAAAATTCTCTTCCACCGCCTCCAAGCTTGCTTCAACCCTTCTTAGATGCCCTAGGAACGATCCCTAGGTGTCCTTTTATAGTAGGGAGGCTCCATAACTTCAGAAAGATCGAGAATCTGCGTAAGAGTTACGCAGTGCGCAGAGAAAATCGGCGCCAGGAATAGAAGCTCTCGAAATTATGCATGGTCGACCGGTCTGGACCGGTCGGACTGGGTTGGCCGACCGGTCACGACCGGTCTGGCCTCTTTTGGACAGCACTCCAGCAACCTATGCCGACCGGTCAAGACCGGTCGGCCATCTTCAGTGAAGGTCCATCACGCATAGCTGACCGGTCTAGACCGGTCAGGCTCTCTTGGCCGACTGGTCAAGACCAGTCGGTCTCTTTTTCTGCTTGTTTTCTTCCTTTCTTTCTTCTATTTTCTTCTTTCCTTGCTTCTTTCTTTGCTTCCTTCTTCCTTCGGCCCTCCTTGGATCTTCATCCAAGGTTCTAAATCAGCTCTTTTCATCATTAATTTGGCGGAGTTCCCTCTCAAACCTGCAATCACACAACATGCATTAGAATTGTCTATAAACCATGCAAACCTCGCACAATGAGTGATGAATTGGGGTTAGAATATGCACAATTAAGAGCTCAACATGTATAGAAGAATGTTTTCTAAAGGAGAGTTGGGTTTGGAGAATGAAATTGGTTTCACGCATGTTTTGCTCGGGACTAGCAAAATGCTGGTTGTGGGGGTGTGTTGAGCTCTAAATTGTGCATATTCTAACCCCAATTCATCACTCATTATGCAAGGCTTTCATGATTTATAGACTAATCTAATGCATGGATTTGTGATTGTAGGGATGAGAGAGAGGAAGCATCTATTGAAGACTTAAAGATGCCATTTAGAAGCAATGAAGATCAAAGGAACAAGTGTGAAAGGGTGGAAGAAAGAAGCAAAGAAAAGAAGAGAAGAAGGAAGAAAAGACACCCAAGACCGGTTGTCCGACCGATCTGTACATTCAACAGAAGTACCCCAGAGGCCACAACTCTCTGGACCATCCACGACCGATCGTGCGACCGGTCGTCCACACCTCAGACCGGTCGTGCGACCGGTCCTTGAATTAAAATTGCAGGATGGAATTTTTGCAAAACTCTCTGGACAGTTCTGGAGCTTTTGCGACTGGTCGTCCAGTAGCTCTGACCGGTCGTGCGACTGGTCTTCTGCGTAATGAGGCGTGTTCTACAAGTCCCGAAATTCTCCGCACACTACGTACTCTTACACAATTTCTGGAAGATTCTAATGCTGCGGAGCCTCCCTACTTTAAAAAGACACCTAGGGATCGTTCCTAGGGTATCTTAGAAGGGTTCGAGCAAGGTGGGAGGCGGCGGAAGTGGATTTCGGAGTTCCACAACTCCTTCTAGTTTGTTTACTGTTTTTATATTTTTCTTAGTTATTTCATGTTTCCTTGGATCATGAACGGCTAAACCTCTTAGCTAGGGCTAAGAGGTGAAGCTTGTAGTGAATTTAAGATGTTTCAATTCATTTAAGTTGGTTTTAAAGTTGGATTTCATGTTTATGAACAATGGTTTGAAGTTTAATTCAAGTTCTAAGTAGTTTTTCTTAGTCTTATGATGACTCATGGATGTTTGGGAGAATTACTTGAGTTCTTAATGGTTGTGTGCTAGTCTAGACCTGTATGATCCAAGGAATTGGAGTACGCTTTAGTACTATGATCTTCATGTGGGAACTTCCTACCAATGTTCTACTTTTCTGGATTTCTGTAGTATGTATGGGACTGTGTATGTGATTTGAATCAAGTTCAAATCATGATCTAGCTTTGTCTTGTGACAGGACTTAATGATGGTTATGATTGTGAACTTAGCCTATTTGAATCGAGACTGACCTATGCAATTGAGCATGCTCGTCCTAGCTTGCATTGAGTGAATCATATACATTGATCTTACATATGGCAGATTATTGGTTTTAACAGCTCTATCATCCGACTAGATAGATCTTAATTTCGATTCTAGTTGAGAAAGTGAAAAACCACAGCGGATTGAGCATCAAGGATTGCTGCAAGTGGATCCTTGAACCCCTAGTGCCTTTTATTAATTGATTACTTCAGTTTAGTTCAACATTGAACCCCTACTTACATCAATCTATTACAAATCTGGTTGTTAGCTTCTCAACTATTAGATTTGTTTGTGAATTCCTACATAAGTTCCTGTGATCGACCTCGGTCTTACCGAGATTATTACTACATCGCAACCCTACACTTGGGGAAGCGAACAACAAGGAATTACGTAATTGCGCAGAGAAAATCGAAGCTTCACGGACAAGCTCTATTACGCTGACGACCGGTTGCATAACTGGTCTGAGCTCCTGGACGACCGGTCGCACGACCGGTCGTAAAAGTGCGAAAATAATCCAGTGACTTTTCAGGAATTCGGAGCCCAGAGTTTTTATTCAAGGACCGGTCGCACAATCGGTCTGAGCAGTGGACGACCGGTCGTATGACCAGTCTTGGATAGTCCAATGAGTTGTGGCCACAGGGCCCCTCTGTTGAGTGATCGAACCGGTCGGACGACCGGTCTTGGGCACATTCTTCTGCTTTCTTTCTTCTTTTCTCTGACTTCTTTCTTTCAACCTTCGACGCTTAGTCCTTTGATCTTCTTTACTTGTAAATGGCGTCTTTAAGTCTCCAATTGATGAATCCTCTCTCTCATCCCTACAATTACAAATCTATGCATTAGATTAGTTATAAATCATGAAAACCTTGCATAATGAGTGATGAATTGGGGTTAGAATATGCACAATTAAGAGCTCAACACACCCCCCAACCAGCATTTTGCTAGTCCCGAGCAAAACATGTGTGAAACAAGGTTCATTCTCCAAACCCAACTCCCCTTTGAAAACCATTCTTCTATACATTCCAAGACACACAAATGTAAGATTCAGAAAAATTAGGTGACAGAGGTTGAAATCGTAAACTCTCAAAACATAATAAGTGTCCATATGAAATTCCCGCTGATTTATTGATAAACAGAAGAACTCGAACAAATTTCACCTAGTGTGCATAGTGAAAATTCATCTCATGAGTTTTTGGGATTATCTTCTTCATAAATCAGCTAAACTATAGATCTCAAGGTGTATAGAGTAACAACAAGCCAATGACAGGAATTTGCCTTACTGTCCTTTCGACGGCTTTCACACTATGTCCCATTTTCGGCTTTGGTTATGGGTAGACCATCCCTCGGCTGGTAATAGGTAGCCCTAATCGGAATTTCCACCATTTTTCCATCATTCCCAATTTCATCCTTCCTTTTCCTTTTTCTTTTAAATTAGATAGGATTTTTAGAAATCCATATCTTTCGTTATTTTCCCATGGACAAGGATGGACAAAGTACCCCGACTTGGTTTCTCAACACCTTAAATCAAAGTCTAGCTAATCCATAAATCACATAATCCTTTCAAATCATGAAAATCGTGTAATGTGAACTAGGTGTAAAAGTGTTCAAATTTTCTATCAATCATATAAATAGGGGAATTCACATATAAAACCATTATATTAAGAGAAGTTCAAAGCTTGCAACGTCACTCACTTCGTATCACCTCTTCTTATACTCATATCATCTCGAATGCATAGAATTAAAGTTTTCCAAAAGAGTTTTGAATTTTAGAAAAATTGAAAATTTTCTACATCAATGCTCGAAATGTCACAAAAGTTAGATTCATCTAAGGAATCTCTCACCCCCCAACCAATTCTTGCATTGTCCTCAATGTAAAAGATGTGCAATGAGCAAAACATGAGAGCAATTCTAAAATAAAACGAAGTGAGGAATGATAGTACCTGAGAGGGTGAAAAGTGGAATTCTTCCTCATTCTAACAAACCTATGAAAAAGTAAACAAAAGCAACAAAATCATAATCTTAACTACTCTATACCTCCGTCAGACTAGGAGCTCAATTCCAACAACTCTTTTAAAAGTATAAAGTCAAGAAGAATCATTAGATGGATCAAAAGGTTTTGCAATAATGTCATCCAATATCCTGCGTTACAGTATACATGTGTGTGAGTGGTCCAGATAAGCCACTGAAAATTCCAAAAAAAAATTTCAGTGGGTTCATTAATGTTTTCACCACATGTATAAGAGGAGACAGCATCATAGTTGTCAGAAAAAATATGTCTCCATTCATATTTTCCTAGGCATTGATTTTGCAAGTATGGATCATCCCAAGGTTGGTAGAGGTCGGTATGCATGATCCATAGAGGTGTGGAAATATGAATTGATTTCTCAGTGCAATAAAGTGTTGTTTCTACATCCTTCTCTTGGCTAACGTTATATGCCAATACCGACTCGAAAGGTGCGACTATATCCCCTATCACATCAACATTCTTATCAAGAGAATAGGCCACATCTTCTTCTAAGTCATTAGAGTAAAGAGTTGAGGGGGACACATCTTCCACAATAGAATTGATCATGTTTATTTCATGGACCTCTTCATCTTCCTCCTCTTGTTGGTTGTCAACATTGAAAGCATTTAACTCAATCGTCATATTACCAAAGGACATTTGTATGACCCCACTCCTACAATTGATGATAACGTTTGATGTAGCTAGGAATGGGCGACCAAGTATGACAGGAATTTGAGGGTCAATATTGAAATTGCGGTTTCACCGCTTGTAGAGACACTTGGAGATATGGCTATGGACCTAGAGGGGGGGTGAATAGGACCTTTTTGAAAATCTTTTCGTCTACTAATACAATTCAACAAAATAAGCGTTGTAAGTAAAAACACCTCGGCTTCCAAGCCTTGGTGGGTCCAATCAAAAGACTAGCAAGAGGATAAGCAATAAACAAACCTAGTCTAAGCATGCATAGGAAGTAAATGATACAACTAATCAAGCTCCTAACCTATGCATCTTGTGTAGACTTATGAGAGTGGATCAATGAGCTCAAGTCTACACAAGTAGTGAAGGTACATCTTGTGTGGGGATGCCTATAAGGTGCCTAGCATGCATTCCTATCAATCATTCATAATTAAGCAATTAAACAAACAATGCAAAGATAGAATGAGCTCAAGAACAATCACAAACACAATGATGTATAGTGGTTCGACTACGTGTCTACTCCACTCCCGGTTCAAGTACTCAACCCCTTTGAGCACACCGGCATTCACTATCGGAGGTTTTAAATGAGGTTCACCTCTCAACCTTTACACGGAGGTTTTATCGGTTCACCTCTCAACCGTATCCGGAGTTTTAGACATAGGCTAACTCTCAACCTTATCGCACGTTTACTCCCGTGTCGGAGGCTCCCCCTTGGAGACTTAGTTTAGGCCCGGCTAACGGGCCAAGGAACGGCTAACGTCCCTAAGGCGAGTTGACAAACAAACTCTAAAATGGACTCTCAAATAAGACAACTTACTTGTCGGATGAGCCCCTTGTTTAGCGCCGGATTGGGTTGCTTGATCTCCGCTCTCCCATGCTTCAATCAGCTTCCCTTTGCTCCCTCGATCGTGCCGCCGTTGCGTTGCCAATGCCTCAGCCACATTCGATCAAACACCTTGCATGCGATGCCTTGAAATGCCCAAGGTGCTAGGAGGATGGGTGAATCTCATACATGGGATGTGTAGGTTGTTCCAACTAGGAGATTCACCTAGAGAGTCTTCTAGAGGTCTTGGACAAAGGATATACCTATGTGGAATAGTGTCACACCTCTAGATTTGAGAGAGGAATCAAGTCATCTCTTGATAGCATTTGAATGCCCATACTTGTGTTTGAAACACAAGGGATATGACTTGAAAACCTCCTCTTTGAGGCCCCAAATGATGTACAAGATAAGTGTGGAATGGGCTCTCAAAAACTTCTCACTATGACCCAAGAATGGAGCTCCATATTTATAGAAAAGAGGCTCCAACGGTCATAAAACGGCCATAAAACGGCCTGCCCCGACCGGTCATGACCGGTCGGACACCCCTGCTGAAGGAAGACAAAGCACAGGCCAAAACACATGGGCCGACCGGTCATGACCGGTCGGACCCCCTCACTGGACAGGCCAAATGCATCAGGCCGACCGGTCATGACCGGTCGGCCCCCTTTGCTGGCTGGCTTATCAATGCAGGAAGCCAAAACTGGCCGACCGGTCATGACCGGTCGGCCCACCTTGCTGTACCCCTTCACTTGTGAAGGCCGACCGGTCATGACCGGTCGGCTGGCCTTTGAAAATCCAGCAGGGCTGCTGGCCGACCGGTCTTGACCGGTCGGACCAGCCTGGGTCCCCCTACAATGTGCTGAATCTCTACTTTCTTCAGCTTGTCGATTAAGGCCAAGGTTTGGTTGATCAAATGGGACACCTAGGGCCTATCAATGATGCCTACAGGGTTCTAATTATGATCAAGGACATCAAGGATACAAAGGGGATAGGTTTTGGTCGAGGTTAAGGCACCAAGGCATCTCATATACCTGAATCTTCTTCCTAGATGCAGCTGGACATCTTGAGTCTTCGGTCTTCGTCTTCTTTGGGCTCAACCGACTCTAGACTCACCGCTGTAAGTGATTGACAAACAAGGTGCACTAGTATGCCACAGAAAAGTGCACTAACAAATATTAACCATGGGTTGTGTGTCCAAGACAATGAAGTCCACCGGGTAGTAGACCTTGTCAACTTGGACAAGAACGTCCTCAATCACCCCTCTCGGAATACAAATCAATCGTTCAGCGAGTTGTAACGTGGTTTTAGTGGGTTTTAATTCACCTAAACTCAATTGTTCATAGACCAAAAAGGGAATTAAGTTCACACTTGCCCCTAAGTCGAGTAAAGGATGTTTCACCCGATAGTCTCCAATTATACATGATATTGTCGGACTACCGGGATCTTTATATTTCTTGGGCATCTCGTGATTTATAATGGCACTTACATTCTCTGTAAAAAAATGCCTTCTTTTGCACATGTATTTTTCTTTTCACCGTGCAAAGGTCTTTTAAAAATTTAGCATATGACGGTATTTCTTTAATGGCATCCAACAATGGGATGTTGATTTTGACTTGCTTAAAAACCTTCAAAAATTCCTGATATTTATCTTAAGGTTTGGTTGAAATCAAGCGTTGAGGAAATGGAGCAACGGGCCTATATTCTTTCAATGGCTCTTTTTCAATCATGGCGGTGCTAGGTTCATCATCCTCTTTGGAAGATACCGGATCATTAGGCTTTGAGGCCTTCACCGGGTCAGATTTGTCAATAGTTTTTCTACTTCTAAGAGTGGTGATGGCCTTAACATGTTCCATGTTAGAGGAACTAGGTACGCTTATTTCGCATTGTGATTTCGGATTTGGTAGGGGTTGGGCCGAAAGAATCCCTTCCCTTGCGTTTAAGCGAGCCTTGATTTCCTCCACCAAATTTTTAAGCTCAAGCATTATAGTATGATTTGATTGATTTATTTGAGCTTGACCTTCCATGAATGCTTTCAATGTATCTTCTATAGGCATTTGAGGTGGGGCTATAGGAAATTGCATTGGGGGCCCCTTTTGAGGATTACTTTGGTTGGTTCCATTTGCCCAATTGAAGTTAGGGTTGTTTCTCCAACTAGAACTGTTCGTGTTTGGATTTGGAGTACTAAAAGGTCGTTAATAACTATTCAAAGCATTCAATTGTTCATATAACAGTTCTTGAAACGCATAAATTGTTGGACAATCCGGTGTTTGATGCACATTGGAAGCACAAATACCACAAATAGTTTCAACAGTCCCCTTTTGTTGGGTTGTGTCCACTTTCCTTAATTCCATCTCTTCGACCTTTCATGTGAGATTAACCACTCTAAAACCTAGATCATCTTTCTCATTTAAAACGTAAATTTCTCCATTTTCCTTGGCATGAGGTTGTTTTGAAGTTGTCGACTTAGATGTATCCCATGATTGTGTGTTTTCAGCCAACATATGTCAAAATAGTCCCAAGCTTCCTCTGTTTCCTTGTTCATGAATTCCCCATTGCACATCATCTCCACAAATTGGCGCATCGTTGAGTTTAATCCATTATAGAAGAAACTAATCAACCTCCATTGTTCATAGCCATGATGTGGGCATGCATTTAATAGCTCATTGTACCTTTCCCAACATTGGAAAAAGGTTTCATCTTCTTTTTGGGCGAAGTCCATTATGGCCCTTCTTAGCGCATTGGTTCGATAGTAGGGAAGAATTTTTTTAGAAACTCCCAAGTCATCTCAGCCCATGTCCCAATAGACCTTAGCCTTAAGGAATGTAGCCACGATTTGGCCTTCTCTTTCAAGGAAAAAGGGAATAATTTGAGTTTTTATAGTATCCTTGGTTACATTGTCATAGTTTATTGTGGCGATAACCTCTTCGAACTCTTTAATGTGTAGATAAGCGCTTTCAGAGTCGAGTCCATGGAATCTGGGAAGAAATTGGATCAACCCCGGTTTAAAATCAATATTTCTCACATTGTGAAGGAAAATTATGCAAGAGGGAGTACTCGTCCTAGCTGGTTGTAAATAGTCACGTAAAGTTCTAGGTTGAGGTACATCCCCCACTTCATTCTCATCCAATTCAGTAAAGTTTTAGGCTTGATTTGATGTGTGATTAGCCCCTTGATTTGGTTGATTTTCAGCCATCTCTCTAGTAATTTCAGGAAAATTTTGACGTTTTCTAGCACGAGGCTCTTTATCAATCCCTTCAACAATTACTCCGTCCCTAATGAGTCGGTTATTAGAATCCCGAGCCCAATGTGGCATGCAAATCATAAAAGAATGAAACAAAAAAAAAAGAATTCTTCCTTCCTTCCTTTACTCCTCTCTAAGACCAAAGCACAATGTGTCTTACAATGGCTAAGCCAGAAGTAAGGATAGAGATTGATTTCTCCTTGTCAATAGGGGTTCAGAGAACTCCCCACCCACTCTTTGAGTCTTTTGAGAAAAGTGCAGAAAAAGAGGGAAGAGGAATAGGATTGAGAAGAGAAATCTCTGAGCACAAGGTGATCTAAGACGGCACAAAGCTAACCTATCAGAGATCCAAAAGGAGTCTCCACCCACTCTACAAGAGATGAATATGATAGGAATGAATAGGTGAAGAAGAAGAGTAAGGTTAGAAGGATAAAACCTAATTTGAGAACTTAAGATGCCTACTTCTTCTTCAACTCCCTAAAAATCCCTGAATTGTAGATCTATGTTAAAATCCTGCAAAATCAAAACAAAATAAGTTAGTATTATGATTTTAGAAGAAAACCTACCCTAGAAAGCAAAACAAGTCCTAAACTTATCTTAACATAATCTCAACTAAAGGCTATCTCAAAAAATTCTAAAAATACCACATAGAAATCCCCGGCAGCGGCACCAAAAACTTGTTCACTCCCCAAGTATAGGGTTGCGAAGTAGTAATAATTCGAAAAGACAGAGTATCATTCCCACGAAGATTTATGTATGGGTATTATCACAATTTGTCTAAAATAACTAATAATTAAGATCTTATTAAGAACTAAAGCTGGAAAAAAATGATTTGGGTTTAAACAGTGAATGTGTAAGGTAATATCAATCTAAAAAGGCACTAGAGCGCCAAGGATCCACTTTTGATAAGTTTCAATGCATCAACATAACTAGATCTCACATAACTCAATCAGAATCGAATTCATATCTCTATCCGATCGGAATATAGAGCAGTTCAATCAACAATTATCTAAAACAGTTGCTTATTCATTGATTCAATTCCTACAACAATGCTCAGGCCTTGGGCACACTCAATTGTATAGGCCAAGCCTCTTTCCAATCTAGTTGAGATTCACAACCATAGCTTTCATCAAATCCTGCCACTAGACTTGATTATGACTAATGATTAGAACTCTAATTAAATCAAAATCAATTAGTAAACAACTATTTCAGATTATAACAAAATATAAGAACTTTAGTTGAATAAGTTCCCACATGAAGATCAGGCCATTGTACACAAGGCAATCAAAGGGTCTACCATGCCCGAAGTCGATGATAGATCAATAAACTACACAAGCATAACCAATAACCAATGCACAGAAGATAAGCTACTAAGTTTAGAATTACTAAGAATCACATGAGCCCAGAGTCATCAAGAGATCAAAGTAAAATTGAACTAATACTTAGTTCAAACTCATATTAAATTTAATTCTTCAATTAAAACATGAAACGAAACCTAGGTTGCATTAATCCATCAAAAACAAATGAAAAGCTTCACCTCTTAGCCCTAGCTAAGAGGTTTTAGTTTATCTCTAACATCCTTGAACTAAAAGCCTCAAAAACATAAAACCAACTAAAACTAGAAGAAAAACTAGGAAAACTTGAAGTAGAATCCGTCTCCTAAGCCTCCTTGATGATCCCCACGTCCTAGCATGCCCTGGTGTGAAGAGGAGAAGTCCCTTTTATAGATTGGCTCGGAAGATTCCAGATTGCGCAAGGAATTACGCAATTGTGCAGAGAAAATCGGAGCTTCACGGACAAGCTCTGTTACGCTGACGACAGGTCACACGACCGATCTAAGCTCCTGGACGACCGGTCGCACGACCGGTCGCAAAAGTGCTAAAACAGTTCAGTGACTTTTCAGGAATTCGGAGCCCAGAGTTTTTATTTAAGGACCGGTCGCATGACCAGTCTAAGCAGTGGACAACCGGTCGTACGACCGGTCTTGGACAATCCAGTGAGTTGTGGCTGCAGGGCCCCTCTGCTGAGTGATCGGACCGGTCAGACGACCGGTCCTGGGCTACGGACGACCGGTCCTGACATTCTTCTGCTTTCTTTCTTCTTTTCTCTGACTTCTTTCTTTTTAACCTTCGACGCTTAGTCCTTTGATCTTCTTTACTTGTAAATGGCGTCTTTAAGTCTCCAATTGATGAATCCTCTCTCTCATCCCTACAATCACAAATCCATGCATTAGATTAGTCTATAAATCATGAAAACCTGGCATAATGAATGATGAATTGGGGTTAGAATATGCACAATTAAGAGCTCAACATTCATGCAAGAGCAATTAAAATTTAATCAAAATTCAACTCAAACCATCAATGACTTGAAAACCTCAATGGCTAGAGTTGAATCTCACCTCAGTGTTTGGGAGAAAGGCACATTCCTGCCCAACCTCTTCCTAACCCAAGAACCCAATTTGAGATACAAGACGCAAGCTCATCCTCCCAACATAAGGAGCATGTTCAAGCTATCACCACTTTGAGAAGTGGGAAAATAATTGATAAATCTAATCCGGTGAAGGCCCCAAAGCCTAAGGATTCGGAAAATCCCAAAGAGGATGATAGCCCGAACAACACTCCACAAGAGAAAGAACCGGAAAGGCAATACAAGCCGGTTGCCCCATTTCCCCAAAGGTTGATTTCACCCAAACCTTTAGATAAAAACCTGAAAATTTTAGAGGTTTTTAAGCAAGTGAAGATCAACATCCCGTTGTTGGATGCCATAAAACAAATATCATCCTATGCCAAATTTCTAAAGGAATTGTGTACGGTCAAAAGGAAACACAATGTTCACAACAAAGTACTTTTGACTGAGAATTTGAGTGCTACTATCAAACAAGAGGTGCACCAAAGATACAAGGATCCGGGTAGTCCAACCATCTCATGCATCATAGGAGACTACCGGATTAAACAAGCCTTACTCGATTTAGGGGCAAGTGTTAACCTCATTCCGTACTCGGTTTATGAACAACTTGGGTTAGGTGAATTGAAACCCACCAAAACCACACTCCAACTTGTTGATAGATCTATTCGTATACCGAGAGGAGTAATTGAGGATGTTTTAGTCCAAGTTGATAAATTCTACTACCCAGTAGACTTTATTGTCTTGGATACACATCCTTTGATAGGTACCGGTGCTCAAATTCCCGTCATACTTGGCCGCCAATTTTTAGCTACTTCCAATGCAATTATCAATTGTAGAAACGGGCTTGTACAAATGTCCTTTAGAAATATGACTCTCGAGCTGAATATATTTGATTTATGCAAACAACCACGGGAAGTTGATGATGAGATCCACGAGATAAATGCGAATGAATCATTCGTGGAGGATACATTCCCCTTGACATTATATTCCGACCCTTTGGAGGCATGTGTGGCCCACTCTCATGAGATAAATGATGACAGAATACGAGAGATGGATGCCATTTTAGATGTGATGCAGGTGCTTGATAACAAAAGATGGAGGGCACTATTTGAACCGTTACCCTTAAACGAGAACAAGCCCCTCCCATCCAATATCAAGGCACCAACACTCGACTTAAAACCATTACTGAGTTGAAATATGTATATTTAGGTCGAGATGAGACATATCCGGTGGTCATTTCTTCCATCTTGGATGAGGAACAAGAGAGTAGGCTAATAGCCACTCTAATAGAGCATAAGAGTGTCATTGGATGGTCGATTGCGGATCTCAAAGGCATAGACCCACTAATTTGTACTCATCACATACACCTTGAGGAGAATGCGAAGACATCTAGGCAACCACAAAGATGACTCAATCCAAACATGAAGGATGTAGTTAAGGCCGAAGTGGTGAAATTATTGGATGTGGGTATCATTTACCCAATGTCCGATAGTCAATGGGTGAGCCCAACTCAAGTGGTGCCTAAGAAATCCAGAATAACCATCGTACCCAATGTCAATAATGAACTCATACCAACCAGAGTCACTACCGGTTGGAGAATGTGCATTGACTACAGGAAGCTAAACACAGTTACGAGGAAAGACCACTTCCCCCTACCGTTTGTTGATCAAATCTTAGAAAGGTTAGCGGGTCATTCCCATTTTTACTTCCTTGATGGCTATTCAGGGTAGAACCAAATAGAGATCGCCCTAGAGGACCAAGAGAAAACAACATTTACATGTCCATTCGGCACTTTCGCCTATCGAAGGATGCCATTTGGACTATGTAATGCCCCTGCCACTTTTCAGCATTGTATGCTGAGTATTTTTTTAAACATGGTGGGGACAATTCTCAAAGTCTTCATGGATGATTTCTCGGTATTTGGTTGTAGCTTTGATGAGTGCCTTATGCACTTAAAATCTGTGTTGAAAAAATGTGAAGAGAAGAACCTTGTGTTGAATTGGGAGAAATGTCACTTCATGGTTCAAAAGAGAATTATACTTGGTCACATCATCTCACAAAACGGAATCGAGGTGGACAAAGCGAAAATCGATCTTATCTCTAACCTTCCACCACCCAAGAGCATACGAGATGTGCAGTCCTTTTTGGGACACGCCGGATTTTATAGACGGTTCATAAAGGACTTCAGTTCACTTTCTCGTCCTTTATGTAACCTACTTCAAAAGGAGAACTCATTCTACTGGAATGAAGATTGTCAAAATGCCTTTACCAAACTCAAAGGTATGTTGACATGTGCTCCCATAATGCAACCACCTGATTGGAGCCTTCCTTTTGAAATTATGTGAGATGCGAGCGACTATGCTATTGGGGCTATGCTAGGCTAAAGAAAAGAGAAGAAGCCATGTGTTATCTACTATGCAAGTAGAACCTTAAACTCAGCCCAAGCAAACTACACTACTACAGAAAAAGAACTTTTAGCCGTAGTTTTTGCCTTGGATAAGTTTATGTCCTACTTGATTGGATCCAAGATCACCATATTCATGGACCATGCCGCGCTTAAGTACCTTCTCTCTAAGAACGATGCTAACCACATTTGTTAAGATGGATCCTCCTACTCCAAGAATTTGAGATAGAAATACGTGATAAGAAAGGAGTAGAAAATGTAGTGGCTGGCCATCTCTCTCGACTTGTTCTCATCGATTCCCCTGAGACGACCGCGATCAATGACATGTTCCCTGATGAATAACTTTTTAAAGTCTCCCAATTGCCATGGTATGCGGACATTGCTAACTATCTTGCTACAGGTACAACTCCAACAATTTGGAAAAAAAGCAAGATAGAGATAAGTTCTTCAACGAGGTGAGGAAATTCCTATGGGACGATCCTTACTTATTCAAGTATTGTCCGGTTCAGATTATAAGGAGATGTGTGCCGGATGATGAACAACACAGTATCATCTCCTTTTGTCATTCTCAGGCGTGTGGTGGCCACTTTTCAGCTAAGAAGACTACAACCAAAATTCTACAATGTGGGTTTTATTGGCCCACCATGTTCAAGGACACCCATGAGTTTTGTAAAACATGTGAGCCTTGTCAGAAATTGAGAGGAATCTCCCATAGAAATATGATGCCACTCAATCCCATCTTACCGATCAAAATTTTTTATTGTTGGGGCATAGATTTCATGGGTCCATTCCCATCTTCTTTTGGAAACGTATATATCTTGCTTGCCGTTGACTATGTGTCCAAATGGGTCGAGGCGATCCCATGCCGGAATATGACCATAAAACAGTCATTCATTTCTTAAAAGAGAATATTCTTTCTCGGTTTGGAACACCTCGAGTCATCATTAGTGATGGAGGGTCTTACTTTTGTAATCGGCCATTTGAAGCCTTAATGAAGAAATATGGCGTAAATCACAAAGTGAGTACTCCCTATCACCCACAAACGAGTGGACAAGCAAAGATATCCAATAGGGAGATTAAACATATTTTGGAGAAAACGGTGAACCCCGATCACAGGGATTGGTCGCTTCGACTTACCGATGCACTCTGGGCTTACTGTACCGCTTTTAAGACCCCTATTGGAATGTCTCCCTATAGACTTGTCTATGGGAAAGCTTGTCACTTGCCCGTGGAGTTGGAACATAGGGCTTATTGGGTAATAAAGAAGATGAATTTTGATTCTGACAAGGCAAGCTCGTTGCGCAAACTTCAATTGAATGGACTTGCGAAACTCCAGAATGAAGCATATGAGAATGCGAGAATTTACAAGGACAAGACGAAGGTATTCCATGATAAGAACATTCTTCGTAAGACTTTCACGATTAATAAAAAAATCCTTATGTATAATTCTCGTTTACACTTATTTCTGAGGAAATTGAGATCTCGATGGACTGGTCCCTACATTGTCTAAATTGTCTACCCATATGGGACCGTCGAGTTGTTGAATCCAAGGAACAGCAACATCTTTAAGGCGAATGGTCAGCGGTTAAAGCCGTTCTTTGAAAAATTTTCTTCAGAAGGTATGTCCATACCTCTGACTGATCCCGAGTATCAGGATGGTTGATCTCCTAGTCTGATGGAGGTATAGAGTAGTTAGGATTAGGATTTTGTTGCTTTTGTTTACTTGTTCATAGGTTTGCTAGGAGGAGGTAGAATTCCACTATTCATTCTCTCAGGTACATCATTGCTCACTCCCCTTTATTTTCGAATTGCTCTTATGTTTTGCTCATTGCATATCTTTTACATTGAGGACAATGCAATTTTTGGTTGGGGGGTGTAGGATCACTAGGATGAATCCAATGTTTTCTAACATCTCGAGCAATTATGTAGGAACTTGTTCAATTTTTCAAAAATTCAAAACTCCGTTGGAAAACTTTGTTTCTATGCATTTGGGATCATGTGAGTATAAGAAAAAGGAAAAGTTAAGTGAGTGAAGTTGAATATCTTGAGCAATCTCTAAGATACTAGTTTTATATGTGAATTCCCCTATTTTTATGATTGATAGAATTTCTAAACACTTTTACACCTAGTTCATATTACACGATTCTCACGCTTTGAAAGGATTATGTAGAATTGTGGATTGGTTAAGTTTGGATTTGAGGTGTTGATAAACCAAGCCAGGGTACTTTGTCCATCCTTGTCCATGGGAAAATAACGAAAGATATGGATTTCTAAAAATCCTATCTAAGGAAAAAGAAAACGGAAAGGAAGGATGAAAATATGGGAATGATGGAGAATATGATGGAAAATTCTGAAAAGGGCTACCTATTACCAACCGGGGGATGGTCTACCCATAACCAAAGCTGGAAATGGGATATAGCGTGAAAGCCGTCGGAAGGACGATAAGGCAAATTCATGTCATAGGCTTGTTGTTGATCTATATACACCTTGAATCCATACCTTAAGTAATTCACAAGGAAGGTAACCCCAAAAATCCATGAGATGAACATTCACCGAGCAAACTAGGTTAAATTGTTTGGATTCTTCTATTTATCAATCAATCAGCGGGAATTTCCTATAAGTACTTGTTGTGTTATGAGAAGGTTAAGGTCTTAACTTCTATCACTAAGTTTTCCTGAGTCTTGCACTCGCATATCATTAAGTATATAGAAACATGGTTTCTGAAGGAGAGTTGGGTTTTGAAGAATGAAATTTGTTTCACGCATGTTTTGCTAAGGACTAGCAAAATGCTGGTTCGGGGGTGTGTTGAGCTCTTAAATGTGCATATTCTAACCCCATCTTATCACTAACTATGCTTGAAATACATGATTAAAGACCCAACTAATGCATGGTTTTGTGGTTATAAGAATGAGAGTGAAGATTCATTAATAGAAGGCTTAAAGACGCTATTTATGGGCATTGAAGATCATAAGACCAAGCGTCAAAGGATGGAAGAAAGAAGCAAAGGAGGGAAGACAGAAAGCAGAAGGATATACTGAGGACCGGTCGTCCATAGACCAGGACCCCAACTGGTCCGAACACTCAACAGAAGGGGCCCTGCGGGCAAAACTCACTGGACCTGTTAGGACCGGTCGTGTGACCGGTCGTCCACTGCTCAGACCGGTCGTGCGACCGGTCCTTGAATTAAAATTCTGAGTTTGAATTTCTGAAAAACTCTTTGGACATTTTTTGCGTTTTTAAGACCGGTCGTCCAGAAGCTCAGACCGGTCGTGCGACCGGTCATCTGCATAACAGTGCATGTTTTACAAGATCCAATTTTCTCTGCGCAGTCCGGGATTTCTTGCGCAATCTGGAACCTTCCGTACTATGCTATAAAAGGGGACCTAGGGCTTCTTCCTAAGGCATCCTAGAACAGATTGAGCATGGTGGGAGACGACGGAAGTCAGATTTGGAGTTCTACAACTCCTCCTAGTTTATTTTTTTAGTTTTATGCTTTGTTTAGTTTGTTTCATGTTTCCTTAGATCATGAACGGCTAAACCTCTTAGCTAGGGCTAAGAGGTGAAGCTTTAGTGAATCTAAGATGTTTAAATTCGTTGATTTGGTTTCAAGTTGAATTATTAGTGAAGAACAATGGTTTAAAGTTTAAATAAAGTTCTAAGTAGTTTTTCTTAATCTTATGATGACTCATGGATGTTTAGAAGAATTGATTGAATTCTTAACTGTTTTGAGATAGTCTAGACCTATATGATCCAAGGAATGAATTCAATACGCTCTAGATCTATGATCTTTATGTGGGAGCTTCTTCCCAAAGGTCTATTTTCTAGAATTTCTGAAGTATGTAAGATTGTGAATGTGATTTGGATCAAGTTCAAATCATGATCTAGTTTTATCTTATGATAGGATTTAATGATGGTTATGTTTGTGATCTTAACCTATTGGAATCGGGACTGTCCTATGCAATTGAGTGTGCTCAAGTCCTAGCTTGAATTGAGAGAATCATGTACATGAATCATGCATATGACAGATTGATTGTTTTAACTGCTCTATCATCTGACTAGATAGAACTTACTTTCGATTCTAGTTGAGAAAGTGAGAAACCAAAGTGAATTGAGCATCAAGGATTGCTACAAGTGGATCCTTAAACCCCTAGTGCCTTTTATTAATTGTTTACCTTCAGTTTAATTCAAAGTTACTATCTACATCAATCTTCTACAAATCTGTTAGTTAGCTCTTCAGTAGAACTATTGGAAGTGTTTTGTGAATTCCTACATAAGTCCTTGTGGATCGACCTCGGTCTTACCGAGATTATTACTATATCGCAACCCTACACTTGGGGAAGCGAACAGCGAGAACCTTATTACCCTAGCCAGTTTGCCAAGCAATTCGGATATGATCAGGGTGTTCCGATGACGTTACCAGATGTAACTAAAGTAGAGCAGGTGTACGGCACAGGCCTGCTCACTGGGAGTGGATATGGCATCAACTTTTGATGACGCTAATGGGCGCGAGGTTCATGCTTCCCGGCCTCTATCGGAAGACTAGCGGTCCTTATGGATGGCTGAGATGGTGGGTGCATCAGTATGCTCTGGTTCGGAACAACAGCTCTATTAATGATCCACTCTACATTCCTCCTCCAGGGCTGACAAAGGTCCTTGCTGATGGATTAGGTTATTATAGAGAGCAGACTGAAGCATATTTGTCATCAAGTATTAGGCATAAGACTTTTCTGAGTGTGTCAATTGATCATCGTAAGGAGGATACGGCATTGGATGGCTGGCATACTTTCGGAGTACCTTTGGTGATATGGTCACAAGAAGCAAGGTTCACCCGTCTTCTGGTGGTTGAAGGTGATAAGGATGTCGGTTGGTTAATTAGTGAAGATGACCCGACAATGACTGGACCGACGAATGAAATATCAGACCATGCTGGCGTGAGAGAGCAGACTGGGCCGATTGGAGAGGATAATCTACAAGGGTCCACTATGTCAGGGAATGACACAACTGTGTCTATGGCCCCTGGTGCTTCCAGTGTTGAAGGTATGGCGGAGTCGCCGATGATAACTGAAATGATCGATACTGATAGCGATACTACTGAACTTCTGGATGTGACCTCGATGTTACTGACCGAGACCATTGAGCCTTTCACAGATGCAACGATATATACTGCGGATTCTTAAGAACCTGTCGTCAACTCATCTACTAGTTCGGTTCCTTCATAGCTCCTTGGTGTATTCTTTTTCTATACTTGTCATTTCATTGCATACTTGCTCTATTCCTTTTGTTGTAGATATTGCCAGTTCTGATGTTGCTACCCACAGAGTATTCGTCATTCCTTGTTTCGATCGTTTAGATTGCTTTGGAAAGAGCATACTGAGAGGTCTACTATCCAGTATTTCAAAGGCATTAGCTGAGCCAACCAAGTGGCATACACTAGGAGCTGGGGTGAGGGCATTGGAAGCTTGTGTAGGAGTAATCGGGCCTGATGTATCCAAAATAGTCTGGCGCATTTCTTCTTTCGAGGCTTCTGTTGCGCAGGTTACTGTGGCTGAACGGATTGAACCTGACCCTATGGCTGAAGAGAAACGGCAAGTGCTATCTTCTTTGTGGCCTATTGTAGAGCAGCGAGAACACTCGGCAGTTGATGCTGGAACAACTTTAAAAGATAGTGAGACTCAACGTTTGGGATGTATCAATCGTCTTGCTGATATTAGATCCGAAATCGTGCGGCTGCAAATAAAAGAAGCAGCCGTGAATCTTGAAGTTGCTCGTCTTGATCTTATTGTTAATCAGAACCGTGTTGAAGTCGCACGACTAAAAAATGAAGGAGAGGCGGCGCGCAAGCAAATGGTAGACTTAGAAATCGAACTTTATAATATTCTAGATCCTGCGCTGATGCTGGCGAAGGCAAAGGCTATAATGGAAGCAATGCGGAAAAATGTGATGCAGTTCATAACAGGGTGTCTGGAGAAGCTGTAATTCTATTCTTTTTCTCTTTACGGTCATTGTCAGACAAAAGTAGTATTAGACAGTTGTCCTGAATGCCTAACTGCTACTTGTATCTGATGTAATCGACATAAAAGCTTGTTAACTGTGTGCTTCTTGATCTAAAATAATGACAATGATTCTTTTGCTAAACCAGTATTTGGTGTTATGTGTTTGAGACTAGTATGCATAAAATGATATATTATGTATGAGTTTAATGTAAACTGAGTATATCAAAGTATAAAAATGGAAGAACCCATAGGAATAATACTTCCCTTTTTACTTAACCTGTGTACCCTTGGGTCATTGCTTTCGAGAGATGTTCGTGTCATAAGTCCAAAATGTTCTTCTAGCTCCATGTTTTCAGGTTTATCTATCATCCTTCCTGGCCTGCCCCCAGTCATTTCTTTCTGCGGATTTAAGTTTTAGTCATATATTAGGGCTTGCCCCCAGTGCTTCTTCTATAATCTTGGGTTTCTCATAATACATTGGGGCTTGCCCCCAGTGCTCCTGGCTTGTCACTTTGTAAGACTGCTTCATTCTGATGAGAAAGGTCTTGTACTTTAGGAATCCGTACCGAATACCCGTTCGATCATAATCTTTAACTGCCTATTCTTGTCATAGAGTTCTGCATAAGAGAAAGCTGTCGATATTTTCAAGGTGAAGTGATACATAATAGAATGCCCTGATCATCTTCATATATGGCTGCATGTGTGTGTGTGTGTGTGTGTGTGTGTGTGTGTGTGTGTGTGTGTGTGTGTACATGAGATTCCCAGCCTTGACTTATCTTCATATAGAGTAGAAGAACCACACAATAGCTAGGAGGGGACTCATGATAAAATACAAAAGCTGAATATATAGCGATGTTCTGATTATCTTCATACAGAATTGTGTACGTAACTTTAAGAGATTGCTAATAATAGAATATCCCGGTTGTCTTCATATAGAGCCATATATGTATATATAAGAATCCATCGATTTGAAGCATTTTTCTATTAAGTAGAGGGATGCCAGAATATCGAGATAATAATAAGAGAGCCCGTGACGAAGATATAATAATACGAGAATGTTGTGCTTCCCGCAGACTTCCTATGAGATTTTTTCTTCTGGTTTGACTGGTCTAATGAGGATATAATAAGTAGGTTAATGATTCATGGAGTCGATTCTTTGATATTCTCTGACTATGGTACTTGTCATTAAGAAGAGCTCTACGAACATTTTATATTCATATGCGTAACAGTATGATGTGAGTGAACATGTGAGCGAGTATGAAGTGCAGCATGCAGATAAAATAGATGCATGAGTGAACATAAGTACATTCCTATCTACTTTATAAACGGTCAGAACTATTTGTAAGCGTTCACGATTATTGAAGTTTAGGAAATAGAGTCCTTGAGCAAACGTTCTTCCTAAGTGGTATCTATTGGAACCGTACTAGCCGGGGCTCCATCGGACCCTTCCATTTTTAGACTGACGATACCTTAATTTATCATCTTTTGTATATTTCCTTTCAGAACGAAGCATTGCTCGGTCTTATGGCCTACGCATCTGTGATATTCTCAGTAGTTGGGATCATCCATGCGTTCTACTTCCACTAGTCAAACAGACTTTGGGAGTCTCAATTTTCCTTCTTCAATTAGCCGCTCCATAATTGGGACGAGGTCTTTAATGTCAAATGTATACGGTTCGTTCTTTTCGTCTCGCTCACTGATTGTCATATGCTGTGACTTCAGAGGTTCTTTGCCCTTGTCTTGTCTCTTCATTACACTGGTCACTGCCTCATGCCCTGGATTCGGTCGTTTTCAGTTCCTAGGGTTCTTTCTTGCATCTACGCATGTCCTCTTTCTCATTTCATGTCTTGACTTTTCTACTTAAGACCGTGTTTTCGAAACGGATTGCTCTATCACGTGAATCTCTGCAGCCAGGTTACGAAGGGTGAAAGAGATATTGCCTAGCAGATCGTATGGAATCATGGAGTCTGAATCCGACATATGTACATTTGTTTGTTCGGTGTAGCTCTGTTGTCTGATTTCAACTGCATTATGGGCTGCCCCCGGTGCTTCTTCTTCAAGTTGCCGGACAGGCGGAGCGGTACCGGGGGTCGCTTTCTGTGAGATCAAGATGGCTAAAGCATCCTGAACTTCTCCCATCTGCCTGGATAGCTCCCTATGGGCTTGGACCAATTTGTTGATTTGCTCTCGGATTGCTAACACTTTGACGTCGGGTCCTGCCAATTCCCTTTCTTCGACGGCCTGTACCATTGTTGTTTGTACCAGTCTTTCGTCATGAACTGGTGGTATCGTAGGTGCTATTGTCACTATGGCTGACGTAACCCGACTGATTTCTTCTGTCATTAACTTAATGGTACCCTGGTTGATCAATCTCTGTACTTTCCCTTTCAAGATGATGCATTCTCCTATCTCATGTCCCAGGATTCGATGATACTTACAATAATTGGGGGCATCCATTTGCCTTGCTTCCTCTGGTCGAATCGGTTCTGGCAATTGTAGCTCCCCTTCTTCGACTAGGCGTTCCATTATTGGAACAAGGTCTTCCAGGTCAAACGAATAACATCCTTCTACCCTGCCTCGTCCGACTATCGTCATCTTTTTCGGCTTTCGTGGCCCTGTACCTTTGGACTGAGTTTCTGCTGGCTTGCCTTTAGTCTTGTGTTTTGGATGTGGGCGTTTCCAATCTTTCGAAACTTTGCTTTTGTCGATGTAACTTGATGTGACCATCTTCCCGATCTCACGCTTCGGTATTTCGTCTTTGAACTGCGTTCTCGGCGCGGCTTCCTCTACTATATGGGCCTTTGTCGTTAAATTCCTAAATGTTGAGAAATTGTGTCTAGATAAACCAAATGAGATTATTGGGTCCATGGCTTGCATACACATCTTGACTTGCTTAGGCTCGCTAGGCAACTCTCGGCATTGCATTGCTATGGCTCCCCATCTATCAATAAACTTCTCGACTGACTCTCCTTGCCTCTGATGGACCAAGGCTAAATTTGTCAGCGAGACTTCTCGCTCAGTGGAGAAAATTTTGGAAATGAAAAAATCTTGCATCTGATCTCAGGTCCTGATAGACCCTGCGGGTAATGACATGTACCATTAAAATGCATTTCCAGTCAATGTCGACCCAAACAATCTGAGGCAGTATTGAGGTACTACAGACAAATTCCCTAGCATCGGCATGAATTGGATCATCTGGTCCTTGGGTGACCCTTTGCCGTCAAATTATGGAAAGTCGGGATGCCTAAAGTCGTCAGGGAACGGGATTTCGTTAACTTCGAATGGATATGGTCTCCGATAGACATATTTTCCTCTTTTCTCCTTCTCTTTCTCCTGACGTATTAGGTTCGCAACTGTCTAGGATAGCTCTTCCCTCGTGGGATGAGATGGTTGCGGTGTTGCACGCTCGAACGCAACATTCCTTGGGCGAATTTGTGGTTCTACGGCTATTGGTTCTCCTATCGCCTCCTGTGACTCTCCTAGTGGTTGTCCAATGGGAATGGTTGGGCTTCTGACTACCCCCTGGGGGACTAGAGCCACCAATGTTTCTTTTTTTTATCTGATCTCTTTGGCTGTGTCTTCTTGGACCTGGATGATCTCATCTATTTGCTCTTGGATTGGAGGCAGCTCTGCATCTTGCTAGCTCGCCTCCCCTTTTATGACTTGCACCACTGTGACCTGCACTCGCTGTGGCCTAGCCCTAGTCATGGTGATTTCAGCAGAGCATACCTCCATTGCAGTCTTGGTCAATTCCCGGATAGTGAACTGATTCGGTGTCTTGACTGGTAGCGTTGTTCTAGTCATTATTGGGAAGTCGGCAACGGCGAATGAGAATTCTGGTCTGGGTGACATGGTAGCTCTGTTGGCATTGTGGGTTTCATCCCTGTGAACGAGCTTCCACTGTTTCCTCACACTGCTTTATGTCTTCACTGTTTCTGCTCTGACTGAAGTCACTTGTCTATTTTCGGCCCTCTTTGGTGATCAGCATCTCTGGACAAGTTGCCAATCAGCTTTGGGAATCACTGTTTCTGTTGTTCGAAGTGACGGAAGTAAAATCTCCTAGAAGCTAGGAAGACCATAGTGGCTACCATTTGTATAGTTTTGATGGTTGATTCTTTTCTATCCTTCTGTCTCTCTCTCTCTCTCTCTCTCTCTCTCTCTCTCTCTCTCTCTTTCTCTTTCCCTCTCCCTCTCTGCACGGTCATACACACATTAGAACACTCTGCGCCCTTGAAAAGGAGAAGATGCGTCCTTACCAATCGCGATATGGCTCAATGATCAACAAAAATATATAAGTACGAATCATATGCATGCTATGCGAAATTTCAATATTCATTTAAAAGACTTTTGCTTTAAAGATGAAGGAAAGAATGTTCCCATTGAGAGTCCCTAGTTTGGCGCCCATGAAGGCACCGAACATTTCTCCTTGCGATAACCTTTCTTACGTACACATCAGTGTTTGCAAATGATTTATCTTAAAATGTTTCTTTACTCAGAGATAACCAGAGATTCTGGTATGTTCGATTCCCCAACAGAGTCGCCAGTTTGTTAGAACTAGAAAAATGCTCACAAAGGGAGTTTTTCCTGTGTTTCATTATCAGGGGTTCTAAGTATAGAGACATTCATGGAATCACAAGCAATCACAAAGTATACACGAGAAAGCACCGCAAGGTGAATTTTATTCCAGAGATTATGAGATCTTTTACATTCTAGGCTGTGAACTGGTCACGAACCCTTAATCACATCAATGGATGATCACCCTTGATTAAAAGGCAAAAGTAAATGCATGCATGTATCATAAATGAATTAATGAAAGCGTTAAAAGTGCATAAATATAAATAAAGCACAGCATAGACAACACAGAGATTTTTACGTGGAAACCGTTACGGGAGAAAACCACGGCACAAAGCGACAAGATTCCACTATGAATTGCAGTTATACAATAGATGGAATATCAAAGGGATGAAGCCCAGATAGATCGAGCAAATTGTTTAAATCGTCAGGGATTATAGTTTCGAGTTCATGGTCGCAGAGACCAAGTTTATGATTCCTTATGGACCAAGCCATTGTTAAGACCAGTTAGATGTTGGTCCCATAGTCTTTTGGGCGTTCCTAGTTGAGTAACAACCTGGATTTTAATCGAGTTATGTATCTCAATGTCATCGCCCGTCTCTGTGGACGAAATGACTTTCAGGAATACACTCCGCAGTTTCCATTTAGTGCAACCGGTGCCAGTGACTGTCTCAAGTTCGGATGGGTGACTTGCTGGAGAACACCCCATGGTTTCTTAGTGCAACCAGTGCCAATGACTGTCTTGTGTTTGGACGGGTGACTTACTGGAGGACACCCCATGGTTTCTTAGTCCAACCAGTGCCAGTGACCGTCTCGTGTTTGGACGGGTGACTTGTTGGAGGACACCCCATGGTTCTTAATGCAACCAGTGCCAGTGACCGTCTTGGGTTGGACGGGTGACTTGGTGGAAGGCACTCTATGGTTTCTTAGTGCAACTAGTGCCAGTGACTGTCTCGTGTTTGGACGGGTGACTTGCTGGAAGGCACTCCATGGTTTCTTAGTGCAACCAGGGCCAGTGATCGTCTCGTGTTTGGACCGGTGACTTCTGGAAGGCACTCCATGGTTTCTTAGTGCAACTAGTGCCAGTGACGGTCTCGTATTTGGACGGGTGACTTGCTGGAAGGCAATCCATGATTTCTTACTACAACCAGGGCCAGTGATCGTCTCGTGTTTGGACGGGTGACTTGCTGGAGAGCACTCATTACCTTAGCCACTCAACTGACGGATCCCGCTTTCGACAGGATGCACATCAACTGGTCTTAATGATGAAGTATTTCAGACGTTTTAGAACTCTTTGATTATGGTTTTCGATGATAACCATAGTCCCCTTTGATTTAGTTTCGTATCTCGATCCGGGATGAAATAAATTTATGCAATGGATGCAAATGAGTACAGTACAAAGTAAATATGCTTCATGCATGCGGATTGCATTTATGCTAGATATTCAGTGTATTAGACAAACTATGCATTTGATTTGATTGATCTGCTGCTCCGTGTATATCTTTGTGTCATCGATATTTTTGCCTTCGTGTCTTTGAGATCGCAATTGATTTCATTTGACATTACTCAGTTATCGGGCCATCAGGGCACTTCCCAGGGCTGAAAATGACTAAGTAGTGGGCTTACTAACCGCTTAATTAGGGTTCTCGGAGATCCTGAGACCAGGTAATCTCGTTGTAATTCATGATTATGGTGTATCATGTTATGACAGAGAGAATCTTCCCTCTCGGGGTCGGTCAAATTTCGCCCGATTCCTCTCGATTTCGGCCGTTTCTAACTTTTCCGGAGGGGTTTCTGAGGTTTGCGAAATTGGCTAAGTGCTGGCCTTTTTTTATCAAATTGCTAATTTGGCCCACTTAACATTGACCATTGGCGAATCCAGTCCGGAGGATGGATAGAGGGTATCGGCATGTGTCTAAGAGCATTAGTTTGATCAGAAGGCGGGCCACACCACACAAAACCCCACCTCCCAACCAACGTTTGGGCGCATGCTCCATGGGATGTGGGCGCATGTGGCTGAGGTGGGCGCATGTGCCCTCCCCCTCATGCGCATGTCCTTCAAGGACTTGAGGAAAACCCCATGAGCGCATGTGGTTATGAGGAGTGTGGAGAGAAAAAGGTGGGCGCATGTCTCCTCCCCTCCAAGCGCATGTCACTATGTCACTATGTGACTGTTATAGGCAAAATGATGGAGATCCAACTCAGCTGACTTTACGCGGACGCCCATCCGACTCTCGAGATCATCTGAGCGAGAGTCGCAGATCGAGTAAATACGGAATGCCCATTCGACTCTCGAGATCGTATGCTCGGGAGTCGTAGATTGGATAAGTGCGGGACGCCCATTCGACTCTCAAGATCATATGCTCGAGAGTCGCAGAATTGGGTAAGTGCGGGACGCCCACTCGACTCTCGAGATAAGCTGTTCGAGAGTCGCAGGATGGATAAATACGGAGCACCTATTCGCAAGGCCTCGAGCTCCCATAGCCGATAGTCAGATGAAGCAAAGCAAAGATTCCCTTCTTGATCTGCGAGCAGACCTTCTCACAAGTCATTGAAAAGTGTTACATTTGAATGAGCGAGCACTTGGACTCGCGACCATATTCCAACATGCGAACAGCTTTTTCTGTGGCGACACCCCTTAGCCTTCAGTACCAGCACCCGATTCCCGTCGAGCAGCTTGTCCAATCCCTCTGTGACACCAAGCAGGGCTACACCCAGTTCGGTGGTCTCGGTTCCTTTGGCGTCTCCTTCCTTTTCGCCGGTTATGACTCCAACTACGGCTTCCAGCTCTACATGAGCAATCAGCGCTACTACCGCGCCTACCAGCTGCCCGTATGGGTCGATTTTGGGCTTATCTTCTCTTGTGGTTCCGAATCTCAAGGGATTGTTATCAAGGAACGTGATTGCCAAAATAAGTAATTGGGTTAGATCTCGTCTCTAAGGATAAGGATCTTATCCCACGAAATCGGCGGGATCCCATATCGTACACGAAATCAGCGGGATCTCGATATCTTACGTAACAGATTGGATCGCTTCAGATCTATATAAAGGGATGACTCCATTAAGAGAAAGGTACACACAATATTCAATCCCTGGTCTCGCTTTGCTTGGCTATTCTTCTTCTTGCTTTGCCTGACTTAATAAGCATCGGAGGGCTAACGGCTGGACACCAGCCACCCTTAGTCGCTTTCTTCTTACAGGTCTGGCGGAAGAAATCCCTGTTGGAGAGAAGGTGAACGACCGGAGGATCCTGTTACTGAATCTGACATTAACAGTTTGGCGCCGTCTGTGGGAACGACTTGATCGTCAAAATCGATCGTTCTTACCACCGATTAAAATCCTTCTGCGATGCCTCCTAAAAAGGCTGTTCATCCTTCGACTTCAAGGCAAGCACCACCTCCGCCCGATGAGACGGATTCCATACCTGTTCTTCCACCCACTTCGACGAATATCCCTCAAGGAGCCCCAAATATGCCATCAGCAAACCCATTATTGGAGGCTTCTGGAAATCAAGACGATGCCTGCGTTTCCTCGGAAATACTCTTCTAACTCTAAATGCCGGAGTTCAGGTCCTGTCGAATCGGCTTGATCAGCATTTCCCCGAACCGCAGAGACAACCCTTCGAAGGGTTACCATCGCAGTCCATACCAATGGCATCCAGACATTCTATGGACGAACCACAGGTCCCACCACCTGGCAGCCATCTCCCTGTGCCGTCTCCACATTCTATACATTCTAGTTCGTCTCGACAACCTCAACCTCAGGGCTCCACCGTCCAAACATTAGGCTATACCCTACCATGGGAAGGAGATCTCAAAAGAATCCATGATCGTTTTGATGTCATGGAACAGCGATACCAGGCAAATCGGCCATCTACCATCATGGCGGCGATACATCAATCCGAGTCTCCCTTTACCAGCGAGGTTATGGAGGCACCGTTACCTAGAAAGTATCGAACGCCTGTTATCACCCCGTATACAGGTATTGGTGATCCTCTTGAACACCTAGAAACATACAGGTCTCTCATGGAGTTGGAGGGACATGGCTCAGAAATCATGTGTAGGGCTTTCTCCCTAACATTGAAGGAAGCAGCTCGTACGTGGTTCCGGGGATTAAAGCCTCGTTCCATCAGCTCCTTTTCCCAGTTATCGGAGATATTCCTTTCTCAATTCATGGGAAGCATTCGCATTAAGAAGCCAGCCTCCCATCCGATGGATCTGAAACAACAGCATTGGGAGACAATAAAGGAGTTCACAGTACGGTTTGCTGCCGAAGCCGTTCAAACTGAGGGTTATACTGAAGAAAAAGGTCTTACAGCCCTCATAGCCGGAATAACGAGCGAGAAATTCAGGTTTGCTTTAGATAAGAGCCCTCCAAAAACTATGGCAGAGTTCCAAGCCAAAGCTCAGAAGTATATCAATGCATAAGAAGTCGCATTGACACGCCATGGAGTACAGGGTAAGAAACGCAAGCCAGAAGGGGCCTCTTCTACGGATAAAAAATATCGTCGTGATCAACGCGATCGTTCTCCCAAGAAGCCTTATTCTGGTAAACACCATAATTACACTCCTCTTAATCGGTCTCATGAAAAGGTCTTAATGGAGATTAAACACAAGCCATATGTGATGTGGTCTGCAAAGATCAAATCCGATCCCGAGAAGAGAGACAAGAGCAAGTTCTGTTACTTCCATAAAGATCACGGTCATAGAACCCAGGACTGCATCTCTCTATGAGACCATATCGAAGCCCTTATTCGAAAAGGCCATCTCTAGGATTATGTTGCTCGTAAAAATTGATCACCAGAAAGGGCAACACCTCATCTCGCCAAAAGGAACAACCTCATCATCAAACTGACCAAGAGGACGCTGAGCCTACGGGAGAAATCCGCACTATCGTCGGAGGACCAGCTTGCGGGGGCGACTCTCAAGCTTCAAGAAAAGCATACGCTAGAAAGGCATCCAAAGAACCTCAGCAAATTTATTGGCTGGAACAGACGTCTAGCTCGTAAAAAACCAGCCATCCTCCAATTTCCTTCACTCTCGAAGATGCAACGGGAATTCACTTCCCTCACAAAGACTCCATCATAGTCACATGGAAGGTATCAAATTATCTGACACATCGAATTATGGTGGATACAGGTAGCTCAGCCGATATTCTATATTTGGAGGCTTTTAACAAAATGACACTTGCCAGAAGCCTACTCAAGCCAGTTTCGACCCCCCTCGTCGGCTTCGGAGGTGAGGTAGTAACGCCTGAAGGAAGCATCGATCTCCCAGTTACTTTTGGAGAAAGTCCAGCGAAGACTACCGTCTTCGTAAACTTCCTCGTGGTGGATCGAAAATCAGCGTATAACGCCATTCTGGGGCGGCCGTCTCTTACTAAGGTTAGGGCAGCCTTGCACCCTTCATATCTGTGTGTCAAATTTTCTACCCCAAATGGTATCGGGGTCATGCGAGGAAGTCAACAGGAGGCACGGTCTTGCTATCAGATAGCCCTACAAGATCGGAAGAAGGCTCAAGCAACACCCGTTATGGAGATAGCACAAGGTTCACCCAACTCTCCCACCAACACCTCGTTGGATTCGAGAGAGAATGCTCTCAAATCAGGAACTCCTGGGGAAGAAACAGTGGCGATTCACCTAACCAAAGATGACCCGTCTAGGGTCGTGTACATTGGATCCTCTTTAACCAATGTCCATCGTGAAGATTTAGTCTGTTTCCTCACCGAATACCAGGACGTGTTTGCTTGGTCTCATAAAGATATGCCAGGCATCGACCCCAATGTCATCGCACATCGTCTCAATATCGACCCGAAGCATAAACCCGTACACCAACGTCGACGTGCCTTCACTGCAGAAAGACAAATGGCGATCAAGGCTGAAGTCGAGAAGCTACTCACGGTCAATTTCATAAAAGAAGTAGACTACCCAGAGTGGGTCGCGAACATAGTTCTCGTCCGGAAAGCTAATGGCAAATGGAGAATGTGCGTCGATTATTCAGATTTGAACAAAGCATGTCCAAAAGATAGCTTCCCGACACCGCGGATTGACCAGTTGGTCGATTCAACAGCTGGACACGCTCTGCTCAGTTTTATGGATGCTTATTCTGGTTACAACCAGATCATGATGCATCCACCTGATAGTCAGCATACCGCCTTCATCACAGATCGGGGATCATATTGCTACCAGGTAATGCCGTTCGGTCTTAAAAATGCAGGGGCCACTTATCAACGTCTCGTCAACAAAATATTCGCTGCTTAAATCGGTAGGAATATGGAAGTTTATGTTGATGATATGCTCGTGAAAATCACCGTAGAAGATGATCATATTTCTTATCTTCGAGAAGCCTTCGATCTAATGAGGAGGTATCAAATGAAATTGAACCCAGAAAAATGTGCGTTCGGTGTGTCTGCAAGAAAATTTCTCAGGTTCATGGTCGGCCAGCGCGGAATTGAGGCAAATCCTGAAAAGATAAAAGCATTGGTAGAGATGAAATCCCCCACCACTCTGAAGGACGTCCAGCGTCTGGCTGGTCGCATCGCATCGTTAAATAGATTCATCTCGCGAGCATCTGACAAGTGCTTACCATTCTTCAAACTCCTTCGTGCAACGGCCAAGTCTGGTTGGAAATGGAAGCCACAATGTGAGAAAGCCTTTCAACAATTGAAGCTATACATGAGCACACCCCCCATTTTATCTAAACCTGTAGCACATGAACAACTCATTCTTTATCTCTCTGTGTCCACTGCGGCCGTTAGCGCCGCTTTGATAAGAGAAGATTCCAGGGTGCAAAGGCCCGTTTATTATATCAGTCGAGCAATGGTTGATGCAGAAACTCGGTATTCTGATATGGAAAAGTTGGCCTTGGCCTTAGTCACGGCAGCTCGAAAACTGCGACCATACTTTCAAGCCCATGCTATCGTAGTACCAACAAATCATCCACTACGGCAAGTCCTTCAAAAACCTGAGGCTTTCGGATGCTTGACTAAATGGGCGGTCGAGATCAGCGAGCACGATATCTCATTCTGTCCCAGGACCGCAATCAAGGGTCAGGCCGTGGCTGACTTCATCGCCGAATTCACATACTCCTCCGATGATAATACCATGACCAGCGACCAGCCTCCATGGTCACTCTTCGTGGATGGGTCGTCGCGGGCCACTGGCAGTGGAGCGGGCCTGATTTTAGTGGCTCCTGACGGGTCGCATTTCCAGTATGCTCTACGTTTCGATTCTCACGTCTCAAATAATGAAGCAGAATATAAGGCCCTGATCGTTGGTCTCGAACTAGCCATTGTCCTCGCAATTCAGAATCTATTAATTCATAGCGACTCCTAGCTCATTGTCAACCAAGTTCTTGGTGAATTCGAGGCCAAAGAAGAAAGGATGGCCTTATACAAGTCTCGTGTCCTCATCCTACTCGCAAAACTGAAGACTTATGAAATAATTCATATTCCTCACGAGAAGAATCAACTTGCCGATTCCCTGGCAAAGCTTGCCTCTGCACCAGAATCTGAGTTATCACATTCGGTCCCCATCGAGCATCGTCAGAACCTAAGTATCGACCAAGCGACTCTCGAGCAAGTAATATCGGTACAATCATCTCCATGCTGGATGGATCCCATCATCCTGTATCTCAGAGACGGATACCTACCAGAGGACAAGAAAGCTGCAAGACTAATTCGCCTTCGGGCTGCCAGGTATACCTTGCAAGACGGAATATTGTTGCGCAAGAGCTTTTCCTTGCCTTATTTAAGGTGTCTTCATCCAGAAGAAGCACTTCGAGTTCTAGACGAAGTACACCAGGGGGCATGTGGTAACCATCCCAGGGGGCGATCCTTAGCATATAAGGCGATGAGGCAAGGATATTATTGGCCCACTATGAAAGAAGATGCAATTGAATTTTCTAAAAAATGTGACAAGTGCCAACGATATTCACCTATACCTCATGTACCGTCCGAGCGGATGACTCCAGTTGATAGCCCTTTGGCCTTTTACTCAGTGGGGGGTCGATATCATCGGGCCCTTACCCATGGGAAAGGGACAATGTAAGTTCGCGATTGTAGCGGTTGATTACTTCAACAAATGGGCCGAGGCAGAACCATTAGCCAAGATTACTGAGAAACAAACTACTAAGTTCATATGGAGAAATATCTTATGCCATTTCGGACTCCCTCACACTATAATTACCGACAATGGAACGCAGTTCGACAACGCAGCCTTTGATGAATTTTGTGAAAAATGAAAGATACGTAATCTCCGCACTTCTCCATATCATCCTCAGGCGAATGGGCAGGTCGAGGCAGTGAATAAGATCATCAAGCACCATTTAAAAACCAAGCTAGGTGAATGTAAAGGTGTGTGGCCAGAACTTCTGCCAGAAGTATTATGGGCATATAGAACCACGGCTGTACATCAACAGGTGAAACCCCTTTTTCCTTAGCATTTGGTGTCGACGCAGTGGTACCAGTGGAAATTCAAGTGCCCTCATATCGGATCGAGCAGTATGATCCCGCGAGTAATCAGGAAAACCTCCGACTTCATCTCGACCTCTTGGAAGAACGAAGAAACGCCTCCCAAGTACGAGTGGCAGCATATCAACAACGTATTTCTCGTTATCGAAATGCTAAGATCCGACCTAGATCCTTCCAGCCTGGAGATTTGGTCCTGAGGCAGAAACTTGAAGTTCCCGCTCGTTTGCTGGATCCAAATTGGGAAGGCCCGTATCGGGTCATTAGGATTGTGCGACCCGGTACTTATTACCTTGAAGACATGCAGGGAAAGCCCGTACGTCGCCCTTGGCACGTGGAGCATTTGCTACGATATTACCCCTAGATTCGATGTAGTTCATAACAACATTTTATGAATAAAGTGAAAGATATCTTTTGGTCGCTATTTCATTTACTTGGACCTGAATAGCCCTGAAGAGGATGCATACAATCCCTTGGCCAATTGCCTACCTTTGGTAGGGTTATATTCACCTAGTTTGGTCGCATTTCCATTTTATGATGACCTTCCTACCCTTGGTAAACTTGGAGTCTCAATCGATAGATCAGTCTATCTCCACGAGGGTATGGTCGTCACGACCCCCCGGATTGAGCACATTACATCTCTCAATCGATAGATCAGTCTATCTCCACGAGGGCATGGTCGTCACGACCCCCCGGATTGAGCACATTACATCTCTCAATCGATAGATCAGTCTATCTTCACGAGGGTATGGTCGTCACGACCCCCCGGATTGAGCACATTACATCTCTCAATCGATAGATCAGTCTATCTTCACGAGGGCATGGTCGCTACGACCCCCCCCCCCCCCCCCCCCCCCCCCCCCGGGTTGAGCATAATTCATTGAAACAAGAAGGCATTCATTACATGAAAAAGGAAAGAAAGTAAACAAGAACACTACTTTCAAAAATAACTTTTCATTAATATCAAATGATGAATGTTTACAAAATATCTGCTTGCGAGTATAGGAGAAAGGAAAACAAAAAGGAAAATCAATCACTCGGAGGAGGAGCCGTGCTCTCGACTTCAGGGCCCATTTCTGGAGCCCCTCCAGCCTGCGTGGCTTCGGTCACCTCGTTCTCAGCAGCAGCTTGCTCCTCTGCAGCTATGATAGTTGCGACTCATCCAAATTCCCCCATATCGAAGGATGGGTTCATTCGTTGCACTACTCTTAGCGCAAAGTCGCGACCAGCATCATATGACTCGTATCTTTCGTCGTCATATAGCTGCGAAGTCTGGAACTCGAAAATTGCCCGAGGACCTTCCTCCGAGAGCATTTTTACAAGGGCGACTTTCTCCTCGTCCTAGTGGATCGAGTCGTCCTTGAGCTGTGCAAGAGCGGAACGCTCCTTCTCCAAGCTGTCGTTGGCTTCTTTGAGCTGCGACCTGGCCTCCGCAAGCCGCTCCTCCAACAAGATCTTGTCTTGGCGAAAGATCTCCTTCTCTCCCTCCGCCTTCTCCTTCAAATCGGCGAGCTTCGCGAACTTAGAGTCCAAAGCTTGATACCTCTCGGTCAAAACTTGGACTTTCTCTATGAGGATCTTAATTTCCTCATCTCTCTTAGAGATCACCGCCTCACGGGACTTGAGGAGTTGATCCCTTCCTTGAACGGCCTTCTCCAAGGCAGCTCTCTTCCCCTCAGCTTCATCTATCACGCGACGGGCGGCAACGATATCACGCCTCGTTCGCAGGATAAGATCTAAGCCCTGCAAAAGTAACGAAAAGTGTGAGATAAAGTATTCTGGAACGTAACAACAGATTAAAGCAGGCCTTGGCAGGGTCTTACCTGAACCATCCTCACCCCCGCTTCGAGGAAGAGGTTCTCAGGGCTTGGCTCGGGAAGAGAGCCGAAGGTTTGGGGGGAAACGTTCTCGAACAAAAATTTGCATACTGGATGAAGGTGGCGAGGGATAGAATATGTCCCACTTCCAGACGGTTGGGCAACGACCAACCCAGCCGGCTCGCGAGGTGGGGCCATCGACTCGCGAGCAGGTCCCTGCTCAGCAGCAAGGATCAACTCGCGAACAGGAGCCGGCTCTCGAGGCTCTATTTGCTCTCGAGCCTCTTCAGATGGGGGGCAGCTAGACCCTGCCCCATCCGGGGAGTTGTCAGCGATGTTTATCACTGGCGGTCCAGGTGCGACCGCCAGTGAGGGAATATTGGGCCCTGCCGGTGCCCCCGCCGTGCTCGCGAGAAGGGCAGGCTGATCGCTACCCTTACGGACGGGTGGTTGAGATGGTTCGACAGTTGTTTTCTTCTGCCTCTTGGAGTTCGTGCCCTTGAGATAAGGCAACAGACCCCTCTTTTCTCCCGCCTTTGTCATCGCGACTTCTTCGCTGGATATTAAGCCCGCTGCTGCAAGTCGCGAGGGAGACAAGCAAGTCTCGATGTGCCTATCACCAACAGGCACCTTGTATACCTTGACTATCTTCTCGTTAATCCCTCCCTTCAAATTTGGTTTTCTCAAGGCCGGGATACCTGCGAGCACAAACAGAGGTCAAAGAATGAAGTGAAACCCTAAAATCTTAACTGGAGAAAATTGCACAATGCGGGACTGTGCCTACCTTCACAGAAAAAACGGGTAACTCCTTGACCCCTGGAGGAAGCAGACTCCCAGTTCCCGGAAGCATAGAACCACCGTTTCCTCCAGCAGGGATAGTTCGAGGAGGGTTTCCCCAGCACGAAGTTATCCCGGTGCCAGTAGCACAGGTAGTACCAACCTTCGCTGGAGGGTGCTTTCTTCAGACGGAACATACGGAGGAACTCCTCCGCCGTGAGTTCCCCATTGCCGGCCTGAGCCCAGAGGGCAAAGGAGCCCAGAACTACCCTCCATCCGTTCACGATGAGCTGCCCGGGGGTAATCTTAAAACATGGTAGAACGTCGCGTATGAAGGGATGGAGGGGGAGCCGTACCCCCATGATGAGTTGGTACTCGTAAAAAGCTACGCATCCTGGGGGAGGGGAGTCTGGTGTCTCTCCATCTCCGGGCAATCGGAGAATGACTGAGTCGGGGATAAGGTATTTCTCCCGTAACTCAGCCAGCCGATCCTCCGATAAAACAGAAGGATACCCGGATGCTGTATATCTCCCCGCCGGAACCCTCGCACTGCTAGAAGCAGAGGATTTCAGAGTGGCATCGCCTAGAGGAACGGTGGTCTCGTCAGAGTTCCCAGCCATGAAGAGGTTTTAAGAAGATTAAGAAAAAGAAAAGAAAAAGGCCTGTACCTAGGAAAGAAAGAAAGAAGGAAAAGGAGCACTGGAGGAAGAAGAATGAAAAAGATAGTTGCAAATTCCCTTCGAAGAGCTTCTGTAGAAAACCGGAGAAATGGCGGACTCTGTATATTTATAGGCAATCATTCCGCCGCATCTGGTGATACGTGGCAGCCCCTCCTTCGGCGCAGCAATCGAGCAGGCAAGCCCATTAACTCCCCTGACACGTGGCAAGCGCCCCTTCATTTTCTGTCTGCGGAAAGGCTGCGGAAAGCTGTCGCTCATTAATTCCAGCCCATCATGTTTGGTTCCATTCTCGATGAAGGCAGCGGGCGGTTACGTGTGATAGTGAGCTAAGTCCTTCCCTTAAGAATTCTTGGCGGTAAGGACTTAGGGGGCATCTGTTATAGGCAAAATGATGGAGATCCAACTCAACTGATTTTACGCGGACGCCCATCCGACTCTCGAGATCATCTGAACGAGAGTCGTAGATCGAGTAAATACGGAATGCCCATTCGACTCTCGAGATCGTATGCTCGGGAGTCGTAGATTGGATAAGTGCGGGATGCCCATTCGACTCTCGAGATCATATGCTCAAGAGTCACAGAATTGGGTTAAGTGCGGGACGCCCACTCGACTCTCGAGATAAGCTGTTCGAGAGTCGCAGGATGGATAAATACGGAGCACCTATTCGCAAGGCCTCGAGCTCCCATAGCCGATAGTCAGATAAAGCAAAGCAAAGATTCCCTTCTTGATCTGCGAGCAAACCTTCTCACAAGTCATTGAAAAGTGTTACATTTGAATGAGCGAGCACTTGGACTCGCGACCATATTCCAACATGCGAACAGCTTTTTCTGTGGCGACACCCCTTAGCCTTCAATACCAGCACCCGATTCCCGTCGAGCAGCTTGTCCAATCCCTCTGTGACACCAAGCAGGGCTACACCCAGTTCGGTGGTCTCCGCTCCTTTGGCGTCTCCTTCCTTTTCGCCGGTTATGACTCCAACTACGGCTTCCAGCTCTACATGAGCAATCAGTGCTACTACCGTGCCTACCAGCTGCCCGTATGGGTCGATTTTGGGCTTATCTTCTCTTGTGGTTCCGAATCTCAAGGGATTGTTATCAAGGAACGTGATTGCCAAAATAAGTAATTGGGTTAGATCTCATCTCTAAGGATAAGGATCTTATCCCACGAAATCGGCGGGATCCCATATCGTACACGAAATCAGCGGGATCTCGATATCTTACGTAACAGATTGGATCGCTTCAGATCTATATAAAGGGATGACTCCATTAAGAGAAAGGTACACACAATATTCAATCCCTGGTCTCGCTTTGCTTGGCTATTCTTCTTCTTGCTTTGCCTGACTTAAGCATCGGAGGGCTAACGGCTGGACACCAGCCACCCTTAGTCGCTTTCTTCTTACAGGTCTGGCGGAAGAAATCCCTGTTGGAGAGAAGGTGAACGACCGGAGGATCTGTTGAGCTCTTAATTATGCATATTCTAACCCCAATTCATCACTCATTGTGCAAGGTTTGTATGGTTTGGAAGCTAATTCAATGCATGTTGTGTGACTACAGGATTGAGGATGGACTCTACTCAATTGAAGATATAATGAGCTCATTTGGAACAATTCTAATAAAGAAAGAAAGAACTAAAGAAGAAAAGGAAGCAGAAGGAAGAAAGAAAGAAAAAATGCAAGAAGAAAAGAGGGCTGACCGGTCGTGACCGGTCGGCCAAGGAAACTAGACCGGTCAGTGACCGGTCAGCCATGCAGATTTGGCCCCTACTGAAGACGTCCGACCGGTCTTGACCGGTCGGACATGTGCTGGAACTTCATGAAAAAGGACCGACCGGTCAAGACCGGTCGGTCATTGCTGCTGTAAGGAGGATGAAAACATCCGACCGGTCTTGACCGGTCGGATAGGCTTGCTGGACTGATGTTCTACTAGGCCCGACCGGTCTTGACCGGTCGGGCATACCTGCTGGAGTATTTTCACTTGAGGCCGACCGGTCATGACCGGTCGGCCATGCGTACTGAGTTAGAAATTTCTAATTTCATCCCGATTTTCTCTGCGCTGCGTAAGTGTTACGCAAGTTCTCGATTCTTCCGAAGTTGTGGAGCTTCCAGACTATAAAAGGACACCTAGGATCGTTCCTAGGGCAGCCGGGAAGGGTTCAAGCGAGGTTGGAGGCTGTGGAAGTGAAGATTGGAGTTTCACAACTCCTTTTGGTTTGCTTTGCTGTTTTTATGCTTTTTGTAGTTGTTTCATGTTTCCTTGGATCATGAGCAGCTAAACCTCTTAGCTAGGGCTAAGAGGTGAAGCTTGTAGTGTATCCAAGATGTTTTAATTCGTAGTTAAGTGGTTTTCAGTTTGGAATTTATGATTATGAACTAAGGTTTGAAGTTTATGCAAGTTTTTAAGTAATTTCTCTTAGTCTTGTGATGACTCATGGATGTTTGGATGAATTACTTATCTTCTTAATTTGTTTGCAACGGTCTAGACCTGTATGATCCGAGGAATTGGAGTGCGCTCTAGTACCAAGCTCTTCATAAAGGGACTTCATGCCAAAGTTCTAGTTTTGGTTGATTATCTGAAATATGTATGGATTGTGCATATAATTTGAATCCAGTTCAAACCATGATCTAGCCTTGTCTTGTGAGAAGACTTGAGGATGGTTATGATTGGGAATTGGACCTATAGAAAAGGTGAATGACCTATGCAATGAGCATGCTCAGATCAGCCTAGAGTTGAGTGAACTTTATGCACAGAACTTACATGTTACAGACTTCTGGTTTAACAGTGATATCATCCGACTAGATAGACCTGACTGGTGATTCTAGTTGAGAGAATGGGAAACCACAGCGGATTGAACATCGAGGATTGCTACAAGTGAATCCTCGAACCCCTAGTGCCTTCTTATAATTGTTTACATTCAATTTAGCTTAAACTGTTAATCACACACAGTCTATTCAAACTTTGATTGTTAGCTTCAATAGAAACTTGTGGATGAGTTTGTGACATCCTACATAAGTCCCTGTGGATCGACCTCGGTATTACCGAGTTTATTACTACATCGCAACCCTACACTTGGGGAAGCGAACAAGTTTTTGGCGCCGTTGCCGGGGACCTTGACGGTTTTCACAAATTTCTGAAATTAGTATCTATTTAGGACTCTTTTAGATTATTAGAACTAACTTAGTTTGTTTATTTGATTTTTTTCAAGGATTTCTAGGAAGCTGGAGAAGATTCAAGGATGTCAAGTGCGAATCAGGTTCTATCCTTCTAAAACCTTACTCTTCTCCTTCTCATAGTCATTCTTATTTTATTCATCTCTTGTAGAGTGGGTGGAGACTCCTTTTGGATCTCTGAAAGGTCGGCCTTTTTGCCACCTGGATTCCTATTGGTCGGCTCTGCCGTCTTGGATCACCTTGTGCTCAGGGATTTCTTTTCTCATCTCTACTCCTCTTTCTCCTTTTTCTGTGCCTTTTCTCAAAAGATTCAAAGAGTGGGTGGGGTGTTCTCTGAACCCCTATTGACCAGGAGAAATCGGTCTCTATCTTTGTTTTTGGCCTAGCCATTGCAAGACACCTTGTGCTTCGGTCTTAGAGAAGAGTAAAGAAAAAGAAGGAAGAATTTTTTTTTCCTTTCTTTTGTTTCTTATTTTTGATTTTGCATGCCACATTGGGCTCGGGATTCCAATAACCGACTCATAAGTGAAGGGGGGATAGTAGAAGGGATTGATAGAGAGCCACGTGCTAGGAGACATCTAAATTCTCCAATTTTATCTGAAAGTATGGCTACAAATCAACCTAACCCGGTTCAAAATCAAACCGAAACAGGGGAGAATGTGGTTGAGAATGTTCCCCGACCTAGGACTTTACGTGATTTCTTGCAACCTGCAAGAACAAGCACTCCCTCATGCATAGTATTTCCACCAAATGCAGGGAATGTGGATTTGAAACCGGGAGTGATCAATCTTCTCCCTAAATTCCATGGTTTAGACAGTGAAAGTGCCTATCAACACTTTAGGGAGTTTGATGAGGTAATCACCACCATGCACTTTGCAAATGTGACTGAAGATGTAGTAAGACTTAAATTCTTCCCTTTCACTCTTAAGGATAAAGCCAAGGGTTGGCTGTATGCATTAAGGCCAAGATCAATCGGGTCATGGAACGATATGCACAGAGAATTTATAAAAAAATTCTTCCCTACTCACAAAACGAACATGCTTAAGCGCCTTATCATGAACTTTGCCCAAAAGGAGGATGAAACCTTTTCCCAATGTTGGGAGAGATTCAAGGACCTATTAAATGCATGCCCACATCATGGCTATGAAAATTGGCGGATTATAAGTTTTTTCTATGAAGGACTGATTCCATCCATGCGCCAATTTATAGAGATGATGTGTAATGGGGAGTTCATGAATAAGGAAGCTGATGAAGCATGGGATTATCTGGAAGAATTGGCTGAAAGTGCACAATCTTGGGACACACCTAAACCAACAAATTCCAAGATTGGCCAACAAAAGGAAAAGGGAGGAATGTATGTCCTATCAGAAGAAGATAGCATAAGTGCACGGTTGGCTAGCCTTACAAGAAAGGTCGAAGCCATGGAATTAAGGAAAGGAGAAACAATCAACTCCACTGAGGTTGAAACTGTTTGTGGAATTTGTGCTGGAAATCAACATGCTACACCAGATTGTCCCACAATTTCAGCAGTCCAAGGCATCTTACAAGAACAAACAAATGCCATAAACAGTTATCAGCAGCAATATGGTGCTCCAAACTCAAACACGTATAATCCTAATTGGAAGAACCATCCCAACTTCAGTTGGAAGAATGGGCCCAATGCAAATGCAAACAACACTCCAAAAGTATCACTAGAAGAGATGTTGGGTGCATTTGTATCAGTCCAGAATGAGCAAAACAAGACAAACTCTCTAAAAATAGATGGGTTCATGCAAGAGCAATTGAAATTCAATCAAAACTCAAACCAAGCCATCAATGAATTGAAAACATCTTTGGCTAGAGTTGAAGCTCACCTTAGTGTTAGAGAGAAGGGCACACTCCCTGCCCAACCTCTTCCTAATCCAAGGACCCAATATGAGATACAAGATGCAAGCTCATCCTCCCACCATACGGAACATGTCCAAGCTATCACCACTTTGAGAAGTGGGAAAGAAATTGATAAATCCAATCCGGTGAAGGCCCCCAAGCCTAAGGATCCGGAAATTCCCAAAGAGGATGATAGCCCAAACAATATTCCACAAGAGAAAGAACCGGAAAGACAATACAAGCCGGTTGCCCCATTTCCACAAAGGTTGATTTCACCTAAACCTTTAGATAAAAATCTGGAGATTCTGGAAGTTTTCAAGCAGGTGAAGATCAACATTCCGCTGTTGGATGCAATAAAACAAATACCATCTTATGCCAAATTTTTAAAGGAATTGTGTACAATCAAAAGGAAACATAATGTTCACAACAAAGTGCTTTTGGCTGAGAATTTGAGTGCCATCATCAAACAAGAGGTGCCCCAAAAATACAAAGATCCGGGTAGTCCAACCATATCATGCATCATAGGAGACTACCAGATTAAACAAGCCCTACTCGACTTGGGGGCAAGTGTGAATCTCATTCCATACTCGGTCTACGAACAACTTGGGTTAGGTGAATTGAAACCCACCAAAACCACACTCCAACTTGCCGATAGATCCATCCGGATACCGAGAGGAATGGTAGAGGATGTTCTAGTTCAAGTTGATAAATTCTACTATCCAGTAGATTTTATTGTCTTGGACACACATCCCGTGATAGGCACCGGTACTCAAATTCCTGTCATACTTGGAAGGCCGTTTCTAGCTACCTGAAACGCCATTATCAATTGTAGAAACGGACTGGTACAAATGTCCTTTGGAAATATGACTCTTGAGCTTAATATATTTGAGTTATGCAAACAACCGCGGGAAGTTGATGATGATATCCACGAACTAAACATGATCGAATCATTCGTGGAAGATACAATCCCCTTGTCACTATTTTCCGACCCCTTAGAGGCATGTGTGGCCCATCTCCATGATATGAATGATAATACAACACAAGAGATGGATGCCATTCTAGATGTGATGCTGGTGCGTGAAAATAAAAGATGGAGGGCCCCAATTGAACCTTTGCCTATAAATGAGAACAAGGCCCTCCCATCCAACATTAAGGCACCAAAACTCGACCTAAAACCATTGCCAAGTGAGCTAAAATATGTCTATTTAGGTCGAGATGAGACATATCCAGTGGTGATTTCTTCCCACTTGGATGAGGAACAAGAGAGTAGGCTAATAGCCACTCTATTAGAGCACAAGAGTGCCATCGGATGGACAATTGCGGATCTCAAAGGCATAGACCCACTGATTTGCACTCACCGCATACATCTTGAGGAAAATGCAAAGACATCCCGGCAACCACAAAGACGACTAAATCCAAATATGAAGGATGTGGTTAAGGCCGAAGTGGTGAAACTATTGGATGTAGGTATCATTTACCCAATATCTGATAGCCAATGGGTGAGCCCAACTCAAGTGGTGCCAAAGAAATCCGGAATAACCATCATAGCCAATGCCAATAATGAACTCGTACCAACTAGAGTCACTACCGGTTGGAGAATGTGCATTGACTACAGGAAGCTAAACACTGTCACGAGGAAAGACCACTTCCCCCTACCGTTTGTTGATCAAATTTTAGAACGGTTGGCGGGTCATTCCCACTTTTGCTTCCTTGATGGCTATTCAGGGTACAACCAAATAGAAATTTCCCGTGAAGATCAAGAAAAGACTACATTCACATGTCCATTCGGTACTTTCGCCTATCGACGAATGCCGTTTGGACTATGTAATGCCCCTGCCACCTTTCAGCGTTGCATGATGAGCATCTTTTCTGACATGGTGGGGACCATTCTTGAAGTCTTCATGGATGATTTTTCTGTATTTGGTTGTAACTTTGATGAGTGCCTCAAACACTTGAAATCTGTGCTAAAAAGATGTGAAGAAAAGAACCTTGTACTCAATTGGGAAAAGTGTCACTTCATGGTTCAAAAGGGAATTGTACTTGGTCACATCGTTTCACAAAATGGAATTGAGGTGGACAAGGCGAAAATTGACCTTATCTCTGACCTTCCACCACCCAAAAGCATACGAGATATACGGTCCTTTTTAGGACACGCAGGATTTTATAGACGGTTCATAAAGGATTTCAGTTCACTTTCTCGTCCTTTATGTAACCTACTTCAAAAGGAAAATTCATTTGAGTGGAGTGAAGAATGTCAAAAGGCCTTTACCACCCTTAAAGGCATGTTGACATGCGCCCCAATAATGCAACCACCTGATTGGAGCCTTCCTTTTGAGATTATGTGCGATGCTAGCGACTATGCTATTGGGGCCGTGTTAGGCCAAAGAAAAGATAAAAAGCCATGTGTTATCTACTATGCAAGTAGAACCCTAAACCCAGCCCAGGCAAACTACACTACTACTGAAAAGGAACTTTTAGCAGTAGTTTTTGCCTTGGAAAAGTTTAGATCCTACTTGATTGGATCCAAGATCATTGTATTCACTGACCATGCCGCGCTTAAGTATCTTCTCTCTAAGAAGGATGCTAAACCACGGTTATTAAGATGGATCCTCCTACTCCAAGAATTCGACTTAGAAATACGTGATAAGAAAGGAGTAGAGAATGTAGTAGCTGACCACCTCTCTCGACTTGTCCTCACTGATTCCCCTGAAACGACTGCAATCAATGACATGTTCCCTGATGAACAACTTTTTGCTGTTTCCCAATTGCCATGGTATGCGGACATTGCTAATTATCTTGCTACAGGTACAATTCCTACATATTGGAAAAAGCAAGATAAGGATAGATTCTTCTCAGAGGTACGGAAATTTCTATGGGACGACCCATACTTGTTCAAGTATTGTCCCGACCAAATCATAAGGAGATGTGTCCCAGATAATGAGCAACAAAGTATCATCTCCTTCTGTCATTCTCAAGCATGTGGTGGCCATTTTTCAGCCAAAAAGACCACAGCGAAAATTCTCGCTTACATCTATTTCCGGGAAAACTAAAATCTCGATGGACCGGTCCCTACATTGTGCAAACTGTCTATCCGTATGGGACTGTCGAGCTGTTGAATCCGAGGAACGGCAACATTTTCAAAGCAAATGGGCAGCGATTAAAGCCGTTCTTTGAGAATTTTCCTTCAGAAGGTATGTCCTTACCCCTGAATGATCCTGTGTATCAGGATGATTGATCTCCTAGTCTGATGGAGGTATAAAGTAGTTAGGATTAGGACTTTGCTGCTTTTGTTTTCGTTTTCATAGGTTTGTTAGAAGGAGGAAGATTTCCAATGTTCACTCTCTCAGGTAATATCATTCCTCACTCCCTTTTATTTTCAAATTGCTCTCATGTTTTGCTCATTGCGCATCTTTTACATTGAGGACAATGCACGATTTGGTTGGGGGGTGTAGGACCGCTTGGATGAATCCAGCATTTTCCAACATCTCAAGCAATTATGTGGAAATTTTTCGATTTTTTTTCAAAAATTCGAAACTCTTTTGGAAAACATTGGTTCTATGCATTCGAGTTGATATGAGCATAAGAGGAGGAGATATGAAGTGTATAAGGCTGGATGTCTGGAATCTCTCATTGCATAATGGTTTTATATGAGAACTCCCCTATTTTTGTGATTGATAGAAAATCTGAACACTTTTACACCTAGTTCACATTACACGATTTTCATGAGTTGAAGGGATTATGTGATTTAGGGATGAGTTAGACTTTGAATTAAGGTATTGAGAAATCAGGCCGGGGTACTTTGTCCATCCTTGTCCATGGGAAAATAACGAAAGATATGGATTTCTAAAAATCCTATCTAATTTAAAAAGAAAAAGGAAAAGGAAGGATGAAATTGGGAATGTGGAAAAACGGTGGAAAATTCCGATTAGGGCTACCTACTACCAGCCGGGGGATGGTCTACCCATAACCAAAGCCGGAAATGGGACGTAGTGTGAAAGTCGTCGGAAGGACGGTAAGGCAATTTCCTGTCATTGGCTTGATGTGGCTTTATGTACCTTGAGTTCTATAGTCTAGTTAATCTATGAAGAAGATAATCCTAGAAACTCGTGGAATGAATTTTCACTACCCACACTAGGATGAATTTGTTCAATTTCCTCTATTTATCGACCAATTAGTGGGAATCTCATATGAATGCCTATCATGTCTTGAGGATTTATGGTGCCAACCTTTGACGCCTAATTTCTCTGAATCTTACACTTATGAACCCTGGAATGTATAGAAGGATGGTTTCTGAAAGAGAGTTGAGTTTAGAAGAATGAGATTAGCTTCACGCATGTTTTGCTCGGGACTAGCAAAATGCTGGTTGGGGGGTGTGTTGAGCTCTTAATTATGCATATTCTAACCCCAATTCATCACTCATTGTGCAAGGTTTGTATGGTTTGGAAGCTAATTCAATGCATGTTGTGTGACTACAGGATTGAGGATGGACTCTACTCAATTGAAGATATAATGAGCTCATTTGGAACAATTCTAATAAAGAAAGAAAGAACTAAAGAAGAAAAGGAAGCAGAAGGAAGAAAGAAAGAAAAAATGCAAGAAGAAAAGAGGGCTGACCGGTCGTGACCGGTCGGCCAAGGAAACTAGACCGGTCAGTGACCGGTCAGCCATGCAGATTTGGCCCCTACTGAAGACGTCCGACCGGTCTTGACCGGTCGGACATGTGCTGGAACTTCATGAAAAAGGACCGACCGGTCAAGACCGGTCGGTCATTGCTGCTGTAAGGAGGATGAAAACATCCGACCGGTCTTGACCGGTCGGATAGGCTTGCTGGACTGATGTTCTACTAGGCCCGACCGGTCTTGACCGGTCGGGCATACCTGCTGGAGTATTTTCACTTGAGGCCGACCGGTCATGACCGGTCGGCCATGCGTACTGAGTTAGAAATTTCTAATTTCATCCCGATTTTCTCTGCGCTGCGTAAGTGTTACGCAAGTTCTCGATTCTTCCGAAGTTGTGGAGCTTCCAGACTATAAAAGGACACCTAGGGATCGTTCCTAGGGCAGCCGGGAAGGGTTCAAGCGAGGTTGGAGGCTGTGGAAGTGAAGATTGGAGTTTCACAACTCCTTTTGGTTTGCTTTGCTGTTTTTATGCTTTTTGTAGTTGTTTCATGTTTCCTTGGATCATGAGCAGCTAAACCTCTTAGCTAGGGCTAAGAGGTGAAGCTTGTAGTGTATCCAAGATGTTTTAATTCGTAGTTAAGTGGTTTTCAGTTTGGAATTTATGATTATGAACTAAGGTTTGAAGTTTATGCAAGTTTTTAAGTAATTTCTCTTAGTCTTGTGATGACTCATGGATGTTTGGATGAATTACTTATCTTCTTAATTTGTTTGCAACGGTCTAGACCTGTATGATCCGAGGAATTGGAGTGCGCTCTAGTACCAAGCTCTTCATAAAGGGACTTCATGCCAAAGTTCTAGTTTTGGTTGATTATCTGAAATATGTATGGATTGTGCATATAATTTGAATCCAGTTCAAACCATGATCTAGCCTTGTCTTGTGAGAAGACTTGAGGATGGTTATGATTGGGAATTGGACCTATAGAAAAGGTGAATGACCTATGCAATGAGCATGCTCAGATCAGCCTAGAGTTGAGTGAACTTTATGCACAGAACTTACATGTTACAGACTTCTGGTTTAACAGTGATATCATCCGACTAGATAGACCTGACTGGTGATTCTAGTTGAGAGAATGGGAAACCACAGCGGATTGAACATCGAGGATTGCTACAAGTGAATCCTCGAACCCCTAGTGCCTTCTTATAATTGTTTACATTCAATTTAGCTTAAACTGTTAATCACACACAGTCTATTCAAACTTTGATTGTTAGCTTCAATAGAAACTTGTGGATGAGTTTGTGACATCCTACATAAGTCCCTGTGGATCGACCTCGGTATTACCGAGTTTATTACTACATCGCAACCCTACACTTGGGGAAGCGAACAGGATCCTGTTACAGAATCTGACATTAACAGTGACTTTGCCCCATTTGTATGAAAGGAGAGAGAGAGGTGGATGATTTCCCAAGCGCATGTGGTTATGGGACTTAGAAAAATTTTGGGTTTTCTCCACATAAGGGAGTAGGCACATGTTAGAAGAAAAGAGGAGGGGAAAAGGGAGAGAGAGAGAGAGAGAGAGGTGGGCGCATGTGTTGGGGCACATGCGCTTGCCCTTCCTCCATGGGCGTATGTCCTATAAGGACTTAGAGAATTTGAAATTTTCCTCTCCCCTTGCATTTTGCTCCGATGGGAGAAATTCCTTTTCGGCAAAGGCGTCTGATTAGGAAAAACCTTTCTGACGAGGGATTCCAGCGTGGATTTTACCTCTTGTAAAGTGCTCTGGTAGTGATGATGCAGTCCTTGTCTCAGCAAATGGAGGGGTATTTATAGCAGGGTTTATCGGATATCTAACCGGGTCTGCATGTGGTAGCAAGAGGGGAGCCATGTGCATGTTGTATGGGTGGTAGGCGCATCTGCCCACCAGGCGCATGTGCTCTGGTGTGGGCGCATGTCCCACTGTGGTGGGCACATGTGCCCCCTGGTATGGGTGCATGTGGCAACACTTAGCATATATTTTATGATTTTGATATTTTTGTATTTTTTTAACAGCTTAAAAATGGGAAAAAGGGTTCACATGCGCATGTGGTGGAGACATGGTCGCATGTCTCTTCATGGCATCCGCATGTGGAGAGAGAGTGGTGTATGCATATTCTAACACTTAGAAATTTCTCAAGCTTAGGCTTCGACTGGTGACCTCCAGAGGACAACTACTCTTTCAGGGATCGAAGTCACTGACGCCAAGCCACTTTTAAACCCTGATCGACCTCCTGAATGAACGAGGTGGGGTGCCAATGGTCATCTGTTGTGAATTTTGGCAGTTCCTCACCAATTTGGAGCTTCCGGGTCGGCTCTTTGCATAAGAATAATGCTCTAGGAAGCGTGCACTTGGAAATGCGCACTGCAAGTACTCCAAACTTGCTAGTTAAGGTGTTTCGGGCATTTTGGATCATTTGGCGGTATTATGGATGTCCAATTCTGCTAAAAATGGTACCTGTAGGCTTTCTGGCCCTTTCGGTCAGCTTCGGACAAGGGTAGAACGCGTTTCGGTGCGCGCAGGTAAGGATATGCATTGCTCGACTTTGAAACTTGCAAGTTAAGGGTTATAGGGCATTCCGAATCATTTGGCGGCCATCCTCATGTCCGATTACGCTCCAAAATAACATTCATGGGTTTTGGTCACGATCGCACATGTTAGCTTGCACTGACATTTTTCAGGTATTTCAGATCTCGAAATTGGTTTGAATCATTGTAGATGGACCGCTGAATACTATTTTATAATGGGTACGAATTTGAGCCCCAACACCCTCCAAAATAAATTTTTTGTTTTGTGTTTCAGGGATTGACAAGTTATGGGGGAGCAATTAAGAGGAGCTTGCTTAGTTACATGTCTTAGTATTTCGAGTTGTAAAATTTATTTGAATTTTGACATGTAATATATTCTGTTTTAGTAAGATAGGTTTTTGTAAGTAATTGACAAAGGGAGAGATTGTTAGTGCACTTTTCTGTGGCATACTAGTGCACCTTATTTGTCAATTACTTAGGTTAGTGAGTCTAGAGTCGGTTGAGCTTAATGAAGACGAAGACCAAAGACTCAAGACGGACCAGCTGCTTCAACAAAGAAGAAACAGGTAAAAGTGATGCCTTGGTGAGCCTCAACCTTGTACCTATCCAAAACCATAAACCTCTAGATGACCATGACCAATAGGCATACCATTAGTCATCTTAGATTGGCCTTAGGTGTCCCAAAAAACCACCAAAATAATGGCCAAGAGGTTGCATGATCTGTTGCAGAAAATCATGCCTGGCTGGGTGCCCGACCTATAGAGGAATCCGTCCGGAGAGTTGGCCATATATCTAGATGGTCATCGGGCGCCCGACCCAGTGTTCACCGGGTGCCTGACCAGTGCAAAACATGTCCAGTAGCACAGACCCAATTCTGGACTGAATTTCGGGCGCCTGACCAAAGTGACCAGTGAAAAGTATGGTCATCGAGCGCCCGACCACACCTTGACCGAGCGCTCGACCAACTCTTTATATGTCCAAAGAGAGTTTAAAATTTTAAATTGGACCAGATTTCGGGCACCCGACCCTGCGCGAATCTGCCCGTTATTTGACTGTTGGAGAAAGTTTATAAAAGCGGGGAGATTCATTTTTAAGGTCAAGAGAGAAGATTTTGAGGAGATAGAAGTCACCATTGCTAAAGACCATTAGAGGCTCTATTCCAAACCCATAGCAAGTCATTCTCCTTGTGTTTTCATTACAAGTTTAGGCCATTCAATGACATATTGAGAATGGACTTGTTCCCTCTTGATTCCTAGGGTCTTAGACACCTTGACTATAGTTAAATCCCTTGTTTAAAAACCACCTAGGAGTCCAAATAGGTGTATTCCTCTAGGAAACCTATTTTCTACCATTTGTAGAGGATTCACCATTCCCTAGCACCTTGGGCATCTTCAATGGAACATCACATGCAAGGTAACTGATCTTGGAGCTAAAGCCTTGGCAAAGCAGTGGCATCAAAGATCGGGGGAGCACAAGGAGAGCTGATTCAAGCACGGGAGAGCAAGAAGAAGCAACCTAAAGTGGTGCTACAAAGGGGCTCAATCCGACAAGTAAGGTTGTCTTTGTTAGGAGTCCATCCACTCAGTTCCCTATGGGAGTTGAGTGTAGAGTTTGTTTGACAAACTCAAACTAGGGTCGTTTTCCAATCCTTGGCCTGTTTGTCGGCCTAAAGTTTAGGGACGTTAGCCGTTCCTTGGCCTGTTTGTCGGCCTAAAGACTAGGGGTTGTTTGACACTCCTTGGCTCGTTTACTGGGCCTAAATTTAGGGACATTAGCCATTCCTTGGTACGTTTGTCAGGCCTAAACAAAGTCTCCAAGGGGGAGCCACCAACATAGGTGCAAACGTGTAGGTTGGGAGGAACCTGTAAACTCCCCGGTTGGATGGATCCGAGTTAAAACACCTTAGTTGGGAGGAACCAGATTTAAACTCCTCAGTGAATGCCGGTGTGCTCAAAGGGGTTAAGTACTTGAACCGGGAGTGGAGTAGACAAGTAGTCGAACCACTATACATGCTTGTGTTTGTGATTGTTCTTGAGCACATTTCTCATTATGCATTGTGTTTAATTGGTTAATTATTAATGCTTAGTTAGGAATGTATGCTAGGCACTTGATAGGCACATCCACACTCACAAGATGTACTTTCACTTCTCATGTAGACTTGAGTTCTTATTGATCCATCTCTATGGTCTACATGTGTTGCTTAGACTGGGTTGGTTATTGCATTTATCATTTGCTAGTCTTTTGATTGGACCCACTTAGGCTTGGAAGCCGAAGAGTTAATCGCTTACTTAGTTTAATTTTCTAAAACTGTTAAGTAGGCTAAAAGAATTTCAAAGGGTCCCAATCACCTCCCCTCTAGGACTTAGCCATAATTCTAGTTGCTCCTTAAGCTTCCGCACGCGTATGCGTAGGGTGTCGTGTTAGACTACCCGACGTAATTTCAAACCACACCATAAAAACAGTGGTGATTCAACGCACACCATTAAACCCTTCTTCGGTGCCACAAAAGTTTTGGATGAAGTTATACCTATGTTTTCCCTTCATCCAGGTCTGTGTGACCTTATCAACATGTTGGATGGAAAATAAACATGATGGTGGACCCTGATTAGTTTTTAATGGTGAGCATTCAATCACCATTGTTTCTTATGGTGTAGTCCACCTGAGATTTATACCTACCTCATTTTTATGCTCATGCCCTAAAATGATCTCAAAAAATGGATGAATGGCGTTGATAAACCACATACATCATGATGAGACCACATAACACCCATTGGTAGCCACGCCTCTATGAAATATGTGTGGAGAAAATTTTTACCATTTGTTTCTTTTTTTAGAATTATAGATCATTAATGATAATTAGATCCAGCAACCTTTTCAATTTTCGTATGTATCTTCATAATAAGTGGACATTTTTATCATTTGAGAAAAATTATGATGAAAGTTAAAGAAAAACTAATGGAAGGTACCCCTTTGACAATAACTCAATTAATGAGGTATCTTAATGAAGACCAAGTGTTCCTTTTCTTCTTGTGAATTCTTCTCCTCTTTGCATTGTGAGTTCTCATGGCTACAACTGCGCCTATCTTCTCTACAATTGCGCCTATGTCTACCTCCTCTACAACTGAGCTTACGTCTTCTCTCTTAGTTGTCAATATCAAAAACTTCATTGTAATTGAACTCACCTATTGCAACTATTTAGTATGGAAATCTCTTTTCATTCCTGTTCTTAAAAGTTTTAATGTTCTCGGGCATGTCGACGATTCTCTCTCATGCCCACCCCTATTTCTTCATGATTCTTCTGATGCCTCATCTACACCCACTACTTCTCCTACTCCTGACTACTTGGCCTGGATTCAACGTGATACGATCATCTTATCATGGATAAATGCTACTCTTTCTCTTGAGATTCTTGAGTCTATACTCAGTTCCTCCAACACATCTGCTCGAAGTTCATAGGTTGCCATAAAATAGATATTTCTAGACCATGCTTCTTCCTGCCATCTTTAATTGAAGTTGCAACTTCAAACTTTCAAAAAGGGGTCACTCTCGATGACTTCCTATCTTCAAAAGATGAAGTCTACAAGCGATTCCCTTCATGCTATTGGTCACGGTGTCACTGACATTGATCTCGTTCTTCACGTTCTTATGGACCTTCCATATGACTATGAAGGATTTGTCATTGCAATTACGACATGACCACCTCTTCCTTTCTTTTTTTTTTGAAGAGTTTCATCCTCTTCTTCTGAATCAAGAGTTACGTCTTCAACAGATCCATCAATCAGCCGATTCCGATCCTTCTAGTACCTTGTTCTCATCTCGTGGTGGACATGGCAACAACAATCATGGCCATGGGTATTAAAGGGGGTGTGGTTGTGGATGTGGTTCACATGCTTCATTAGAGTCAATGACTTCCACTACTCATGCTATGCCTTCTTCTGTGGGCAACAATAATGTCTATGACATCCTTGGTTTGTCGCCAAGTGTTACTTCATCTATTAAATGCCAGATATACAATAAATTTAATCACTCCACCTTGCCATGTTGTTCGCTTGCCTCAAGCGCAAGGCTACGATGTAGTAATAACTCAATCGTGAGACCGAGATCGATCCACAGGGAAAAGGTAAACTAATTCAGATTATTCTAATAACTTAAATCTAGACAGATTTGAAATTTCAGAGTTTAAGAACTAAGATTAAAACAGAAAAATAAATAGAAAAAATCTGAGAATTAAAAGAAAAACTAGAGCACCAAGGATCCACTTGTAGTAGATCAATGCTAATCCATTCATCTAAGCACAAACACAGTTAGAATCAAAGTCCTATCTCTCATCTAATTGGAAGATATTGCATTCAACACAAACAGTTCCACTTAAATCTAGAAAATCAGATTTCTAGTTCTAATGAAGTATGTAGAACTTGAACTTGTAGCCTTCGAAGTAACAGCCATACCAGGAGATCATGGCATGCTCTAGGGTTACTACAATTAAATTTTAATCAAATCAACATGGCAATCTCAGAGAATTGCAAGGAACTCATATTTGGAGTACACAAACTCTCACAAAATTCTAAAAATCCAAACTTTATTCAAACTAGAACTTGAAAATCCAAAATTAAGTAAAGTGTACTTGAATAAATGAATTAAACATTGAAACTAACTACAAACTTCTCCTCTTAGCCCTAATTAAGAGGTTAACATTCTAGCCAAGCATTGCCATACTTGAACTAGAATTGAAAAAAACACTACTACAAAGCATAGAAAATAAAAAAAACTGAAGCCGGAGGAGTTATAGATGCTCCATGATGATCCTCTTTACCTCCCATGACTGTAGATCTCTTCTAAGATGAGTTTAGATGAACCTCTAGGTGTCCTTTTATAGCATTCACACGCCACCACCATAAAAAGTTCTAGAATTGCGTAAGAAGTTGCACAACAAAATTCAGAGCCAAAATCAGAAACTTTTGAATTCTGGACGTGGTCGACTGGTCATGACCGGTCAGACTAACCTGGGTTAGGTCCAGGGAGTTCTAGAGGGGGCAGCAAGGTGGGTCAACCTGTCAGCCAATTGGTCACCTGAATCTGATTTTTCTTTCTTTCTTCTTTCTCTTCTCTCCTTACTTCTTCTCTCCATCTCTTGGCTCAGCTTCTAATGTCTTCAACATGCTTTAAGAGGTGTCTTTTAACATCAAATTAGTGAAGTCACTCTCTCATTCCTACAATCACAAAGTCATGCATTAGATAAGTCTTTAAATATAGAAATCATGCATAATGAGTGATGAAATGGGGTTAGAGTATGCATAATTCAGAGCTCAACACATGCCATCAACACTTTAATTACTCCTTCACTTTGGAGGACATTCCCAAGTCCTTCGCTTTAATGTAACTTTCGGACATGGTGGATCGTTCTTGGTATCCTGACACTGGTGCCTCCTCTCACATGATGTCCCATGAAGCTGATCTCCTCGTCAAGCATCCATATATAGGGACAGATCATATATTTTTTGGCAATGGTGATCTCTTACCCATCTCCTTTATGGGTCATTCTACTCTTACAACTCCATCTTCTCTATTCAAAGTGAACAATGTTCTTATTGTCCCCGCTTTAAAGAAAAAATTTACTCTTTGTCCATCAATTCTACAAGGACAATAATTGTTCATTTATTTTTGACAAGTCTAGTTTCTCTGTAAAGGATCTAAAGTTGAAGAAGGTCGTTCTATGGTGCAATAACTTGGGCTCTCTATACCCACTTCCACCATCTGTCACTTCTGTCAGATTGTCATCTCAGGCTCTTTCTGCTATAAGAATCAATTTAGACATTTAGCATCTTCGGCTAGGTCATCTGGGCTCGGCTATTCTATCTAATCTTTTGAAAAATAAATTTATTATTGCTTTTACTTCTAAGTTGTCGTCGTCCGTCTATAATGCTTGCCAACTTGGCAAACACTTAAGATTACCATTTAATAATAGTGATTCTTGCACATTTTCTCCGTTTTCTTTAGTCCATTCTGATGTATGGCAATCCTTAGTTAAATCTACATCTAGATTTAGATATTATGTTATTATCTTAAATGATTTTACCAGATTTACTTTGGGTTTTTCCATTTGTCTCAAATTCGAAGTGTTTGTCAAATTTCGTATTTTTTAAAAGTTCGTGGAACTACTTTTTTTTACTAAGATTCATGCATTCCAATTTGATGGTGGTGGAGAATTTTTGAACGGTAGTTTCCAACATTTGTTTCAAGAGTGTGGGATTCATCATCGCATTTCGTGACCCCACACTCAACCAAATGGGCTAGCGGAGAGAAAACATTGCATGATTGCTGCAATGATTTGTTCACTCCCTTTTCAGGAAAATTTACCCTCCTCATTTTGGGTTAAGGCACTTAATTTCGCTATTTATATTAGTATCATCTTGCCCTCTTGCACGCTGATGATAAAAGCCCCCTTTAACCTTTATATAATGCAACTCTCAATTTTTCTCATTTACATGTCTTAGGTTGTCTCTACCACTCGAATCTCTCCTCCATTGCATGTCATTAGTTGGCTCCTCAAAGTCTACCATGCATTTTCATTGGGTTTTCTAACAATTTTAAAGGTTTTCAATGCTTGCACCCTTCCACTAATAAAGTATTCTTATCACGTCATGTTGTTTTTTACGAGAATGTTTTTCCATTTGTTAATTTATCTCTAACTAACAAATTTCTCTCTAATCCATCTGATTAAGGGTCAAGATTTGATTTTGGCCACCGAATACGTCATTCTGCTACTGTGTCACCCTCTGATCATGGGACTCAAACTTTTGTTTCTCCTTCTCTTCCAATGCCAGAATTTTCTCTATCATTTACTCTAGACGTATCTTCTTCTTCAATCCCAAACCCTACAATCGATTCGATTGGATTTGCTACAGCCGATTTTGCTTCTTCACCTAAATCGCTATCTTGTAATTCCCGTTCGATACCAACTTGCTCTACATCCCTGTTGTGGATTCATCTCCATAACTAATCCTGATCCGTTCGTCTCTCCAGTTGTCATGCGTTCTCCTACTCGAATTTTTGAATCAGTTCTGAATTCATCTTCTCTTACCATGCGGTCTACTACTTCGTCAAGATCTTCTCCAAATGCAATTTCTATTGTGTATGAGAATTTTTCACCGCGTCGAATAACAAATTTTCTTCCTTCTTCCTCTCTCCTCCAAAAATTTCTCTAGATTGCATGCGTCTTCAACACATTCAAGTCCCCTTTTCGCCAAGTCCTTTGTCTCTGGGCTCTACATCTACTCCGACCCAACTTAGCTCACCAATAGCCTAGTCCATTCATCCGATCTAGCCCAAATTGCTATGCCCATAGGCCTAGTTCTTCCACAAGCCCAGTCTCAACTTCCAATTATTGCTGATGTTCTCACCTCTTCCGCAGGCCCATCCTCCTCTCATGGTCCCTCTCATCTGATGGTGACTCATACCATGATTGGTATTAGGAAGCCTCGTGTTCTACCCTCTCTTTCTACTTCCACAAATTCCACCGCAAGTGTGTCACTGACCCACAAGAACCCACTTCCTTTTTGCAGGCTATTAAAGACCCAAATTGGAAAGAAGCTATGACAAATGAATATAATGATCTCTTACAAAATCAAACATGAGATTTAGTCCCACCTTCCATGACTCAAAATGTCATTGGCTGTAAGTGGGCATTCAATGTTAAACTTAGCACTAACGGTCAACTTGAACGATATAAAGCCCGTGTCGTTGCTCAAGGTTACAGACAACAACAGGGTGTTGATTTTGATAAGGTATTCAATCCCGTTGTCAAACGAACCATTATTCGGATGGTGATCTCGCTTACCCTCATGTGATCCTGTCCGATCAAACAATTCGACATTAAAAGTGCCTTCTTGCATGGGAATCTTGATGAAGAGGTATTTATGTGACAACCACCATGGTTCGTACATCCTGATCAGCCTGATTATGTTTGTCATCTTCAGTGTGCTCTTTATGGGTTGAAGCAAGCTCCTCATGCGTGGTTCTAATGCTTTATAGCTATTTGTTAAGTCTTGGGTTCATTTGCAGTAAGGGAGATCCTTCCATGTTCATACTTTCCTCTTCTACTAAGATGGTGGTCTTATTCCTATAAACGTGGACGATATTATTCTCACTGGTAGTTCTTACCTTTTTATCTCCTCTATAATTCACCAACTGCCGTCTGAATTTTCAATGAAGGATATGGGTCCCTTACATTATTTTCTTGGTATCAAAGCTTGAAATATATCTAATGGACTACTTTTGTCCCAAGAAAAGTATGTTAAAGAAGTGTTAGTTCGCAGTTGCATGGATTCTTCAAAACTAGTTGCCACTCCTATTGCCACCAATATACATTTTTTACTCATGATGGTGATCTTCTTAAGGATTCGATCGCCTATCATTAGATTGTCAGCAGTCTTCAATATCTGACTTTCACTCGACTTGACATTGCCTATGCAATCAATGTGGTCTCTCAGTTTATGCAAGCTCCCAGAGAGCCCACATCTTCAAGCAGTCAAGCGCATCTTACGTTATCTCAAAGGAACCTTTGATCATGGTCTTCTTATTCACAAGTGTTCTGATGTTTCTCTACGCACTTATTCCGATGCTAACTGGGCTATTGTCTAAATACACGATGTTCCATGGCTGGTTTTTGCATCTTTCTTGGAAAAAAATAGTCTTGTAGTTTAAAAAAAACAACCAACTGTCTCGCGATCTAGTGTTGAATTTGAGTATTGTGGTCTGCACACACACAAAAAAAAAAAAGACAACCAAATGTTATCGCAACCTATCTGACTACAAATTATGTTTTCAATGCGCGCACGAAGCATATTGAAATTGACTTTCATTTTGTTCGAGAAAAAGGTGGCTATTGGTGATCTTCTGGTTCATTATGTTCGTACTAGAGGCAAACTTATCATTATCTTTATCAAAGGGTTGTCTTCCTCTCGATTTAAAATTTTCAAGTCCAATCTCAATATTTGTGTTTCGCTTGAAGGGGATTATAGAATATTAAGAATATTCTTGTAATATTCTAGTATAAGAGGACCTTTGTGTAATGTTACATACATTTATACAAATATACAAGCCAAATCTTAATTAATGTACGGTATTCAATTCTCTTCTGTTGATACACCCACACCTTGGGAATCGATACCAAGAGCTCAAGTGTTGAAACGAGGTTATCTTCACTCAGTCTCCCACTTGAGCTATGGATCTGGGTGACGAAAGGCTCATATTCCACACACTTGTTCCACCACGTGTGCTGCATGCGGATGGGCAGGGTCCCAAGCAACCCCTAATCAGTTATAAGAATTTTCTAACGCATCTGATTATAGGGCCATCAGCCATCTATGGTGGGCCCCACTATTAAGGCAATGTAAATTAGCTCCACATATGCCACGTGTAGGGCGTCAGAGATAGAGAGAAGGAGAGTTCATTAAAACAGTTTTTGTCCTATGCTTTAGTGGGGCCACCAAGTAACATGAACTGGAGCGCACTTTCTCGTGATAAAATAGACACTACTTGGAAAAGGCAGATGCTTGCCTCTGCCAATTTTTCTGAGAAATCATTTTTTTATCTGTTCGGGTAATTTCTTTGATAGCTTTTGGGAGTCGGAACCCTACGCCAAATGTTGAGTCGTTTTTACGAAAGAGACTGCCTCCTTTTGACCTCTTCTTTTTCACCCTTTCTCAAGCAACCCAAACACCCAACTTTTCAAATTTTACAATATTTTCTTTTCATTTTTCTAATATACGAATATAGCACAACCACAAATTATCTCACACAAAATCAAACAAAACCCAGGAAATAAAAAAGAAAAAAAATATATACTAAGGACTGACTATAATAATGAAATTTCATAAAATAACAATAATAGTGGTGCAATGTTACACGTGTCATACATGGGACAGTTGGGAACCCTTCATTTTTACGTTGTCAAGCAGTGAAAAATGCAGCATGTGGGCCGGATGGGAACCCTTCTTTCTACATCTTCAAGCAGTGAAGTCAAAGTGGCCATATTCTAAAAGCCATACCCACGTGAGTGTTACAGTTGTGATCATTTGATGGGCCGTGGATGTGTTTCTGTATTTGGTAAGAGGAAAAAGAAAACATCTTTCTTTAGAGACTGTTTGATCGAGAGAATCCAGAAAGAAGGAAAGGAAAATGAGGCACTTTTTTTTTTTTTTTTGTTTGTTATGTGATGGGATATTTTATTATCTTTAGACAGAAAAACCCCAGTAGATTCCATATAGCATTATATATTATATGTTTCCATAGTCAATTTCCCTAACACAAGGTATGATATCAACATTGTTATCGGAAAATGAGATTTCCTATTGCCATCTAAAATAGATTTTCAAATAAGGAATCTTTAGTTCAATTGTGTTATGGGATCTTTAAGAGTTCATTATTGAGATCAATATTTTTATTATTATTTATATTGTGAAAAAAAAAGTAAATTTTTTAAAGTAATTATTAGCCTTATTTATAGGTAATATTCTCTTGTACAAGACATAGAGTCGGATTTGTCTAATAACTTCGATCATTCTTTATGCTAGAAAACAACCGTTTAAAGTGGAATCCATAATTGTACTAATCATTACATTTACTTATGTCTACACCTTAAGGATATTTAGATTTATGCGTAATTGTGTCATTGATAAGCACATGAAATTTGTTAACCCCTTGGACAAGTTGTCTAAGACATGACCGTTAAAGCATATTGTCTATTTCTACTTAAGATATAGAGCTCCTTGTTAATGGCATTTTATAGTTTCAATGCATATGAAGAGCATTCTTATATGTACACATACATAACATGTTCTAATGTGTCTCGATTATCTAAGTTTAAGCATCCCACATGTGCTTGAGTGCCACCATAAATCTTGAAACACACAAAAAAATGTGGCAATGTGTCCATGTCCCACCATCCATGTTAAGCTCCCTAAATGTACCATAATCCTTTCTTTCTCATTATTTCAAATTGACAAACAAGGCATGGAACAACTAGTCATAAGAGCATATTCATGAAGAGCTAGTCACAACATACAACATTGTGGAGAAACAATTATGCCAACAACATGTCTATATAATAGCTTGTCACCACAAAACTTGGCTTGAATCCAAACAGCCCTCTCAAATTCCACCAATCCAAATAAGATCAACGCTTGGGGGAGTTAGTTGATGCTCTAATAGGGCACTCAAAAATTGCATACATGGAAAACATCAAACTGACTAGATTATGGAATCTACTGTAGCTAAGTCACGGTTCAAAATCACATGAGAAAATATTAACCTCTGATTTGCAAACACTCATTTTCTTGTTTAGGATAATTGAATATATATTTTAAAAATTTTTACCGTCTAGAAATGTCATTGTTGGTAAATTCGAACCCTCCCATGTGACTCTTTGCCAAAAATGTCATGTTGGGTGCACGTACTAGAAACTCGATGTTTCTTCTCTTGAAAGAATGGAATCACAGCTTACTCCACCCTCAGCATATAAGGGGTTTATACAACAAAGTGAGTGACCAACCAATGTATGGAGTGAAAGCAAGAGGCTTCCTAGAAAGAAACGTAAGCCAAGTTCCTCCGATCCAGAATGACTACTATGTCACTAACCCTCTCAATTGCAATCCTTTCATTTAATCAAGTGGTATTACAATCATTGTTGTCGTCATCATCATTTAAACCTTATATCCTAAATAATTGGGCTAGTCTACCTGGATCATGTTCTTCCATTCTACTCTATCAAGGGCCATAACTTCAATTAAATAGTAAGTTATTAATTCTTTTCTTACTATCTTCGTCCACACCCTTTTGGGTATTGTTTTTCCCTAAGCCTTTGACTTGTATTAACTTACTCTTAATTAGTATAGTTCTTAGAATGCGTTGCACTCATCTAAGTCTATTTTCCTTCATATTATTACCTATTGGTGCTATTCCCAAGTTCTTTCAAATACATCCATTTCTAATTCTATATATCATTCTCAAGTCTAGTCATTTATCTATCTCAACATCCTCATTTTAGCTACACTCATCCCATAAAATTATTGCAACATTCTATCCCATAAAGCATAGTTGTTCTTATGGCTTTCTTATAAAAAATTTCTTTCAGTTTGAATGGTATATGCATGTCAATGGCATAAAAACTTTATAGGAACATTTACATTTCTTCCACCTTACTTGAATTTTATGGGCAACATTTTTCTCAATCTCTCATCTCTCATGAAACCGTATTACAATCTGCAGTAATATTTTAAGGCATAATGTTTAACAAATGGGGAGTTCTTTGATAACCTGGCAATGTATGATGCTTGACATGCACTTAGGAAAGAAATTGTACATGGGGAAGATATAACTCCACTAAAGTGACTAAATGTGCATCCGTTGCTGAGACATAGCTCTAAAAATCAGATTGCATGAACAACTCTAAGCCTTCATTACACTTGTTTGTTGAACTAAGGCCAATAGATGTTTTTACTTTTTATATGTTGAATAAAAGTTCAACCATTTGATACTCGATAAGCAAATAGGCCTAATTTTTTGTTCATGATTGTTAATGTCAGATTTTGTAACAGGATCCTCCGGACGTTCACCTTCTCTCCAACAGAGATTTCCTCCGCCAAACCTGAAAGAAAACAGACAGCAACTAAGGGTGGCTGGGGTCCAGCCGTTAGCCCTCCGATGCTTAAGTCAGGCCAAAGCAAGAAGAAGAGTAGCCAGGCAAAACGGGACAAAGATTGAATATTGTGTGTACCTTCCCCTTAATGGAGTCATCCTTTTATATAGATCTGAAGCGATTCAATCTGTTACGCAAGATATCGAGATCCCGCTGATCTCGTGTACGATACTGAGATCTTGCTGATTTCGTGGGATAAGATCCTCATCTTTAGAGACGAGATCCAACCCAATGACTTATTTCGGCAATCACGTTCCCTGATGGCAATCCCTTGAGATCCGGAACCACCAGAAAAGATAAGCCCAAAAACCGACCTATACGGGCTGCCGGTAGGCGTAGTAATAGCCCTGATCGCTCATGTAGAACTGAAAACCGTAGTTGGAGTCATATCCAGCGAAAAGGAAGGAGACGTCGACAAGACGGAAACCACCGATCTGGGTGTAGCCCTGCCTGGCATCGCAGAGGGATTGGACAAGCTGCTCGACGGGAATCGGGTGCTGGTACTGAAGGTTAAGAGATGTAGCTGCAGAAAAGCTATTCACATGTTGGAACATGGTCGCGAGTCCAAGTGCTCGCTCATTTTGACGTAACACCTTTCAACGACTTGTGAGAAGGTCTGCTCGCGGTTTCAAGGAGGGAATCTTTGCTTTGCTTTATCTGACCATCGACTATGGGAGCTCGAAACCTTGCGAATAGGTGCTCCGTATTTATCCATCCTACGACTCTCGAGCATATGATATCGAGAGTCGGATGGGCATCCCGCACTTTTCCAATCTGTGGCTTGTGATCAGATGATCTCGAGAGTCGGATGGGTACTTCCGTATTTACCCGATCTGCGACTCTCGCTCAGATGTTCTCGAGAGTCGGATGGGTACTTCCGTATTTACCCGATCTGCGACTCTCGCTCAGATGTTCTCGAGAGTCGAATGGGCGTCCGTGTACAATCTTAACAGCTGAGTTGATCTCCCTTATTTTGCCTATAACAGATGCCCCCTAAGTCCTTGCCGCCAAGAATTTTAAAGGGAAGGACTTAGCTCATTACCACACGTAACCGCCTGCTGCCTTCATCAAGAACGGAACCTCACATGATGGGCTGGAATTAATGAGCGCCAGCTTTCCGCAGCCTTTCCGCAAACAGAAAATGAAGGGGCGCTCGCCACGTGTTTGAGGAGTTAATGGGCGTGCCTGCTCGAGTGCTGCGCCGAAGGAGGGACTGCCACGTGTCATCAGATACGGCGGAATGATTGCCTATAAATATACGGAGTCCGTCATTCCTCTGGTTTTCTACAGAAGTTTTTTCAAAGAAAAAGAATTCTCGCGTCATCTCCATTTTCATCTTCTCCTTTCGGTGTTTCTTCCTCTTTCTTTCTGTTTACTTGGGTATATTTCCTTTTTCTTTTCTTTTCATCTTCTCATGGCTGGGAACTCTGACGAGACCACCGTCCCACTAGGTGACGCTACCCCGGACTCCTCTGCTTCTAGCAGTGCGAGGGTTCTGGCAGGGAGATACACAGCAGCCGGATATCCTTCTGTTTTATCGGAGGACCGGCTGGCAGAGTTACGGGAGAGATACCTGATCCCCGACTCAGTCACTCTCCGATTGCCCGGAGATGGAGAGACGCCAGACTCCCCTCCCCCAGGATGCGTAGCTTTTTATGAGTACCAGCTCATCCTGGGGGTACGCCTCCCCCTCCATCCCTTCATACGCGACGTACTCCGGTGTTACAAGATTGTCCCCGGGCAACTCATTGTGAATGGATGGAGGGTAGTCCTGGGTTCCTTTGCCCTCTAGGCTCAGGCCGGCAACGGGGAGCTTACAGCGGAGGAATTCCTCCGCATGTTCCGTCTAAAGAAAGCACCATCCAGCGAAGGCTGGTATTACATATGCTACTGGCACCGGGATAACTTCATGCTGGGGAAGCCCTCGTCGAATTATCCCAGCTGGAGGAAGCGGTGGTTCTATGCTTCCGGGAACTGGGAGTCCGCCTCCTCCAGGGGTCTAGGAGTGACTCGTTTTTTCTGTGAAGGTAGGCACAGTCTCGCATTGTGCAATTTTCTCCAGTTATGGTTTCTAGGGTTTTATTCATTTTTTGACCCCTGTTTGTGCTCGCAGGTATCCCGGCCTTGAGAAAACCAAATCTAAAGGGGGGAATCAACGAGAAAATAGTAAAGGTGTACAAGGTGCCTGTTGGTGATAGACACATCGAGGCCTGCTTGTCTCCTTCTCGACTTGCAGCAGCGGGCCTAATATCCAGAAGAGAGGTTGAGATGACGAAGGCCGGAGAGAAGAGGGGTCTGCTGCCCCGACTGAAGGGCACAAGCTCCAAGAGGCAGAAGAAAACACCTACCGAACCATCTCAATCATCCATCCGCACAGGTAGCGATCAGCCTGCCCCTCCCGCGAGCATGACGGGGACCCCGGCTGGGCCCACTATTCCCTCACTGGTGGTCGCACCTGGACCGCCAGTGATTAACATTGCTGATAATTCCCCGGATGGGGCGGGGTCCGGCTGCCCCCCAGCTGAAGAGGCTCGAGAGCAGATAGAGCCTCAAGAGCCGGCTCCTGCTCGCGAACTGATCCCTACTGCCGAGCAAGGACCTGCTAGCGAGTCGATGCCTCCCCCTCGCGAGACGGCCGGGTTGGTTGTTGCCCAACCGTTAGGGAGCGGGACATATTCTATTCCCCGCCACCTCCATCCAGTATGTAAATTTTTATTCGAGAACGTCCCCCCTCATGCCTTTGGCTCTCTTCCCGAGCCAAGCCCTGAGAACCTTTTCCTCGAAGCGGGGGTGAGGATGGTTCAGGTAAGACCTTGTCAAGACCTGCTTTAATCTGTTATTACGTTCCAGAATACTTTCTCACATTTTTCATCACTTTTGCAGGGCTTAGATCTTATCCTGCGAACGAGGCGTGATATCGTTGCCGCCCGTCGCGTGATAGATGAGGCTGAGGGGAAGAGGACTGCCTTGGAGAAGGCAGTTCAAGGAAGAGATCAGCTGCTCAAGACCCGTGAGGCGGTGATCGCGAAGAGAGATGAGGAGAAGAAGATCCTCATCGAGAAAATCCAAGTCCTGACCGACAGGTATCAGGCCTTGGACTCAAACTTCGTGAAGCTCATGGGTTTGAAGGAGAAGGCTGAGAGAGAGAGGGAGATCTTCCGCCAAGACAAGATCTCGCTGTAGGAGCAGTTCGCGGAGGCCAGGTCGCAGCTCAAGGAGGCCAACGACAACCTGGCCAAGGAATGCTCCGCTCTTGCACAGCTCAAGGACGACTCGATCCACTGGGACGAGGAGAAAGTCGCCCTTGTAAAAATGCTCTCGGAGGAAGGTCCTCGGGCAATTTTCGAGTTCCGGACTTCGCAGCTATATGACGACGAAAGATATGAGTCGTATGATGCTGGTCGCGACTTTGCGCTAAGAGTAGTGCAACGAATGATCCCATCCTTTGATATGGGGGAATTTGGTCGAGTCGCGACCATCATAGCTGCAGAAGAGCAAGCTGCTGCTGAGAACGAGGTGACTGAAGCCACGCAAGCTGGAGGGGCTCCAGAAATGGGCCCTGAAGTCGAGAGCACGGCTCCTCCAAGAGATTGATCTTTTTGTTTTCCTCTCTTGTACTCGCGAGCAGAAATTTTGTAAATATTTTATCATCAATGAAAAGATATTTTTTGGAAGTGTTGTTCTTCTTGTTTACTCTTTCCCTTTCATGCAATGAATGCCTTCTCGTTCTTGTTTACTTTCTTTTCGTGCACTGAATGCCTTCCTGTTGCAATGAGTTATGCTCAACCCGGGGGTCGTAGCGACCATGCCCTCGTGGAGATAGACTTATCTATCGATTGAGAGAATGTGCTCAATCCGGGGGGTCGTAGCGACCAAACCCTCGTGGAGATAAACTGATTTATCGATTGAGAGAATGTGCTCAATCCGGGGGGTCGTAGCGACCGTGCCCTCGTGGAGATAGACTGATCTATCGATTGAGAGAATGTGCTCAATCCGGGGGGTCGTAGCGACCGTGCCCTCGTGGAGATAGACTGATCTATCGATTGAGAGAATGTGCTCAATCCGGGGGGTCGTAGCGACCGTGCCCTCGTGGAGATAGACTGATCTATCGATTGAGAGAATGTGCTCAATCCGGGGGGTCGTAGCGACCGTGCCCTCGTGGAGATAGACTGATCTATCGATTGAGACTCCCAAGTTTACCTCCAAGTTTACCAAGGGTATGAAGGTCATCCATAAAATGGAAATGCGACCACCCTAGGTGAATTTAACCCTACCAAAGGTAGGCGATTGGCCAAGGGATTGTATGCATCCTCTTCGGGGCTATTCAGATCCAAGTTAATGGAGTAGCGACCAAAAGATGTCTTTCACTTTATTCATAAAAAGTTGTCTATGAACTACAACAAATCTAGGGTAGTATCGTAGCAAATGCTCCACGTGCCAAGGGCGACGTACGGGCTTCCCTTGCATGTCTTCAAGATAATAAGTACCGGGTCGCACAATCCTAAAAACCCGATATGGGCCTTCCCAATTTGGATCTAACGAACGAGCGGGAACTCCAAGTTTTTGCCTCAAGACCAAATCTTTGGGCTGGAAGGATCTAGGCCGAACCCTAGGATTTCGATAACGAGCAATATGTTGTTGATATGCTGCCACTCGTACTTGGGAAGCATTTTTTCGCTCTTCCAAGAGATCGAGATGAAGTCGGAGGTTTTCCTGATTACTCGCGGGGTCATACTGCTCGATCCGATATGAGGGCACTTGAATTTCCACTGGTACCACTGCGTCGACACCAAAAGCTAAGGAGAAAGGGGTTTCTCCTGTTGATGTACAAGCCGTGGTTCTATACGCCCATAATACTTCTGGCAAAAGTTCTGGCCACACCCCTTTACATTCCCCTAGCTTGGTCTTTAAATGGTGCTTGATGATCTTATTCACTGCCTCGACCTGCCCATTCGCCTGAGGATGATATGAAGAAGTGCGGAGATTACGTATCTTCCATTTTTCACAAAATTCATCAAAAGCTGTGTTGTCGAACTGCGTTCCGTTATCGGTAATTATAGTGTGAGGAAGTCCGAAACGGCATATAATATTTCTCCATACAAACTTAGTAGTTTGTTTCTCAGTAATCTTGGCTAATGGTTCTACCTCGGCCCATTTGGTGAAATAATCAACTGCCACGATCGCAAACCTATTTTGTCCCTTTCCCATGGGTAAGGGCCCGATGATATCGACCCCCCACTGAGCAAAAGGCCAAGGGCTATCAACTGGGGTCATCTGCTCGGATGGTACATGAGGTATAGGTAAATATCGTTGACACTTGTCACATTTTTTAGAAAATTCAATTGCATCTGCTTTCATAGTGGGCCAATAATATCCTTGCCTCATCGCTTTATATGCTAGGGATCGTCCCCTGGGATGGTTACCACATGCCCCCTGGTGTACTTCGTCGAGAACACGAAGTGCTTCTTCTGGATGAAGACACCTTAAATAAGGCAAGGAAAAGCTTTTGCGCAACAATATTCCGTCCTGTAAAGTATACCTGGCAGCCCGGAGACGAATTTGCCTTGCAGCTTTCTTATCCTCTGGTAGATGTCCGTCTCTGAGATAAAGGATGATAGGATCCATCCAGCATGGAGATGATTGTACAGATATTACATGCTCGAGAGTCGCTTGGTCGATACTCAGGTTCTGACGATGCTCGATGGGGATCGAATGTGATAACTCGAATTCTGGTGCAGAAGCGAGCTTTGCCAAGGAATCAGCAAGTTGGTTCTTCCTGCGAGAAATATGAATTATTTCATAAGTCTTCAGTTTTGCGAGTAGGATGAGGACATGAGACTTGTAGAAGGCCATCCTTTCTTCTTTGGCCTCGAATTCACCAAGGACTTGGTTGACAATGAGCTGAGAGTCGCTATGAATTGACAGATTCTGAATTGCAAGGACAATGGCCAATTCGAGGCCGACGATCAGGGCTTCATATTCAGCTTCATTATTCGAGATACGAGAATCGAAACGCAGAGCATATTGGAAATGCGACCCATCAGGAGCCACTAAAATCAGGCCCGCTCCACTGCCACTGGCCCGCGACGACCCGTCCACGAAGAGTAACCAAGGAGGCTGGTCGCTGGTCATAGTATTATCGTCAGGAGAGTACGTGAATTCGGCGATGAAATCAGCCACGGCCTGGCCCTTTACCGCGGTCCTAGGGCAGAATGAGATATCGTGCTCACTGATCTCGACTGCCCATTTAGTTAACCGTCCGGAAGCCTTAGGTTTTTGAAGGACTTGTCGTAGCGGATGATTCGTCGGTACTAGAATAGCGTGGGCTTGAAAGTATGGTCACAGTTTTCGAGCTGCCGTGACTAAGGCTAGGGCCAGTTTCTCCATATCAGAATACCTAGTTTCTGCGTCAACCATTGCTCGACTGATATAATAAACGGGCCTCTGCACCCCGGAATCTTCTCTTATTAAAGCGGCACTAACGGTCGTAGTGGACACAGAGAGATAAAGAATAAGTTGCTCATGTGCTACAGGTTTAGATAAAATGGGGTGTGTGCTCATGTATAGCTTCAATTGTTGAAAGGCTTCCTCACATTGTGGCGTCCATTTCCAATCAGACTTGGCCGTTGCACGAAGGAGTTTGAAGAATGGTAAACACTTGTCAGATGCTCTCGAGATGAACCTGTTCAACGATGCGATGCGACCAGCCAGACGCTGGACGTCCTTCAGAGTGGTGGGGGATTTCATCTCTATCAATGCTTTTATCTTCTCAAGATTTGCCTCAATTCCGCGTTGGCCAACCATGAACCCGAGAAATTTCCCTGCAGACATACCGAACGCACATTTTTCTGGGTTCAATTTCATTTGATACCTCCTCAATAGGTCGAAGGTTTCTCGAAGATCAGAAATATGATCATCTTCTATAGTGCTTTTCATGAGCATGTCATCAACATAGACTTCCATATTCCTACCAATTTGAGCAGCGAATATTTTGTTGACGAGACGTTGATAAGTGGCCCCTGCATTTTTAAGACCGAATGGCATTACCTGGTAACAATATAATCCCCGGTCTGTGATGAAAGCGGTATGCTGGCTATCAGGTGGGTGCATCATGATCTGGTTGTAACCAGAATAAGCATCCATAAAACTAAGCAGTGCGTGTCCAGCTGTTGAGTCGACCAACTGGTCGATCCGCGGTGTCGGGAAGCTGTCTTTGGGACATGCTTTGTTCAAGTCTGAATAGTCGACGCACATTCTCCATTTGCCATTAGCTTTTCGGACGAGAACTACGTTCGCGACCCACTCTGGGTAGTCAACTTCTTTTATGAAATTGACCGTGAGTAGCTTTTCAACTTCAGCTTTGATCGCCATTTGCCTTTCTGCAGTGAAGGCACGTCGGCGTTGGTGTACGGGTTTATGCTTTGGATCGATATTGAGACGATGTACGATGACGTTGGGGTCGATGCCCGGCATATCTTTATGAGACCAAGCAAACACGTCCTGGTATTCAGTGAGGAAACGGACCAAATCTCCACGGTGGACACTGGTTAAAGAGGATCCAATGTACACGATTTTAGACGGGTCGTCTTCGATCAGTTGAATCGCCACTGTTTCCTCCCCAGGAGTTCCTGATTGGAGAGCATTCTCTCTCGGATCCAACGAGGTGTTGGTGGAGAAGGTGGGTGAACCTTGTATTATCTCCATAACGGGTGTTGCTTGAGCCTTCTTCCGATCCTGTAGGGCTATCTGATAGCAAGACCGTGCCTCCTGTTGACTTCCTCGCACGACCCGGATACCATTTGGGGTAGGAAATTTGACACACAGATATGAAGGGTGCAAGGCTGCCCCGACCTTAGTAAGAGACGACCGTCCTAAAATGGCGTTATACGCTGATTTTCGGTCCACCACAAGGAAATTTATGAAGATGGTGGTCTTCGCTGGACTTTCTCCAAAAGTAACTGGGAGATCAATGCTTCCTTCAGGTGTTACTACCTCACCTCCGAAGCCGACGAGGGGGTCGAAACTGGTTTGAGCAGGCTTCTGGCAAGTGCTATTTTGTTGAAAGCCTCCAAGTATAGAATATCGGCTGAGCTGCCTGTATCCACCATAATTCGATGTGTCAGATAATTTGATACCTTCAAAGTGACTACGATGGAGTCTTCGTGAGGGAAGTGAATTCCCTTTGCATCTTCAAGAGTGAAGGAAATTGGAGGATGACTGGTCTTCGACGAGCTAGACGTTTGTTCCAGCCAGTAGATTTGCTTGGGTTCTTTGGACGCCTTTCGAGCGTATGCTTTTCTGGAAGCTTGAGAATCGCCCTCGCAAGCTGGTCCTCCGATGATGGTGCGAATTTCCCCCATAGGCTCAGCGTCCTCTTGGTCAGTTTGATGATGAGGTTGTTCCTTTTTGCGAGACGAGGTATTCGCCCTTTCTGGTGATCGATTTTTACGAGCAACATAATCCTGGAGATGGCCCTTTCGAATGAGAGCTTCGATATGGTCTCGTAGAGAGATGCAGTCCTGGGTTCTATGCCCATGATCTTTGTGGAAGTAAAAGAACTTGCTCTTGTCTCTCTTCTCGGGATCGGATTTGATCTTTGCAGGCCACTTCACATATGGCTTGTGTTTAATCTCCATTAGAACCTTTTCATGAGACCGATTAAGAGGAGTGTAGTTATGATATTTACCGGAATAAGGCTTCTTGGGAGAACGTTCGCGTTGATCACGACGATATTTTTTATCTGTAGAAGAGGCTCCTTCTGGCTTGCGTTTCTTACCCTGTACTCCATGGCGTGTCAATGCGACTTCTTCTGCATTGATATATTTCTGAGCTTTGGCTTGGAACTCTGCCATAGTTTTTGGAGGGCTCTTGTCTAAAGCAAACCTGAATTTCTCGCTCGTTATTCCGGCTATAAGGGCTGCGAGGCCTTTTTCTTCAGTATAACCTTCAGTTTGAACGGCTTCAGCAGTGAACCGTACTGTGAACTCCTTTATCGTTTCCCCATGCTGCTGTTTTAGATTCATTAGATGGGAGGCTGGCTTCTTGATGCGGATGCTTCCCATGAATTGAGAAAGGAATATCTCCGATAACTGAGAAAAGGAGCTGATGGAACGAGGCTTTAATCCTCGAAACCACGTATGAGCTGTTTCCTTCAATGTTAAGGGAAAAGCCCTACACATGATTTCTGAACCATGTCCCTCCAACTCCATGAGGGACCTGTATGTTTCCAGATGTTCAAGAGGATCGCCAATACCTGTGTATGGGGTGATAACAGGCGTTCGATACTTTCTGGGTAACGGGGCTTCCATAACCTCGCTGGTGAAGGGGCACTCGGATTGATGTATCGCCGCCATGACTGCAGATGGCCGATTTGCCTGGTATCGCTGTTCCATGACATCAAAACGATCATGGATTCTTTTGAGATCTCCTTCCCATGGTAGGGTATAGCTTGATGTTTCGGCGGTGGAGCCCTGCGGTTGAGGTTGTCAAGACGAAATAGAATGTATAGAATGTGGAGACGGCACAGGGGGATGGCTGCCAAGTGGTGGGATCTGTGGTTCGTCCATAGAATGTCTAGATGCCACTGGTATGGGCTGCGGTGGTAACCCTTCGGAGGCTTGTCTTTGCAGTTCGGGAAAATGTTGATCAAGCCGATTTGACAGCGCCTGAACTCCGGCGTTTAGAGTTAGGAGAGTGTTTCCGAGGAAACGTAGGACATCGTCTTGATTTTCAGAAGCTTCCAATAATGGATTTGCTGATGGCATAGTTGGGGCTCCTTGAGGGATGTTCGTCGAGGCAGGTGGAAGGGTAGGGACGGATTCCGTCTCATCGGGCGGAAGTGGTGCCTGCCTTGAATTTGAAGGATGAACAGCCCTTTTAGGAGGCATCGCGAAAGGATTTTGATTGGTAGAACGATTGATTTTGATGATCAAGTCGTTCCCACAGACGGCGCCAAACTGTTAATGTCAGATTTTGTAACAGGATCCTCCGGACCTTCACCTTCTCTCCAACAGAGATTTCCTCCGCCAAACCTGAAAGAAAACAGACATCAACTAAGGGTGGCTGGGGTCCAGCCGTTAGCCCTTCGATGCTTAAGTCAGGCCAAAGCAAGAAGAAGAGTAGCCAGGCAAAACGGGACAGAGATCGAATATTGTGTGTACCTTCCCCTTAATGGAGTCATCCTTTTATATAGATCTGAAGCGATTCAATCTGTTACGCAAGATATCGAGATCCCGCTGATCTCGTGTACGATACTGAGATCTTGCTGATTTCGTGGGATGAGATCCTCATCTTTAGAGACGAGATCCAACCCAATGACTTATTTCGGCAATCACGTTCCTTGATGGCAATCCCTTGAGATCCGGAACCACCAGAGAAGATAAGCCCAAAAACCGACCTATACGGGCTGCCGGTAGGCGTAGTAATAGCGCTCATGTAGAACTGGAAACCGTAGTTGGAGTCATAGCCAGCAAAAAGGAAGGAGAAGTCAACAAGACGGAAACCACCGATCTGGGTGTAGCCCTGCCTGGCATCGCAGAGGGATTGGACAAGCTGCTCGACGGGAATCGGGTGCTGGTACTGAAGGTTAAGAGATGTAGCCGCAGAAAAACTGTTCGCATGTTGGAACATAGGTCGCGAGTCCAAGTGCTCGCTCATTTTGACGTAACACCTTTCAACGACTTGTGAGAAGGTCTGCTCACGGTTTCAAGGAGGGAATCTTTGCTTTGCTTTATCTGACCATCGGCTATGGGAGCTCGAAGCCTTGCGAATAGGTGCTCCGTATTTATCCATCCTACGACTCTCGAGCATATGATCACGAGAGTCGGATGGGCATCCCGCACTTTCCCAATCTGCGGCTTGTGATCAGATGATCTCGAGAGTCGGATGGGTACTTCCGTATTTACCCGATCTGCGACTCTCGCTCAGATGTTCTCGAGAGTCGGATGGGTACTTCCGTATTTACCCGATCTGCGACTCTCGCTCAGATGTTCTCGAGAGTCGAATGGGCGTCCGTGTACAATCTTAACAGCTGAGTTGATCTCCCTTATTTTGCCTATAACAATGATACATCTAATCTAAATAAATACACATAAGTTGGATTATTTAGTATCTAATCTAAATCAATACCCATAATTTCGAAATTTTAGTTTTGATTACTAGAACGCCACATATGCAACTTCTAAGTACATTCTAACTGCGTATCATCCATTACTCTCCCAAAGTATCAGAGTTTCCTTCCATATGAATACTTCTTATGATATTATTCAAAGTATTAAATGGAGTCATTGGTAATTGGGACTGCCGATGCAGGTGGTCCACTGGTCCCACTTGTGTGGAAAGGATGGAATATTACTATTACAATGGTGGGCCCAGCCATGAATTCTTTGTGGGGGGCATCCACTGAATAGGTTCCTGTCCTTTCTGGCGTCCACAGGATTTGGTTGTCCCAAACTGCTCACATAAATATTTCGTGGCGCTAAGGATATCAGCTCATAAATGGTTCGGTTATCCACACCAGGATATGATGGACCACGCATTGATCCAAGTTGGCAGACCTCCCTTCATTCTTTGGCTTTCCATCCATTGAAATAAGATAATCTATTTTATGGTTTTTTTTTTTTTTTCGTAAGGGGGGGGGGGGGGGGGGGGGGGGGGGGGTGGGGACCTCCATTCATGTTAAGCACGTTGGATCAACGATCTGGATCACTGACAATGGGCCCCTCATGTATGCCACGCCATATCTGATCCACAAGGATCATCAATTCATCCACTATCTGGTCAATGGGAAGCCCGCAGATCCGAGATTTTGGTATCTCCCCAAATGAGAAAAAGAGGGAAGAGAGAGAAGTAGATCTGAAGGGCCGTGCAATCAATGGGGTCAAAGTGGTTGCAGGGAAAGCACGGAAAATCCTTCCCTTTAACGCTGAGCACGAAAATCATTGCAGCATTTGTTTGCGGTTCCTGCTGTTCTCCTTTCCTCAGCAAACAACAGCAACAGCAACAGAAACAAATGTAACTACAACTAAATCTTTTAAGAAATGATCTCAATTCCATCCAAAATTACATCCCCCCCTCCCCCCCCAAAAAAAAGAACAAGAAGAAGAAGAAGAAAGAAACAGCTCTTTTTTTTTTTCTTTCCTCATACATCTAAACAGAGAGGCAGAGGAAAACATCTCTCCTTGTTGCAGTTGTTGTTGTTGCTTCGGCCGCGGTTGTTGTTGTTGTCGTGGTTGTTGGGTTCATCAGTAATGAGGCTCATGAGCAAATCTACAAATGCCAAGACAATAACTTTGTGGGTTCTCTTATCATTGAGACTGAGATAACAATGCAAGAGCTCCTGCAAGCAAGTCCATTCCCTCAGCCCATGAGCTTCAACCATCTCCTCCATCGACACCCTGAAATCCATGTACGGATCCAACGACGTCAATGCCATTGTCACGCTCTCCTTGCAAAAACTCATCTCCAGTATCATGCATTCTCCTCTATTCTCCTCCTCCTCCTCCTCCCTCTCCTCACCTGTTTCGATCCAGTGATTGTCTGAAAACCCGATTTCCGCAAGACCCATTTCATTTTTCACCTCTGCCGACGTGTCCTCTTCCCCCATTATCGATTTCGTTGTGCACGGAGAGAAGAAGAATCTCTTGGAGCTGATGTAGGCTTTCAGGACCGAGTTGTCGTCATCAGCCAGGTGAGTTTCGTCTGACTCGGTCAGTAGAGAGGAAGAAGAGGAACTGGCAGAGAAGGATTCTTCGGCAGCAGAAGGACGGGAGGAAGAAGCTGAAAGAATACGAGCGGTTTCGGGTTGTTCTGTTTCATCTTTGAGGCCGCAGAGATCTGTTGAAGTGGAAGCTGTTGAAGAAGAAGAATAATACATGGAATTGAAGCTCTTGTAGACTTCTCTGAAGGAATGGGTTTTGGTCTGTTGGATGCAGACCCATGTCATGGTCTTGGAACCTGGTTGTCTGAAGCTGAAGAGAGCTTGGTGGAGAGCTTTAATGGAGGATCTGAGCTTTGGTTTTCCCATTTGAAGGTGTAGGTGTACAGACGAGAGAGAGAGAGAGAGAGAGAGAGAGAGAGAGAGTAAAATGAGAAATGAGAGATCACATGACATGAAATAGATTTATAGGCAAGCGAAGGGTTTGAGACGTATGAGGGCATAAATGCAATGCAACGAAAATAATTAAAAAAGAAAGAAGGATACTTGTGCCCCTAATTTTGAGAGTGACACAAAAAAATGATTGTAATTTTGTCGTTAAAGGCTCATTTGGAGTTGGGCAAAGTTGTGCATGTAAGCCTAAATCTTGCAGAATGGTTGATTGTCCAGTGCCTTAATCAACGATGTTTTAATCATATAGGTTTTAAGCTGATTCACACACCTGAATGTAAAGCCATTTCTGTTGACGTACGTAGACCATGATATTATACTTTAATATCTTGCACCCACCGATTCCTGTTCGACTAGATGTAATTATGTAATTATTGATTGTTGCGGCTTAAAATTTCACCTACGATGAAATGAAGGAGAATGGTTCGAAAGCAGCTACGGGATTGGCTCAAGACCCAGCAAACAGTCCGAAAAGTGAACGAACACCGGTATGGCCCTGACCTTAAGCAACCTGTGCAATTGCGACCGGAACAAATATCGACTATTTCAAAGCCGATCTGGACATGCGCTTTGCCGCCAAATGAACTGGAAGGCCTAAAAACTCCTAACCCTCGAATTTAGATACCGTGCAATATATATTTATGCCCGCGCGCTTTGAAGTGCGTTCTTCCCTTGTCAGGAGCCGACTTAAGGATCCAAATTAGAAAGCAACTACCAAAATTCACAGCATTGATCTTCCACCTCTCGACCTGTTCATTTAGTAGCACGATGAGTAATAATTCAAAAAGACCGAGTATCGTTCCCACAGAGATTTATGAATGGGTATTCTTAGAATTTAACTAAAACAACTACTAATTAAAATTTTATTAAGAACTAAAGCTAAAAAATAATGATTTGGGTTTAAATAGTGAATGTGTAAGGTAATATCAATCTAAAAAGGTACTAGAGCGCCAAGGATCTACTTTTGATAAGTTTCAATGCATCAACACAACTAGATCTCACATAACTCAATCGGAATCGAATTCATATCTCTATCTGATCAGAATATAGAGCGGTTCAATCAACAATTATCTAAAACAGTTGCTCATTCATTTATTCGATTCCCACAATAATACTCAGGCATTGGGCACACTCAATTGTGTAGGCCAAGCCTCTTTCCAATCTAGTTGAGATTCACAACCATAACTTTCATCAAATCCTGTCACTAGACTTGATTACAACTAATGATTAGAACTCTAATTAAATCAAAATCAATCAGCAAACAGCTATTTCAGATTATAATAAAAAGATAAGAACTTTAGTTGAATAAGTTCCCACATGAAGATCTGGCCATTGTACACAAGGCAATCAAAGGGTCTACCATGCACGGAGTCGATGATAGATCAATGAACTACACAAGCATAAACAATGCTCATAATGTAAGCTACTAAGCTTAGAATCACTAAGAATCACATAAGCCCGGAGTCATCAAGAGATCAAAGTAAAACCAAACTAGTACTTGATTCAAACTCATATTGAACTAAAATTCTTCAATTAAAACATAAAAGGAAACCTAGTTTGCATCAATCCATCAAAAAAAAATCAAAAGCTTCACCTCTTAGCCCTAGCTAAGAGGTTTTAGTTCATATCTAACATCCTTGAACTAGAAGCCTCAAAAACATAAAAACTACTAAAACAGGAAGAAAACTAAGAAAACTCGAAGTAGAATCCGTCTCCTAAGCAATCCCCACGTCCTAGCATGCCCTGGTATGAAGAGGAGAAGTCCCTTTTATAGATTGGCGCGGAAGATTCTAGATTTAGCAAGGAATTACGCAATTGCGCAAAGAAAATTGGAGCTTTACGTACAATCTGTTACGCTGACGACCGGTCGAACGACCGGTCTGAGCTGTGGACGACCAGTCGCACGACCGGTCTCAAAACTGCAGAATCTGTCCAGAGAGTTTTTGTGTTTCTGGACTACTCTCGACCTGTCTGGCGACCAGTCGGGCGACCGGTCTGGCGACAGGTCTTGGGACAGGTCTTCCATATTTTCTTCTCTTTCTTTCTTCTTCTTTCCTCCACCTTTTGTCACTTGTTATGTTAATCTTCAATGCATACAAAGTGACTCTTTCGACTATGAATTAGTGAAGTCTCTCTCTCATTCCTACAATCACAAATCCATGCATTAGATTAGTCTTTAAATATGTAAACCGTGCATAATGAGTGATGAATTGGGGTTAGAATATGCACAATTAAGAGCTCAACAACCGACCCGGTCAAGATGGTCTGACTGGCTTCCAGTCCATACATCATTTGCAGTAGTGTGCAGGCCATTGGGCCGACCGGTCGTGACCCGTCGACAGGTCTGGTCCGATCGGTCACGACCGGTCAGACAGAACCCCCCCCCCCCCCCCCCCCCCCCCCCCCCCCTCTAGACAGTGTACTTCGCTGTCTTCACTGGCCGTTGGCCGACCGGTCGGGACCAGTCTGGACAGGTCGGGACTAGCCATTTTTTGGCCCATTTTCTGTCCATTTGGACATGTTTTATAAAGGGGCTTAGCTCATTTTTAGGGGCAAGAAGAGAGATTTTGAGAGGAGTGAAGCCACCATTGTTGGAGACCATTTGAGGCTCATTCCCAACCTATACAAGGCATCTTCCTTGTACTTTAACACAAGATTGGAGATTCCAAGCTCATGAAGAAGATGACCTTCATCCCCTCTTGATCTCTAGAGTTTGGATCTTCCTTGATAGGCATATCCTTATCCAAGTCTCTAAGATGAGATCGTTGTAGGTGAGAAACTCTAGGCAACCCATTCCTATTAGTTGTAGAGCTCTCAAACCTACCCTCCTATCACCTTGGGCATCTCAAAGGCATCATAAACAAGGTAATTGATCAAGTGTAGCTGAGGCATTGGCGACGCAACGACAACACGATCGGGGGAGCAAGGGAAACTAATTGAAGCACGGGAGAGCGGAGATCAAGCAACCTGAATCGGCGCTGAACAAGGGGCTCATCCGACAAGTAAGGTTGTCTTTGTTAAGAGTTCATCCACTCAATTCCCTGTGGGAGTTGAGTGTAGAGTTTGTTTGTCAAACTCGAACTAGGGACGTTGACCATTCATTGGCCTGTTTGTCAGCCTAAAGACTAGGGGTTGTTTGGCACTCCTTAGCTCGTTTGCCAGGTCTAAACAAAGTCTCTAAGGGGGAGCATCCGACATGAGAGTGAACGTGCGTCGGGTTGAGAGTTAGCCTATATCCAAAACTCCGTTTAGGTTGAGAGTTAGCCATTTGTCCAAAACTCTAGTTATGTTTGAGAGGTGAACCGGTAAAACCTCTGTGTAAAGGTTGAGAGGTGAACCTCATTTAAAACCTCCAATAGTGAATACTGGTGTGCTCAAAGGAGTTGAGTACTTGAACCAGGAGTGGAGTAGACCCAAAGTCGAACCACTATACATGCTTGTGCTTGTGATTGATTGAGCACATTGATATCTTAGCATTGTACGTTTAATTGTTTAATTATGAATGCTTGATAGGAATGTATGCTAAGCACTAGATAGGCACATCCACACACAAGATGTACTTTCACTAGTTGTGTGGACTTGAGCTCATTAATCCATTCTCATAAGTCTACATAGGTTGCATAGGTTAGGAGCTTGATTAGTTAAATCATTTGATTATCTATACATGCTTAGACTAGGTTGTTTATTGCTTAAACCATATGCTAGTCATGTAATTGGACCCACTTAGGCTTGAAAGCCGAAGTGTTCTTGCTTACTTAGTTTAATTTGTTAAATTGTGTAAGTAGGCAAAAGAATTTCAAAAAGTCCTAATCACCCCCTATAGTACTTAACCATAATTTTAGTTACTCTTTAAGCTTCCGCACATACGAAGGTGTCGTGTTAGACTATCGACGTAATTTCAATTAGTATCAGAGCGGGTTGCTCTTTAAGGAATTAACCGTCTAGAGTAAGATCTGGTATCGAAGCACTAGCATGATGTCTAACCGAGATGGGGGTACTACCAACCGTTCACCATTCTTTGACGGGTCCAACTACACCTATTGAAAGGCTAGGATGAGAATTTTCTTATAATCCATAGACCATCCGGTGTGGCTAAGCACACAACATGGATATGCATTGCCCACCGAACAAGTGGAAGTTGATGGGAAATATATTGTCATTCCCAAAGATGATGAAAAATGGAATGACGGTGAGAGAGCTCAATATATAAAAAATGCCAAAGCTCTCAATGCGATTTGCTGTGTGGTTTTTCCGGATGAATTTCAGCGCATTCTCACATGCGCAACTGCAAAAGAAGCGTGGGATATTCTTGAGGTTACCCACGAGGGAACTAGCATAGTAAGATGCTCAAAGCTTTAGCTCTTAACCACCAAACTTGAAAACATTAGGATGGAAGAGACTGAAACCTTCATGGAATTTTATACTAAACTTTCTAATATTTGCAACTCCATGTTTGTCTTCGGTGATCGGGTTCCGGAAGGACATATATGTAGAAAAATACTTAGGTCCCTTCCAAAAAGATTTAACACCAAGGTAGAGACATAGATAACATGAAAGTAGAAGAACTCATAGGTTCCCTACAAACTCATGAATTACACTTTAAGGCCCCCTCTAGAAAGAAAAGCATCGCTCTAAAGTCCTCTCACAAACATAAGAAAATTAAGAGTAAGTCGGAGGAAAATAGTGATGATGAGGATGATGAAGAAGAAAAGTTAAATAATAAATTCAAAAGATTCCTTAAATTTTATAGAGGGAGTAGCCATGACAAGAAGGACAAGAAGGGTGAAAACATAAAGTGAAATCATCCAAATCTCCATCCGTCCGTTGTTACGGTTGCAGTCATCGTGGCCATATCGCCCTGGAATGTCCGAATAGGCCTAAACCGAAAGGTAAAAAGGTAATGGCCGCCACTTAGGATGATATAGAGGAGTCTGAATCCAAATCTAGTGACTCCACTAGTGATGGAGCCAAAATATTGATCTAGCTCTCATGGCTTTCACCACTACCTCTCTTCCCCCTAATCTAAGAGAAGATCCCGATTGCTATCCCTTCTAGGAGAAGAAGGAGTTCCCAACCCCTCATCTCATGCTACATGTTATGAGGATGTTGTGGAAATTAGTTACCCTTAGGCCTTTCAAACTAAACATAGTTAGTAAGGGTAACTAAAAAGTGATTCTATAGGAATATCTGAGGATTTCAGCCTCATTTTTATGTGTACGGGCAAATCAGAGGATTCAAGCCTCATGAGCCCAAATTTGATAGTTTAGCCTTACTTTTAATTTGTATATTTCCTTGCTAGACTATCACCATGCCTAGATTAGCTAATCTTGCTGAATTACATGCTTCTTTGTATGCTAATCTTTGCTTAGTATTGGTCTTGATATACCATTAAGGGAGGTTGGTTGATTGGGCTATAAGCCCTTTATTATTTTATTGCAAATGTATATCTTTGACCAATTATGCATGATTAACTATCCTTAGAGAGTTACATTTTCTTGTTAATCATGTTCCTTAGCATGCTCTATGTTTTAAAGTTCATGCACCCTATATTCTTCTTGTTAGCATGTGCTTATAGTTATATATAACTGCGACATACTATCTACTCTTACCTTAACCTTAATTGATATATCATTAAGGGAGAGAGAATAGTTTGTCAATTGCTGACAAAAAGGGGGAAAAGATCAAGTCCCACCAAAACTAGTTTGTTATGTTTTGTGATGCAGGGAGTGACAAGTTATGGGGTAGCAAACTAAAGAGGAGCTGCTTAGTTAGGCGTGTCAAGAGTCCTGTATTTAATTAAATATCAATGTAATATCTTGTACATGTATTTTATTTTGGTAAGTTAGATTTCTGTAAGTAATTGACAAAGGAGGAGATTGTTAGTGCACTTTTCAGTGACATATTAATGTAGCTTGTTTGTCAATCACTTAGGTCAGTGAGTCTAGTGTTGGTTGAGCTTAGTGAAGACGAAGACCGAAGACTCAAGTGGACCCTGTTACATCAAGGAAGAAGAAACAGGTAAATCATCTCCCCTTGTGCTCCCCCGATCTTTGATGCCGCTGCTTTGCCTACCTTGCATGTGATGCTTCATTGGAGATGCGCAAGGGGCTAGGGAATGGTGAAACCTCTACAAATGGTAGGAAACGGGTTTCCTAGAGGAATACACCTATTTAGACTCCTAGGTAGTGTTTAGACAAGGGATTTACATATGATTAAGGTGTCTAAACCCTAGGAATCAAGAGGGAACAAGTTTATTCTCAAGATGCCATTGAATGACCCAAGCTTGTGAGAAAACACAACAAGAATGACTTATTTTGGGTTTGGGATAGAGCCTCAGATGGTCTCTAGCAATGGTGGCTTCTATCTCCTCAAAATCCCCTCTCTTAACCCTAAATCGAATCCCCCGTTTTTATAAAGTTTCCTCCAACGGTCAAATAACGAGCAAATTTGCGTAGGGTCGGGAGCCCGGACAGATTGGGTCGGGCGCTCGGAATCCGGTCCATTAAACACTGGATTGTTTTTGAGTTGGTCGGGCACCCGGACACTTTTGTGGTCGGGCGCCCGATGGCCATTTTTCACTGGTCGGGCACCCGGTTCTCACTTTGGTCGGGAGCCCGGAAATACTCCAGACTGGGTCATGAGTTGCTGGACGTTTTGTGCACTGGCCGGGCGCCCGGACAGGTTCTGGTCGGGCGCCCGGTGACCCTCTGGTTTCAAGGCCAACTCACTGGACGGATTCACCTCTGGGTTGGGCACCCGGTGGACACTGGGTCGGACGCCCGGCTAGGCATGTTTTTCTGCTGTCTTCTTCTGTTTTTCAGTAGAACATGCAACCACTTTGGTCATTCTATTGGTGGTCTTTTAGGATGCCTACGGCCAATCTAAGATGACTAAGGGTATGCCTATTAGGTCATGGTCATCTAGAGGTTAATGGTTTTGGGTAGGTACTAGGTTAAGGCTCACCAAGGCATCACTTTTACCTGTTTCTTCTTCTTGATGTAGCAGGTCCATCTTGAGTCTTCGGTCTTCCTCTTCATTCAGATCAACCGACATTAGACTCACTGACCTAAGTAATTGACAAACAAGGTGCACTAGTATGCCACAAAAAAGTGCACTAACAATTTTCTCCCCCAAGTAAACAAAATCTAAAATCCACACGGTAGTTCTTGCATCCACAAGAATTAATAAGAGAGAAAAATTGAATATTTTTTACATAATGATCTAACATTAATCGATTACATTAGTTATTTGAAAGACCTAAAACCCTAATTCAAAATTACCCAAAATAAAAAAATCTCCCAAAAGACTAAATTTGCTAAAAATAAGAATGTTAAATAAACCTTACTAGAGAATTCCTGGAATTACTACAAGCAACTTCTAAAAAAGAAAAAAATACTAAAACCATAAGAGTAGGGAGATACAAGAAAAATAAAAATGACCAAAAGTAATAAAAATTTCCTAAAATCTTGATTTTAACCCTTAAGATAAACGTTTCTCATGAAACAGGAGTTCACAACTTGATATGCAAGTCGATTATAACACCATGGCCCTCCAATACTCGAGTATTGGACGTCCTCGGGCATTACCCTAAATTTTTTTTTATTAAAATGCACGTTCGCACGTGCACTCTCATATGTTCAAAGATAAAAAACTTAGAGAACTTGTGAATGAAACATGAATCCAAAACCACGAATGAAAACAACCATGTGAGTGTCTTGGATCACCTAACCCTCCATACATCTAGTCTCATAAGTCTAGGATGGTCTAAATTCATCCTTAACCACTGGGGTGAGCCATTCGTATTAGGATAGATGATAGAAAATGTAAACCAGCCCTTAGCACAAGGTAGTTGCCTACATTAGGAGGGAAACTAGTGCTCCATCGGTCCAATTGACACCTTGTCGGTTTAACCAACAAGAAGGGCACAAGAAGCAGGAAAAATGTATGAACATTTTCGGTTCGACCGACAGAAGCTTCGATACTTATCACTCTAATCGATATCAGTCGTCGGTCTGACCGACGAGCCATAGAAGTCATGGAAATCTTACACACAAGCTACCAAATTGGGGGAAAATCTTTGGGTATAAAAGCCCATTTCCTCTCATTTGTGCATTCCACCAAAACCTTAGGAGATTTTGAGAGAGAAAGCAAGGGAGAAGGTGAGAGGAGGAAGAAGATCCTACCAATCTAAGGTTGCTAGCCTCCGCATTCGGGTCGTGCGAGCTTCCCAACGTCCTTTCCTAGACCGGAATCACCTTCCTATGTTAGGTAAGAGGTTCTCTAGCCTTGCTCATGTGTCTTTCTCCAATTTCTTAGTGTTGTGAAGCTATTAAGGTTGGAAATCATCCGTATCCCTCCAAATCTCGAGAATTTTAATGTTAGGGTTTATGCATGTAAGGTTTGAGGTTTCATTTGATGGTTGTAGTGGTACATTCTCTTATGGGAGCCATTTTTAGAGTGCTCCGTAAGGGCTTTGGATTTGTGTGCCAGTCTTAGGCCCTCATTCACCGAATCAAGTCAGGAATTGATGTATTCAAGGTAGGTGAGTCTCTAATCCCTTGTTAAATATTTAATTAGGATCAAATCTAAGTCATTAATGATAGTTTTGTACTCTAACTTAGGGTGGAGCTTTTCCCCAAACTTCCTACACATACGTCATGCTTGAGTTGGGGGATTTCAACTCCAAGGTGAAGATCTACCCTTTAAGCTTTCCTACAACTTTTTTGATCTTATGATAGTCTTAATACTTGGACGATCATGTTAATTAACCTGTGAATCAAGTGATAACTCTTGTAATCCACCTCACATGTGTTGATTGTAAGATGCCTTGCTAGAATTCTTAATTTTTGAACCTGATATATGAACACATAACATGCTTAGTACCTTATATAAGGTGATTCACATACACACACTTTTTAGTATGCTCCAATCTACTTGAATATATGACTTGACATGTATGATTTAAATGAACTTAAATTATAACATGTGTTAGTGTGGTTTGCATGTGTTCCATGCTAAATTGTTTATATTTATGAAATGTGGCAATCAAAATTCCTTGTGGAAAATGTGGGATTTGGAGAATTATGTAAGTTGTGGATGGAATCTGAAGGTTCAGATTACCCCATTTGTGGGAGATATAAACTGTATGATTGGAACAATTATATAATATTGCGCCCTTGAAGTATTGGTCATCCCTTATTTGGAATAAATGGAATCTTGGTTGTAGACTTACCATCTATTATGAATCATTGTGCTCTGTTGGCTGCCTTAATGGCTTTATTGGGTGGAATCCCGCTTATGCCTTGTTAGCTTTGTTTGGGAGGAACCTTTTGTTTGGATTATGTATGGATTTGTGATGGTAAGGTCCATTCATTAGATCAAGGTTGGCCACTAGTTGTAAAGGTTTGTTAAATGGGTTGTTTGCGAATTGGGCTAATAAAGGTTAGATTAATCATGCATTCATGGCACGCAGGCATCATCGGGTGGATAGATCTTGTGGTAGCACATGCAATTGGGCATTTTCGTTGGCTCCCAGTCCACTATTTGAATGACCCATTTGTTACTGAGTTAGATATTGTGGTAGCATGGACAATTGTGTACTTTCGTTGGTTCTTAGGCACACCCGTTGCATGGTGGGTTTTAACCCCAAAGCCACCTAGATGGACACCCCTAAGGTGATGAACATTCATGCATCCATACATTTAACGAGATGCATAATGATTCATTCTGTGTTGAATACTTTCTCTTAAAATTATACTTGATTAATATGTTGTGTGTGTAATCATGAAGAGATTTCTCATTAAGTTGGTCACTTATGCTTCAATTTTTCAACCCTACATATGTAGGGCAAACCCCAAGTGTAGGACTGCGCAATAGTATATACTCGGTGAGACCGAGGTCGAACTCACATGGACTTATGTGGTACGTTTCCAAAATAACTTAGAACTAGAACTTGAACTAAGAACTAATCTAAACTATCTCTGAAATTTGGATCTAATGAAAGTATTAAGAGAAATCTAAAAGTACTAAAAGTGAAATTCAATAATTAAAAACACTAAAGTGCCAAAGATCCACTTATAGCTATTCTTAATGCCTAATTTACTCGATTTAATTTAATAAACAACTGAAATCGAATTCCTATCCTATCTAGCTGGATAATAGAGCGATTAATTTATACTTTAGTAATCTCAAGACAGATTAACACATTCATTAATTCAGTTCCTACATTAAGAACCAAGTTACTAACCACATAGAATTCAAAGCATCTATTGTGCTCGTAGTAGTCTACGAAAGATTAATGAATTTTACAGATCAATTCCTTACAAAACAGAAAAATAATTATTCTTAGTCTTTCTAAGCATCTAATAAGATTGGAGTCATCATTAGATTAAAGTAAACTCAAACTAGAACTTAATTCAAACCAAAATTAAAGAATTGTTCATCATTCAAATTATAAATTTGAATCTAAGTAAACTAGAATATTAAAAATGAACTACAAGCTTCACCTCTTAGCCCTAGCTAAGAGATTTAGCCAATCATTGACATAGTTGAATTACAATCAAATAAAAACATGAAAAATAAACTAGAATTGAAAGATTGCCCCTTTACTCCGCCTTCACTTTCTTTCTCTTTCAAACCCTATTTCATGTTTAGAGAAGCCTAAATCCTCCCATTAAATAGGAAAATCTTGCACTGACTTTACACCGACTTCAAAATTGTGCACTTTTGTTATGCTTCGGTCACATCGATGAACACCTTCGATCGCACCGAAGCTAACCGAAGAATCCCTCTGTTACAGCCGAATTAACTCTGAAAATTATCAAACTCACTGTCCACTTCCTCTCATGTTTGACCGCACCAAAGGTGACCTTCTGTCACTCCGAATTATCTCTGGTTCTTATTGTTCCTTGTTGGACAATTCTCACCATGTTTGATCACACTGAAGGTAGCTTCGGTCGCACTGAATTGTCTATTTATTCTGTTATTTGAGTGCTTGATTTTTTAGTCTTTTCTTTATCTTTAGTACTTGGTTTTCTTGGTTCTTTAGGTCTTTAAATCTTCATCCTTAAGCTCAAATCTTCAAGTTCATGAGCTATACTCTTTTTGAGTTTTAATTTATCTATTTAAGCACAGATTCTGTTATTGCACTTTTCTGTGGCATACTAGTGCACCTTTTTTGTCAATCACTTACGTCAGTGAGTCTAGTGTCGGTTGAGCCTAATGAAGACGAAGACCGAAGACTCAAGTGGCCCAGCTGCATCAAGGAAGAAGAATCAGGTAAAAGTGATGCATTGGTGCCTTAACCTAGACCAAAACCCAACCCTTAACCTCTTTGATGACCTTGACCATATTAGGGAACCTTTAGTCATCATAGATTGGCCCTAGGTGTCCCAAAAGTGCACCCAAAACTTGGCCAATGCATGAGGGTTGAGAAAGGATTGGGTCAGCAAACTTCAGGCTGAACCCAGGCCTGGACGACCGGTCACGACCGGTCGGATGGACTGGACCGACCGGTCAAGACCGGTCGGATTGGTTCCAAATGGGTACAGCAGCCGCTGTGCTGAAGCAGGCCATAGGGCCGACCGGTCACAACCGGTCGGCTGGGCTGGTCCGACCGGTCGCGACCGGTCTGACAGACCCCCCCTTCAGACAGTGAACTTTCTGTCTTCACTGGCCTTTGGCCGACCGGTCGGAACCGGTTGGGACAGGTCGGAAGGAGCCGTTTTTGCCCATTTTATGACCGTTGGAGCTCATTTTCCCTATATATGGAGCTCGATTTTTGGGCATAGGGGTGAGGGATTTGAGAGCCCATTACCCACACCTTGTGTACATCATTTGGGGTCTCAAAGAGGAGGAGTTTCAAGTCATATCCCTTGTGTTTGAACACAAGTGAGGGCATTCAAATGCAATCTAGAGATGACTTGATTCCTCTCTCAATTCTAGAGGAGAAACACTATACCACATAGTCATATTTCTTATTCAAGACCTCTAAAAGACCCTTTAAGTGAATCTCCTAGTTAGAACAAGCTCCATATCCCATGTAGGAGATTCAACCATCCTCCTATCACCTTGGGCATCTTAAAAGGCATCACATGCAAGGTGTTTAATCGAGTGTGGCTGAGGCATTGGCGACGCAATGGTGACACGATCGTGGGAGCAAGGGAAGCTGATTGAAGCATGGGAGAGCGGAGATCAAGCAACCCAAACCGGCGCTAAACAATGGGCTCATCCGACAAGTAAGGTGTCTTTATTGAGAGTCCATTTAGAGTTTGCTTGTCAAACTCGATCTAGGGACGTTAGTCGTTCCTTGGCCTTTTCGCTGGGCCTAAACTAAGTCTCTAAGAGGGAGCCTCCATCACGGGAGTGAACGTGAGTCGGGTTGAGAGTTAGCCTATGTCCAAAACTCCGTTTGGGTTAAGAGTTAGCCCTTTGTCCAAAGTTTCGGTCATGGTTGAGAGGTGAACCGGTAAAACCTCCGTGTAAAGGTTGAGAGGTGAACCTCATTTAAAACCTCCGATAGTGAATGCCGGTGTACTCAAAGGAGTTGAGTACTTGAACCGGGAGTTGAGTAGACCCAAAGTCGAACCACTATACATGCTTGTGTTTGTGATTGAATTGAGCACATTAATATCTTAGCATTGTTAGTTTAATTGTCTAATTATGAATGCTTGATAAGAATGTATGCTAGGCAATTAGGCACATCCACACACAAGATGTACTTTCACTAGTTGTGTAGACTTGAGCTCATTGATCCATTCTCATAAGTCTACATAGGTTGCATAGGTTAGGAGCTTGATTAGTTAAATCTTTTGATTACCTATGCATGCTTTATACTAGGTTGTTTATTGCTTAATCTTATGCTAGTCTTGTGATTGGACCCACTTAGGCTTGGAAGCCGAAGTGTTCTTACTTAGTTTAATTTGTTGAATTATATAAGTAGGCGAAAAGAATTTCAAAAAAGGTCCTAATCACCCCCTCCTATAGGTTTAGCCATAATTCTAGTTGCTCTTTAAGCTTCCACACATACGTGGGTGTCGTGTTAGACTACCCGACGTATTTTCAGTTGGTATCAGAGAGGGTTGCTCTTCAAGTACGTAACCGTCTAGAGTAAGATCCGATACCGGAGCACTAGCATCATGTCTACATAAAAAGGGGAATCTATGTTGCCTCATGTTGAACTATAAGTAAAATGATTATTAAGGACAACAATAACTAGGGTATGAACTATTGTCATATTCCCTACCGAACATTGCTCTCCAACTTGGAATGAACCTAAGGGAGAAAAATTTAGGATAGATGAATTCCCTTCCAACAAGCATGTTGGGTCCTATTAATCATACCCAAGGGGGTTGTGATGTAGGTTAGGTGACCTTAGGAGACCATATTGAGCTCAATAGATATAATCCGAGGATTAAGCCTCATTTTGAGCATATTGATGAACTTGAGGAATTTAGCCTCTTTGGAACTATAGGAAAATCTGAGGATTTCAGCCTCATTTTTGTGCTTATGGGCAAATCAGAGGATTCAAGCCTCTTTAGCCCAAATTCGATAGTTTAGCCCTACTTAAATTTGTATATTTGCTTGCTAGAATATCATCCGGCTTAGATTAGCTAATCATCTTGAGTTTTATGCTTCATTATATGCTAATCTTTGCTTAGTATTGGTCTTGATATACCAATAGGGGAGGTTGGTTGATTGGGCTATAAGCCCTTTGTGCTTTTATTGTAAATGTATATCCTTGACCAATTATGCATGATTAACCTTGCCTAGATAGTTATATCTTCTTGTTAATCATGTTCCGTAGCATGCTCCATGTTTTTATGTTCATGCACCCTATACTCTCCTTGTTAGCATACGCTTATAGTTATAACTGCGACATACTATCTACTCTTACCTTAACCTTATTGATATATTATTAAGGGGGAGAGAATAGTTTGTCAATTGCTAACAAAAAGGGGTAGAAAGATCAAGTCCCACCAAACCTAGTTTGCTATGTTTTGTGATGCAGGGATTGACAGGTTATGGAGGAGCAATCTGAAGAGGAGCAGCTTAGATTAGGCATGTCAAGAGTCCTGTATTTAATGCTTTATCATTGTAATATCTTGATCATGTAATTTATTTTGGTAGGTTAGGTTTTTGTAAGTAATTGACAAAGGGGGAGATTGTTAGTGCACTTTTCTGTGGCATACTAGTGCACCTTGTTTGTCAATCACTTACGTCAGTGAATCTAGTGTCAGTTGAGCCTAATGAAGACAAAGACCGACGACTCAAGTGGCCCAGCTGCATCAAGGAAGAAGAATCAGGTAAAAGTGATGCTTTGGTGCCTTAACCTTGACCAAAACCCAACCCTTAACCTCTTTGATGACCTTGACCATATTAGGGAACCTTTAGTCATCATAGATTGGCCCTAGGTGTCCCAAAAAGGCACCCAAAACCTGGCCAATGCATGAGGGTTGAGAAAGGATTGGGTTAGCAAACTTCAGGCTGAACCCAGGCCTGGCCGACCGGTCACGACCGGTCGGATGGACTGGACCGACCCGTCAAGACCGGTCGGATGGACTGGACCGACCCATCAAGACCGGTCGGACTGGTTCCAAATGTGTACAGCAGCCGCTGTGCTGAAGCAGGCCATAGGGCCGACCGGTCGTGACCGGTCAGCTGGGCTGGTCCGACCGGTCGCGACCGGTTGGACAGACCCCCCCTTCAGACAGTGAACTTTCTGTCTTCACTGGCCTTTGGCCGACCGGTCGGGACCAGTTGGGACCGGTCGGAAGGAGCCGTTTTTGCCCGTTTTATGACCGTTGGAGCTCATTTTCCCTATATATGGAGCTCGGTTTTTGGGCATAGGGGTGAGGGATTTGAGAGCCCATTACCCACACCTTGTATACATAATTTGGAGCCTCAAAGAGGAGGAGTTTTAAGTCATATCCCTTGTGTTTAAACACAAGTGAGGGCATTCAAATGCAATCTAAAGATGACTTGATTCCTCTCTCAATTCTAGAGGTGAAACACTATACCACATATGCATATCTCTTGTTCAAGACCTCTAGAAGACCCTCTAAGTGAATCTCCTAGTTAAAACAAGCTCCATATCCCATGTAGGAGATTCAACCATCCTCCTATCACCTTGGGCATCTCAAAAGGCATCACATGCAAGGTATTTGATCGAGTGTGGCTGAGGCATTAGCGACGCAACGGTGACACGATTGTGGGAGCAAGGGAAGCTGATTGAAGCACGGGAGAGCGAAGATCAAGCAACCCAAACCCGCGCTAAACAAGGGGCTCATCCGACAAGTAAGGTGTCTTTATTGAGAGTCCATTTAGAGTTTGCTTGTCAAACTCGATCTAGGGACGTTAGTCGTTCCTTGGCCTTTTTGCCGGGCCTAAACTAAGTCTCTAAGGGGGAGCCTCCGTCACGGGAGTGAACGTGAGTTGGGTTGAGAGTTAGCCTATGTCCAAAACTCCGTTTGGGTTGAGAGTTAGCCCTTTGTCCAAAATTTCGGTCATGGTTGAGAGGTGAACCGGTAAAACCTCCGTGTAAAGGTTGAGAGGTGAACCTCATTTAAAACCTCCGATAGTGAACGCCGGTGTGCTCAAAGGAGTTGAGTACTTGAACCGGGAGTGGAGTAGACCCAAAGTCGAACCACTATACATGCTTGTGTTTGTGATTGAATTGAGCACATTAATATCTTAGCATTGTTAGTTTAATTGTCTAATTATGAATGCTTGATAAGAATGTATGCTAGGCACTAATTAGGCACATCCACACACAAGATGTACTTTCACTAGTTGTGTAGACTTGAGCTCATTGATCCATTCTCATAAGTCTACATAGGTTGCATAGGTTAGGAGCTTGATTAGTTAAATCTTTTGATTACCTATGCATGCTTTAGACTAAGTTGTTTATTGCTTAATCTTATGCTAGTCTTGTGATTGGACCCACTTAGGCTTGGAAGCCGAAGTGTTCTTGCTTACTTAGTTTAATTTGTTGAATTATATAAGTAGGCGAAAAGAATTTCAAAAAAGGTCCTAATCACCCCCTCCTATAGGTTTAGCCATAATTCTAGTTGCTCTTTAAGCTTCCGCACATACGTGGGTGTCGTGTTAGACTACCCGACGTACTTTCAGATTCATCTTAGACTTCCAAATTACCTTGCATAGAAAAAACACATATAATTAGATCAAGTTAATGCCTTTATGTGTATAAAGCTAGTGCACAATTGAGGGTAAATATGTAATATTTAACGCTCAACAACAGATGATGCAGGTATAGGTGAGGGTAGCGACCTTCATGAGGATGTCCTGTTAGGGAATGGTGAGGAGCTAGCCAATGGAGAACAGTTTGCTAATGTAGTTGAGCTATATGAGCTCAACTAATAGGCCATTAACTTCCTTCCTTTTGACATTTTTTGGGTATCTTTATAAATTTGGTTATTTGTGGATTGTACAGTCCCTGCTGAGGCTATTCTTTTGAACATGTATATTTTGGATATTTGCCTTATATTCTCGTGCAATGGTTACTTTACTTATCTTTGACAGCCATCGAATGAATGATCGCTACTCTAATTTATGGTGCAAATGTTAATCCGATACCGTGGAAGCGTGGGATACACACTCACGTGTGGTATTTAATAGTGTGACACTCAAGTTTCCATTGCGAGAGAGATATACTCAAGCGACGAAAGACGGGGCTTTACATCGATTAACCTCAGAACCACTGCTACATAAAGATAGATTGATTGTGCATTTCATGACAATGCACAGATCGAAAGTTACAAATGTTTTATGGTCAACAATTCTAACAACAATTTCTCCACATCCAGAATTAATCTCTTCAAACGGGACACACCTAGGACCCAATTACGTCATGTCATACATAGGAGTGAGTCCGGTTCTAACGGACTACTTCTTTTGTTTGGGCTTCTTTTGGTCTAGTTGTGCTAAGAATGCATCTATGACACATTCTACATCTATCCCTTTTACTTGGAAACAATTTGTCCTCGAGTTATTCAACAAATTTGGCTCATTATACTCATACAGGTCTGTCACATTAAATGTCCATGAAATCTCGATGCCCTTAGAAAGATCAACGACATAGGCGTTATCATTGATTTTCCTGAGTATTTGAATATGACCTATCTTTTTAGTCCTTGGCTTATTATATTGTCCCTGTATAAAATCTCTCCTTACACAGGTGAACTAGTATGCTATTACCCACTTCAAATACCTTCTAGCGTCCATGTTTATCAACTTCTTCCTTATATTTGGCATGAAACTCCTGTAAATTTTTTTAAAATGTTCACATGTTCTACTTCTTTCCCCTTTACATCTAATACATAGATTTCCCCCGTCTCCTTAAATTCTTTAACAAAATCTTTTATGATTAGGAGAGATTGTCCCTCCACTTTAGTGGGTTGGTTCTCTGTACTAATCATAAGAGCAAGGATAATCTTCCTAACATCTTCAATAAATATTAATATATTATCCTGGCATCTATCCATGGCATTAACATTATAATATTATGGTCAACCAAAAAACATGTTATAAGCTTCCATATTAACCACGTCACACATATATGACATCGTTTAGTTTCCTTGATTTTGCTAAACTTCTTAATCCTTCTAATCGTGTACAAAGATGGGTGTTTTTCTATCTTTAATTGTAACTTTTCTACCATAGTCTTTGATATAATTTTCTCACTACTCCCACCATCTATGATCATATCATGGATCTTGTAGTTTACGGTGCACTTCGTTCGAAAGATGTTGTTCCACTACAGATCTGTTTCTTTCCTCAGCATGTACAATAGCTTCCTCACGATTAAAGTAGTTGCTTGTGATTCACCATTATTGGGCGGTGGCATGTGATTCATCACTAGTGTCACACCACGAACGTGATGACTGTGATCTTCATCATTGATCTTAGGTTATTATTACGAACACAAGTATGTCTTAAAGCTCTATCAATTGGTCGATCACCGCTTCTAGCCTTCATGGCTCACGGATTCTCCCACTGTAAAGATTCAAATGTTGTCGTTGTCATAGGATTGTTTTCCAAAGCACCGTCCACGGGGTTGTTTTTGGAATAATTGTTAGATGATATCAAATCGAGGAAAAGCCTCACTCTGATACCAACTGACGCAGGGAAGAGTGTGTAACAAAGGAGAAGATCATCGTTTTCCCTAAGTATATATATATAAAAAAAAAAAAAAAAAAAACCTTGAATCCACAAGATAGTTCTCAAATTCATAAGAAATAATAAGAGAGAAAACTCAAATATTTTATTGCATAACAATCTAATTATTCGATTACATCATTTATATAAAAGACCCAAAACCTTGATTCAAAATAGTAAAAATCTCCCAAAAGACTAAATTTACCAAAAATAATGTCAAATAAACATTATCGGAGCATTCTCGACATTCTTACAAGCAACTTCTAAAAAGAGAAAATTACTAAATCTGCAAGAATAGAAAAATAGGATGAAACGAAAATTACCAAAAGTAGTAAAATTTTCCTAAAATTTCGATTTTGACCCTCGAGATGAGCTTTTCTTGCAAAATGGACATTCATGACTTGCCATGTAGGTCTATTGACCCCGGAATCACCGTTACATAAAGATCGATAGGTTCTGTATTTTGAGGCAATGCCTGGATCAAAAAGTTGTGATTGTTTTACGGTCAACACTTCAAACGACAATTTCTCCATATCCATAATGAATCTCTTCAAAATGGACATGTTTGGGACCACTTATGTCATGCCCTATGTAAGATGGGTCTGATTTTAACTAACTACTTTTGCTTTTGTTAGAGCTTCTTTTGATTCCGGCCCACACTAATGTTTTTTTATTTTCCATCAGGCTTAACAATAGAGGTTAAGAGGGAACTCCCTAGATAACTGGATTATTTTTTCGAGTGTCATCCTAAGTCAGCCAAGTGTCTTGTTTCAAAGCTGACCCAGTTGGTGTAAAATAGTTTTTTTTTTTTTTTTTTAATCTTAGGTGAGATGTCTACAATTATATTTAATACTCATTATTCTTTCTAAGAGGTATAATTTATGCTTATGTCGAGTTGAGTCCCGTCGAGTTTTCAAGTCAGCTCGACCCGGATGAGTACAGAGTGCAGTCGATATTTTTGAGTTTTTAGATTATAACACCAACGATCTGGATCACTGAAGCATGAACACGTATCCAATGTCCAAAGTAGATATAAATCCCCTTACCATCTCTCACATTGGACTATAGTAGCAACCTATCTCAAGGAAAAACGCAGCATTTTCCTCATCGGGTTTCCCCACATGAGCAATCTCAAAATCCACCTTCCTAGATCATTGCAAAAAGTTTTTAGAAATACGCACAAATCCTCCCTTGGCATTGTATTAGGAAGAGGGACCACTGCCTACTAGCATTGTCTCTCTCATTGGATAGAAGGCATGTACACGTTGATTGAAAACACATCTTGGGCCCACCCCCACTACCCTTGCCAGACCATCAGTGATGGGCCTGGTATTCTGCGCTGTCCGGTCCTTATCTGTCCCCCATATCGTTCTCAGTGGGCCTCCGCAGTCTACTCACTATGGAGGTGGGGCCTACCCCTTGGAAGGGCTTGGCATGTGTACACTGCATTAATCTAATGGTATATGTTCTTTCCGTGATCGTATCCGGTAATTATATTAATACCAAGCATCACATTGCCTCGGAACATGAAGAAGCTCCGACGATGAACCCTCTTCTTGTTTCTTGTGCAAGGGATTGAGAATCTTTCATTTGTTAATTAGTGGCCCACTTTGCTTATGTACACCTAAACCCATACTTAGCATCAACCGTCCATCGGAAGAAAAGACGAATTGACAGTTATGGCCCCAATGTAATCTCATGCACACACACGTACCCTTTTGTACCTTGTTTTGCAATTTCTATACTCCAATGTTGGAGCTATTCTAGGGCGCACTATGATGTATGTTCCTTACAACCACGCCCTCCATAAGTTTGGAAAACACACTTTAGGAAATGATCCCAAAATTAAGCCAAGTGGACCATAATACAGGAAACAGTGGAAATCGACCCCTAAAAATTTCTCGTGGACACAAAATTTTTGGATCAAGTTGATATTTGTATGATATCTTCGTCTAAGTCTTTGTAACCTTATCAACAGGTTAGACTGCAAATAAACACTCCTCTGGCCCCCATGATTTTTTTAATGGCAGGGATTCAATCACTACTGTTTCCTGTGGTATGGTCCGTCTAAGAATTGGATCTGCTTCATTTTTGGGATCGTGCTCTAAAATGAGCTTTCAAAATGGATGGACGGTGTGGATATAAGGAAGGTACATCACAGTGGGCTCTATAGTTAGGGATCCACCCAAACCGCGCCCGCTATTCTAACGCAAATGGTCGGAAAGCGTGTGGATGTATAAGAAAGAGGATTGTAAAAATCAATTCCCATGCATAAAAACACTAGGTCGGCTCCTCTACATTTTGTAAGGTAATTCTTTGGACGCGGGCTGTGCTGTGAGTAAAAAACAACGCTACACTGTAGTAAGTAAAAATATGTGGGGCCCACTGTGGTGTATATGATTCATCCAAACTCCATGCGTTTTTTTTTTTTTTTTTTCATATCTGATTTTAGGGCGTAAGCCCAAAATTAAAGCATATCCAAAAGCTCAAGTGGACCCACACAGGAAACTGTGGGAATTAAATGCCTACAGTAAAAAATTTCTTTGAAGCTCTGGAAGTTTTGCATCAAGCTGATATTTGATTTCCCTTCGTCCATGTCTGTGTGACCTGATGATTAGGTTAGATGACAAATCAACATCACAGTCAGCCCTAAAAAGGTCTCATTATCCCCAATTTTTTCTATGGTGTGGTCTACTTGGGCTCTGGATATACTTCAATTTTGGGCTCGTGCCCTAAAATGATATGAAGAAACGGATCCACTGCGTGCATTGAAAAATACATTGAGTGGGCCCCACAGAGTTTACTCACTATGCTATAGCGCCATAAGCTAATTACTACACAATCGGTTGTCTGCCCATCTGGGACGCACCGTGATGCGTGCATCGCTTTCACCCATGATGTTCATATTAGAGCACAAAAAATAGGTGGAACCAAGACTAGGTGGGCCATACCATGTAAATCATGCCTAAGAACTCTAAATCACGTGGTATGGCTTACCTGAGCTTTGAAATGGCCTAATGCTTGGGCTGTCCATTAATTCATCCTGGTGAGGCAATTCTTATAAAATGAATTGGATGTCATATAGAAAGCACGGTGTGATCCATGCCCAATCTGAAAGGTTTTAACGGTGGGCATCCCCATCCCAGCTATATGGTGTGGTGTGACGCACCTGATTTTTTTTAGATATGGAGGGAACTCCAAGGGGCCAGTTTATGTACTGAGTGGATTAGGAACCCACAAACAACTATGTAGAATAAAACTTATTCTACAGTAGTTGTAGAGGAACCCGATATCCAGACGCATGGTCAAGCGATCAAGTACGGAGAAGATTTGGGATTTTTTTAAATTTAATTATGATTAACATAATTAATGAACGATGCTAGTAGAAGCATGCATGTAGAATATTCGTTGGAGTGTAGAACAGTAGGAGACATGTTCTGACTAGTTTTTTGTTTTCTTCGATAATTTTGGATTATATTCCTGTAATTTTCTGTATTTTATACTAATTACTAAATGCCAATTGTTCGTTAGGCATGATATCCATGTCCATCCAAGCCGTCAAAATGCCTACTGTCTCTATCTATCCACATGTCTGATAAATGCAGCAGTGACCCATTTGATCCCCTGCGCTGGATCATGAAATGATCGTTTGTTGCCTAATGTCGTGGTGCATAGCCTGCAGAGAAGTGGATCTACGCCTTCCAACTTGTGGTTCTTGCCAATACATGGCCCATAGTTAAAATCAGACGGAAAGGATGATCTTATCCATCAGTTTCTCTGACTGGATCCATTTTCATTCTGGCCATCGATTTCCAAGCAACAGTAGATGATAAAACCATCTAGTTGGTTTGATTTTAAGCAGAAGGCCATTTAAACACAGATCCTATGCACCCACTAGTGCTGTCAAAAGCATGGATTTTCACTACTGATGGGTTTGGAAACCAAAATCCCTTGTTGAAATTCCGCAGAGTCTACCAACAAGGCAAGGCTCCGAAGCCATCTACCTCTGCCTTTATACTATATATAGCACAAGTGGTGTTTGGCCAATTTCACATTCCAATTAGTGTTTTTATTTTTTTATTTTTTTTATTTTTTTTTAAGGACAACTTGAAATACTTCAAAAGACATGAAAAACAATTTAAATAAAGTTAGGAATATTTTGACAACTAAAATATCTACGCACAGACGCCATCTATAAATACCGTTTATTCAAATTAATTAGCTCTTACTTGTAAAATGTGAGTAGCCAAAGACGATTTTACACTTGCAGTTAGTTTTAGGATTAGTTAAAATTGCAGGACACAGAGAGGTTTTTACTCAAAGAAAGGGTATTTCGGTAATCTAATCACCTTCCATGTTCCTTCATGGTAGCCCGTACCCAACTCTAATCTTCTTTGTGTAGCACGGGGAGCATGCTATTAGAGAGCTCATGTGAAAGAGGCAAAATTGTGGGGTCCACCATAATGATTTTGTGAAATACATCCTATTTGTCTATTGAGTGGGCTTGTCATAGGACATCAGCCAAAAAAAGGTAAATCTAAAACTTAAGTACCCCATATTAAGGGGGAAAAAAAAGTAAAGATGGACCGCCCATGAAATCACTTTGAAGGCTTTTCTTCTTATCTTTGCATGTACTCACACTTGTGTATTGGCTGCCCCTTTCGGTCGAATTTCTCTCCTTTTCTCTCTCAATCCCCTCCTGACCACGTCCACCACAGCTTATTGTAGCATGGGTGTTGATGACCCGCAATATTTCCCTACACCCGACTCATCCATCAAATGCATCACCTCATGTTACCCATATAGCCCAAAACTAAGCCTAATCTGTGAATAAGGTGGAACATAGAACATTGAACTTTGGAAAGGGATGAAAAACCTTGATTCCTAATGGGGCACACCTGAGCCACAAAACTGACCGAATTTTTCTCTGACCCTTCATTGGACCCATATGAAGGGTTTGAATAGTCTGGATTCTGTATATGCAACACAGTTGGCCCCCACACACAAATCAACAGTGGGCTACGCCTCATGATGATAGACCACCACCATTTTCTTACTGATCATATCCAAACCATCCAAATTGTGGCTAAGACCATGGATGGACCATATCTATGAAATATAAAATTGATCAACCAATCTTAAGCTATCAAATGGATGTTTAAAAGTAAAGTAGCGAATGGTTTAAATGCGTTTACTAGTGCTTTGTATGATGGCTATCAAATGGATGTAAGCATAGTGAATGGTCCAAATACGTTTACAAGTGCAAATTGTCGGTTTTATTTATTTATTTATTTGAATGGTGATAACATAAGAATCTAGCCCTATATAATATTGCGTCCCACCTACCAGTTCTTATTGATGCGAAAGGGATAGTGTAGCTTCCCAATTAGGCAGCAGTTACAACGTGTTCTACAGTGGTGGCACGTGCTATGCATCTGCTAGGAGGAAGCTTTTTTGGCTTACTCTAATCCGCACTCATGCATGCATAATGAAGATGGAGCATGTGGCGGACCGTTATTTTTTTTTTTTACACTCTTGCACCCACACCCCACCCACCCACTCACACCTCATGGGAACTCGATTCCTAATCTCAGTGTTGAAACTCTTCTAAGTCTACCACTGAGCCATGAATATAGACCCGGCCGACTTGCATATCAAATGGAACTGTCCAATCTTGGTACAAAGGTCATAATCCAGAAATCAAATTTATTAGACGGTCATGACCACTGATTAATGGACATTTACTTGTTAAGTATGGCCATTTAACTACTTTTCATTTTAACCTTCGACCACTGGATGTGGACGGCCAATTTGGACTTGATTTTAATGTGATACTGGGTTAGGTCCCATGTGGGGAGCGGATTAGGTGAGAACCCGGCCTCACCCAAGACTGTGGGGCCCTTACTATAGGGGCCATCTTGATGTATGTATTATGTATCCATACCTTCTGCCCATTTTTCCGTATCATTTTAAGGCATTACCCCAAGAAATGAAGCAGATCCAATTATCAGGTGGACCATAACATAGGAAACAGTAGTGATTGGCCACTAATTGGCCTCAAAAGTTCTGGAGCAATCTGATATTTGCTTTCCCCTTCATCCAGGCTTATGTGACCTTATCAACGGATTGGATGGCAAATAAACAGCAGGGAAACATTAAGGTCCACGTTAATAAGTTTTAATGGTAGGGCCTTCAATCACCACTGTTTCCTATGCTATGGTCCACCTGATAATTGGATCTGCTTCATTTTTTTGGATAATGCCCTCAAATAATTTGAAAAAACAGATGGACGGTGTGGATACATAATATATACGTCAAGAACTTTTGTGGCCCATTAATGGCCAATCACCACTGTTTCTATGGTATGGTTCACCTGATAATTGGATCTGCTTCATTTTTTTTTGGGATAATGCCCCAAAATGATATGGAAAAACAGGTGGAAGGTGTGGATACAGAAAACATACATCAAGGTGGGCCCCATGGTATGGACCACACCGTTTTGGGTGAGTCCGGAGTCTCACGTAATCGGCTCCCCGGGCATGCGTAGTATCCAGATCGTATGTGTGTATGAACCGTCAAACTCTGGCAGAGTGTCAGAGTCTCTCTTTGCGTGCGTGCTTGACTGTTTGTTACTAACCCTAACAGAAGAGTCGTTACCTGGCACGTGCTTGATGCCGTGACGTGGACAAAAGAAAATATGGATACTCTGCCGAACTGAGCAGAGAACCTATGCTGCTGCCTCTCTGATTGGTCCAGCTCAGCTTGACGATGCCACCACTACTTTGTCGGCAATACGGTATGCTGACACTGTCAAGCTGAGCTGAACCAATCAAAGAAGCGCAAATAAGGAATTCTCTGCTCAGTTCGAGTAAAGGATTCAGATTCGGATAAAAAAAAGTCTGTTGGATCATACCATCATAAGATTTTGATTAGAGAGAGATGGAGGTGCGTATTACCATTAGTTTTAAAGTTTGGAAGAACATTTCATGCCCGACACCTATAGTGAAATTTCGCTCTTAATGTTTTAGATCTCCTGTGTCACGTGGTTCACGTCATAGTTTCAAACTTCCATGTTCGCTAGCCCCAAGTGTAAGATTACGATGTAGTAAAAACTCGGTGAGACCGAGGTCGATTCACAGGGATTAGTAACTAAAACCAATTCCAACTCTTCTAATAACTTAGATTAAGAAGTTTTAAAATTTCAGAGATTTAGAACTAAGCATAAACAGTAACTCAAGATAGAAAAACTTAGGAAATTAAACAACTAGAGCACCAAGGATTCACTTGTAGTAGATCAATATCAATCCATTCATCAAGCACAAACACAAACACAATTGGAATCGAAGTCCTATCTCTATCCAATTGGAAGATATCTCATTCAAATACATAAACAGTCCAAACTCAAATTTGGAATCCAATTCTAGTTCTAATGAAGCATGAAGAACATAAACTTGTAGAACTACGAAGCAATAACTATACTAGGAGATAATGGTTTGATCTAGGGTTATTACAATTCAAATCTCATTAAACTAACATGATAATTCTTATAAATTTATAAGCAACTTGTGTCCGGAGCACACAAACTCTCAAAATCATCTAAAAATATCAACTTTATTCAAACAAAACTTGAAAATCTAAAACCTTAGAGTTCTTGTATGAACGAATTAAATATTAAATATAATTACAAGCTTCACCTCTTAGCTGTTCGCTTCCCCAAGTGTAGGGTTGCGATGTAGTAATAAACTCGGTAAGACCGAGGTCGATTCACAGGGACTTGTGTAGGAATTCACAAACACTTCCAATAGTGTTTATTGAGAGCTAACAACCAGATTTTATATGAGATTGATGTGAGTAACAATTTTAAACTAATTTGAAGGTAAACAATTATAAAAAGGCACTAGGGTTTCAAGGATCCACTTGTAGCAATCCTTGATGTTCAATCCGCTGTGGTTTCTCACTTTCTCAACTAGAATCGATATTAAGATCTATCTAGCCGGATAATAGAGCTGTTAAACCAGACAATCTGTCATATGTAAGTCCAATGCATATGATTCACTCAATGTACGCTAGGCTGAGCATGCTCAATTGCATAGGTCAGTCCCAATTCCAATAGGCTCAGATCACAATCATAACCATCCTCAAGTCCTGTCACAAGACAAGGCTAGATTACAATTTGAACTTGATTCAAATCACATGCACAGTCTCCTACATAATTCAGAAAATCAAAAAAGTAGAACTTTGGTAGGAAGTCCCCACATGAAGATCATAGTACTAGAGCGTATTTCAATTCCTCGGATCATACAGGTCTAGACTAATACAAAGCAGTTAAGAACTTAAGTAATTCTCCCAAACATCCATGAGTCATCATAAGACTAAGAAAAACTACTTAGAACTTATATAAACTTCAAACCATTGTTCATAAACATGAATTCCGAATTTAAAACCAACTTAGAACGAATTGAAACATCTTAGATCCACTACAAGCTTCACCTCTTAGCCCTAGCTAAGAGGTTTAGCTGCTCATGATCCAAGGAAACATGAAACAACTTAAGAAAAGCATAAAACAGTAAAAACAAACTAGAAGGAGTTGTGGAACTCCGAAATCCACTTCCGCCGCCTCCAACCTTACTTAAACCCTTCTAAGATACCCTATGAACGATCCCTAGGTGTTATAGGCAAAATGATGGAGATCAACTTAGCTGCTAAAATTTTACACGGACGCCCATCCGACTCTCGAGATCATCTGATCATGAGTCGCAGATTGGGTAAGTGCGGGACACCCGTCCGACTCTCGAGATCATCTGATCATGAGTCGCAGATTGGGTAAGTGCGGGACGCCCATCCGACTCTCGAGATCATCTGATCGAGAGTCGCAGGATTGATAAATACGGAGCAGCTATTCGCAAGTCTCGAGTTCTCATAGCCGATAGTCAAATACGGCAAAGCAAAATCCGCGAGCAGACCTTCTCGTAAGTCGTTGAAAGGTGTTACGTCTAAATGAGCGAGCACTTGGACTCGCGACCATATTCCAACATGCGAACAACTTTTCCGCGGTGACACCTCTTAGCCTTCAGTACCAGCACCCGATTCCCGTCGAGCAGCTTGTTCAATCCCTCTGCGATACCAAGCAGGGCTACACCCAGTTCGGTGGTTTTCGTCCCGTCGGTGTCTCCTTCTTTTTCGCCGGCTATGACTCCAACTACGGTTTCCAGCTCTACATGAGTGATCAGCGCTATTACTACGCCTACCAGCAGCCCGTATAGGTCCGGTTTGGGCTTATCTTCTCTTGTGGTTCCGAATCTCAAGGGATTGTTATCAAGGAACGTGATTGCCAAAATAAGTCATCGGGTTAGATCTCGTCTCTAAGGATAAGGATCTTATCCCACGAAATCAGCGGCATCTTGGTATCGTACACGAAATCAGCGGGATCTCGATATCTTACGTGACAGATTGGATCGCTCCAGATCTATATAAAGAGGTGACTCCATTAAGAGAAAGGTACACACTATTCAATCTCGGTCCCGTTTGGCTTGATTATTCTTCTTCTTGCTTTGGCCTGACTTAAGCATCGGAGGGCTAACGGCTGGACACCAGCCTCCCTTAGTTGCTTTCTGTCTTCTTTCAGGTCCGGTGGAGGAAGGTATCTGTTGGAGAGAAGGTGAACGTCCGGAGGATCCAGTTACAAAATCTGACGTTAACAGTTTGGCACCGTTTGTGGGAACGACTTGATCGTCAAAATCAATCGTTCTAACCACTGATAAAAATCCTTCGACGATGCCTCCTAAAAAGGCTGTTCATCCTTCGACTTCAAGGCAGGCACCACCTCCGCCCGATGAGACGGAATCCGTACCTACCCTTCCACCTGCCTCGACGAACATCCCTCAAGGAGCCCCAAATATGCCATCAGCAAACCCATTATTGGAAGCTTCTGGAAATCAAGTCGATGTCCTGCGTTTCCTCGGAAACACTCTACTAACTCTAAATGCCGGAGTTCAGGCCCTGTCGAATCGTCTTGATCAGCATTTCCCCGAACCGCAGAGACAAGCCTCAGAAGGGTTACCACCGCAGCCCATACCAGTGGCATCTAGACATTCTATGGACGAACCACAGGTCCCACCACTTGGCAGCCATCTCCCTGTGCCGTCTCCACATTTTATACATTCTAGTTCGTCTCGACAACCTCAACCGCAGGGCTCCACCGCCGAAACATCAAGCTATACCCTACCATGGGAAGGAGATCTTAAAAGAATCCATGATCGTTTTGATGTCATGGAACAGCGATACCAGGCAAATCGGCCATCTGCCGCCATGGCGGCGATACATCAATCCGAGTCCCCCTTCACCAGCGAGGTTATGGAAGCCCCGTTACCCAAAAAGTATCGAACGCATGTTATCACCCCGTACACAGGTATTGTCGACCCTCTTGAACACCTGGAAACATAAAGGTCCCTCATGGAGTTGGAGGGACATGGTTCAGAGATCATGTGTAGGGCTTTTCCCCTAACATTGAAGGAAGCAGCTCGTACGTGGTTCCGGGGATTAAAGCCTCGTTCCATCAGTTCCTTTTCCCAGTTATCGGAGATATTCCTTTCTCAATTCATGGGAAGCATTCGCATTAAGAAGCCAGCCTCCCATCTGATGAATCTGAAACAGCAGCATGGGGAGACAATAAAGGAGTTCACAGTACGGTTCACTGCTGAAGCCGTTCAAACTGAGGGTTACACTAAAGAAAAGGGTCTTACAGCCCTCATTGCCGGAATAACGAGCGAGAAATTCAGGTTTACCTTGGATAAAAGCCCGCCGAAAACTATGGCAGAATTCCAAGCCAAAGCCCAAAAATATATCAATGCAGAAGAAGTCGCACTGACGCGTCATGGAATACAAGGTAAGAAACGCAAGCTAGAGGAAACCCCTACTGCAGATAAAAAGAATCGTCGTGATCAGCGCGACCGTTCTCCTAAGAAGCCTTATTCTGGTAAATATCATAACTACACTCCTCTCAATCGATCTCATGAAAAGGTTTTAATGGAGATTAAACACAAGCCATATGTGAAGTAGCCTGCAAAAATCAAATCCGATCTCGAGAAGAGAGACAAGAGTAAATTCTGTTACTTCCACAAAGATCACGGGCATAGAACCCAAGACTGCATCTCTCTACGAGATCATATTGAAGCCCTTATTCGAAAAGGCCATCTCTAGGATTATGTTGCTCGTAAAAATCGATCACCAGAAAGGGCGAACACCTCGTCTCGCCAAAAGGAACAACCTCATCATCAAACTGACCAAGAGGACGCTGAGCCTACGGGAGAAATCCGCACCATCATCGGAGGACCAGCTTATGGGGGCGATTCTCAAGCTTCAAGAAAAGCATACGCTCGAAAGGCGTCTAGAGAACCCCAGCAAATCTACTGGCTGGAACAGACGACTAGCTCGTCAAAAACCAGCCATCCTCCAATTTCCTTCACTCTCGAAGATGCAAAGGGAACTCACTTCCCTCACGAAGACTCCATCGTAGTCACATTGAAGGTATCAAATTATCTGACACATCGAATTATGGTGGATACAGGTAGCTCAGCCGATATTCTATATTTGGAGGCTTTCAACAAAATGGCACTTGCCAGAAGCCTTCTCAAGCCAGTATCGACCCCCCTTGTCGGCTTCGGAGGTGAGGTAGTACGCCTGAAGGAAGCATCGATCTCCCAGTTACTTTTGGAGAAAGTCCAGCGAAGACCACCGTCTTCATAAACTTCCTCGTGGTGGACCGAAAGTCAGCGTATAACGCCATTTTGGGACGGCCGTCTCTTACTAAGGTCGGGGCAGCCTTGCACCCTTCATATCTGTGTGTCAAATTTCCTACCCCAAATGGTATCGGGGTAGTGCGAGGAAGTCAACAGGAGGCCCGGTCTTGCTACCAGATAGCCCTACAGGATCGAAAAAAAGCTCAAGCGACACCCGTTATGGAGATAGCAAAAGGTTCACTCACCTTTTCCACCAACACCTCGTTGGATCCGAGAGAGAATGCTCTCCAATCGGGAACTCCTGGGGAGGAAACAGTGGCGATTCATCTGACCAAAGATGACCCATCTAAGATCGTGTACATTGGATCCTCTTTAACCAGTGTCCACCGCGAAGATTTGATCCGTTTCCTCACTGAATACCAGGACGTGTTTGCTTGGTCTCATAAAGATATGTCAGGCATCGACCTCAATGTCATCGTACATCGTCTCAATATCGACCCGATATATAAACCCATTCACCAGCGTCGACGTGCCTTCACTGCAGAAAGGCAAATGGCGATCAAAGCTGAAGTCGAGAAGCTACTCACGGTCAATTTCATAAAAGAAGTTGACTACCCAGAGTGGGTCGCGACCGTAGTTCTCGTCCGGAAAGCTAATGGCAAATGGAGAATGTGCGTCGACTATTCAGACTTGAACAAAGCATGTCCCAAAGATAGCTTCCCGACACCACGGATCGACCAGTTGGTCGACTCAACAGCTGGACACGCCCTGCTTAGCTTTATGGATGCTTATTCTGGTTACAACCAGATCATGATGCATCCACCTGATAGCCAGCATACCGCCTTCATCACAGATCGAGGATTATATTGCTACCAAGTAATGCCGTTCGGTCTTAAAAATGCAGGGGCCACTTATCAACGTCTCGTCAACAAAATATTCGCTACTCAGATTGGTAGGAATATGGAAGTTTATGTTGATGACATGCTCGTGAAAAGCACTGTAGAAGATGATCATATTTCTGATCTTCGAGAAGCCTTCGACCTAATGAGGAGGTATCAAATGAAATTGAACCCAGAAAAATGTGCGTTCGGTGTGTCTGCAGGAAAATTTCTCGGTTTCATGGTTGGCCAGCGTGGAATTGAGGCAAATCCTGAGAAGATAAAAGCATTGATAGAGATGAAATCCCCCACCACTCTGAAGGACGTCCAGCGTCTGGCTGGTCGCATCGCATCATTGAACAGGTTCATCTCGCGAGCATCTGACAAGTGCTTACCATTCTTCAAACTCCTTCGTGCAACGGCCAAGTCTGATTGGAAATGGACACCACAGTATGAAGAGGCTTTTCAACAATTGAAGTTATATATGAGCACACCCCCCATTTTATCTAAACCTGTAGCACATAAGCAGCTCATTCTATATTTATCTGTGTCCACCACGGCCGTTAGCGCCGCTTTAATAAGAGAAGATTTCGGGTTACAAAGGCCCGTTTATTATATCAGTCGAGCAATGGTTGATGCAGAAACTAGGTATTCTGATATGGAGAAGCTAGCCCTGGCTTTAGTTACGGCTGCTCGAAAACTGCGACCATACTTTCAAGCCCACGCTATTTTAATACCAACGAATCATCCACTTCGGCAAGTCCTTCAAAAGCCTGAGGCTTCCGGACGCTTGACTAAATGGGCAGTCGAGATCAGCGAGCACGATATCTCATTCTGCCCTAGGACCGTGGTAAAGGGCCAGGCCGTGGCTGACTTCATCGCCGAATTCACATACTCTCCTGATGATAATACCATGACCAGCGACCAGCCTCCTTGGTCACTCTTCGTGGACGGGTCGTCGCGGGCCAGTGGCAGTGGAGCGGGCCTGATTTTAGTGGCTCCCGATGGGTCGCATTTCCAATATGCTCTGCGTTTCGATTCTCGTATCTCGAATAATGAAGCAGAATATGAAGCCCTGATCGTCGGCCTCGAATTGGCCATTGTCCTTGCAATTCAGAATCTGTCAATTCATAGCGACTCTCAGCTCATTGTCAACCAAGTCCTTGGTGAATTCGAGGCCAAAGAAGAAAGGATGGCCTTCTACAAGTCTCGTGTCCTCATCCTGCTCGCAAAACTAAAGACTTACGAAATAATTCATATTCCTCGCGAGAAGAACCAACTTGCCGATTCCCTGGCAAAGCTTGCCTCTGCACCAGAATCTGAGTTATCACATTTGGTCCCCATCGAGCATCGTCAGAACCTAAGTATCGACCACGCAACTCTCGAGCAAGTAATATCGGTACAATCGTCTCCATGCTGGATGGATCCCATCATCCTTTATCTCAGAGACGGATACCTACCAAACGACAAGAAAGCTGCAAGACAAATTCGGCTTCGAGCTGCCAGGTACACTTTGCAAGACGGAATATTGTTGCGAAAAAGTTTCTCCTTGCCTTATTTAAGGTGTCTCCATCCAGAAGAAGCACTTCATGTTCTAGATGAGATACACCAGGGGGCATGTGGTACTCACCCCAGGGGGAGATCCCTAGCGTATAAGGCGATGAGGCAAGGATATTATTGGCCCACTATGAAAGCAGACGCAATTGAATTTTCTAAAAAATGTGATAAGTGCCAACGATATTCACCTATACCTCGTGTATCGTCCGAGCGGATGACTCCAGTTGATAGCCCTTGGCCTTTCGCTCAGTGGGGGGTCGATATCATCGGGTCCTTACCCATGGGAAAGGGACAAAATAAGTTCGCGATTGTAGCGGTTGATTACTTCACCAAATGGGCCGAGGCAGAACCATTAGCCAAGATTACTGAGAAACAAACTGCCAAGTTTATATGGAGAAATATTATATGCCGTTATGGACTCCCCCACACTATAATCACCGACAATGGAACGCAGTTCGACAACGCAGCCTTTGATGAATTTTGTGAAAAATGGAAGATACGTAATCTCCGCACTTCTCCATATCATCCTCAGGCAAATGGGCAGGTCGAGGCAGTAAATAAGATCATCAAGCACCATTTAAAGACCAAGCTAGGTGAATGTAAAGGGATGTGGCCAGAACTTCTGCCAGAAGTATTATGGGCATATAGAACCACGGCTTGTACATCAACAGGTGAAACTCCTTTCTCCTTAGCATTTGGTGTCGACGCAGTGGTACCAGTGGAAATTCAAGTGCCCTCATATCGGATCTAGCAGTATGACCCCACGAGTAATCAGGAAAACCTCCGACTTCATCTCGATCTCTTGGAAGAGCGAAGAAATGCTTCCCAAGTACGAGTGGCAGCATATCAACAACGTATTTCTCGTTATCGAAATGCTAGGGCTCGGCCTAGATCCTTCCAGCCCGGAGATTTGGTACTAAGGCAAAATTTCGGAGTTCCCGCTCGTTCACTGGATCCAAATTGGGAAGGCCCATATCGGGTTATTAGGATTGTGCGACCCGGTACTTATTACCTTGAAGACATGCAGGGAAAGCCCGTACGTCACCCTTGGCACATGGAGCATTTGCTACGATACTATCCCTAGATTCAATGTAGTTCATAACAACATTTTACTAATAAAGCGGAAGATATCTTTTGGTCGCTACTCCATTTACTTGGACATGAATAGCCCTGAAGAGAATGCATACAATCCCTTGGCCAATTGCCTACCTTTGGTAGGGTTTAATTCACCTAGGATGGTCGCATTTCTATTTTATGGATGACCATCCTACCCTTGATAAACTTGGAGTCTCAATCGATAGATCAGTCTATCTCCACGAGGGCATGGTCGCTACTGACCCCCCGGATTGTGCACAATACATTTCTCAATCGATAGATCAGTCTATCTCCATGAGGGCATGGTCGCTACGACCCCTCGGATTGAGCACAATACATTTCTCAATCGATCAGTCTATCTCCACGAGGGTATGGTCTCTACGACCCCCCGGGTTGAGCATAACTCATTGCAACAGGAAAGCATTCAGTGCACAAAGGAAAAGAAAGTAAACAAGAATGAGAAGGCATCCATTGCATGAAAGGGAGAGTAAACGAGGACAACACTTTCAAAAATATCTTTTCATTGATGGTAAATGTTTACAATATCTGCTCGCGGATACAAGAGAGGAAAACAAAAAGAAAATCAATCTCTTGGAGGAGGAGCTGTGCTCTCGACTTCAGGGCCCATTTCTGGAGCCCCTCCAGCTTGCGTGGCTTCAGTCACCTCGTTCTCAGCAGCAGCTTTCTCTTCTGCAGCTATGATGGTCGCGACTTGACCAAATTCCCCCATATCAAAGGATGGGATCATTCGTTGCACTACTCTTAGCGCAAAGTCGCGACCAGCATCATATGACTCGTATTTTTCGTCGTCATATAGCTGCGAAGTCCGGAACTCAGAAATTGCCCGAGGACCTTCCTCCGAGAGCATTTTTACAAGGGCGACTTTCTCCTCGTCCCAATGGATCGAGTCGTCCTTAAGCTGTGCAAGAGCGGAGCGCTCCTTTTCCAAGTTGTCGCTGGCTTCTTTGAGCTGCGACCTGGCTTCCGCAAACCGCTCCTCCAACGAGATCTTGTCTTGGCGAAAGATTTCCCTCTCTCTCTCAGCCTTCTCCTTCAAACCCGTGAGCTTCACGAAGTCTGAGTCCAAGGCCTGATACCTGTCGGTCAGGACTTGGATTTTCTCGATGAGGATCTTCTTCTCCTCATCTCTCTTCGCGATCACCGCCTCACGGGCCTTGAGCAGCTGATCTCTCCCTTGAACTGCCTTCTCCAAGGCAGTCCTCTTCCCCTCAGCTTCATCTATCACGCGACGGGCGGCAACGATATCACGCCTCGTTCGCAGGATAAGATCTAAGCCCTGTAAAAGTAATGAGAAATGTGAGAAAGTATTCTAGAACATAATAACAGATTAAAGCAGGTCATGGCAGAGTCTTACCTGAACCATCCTCACCCCCGCTTCGAGGAAAAGGTTCTCAGGGCTTGGCTCGGGAAGAGAGCCGAAGGTTTGGGGGGGGAACGTTCTCGAATAAAAATTTACATATTGGATGGAGGTGGCGGGGGATAGAATATGTCCCGCTCCCAGACGGTTGGGCAACGACCAACTCAGCCGGCTCGCGAGGTGGAGGCATCGACTCGCGAGCAGGTCCCTGCTCGGCAGCAGGGATCAGTTCGCGAGCAGGAGCCGGCTCTCGAGGCTCTATTTGCTCTCGAGCCTCTTCAGCTGGGGGGCAGCTGGACCCCGTCCCATCCGGGGAATTGTCAGCAATGTTAATCACTGGCGGTCCAGGTACGACCACCAGTGAGGGAATATTGGGCCCTGCCGGAGCCTCCGCCGTGCTCGCGGGAGGGGCAAGTTGATCGCCACCCTTACGGACGGGTGGTTGAGATGGTTCGGCGGAGTTCTCCTCTGCCTTTTGGAGTTCGTGCCCTTTAGTCGGGGCAGCAGACCCCTCTTCTCCCCAGCCTTCGTCATCTCGGCTTCTCCTCTAGATATTAGGCCCGTTGCTGCAAGTCGTGAGGGAGACAGGCAAGCCTCGATGTGCCTATCACCAACAGGCACCTTGTACACCTTGACAATCTTCTCGTTGATTCCTCCCTTAAGATTTGGTTTTCTCAAGGCCGGGATATCTGCGAGCACAAACAGAGGTCAAAGGTCAAAGAATGAAGTAAAACCCTAAAATCCTAACTGGAGAAAACTGCACAATGTGGGATTGTGCCTACCTTCGCAGAAAAAACGGGTAACACCTGGACCTCTGGAGGAAGCAGACTCCCAGTTCCCGGAAGCGTAGAACCACCATTTCCTCCAGCCGGGATAGTTCGAAGAGGGTTTCCCCAGCACGAAGTTATCCCGGTGCCAGTAACACAAGTAATACCAGCCTTCGCTGGAGGGTGCTTTTTTCAGGCGGAACATACGGAGGAACTCCTCCGCCGTGAGCTCCCCGTTGCCGGCCTAAGCCCAGAGGGAAAAGGAGCCCAGAACCACCCTCCATCCATTCACGATGAGTTGCCCGGGGGCAATCTTGTAACACCGGAGAACATCGCGTATGAAAGGATGGAGGGGGAGGTGTACCCCCAGGATGAGCTGGTACTCATAAAGAGCTACGCATCCGGGGGGGGGGGGGGGGGGTCTGGTGTCTCTCCATCTCCGGGCAATCTCCAGCCAGTTAGCCCTCCGATAAAACAGAAGGATACCTGGCTGCCGTGTATCTCCCTGCCGGAACCCTCGCACTGCTAGAAGCAGAGGATTCCGGAGTGGCATTGCCTAGAGGAACGGTGGTCTCGTCAGAGTTCCTAGCCATGAAGTGGTTTTAGGAAGATTAAGGAAAAAGAAAAGAAAAGAGGCCTGTACCCAGGGAAGAAAAGAAAGAAAAGAAGCACCGGAGGAAGAAGAATGAAAAAGATGTTGTAAATTCCCTTCGAAAAAACTTCTGTAGAAAAACAGAGAAATGGCGGACTCCGTATATTTATAGGCAATCATTCCGCCGCATCTGGTGATACGTGGCAGCCCCTCCTTCGGTGCAGCACTCGAGCAGGCATGCCCATTAACTCCCCTGACACGTGGCAAGCGCCCCTTCATTTTCTGTCTGCGGAAAGGCTGCGAAAAGCTGGCACTCATTAATTTCAGCCCATCATGTATGGTTCCGTTCTCGATGAAGACAGTGGGCGGTTACGTATGATAGTGAGTTAAGTCCTTCCCTTACGAAATTCTTGGCGGCAAGGACTTGGGGGGCATCTGTTATAGGCAAAATAATGGAGATCAACTTAGCTGCTAAAATTTTACACGGACGCCCATCCGACTCTCGAGATCATCTGATCATGAGTCGCAGATTGGGTAAGTGCGGGACGCCCGTCCGACTCTCGAGATCATCTGATCATGAGTCGCAGATTGGGTAAGTGCGGGACGCCCATCCGACTCTCGAGATCATCTGATCGAGACTCGCAGGATTGATAAATACGGAGCAGTTATTCGCAAGTCTCGAGTTCTCATAGCCGATAGTCAAATACGGCAAAGCAAAATCCGTGAGTAGACCTTCTCGTAAGTCGTTGAAAGGTGTTACGTCTAAATGAGCGAGCACTTGGACTCGCGACCATATTCCAACATGCGAACAGCTTTTCCGCGGTGACACCTCTTAGCCTTCAGTACCAGCACCCGATTCCCGTCGAGCAGCTTGTTCAATCCCTCTGCGATACCAAGCAGGGCTACACCCAGTTCGGTGGTTTCCGTCCCGTCGACGTCTCCTTCTTTTTCGCCGGCTATGACTCCAACTACGGTTTCCAGCTCTACATGAGTGATCAGCGCTATTACTACGCCTACCAGCAGCCCGTATAGGTCAGGTTTGGGCTTATCTTCTCTTGTGGTTCCGAATCTCAAGGGATTGTTATCAAGGAACGTGATTGCCAAAATAAGTCATCGGGTTAGATCTCGTCTCTAAGGATAAGGATCTTATCCCACGAAATCAGTGGCATCTTGGTATCGTACACGAAATCAGCGGGATCTCGATATCTTACGTGACAGATTGGATCGCTCTAGATCTATATAAAGAGGTGACTCCATTAAGAGAAAGGTACACACTATTCAATCTCGGTCCCGTTTGGCTTGATTATTCTTCTTCTTGCTTCGGCCTGACTTAAGCATCGGAGGGCTAACGGCTGGACACCAGCCACCCTTAGTTGCTTTCTGTCTTCTTTCAGGTCCGATGGAGGAAGGTATCTGTTGGAGAGAAGGTGAACGTCCGGAGGATCCAGTTACAAAATCTGATGTTAACACTAGGTGTCCTTTTATAGTGGGGAGGCTCCGAAACTTCAGAAGATTCAAGAATTTGCGTAACACTTACCCACTGCGCAGAGAAAATCGGACTGAAAATAGAAAGTCCTGATTTTTCATGTGGCCGACCGGTCGGACGACCGGTCTGAGTAACTGGCCGACCGGTCGCGACCGGTCGGACCTCACTATGCAATAGTCTAGCAAGCTCTGGAGGTGATATTTCTTCTGGCCGACCGGTCTGGACTGTTCGGACTGGGCTGGCCGACCGGTCACGACCGGTCGGACACACTTGTTCCTGCGTCCAGCAGATGCAAAGGGTTGGGTGACCGGTCATGACCGGTCTGGCTCCTTTGGCCGACCGGTCGGACGACCAGTCTTGGCCTTGTTTTTCTTCAGTTTCTTCTTTCTTTCTTCTTTTCTTCTTTCCTTGCTTCCTTCTTTCTTTGGTCCTCCTTCGATCTTCATCCGAATGATTCTAAATAGGCTCTTTTTATCTTCAATTAGGCAGAGTCCATTCTCATTCCTACAATCACGAAACATGCATTCAATTAGTCTTTAAGGCATAAAAATCTTGCACAATGAGTGATGAATTGGGGTTAGAATATGCACAATTAAGAGCTCAACACACCCCCCAACCAACATTTTACTAGTCCCTAGCAAAACATGCGTGAAACCAATTCCATTCTCCAAAACTCAATTCTCTTTCAGAAACCATTCTTCTATATGTCCCAAGACATACAAGTGTAAGATACAAAAATATTTGGTGACAGAAGTTGAAACCGTAAACCCTCAAGACATGGTCAGTATTCATATGAAATTCCCACTGATTAGTTGAATAATAGAAGAACTTGAACAAATTCAATCTAGTGTGGATAGTGAAAATTCATCTCATGAGTTTCTAGGATTATCTTCTTCATAGATCAACCAGACTATAGATCTCAAGGTTCATAGAGCCACATCAAGCCAATGACAGGAATTTGCCTTACCGTCCTTCCGACGACTTTCACACTACGTCCCATTTCCGGCTTTGGTTACGGGTAGACCATCCCCCGGTTGGTAGTAGGTAGCCCTAATCAGAATTTTCCACCATTTTTCCATCATTCCCAATTTCATCATTCCTTTTCCTTTTTCTTTTAATTTAGATAGGATTTTTAGAAATCCATATCTTTCGTTGTTTTCCCATGGACAAGGATGGACAGAATACCCCGGCCTGGTTTCTTAGTACCTTAAATCAGAGTCTAGTTAACCCACAAATCACAGAATCCCTTTCAACCCATGAAAATCGTGTAATGTGAACTAGGTGTAAAAGTGTTCAGATTTTCTATCAATCACAAAATTAGGAGAATTCTCATATAAAACCATTATGCCAAGAGAAGATCAAGATTTACAACCTCATACACTTCATATCTCCTCTACTTATGCTCATATCATCTTGAGTGCATAGAACTAAAATTTTCCAAAAGAGTTTTGAATTTTAGAAAAATCGAAAAATATCTACATAATTGCTTGAAATGTTACAAAACGCTGGATTCATCCAAGTGATCCTACACCCCCCAACCAAATCTTGCATCTCAATGTAAAAGATATGCAATAAACAAAACATGAGAGCAATTTGAACATAAAAGGGAGTGAGGAATGAGAGTACCTGAAAAAATGAAAAGTGGAATTCTTCCTCCTTCTAACAAACCTAAGCAAAAGTAAACAAAAGCAACAAAAGCCCATTTGCCTTAAAAATGTTGCCGTTCCTCGGATTTAACAGCTCGACAGTCCCATATGGATAGACAGTTTACACAATGTAGGGACCGGTCTATCGAGATCTCAATTTTCCCGAAAATAGATGTAGTCGAGAATTATACATGAGGACTTTTTGATTGATCGTGAATGTCTTGTGAAGAATATTCTTATCATGGAATATCTTCGTCTTGTCCTTGTAAATTCTCGCATTCTCATATGCTTCATTCCGGATTTCTGCAAGTTCATTCAATTGTAGTTTGCGCAACGAGCTTGCCTTGTCAGAATCAAAATTCATCTTCTTAATTGCCCAAACTGCCCTATGTTCTAACTCCACAGGCAAGTGACAAGCCTTCCCATAGACAAGTCTATAGGGAGACATTCCAATAGGGGTCTTAAAAGCAATACGGTAGGCCCAAAGCGCATCGGTAAGCCGAAGCGACCAATCCTTGCGATTGGGGTTCGCCGTTTTCTCCAAAATGTGTTTAATCTCCCTATTGGATATCTCAGCTTGCCCACTCATTTGTGGGTGATAGGGAGTGCTCACTTTGTGTGTGACGTCATATTTCTTCATTAGGGTTTCAAATGGGCGATTACAAAAGTGAGACCCTCCATCACTGATGATGACTCGAGGTGTACCAAACCGGGAAAGAATATTCTCTTTTAAAAAGCGAATGACTTTTTTATGGTCATTATTCCGGCAAGGGATAGCCTCGACCCATTTGGATACATAGTCAACGACAAGTAAGATGTATACGTTTCCAAAAGAAGATGGGAATGGGCCCATGAAATCGATGCCCCAACAATAAAAAATTTCGATTATTAAGATGGGATTGAGTGGCATCATATTTCTACGGGAAATTCCTCCTAATTTCTGACAAGGTTCACATGCTTTGCAAAACTCATGTGTGTCTTTGAATATGGTGGGCCAATAAAACCCACATTGCAGAATTTTTGTTGTGGTCTTTTTAGCCGAAAAGTGGCCACCACATGCCTGAGAATGACAGAAGGAGATGATACTTTGTTGTTCATCATCTGGCACACATCTCCTTATGATTTGATCGGGACAATACTTGAATAAGTATGGGTCGTCCCATAGGAATTTTCGCACCTCCGTGAAGAATTTATCCTTATCTTGCTTTTTCCAATGTGTAGGAATTGTACCTGAGCAAGATAGTTAGCAATGTCCGCATACCATGGCAATTGGGAAACAGCAAAAAGTTGTTCATCAGGGAACATGTCATTGATCGCGGTCGTTTCAGGGGAATCAGTGAGGACAAGTCGAGAAAGATGGTCAGCTACGACATTTTCTACTCCTTTCTTATCACGTATTTCTATGTCAAATTCCTGAAGTAGAAGGATCCATCTTAACAACCGTGGTTTAGCATCTGTCTTAGAGAGAAGGTACTTAAGCGCGGCATGATCAGTGAATATGATGATCTTTGATCCAATCAAGTAGGACCTAAACTTGTCCAAGGCAAAAACTACGGCTAAAAGTTCTTTTTCAGTAGTGGTGTAGTTTGCTTGAGCTGAGTTTAGGGTTCTACTTGCATAGTAGATGACACATGGCTTTTTCTCTTTTCTTTGGCCTAGCACGGCCCCAATAGCATAGTCGCTAGCATCGCAAATAGTTTCAAAAGGAAGGCTCCAATCAGGTGGTTACATTATGGGAGCACATGTCAACATACCTTTAAGGGTGGTAAAGGCCTTTTGACATTCTTCATTCCACTCGAATGAATTTTCCTTTTGAAGTAGGTTACATAAAGGACGAGAGAGTGAACTGAAGTCCTTTATGAACCTTCTGTAAAATCCTGCGTGTCCCAAAAAGGACTGTACATCTCGTATGCTCTTAGGTGGTGGAAGGTTAGAGATAAGATCAATTTTCGCTTTGTCCACCTCGATTCCATTTTGTGAAACGATGTGACCAAGTACAATTCCCTTTTGAACCATGAAGTGACACTCTCCCAATTCAACACAAGGTTCTTCTCTTCACATCTTTTCAGCACAGATTTCAAGTGCTCAAGGCACTCATCAAAGCTACAACCAAATACGGAAAAATCATCCATGAAGACTTCGAGAATTGTCCCCACCATGGTAGAAAAGATACTCATCATACAACGCTGAAAGGTGGCAGGGGCATTACATAGTCCAAACGGCATCCGTCGATAGGCGAAAGTGCCGATGGACATGTGAATGTAGTCTTTTCTTGGTCTTCACGGGCAATCTCTATTTGGTTGTACCCTGAATAGCCATCAAGGAAGCAAAAGTGGGAATGACCCGCCAACCGTTCTAAAATTTGATCAACAAACGGTAGGGGGAAATGGTCTTTCCTCGTGACAGTGTTTAGCTTCCTGTAGTCAATGCACATTCTACAACCAGTAGTGACTCTAGTTGGCACGAGTTCATTATTGGCATTGGCTACGATGGTTATTCCGGATTTCTTAGGCACCACTTGAGTTGGGCTCACCCATTGACTATCGGATATTGGGTAAATAATACCCACATCAAATAGTTTCACCACTTCGGCCTTAACCACATCCTTCATGTTTGGATTTAGTCGTCTTTGTGGTTGCCGAGATGTCTTCGCATTCTTCTCAAGGTTTATGCGATTAGTACAAATCAGTGGGTCTATGCCTTTGAGATCCACAATTGACCATCCAATGGCACTCTTGTGCTCTAATAGAGTGGCCATTAGCCTACTCTCTTATTCCTCATCCAAGTGGGAAGAAATCACGACTGAGTATGTCTCATCTCGACCTAAATAAACATATTTCAACTCACTTGGTAATGGTTTTAGGTCGAGTGTTGGTGCCTTGATGTTTGATGGGAGGGCCTTGTTGTCGTTTACAGGTAAAGGCTCAAATAGGGCCCTCCATCTTTTATTATCAAGCACCGGCATCACATCTAGTATGGCATCCATCTCTTGTATTGTGTCATCATTTATCTCATGAGAATGGGCCACACATGCCTCCAAAGGGTCAGAAGATAGTGACAAGGGGAATGTATCTTCCACGAATGATTCAATCATGTTTAGTTCGTGGATATCATCATCAACCTCCCGTGGTTGTTTGCATAAATCAAATATGTTAAGCTCAAGGGTCATATTTCCAAAGGACATTTGTACAAGTCCATTTCTACAATTGATAATTGCATTTGAAGTAGCTAGAAATGGTCGGCCAAGTATGACAGGAATTTGAGCACCGGTGCCTATCACGGGATGTGTATCCAAGACAATAAAGTCTACTGGGTAGTAGAATTTATCAACTTGGACTAGAACATCCTCAATCATTCCTCTTGGTATACGAATGGATCTATCAGCAAGTTGGAGTGTGGTTTTGGTTGGTTTCAATTCACCTAACCCAAGTTGCTCGTAGACCGAGTATGGAATGAGATTCACGCTTGCCCCCAAATCGAGTAAGGCTTGTTTAATCCGGTAGTCTCCTATGATGCATGAGATGGTTGGACTACCCGGATCCTTGTATTTTTGGGGCACCTCTTGTTTGATGATGGCGCTCAAATTCTCAGTCAAAAGTACTTTGTTGTGAACATTGTGTTTCCTTTTGACTGTACACAATTCCTTTTGATTGTACACAATTTGGCATACGATGGTATTTATTTTATGGCATCCAACAACGGGATGTTGATCTTCACCTGCTTGAAAACTTCTAAAATTTTCAAATTTTTATCTAAAGGTTTAGGTGAAATCAACCTTTGTGGAAACGGGGCAACCATCTTGTATTGCCTTTCCAGTTCTTTCTCTTGTGGAGTGTTGTTTGAGCTATCATCCTCTTTGGAAATTTTCGGATCCTTAGGCTTTGGGGCCTTCACTGGATTAGATTTGTCAATTTCTTTCCCACTTCTCAAAGTGGTGATAGCTTGAACATGCTCCGTATGATGGGAGGATGAGCTTGCATCTTGTATCTCAAACTGGGTTCTTGGGTTAGGAAGAGGTTGGGCAGGAAGTGTGCCCTTCTCTCTAACACTAAGATGAGATTCAACTCTAGCCATTGATGTTTTCAATTCATTGATGGCTTGAGTTGAATTTTGATTGAATTTCAATTGCTCTTGCATGAACCCATCTATTTTTAGAGAATTTGTCTTGTTATACTCAGCTTGGACCGATACGAATGCACCCAACATCTCCTTTAGCGTCACTTTTGGAGTAATGACTAGAGATGGACCTAGTATAGGTTGAGCTTGAGGGATAGGGGTTGCATTCGCAGTGGGTCCATTCCTCCAACTGAAGTTGGGATAGTTCTTCCAACTAGCATTAAACGTGTTTGAGGTTGGAGCACCAAATTGCCATTGATAACTGTTTATGGCATTTGATTGTTCTTGTAAGATGTCCTGAACTGCTGAAATTGTGGGACAATTTTCTGTTGCATGTTGATTTCCGGCACAAATTCCATAAACAGTTTCAACGTCATTGGAGTTAATCGTCTCTCCTTTCCTCAATTCCATGGCTTCGACCTTTCTTGTGAGGCTAGCCACCCGTGCACTTATGCTATCCTCTTCCGATAAGACATACATTCCTCCTCTTTCCTTTTGTTGGCCAGTCTTGGAATTTGTTGGTTTTGATGTATCCCAAGACTGTGCATTCTCAGCCAATTCTTCCAAATAATCCCATGCTTCATCAGCCTCCTTATTCATGAACTCCCCATTACACATCATCTCTACGAATTGGCGCATGGGTGAAGTCAGTCCTTCATAGAAAAAGCTTATAACCCGCCAAATTTCGTAGCCATGATGTGGACATGCATTTAATAAGTCCTTAAACCTCTCCCAACATTGGAAGAAGGTTTCATCTTCCTTTTGGGCAAAGTTCATGATAAGGCGCTTCAACATGTTTGTTTTGTGAGTAGGGAAGAATTTTTTTATGAATTCCCTATGCATATCAGTCCATGCACCAATTGATCTTGGCCTTAATGCATGAAGCCAACATTTAGCTTTATCTTTGAGAGTAAAAGGGAAGAATTTAAGTCTCACCACATCATCAGTCACATTAGCAAAGTGCATGGTGGTTATTACCTCATCAAACTCCTTAAGGTGTTGATAGGCACTTTCACTGTCTAATCCATGGAATTTAGGGAGAAGTTGGATCACTCCCGGTTTTAAATCCACATTCCCTGCATTTTGTGGAAAAATGATGCATGAGGGAGTGCTCGCTTTTGCTGGTTGCAAGAAATCACGTAAAGTTCTAGGTTGGGGAACATTCTCAACCACATTCTCCCCCGTTTCAGTTTGGTTTTGGCCCAGATTAGGATTGGCCATCTGATTAGGTTGATTCACAGCTATACTTTCAGACAAAATTGGAGAGTTTAGCTGTCTCCTAGCACGTGGTTCTTTGTCAATTCCTTCTACTATCCCCCCTTCACTTATGAGTTGGTTATTGGAATCCCGAGCCCAATGTGGCATGCAAAACAAAAAAATATGAAACATAGAGAAAGAAGAATTCTTCCTCCCTTTCTTTACTCGTCTCTAAGACCGAAGCACAAGGTGTCTTGCAATGGCTAAGCTAAAAGCAAGGATAGAGACCGATTTCTCCTGGTCAATAGGGGTTTAGAGAACTCCCCACCCACTCTTTGAATCTTTTGAGAAAAAGTGCAGAAAAAGGAGATAGAGGAGTAGAGGTGAGAAAAGAAATCTTTGAGCACAAGGTGATCCAAGACGGCAGAGCCAACCAATAGGAATCCAGGTGGCACAAGGCCTACCTTTCAGAGATCCAAAAGGAGTCTCCACCCACTCTACAAGAGATGAATATGATAGGAATGAATAGGAGAAGGAGAAGAGTAAGGTTTAGAAAGATAGAACCTGATTCGAGCACTTGAGATCCTTACGTCCTCTTCAACTTCCTAGAAATCCCTGAAAAAGAAAAACAAATCAAAATAAACTAAGTTAGAACTATTCCTAAAAATCCTAAATAGATTTTATTTTCAGAAATTTGTGAAAAACCGTCAAAGTCCCTGGCAGCGGCGCCAAAAACTTGTTCGCTTCCCCAAGTGTAGGGTTGCGATGTAGTAATAAACTCGGTAAGACCGAGGTCGATCCACAGGGACTTGTGTAGGAATTCACAAACACATCCAATAATGTCTATTGAGAGCTAACAACCAGATTTTGTATGAAGTTGATGTGAATAACGATTTTAAACTAATTCGAAGGTAATCAATTATAAAAAGGCACTAGGGGTTCAAGGATCCACTTGTAGAAATCTTTGATGTTCAATCCGCTGTGGTTTCTCACTTTCTCAACTAGAATCGATATTAAGATCTATCTAGCCGGATAATAGAGCTGTTAAACCAGACAATCTGTCATATGTAAGTCCAATGCATATGATTCACTCAATGTACGCTAGGCTGAGCATGCTCAATTGCATAGGTCAGTCCCAATTCCAATAGGCTCAGATCACAATCATAACCATCCTCAAGTCCTGTCACAAGACAAGGCTAGATTACAATTTGAACTTGATTCAAATCACATGCACAGTCTCCTACATAATTCAGAAAACCAGAAAAGTAGAACTTTGGTAGGAAGTCCCCACATGAAGATCATAGTACTAGAGCGTACTCCAATTGCTCGGATCATACAAGTCTAGACTAATACAAAGCAGTTAAGAACTTAAGTAATTCTCCCAAACATCCATGAGTCATCATAAGACTAAGAAAAACTACTTAGAACTTATATAAACTTCAAACCATTGTTCATAAACATGAATTTCGAATTTAAAACCAACTTAGAACGAATTGAAACATCTTAGATCCACTACAAGCTTCACCTCTTAGCCCTAGCTAAGAGGTTTAGCTGCTCATGATCCAAGGAAACATGAAACAACTTAAGAAAAGCATAAAACAGTAAAAACAAACTAGAAGGAGTTGTGGAACTCCGAAATCCACTTCCGCCGCCTCCAACATTGCTTAAACCCTTCTAAGATACCCTAGGAACGATCCCTAGGTGTCCTTTTATAGTGGGGAGGCTCCGCAACTTCAGAAGATTCGAGAATTTGCGTAACACTTACGCACTCCGCAGAGAAAATCAGACTGAAAATAGAAAGTCCTGATTTTTCATGTGGCAGACCGGTCGGACAACCGGTTTGAGTAACTGGCCGACCGGTCGGACCTCACTATGCAACAGTCCAGCAAGCTCTGGAGGTGATATTTCTTCTGGCCGACCGGTCTAGACCGGTCGGACTGGGCTGGTCGACCGGTCATGATCGGTCAGACACACTTGTTCCTACGTCCAGCAGATACAAAGGGTTGGGTGACCGGTCACGACCGGTCTGGCTCCTTTGGCCGATCGGTCGGACGACCGGTCTTGGCCTTGTTTTTCTTCAGTTTCTTCTTTCTTTCTTCTTTTCTTCTTTCCTTGCTTCCTTCTTTCTTTGGTCCTCCTTCGATCTTCATCCAAATGATTCTAAATAGGCTCTTTTTATCTTCAATTAGGCAGAGTCCATTCTCATTCCTGCAATCACGAAACATGCATTCAATTAGTCTTTAAGGCATAAAAATCTTGCACAATGAGTGATGAATTGGGGTTAGAATATGCACAATTAAGAGCTCAACATTAGCCCTAGCTAAGAGGTCAAGCCAATCACAGACATGATTGAACTAGGAAAAAAAAAACTAATGAAAACATAGAAAACAAGAAGCAAACTAGATTGGAGGAGTTATAGATGCTCCACTTCGATCCTCTCTACCTCCAGCAACTTCAGAACTCTTCTATGATAGCTTGGGAAGAGAGTAGAGGTGTCCTTTTATAGCAAAAATCCCCAATTGCCTTAAAATCTTCTAGATTTACGTAAGTGTTTATGCAGTCTGGGCGGTGGACGAACGGTCGCAGCCCCCTAGCTGACCGATCTTTACTTGCACAACAACGAACAAAATAGAAAATCAGACTTCTGGTTCTTCTGGCCGACCGGTTGAAAATCACATTTTTTTATCCAGCAAGCTTTTGCATAAAACTGTCTTCAACTTCTGATTTTCAGATCAATTGAACAACTGCTCTGTGCTCTCAACGACCGGTTAGACGACCAATTTGGAATAAACTTTTTTAGTCTAGTGAGTTCAGTAGTTTTCCTTGAATTTCAGACCGGTCGAGCGACTGGTCCTTGGCAGTGGACAACTGGTCGTTCAGACTATTTTTTTGTGGTTTTTCTTCTTGTTTTCTCCTTTCTTCCCTGCTTCTTTTCTTCACCTCTTGGCTCTCCTTCTATTAATCTTTAATGTGTGCTAAAGAGGTCCTTTTATCATAGAATTCATGAGGTCTCTCTCTCATTCCTACAAACACAAGTACACATAAGATAGGTCTTTCAACACTTAAAACTATGCATAATGTGTGATGAATCGGGGTTAGACTATGCACAATTCAGAGCTCAACACACTCCTCAACCAGCATGTTGCTAGTCCCGAGCAAAACATACATGAAACAAATCCAATTCCCTAACTCAAACCTCTTTCAGAAACTATACTTCTATAAAATCCAAGACATGTGAATGTAAAACTCAAAAATAAGAAGCAATCAATTTCTCAAATCTTAATCTTCTTAAAACATAGTAAGTATTTCAAATAGAGTCCCTACTGATTATTTGACAGATAGAACAATCCAAATAAGTGTGGTCTAGTGTGCTCAATGAATGCTCATCTCATCAATTTCCATGATTACCCTTCTTTTCATGGATCGACTAGACTATAAATCTAAAAAATGTACAGATCAACAACAAGCTTATGACAAGAATTTGTCTTACCATTCTATCGACGAATTTTACTTTACTTCCCATTACTAGCTTGGGTGATAAGCCCTCCCCTAGGTGGTGATAGGTAGCCAATTTTTATGTTTTTCTTTTTTCAACAGATTTTTCAACTTTACTTTTCTTTTTTTCTTTCTCTTTTTCTTTTAAAATGTCACAAGATAGGATTTTTAAAAATCCATATCTTAATTTCCTTCACTTATTTTCTGAACATGATGGACAAAATTCATTGGCTTGGTTCCTCAACACCTTAGATTATAGTCTAAACAATCTAAATATAATCTCATACTCGGTTTACGAACAACTAGGTTTAGGTGAATTAAAACCCACTAACACCACGCTTCAACTAGCTGATCGATCTATTAGTATACTGAGAGGGGTGATAGAAGATGTGCTTGTCCAAGTTGATAAATTCTACTATCCAGTAGATTTTATTGTCTTGGATACACAACATATCCTTAGTGCTGGTACTTAAATTTCCATCATACTTGGCCGCCCTTTCCTAGCCACATCAAACGCAATAATCAATTGTAGGAATGGGCTTGTACAAATGTCCTTTGAAAATATGACACTTGAGCTGAATATATTCAATTTGTGTAAACAACTACGAGATGGAGATGAGGAGATCAAAGAAATAAACTTGATTGATTCATTCGTGGAGGACAAGTCCCTCTTAACATTTTTCTCCGATCACCTGGAAGCGTGCTTGGCCCACTCCCATGACATAGATGATGACATGACACAAGAGATGTATGCCATTCTAGACACTATGCCGGTACTTAATACGTGGAAGGCACCATTTGAAACATTGCCCCTAACCAACAACAAGCCTCTTCTGTCGAATATTAAGGCATCGAAGCTCTACCTAAAACTGTTGAACCTCCAATTTATACATTGCATTGCCCATTACACTACATAATTTGCATGATTTTCATGGTTTAAAGGCCCACCTAACATGTGTTTTGTGATTGTAGAGATAAGAGTGGATTTCATCAAATTGGAGCCAAAAGATTATATTTGAAGACATTGGATGAAGTCCTAAGATGGACCAAGGAAAGAAGAAGAAAGAGAGAGAAAAGAGAATGAAGAAAAGAAGAAAAAGATGAAGGAATACAAGGCTGACCGGTCGTCCGACCGGTCAGCCACATCACAGGAACAAGTAGAAGAGAGGCCGACCGGTCATGACCGGTCGGTCATGCACTGGATCAAGGCAATAGATCAGCCCGACCGGTCATGACCGGTCGGGCATGCACACTGGATGAGTGGGAGGTCAGTCCGACCGGTCTTGACCGGTCGGCTGCACCCACTGGATGTTTTAAAAAAAAAAGCTGGTCCGACCGGTCACGACCGGTCGGCTCTGCGTAATAGGAAAGTCCTTTCTAATTCGGGACTCCGAAAATTGCTGCGCAATGCGTAGGATTTCGCAGAATTCGACGCAAGGGAGGATTGTTGCTATAAAAGGCCACCTAGGGGCTCTCCCTAAGGTATCAGAGAAGAGAAGGAACATGAGTTTGGAGGCTGAAGGCGACTGTGGAGTGTCTGCAACATCTATCTTCGGGTTTTTCTAGTTTTATGCTTTATTTTTGAGTTTTTAGTTGTACCATGACTATGCTCGGCTAAAACCTCTCAGCTAAGGCTGAGAGGTGAAGCTTGTAGCCAGTTCTATGTTAATTTCAGTTTGATTCAAGTATTTTTAATTCAAAGTTGGATTTTTCTTATGTTTCAGTCCAATAGGTGGTAGTTTGAGATGTCTTATCTGAGTTTATGTGCTCCGGACATGAATTCCTTTTAATTCTCTGAGATTATCACAGGTTGCTTGTTTAGATTCGAATTATAGTAATCCTTGAGCAGGCCATAATCCATAGGCATGGCTGTTACTCCGCAGGCTATGAATTTGAATTCTACATTGATTGAATGGACTTGAACTTGGAAGTTCAACTTGAATTGGATGAATGTGCGTGAATGCTTTATTTTCCAATTAGATGAGAGATAGGACTTCAAATCTAATTGTGTTCTCTACTTGGATTGACTGAATTGACATAGGATTGCTACAAGTGGATCCTTGAAAGCCTTAGTACATTATATCTCTGATTTCTCATAAATTTCTTGTTTTAACACCATTGAATCTGAATTTCCTATATAAAGCTGAGTTGCTGGAGTGATTTGAAAGTTGTTACTCTTTCCCTGTGGATCGACCTCGGTCTTACCGAGATTTATTACTACATCGCAGCCTTACACTTGAGGCGAGCGAACAAAAACCATTGCCTACATATATAAAATATGTGTTAGAACTTAGAAAAAAAGAGAATAAGAACTTGCTCGTCAGCAGTCCTTTTATTTTTTCCTATGTTTCTTTTATTCTGGGAGAATTCTGAGTATAGAGACATTCATAGACAATCATAAGCAATCACAAAGTGTACACAAGAGGGAGATATCGCAAGGCGAATTTTATTCCAGAGATTCTGAGATCTTTTACATTCCAGGCTGTGATACTGGTCACGAGCCTTTAATTACATCAATGGTTGATCACCCTTGATTGGAAGGCAAAAAACTAATCCGCCGGGGATTATGGTCTTGAGTTCATGGTCGTTTAGACCTTTGTTTTCCTGTTATGGACTGAGCCACATTTGTTAGACACGCCGGATGTCTATGTCCCATTTTCTTTCAGACTGTCCGGGTTGAGAGACTGTAAGGATTCGAGTGGTGCAACTCGGGGCCCGCGCCTGTTACTGTGAATAGGTGACCGCTGGAATACACGATCCTCGAATGTTGGTCGGCATAACCCAAGGCCCGCGCCCGTACTTTTATGACGGGTGACCTTAAGAGAGCACTCCGCAACGTTCCCAAATGAGGTTTTTAATCGAGTGTGCAACTCTGAGCCCGCGCCTGTTACTGTGAACATGTGACCGCTGGAATACACAAACATCGAAATGCTGGTCGGCATAACCTAAAGCCTGTGCCTGTTACTGTGAACAGGTGACCTTAGGAAAGCAATCTGCAACTGCCTCATCAGCTCAACCGACGGACCCGTTGTCGATGGGTAGGGCATCGACTGTCTTTTTCATAGTGGCAGTCCATAGCAAGATGTTTCAAGCTTAGTTAGAACTCTTTATTTGTGGTTTCTCGTGGTAACCATAACCCCTTAGGTTTAGCCTCAGGACCTTTATCCGGGATGAATAGAGCTTTGTACGGTAAAGTAAATGCGTTTCTTTTGGAGTCGGACGACTCGTCTTCGAGAATATTCTTTCTTCTAAGTATTTTCAATGATCTATTTGGGATCAAATAGGCTTTATCGGGCCAAGATCTTTTGAGGATCCAAATTCAATAGGCTGGATCGGCTATTTTCGATGCCTGCAAGTGGCTAAGTATAGGGTCCGATGGACTCCTGTTCATGCCAATTTCTTATGAATAATAGGGATCGGTGCCCCGTAAATGCTTAACTCGGCTGTTGGATAGCCTAAGTACTTTAGCTTTGCCTCGGCGTCTTTGAGATCGCGGTTGATTTCATCTGGCATCAGCCAATTTTTAAGCCAACAGGGCACTTCCCAGGGCTGAAAATGACTAAGCAGTGGACCTGTTTGCGGTCTAATCAGGGAAATTGGTGAATATTATTGATGACCGTCTTAGAATAGGGGTGGATTACGTCCACGAAGATCACGGTGCGATCGCGTTTCGATTTGCTTAGCAGAAGTCAATTTTCGGGCCAACAGGGCACTTCCCAGGGCTGTAAATGACTAATTAGTGGACCTGTCTACGGTCTAATCAGGGTATTCGGTGAATATTATCGATGACCTTCTTGGAACAGGGGTGGATTATGTCCACGAAGATCGCAGTGCGATCGCGTTCCGATTTGTTTAGTAGAACTCAATTTTCGGGCCAATAGGGCACTTCCCAAGGCTGGAAATGACTAAGTAGCGGGCCTGCCGACCGTTCGATTAGGGTATTCGAGGGTCCTGAGATCGGATAACCTCGTCACGGCGCATAATTATGATGTATCATGTCATGTAGAAGAAAAGTTTTCCTCTCGGGCTTGGTCCAATTTCGCCCGATTCTTCTCGTTTTCGGCCGTTTTCGGCACTTTCGGAAGGATTTTCGGAGCTGTCAAATTGGCTAAGTGTTGGTCATTTTGGACCAAAACACTGATTTGGGCCATTTATCATTGATCGTTGGAGAATCTGATCTGATGGATGGATAGAACTCATTGAGACGCATCTAGGAGAGGCGGTTTCATCAAAATCCGATCTCGGACGAAGGCGGGCCGCGCGACGGAAGGTCCACCCCTCCCATCAGCGTCCAGGCGCATTGGGGGGGGGGGGGGGGGGGGGGGTGTACAGGCGCATGTGGCCATTTTGCAGGCGCATGTGGTGTTGTACATGCTTTCAGGCGCATGTGGTTGGGGAGCAGGCACATGTCTTATCTCCCGGGCTCATGTGGAGGTGTTTTTCATGAAAAATGGGAGTCCGGAAGCAATCCCGGCGCATGTGGTGGTGCACATGCGCCTGGGGCTCCACCTTGGGCGCATGTCCCTTGTGGACTTAGTGGATTTTCATGTTTTTCCGGTGGGAAAAGCCGGCGCATGTGGTGGAATAAGCCGGCGCATGTGGGGGATAAGCCGGCGCATGTGCCTAGCACTTTGAAATTTTCAGGATTTCTTCCTGAACTTGGGATTCAGGCAAGGAAATCCCTTTCCGGCGAGGGTTTCCGGCGAGGGAATCCACTCCGGCCAAGGCATCCGGCGAGGGGAAAGAAAGCAAGCGCATGTGGTGCTTACATCACTCTGAGGTCGGTAGGGGATGATCTCATGCTGATGAAATGAAGTGACATCGCTATTTATAGGGGGTAATCGGATTCGGGTCCGGTCCGATGGGTATTTCCAGGCGCATGTGCCAGAGCAAAGCCAAGCGCATGTCAGAAAAATGCACCAGGCGCATGTGGAAGATCCGGGCGCATGTCCTTTACCGGCGCATTTCCCAGCGCTTTTCGGAAAAGTGTTTCATTCACTCCATTTCACTAATAGGGTGCAAGCGCATGTGGTTGGAGGCCAGGCGCATGTCCTTTGCCGGCGCTTTTCCACTACTTAGCCAGATTTTCAGGATTCTAGCACTTAGAAAATTTCAGGATTTCAGCTCCGACGGGGGACCTCCAAAGGACATCTACCTTTTGTAGACATGCACTCACTGTCGCCAAGCCACTTCTAGGCTATGATTGACCTCCTGAATGAACGGGATAGGGGTGTAGAAGTCCAGATGTTGCCAATTTTGGTACTTCCTTCCTAATTTGGAGCCTCCGGGTCGGCTTGTTGTATAGAAACGTTGTTCTGGGGGGCGCGCGCATAGAAATACGCATCGTAATGACTTTAAACTTGCTATTTAAGGGTTTTGGGGCACTCTGGATCATTTGGCGGTGAAGCGCATGTCCAGTTCCACTCTAAAATGGTAGCTGTAGGCTTACGGACCCTTTTTTGTCAGTTTCAGGGCAGAGACAGAATGCATTTCGAGGTGCGTGGGTAAAAATACGCACCGGATGACTTCGAAACTTGCAGGTTAGGGGTTTTAGGACATTTTGGATCATTTGGCGGTGAAGCGCATGTCCAGCTCCGCTATGAAGTGGTAGCTGTAGGCTTACGGACCCTTTTGGTTAGCTCCAGGCAGGGATGAAATGCATTTCGAGGTGCGTGGGTAAAAATATGCATCGGATGACTTCAAAACTTGCAGGTTAAGGGTTTTAGGACATTTTGGATCATTTGACTATGAAGCGCATGTCCAGTTCCACTCCGAAATGCTGTTTACGAATTTTGATCGCTACCAAGCGATCAGGGTTGTGGTGGCATTTGCAGGGCTTTCCCGACCTCAAAACTGATCCAAATTATTGTCAATAGACCACGGGATGTTGTTTTACAATGGGTACAAATTTGAGCCCCAACAAGTACCCCCCCGGTGTGCTGCGCTGGATGCTTACGTCACGCTAGTGCAGTGCACCGGTCCCTTAGGCTCAAGTATAAATAGTTGACTCACTGAGTCATTCCAAAATTTTTTGAGTCAGAAAACCCAATTTTCCCAAGGTGAGAGAGCTCACCCTCAGGGTACAGGCACATGTGGTCCCCTTGTGGGCGCATGTGGCCTACCATCCATTTTCCGACAGAGAACTTAACTTCAGGCGCATGTAAGATGCCATATGGGAATGGGCGCATGTCCCAGGCGCATGTGGTTCTGGGCATGCGCCCAGGGCACTGCCCAGGACTTTTATTTGTCTGAAAACTTGAAGATAGGCGCATGTGAGATGCCACATGCGCTTGGAGCTTTGGATTTCAAACTTGCTCTCTTTCTTCTTCTGAGTCGGGCGCATGTTAGACTGCACATGCGCCTGAGGCCTTGTGTGATGAACTTGCACTCACACATTTTGTGGACTGGGTGCATGTGAGGGGCCACATGCACCTGGGGCTCTACCTTGGGCGCATGTGAGCCCAACACTTAGTGAAATTCTATATGTTTTGGCCCTGCTTTGCACTCGGTGAAGAAATGGCATTTTCGGCTCCGTTTCTCGGTCAAATTCAGTGTTGTCTGAGACTAGATCACTTAAAATTCAAGCACGTTTGGAGCTTAGTGCCTTGGGCCTGCAGTTGGCTGCTTACTTTGGCCTGTCGCAGCTCATGACTGTCTATTTTAGACAGGTTCAGGGTATGTCTGCCAGAGTGCGCTTATAGCGTCCTGATTGCTTGTAAAGTTGTTGTGCGCGAACAGTTGCGTATGTATGATGCTGAAACTGTTTCCTGACTCTGTCCAGTACCTACTTATAAGCACCTGGACTTGTCAAGGCTGCTTTTTAGACTAAATGCACGGATGTATTGTGGGTTCAATCTGTGATTTTGTGTGTGCGTCAATCACATGTATGCGTGCATGTATGATGGTAGTTGCTTTGTTGTGAAATGCATATGATGATTGATATGCTATGCTCTTGATTTTATTGCTTTCATGCTCTTCATACTGTGCTTGTGTTTGTGATATGATTTCAGTTAGGCTATTTTCCCATGTGTATTGAGTCATTTTCTAATGTTGCTCTGTTTACGCGTTGCAGTGAATTGCAGTAGCGACAATGGGATCTTCTGGTGAAACCTCTGGGTCGCATGCTTCTGGTCCGACGCCGATGAAGCGCGGTCGGAAAAGAATAGCTGAAGGTCCTTCTAACCCTCCTCCTCCAAGACGTAACTCTAGCTTCTTTCCTACGGTCGAACCCGAGATAAAGGATTTCTCGGAGCGTATTGGGCAGCTTCCTCATGAAGTGCTGGTGCGCATCTTCGTCAACAAGACAGCGCCTGAACCTCCAAAGCGGGGAAGAAAACAAGAGTGGGTCTATTGGTATGCCCAACTTGCTGGTGTGGCGAGTGCCATCGAGGCAGGTCCTCAAGATATACCTGTACAAAATGTAGAAGAAAACCTGACAGGTCAGAAAGGTAAGAAGAAAGGAGGACGAGGAAAACAACCGATCAAGGCGCTCAGTCAAGCGGAGCGATTGACACAACTCTTAGACTTGAAATATGAACGGATGAAGATTGGATGGGAGAGCAACAAGATCACAGTTGAGCGTGGCATCTGCATCACGAACCCCTACGATGGCGAAGTCATCTTGCACCAGAAGTCTCTTATGAGGTGTAAACCTTTTCCAAGCATCGAGCCATCTGATGTTCGTAGACCTAGCCAATTCTATGGAGTGGAGAGATGGTCTTCAGTTCCTGAGAGATTACTCACCGCCACCCTGGGAAGCAATGGGAAGCAACAGAAGGTTGGTGAGATTAAGGAGATGACTTTCCTCATGCCTACATGTGATCCACATGCACCTTATCCTACTCATTTCTTTGAGACGATGCGTCAAAGATTCCTTCCTATGAGCACGTCCGCAATGCGGGAAACTTCGAGCTTTCGTACCCGAGGGCATCTGAATCGTCGTGACAGCTACATCCCCTGGGCGAAGGAGATTCTGATCCAGCACGAGGCTGCGCTGAGGAAGGTCGGGCTCTACTATGCCATCGAGGCGACTGCCGGCTTCTTTCCATGAGATCCGACGATTCTCAGGGGCTTCTTAAATTACTGGAGTTCCGTTACCAACTCTTTCCATCTTCCTCAAGGAGAGATGAGCATAACCCCCTGAGATCTTAAGATGATGGCGGGCCTGCCCATACGCGGTGGGTATTATCACGAATATATCCCCTCTGATGAAGAATTGTCTGGCTTCAGGCGTGAAGGTGATCGGAAGGCCTATCATTCCAAGGTGTGTTTGGAGTTGTTCAATGAATTGCAACAATTTGACTGCATTACAAAGATACACTATGAAGATTGGTCAGTCTACTTCAGCCACGGCTTGAAGTAACTCTTCCCGGGACGTCCCTTTCTTTCTTTTCATGATGTATGTGAAATTGCGGTTTTACCGCTTATAGAGATACTCAGAGATATGTCTAAGGACCTAGAGGGGGGGGGGGGGGGGGGGGGGGGGGGGGGGTGATTAGGACCTTATCAAAATCTTTTTGCCTACTAACATATTTTATCAAATAAAATAAAGTAAGCAAGAATACTTAGGCTTCCAAGCCTAAGTGGGTCCAATCACAAGACTAGCATATGTTTAATTAATAAGCAATCCTAGTCTAAAGCATGCATATGTAAATAAATGATTCAACTAATCAAGATCCTAACCTATGCAACTTGTGTAGACTTATGAGAGTGGATCAATGAGCTCAAGTCTACACAACTAGTGAAGGTACATCTTGTGTGTGGATGAGCCTAGTAAGTGCCTAGCATATATTCCTATCAAGCATTCATAATTAAACAATTAAACTAACAATGCTAAGATATAAATGTGCTCAATTCAATCACAAACACAAGCATGTATAGTGGTTCGACTTTGGGTCTACTCCACTCCCGGTTTAAGTACTCAACTCCTTTGAGCACACCGGCATTCATTATCGGAGGTTTTAAATGAGGTTCACCTCTCAACCTTTACACGGAGGTTTTACCGGTTCACCTCTCAACCATTACCGGAGTTTTAGACATAGGCTAACTCTCAACCCAACGCACGTTTACTCCCGTGTCGGAGGCTCCCCCTTCGAGACTTAGTTTAGGCCCGGCTAACGGGCCAAGGAACGGCTAACGTCCTTAGGTCGAGTTCGACAAACAAACTCTAAATGGACTCTAAAAAAGGACAACTTTACTTGTCGGATGAGCCCCTTGTTTAGCGCCGGTTCGGGTTGCTTGATCTCCGCTCTCCCGTGCTTCAATCAGCTTCCCTTGCTCCCACGATCGTGTTGTCGTTGCGTCGCCAATGCCTCAGCCACACTTAATCAAACACCTTGCATGTGATGCCTTTGAGATGCTCAAGGTGCTAGGAGGATAGGTTTGAGAACTCTACAACTAATGGGAATGGGTTGCGTAGAGTCTCTCTCCTACAATGACTCATCTTAGAGTTTTGGACAAAGATATGCCAATCTAGAAGGTTCCAAACTCTAGAGATCAAGAGGGGATGAAGGTCATCTTCTTCATGAGCTTGGAATGCTCTAATCTTGTGTTAAAGCACAAGGAAGATGCCTTGCATAGGTTGGGAATGAGCCTCAAATGGTCTCCAATAATGGTGGCTTCACTCCTCTCGAAATCCCTCATCCAATGCCCAAAAATTGAGCTCCATATATTGGAAAAGTGGGCTCCAACAGTCATAAAACGGGCAAAAAATGGCTCTGCGGACCTGTCCCGACCGGTCGACCAAACGCCGAAACAAGACAGATTGTTCACTGTCTGATGGGGGGCTGTCCGATCAGTCAGTCCTGTAGCCTGTTTAACACAGCCAGCCGCTGTGAAGTCTGGAAGCCTGGCCGACCGGTCTTGACCGGTCGGACAGGCCTGGGTTCAGCCCTGCTATTTGCTGACCCATGCATTCTTCAACCCTTTCATTTTGGCCAAGGTTTGGGTTTTCTTTTGGGACACCTAGGGCCAAACTATGATGACTAAGAGTATTCCTAAGATGGTCAAGGTCATGAAAGAAGCAAAGGGGTTGGGTTTTGGTCAAGGTTAAGGCACCAAGGCATCACTTTTACCTGAATCTTCTTCCTTGATGCAGCGGGGCCACTTGAGTCTTCGGTCTTCGTCTTCATTAGGCTCAACCGACAGTAGACTCACTGACGTAAGTGATTGACAAACAAGGTGCACTAGTATGCCACAGAAAAGTGCACTAACAATCTCCCCCTTTGTCAATTACTTACAAAAACCTAACCTACTAAAACAAAATACATGTTCAAGATATTACATTGATAATGAATTAATTACAGGACTCTTGACACGCCTAAACTAAGCTGCTCCTCTTCAGTTTGCTCCCCCATAACCTGTCAATCCCTGCATCACAAAACATAGCAAACTAGTTTTGGTGGGACTTGATCTTTCTCCCCCTTTTTGTTAGCAATTGACAAGCTATTCTCTCCCCCTTAATGATATATCAATAAGGCTAAGGTAAGAGTAGATAGAATGTCGCAATTATAACTATAAGCACATGCTAACAAGGAGAGTATGGGGTGCATGAATCATAAATACATGGAGCATGCTAAGGAACATGATTAACAAGAAATGTAACTATCTAGGCATAGTTAATCATGCAACATTGGTCAAGGATATACATTTGTAATAAAAGCACAAAGGGCTTATAGCCCAATCAACCAACCTCCCTTAATGGTATATCAAGACCAATACTAAGCAAAGATTAGCATACAATGAAGTATAAAGCTCAAGATGATTAGCTAATCTAAGTATGATGATAATCTAGCAAGCAAATGTATTAAATAAAAGCAAAGCTAAATTATTGAAATTTGGGCTAATGAGGCTTGAATCCTCTGATTTGCCCATACACCAAAAAATGAAGCTGAAATCCTCAGATTTTCCTATTAAAGCATTTCTAGCTACCCTCACTAACTATGTTTAGTTTGATTAGCCTAAGGGTAACTAATTTCCTCAACACCCTCATAAAATGTAGCATGAGGTGAGGGGTTGGGAACTCCTTCTCCTAGAAGGGATAGCTGTTGGGATCCCCTCTTAGATAAGCTGGTAGAGGGGTTGTGGTGGAGACCGAGAGAGCAAGATCTTTATGTTGGCTCCCATCACAAGCAGAGTCACCAGATTCGGACTCCTCCGTATCATCCCAAGTGGCAGCCATTGCCTTTTTACCTTTCGGTTTAGGCCCTTCTGGACATTCCGAGGCAATATGGCCACGACGACCGCAACCGTAACAACGGACGGATGAAGGTATGGATGATTTTCCTTTATGTTTATCACCCTTTTTGTCCTTTTTGTCACGTCTATTCCCTCTATCAAATTTGAGGAATCTCTTGAATTTTTTGTTCAATTTCTCTTCCTCATCATCCTCATCATCACTATCTTCCTCCGACTCACTCTTAATATTTTTATGTTTGTGAGAGGACTTAAGAGCGATGCTTTTCTTTCTAGAGGGGGCCTTAAAGCTTAGTTCATAAGTTCGTAGGGAACCTATGAGTTCTTCAACTTTCATGGTATTTAGATCCCTACATTCTTCTATGGTGGTAACTTTTGAAGAGAACCGTTCCGGAAGGGATCTCAGAATTTTCCTACATAGTCCATTCTCCGGAACAAGATCCCCTAAGCCCCATATATCATTTGTGATCTTGTTCAGTTTGGTATAGAATTCAGTAAATGTTTCATGCTCCTCCATAGTAATGTTTTCAAATAGAGTAGAGAGGCGCTGAAGTTTAGAGTTTTTAACAACGTTTGTACCTTCATGGGTAACTTCAAGAATATCCCATGCCTGTTTACTGGTTGTGCAGTTTTGAATCCGACAAAATTCATCTTTAGATACTGAACAAAAAATGGCATTCAGGCCTTTGGCATTATGAATACGTTGAGCTTTATCATAATTAGTCCACATCGCCTTATCTTTTGGCTTGAGGACATCCGGTTCACCTTCCTTACGAATAATGTCCATTGGGGGTTCATATCCAGTATCAACCATGTCCCTCACGTCCGAATCAATAGATTCCAAGAAGATGCGCATTCGGGCTTTCCAATATGGATAGTTTGACCCACAAATAAAGGAGGCTTAGTGACGGATGAAGAGTCCTCTCTAGACATATTTTCAAGTTTCTCTTAGGATCTACCTCTAGGCAATTAAGCCCTTAAAGAGGAACCTGGTTCTGATACCAATTGAAATTGCGGTTTTACCGCTTATAGAGATACTCAGAGATATGTCTAAGGACCTAGAGAGGGGGTGATTAGGACCTTATCAAAATCTTTTCGCCTACTAACATATTTTATCAAATAAAACAAAGTAAGCAAGAACACTTAGGCTTCCAAGCCTAAGTGGGTCCAATCACAAGACTAGCATATGTTTAATTAATAAGCAATCCTAGTCTAAAGCATGCATAGGTAAATAAATGATTCAACTAATCAAGATCCTAACCTATGCAACTTGTGTAGACTTATGAGAGTGGATCAATGAGCTCAAGTCTACACAACTAGTGAAGGTACATCTTGTGTGTGGATGAGCCTAGTAAGTGCCTAGCATACATTCCTATCAAGCATTCATAATTAAACAAGTAAACTAACAATGCTAAGATATAAATGTGCTCAATTCAATCACAAACACAAGCATGTATAGTGGTTCGACTTTGGGTCTACTCCACTCCCGGTTCAAGTACTCAACTCCTTTGAGCACATCGACATTCACTATCGGAGGTTTTAAATGAGGTTCACCTCCCAACCTTTACACGGAGGTTTTACCAGTTCACCTCTCAACCATTACCGGAGTTTTAGACATAGGCTAACTCTCAACCCAACGCACGTTTACTCCCGTGTCGGAGGCTCCCCCTTCGAGACTTAGTTTAGGCCCGGCTAACGGGCCAAGGAACGGCTAACGTCCCTACGTCGAGTTCGACAAACAAACTCTAAATGGACTCTAAAAAAGGACAACTTTACTTGTCGGATGAGCCCCTTGTTTAGCGCCGGTTCGGGTTGCTTGATCTCCGCTCTCCTGTGCTTCAATTAGCTTCCCTTGCTCCCACGATCGTGTTACCGTTGCGTCGCCAATGCCTCAGCCACACTCAATCAAACACCTTGCATGTGATGCCTTTGAGATGCCCAGGTGCTAAGAGGACAGGTTTGAGAACTCTACAACTAATGTGAATGGGTTGCCTAGAGTCTCTCTCCTACAACGATCTCATCTTAGAGTTTTGGACAAAGATATGTCAATCTAGAAGGTTCCAAACTCTAGAGATCAAGAGGGGATGAAGGTCATCTTCTTCATGAGCTTGGAATGCTCTAATCTTGTGTTAAAGCATAAGGAAGATGCCTTGCATAGGTTGGGAATGAGCCTCAAATGGTCTCCAATAATGGTGGCTTCACTCCTCTCGAAATCCCTCATCCAATGCCAAAAAATCGAGCTCCATATATAGGAAAAGTGGGCTCCAACGGTCATAAAACGGGCAAAAAATGGCTCTGCCGACCTGTCCCGACCGGTCGGCCAAATGCCGAAACAAGACAGATTGTTCACTGTCTGATGGGGGGCTGTCCGACCGGTCGTGACCGGTCGGACCAGCCCAGCCTACCAGTCACGACCGGTCGGTCCTGTAGCCTGTTTAACACAGCCAGCCGCTGTGAAGTCTGGAAGTCCAGCCGACCGGTCTTGACCGGTCAGATAGGCCTGGGTTCAGCCCTGCTATTTGCTGACCCATGGATTCTTCAGCCCTTTCATTTTGGCCAAGGTCTGGGTGTTCTTTTGGGACACCTAGGGCCAAACTATGATGACTAAGAGTATTCCTAAGATGGTCAAGGTCATCAAAGAAGAAAAGGGGTTGGGTTTTTGTCAAGGTTAAGGCACCAAGGCATCACTTTTACCTGAATCTTCTTCCTTGATGCAGCGGGGCCACTTGAGTCTTCGGTCTTCGTCTTCATTAGGCTCAACCAACAGTAGACTCACTGACGTAAGTGATTGACAAACAAGGTGCACTAGTATGCCACAGAAAAGTGCACTAACAGTATGCCCTTTTCTCCTGGATAGCTTCTTATGTGAAATTCTCTCTCCTTTCTCTCTTTCAGGATCGACTACGAAAAATATAAAGTTAATGTTGAAAGAATAAGGGCTTTACGACAAAGGTTCCAATGCAAGTTTCCTTGCCCGAACGTATTGTCTCCCACTTGCGAGCTGCAGGCTTCCTCGCTTACTGGTTGTCCGCAGTCACGCTTCCCAGCTCGAAGAGTGCTGATGGCGTCAGGGTTTCTTGCTTCGTTATGGCAGGTGCCCTTACCAGTGGTCAACGTCTTGTTATAGCGCCACCTGTACTCTACAGCATATATAGAGCGTTTGGTTATGTTGCCAGTAATCCGGACAAACCTGCTGATGGAATGGATGCTGCCCATTGCCCGTGGCATTATTTCTGCGGCTGGTTAAGCGTTTATTTCCCGTGGGTATATGACATGAAGCCTCACACCTATTTCTTTCCGGACCGAGCGCCTCTTATCAGGTTTATGAAGGCCAAGATGGTGCTTAAGACGCCAGAATGGGTGTCTTCAAGGATCTGCAGTGAGAATGAAGTTGACTTCTACCATTTTCCCACTTCCATTGCTGATGAAGATATCGAAGTCGTCGATGATGAGGATTCGGTTGACTCTTCTGACAGAGAATTCCTAATATCGATCCGGACCGCCTCTCTCCCGTTCCGCGAAGGCATAGAGTTCTGGCATGAGCCTTACTACCCGAGCAGGTTTGCCAGACAGTTCGCTACAATTAGGGTGTTCCGTCGACTCTTCCGAGCGTGACGAGGATAGAACGAGCATATGGCACTGGTCCTGTCCATTGGGAGTGGATGTGGGACCAACTTTTGCTGACGCGAACTGGTGCGAGGTTTGTGTTGCCTGACGGCAGTCGAAGTCCCACGACTTCTTATGGTTGGATGAGATGGTGGGGGCATCAGTATGCGCGCATCCGGGATGCCAAACCTATCGATTTCCCTCTCTATCTCTCTCCTCCAAGGTTGAATGACGTTCCTGAGGACGGTCTTGGTTATCTTTGTGAGCAGCGTGAGGCCGTCGGAGTTCCTGGTACCAGCCATCTGACTTCCTTGAACGTGCCAATCACTCGTATGAAAGAAGATGGGGCGTTAGAGGGATGGTATTGCTTCGGGGTCCCTATACAGAGGCGTCAACAGGAGGTCGGCTCTTCGCGTCCTCCGACAGAGACTGCTCCTCCATCTGTCCAAGAAGGTGAGCCTACGGAATGCATGGCAGGAGTTAAACCTTATGACGATTTCGTTGATGATTTTCCACCGGGCTGCGCGAGAGATCAGTTGAGAGTCAAGATAAAACTCACACCAAGAGTTCGCCTGTCAGTACCTAAGAAAAACTTAAGAAAGGCAGAAATGTTACATATAAAGAAGTGGGGGAGTTTGGATCCGTCGTTGCAGATCAATCCTCCAGAAATAGTGGCAGGTGCGGCTGTTACCGATAGCCGCGAAGAAGGTGAGCTTCGGTCTGGTGCCACAGAGGAGATTGCAGACGAAGAAGATATAATTATCGATAATCGTGACGGAGGTGAGTCTGAGCCTGCAGATGTCGAGGGGGACAATGCCGAAGGCAGTTTTGAAGACGGTGATGGTCAGGGAGCGGCACGCCTCGATGGTTCGGGGTCACAGCTCGAAGATGAGCCTGTAGATTATTCTGGTGATGACTGGGGAGTGGATCTTGCCAATGATCACAGCAACGATGATTCCCTCGCGAACTATTATGATAACGACGCCGGAGTCGGGGGTGTAGGTGATCTTGACGATGTTGCCATAGCAGCGATCGAAGCACAACTCTACGACAACGTCAGGGTCCAACCTTCTTCCGAGCCTTTAGTCTTCGTTTCTCAAGCTGTTGCGGTACTGACTACGAGGTTGTCGACGGGTGTTCCTCCTTGTTTGCCCGTTCGTGCTGATAACGCTGAGGAATCCGTTCCTAGGCTTGAGATGCGTGAGGGGAACGTCGATCCTTCTTCAGTCTTTCCATCAGGTTGTTCATTGCGAGTAGACTGTCCTGTTGAGTTAGAGGTCGCGGATACGTACGCTCTGCTGCGGTCGAAGTCGGACCCGACATTCCGCGAGCACAAGGTAGGAAATACGATTGTGGTTCTGCTTTGTACTTTTCTTCTTTGATTCCTGCATAATCATACTAACCATATTTTGTTATTATTATCTTATTTCTACAGATCTTATTGAGTCGATACCTGCCTCTGCCACTTCCGTCGCATCGTCTAGGGTTGTGACTATCGAACTGCCGGGCGAAGCTTTGGAAACAGTTGTTGACTCTGGGACATGCATTGTGGACCTTCGGAGCCTGCTGTTGATCTTCCTGCCATTCCTGGTACGACTCCTTCGCACTTTACGTTAGATTATGACTTGTAGTTTCTGCTTCCATTTTTGCTAATGCACCATTTGTTCGTCTTGCATTCTTTCTTGCAGCTGCCGTCGATTCTGACGTCGCCATCGCTATGATGCAGGACATTCCTGCATTTGAACACTTAGATTATTTTGGTTAGAGTGTGTTGAAGGGCCTGCTGTCTAGCCTTGCGAAGGCGTTGGCCGATCCACAAGAATGGCATATGCTAGGCACTGGCAAGAAAGCGCTGGAAGCTTGTGTCGGAGTAGTTGGGTCTGATGCGCTCGTGGTTCAATCACATCTCTGCGTTCGAAAGCTCCCTCGCAAACATAGCGGCTGCTGAGCGCGTCGAGCCCGATCCTACTATCGAGGAGAAGCGGAGAATTGTAGAGTCTTTGGGACCTGCAGTGGAACGCCACGCGCATTCTACGGCGAATGCACGAGAATCCCTACAAAATAATAAGGTACATTATGAAGGGTGCTTGGGCCGTATAGCTGAAATCGACGCTGAGATTGAGCGTTTATAAGCGGAGAAGATCGTCGTGAGCTTCGAAGCTGCCCGTCTCGAGTCAGTAGTTGCTCAAGGTCAAGTAACAGTCACGCGGCTCGAAAGTGAGGGCGAAGCAGCACGCAAGCAGTTAGAAAATTTGACTGCTGAACTTCAACATGTTCCTGATCCTGCAGAGGTGTTGTCTGCAGCAAAGTCAGCGATGGAAACTTCCAGGGTGGCCGTGATCAAGCTAATATAGGGATTTTTGGAGAAGCTTTGATCTTTCGCTCTCAATGCTCTCCTTCTTGACTTCAAATGTATAGAAATGATCGTAGGATCTTACCTTTAGAAAATTTTGTAGTTGGTGTAAGAGATACTTACCTTTTGACCATTCATGTGTACGGCGTCGAAAAGATGTCAACCAAACTTTTGTTAAATGAAATGACAATAGCAATTACTTTTCTATCGTGTTATGTTTGTGTGATGTGTGTTAGAATGGTCTACAATAATAACAATAATAATCGCTTTTCTAATAAGTGATGAATGTAGAATGAAATGAAAAGAGTAATACTTCCCCTTGTCGTCGATTTCGGGAGTGTCCAGGGTTTCTAAACTCGGGATACGCTCGTGTCGTAGACGAATGGTCCTTCTTGGTTATTTCTCCATAGCAAGGGCAAGGAAGACCTGCAAGAATACAGAGTAACTGATTAGCTTTTGTAATTACAGGCTTATCTACTGTATTCTACTCCATTTCTGTTTCTACTCCATTTCATTCTCCATTTCTATCCTTACTTATTACATTCCCTCTCTTGGGGAGTTTACATTTCTCATATTTATGTAAAGGAAAGTAATAGGTTGACCGTTAGGGGTAATATTTCTTCAGAAACCGGCCATTAATTGCAAAATCGGCTCCGCCACCGTCGAAATTCACTAAACGGTAGGCCCCGTTGGAGTAGAATTCTTCTATGATGCATATCGGGTCCCACTTAGGGTCGAACTTGCTCTTTGTAGTGTGCACGGCTGTCGGTCGCTTCATTACGAGTACCAAGTCACCCTTCCTGAAGGATCTACCTCTGACTCGCTTGTCATATGCTGTTGAGATATGCTTCTGGTACATCTCTAGCCGTCGTTGTGCTGTGAGCCTCTTCTCGTCCAAGGCATCGAGCTCGACCATCCTGAGCTCAGCATTACGGTCATCTGTCAAGGAGTTCCGAAGTGCTACTCGCAGGGACTCGACCTGAATTTCCATCGGGATGATGGCCTCCGTGCCGTATACTAGTGAATAGGGAGTAGCCCGCGTTGCTGTGCGGTGCGTAGTACGATATGCCCAAAGTGCTTCGGGCAACCGTTTGTCCCAATCTTTCTTATTCTCTGCCACCATTTTTTTCAAAATCTTCACGATGGTTTTGTTGAATGCCTCAGCAAGCCCGTTTGCAGGAGGATAATAGGGTGTTGAATAGCAATGCTTGATCTTGAACTTGGCACACAGCTTGTCGATCACAGCATTTCGGAAGGGCATGCCATTATCCGTGACGATCCGATCGGGAATGCCTTGTCGGTTGATGATGGCGTTCCAGATTAAACCCTCCACTTGTTTAGCTTTCACGTTCTTCAGAGCCACAGCCTCAGCCCACTTAGAGAAATAATCTGTTACCGCCAGTATGTACTAGTGCCCTTGAGAGGAAGAGGGGCTAATGGGGCCTATCACATCCATTCCCCAGGCCGCAAAAGGCCAAGACATCACTGACTGATGCAATTCTTCTGGAGGCACGTGTATGATATCGGCATGTATTTGACACTGATGGCATTTTCTGACGTAGTCCATCTCATCTTTCACCATGGTGGGCCAATAATAGCCCATGTGCCGCACTCGATGATGTAGGTTTCGTCCGCCTTGATGGGCACCACATTCTCCTCCGTGCGCCTCTCTCAGCATATCATGAACTTCTTCTCGGGCCAGGCATCTTGACAGAGTTCCATCGCTGGAGCGTCGATACAGTACTTCTTCTAAGAGGACGAACGAGCTGGCACGCCTTTTGACTTGAGTGCGCATCTGCGGATCCTCTGGTAAGAACCCATACTTCAAGTAATCGAAGAATGGTCTCCTCCAATCTTCCTCTTCTGTGATTTCAAAGCAATGTACGGGGCTTGCACTCGTGACATTCTCGGCTGCTGTGAGGGATGGCAATATTCTCCTTTCTTCTATGGTGACTTGAAGCGGGCTGCCCCCTGGGTGCGCGAGAGCCGCGGCCAGGTTAGCCAATGCGTCTGCTTGAGAATTTTTAGCTCTTGGGACGTGCGACACTGTACTGTCCCGAAAATGATCGAATAGGGCTCGGGCCTGATGGCAAAGGGATGACAGCTCTGGCTTGCGGACTTCATATTCCGTCATAAGCTGTCCCACAACTAACCGAGAATCGTCGTATACTTGTAGTGATCGGATTCGCATGTCTCGTGCCAACTGTAACCCAATGATGAGGGCCTGATATTCTGCCTCGTTGTTTGTGCACGACGGCACTATTGTGAATGAGTAAGGCAATAAGTCGCCTTGAGGACTGATGAAGATCACACCGGCCCCTGATCCTGCAGCTCTGGAGGCTCCGTCGAAATACATCCGCCACTGCTTTGCAACCCTTACCATCATGGCCTAGTCGTCAGGCAGATCACATTCCATTTCCATGTCATCTGGTATCGGGTGAGCTGCTAGAAAATCTGCTATCGCCTGCCCATTAACAGCTCGAGACGGCAGATACGTAATGTCGAACTCGGATAGCAGTAGGGCCCATTTGGCTAATCGCCCGGACAACATAGGTTGGTTTATCAGGAAGTTGATGGGATCTGCTCTGGAGATTAATGTAATCTGGTATGACAGACAGTAATGCCTCAACTTCTTCACAGCGAATATCAAGGCCAGGCATATCTTCTCAATCGGTGAGTAATTAAACTCAGCGCCGACGAGCGTGCGGCTCAAATAATACAGGGCATTCTCTTTCCCTTCTTCATTCTTCTGGGCGAGCAGTGCCCCCAGTGAGTTCTCTCCCACTGCTACATATAGTATCAGAGGCTTTCCCTCGATTGACGCTGCGAGAACCGGAGCTTTCCCGAGTAACTCTTTGAGGGAATCGAAGGCTTTCTGGCACGCTTCGTCCCATTCGAAGCTGATGTCTTTCTTGTTTAGCCGAGAGAAAGGTTAGCAGCGACCTGACAAGTTTGAGATGAACCGCCGCAAGTAAGCGACTCTCCCTTGGAAGCTCTTCAGCTCTTTCAAGTTCTTCGGAGGAGGCATTTCTCAGATCGCCTTGATCTTCGCGGGGTCAATTTCGATTCCCCGATGCCTGATCACAAAGCCAAGGAATTTTCTGGAGGACACCCCAAACGCGCACTTCAACGGGTTCATGCGGAGGCTCTTCTTCCTCAACCTCTGAAATACTAGCTTCAAATGTTCGCGATGCTGTTGATGTCCGTCGGACCTTACTAACAGGTCATCGACGTAGCATTCCACATGCTTATGCATCATGTCTTGGAAGATTACCTGCATCGCTCTCTGATATGTGGCGCCCGCATTTTTCAGCCCAAACGACATCACCCGATAACAGAATATCCCGAGAGACGTGCGGAAGGCAGTGGACTTTTCGTCTTCTGGAGCCATTCGGATCTGATTATACCCTGAGTAACCGTCCATAAAGGACATCGTTGTATATGCTGATGTGCTATCAATCAGGAGCTCCGGGATGGGTAGAGAAAAGTCATCTTGGGACAAGCCTCATTCAGGTTGCGGAAATCAACGCACACCCGGATCTGGCCGCTCTTCTTCTTTACAGGCACTATGTTTGAGATCCACTCAGGATACTGAACTTCCCTGATAAACCCGGCCTGAAGCAGCTTCTTCACCTCTTCCTCTATCTTCGGGACGATGTCAGGATGGAAGCGCCTCTGTGGCTGTTTGACTGACCTCTTCTCCTTCGCAATATTCAACCTATGCATTGCGATTGCCGGGTTCAGTCCTGGCATTTCAGAATAGGTCCATGCGAACATGTCTCTGTTCTGTTTCAAGAGTTGAATGTAGCTTTCCCTCTCTTCTTCTGGAATGTTCTTACTGATATAAGTATTCCTCGGTTCTTCAGTGGTCCCCAGATTGACTTCTTGTAGCTCATCTATCGTGGGCTGACCTCCATCTTCGATCTGCTCTGGTGCGGCACTCAGCTGTATGACTTCATTCGGTCTAGCGGGCCTCACCTCTTCCACGGGACTAATTGTCACCATGTTAATATGCCTGATCTCACATCCTGCCCCCAGGGCTTCTTTTCCTCTGTATACCTTCGTCTTTACTTCGAAGGGTGCTAGCATGCCTTTCCGAGCTGGCGGTTCTGAACAAATGAACCCCATGTTTCTCATGATGTTCCTACTGGCCTTGCTATATCTTTCTTCTTCGATGGGCGGTGTCTCTACTGGCGTTCTCTTCGTGTTCTCTTCGATTTGCAACGGGTTGTGGAGTCCAGCCTGAAACCTTATCTCATGCCTGACTCCCATTGTCGGAGGTGAAATTACGGTTTTACCGCCTATAGAGATACTTGGAGATATGCCTAATGTCCTAGAGGGGGGGTGAATACGACTTTTTAAATTCCAATTACAATTAAAAACTAACCAAGTCAATCAAATAAGATGATCACAATAGCATTCAAGGCATTTATATGAGCAGTTTGTAAGCAAGGTCTATCATAGGCATTTCATCAAACAGTTAGCATTCATGATTGAATAAACCATTCAACACATAGCAATCATTCAATCTCACAATGCACAGCGATTTATAGTGGTTCAGTTTCCCTACTCCACTCCCGGTTCACGATCTCAACCTATGAGACCACCGGATTTCACTATAGTCTTGGTTTTAAATCAGGTTAACCATCAACCTTGACATCCTTTGATCTAGGACCGCGTTTACCATCCACCGATGGCCCAATCCAGGGACTTGACGAGTTTGGATCTCTAAATCTCTCCAATCCTAATCCAAGGATGGTCACGTACCCTCCCGCCGGAGTCTCCCAATCCAGGGAATAGTGAATGAATAGATGGACTCTAAAAAACTAGACATACCTAGACGATTGAGCCCCGATTCGATGCCTTTGATGAGTAGCTTCAGCTCCACGTGCTTTAGCTTCTCTTTGTGCTCCCAAGATCAGCTACCGATGCAAATGATGAGGATATGTTGATGCCGGGTAGTTGGGAGAGAGTTGGTTTAGTTCCTCTTGCCTATTCAATGCAATGGTAATGAGGGAACTACCAAACTTCAAGCATTCAATGGCTATAAATGACCTGATAGATATATTCCGAAGGTAGGTCAGCCATGAATGAAGGTCTTGAGTTCATACTTCAAACCGAGCTTTGAATACTCAGTGAAAAGCCATTAATGGCTAGGTTTGAATGATGAACTCAAGGGGAACAAGAGCAAAGAGGGTAGGAGGATGTGAGTAAAAAGCTCTCTCTCTCTCAGCTCTTGAAGGGTGTTGAATCCATACCTTGAAAGAACACAAGACATGGCTATATAGAGCCCCAAATGATGGCTCCAACGGATAAAAAATGGTCACGACCGACCTGTCAGAGAAGGGACTCAACCGGTTGGACGGACCGGTCGTCATTTGAAATCCAAAGCCTTATTTGGGACCGGCCGACCGGTCAAGACCGGTCGGAGACCCCCTTGCTGGAGAGAGTTCAAAGTGAAGGCCGACCGGTCAAGACCGGTCGGCAATGCTTGCTGGAACCACTTGAGAAAACAGGCCGACCGGTCAAGACCGGTCGGCTGTGCTTGCTGGAACCACTGAAGTTGTGAAGGCCGACCGGTCTTGACTGGTCGGCTACCTGATTGAAGCATGCAGCAAAGCTGCTGGAGTGAATGATATGCTGGCCGACCGGTCAAGACCGGTCGGCAGTCCATTTGTAGTCCTTCCAGCAATGTTTCTTGATATCTTTGAAGTGCCTGGCCGACCGGTCAAGACCAGTCGGCTGTCCCAGCAGCAAATCCGCAGCAACGCTCTAAAGTTAACTTAAAAAGGTCTGGCCGACCGGTCAAGACCGGTCGACTGTCCATCTGCTTTCTGCACAGCAAGTTTGCTGAAGTGTTTGAGAGGCCTGGCCGCTGTCTAGATGGTTTTGTCATAGCGAGCTTGCAGGACCAAGTTTCTCAACACAGTAGCGGATCACTTCAAGTTATGAAGTGATGAGGTGCATAGGGTCCAATGTATGGACATATCTTCAATACGTTTCGCACCAGCTATGGACTACAAGTCTGATCAACTTGTGAGAGGGGTCGAGAGGGAATGGGATAGGATATGTGAGTCATTACGCCATTCTTTGATGTTTTGGGTTTCCTATGGTCGATCTATATGCAACTTACCTGGGATCTTGTATCAGTATGAGCTTGAGCAATGGACGAAGCGTAATCTTCAGGTCTTGATTCTTCAATACTTCGACCGGGGCTCACACGACAAGACGCGACCAACCAACACGCCAATTGACAACAACAGATGTACTAACAATCTCCCCCTTTGTCAATTGCATGACAAAACATCTAACCTAGACTAATCATGACTCCTTATCATGATTGACCCTTAAACAGAAAGAAATATACACCCATTTACATGTCTATACAGATATACAACATAATCTTTACAAAAGGACATGTACAGACTCGATTTTCTTCAAAATCTCCCCCTCAATGCTTGCACCTACAAAGTCCTGCAAAAAGATATAATCGGACCTTCTAGGTGGGATGATTCTCCCCCTTTTTGTTAGTAATTGACAAGGGTTAGCCAGCAAAAAGATATGCCTAATAAAGCTGCAAGGCTAGCGCCGAAAATATGTCAATCACATAAGATAGGGAAGAGATATACAAATTTAAGTCCTGAGGAGATTTAAAGAACAACACATGCCAGATATACAAGTAAACATGAAAGCACAGAGGGCTTATAGCCCAATCAACTAACCCCCCCTCCAGATGTATATCCAGACACAAAAGAGAACACAAAGCATGAGATAAAATGGGCAAATATGCCCAAACCATCCAACCTCCCAAGGATATTCAATAAAAGAACAAGAAGCTCATATAAAAAGATATAACTGTAGCATCCACATATATACCAAAATGGGCAAGCAACCCAATGTAAAGATGTATCAATCAGTGCAAAATATACAGATAACCCATAAAATATAGAGCATGAAATCCAGACAATGTCATTGGTCATTCAAAAAGTAACTGTGACCAAGACATAAGACTAATAATCTGTTCCATCTCCTAGATCAGGGGGTGGAACGTCCCCACGAGCCGCACGCTCCCATCGCTCTATCCGCCTCTCTATCTGCGCCTGACGAGTGACAAGAGCCTCCTGCTGTACCAGTATGGTGGCCTGACCCTGCAAGATCTGGTCCCCGCTCTGCTCGAGCCTGTCAAGCCACTGAAATATATCCGCCCTAAGCTGGCGAAGCTCCGTAATGTAGGAAGGTGGATCCACAGAAGGAGAGTGCCGACGAGAAAAGGCTCGAGGCGGCGTGCTAAATCGACCTGGAGCGTCGCGAGGGTCGAGGGATGGATCTGAGGACGGAGTTGAAGTGTGTGAAGGGCCAGTAGAGATAGGTGGTGCCTCAAGCTGGGACGGCTCTGCCTGCTCCTGCTGCTGCTCCTGCAGATGACGACGCTGGATAACTTCTTTAGTAAGCTCCATACCAACAATGATGGTACTGTTGATAATGACCGGTTTGTGAATTTTATCGGTATCAAAAATGCCAATATGCTCAGCCATTTTGCATATGAGATGCCCAAATGGTAGACTAGTGTAGTTTCCATCGTCGCGCAGGATGACCTGGTGGATGATATTCATGATCCGAGTGGGGAGGCAGAGCGCATGACCCTTACCAACACGATACAGCAACCAAAACATAGTTTCGGTGACATCAGCTTTGTTACTCATCCGCGGGTATACATTGCAGAAGAAGAGATTATGCAAAAGGCGGAAATCCCATGTCATTGAGGATGCTCGAAGTGCACCTCCCACCCATTTGGGTGTCCCCTTACCACATAGGAATTGAGCGATAACAAGGTTGGGTTTGGGACCCAAGGATGAAAAATCGAAAGAAGGCTCCTCAACCCTTAGAACGCCAACAAATTCTAATATGGACTTCAAAGTAAACAGGCAATCCCGATCACCAACCTCGACATTGAAGGAGGGGGGAGAAGACGTGACATGAACACAGGATGCATAGAATTTCCTAACAACATCAAATTGGACCGGGCCCCCCATGTGGAGTACGGGGCCCCAATTGATGGCATCCAACATGGAACACAAGTTGTAGTCAGACAAGTCACCCAAATGGACTGATTTTTCACAGACGACCTCCTTATCCTTGAAATCATCCCAATGGGTGGAATGGGATGAGACATTTTTTCCCAAAGATTTAGATTTAACAGGGGGAACAGAAGAGGAGGCAGCCCCTTTCCCTTTGGAAGCTGCTTTCTTGGACTTTAAAGGGCGAGGAGGAGGAGGCTTAGATTTTGCCTTGGGACGATCATTCCTCCTCAAAGGGAGCTCATCCTCGCTCTCTTGGGATGACATGGAAGCACCAAGAAGGTCTCTAAACACTCCAAGAGATGAAGGAAAGGGATGAACCAAAGAAGATAGAGAGTGAAAAGAAGGAATCCCTTACCAAAAGAGTGAAAGAGAAGTGGAGTGAAGAAGAGGAGGTTAGAATCTCGAATCTTGCAATGAATCAGCGTGAAATCAGCTTGGAGAGCAAGAGGGGGAGCTGGAGCAGCAAGTGGAGGTGAAAAAAATGGAAGGGGCTGACCTAAAATGAGCTCCAACCATTTTAAATACCCCCCCCCCCCCAATCGGACGTCCCACGCTCGGGCTGCTGGACTAGACACGCACGACCGGTCGTGGGATGAAAGCAATGACTCAGCAATAGATCCTTCACAGGCCGACCGGTCTTGACCGGTCGGCTGGCATAACTGAGTGAGCCCAGGCAGATTTGACTGAAGGCCGACCGGTCTTGACCGGTCGGCTGGCAAGTTTTGAGCATAAGTGATGAGTCCAGATGGATTTTACTGAAGGCCGACCGGTCCTGACCGGTCGGCTTGCAAGATCGTATCATAGCAGAGAATTTCTGCACTTTGGACAGACCATTCTCTGCAATTTCTGCACTTTGGCTGGAGAAGAAGTTCTGTCCTTTGGACAGACCATTCTCTTTTAAGCACAGGTACCCTTACCAAGGATATAACACCCATGGTCATGGTGTACCACGGTACACCTTAACACAAAATGAGGGATCCTTAAGGTCCAGATTTATTGATAAAGGGCAAGACTATGGGACTATGATCCTGGATATTCGTGGAAAACAATGAAAAGAGGCAAAGATCCTCAGATATACCTATAAAGATCAGAAAGAGAGGCTTAATCCTCAGATTTTTCCTCCAAAACATACACTTGTTAGATAGACTAGATACATCCAACACCGATGGACTTCTGGAGGTTCGCAAAGTGAACCGAGTCCAAAGGTTTTGTTAGGATGTCAGCTAGCTGATTCTCGGTAGGCACATGTTCGAGAGATATTATTTGATCTTCAACCAATTCTCGAATAAAATGGTGCCTAATGTCTATGTGCTTAGTGCGCGAGTGCTGAACTAGATTTTTCGATATATTTATGGCACTCGTATTGTCGCAAAATAGAGTCATTGTGCCTTGTTTGATCCCATAATCGGTCAAGGTTTGTTTCATCCATAATAATTGGGCACAACAACTACCAGCAGCAATGTATTCTGCTTCGGCTGTGGATAAAGAGATGGAGTTTTGTTTCTTACTATGCCACGCCACAAGACAATTTCCAACATAAAAACACCCACCGCTGGTTGATTTACGATCATCCATGTTACCAGCCCAGTCGGCATCTGAATACCCTGCAATATCTGTAAAGGAATCAAAAGGGTACCAAAGACCGTATTCGGTGGTGCATCCAACAAATCGAATAATCTGCTTAACAGCGGTAAGGTGAGATTCTTTGGGATCAGCCTGAAACCGAGCACAAGCACCTACACTAAAAGCAATATCTGGTCTACTAGCAGTGAGATAAAGAAGACTACCAATCATGCTTCTATAAAGGTGTTGATCTACACATTTCCCTGCAAGGTCTTTCGATAATTTAACAGTGGTGCTCATAGGTGTAGTGTAGGAACGACTAGAATCTAAGCCAAATCTCTTAACAAGGTCTTTAGCATATTTGGCTTGAGTAATGAATATACCTGATGTAAGTTGTTTTACTTGAAGCCCTAGAAACATGTTCAGTTCTCCTACCATACTCATCTCAAATTCAGATGTCATTAATTCAGCAAAGGATATGGACATTTTCTCACAAGTGGATCCAAAACAATGTCATCCACATAAATCTGGGCAATCAACACAGAATTCTCGGCTTCTCTAATAAATAGAGTCTTGTCAACGCTCCCCCTAACAAAATCATGGTTTAGAAGAAAATGAGTTAAGCGTTCATACCATGCACGGGGTGCTTGCTTGAGTCCTTAAAGCGCCTTTTTCAACCGGTACACTTTGTGAGGATACTTAAGATCAATGAATCCTTTTGGTTGTTCAACATACACTTCCTCATCAAGAATACCATTCAAGAAGGCGCTCTTTACATCCATTTGAAATAGTTTGAATTTTAACGCACAAGCAACAGCCATAAGAATTCTAATAGACTCAAGTCTGGCTACAGGGGCAAATGTTTCATCAAAATCAATGCCTTCAATTTGTGAATAACCCTGAGCCACTAACCGGGCCTTATTTCGTATCACATTCCCAGATTCATCAGATTTATTCTTGAAAATCCATTTGGTTCCAATAACATTTTTCTTTTCCGGCCTGTCGACCAGATACCATACTTCATTTCTAATGAATTGTTGAAGCTCTTCCTGCATTGCAAGGATCCAGAATTCATCATTTAGAGCTTCATCAACATTTTTTTGTTCTATTTTTTATGTGAAACACAGGTGACTATTGACTGCCTCCAACTGTCTCCTGGTTTTGACACCAATGCTAGGATCCCCAATGATTTGATTGAGGGGGTGATCCTTGACGATTTGTACATCACCAGGAGCAGTGGGGGCATTTGGAGATGAGGGTGGTTTATCAGATTTACCTATCTCGCATATGCCCTCATCTTCTTCTTCATCACTTGGAGACACAAGTTTATCCAAGCTATCGTCCACAGTCACATTGATTGACTCTTGGACTGATGAGGTTTGAAGGTTGTAAACACGAAAAGCTCTACTATTTAATGAGTATCCCAAGAAGATACCCTCATCACTTTTGGATTCAAACTTTCCCAAATTTTCTCGGTCTCTCAGAATATAGCATGTACTACCAAAGACCTTAAAGTATTTAACATTCGGTGTTTTTCCACACCACAGTTCATAAGCTGTTTTGTTTAGACCTGCCCTTAAATAAACTCGATTAATAATATAACAGGCAGTGTTAACAGCTTCGGCCCACAGATTTTGAGCAAGTTTTTTATTATTAAGCATAGTTGTAGCCATATCCAACAGCACTCTATTTTTCCTTTCAGCAACCCCATTTTGTTGAGGTGTTTTGGGTGCTGAGAACTCATGACGAATGCCCAATTCATCGCATAATGCCTTGAAACGATGATCTTCAAATTCACCGCCATGATCACTCCTGATTCTTCCTACCATGTATCCTTTTTCATTTTGAAGTCGCTTCACTAGTTTTTTGAATTCCTCAAAAGTGTCAGATTTTTCTCTTAGGAAGGCGACCCATGTGAATCTGGAGTAATCATCAACGACTACAAAGAAGTATCGTTTTCCACCTTGGCTAAGTACCCTGGTAGGACCAACTAGGTCCATGTGTAGCATTTCAAATGGGTTTGATGTGACCAGGATAGAGGTTCTCTTGTGTGCAACCTTGATTTGTTTAGCTTTTTGGCATGTGGCGCACACAATATTTGGTCTTTTACCCATCTTGGGTAGACCTCTCACCAAAATTTTCTGACTCAGTTTAAAAAGATTTCTATAATGTACATGACCGAGTCGATGGTGCCATAATTCTGTTTCATCCTGAACGGCCACATGACACATGGTGGACGAGCTTGAATTGTTGTGATTTTCAATGACATAGCAGTTGTCTCCTATGCGTAGACCTTTCATGACTAATTTTCCTGTGGAGTTCAAGATCTTGCACATATCTTTGGAGAAGCTTACTGAGTGCTCTTCATCACAAATCTGTGAGATACTCAGTAAGTTGTGTTTAAGGCCATCAACATACAGCACATTTTCAATTTCGGGCAAACCTGGCCTTGTGATGGTTCCTTTACCAATGATTTTAGCTATGCTCCCATCACCAAATGTGACAGACCCACCATCAAATTCGTCATATGCACAAAATTGAGATCTATCACCTGTCATGTGTCTAGAACAACCACTATCCAAGTACCATCTAGGGGTATTCCCAGCTTTTAAGGCAGTATGAATGACCAAGCACTTGTTCTTAACAACCCATTTAGTTGTTGTCCTTTTATGAGAGGTGTTCTTATGGTGAGATTCTCTGATTTTCTTGGGAGAATCTAATTTTTCTTTTTCACGCAAGAGAAGAGCAGTTTTCAAATTCAGCATTTTAACTTGCTCCAGTAGTTCATCCATCCTCTTGTCCTTCCTAGGAAGAGCAGGATAATTCTTTTGAATGTTTCCCCTCTTAGGTGAAGAATGCATGGGAGGATTCCAATTAGCTTGGACATTTTTCCCAGTCGGTACAAATTTACCTTTCAAGTTTCTGACCGCATTTTTTACTACCAAGCACTCAAATTTTAAGTGGCCAATGTCTCCACAAGCATGGCAGACAGGAGATGCTCTAGTTTACTCCCTGATGCACCATGATCTTTCTTACAATTGGATGGACTGAGGTAGTTTTTGAAGTGTGACTATCATAGCCCAAACCTCTTTTGTCCCTTGGTGATCTTACAACACCTAGGAGTTTTTCAAGATTTTCTTCTCCTTGGGCGAACCGTCTTCTAGAGTCAACGACTTGACACTTAAGACGATCAATTTCAGTGTTCGCCTCTTTGAGTTCTTTCTCAAGTCTAGCATGCTTGTCTAGAGATTCACCACTTATGAGCTTTTTCTTTTCTTGTTCAAGCTCATCATTCTTCTTTTTCAGCTCTTCTAAATCTTGACTCATCTTTTGATTCTCTATTTTCAATCCGTCAAGATTTTTCATCAGTTTGTCATTTTCAGCCTTCATTTGGCCCAACTTGTTGATGGTATTTATATTTTCAATGTATAGTTGGTTGTAAACCTCCTGAAGGCCTTCCTCCTCATTCTCATCATCACTCAAGGAATCATTTTCTGTTTTAGAGGATTCATGATCATCAATGTCTCCGGTGATCTTTGCAATGGGCTCAATTTGAAGCACAATATCAGTAATAGAGGCCATTAAAATTCTGATTGAACCTTGCTCCTCCTCACTTTGGTACAGGACTGATTCTGATTCAGATTCTTCAGTCTCATCCCATGTAGCCGCCATTGCCTTTTTCTTGGCTTTGTTATTGGTGCACTCGGATGCAATGTGACCAAATCCTCTACACTTGTAGCATTGAGGGTCTTTTGACTTAACAAATTTTCCTTTGTTGTTCTTATAATCAAAAGGTTTACCCTTCTGGTAGGGTTTCCTTCTAGAAGTATTTCCCTTAGTTTTGAAGAATTTTTAAAATTTCTTGGCCATAAGTGCCATTTCTTCTAAGTCTGGATCTTCCTCACTTCCACATTCAGATTCTTATTTTTTGTGAGAAGATTTCAGGGCTGTACTTTTAGATTTGGAGGGAGTTTTGAAACCTAGCTCATAGGTTTGAAGGGACCCGAGAAGTTCTTCAACTGTCATGGTATTTCGGTCCCTACATTCTTCGATGGTAGTAACTTTGGAAGAGAACCATTCCGGTAGGGATCTCAGAATTTTCCTACATAGTCTATGCTCCGGAACGGGATCCCCCAAGCCCCACATTTCATTTGTAATCTTGTTCAGCTTGGTATAGAAATCAGTAAATGTTTCATGCTCCTCCATAGTAATATTTTCAAATTGTGTGGAGAGGCGCTGAAGTTTTGAGTTTTTAACAATGCTTGTTCCTTCATGAGTAACTTCAAGGATGTCCCATGCCTGCTTACTGGTTGTGCAATTTTGAATCCGGCCAAATTCATCTTCAGACATTGAACAAAAGATGGCATTCAGCCCTTTGGCATTACAGACCCGTTGAGCTTTATCATAATCGGTCCACATCGCCTTATCTTTTGGCTTGAGGACATCCGGTTCACCTTCCTTACATATAGTGACCATTGGGTGTTTATATCCAATATCAGTCATATCCCTAACGTCCGAATCAATAGATTCCAAAAAGATGCGCATTCGGGCTTTCCAATATGGATAGTTAGACCCATCAAAGAAGGGAGGCTTAGTAACGGATGAAAAGTACTCTCTAGACATATTTTCAAGCTCTCTTAGGATCTCACTCCGGATTTTTAAACCTGAACGGAGGAACCCTCTCTGATACCAATTGAAATTACGGTTTTACCGCCTATAGAGATACTTGGAGATATGCCTAATGTCCTAGAGGGGGGGTGAATAGGACTTTTTAAATTCCAATTACAATTAAAAACTAACCAAGTCAATCTTATCAAATAAGATGATCACAATAGCATTCAAGGCATTTATATGAGCAGTTTGTAAGCAAGGTCTATCATAGGCATTTCATCAAACAGTTAGCATTCATGATTGACTAAACCATTCAACACATAGCAATCATTCAATCTCACAATGCACAGCGATTTATAGTGGTTCGGTTTCCCTACTCCACTCCTGGTTCACGATCTCAACCTATGAGACCACCGGATTTCACTATAGTCTTGGTTTTAAATCAGGTTAACCATCAACCTTGACATCCTTTGATCTAGGACCGCGTTTACCATCTGCCGATGGCCCAATCCAGGGACTTGACGAGTTTGGATCTCAAACTCTCACCAATCCTAATCCAATGATGGTCATGTACCCTCCCGCCGGAGTCTCCCAATCCAGGGAATAGTGAATGAATAGATGGACTCTAAAAAACTAGACATACCTAGACGATTGAGCCCCGATTCGATGCCTTTGATGAGTAGCTTCAGCTCCACGTGCTTCAGCTTCTCTTTGTGCTCCCAAGATCAGCTACCGATGCAAATGATGAGGATATGTTGATGCCGGGTAGTTGGGAGAGAGTTGGTTTAGTTCCTCTTGCCTATTCAATGCAATGGTAATGAGGGAACTACCAAACTTCAAGCATTCAATGGCTATAAATGACCTGATAGATATATTCCGAAGGTAGGTCAGCCATGAATGAAGGTCTTGAGTTCATACTTCAAACCGAGCTTTGAATACTCAGTGAAAAGCCATTAATGGCTAGGTTTGAATGATGAACTCAAGGGGAACAAGAGCAAAGAGGGTAGGAGGATGTGAGTAAAAAGCTCTCTCTCTTAGCTCTTGATGGGTGTTGAATCCATGCCTTGAAAGAACACAAGACATGGCTATATAGAGCCCCAAATGATGGCTCCAACGGATAAAAAACGGTCACGACCGACCTGTTAGAGAAGGGACTCAACCGGTCGGACGGACCGGTCGTCATTTGAAATCCAAAGCCTTATTTGGGACTGGCTGACCGGTCAAGACCGGTCGGACCCCCTTGCTCGAGAGAGTTCAAAGTGAAGGCCGACCGGTCAAGACCGGTCGGCGATGCTTGCTGGAACCACTTGAGAAAATATGCCGACCGGTCAAGACCGGTCGGCTGTGCTTGCTGGAACCACTGAAGTTGTGAAGGCCGACCGGTCTTGACCGGTCAGCTACCTGATTGAAGCATGCAGCAAAGCTGCTGGAGTGAATGATATGCTGGCCTACTGGTCAAGACCGGTCGGCAGTCCATTTGTAGTCCTTCCAGCAATGTTTCTTAATATCTTTGAATTTCCTGGCCGACCGGTCAAGACCAATCGGCTGTCCCAGCAGCAAATCCACAGCAACGCTCTGAAGTTAACTTAAAAAGGCCTGGCCGACCGGTCAAGACCGGTCGGCTATCCATCCGCTTTCTGCACAGCAAGGTTGTTGAAGTGTTTGAGAGGCCTGGCCGCTGTCTAGATGGTTTTGTCATAACGAGCTTGCAGGACCAAGTTTCTCAACACAGTAGCGGATCACTTCAAGTTATGAAGTGATGAGGTGCATAGGGTCCAATGTATGGACATATCTTCAATACGTTTCGCACCAGCTATGGACTACAAGTCTGATCAATTTGTGAAAGGGGTCGAGAGGGAATGGGATAGGATATGTGAGTCATTACGCCATTCTTTGATGTTTTGGGTTTCCTATGGTCGATCTATATGCAACTTACCTGGGATCTTGTATCAGTATGAGCTTGAGCAATGGACGAAGCGTAATCTTCAGGTCTTGATTCTTCAATACTTCGACCGGGGCTCACACGACAAGACGCGACCAACCAACATGCCAATTGACAACAACAGATGTACTAACAGGCGGCACGCAGAACTGGTTCGGAGCTTTAGGGAAGGGACGAATCCTCTCAACCTTTGGCACCTACATATTGAAGCTAGACTGTAACACGCTCATCTGTTGGCTTGTCATCTGTTTCAACACTGACTACCCTTCCTTCCGGAGGTGCTTTCGGGATCAGATAAAACTTCTTCCTTTGTAACGGATTTCCTCCGTGAGCCCTTGTCGCTTCAGCGACCACTCGCGGAGCTTCGTTCGCTTGTCTTGGATTCTCGCCTTGGGGTTCTGCCCCCTGTGCCACCTCTGTCGGTTTGTTGGCTTTTATGGCAGTCTCGGCCTCCTTGCTCTCCTGATAGTATTGCGCATCTGCCAGGAAGGATTCAGTGACGGAGTAGGGCCTCGGGTCTGCCGCCACTCTATACTGGACGCCATCCCTATTGTACTTGAAGCATTGGTGGTATGTCGAGGGAATGATACCGTATTGATGAAGCCATGGTCATCCCAACAAGACATTGTATGTCGTCATCGCATCGATCACCTGACAGGTGACTTTAGTGCTCAATTCTTCTATCTCCAGCATGACAGTAATGGACCCTAGGACGCGCTGGCCGTCCTGATTGAACCCTTGAATAACCATAGCGCTTGGGCGAAGTGCTGTCTGTCTGAAACCCAACTGCTGCAATGTCTTTAGAGACATAATATTCACAGCGGATCCATCGTCTAGCATGCATCTTCAGACCTCTATGTCTCGGATGAGACCTGTCACCATCAGCGGGCGGTTGTGGTCTGTCAAGCTAATCGTTCTGTCTTCTTCAGAGAATGTGATCATGGACGACCTGGTCAATCTGCATGACCTGTTCTGTGGGTCGACCCTCAGTTCCCGTTATCTTCATTTCTTCCATCTCTGACTCGATCTCTGCCATCATGACCTCACGGGCTTCTTAATCGAGCAATACATTGAGCAACATTTCCCGATATTTCTTTGAAAGGCACAGGGCATCGTAGATGCTGAGTCGGGCCGGAACCTTCTTTAGATGAGACACCACATCATAAATCACCGATGCCTTATCTCGAGCGTGATCTCGTTGGTCAGCTGCTGGCTCATTGACTGCTTCTATCGGTTCTTTTTTCTCAAGGTGTCCCTGATGGCTCACCTATGACCACATTCGTTCTTCTAGGGTCCGGTCGCCTCGGAAATTCTCTCTGTACAACCTACTTTCCCGACCGCAGAGCCACTACATTGGCTTCTCCTTTCTCTAAGACTTGGTCCTTGTCACTGGCCCCTGGTTGGGCGACCACTGAGACCATGGCGCACTGAATGGGTTGTGCACGTGGCTGTTCTTGTCCAACATTTCTTCTTCTCATTCTGTTCTTCATCTTCCTCTCTTTCTCCAGGATTCTTCTTTTGTTCTCTAGCCTCTTATTGATGCTCACAAGTGTCCATGGCTCTTCTGGTTCTGGGAATGGATTCGCCGTTGGAATTTGAACTGGCGCAGGGAGGGCAGACACCACTATCGCAGTGTTCCGGCTCACCTCTTCCGCCTTCATATTGATGGTGCCATCGTTAATCATCCGTTGAATCTTACCTTTTAGGACAAAGCAGTCTTCGGTCTTGTGGCTGGTCACACGATGATACCTGCAGTAGCTGGGATGATCGACCATCTTCGCTTCCTCTGGGCGTGTGCATTCTGGCAGTCTTATCAACCTTTCTTCGACCAACTGTTCCATGATTGGAACCAGATCTTCCATGTCGAAAGTATAAGGTCCGTTTGCTCGATTACGCTCTTCTACCGTAACATGTCGCGGCCTCTGAAAACTCTTGCCTTTGTCTTGAGTCATGGTTATTGGCCTGGCTTCAACTCTACGCTCAGTGTTTGGGCGTTTCCTGTCATTCGAACCCTTTCCTTTGTCGACGTAGTTAGATGTTATCATCCTTCCGGCTTCTCTCCTGGGCTTATCTGCCTTGAACTGCGCTCTGAACGCGGCTCCTTCCACCAGGTGCGCTTTCGTAACTAGGTCTCGGAACGTCGAGAAGTTGTGTCCAGATAAGGCAAATGAAAGCATTGCGTCCATGGCCTGCATGCACATCTTGACCTGCTCAGATTCGCTGGGCAGTTCCCGGCACTGTGCTGCTATAGTCCCCCACCTGTCGATGAACTTCTCGATTGACTCTCCCTGCCTTTGACGAACCAAGGCTAAATCTTTCAGCGAGACTTCTCGCTCAGTAGAGAAGAATTTGGAGATGAACAGGTCCTGCATCTGCTCCCAGGATTTGACTGACCCTGCGGGCAGTGACATGTACCACTGGAATGCCTTGCTCATGAGCGTCGAGCCAAACAATCTGAGACAGTACTGGGGAATTGTCGACAGGTTGCCCATCATTGTCATGAATTGAGCCATGTGTTCCTCTGGCGATCCTCTGCCATCGAATCTAGGGAAGTCCGGACGCTTGAAATTGTTGGGAAATGGGAGGTCGTGGACCTCGGGTAAGTACTGGCACCCGGTATACATACTTTCCTCTCTTCTCCTTTTCTCTTTCCTGATGCATCAGGTCCGTAACTGTCTGAGACAGTTCTTCTCTCGTGGCTTGAGACGGCAGTGGCGGTACACGTCCGAACATAACGTTTCTCGGGCGAGCTTGTGGTTTGGCGGTGGCTAGTTCTCCTGCTACCCCCTGGCATTCCTCCACAGACTGTCGAGTAGGTACGGCTGGGCTTCTGTTTGCCCCTTGGGCAACTAGAGCCAACAGTGCTTCTTTCATCTCTCTCATCTCTCTGGCTGTGTCCTCTTGGACCTGGATAATCTCATCTATCTGTTCTTGGATTGGAGGCAGCTCTGGGTATCGCTCACTCACCTCTCCTTCGGTGACCTGCACCATCATGACTTGCGCTCGCTGCGGCCTTGTCTTGATCACGGCGGCTTCAGTAGGGATTGTCTTCATCGTCGTCTTAATCGACTGTCGAACAGCGGATCTGTTCGGTATCTTGGCTGATGATGATGTCTTCAGTATCGCTGGGAATTCGATATCGGCGAAGGAGAACTCTGGCCTGGTTGACACGGTAGTTCTGCTGGAGTTGCGGGTGTCGCCCCTGTAGACTGGCTTCCACCGTCTCTTCGTTCTGCCCTGTACCCTCGCTGTCATCTCTGTCTCAGCTGGAATAACCTTCTTGTTCTCAGTCTTCTTGACGGTCTTGCTCTTCTGCACAATCTGCCATTCAGCTTCACAAGTTGCTGCCAAATGGGGGAAGTAGAATCCTCCAGACGTTAAGAAGATCATCGTAGATGCCATTTGGTTGATTCTTTTCTGTCTTTCTGTTTCTGTCTCTCTCTCTCTCTATCACTCTGCACAGTCATACACGCATTAGAATATTCCGCGTGCTTGAGAAAGAGAGGGGATGCAACCTTACCAATCCCGATACGGCTTGATAGTGGATAGACAGAAACATACAAGTACAAACTACATGCATGCTATGCAAAGCTTCGAAATTCTTTTGCCTTAAAGATGAAGGGAAGAACGTTCCCGTTGAGAGTCACCAGTTTGGCGCCCGTGAAGGCGCCGAACATTTCTCCTTACGGTAACCTTTCCCATGTACACATTAGTGTCTGCAAATGTTTTATCGCAGAATGTCTATTTACTCAGAAATAACCAAAGATTCTGGTATTGAATGTTCCCCAGCAGAGTCGCCAGTTTGTTAGAACTTAGAAAAAAAGAGAATAAGAACTTGCTCGTCAGCAGTCCTTCTTTTGTTTTTTCCTGTGTTTCTTTTATTCTGGGGGAATTCTGAGTATAGAGACATTCATAGACAATCATAATCAATCACAAAGTGTACACAAGAGGGAGATATCGCAAGGCGAATTTTATTCCAGAGATTCTGAGATCTTTTATAGTCCAGGCTGTAATACTGGTCACGAGCCTTTAATTACATCAATGGTTGATCACCCTTGATTGGAAGGCAAAAGACTAATCCGCCGGGGATTATGGTCTTGAGTTCATGGTCGTTTAGACCTTTGTTTTCTTGTTATGGACTGAGCCACATTTGTTAGACACGCCGGATGTCTATGTCCCATTTTCTTTCGGACTGTCCGGGTTGAGAGACTGTCAGGATTCGAGTGGTGCAACTCGGGGCCGGCGCCTGTTACTGTGAACAGGTGACCGCTGGAATACACGATCCTCGAATGTTGGTCGGCATAACCCAAGGCCCGCGCCCGTACTTTTATGACGGGTGACCTTAGGAGAGCACTCCGCAACGTTCCCGAACGAGGTTTTTAATCGAGTGGTGCAACTCTGGGCCCGCGCCTGTTACTGTGAACAGGTGACCGCTGGAATACACAAACATCGAAATGTTGGTCGGCATAACCTAAAGCCCGCGCCTGTTACTGTGAACAGGTGACCTTAGGAAAGCAATCCGCAACTGCCTCATCAGCTCAACCAACGGACCCGTTGTCGATGGGTAGGGCATCGATTGTCTTTTTCATAGTGGCAGTCCATAGCAAGATGTTTCAAGCTTAGTTAGAACTCTTTGTTTGTGGTTTCTCGTGGTAACCATAACCCCTTAGGTTTAGCCTCGGACCTTTATCCGGGATGAATAGAGCTTTGTACGGTCAAGTAAATGCGTTTCTTCTGGAGTCGGGCGACTCGTCTTCGAGAATATTCTTTCTTCTGAGTATTTTCAATGATCTATTTGGGATCAAATAGGCTTTATCGGGCCAAGATCTTTTGAGGATCCAAATTCAATAGACTGGATCGGCTATTTTTTATGCCTGCAAGTGGCTAAGTATAGGGTCCGATGGACTCCTGTTCATGCCAATTTCTTATGAATAATGGGGATCGGCGCCCCGTAAATGCTTAACTCGGCTGTTGGATAGCCTGAGTACTTTAACTTTGCCTCGGCATCTTTGAGATCGCAGTTGATTTCATTTGGCATCAGCCAATTTTCAAGCCAACAGGGCACTTCCCAAGGCTGAAAATGACTAAGCAGTGGACCTGTTTGCGGTCTAATCAGGGGAATTGGTGAATATTATCGATGACGGTCTTAGAATAGGAGTGGATTACGTCCAAGAAGATCACGGTGCGATCGCGTTTCGATTTTCTTAGTAGAAGTTGATTTTCGGGCCAACATGGCACTTCCCAGGGCTGGAAATGACTAAGTAGTGGACCTGTCTGCTGTCTAATCAAGGTATTTGGTGAATATTATCGATTACCGTCTTGGAACAGGGGTGGATTATGTCCACGAAGATCGCGGTGCGATCGCGTTCCGATTTGTTTAGCAGAAGTCAATTTCCGGGCCAACAGGGCACTTCCCAGGGCTGGAAATGACTAAGTAGCGGGCCTGCCGACCGTTCGATTAGGGTATTCGAGGGTCCTGAGATTGGATAACCTCGTCGTGGTGCATGATTATGGTGTATCATGTCATGTAGAAGAAAAGTTTTCCTCTCGGGCTTGGTCCAATTCTGCCCGATTCTTCTTGTTTTCGGCCGTTTTCGACTCTTTCGGAAGGATTTCCGGAGCTGCCAAATTGGCTAAGTGTTGGTCATTTTGGACCAAAACATTGATTTGGGCCATTTATCATTGACCGTTGGAGAATCTGATCCGATGGATGGATAGAACTCATCGAGACGCATCTAGGAGAGGCGGTTTCATCAAAATTCGATCTCGGACGAAGGCGGGCCCTCGCGACGGAAGGTCCACCCCTCCCATCAGCATCCAGTCGCATGGGGGGAGGGGGGGTGTACAGGCGCATGTGGTGCTGTACATGCTTTTAGGTGCATGTGGTTGGGGAGTAGGCGCATGTCTTATCTCCCGGGCGCATGTGGAGTTGTTTTTCATGAAAAATGGGAGTCCGGAAGTAATCCCGGCGTATGTGGTGGTGCACATGCGCCTGGGGCTCCACCTTGGGCGTATGTCCCTTGTGGACTTAGCGGATTTTCATGTTTTCCGGTGGGAAAAGCGGCGCATGTGTGGAATAAGCCGGCGCATGTGGGGGATAAGCCGGCGCATGTGCCCAGCACTTAGAAATTTTCATGATTTCTTCCTGAACTTGGGATTCCGGCGAGGAAATCCCTTTCCGACGTGGGTTTTCGACGAGGGAATCCACTCCGGCCAAGGCATCCAGCGAGGGGAAAGAAAGCAAGCGCATGTGGTGCTTACATCACTCTGAGGTCGGCAGGGGATGATCTCGTGCTGATGAAATGAAGTGACATCGCTATTTATAGGGGGTAATTGGATTCGGGTCCGGTCCGGCGGGTATTTCCCGGCGCATGTGCCAGAAGCAAAGCCAAGCGCATGTGAGAAAAATGCACCAGGCGCATGTGGAGGATCCGGGCGCATGTCCTTACCGGCACATTTCCCGGCACTTTTCGAAAAAGTGTTTCATTCACTCCATTTTACTAATAGGGTGCAAGCGCTTGTGGTTGGAGGCCAGGCGCATGTCCTTTGCCGGCACTTTCCCACTACTTAGCCAGATTTTCAGGATTCCAGCACTTAGAAAATTTCAGGATTTCAGCTCCGACGGGGGACCTCCAAAGGACAGCTACCTTTTCTAGACATGCACTCACTATCGCCAAGCCACTTCTAGGTTATGATTGACCTCCTAAATGAACGGGATGGGGTGTGGAAGTCCAGATGTTGCCAATTTTGGTACTTCCTTACTAATTTGGAGCCTCCGTGTCGGCTTGTCGTATAGGAACGTTGTTCCGGGGGGCGCACGCATAGAATTACGCATCGTAATGACTTCAAACTTGCTATTTAAGGGTTTTGGGGCGCTCTGGATCATTTGGCGGTGAATCGCATGTCCAATTCCACTCTGAAATGGTAGTTGTATGCTTATGGACCCTTTTTGGTCAGTTCGGGGCAGGGATAGAACGCATTTCGAGGTGCGCGGGTAAAAATATGCACTGGATGACTTCAAAACTTACAGGTTATGGGTTTTAGGACATTTTGGATCATTTGGCGGTGAAGCGCATGTCCAGTTCCGCTCTGAAGTGGTAGCTGTAGGCTTACGAACCCTTTTGGTCAGCTCCGGGCAGGGACGAAACGTATTTCGAGGTGCGCGGGTAAAAATATGCATCGGATGACTTCGAAACTTGCAGGTTAAGGGTTTTAGGACATTTTGGATCATTTGACGATGAAGTGCATGTCCAGTTCCACTCCAAAATGTTGTTTACGAATTTTGATCGCTACCAAGCAATCAGGGGTGTGCTGGCGTTTGCAGGGCTTTCCCGACCTCAAAACTGATCCAAATTATTGTCAATAGACCACGGGATGTTGTTTTACAATGGGTGTAAATTTGAGCCCCAACAATATGTCTACTTAGGTCGAGATGAGACATATCCGGTGGTGATTTCTTCCCACCTGGATGAGGAATAAGAGAGTAGGTTGATCACTACTCTTAAATAATATAAGATGCAATCGGGTGGTCAATTGCAGATCTCAAAGGCATAGATCCCCTGATTTGTACTCATCGTATACACCTTGAGGAGAATGCAAAAATATCTAAGCAACCATAAAGACGCCTCAATCCAAACATGGAGGTAATTAAAGTCGAGGTGTTAAAACTATTGGATGTAGGTATTATCTACCCAATATTCGATAGTCAATGGGTGAGTCCAACGCAAGTCGTACCTAAGAAATCCAAAATTACCATCGTAGCCAATGCTGAAAATGAACTCATGCCAACTAGAGTCACTACCGGTTGGAGAATGTGCACTGACTACCGAAAACTAAACACGGTTATAAGGAAAGACCACTTCCCTTTACCTTTTGTTGATCAAATCTTAGAAACGTTAGCAGGTCACTCTTATTTTTGCTTCCTCGATGGATACTCGAGCTACAACCAAATAGAAATCTCCCTTGAGGATCAAGAGAAAATGACATTCACATGTCCCTTTGGCACTTTCGCTTATCGAAGGATGCCGTTTGGACTGTGTAATGCTTCCACTACTTTTCAGCGATATATGTTGAGTATTTTTTCTAACATGGTGGGGAAGTTTCTTGAAGTCTTTATGGATGACTTCTTTGTATTTGGTTGTGATTTTGATGAGTGCCATGGGCACTTAAAAACTTTTTTGAAAAGTGTGAAGAAAAGAACCTAGTGTTAAATTAAGAGAAATGTCACTTCATGGTTTTGAAATTGAACCTTTTAGATCAACATAGTTGTAACGGCGCTTGCGCATGCGGAAGCTTGGAGAGCAACTAGAATTATGGCTAAGTCCGAGAGAGGGGGGGGAAGGGGGGGGGGGGGGGGGGGGGGGGGGGGGGGGGGTTGCTTAGGACATTTTAAAATTCTTTCCGCCTACTTACATAATTTAACAATTTAAACTAAGTAAGTAAATAATATTTCGGCTTCCAAGCTAAAGTGGGTCCAATCACAATACTAGCATATGATTAAAGCAATTAACAACCTAGTCTAAAGAAGCATAGATTAATAAATGATTAACCTAATGAAACACCTAATCTATGCAACTCAAGTAGACTAGATGAGAGTTGATCATATAAGCTCAAGTCTACTCTAATAAGTGAAAGTACATCTTGTATGGAGATGTGCCTATCAAGTGCCTAACATATATTCCCATTAAGCATTCATAATTAAACAATTAAACATACAATGTTAAGATAACAATGTGCTCAAAACAATCACAAACACAAGCATGTTTAGTGGTTCGACTTCGGGTCTACTCTAGTTCCAGTTCAAGTACTCAACTCCTTTAAGCACACCGGCATTCACTAAGGAATTTAAATCTGGTTCCTCCCAACCAAGGTGTTTTAAATTGGATCCCGCTCAACCGAAAAGTTTACAGGTTCCTTCCAACCTACGCATACACACCTGTATTGGTGGCTCTCCTTGGAGACTTGTTTAGGCTCTACAACCAAGCCAAGGTTTTACAACCGAACCTCAATTTAGACTCCACTCATGAGTAAAGGTCCTACAACCGAACCTCAATGGTTTTAGGCTCTACAACCAAGCTAAGGTCCTACAAGCGAATATTGGGTTTACTCCCGTCGGAGGTCCTCCTTGGAGACTCAATTCGACCCTGCAATCGGGTCTAGGTCCTACAACTGAATCTATCGAGTTTGAAGACAAACTCTACACTCAACTCCTATTGGGAATAGAGTGGAATCAGACTCTTACAATTGACAACTTACTTGTCGGATTGAGCCCCTTTGTTGCGCTGCTTCGGGTTGCTTGATCCTCACTATCCTGTGCTTTAATCAGCTACCCTTGTGCTCCTTCGATCTTTGATGTCGTTGCGTTGCCAATGCTCCATCTCCAAGATCAGCTATATTGCTTATGATGCTCCAATGGAGATGCCCAAGGTGTTAGGAGGGTAGGTTTGAAATCTCCATAACTAATGGGAATGGGTTGCCTAGAGATTCTCACCTACAAGGATCTCATCATATAGTATTGGATAGGAATATCACTATCAAGAACAATCCAATCACTAGAGATCAAAAGAAGGACAAGTGCATCTTCATCATGAGCTTTGAATGCTCTATACTTGTGATGAATCACAAGGAAGATCACTTGTTTTGGTTAGGAATAGAGCTCCTAAAGCTAAGCAATGGTAGTAGTTTCTATCTCCTCAAAATCCCTCACTTCATCTCTCCCATATTTAAACAAAATCTGCAACGGTCATAAAACGGTCAGAAAATGGCCACTTTGATATATCGAATTGATGTTTCGATTAATTAGAATTATCTTCGATATATCAAAATATCGTTTTGATATATCGAAGAATATGTCCGGTGGATTGTGAAGTTGCTGGACCATCTCTCCGATATATCGAACTGGGGTATTGAAAAACCCCATTTCGATATATTGAAATGCATTCCAATAGATCGATTATTTTGTCCAGGGAGTTGCGCATTTACTGGACACTCAATTCGATATATCGAATAGACCTTTTCGATATATCGAAGGTTTATCGAACAAACTTTCGATATATCAAAGGTCTATCGAAAGTTGTTGTTTGGCTGGATTAATTACAGCAACTTCCACCTCTTTAATTAACCTAATTTATCATGTTTTCTATATGATCTAAAGTTAATTAGGATGATTAAGGGTATACCTAGTTGGTTCAAGTTATCTAAGAGGATATGGGTGTTTTGGTTCAAAGGGTTAAGGTCACCAAGGCATCTCATTTACCTGTTCTTCCTTGATGCTTCTTGTCCACTTAAATCTTCAGTCTTCAGCATGCCAAGGCTCAACCAACATTACAACACATGGACACACGTGATTAACAAATAAGGTACACTAGTATACCACAAAAAAGTGCATAACAGGTTCAAAAGGGAATAGTCCTTGGTCACTGTTAAAATTAGAAAAATGCTCAAGGCAGTTTTTCCTACGTTTCGTTATTCTGGGGTTCTGAGTATAGAAACATTCGTAGACAACCATAAGCAATCACACAGTATACACGAGAAAGCAATGCAAGGTGAATTTTATTCCAAAGATTCTGATATCTTTTACATTCTAGGCTGTGAACTAGTCACGAACCCTTAATTACAGCAGTGGATGATCACCCTTGATTAAAAGACAAAAGTAAATGCATACTTGCATCATAAATAGGTTAAATAAAGCATTAAAAGAGCATGAATGTAAATAAAACACAACATAAATAACACAAAGATTTTTACGTGGAAACCTTTGCGAGGAGAAAACAACGGCACAAAGCGACGAGATTCCACTATGAATTGCAATTATACAATAGATGGAATATTAGAGAGATGAAGCCCGGATAGATCGAGCAACTAATTTAAATCATCAGGGATTATAGTCTTGAGTTCATGGTCGTAAAGACCAAGTTTAGAAATTCTTATAGACCGAGACATTGCTAAGACCAGTTAGATGTTGGTCCCATACTCTTCGGTCGTTCCTAGTTGAGTGGCAACCAGAATTTTAACCGAGTAGTGTATCTCAGTGTCATCGGGCATCTCTGTGGGCGAAATGACTTTCAGGAATACACTCCATAGTTTCCATTTAGTGCAACCAGTGCCAGTGACCATCTCGGGTTCAGACGGGTGACCTGCTGAAGAACACCCCATGGTTTCTTAGTGCAACTGGTGCCAGTGATTGTCTCGGGTTCGGACGAGTGACTTGTTGGAGGACACCCCATAGTTTCTTAGTGCAACCAGTGCTAGTGACCGTCTCGGGTTCGGACGGGTGACTTGCTGGAGGACACCCCATGGTTTCTTAGTGCAACCAGTGCCAGTGACCGTCTCGGGTTTGAACGGGTGACTTGCTGGAGGACACCCCATGGTTTATTAGTGCAACCAGTGCCAGTGACCGTCTCGAGTTAGGACGGGTGACTTGCTGGAGGACACCCCATGGTTTCTTAGTGCAACCAGTGCCAGTGGCTGTCTCGAGTTCGGACAGGTGACTTGCTAGAGAACACCTCATGGTTTCTTAGTGCAACCAGTGCCAGTGACCATCTCGGGTTTAGACAGGTGACTTGCTGGAGGACACCCCTTACCTTAACCAGTCAACTGACGGATCCCGCTTTGGAAGGGACGCACATCAACTGGTCTTAATGATGAAGTATTTCAGATGTTTTAGAACTCTTTGATTATGATTTTTTATGATAACCGCAGTCCCTTTTATTTAATTTTATATCTTGATCTGGGATGAATAAAATTCATGCTATGGATGCAAATGAATACAAAGTAAATATGCTTGATGTATGCTTGTAAGAGGATTGCATTGATGTTTAGTGTATCAGACAAATTATGCATTTGATTTGATTATTCTGCTTCGTGTATATCTTTATGTCATCGATATTTCGAATAACTGAATCATTGGGAGAAGCTGCATCGAGCTATACTTGTTTGAGAAGTTCAAGTTTGATGGGCTGGATCAGCCATTTCTGATGCCTGCGAATGGCTAAGTATTGGATCCGATAAGCGCCCATTTATACCAATTTCTGATAAACAGTAGGGATCGGTGCCCGTCAAGTGTTAGACTCAGCTATTTTATAGCATGAGGGTATTAGCTTTACCATCGTGTTTTTTAGATCGCAGTTGATTTTACTTGGCATTAGTTGATTTTTGGACCAACAAGGCACTTCCCAGGGCCTGTTTATGATCTGATCGGAGGATTCGGTGAATACCGGTCACGATCATCTTTGGATAGTGATGGACCGTGTCCATGAGGGTAGCAATGATGCTGGATCCACCTTGGCATCAGTGTGATCGCATTTCATTTTGCCTTGTTAGTGTAAGTCGATTTCTTATAGACCGAGACATTGCTAAGATCAGTGTAAGTCGATTTCTGAAACCAACAAGGCACTTCTCAGGGCTAAAAATGACTAAGTACTGGGTCTGTTTATCACTTAATCAGGTTTTTTGAAGGTCTTGAGATCAGGTAATCTCGTTGTGACGCATCCTTATGATATATCATGTTATGGTGGAGAGCTCTCTCTACGGGTCGGTCAAATTTCGCCCGATTCTCCTCAATTTCGGTCGTTTCCGGCTCTTTCGGAAGGATTTTCGAGGTTTGCAATTTTGACTAAGTGTTGGTCATTTTGATTGACTTCGTGATTTAGTCCACCTAACATCGACCGTTGGCGAATCCGGTCTAAGAGATGGATAGAGAACATCGATGTGTGTTTAGGAGCGTTAACTTGATCATAAGGCGGGCCACATCAAAGACGGGCCACACCTCAGATAGTCCCACCTCCCCATTAGCGTCCAGGTGCATGGGAGAGGTGGTGGGCAAGGTGGGCACATGTGAGCCCAGCACTTAGTGCATTTTCTCACTTTTTGGCCTCCCAAAGAGTGGGCGCATGTCCATGGGGACTTAGTGTATTTTGCATAATTTTGGCCTCTGAAAGAGTGGGCACATGTCCATGGGGACTTAGTGTATTTTGCATAATTTTGGCCTCCGAAAGCGTGGGCACATGGGAGAGTAAAAGAGAAGGGAGAGAAAAGGAAAGTGAGGTGGACGCATGTGGCTAGGCACCTACGCTTGCCCCTCCTCTCTTTACATTGCAACTCCGGTGGGAATAATCCCTTTCCAGCGAAGGCATCCGGCGAGGGTTTTACCTCTGCGAGTGCTCTGCATTGGATTGGTGATGTCGTCCCTGTCTCAGCTAGTGGAGGGGTATTTATAAAAGGTTCATCAGATAGCTAATCGGGTCCACATGTGAGATTAAGCATGGGCGCATGTGGGAGCAAGAGGGGAGCCATGTGCATGTGCTGGGGTGTAGGCGCATGTGGCTATGCACCAGGCACATAACCTCTGGTGTGAGCACGTCTCATTGTGGTGGGCGCATGTGGCCACACTTAGCATAATTTTAATTTTTTATTATTTATTTTTATTTTTTCAAATTTCAAAAGAGGGGGAGAATATCGCCCATGTGCATGTGGTGTAAGTGTGGGCGCATTTCCCCCCATGCCATGTGCATGTCTCCCATGTAGTGTGCATGCATTCCCCATACTTAGAATATTTTAGGTTTTAGGCTCCGGTGGGCGACCTCCAGAGGACAGCTACTCTTTCGAGGATCGAAGTCACTGACGCCAAGCCACTTTTAAGCCGTGATCAACCTCCTGAATGAATGGGGTGGGGTATCGATGGCCATCTGCTGTGAATTTTGGTAGTTTTTTTTCCTTCCCAATTTAAAGCTTCTAGGTCAGCTCTTTGCATAAGAATATTGTTCAAGGAAGTGCACACATGGAAATATGCACCGCAAGGACTTCAAACTTGCTAGTTAAGGTTTTTCAGAAATTTCGAATCATTTGGCGGCATTACGGATGTCCAATTCCACTAAGAAATGGTACCTGTAGGCTTTCGAACCCTTTAGGCCAGCTCCAAACAGGGATAAAATACATTTTGGTGCACGTGGCTAAGGATACACGTGCGTGACTTTGAAACTTGTAGGTTCAGGGTTTTAAGACATTCCATATCATTTGGCGGTGATCCACATGTCCGATTTCGCTCCGAAATGACATTAGTAGATCTTGGTCGCGGCTGCGCATGTTAGGGTTACGCTGGCATTTTTCGGGTGTTTTGGATCTCGAAATTGATCCAAATCGTCGTAGATGGACTGCAGGATATTATTTTACTATGGGTACGAATTTGAGCCCCAACAAGTGCCCCCCCCCCCCCCCCCCCCCCCCCCCCCCCCTCTCAGTGGGATGGATGCTTACGTCAGGCTAGTGTGGTTGTAGAGATAGTTGAATGAATGGAGATATTTGAATGAATGGAGGACCATACCCCCCAAATCCCATGTTCAAACTCAGCCAAACTCACCCTTGTTAGTCCCAATCCATAGCCCAGCTCAAGCCTGAACCCAGTCAACTCACCCCTAAACATCAGCCCAAAAAACCCCCCATAAGAAAAACTAGTCAAAAATCCTAAAAAAGTCAAACTTGTTGAGTCAACCCGCTGAGTCAAATCACCGAGTCAACCCGCTGAGTCAACCCATTGAGTCAACTCACCGTATCAACCCATCTTCCAAACCCAGTCAACTCACCGAGTTCCAAACCACAGCCTCGGAGCAGGTCCGGAACTCCGAACCTGAGGATTTTCTACTTCAGGTTCGGAGGCCGTACGCTCCGAAGCCGAAGCAGAACGACCGTACGGGCGACCCACAGGGTGCCGCCCAAAAATATTTACAGCAGTTGCCACTTTTCGCTGCTATAAGCTATAAATACCCCCGCCCCTTCTCATTTACAGCATCCACCTCCCCTCTCTTCGGCCTGAGAGTTCGAATCCATCTCTACCCACTTTAGCCCATTCCTCCACCAAGGAGAGCCCGAGTGAGAAGAGTCTAGCCTTTGTCCAGCCCAGCCTGACCCTGGTCTAAGTCTCCCAAGCCACCCAAGTCTTGATCTAGCCACTCGAAGCAAACCCTTGCGACACCTCCGTCCATCCAGCTACTCTTTTACCAGCATCATCTCATTCGCATCTAGCATAAGTGCAACATTTACTTTTCTTCCAACCCCCCCTGCTTATCATGTCACTACAAGCACTTTGATTATTCAAACACATAGCATGCATCTCGCATAAAGCACCTGTCAATTCGAGCGTATGCTCTGGGCTTGCCTGTTAATGAAAACCTTCCCATCAGAAACTCTTACTGTTCAGACCTGCATTCATACATCATGTCATTCATGAGAATGTACGAGGATTAAATCAGACTTTCAAGTATTAGTTCGATTCTGTGAAGTAGAGACCGTAATTCGGTACGGACAATGTGGGGTGCTTAACCTCCTCCCACCCTATAACCGTGATCGCTTACCTCGAATCTCTGGCCGCAGATCAAAAGGAGTCATTTTAGAGGAAGGAATCTTCAGATTCCCTTCTCTAACGTTTCTACGGGGTCTAGCCGACTGTAGATTCGAAGTAACTGGCTAGTGGTGACTCTGGTCTTATACAAACTCATCCAACATATCCAGCTTAACACAACAACCAACATAAAGCCCTCGAGAACAAGGCAAGCCAGTGGCACAAACGGTGATTCACGCGCACGCACCCCTCTTCTTTTCCGAAAGGAAGGGAGAACGTTCGGGAGCGCGGAACGACGAGCATCTACAGAATGGTGACTCTGCTGGGGATATGCTAGTCCCACTAGTCGTGATCCGACGTGAAAAACAAAATCCTTCCTATGCTTGAAAGTCATTAGTCCTCATATAGTCTCATCTGCATAGCATTCTACCCAAAAACAAAAAAAATAGAAAATCCCAAAACCCAAAAAAGAGTATAGTCCTCACCATTGCGCCTCCTCAGGCTCAACGTATTCGGAAACAACTTCCCTTCCGCAGCATAATCCGCACTCGGGCTCAGCAAGCCATGTCCGACCACGAAGAGGAAACTCACCTCTTCCCCACCCTCGAGATGGCCAAAGCGCAACCACCAGCGCAGCAACCAATTGAGAATACGCCAATCATGCAAGAATTGGCACAAGGAATGAGAGCAATGCAAGAAATGCTTTTGCAATTCATGCAAGCACAAGCTACCGCAGCAGTCAACAACCAAGCTGGCCCAGTTCAGCAATCTCAGCAGCCATGCCGGGTCCTTCCGGCCTCCAGTTCAAATCAAGCACAACCATCGGAGTTTGCCCAGGACTACCGACAATAGCTATCTCAGCCCTTCACTATGAGGTATCCTCCTCAGTATCTTCCTGCGACAACAAGACCGTCTCAGAATGTTCCTGTCGTAGGAACTTCCAGTCAGCTTCTAGTCAATCTTGCAAGCAACAATCTTAGTAGATTTCAGTATGTCCCCACCGATGGGACTCCTTTCCTTTCTCAGCATATCCCCGCCGATGGGACCTTTACTCAATTTCAGCACATCCCCTCCGATGGGATTTCAATTCAATTTCCAGCAACAGGGACAACACCGGCGAATGCCGACAATGGGGGTCAGTGTCAAGCCCACATCAATCAGCGGACAGTGGCGAATACCCAACAAGGGGGTCACTTCCCAGCATCTCAGCCTCCTACAAACAGGAGCACTTTTCAATTCCAGTACATCCCCGCCGATGGGATTCCAGTTAATTTTCAGCAATCTTCAATTCAACAAACTCCAGTTAATTTTCAGCAATCTTCAATTCAGCAATCTCCAGTTAATTTTCAGCAAGTTCCAGTTCAACCTTCAGAACAGTCTCCAGTTCAATTACAGTCATTTCAAGCGCAAGTTCATCAGAATCCAGTTCAATCATCGAATCGATTTTAGCAACCCATGGTTGCCTTCCAGCAAGCCCATAGGGTCGGAGACATCGACCACTATGCCGAAGAAGAACGTGCCTTACTCGAGAGGCACCAGTCACTCGAACAGATCATGCAGGACTGGACGAGTTGCGGGAGCAGTTCCAGATATTGCAAAATCAACTTCAGCGACAACAAGGAATCGATCTACCTTCGACCAAGTTCAGAGACTTATGTCCTTTCCCAGATGCTCAGGTACCTCAAAATTTCAAAGTACCAAAATTCAAAAGATACAATGGCAGCGGTTGTCCCACAGCACATCTCAAGGCTTTCTGTGGAGAGCTGAGTGCAATCTCAGGAAATGAAGGGGCCCTCATTCGCTTGTTCCAAAAATCTCTGAAGGCGATGCCCTAGACTGGTACATATCATTGGACTGTCATCGTATCAAGACTTGGGAACAACTTTCTCAGGCTTTCGTCGACAGATTCGCATACAATCTCAATATGGCACCCAGAAGAGCTGACCTCGCGGCTCTCAGGCAAGGAGTGATGAAACACTATCAACTTATGTGGGACGTTGGCGAGCTATGGCAGCCAGAATGTGGACACCTATCGACAACGAAGAACAAATCTCCATGATTGTTCATTCAACATATCCTGACGTATCTGGATATCTCATCTCGCATCCATATGCGAATTTCTCACAGTTAATCTGTGCTAGAGAGCAAGTCGAAGTAGGAATCTGCGCCGGGACAATCTCCCCATGGCCTCATCAGGCCACTCCAGTCAAAAGGAACAGAGTGGAAGGAAGACCTATCGGGTATGGGAACGGAAACTGCAGCGGTTCTCCTCCTCACCGACAGAGGTAAACAGCATCATCGCCACTGCTCAGGGCAACCAATATGCTCCCCCACAGGGACGTTAACAGTATCAGCAGAATCAGGTTCAGCATCAACCTCAGCGGTATCAGCCACAACCAAATGCTCAACCACAGCCACAACTACCTCGACAGCAGCAGCAGTTCAGGGGGAACGGCCAATACTCATATCAGAATAGGCAGAATTACAGGGAGCTCAGGAAATTCACTCCTCTCACTCAGCCACTCAGTTAAGTCATGTCTATGCTGGTACAGAAGCAGTTGCTCATTCTGATGGCACCCAGACCTCCTCCTCATCCCCTGCCTCCGAACTACTGAGAAAATGAGTATTGTGCTTACCATCAAGGGCGTGGCCACACCACTGAGTGATGCATGACTCTGAAGAATGCTATACAAGATCTGATCGACGACTGAAAGATCATCATCTCGGTCCTCGGAACTCCTTCAGCAGCTTTCACCAACATCCTTCAGAATCCTCTGCCTCAGCATCCGATGGGCCCCCAGTTCATCTCGTGGCCCTGCTGTCAACAGCATAGAAGAAGGAGAGCATCTCGATCACTTCTTCTCCCCTATCCAGTCCATTCATGCTTACACTTATGGGCCAACAAGTTCTCCTTCGATCATGCAAGGGGCAAACCCCTTTCCTCCTTCAGTTTTCGAGCCATTAGTACTCGAAGGAGCTCCTCCATATGATGCACCAGTTGTTCAAGGGGCACCTTACAGCCGTTCGTGTTGGGAGCCAGTCATCCTGGAAGGAGTACAGTCGTGCATTGAGCCCGCATATGAACCTGTCATTCTGCAAGGGGCATTTTCAGCTCAGGAACAATCCGATCCACAAGGGAGGGATTATACTCATCAGCAGCAAAAACCCGTTGTTTTGGAAGGGGTTCCTCCAATCAAGCCAGTCATATTGCAAGGGGCAAGTCTTGGAGGCGTGTCAATCACACTACGATAGCTGGGACAAATAGAGAAACCCCCTGCCATATTAAGAGGACTAGTACTCATTCCATGGGAACTTCCTGCTCCAGGAATGGTCAAACCAGGACCGCGACCTTATGTGATCTACGAAGACAAGCCTCGATATTATCCCTTCAGCACAGGCAACAATGTATTCCTCAAGGCAAAAGCTCCATATGAGGAAGATCTGGTACCCACACCAGCACCGTTACAAGAACCAGTGGTCCTAGAAGGCAAAGGAGAGGAAAATTATAAAGAAGTCCCGTGGCATTATCCAGAATGTGCGGAGGTGAGAAACATGAACCCCAATGGGCATTGCATCCGAAGAGATAATCAGAACAGAGAAGATCCCAAAGGCGCTCTCTCAGGCCTCGGCAACAAAAACGAAGCCACATATAATGTGGCGACTCATCTCAAGTCAATCCCTGCCCAAATATCAGTATGGAAGCTACTCTGTACGTCGTGCATACACCGAGAAATATTTGCCAAAACCTTGAGCGATGCCCATATCTCCTCCAATACAGCACTTGAAATGATAACAATGATGATTGGACAACTCCTAGCTCCGCGCGCCATCACATTCACTGATAATGAGTTGCCACAAGAAGGGCGCGAACATGGGCGATCCCTCAACATAGCCTTACGATACAAAGACCTCTGTGTCCCGCTGGTCTTTATCTATAACGGCTCAAGCTTAAACGTCTACCCACTCAAGACTGCGGAACGTCTGGGAATCAGTCCCTCTTCATTTCGACCCAGCACCATGTGCGTCAGAGCATTCGACAATACCCTACGATCAGTGGAAGGAGAAGTCGACATAGAGGTACAGATAGGTCCGGAAATCTCCACTATCACATTTCAAATCCTGGATATATCAGCCTCCTTCAACATGTTGCTCGGACGGCCTTGGCTGCACAAGGTTGGAGCTGTGCCATCAACCCTACATCAACGGATGAAATACATCTGTGGAAATCAAGTAATCTCTATCCATGTAGAGAAGGAGCTCATCATTCCTTCCAATGCTGCTGCCACTGAACCAGATATCCCTATCATCGATATCCAACACTCTAAAGAAGATGTCCCATTTCGTAGTTTCGAGTTCGAGACTGTGAATGCTATCGCCAACCCAGAACCGAGAAGGGTGGACCGTGTCTTTTCACCAGCAGAACGTCTGAGCCTCAAGTATCGGATGAAGAATCATTTCAAATCCAGAAAGATGCCGCTGGTATATAATCAACGCAAATGGGGACTCGGGTATAGGGCAATCTTCAAGGATAAAAGAAAGAAGAAATTTCGGTGCTCACCCGTTCGATTCATCAGGCCAGGAGAGCCTTGCAAAGATCTAAGAGGGAATCAACCGACTGCACTACACAAAGGCCTCCCGATGAGCCTAGTTTGGGCCACGTGGCCCACCATTCGATGGGACCAGATTCTCGAACCATCCAAGCCTCCGGAAGAAGAAGGAAGGGATGAAGACGAAGAAGAAAGTCAAGTACAATAGCTTCAGGACCAGGGTACTCTGATACCTGCTCCCAACTAGGGGCACAACCTGCCCACTTCAACTCCGGTCAACCAGGGGCACAACCTGCCCACTTCAATTCCAGCCAACTAAGGGCATAACTCGCCCATCTCTGCAGAATCAACACCATCAACCATCAGCCAGGGGCAAAAGCAGCCCATCCATTGGACCAAGAAAGGGAAATGGCCAGCCCTGGATTGATTCGATGTCCAGATTCCAAATTTGTGTATCGCCGTGGAACCAGACGGACTGCAATGCGAGGTAAGTGATCCGGGAGGGACTGAGTACGACTCAGATCTCTAACCCAACCAGCGAGAAATCATGGTCATTGGGCCAGACTGTGATTCTTCGTCTAAATCATCAACCCCCACCTCTCCAGGGGAAGGAGTGTGGGGTCCTAAATGGTCATCCGTTCCCCTAACTTTTGAATCAGCCAAAGAGTCATCTGAAGGCTCTGGCTTAAAAAAAAATGCCGGTTTGAGCAGCGAGCGGAACTTTGGGACAAGCTGGGATCAATCATGGTCTGCAATGCCCGCTTGTTCAAAGTCCCGTGAATTTTAAAAATCCAAAAAAAAAAAAAACTTTCAAAAACAAAAAACATCTAGCATTTCAATTCCAGAAAATTCTCAAAAACTAAAAACCATCTAGCATTTCAATTCCAGAAAATTCTCAAAAATAAAAAAACATTTCTTTTCCTGTATTCAATAATGTGCGAAGTTTGTCTAAAGAGTCGCATGAGTTTGAGGTCGAATCATATAATTTTGACATCGAATTAGACTTCAAGCTCATGAGTTTAGACGAAGCTCGAGATGAGGAAGATAATGACCCTGCTCCCAAACTAGAGGATCTCCTCAAAAAGTTCAAATCTAAAGCCAATGTTGTAGCCGATGATTTTGAGATAGTAAACTTGGGGACGCCTGAGATCCCTAGGGAAGTACGCATTGGAAAGTCGTTACCACCAGAGATGAAACAGAGAATGATAGAGTTCCTAGCTCCAAGATTGTCCAACTTTGCATTCTCATATGAAGACATGCCGGGGCTCGATGAAGAGCTCATTATACACCATCTGCCAACCAAGCCGGATATGAAACCAGTGAAGCAGAAACTTTGAAGAATGAAGCCAGAATGAGCTCTGAAAGTCCGAGATGAAGTCATCAAGTAGTACAATGAGGGATTCTTGGTAGTCTCCAACTACCCTGAATGGCTCGCCAACATCGTACCAGTACCGAAGAAGGATGGCAAGGTTCGAATGTGCATCGAATTCCGAGATCTCAACAAAGCCAGTCCTAAAGATGATTTCCCTTTACCGCAAATCGACACCCTGGTCAACAACACTGCCGGGTACAAGATCTTCTCATTCATGGATGGGTTCTCAGATTACAATCAGATCAAGATGGCCGTCGAAGATCGCGGGAAGACATCGTTTATCACTCCCTGGGGAACCTTCTGTTACAGGGTAATGCCGTTCGGTCTGAAGAACGCAGGAGCAACATATCAGCGAGCAATGACAGCATTATTCCACGACATGATGAACAAAGAACTTGAATTATATGTGGATGATATGATCGTCAAATCTCACAGAATTGAAGGACACTTTGAAGATCTGAAGAAGTTATTCAACAGATTAGAAAAGTACAAGCTCTGCCTCAACCCTCAGAAATGTGTCTTCGGTGCAATGAGAGGTAAACTCCTTGTCTTTATGGTAAGTGAAGATGGCATCAGGGTCGACGAAACAAAAACTAGAGCAATCATCGAGATGCCCCCTCGTAGAACAGAGAAAGAGATTTGTGGCTTCGTCGGCAGAATTCAATACATCAGTCGCTTCATCGCACAACTCACACCTATTTGTGAACCCATATTCAAGCTCCTTCGGAAGAACGTTCCAAAAGAATGGAATGATGATTGCCAAGTCGCCTTCGACCGCATCAAGAAATATCTCATGAATCCTCTATGCTAGTGCCACCCACTCCTGGACGACCACTATTGTTATACATCTCGGTAGCAGCAGAAGCCATTGGTGTGTCCTCGACCAACACGACGGGACCGAAAAGAAGGAATAAGCGATATACTACTTGAGCTGAAAGTTCACTGACTACGAGACTAGGGATTCCCCGATCGAGAAGACCTGCCTCGCCCTAGTCTGGGCAACTTAGTGACTCCGTCAATACATGATTGCGTTCCCTATTCTCCTCCTCACTCACATGGATCCGCTCAAGTACCTGTTCGAGAAACCAGCACTCACTGGAAGGATAGCTAAATGGCAGTTACTCCTATCTGAATTCGACATCACCTATGTCACTCAGAAGGCAATCAAGGGGCAGGCCCTCGTCGATCATCTTGCCGCCCACTCTCTCCTGGATTATCAACCGCTCGAGACATTCTTCCCTGATGAAGATCTCTTCCTTATCGAAGATGAAGAGAAGAAAGATGAGTGGACGTTATTCTTCGACGGCGCAGCAAATTCTAAAGGGAGCGGTATCGGAGCAATCCTCTACTCTCCAGACGATGTCCCTATTCCTATCTCAAGGCGCATAGCATTAGAGTGCACCAACAACATGGTAGAGTATGAAGCATGCATCGCTGGCTTAAGGGAAGCCATAATCTTGGGCGTTAAGAAGCTACGAGTATTTAGAGACTCAGAGCTTATCATCAATCAGACCAATGGCGAATGGAAAACCAAGGACGAGAAGTTGATACCATATCATGTGTATCTTGAAAATCTGGTCGAAGAATTCAAAGAGATCACCTTCTCATACATGCCCAAGGCCAAGAATCAGTTTGAGATGCTCTCGCCATACTCGCATCAATGCTCGAGATCCCGAAAGGAGCTTCAGAATGGGAGTTCAGAGTCGAAACTCAAGATGAACCTGCTTTCTGCCTGCAAATAGAAGAAACCGAAGCTGTCCCTGACAAACCCTGGTATGCCGACATCAAGCAATATCTCGAAACCTAGAGTATCCGGAGTCAGCAACAGCAACAGCAACAGATCACTGAACCATTTAGCGTTTGGCCGGCCAGTTCACCATCAGTGGCGAAGTTCTTTACAAGCGATCCTATAATCACATCCTCCTTCGATGTGTCGATGAAACAGAAGCTGCAAGGATCATGAAAGAAATACACGAAGGAACCTGTAGCCCACACATGAATGGGCACATGATGGTAAAGAAGATTCTACGACTCGGCTACTATTGGCTCACCATGGAGACAGACTACTGTCAGCACGTCAGAAAATGCTTCAAGTGTCAGGAGCACGCGAATCAAATTCATGCCCCCTCATCAGAACTGTACAACCTAACAACTCCCTGGCCCTTCTCCATGTGGGGGCTCGACATCATTGGGAAGATTAGTCCCAAAGCATCAAACGGACATGAGTATATACTTGTGGTAGTCAACTACTTCACCAAGTGGGTAGAAGCAGCCTCCTACACCACGATTGCAGTATCCCAGGTGATCAAATTCATGAAGAACAACATCATATGCTGGTATGGAATCCCTAATGCCATCATCACAGATAATGGGACCCCGTTCGTCAATAAGAAGATGGATGACTTCCTCAGCAAGTTCAAAATTCAAGTCATCGATCGAGCCCTTACTGTCCTCAGATGAATGGTGGGGTAAAAGCCGCGAACAAAAAAATCATTAGGATACTCGAGAAGATGGTCGTGACCTATCGAGATTGGTCAGATATACTCCGATATGCACTTTGGGCCTATCGAACGTCTGTACGGTCTTCTACGGGCGTTACTCCTTTCGAGCTTACTTATGGAATGGAAGCAGTTCTACCAGTCGAGGTGGAAATACTGTCACTACGAGTGTTACTGGAAAGCGGAATTGAAGGAGGAGAATGGCAACGGGCCAGATTCGATCAGTTACAGCTCGCAAATGAGAAGCGTATGCGTGCGCTAAGTCATTCCGAGTGCTATCAGAAAAGGATCGCTCGAGCTTACAACAGAGAGTTCGAAAAAGAAGTTTCAAGGTGGGCAACATGGTTATGAAGAAAATCCTACCATCGCACCTTCCTGATCCCAGAGGAAAGTTCAAACCCTCGTGGGACGGACCGCCGATCATCAGAGAAGTACTTCCTGGAGGTGCCCTCAGACTCACCAGCATGAGAGGGGTGGATCTTCTTGAGCCAATCAACGCCGACAAAGTGAAGATCTTTCATGGGTAAGTCATTCTGACCTTATCAAGAGTTACATTAATAGAGCTGAAGTTAAGAGGTCGAAGCTAAAACCTCTGAGAAATCATTTCCGTCCACCAATAAGTGTTTCTAATAAGGGATTCAAAAGAAAAAAGAGAGAAGAAAAAAGACACAAAAACGGAGAAAAAGAATACAAAAAAAGAGAGAAAAAAAGAAGAAAAGAAAAGAAATGGGAAGCCAAAACAAGGCACCCGAGAAAATTCAACCTAAAAGGAAACACTGTCACCCATCAATCCACCTCAGAAAGGTCTATGGTTAAGCCGACAGCTCTATCATCGTAACTCAGATAAGGACTGAGAGGCTGCCATCGGCCGGCAACGACGGATTCCTGACCTCTAGCCGCCGCAGTTATCCAAAAATTCAAAAAAAGAGAAAAAAAAGAAGAAAAAAATGTGTGCCTAAACAAAGAGGGCGGAGGGAAAACCAGAAAAGGCGCTTCGAGTAAAAACAGTGGGCATACAGCGGACTTGGTGAAAACTCGAAAGGGTGCCAAGGGTAAAAACAGCATAGCTGCCAAGGGGCAGGCAAGATTAAACACCCAGGACATGGTGAGAACCTGAAAGGGCGCCACGGGCAAAAATGACGGGAAAAGGCCGGCTGTAGTGAAAACTCGAAAGAGCGCTGCAGGCAAAAATGGCTCGAATAGAAAAAGAAAAATGAAAAGTGCGGGTACCAAGAAATCAGATGGTCAAGATCGGTTCAAGCAGTGGTAGTTCAAGAACAAGGAGTACAGTCAGCAACAAAGAACTCTACAAACTCTGGCAATCTCAGGAAGTAACAATTTTCATTGCTTACACCTCTAGGGAACTAAAGGGATCTCACAAGTCAATCTTGAAACATCAGTCAAAGCATTGTCCGAGCCTCAGTTCTGATTCCTATGTCCCGGCACAAAATCCAGACACACTCACAAGACAACTCATGGCACAATAAGTTCTCAAAAGGTTTCTCTTTTCATTAAATGCATCATGTTTCTTTTACATATATAATTCAAATTTTTCAAAAAAATACAAAAAAATGCATCATCACCAGTCATGTACTATGCAAAAAGGATGTACAGACAGCCGACGCAATCAATCTCTACCCTTCTCCTCGGCAACAGCAGGTAAGTCCTCTGAGTCATAATGGAATAGCCTTGCTCTCAACCTGCTCACCTTCATGCGCAGGTAATACACCTCATCTCGTTTAAGGCTACGGATCGCCGCCTCCTCGTCAGACAATCTCTAATCAGCGGCCAATCTCCTCGACATCATCTCATAATGATACCAAAGTGCAGAGATCTCAGACAGCAAGTGGCCATGAGTGGCCAAGAGGAAACCAGGATCGATGAATGGGCGCTCCTGAAAGGGCCCATATGAACCATATGAAGAGCCGACATCCCCAAGAATATCCTGCTCATCCTCATCGGCAGTCTAGTGCCAGCAAGGGATGCATCGATACAGAGACTGCTCAGCAACCTAGTACTGGTATGGGGTGGTCGCCATTTAAAAAGTCTGCAGCTCAAAACCAAGTAAATCAGCAGTCAGGTGACTCGCCCAGGACCCATCAATCTAAGTCCTAAAGTCAGATGATCTAGATGGAAGTGCTTGACGCCCGATACCCGTAAAAGCAAAAAGAGGAATGTCCTGCTCATATCCAAACTGCCGCAGGAACCGGATAGGGTGATAAAAAAAAGTAAGATTGAAAGCCTACCAGCATCAGAGGAAGCCGGTGCGCATCACAAAGTACTGGAGGAAGTGAAAGCCAAGATGACTCCCAACGAACATTCTAGTCATGAAGCTCAGCAAACATCCTGCGATACAAGGGCTCACTCATCCTAGCTGTATGTGGAAGAAACTCCATGATGTGTCGCATAAGGTCAGGGCAACAGGTGCTAGGAAATGGTACAGGAACAGTCAGCGAAAGACGCTCCCATAGCCAGACCTAATCACAAGAAGGAAAAGAAATTTAGCTAGAGCAGAGCAATTCCCAAAAGACAAGAAAAGAAAAGGAAAGTACAGAAAAGATTCCTGGAAAAATGCACAACAGTCGCAAAGGACAGGAGTGCGGCCCAGGGCACAGTCTTTCAGCCCATTAAACGGCTCAGCCAGGACGAGAGAAATGATTTCCTGTCGACGAACAACTCGGCTCATCACCTTAAAGAGTAAAGGAGGCTGAGATCTGCGCCATCCCGAGAATAACATCTCAACTATCAAGCAGAACATCAGTGCATTCAGAGAAAGTAAGGATCCTGCCACACCTCAAGGATCCGAGAAAAGATCATACAACAAATCCAACGAGAACACCACAGCATCCTGGTCGGCAGCTGCAGGCTGAACAAGATAGGGGATCCCGAATCAGTTCTGTGGCGTGGCAGTCTTCGGCAAAGTCTTCGGCGAAAAATACTGAGTATAATCCCAAGGAAGACCGGTCAAACACGCAAGCTCCTCCAAAGAAGGGCCCATCTCCATGTCATTGAATGTAAATAAGTTCAATGAGGGGACCCAGTCAATCAGTGCAGCCTCGAGCATCCTCCAATCAATGTCAACCCTAGCCTTATGGATCAGACCGCCAAAGCCATAGGACTCCAAGTCTCGAATCTCATAAGCAGACAAGCTGTCAAGCCAAGCAAGCAGTCGTGGCGAGCAAGAAGGACGAGGAAGCAGCTGACAAGCCCTCATAGGAATCCCCTCCAAAACAAAGGGCCCAAGAATCAATAACAGCTCATCAAGCATCGGAAGATCAATGGGCGAAGGGGAAGGAAAAGCTGCAGACTCAACAGCCCTTGACTTATCCCAGTAGTGACTATGTCTGATATAGTCGCATCACTATCTGAAACTGTCACGACCTCAGCCGCATGAGAAGACTCGCCCACCTCGTGGACCGAATGTGTGAAAGGTTGGCAATCAGGAGAAGGATGGTAGTCTCCATCAAAAGGGCTATCAGCAAAGATCACGCTGCACATCGTCGTATCCTGATCAATCTGACCACTGAAAAATGCATCTGAACCGTCAAGAAAGGCCCCGGCAACCCCGATCGAACAATCAACTGTCAGAACTGAACCTGCAGTCCCCTCCAACATGAAGTCGTGAATCCAATCATCATCCTGTCCAATTAAAGGGATCATCGGGACATCCACACCTTCCATCATCAGGGGGACATCATGAATGATGTAGACACCCCACCTTCGGCTACAATGTTGGTAGAGATAGCTGAATGAATGAAGGGTCGTACCCCCAAATTTCATGTCCAAACTCATCCAAACTCACCCTTGTAAGCCCCAATCCATAGCCCAGCTAAAGCTTGAACCAAGTCAACTCACCCCTAAACATTAGCCCAAAAAACCCCCATAAGAAAAACCAGTCAAAAAATACTAAAAAAGTCAAACTCGCTGAATCAAATCGCCGAGTCAACCCACTGAGCCAACTCACCGTGTCAACCCATCTTCTAAACCCAGTCAACTCACCGAGTTCCAAACCGCAGCCTCGGAGCAGGTCCGTACTACCAAACCAAGGGATTTTCTGCTTCAGGTTTGGAGGCCATACGCTCCGAACCCGAAGCAAAACGACCTTACGGCCGGCCCCCTGGGTGCCGCCCAAAATTATTTACAGGTTCTGCCACTGCCTGCTGCTATAAATACCCCCCGCCCCTTCTCATTCAAGAACACCCTCAAGCCTCAGTGTGATCCTATTCGTTCGAGCCCATCTCCACCCTTTTAGCCCATTTTTCCACCAAGGAGAGCCTGAGTGAGAAGAGCCTAGCCCTGGTCCAGCCCAGCCTGACCCTGGTCTAAGTCTCCCAAGCCACCCAAGTCTTGATCTAGCCACTCGAAGCAGACCCTTGCGACACCACCGTCCATCCAGCTACTCTTTTACCAACATCATCTCATTCGCATCTAGTATAAGCACAACATTTACTTTTCTTCCAATCCCCCTGCTTGTCATGCCACATCAAGAACTTTGATTATTCAAACACACAGCATGCATCCTGTATAAAGCACCTGTCAGTTCGAGCGTATGCTCTAGGCTTGCCTATTAATGGAAACCTGCCCATCAGAAACTCTTACTGTTCAGACCTGCATTCATGCACCAGTCACTACAAGCACTTTGATCATTCAAACACACAGTATGCATCCTGCATAAAGCACTTGTCAGTTCGAGCGTATGCTTTGGGCTTGCCTGTTAATGGAAACCTGCCCATCAGAAACTCTTACTGTTCAGACTTGCATTCATGCATCATATCATTCAAGAGAATGTACGAGGATTAAAACAAACTTTTAAGTATTAGTTCGATTCTGTGAAGTAGAGACCGTACTTCGGTATGGGCAGTGTGTGGGGTGCTTAACCTCTTCCCACCCTGTAACCGTGATCCCTTACCTTGAATCTCTGGCCGTAGATCAAAAGGAGTCATTTAGAGGAAGGAATCTTCAGATCCCCTTCTCTAATGTTTCTACGGGGTCTAGTTGACTGTAGATTCGAAGTAACTGGCTAGTGGGGACTCTGGTCTTATACAAACTCATCTAAACACATCCAGCTTAACACGACAACCGAACAAAGCCCTCGAGAACGAGGCAAGCCAGTGGCACAAACAGCGATTCAGGCGCACGCACCCTCTTCTTTTTCCGCAAGGAAGGGAGAATGTCCGGGAGCGCGGAACAGCGAGCGTCCACAGGATGGCGACTCCATTGGGGATATGCTAGTCCCACTAATCATGATCCGACTTGAAAAATAGAATCCCTCCTATACTTGAAAGTCATTAGTCCTCATACAATCTCATCTGCATAGCATTCTACCCAAAAAAAAATAGAAAATCCCAAAACCCAAAAAAAGAGTAGAGTATAGTCCTCACCATTACGCCTCCTCGGGCTCAACATCTTCGGAAACAACTTCCCTTCCGCAGCATAATCCGCACTCGGGCTCAGCAAGCCATGTCCGACCATGAAGAGGAAACTCACCTCTTCCCTGCTCTCGAGATGACCGAAGCGCGAGCTCCAGCGCAACAACCAATTGAGAATATGCCAATCATGCAAGAATTGGCACAAGGAATGAGAGCAATGCAAGAAATACTCTTACAATTTATGCAAGCACAAGCTACCGCAACAGCCAACAATCAAGCTGGCCCAATTCAGCAATCTCAGCAGCCATGTCGGGTCCTTCCAGCCTCCAATTCAAATTAAGTACAACCATTGGAGTCTGCCCAGGACTACCACCAACAGCCATCTCAGCCCTTCGCTATGGGGCATCCTCCAGTTAATTTTCAGCAATCTTCAATTCAACAAACTCCAGTTAATTTCCAGCAATCTTCAATTCAGCCATCTCCAGTTAATTTCCAGCAATCTTCAATTCAGCCATCTCCAGTTAATTTCCAGCAAGTTCCAGTTCAACCTTCAATACAGTCTCTAGTTCAATTACAATCACCTCAAGCATAAGTTCATCAGAATCCAGTTCAGTCATCAAATCAATTTCAGCAACCTACAGTTGCTTTTCGGCAAGCCCATACGGTCGACGACATCGACCACTATGCTGAAGAAGAACGTGCCTTACTTCGAGAGGCACCAATCGCTCAAACAGATCATGCAAGACTGGACGAGTTGACGGAGCAGTTCCAGATATTGCAAAATCAACTTCAGCGACAATAAGGAATTGATCTACCTTCGACTAAGTTCAAAGACTTGTGTCCTTTCCTAGATGCTCAGATACCTCAAAATTTTGAGGTACCAAAATTCAAAAGATACGACGGCACCGGTTGTCCCACAGCACATCTCAAAGCTTTCTGGGGAGAGCTAAGTGCAATCTCAAGAAATGAAGGGGCCCTCATTCGATTGTTCCAAAAATCTCTGAAAGGCAATGCCCTAGATTGGTACAGATCATTGGACTGCCATCGTATCAGGACTTGGGAACAACTTTCCCAGGCTTTCGTCGACAGATTCGCGTATAATTTCAACATGGCACCAAGAAGAGCCGACCTTGCGGCTCTCAGGCAAAGGAGTGATGAAACTCTATCAGCTTATGTGGGACATTGGCGAGCTATGGCAGTCAGAATGCGGACACTTATCGACGACGAAGAACAAATCTCCATGATTGTTCATTCAACATATCCTGGCATATCTGGATATCTCATCTCACATCCATATCCTGGCATATCTCGAATTTCTCACAGTTGATCCGTGCTGGAGAGCAAGTTGAAGCAGGAATCCATGCCGGGACAATCTCCCCATGGCCTCATCAAGCCACTCCAGTCAAAAGGAATAGAGTGGAAGGAAGACCTATCGGGTATGGGAATGAAAACCGCAGCTGTTCTCCTCCTCGCCAGACAGAGGTAAACAACATCATCACAACTGCTCAGGACAACCAATATACTCCCCCACAGGGACGTTAACAGTATCAGCAGAATCAGGCTCAACACCAACCTCAAAGGTATCAACCACGACCAAATCCTCAACCACAGCCACAACCACCTCGACAGCAGCAGCAGTTCAGAGGGAATGGCCAATACTCATGTCAGAATAGGCAGAATTACAGGGAGCTCAGGAAATTCACTCCCCTCACTCAACCACTCAGTTAAGTCATGGCTATGCTGGTACAGAAGCAGTTGCTCACTCTGATGGCACCCAGGCCTCCTCCCCATCCTTTGCCTCCGAACTACCGAGAAAATGAGTATTGTGCCTACCATCAAGGGCGTGGCCATACCACTGAGCGATGCATGACTCTGAAGAATGCCATACAAGATCTGATTGACGACCGCAAAATCGTCATCTCGGTCCCCGGAACTCCTCCAGCAGCTTCTACCAATATCCTTCAGAATCCTTTGCCTCAGCATCCGATGGACCCTAGTTCATCTCGTGGCCCCGCCGTCAACAGCATAGAAGAAGGAGAGTGTCTCGATCGCTTCTTCTCCCCTATCCTGGCCATTCATGCTTACACTTATGGGCCAACAAATCCTCCTCCTATCCTGCAAGGGGCAAACCCCTTTCCTCCTTCAGTCTCCGAGCCGTTAGTACTCGAAGGAGCACCTCCATATGATGCACCAGTTGTTCAAGGGGCACCTTACAGCCATTCATGTTGGGAGCCAGTCATCCTGGAAGGAGTACAGTCATACATCGAGCCCGCATACGAACATGTCGTTTTGCAAGGGGCAATTTTAGCTCAGAAACAATCCAATCCGCAAGGGAGGGATTATACTCATCAGCAGCAAGAGCCCATTGTCTTGGAAGGAGCTCCTCCAGTCGAGCCAGTCATACTGCAAGGGATAAGTCCCGGAGGCGCGTCAATCACACTACAACAGCTGGGCCGAACAGAGAAACCCCCTGCCATATCAAGAGGACCAGTGTTCATTCCATGGGGACCTCTTGCTCCAGGAACGGTAAAGCCAGGACCGTGACCTTATGTGATCTATAAAGACAAGCCTCGATATTTTCCCTTCAGCACATGCAACAATGTAGTCCTCAAAGCAAAAGCTCCATATGAGGAAGATCTGGTATCCACACCAGCACCGTTACAAGAACCGGTGGTCCTAGAAGGCAAAGGAGAGAAAAATTATAAAGAAGTCCCATCGCACTATCTAGAATGTGCGGAGGTAGGAAACATGAATCCCAATGGGCGCTGCATCCGAAGAGATAATCAGAACAAATGAGATCCCAAAGGCGCTCTCTTGGGTCTCAGTAACAAAAATGAAGCCGCATAAGATGTGGCAACTCAGCTCAAGTCAATCCTTACTCAAATCTTGGTATGGGAGCTACTCCGCACATCATGCATACACCGAGAAATGTTCGCCAAAACCCTGAGCGATGCTCGCGTCTCCTCCAATATGGCACCAGAAATGATAGTATTGATGATCGGACAGCTCCTGGCTCCGCGCGCCATCACCTTCACTGATAATCAGTTGCCACCAGAAGGGCGCAACCATGGGCGATCCCTCAACATAGCCTTACGATATAAAGACCTGTGCGTCCCGCTGGTCCTTATCGATAACGGTTCAAGCTTAAATGTTCGCCCTCTCAAGACTGCGGAACGCTTGGGAATCAGTCCCTCTTCATTTCGACCCAGCACCATATACGTCAGAGCATTCGACAACACTCGCCGATCAGTGGAAGGGGAAGTCGACATAGAGGTACAGATAGGTCCAGAAGTCTCCACCATCACATTTCAAATCCTGGATATATCAGTCTCTTTCAACATGTTGCTCGGACGCCTTTGGTTGCACAAGGTGGGCGCTGTGCCATCAACCCTACATCAACGGGTGAAATACATCTGTGGAAATCAAGTGATCTCTATCCATGCAGAGAAGGAGCTCATCATTCCTTCCAATGCTGCTGCCACTGAACCAGACATCCCTGTCATCGATATCCAGCACTCTGAAGAAGATGTTGAAATTGCGGTTTTACCGCTTGTAGAGATACTCGGAGATATGCCTAATGTCCTAGAGGGGGGTGAATAGGACTTTCTGAATTTCCAATTACAATTTAAAACTAATCAAGTCAATCTTATCAACCAAGATTATCACAATAACATTCAAGGCAATTATATGATGAATTTGTAAGTAAAGACTATCATAGACATTTCATCAAACAGTTAGCATTCATGATTGACTAAACCATTCAACACATAGCAATCATTGAATCTCACAATGCACAACGATTTATAGTGGTTCGGTTTCCCTACTCCACTCCCGGTTCACGATCTCAACTTATGAGACCACCGGATTTCACTATAGTCGTGGTTTTAAATCAGGTTAACCATAAACCTTAACATCCTTTGATCTAGGACCACGTTTACCATTCGCCGATGGCCCAATTTAGGGACTTGACGAGTTTGGATCTCAAACTCTCACCAATCCTAATCCAAGGACGGTCACGTACATTCCTGTCGGAGTTTCCCAATCCGGGGAATAGTGATTCAATAAATGGACTCTCAAATACTAGACATACCTAGACGATTGAGCCCCGATTCAATGCCTTTGATGAGTAGCTTTAGCTCCACGTGCTTCAGCTTCTCTTTGTGCTCCCAAGATCAGCTACCGATGCAAATGATGTGATTATGATTATGCCGGGTAGTTAGGAGAGAGATGGTCAAGTTCCACTTGCCTATTCAATGCAATGGTTATGAGGGAACTACCAAACTTCAGCATTCAATGGCTATAAACGACCTCATATGGATATTTCGAAGGTAGGTCAGCCATGAATGTAGATCTTAAGTTCATACTTCAAACCGAGCTTTGAATACTCAATGACAAGCCATTAATGACTAGGTTTGAATGATGAACTCAAGGGAGTTAAGAGCAAGGAGGGTAGGAGGATGTGAGTAAAGACTCTCTCTTAGCTCTTGATGGGTGTTGAATGCATATCAAGAAAGACCACAAGTTATGGCTATATAGAGCCCCAAATGATGGCCCCAACGAATAAAAAACGGTCACGTCCGACCTGTCAGAGAGAGGTCTCAACCGGTCGGACGGACTGGTCGCATTTCAAAAAGCTGTGCCACATCTGGGTCTGACCGACCGATCAAGACCGGTCGGCTGACCTTGCTGGACTAACTGCTATATGCAGTCCGACCGGTCAAGACCGATCGGCTGCCTACTTGGATCGAAGCAGCATAGTTGTTGGACAATTTTTGTTCTTCTGGCCGACCGGTCAAGACCGATCGACTGTCCAGTTTTTTCAATCCCATAAGTCTGCTGGATGGATGATAGCATAACTGGCCGACCGGTCAAGACCGGTCGACTGTCAAGCTGAAATCCTTACAGCAAGGTTGCTGTCTTGTTGATGTCCCTGGCCGACCGGTCAAGACCGGTCGGCTGTCCAGCTGACATTATCACAGCAAGTTTGTTGTCTGAGTTGATGAGCCTGGCCGACCGGTCAAGACCAATCGGCGGTCTAGACAATTTCATACAGCAAGTTTGCTGGATATTTCTTGAAGTTCTGGCCGACCGGTCAAGACAGGTCGACTGTCTAGATGATCTTGTCACAGAAAGCTTGCTGGACCAAGTCCTTCAACACAACAGCGGATCACTTTCAAAGATGAAGCATGAAGTGATTAGGTGCATGAAGTCCAATGTTTGGACATATGTCCAATTACGATTCGCACCAGCCATGGACCACAAGTCTGATCAACTTGTGCAAGGGTCGAGAGGGAATGGGATAAGATAGGTCAGTCATTACGTGTTGAGCTTTTAATTGTGCATATTCTAACCCTAATTCATCACTCATTATGCATGGTTATCATGATTTAAAGACTAATCTAATGCATGGATTTGTGATTGTAAGAATGAGAGGGAGACTTCACCAATTCATGGTTAAAAAAGTCACTTTGTATGCCTTGAAGATCAAAGAAATAAAAGGATATGAGATGGAGAAAAGATGTAATGCAATGGAGGAAGAAAAGTGTGAAAAAGTCACAATTTACAGCCTGACCGGCCGGTCGCCATAGCCACTGACCGGCCGGCAAAACCCTACAGAAATAGAAAATTCTCTGGACTGATTTTGTTAAGGCCGACCTGTCGTCCGACCGGTCGGCCGACCGGCCGGATGACAGGTCGGCCATGCACTTTCAGGAGTCAGATTTCAGATACAGGCTATTCCCATTTTTGGATTTTCAGAACATTTTTCTAGGCCCATCTTAATCATATTTGGAAATCAAACACGTCCATGTCGAAGAGGAGCTCGACACCGAACCAACCCAAGTGGTTTCGTGTCGATCGGAGCTACGGATTGATTGTGGTGGCCAAAACAATACGAACTGTCCAGAAAGTTCCAAATTCCGCCTACTCCACTCTGGGCCGGTCCAGGTGGCCCATAATTGATGATATGAAGAATCTACTTTGACCATCTTTTAGACCACATCCATATATGAATAAACACAAAGTTTCAGATCAAAAGGATGTGTGGTTTGTTCGTACCGATTGAAGAAAGATGGACCATTCAGAAAGATCCAACTGCGCAGAGTTTATAAAAGCCCTAAGTGTTCTAATTTTCGGACCACATTCTGGGATTGTTTTGGATAATCTAATCCCTCTATCATGTAGAGGAGGAAGTTTTCTACCAATTTTTAAAATTTGGGATCAATCCGACATTTGTACACTCCGGAGCGTTGAAAGCAAGATGGCTGGTTCTGAAGGTACCCGAAGTGCGCGATTTTGAGAGGCGGTCGGTGATATGATTGGTGGGCCCATTCAGAAGATAATCTTGGAAATCTAAATCATCTATGAGGAAGATCACATTACAAGGAAGCTACAAATCAAATTTGAAGGCAATCCGACCATTGGTTAAGCCGTACGAAGCGAAACAAAATCTGTTATGTTGCGGTACTCTTACTGTATTATAAAAGGAGGTGCTCTCTTCTATTCCAGGGCAACCAAGGACGTGGGGAGCAAGGAGTTCAAGTCATAGGAGGCTTCCTAGCCTCCTCTAGCTAGTTTTTCTTCCTTTTCTTAGTTCTAGTTTTATTTTTAATTTGCTTTTTATTAGCTAATCTCTTAGCTAGAGCTAAGATGTGAACCTTATAGTTTTCTTAGATTGTTTAATTCGTTTTATTGGTTTTAAAGTTGGATTTCATGTTTATGAACAATGGTTTGAAGTTAATATAAGTTCCAAGTAGTTTTTCTTAGTCTTATGTGACTCATGGATGTTTGGGAGAATTGCTTGAGTTCTTAATGGTTGTGTGTTAGTCTAGACCTGTATGATCCGAGGAATTGGAGTACGCTCTAGTACTATGATCTTCATCTGGGAACTTCCTACCAAAGTTCTACTTTTATGGATTTCTGAAGTATGTTTGAGACTGTATGTGATTTGAATCAAGTTCAAATCATGATCTAGCTTTGTCTTGTGACAGGACTTAATGATGGTCATGATTGTGAACTTAGTCTATTGGAATTGGGACTGACCTATGTTATTGAGTATGCTCGTCCTAGCTTGCATTGAGTGAATCATGTACATTGATTATACATATGTCAGGTTGATTATTTTAACGGCTCTATCATCCGACTAGATAGATATTAATTTCGATTCTAGTTGAGAAAGTGAGAAACCATAGCGAATTATGCATCTAAGGAGAGCTATAAGTGGATCCTTGATGCTCTAGTTATCTTTTCATTATCAGATTTTCTATTTTATGTTCAAAACCAATTTCACAAACCTCTTAAGATTCTAGTTATTAGGATAATTTGAATTGTTTACTTCTTTCCTTGTGGATCGACCTCGGTCTTACCGAGATTATTACTACATCGCAACCCTACACTTGGGGAAGCGAACATTACGCCATTCATTTATGTTTTGGGTTTCCTAAGGTCGATCTATATGCAACTTACCTGAGATCTTATTTCAACTTGAGCTTGAGCAATGGAAGAAGCATAATCTTCAAGTCTTAATCTTCAAATCTTCGACCGGGGCTCACACGACAAGACGCGACCAACCAACACGTCAATTGACAAAATAAAGTGTACTAACAGATGTCCCGTTTCATAGTTTCGAGTTCGAGATTGTGAACGCTATCGCCAATCCAGAACCGATAAGGGTGGATCGTGTCTTTTCACCAGCAGAACGACTGAGCCTCAAGTATCAGATGAAGAATCATTTCAAATCCAAAAAGATGTCGCTGGTATATAATCAATGCAAATGGGGATTCGGGTATAAGGCAATCTTCACAAATAGCTGTTCTCCTATTCTCCTACTCGCTCACATGGATCTGCTCAAATACGTGTTTGAGAAACTAGCACTCACTGGAAGGATAGCTAAATGGTAGCTACTCCTGTCTGAATTCGACATCACCTATGTCAATCAGAAGGCAATCAAGGGGCAGGCCCTCGCTGATCATCTTGCCGCTCACTCTCTCCTGGATTATCAACCGCTGAAGACATTCTTCCCTGATGAAGATCTCTTGCTTATCGAAGGTAAAGAAAAGAAGAAAAAAGATGAGTGGACGTTCTTCCCTGCTGTCAGCACGTCAAAAAATGCTTCAAGTGTCAGGAGCATGCGAATCAAATTCATGCCCCCTCATCACAATTGTACAATCTGACGACTCCGTGGCCCTTCTCCATGTGAGGACTCGACGACATTATTGAAAAGATTAGTCCCAAAACATCAAACGATCATGAGTATATACTTGTGGCAGTCGACTACTTCACCAAGTGGGTAGAAGCAGCCTCCTACCTCACGATTGCAGCAACCGAAGACATCAAATTCATGAAGAACAACGTCATATGCCGGTATGGAATCCCTAATGCTATCATCACAGATAATGGGACCCCATTCGTCAATAAGAAGATGAATGACTTCCTCAGCAAATTCAAAATTCAACATCATCGATCAAGCCCCTACCGTCCTCAGATGAATGGCGGGGTGGAAGCCGCAAATAAGACAATCGTCAAGATACTCGAGAAGATGGTCGTGACTTATCGAGATTGGTCAGATATGCTCCCATATGCACTTTGGGCTTATCGAACGTCTGTACGATCTGCTACAAGCGTTACTCCTTTCGAGCTTACTTATGGAATGGAAGCAGTTATACCAGTCGAGGTGGAAATACCATCACTACGGGTGTTACTAGAAAGAGAAATTGAAGAAGGAGAATGGCAACAGGCCAGATTCGATCAGTTACAGCTAGTAGATGAGAAGCGCATGCATGCACTAAGTCATTCTTAGTGTTATCAGAAAAGGATCGCTCGGGCTTACAATAAGAGAGTCCGAAAAAGAAGTTTCATGGTGGGCGACATGATCATAAAGAAAATCCTACCATCGCACCTTCCTGATCCCAGAGGAAAGTTCAAACCCTCGTGAGACGGACCGATGATCATCAGAGAAGTACTTCTCGGAGGCGCTCTCAGACTCACCAGCATGAGAGGGGTGGATCTTCCTGAGCGAATCAACGCCAACAAAGTGAAGATCTTTCACGGGTAAGTCATTATGACCTTATCAAGAGTTACATTAATAGAGCTGAAGTTAAGAGGTCGAAGCTAAAGCCTCTAAGAAATCATTTTCATCCACCAACAAGTGTTTCAAATTAAGGGGATTCAAAAGAAAAAAGAGAAGAAAAAGACAAAAAAAAGAGAGAAAAAAAGATACAAAAAGGAGAAAAAAGAATACAAAAAAGAAAAGAGAAAGAAAATGGGAAGCCAAAGCAAGGCACTTGAGAAAAATCAACCCAAGGAGAAACACAGTCATCCATCCATTCATCTCAGAAAGGTCTATGGCTAAGACCGACAACTCTATCATCGTAACTCAGGATAAGGGCTGAGAGGCTGCCATCGGCCGGCAACGACGGATTCCCGACCTCCAGCCGCCACAGTTATCAAAAGAAAAGAGAGAAAAGAAAATATGTGCTTAAACAAAGAGGGCGGAGTGAAAACCTGAAAGGGCGCTCCGAGTAAAAATAGTGGGCATACAACGGACTTAGTGAAAACCCGAAAGGGCGCCGAGGGTAAAAACAACATTACTACCAAGGGGCAGGCAAGATCAAATACCCGGGACGTGGTGAAAACCCGAAAGGGCGCCACGGGCAAAAATGACAGGAAAAGGCCGGCTGTGGTGAAAACTCGAAAGAGCGCTGCAAGCAAAAATGGCTCGAATAGAAAAAGAAGAATTAAAAATGCAGGTACCAAGGAATCAGACCATCCAGATCAGTTCAAGCAGTTGCAGTTCAAGAACAAGAAGAAGTACAGTTGGGAACAAAGAATTCTACAAACTCTGACAATCTTAGAAGTAACAGTTTCCATTGCCTACATCTCTAGGGAACCAAAGGGATCTCATGCAAGTCAATCTCGAGACATCGGTCAAAGCATTGGCTAAGCCTCGGTTCTGATTCCTATATCCCGGCACAAAATCCAGACACGCTCACAAGACAACTCATGGCACAATAAGTTCTCAAAAAGTTTTCTCTTTTTTCATTAAATGCATCGTATTTCTTTTACATATATCATGTCATCTTTTTCAAAAATACCAAAAAAATGCATCATCACCAGTCATGTACTATGCAAAAAGGGATGTACAGACAGTCGACACAGCCCTAAAAAGCAACGCAATCAATCTCTACCCTCCTCCTCTGCAACAGCAGGTAAGTCCTCTGACTCATAATGAAATAGCCTCGCTCTCAACCTGCTCACCTCCATACGCAGGTAATACACCTCATCTCGCTCAAGGCTACGGATCGCCGCCTCCTCGTCAGACAATCTCTGATCAGCGGCCAATCTCCTCGACATCGTCTCACAATGATACCGAAGTGCAGAGATCTCAGACAGCAAGTGACCATGATTGGCCAAGAGGAAACCAGGATCGATGAATGGGCGCTCTTCAAAGGGCTCATATGAACCAGATGAAGAGCCGGCATCTCCAAGAATATCCTGCTCATCCTCATCGGCGGTCTGGTGCCAGCAAGGGATGCGTCGATACAGAGACTGCTCAGCAACCCAGTACTGGTATGGGGCGGTCGCCATCGAAAAAGTCCGCAGCTTAAAACCAAGCAAATCAGCAGTCAAGTGACTCACCCAGGATCCATCAACCCGAGTCATAAAGTCAGATGATCTAGACGGAAGTGCTCAACGCTCGATACCCGTGAAACCAAAAAGAGGAACATCCTGCTCATACCCAAACTGCCGCAGGAACCTGATAGGGTGATAAGAAAAGTAAGATCGAAAGCCTACCAGCATCAGAGGAAGGCGGTGCGCATCACAAAGTACTGGAGGAAGTGAAAGCCAAGATGACTCCTAACGAACATTCCAATCACGAAGTTCAGCGAACATCCTGCGATAGGAACGGGTGTCGCATGAGGTCTAAGCAACGGGTGCTAGGAAATGGTACAAGAACAGTCAGCAAAAGACGCTCCCATAGCCAGACCTGATCACAAGAAGGAAAAGAAGTTCAGCTAGAGCAGAGCAATTCCCAAAAGACAAGAAAAGAAAAGAAAAGCGTAGAGAAGATACCTAGGAGAAATGCACAGCAGCCGCGAAGGACACGAGTGCGGCCCAGGGCATAGTCAGTCAGCGCATTAAACGGGTCAGCCAGGACGAGAGAAATGATCCCCTGACATCGAACAACTCGGCTCATCACCTCAAAGAGCAAAGGAGTCTAAGATCTGCGCCATCCTAAGAATAGCACCTCAGCTATCAAACAGAACATCAGTGCATTCCTAGAAAGTAAGGACCATGCCACACTCCAAGGACCTGAGAAAAGATCATACAACAAGTCCAAGGAGAACACCATAGCATCCTGGCCGGCAGCTGCAGGCTGAACAAGATATGGGATCCCAAACCAGTTCTGCGTTGTGGCAGTCTTCGGAAAAGTCTTCGGCGAAAAATACTGAGTACAATCCCAAGGAAGACCGGTTAAATGCGCAAGCTCCTCCAAAGAAGGTCCCATCTCCATGTCGTTGAACGCAAGCAAGTTCAACGAAGGGACCCAGTCAATCAGTGCAGCCCCGAGCATCCTCCAAGCAAGTTTAGCCATATGGATCAGACCGCCGAAGCCATAGGACTCCATGTCTCGAATCTCATAAGCCGACAAGCTGTCAAGCCAAGCAAGCAGTCGTGGTGAGCAAGAAGGACGAGGAAGCAGCTGACAAGTCTTCACAGGAATCCCCTCTAGAACAAAAGGCCCAGGAATCGATGACAGCTCATCAAGGATCGGAAGATCAACGGGCGAAGGAGAAGGAAAAGCTGGAACCTCTGTAGACTCAACAGCCCCTGACTTATCCCCAGTAGCGGTTATGTCTGATATAGTCGCATCACTGTTTGAAACTGTCACGACCTCAGCCGCATGAGAAGACTCACCCACCTCGTGAACCGAGTGCGTAAAGGACCGACGATCAGGAGAAGGACGGTATTCTCCATCAAAAGGGCTATCAGTAAAAATCATGCCGCACATCGTGACATCTTGACCAATCGGACCGCTGGAAAATGCATCTGAACCGTCAAGAAAGGCCCTGACAACCCCGATCAAAGAATCAACAGTCAGATCTAGACCTGCGGCCCTCTCCAACAGGAAGTTGTGAATCCAATCATCATCCTGACCAATCAAAGGGATCATCGGGACATCGTCACCGTCCATCATCAGGGGGACATCATCAATGATCACATCAAGTCCACCCAAGCAAGTATGCCGCACATTTCAGCCATCATTAAGAGCATCCAAACTGTCAAAGGTATCATCTGAACGATCCATACCATCCAAACATGAGATCAGCCCATCTATGTCCATCGTGACCCCATCATCACCATCGATCACATCATTCATGTGGCCCACACTCAAAGGATGCATAGCCTCACCTATGTCCTATCTCCTCATCCCATCCATACCATCCATTTCTCCCATAATCAATGACCCATTCAAATCTGAATTTCTAGCATGGCTGTCATTAATGGGGCCATTCAAAGCTCCACCAATCACCATCTTTAAACCCTTATCAATGCCCCCATTCAATGCTCCATCTCTACCATCCATTAAAGAGATCTTTCCATCATTAAAGCCTTCACCAATTTCTTGAGTGTGGGACCCACCAACCTCTCCCACAAGGGCCCCCAAGCCATCATCAACGGCTGCCCAAGAAAGGACCAAGCAAGAAAAAGACAAAAAGAGAAGGGAAGTGAATAAAGAGAAGATTCATGGCTGGAATCGAATTCTCCAGTACAGAGAATGTAGGGACAGGAGCAGTGAACAGAAGGGAATGTCTGAGCACGAGTCGGCCCAGGCCGCACAAGAGGCGACGTTTGGGCAGCCCGCTATGGGCCACCCGTACGGACGTGCTCCCTCTCTCTCCGCAGGACACAGTCGTTGGTAGGTGAGGCTGACAGTCCACGTCAGCAGATGGCACCCTGAGGGCCACCCAAAGCTCCAATCAACTCCGGATTTCGTTTGAAGATGATTAGGATCATTTGGAAGGTACCCCACCTGTCTAATCACGAAGTATTACAGCCAACATGGGTTTGATCAAGTCAAAGAGAAGGAAAACTGATCAAGAGAGGCCCACAAGCGATCTGAGTCATTTAAAGACTAGATCATCATGATCTAAACCATGTGAAAGTTCGCATGAGTCATCAAATAGCAACAGCAAGGGTTTGATCATCAAGAAAGAGGGACAGAGTCCAAGATCTGATCATCAAGTGGGCCCATAGGGCCAAATCAAGCGATCTGAACTGTTCAAGTCATCATCCGCACCATGAAAAGCCTTCTTAGCCTCACAAAACATCAAGAAAAGGTTCTTCAAAGCAAAGCTGAAGTTTGGAAAGGGCCCATAGGGCCAAATCAAGCGATCTGAACCGTTTAAGTTGTCATCCGTGCAGTTAAGAAATCTTATCAAAGAGTGAGTCAAGAGTCAAGGCATCCAAGCATCATCAAGAGATTTTTGAGGCAAATCAGGGGTTATATATTCATTCAGAAGATTTTGATACAAAAGAAAGTAAAAGAAAAAAGAAGAAGGTCATACATCAAGCAAGCTGAATACATCCTCACAGAAGCAGGCTACAGATCACCAACATAGTCGTCATCATCCCTCCTCTCATCCCACTCCCGACGATGAAGATCTATCAAAGGAGCTGTCACTGATCCTCCAGCGTACCTGCGACGACCCCCTGGAACACAGAGTGAAGGAAGCAGAGGCCCCTGTCCGTAAAGCAAGTACCACTCGTCGTAATCATGATCCGGGATAGTGAAATGAAATCTAGGCTGGCCCATAAGAGCATCAGCCATCTCATCAGCTGGGATTTGAGCAGCCGGAGGAGGTGCGGAACAAGGAACCCGAGCTACACCAGTGATTTGTCGAAGCAGCCTCTCACCCAAATACCATTGAAATGATTCAGCGTTAGAAAGCATGATCCGAAGACATGATGAATCATATGCTTCGACATGCTGAGGGGTGTAGTAAAGAGGGAAGTTGGCGTACGGCATCCGAGCAAACTACAACGAAGGAGTTCATCACAATCAGTTACAGAGCAGCACGACGGATAAGGAAAACAAGATACTTACATCCTCGACGGTCAGTCCGTCTATGTCGGTGCGCCAATTGTCCCCAGACACTCGAGAATTCCTTCGACAGTTTTGCTGGTGCCAGTGCATGAAGCGGTACAAAGATGGCTCAACGTCATCTCGTATCCTCGGCTAGAGATGAGCAAAATGATCATAAAAGCAGGTCTGGGCAAGGGCAGACATAACGAGCAGAGAGAGAAAGAAGACAAATGTCTCTAGGGAAGGTTAAAAAGAATACCTCTATGACGGGCCAGAAACCTGTGTAAGACCGGCTACTACGAGAGGTCTTATCTAAAAATAGGTGAATTCACATATAAAACCATTATATTAAGAGAAATTCAAAGCTTGCAGCATCCCTCACTTCGTATCTCCTTTTCTTATACTTATATCATCTCGAATGCATAGAATCAAAGTTTTCCAAAAGAGTTTTGAATTTTAGAAAAATTGAAAAATTTCTACATCATTGCTCGAAATGTCACAAAAGCTAGCAGATTCATCTAAGGAATCTCTCTCACCCCCCAACCAAAACTTTACATTGTCCTCAATGTAAGAATGTATATAATGAATGCAACACATGAGAGCAATGCCAAAACAAAAAGAGAGTGAGAAAGAGAGATATCACCTGAAGCATATATTTCATGGCAAGATTAGCTTTTGGAGATGGATTACTTCACAAATAAATCAACTGATTAAAGCAAATCCTAATGGGAAAGCATTCTAGAAAATCATCCTCCATCAGACTAGGAGGTTAATCCCAACAACTCATCCAAAAGCATAAAGTCAAGCAGAATCATTAGATGGATTAAAAGGTTTCGCAGTAAGGTCATCCAATATCCTGCTTTACAATGTACATGTGTGTGAGTGATCGAGATAAGCCACTCAAAATCCCAAAAAGGAATTTCAACGGGTTCTTTAATGTTTTCACCACATGTATAAGAGGAGACATCATCATATTTATCAGAAAAAATATGTCTCCATTCAGATTTTCCTGGGCATTAATATTAAAAGTAAGGATCATCCCAGGGTTGGTGGAGTTCATGTGCATGATCCACAAAGGTGTGGAAATATGAATTGATTTCTCAGTACAACAAGGTATTGTTTCCACATCCTTCTCTCGGCTAACGTCATATGCCGATACCGACTCTAAAAGTGTGACCATATCCTTTATCATATCATCGTTCTTATCAAGGGAGTAAGTCACATCTTCGTCTAAGTGACCGGAGTAAAAAGGTGAGAGGGATTCATCTTCCACAATAGAATTGATCATGTTTATTTCATGGACCTCCTCATCTTCATCCTCTTGTTGGTTATCAATATTGAAAGCATTCAACTCAATCGTCATATTGCCAAAAGACATTTGTATGACCCCACTCCTACAATTGATGATAGCGTTTGATGTAGCTAGGAATGGACGGCCAAGTATGACAGGAATTTAAGGGCCAATATTAACCATGGGTTGTGTGTCCAAGACAATAAAGTCCACCGGGTAGTAGACTTTGTCAACTTGGACAAGGACGTCCTTAATCACCCCTCTCGGAATACGAATCGATCGGTCAGCAAGTTGTAATGTGGTTTTGGTGGGTTTTAATTCACCTAAACCCAATTGTTCATAGACCGAAAAGGGAATTAAGTTCACACTTGCCCCTTGTTAATGTCAGATTTTGTAACGAGATCCTCCGACTTTCCTCCTTCACTCCAGCAGGGATTTCCACCACCAGACCTGAAACAAGACAGCAAATAAGGGTGGCTGGGGACCAGCCGTTAGCCCTCCGATGCTTAAGTTAGGCCACAGTAAGAAGAGAAGCCAAGCAAAACGGGACCAAGATTGATTGTTCTGTGCGTACCTCCTCTTAATGAAGCCACCCCTTTATATAGATCTGAAACAATCCAATTTGTTACGTGAGATATCGAAATCCCGTTGATGTCGTATACGATACTGAGATCTTGCTGATTTCGTGGGATAAGATCCTATCTTTTGAGTCAGATCCAACCCAATGACTTATTTCAACAATCACGCCCCTTGATGGCAATCCCTTGAGATCCGGATCCATTTAGAGAAGATAAGTCCAAAAACCGACCTATACGGGCTGCCAGTAAGCGTGGTAATAGCGCTGATATGTCATGATCAACTGGAAGCCGTAGTTGGAGTCATAGCCTCCGAAAAGGAAGGAGACGCCCATAGTTGGAGTCATAGCCTCCGAAAAGGAAGGAGACGCCCGTAGTTGGAGTCATAGCCTCCGAAAAGGAAGGAGACGCCCGTAGTTGGAGTCATAGCCTCCGAAAAGGAAGGAGACGCCGAAAGGAAGAAAAACCGCCGCGCTGGATGTAACTCTGCTTGGTGTTGCAGAGGGATTGAACAAGCCACTCGACGAGAACCAGGTGCTGGAAGTATGAAGACCATTCGAACCAAAAGACTTAGGACTAGTCTGACGTCGGGAGCTGCTTGTGTCAGGGATGCTCGCATTCGTGATGTGCGACCCCTTCTGACGAGCCCGAGCAGAGCTGCTCGCATCAAAGATATGCGACCCCTTCTGACGAGCCCGAGCAGAGCTGCTCGTATCCGGGGAATGCGACCTCTTCTAGTGAGCACGAGCCGAGCTGCTCGTATCCACATTGCCGCGATCCTTCACCTCTTAATCAGACTATATTTGCCTACAACAGATGCCCCCCAAACCCTTGATATTGAGGAACTATGCCAAGGGTTTGCTTGTGTTGACAGCTAGGTGCTGGGAGACAATCGCGCATGATTCACTTAACGTGCTTCTGCATTTATGGTGGCCAGCTTTCGCGCAGCTTTTTCTGCCGCTAGAGATGAAGCGTCGGGCGCCACGTGTTTCCGTATTTAATGCTAGCGTCCGTTCGTATGGCGCACCGAATGAGAAACTGCCACGTGTCCAGCAAATCAAACGGAATGATTGCGTATAAATACCGGACTTAGAAAAATTCTTTCATTTTTGAATTTCTCTGCTGCGGCGCTCCTGCTTTCTTCCTCTTACTTTGCTTTTGGTGCGATTTCTTCTTCTTCCTTTGCTTCTGGAGCGAAAAACCTCTTCACAGAGGTAGTTTTTCTCCAACTTTCTTCCTTCATCTCTGTTTCCTTCATCTTTCTTTCTTGCTTTCCTTCTTGCGATGGCGGGGTCCTCAGATGAAGAGATTGTTCCCTTGGGAGATCACACCCCTGATTCTTCCGAATCAAATAATGACAGGGTACCGGCTGGTAGATATTCTTCTATCTTGACGGAGGAGAGGCTCACTAGCCTTAGAGAGGCATACAGAGTGCCAGGACTCTGTTATATTCAGATTGCCCGGGAGAGGGGAGACAGCCGATGCACCACCGCCTGGGTGTGTGGCAGTTTATGAATACTTTTCAAAGTAGGCGTACGTCTCCCCCTCCACCCCTTCATTCGAAATTTCCTCCGCCTCTATAAGATTGCCCCGGGCCAACTTATAGTTAACGGCTGGCGGGTTCTTTTGAGTGCTTTCACCCTTTGGAAGCAGGCGGGTAACGAGGAGTTAACCGCTCAGGAATTTTTGAGGTTATTCCAGCTGAAGAAGGTGCCAGCTAGCGAGGGTTGGTACTACCTCTGCTTCTGGCACCGGAATAACTTCATTTTGGGGAACCCTTCTTCCAACTGCCCGGGATGGAGAAAGAAGTGGTTCTACGTCTCCGAAAACTGGGAGTCCGAAATGGGCTCTGACCCCAAAGGCCATAACATTAATCGCCATTTTGGCGAAGGTGGGTCAAGTGCTCGTTTTATTTGTCCGTCAGAAACAATAATTTTACTACTTTGACGTTTTAACGAACCTTCATTTTTGCTCGCAGGAATCCCAATTGGTGTGAAGCCCAATCTGCGAGGAGGGCTCAACGAGAAACTCGTCAAGGTCTACAAGCTCCCTGCGTCCGCACGCCACGTCAACGCTGCTCTAGAGCCTCACTGTCTCGGTGCAGCGGGTCTAATCTCTCAAGACGAAATGGCGAATGTGGGAGATAAAAGAGGTGCACTGGGGGCACTTCCCCGTCTGAAGGGTGCAGCCTCGAAGAGGCAAAAGAAGACTACGGGGGGTCCTTCTAATGCGCCCACTCCCGCAGAGGGGTCTGCTCGCGGTCCTCAACCGCGAGGGATTGGTTCAAGTGGGGTCGCTACGACTTCTCGTACGACTGCGACCCCTCCGGTTATCGCGACCCCTCTATCTGCCGTGCCCCCTCTGGCTGCTGCGACCCCACCGCCAGGTGCTCGCGGTCAGCCGGTGATTGAAGTCGCTGATAATTCGTCGAAAGGCGATCGGAGGGAGGGGGGCCTCCCTCCTAAATATATGAGATGCGAACCTACTGGTGCTCGCGAGTCTGCGTCGCCTTCTATGGGTTCCGTGGGTGCTCGCGAGACGGGCTCTGGTGAGATGGTGGTGGCCCAACCTTCCGGGTCGGGGGTTTTTGTTATCCCCCCACACTTGCATCCTGTATGCAAGTTTATGTTTGATAACATTCCCCCTAACTCCTTCGGGAGTTTGCCTGAACCAAGCCCAGAGGCTCTCTCTACAGATATTGGAGTGAGACTGGTTTAGGTAACAACCTTTTCTCTTTCTACCAATCTTTTCAAGATTTTATTAGGCGACTTGCATTCTAATCTTCTTTTTCTATTTGTTTCAGAGCCTGGATCTCACACTCCGCGTTAGACGGGATGTCGAAGCAGCCCGCCGCAGCGTGGAGGATGTGGAGAAGAAGAAGAAGACCATGGAGGCCGAGGTCCAAGGGAGGGACCGTTTGGTGAAGGCCTTGGAGGTTCAGATCTCCAAGCTGGACGAAGAGAAGAAAACTCTCCTTGTCAAGATCCAATCCCTGACTGAGCGTTTTCAGTCAGTGGACCTCCAACTCGCAAAGCTTCAAGAAATTCATACCAAGAGCGAGAAGGAGAAGGAGATCTTCCGCCAGGACAAGATCCAGCTTGAGGGATGGCTCAAGGATGCGCGGGCCAAGCTCGAGGGGATCCAGAAGAAGCTCGAGGAGGCCCAACAGGAGCTCAAGGAAGCCCAGCAGCAACTTCACCAGTTGAAGGATGATTCCATCCACTGGGAAGAGGAGCGAGTGGCCCTCGTTCAAATGATATCTGATGAGGGTCCTTGCGCTGTTCAGGAGTTCCAGACTTCTCTACTTTACGATGAGGAGCGGTACGATGCGTATATCGCTGGTCGCGATTTCGCGGTCAGAGTTATGCAGATGATCGCTCCAACTTTTAACGTTGAGGAGTTCGACAGGGTGGCATTCGAGGTTGTAGCTAAGGAACGGGCTGCCGCTGAGAACGAAGCCACTGAGGCAACAGATGCCCCTCCTGCTCCTGAGGGTGGTCCTGAAGCTGAGAGCCGCGAGCCTGCGCAAGATGAGGATGACCAAGCTTGATCTCGGCAGCTTCCTATATCATGTGTTTTTATTTATTATTATTATTTTTTTTTAGAAATCTGTAATCGTCTCGACCTTTTGGTCTTTTTGAATGAATATTCGTTTCTGTAATATACTCCTTTTCTTTCAATTTTTGCTTTAATGTTGATCTCAAATGGATTCATCAGAGATGTATACTCCTTTTCTTTCGAGCACGCTTTATGTTGATCTCAAATGGATTCATCAGAGATGCGACCCTTTAATTCGAGCACGAGCTGCGCTGCTCGCATTAGGGGGTATGACCACAATTCGAGCGTGAGCTGTAGTGCTCGAAATTAAGGTATACGACTGCGATTCGAGCCCGAGCTGCGGTGCTCGCATTCCGGAGTGCGATCCCTCCTCTCACCAGTCGCGAGCAACTAACTCATGAAAATGAACTAGACTCAATCCGGGGGTCATACGACCGTGTCCGCGTTGAGATAGACTGATCTATCGATTGAGATTTTGATTCTACCAAGGGCAGAAGGTTGGTCAAGAGATGGTATACATTCTCCTCGAGGCTGTTCAGGTCCATGTAAATGGAGGAGCAACCAACTAGTAACGCTTTCAGTCCTACCAAAGGTAGGCAATTGGCCAAGAGGATGTGTAAGCACTCTCTTCGGGGCTATTCAGGTCCATATAAATGGAGTAGCGGCCAAAAGATGTCTTTCACTTTATTCATAAAACGTTGTAATAAACTACATCGAATCTAGGGGTAGTATCGTAGCAAATGCTCCACGTGCCAAGGGCGACGTACAGGCTTCCCTTGCATGTCTTCAAGATAATAAGTACCGAGTCGCACAACCCTAACAACCCGATACGGGCCTTCCCAATTCGGATCCAATGAACGAACAGGAACTCCAAGATTTTACCTTAGGACCAAATCTCCGAACTGGAAGGATCTAGGCCGAACCTTCGCATCCCGATAACGAGCAATACGTTGTTGATATGCCGCCACTCGTACTTGGGAAGCATTTCTTCGCTCTTCCAAGAGATCGAGATGAAGTCGAAGGTTTTCCTGATTGCTCGCAAGATCATACTGCTCGATTCGATATGAGGGCACTTGAATTTCCACTGGTACTACTGCGTCAACACCAAATGCTAAGGAGAAAGGAGTTTCACCTGTCGATGTACAAGCCGTGGTTCTATAGGCCCATAACACCTCTGGCAGAAGTTCTGGCCACACCCCTTTACATTCACCTAGCTTGGTCTTCAAATGATGCTTTATGATCTTATTAACTGCCTCGACCTGCCCGTTCGCCTGAGGATGATATGGAGAAGTGCGGAGATTACGTATCTTCCATTTGTCACAAAATTCATCAAAGGCTGCGTTGTCGAACTGCGTTCCGTTATCGGTAATTATAGTATGAGGGAGTCCAAAGCGACATATGATATTTCTCCACATAAACTTAGTAGTTTGTTTTTCAGTAATTTTGGCTAATGGTTCTGCCTCGGCCCATTTGGTGAAATAATCAACCGCCACGATCGCGAACCTATTCTGTCCCTTTCCCATAGGTAAGGGCCCGATGATATCGATCCCCCACTGAGCAAAAGGCCAAGGGCTGTCGACTGGGGTCATCCGCTCAGACGGTACGCGAGGTATAGGTAGATATCGTTGACACTTGTCGCATTTTTTAGAAAATTCGATGGCGTCTGCTTTCATAGTAGGCCAATAATATCATTGCCTCATCGCTTTATATGCTAGGGATCGCCCCCTGGGATGGTTACCACATGCCCCCTGGTGTACTTCATCTAGAACACGATGTGCTTCTTCTGGATGAAGACACCTTAAATAAGGCAAGGAGAAGCTTTTTCGCAACAATATTCCATCTTGTAAGGTGTACCTGGCAGCTCGAAGCTGAATTTGTCTCGCAGCTTTCTTGTCTTCTAGTAGGTATCCATCTCTGAGATAAAGGATGATAGGATCCATCCAGCATGGAGACGATTGTACCAATATAACTTGCTCTAGAGTCACTTGGTCGATACTCAAGTTCTGACGATGCTCGACGGGGATCGAATGTGATAACTCCGATTCCGGTGCAGAAGCGACTTTTGCCAAGGAATCGGCAAGTTGGTTCTGCTCGCGAGGGATATGAATTATTTTATAAGTCTTCAGTTTGGCGAGCAGGATGAGGACACGAGACTTGTACAAGGCCATTCTTTCTTCTTTGGCTTCGAATTCACCAAGAACTTGATTGACAATGAGCTGGGAGTCGCTATGAATTATCAAATTCTGGACTGCGAGGACAATGGCCAGTTCGAGGCCAACAATTAGGGCCTCATATTCTGCCTCATTATTGGAGACGCGTGATTCAAATCGCAGAGCATATTGAAAATGCGACCCGTCGGGAGCCACTAAAATCAGGCCCGCTCCACTGCCAGTGGCCCGTGACGACCCGTCCACGAAGAGCGACCAAGGAGGTTGATCGCTGGTCGTGACATTGTCTTCAGAAGAATATGTAAATTCGGCGATGAAGTCAGCCACGGCTTGGCCTTTAACTGCGGTCCTAGGACAAAACGAGATATCATGCTCACTGATCTCGACCGCCCATTTAGTTAAGCGCCCTGAAGCCTCAGGTTTTTGAAGGACTTGTCGTAGTGGATGATTTGTTGGTACTAAAATAGCATGGGCTTGAAAGTACGGTCGCAGTTTTCGAGACGCCGTGACTAAGGCTAGGGCCAGTTTCTCCATATCAGAATACCTAGTTTCTGCATCGACCATTGCTCGACTGATATAATAAACGGGCCTTTGCACCCCGGAATCTTCTCTTATTAAAGCGGCGCTAACGGCCGTGGAAGACACAGATAAATAAAGAATGAGTTGCTCATGTGCTACAGGCTTAGATAAAATGGGGGGAGCGCTCATGTATTGCTTCAGTTGTTGAAAAGCTTCTTCACACTGAGGTGTCCACTTCCAATCAGACTTGGCCGTCGCACGAAGGAGTTTGAAGAAGGGCAAGCACTTGTCAGATGCTCGCGAGATGAACCTGTTCAATGATACGATGCGACCAGCCAGACGCTGGACGTCCTTCAGAGTAATGGGGGATTTCATTTCTATCAATGCTTTAATCTTTTCGGGATTCGCCTCAATTCCACGCTGGCCAACCATGAACCCAAGAAATTTCCCTGCTGACACTCCAAACGGGCATTTTTTCGGGTTTAATTTCATTTGATACTTCCTCATCAGATCAAAGGCTTCTCAAAGATCAGAAATGTGGTTATCTTCAACGACGCTCTTCACGAGCATATCGTCTACATACACTTCCATATTCCTACCGATTTGAGCAGCGAACATTTTGTTGACAAGACGTTGATAAGTGGCCCCTGCATTTTTAAGACCGAACGGCATTACCTGGTAACAATATAGTCCTCGATCTGTGATGAAGGCAGTATGCTGGCTATCAGGTGGATGCATCATAATCTGGTTGTAACCAGAATAAGCATCCATAAAGCTGAGGAGAGCATGTCCAGCTGTTGAGTCGACCAACTGGTCGATCCGTGGTGTCGGAAAGCTATCTTTGGGACATGCTTTGTTCAAATCTGAATAGTCGACGCACATCCTCCATTTGCCATTAGCTTTCCGAACGAGAACTACGTTTGCGACCCACGCTGGGTAGTCAACTTCCTTTATGAAATTAGCCGCGAGCAGCTTCTCAACTTCAGTTTTGATTGCCATTTGTCTTTCTGCAGTAAAGGCACGTCGACGCTGATGTACGGGTTTATGCTTTGGGTCAATGTTGAGACGATGTGCGATGACATCAGGATCGATGCCTGGCATATCTTTATGAGACCAAGCAAACACATCCTTGTATTCGGTGAGGAAACGGATCAAATTTTCACGATGGACAGTGGTCAAGGAGGACCCGATGCACACGATCTTAGATGGGTCGTCTTCGGTCAGGTGGATCGCCACTGTTTCCTCCCCCGGAGTTCCTGACTTCAGAGCATTTTCTCTCGGATCCAACGAGGTAGTCGAGGGAACGTCGGGTGATCCTTGAGCTATTTCCATGACGGGCAGTCGCTTGAGCCTTCTTTCGATCTTGGAGGGCTATCTGGTAACAAGACCGTGCCTCCTGCTGACTTCCTCGCACGACCCCGATGCCATTTGGGGTAGGAAATTTAACACATAAATATGAAGGGTGCAAGGCCGCTCCGACCTTAGTTAGAGACGGCCGCCCCAAGATGGCGTTATATGCTGATTTTCGATCCACGACGAGGAAGTTTACGAAGACAGTGGTCTTCGCTGGACTCTCCCCAAAAGTGACTGGGAGATCGATACTTCCTTCAGGTGTTACTACCTCTCCTCCAAAGCCGACTAGAGGGGTCGATACTGGCTTGAGGAGGTTTCTGGCAAGTGCCATCTTGTCAAAAGCCTCCAAATACAGAATATCAGCTGAGCTACCTGTATCCACCATAATTCGATGAGTCAGATAATTTGATACCTTCAATGTGACTACGATGGAATCTTCATGAGGGAAGTGAATTCCCGCTGCATCTTCGAGGGTGAAAGAAATTGGAGGATGGCTATCTTTTGATGAGTTGGACGCTTGTTCCAGCCAATAGATCTGCTGGGGTTCTTTGGACGCCTTTCAAGCGTATGCCTTTCTTGAAGCTTGAGAGTCACCCCCGCAAGCTGGTCCCCCGACGATAGTGCGAATTTCTCCCGTGGGCTCGGCATCCTCCTGGTCGGTTTGATGATGAGGTGGTTCCTTTTGGCGAGATAAGGTCTTCGCCCTTTCTGGTGATCGATTTTTACGAGCAACATAATCCTGGAGATGGCCTTTTCGAATAAGGGCTTCGATATGGTCTCGTAAAGAGATGCAGTCCTGGGTCCTATGCCCGTGATCTTTGTGGAAATAACAGAACTTGCTCTTGTCCCTCTTCTCGGGATCGGATTTGATCTTTGCAGGCCACTTCACATATGGCTTGTGTTTAATCTCCATTAGAACCTTTTCAGGAGACTGATTAAGAGGAGTGTAATTATGATATTTACCAGAGTAAGGCCTCTTGGGAGAACGATCGCGCTGGTCACGACGGTATTTCTTATCTGTAGAAGAGGCTCCTTCTGGCTTGCGCTTCTTACTCTGTACTCCATGGCGTGTCAATGCGACTTCTTCTGCATTGATATATTTCTGAGCTTTGGCTTGGAATTCTGCCATAGTTTTCGGTGGGCTTTTATCTAAGGCAAACCTGAATTTCTCGCTCGTTATTCCGGCAATGAGGGCTGTAAGACCCTTTTCTTCAGTGTAACCCTCAGTTTGAACGGCTTCGGCAGTGAATCGTACTGTGAACTCCTTTATTGTCTCCCCATGCTGCTGTTTCAGATTCATCAGATGGGAGGCTGGCTTCTTAATGCGAATACTCCCCATGAATTGAGAAAGGAATATCTCTGATAACTGGGGAAAGGAACTGATGGAATGGGGCTTTAACCCCCGGAACCACGTACGAGCTGCATCCTTCAATGTTAGGGGAAAAGCCATACACATGATTTCTTAACCATGTCCCTCCAACTCTATGAGGGACCTATATGTTTCCAGATGTTCCAGAGGGTCGCCAATTCCTGTGTACGGAGCGATAACAGGCGCTCGATACTTTCTGGGTAATGGGGCTTCCATGACCTCGCTGGTGAAGGGAGATTCAGATTGGTGTATTGCCGCCATGACGGCAGATGGCCGATTTGCCTGGTATCGCTGTTCCATGACATCAAAACGATCTTGGATTCTTTTGAGATCTCCTTCCCATGGTAGGGTATAGCTAGATGTTTCGGCGGTGGAGCCTTGCGGTTGAGGTTGTCGAGACGAACTGGAATGTATGGAATGTGGAGACGGTACAGGGGGATGGCCGCCGAGTGGCGGGACCTGTGGTTCGTCCATAGAATGTCTGGAAGCTACCGGTATCGGTTGCGGTGGTAACCCTCCGGAGGGTTATTTTTGCGGTTCAGGGAAGTGTTGATCTAGCCGATTTGACAGCGCCTGAACTCCGGCATTTAGAGTTAGGAGAGTGTTTCCGAGGAAACGTAGGACATCATCTTGATTTCTAGAGGCCTCCAACAATGGGTTTGTTGTTGGTATATTCGGGCTCCTTGAGGGATATTCGTTGGAGCAGGTGGGAGGACAGGTACGGATTCCGTCTCATCAGGCGGAGGTGGTAACTGCCTTGAAGATGAAGGATGAACAGCCTTTTTAGGAGGCATCGCTGAAGGATTTTGATTGGTGGTTAGCACGATTGACTTTGATGATCAAGTCGTTCCCACAGACGGCGCCAAACTGTTAATGTCAGATTTTGTAATGAGATCCTCCGACTTTCCTCCTTCACTCCAGCAGGGATTTCCACCACCAGACCTGAAACAAGACAGCAAATAAGGGTGGCTGGGGACTAGCCGTTAGCCCTCCGATGCTTAAGTTAGGCCACAGTAAGAAGAGAAGCCAAGCAAAACGGGACCAAGATTGATTGTTCTGTGCGTACCTCCTCTTAATGGAGCCACCCCTTTATATAGATCTGAAACAATCCAATTTGTTACGTGAGATATCGAAATCCCGTTGATGTCGTATACGATACTGAGATCTTGCTGATTTCGTGGGATAAGATCCTATCTTTTGAGTCAGATCCAACCCAATGACTTATTTCAACAATCACGCCCATTGATGGCAATCCCTTGAGATCCGGATCCATTTAGAGAAGATAAGTCCAAAAACCGACCTATACGGGCTGCCAGTAAGCGTGGTAATAGCGCTGATATGTCATGATCAACTGGAAGCCGTAGTTGGAGTCATAGCCTCCGAAAAGGAAGGAGACGCCCATAGTTGGAGTCATAGCCTCCGAAAAGGAAGGAGACGCCCGTAGTTGGAGTCATAGCCTCCGAAAAGGAAGGAGACACCCGTAGTTGGAGTCATAGCCTCCGAAAAGGAAGGAGACGCCCGTAGTTGGAGTCATAGCCTCCGAAAAGGAAGGAGACGCCGAAAGGAAGAAAAACCGCCGCGCTGGATGTAACTCTGCTTGGTGTTGCAGAGGGATTGAACAAGCCACTCGACGAGAACCAGGTGCTGGAAGTATGAAGACCATCCGAACCAAAAGACTTAGGACTATTCTGACGTCGGGAGCTGCTTGTGTCAGGGATGCTCGCATTCGTGATGTGCGACCCCTCCTGATGAGCCCGAGCAGAGCTGCTCGCATCCAAGATATGCGACCCCTTCTAACGAGCCTGAGCAGAGATGCTCGCATCCAAGATATGCGACCCCTTCTGACGAGCCCGAGCAGAGCTGCTCGCATCAAAGATATGCGACCCCTTCTGACGAGCCCGAGCAGAGCTGCTCGTATCCGGGGAATGCGACCTCTTCTAGTGAGCACGAGCCGAGCTGCTCGTATCCACATTGCCGCGATCCTTCACCTCTTAATCAGACTATATTTGCCTACAACACCCCTAGATCAAGTAAAGCATGTTTCACCCGGTAATCTCCAATTACGCATGATATTGTCGGACAATCGGGATCTTTGTATTTCTTGGGCATCCCGTGGTTGATAATGGCACTTACATTCTCTGTCAAAAATGCCTTCTTTTGCACATGTATTTTTCTTTTAACCGTGCAAAGGTCTTTTAAAAATTTAGCATGTGACGGTATTTGTTTAATTGCATCCAACAATGGGATGTTGATTTTGACTTGCTTGAAAACCTCCAAATATTCCTAATATTTATCTTGAGGTTTTGCTGAAATCAAGCGTTGGGGAATGGAGCAACGGGCCTATATTCTTTTAATGGCTCTTTTTCATTCATGGCGGTGCTAGGTCCATCATCCTGTTTGGAAGATACCGGATCATGAGGCGTTGAGACCTTCACCGGGTCATATTTTGTAATAATTTTACCACTTCTAAGAGTGGTGATGGCCTTAGCATGTTCTATATGTTGGTTAGAGGAACTAGCCACGCTTATTTCGCATTGTGGTTTTGGATTTGGTATGGGTTGGGCTGGAAGAATCCCTTCCCTTACGTTTAAGCGAGCCTTGATTTCCTCCACCGAATTTTTAAGTTCAAGCATTATCGTATGGTTGGATTGATTTATTTGAGCTTGACCTTACATGAATGCTTTCAATGTATCCTCTATAGGCACTTGAGGTGGGGCCATAGGAATTTGCATTGAGGGCCCCCTTTGAGGATTACTTTGGTTAGCCGTAATTCCATTCGCCCAATTGAAGTTAGGGTTGTTTCTCCAACTAGAATTGTTCGTGTTTGAATTTGGAGTACTAAAAGGTCGTTGATAACTATTCAAAGCAGTCGATTGTTCATATAAAAGTTCTCGAAATGCATAAATTGTTGGACAATCTGGCATTTGATGCACATTGGAAGCACAAATACCACAAATAATTTCAACAGTCCCCCTTTGTTGGGTTGTGTCCACTTTCCTTAATTCCATCTCTTCGAACTTTCGTGTGAGATTAACCACTCTAGAACCTAGATCATCTTCTCATTTAAAACATTTATTTTTCCCTTTTCCTTGGCTTGGGGTTATTTTGAACTTGTTGGCTTAGATGTATCCCATGCTTGTGTGTTTTCAGCCAACATGTCAAAATAATCCCAAGCTTCCTCCGTTTCCTTGTTCATGAACTCCCCATTGCACATCATCTCCACAAATTGGCACATGGTTGAGTTTAATCCATCATAGAAGAAACTAATCAACCTCCACCGTTCATAGCCATGATGTGGGCATGCGTTTAATAGCTCATTATACCTTTCCCAACATTGGAAAAAAGTTTCTTTTTCTTTTTGGGCGAAGTTCATTATGGCCCTTCTTAGTGCATTGGTTCGATGAGTAGGGAAGAATTTTTTAAGAAATTCCCTAGTCATCTCAGCCCATGTCCCAATAGACCTTGGCCTTAATGAATGTAGCCATGATTTGGCCTTCTCTTTTAAGGAAAAAGGGAATAATTTGAGTTTTATAGTATCCCTAGTTACATTGTCATAGTTTATTGTGGCAATAACCTCTTCAAATTCCATAATATGTAAATAAGCGCTTTCAGAGTCGAGTCCATGGAATCTAGGAAGAAGTTGGATCAACCCCGGTTTAAAATCAATGTTTCCCACATTGTGAGGGAAAATTATGCAAGAGGGATTTCTCGTCCTAGCTGGTTGTAAATAGTCACGTAAAGTTCTAGGTTGAGGTACATCCCCCACTTCATTCTCATCCAATTCAGTAAAGTTTTGGGCTTGATTTTGATGTTGATTAGCCCTTTGATTTGGTTGATTTTCAGCCATCTCTCTAGTAATTTCAGGAAGATTTTGACGTTTCCTAGCACGAGGCTCTCTATCAATCCCTTCAACAATTACTCCGTCACTAACAAGTCGGTTATTAGAATTCCGAGCCCAATGTGGCATGCAATTTAAAAAGAATGAAACAAAAAGGAATTCTTCCTTCCTTCCTTTACATCTCTCTAAGACCGAAGCACAAGGTGTCTTGCAATGGCTGAGCCAGAAGCAAGGATAGAGACCGATTTCCCCTGGTCAATAGGGGTTCAGAGAACTCCCCACCCACTCTTTGAGTCTTTTGAGAAAAGTGCAGAAAAAGAAGAAAGAGGAATAAGATTGAGAAGAGAAATCTCTGAGCACAAGGTGATCCAAGACGGCAGAGCCGACCAATAGGAATCCAGGCAGCATAAGGCCAACCTATCAGAGATCCAAAAGGAGTCTCCACCCACTCTACAAGAGATGAATATGGTAGGAATGAGTAGGAGAAGAAGAAGAGTAAGGTTAGAATGATAAAATCTGATTTGTGACTTAAGATGCCTACTTCTTCTTCAACTTCCTAAAAATCCCTGAATTAGACCTATATTAGAATGCTGCAAAAATCAAAACAAAGTAAGTTAGTATTTAGAAGAAAACCTACCCTAGAAAGCAAAACAAATCCTAAACCTATCTTAACACAATCTCAACTAAAAGTTATTTCAGAAAATTCTAAAAATACCGCATAAAATACCGCATAGAAATCCCCGGCAGCGGCGCAAAAAACTTGTTCACTCCCCAAGTGTAGGGTTGCGAAGTAGTAATAATTCGGAAAGACCGAGTATCGTTCCCACAGAGATTTATGAATGGGTATTCTCAGAATTTAACTAAAGCAACTAATAATTAAGATTTTATTAAGAACTAAAGCTGAAAATAATGATTTGGGTTTAAACAGTGAATGTGTAAGGTAATATCAATCTAAAAAGGCACTAGAGTGCCAAGGATCCACTTTTGAAAAGTTTCAATGCATCTACACAACTAGATCTCACATAACTCAATCGAAATCGAATTCATATCTCTATCCGATTGGAATATAGAGCGGTTCAATCAACAATTATCTAAAACAGTTGCTCATTCATTAATTCGATTCCCACAATAATACTCAGGCCTTGGGCACACTCAATTGTGTAGGCCAAGCCTCTTTCCAATCTAGTTGAGATTCACAACCATAGCTTTTATCAAATCCTGTCACTAGACTTGATTACAACTAATGATTAGAACTCTAATTAAATCAAAATCAATCAGCAAACAGCTATTTCAGATTATAATAAAAAGATAAGAACTTTAGTTGAATAAGTTCCCACATGAAGATCGGGCCATTGTACACAAGGCAATCAAAGGGTCTACCATGCCCGGAGTCGATGATAGATCAATGAACTACACAAGCATAAACAATGCTCAGAAGGTAAGCTACCAAGCTTAGAATCACTAAGAATCACATGAGCCCAGAGTCATCAAGAGATCAAAGTAAAACCAAACTAGTACTTGATTCAAACTCATATTGAACTAAAATTCTTCAATTAAAACATAAAAGGAAACCTAGGTTGCATCAATCCATAAAAAATAAATCAAAAGCTTCACCTCTTAGCCCTAGCTAAGAGGTTTTAGTTCATCTCTAACATCCTTGAACTAGAAGCCTCAAAAACATAAAAACTACTAAAACAGGAAGAAAACTAAGAAAAGTTGAAGTAGAATCCGTCTCCCAAGCAATCCCCACGTCCTAGCATGCCTTGGTATGAAGAGGAGAAGTCCCTTTTATAGCTTTCACACCCCACAGTCGAAGAATCTTCGAGAATTTGCGTAGAATTTACGCACTGCGCAGAGAAAATCGGAACCAGACTTGGAAATTTCTAAACTGGACGCATTGTCGATTGATCGCTCAGACTGGGCGATCAATCGCTAGTTCAAATAACTGTAAAAACTGCCTTTTTCAGATCTGGCGATTAAACGACTAGCTGAGAGATCAATCGGTCACTTCTGGCGATCAATCGATCAGTGTCCAATGATCAATTGGAGGGTGCAAAAAGTGTCCAGAGAGTTTTTTCCAAATTTCTTAAAAATCTGCCTTCTGGCAATTGATCTATGGGATGGGTGATCAATCGCTCAGGCTGGGTGATCAATCTCAATTCTGCACTTCAGTCCAGCAACAATTTTGTTAATTTCTGCTGTGAGCGATCAATTGCTCAAGTCTGTCAATCAATCGCTCAGGCTGAGTGATCAATCGACGGATCAATCTCTGGATCAATCTTCAGAAACTGCAACTTTCTGTATTTTACTTTAATGGCCCTGTAGCTCTGTACTTTAGTTTTTCTGGCCCTGCCAGGTCTTTTAATATGATTTCTTCAGTATTTTTATTTGTTTCTCAACTCCATCTTCCATAGCTTCTTTCTTTCATTCTTGGGCTTTCTTCCTTTGATCCTCAAGGTGTCCTAAAGCGGTCTTTTAGCATTAGATTCAAAAGGTCTCTCTCTCATTCCTACAATCACAAACCATGCATTAGAATAGTCTTTAAACATAAAATCCATGCATAATGAGTGATGAATTGAGGTTAGAATATGCACAATTAAGAGCTCAACAGAAAGCAAGGCCCACTTTAAAGAGAATTGCATGCCATGCTTTAGGTAAGGAAAGTCCATCACCCAAGGACACACTTTGGACAACAAATGCACTCAAGTGCCATGAGATCAAAGGGGATAAGAATCCAACTTCACATGAGAAATCCCTCTTCAAAGTCCATGTGTGACCAAGGCTTGGTTCACTTTCTATAACAAGGCCATGATCTTCATTTAAGGTGTTCTCATCTTTCTACACATGTACATGGACAAGTGGGGAATAGAAAGGAAATTGGCCCCCAAGAGCAACTCAAGGGCCCCACCTCAATGGATTGAAAGGAGCACATAGCCCACTTGAAGAAACATGAGAACCCATTCATGGGTTAACCATGGGCAACCTATGTGTATCATCTTGATAAATGCTTTAACCATGAGAGTACAACATGGTGGTCTACCCACAAACATATGAGTCAAAGAAGCCAATGGTGAAAATCGATGCACATAGCCCACTTGAAGAATCAAAGTTGGAAATGTCCATGCAAGGACAAATTTGGGCAACTTATGTGCACCAATTTCTTCACCAAAAAGGGAGACCATTTGATTACAAGATGGCATGGCTTGATGAGTCACCCAACTATCATGAAAATGGCTAAGAATGGTACACATAGCCCACTTGAAGATCAAAATCCGAAATACCCCAAAGCATGGGACAAAACTGGGCAACTTATGGGTATCATTCTTCCCCACAAATTGAAAGAAAAAATCACTCATCTTTGAGAATGATGGTGGAGGACCCACCAAGCACCCCAAAGAGAAGTTCAAGGAGCTATGGTTGCATGGATAGCTCACTTGAAGAAGAATCATCCATTTGAGGTTGATAACACTAAAGGAAACTCTTGAGAACCACTTTCTTACCACATGAGAAAACCATTTGAACTTAGTGAGATTGTTGAAACAACTCACTCATGGGACTTGTGGATGATCAAGTAACTCAAGTCCTCCATCCATCCAAAGAAAAGGCATGAAGGAAAAGAATCCTACATGCACAAAGTGTAGTGGTGCACACATGACTCAAAGAAATTGATAAGTTTCAAGGAGGGCCCAAAAGCCCATCTATATGAAAAATTCCAAGGAACCCACGGATGTACATCATAATCAAGAGATGGTAGAAGATTTGGGCTACTTGTCCATAAAGGCCCAACTAAGAAATCTAGCCCACTTGAGATCCAAGCGAAGAATGGGCTAGTCACCTTTATCCATACACATATAAAGAAAGATGGGACCATCCAAAGTGAGCATTATGGGCCCGAAACTTGAGGTGGGCCCTACCATTCCCATGGGTCCAAACCTTGAAAAGAAGATGGAAAAGAAAAGAAAGCTCCAAGGAAAAATGAGAAGGACAAGAGAGCATGAGGGAGCCCAAAATGAAGTGTTGGGCCCATCAAATACACCAAGGGCCATGACTTCACATTAAGCCCATTTGATACACATAAAAAGGGGCCCAACTCCCATGAAAAAAGATAGGATATCTTGCCATGCACACTTGATGGACATGGCAAAATTACCCTTTACATACACATGAAGGGAATATGAAAAAAGAAAAGAAAGAATGAAATGGAAGCTTGCAATATCCATCTCCATGCACCACCTTAAGAAGAGATTGGAGATGAAGAAAAGGCCAAAGACTTGGGCCCACCTTGACTCCCTTGGAATATCTACATGGAAAAAAGAAAGAAAACATGAGAAGAGAAAGTGAAGAAGAAAAAGGACAAGAAAGAAAAAAGGAGTGGTCCATACCTTCACCACTTACCAAAGGGGGACCACCTTGCTGTCCCAAAGCTTCACTAAGGCCCCACCACTTGAAAGAAGAAAAGGACCACCAAAAGAAAGAAAGAAACTTGAAGAAAGAGAGAGTATGAGAAAGAGAAGAGAGAGATTGCATGTTGGAGGGGCCAAGGGTGCCCCATGTTATATAGAAAAGGGGAGGGCACCCATTATCCGACCCACTAGAAAAACTAGTGGGCAGAAGCAGCTTGGGCAGGCACCCAGGGAGCCATCCGTCCTCCCCTTGGGTTGAAACGACCCCTCACCCTCTCTCCTTGGGAAGAACTCCCCTTGGGAAGGGTGGTTGCAAGAGAATCTTGTACCTCCATGTAAGAATGAAGTGATGGAAGAGAAGGATGAGAGAAAGTAAGGAATCTCACCAAAATCTCATCTTGTGAGAAATTGGGGAGAAATTGGCTTGATGATGTGGAAAAAGCTCCATGAAATTTTCAAGAAAAAGAAAAAGAACTGACTTGGTCAAACAGTGATCTCAACCATCCAAAGTCATGGCTTAATGATCTGAATCATCCTCAGAAAAATCCCTGGAATTTCCAACCTTGATTGCTGCCTATTGTACAAAGGTTTGGTCCGAAGACCTTAAACTACGTCGGGATCAACATCCCGAGGGATTTCATAATAAAAATTGTCATTTGACCTCAACCGATCAAGAAAGGTGTTAGATAGACTGGATCTTTTGAAAAAAAAAAAACAAAAAAAAATGTGTCACTTTATTCCGTACAAAATGTTGGGTCCGAAGACCTTAAACTACGTCGGGATCAAGATCCTGAGGGATTTTCAATAAAAACCGACATCGATCCCAGCCATTCTGGCCAAGATCTGATGACCTGGATCATTTCGAAAAAAAAAAAATGGGTTACCCTACTTTGTACAAAGTTTTGGGTCTGAAGACCTTAAACTACATCAGGATCAAGATCCTGAGGGATTTTCAATAAAAACCAGCATCAATTGATCGTTCGAATCAAGATCCGATGACTCTGGACCCTTTTCAAAAAAAAAAAAAATGGGTTGCCCTATTCTGTACAAAGTTCTGGTCCGAAAACCTTAAAATACACTGGGATTAATTTCTCGGGGGACTTTTCCTGCTTTCAACAAAAAAACCGGCATTGGCCTCGACCGCTCGGATCAAGGTTCGATAACCCGGATCATTTTAAAAAAAAATACCAAAAAGATTTTGAGCTTTCCATAACCAGTAGCAATCTCGATTACTCGAGTTGAAATCTAGAACTTTTCCAAACCAAAAAAAGGGAGTTTCACCATCAAAATTAACTGCACAAATTTATCCCCAACGGTCCAAAGACCTAAAACTACACTGGGATTAACTTCTCAGGGGGCTTTCTTTCCCAACCTGTTCCGGACATGGCTGACACTTGTACGGGTGTCCGGAATCTTCTAAACAAGTAAAGACTGAGGCGGGCAGAACCCCGCAATCCTATTCGTGTTGAACGCACCGTGATAGACAACCTTGATTTGGAAGTCGCTGTTGAATCTGACGGATGTTCCCTGTTCCTAACTCATGAAAGGGATTAAGGCAATTGGGAGGTGAAGCGCACCCTCATGGAATTGTGAGCAGCATAAGGCCCTAAACTGGATTGACAAAGGGAAATGTGAGGATGTGGCTCATTTTGTGTTTGAAGGAGTCTGTCAAACGATACGTGGTCTATGTGCATTGCACATGAGGAACATGCAACTTTGTGGGTGTGTTGATTGAAAACCCTCAAAATCCCCTCATCTGAAGATGTAAAACTACGGCACTTAACTGTGTGAGATTCGTCTTGCTCGGTGACGTAAAATGGATCGGGTGCCTTACCAGTAGTAGAAGTTGGAAATGGATGAAAATTCCATACCTTTCCCAGCATTTAAGAAAATCTAACAAAAACACCAAAACATTGCAAAATCACCTTTCAAAAATCACAAAAATATGTCCCTTGCTTTCAAACCAAATACTCTCAAAATCAAAAAAATATTTCCTTCATTTTCAATAACCGATCTCCATCTTGACTACTCAGGTAAAAGATTCGGGCCAAGTATTTGCAAAAAAAAAAAAATCACAAAAAATGTCAATATCCCCCGCACTTCAGGAGTCTCGAACTCCGCTCACTCACTTCACAGTTTGGGATGATGGATCCGATCGCCCGCAAATTGGAATCTTGACTAAAACTGGCGACCAAGCACCGTCCCAATCACATCTATGCCCAGACGAATATCTTGAAGTCTGACGACATCCTTCATCCATTCCCATTAGTAAAGAAGCAGCATCTTGGGACGATGGACCTGATCGACCACTGGTCGGGATCTTGACCAACCCGCTGACCAAACATCCGCATTGAAAAAAAAAATCCCTAAAGGAGTATAACCCTGCAAGCAATAAGCTTAAAGTTCTCTGCATCCCCAGTAAAAGAGAAATCATCGAACTAAAAGAGAATGAGCCAAATCATGCATCCATCATCAAATATGTATCTCCATGCATCCCCATGCATCGCATCAATCATCATGTTTATCTGCTTTCAAAATAAAAGTCGGTTAGCCAAAGATCCCACAGGCATCCCTAGTGGAGGCACGTGCAAGTCAGATTTCCTTTTTCAAAATAGATAAAAAAGAAACAACATATTTTCCTATTTGCAAATAAAAACCCCATGGAGTATCACTCCCCAAAGTGGGTATCTTTTCAAAAATCCAAAAACATATTTTTCTATTTGCAAATAAAAACCCCACGGAGCATCACTCCCCAGAGTGGGTATCTTTTCAAAATCCAAAAACATTTTCCCAATAGAGCGTTCGGCCTCCAAAGCACCGAGAGATCTCCCATATCTCTGGGTAGGAGCCGACGCAAAAAGAAAAAAAGATCCGATGTCTCACAGTTTCCCCGGAGACCATCGGATCCAATGTACTCAAAGTACAGTCGAACTGAACTCCAGTGTCAGTGCGGTCGTACCACATGCTAAGATACGAAAAGATGAAAGCCAAAAGGCTTGGTCAAAGAAACCATCTGAACGGTGGAAACGATGAATTTAACCTAAGTATCAAAATCAACAGATTGGGTGGAAAGAGTTCACCTGCACATACCTAGGCGTGGATGCCTAAAGTACCTTGACTGATTCCAAGTCGGCGTAGTGATATCCCGTAAGACTACATGGACTCAGGGCAGCTAACCACTTTGACAGGCAAGCGAAACAAGTATTCCTGGAGTGATCCGGGAAAGCATCAAACCAATCAATCTCCGGGTCAGTAACCTCGTAAGACTATGACGGACGCAGAGGCTCTACTGTACCTTTCCGATGTTACTACCGATCGGGAATGGAAGGGTTGCGATTGGGTACCCAGGTTGTAGCGCATGCAGGGACAATCACAACGTTTTCTCCAAACTCCTGCGGTATGTGCGAGTTATCAATCTCCAAACAATCAACTGACTCAGATACAAAGGAAAACAAAGATTCCAAACCACAATCTAGAAAAGAATGAATTGCAAACCAAGCATCAAAACCAGCAGATCGGGTGGAAAGAGTTCACCCGCACATACCTAAGTTTGGATACCTAAGTACCTTGACTGATTCCAAGTTGGCGTAGTGGACTCCCATAAGACTACGTGGACGCTGGGCAACTAACCACTTTGACAGTCAAGCGAAACAAGTACTCCTGGAGTGATTCGGGAAAGCATTGAACAATCAATCTCAGGGTCGGTAACCTTGTAAGACTATGACGGACGCAGAGGCTCTACTGTACCTTTTCCGATGTTAGTATCGATTGGGAATGGAAGGGTTGCGATTGGGTACCCAGGTTGTAGCGCATGCAGGGACAATCGCAACGTTTTCTCCAAACTCCTGTGGTATGTGACAGTGATCAATTTTCAAATGATCAACTGACGCAGATGCAAAGGCAAGCAAAGATTTCAGACCATGATCTATGAATGATCGGGTCAGAAGTGGGGTGTCCACTCGCTTTGACATTCAGTTGCGAGCAACCTCTGTCAAAGAGGGGCATTTATAGACACCCCACCTTCGACTACAATGTTGGTAGAGATAGCTGAATGAATGGAGGACCGTAGCCCTAAACCCATGTCCAAACTTAGCCAAACTCACCCTTGTAAGCCCCAATCCATAGCCCAGCTCAAGCCTAAACCCAGTCAACTCACCCCTAAACATCAGCCTAAAAAGCCCCCCATAAGAAAAACTAGTAAAAAAATACTAAAAAGGTCAAACCCGTTGAGTCAACCCACTGAGTCAACTCACCGTGTTAACCCATCTTCTAAACCCAGTCAACTCACCGAGTTCCAAACCACAGCCTTGGAGCAGGTCCGTACTACCGAACCAAGGGATTTTCTGCTTCAGGTTCGGAGGCCGTACGCTCCGAACCCGATGTAAAACGACCTTACGGGAGGTCCCCTACGTGCCGCCCAAAATTATTTACGGGTTCTGCCACTGCCCCCTGCTATAAATACCCCCTGCACCTTCTCATTCAAGAACACCCTCAAGCCTCAGTGCGATCCTATTCGTTTGAGCCCATCTCCACCCTTTTAGCCCATTTTTCCACCAAGGAGAGCCCGAGTGAAAAGAGCCTAGCCCTGGTCCAGCCCAGCCTGACCCTGGTCTAAGTCTCCCAAGCCACCCAAGTCTTGATCTAGCCACTCGAAGCAGACCCTTGCGACACCACCGTCCATCCAACTACTCTTTTACCAGCATCATCTCATTCGCATCTAGCATTAGTGCAACATTTACTTTTCTTCCAACCCCCTGCTTGTCATGCTACTTCAAGCACTTTGATTATTCAACACACACAGCATGCATCCTGCATAAAGCACCTGTCAGTTCGAGCGTATGTTCTGGGCTTGTCTGTTAATGGAAACCTGCCCATCAGAAACTCTTACTGTTCAGACCTGCATTCATGCATCAGTCACTACAAGCACTTTGATCATTCAAACACACAGCATACATCCTGCATAAAGCACCTGTCAGTTCAAGCGTATGCTCTGGGCTTGCCTGTTGATGAAAACCTGCCCATCAGAAACTCTTACTGTTCAGACCTGCATTCATGCATCATATCATTCATGAGAATGTACGAGGATTAAAACAAACTTTCAAGTATTAGTTCGATTATGTGAAGTAGAGATCGTACTTCGGTACGGGCAGTGTGTGGGGTGCTTTACCTCTTCCCACCCTGTAACCGTGATCCCTTACCTCGAATCTCTGGCCGCAGATCGAAAGGAGTCATTTAGAGGAAGGAATCTTCGGATCCCCTTCTCTAACGTTTCTACGGGGTCTAGTCGACTGTAGATTCGAAGTAAATGGCTCGTGGCGACTCTGGTCTTATACAAACTCATCTAAACACATCCAGCTTAACATGACAACCGAACAAAGCCCTCGAGAAAGAGGCAAGCCAGTGGCGCAAACATCGATTCGCGCGCACGTACCCTCTTCTTTTTTCGCAAGGAAGGGAGAATGTCTGGGAGCGCGGAACGGCGAGCGTCCACAGAATGGCGACTCCACTAGGGATATGTTAGTCCCACTAGTTGTGATCTGACTTGAAAAACGGAATCCCTTCTATACTTGAAAGTCATTAGTCCTCATACAATCTCATCTGCATAGCATTCTACCCAAAACCAAAAAAAGAAAAAGAAAATCTCAAAACCCAAAAAAAGAGTAGAGTATAGTCCTCACCATTGCGCCTCCTTGGGCTCAACGTCTTCGGAAACAACTTTCCTTCCGCAGCATAATCAGCACTCGGGCTCAGCAAGCCATGTCCGACGACGAAGAGGAAACTCACCTCTTGCCCGCTCTCGAGATGACCAAAGCGCGACCTCCAGCGCAACAACCAATTGAGAATACGCCAATCATGCAAGAATTGGCACAAGGAATGAGAGGATTGCAAGAAATGCTCTTACAATTTATGCAAGCACAAGCTACCGCAACAGCCAACAATCAAGCTGGCCCAGTTCAGCAATCTCAGCAGCCAGCCGAGTCCTTCCAACCTCTAGTTCAAATCAAGCACAACCATTGGAGTCTGCCCAAGAACATAGATCAGCCCATCTATGTCCATCATAGCCCCATCACCACCATCGATCACATCATCCATGTGACCCACACTCAAGGGATGCTTAGCCTCACCTATGTCCCATCTCCCCATCTCATCCATACCATCCATTTCTCCCATAATCAATACCCCATTCAAATGTGAAATTCCAGCCATCTCACCATTAATGGAGCCATTAAAAGCTCCATTAACCACCATCCTTAAACCCCCATCAATGCCCTCATTCAAAGCTCCATCTCTACCATCAATCCAAAGCATCCCACCATCATTAAAGTCTTCACCAATTTCTGAAGTGTGGGACCCACCAACCTCTCCCACAATGGCCCCCAAGCCATCATCAATGGCTGCCCAAGAGAGGACCAAGCAAGAAAAAGATAAAAAGAGAAGGAAAGATGAGACAAAGGGAAGATTCATGGTCGGAATCAAACCTGGGCGTAGAGAGAATATGGGACAGGGACAGTGGACTGCTGAGAATGTCCGAGCACGAGTCAGCCCAGGTCGCACAAGAGGCGAAATTTGGGCGGCCCGCTATGGGTCGCCCGTACGGACGCGCTCCCTCTCTCTCCACGGGATTGGCTCCACAGTCGTTGGTAGGTGAGGCTGACAGTCCACGTAAGCAGATGGCACCCTGAGGGCCGCCCAAGGCTCCAATTAACTCCAGATTTTGTTTGAGGATGATTTGAATCATCTGGAAGGTACCCCACCTATCCAATCAAGAAGTATTACAGCCAACATGGGTCTGATCAAGTCAAAGGGAAGGAAAATTGATCAAGAGAGGCCCACAAGCAATCTAAGCCACTCAAAGGCTAGATCATCATGATCTAAACCATGGAAAAGCTCACATGAGTCACCAAATAGCAAGATCAAGGGTTTGATCATAAAAAAGGAGGGCCAAAATCTGATATCTGATCATCAAGTGGGCCCACATGGCTGAAATCAAGCAATTTGAGCCGTTCAAGTCATCATCAGCACCATGAAAAGCCTTCTTAGCCTCACGAAACATTAAGAATAGGTGCTCCAAAGCAAAGCTGAAGTCTAGAAAGGGCCCACAGGGCCAAATCAAGCAATTTGAACTGTTCAAGTCGTCATCCATGTAGTTGAGAAATCTGATCTTCCATAAAGTATCAAAGAATGAGTCAAGAGTCAAGACATCCAAACATCATCAAGAGGTTTTGAGGCAAATCAGAGGTTGTATATTCATTCATAAAATCTTGATATAGAAGAAAAGAAAAAGCAAAAGGGGCTTTAAAATGCAAGAAGGCCATACAAAGCTGAATACATCCTCACAGAAGCAGGCTACAGATCACCAACATAGTCGTCGTCATCCCTCCTCTCATCCCGCTCCCGACGATGAAGATCTATCAAAGGAGCTGTCACTGATCCTCCAGCGTACCTGCAACGACCCCCTAGAACATAGAGTGAAGGAAGCAGAGGCCCCTGTCCGTACAGCAAGTACCACTCATCGTAGTCACGATTCGGGATCGTGAAACGAAATCCAGGCTGGCCCATAAGAGCATCAGCCATCTCATCAGCTGGGATCTGAGCAGCCGAAGGAGGTGCGAAACAAGGAACTCGAGCTACACCAGTGATCTGTCGAAGCAGCCTCTCACCCAAATACCATTGAAATGATTCAGCGTCAGAAAGCATGATCCAAAGACATGATGAATCATATGCTTCGACACGCTGAGGGGTGTAGTAAAGAGGGAAGTTGGCGTATGACATCCGAACAAACTACAACGAAGGAGTTCATCACAATCAGTCACAGAGCAGCACGACGGATAAGGAAAACAAGATACTTACATCCTCGACAATCAGTCCGTCTATGTCGGTGCGCCAATTGTCCCCAGACACTCGAGAATTCCGTCGACGGTTTTGCTGGTGCCAGTGCATGAAGCGGTACAAAGATAGCTCAACACCATCTCGTATCCTCGGCGAGAGATGAGCAAAATGATCATAAAAGCAGGTCTGGGCAAGGGCAGACAATAATCAAGGGGAGAAAGAAGACGAATGTCTACAGGGAAGGTTAAAAAGAATACCTCTACGATGGGCCAGAAACCTGTGTAGGACCGGCTACTCCGAGAGGTCTTATCTAAACCTAGGAAGATATGAGTCAAGATAGCCCCGTTCCAATTGTACGAATGGTGAAGATCCTCAACCAAACGAAGAAATTTAGGGTCGATCCTCTCGATCGCATGGCAGAAAAGGAATGACCCAAAGGCGTAAGTAATCATGGCCCGTGCTTTGTGAAGGGCCTCCAGCTCGATAGTAAGGATGACAGCAGTGAAGGTGTTGTAAAACCAACGCAGTTTCACTTGGTGGCCCTGGAATTCGTGCTCAGGAGGGATGGCTCCCACAAGCCATAGCCAGTCAGTGGAAGTGATGGGAGCAAGAGAGCCGACGTGGGGAACAACTGCCCCATGGAATGGAAAGCCAATCTGCATATATGTATATCTAGGGGAGTTGTTCCCCACTCGCCACAGGGAAGTTGAAAGGTGTGGGTCTCATCCCACCACCTCTCACAGAGAGCCGCAAGCAGCATGCGGTTGGCGTTATTGTTGTAAAAGCGTAAGGTAAGGAGGCCGGCAAAAGGAGTATCAGCCAGAACACATTCAAGCATAAGTTGTGGCTGTTTCACCCAATCATCCCAAGAGATCTCGGGTACCTCGACCCTTTATGGAGGGAAGAGGTTGGTGCTCCTTAGCTAAGGAACACATATGAGCCCCTCGGCGAACAATGAAGGTTGGGTCATCCTCATCGACCGCCCTTCGCCCCCTTGTACCGTCTGCCATCAAATCCTACAAGCTCGGCAAGGTAAGTCCTTCTTCTTTACCCGTTAAAATCCAAATCAAATCATTACCTTGGAAACCCATGGATTAGGATCTACATTCAAATGCAAAAATCCTATGCCCAAATCCATGTGTTGCCTAGGGTATGTGTTGGGCCATTGAAGAAAGCAAGGCCCACCTTAAAGAAGGTTGAATGTCATGCCTTAAGTAAGGAAAATCCACCATCCAAGGACACATTTTGGACAACAAATGCACTTAAGTGCCATGAGATCAACAAAGGATAAGAATCCAACTTCACATGGGAAATCCCTCTTCAAAGTCCTTATGTGGCCAAGGATTGGTTCACTTTCCCTACCAAGGCCATGATCCTCATTTAAGATGTTCCCATCTTTTTATACATATACATGGACAAGTGGGGAATAGAAAGGAAATTGGCCCCCAAGAGCAACCCAAGTGCCTCACCTCAATGGATTTAAGGGAGCACATAGCCCACTTGAAGAACATGAGGACCCATTCATGGGTTAACCATGGGCAACCCTATGTGCATCATCTTGATGAAAGTCTTGACTATGAGAGTACAACATGGTGGTCTACCCACAAACATATGAGTCAAAGAAGCCAATGGTAAAAAAATGATGCGCATAGCTCACATGAAGAATCAAAGTCGGAAATGTCCATGCAAGGACAAGTTTGGGCAACTTATGTGCACCAATTTCTTCACCAAAAAAGGAGACCATTTGAGTACAAGAGGGCATGGCTTGATAAGTCACCCAACCATCATGAAAATGGTTAAGAATGATATACATAACCCACTTGAAGATCAAAATCCAAAATGCCCCAAAGCATGGGACAAAATTGGGCAATTTATGGGTATCATTCTTTCCCACAAATTGAAAGAAAAATCACTCATCTTTGAGAATGATGGTGGATGACCTACCAAGCACCCCAAGAGAAGTTCAAGAAGCGATGGTTGCATGGATGGCTCACTTGAAGAAGAGTCATCCACTTGAGTTTGGGAACATTAAGCTCTTGAGAACCACTTTCCTACAACATGAGAAAACCATTTGAACTTGGTGAGATTGTTGAAACAACTCACTCATGGGACTTGTAGATGATCAAGTAACTCAAGTCCTCCATCCATCCAAAGAAAAGGCATGAAGGAAAAGAATCCTACATGCACAAAGTGTAGTGGTGCACACATGACTCAAAGAAATTCATAAGTTTCAAGGAGGGCCCAAAAGCCCATCTATATGAAAAATTCCTAGGGCCCACCACACTTTGTGCATAAGGATGTACATCATAATCAAGAAATGGTGGAAGATTTGGACTACTTGTCCATGAAGGCCCAAATAAAAAATCCAGCCCACTTGAGATCCAAGTGAAGAATGGGCTAGTCACCTTTGTCCATACACATGTGAAGAAAGATGGGGCCACCCAAAATGAGCTCTATGAGCCCAAAAACTTGAGGTGGGCCCTACCAATCTCATGGGCTCGAACCTTGAAAAGAAGATGGAAAAGAAAAGAAAGCTCCAAAGAAAATGACAAGGAGAAGAGAACATGAGGGATCCCAAAATGTAGCATTGGGCCCATCAAATACACCAAGGGCCATGACTTCACTTTGAGCCCATTTGATACACATAAGAGGGGGCCCAACTCCCATGAGAAAAGATAGGATATTTTGCCATGCACACTTGATGGACATGGCAAGATTACCCTTTACATACACATGAAGGGAGGGTGAAAGAAGAAAAGAAAAATGAAATGGAAGCTTGCAATGTCCTTCTCCATGCACCACCTTCAGAAAAGATTGGAGATGTAGAAAAGGCCAAAAAGGCTTGGGTCCACCTTGACTCCCTTGGAAGATCTACATGAAGAAAAGAAAGAGAGCATGAGAAGAGACAATGAAGAAGAAAACAAGGAAATGAAAGAAAAGGGAGTGGTCCATACCTTCACCACTCACCAAAGGGGGACCACCTTGCTGTCCCAAAGCTTCACTCAGGCCCCACCACTTGAAAAGAGCAAAGGGCCACCAAAAAAAAGAGAAAAACTTGAAGAAAGAGAGAGAGTGTGAAAAAGAGAAGAGAGAGATTGCACGTTGGAGGGACCAAGGGTGCCCCATGTTATATAAGAAAATGGGAGGGCACCCCATTATCCGACCCACTGGAAAAACCAGTGGGCAGATGTGGCTTGGGCAGCACCCAGGGGGCCATCCGTCCTCCCACTTGGTTGAAACGATCCCTCACCCTCTCTCCTTGGGAAGAACTCCCCTTGGGAAGGGTGGTTGCAAGTGAATCTTGTATCTCCATGTAAGAATGAAGTGATGGAAGAGAAAGATGAGAAAAAGTAAGGAATCTCACCAAAATCTCATCTTGTGAGAAATTGGGGAGAAATTGACTTAATGATGTGGAAAAAGCTCCATGGAATTTTCAAGAAAAAGAAAAGAATTGACTTGGTCAAACAATGATCTCAACCATCCGAAGTCATGACCTGATGATCTGAATCATTCTCAGAAAAATCCCCAAAATTTCCAACCTTGATTGCTGCCTACTTCACAAAGTCTTTGGTCGGAAGACCTTAAACTACGTCGAGATCAAGATCCCGAGGGACTTTCAATAAAAACCGGCATCGGTCTTGATCGTTCGAATCAAGATCCAATGACTCCGGACATTTTTCTAAAAATAAAAAAAATGTGTCACTCTAATCTGTACAAAGTTTTGGGTCCGAAGACCTTAAACTACGTCGGGATCAACATCCCGAGAGATCTTTAATAAAAACTGGCATCGATCCTAACCGTTCGGGCCAAGTTCTGATGACCTGGATCATTTAAAAAAAATTAAAAAAATGTATTGCCTTATTTTGTGCATAAGTTTTGGGTCCGAAGACCTTAAACTACGTCGGGATTAACATCCCGAGAGATCTTTAATAAAAACCGGCATCGATCCCAGCCGTTCGGTCCAAGATCTGATGACCTGGATCATTTAAAAAAAAAATAAAAAAATGCCTTATTCTGTGCATAAGTTTTGGGTCCGAAGACCTTAAACTACGTCGGGATCGACATCTTGAGAGATTTTTAATAAAAATCAGCATCGGTCCTGATTGTTTGAATAAAGATTCGATGGCCCCGGACATTTTCTAAAAAACAAAAAAAATGTGTATTTCCAGCATTGCTTGTAAAAATTTTTGGTCCGAAGACCTTAAACTACTCGGGATTAACATCCCGAGGGATTTCATAATAAAAACGGTCATTCAATCTCAACCGATCAAGGGAGGGGGTCGGATAGACTGAATTTTTTTCAAAAAATTACAAAAAGAACGTATTTTCAGCCTGTACATATTTTTTGTCCGAAGACCTTAAATTACACTGGGATTAATTTCTCGGGGGACTTTTCTTACTTTCAACAAAAAACCGGCATCGGTCTTGACCGCTCGGATCAAGGTTCGATAACCCGGATCATTTCAAAAAAATATATACCAAAAAGATTTTAAGCTTTCTATAAAAACCAGTATCAATCTCGATCACTCGAGTTGAAGTCTGAAACTTTTTCAAAACAAAAAAATTCACCATCAATTTCAACTGCGCAAATTCATCCCCAGCGGTCCGAAGACCTAAAGCTACACTGGGATTAATTTCTCGAGGGCTTTCTTTCCTAACATGTCCCAGACATGGTTGACACTTGATCGTACGGGTGTCTAGAATCTTCTTAAACATGTGAGGGCTCAGGCGGGCAGAACCCCGCGACCCTATTCGGGTTAAACGCACCGTGATAGACAACCTTGATTTGGAAGTCGCTGTTAAATCTGACGGATGTTCCCTGTTTCTAAAACTCATGAAGGGGATTAAGGCAGTTGGGAGGTGAAGGGCACCCTTACGGAATTGTGTGCAGCATAAGGCCCCAAACTGGATTGACAAAGGGAAATGTGAGGATGTGGCTCATTTTGTGGCCGAAGAAGTCCGTCGAACGATACGTGGTCTATGTTCGCTCGCCTCAAGTGTAAGGCTGCGATGTAGTAATAAAACTCGGTAAGACCGAGGTCAATCCACAGGGAATTGGATAACAAATTCCAAACTATTCCAGCAACTCAGTTTGCAATAGATAAGAGATTCAATTGGAATAATTATGCTAAAACAGTAGCTTAATGAAAATCAGTAGTTTAAGGTACTAAGGCATTCAAGGATCCACTTGTAACAACCCCATGTCAATCCAATCAATCCAAGCAAGATACACAACTAGATTTGAAGTCCTATCTCTCATCTAGTTGGAAAATAAAGCATTAAACACATTCAATCCCATTCAAGTTGAACTTCCAAGTTCTAGTCCCATTCAATCAATGTAGAATTCAAAATCATAGCCTTCGGAGTAACAGCCATGCCTATGGACTATGGCTTGCTCAAGGACTACTATAATTCGAATCTACACAAGCACCATATGATAATCTCAGAGAATTGCAAGGAATCCATGTCCGGAGCACATGAACTCTCATAAAACATCTCAAACTATCAACTTGAAGAACTAGAACAAAAAAAAATCCAAACTTGAATTGAAATTACTTGAATTAAACTGAATCAAACATAGAAATTAGCTACAAGCTTCACCTCTCAGCCCTAGCTGAGAGAATCTAGCCGAGCATTGTCATACTACAACTAGAACTCATAAAAAAAACTAGAAAACATAGAAAAACCGGAGTTTGGAGGGTTGCAGATGCTCCACGACGGCTTCCTCTCTCTAGCACCACGTCCCTTAGCTTCTATGATACCCTAGGAAGAGCCCCTAGGTGTCCTTTTATAGTGAGGACGCTCGGTTACGTCGGAATCTTCCAGAAACCGCGTAAGGTTACGCAGTGCGCAGTAATTTTCGAACCCGGAAATAGAAATTGCCTGATTTTCAGCATGGCCGACCGGTCGGACTAATCTGGCCGACCGGTCACAACCGGTCTGGCTGCACATGTCCAGCATACAGAGAGCACAGGTAGTATTTGGCTTGTTGGCCGACCGGTCTTGACCAGTCGAACCATCTTAACAGAACTGTCCAGTGAGCTCCAGCAAGGTCCCCGACTTGTTGGCCGACCGGTCACGACCGGTCAAACCAACTGGTCCTCTTTTCCAGCAAGCTCGGCAGAGGGCACCGACCGGTTGGCCGACCAGTCAAGACCGATCAGACCAACTGGTCCTTCCAGTGGTTTCCAAAGGTGTGGCCGATCGGTCGGACGACCGATCGGACTTGCTATTCCTCTTCTTTTTCTTCTTTTCTTTATTCTCTTTTCTTCCTCTTTCTTCTTCCTTCTTTGGTCCACCTTGGACCTTCATTCACAGGTACTAAATGGACCCTTTTTGGTCTCCAATTGAGTGAAGTCTTCTCTCATCCCTACAATCACAAAACATGCGTTAGATGAGCCTTTTAATCATGAAAATCATGCATATAATGTGATGTAGTGGGCTATGCAATGTATAAATTGGAGGTTCAACACACTCCCCAACCAGCTTTTTGCTAGTCCCGAGCAAAACATGCGCGAAACAATTTTAAACCTCCAAACCAAACCTCCATCAGAAACCATGTTTCTATCCATTCCAAGACATACAAGTATAAAATTTGGAGAAACTAGGTGATAGAAATTGCAACCTTAAACTCGTAAAGCATAATAAGTGTCTACATGAAATTCCCGCTGATTGATTGATAAATAGAAGAACTCAAACAACTTCAACCTAGTGTGCATAGTGAAAGTTCATCTCATGAGTTTCTGGGATTATATTCTCCATAGATCAACTAAACTAAGGAGCTCAAGGTGTACAGAGTAACAATAAGCCAATGGCAGGAATTTGCCTTACCGTCCTTACGACGACTTTCACACTACATCCCATTTCCGGCTTTGGTTACGGGTAGACCATCCCCCGGTTGGTAATAGGTAGCCCTCTTCGGAATTTTCCACCATTTTTCCATCATTCCCAATTTCATCCTTCCTTTTCCTTTTTCTTTTAAATTAGATAGGATTTTTAGAAATCCATATCTTTCGTTATTTTCCCATGGACAAGGATGGACAAAGTACCCCGGCTTGGTTTCTCAACACCTTTAAATCAAAGTCTAGCTAATCCACAAATCGCATAATCCTTTCAACCCATTAGAATCGTGTAATGTGAACTCGTTGTAAGGTGTTCAAATGTTCTATCAATCACAACAATAGGGGAATTCACATATAAAACCATTATGTTCGGAGAAATTCAAGACTTACAACATCACACACTTTGTATCTCCTCTTCTTATACTCATATCATCTTGAATACATAGAAATAAGGTTTTCTAAAAGAGTTTTGAAATTTTAGAAAATTCGAAAAAAAATTGCACATATGATGCTCGAAATGTTGCAACATGCTAGATGAAGAATCTCATCTCACCCCCCAACCAAATCTTGCATTGTCCTCAATGTGAAAAGATATCTAATGAGCATGAACATGAGAGCAATGGTAAAATATAAGAGAGTGAGAACAATAGTACCTGAGAGAGTCGATCATGGAAGTCTGCAACTCCAACAACTAAATCCTACTAAAACAGTAAAACTAAACAAAACTAAACCTAATCTATGAAAAGCAATAAAGATACCTAACCTGTCCTTGTAAAAAGAGGATCTCCATCAGACTAGGAGATCAATTATCAGTATAATATCCAAAAGGACAAAGTTGAGCAGGATCATCAAGTGGTGTAACAAATTTTTCAGTAGAACTATCCACCATCCTGCTTTGGAAAGTACATTAATGACATTGATCATTTTATCTCATGGAAAATCTGGCTAACAAATTTCAGCGGGTTCTTCAACAAAATTGTCACATGTACTAGGAAAGGAGAGTTGCATTGTTTGGAAATCATTAAGTATGGATCTCATTTCCTTCTTGTCTGGCCAAAAAAGTATTCAAGTATGGGTCATCCCAGAAGTGTTCTTTATTTTGATCAAACCAAAGAGATGTGGAGACTTGTATTTCTTCTTCACAAGTTGATATGATCTCCACAAAATCAGAATTCACCGGTGCTTCCACAATTGATTTTTCAGTTTGACACTTTGTGGAAGGAAGCTTTTTAGGCACCGGGGGGGTTTCTATCAAAGCCTGTACAATGTCCTGAATCATGGGATCATCCCAATCCTCAAAGTACGTTAAGCACTCATCGAGTGTATAAGAGACCTCATCGGAGAAAATTTTCAGATTTGGACCCTTTATGTCTTCCTCCTTCTCAGAATTTTGTGTAGGTTGGAGTGGGTCCTCAACCTCTACACTTTCAGAAATTGGCCTCTCTGTAGGCAAGTCAAGTACCAATTCTTCCAAATCCTGCACAACAGATTTGTGTAAATCAGAAATTGGTGACTTGTCAAATGAATTTTCAGAAATTGACACTTCCAAGGTCTTAATAAAATGAGAATTAGATTCATCCTTAAAATGTGTCAAACATGTCCCCAAACTTTCAGGTAGATCACGTTGGAAAACCCCCCCCCCCATCATCCATTGATTCAATCATGTTTACCTAATGGGGGCCATCATTGTCGTCCCAATCCTTAAAGGGATCAAAGCTAACAACATCTAGAGGATCAAAATTCTGCCTTAAAGCGAACTCCTCTTCCACGATTGAATCAATCATATCAACCTCGTGGACATCATCATCATCCTATGCCTTTTGCCCAAGTGGAACACATTCACCTCCAACGTCATGTTTCCAAAGGACATTTGCATCACTCCATTCCGGCAATTTATTATTGCATTTGATGTAGCGAGGAATGTGCAGCCTAGAATTACTGGTATTTGGCTGCTAGCATCCATAACCGGTTGTGTGTCCAAGACAATGAAATCTACCGGGTGTTAATGTCAGATTTTGTAACGAGATCTTTCGGCTTTTCTCCTTCGCTTCAGGAGAGATTTCCACCACCAGACCTGAAATAAGACAGCGAATAAGGGTGGCTGGGAACCAGCCGTTAGCCCTCCGACGCTTAAGTTAGGCCACAGAAGAGAAACCAAGCAAAACGGGACCCAGCTTGAATGATCAGTACATACCTTTCTCCTCATGAAGTCACTCCCTTATATAGATCTGAGGCTAGCCAATTTTGTTACATAAGATATCAAAATCCCGATGATATCGCGTACGATACTGAAATCTCGCTGATCTCGGAGGACAAGATCCTTATCCTCAAAGGCAGTATCTATTCGAATAACTCCTTCCGGCAATCACGTTTCTTGATAGCAATCTGAGACTAGGAACCACCAGAGAAGATAAGCGCAAAGACCAACCTATACAGGCTGCGTTATCGTCATGGTAATAATGCTGATTGCTCGTAGTTGGAGTCATAGCTATCGAAAAGGGAGGAGACGCCGAAAGGAAGAAGACCATCCGAACCAAAAGACTCAGGACTATTCTGATGTCGGGAGCTGCTCGTGTCAGGGATGCTCGCTTTCGTGAAGTGCGACCCCTCCTGACGAGCCCGAGCAGATCTGCTCGCATCAGGGACGCGCGACCTCTTCTAAAGAGCACGAGCCAAGCTGCTCGCATCAGGGACGCGCGACCTCTTCTAAAGAGCACGAGCCGAGCTGCTCGCATGAGGGCCGCGCGACCTCGACCTCTACTAAAGAGCACGAGCCTATCTGCTCGCATGAGGGACGCGCGACCTCTTCTAAAGAACACGAGCCGAGCTGCTCGCATCCGGAGACGCGATCCCTCCGCGAGTACGACCTGGACTCCTCGCATATATGATCACGACCCTTCACTTTTTGCCAGACTGTATTAGCCTACAACAGAAGCCCCCCAAACCCTTGGTATTGAAGAACTATGCCAAGGGTTTGCTAGTGTTGACAGCTGGGTTCTGGCAGACAATCGCGCATGATTCACTTATCGTGCTTCCGCATTTATGATGACCAGCTTTTGCGCAGCTTTCTCTGCCGCCAGAGATGAAGCGTCAGGTGCCACGTGTTTCCGTATTTAATGCTAGCGTCCGTTCGTCTGACGTGCCGGATGAGAATCTGCCGCGTGTCCAGCAAATCAAGCGGAATGATTGCATATAAATATCGGACTTAGAGAAATTCCTTCATTTCCGGATTCCATTGCTGCAGAGTTTTCTTCTTCTTCTTCCTTCTCTATTCTGGAGTGAAAAACCTCTTTACGGAGGTACCCTTCTTTCTTTTTTCTCTTTCATTTCATCTTCCATCTCCCTTTTATAATGGCGGAAATCTCTGACGAAGAGATTATTCCTCTGGGAGATGAAACCCCTGACTCCTCTGAATCCAATAACGCCAGAGTACCGGCTGGGAGGTATTCTGCCTCCGGTTACTCTTCCATCTTGACGGAGGAAAGACTCTCTAACCTTAGAGAGGTTTATAGGGTTCCAGACTCTGTTTTATTCAGACTGCCTGGGAGAGGGGAGACAGCCGATGCACCACCGCCTGGGTGTGTGGCTGTTTACGAATACTTCTTCAAAGTGGGCGTACGTCTTCCCCTCCACCCCTTTATTCGAAACTTCCTCCGTCTCTACAAGATTGCCCCGGGCCAACTTATAGTTAACGGCTGGCGGGTTCTTCTAAGTGCTTTCGTCCTTTGGAAGCAGGCGGGTAACGAGGAGTTAACCGCTGAGGAATTTTTGAGGTTATTCCAGCTGAAGAAGGCGCCAGCTAGCGAGGGTTGGTATTACCTCTGCTTCTGGCACCGGAATAACTTCATTTTGGGGAACCCTTCTTCCAACTGCCCGGGATGGAGAAAGAAGTGGTTCTATGCCTCCGGTAACTGGGAGTCCGAGATGGGATCCGACCCCAAAGGCCATAATGTTAATCGCCATTTTGGCGAAGGTGGGTTAAGTGCTTGTTTACTTGTCCGAAAGGAAACAATAGCCTTGCTGTATTGACGATTTAATGAACTTTCTTTTTGCTCTCAGGAATTCCAATTGGTGTGAAGCCAAATCTGCGAGGAGGGCTCAACGAAAAACTTGTCAAAGTCTACAAGCTCCCTGCGGCTGCGCGCCACGTCAGCACTGCTCTAGAACTTCGTCATCTTTGTGCAGCCGGTCTCACCTTCCGAGAAGAGATGACGAATGTTGGCGATAAGAGAGGCGCACTGGGGGTACTTCCCCGGCTGAAGGGCACTGCCTCGAAGAGGCAAAAGAAAACTGCGGGAGGTCCTTCAGCTGCGCCTACTCCCGCAGAGGGGCCTGCTCGCGGACCCCAAGCCGCCTCTGGAGGAGTTGCGAGCACTTCTCGTACGTCCGCGACCCCTCCGGTCAACGCGACCCCTCTCTCCACCGTGCCCCCGCCAGCTGACCTTCCTTGCCCTCCAATCATCGAGGTGGCCGACAACTCACCGAAGGGTGATCGAAGAGGGGGAGGCCTCCCTCCAAAGGGGCCTCCAAGCGAGCCTACTACTGCTCGCGAATTGTTAATGCCCGTCCCTGGCGTCGCGAGTGCTCGCGACTCGGGGCCCAAAGAGATGGTCGTAGCCCAGGCTTCGGGCTCGGGGACTTTTGTCATTCCTCCACACTTGCATCCAATATGCGAGTTTATGTTTGACAAAATTTCCCCCAACTCCTTTGGGAGTCTCCCCGAACCAAGCCCTGAAGCCCTCTCCACCGACATTGGGGTGAGATTGTTACAGGTAACTACATATTCGTGTTTTTCGTCCCTGATAAGGTAGATCGCTTTAATTTACTTCCTTTCTCACACACATGTATTTTGTTTTATATAGAGCTTGGATCTCACGCTTCGAGTCAGACGTGACATCGAAGCAGCTCGCCGCAGCGTGGAGGATGCGGAGAAGAAGAAGAAGATGATGGAAGTAGAGGTCCAAGGGAGGGACCGCTTGGTGAAGGCCTTGGAGGTTCAAATCTCCAAGTTGGACGAAGAGAAGAAGATTCTCCTGATCAAGATCCAATCCCTGACTGAGCGCTTTCAGTCAGTGGACCTCCAGCTCGCAAAGCTTCAAGAGATCCATTCTAAGAGCGAGAAGGAGAAGGAGATTTTTCGCAAGGATAAGGTCCAGCTTGAAGAATGGCTCAAGGATGCTCGAACCAAGTTCGAGGAGGCTCGGACCCAGCTCGGGGAGGCCCAGAAGCGACTTAATCAGCTGAAGGATGACTCCATCCACTGGGAGGAAGAGCGAGTGGCTCTCGTTCAGATGGTATCTGATGAGGGTCCTCGCGCAGTTCAGGAGTTTCGTACTTCTCAACTTTATGACGAGGAGCGATATGAGGCGTACATCGCTGGTCGCGATTTTGCGGTCAGGGTTATGCAGCTAATTGCTCCAACTTTTAACGTTGAGGAGTTCGACAGAGTGGCATTCGAGGTTGCAGCTAAAGAAAGGGCTGCTGCTGAGAACGAAGTCACCGGGGCAACAGATGTTGCTCCTGCTCCTGAAGCTGGCCCTGAAGCTGAGAGCCGCGAGCCTGCGCAAGAGGATGACCAACCTTGACCTCGGCAGCTTCCCATATTATGTTTTTTTTTTTTTTTTTTTTTTTTTTTTTTTTTTTTATAGAGAAGAGATCTGTAATTGTAAGGTTATTATTTTAATGAACACTTACTTTTTTAATATTGTGTATTCTTCTCTTTCCTTCATTGTTGCTTTGTTTTGATCCCATTTGATTCATCAGGGGATGAGACCCACTAATGCGAGCACGAGCTTCGCTGCTCGCGATTTTAGAGTGCATGACCGCGAATTCGATCACGAGCCGCAGTGCTCGCGATTAGGGTGCATGACTGCGACCCTATTCAAGCATGCGCTATGCTGCTTCGCATTTTGGAATGCGATCACTCAATCCGGGGGTCGCGTGACCATGTCCACGTTGAGATAGACTGATCTATCGATTGAGATTTCGATCCTACCAAGGGCAGGAGGTTGGTCAAGAGATGGTATACATCCTCTTCAGGGCTTGTTCAGGTCCATGTAAATGGAGAAGCAACCAACTAGTAGCAACTTCAATCCTACCAAGGGTAGGCAATTGGCCAAGAGGATGTGTAAGCATTCTCTTCAGGGCTATCCAGGTCCATGTAAATGGAAAAGCAACCAACTGATATCTTCTATTTTATTCATAAAATATTGTAATGAACTACATCGAATCTAGGGATAGTATCGTAGCAAATGCTCCACGTGCCAAGGGCGACGTACGGGCTTCCCCAGCATGTCTTCAAGATAATAAGTACCAGGTCGCACAACCCTGATAACCCGATACGGGCCTTCCCAATTTGGATCTAATGAACGGGCAGGAACTCCAAGATTTTGCCTTAGTACCAAATTTCCGGGTTGGAAGGATCTGGGCCGAACCCTAGCATTTCGATATCGAGCAATACGTTGTTGATACGCTGCCACTCGCACTTGAGAAGCATTTCTTCGCTCTTCCAGGAGATCGAGATGAAGTCGAAGGTTTTCGTGATTGCTCGCGGGATCGTACTGCTCGATCCGATATGAGGGGACTTGAATTTCCACCGGTACCACTGCGTCAACACCAAATGCTAAGGAGAAAGGAGTTTCACCTGTTGATGTACAAGCCGTGGTTCTATAGGCCCATAATACCTCTGGCAGAAGTTCTGGCCACACCCCTTTACATTCACCTAGCTTGGTCTTTAAATGGTGCTTTATTATTTTATTTACTGCCTCGACCTGCCCATTCGCCTGAGGATGATATGGAGAAGTGCGGAGATTACGTATTTTCCATTTGTCGCAAAATTCATCAAAGGCTGCGTTGTCGAACTGCGTTCCGTTATCGGTAATTATAGTATGAGGAAGCCCGAAACGACATATGATATTTCTCCATATAAACTTAGTAGTCTGTTTTTCAGTAATCTTGGCTAACGGTTCTGCCTCGGCCCATTTGGTGAAATAATCAACCGCCACGATCGCGAACCTATTCTGTCCTTTTCCCATAGGTAAGGGCCCGATGATATCGATCCCCCATTGGGAAAAAGGCCAAGGGCTATCCACTGGGGTCATCCGCTCAGACGGTACACGAGGTATGGGTAGATATCGTTGACACTTGTCGCATTTTTTAGAAAATTCGATGGCGTCTGCTTTCATCGTGGGCCAATAATATCCTTGCCTCATCGCTTTATATGCCAGGGATCGCCCCCTGGGATGATTACCACATGCCCCCTGGTGTATCTCATCTAGAACACGATGTGCTTCTTCTGGATGAAGACACCTTAGATATGGCAAGGAGAAGCTTTTTCGCAACAATATTCCATCTTGTAAGGTGTACCTGGCAGCTCGAAGCCGAATTTGTCTCGCAGCTTTCTTGTCTTCTGGAAGGTATCCATCTCTGAGGTAAAGGATGATAGGATCCATCCAGCATGGAGACGATTGTGCCGATTGAACTTGCTCTAGAGTCACTTGGTCGATACTCAAGTTCTGACGATGTTCGATGGGGATCGAATGTGATAACTCTGATTCCGGCGCAGAAGCGAGTTTTGCCAAGGAATCGGCAAGTTGGTTCTGCTCGCGAGGGATATGAATTATTTTATAAGTCTTCAACTTAGCGAGCAGGATGAGGACACGAGACTTGTATAAGGCCATTCTTTCTTCTTTGGCTTCGAATTCACCAAGAACTTGGTTGACAATGAGCTGGGAGTCGCTATGAATTATCAAATTCTGGACTGCGAGTAAAATGGCCAGTTCGAGGCCAACAATTAGGGCCTCATATTCTGCTTCATTATTGGAGATGCGTGATTCGAAACGCAGAGCGTATTGAAAATGCGACCCGTCGGGAGCCGCTAAAATCAGACCCGCTCCACTACCAGTGGCCCGTGACGATCCGTCCACGAAGAGCGACCATGGAGGCTGGTCGCTGGTCCTGACATTATCTTCAGAAGAATACGTAAATTCGGCTATGAAGTCGGCCACGGCCTGGCCCTTGACTGCGGTCCTAGGACAGAATGAGATATCGTGCTCACTGATTTCGACCGCCCACTTAGTTAAGCGCCCGGAAGCCTCAGGTTTTTGAAGGACTTGTCGTAGTGGATGATTTGTTGGTACTAAAATAGCATGTGCTTGAAAGTAAGGTCGCAGTTTTCGAACTGCCGTGATTAAGGCTAGGGCCAGTTTCTCCATATCAGAATACCTATTTTCTGCATCGACCATTGCTCGACTGATATAATAAACGGGCCTTTGCACCCCGGAATCTTCTCTTATTAAAGCGGCGCTAACAGCCGTGGAAGACACAGATAAATAAAGAATGAGTTGCTCATGAGCTACAGGTTTAGATAAAATGGGAGGAGTGCTCATGTATTGCTTCAGTTGCTGGAAAGCTTCTTCACACTGAGGAGTCCACTTCCAATCAGATTTGGCCGTTGCACGAAGGAGTTTGAAGAAGGGCAAACACTTGTCAGATGCTCGCGAGATGAATCTATTCAATGATGCTATGCGACCTGCCAGACGCTGAACGTCCTTCAGAGTAACAGGGGATTTCATCTCTATCAATGCTTTAATCTTTTCAGGATTTGCCTCAATTCCACGCTGGCCAACCATGAACCCAAGAAATTTCCCTGCAGACACTCCAAACGCGCATTTTTCTGGATTTAACTTCATTTGATACTTCCTCATCAGATCAAAAGCTTCACGAAGATCTGAAATGTGGTTATCTTCGACGATGCTTTTCACGAGCATATCGTCGACATAAACTTCCATATTCCTACCGATTTGAGCAGCGAACATTTTGTTGACAAGACGTTGATAGGTGGCCCCTGCATTTTTAAGACCAAACGGCATTACCTGGTAGCAATATAGTCCTCGATCTGTGATGAAGGCAGTATGCTGGCTATCAGGTGGATGCATCATAATCTGGTTGTAACCAGAATAAGCATCCATAAAGCTGAGGAGAGCATGTCCAGCTGTCGAGTCGACCAGCTGGTCGATTCGCGGTGTCGGAAAGCTATCTTTGGGGCACGCTTTGTTCAAATCTGAATAGTCGACACACATCCTCCATTTGCCATTAGCTTTCCGGACGAGAACTACGTTTGCGACCCACTCTGGGTAGTCAACTTCCTTTATGAAATTAGCCGCGAGTAGCTTTTCAACTTCAGTTTTGATTGCCATTTGTCTTTCTGCAGTAAAGGCACGTCGACGCTGATGTACGGGTTTATGCTTCGGGTCAATGTTGAGACGATGTGCGATGACATCAGGATCGATGCCTGGCATATCTTTATGAGACCAAGCAAACACATCCTTGTATTCGATGAGAAAACTGATCAAATTTTCACGATGGATAGTGGTCAAGGAGGACCCGATGCACACGATCTTAGATGGATCGTCTTCGGTCAGGTGGATCGCCACTGTTTCCTCCCCTGGAGTTCCCGACTTCAGAGCATTCTCTCTCGGATCCAACGAGGTGGTCGAGGGATCACCGGGCGATCCTTGAGTTATTTGCAGGATGGGCGTCGCTTGAGCCTTCTTTCGATCTTGGAGGGCTATCTGGTAACAGGACCGTGCCTCCTGCTGACTTCCTCGCACGACCCCTATGCCATTTGGTGTCGGAAATTTAACGCATAAATATGAAGGGTGCAAGGCCGCTCCAACCTTAGTTAGTGACGGTCTCCCCAAGATAGCGTTATACGCTGATTTTCGATCCACGACGAGGAAGTTTACGAAGACGGTGGTCTTCGCCGGACTCTCCCCAAAGGTGACTGGGAGATCGATGCTTCCTTCTGGTGTCACCACTTCTCCTCCAAAGCCGACAAGAGGGGTCGATACTGGCTTGAGGAGGTTTCTGGCTAGTGCCATTTTGTCGAAAGCCTCCAAATACAGAATATCGGCCGAGCTACCTGTATCCACCATAATTCGATGAGTCAGATAATTTGATACCTTTAGTGTGACTACGATGGAATCTTCATGAGGGAAATGAATTCCCGCTGCATCTTCGAGGGTGAAAGAAATTGGGGGATGGTTAGCTTTCGAAGAGTTGGACGTTTGTTCCAGCCAATAGATCTGCTGGGGTTCTTTGGACGCCTTTCGGGCGTATGCCTTTCTTGAAGCTTGAGAGTCACCCCCGCAAGCTGGACCCCCGACGATAGTGCGAATTTCTCCTGTGGGCTCAGCATCCTCTTGGTCGGTTTGAGACGGTTCCTTTTGGCGAGATGAGGCTTTCGCCCTTTCTGGTGACCGATTTCTACGAGCAACATAATCCTGGAGATGGCCTTTTCGGATAAGTGCTTCGATATGGTCTCGTAGAGAGATACAGTCCTGAGTCCTATGCCCGTGATCTTTGTGAAAGTAACAGAACTTGCTCTTATCCCTCTTCTCGGGATCGGATTTGATCTTTGCAGGCCACTTCACATACGGCTTTTGTTTAATCTCCATTAGAACCTTTTCAGGGGATCGATTAAGAGGAGTGTAATTATGATATTTACCAGAGTAAGGCTTCCTGGGAGAACGATCACGTTGATCACGACGGTATTTCTTATCTGTAGAAGAAGTTCCTTCTGGCTTGCGTTTCTTACTTTGTACTCCATGGCGTGTCAAAGCGACTTCTTCCGCATTGATATATTTCTGAGCTTTGGCTTGGAATTCCGCCATAGTTTTCGGCGGGCTTTTATCTAAGGCAAACCTGAATTTCTCGCTCGTTATTCCAGCGATGAGGGCTGTGAGACCCTTTTCTTCAGTGTAACTCTCGGTTTGAACGGCTTCGGCAGTGAACCTTACTGTGAACTCTTTTATTGTCTCTCCATGTTGCTGTTTTAGATTCATCAGATGGGAGGCTGGCTTTTTAATGCGAATACTTCCCATGAATTGAGAAAGAAATATCTCCGATAATTGGGAAAAAGAACTGATGGAAAGAGGCTTTAACCCCCGAAACCACGTACGAGCCGCTTCCTTCAATGTAAGGGGAAAAGCCCTACACATGATTTCTGAACCATGTCCCTCCAACTCCATGAGGGACCTATATGTTTCCAGATGTTCTAGAGGATCGCCAATACCTGTGTACGGAGCGATAACAGGCGTTCGATACTTTCTGGGCAACGGGGCCTCCATGACCTTGCTTGTGAAGGGAGATTCAGATTGATGTATTGCCGCCATGACAGCAGACGGTCGATTTGCCTGGTATCTCTGCTCCATGACATCAAAACGGTCTTGGATTCTTTTGAGATCTCCTTCCCATGGCAAGGTATAGCTAGACGTTTCGGCGGTGGAGCCTTGCGGTAGAGGTTGACGAGACGAACTGGAATGTATAGAATGTGGAGACGGCACAGGGGGATGGCCGCCGAGTGGTGGGACCTGTGGTTCATCCACGGAATGTCTGGAGGCAACTGGTATGGGTGGCGGTGGTAACCCTTCGGAGGGTTGTCTTTGCGGTTCAGGGAAGTGCTGATCAAGCCGATTTGACAGTGCCTGAACTCCAGCGTTTAAAGTTAGGAGAGTGTTCCCGAGGAATCGTAGGACATCATCCTGATTTCCAGAAGCCCCCAATAATGGATTTGTTGATGGCATATTTGGGGCTTCTTGAGGGATATCCGTCGGAACAGGTGGGAGGGCAGGTGCGGATTCCGTCTCACCGGGCGGAGGTGGTGCCTGCCTTGAAGTTGAAGGATGAACAGTCTTTTTAGGAGGCATCACCGAAGGATTTTGATCGGTGGCTAACACGATTGATTTTGATGATCAAGTCGTTCCCACAGACGGCGCCAAACTGTTAATGTCAGATTTTGTAACGAGATCTTTCGGCTTTTCTCCTTCGCTTCAGGAGAGATTTCCACCACCAGACCTGAAATAAGACAGCGAATAAGGGTGGCTGGGAACCAGCCGTTAGCCCTCCGACGCTTAAGTTAGGCCACAGAAGAGAAACCAAGCAAAACGGGACCCAGCTTGAATGATCAGTACATACCTTTCTCCTCATGAAGTCACTCCCTTATATAGATCTGAGGCTAGCCAATTTTGTTACATAAGATATCAAAATCCCGATGATATCGCGTACGATACTGAAATCTCGCTGATCTCGGAGGACAAGATCCTTATCCTCAAAGGCAGTATCTATTCGAATAATTCCTTCCGGCAATCACGTTTCTTGATAGCAATCTGAGACTAGGAACCACCAGAGAAGATAAGCGCAAAGACCAACCTATACAGGCTGCGTTATCGTCATGGTAATAATGCTGATTGCTCGTAGTTGGAGTCATAGCTATCGAAAAGGGAGGAGACGCCGAAAGGAAGAAGACCATCCGAACCAAAAGACTCAGGACTATTCTGATGTCGGGAGCTGCTCGTGTCAGGGATGCTCGCTTTCGTGAAGTGCGACCCCTCCTGACGAGCCCGAGCAGATCTGCTCGCATCAGGGACGCGCGACCTCTTCTAAAGAGCACGAGCCAAGCTGCTCGCATCAGGGACGCGCGACCTCTTCTAAAGAGCACGAGCCGAGCTGCTCGCATGAGGGCCGCGCGACCTCGACCTCTACTAAAGAGCACGAGCCTATCTGCTCGCATGAGGGACGCGCGACCTCTTCTAAAGAACACGAGCCGAGCTGCTTGCATCCGGAGACGCGATCCCTCCGCGAGTACGACCTGGACTCCTCGCATATATGATCACGACCCTTCACTTTTTGCCAGACTGTATTAGCCTACAACACCGGGTAGTAGAATTTATCAACTTGGACTAGCACATCCTCAACTATCCCTCTCGGTACACGGATGGATCTATCAGCGAGTTGCAACGTGGTTTTGGTGGGTTTTAATTCACCAAGACCTAATTGCTCATATACCGAGTACGGGATTAGATTTACACTTGCCCCCAAGTCTAGCAATGCACGCTCAATCCGATAGTCGCCAATGATACATGAAATTATGGGACTACCGGGATCTTTGAATTTGGGGGGGGGGGGGTCTTTTGAGTGAGAATGGCACTCACTTGCTCATTTAAGAAGGCCTTTTGCTGCACATTATATTTACGTTTGGTTGTGCATAGGTCCTTTAGAAACTTGACATAGGAGGGGACTTGTTTGATGGCATCAAGCAAGGGAATGTTGATCTTGACTTGTCTTAAAATCTCTAGAATATCATGAGAGTTTGGAAGAGATTTTGGGACAACCAATCTCGAAGGGAATGGTGCTACGGGCTTATAGATGCGTTCCGTTTCTTGTGGGGCTAAGTTAGATCCATCCTCATCCTCAGAATTTACCGGATCATTAGGCTTGTCGGCCTTCACTGGAATGGATTTGTCAATTTGTTTACCACTTCTAAGAGTGGTGATGGATTTGGCTTGCTCCATATGTTGGTTGGAAGGATTAGGAATGCTCACTTCATGTACTTGTTTTGGATTAGGCTGAGGTTGGGCCGGAAAGGTCCCTTCCCTGGCATTCAAGCGTCCCTTAATCTCATTAACCGAGACTTTAAGCTCTTGGAACATTTGCTGATTTATTTGATTGATTTGCGTTTGCCCTTGTATAAACGCTTTCAAGGTATCCTCCATTAAGAATTGAGGTGGGGCCATATTTTGCATGGGTGGCCCTCCTTGAGAGTTGGTAGGATTGCCCATGGGAGCATTCGTCGAACTGAAATTTGGGTGGTTCTTCCAACTAGTATTGTACGTATTACCCACTGGTCCATTGAAAAGCCGTTGATACCCATATGTGGCATTTGCATGTTCATGTAATACCTCTTGAAATGCAGGAATTGTGGGACAATCTTGCGTAGCGTGTAAATTGGTGTGATAAATCCCACATATGGTCTCAATAGCTTCATTGGACTTTGGAACTCCACTTTTATTAAGTTCTATAGCCTCAATCTTCCTTGTGAGGTTGGTTATCCTTGCATTCATGTCATCTTCCTCCTTAAGGATATAAATCCCTCCTTTCTCTTTCTCTTGAATAGGCTTGGGGTTATTGGGTTTATCCGAGGTATCCCAAGATTGGGCATTTTCAGCCAACATGTCCAAGTAACTCCAAGCTTCATCTGAATTTTTACTCATAAACTCGCCATTGCACATCACCTCTACAAATTGGCGCATATTGGAACTTAATCCATCATTGAAAAAATTTATAATTCGCCAACTCTGATAGCCATGATGTGGGCAAGCAAGTAGGAGGTCCTTAAATCTCTCCCAACATTGGAAGAAATATTCACCCTCTTTAGCCGAAAAATTCATTATGGCTCTTCGAAGGGTGTTCGTTTTATGAGCCGGGAAGAACTTTTTCAAGAATTCTCGGGTCATCTCATTCCATGACCCAATCGAATGTGGTCTAAGAGAGTGAAGCCAATCTTTGGCTCTTTCTTTCAGTAAAAAGGTAAAGAGTTTAAGTTTAATGGTATCTTCTGAAACATTGGTGTATTGCAAGGTAGCCACCACTTCTTCGAATTCTTTCAAGTGCAGATATGGCGGTCAGAGTCTAGCCCATGGAACTTTGGTACAAGTTGAATTACACCCGGCTTTATGTCAATGTTTCCCCCGTTTAGTGGTAGAACCATGCAAGAGGGTGTAATTGCATGGGCTAGTTGTAGGTAATCCCGTAGTGATCTCATTGGAGAAACGTTATGTACCTCATTCTCTCCTACTCCCTCTTGATTTGCGTTTGTAGTTGGAGTAGGGGGGGAGGATTCCTTAAAGGTGTTTGATCCATACTCCCCAAATTTTCACAATGTTCTTGGTAGTTTCGGACTTGTCTATGGACTGACAATGGTCCAACTAAACCACCTTCTGATTGGAGACGATTAGAGTGGTTACGTTCCCAACGGGACATAAACCACTCAACCAAAAACTAAACTAGTCCTAAATCCTAGAAATTTGAAATTAATCTGAAAATAGAAAATCTGAAAAAAGCTAAGTTAGAAAGGTATTACCAGATGTGCTTGAACTAGAGAAGAAATCCTACAAAACAAAACAATTTGTTAGTTTTAAAAAAAATCAGAAAACCTATCTACTTCTACTTCTACAGCCACTAAAACAATTTGAAAACCGTTATCTAAATTCCCCGGCAACGGCGCCAAAAACTTGTTCGCTCGCCTCAAGTGTAAGGCTGCGATGTAGTAATAAAACTCGGTAAGACCGAGGTCGATCCACAGGGAATTGGATAACAAATTCCAAACTATTCCAGCAACTCAGTTCACAATAGATAAGAGATTCAATTGGAATAATTATGCTAAAACAGTAGCTTAATGAAAATTAGTAGTTTAAGGTACTAAGGCATTCAAGGATCCACTTGTAGCAACCCCATGTCAATCCAATCAATCCAAGCAAGATACACAACTAGATTTGAAGTCCTATCTCTCATCTAGTTGGAAAATAAAGCATTAAACACATTCAATCCCATTCAAGTTGAACTTCCAAGTTCTAGTCCCATTCAATCAATGTAGAATTCAAAATCATAGCCTTCGGAGTAACAGCCATGCCTATGGACTATGGCTTGCTCAAGGACTACTATAATTCGAATCTACACAAGCACCATATGATAATCTCAGAGAATTGCAAGGAATCCATGTCCGGAGCACACGAACTCTCATAAAACATCTCAAACTATCAACTTGAAGAACTAGAATAAATAAAAATCCAAACTTGAATTGAAATTACTTGAATTAAACTGAATCAAACATAGAAATTAGCTACAAGCTTCACCTCTCAGCCTTAGCTGAGAGATTATAGCCGAGCATTGTCATACTACAACTAGAACTCATAAAAAAAACTAGAAAACATAGAAAAACAGGAGTTTGGAGGGTTGCAGACGCTCCATGACGGCTTCCTCTCTCTAGCACCATGTCCCTTAGCTTCTATGAAACCCTAGGAAGAGCCCCTAGGTGTCCTTTTATAGTGAGGACGCTCGGTTGCGTCGGAATCTTCCAGAAACCGCGTAAGGTTACGCAGTGCGCAGTAATTTTCGGACCCGAAAATAGAAATTGCCTGATTTTCAGCATGGCCGACCTGTCGGACGACCGGTCTGGCTGCACATGTCCAGTATACAGAGAGCACAGGGAGTATTTGGCTTGTTGGCCGACCGGTCTTGACCGGTCGGACCATCTTAACAGAACTGTCCAGTGAGCTCCAGCAAGGTCCCCGACCTGTTGGCCGACCGGTCATGACCGGTCGGACCAACTGGTCCTCTTTTCCAGCAGGCTCGGCAGAGGGCACCGACCGGTTGGCCGACCGGTCAAGACCGGTCGGACCAACTGATCCTTCTAGTGGTTTCCAAAGGTGTGGCTGACCGGTCGGACGACCGGTCGGACTTGCTATTCCTCTTCTTTTTCTTCTTTTCTTTATTCTCTTTTCTCCCTCTTTCTCCTTCCTTCTTTGGTCCACCTTGGACCTTCATTCACAGGTACTAAATGGACCCTTTTTGGTCTCTAATTGAGTGAAGTCTGCTCTCATCCCTACAATCACAAAACATGCGTTAGATGGGCCTTTTAATCATGAAAACCATGCATATAATGTGATGTAGTGGGCTATGCAATGTATAAATTGGAGGTTCAACAGTCTATGTGCATTGCACATGAGGAACAGGCAACTTTGTGGGTGTGTTGACTGAAAACCCTCAAAATCTCCTCATCCGAAGATGTAAAACTACGGCACTTAACTGTGTGAGATTCGTCTTGCTCGCTGACGTAAAATGGATCGGGTGCCTTACCAGCAGTAGAAGCTGGAAATGGATGAAAATTCCATACCTTTCCCTGCATTTCAGAAAAATCAGAGAAATACCAAAACATTGCTAAATCATCTTTCAAAAATCACAAAATATTTCCCTTGCTTTCAATAACACCGATCTTTACTCGGACCAAATATTTTCAAAATCACAAAAATATTTCCTTTGTTTTCAATAACCGACCTCCATCATGACTACTCAGGTAAAGATTTGGACCAAATATTTGCAAAAATCACAAAAAATTGTCACTATCCCTAGCACTGCACTTCAGGAGTCCCGAACTCCGATCACTTATTTCACAGTTTGGGATGACGGATCCGATCGCCCGCAAATCGAAATCTTGACCAAAACTGGCAACCAAGCACCATCCCAATCACATCTATGTCTAGAAGAACATCTTGAAGTCTGAGAACATCCTTCATCCATTCCCATTAGCAAAGAAACAGCATCTTGGGATGATGGACCTGATAGACCACGGGTCAGGATCTTGACCAACCCGCTGACCAAGCATCCACATTAAAAAAAAAAAAGAAATCCCCAGGGGAGCACAACCCTGCAAGCAATAAGCTCAAAGTTCTCTGCATCTCCAGCAAAAGCAAAATCATCGCTGAAAGAGAATGAGGCAAACCATGCATTCATCATCAAATATGCATCTCCAGGCATCCCCATGCATCACATCACATCAATCATCATGTTTATCTGCTTTCAAAATAAAAGTCGGTTAGCCAAAGACCCCACAGGCATCCCTAGTGGAGGCATGTGCAAGCTAGATTTCCTCTTCAAAAAGACAAAAAATATTATATATATTCCTATTTACAAATAAAAACCCCACGGAGTATCACTCCCCAGAGTGGGTATCTTTTCAAAAATTCAAAAACATATTTTCCTATTTGCAAATAAAAATCCCACGGTGTATCACTCCCCAGAGTGGGTACCTTTTCAAAATCCAAAAATATTTTCCCAGTAGAGCGTTCGGCCTCTAAAACACCGGGAGATCTTCCATATCTCTGGGTAGGAGCCGACGTAAAAATCAAATAAGATCCGATGTCTCGCGGTTTCCCCGGAGACCATCGGATCCAATGCACTCAGATTACAGTCGAACTGAACTCCAGTGTCAATGCGGTCGTACCAAATGCCAAGATACGAAAAGATGAAAGCCAAAAGGCTCTGTTAAAGAAACCATCTGAACGATGGAAACAATGAATTGTAACCCAAGTATCAAAATCAGCAGATTGGGTGGAAAGAGTTCACCCACACATACCTATGTGTGGATGCCTGAAGTACCTTGACTGATTCCAAGTCGGCGTAGTGATCTCCCGTAAGACTACATGGACGTAGGGTAGCTAACCACTTTAACAGTCAAGCGAAACAAGTACTCCTTGAGTGATTCGGAAAAACATCAAACAATCAATCTCAGGGTCGGTAACCTCGTAAGACTATGACGGACGCAGAGGCTTTACTGTACCTTTCCGATGTTAGTACCAATTGGGAATGGAAGGGTTGTGATTGGGTACCTAGGTTGCAGCACATGCCGAGACAATCGCAACGTTTCTCCAAACTCCCGCGGTATGTGCGAGTTATCAATCTCCAAACAATCAACTGACTTAGATGCAAAGGAAAACAATGATTCCAAACCACAATCTAAGAAAGAATGAATTATAAACCAAGCATCAAAACCAGTAGATCGGGTGGAAAAAGTCCACCCGCACATACCTAGGCGTGGATGCCTGAAGTACCTTGACTAATTCCAAGTCGGCATAGTGATCTCCCGTAAGACTACATGGACACAGGGCAGCTAACCACTTTGACAGTCAAGCGAAACAAGTATTCCTAGAGTAATCTGGGAAAGCATCGAACAAAACAATCTCCGGGTCGGTAACCTCGTAAGACTATGATGGACGCAGAGGCTCTACTGTACCTTTCCGATGTTAGTACCGATCGGGAATGGAAGGGTTGCGATTGGGTACCCAGGTTGCAGCGCATACAGGGACAATCGTAATGTTTTCTCCAAACTCCCATGGTATGTGCGAGTGATCAATTTCCAGACGATCAACTGACGCAATGCAAAGGCAAGCAAAGATTTCAGACCATGATCTATGAATGACAGGGTCAAAAGTGGGGTGTCCACTCGCTTTGGCATTCGGTTGCACGCAACCTTTGCCAAAGAGGGGCATCTGTAGACACCCCACCTTCGGTTATAATGTTGGTAGAGATAGCTGAATGAATGGAGGACCATAACCACCAAATCCCATGTTCAAACCCAGCCAAACTCACCCTTGTAAGCCCCAATCTGTAGCCCAGCTCAAGCCTGAACCCAGTCAACTCACTCTTAAACTCAGCCCAAAAAATCCCCCATAAGAAAAATCAGTAAAAAAATCCTTAAAAAGTCAGACTTGGTGAGTCAACCCGCTGAGTCAAATCACCGAGTTAACCCGCTGAGTCAACCCATCGAGTCAACTCACCGTATCAACCCATCTTCCAAACCCAGTCAACTCACCGAGTTCCAAACCATAGCCTCAGAGCAGGTCTGAAACTCCAAACCTGGGGATTTTCTGCTTCAGGTTCGGAGGCTGTACGCTCCGAAGCCGAAGCAGAACGACCGTACGGGCAGACCACAGGGTGCCGCCCAAAAATATTTACAGCAGCTGACACTCTCCGCTACTATAAATACCCCCGCCCCTTCTCATTTACAACATCCACCTCCCCTCTCCTCAGCCCGAGAGTTCGAATCCATCTCCACCCTCTTTAGCCCATTCCTCCACTAAGGAGAGCTCGAGTGAGAAGAGTCTAGCCCTGGTCCAACCCAGCCTGACCCTGGTCTAAGTCTCCCAAGCCACCCAAGTCTTGATCTAGCCACTCGAAGCAAACCCTTGCGACACCTCCGTCCATCCAGCTACTCTTTTACCAGCATCATCTCATTCTCATCTAGCATAAGTGCAACATTTACTTTTCTTCCAACCCCCCTGCTTATCATATTATTACAAGCACTTTGATTATTCAAACACACAACATGCATCCCGCATAAAGCACCTGTCAGTTCGAGCGTATGCTCTGGGCTTACCTGTTAATGGAAACCTGCCCATCAGAAACTCTTACTTTTCAAACCTGCATTCATACATCATGTCATTCATGAGAATGTACGAGGATTAAATCAGAATTTCAAGTATTAGTTTGATTCTGTGAAGTAGAGACCGTACTTCGGTACGGGCAGTGTGAGGTGCTTAACCTCTTCCCACCCTGTAACCATGTTCCCTTACCTAGAATCTCTGGCCGCAGATCAAAAGGAGTCATTTTAGAGGAAGGAATCTTCAGATTCCCTTCTCTAACGTTTCTACGGGGTCTAGCCGACTGTAGAGTCCAAGTAACTGTCTAGTGGCGACTCTAGTGTTATACAAACTCATCCAACATATCCAGCTTAACACAACAACCGACTTAAAGCCCTCAAGAACGAGGCAAGCCAGTGGCACAAACGACGATTCGTGCGCACGCACCCCTCTTCTTTTCCGAAAGGAAGGGAGAACGTTCGGGAGCGCGGAACGGCGAGCGTCCACAGCGGTGCACCGGTCCCCAGGCTCAAGTATAAGTAGGGGACTCACAGAGTCATTTAGACATTTTTTTTATTCAAAGAATCGAATTTGTCTTGAGGTGGGAGAGCTCCTCATGAGGGAGTGGGTGCATGTGGTTTTCCCATGGGGGCATGTAGCTTTGCATTCATTTTCTGACGAGGGATTTCATATTCCAGGTGCATGTTACAAGATTGTGGGGAGTGTGGTTGTATGTCTGGGCGCATGTAGCTCTGGACATGCACCCAAACCTCCTCCTTGGACTTGATTTTCTCAGAACTCCGGAGATGGGCGCATGTGGGGATGCACATGCGCTTGGTGCATTGCACTTTGAACCTGTTCTTCCTTTTCTTTTGAGTTGGGCACATGTCAACATGAACATGCGCCTGGTGCTCCATATTACGGATTTGAACTTTCAAACTTCTGGGTTGAGCGCATGTGAGAGGCCACATGTGCATGGGGCTCCACCTTTGGGGCATGTTAGCCCAACACTTGGTGCATTTCCTGAATTTTGGCCCTGACACTCGCCTTGGGTGAAAAAGGTGGCGTATCTGGCTCTATTCTCGGCCGAATATGATGTCGTTTGTGGCTGCCTCGCTCAATGCTCAAATATGATTAGGACTTAGTGCTTAGGGCTCGTAATATGCTACTTATGTTAGTCTTTTTCTGTCCGTTTAGACCTCTTTTATAAAAGAACTTAGGGTATTTGTTGAGCAAAAGAGAAGGATTTTGAGAGGAGTGAAGCCACTATTGTTGGAGACCATTTGAGGCTCATTCCCAACCTATACAAGGCATCTTCCTTGTGCTTTAACACAAGATTGGAGCATTCCAAGCTCATGAAGAAGATGACCTTCATCCCCTATTGATCTCTAGAGTTTGGATCTTCCTTGATAGTCATATCCTTATCCAAATCTCTAAGATGAGATCGTTGTAAGTGAGTAACTTTAGGCAACTCATTCCTACTAGTTATAGAGTTCTTAAACCTACCCTCCTATCGCCTTGAACATCTCAAAGGCATCACAAGCAAGATGATTGATCAAGTGTAGCTGAGGCATTGGCGACACAATGGCAACACAATCAGGGGAGTAAGGGAAGGTGATTGAAGCACGGGAGAGCAGAGATCAAGCAACTCGAACAGACGCTGAACAAGAGGCTCATCCAACAAGTAAGGTTATCTTTATTGAGAGTCCATCCACTCAATTCGCTGTGGGAGTTGAGTGTAGAGTTTATTTGTCAAACTCGAACTAGGGACGTTGGTCGTTCCTTGGACTGTTTGGAAGGCCTAAAGTCTAGAGGTTGTTTGGCACTCCTTGGCTCATTTGTCGGGCCTAAACAAAGTCTCCAAGGGGAAGCCTCTGACACGGGAGTGAACGTGTGTCGGGTTGAGAGTTAGCCTATGTCCAAAACTCCGTTTGGGTTGAGAGTTAGCCCTTTGTTCAAAACTCCGATTATGGTTGAGACGTGAACCGGTTAAACCTCCGTGTACAGGTTGAGAGGTAAACCTCATTTAAAACCTCCGATAGTGAATGCCGGTGTGCTCAAAGGAGTTGAGTACTTGAACCGGGAGTGAAGTAGACCCAAAGTCGAACCACTATACATGCTTGTGTTTGTGATTGATTGAGCACATTAATATCTTAGCTTTGTATGTTTAATTGTTTAATTATGAATGCTTGATAGGAATGTATGCTAGGCACTAGATAGGCACATCCACACGCAAGATGTACCTTCACTAGTTGCGTAGACTTGAGCTCATTGATCAATTCTCATAAGTCTACATAGGTTGCATAGGTCAGGAGCTTGATTAGTTAAATCATTTGACTATCTATGCATGCTTAGACTAGGTTGTTTATTGCTTAAACCGTATGCTAGTCTTATGATTGGACCCACTTAGGCTTGGAAGCCGAAGTGTTCTTGCTTACTTAGTTTAATGTGTTAAATTGTATAAGTAAGCGAAAAGAATTTCAAAAGGTCCTAATCACCCCCCCATAGGACTTAGCCATAATTCTAGTTGCTCTTTAAGCTTCTGCACATACGAAGGTGTCGTGTTAGACTACCGACATAATTTCAGTTTTGTATGTGAATTCCCCTATCCTTATAATTGATAGAAATTTTAAACACTTTTACACCTAGTTCACATTACACAATTCTCATGCTTTGAAAGTATTATGTAGAGTTGTGGATTGGCTAGGTTTGGATTTGAGGTGTTGAGGAACCAAGCCGAGGTACTTTGTCCATCCCTGTCCATGGGAAAATAACGAAAGATATGGATTTCTAAAAATCCTATCTAATATGTATAAAAAGGAAAGGAAGGATGAAAATATGGGAATGATGGGAAATATGGTGGAAAATTCTGAAAAGGGCTACCTATTACCAATCGGGGGATGGTCTACTCATAACCAAAGCTGAAAATGGGACGAAGTGTGAAAGCCGTCGGCAGGACAGTAAGGCAAATTCCTATCATAGGCTTATTGTTGATCTGTACACTTTTGGATTCATAACTTAGTTGGTCTATGAAGAAGATGATCCCGAAAATTCATGAGATGACCATTCACAATGCACACTAGGTTGAATTTGTTTGGATTCTTCTATTTATCAATCAATCAGCTGGAATTTCATATGACTACTTGGTATGTTTTGGAAAGTTCAAGGTTTCAACTTCCATCACTGAGTCCTCCCGATTTTTACACTTGCACATCATTGAGTGTATAGAAGCATAGTTCCCAAAGGAGAGTTGAGTTTTGAAAAATGAAATTTGTTTCATTCCTATTTTGCTCGGGACTAGCAAAATGCTTGTTGGGGTGTGTGTTAAGCAATTAATTGTGCATATTCTAACCCCAATTCATCACTCATTATGCATGATTTTCATGATTTAAAGAATAGTCTAATGCATGAATTTGTGATTGTAGGAATGAGAGAGTGTTGAGCTCTTAATTGTGTATATTCTAACCCCAATTCATCACTCATTATGCAAGGTTGTCATGAATTAATGACTGATTTAATACATGATTCTATGATTGCAGGAATGAGAGGGACTTCATCCCATTAGAGACCAAAAAGGTTACATTAGGACCCTTTGAATGAAGGCCCAAGGTGGACCAAAGACCAAATAAGAAAGAGGGAGAAAAGAAAAGAAAGAAAAGAAGAAAAAGAAGACAATGTTCAAGGGCCGACTGGTCCAGACTGGTCGATCGACTTGCCGGCCCCTGTGGAACTCACTGGGCAAAAGGACCAGTTGGTTCGACCGGTCGTGACCGATCGGCCAACGGGTCGGCAACCCTGCTGAGCTCGCTAGATGTTGAGCTCTTAATTGTGCATATTCTAACCCCAATTCATCACTAATTGTTCAAGGTTTGTATGGTTTGTAAGCTAATTCAATGCACGTTTTGTGATTACAGGATTGAGGGTGGGCTCTACTCAATTGAAGACATAAAGAGCTCATTGGGCATCATTCTAATGAATAATATTTGATGATCGAAGAAGAAAAGAAGAGAGAAAGTGAAAGCAAGAAGCAAGGAAAGAAAAGAGAAAGAAGAAAAGAAGCTTGAAGGACTCCCGACCGGTCATGACAGGTCGGCTAAGGAAGCCAGACCGGTCAGCGACCGGTCAGCCATGACACTAAAGGACACACAAAGGTGACCGATCGGTCTTGACCGGTCGGCTACAACTGCTGGAGGTCTTTTGAAGATGTCCGACTGGTCATGACCGGTCGGACTGGGTTGCTGGACCAAGGATGAATAGCTCCGACCGGTCATGACCGGTCGGACTGGGTTGCTGGACCAAGGATGAATAGCTCCGACCGGTCATGACCGGTTGGAGGTACTTGCTGGACTGTTGTTCCACAAGACCAACCGGTCTTGACCGGTCGGCCATGCTTGCTGGATCGAACGTGTATTGAGGCCGACCGGTCGTGACCGGTCGGCCAGGTGTACTGACTTAGAAACTCCTAAGTAACGTCCGATTTTCTCTGCGCTGCGTAAGTGCTACGCACTTTCTCTATTCTTCCGGAGTTGGGGAACCTCCAAACTATAAAAAGCCACCTAGGGATTGTTCCTGGGGTATCCGAGAAGGGCTCAAGCGAGGTTGGAGGCTGTGGAAGTGAAGATTGGAGTTTCACAACTCCTTTTGGTTTGCTTTGCTGTTTTCATATTTTTTGTAGTTGTTTCATGTTTCCTTGGATCATGAGCAGCTAAACCTCTTAGCTAGGGCTAAGAGGTGAAGCTTGTAGTGAATCCAAGATGTTTTAATTCGTAGTTAAGTGGTTTTCAGTTTGGAATTCATGATTATGAACTAAGGTTTGAAGTTTATACAAGTTTTTAAGTAATTTCTCTTAGTCTTGTGATGACTCATGGATGTTTGGATGAATTACTTATCTTCTTAATTTGTTTGCAACGGTCTAGACCTGTATGATCCGAGGAATTGGAGTGCGCTCTAGTACCAAGCTCTTCATAAAGGGGCTTCATGCCAAAGTTCTAGTTTTGGTTGATTATCTGGAATATGTATGGACTGTGCATATAATTTGAATCTAGTTCAAATCATGATCTAGCCTTGTCTTGTGAGAAGACTTGAGGATGGTTATGATTGGGAATTGGACCTATAGAAAAGGTGAATGACCTATGCAATGAGCATGCTCAGATCAGCCTAGAGTTGAGTGAACTTTATGCACAGAACTTACATATTACAGACTTCTGGTTTAACAGTTCTATCATCCGACTAGATAGACCTGACTGGTGATTCTAGTTGAGAGAATGGGAAACCACAGCGGATTGAACATCGAGGATTGCTACAAGTGGATCCTCGAACCCCTAGTGCCTTCTTATAATTGTTTACATTCAATTTAGCTTAAACTGTTAATCACACACATTCTATTTAAACTCTGATTGTTAGCTTCAATAGAAACTTGTGGATGAGTTTGTGGCATCCTACATAAGTCCCTGTGGATCGACCTCGGTATTACCGAGTTTATTACTACATCGCAACCCTACACTTGGGGAAGTGAACAAGTTTTTGGCGCCGCTGCCGGGGACTTTAACGATTTTCACAGATTTCTGAAATTAGTATCTATTTAGGATTTTTTTTAGATTTTTAGACTAACTTAGTTTGTTTATTTGATTTTTTTTCAGGGATTTCTAGGAAGCTGAAGAAGATTCAAGGATTTCAAGTGCGAATCAGGTTCTATCCTTCTAAAACCTTACTCTTCTTCTTCTCCTATTCATTCCTATTTTATTCATCTCTTGTAGAGTGGGTGGAGACTCCTTTTGGATCTCTAAAAGGTCGGCCTTTTTGCCACCTGGATTCCTATTGGTCGGCTCTGCCGCCTTGGATCACCTTGCGCTCAGGAATTTCTTTTTCTCATCTCTACTCCTCTTTCTCCTTTTTCTGCATTTTTTTTCTCAAAAGATTCAAAGAGTGGGTGGGGAGTTCTCTGAATCCCTATTGACCAGGAGAAATCGGTCTTTATCCTTGCTTTTGGCCTAGCCATTGCAAGACACCTTGTGCTTCGGTCTTAGAGAAGAGTAAAGAAAAGGGAGGAAGAATTCTCCTTTCTTTTTTGTTTCTTATTTTTGGTTTTGCATGCCACATTGGGCTCGGGATTCCAATAACCGACTCATAAGTGAAGGGGGGATAGTAGAAGGTTTTAATAGAGAGCCACGTGTTAGGAGACATCTAGATTCTCCAATTTTATCTGAAAGTATGGCTGCAAATCAACCTAACCCGGTTCAAAATCAAACTGAAACAGGGGAGAATGTGGTTGAGAATGTTCCCTGACCAGGACTTTACGTGATTTCTTGCAACCTGCAAGAACGAGCACTCCCTCATGCATAGTATTTCCACAAAATGTAGGGAATGTGGATTTGAAACCGGGAGTGATCAATCTTCTCCCTAAATTCCATGGTTTAGACAGTGAAAGTGCCTATCAACACCTTAGGGAGTTTGATGAGGTAATCACCACCATGCACTTTGCAAATGTGACTGAAGATGTAGTAAGACTTAAATTCTTCCCTTTCACTCTTAAGGATAAAGCCAAGGGTTGGCTTTATGCATTGAGGCCAAGATCAATTGGGTCATGGAATGATATGCACAGAGAATTTATAAAAAAATTCTTTCCTACTCACAAAACGAACATGCTTAAGCGCCTTATCATGAACTTTGCCCAAAAGGAGGATGAAACCTTTTCCCAATGTTGGGAGAGATTCAAGGACCTATTAAACGCATGCCCACATCATGGCTATGAAAATTGGCAGATTATAATTTTTTTTTATGAAGGACTGATTCCATCCATGCGCCAATTTATAGAGATGATGTGTAATGGGGAGTTCATGAATAAGGAAGCTGATGAAGCATGGGATTATCTGGAAGAATTGGCTGAAAGCGCACAATCTTGGGCCACACCTAAACCAACAAATTCCAAGATTGGCCAACAAAAGGAAAAGGGAGGAATGTATGTCTTATCAGAAGAAGATAGCATAAGGGCACGGTTGGCTAGCCTTACAAGAAAGGTCGAAGCCATGGAATTAAGGAAAGGAGAAACAATCAACTCCACTGAGGTTGAAACTGTTTGTGGAATTTGTGCTGGAAATCAACATGCTACACCAGATTGTCCCACAATTTCAGCAGTCCAAGGCATCTTACAAGAACAAACAAATGCCATAAACAGTTATCAGCAGCAATATGGTGCTCCAAACTCAAACACGTTCAATCCTAATTGGAAGAACCATCCCAACTTCAGTTGGAGGAATGGACCCACTGCAAATGCAAACAACACTCCAAAAGTGTCACTAGAAGAGATGTTGGGGGCATTCGTATCGGTCCAGAATGAGTATAACAAGACAAATTCTCTCAAAATAGATGGCTTCATGCAAGAGCAATTGAAATTCAATGAAAACTCAAACCAAGTTATCAATGAATTGAAAACATCTTTGGCTAGAGTTGAAGCTCACCTTAGTGTTAGAGAGAAGGGCACACTTCCTGCTCAACCTCTTCCTAACCCAAGGACCCAATATGAGATACAAGGTGCAAGCTCATCCTCCCACCATACGGAACATGTTCAAGCTATCACCACTTTGAGAAGTGGGAAAGAAATTGACAAATCTAATCCGGTGAAGGCTCCAAAGCCTAAGGATCCGAAAATTTCCAAAGAGGATGATAGCCCAAACAATATTCCACAAGAGAAAGAACCGGAAAGACAATACAAGCCGGTCGCCCCATTTCCACAAAGGTTGATTTCACCTAAACCTTTAGATAAAAATCTGGAGATTCTGGAAGTTTTCAAGCAGGTGAAGATCAACATTCCGCTGTTGGATGCAATAAAACAAATACCATCTTATGCCAAAATTTTAAAGGAATTGTGTACAATCAAAAGGAAACATAACGTTCACAACAAAGTGCTTTTGGCTGAGAATTTGAGTGCCATCATCAAACAAGAGGTGCCCCAAAAATACAAAGATCCGGGTAGTCCAACCATATCATGCATCATAGGAGACTACCAGATTAAACAAGCCCTACTCGACTTGGGGGCAAGTGTGAATCTCATTCCATACTCGGTCTATGAACAACTTGGGTTAGGTGAATTGAAACCCACCAAAACCACACTCCAACTTGCTGATAGATCCATCCGGATACCGAGAGGAATGGTAGAGGATGTTCTAGTCCAAGTTGATAAATTCTACTACCCAGTAGATTTTATTGTCTTGGACACACATCCCGTGATAGGCACCGGTACTCAAATTCCCGTCATACTTGGACGACCGTTTCTAGCTACCTCAAACGCCATTATCAATTGTAGAAACGGACTTGTACAAATGTCCTTTGGAAATATGACCCTTGAGCTTAACATATTTGAGTTATGCAAACAACCGCGGAAAGTTGATGATGATATCCACGAATTAAACATGATCGAATCATTCGTGGAGGATACAATCCCCTTGTCACTATTTTCCGACCCTTTGGAGGCATGTGTGGCCCATCTCCATGATATGAATGATGATACAACACAAGAGATGGATGCCATTCTAGATGTGATGCTGGTGCGTGAAAATAAAAGATGGAGGGCCCCAATTGAACCTTTGCCTATAAATGAGAACAAGGCCCTCCCATCCAACATTAAGGCACCAAAACTCGACCTAAAACCATTGCCAAGTGAGCTAAAATATGTTTATTTAGGTCGAGATGAGACATATCCAGTGGTGATTTCTTCCCACTTGGATGAGGAACAAGAGAGTAGGCTAATAGCCACTCTATTAGAGCACAAGAGTGCCATCGGATGGACAATTGCGGATCTCAAAGGCATAGACCCACTGATTTGCACTCACCGCATACACCTTGAGGAAAATGCAAAGACATCCCGGCAACCACAAAGACGACTAAATCCAAATATGAAGGATGTGGTTAAGGCCGAAGTGGTGAAACTATTGGATGTAGGTATCATTTACCCAATATCTGATAGCCAATGGGTGAGCCCAACTCAAGTGGTGCCTAAGAAATCCGGAATAACCATCGTAGCCAATGTCAATAACGAACTCGTGCCAACTAGAGTCACTACCGGTTGGAGAATGTGCATTGACTACAGGAAGCTAAACACTGTCACGAGGAAAGACCACTTTCCCCTACCGTTTGTTGATCAGATTTTAGAACGGTTGGCGGGCCATTCCCACTTTTGCTTCCTTGATGGCTATTCAGGGTACAACCAAATAGAAATTGCCCGTGAAGATCAAGAAAAGACTACATTCACATGTCCATTCGGTACTTTCGCCTATCGACGAATGCCGTTTGGACTATGTAATGCCCCTGCCACCTTTCAGCGTTGTATGATGAGCATCTTTTCTGACATGGTGGGGACCATTCTCGAAGTCTTCATGGATGATTTTTCTGTATTTGGTTGTAACTTTGATGAGTGCCTTAAGCACTTGAAATCTGTGCTAAAAAGATGTGAAGAGAAGAACCTTGTGCTCAATTGGGAAAAGTGTCACTTCATGGTTCAAAAGGGAATTGTACTTGGTCACATCGTTTCACAAAATGGAATTGAGGTGGACAAGGCGAAAATTGATCTTATCTCTAACCTACCACCACCCAAAAGCATACTAGATATACGGTCCTTTTTAGGACACGCAGGATTTTACAGAAGGTTTATAAAGGATTTTAGTTCACTCTCTCGCCCTTTATGTAACCTACTTCAAAAGGAAAATTCATTCGAGTGGAATGAAGAATGTCAACAGGCATTTACCACCCTTAAAGGTATGTTGACATGCGCCCCAATAATGCAACCACCTGATTGGAGCCTTCCTTTTGAAATTATGTGCGATGCTAGCGACTATGCTATTGGGGCTGTGTTAGGCCAAAGAAAAGATAAAAAGCCGTGTGTCATCTACTATGCAAGTAGAACCCTAAACTCAGCCCAGGCAAACTACAACACTACTGAAAAAGAACTTTTAGCAGTAGTTTTTGCCTTGGAGAAGTTTAGATCCTACTTGATTGGATCCAAGATCATCGTATTCATCGACCATGCCGCGTTGAAGTATCTTCTCTCTAAGAAGGATGCTAAACCACGATTATTAAGATGGATCCTCCTACTCCAAGAATTCGACTTAGAAATACGTGATAAGAAAGGAGTAGAGAATGTAGTAACTGACCACCTCTCTCGACTTGTCCTCACCGATTCCCCTGAAACGACTGCAATCAATGACATGTTCCCTGATGAACAACTTTTTGCTGTTTCCCAATTACCATGGTATGCGGACATTGCTAATTATCTTGCTACAGGTACAATTCCTACATATTGGAAAAAGCAAGATAAGGATAGATTCTTCTCAGAGGTACGGAAATTTCTATGGGACGACCCATACTTGTTCAAGTATTGTCCCGATCAAATCATAAGGAGATGTGTCCCAGATGATGAGCAACAAAGTATCATCTCCTTCTGTCATTCTCAAGCATGTGGTGGCCATTTTTTCAGCTAAAAAGACCACAGCGAAAATTCTGCAATGTGGGTTTTATTGGCCCACCATGTTCAAAGACACACATGAGTTTTGCAAAGCTTGCGAACCTTGTCAGAAATTAGGAGGAATCTCCCGTAGAAATATGATGCCACTCAATCCCATCTTAATTGTCGAAATTTTTTATTGTTGGGGCATCGATTTCATGGGCCCATTCCCATCTTCTTTTGGAAACCAATACATCTTGCTTGCCGTTGATTATGTTTCCAAATGGGTCGAGGCCATCCCTTGTCGGAATAATGACCATAAAACGGTCATTCGATTCTTAAAAGAAAACATTCTTTCCCGGTTTGGAACGCCTCGAGTCATCATAAGTGATGGAGAGTCTCACTTTTGCAATCGCCCTTTTGAAGCATTAATGAAGAAATATGGCGTAACGCACAAAGTGAGCACTCCCTATCACCCACAAACTAGTGGACAAGCTGAGATATCCAATAGGGAGATTAAACACATTTTAGAGAAAACGGTGAATTCCGATCGCAAGGATTGGTCACTTCGGCTTACCGATGCGCTGTGGGCTTACCGTACTGCCTTTAAAACCCCTATTGGAATGTCTCCCTATAGACTTGTCTATGGGAAGGCTTGTCACTTACCTGTGGAGTTGGAACATAAGGCATATTGGGCTATTAAGAAGATGAATTTCAATTCTGACAAGGCAAGCTCACTACGCAAACTACAATTGAATGAACTTGTAGAAATCCGGAATGAAGCTTATGAGAATGCAAGAATTTACAAGGACAAGACGAAAATATTCCATGATAAGAATATTCTTCGCAAGACATTCACGATAAATCAAAAAGTCCTCATGTATAATTCTCGCTTACATCTATTTCCGGGAAAATTGAGATCTCGATGGACCGGTCCCTACATTGTACAAACTGTCTATCCATATGGGACTGTTGAGCTATTAAATCCAAGGAACGGCAACATTTTTAAAGCAAATGGGCAGCGATTAAAGCCGTTCTTTGAGAACTTCCCTTCAGAAGGTATGTCCATACCTCTGAATGATCCTGTGTATCAAGATGATTGATCTCCTAGTCTGATGGAGGTATAGAGTAGTTAGGATTAGGATTTTGCTGCTTTTGTTTTCGTTTTCATAGGTTTGTTAGAAGGAGGAAGATCTCCACTTTTCACTCTCTCAGGTACTATCATTCCTCACTCCCTTTTATTTTCAAATTGCTCTCATGTTTTGCTCATTGCACATCTTTTACATTGAGGACAATGCAAGATTTGGTTGGGGGTGTAGGATCTCTTGGATGAATTCAGCGATTTGCAACATTTCAAGCAATCATGTGGAAATTTTTTCGATTTTTCAAAAATTCGAAACTCTTTTGGAAAACACCGGTTTTATGCATTCGAGTTGATATGAGCATAAGAGGAGGAGATATGAAGTGTATGGGGCTGGATGTCTGTAATCTCTCATAGCATAATGGTTTTATATGTGAACTCCCCTATTTTTGTGATTGATAGCAAATCTGAACACTTTTACACCTAGTTCACATTACACGATTTTCATGAGTTGAAGGGATTATGTGACTTATGGATTAGCTAGACTTTGAATTAAGGTATTGAGAAATCAGGCCGGGGTATTTTGTCCATCCTTGTCCATGGGAAAATAATGAAAGATATGGATTTTTAAAAATCCTATCTAATTTAAAAGAAAAAGGAAAAGGAAAGATGAAATTGGGAATGTGAAAAACGGTGGAAATTCCGATTAGGGCTACCTACTACCAACCGGGGGATGGTCTACCCGTAACCAAAGCCGGAAATGGGACGTAGTGTGAAAGTCGTCGAAAGGACGGTAAGGCAACTTCCTGTCATGGACCTGATGTGGCTCTATGTACCTTGAGTTCTATAGTCTACCTGATCTATGAAGAAGATAATCCTAGAAACTCGTGAGATGAATTTTCACTACCCACACTAGGTTAAACTTGTTCAAATCTTTTTATTTATCAACCAATCAGCGGGAATTTCATATGAATGCTTATTATGTTTTGAGAGTTTACGGTTTCAACCTCTGTTGCCTAATGTTTCTGAATCTTAAGCTTATGAACCTTGGAATGTATAGAAGGATGGTTTCTGAAAGAGAGTTGAGTTTTAAAGGATGGAATTAGTTTCACGCATGTTTTGCTCGGGACTAGCAAAATGCTGGTTGGGGGGTGTGTTGAACTCTTAATTGTGCATATTCTAACCCCAATTCATCACTAATTGTGCAAGGTTTGTATGGTTTGTAAGCTAATTCAATGCACGTTTTGTGATTACAGGATTGAGGGTGGGCTCTACTCAATTGAAGACATAAAGAGCTCATTGGGCATCATTCTAATGAATAATATTTGATGATCGAAGAAGAAAAGAAGAGAGAAAGTGAAAGCAAGAAGCAAGGAAAGAAAAGAGAAAGAAGAAAAGAAGCTTGAAGGACTGCCGACCGGTCATGACCGGTCGGCTAAGGAAGCCAGACCGGTCAGCGACCGGTCAGCCATGACACTAAAGGACACACAAAGGTGACCGACCGATCTTGACCGGTCGGCTACAACTGCTGGAGGTCTTTTGAAGATGTCTGACCGGTCATCACCGGTCGGACTGGGTTGCTGACCAAGGATGAATAGCTCCGACCGGTCATGACCGGTCGGAGGTACTTGCTGGACTGTTGTTCCACAAGACCGACCGGTCTTGATCGGTCGGCCATGCTTGCTGGATCGAACGTGTATTGAGGCCGACCAGTCGTGACCGGTCGGCCAGGTGTACTGACTTAGAAACTCCTAAGTAACGTCCGATTTTCTCTGCGCTGCGTAAGTGCTACGCACTTTCTCGATTCTTCCGGAGTTGGGGAACCTCCAAACTATAAAAAGCCACCTAGGGATTGTTCCTGGGGTATCCGAGAAGGGCTCAAGCGAGGTTGGAGGCTGTGGAAGTGAAGATTGGAGTTTCACAACTCCTTTTGGTTTGCTTTGCTGTTTTCATGTTTTTTGTAGTTGTTTCATGTTTCCTTGGATCATGAGCAGCTAAACCTCTTAGCTAGGGCTAAGAGGTGAAGCTTGTAGTGAATCCAAGATGTTTTAATTCGTAGTTAAGTGGTTTTCAGTTTGGAATTCATGATTATGAACTAAGGTTTGAAGTTTATACAAGTTTTTAAGTAATTTCTCTTAGTCTTGTGATGACTCATGGATGTTTGGATGAATTACTTATCTTCTTAATTTGTTTGCAACGGTCTAGACCTGTATGATCCGAGGAATTGGAGTGCGCTCTAGTACCAAGCTCTTCATAAAGGGGCTTCATGCCAAAGTTCTAGTTTTGGTTGATTATCTGGAATATGTATGGACTGTGCATATAATTTGAATCTAGTTCAAATCATGATCTAGCCTTGTCTTGTGAGAAGACTTGAGGATGGTTATGATTGGGAATTGGACCTATAGAAAAGGTGAATGACCTATGCAATGAGCATGCTCAGATCAGCCTATAGTTGAGTGAACTTTATGCACAGAACTTACATATTACAGACTTCTGGTTTAACAGTTCTATCATCCGACTAGATAGACCTGACTGGTGATTCTAGTTGAGAGAATGGGAAACCACAGCGGATTGAACATCGAGGATTGCTACAAGTGGATCCTCGAACCCCTAGTGCCTTCTTATAATTGTTTACATTCAATTTAGCTTAAACTGTTAATCACACACATTCTATTTAAACTCTGATTGTTAGCTTCAATAGAAACTTGTGGATGAGTTTGTGGCATCCTACATAAGTCCCTGTGGATCGACCTCGGTATTACCGAGTTTATTACTACATCGCAACCCTACACTTGGGGAAGTGAACACTAGACTGTTATTGAAGATGGTCCGATCGGTCGTGACCGGTCGGCCAACAGGCCCTGTGCACGCTAGACTGATGGGATTGCCAGTCCGACCGGTCTTGACCGGTCGGCTAAGCTAGTCCGACCGGTCGTGTGACCGGTAGGCCATGTATTTAAAACAAAAATTTTCATTTTTGGCGCCGGATTTCTCTGGGCACTGCGTAACCTTATGCAAATTCGAGAATATTCTGATGTTGCGGAGCCTCCCCACTATAAAAGGACACCTAGGGATCGTTCCTAGGGTATCTTAGAAGGGTTTGAGCAAGGTGGGAGGTGGCGGAAGTGGATTTTGGAGTTCCACAACTCCTAGTTTGTTTCTCATTTTTATGCTTTTCTTAGTTGTTTCATGTTTCCTTGGATCGTGAACGGCTAAACCTCTTAGCTAAGGCTAAGAGGTGAAGCTTGTGGTGAATCTAAGATGTCTTCAATTCGTTTAAGTTGGTATTAAAGTTGGATTTCATATTTATGAACAATGGTTTGAAGTTAATACAAGTTCCAAGTAGTTTTTCTTAGTCTTATGATGACTCATGGATGTTTGGGAGAATTGCTTGAGTTCTTAATGGTTGTGTGCTAGTCTAGACCTGTATGATCCGAGGAATTAGAGTACGCTCTAGTACTATGATCTTCATGTGGGAACTTCCTACCAAAGTTCTACTTTTCTGGATTTTTGTAGTATGTATGGGACTGTGTATGTGATTTGAATCAAGTTCAAATCATGATCTAGCTTTGTCTTGTGACAGGAATTAATGATGGTTATGATTGTGAACTTAGTCTATTGGAATTGGGACTGACCTATGCAATTGAGTATGCTCGTCCTAACGTACATTGAGTGAATCATGTACATTGGTTTTACATATGGCAGATTGTTGGTTCAACTGCTCTATCATCCGACTAGATAGATCTTAATTTCGATTCTAGTTGAGAAAGTGAGAAACCACAGCGAATTGAGCATCAAGGATTGCTACAAGTGGATCCTTGAACCCTTAGTGCCTTTTTATAATTGTTTACTTCAGTTTAAGTTCAAAGTTGTTACTTACATCAATCTCCTACAAATCTGGTTGTTAGCTTCTCAATAGAAACTATTGGATGTATTTGTGAATTCCTACATAAGTCCCTATGGATCGACCTCAGGTCTTACCGAGTTTATTACTACATTGCAACCCTACACTTGGGGAAGCGAACAGAGAGAGGCTTCACCATTCGGAGGCTTAGAGACACTCCTTACACACTTTGAAGATTGTTGAGTGCTTAAATGTGTATATTCTAACCCCATTTTATCACTAACTATGCTTAAAATACATGATTAAAGACCCAACTAATACATGGTTTTGTGGTTATAGTAATGAGAGTGAAGATTCATCAATAGAAGGCTTAAAGACGCTAATTATGGGCATTGAAGATCACAAGATCAAGCATCAAAGGATGGAAGAAGGAAGCAAAAGGAGAAAGAAAAGAAGGCAGGAAAAAGCAGCCAAGACCGGTCGTCCATAGCCCAGGACCGGTCGTCCGACCAGTCCGAACACTCAATAGAAGGGACCCTGCGGCCAAAACTCACTGGACTTGTTAGGACCGGTCGTGCGACCGGTCGTCCACTGCTCAGACCGGTCGTGCGACCGGTCCTTGAATTAAATTTCTGGGGTATGAAATTATGAAAACTCTCTGGACAGTTTTTGCGTTTTTGAGACCGGTCGTTCAGAAGCTCAGACCGGTCGTGCGACCGGTCGTTTGCGTAACAGGGCGTGTTTCACAAGCTCCGATCTTCTCTGCGCAGTCCGGGATTTCTTGCGCAATCTGGAACCTTCTGCACTATGCTATAAAAGGGGACCTAGGGCTTCTTCTTAGGGCATCCTAGAACAGATTAAGCACGGTGGGAGACGGCGGAAGTTGGATTTGGAGTTCTAAAACTCCTCCTAGTTGGTTTTTTTTAGTTTTATGCTTTGTTTAGTTTGTTTCATGTTTCCTTGGATCATGAACGGCCTAGCTAAGAGGTGAAGCTTGTAGTGAATCTAAGATGTTTCAATTCGTTTGATTTGGTTTCAAGTTGAATTATTAGTGAAGAACAATGGTTTGAAGTTTAAATAAAGTTCTAAGTAGTTTTTCTTAATCTTTTAATGGCTCATGGATGTTTAGAAGAATTGCTTGAGTTCTTAATTGTTTTGAGCTAGTCTAGACCTGTATGATCCGAGGAATTGGATTCAATACGCTCTAGATCTATGATCTTCATGTGGGAACTGCTTACCAAAGGTCTATTTTTCTAGAAATTCTGAAGTATGTAAGATTGTGTATGTGATTTGGATCAAGTTCAAATCATGATCTAGTTATCTTGTGGCAGGATTTAATGATGAATATGGTTGTGATCTTAACCTATTAGAATTGGGATTGACCTATGCAATTGAGTGTGCGCAAGTCCTAGCTTGAATTGAGAGAATCATGTACATAATTCATACATATGACATATTGACTGTTTTAACTGCTCTATCATCCAGCTAGATAGAACTTAATTTCAATTCTAGCTGAGAAGTGAGAAACCAAAGTGAATTGAGCATCAAGGATTGCTACAAGTGGATCCTTGAACCCCTAGTGCCTTTTATTAATTGTTTACCTTCAGTTTAATTCAAAGTTACTATTTACATCAATCTCCATAAATCTGTTAGTTAGCTCTTCAGTAAAACTATTGGAAGTGTTTTGTGAATTCATACATAAGTCCCTGTGGATCGACCTCAGTCTTACCGAGATTATTAATACATCGCAACCCTGCACTTGGGGAAGTGAACAAAGAGCAATGGAAGACAGGACGGAAGATGGGAGAAAGAAGCATTAGGAATGGAGGAAGAAAAGATGTGAAATACACAAAATACAGGCCTGATCAGTCGACCGGCTACTGCCACCGGCCGGCTGACCAAACAGCCCACAAACAACGAATTTGTTGTCTCAATTTAGTGAAGACTGGCCACATGACCTGCCGGCTGGAAGGGCCGGCCTTTGTACATGTCTTCCAGCGATTTCAGCAGTTTGAAGCAGTTTCTCCGTCTGGCCAGCCGGCTGAGGGTCGAACTGTGTAAAAAACACTCCAGAGATTTTGGCATATGCAGACACTTTGTCCAACCGGCCAGAGAGGGGGTCCAGCCGGCCGATCAACACTCAGGAACATCTGGTGCTCTGAAATTCTCTACGCAAAACGCTAGATTTGTGGGTTTTCTCAAAGTTTCTTCGCACCTAAGGCCCCAAACCTATAAAAGGGCTCCTCTAGCTCATTCCTAAAGCACCCTAGAAAAGATTTACCACTGTGGGAGGCGGCGGAAGCTGGATTCAGAGTTCTACAACTCCTATTTTGTTTCTCTTATTTTTATACTTTCCTTAGTTGAATTCATGTTTCCTTGGATCATGATCGGCTAAACCTCTTAGCTAGGGCTAAGAGGTGAAGCTTGTAGTGAATCTAAGATGTTTTGATTCGTTTTTATGTGGTTTTAAGTTGGATTTATTGATTGAACAATGGTTTGAAGTTTGAATGAAGTTCTAAGTTTTCCTTCTTAGTCTTATGATGGCTCATGGATGTTTAGAAGAATTACTTTAGTTCTTAATTATTTTGAATGAGTCTAGACCTGTACGCTCCGAGGAATCAAATTCAAGACGCTCTAGACTTGGATTCTCATGTGGATACTACAAATCCATAGTTCTACTTTTCTGAATTTCTGAATTATGTGTGATTAGTTATGTGATTTGAATGAAGTTCAAATCATGATCTAGTTATGCTTTGTGACAGAATTTCATGATGATTATGATTGTGATCTTAACCTATTGGAACTTGGATTGACCTATGCAATTGAGTGTGCTCAAGTCTTAACTTGAATTGAGGGAATCATGTATATGAATCATACATATGGCAGATTGTTTGTTATAACCGCCCTATCATCCGACTAGATAGGATTTGATTTTGATTCTAGTTGTGTAATTGCAAAACCACAGTGAATTAAGCATCAAGGATTGCAACAAGTGGATCCTTAAACCCCTAGTGCTCTTTTACATTGTTTACATTCACTTTTAGTTTAAAACTGCTATTTACATTCAACTCTAAAATTCAGTTTAGTTAGCTCTCAATTAGAGTCCATTGGAAGTGTTATGTGAAGTCTTACATAAGTCCTTGTGGATCGACATCGGTCTTACCGAGATTATTACTACATCGCAACCCTACACTTGGGTAAGCGAACAGAGTTCCTGAGACGAAACCTAAAGTAGAGAGCCAAGCACCTCCTCCACACGACGCTGAAGAATGAGCGACTACGAGTGGATCTTGTTCTTCTCTTTCTCCTTCTCTGATTAAAATAGATGTATTTTCTTTTTTGTTTTGTAATCTGAATGGTTATCGAATGAAAAAATATTTTGCCTTCATCATCTAGATTCATGAGAATGGATTCATGTTTTAATGTTTTACTCAACTCATGAAAATGAATTGGGCTCAATTAGGGAGGTCTTGGCGACCATGTCCACTTAGAGATAGGTTGGCCTATCAATTGAGTCTTTGGCTCTGCCATGAGCAGAAGACTTAGTCAAGATGATGTTTGTATCCTCTTCAGGGCTATTCAGGTCTAAAAAAACAGAGTATGACTAAGTTATAGATTCCACAGCTAAACAGCTAGAAAGAATGTCTTTATTTAGATATGATTCAATATCCACATCATGAATGTTTTATGGAAAATATCGAAGTAAATGCTCCACGTGCCAAGGGCGACGTAGGGGTCTTCCTCACATGTCTTCCAGATAATAAGTACCTGGTCGAACAACCATAATGACTCAATACGGCCCTCCTAGTTAGGATCTAATGGCCGAGTTGTTGTTCCAATGTTTTGCCTGAGCACCAAGTCACCAAGCTGAAAAGCCCTGATCCTGACCTTCGAGTTGTGATAACGGGCCATACGTTGTTGATAAGCCACTACTCGAAGACGAGATTTGTCTCTTTTCTCTTTTAGGAGGTCGAGGTGGAATTTTAAACCTTCCTCAGTATGCGCTGCTTCGTAGTGTTCTACTCGATAAGTAGGTATTTCAACTTCCACGAGAATGACTTCTTCGGTGCCAAATGCCAGCGAGAAGGGTGTTTCTCCTGTTGAATTGCGAGTTGTCGTCTTGTAGGACCACAAAACTTCTGGTAAGAGTTCTGGCCACATACATTTACATTCATCAAGCTTGGTCTTCAAATGGTGATTGATAATTTTATTAACCGCTTCTACTTGTCCGTTAGCCTGGGGATGATATGGGGAAGTTCGAATATTACGTATCTTCCATTTATCGCAAAACTTGGAGAATGCGGCATTATCGAACTGTCTTCCATTGTCAGAAATTATAGTATGGGGGAGTCCATAATGGCATATAATGTTCCTCCATATGAATTTAGTAGTTTGCTTTTCGATGTGGTAGCCAGAGGTTCCGCCTCGACCCATTTGGTGAAATAATCGACTGCCACAATTGCGAATCTATTTTGTCATTTTCCCGTGGCTAGTGGTCCAATTATATCGACTCCCCATTGAGCGAAAGGCTAAGGGCCGTCCATCGGTGTCATTTTCTCAAACGGCAAATGAGGGACTGGAGAAAATTGTTGACATTTATCACATTTCTTTGAGAATTCGATGGCGTCTGCCTTCATTGTGGGCCAATAGTATCCTTGCCTCATTGCTTTGTATGCTAGAGACTGTCCTTTAGGATGATTACCACATGCCCCCTGATGTATTTCATCTAGAACACGATGTGCTTCTTCTAGATGAAGACACCTTAAATATAGTACAGTAAAACTTCTACGCAACAATTTACCATTTTGTAAGACGTACCTGGCAGCACGATAGCGAATTTGTTGAGCATATTTTTTTATCATCTGGGAGTTGTTTGCTTTAGAGGTAAAGGATGATCGGATCCATCCAACATGGAGATAAATGTAATGTGATGACTTGCACTGGAGCGACTTGATCGATACTCAGGGTAGAGATATGCTCGATAGGAATAGCTCGTTTCAGATCGGGCTCTAATGTAGAAGATAACTTTGCTAAAGAATCTGCGAGCTTGCTCTCTTCTTTAGGAATATATGTTTGATCGCCTCAAGTGCAAGGTTGCGATGTAATAATAATTCTCAGTAAGACCGAAGTCGATCCATAGGGAAAGAAGTAAACAATTCCAACTACTCCAATAACTAGAATCTAAGAAGTTTAGGAAAATGGTTTTTAACATAAACAGGAAAATCTGAGATTAGAAAGAACTAGAGCATCAAGGATTCACTTGTAGTAGTTCAATACTAATCCATTCATCCATGCACAACACAATTAGAATCAAAGTTCTATCTCTCATCTAATTGGAGGATATAACATTCAAGTATAAACAGTCCCACTTAAATCTGAAAATTAGATTTCTAGTTATAATGAAGCACATAGAACTTGAACTTGTAGCCTTCAAAGTAACAGCCATGCCAAGAGACTATGGCTTGCTTTAGGGTTACTACAATTTAAATTCAAAAACCTAATCATAGCAATATCAGAGAATTGCAAGGAACTCATGTCCGGAGTACACAAACTCTCATAATACATCTAAAAATCCAAGTTTTATTCAAACTAGAAGTTCAAAATCCATAAGTAAGAAAAGGGTGCTTGAAATAAAAGAATTGAAGTATTAAAAGCAACTACAAATTTCACCTCTAGCTCTAGCTAAGAGGTTAACTAAGAAAAGCATATTAAAACTAGAATTATAACTAAGAAAAGGAAGAAAAAGTAGCTGTAGGAGGCTAGGAAGCCTCCTAGTACTTGAACTCCTTGCTACCCACATCCTTGCTTTCTTTGGAATAGAAGAGAGCACCTCCTTTTATAATACAGCAAGAGTACCGCAACATAACAGATTTTGTTTCACTTCGTACGGCTTAATCAATGGTCGGATTGCCTTCAAATTTTATTTGTAGCTTTCATGAAACTTGATCTTCCTCATAGATGGTTTAGATTTTCAAGATTATCTTCTGAATGGGCCCACCAAATAGACCATCGACCACCTCTGAAAATTGCGCAATTCATATACATCCAGAACCAGTCATCTTGCTTTCAACGCTACGGAGTGTACAGAGATCGGATTGATCTCAATAGTAGAAACCTTCCTCTTCTAAATGATAGATGGATTAGATTGTCCAAATTAATTACAAAATTGGGTGCAAAAATTAGAACACTTAGGCCTTTTATAAAATCTGTGCGGTTGAATATTTCTGGATGGTCCATCTTTCTTCAACCGGTACGATCAAACCACACATCCTTTTGACCTAAAACTTTGTGGTTATTCATATATGGATGTGGTCTAGAAGATGGTCAAATTAGATTTTTCATATCATCAATAATGGGCCACCTGGACCATTCCAATGTTGAGCAGCGAAATCTGAAAACTTTCTGGACAGTTCGTATTGTTTTAGCCACTACGGTCAATCCGTAGCTCCGATCAACACGAAACCACTTGAGTTATTTCAGCGTCGAGCTCCTCTTCAACATGGATATGTTGAATTTCCAAATATTATCAATATGGGCCCCAAAAACTGGGCCGAAAAACTAAAAATGGGACTGCCTGTATTTAAAATCTGCTTTAGAAATTGCATGGTAGACCTGTCATCCGGCCGGCCGGCCAGTCCAAAAGGCCGGCTGGACCACAGGTCAGCCTTCATAAAATCACTCTAGAGAAATTGCAGTTTCTGGAGGGTTTGGCCGGCCGGCCGGTCAGGCTGTAAATTGTGACATTTTCATACTTTTCTTCCTCCTCAAGGCATACAAAGTGACTCTTTTAACCAGGAATTAGTGAAATCTCCCTCTCATTCCTACAATCACAAAAACATGTATTAGATTAGTCTTTAAACCTGAAGACCATGCAAAATGTGATGATGAAAAGGGGTTAGAATATGTAATATTCATGGCTCAACACACCCCCTAACCATCATTTTACTAGTCCCGAGCAAAACATGCGTGAAACAAGTTCAAATCTCCAAAACCAAACTCTCCTTCAGAAACTATGCTTCTATACATTCCAAGACATACAAGTGCAAAAATCAGAGAAACTGGGTGATAGAAGCTGAAACCTCAAACTTCTCAAAATATAATAAGTGTTCATATAGAATTTCCACTGATCAATTGATAAATAGAAGAACTTGAACAAACTCAACCTAGTGTGCATAGCGAATGTTCGTCTCATGAGTTTCCGGGATTATCTTCTTCATAGATCAACTAAACTATGGCTCTAAAAGTGTAAAGATCAACAACAAGCTTGTGACAGAATTTACCTTACCGTTCTTCTGACGGCTTTCACACTACGTCCCATTTCTGGCTTTAGTTACAGGTAAACCATCCCTCAGTTGGTAATAGGTAGCCCTTTTCAAAATTTTCCACCATATTCTCAATTATACCCATATTTTCTTTCCTTATTTCCTTTTCATACACATTAGATAAGATTTTTAGAAATCCATATCCTTTGTTATTTTCCTACGGACAAGGATGGACAAAGTACCCCGGCTTGGTTCCTCAACACCTCAAATCTAAGTCTAGCCAATCCATAAAGCTACATAATCCTTTCAAACCATGAAAATCGTGTAATGTGAACTAGGTGTAAAAGTATTCAAAATTTCTATCAATCATATAAATAGGGAAATTCACATATAAAACCATTACATTAAGGGTAGTTCAAGAGTTGCAACATCACTCACTTCGTATCTCCTTTTCTTATACTTGTATCATCTCGAATGCATAGAAATAAAGTTTTCTAAAAAGAGTTTTAAATTTTAAAAAAAATTCAAAAATTTTCTCATAATTGCTTGAAATGTCACAAAAGCTAGTAGATTCATCGAAGGAATCTCACCCCCCAACCAAAATCTTACATTGTCCTCAATATAACAAGATATGCAATAAGCATGACATGAGAGTAATGACATAAAATAAAGGAGAGTGAGAACGAGAGTACCTAGGGTAACAAGTTGATCAATTCTAGCATCTTCCATTGTCTGGATGAGACTTATACAATTCTAATTGCAGAAAAATAAATCCTAACCTACCTACCTACCTATGATTAGTCTGATCGACTACATGATCAAATTTGAGCAGGATCTTCATGAATTTCAATAAATTTCTCATAAGGACCATCCAAAGTCCTGCTCGACAGTAAACATGGGTGCTTTTCTTCATTGAAGTCTATTATTTATGTGCACCACATTTATGATAGAAGGAGATAAGAGAAGCAAAAAGATATCTCCTTAAATTCTGATATGGATTATGATTGATTAAAAACGGGTCCTCCCAATTAGAATTTTTAATGGGCTGAAGGACCCATGATGGTGGAGAGACATTCATCAAGTTTTTATTAGTTAAAGTTGTCTCCTCCACAATTTCAGAATTTTACGGTGCTTCTACAAACAATGGTAAAGAGTGTAAATCAGTGAAATGGTGTTCTTCAAGCACCGACACCGTGTCTAACAAAATATCCAACTCCTTACTCATCTCATCATGAAGATCATAATAGTGGGCCAAGCATTCCTCTAGAAAATTGAGATAGTCGGATGAAGGCTCTTCGTCTTTGTTAGAACTAGAAAATGAACCGCGGGGAACATCTTCTGAGATGTGGTGTTTTTGTTGCTTTGGGGTTCTAAATAATAGAAACATTCGTAGACAATCACAAGCATTCACAAAAAGTACACAAGAGAAGAGATATCGCAAGGCGAATTTTATTCCAGAGATCCTGAGTTCATATACATTCCAGGCCGTGATCTGGCACGAGCCCTTAATTACATCGAATGATCGATGACCCTTGATTAAAAGGCAGAAGACTAGTCAGCGGGGACTATGGTCTCAGAGTTCATGGTCGTGGAGAGCTGGCGTTTGTGTGGTCACGGAGACCTGTATTTGTTGTGTTCTGTTATGGACTGACCCATCTTTGTACGAGTCGGATGTCTGTGTCCCATGTTTTGACCGGAGATCCGGCCTGAGACTGTCAGGGTTTATGGCTGAGATGGATGACTCTGGGCCCGCGCCTGTCAATGTAGGGACAGATGACCTCGGGAAGTCCATTCTACAGTTGTGTGTACTTGCGCAGCTCAACCAGCGGATGCCGTTTGGATGTGTAGGGCATCGACTGTTCTTGAAGTGTCAGTCTTTAACAAATCGTGTGTGGTAGTTTAGAACTCTCCTGGCATGGTTTATCGTGTTAACCATAGTCCCCTTTGCTTAGTCCGGGCCTGAATCCGGGTCATAGTGTGATAATACACGTGATGATGATACATAGGTATGATTCTGGGCACTGGCGGCCTCTTCTTGAGAAGTTACTTCGTTCATCTCGTTGGATCAGATCAGGCTCTGAAGGCTTGCGTTCTGCTCATTGGGTGGCCCGGATGAGTTATTTGACTGTTCCGTTGCGTTCGGAATGCTCGAAATACCCAAAATAGGCCCAAACGGGGCTAAAAAACATTATAAAATGAAGGTTTAAAGGTGCTGAAACGAACATTCAAGGTGCTGATTTTTGCGATCCGCTGACCTGATTCTACTGATGCGCTGGGGCCAGCGCGTCTAAAATGATTGTTAAAAATTGTCTATTTCATGATGTGCTGGGCTATTTTTCTGACGCGTTGGGGCTAGTGCGTCCGAAATTAACTTCGCTTTGGAATGTGTAATTTTCTGATCCGCTGGCCCATTTTGCGATGCGCTGGGCGATTTTTGTGATGCGCTGGGGCCAGTGCATCCGAAAATGATGAGTTTTAAGTTGATGATTTATTTGATCCGCCGAGGGTTTTTCCTGATGCGTTGGATCATTTTTATGATGCGCTGGGGCCAGTGCGTCCAAAAATGATAAGTTTTAAGTTGATGATTTATTTGATCCGCCGAGGGTTTTTCCTGATGTGCTGGATCATTTTTGTGATGCGGTGGGGCCAGTGCGTCCAAAAATGATGACTTAAGTTATTTTATCTCCGGACCTATTATGGTCGGAGGTGCTATTTCCGGCGAGGGGTTCCGGCGATCGGAAGAGGGTTCCGGCGATCGGAAAAAGATTTTCCGGCGAAGGGGTTCGGCTCTCTCTCTCTGAATCCTACAAATGAGGTGGTGGGAGGGGGTATTTATAGCCTAAGTCAGCCAATAGGAAGCCGACACGTGTAGCGCGTCGAGAAAACATGCCGGCGCGTCGAGAAAATCACTCGGCGCGTCTAAAAATGTCTTGGTTGGAAGAGCCTGATTTATTGGACGCGCTGAGGGCTAGCGCGTCCTGAAATTCCTGATTTATTCAATGCGCTGAGGGAAGTGCGTCCTGAAATTCATCCCGTAAAACTGTCGGCATTCTTTGATGCGCTGGAAGAATTTTCGGATGCGCTGGAGGTCAATGCGTCCTGGAATTCACTTCGTGAAACTGTCTGAATTTCTTGATGCGCTGGAGGACTTTCTGGACGCGCTGGAGGCAGTGCGTCCCGAAATTCATTTTCTGAAAATGATTGAATTTCATGATGCGCTGGCCGTGGATTTTCTCGATGCGCCGACATACTCGTGCTTCACAAAATTGGGTTTTGCAAAACGGAGGGCTTGTGGGGTCCGCCTTGCTATGAATGTCGATGCACTGCTCCTATTTCTCCATAATTGAGATAACCCTCCCAAATTTGGAGAGTTCTGGTCATGATGACCAGGTGTGGTCCACCACTGGCCCAATTTCCTGCCTTTTGGTTGAGTCTGATGCGTGTTGCGATTTTTGACACGGTCTTCGATGCACTGGCCCTAAATTCAAACAAGTGATGATTTTGGCACTCGAAATCATTGTTTCGAGGATCCTCACTTTTGGGACCCCAACAGATGCCCCTCCGATGCGTTGGGTGGACGCGCGGCGGTCCATGGTGACGCATCAAATTTTTCGGGTCCCACTATAAATAGGGAGTCCAGGTCATTTCATCATTTTGCTTTCATTTTTCGACAACCAGAGCTCTCGGCCAGCGCATCGAAGAAATCGCCAGCGCGTCGAATAATAGTCACCAGCGCGTCAAACTATTAGGTAGCGCGTCGAGTAATTCAGACTTGGGCCTTTTTATCGATGCGCTACCCTCAGCGCGGCCATTAATTGGACTTGGGATTTTTCTCATTTTTTAGACGCGCCATAGCGTCGCGCGTGAGTTAAATGGCCGCGCTACCTTCAGCGCGCTAATTAACTCAAAACTTCTTTTTATTGACGCGCTAAGGGCAGCGCGTCCCCCCGTGCTTCGTTAAACCTCATTTCATGACGCGCTGAGTCCAGCGCGTCGCACTTTGGCATTTTTTCGATGCGCCAGCCCCAGCGCGTACTAGCATCTGGGAAAACCCATTTGATGGACTTGCTAAGGTGTAGTGCCTATGAAAATTCGAACTTGGTGGATTGATTATTTTCTGGACGCGCTAGGGTCGGCGCGTCATGTTTTTTGGACTTGTGAAGTTGCGCAATTTTTGCGACGCGCTGGGCTCTGCGCGTGCGATTTTGGGACTTAGTGAAATTCATTGAATTTGTTACACATACCGGATCCCGCACGTATATTTTTAAACTTGTTAAGTTAGCTCGATTGTTGAACGTGTTAAGGCCAACGAGTACTGATTTCTGAGTTTGAGAAGTTGCCCAATTTTAGTGTCCTAATCAAGTACGCTTATCATGGCTTAACGCGCTCACATTCGGGTTCATTTGATCATTGCTCATGATATTTGGGACTGTTGTTTCGGGTGCGTGGAGCCTCACACCCCCTCATATTCAACCTGATCGCCCTTGAGCGTTACCAGGGCGTGTGAAGCCTCACGCACCCAACCCATAGGCCTTGGTGGAATTTGGGGTTTTTGCGAACTTCGTACCGGCGATCTGCCTTGCCTCTAAAGGGTGTGAGCCCCTACGCTTCTGCTTCGCATTTGCATATGCATGCCAGTTGTCCTAGGGAGGCGTAGGGTCTCACGCACTTGGGAGACTTCCTGGTCGCATCAGTTTAATGGGCAATTCTAATGGCGAATTTAAGTGATGTTTCGAGCGTACCTTTGCATATCTTTTCTTAGCCTTTCTTGTCTTTACGCGAGTGGCTTCATGTGCTTTTTCCTTCTTTTCTTTTGTCGGACTGCCTCATTGGTTCATCCGTCTTGTTTTTTAGCAGACAATGGCCATAACTCGTGCTTCTCTACGCGCGGCCCGGGATTGTATGAGGTGGCTTCTGAACGCTCTAGACCACCCTGAGGCTTGGTCATCTCTAGCCGGTCAATGCGACGAGGTGGCCGAAGCCTTGACCCATCTTGGCGCGGACTCTCGCCCCATTCTTCGAGCTATCCAGAATGTCTCGGCGATGGTCTCCATCTCTGACGAGCGTAAGGAGGCCATCTCTAGCTTCATTAGCGATTCTTCCCTCTTGAAAGAATTGGCGGTCCTCGAGGCGGCGGAGCCTTCTCTGGCTGCTTATTTCCTATCCCTGTCGAAGCGACTTAGCTTCCTGAAGGAGGAGAAGAGGGAGAGCAGGCGATTTCTAGCTTGGCTTGACCCATTAGCGGAGGCCGAGTATCCGGATCGCCGCGCTGGCATCTGGAGGATGGTCAGGGAGGCTCTACGGGAACATGACGACCTGGCAATCGACGTCTCTATCATAAGGAACTACGCCAATACCGAGCACCTGAATTTTGATCTCATGCAACAATGCATTTCCATCCTAGTGGACTTGATCTTCAAGGAAGGCCAGGTCCAGGCGAAAGTCGATGAGTTGAGGGCTCGGGTTCTCCCGCTGACACAGGACTGAGATCCTCGCTTTCTGGCTTCGGGGAGGGGTCCCCGCAATTTTGAGTCGTTTTACATTGACTGCTGATTTTTAATCATTTAAACAATTGACATTAACAATTTAGACATTTGGAATAGCCCTCATGGTTTGATGAATGCTAATTATACTTTTCCGCTTTACTTCTGTCTTTCCTCGCTTGTGTGTTTGTGATGATGACGTTGTGGTTGTGGATGTTGTCGTTTCACTTCTTTTTCCATTGGTTTTGAATGCGTTCCGCAGTGGCCTAGATTGGCGCTTGTATTTTGTTCCCTTGTTGCTTCGTATCCCTTTGGATTTCGTAAATGTTTGATTGATTTTATGAGGATATTTCCCTTTGCCCTGTACTTAAGCCCTTTTCATGTCGTTGCAGATTATAATGGCCAGCAATCCTTCACAAGCCGGTCCTTCGGGTCTGCCTCAGACTCCATCAAAGCGTAAGCGCGCCGCCAGGCAGGTTTCCATGCCGTCGGCTGAGAATCCGCAGTGGTTCCTCCCGCTGGAGACATTCAACTTCTATGAACACATTTTGACTCTTCCGAAGAATGTTCAACGGAAGATACTCTGTGACAAGGCCCTACCGACCCCTCCTGACGAGGGTACTCAAGAAGAATGGGATGCGTGGTACGCTCCTTTGCAAGGTTTCCGGACCGACGAGGTTGTTGGGTCTGAAGAGGGTGAGGCGAGCCCAGCTGTGCTGACTCAGTCTGCTAAGCGAGGTCACCCGAAGACGACTGGAAAAAGCGCCAAGCAGGTCTACATGGAGAATCAAGCCAAGTCGAAGTCTGATAGAATGAGGGTTGTCTGGTCCTCCGCGAAGCTGGCGGTGTCATCTCTTGTGATTCGTAACCCCTACACAAAGCAATTCATCCGATTTCCCAACAGCTTCCAGAGATATCGCTCTCTACTGAGTATCGAGCCATCTAATGTGTGTCGCTCAAACTCATTTTACAGCGTCGACTCCTGGACGTCTATTCCAGAGACATTCGTCAACTGTGTTGTATCCAAAAACGGTACACTGCAGTCTGTCCTTGGGGAGAAGGACATGATATTCCTGGAGCCAAACCACGATCCTCACCTGCCGTTTCCGACACATTACTATGAGACCTTACGCCAAAGGTTTCGCCCTCTGTCCGACGCGAAAATTTGGCCGACCGGGGGGTTCAGGACCCGAGGACACCTGAGCCCTCACCCTGGCTATAAAGCTTGGGCCAGCCGAATAGTCGAGCAACATGAAGAGACTTTGAAGCAAGTGGGTCTCCTACGGGCTATTCAGGCGACGTCGAGCTACTTTCATCGAGAACCATGCGTCTATAAGGGGTTCCTAAATCACTGGAGCTCTATTACAAACTCCTTCCACCTGCCGTATGGGGAAATGAGCATATCACTCTGGGACCTATACCGGATAGCCGGTCTTCCCATCTGCGGCAGAATTTATGATGAATGGACGCCCAGCGACGAGGAGCTATCCAAGAAGAAAAAGGGCGTCGATGAAGGTTTCTACTCTGAAGCCTGCTATGAATTGTTTGCGGAGCTGCCACAATTCCTAGGCTCCAGGGACAAAGTGCCTTTTGAGGACTGGCTGATTTACTTCAGTCATGGTCTGAAGTGAGCTTCTTTACTTGACTTGCACTCTTCGTGTCTTGTTCCATTCTTTTCTTCTACTGATGGTTTTCTTCCTGTCTCAGCTTAAATTATGGATCGTATGATGAAGGCCGCAGGGATAAGTTGGTTCTGGAGGCCAAGATGAAGAAGAAGTTCCCGCAGCCGAACAAGCTATCTCCCACCTGCGAACTCGCTGGGTTCTTAGCCTACTGGCTGTGCTGTGTGGCCCTCCCGAGCTCTAAGCAGGCAGATAGTGTGAGAGTCTCCTGCTTCGCTGTGGCAGGGAGTCTGGCTAACGGCCATCGTTATGCATTGGCCCCGGTGGTATTGTGCTCCATATATCGGGCCTTTGGCGGTGTCATCAGCAATAAGGGCTCGGCTTCCTTTGGACTAAATTCTTCTTATTGCGGGTGGCATTTCTTTTCGGGATGGCTCGGGGTTTACTTCCCATGGGTCTATGGCATAGAACTCAAAGACTTCATCCGGAGGGGGTCGGTTCCGTTGCATGCCTTTCAGAAGCGGAAGATGATCAGCGAAAACTTGGCGACTATCGAGGCAAAGATAGCTCGTCACGATGACGTCGACTTCTTCCTTTTCTCCGAGACCAATAGTGAAGATCCTGAATTACTTGATGATGATGAGAGCCTTGGCTCCTATGGGCGTTGCTTTCTGATATCTATCCGTCCGGGCTCACTGCCTTTGAGAGAGGGTGCTGAGTTTTGGAGAGAGCCATACTACCCAAATCGGTTTGCCAGACAATTTGGTTACGACCAAGGGGTACTAGAGACGCTCGAACCAGTGACGAGAGAGCAGCGGGCTTACGGCACAGGACCGATCCATTGGAAATGGATATGGCGACAGCTCCTGCTCATCAAATCGGGTTGTTCTTTCATTGTTCCGGGCACAGAGTATATCCCTGGCGCCACATATGGATGGATGAGGTGGTGGGCTCACCAATATTCCTTGATCTGAAACAATCGACACGTGGCCGACCCTGTCTTCGTTTCTCCCCCGATCGTCGATCCTGCTCCTGCTGACGGCTTGGGCTATGTGGCAGAGCCGCTCCGTTAATTGGATACTCCGGGCGTGCAGAAGTTTATGACCTCTCTGAATGTTATAATAGATCATGAGAAACCCGAGCACACGCTTGAAGGGTGGGTTGCCTACTGGCAGAGGGTCACACTACAAGGGAATCCTGATTCCCCACTCGTTGGTCCCATGGCAGAGGGACAGCGAGAGCGTTACGATATCGGTGATGACGATGATGACGAGGCCGACGTGGCGGGGGATGCCGGTGGAGAGGTGGATGCCGGTGATGACGACGGAGGGGACGATAATGATGATGATGTTGGTGATGGCAATGATGGGGGAGGTGATGTTGGTGAGGAGATCATCAGAGAGGGTGGAGAGGGTGATGGCGAGGGCGGAGGAGAGGGTGATGTTGCGGCAGCAGGTACCCCTGCCGACCGGTGGTCAGGGAGGTCGTGGTCAGAGTCCGGCGAGTCGGACGAGCCTGTCCAGACGTTCTGTTCCCGGGGATAGTGATTCTGAACTGTCTCCTGAACGTTCTGGTCCTCGAGTAAAGACCGCTCATCGCGTCCCCGTTACTGACGGAGGAAAGAAAATAAAGGACCTGTTGAAGCTGTACAGGGCTGAGAAGGCATGGAGCCGACTCCCCCAGGCTGCCGGCAGTGTCCCGACTGATGATGCGAGCGGACCAAGGGAAGAAGGGGAGATGAGCTCGCAAGTGGACCTCAGCGGAGATCATCCTATGGAAGAAGGTGAAGGTAATGAGCCAATATACGAGAGATCTGTTCCCGAGGCAGACACGGGACCCATCCCCATGGACATCAATGGTGAGCCACGAGCTGAAGATCCCCCTCTTGCCGACCCTGTCAATACCAAGGCTGCAGCGAACCCTAGCCCCACTCCTGAGGCGAGACCTGTTGTTGCTACGGAAGAGGCAGCACTCCCTTCCCGAGGAACCATGCCTGCAGATGCCGCTAGCGCACCAGAGCCTATTGCCGAAGTACCCCTCACCACTGAACCAGTTCAAGCTATCTCTGCCCCTGAGATCGTTGTTCCTCCTTCCCCTGAATTGCCTGAGCCAGCAGCGAAAATTGTAGCTGGATGTGCCCCTAGCTCATCAATACCCGTTGCCTCAACTAGTGCACCAAGTGATGAAATCCCTGCTGGTATACTACTTTCCTAATTACCTGCTTGTTTCCTTTCCTTCTTCAATGTGTTAACGTTTACCGTTTCTTTTGCCAGCCACTGCTCCTGCCAGCATCTCGGTTCTTGTAGTCTTGCCTGAGGCATTCCTTTCATCTCTCCGAGGCCTGTCAAGGACCAAAGCGAATCTTCTCAAGAGCTTACTGTCCGACATCATCGATTCGTTGAAGAATGAAGATGAATGGTCTATCCTGGACGAGGCACTGCAGGCGTTGGAGCTTAACGCCACGTGGCTCGGGATTGACATCTCTTCGATAGTCAGCCGAGTGTCCCAATTCAAAGATGGGATGGCTCAAGTGAACGAGGCGAGGCACCTCAAGGTTGACGCTTCTGTCGAGGAAAAACGCGGTCACTTGCGGTCCCTCCTTCTGGAACTTGAGTTACAAGAGGCGGATGTGGCCGCGGTACGAAGGGATTGGCAGGCTGTAGACGCTGAATACCAAGAGGCCACTGGACATCTCGCAGAGATTGAAAATGAGATGGCCTGATTACGAGCTGAACATTCTGTCATCCATCTCAAACTTTCGAAGTTCAGGTGGTCAGAAGGCACGCCTGCAGTCTTCTATCGACCAGCGCGAGGCGAAGTGTAACACCGTGAGGGCACAAGTTACGGAGCTGAAGCGGTCTCTCCAAGACACTCCTGACCCCTCCCAAGTCTTAGCTGCGGCTGAGGCGAGACAGAAGGCGATCGAAGAATCTGCGGTCAACTTGTTAGAACAATGCTTGAAGACTCTAGATAGTTGAACTGTAATAATCTCCACTTGTAATTTGAAACACGTTGGAATATGTTGTAGTGAATGTTGTAACGATATGTATACTATTGCAGTCTTGAATTTATATTGTGCCTTTAGCCTGTTTGTTGTTTCATTTGAATTTGAATGCAACTAGATTGGACCTTTCGGAAAGGAATGTCCCCCTGTTAGGACTTAAACCCACGCTTATGGGAACAAAGACTTAACCAGGTCTCGGTTCAGGGCTTATCCCAATTCTAGATGTCCTTGGAAAGAATGGGGTGCCATGCTCGACGTGTCCTGAGTCTTATTGGCTTCTCCAATACCTGTGCAAACACAAAATAGACGATTAGCATCTTAGTTTAGTGATTGTATGGTATCCTTTCTTTTGGTATCTACTTTTTTACATTTTTCCCTCTATTGGGGTGTTTACAACTTGCGACAACAAGCCTCTGTTAAGTGTAATATCTTTTCAAGAACCGACCATTCACCAACGAACTGATGCCCTGCCCTTTGTAATCTATCACTCGATAAGCTCCGTTGGAATATACTTCATCGATAATGCAGACGGGATCCCATTTTGGGTCGAATTTACTTTTCAGCCATTGGGTCGGTGCCGGACGCTTCATCATTAGCACGAGATCACCCTTCTTGAATGATCTACCCCTGACACACTTATCGTATGCGGCGAAAATTTGCTTTTGATACATTTCGAGCCTTTGTTGGGCAGCGAGCCTCTTCTCATCTAAATTATCGAGTTCGATCATCCGGCTCTTGGCATTATGCTCGGTTGTCAGGGAGTGTCGGAGAGCGACCCGTAGTGACTCAACTTGTATTTCCATCGGGATCACAGCTTCCGTACCGTACACCAGTGAGTAGGGTGTAGCCCGGGTGGCCGTGCGGTGCGTAGTTCGGTATGCCCACAGTTCGGGCAACCGTCTGTCCCAGTCCTTCTTATTTTCTGCCACTGTCTTTTTCAGAATCTTCACAATAGTCTTGGTGAATGCTTCGGCCAGTCCATTCGCAGGAGGATAATAGGACGATGAATAGCAATGCTTGATCTTGAATTTTGCGCACAGCTTATCAATAGTAGCGTTCTTGAAGGGTGTCCCGTTGTCCGTGGTGATTCTCTCGGGGATACCATGTCAGTATAATATAGTGTGACGAATGAAACCTTCGACATGTCTGGCTTTCACGTTTCTCAGGGAGACTGCCTCAGCCCATTTGGAGAAATAGTTGTTAGCTTCCCCAAGTGTAGGGTTGCGATGTAGTAATAAACTCGGTAAGACCGAGGTCGATCCACAGGGACTATGTAGGATCTCACAAATTCATCCACAAGTGTCTATTGAAGTCTACTAATCAGATTGTTGTATGAAGTTGATGTGAGTAACAAAAGCTAAATTAAATTGAAAGTAATTAATTATAAGAGGGCACTAGGGTATCAAGGATCCACTTGTAGCAATCCTTGATGTTCAATCCGCTGTGGTTTCTTATTCTCTCAACTAGAATCGACATTCCTGTCCGACCAGTCGGATGATAGAACTGTTAAACCAAACAGTCTGTAATATGTAAGTTCTATGCATAAGATTCACTCAATCTAGGCTGAGCTGAGCATGCTCAATTACATAGGTCATTCCCCTTTCCTATAGGTCCAGTTCTCAATCATAACCATCCCCCAAGTCCTCTCACAAGACAAGGATAGATTAGGATCTGAACTAGATTCAAATCACCAGCACAGTCCTTACATATTCCAGAAAATCAACTAAAATAGAACTTTGGCCTGAAGTCCCTTTATGAAGAGCCTAGTACTAGAGCGCACTCCGATTCCTCGGATCATACAGGTCTATACCGTTGCAAACAAATTAAGAAGATAAGTAATTCATCCAAACATCCATGAGTCATCACAAGACTAAGAAAAATTACTTAAAAACTTGTATAAACTTCAAACCTTAGTTCATAATCATGAATTCCAAACTAAAACCACTTAACTACGAATTAAAACATCTTGGATTCACTACAAGCTTCACCTCTTAGCCCTAGCTAAGAGGTTTAGCTGCTCATGATCCAAGGAAACATGAAACAACTACAAAAAGCATGAAAACAGCAAAGCAAACCAAAGGAGTTGTGAAACTCCAATCTTCACTTCCACAGCCTCCAACCTCGCTTGAATCCTTCTAGGATACCCTAGGAACGATCCCTAGGTGTCCTCTTATAGTCTGGAGGCTCCACAACGTCGGAATAATCGGGAATTTGCGAAACTCTTACGCAGCGCAGAGAAATCGGGAAGGAATTAGAAGTTTCTAAGTTCATACGCATGGCCGACCGGTCATGACCGGTCGGCCTCAATAGAGAGTCATTCCAGCAAGTATGCCTGACCGGTCAAGACCGGTCGGGCCTATTCATCCTTGGTCCAGCAAGCATGTCCGACCGGTCATGACCGGTCGGACCTCTTCAGTAATTTTCCAGCAACAATGACCGGTCGGTCCTCTTCAGTAGTGCCCAACATACATGGCTGACCGGTCACTGACCGGTCTGGCTTCCTTGGCCGACCGGTCACGACCGGTCAGCTTCATTTTCTTCTTATTTTCTTCCTTTCTTTCATCTGCTTTCTTCTCTTCTTTAGTTCTTTCTTTCTTTTCTTCTTTGGTCCTCAAACATTCTTCATCAAAATGATCCCGAGTGAGCTCTTTATGTCTTCAATTTAGTAGTGTCCACCCTCAATCCTGTAGTCACAAAACATGCATTGAATTAGCTTACAAACCATACAAACCTTGCACAATGAGTGATGAATTGGGGTTAGAATATGCACAATTAAGAGCTCAACACACCCCCCAACCAGCATTTTGCTAGTCCCGAGCAAAACATGCGTGAAGCTAATCTCATTCTTCAAAACTCAACTCTCTTTCAAAAACCATCCTTCTATACATTCCAAGGTTCATAAGTGTAAGATTCAGAAAGATTAGGCGTCAAAGGTTGGAACCGTAAATCCTCAAGGCATAATAGGCATTCATATGAGATTCCCACTGATTGGTTGATAAGTAGAGGGACTTGAACAAATTCATCCTAGTGTGGGTAGTGAAAATTCATTCCACGAGTTTCTAAGATTATCTTCTTCATAGATCAACTAGACTATTGAACTCAAGGTACATAGAGCCACATCAAGCCAATGACAGGAATTTGCCTTACTGTCCTTCCGACGACTTTCACACTACGTCCCATTTCCAGCTTTGGTTACGGGTAGACCATCCCCCGGTTGGTAGTAGGTAGCCCTAATCGGAATTTTCCACCGTTTTTCCACATTCCCAATTTCATCCTTCCTTTTCCTTTTTCTTTTTAAATTAGATAGGATTTTTAAAAATCCATATCTTTCATTATTTTCCCATGGACAAGGATGGACAAAGTACCCCGGCCTGATTTCTCAATACCTTAATTCAAAGTCTAGCTAATCCATAAATCACATAATCCCTTCAACTCATGAAAATCGTGTAATGTGAACTAGGTGTAAAAGTGTTCAGATTTTCTATCAATCACAAAAATAGGGGAGTTCACATATAAAACCATTATGCAATGAGAGATTCCAGACATCCAGCCCTATTCTTCATATCTCTTCCTCTCATGCTCATATCATCTGGAATGCATAGAACCAATGTTTTCCAAAAGAGTTTCGAATTTTTGAAAAAAATCGAAAAATTTCCACATAATTGCTTGAGATGTTGCAAAGTGCTGGATTCATCCAAGCGGTCCTACGCCCCCCAACCAAATCTTGCATTGTCCTCAATGTAAAAGATGCGCAATGAGCAAAATATGAGAGCAATTTAAAAATAACAGGGAGTGAGGAATGATATTACCTGAGAGAGTGAACATTGAAAATCTTCCGCCTTTTAACAAACCTATGAAAACGAAAACAAAAGCAGCAAAATCCTAATCCTAACTACTCTATACCTCCATCAGACTAGGAGATCAATCATCCTGATATACAGGATCATTCAGGGGTATGGACATACCTTCTGAAGGAAAATTTTCAAAGAACGGCTTTAATCGCTGCCCATTTGCCTTAAAAATATTGCCGTTCCTTGGATTTAATAGCTCGACAGTCCCATACGGATAGACAGTTTGCACAATGTAGGGACCGGTCCATCGAGATCTCAATTTTCTCGGAAATAGATGTAAGCGAGAATTATACATGAGGACTTTTTGATTGATCGTGAATGTCTTGCGAAGAATATTCTTATCATGGAATATCTTCGTCTTGTCCTTGTAAATTCTCGCATTCTCATAAGCTTCATTCCGGATTTCTGCAAGTTCATTTAATTGAAGTTTGCGTAGCGAGCTTGCCTTGTCAGAATTGAAATTCATTGTCTTAATAGCCCAATATGCCTTATGTTCCAACTCCACAGGCAAGTGACAAGCCTTCCCATAGACAAGTCTATAGGGAGACATTCCAATAGGGGTTTTAAAGGCAGTACGGTAAGCCCAAAGCGCATCGGTAAGTCGAAGTGACCAATCCTTGCGATCGGGATTCACCATTTTCTCTAAAATGTGTTTAATCTCCCTATTGGATATCTCAGCTTGCCCACTAGTTTGTGGGTGATAGGGGGTGCTCACTTTGTGTGTAACGCCATATTTCTTCATTAGGGCTGAAAAAGGGCGATTGCAAAAGTGAGATCCTCCATCACTTATGATGACTCGAGGCGTTCCAAACCGGGAAAGAATATTTTCTTTTAAAAATCGAATGACCATTTTATGGTCATTATTCCGGCAATGGATGGCTTCGACCCATTTGGAAACATAATCAACGGCAAGCAAGATGTATACATTTCCAAATGAAGATGGGAATGGGCCCATGAAATCGATGCCCCAACAATAAAAAATTTCGATAATTAAGATGGGATTGAGTGGCATCATATTTCTACGGGATATTCCTCCTAGTTTCTGACAAGGTTCACATGCTTTGCAAAACTCATGTGTGTCTTTGAACATGGTAGGCCAATAAAACCCACATTGCAGAATTTTCGCTGTGGTCTTTTTAGCCGAAAAGTGGCCACCACATGCTTGAGAATGACAGAAGGAGATGATACTTTGTTGCTCATCATCTGTATTTGATCGGGACAGTACTTGAATAAGTATGGGTCGTCCCATAGAAATTTCCGTACCTCCGAGAAGAATCTATCTTTATCTTGCTTTTTCCAATATGTAGGAATTGTACCTGTAGCAAGATAATTAGCAATGTCCGCATACTATGGCAATTGGGAAACAGCAAAAAGTTGTTCATCAGGGAACATGTCATTGATTGCAGTCGTTTCAGGGGAATCAGTGAGGACAAGCCGAGAGAGGTGGTCAGCTACTACATTCTCTACTCCTTTCTTATCACGTATTTCTAAGTCGAATTCTTGGAGTAGGAGGATCCATCTTAATAACCGTGGTTTAGCATCCTTCTTAGAAAGCAGATACTTAAGCGCGGCATGGTCAGTGAATATAATGATCTTGGATCCAATCAAGTAGGATCTAAACTTCTCCAAAGCAAAAACTACGGCTAAAAGTTCCTTTTCAGTGGTAGTGTAGTTTGCCTGGGCTGAGTTTAGGGTTCTACTTGCATAGTGGATGACACATGGCTTTTTATCTTTTCTTTGGCCTAACACGGCCCCAATAGCATAGTCGCTAGCATCGCACATAATCTCAAAAGGAAGGCTCCAATCAGGTGGTTGCATTATTGGGGCACATGTCAACATACCTTTAAGGGTGTTAAAGGCCTTTTGACATTCTTCATTCCACTCGAATGAATTTTCCTTTTGAAGTAGGTTACATAAAGGGCGAGAGAGTGAACTGAAATCCTTTATGAACCTTCTGTAAAATCCTGTGTGTCTTAAAAAGGACCGTATATCTCGTATGCTTTTGGGTGGTGGGAGGTTAGAGATAAGATCAATTTTCGCCTTGTCCACCTCAATTCCATTTTGTGAAACGATGTGACCAAGTACAATTCCCTTTTGAACCATGAAGTGACACTTTTCCCAATTGAGCACAAGGTTCTTCTCTTCACATCTTTTTAGCACAGATTTCAAGTGCTCAAGGCACTCATCAAAGCTACAACCGAATATGGAAAAATCATCCATGAAGACATCGAGAATGGTCCCCACCATGTCAGAAAAGATGCTCATCATACAACGCTGAAATGTGGCAGGGGCATTACATAGTCCAAATGGCATCCGTCGATAGGCGAAAGTGCCGAATGGACATGTGAATGTAGTCTTTTCTTGGTCTTCACGGGCAATTTCTATTTGGTTGTACCCTGAATAGCCATCAAGGAAGCAAAAGTGGGAATGACCCTCCAACCGTTCTAAAATCTGATCAACAAACGGTAGGGAAAAGTGGTCTTTCCTCGTGACAGTGTTTAGCTTCCTGTAGTCAATGCACATTCTCCAAGCGGTAGTGACTCTAGTTGGTACGAGTTCATTATTGGCATTGGCTACGATGGTTATTCCGGATTTCTTAGGCACCACTTGAGTTGGGCTCACCCATTGGCTATCGGATATCGGGTAAATGATACCTACATCCAATAGTTTCACCACTTTGGCCTTAACCACATCCTTCATGTTTGGATTTAATCGTCTTTGTGGTTGTCGGGATGTCTTTGCATTTTCCTCTAGGTGTATGCGGTGAGTGCAAATCAGTGGGTCTATGCCTTTGAGATCCGCAATTGTCCATCCAATGGCACTCTTGTGCTCTAATAGAGTGGCTATTAGCCTACTCTCTTGTTCCTCATCCAAGTGGGAAGAAATCACCACTGGATATGTCTCATCTCGACCTAAATAAACATATTTTAGCTCACTTGGCAATGGTTTTAGGTCGAGTTTTGGTGCCTTGATGTTAGATGGGAGGGCCTTGCTCTCATTTACAGGCAAAGGTTCAATTGGGGCCCTCCATCTTTTATTCTCAAGCTCCAGCATCACATCTAGAATGGCATCCCTCTCTTGTATTGTGTAATCATTTGTCTCATGAGAGTGGGCCATACATGCCTCCAAAGGGTTGGAAAATAGTGATAAGGGGACTGTATCCTCCACGAATGATTCGATCATGTTTAATTCGTGGACATCATCATCAACTTCCCGCGGTTGTTTGCATAACTCAAATATGTTAAGCTCAAGGGTCATATTTCCAAAGGACATTTGTACAAGTCCGTTTCTACAATTGATAATGGCGTTTGAAGTAGCTAGAAACGGTCGTCCAAGTATGACGGGAATTTGAGTACCGGTGCCTATCACGGGATGTGTGTCCAAGACAATAAAATCTACTTGGTAGTAGAATTTATCAACTTAGACTAGAACATCCTCTACCATTCCTCTCGGTATCCGGATGGATCTATCAGCAAGTTGGAGTGTGGTTTTGGTGGGTTTCAATTCACCTAACCCAAGTTGTTCGTAGACCGAGTATGGAATGAGATTCACACTTGCCCCCAAGTCGAGTAGGGCTTGTTTAATCTGGTAGTCTCCTATGATGCATGAGATGGTTGGACTACCTGGATCCTTGTATTTTTGGGGCACCTCTTTTTTATGATGGCGCTCAAATTCTCAGCCAAAAGCACTTTATTGTGAACGTTATGTTTCCTTTTGATTGTACACAATTCCTTTAAAAATTTAGCATAAGATGGTATTTGTTTTATTGCATCCAACAGCGGGATGTTGATCTTCACCTGCTTAAAAACTTCCAGAATCTCCAGATTTTTATCTAAAGGTTTAGGTGAAATCAACCTTTGTGGAAATGGGGCAACCGGCTTGTATTGTCTTTCCGGTTCTTTCTCTTGTGGAATATTGTTTGGGCTATCATCCTCTTTGGGAATTTTCGGATCCTTAGGCTTTGGGGCCTTCACCGGACTAGATTTATCAATTTCTTTCCCACTTCTCAAAGTGGTGATAGCTTGGACATGTTCCGTATGGTGGGAGGATGAGCTTGCATCTTGTATCTCATATTGGGTCCTTGGGTTAGGAAGAGGTTGGGCAGGGAGTGTGCCCTTCTCTCTAACACTAAGGTGAGCTTCAACTCTAGCCAAAGATGTTTTTAATTCATTGATGGCTTGGTTTGAGTTTTGATTGAATTTCAATTGCTCTTGCATGAACCCATCTATTTTTAGAGAATTTGTCTTGTTATACTCATTCTGGACCGATACGAATGCACCCAACATCTCTTCTAGTGATACTTTTGGAGTGTTGTTTCCATTTGCATTGGGCCCATTCTTCCAACTGAAGTTGGGATGGTTCTTCCAATTAGGATTATACGTGTTTGAGTTTGGAGCACCATATTGCTGTTGATAATTGTTTATGGCATTTGTTTGTTCTTGTAAGATGCCTTGGACTGCTGAAATTGTGGAACAATCTGGTGTAGCATGTTGATTTCCAGCACAAATTCCACAAACAGTTTCAACCTCAGTGGAGTTGATTGTTTCTCCTTTCCTTAATTCCATGGCTTCGACCTTTCTTGTAAGGCTAGCCAACCGTGCACTTATGCTATCTTCTTCTGATAAGACATACATTCCTCCCTTTTCCTTTTGTTGGCCAATCTTGGAATTTGTTGGTTTAGATGTGTCCCAAGATTGTGCACTTTCAGCCAATTCTTCCAGATAATCCCATGCTTCATCAGCTTCCTTATTCATGAACTCCCCATTACACATCATCTCTATAAATTGGCGCATGGATGGAATCAGTCCTTCATAGAAAAAACTTATAATCCGCCAATTTTCATAGCCATGATGTGGGCATGCGTTTAATAGGTCCTTGAATCTCTCCCAACATTGGGAAAAGGTTTCATCCTCCTTTTGGGCAAAGTTCATGATAAGGCGCTTAAGCATGTTCGTTTTGTGAGTAGGGAAGAATTTTTTAATAAATTCTCTGTGCATATCATTCCATGACCCAATTGATCTTGGCCTCAATGCATAAAGCCAACCCTTGGCTTTATCCTTAAGAGTGAAAGGGAAGAATTTAAGTCTTACTACATCATCAGTCACATTTGCAAAGTGCATGGTGGTGATTACCTCATCAAACTCCCTAAGGTGTTGATAGGCACTTTCACTGTCTAAACCATGGAATTTAGGGAGAAGATTGATCACTCCCGGTTTCAAATCCACATTCCCTGCATTTGGTGGAAATACTATGCATGAGGGAGTGCCGTTCTTGCAGGTTGCAAGAAATCACGTAAAGTCCTAGGTCGGGGAACATTCTCAACCACATTCTCCCCTGTCTCAGTTTGATTTTGAACCGGGTTAGGTTGATTTGCAGCCATACTTTCAGATAAAATTGGAGAATCTAGATGTCTCCTAACACGTGGCTCTCTATCAATGCCTTGTACTATCCCCCCTTCACTTATGAGTCGGTTATTGGAATCCCGAGCCCAATGTGGCATGCAAAACCAAAAATAAGAAACAAAAAGGAAAAAGAATTCTTCCTTCTTTTTCTTTACTCTTCTCTAAGACCGAAGCACAAGGTGTCTTGCAATGGCTAGGCCAGAAACAAAGATAGAGACCGATTTCTCCTGGTCAATAGGGGTTCAGAGAACACCCCACCCACTCTTTGAATCTTTTGAGAAAAAGTGCAGCAAAAGGAGAAAGAGGAGTAGAGATGAGAAAAGAAATCCCTGAGCACAAGGTGATCCAAGACGGCAGAGCCGACCAATAGGAATCCAGGTGGCAAAAAGGCCGACCTTTCAGAGATCCAAAAGGAATCTCCACCCACTCTACAAGAGATGAATAGGAATGAATAGGAGAAGGAGAAGAGTATGGTTTAGAAAGATAGAACCTGATTCGCACTTGAAACTCTTGTATCTTCTTCAGCTTCCTAGAAATCCTTGAAAAGAAAAAAAATCAAATAAATAAACTAAGTTAGTTCTAAAAATCTAAAAAAATCCTAAATAGATACTAATTTCAGAAATTTGTGAAAACCGTCAAGGTCCCCGGCAACGGCGCCAAAAACTTGTTAGCTTCCCCAATTGTAGGGTTGCGATGTAGTAATAAACTCGGTAAGACCGAGGTCGATCCACATGGACTATGTAGGATCTCACAAATTCATCCACAAGTGTCTATTGAAGTCTACTAATCAGATTGTTGTATGAAGTTGATGTGAGTAACAAAAGCTAAATTAAATTGAAAGTAATTAATTATAAGAGGGCACTAGGGTATCAAGGATCCACTTGTAGCAATCCTTGATGTTCAATCCGCTGTGGTTTCTTATTCTCTCAACTAGAATCGACATTCCTGTCCGACCAGTCGGATGATAGAACTGTTAAACCAAACAGTCTGTAATATGTAAGTTCTATGCATAAGATTCACTCAATCTAGGCTGAGCTGAGCATGCTCAATTACATAGGTCATTCCCCTTTCCTATAGGTCTAGTTCTCAATCATAACCATCCCCCAAGTCCTCTCACAAGACAAGGATAGATTAGGATCTGAACTAGATTCAAATCACCAGCACAGTCCTTACATATTCCAGAAAATCAACTAAAATAGAACTTTGACCTGAAGTCCCTTTATGAAGAGCTTAGTACTAGAGCGCACTCCGATTCCTCGGATCATACAGGTCTATACCGTTGCAAACAAATTAAGAAGATAAGTAATTCATCCAAACATCCATGAGTCATCACAAGACTAAGAAAAATTACTTAAAAACTTGTATAAACTTCAAACCTTAGTTCATAATCATGAATTCCAAACTAAAACCACTTAACTACGAATTAAAACATCTTGGATTCACTACAAGCTTCACCTCTTAGCCCTAGCTAAGAGGTTTAGCTGCTCATGATCCAAGGAAACATGAAACAACTACAAAAAGCATGAAAACAGCAAAGCAAACCAAAGGAGTTGTGAAACTCCAATCTTCACTTCCACAGCCTCCATAAACTTGTTAGCTTCCCCAAGTGTAGGGTTGCGATGTAGTAATAAACTCGGTAAGACCGAGGTCGATCCACAGGGACTATGTAGGATCTCACAAATTCATCCACAAGTGTCTATTGAAGTCTACTAATCAGATTGTTGTATGAAGTTGATGTGAGTAACAAAAGCTAAATTAAATTGAAAGTAATTAATTATAAGAGGGCACTAGGGTATCAAGGATCCACTTGTAGCAATCCTTGATGTTCAATCCGCTGTGGTTTCTTATTCTCTCAACTAGAATCGACATTCCTGTCCGACCAGTCGGATGATAGAACTGTTAAACCAAACAGTCTGTAATATGTAAGTTCTATGCATAAGATTCACTCAATCTAGGCTGAGCTGAGCATGCTCAATTACATAGGTCATTCCCCTTTCCTATAGGTCCAGTTCTCAATCATAACCATCCCCCAAGTCCTCTCACAAGACAAGGATAGATTAGGATCTGAACTAGATTCAAATCACCAGCACAGTCCTTACATATTCCAGAAAATCAACTAAAATAGAACTTTGGCCTGAAGTCCCTTTATGAAGAGCTTAGTACTAGAGCGCACTCCGATTCCTCGGATCATACAGGTCTATACTGTTGCAAACAAATTAAGAAGATAAGTAATTCATCCAAACATCCATGAGTCATCACAAGACTAAGAAAAATTACTTAAAAACTTGTATAAACTTCAAACCTTAGTTCATAATCATGAATTCCAAACTAAAACCACTTAACTACGAATTAAAACATCTTGGATTCACTACAAGCTTCACCTCTTAGCCCTAGCTAAGAGGTTTAGCTGCTCATGATCCAAGGAAACATGAAACAACTACAAAAAGCATGAAAACAGCAAAGCAAACCAAAGGAGTTGTGAAACTCCAATCTTCACTTCCACAGCCTCCAACCTCGCTTGAACCCTTCTAGGATACCCTAGGAACGATCCCTAGGTGTCCTCTTATAGTCTGGAGGCTCCACAACGTCGGAATAATCGGGAATTTGTGAAACTCTTACGCAGCGCAGAGAAAATCGGGAAGGAATTAGAAGTTTCTAAGTTCATACGCATGGCCTACCGGTCATGACCGGTCGGCCTTAATAGAGAGTCATTCCAGCAAGTATGCCTGACCGGTCAAGACCGGTCGGGCCTATTCATCCTTGGTACAGCAAGCATGTCCGACCGGTCATGACTGGTCAGACCTCTTCAGTAATTTTCCAGCAACAATGACCGACCGGTCATGACCGGTCGGTCCTCTTCAGTAGTGCCCAACATACATGGCTGACCGGTCACTGACCGGTCTGGCTTCCTTGGCCGACCGGTCACGACCGGTCAGCTTCATTTTCTTCTTATTTTCTTCCTTTCTTTCATCTGCTTTCTTCTCTTCTTTAGTTCTTTCTTTCTTTTCTTCTTTGGTCCTCAAACATTCTTCATCAGAATGATCCCGAGTGAGCTCTTTATGTCTTCAATTTAGTAGAATCCACCCTCAATCCTGTAGTCACAAAACATGCATTGAATTAGCTTACAAACCATACAAACCTTGCACAATGAGTGATGAATTGGGGTTAGAATATGCACAATTAAGAGCTCAACAATAGTCGGTCGCTGCAAGGATGCACTGATGCCCTTGGGAGGATAGTGGACTAATCGGCCCGATCACGTCCATGCCCCAGGCTGTAAAAGGCCAGGACATTACCGACTGATGCAATTCTTCCGGTGGTGAATGGATGATATCGGCATGAACTTGACACTGGTGACACTTCTTTACGTATTCTATTACGTCTTTTGCCATAGCAGGCCAGTAGTAACCCATGTCTCGCACGCGATGATGTAAATTCTTTCCTCCCTGGTGAGCACCGCATTCTCCTCCATGAGCTTCTTTCAAGGTGTCACATGCTTCTTCTTGGTTTAGACATCGCAGCAGTACTCCCTCGTATGATCGTTTGTAAAGCACATCATTCTGGAGTACGAATGAATTGGCGCGTCTTCTGATTTGTATGCGCATTTTGGGATCTTCCGGCAGAAATCCGTACTTCAGATAATCAATGAATGATTTTCTCCAATCATCTTCCTCTGTGATCTCAAAGCAGCAGACGGGATTGGCACTCAATTCTCCACTGCACAACGCAGTCGTCGGCAGGATTCTTCTCTCTTCAATTGTTACCTGAATTGGGCTGCCTCTAGGGTTAGCCAAAGCAGCGGCTAAACTGGCGAGTGCATCTGCTTGCACATTCTCCTACCTCGGTATATGTGAGATACTGCAGTTCCGAAACTGATCGAACATGGATTGCGCTTGGTGGCAATAGGGCGATAACTCGGGTTTGCGGACTTCGTACTCTGTCATTAGGTGACCAATGACAAGCCTAGAGTCACCATAGATACATATTTCCTTGATCTGCATTTCTAGGGCCAACTGTAACCCGATGATAAGAGCCCGGTACTCTGCTTCATTGTTGGTGCATGCCGGGACTAACGTGAATGAATGGGGTAGCAAGTCCCCTTGCAGACTGATGAATATAACTCCTGCCCCTGACCCTACTGCTCTGGCTGCGCCGTCGAAATACATCTCCCAATGGCGTGCTTCATTAATCGTCATAACCTGATCGTCTGGGAGGTCATATTCTATTTCTTCACCACTCGGCACTGGATGCGTGGCAAGGAAGTTTGCAATTGCTTGCCCTTTGACGGCCCGAGCCGACATGTATGTCAAGTCAAATTCTGACAAGAGCAGGGCCCACTTGGCCAGCCGCCCAGACAACATGGGTCTGTTCATGAGAAACTTGAGGGGATCCGCTTTGGATATCAACGTTATCTGGTGAGAAAGGCAGCAATGTCTAAGCTTTTTGACAGCAAAGATCAGTGCCAGACAGATTTTTTCGATCGCTGAGTAGTTAAACTCAGCTCCCACTAGCGTGCGGCTAAGGTAATAGAGTGCGCTTTCCTTTCCTTCTTCGTTCTTCTGGGCTAAGAGGGCTCCTAGTGAATTTTCGCCGACGGCAATGTAGAGGATTAGTGGCTCCCCTTTGATCTGTGCTGTAAGGACTGGAGATTTTTCGAGTAAGTCCTTCAGAGAGTCGAACGCTTTTTGGCAAGCGTCATCCCACTCAAACTGTACCCCTTGTTGAGGCGCGAGAATGGTTGACAACGACCGGATAAGTTCGAGATGAACCTCCTTAGGTACGCGACCCGGCCTTGGAAGCTTTTCAGCTCTTTGAGATTCTTCGGAGATGGCATTTCCTTGATCGCCTTAATCTTCGTTGGGTCGATTTCTATGCCTCGGTGTCTGATAACAAATCCTAAAAACTTGCCAAAGGAAACCCCGAATACGTACTTCAACGGATTCATACGGAGGCTTTTCTTTCTCAGTCTTTGGAACACTTGTCCGTATATGCTCTTTATGCTGTTCATGCCCAGCCGACCTCACTACCAGATCGTCTACATAACATTCGACATGCTTATGCATCATGTCCTGGAAGATCACTTGCATCCCACGCTGATATGTCGCCCCTGCATTTTTTAACCCAAACAGCATCACGCGGTAACAGTATATGCCCAACGTTGTACGGAATGCTATCGATTCCTCATCCTCTGGGGCCATACGAATCTGATTATACCCCAAGTAACCGTCCATAAAGGACATCACCGCGTACCCTGTCGTGCTGTCGATCAGTAGTTCTGGGATAGGCAATGGGAAATCATCCTTAGGGCATGCTTCATTGAGGTTCCGAAAGTCTACACAGATTCGAATTTGACCGCTCTTTTTCTTGACCGGCACAATATTTGAGATCCATTGTGGGTATTTGACCTCTCGGATGAATCCAGCTTGGATTAACTTTTCGACCTCTTCTTTAATTTTGGGCACTATGTCTGGGTGGAATCGTCGTTGAGGCTGTTTGACCGCTTTCTTCCCTTTCAGGATGCCCAACTTGTGCATCGCAATTGTTGGACTGAGCCCTGGCATTTCTGAGTATGTCCAAGCGAACACGTCCCTGTTCTCTTTCAACAGTTGGATGTATTTCTCTTTCTCCTCTTCTGGGACATTTTTACTCAGATATGTATTTCTAGGGTCTTCTGGGGTTCCCAGATTTATTTCTTCAAGCTCATCTATCGTGGGCTGTCCCCTGTCTTCTATCTGTGCAGGTGTGGCGCTGGGTTGGATGACGTCGACTGCTTCTTGCGACTGCGCCTCTTCTGTGGAACTGATTGTCACCATGTTGACATGTCTAACCTTCATCTTCGCCCCTAACCCTTCTCTTCCTTGGTAAGTTTCGGTGTTTTCTTCGAACGGTGCTAACATTCTACCATTCGAGGTTGATTCTAAGTAACAGAAACCCATATTCTTCATGATGTTACGGCTAACCTCACTGTACCTTTCCTCTTCTATTGGTTGAGGTAAACGGAGTGATTTTTCGGCCTCGTCCTTGGACTGTGCAGGTTCATTCGCCACTGAATAGAATTTGATTTCTTTCTTCGTATTGGCACTTGGTGGTACCACAAACTGGCTAGGAGCTCTCGGGAAAGGTCTAACTCTTCCTATTTTCGGTACTGGCATGTTGAAGCTAGATTTGAGCACACTCATGTGCTGATTCGATATCATCTCTAGGACGGACTGCCCGGGCTATCGCAAGTGATTCGGGATTATGTAAAATTTCTTGGTAGTCCCTTGAGGTTCTTCAGTTGACTGACCGGCGGTTTCTTTCTGAGTAATGAACTGAGGTTTGCCTCTCTGTTCGAACTTGCTGACTTTAGGTTTTGCCCCTTGCCCTTTCTGCGTTACGTCGGGCTTCTTTGTGACCTCTCTTTCGTCGACCAGGTCATAGTACCGGGCATCAGCCAAGAATGATTCTGCAATTGTATACGGCTTTGGGTCTGCTGCCACTCTGTACTGAACTCCATCTCTGTTGTATTTGAAGCACTGATGATAGGTTGAGGGAACGACGCGATTCTGATGGAGCCACGGCCTCCCTAGCAGAAGATTATACGTTGTTACTGCGTCGATTACCTGGCACGTTACTTTCGTCTTCAGCTCTTCAATTTCTAGCATCACGGTGATCGACCCTAGAGTGCGCTGGCTGTCTTGATTGAACCCTTGAATAGCCATGGTGCTGGGTCGCAGGGCTGATGGTCTGTAACCCAACCTCTGTAGTGTCTTCAACGACATGATGTTCACCGCGGACCCATCGTCAAGCATGCATCGCTTAATTTCCGTATCTCTAATCGTTCCTGTGACCATTAACGGACGGTTGTGGTCTGTTGCTTCAATCGTGTGGTCCTCTTCAGAGAATGTGATGAAAGAGGGGTGATCTATCTGCATTGCTTGCTGAATTGGCGCATTTCCTTCCCAAAACTTATCTGGATCGTTCATTTCTGTTTCGATTTCTGTCATCATTACTTCTCTGACTTCACTGTCTAGCAACGCGTTGATCAACATCTCCCTATATACCTTTGAGAGACACAAGGCGTCACATATGCTCAAACGAGCCGGGACCTTTCGCAGGTGTGACACGACATCATATACTACTGGTGCTGCCCCCTGCCTTGGCACCGATCGACTGGACGTGGCCTCAACGACCTTCTCTTTCAACTTCTGCCCCTGGGGCCTTGTTGAGGGTATATCCGGGTTTTCGTCTTCTTGCATTGGGTCGACTAGTTCTGGCCGAACGCGTTCCGACATTTGCCTTCCGGATCGGAGGATGACGGTAATGACTTCTTCTTTACCTGCCCGCAATGTCTCTCCCATTGTTGGCTGTTCTGTGAATGATACCATTGCACAATGTACCTGAGCCTCTATAAGTCGGCTCTTCTCTTGCTTATCCTTCTTTCTCGTCCCTTTCTTCTTGCGGCTGAGGAATCTTCTTCGATTCTCGAGCCTCTTCCAGCTGCTAACCAAAGTCCAGGGTTCTTCAGGTTCAAGGAACGGGATGTGCAATTGGATGCTTTCGTTTGAGGGGAAGGCTGAAACTACCCCCGCTGTTTCCTTCGTTGTCGTTTCTGGTGCCTTCATACTGATCACCCCTTGGTTGATCAACCCATGTATTCTTCCCTTTAGACTAAAACAGTCTTCTGTCTTGTGGCTCAGGCACCAATGGTATTTACAATACCGGGGATCATTCACCTTCCTAAGTTCGTGGGGCCGAATTGGTTCTGGTAAGCGGATTACATTTTCGTCTACTAATTGTTCCATGATGGGGATCAGATCGGTCATGTCGAAGGTGTATGGGCCGTTAGCTCTTTCTCTCATGGCTATTGTTATTCTTTGAGAAACGTAAGGCCTCTTGCCTCTGTCTTGGGTAGGTGTTGCTTTCATGTCCGTCTTTGAATCCACGGCGGGCAGCTTCCGATTTGTTATACCTTTGCTTTTGTTTATATTGTGTGTTTCTGCAATCCTTACTCCTTCTCTTTTTTGCCTTTCGGGCCTGAGGTTCACTCGTGCTGCGGCTTCTTCTACCAAGTGTGCTTTGGTGGCCACTTCTCGGAAAGAGTGAAAACTATTCCCCGATAACCCGTAAGATATCATTGGGTCCAGGGCTCGCATACACATTTTTATCTGTTCTTTCTCACTGGGTAACTCTTGGCATTGAGCAGCTATCGTCCCCCATCGGTCCATGAACCTCTCCACGGGTTCGCCCTGTCTTTGTCTGATCAAGGCCAGATCTGTTACTGATGTTTCTCTTTCTATAGAGAAGAATTTTGAGATAAAATTGTCTCGCATCTGCTCCCACGACTTCACTGATCCGGCTGGTAGCGACATGTACCATTGAAAAGTTTTCCCTCTCAGCATTGACCCAAATAACCACATACAGTACTGCGGGACGGTGGACCAATTTCCCAATGCTGTGAGGAAGCGAGTGATATGTTCCTCTGGCAACCCCCTACCGTCAAATTTTTCGAAATCCGGACATCTGAAGTTGACCGAAAATGGTATTTCTTCTATCTCCAGCGGGTATGGGACCTGATATTTATACCCGGTTCCTCTTTTCTTCTCCTTTTCTTATCGCATGAGACTTGTAATCGTTTGTGACAGCTCCTCTCTCGTCATTTGCGCAGTCGGGACTGCTATTCGTTCCACTGGAACTCTCCTGGCCTGGGTAAGTGGCTCGACACTAGCTGGCCCTTCTGCTGCCCCTTGAGATTCTTCGGCTAATGGGCGCGTAGGTGGTACAAGGCTTCGAGTAGCATTCTGAGCTATTAAAGTGGTCAATGCTTCCTGAATTATCCTCATTCGTTTATTCGTTTCCCGATTAGCCTGAACTAATCTGTCGATCTGATCTTGGACTGTAGGCAATTCGTCCGCTTCATACTATCCCTCTTCTGCCTCTACTACTTGAACCATTGCGATCAGCACTGGTCGGGCCTTCTGAACCTGCCCCTGTCCTGGCTTGAGAATTGTCATGGGCTTGGAGCTCTTCGCAATTGTGGTCCCGGTCGACTTACGTGTGACACAGGTGGTCTTGGACAATGGCAGAAACTGTTCGATCGTCATCGCAGGCATCGAGGACTTGGTTGATGCGACCTGACTGTTGATGGAAATCTTCTGCCCCTGTTTTGGCTGCCATTGTCTCTTGGTCGCAGGGCGGGGTCTTGCAACATTCACCTTCTTATATGCTGCTAAGCTGGCTGCTTTCTTCTGTTATTTCTTTTGTCGGCGCGTTTCGACCAACTGCCAACTTGAATTAGAAGCAGTTGTCGTGGTTGGGATGAAGCGAGGGAAGATGAAGCCTCCGGTGGCAAGGAAGGTGCACAAACTGTTCATTGAGCATGCCATTTCTTCTGTCTGTCCTAGTATCTTGCTAATTCTGTTACGTCATAAAAATCGTTAGAACAGTTCACAAGTGCGGTCGGGAGTATGAGCCCATCGATCGCAGTGCATAAACTGACAAAAATAAGCAAGACAGAGACAAATACGTGTAGTTGTGGAAATTTGTGGGTTCGAAAACCTTGTAAATGTCTTTGCCTTAAAGATGAAGGGAAGAACGTTCCCGTTGAGAGTCGCCAGTTTGACGCCCGAGGGGCGCCGAAACATTACGCCTCGCAGTAACTTTTCTACGCGTAGATTCGTGTTTGTAAGTAATTGATCTTAGAGTGTTCCTATATTCAGATATAACCAGAGATTCTGGTATAGCTCGCTCCCCAGCAGAGTCGCCAGTTTGTTAGAACTAGAAAATGAACGGCGGGGAACATCTTTTGAGATGTGGTGTTTTTGTTGCTCTGGGGTTCTGAATAATAGAAACATTCGTAGACAATCACAAGCATTCACAAAAAGTACACAAGAGAAGAGATATCGCAAGGCGAATTTTATTCCAGAGATCCTGAGATCATATACATTCCAGGCCGTGATTTGGCACGAGCCCTTAATTACATCGAATGATCGATGACCCTTGATTAAAAGGCAGAAGACTAGTCAGCGGGGACTATGGTCTTAGAGTTCATGGTCGTGGAGACCTGGCGTTTGTGTGGTCACGGAGACTTTTATTTGTATGGTCACGGAGACCTGTATTTGTATGGTCACGGAGACTTGTATTTGTATGGTCGCGGAGACCTGTATTTGTATGGTCACGGAGACCTGTATTTGTATGGTCGCGGAGACCTGTATTTGTTGTGTTCTGTTATGGACTAACCCATCTTTGTACGAGTCGGATGTCTATGTCCCATGTTTTGACTAGAGATCCGGGCTGAGACTGTCAGGGTTTATGGCTGAGATGGATGACTCTGGGCCCGCGCCTGTCAATGTAGGGACAGGTGACCTCGGGAAGTCCATTCTACAGTTGTGTGTACCTGCGCAGCTCAACCAGCGGATGCCGTTTGGATGGGTAGGGCATCGACTGTTCTTGAAGTGTCAGTCTTTAACAAATCGTGTGTGGTAGTTTAGAACTCTCCTGACATGGTTTATCGTGTTAACCATAGTCCCCTTTGCTTAGTCAGGGCCTGAATCCGAGTCATAGTGTGATAATACATGTGATGATGATACATAGGTATGATTCTGGGCACTGGCGGCCTCTTCTTAAGAAGTTACTTCGTTCATCTCGTTTGATAAGATCAGGCTCCGAAGGCTTGCGTTCTGCTCATTGGGTGGTTCGGATGAGTTATTTGACTACTCCGTTGCGTCCGGAACGCTCGAAATACCCAAAATAGGCCCAAACGGGGCTCAAAAACATTATAAAATGAAGGTTTAAAGGTGCTGAAACGAACGTTCAAGGTGCTGATTTTTGCGATCCGCTGGCCTGATTTTACTGATACGCTGGGGCCAGCGCGTCTAAAATGATTATTAAAAATGGTCTATTTCATGATGCGCTGGGCTATTTTTCTGACGCGCTGGGGCCAATGCGTCCGAAATTAACTTCGCTTTGGAATGTATAATTTTCTGATCCGCTGGCCCATTTTGCGATGCGCTGGGCGATTTTTGTGATGCGCTGGGGCCAGTGCATCTGAAAATAATGAGTTTTAAGTTGATGATTTATTTGATCCGCCAAGGGTTTTTCCTGATGCGCTGGATCATTTTTGTGATGCGCTGGGGCCAGTGCTTCCAAAAATGATGAGTTTTAAGTTGATGATTTATTTGATCCGCCGAGGGTTTTTCTTGATGCGCTGGATCATTTTTGTGATGCGTTGGGGCCATTGCGTCCAAAAATGATGACTTAAGTTATTTCATCTCCGGACCTGTTATGGTCAGAGGTGCGATTTCCAGCGAGGGGTTCCGGCGATCGGAAGAGGGTTCCGGCGATCGGAAAAAGGTTTTCTGGCGAAGGGGTTTGGCTCTCTCTCTCTCTGAATCCTACAAATGAGCTGGTGGGAGGGGGTATTTATAGCCTAAGTCAGCCAATAGGAAGCCGACACGTGTAGCGCGTCGAGAAAACATGCCGGCGCGTCGAGAAAATCACTCGGCGCGTCTAAAAATGTCTTAGTTGGAAGAGCCTGATTTATTGGATGCGCTAAGGGCCAGCGCATCCTGAAATTCCTGATTTATTCGATGCGCTGAGGGCAGTGTGTCCTGAAATTCATCCCGTAAAACTGCCGGCATTCTTTGATGCGCTGGACGAATTTCCGGACGTGCTGGAGGTCAGTGTGTCCTGGAATTCACTTCGTGAAACTGTCCGAATTTCTTGATGCGCTGGGGACTTTCTGGACGCGCTGGAGGCAGTGTGTCACAAAATAAAATTTCTAAAAATGATTGAATTTCATGATGCGCTGGCCGTGGATTTTCTCGATGCGCCGACGTACTCATGCTTCACAAAATTGGGTTTTGCAAAACGGAGGGCTTGTGGGGTCCGCCTTGCGATGAATGTCGATGCACTGCTCCTATTTCTCCATAATTGAGATAACCCTCCCAAATTTGGAGAGTTCTGGTCATGATGACCGGTGTGGTCTACCACTGGCCCAATTTCCTGCCTTTTGGTTGAGTCTGATGCGTGTTGCTATTTTTGACACGGTCTTCGATGCACTGGCCCTAAATTCAACCAAGTGATGATTTGGGCACTCGGAATCATTGTTTCGAGGATCCTCACTTTGGGACCCCAACAGTCTTCCCTAAGGGATTATAAAAATTTAGTTTCTATGGTGAGGGATTCGCACTCCATGGAGTGGAATTCTTCCAAACTAGGTTCATCATAACTAGCATGGGGCACCAAGTCGGAAGTGTGCAAGGCTTTCATAATCTCTTGAATAATTGGGTCTTTTGAATTTTCAAAGTGAGCCCAGCATTTATCCAAAGAATTTGAGTTTTCACTTCAAGGGAAGTCCTCCACAATAGAATTTAGCATGTGTTGTGGTGGAAGGAATAAAAAATCTCAACTTCGGCCATCTCTCTAGCATGCATATCCTCTAGAGACTCATAATCATTATGCCCTTGGGAAAAAGAAACCATAGGTTCATAAACATCCACCGAACCCTCATTGTAGATAACCCCACTATCGCTTTTATATTTTATGGATTCCTCGGGTTCGTCAACCGTCTTGAAATCTCTTCATCATTAAGTTCAAAGCATCCAAAAGACATAGTGGACTCACTATAATTGATGATGACATTGGGATTATCGAGATCAATCTCCTCTAAAAGTTTATTCATTATATCCAAAGAAGGTGAGACTTTGATAGCCTCGTCCTCCTCATTAGAAGAGATTGATTTGATGCCCCCAAATTCGGGCTTAACGTCTTCACAAGATGACGAGTAAGCTTGATTTGATTGTTCATTTACATACTCTTTCCATATTTCCTCAAGTATTTGTGTATACATGTCATCATAAGAGGAAGACATTTTAGGGTGATTGTTAATAACCACGGTTGGTTCTTCCCTTGAACAAGGAGAATGGTGGTTTCCCCAATTAAGACTGTATGCATTATAGGATGAGAGTTATATGATGGTTGATAGACATATCTATACAACTGATCATGCATTGTCTTAACCGATTGGCCACTATTCACCCGTTCCTTTTGTTGTTGCACACCTCCTACCATAACCGGTGGAACACTCATGTTATTTTCAATCCGGTAATCACTTAATGTTTTCCCCGGATGATCATTATTCAATTTTGCTTCATTCTAGTACTCCCCCATCGGCTTACGCCGTGTCTCAATATGTGTATTGTTTTCATTAATGTAATCACACATCGTCTTATGTGGGGGGTAGTGGATGTTGTTTGAATCTTAGAAAAATATTCATACTTGGAGGGATTCTGATCACAATAAGTTTGGGTCCCCCAATCCGATGTCTCATTCTCTAAAAGGTACTTGTATGCACCATTTGTCCAATCATACATGATGAAATTTTAAGGAATTGAGAACTACCCTAATCTAAAAAATAAAAATAAAAAGGGAGATGGGGAGATGTTACCTGTAAAGGTGAGAACTATGTCAGTAACAATGTCCTACAAAAAAAAATTGTTAGTAATCTAGAAAAAATCAGAAAATCTACTTCTATAAAACTAAAAATCATACCTAACTAAAACTACAAAACTACCCTATAGCTACTAGAACAATTAGAACCATTTAACCTTTACCTTGGCAACGGCGCCAAAAACTTGTTCGCTCGCCTCTAGTGCAAGGCAACGATGTAGTGATAATTCTCGATGAGACCGAGGTTGATCCATAGGAAAAGAAGTAAACAATTCCAACCAGTCTAATAACTAGAATTTAAGAAGTTTATGAAAATAATTTTTAACATAAAATAGGAAAATCTGAGATTTGGAAAGAACTAGAGCATCAAGGATCCACTTGTAGTAGTTTAATACTAATCCATTCATCCAAACACATCTAATTGGAGGATATAACATTCAAGCACAAACACATTCATCAACATAATCAGAATCGAAGTTCTATCTCTCATCTAATTGGAGGATATAACATTCAAGCACAAACAGTCCCACTTAAATTTGGAAATCAGATTTCTAGTTCTAATGAAGCACATAGAACTTGAACTTGTAGCATTCAAAGTAACAGCTATGCCAAGAGACTATGGCATGCTCTAGGGTTACTACAATTCAAATTCAAACAACCAAATCATGGTAATCTCAGAGAATTGCAAGGAACTCATGTTCAAAGTACACAAAAACTCATAATTCATCTAAAAATCCAAGCTTTATTCAAACTAGAAGTTCAAAATCCATAAATAAGAAAAGGGTACTTGAAATAAAAGAATTAAAGCATTGAAACCAACTAAAAATTTCACCTCTAGCTCTAGCTAAGAGGTTAACTAAGAAAAAGTATATTAAAACTAGAACTAGAATTAAGAAAAGGAAGAAAAACTAGCTGTAGGAGGCTAGGAAGCCTCCTAGTACTTGAACTCCTTGTTCCCCATGTCCTTGCTTTCTTTGGAATAGAAGAGAGCACCTCCTTTTATAATACAACAAGAGTACTGCAACATAACAGATTTTGTTTCACTTCGTACGGCTTAACCAATGGTCGGATTACCTTCAAATTTGATTTGTAGCTTTCCTGAAACTTGATCTTCCTCATAGATGGTTTAGATTTTTAAGATTATCTTCTGAATGGGCCCACTAATCAGATCAGCGACCGCCTCTCAAAATCGCACAATTCAGGTACCTCCAGAACTAGTCATCTTGCTTTCAGCGCTACGGAGTGTACAAAGGTCGGATTAATCTCAAATTTGACACATTAGTAGAAACCTTCTTTCTCTAAATAATAAATAGATTAGATTGTCCAAATCAATTCCAAAATTGGGTGCAAAAATTAGAACACTTAGGCCTTTTATAAAATTTGTGCAGTTGAATCTTTCTGGATGGTCCATCTTTCTTCAACAGGTACAATCAAACCACATACCCTTTTGACCTGAAACTTTGTGGTTATTTATATATGGATGTGGTAAAGAAGATGGTCAAATTAGATTTTTCATATAATCAATGATGGGCCACCTAGACCATTCCAGTGTTGAGCAGCGAAATCTGGAAACTTTCTAGATAGTTTGTATTGTTTTAGCCGCCACGATCAATCCCTAGCTCCGATCGACACGGAACCACTTGGGTTATTTTAGCGTCAACCTCCTCTTCGACATGAACATGTTGGATTTCTAAATATCATCAAGATAGGCCCCGAAAACTAGGTTAATAAACAAAAAATGAGACTGCCTGTATTTGAAATCTGCTTTAGAAAGTGCATGGCCGACCTGTCATCCGGCTGGCCGGCCAGTCCATTCGATCGGCCGGATCATAGGTCGGCCTTCATAAAATCACTTCAGAGAAATTACAGTTTTTGGAGGGTTTGGCCGGCCGGCCGGCTGGTCAGGCTGTAAATTGTGGCATTTTCATACTTTTCTTCCTCCAATGCATTGTATCTTTCCTCCATCTCTTTGATCTTCAAGGTATAAAAAGTGACCCTTTTAACCATAAATTGGTGAAATCTCCCTCTCATTCCTACAATCACAAAAACATGTATTAGATTAGTCTTTAAACATGAAAATCATGCATAATGTGATGATGAAAAGGGGTTAGAATATGTAATATTCATGGCTCAACAATATAGGTTATTTCATATTTGCTCAATTTAGCGAGCAAGATGAGTACTTGAGATTTGTACGAAGCCATCTGCTCTTCTTTCGCCTCGAATTCATTGAGCACTTGATTTACGACAAGCTGAGAGTCGCTGTAAATGAGCAGGTTTTTTATCGCGGGTATATTTGCTAATTCGAGACCGACAATTAGGGCTTCATATTTCACTTCGTTATTTGAGGCATGAAAACTAAAGCGCAAAGCATATTGGAATTGTGATTCGTTAGGAGCGATTAGGATTAATCTGTCTCCACTGCCAGAAGAGCATGATGATCCATCTACGTAAAGCGACCAAGGTGACTGCTCGCTCTTCAGCGGGTCATCATTGGAGGTAGGAGTAGTAGGGGTCGAATATGTAAATTCAACAATGAAGTTGGCTACGGCTTGTGCCTTTACGACGATTTGCGAGCAGAAGGTAATATCTTGTTCACCAAGCTCGATCACCCATTTAGTTAATCGCCTAGATACTTTGGGTTTTTTAAGGACTTGCCTTAAAGGATGATTCGTGGCACTATTGTAGAATGGGCCAGAAAATAAGGTCGTAGGTTCCGTGTTGCTGTCACCAACGCCAGAGCGAGTTTCTCCATATTGGAGTATCGGGTGTCAGCATCCACCATTGCTCGACTGACATAATAAATGAGTCTCTTCACCCCGGAGTCTTCTCTTATTAAGGCGACACTAATGGCCGTGGAAGATACAGATAAATAAAGAAAGAGTTGCTCACGTGGGACAGGCTTTGATAAGATGGGAGGTGTACACATATACTTTTTTAGTTGCTAAAATGCTTCTTCACATTGTTGGGTCCATGCCCAGTTGGATTTTGCAATCGTACGGAGTAGCTTGAAGAAAGGAAGGCATTTATCGGAGGCAAGCGAACTAAACTTGTTTAAAGATGCGATGCGACCAGCCAATCGTTGGACTTCTTTGAGAGTGGAGGGAGATTGCATTTCAATCAAGGCCTTAATCTTTTTGGGGTTTTCTTCAATCCCTCGTTGACCTACCATGAACCCGATAATTTTTCCAACGGAAACCCCGAAAGCACATTTTTCTGGATTCAACTTCATCTGGTATTTCCTCATCATATTGAAAGCTTCTCAGAGATCTGCGAGATGGTCACTAACTACAATACTTTTCACAAGCATATCGTCAACGTACACCTCCATGTTCCTGCTGATCTATGCAGCGAACATTTTGTTGACTAGACGTTGATAAGTGGCCCCGGCATTTTTGAGATTGAAAGGCATCACTTTGTAATAATATAGACCTCAATCAGTGATAAAGGCAGTGTTCTCACTATCAGGTGGATGCATCATGATCTAGTTATAGCCGGAATAGGCATCCATAAAGCTGAGTAAGGCATGTCTTGCTGTTGAGTCGACTAGCTGGTCAATGCGAGGAGTTGGGAAGCTATCTTTCGGACACGCCTTGTTTAGATCAGAATAATCTACGCACATCCTCCACTTACCATTTGCCTTGCGTATGAGAACGACGTTAGCGACCCACTCCAGGTAATCAACCTCTTCAATAAAGTCAATTGCTAGCAACTTTTCGACCTTGGTTTTTATGACCATCTGCCTTTCAGCTGTGAATGCTCGTCGACGCTGATGGATAGGTTTAAGTTTTGGATCAACATTCAAGCGATGAATCGCGACGTCGAGGTCGATACCCGGCATATCCTTATGGGACTAGGCGAATACGTCTTGATATTCGACCAGAAAGTCGGTCGGATAGGCTCAGAAGATGCAGTCTAGAGATGATCCGACATGGACCTTCTTAAAAGGATCGTCTCTTGATAATTGAATTTTGACCGTTTCTTCTCTGGGAGTTCCTGGTTGATGTGTATCTTCCCTTGGATCCAGGTTTGTTGCTATCGGAGAATTTGTTGAATCTCCCGAGATCGCCATAATAGGAGTGGCCTAGATATTCTTTCGATCTTGTCCCGCGATTGCATAGCACGCCCGAGCTTCTTTCTGATTTCCCCAAACTACTCCCACTCTGCTTGAAGTGGGGAACTTGATGCATAAGTAGAGGGGGTGTAGAGCTGCTTCTATCTTGGTGAGCAAGGGTCGGCCTAAGATGGCATTGTACGTAGACTTTCGATCGACTACAAGGAAGTTGATGAAAATAGTGACTTTGGTCAGAGCTTCTCTAAATGTGACCGGAAGGTCAATACTCCCCTCTAGTGTTACCACCTCACCCCAAAACCGACAAGGGGGGTCGAGATTGGTTTGAGTAGATTTCTAGCAAGAGTCATCTTGTTGAAAGCATCAAGATAAAGGACGTCTGCAGAGCTACTTGTATCTAACATAATATGGTGAGTTAAATAATTTGATACCTTTAACGCTACTACGATAGAATCCTCATGAGGGAAATGAATCCCTTCGGCATCTTCATGAGAGAAAGAGATTAGTGATGGCTCAAACTTGACGAGCTGGACGATTTCTCCACCTAGTAAATGTGCTGAGGCTTCTGGCACGCCTTTTGAGTATATGCTTTTCTTGAGACTTACGAATCTCTTCTACAAGCAGGACCACCTGCAATGGTCCGAATTTTGCTCGCAGGTTTGGCATCTTCCTGTGAAGGACGATGTTGTGGTGACTTTTTCCTTCATACTTAATGTTCACGATGCGTCGGGACATTGGATTCTTTAGGTGAACGGTCTTGCCGTGTGACATATTCTCGGAGATCTCCCTTTCGAATGAGAGCTTCAATTTGGTCTTTAAGAGATATGCAGTCTTGGGTATTATGCCCATGGTCTTTATAGAAGTAACAAAACTTCCTCTTATCTCTTTTTTCGCTATCCGATTTAATCCTCGGAGGCCATTTGACATATGACTTATGTTTGATTTCCATTAGTACCTTCTTTGGAGACTGATTAAGGGGTATATAATTGCGATATTTCCTGGGATAAGGCTTCTTAGGAGAGCGATTTCGTTGATCACGTCGATACTTTCTATCTGTTGGATAAATTTCCTTAGGCTTTCGCTTCTTTCCCTGAATACCATGACGAGCCAAGGCTACCTCTTCAACGTTAATATATTTTTGAGCTTTGGCCTGAAACTCGATCATCATTTTAGGAGGATTTTTATCCAAGGCGAATCGAAATTTCTCGCTCGTAATGCCTGCTATAAGGGCAGTGAGACCCTTATCTTCAGTATAACCATCTGTTTGGACTGCTTTTGCCATAAATCGAATTGTGAATTCCTTAATCATCTCTCCATGTTGCTGGTTCAAATCTGATAGATGAGAAGCAAGTTTTTTTATACAGATGCTTCCCATGAATTGAGAAAGGAAAAGATTCAATAATTGAGAGAAAGATTTTGTGGATCGAGGCTTCAGACCACGAAACCAAGTATGTGTTGCATCCTTTAGAGTTAAAGAAAAGGCCCTACACATAGTTTTCGAGCTATATCCTTCTAGCTCTATAAGAGATTTGTACGTCTCCAGATGTTCGAGGGGATCGCTGAATTTGGTATATGGAACAATGTTGGGCATTCGATACTTTTTAGGCAAAGGAGCCTCCATTACCTCACAAGTAAAAGGAGGTTCAGATCGACTGATTGATGTCAGAGTGGAAGTTAGGAGGTTAGACTGATAGCGATGTTCAATATCAGCGAAACGATCCTCGATTTTTCTGAGATCTCCTTCCTAGGGAAAGTATAATTTGATGTTTCGGTATCAAGTTGTTCTTTAGGTTGACGTTGTCGAGAACACTAGAATGAATAGATTGCGGGTATTGATTTGAAATTTGATTGCCGTGAGAGATACGATTTGGAGGAGGATTTGACTAAACTTACGGTTCGTCTGGAGAATGTCTAGAAATTACAGGTGCAGGTTGTAATGGCGGTCCTTCCGGAGCTTGCTGCAATTCAGGATAGTGTTGGTCAAACCGATTAGAGAGGGTTTGAAATCCAGCTTGGAGAGTAAGGAGCGTATCCCCTACAAAGCGCATAATACCGTTGAAGCCGCCAGATATATCTCGGAGTAGATTTTACGATGTGGAATCAGGTGGGTTGGGCTGCCCTGGAGGAATTCCTGATGGTGCAGCTTAAGGGAGGTTGGGATTTGGCTCAGGGATATCTACTGGAGGTAGTGTCTGCTTTGAGGTGGAAGGATGAGTCATTTTCTTAGGAGGCATAGTGGGAGGTAACAATTGATAATGAGAATGAATTGAATACTCGTTTCCACATACGACGCCAATCTGTTAACATTGGATTCTAGTAACAGGTTCCCCCCAATTATACGCCCTTCTCGAAGTGAACTCCCCTCAAAACCTGAAAGCCAAAGAAGAAAACTAAGGGTAGCCGTCACTTGGCCATTGGCCCTCTGAAGCTTAAGTTAAAGATGACTTGATAGTAAGATGAAGTGTGAAACGTGAGATTGGAGATTGTGTACCTTTATCATCTATGGGACCATATATTTATAAAGATCCGGGTGATCCAGTCTGTTACGCAAGCAATTAAGATCACTCCTGACTTCAGGGGATAAGAAACTTATCCTGCTAATCCTCGGATAAGGAACTATCCTAACCAAATTAGACGTCTAGCTGATTACATTCACTGATGAAGATCCCCCGTGGTTCGGAGCTACAAATAGAAACAAGCTAAAATCGACCTATATGGGCTGCTGGTACTATGAGACGAGGCATGTCCTCAGCAGACGACCAGGGAACAGTGCTGCTATATTGGGAATATCCTTTCTTGATGACCAGAGAGCAGGTCTACTCAAATAATGGGGGTGTCCCCACTCAACGACCAGAGACCAATCCTGCTCGCATATTGGGAATATCCAGTTAATGAGCAGGCTCGTTCAATATATGAGATGCGACCACGTAGGCTCGCTGGACGGTTGATCTGTTCATGACTTATGGAGTCCAGAGGTGCTTGCCGGTCGTATACACAAGACCTTAAAGACGTTCGAGGTTTGCAGATCTTCGAGTTTCTTCGACGACCAACTTTATTCTACAACAGTGTGTAGTGCAGGTGCAGGTAGTACAGTGCAATGCAGACAGATGTGCAATGTGTTCGCTCTCCTCAAGTGCAAGGCTGTGATGTAGTAATAATTCTCGGTAAGACCGAGGCCAATTGTTGAGATCTGAATTGTGCATATTCTAACCCTAATACATCACACATTATGCATGATTTTCATAGTTTAAAGACTAATCTAATGCATAGTTTTGTGGTTGTAGGAATGAGAGAGAGACTTCTTTATTATGATGTTTAGAGGCCCTTCTTACGTTCCTTGAAGATCAAATAAATAAAGGATAAAAGATGGAGGAAAGATGCAATGCAATGGAGGAAGAAAAACTAGAAAAATCACATTTTTCATGCCCACCGGCCAGCCAATTACAGCCACCAGCTGGCCGGTCAAACCCTCCAGAAACAACAAATTCTTTGGACTAATTTTATGAAGGCCTCTAGAAACAATAAATTCTCTGGACTAATTTTATGAAAACCGACCTGTGGTCCGGCCGGCCGGCCGGCTGACAGGTCGGCCATGCACTTTCAGAAGTCAGATTTCAAACAGATGCAGTCCCGTTTTTAGTTTTTTGGCTGCGGTTTTGGGGCCATCTTGATGATATTTGAAAATCTAATACGTCCATGTCGAAGGGGATCTCGACGCCAAAATAACCCAAGTGGTTTTGTGTCGATCGGAGCTACGGATTAACTGTGGTGGCCAAAACAATACGAACTGTCCAGAAAGTTTCCAGATTCCGCCTACTCAACTTTGGGCCGGTCCAGGTGGCCCATCATTGATGATATGAAGAATATATGTTAACTATCTTCTAGACCACATCTATATATGAATAACCACAAAGTTTCAGGTCAAAAGGATGTGTGGTTTGATCATATCGGTCGAAGAAAGATGGACCATCCAGAGAGATTCCAACTGCGCAGATTTTATAAAAAGCCCTAAGTGTTCTAATTTTCATATCATATTCTGGAATGTTTTTGGACAATCTAATCCATTTATCATGTAGAGGAGGAAGTTTTCTACCAATTTTCAAAATTTGAGATCAATCCGATCTCTATACACTCTATAGCGTTGAAAGCAAGATGACTGGTTCTGAAGGTACCCAAATTGTGCGATTTTGAGTGGTGGTAGCTGATCTGATTGGTGGGCCCATTTAGAAGATAATCTTGAAAATCTAAATCATCTATGAGGAAGATCATATTATAAGGAATTTACAAATCAAATTTAAAGGCACTCCGACCATTGGTTAAGCCGCACCAAGCGAAACAAATTTGCTTTGTTGTTATACTATTGCTGCATTATAAAAGGAGGTGCTCTCTTCTATTCGAAATCAAGCAAGGACGTGGGAAGCAAGGAGTTCAAGTCATAGGAGCCTTCTTAGCCTCCTCCAATTAGTTTTTCTTCCTTTTCTTAATTCTAGTTCTAGTTTTTAATATGTTTTTCATTAGCTAATCTCTTAGCTAGAGCTAAGAGGTGAACCTTATAGTTTTCTTAGATTGTTTAATTCATTTTTGAGGTTTCAGTTTGAATTTAATGTTGAACAATGGTTTTTCTTAAGTTTGAATAAAGTTTTAAGTATTTTTTCTTAATCTTATGATGACTCATGGATGTTTGGAAGAATTACATTAGTTTCTTACTTGTTTTGCAAAGATCTAGACCTGTACGCTTCGAGGAATCGGATTCAAGAAACTCTAGAGCTTGGATTTTCATGTGGGAACTTCAAACCAAAGTTCTATCTTTTCCAGAAATTCTGAAATATGTGTTGATTATTCATATGACTTGAATGAAGTTCAAACCATGATATAGTTAAGCTTTGTGACAGGGTTTGATGATTATCATGGTTATGATCTTAACCTATTGGAACTAGGATTGACCTATGTAATTGAGTGTGCTCAAGTCCTAACTTGAATTGAGGGAATCATGTGTTTTAATCATACATATGATAGATTAATTTGATAATATAACCGCTCTATCATCCGGCTAGATAGGATTTGATTTCGATTCTATTTGAGTAATTGAGAAACCACAACGAATTATGCATCAAAGGAGAGCTATAAGTGGATCCTTGATGCTCTAGTTACCCTTTCATTATCAGATTTTCCTGTTTCATGTTCAAAATCGATTTAACAAATCTCTTAGATTCTAGTTATTAGGATAGTTGGAATTGTTTACTTCCTTCCTTGTGGATTGACCTCGGTCTTACCGAGATTATTACTACATCGTAGCCTTGCACTTGAGGCGAGCGAACATGACTCACCCCTATGATCTGGATGATGAGATGATTATGGAGTTGGACATTTTGTTAGACACGGTGTCGGTGCTTGAAGAACACCATTCCAATGATTTACACTCTTTACCATTATTTGTGGAAACACTGTGCAATTCTAAATTTGTGGAGGAGACAACCCAAACTAAAGAATACTTAATGAATGTCTCTCCACCATCATGGGTTCTTCAACCCATTGAAAATTCTGATTGGGAGGACCCATTTTTAATCAATTACAACCCAATTCAGAACTTGAGGAGATATCTTTTTACTGGTCTTATCTCCTCCTTACATGCGTGTGGTGCACACTATGATTGGACCTTAATGAAGAAACACACCCATGTGTACATTCGAGCAGGACTTTGGATGGTCCTCATGAGAAACCTATTGAAATTCATGAAGATCCTACTCAAATTTGATCATGTAGTCGATCGAACTAATCAAAGGTAGGTAGGAAGGTTAGGATTTCTTTTCTGCATTTAGGTTTGAATAAGTCCCATCAAGACAATGGAAGATGCTAGAATTTATCAACTTGGTACCTCAAGTACTCTCATTCTCACACTCCTTTGTTTTATGTCATTGCTCTCATGTCATGCATATCGTATATCTTTGTACGTTGAGGACAATGTAAGATTTTGGTTGGGGGTGAGAGATTCCTTAGATGAATCTACTAGCTTTTGTAACATTTCAAGCAATTATGTGGAAATTTTTCAATTTTTCTGAAAATTTAAAACTCCTTTGGAAAACAGCTTTTATATGCACTTGGGATGTCGTAAGTATGAAAGGAAGAAAGATGTAGTGAGATGATTTTGAAACTCTTAAAGGACTTGTAACATGATGGTTTTCTAATTGGATTCCCATATTGATTTGATTGATAGAAAAATTAAAACACTTTTACACCTAGTTCACTTTACACGATTCTCATATTTTGAAAGGATTATGTAGATTTGTGGATTGGCTAAGTTTAGATTTGAGGTGTTTAAAAACCAAGCCGGGGTACTTTGTCCATCCTTGTCCATGGAAAAATAACGAAAGATATGGATTTCTAAAAATCCTATCTAATATGTATAAAAAGGAAATGAAGGATGAAATATGGGAATGATTGAAAATATGGTGGAAAATTTCGAAAAGGGCTACTTATTACCAATCGGGGGATGGTCTAGCCGTAACCAAAGTCGGAAATGGGACGTAGTGTGAAAGTCATCGGAAGGACAGAAGGCAAATTTCTGTCATAAGCTTGTTGTTGATCTGTACACCTTAGATCCCTAATTTAGTTGATTTATGAAGAAGATAACCCCGAAAATTCATGAGATGAACATTCACTATGCACATTAGGTTAAATTTGTTTGGATGCTTCTATTTATCAATCAATCAGCGGGAATTCCATATGAACACTTGTTATATTTTTAGAAGTTTAAGATCTCAACTTCTATCACTCAGTTTTGCTGATTTTTGTACTTGCATGTCTTCGAATGTATAGAAACAATTTCTGAAGGAGAGTTGGGTTTTGGAGGATGGAACTTATTTCACGCATGTTTTGCTCGGGACTAGCAAAATGCTGGATGGGGGGTGTGTTGAGCTCTGAATTGTGCATATTCTAACCCCAATTCATCACACATTATGCATGATTTTCATAGTTTAAAGACTAATCTGATGCATAGTTTTGTGGTTGTAGGAATGAGAGAGGAACTTCTTCATTACGATGTTTAGTGGCCCTTCTTACACGCCTTGAAGATCAAAGAAATAAAGGATAAGAGATGGAGGAAAGATGCAATGCAATGGAGGAAGAAAAACTAGAAAAATCACATTTTTCATGCCCATGGGCCGGCCGGTCACAGCCACCAGCCAGCCGACCAAACCCTCCAGAAACAAAAAATTCTCTAGACTAATTTTATGAAGGTCGACCTGTGGTCTGGCCGGCCGGCCGGCTGATAGGTCAGCCATGCACTTTCAGAAGTCAGATTTCAAACAGAGGTAGTCCCTTTTTTAGTTTTTTGGCCTAGTTTTCGGGGCTCATCTTGATGATATTTGGAAATCCAATACATCCATGTTGAAGAGGAGCTCGACGCCGAAATAACCCAAGTGGTTTCGTGTCGATTGGAGTTACGGATTAACCATGGTGGCCAAAACAATACGAACTGTCCAGAAAGTTTTCAGATTCCGCCTACTCAACTCTGGGCTGGTCCAGGTGGCCCATCATTGATGATATGAAGAATCTACTTTGACTATCTTCTAGACTACATCTATATATGAATAACCACAAAGTTTCAGGTCAAAAGGATGTGTGGTTTGATCGTACCGGTCGAAGAAAGATGGACCATTCAGAGAGATTCCAACAACGCAGATTTTATAAAAAGCCTAAGTGTTCTAATTTTCGAACCATATTCTAGAATTGTTTCGGACAATCTAATCCATCTATCATATAGAGGAGGAAGTTTTCTACCAATGTTCAAAATTCGAGATCAATCTGACCTCTGTACACTCCGTAGAGTTGAAAGCAAGATGACTGGTTCTGAAGGTACCCGAATTGTTCGATTTTGAGGGGCGGTCGCTGATCTGATTGGTGGGCCCATTTAGAAGATAATCTTGAAAATGTAAATCATCTATGAGGAAGATCATATTACAAGGAAGTTACAAATCAAATTTGAAGGCAATCCGATCATTGGTTAAGCTGCACCAAGCGAAACAAAGTCTGTTATGTTGTTGTACTATTGCTGCATTATAAAAGGAAGTGCTCTCTTCTATTCCAAATCAAGCAAGGACGTGGGGAATAAGGAATTCAAGTCATAGGAGGCTTCCTAGCTTCCCACAGCTAGTTTTTCTTCCTTTTTTTAGTTCTAGTTCTAGTTTTTAATATGTTTTTCATTAGCTAATCTCTTAGCTAGAGCTAAGAGGTGAACCTTATAGTTTTCTTAGATTGTTTAATTCATTTTTGAGGTTTTAGTTTGAAGTTAATGTTGAACAATGGTTTTGCTTAAGTTTGAATAAAGTTTTAAGTAGTTTTTCTTAATCTTATGATGACTCATAGATGTTTGGAAGAATTACATTAGTTTCTTACTTGTTTTGCAAAGATCTAGACCTATACGCTCCGAGGAATCGGATTCAAGACGCTCTAGAGCTTGGATCTTCATGTGGGAACTTCAAACCAAAGTTCTATCTTTTTCAAAAATTCTGAAATATGTGTTGGGTGTTTATGTGATTTGAATCAAGTTCAAACCATTGTATTAGTTAAGCTATGTGACAAGGTTTTATGATTATTATGGTTATGATCTTAATCTATTAGAACTAGGATTGACCTATGCAATTGAGTGTGCTCAAGTCCTAACTTGAATTGAGGGAATCATGTTGATGAACAACACATGTGTTGGATTGTTTTAATAATATAACCGCTCTATAATCCGGCTAGATAGGATTTGATTTCGATTCTAGTTGAGTAATTGAGAAACCTAAACGAATTATACATCAAGGAGAGCTATAAGTGGATCCTTGATGCTTTAGTCATTCCTTATTATCAGATTTTCCTGTTTGATGTTTAAAACTGATTTCAGACACCACTCTTAAGATTTTAGTTATTAGGATAGTTCGAATTGTTTACTTTCTTCCCTGTGGATCGACTGTTGAGCCTCCAATTTTTACATAATGTTGCCCATTACATCACATTATATGCATGGTTTGCATGTTTAAAAGGCCCATCTAATGTATGTTTTGTGATTGTAGGAATGAGAGCGACTTCGCCCAATTGGTGATCAAAAAGAGCATATTTAGGAGCCCTTGAATGAAGGCCCAAGGTGGACCAAAGGAGGAAGAAGAAAGAGGGAGAAAAGAGAAGAAAGAAAGGAAGAAAAAGAAGAAAAAATGAGGTCCCACCGGTCACGATCGGTCGGCCAAGGGAGCCACGACCGGTCCTGACCGGTCGACCACCTTGCCGCCTGTTCGCTCGCCTCAAGTGTAAGGCTGCGATGTAGTAATAAATCTCGGTAAGACCGAGGTCGATCCACAGGGAAAGAGGTGAACAATTTCAAGTACTCTAATAACTAGAATCTAAGAAGTTTAAGAAAGTAGTTTTTCACATGAAATAGGAAAATCTGAAAATAAGAAGAACTAGAGCATCAAGGATCCACTTGTAGTAGTCTAATGCCAATCCATTCATCCAAGTACAACACAATTAGAATCAAAGTCCTATCTCTCATCTAATTGGAAGATATAACATTGAGGCACAAATAGTCCCACTTAAATCTGGAAATCAGATTTCTAGTTCTAATGGAGCACATAGAACTTGAACTTGTAGCCTTCGGAGTAACAACCATGTCAAGAGACTATGGCATGCTCAAGGGTTACTACAATTCTAATTCAAACAACCTAATCATGGTAATCTCAGAGAATTGCAAGGAACTCATGTCCGGAGCACACAAACTCTCACAAAACTTCTAAAAAACCAAACTTTATTCAAACTAGAACTTCAAAATCCAAAATTAAGAAAAGGGTACTTGAAATAAAAGAATTAAAGCATTGGAACCAACTACAAATTTCACCTCTAGCTCTAGCTAAGAGGTTAGCTAAGGAAAAGCATATTAAAACTAGAACTAGAACTAAGAAAAGGAAGAAAAACTACCTAGAGGAGGCTAGGAAGCCTCCTATGACTTGAACTCCTTGCTTCCCACGTCCTTGCTTTTCTTGGAATAGAGGAGAGCACCTCCTTTTATAGTGCAGCAATAGTACAGTAACATAGCAGAATTTGTTTCGCTTGGTACGGCTTAACCAATGGTCGGATTGCCCTCAAATTTGATTTGTAGCTTCCTTGTAATGTGATCTTCCTCATAGATGATTTAGATTTCCAAGATTATCCTCTGAATGGGCCCACCAATCATATCACCAACCGCCTCTCAAAATCGCGCACTTCGGGTACCTTCAGAACCAGTCATCTTGCTTTCAACGCTCCGGAGTGTACAGATGTCGGATTGATCTCAAATTTTGAACATTGGTAGAAAACTTCATCCTCTACATGATAGATGGATTAGATTGTCCAAAACAATCCCAGAATATGGTCCTGAAAATTAGAACACTCAGCCCTTTTATAAACTCTGCGCAGTTGGACCTTTCTGGATGGCCCATCTTTCTTCAACCGGTATGATCAAACCACACATCCTTTTGATCTGAAACTTTTGTGGTTATTCATATATGGATGTGATCTAAAAGATGGTCAAAGTAGATTCTTCATATCATCAATGATGGGTCACCTGGACCGGCCCAGAGTGGAATAGCGAAATCTGAAACTTTCTGGACAGTTCGTATTGTTTTGGCCACCACGGTCAATCCGTAGCTCCGATCGACACGAAACCACTTGGGTTATTTCAGCGTCGAGCTCCTCTTCAACATGGATGTGTTGGATTGCCAAATTCATCAAGATGGCTTCAGAAAACTGTTCCAAAAATCCAAAAATGGGAATAGCTGAAAGTGTAAAATTTCATCGCCAACCAGTCTTGACCGGTCGGATAGGGCTGGCCGACCGGTCTTGACCTGTCTAGACCTGTCTGGCAGGTGTCCAGGGAGTGCAGCCAACTGGCCTTGACCAGTCGGACCCAGTTTTTACAGTTTTTGTTCTTTCTTTTCTTCTCTCCTTCCTCTCTATTTGCTTTCTTCTTTCTTTGGTCCACCTTGGACCTTCATCAAAGGCTCCTAAACATGGTCTTTTGGTCTCCAATTGGGTGAAGTTCACTCTCATTCCTACAATCACAAAACATGCATTAGATGGGCCTTTTAAACATGAAAACCATGCATATAATTTGATGTAATGGGTTGGCAAATGTATAAATTGGAGGTTCAACACACCCCCCAACCAGCTTTTTGCTAGTCCCGAGCAAAACATGCGTGAATAAGTTCAAACCTCCAAAACTAACTCTCCTTCAGAAACCATATTTCTATCCACTTCAAGACATACAAGTATAAAATTTTAAGAAATTAGGTGATAGAAGTTGAAACCTTAAACTCTCAAAGCATAATAAGTGTCTATATGAAATTCCCGCTGATTGATTGATAAATAGAAGAACTCGAACAACTTCAACCTAGTGTGCATAGTGAAAGTTCATCTCATGAGTTTCTGGGATTATCTTCTTCGTAGATCAACTAAACTATAGATCTCAAGGTGCACAGAGTAACAACAAGCCTATGACAGGAATTTGTCTTACCGTCCTTCCGACGGCTTTCACACTACGTCCCATTTCCGGCTTTGGTTACGGGTAGACCATCCCCCGGTTGGTAGTAGGTAGCCCTTTTCGAAATTTTCCACCATTTTGCCATCATTCCCGATTTCATCCTTTCTTTTCCTTTTTCTTTTAATTTAGATAGGATTTTTATAAATCCATATCTTTCGTTATTTTCCCATGGACAAGGATGGACAAAATACCCCGGCTTGGTTTCTCAACACCTTTAAATCAAAGTCTAGCTAATCCATAAATCACATAATCCTTTCAACCCATGAAAATCGTGTAATGTGAACTAGGTGTAAAAAGTGTTCAAATTTTCTATCGATCACAACAATAGGGGAACTAACATATAAAACCATTATGTTGGGAGAAATTCAAGACTTACAACCTCACACACTTCGTATCTCCTCTTCTTATACTCCTATCATCTCGAATGCATGGAAATAAGGTTTTCTAAAAGAGTTTTGAATTTTTAGAAAATTCAAAAAAATTTGCGCATATGAGGCTCGAAATGTTACATCATGCTAGATGAAGGATCTCATCTCACCCCCCAACCAAAATCTTACATTGTCCTCAATGTAACAAGATATACAATAAGCATGACATGAGAGCAATGAAATAAAACAAAGGAGAGTGAGAACGAGAATACCTGAGGTAGCAAGTTGATTAATGCTAGCATCTTCCATTGTCTCGATGAGACTTATTCAATCCTAATTTCAGAAAAAATAAATCCTAACCTACCTACCTACCTTTGATTAGTCTGATCGACTACATGATCAAATTTGAGCAGGATCTTCATGAATTTCAATAAATTTCTCATGAGGACCATCCAAAGTCCTGCTCGACAGTAAACATGTGTGCTTCTTATCATTGAAGTCCAATCGTATTGTGCACCACATGCATAAAAGGAGGAGATAAGAGCAGCAAAAAGATATCTCCTCAAATTCTGATTTGGGTTATGATTGATTAAAAATGGGTCCTCCCAATTAGAATTTTCAATGGGTTGAAGGACCCATGACGGTGGAGAGACATTCATCGAGTTTTCATTGGTTAAAGTTGTCTCTTCCACAATTTCAGAATTGTACGGTGCTTCCACAAACAATGGTGAAGAGTGTAAATCAGTGGAAAGGTGTTCTTCAGGCACCGACACCATGTCTAACAAAATGTCCAACTCCTTAATCATCTCATCATCAAGATCATAAGATTGGGCCAAACATTCCTCTAGGAAATCGAGATGGTCGGATGAAGGGTCCTCATCCTCCCTTAATGATTGAAGAAATTCTGTTTCAATGGTAAGGAATTCCTCCTCTATAGAGAGGAGGTCTTCCAAGGAAATTTTTTCAGATTTAGGGGTAAGCACATCATCTAACATTAGTTGATCTTTTAAAATTTCAGATTATGCCACCTCATCATCCAAAGGAAAAGAATTTTCAATCAAAGGGAGGTCTATAACAATAGAATTTGGCATGTGTTGTTGGTGGAAGGACTCAAAAAGATCGACTTCGGCCATCTCTCTAGCATGCATATCCTCTAGAGACTCATAATCATTATGCCCATTGGAAAAAGAAACCATAGGTTTATAAGCATTCACCAACCCCTCATTGTAGGCAACCCCACTACTGCTTTCAAATTTTATGGATTCCTCGGGTTCGTCAACCGTCATTGAAATCTCTTCATCATTAAGTTCAAAGCATCCAAAAGAGATAGTGGACTCACCATAATTGATGATGACATTGGGATCATCGAAATCAATCTCCTCTAAAAGTCTATTCATTAAATTCGAAGAAGGTGGGACTTGGGTAGCCCCATCCTCCTCATTAGAGGGGATTGATTTGATGGCCCCAATTTCGAGCTCAACGTCTTCATAAGATGGTGAGGAAGCTTGATTTAATTGTTCATCCACATACTCATTCCATATTTCCTCAAGCATTTTTGTATACTTATCATCAAATGAGGAAGACGTTTTAGGGTGATTGTTAATAACCATGGTTGGTTCCTCCATTGAACAAGGAGAATGGTGGTTTTCCCAATTAAGACCGTACACATTGTAGGATGAAAAGTTATATGATGGTTGATAGGCATATCCATACAAGTAATCACGCATTGTCTTAACTGTTAGTGCACTTTTCTGTGGCATACTAGTGCACCTTGTTTGTCAATTACTTAGGTCAGTGGGTCTAGTGTCGGTTGAGCTTAATGAAGACGAAGAACGAAGACTCAAGACGGACCGGCTGCATCAAGGAAGAAGAAACAGGTAAAAGTGATGCCTTGGTGTGCCTTGCCTTGACCAAAACCTAACCCATAACCTCTTAGATGACTTGCACCACCTAGGTATACCTTTAGTCATCATCATTAGTCTTAGAACTCCATGAAAAACATGATAAATTAGACTAATGAAAGAGGTGGAAGCTGCTGCAATAAAAAAGGCTCAAACAGCAGTTTCCGATAGGTCTCCGATCAATCGGACTGGGGTTCCGATAGGACTCCGATCGATCAGACAGAAGTTCCGATCAATCGAAAATTGTCCCAGAAAATATTGAAAACTCACTGGACATATTTCCGATCAATCGGATAGTCTTCCGATCCATCGGAAGGGGCCGTCCGATCAATCGGACAGTGTTCCGATCAATCGGAATTTCTTACAGAGACTACTCTGGATAGATTTCCGATCAATCGGACTTGTCTCCGATCAATCGGACTGGGTTACAATCAATCGGACCCTTTTTCTGATCAATCGGAGATGCACGAATCTGCCCGTTTTTTAACCGTTGGAAGAAAATCTATTTAAGAGGGGGATTCGATTTTTGAGCTAAGAGAGGGGATTTTGAGGAGATAGAAGCCACCATTGCTAGAGATCATTAGAGGCTCTATCCCAAACCTATAGCAAGCCATTCTCCTTGTGTTTTCATCACAAGCTTAGGCCATTCAATGGCATCTTGAGAATAGGACTTGTTCCCTCTTGATTCCTAGGGTTTAGACACCTTGATGATAGTTAAATCCTTTGTCTAAACACTACCTAGGAGTCCATTTAGGTGCATTCCTCTAGGAAACCCATTTCCTACCATTTGTAGAAGTTTCACCATTCCCTAGCACCTTGGGCATCTCCAATGGAGCATCACATGCAAGGTTGCTGATCTTGGAGCTGAAGCCTTAGCAAAGCGGCGGCGTCAAAGATCGGGGGAGCACAAGGGGAGCTGATTCAAGCACGGGAGAGCGAGAAGAAGCAACCCAAGACGGCGCAACAAGGGACTCAATCCGACAAGTAAGGTTGTCTTGTTAAGAGTCCATCTACTCAATTCCCTGTGGGAGTTGAGTGTAGAGTTTGTTTGACAAACTCGCCCCGGGGTCGTTAGCCGATCCTTGGCCTATTAGTTGGGCCTAAAATCTAGGGACGTCAGCCGTTCCTTGGCACGTTAGTCGGGCCTAAAACAAAGTCTCCAAGGAGGAGCCACCAACACGGGTGCAAACGTGTAGGTTGGGAGGAACCTGTAAACTCCCCGGTTGGGTGGATCCGAGTTAAAACACCTTGGTTGGGAGGAACCAGATTTAAACTCCCCAGTGAATGCCGGTGTGCTCAAAGGGGTTGAGTACTTGAACCGGGAGTGGAGTAGACAAGTAGTCGAACCACTATACATCGTTGTGTTTGTGATTGTTCTTGAGCACATTTCTCTTTATGCATTATGTTTAATTGATTAATTATGAATGCTTAGTTAGGAATGTATGCTAGGCACTTGGTAGGCACATACACACTCACAAGATGTACTTTCACTATCGCATGTTGACTTGAGCATTTCTTGATCCACTCTCTATAGTCCACATGAGTTGTTTAGACTAGGTTTCTGATTGCTCTTATCTTTTGCTAGTCTTTTAATTGGACCCACTTAGGCTTGGAAGCCGAAGTGTTAATCGCTTACGTAGTATAATTTGTTGAATCTGTTAAGTAGGCGAAAAGATTTTGAAAAAGGTCCTATTCACCCCCCTCCTATAGGTTTAGCCATAATTCTAGTTGCTCCTCAAGCTTCCGCACGCGTATGCGTAGGGTGTCGTGTTAGGCTACTCGACGCAATTTCATTACCCGGTTGGCTACTATTCACCTGTCCCTTTTGTTGTTGCACACCTCCTACCATAACCGGTGGAACACTCATGTTATTTTCAATCCGGTAATCACGTAATGTTTTTCCCAGATGGTTATCCAATTTTGCTTCGTCCCGGTATTCCCCCATCGTCTTACGTTGTGTCTCAATATGTGTATTGTTTTCATTAATGTAATCACGCATCGTCTTACGTGGGGAGGTAGTAAAGGTTGATTGAATCTCAGAAAAATACTTATACTTATAATGGTTCCAATCATAAAGATTTTGGGTCTCCCAATCCGACGTCTCATCCTCCAAAAGGTACTTGTACGCACCATTCGTCCAATCATACATGATGAAATTTTAAGAAATTGGAAACTACCCTAATCTAGGAAAAAGAACAAAAAGAAGGGAGATGGGGAGATGTTACCCAATAGAGTGAGATCTATGTCAGCAATAATGTCCTACAAAATCAAACAAAAAATTGTTAGTAATCTAGAAAGAAAAAAAATCAGAAAATCTACTTCTATAAAAACTGAAAATCCTAACTAAAACTACTCTATAGCTACTAGAAGAATTAGAACCGTTTAACCTTTTCCCCGGCAACGGCACCAAAAACTTGTTCGCTCGCCTCAAGTATAAGGCTGCGATGTAGTAATAAATCTCAGTAAGACCGAGGTCGATCCACAGGGAAAGAGGTAAACAATTCCAAGTACTCTAATAACTAGAATCTAAGAAGTTTAAGAAAGTAGTTTTTCACATGAAATAGGAAAATCTGAAAATAATAAGAACTAGAGCATCAAGGATCCACTTGTAGTAGTCTAATGCCAATCCATTCATCCAAGTACAACACAATTAGAATCAAAGTCCTATCTCTCATCTAATTGGAAGATATAACATTGAGGCACAAATAGTCCCACTTAAATCTGGAAATCAGATTTCTAGTTCTAATGGAGCACATAGAACTTGAACTTGTAGCCTTCGGAGTAACAACCATGTCAAGAGACTATGGCATGCTCAAGGGTTACTACAATTCTAATTCAAACAACCTAATCATGGTAATCTCAGAGAATTGCAAGGAACTCATGTCCGGAGCACACAAACTCTCACAAAACTTCTAAAAAACCAAACTTTATTCAAACTAGAACTTCAAAATCCAAAATTAAGAAAAGGGTACTTGAAATAAAAGAATTAAAGCATTGGAACCAACTACAAATTTCACCTCTAGCTCTAGCTAAGAGGTTAGCTAAGGAAAAGCATATTAAAACTAGAACTAGAACTAAGAAAAGGAAGAAAAACTAGCTGGAGGAGGCTAGGAAGCCTCCTATGACTTGAACTCCTTGCTTCTCACATCCTTGCTTTTCTTGGAATAGAAGAGAGCACCTCCTTTTATAGTGCAGCAATAGTACAGCAACATAGTAGAATTTGTTTCGCTTGGTACGGCTTAACCAATGGTCGGATTGCCCTCAAATTTGATTTGTAGCTTCCTTGTAATGTGATCTTCCTCATAGATGATATAGATTTCCAAGATTATCCTCTGAATGGGCCCACCAATCATATCACCAACCGCCTCTCAAAATCGCGCACTTCGGGTACCTTCAGAACCAGTCATCTTGCTTTCAACGCTCCGGAGTGTACAGATGTCAGGATTGATCCCAAATTTTGAACATTGGTAGAAAACTTCATCCTCTACATGACAGATGGATTAGATTGTCCAAAACAATCCCAGAATATGGTCTGAAAATTAGAACACTCAGCCCTTTTATAAACTCTGCGCAGTTGGATCTTTCTAGATGGTCCATCTTTCTTCAACCGGTTTGATCAAACCACACATCCTTTTGGTCTGAAACTTTTGTGGTTATTCATATATGGATGTGATCTAAAATATGGTTAAATTAGATTCTTCATATCATCAATGATGGGTCACCTGGACCGGCCCAGAGTGGAACAGTGAAATCTGAAACTTTCTGGACAGTTCGTATTGTTTTTGCCACCACGGTCAATCCATAGCTCCGATCGACACGAAACCACTTGGGTTATTTCGGCGTCGAGCTCCTCTTAGACATGGATGTGTTGGATTGCCAAATATCGTCAAGATGGCTTCAGAAAACTATTCTGAAAATCTAAAAATGGGAATAGCTTGCTGCCTGAAATCTGGAAGTGTAAAATTTCATGGCTGACCGGTCTTGACCGGTCGGACAGGGCTGGCCGACCGGTCTTGACCGGTCTAAACCTGTCTGGCAGGTGTCCAGGGAATGCAGCCGACCGGTCTTGACCGGTTGGGCCTTCTTGGCCGACCGGTCTTGACCGGTCGGACCCAGTTTTTGCAGTTTCTTTCTTTTCTTCTCTCATTCCTCTCTCTTTGCTTTCTTCTTTCTTTGGTCCACCTTGGACCTTCATCAAAGGCTCCTAAACATGGTCTTTTGGTCTCCAATTGGGTGAAGTTCACTCTTATTCCTACAATCACAAAACATGCATTAGATGGGCCTTTTAAACATGAAAACCATGCATATAATTTGATGTAATGGGTGGCAAATGTATAAATTGGAGGTTCAACACCGCCCACCTTGAAGACTCATTGGACAAAGGACCAGCCTGGTTCGACCGGTCAAGACCGGTCGGCCACCCTCTGGTGCACGCTGGACTCCACTCCAACAGGTCCGACCGGTCAAGACTGGCCGGCCAGCCCAGTACGACCGGTCACGATTGGTCGGCCTTGCGTAAACAGAGGTTTCTAATTCTAGCTCCGAGAATTTCTGCGCAGTGCGTAAGTGCTATGTAAATTTTGGAAGATTCTGAGCGGTAGAGCTTCCCCACTATAAAAGGACACCTAGGATATATTCCTAGGGCATCATAAAAGCTGAGGAACTTCATGGGAGGTGAAAGAAGCCGTCGTGTAGTGTTTGCAACCCTCCCAACTCCGGGTTTTTATGCTTTTTAGTTTTTTCTTTGAGTTCTAGTTATAGTATGACAATGCTCGGCTAGAATCTCTCAGCTAGGGCTGAGAGGTGAAGCTTGTAGTCAATTTCATGTTTAATTCAGTTTGATTCAAGTAGTTTCACTTTAAGTTTGAATTTTGAATGTTCTAGTTCATATAAAGTTGATATTTTTAGAAGTTTTATGAGAGTTCATGTACTTTGGACATGGATTCCTTGCAATTCTCTGAGATTATCATGTTTTGCTTGATTAGATTCGAATTATGGTAAACCTTGAGCATGCCATAGTCCATAGGCATGGCCATTACTCCGAATGCTATGATTTCGAATGCTATGTGATTGAATAGGACTAGAACTTGGAAGTTCAACTTAAGTGGGATTGAATGTGTTTAATGCTTTATCTTCCAACTAGATGAGAGATAGAACTTCGAATATAGTTGTGTTTTATGCTTGGATTGATTGGATTGACATGGGATTGCTACAAGTGGATCCTTGAAAGCCTTAGTTACTTTAATTACTGACTTTCCTAAATTACTGTTTAAGATAATTCTCTCAATTGAATCACTTAATTATTACAATTCTAGTTGTTGGAATAGTTTAGAAGTTGTTTCTAATTCCCTGTGGATCCACCTCGGTCTTACTGAGATTTATTACTACATCGCAGCCTTGCACTTGATGCGAGCGAACAAGTTTTTGGCGTCGTTGCCGGGGAATTTAGATAATGGTTCTAGATTGTTTTAATGGCTGTAGAAGTAGAAGTAGGTAGGCTTTGCTGATTTCCTAGGACTAACAAGTTATTTTGTTTTGTAGGACTTTTTCTCTAGTTCAAGCGAATTGGGTAATATCCTTCTAACTCAGTGCTTTTTATAGTTTTTAATTTTTTTTTATTTTCACATTTTAAGACTTAGGATTAGTTTAGATTTTGGATTGCGTGGTTTATATCCCGTTGGGAATGTGACCACAATAATCGTCTCCAATTCGAAGGTGGTTTAGTTGGACAATTCTCTGTTCATAGACGAGTCCAAAAATCTGTTGAACATCGTGATAATTTAGAAAGTATGGATCAAATTCCATTAGGGAATCCCCCCCCCCTACTCCAGCTACAAAAGCAAATCAAGAGGGAGTTGCAGAGAATGAGGAACACAATGTTCCTCCAATGAGATCTTTATGGGATTACCTACAACCGGCCTGTGCAACTACACCCTCGTGCGTGGTCTTACCACCAACCGGGGGAAACATCGATATAAAGCCGGGAGTAATTCAACTCATACCAAAGTCCATGGGCTAGACTCTGAGAGCCCATACCTACACTTAAAGGACTTTGAAGTAGTGGTAGCTACCTTGCAATACCCTAATGTTTTCGAAGATGCCATTAAACTTAAACTTTTTTCCTTCTCATTGAAAGGAAGAGACAAGACTTGGCTTCACTCTCTTAGACTATACTCGATAAGGTCATGGAACGAGATGACCCGGGAATTCTTGAAAAAGTTCTTCCCAGCTTATAAAACAAATACCCTTCGAAGAGCCATAATGAATTTTTTGGGTAAAGAGAGTGAATCATTCTTCCAATGTTGGGAAATGTTTAAGGACCTCCTACTTGCTTGCCCACATCATGGCTAAAAAAGTTGGCGAATCATAAACTTCTTCAATGATGGATTAAGTTCCAATATGCGCCAATTTGTAGAGATGATGTGCAACGACGAGTTTATGAGCAAAAATCCAGATGAAGCTTGGAGTTATTTGGATATGTTGGCCGAGAATGCCCAATCATGGGATACCTCGGACAAATCTAATAACCCCAAGCCTACTCAAGAAAAAGAGAAAGGAGAGATTTATATCCTCAAGGAGGAAGATGATGTGAATGCAAGGCTAGCCAGCCTCACAAGAAAGATCGAGGCCATGAAACTTAGTAAGAGTGGAGTTTCAAAGTCCAATGAAGCTATTGAGAACACGTGTGGGATTTGTTTCACTAATACACATGCTACGTAAGATTGTCTTACAATTCCTGCGTTTCAAGAGGTGTTACAAGAATATGCAAAATGCCACATATGGTTATCAATGGCCTTTTAATGGACTAGTAGGTAACACGTACAACTCTACTTGGAAGAACCACCCAAATTTCAGTTGGAAGAATGCTCCCACGGGCAATCCTGCCAACGCTCAAGGAGGGCTACCCATGCAAAATATAGCCCCACATCAATTCTCAATGGAGGATACTTTAAAGGCATTTATGCAAGGGTAAACGCAAATCAATCAATCAAATCAGCAAATGTTCCAAGAGCTTAAAGTCTCAGTTGATGAGATTAAGGGACGCTTGAATGCTAGGGAAGGGACCTTTCCGACCCAACCTCAGCTCAATCCAAAGCAAGTACATGAAGAAAGCATCCCTAATCTCTCCAACCAACATATGGAGCAAGCCAAATCCGTCACCACTCTTAAAAGTGGTAAGCAAATTGACAAATCTATCCCGGTGAAGGCCGACAAGCCTAATGATCCGGTAAATTCTGAGGATAAGGACGGATCCAACTTAGCCCCACAAGAAACGGAACACGTGTACAAGCCCGTAGCACCATTCCCTTTGAGATTGGTTGGTCCAAAATCTCTCCCAAACTCTCATGACATTTTAGATATTTTTAGACAAGTCAAGATCAACATTCCCTTGCTTGATGCCATCAAACAAATCCCCTCCTATGCCAAGTTTCTAAAGGACTTGTGCACAACCAAATGCAAATATAATGTGTAGCAAAAGGCCTTCTTAAATGAGCAAGTGAGTGCCATTCTCACTCAAAAGACCCCTCTAAAATTCAAAGATCCCAATAGTTCCACAATCTCATGTATCATTGAAGACTACTGAATTGAGCTGCATTGCTAGATTTGGGGGCAAGCGTAAACTTGATCCCGTACTCGGTATATGAGCAATTGGGTCTTGGTGAATTAAAACCTACCAAAACCACGTTGCAACTCGCTGATAAATCTATCCGTGTACCGAGAGGGATAGTTGAGGATGTTCTAATCCAAGTTGACAAATTCTACTACCCGGTAGATTTTATCGTCTTAGACACACAACCAGTTATAGATGCTAGCACTCAAATAATGGTGATTTTAGGCCGCTCGTTCCTTGCTACATCAAATGCAATTATCAATTACCGAAATGGGGTAATGCAGTTGTCCTTTAGAAACATGACATTAGAGGTGAATGTGTTCCATTTGGGCAAAAGGCATATGGATGATGATGATATCCACGAGGTTGATATGATTGAATCAATCGTGGAAGAGGAGTTCGCTTTAAATTAGAATTTTGATCATCTAGATGTTGTTAGGTTAGATCCCTTTGAGGATTGGTACGATGATGACGGTCCTCATGAGATAAACATGATAGAATCTAAGGAGGATGGGGAGTATTTCCAACCCAATCTACCTCAAAGCTTAGGGACATGTGTTCACTTCCCCAAGTGTAGGGTTACGATGTAGTAATAATCTCAGTAAGACTGAGGTCGATCCACAGGGACTTGTGTAGGAATTCACAAAACACTTCTAATAGTTTCTACTTAAGAGTTAACTATACAGAATTTAGGAATTTGATGTAGATAGATATTTTGAATTAAATTGAATATAATCAATAATAAAAAGTACTAGGGGTTCAAGGATCCACTTGTAGCAATCCTTGATGCTTAATTCGTTGTGGTTTCTCACTTTCGTAACTAGAATCGAAATTAAGTTCTATCTAGCCGGATGATAGAGCAGTTAAAACAAACAATCTGCCATATGTGTGATACATGATTCTCTCAATTCAAGTTAGGATTTGAGCACACTCAATTGCATAGATCAATCCTAGTTCCAATAGGTTAAGATCATAATCATAATCATCGTTACCTTCTATCACAAAGTATAACTAGATCATAATTTGAACTCAATTCAAATCATATAAACAACTACACATAGATAGAAATTCCAAAAAGAGTAGAACTTTTGGTATGAAGTTCCCACATGATGATCATAGATTTAGAGCGTATTGAATCCAATTCCTCGAATCATACAAGTCTAGAATAATTCAAAACAATTAAGAACTCAAGCAATTCTTCTAAACATCCATGAGCCATCATAAGATTAAGAAAAACTACTTAGAACTTTATTCAAACTTCAACCATTGTTCTCCACTAATAATCTAAATTGAAACCAAATCAAACGAATTGAAACATCTTAGATTCACTACAAGCTTCACCTCTTAGCCCTAGCTAAGAGGTTTAGCCGTTCATGATCCAAGGAAACATGAAAGTAACTAAAAAAACACAAAACTAGAAGAATAAACTAGGAGGAGTTGTAGAACTCCGAATCTGACTTCCACCGTCTCCCACCATGCTAAATCTCTTTTAGGATGCCTTAGGAATGAGCTAGGGAAGTCTTTTTATAACTTTAAAGCCCTAGGTGCGAAGAGGCTTTGAGAAATCCCGCAAGATTTGCATTTTGCGTAGAGATTTTCGGAGCTCCGGGTCCGACCGGCCAGTAGGACAAAGTGCCTGCAATTGCAATTTTTGCTGGAGTGTTCTTTACACAGTCTGACCCATCAGCCGACCGGTCGGCCAATGGACATACTTCAAGCTGCTGAAAATCACCGGACATAATAGTGCATAGGCCGACCCTTCAGCCGGCCGGTCAGTGTGTCTGGCCGGTCGGACGGGGGTCGGCCCTCATAATTTTTGTCCAAAGATTTCCTTGTTTCTGGAGGGTTTGGCCGGCCGGTTGGTGGCTGTAGACGGCCGGCCGGTGGACATGAAATTAGCTGAAATCTTCAGCTTCTCCTCCATCATCTTCAATGCATTTTTGCTCCACCTTTAGTCCTTTATTCCTTTGATCTTCAATGTGTGTAAACAGCTCCTTAAAGCCCTCAATTGATGAACTCTCTCTCTCATTCCTACAACCACAAAACCATGCATTAGTTGGGTCTTTAATTACTTATTTCAAGCATAGTTAGTGATGAAATGGGGTTAGAATATGCACATTTAAGAGCTCAACAACATGTTTGACACATTCCAAGGATGCATTCAACTCTATTATTAATGAGATCTTGGAAGTGTCAATTTCTGAAAATTTATTTGACAAGTCACCAATTTCTGATTTACATAAATTTGTTATGCAGGAATTGAAAGAATTGGTGCTTGACTTGCGTACAGAGAGGCCAATTTCTAAAAGTGTAGAGGTTGAGGATCCACTCTAACCTACACAAAAGCCTGAGAAGGAGGAAGAAGAAAAGGGTCCAAATATGAAAACTTCCTCCGATGAGGTCTCCTACACTCTAGAGGAGTGTTTGGCATATTTTGAAGATTGGGATGATCCCATGATTAAGGACATAGTGCATGCCTTGAGGGAGACCCCTCCGGTGCCTAGAAAGCTTCCTTCCACAGAGTGTCAAACTAAAAAATCAATTGTGGAAGCACCGGTGAAATCTGATCTTGTGGAGATCATATCGACTTGCGAAGAGGAAATACAAGTCTCTACATCTCTTTGGGTTGCTCAAACCAAAGAACACAACTTCTAGGATGACCCATATTCAACAAATTTTTGCCCAGACAAGATGGAAAGGAGATCCATATTCAATGATTTCCAACCAATGCAATTCTCCTTTCCTAGTACATGTGACAATTTTGTTGAGGAACCTGCTGAAACCTTTCAGCAGGATTTTCAATGGGTTAGACTGGTTAATGTCACCAATGTCTTTCCAAAACAGGATGATGAATAGTTCTACTGACAAATCTGTTACACCACTTGATGATATTGCTCAACTTTGTCCTTTTAGATGTTATAATGATATTCGATCTCTTAGTCTGATGGAGATCCTCTTTTTAAAAGAACCGGTTCAGTAGATTAGGTTTAGTTGTTTTTTTCTATTTTAGTTCTACTGCTTTAGTAGATTTAGTTGTCGAAGATGTAGACTTCCATGATCGACTCTCTCAGGTACTATTGTTCTCACTCTCTTTTATTTTACCATTGTTCTCATGTTCATGCTCAGTGCATATCTTTTTACATTGAGGGCAATGCAAGATTTGGTTGGGGGGTGAGATGAGATTCCTCATCTAGCAGTTTGCAACATTTCGAGCATCATATGTGAAAATGTTTTTTTTTTTTGAAATTTTCTACAAATTCAAAACTCTTTTAGAAAACCTTATTTCTATGCATTCGATATGATACGAGTATAAGAAAGAGAGATACGAAGTGAGTGATGTTGCAAGTCTTGAACTACTGTTAATATAATGGTTTTATATGTGAATTTCCCTATTTATGTGAATGATAGAAATTTTGAACACTTTTACACCTAGTTCACATTACACGATTTTCATGGTTTGAAAGGATTATGCGATTTGTGGATTACCTAGACTTTGATTTAAGGTGCTGAGAAACCAAGCCGGGGTACTTTGTCCATCCTTGTCCATGGGAAAATAACGAAAGATATGGATTTCTAAAAATCTTATCTAATGTAAAAGAAAAAGAAAAAGGAAGGATGAAAATTGGGAGTGATGGAAAACATGGTGGAAAATTCCGAATAGGGCTACCTATTACCAACCGGGGGATGGTCTACCCGTAACTAAAGCCGAAAATGGGACGTAGTGTGAAAGCCGTCGGAAGGACGGTAAGGCAAATTCCTGTCATAGGCTTGTTGTTGATATGTACACCTTGAGATCTATAGTTTAGTTGATCTAGGAAGAAGATGATCCTGGAAACTCATGAGATGAGCTATCACTATGCACATTAGGTTGAATTTTGTTCAAAGATCTTCTATCTATCAATCAATCAGTGGGAATTCTATGTGAACACTTTTTTATGTTTTGAGAGTTTAAGGTTGCAACCTTTATCGCCCAGTTTCTTTAATTTTTGTACTTATATGTCTTGGGACGAATAGAAGTATTGTTTCTAAAGGAGAGTTGGTTTTTGGAGGTTTGATCTTGTTTCACGCATGTTTTGCTCGGGACTAGCAAAAAGCTGGTTGGGGGGTGTGTTGAACCTCCAATTTATACATAATGTAGCCCATTACATCACATTATATGCATGGTTTGCATGTTTAAAAGGCCCATCTAATGCATGTTTTGTGATTGTAGGAATGAGAGCGACTTCGTCCAATTAGTGACCAAAAAGAGCATATTTAGGAGCCCTTGAATGAAGGCCCAAGGTGGACCAAAGAAGGAAGAAGAAAGAGGGAGAAAAGAGAAGAAAGAAATGAAGAAAAAGAAGTAAAAAAGAGGTCCAACCGGCAAGGGAGCCATGATCGGTCCTGACCGGTCGGCCACCCTGCTGCCCACCTTGAAGACTCACTGGACAAAGGACCAGCCTGGTCCGACCAGTCAAGAGCGGTCAGCCATCAGGTCGGCCACCCTCTAGTGCACGCTCCACTCAAATAGGTCCGACCGGTCAAGACCTATCGGCCTTGTGTAAACAGAGGTTTCTAATTCCAGCTCTGAGATTTTCTGCGCAGTGCGTAAGTGCTACGCAAATTCTAGAAGATTCTGACGCAATAAAGCTTCCCCACTATAAAATGACACCTAGGGTCTCTTCCTAGGGCATCATAGAAGCTGGGGAACTTTGTGGGAGGAGAAGGAAGCAGTCGTGGAGCGTTTGCAACCCTCCCAACTTCGGGTTTTTATGCTTTTTAGTTGTTTCTTTGAGTTCTAGTTATAGTATGACAATGCTCGACTAGAATCTCTCAGCTAGGGCTGAGAGGTGAAGCTTGTAGCCAATTTCATGTTTAATTCAGTTTGATTCAAGTAGTTTCACTTTAAGTTTGAATTTTGAATGTTCTAGTTCATATAAAGTTGATATTTTTAGAACTTTTACGAGAGTTCATGTGCTTCGGACATGGATTCCTTGCAATTCTCTGAGATTATCATGTTTTACTTGATTAGATTCGAATTATGGTAAACCTTGAGCATGCCATAGTCCATAGGCATGGTTGTTACTCCGAAGGCTATGATTTCGAATGCTATGCGATTGAATAGGACTAGAACTTGGAAGTTCAACTTAATGTGGGATTGAATGTGTTTAATGCTTTATCTTCCAACTAGATGAGAGATAAAACTTCAAATCTAGTTGTGTTTTATGCTTGGATTGATTGGATTGACATGGGATTGCTACAAGTGGATCCTTAAAAGCCTTAGTTCCTTTAATTACTGATTTTCCTAAATTACTGTTTAAGATAATTCCCTCAATTGAATCTCTTAATTATTACAATTCTAGTTGCTGGAATAATTTAGAAGTTGTTTCTAATTTCCTATGGATCGACCTCAGTCTTGCCGAGATTTATTACTACATCGCAGCCTTGCACTTGAGGCGAGCGAACATCAACCTCGGTCTTACTGAGATTATTACTACATCACAGCCTTGCACTTGAGGCGAGCGAACATCGATCCACAGGGAAAGAGGTAAACAATTCTAATTATCTTAGCAACTTCAAATTCAATCAATTTAAAAGTTCAAATCATAAACGAACTTAAAAACAGTAAAGTTGTAAAATCAATAATTAATGAAACTAAGGCTTTCAAGAATTCAATTGTAGCAATCCCATGTCACTCCAATCAATCCAAGCATAAAACACAACTAGATTCGAAGTTCTATCTCTCATCTAGTTGGAAAATAAAGCATTGAAACACATTCAATCCCACTTAAGTTAAACTTTCAAGTTCTAGTCCTATCCAATCACATATCATTTGAATCATAGCCTTCAGAGTAACAGCCATGCCTATGGATATGGCATGCTCAAGGGTTACCATAATTCGAATCTAATCAAGCAATACATGATAATCTCAGAGAATTGCAAGGAATCCATGTCTGAAGCACTTGAAGTCTCATAAAACTTCTAAAAATATCAACTTCATTCGAACTAGAACATTCAAAATCCAAACTTAAAATGAAAGTACTTGAATTAAACTAAATTAAACATGAAATTGGCTACAAGCTTCACCTCTCAGCCCTAGCTAAAAGGTTCTAACCGAGCATTGTCATACTACAACTAGAATAAAAAAGAATAAACTAAATAAAAGCATGAAAAATTAGAAAAATCGAAATTGCCAGAGTTGTGGACACTCCACGGTGCTCTCCTTCACTTCCCACGACCTCCAATCTCTTCTAGGATGCTTTTAGACGAAGCCCCGGTACCTTTTATAGAATAGTACGAAAGATTCCAGATTGCGGAAGGAATCACGGAGTTGCGCAGAGAAAATCGAAGCTTATAGAACAAGCTCTGTTACACAGACGACCGGTCGGACGACCGGTCGTAAAACGTGAAAATCAGTCCAGTGAGTTTTTGAAATTTCCTCCTCCTCTCTGTTGAGTGCTCGACCGGTCTGAGTGATGCTCGACCGGTCTGTCGATCGGTGATATGTACAGCAATGGGGGGTTACTGTTGAAGTGCCGACTGGTCGGACGACCGGTCTTGTGCCTTGGCAGACTGGTCTGACGACCGGTCTTCAGTGCAGAGTGTTGCACTTCTTCCTTCTTTCTTTCATATCTCTCTTGCTTCTTTCTTCCATTCTTTGGCACTTGGTTCCTTGATCTTCAATGTACTAAAGTGATCTTTTTAGCCTTAAATCAGTGGAATCTCCACCTCGCTCCTACAATCACAAATTACATATTAGATGGGTCTTTTAAGCATGAAAACCATGCATATAATGTGATGTAATGGGTTAGTAAATGAATAAATTAGAGGTTCAACATACGCCACAACCAGCATTTTGCTAGTCCCGAGCAAAACATGCATGAAACAAGTTTAAATCTCCAAAACCAAACTCTCATTTAGAAACTATGTTTTTATACATTCCATGACAAACAAGTGTAAAAATCAGAGAAACTGGGTGATAGAAGATGAAAGCTTAAATGCTCAAAACATAATAAGTGTTCATATGAAATTCCCGCTGATTGACTGATAAATAGAAGAACTTTGAACAAATTCACCCCAATGTGCATATTGATGGCTCATCTCATGAGTTTATAGGACCATCTTCTTCATAGATCAACTAAACTATGGATCTCAAGGTGTACAGATCAACAACAAGCCTATGACAGGAATTTGCCTTACCGTCCTTCCGACGGCTGTCACACTATGTCCCATTTCCGACTTTGGTTACGGGTAGACCATCCCCCAGTTGGTAATAGGTAACCCTTTTCAGAATTTTCCACCATATTCTCAATCATTCCCATATTTTCATCCTTCCTTTCCTTTTTTATTATATATTAGATAGGATTTTTAGAAATCCGTGTCTTTCGTTATTTTCCCATGGACAAGGATGGACAAAGTACCACAACTTGGTTTCTCAACACCTCAAATCTAAGTCTAGCTAATCCATAAATCTACATAATCTTTTCAAACCATGAGAATCGTGTAATGTGAACTAGGTGTAAAAGTGTTCAAATTTTCTATCAATCATATAAATAGGGGAATTCGCATATAAAACTATTATATTAAAAGTAGTTCAAGAATTTCAACATTACTCACTTCATATCTCCTCTTCTTATACTCGTATAATCCCGAATGCATAGAAACAAAATTTTCTAAAAGAGTTTTGAATTTCCAGAAAAATTGAAAAATTTTCAACATATAATACTCAAAATGTCCACAAACTGCTAGATGAGGAATCTCATCTCACCCCCAACCAAATCCTGCATTGTCCTCAATGTAAAAAGATATGCAATGAGCATGAACATGAGAGCAATGGTAAAATAAAAGAGAGTGAGAATGATAATACTTGAGAGAGTCGATCATGGAAGTGTACAACCCCGATATCAAAATCTACTAAAACAAGTAAAACTAAAACAAAAAAATAATTAAACCTAATCCTACGCTATACCTCCGTCAGACTAGGAGATCAATCGTCCTGATACACATGATCATCCAGAGTGATAGACATGTCCTCTGAATCAAATTTCTTAACGAATGGTTTAAGGCATTGTCCGTTCACTTTAAAACAGTTACCATTTGCCGCATTCTCTACCTTAACAGCCCCATGGGAAAAACTTCTTTAACAATATATGGGCCGGTCCATCGAGATCGTAATTTTTCCAAAAAAAGATAAAGTCGAGAATTGTACAAGAGCAATTTTTGACCTTCCTGAAAAGATTTCCTGAAGATGTGCTTATCATGAAATACTTTCATCCTACTCTTGTAAATCCTCGAGTTCTCATAAGCATCATTCTAGATCTCATCAAGCTCATTAATTTGGAGTTTGCGAAGCGAGCTAGCATTGTCAATGTCAAAATTCAATGCCTGAATTGCCCAATAGGCTTTGTGTTCAATCTCCACAGGCAAGTGACAAGCTTTCCCATAGACGAGTCTATAGGGGGACATTCTAATAGGGGTCTTGTAAGCAGTATGGTGAGCCCAAATAGCATTGTCTAATCTCAGCGACCAATCTTTGCTATCCGGCCTCACCGTCTTTTCCAAAATTTGTTTAATTTCTCAATTGGAAATTTCAGCTTGCCCACTTGTCTGTGGGTGGTATGGGGTACTCAATTTATGTTTAATACCATATTTCTTCATTAAGGCTTCAATTGACATATTGCAAAAGTGAGAACTGCCATCACTAATGATGGCTCGAGGCGTTTCAAATTTGGAAAGTATGTTTTCTTTTAGGAACTTTAGAACCGTATGATGATCGTTGGTTCTACATGGAATGGCCTTTAGCCATTTAGACACTAGTCTATGGCAAGCAATATGTAGACATGTCCAAAAGATGAGGGGAATGGCCCCATGAAATCGATGCCCCAACATTTAAAGACGTCAAGATGTTGAATTGGGGTAAGAGGCATCATGTTCCGACGGGACAATCCTCCTAGCTTTTGACAGCGCTTGCATGCTTTGCAAAACTCATGAGTGTCCTTAAATAGAGTACGCCAATAAAACCCACACTGCAGAATTTTTGCAGTAGTTTTCTTAGCGAAAAAATGACCCCCACATGCTTGATCATGACAAAAGGAGATGATAGAATTATGTTCATCATCAAGGACACATCTCTTAATAATTTGATCTGGGCAATATTTAAAAAGTAAATGTTCATCCCAGAAAAATCTGCGCACTTCCCTTAGAAATTTTCGTTTATCCAGTGCAGTCCAATGAGTTGACATCACACCTGTGGAAAGATAATTTGCAATATCATCGTACCATGGTAGATGTGTAGCAACAAAGAGTTGCTCATAAGGGAATGAGTCCTTAATAGGTGACTTGTCAATAGGAACTCAGTAAAACTAGGCGGGATAGATGGTTCGCCGCCACGTTCTCTACTCCTTTCTTGTCCTTGATTTCTAAGTTGAATTCTTGAAGGAGTAAGATCCATCTAAGCAAACGGGGCTTAGCATCCTTCTTAGAAAGAAGGTATTTCAGCGCCGCATGATCCGTGTAAACTATAACCTTGGATCCTATCAAGTACGCCCGGAACTTGTTCAAGGCAAAAATAATGGCTAGGAGCTCCTTCTCCGTAGTCGAGTAATTGACTTAGGCGGGGTTTAAGGTCCTACTCACATAGTAGATAACGTGGGGCTTCTTATCCTTCTTTTGTCCTAACACCACCCCAATAGCATAATCCCTTGCATCGCACATCAACTCAAAAGGAATGGACCAATCTGGTGGTTACATAATAAGAGCAGTTGTCAACATGTCTTTTAGCTTTGGAAAAGCTAATTGAGAATTAACACTCCACTCAAATTGGTTCTCCTTTGGAGAAGGTTACATAAGGGCCTAGAGATATAACTGAAATCCTTTATAAACCTTCGATAAAAACCGGCGTGTCCAAGGAAGGACCGCACATTGCATTTGCTCTTGAGTGGTGGTAGATTAGAAATAATATCAATTTTAGCCCTGTCTACCTCTATTCCATTGGACGAGATGATATGTCCAAGGACTATTCCTCTTTATACCATAAAATGACACTTCTCTTAGTTTAAAACAAGGTTCTTCTCTTCACACCTTGTCAAGACCAACTTTAAGTGATTAAGGCACTCATCAAAATTACAACCAAAAATAGAAAAATCATCCATGAATACCTTGAGAAATTCACCCACCATGTTTGAGAAAATACTCAACTTGCATCGTTGAAATGTGGCGGGTGCATTATATAGCCCGAATGGCATCCTTCAATATGCGAAAGTGCCAAATGGGCATGTAAAGGTGGTCTTCTCTTGGTCTTCCGGGGCTATCTCAATTTGGTTGTAATCGGAATAACCATCTGGGAAGCAATAATAGGAGTGACCCACTAACCTCTCCAAAATTTGATCCATGAATGGGAGAGGGAAGTGGTCCTTCCTAGTGACCGTGTTTAGCTTCCTATAATCGATGCACATACGCTAACCGGTGGTCACTCTAGTTGGTATAAGATTGTTGCTGGCATTTTCTACGATGGTAATACCGGACTTCTTAGGGACAACTTCGGTAGGACTCACCCATTGGCTATCCGAGATGGGGTAGATGATACCCACATTTAGTAGCTTTAACACCTCAGCTTTAACAACCTCCATCATATTTGGATTTAACCTTCTTTGAGGTTGTTTAGTCGTTTTTTAGTTTTCTTCGAGGTGTATATGGTGAGTACATACCGAAGCATCTATCCCTTTGAGGTCCTCTATTGTCCATCCTATGGCTCCCCTATGTTCTTTGAGTAGCTTAATCAATTTGAGCTCTTGATCTTTTCCTAGGTGAGAGGCTCCGATGACAATGGTTTAAGGTCAAGCTTCGGTGGTTTAATGTTAGACGGTAGAGGCCTTGATGTGGTTGGTGGCAATCTTTCAAAATGGGGCCTCCATCGGCAAGTACCAACTACTAGTTTCTCAATATTCAATGCTTGCACAATTTCACTAATAATGGGGTCTTTGGAATTCTTGAAATGTGCCAAGTATGTCTCTAAGCTTTCTAGTGGTTCATGTTAGAGGAGCTCTTCTTCTTCAAAAGATTCGAGCATGTTTACCTCGAAGAGCTCATCATCATCATCTCTATGCCTTTTGCATAAATGGAACACATTCACCTCCAATGTCATGTTTCCAAAGGACAATTGCATTACCCCATTCTGACAATTAATAATTGCGTTTGATGTAGCCAGGAATGGGCGGCCTCAAAACACCGGTATTTGAGTGCTAGTATCCATAACTGGTTGTGTGTCCAAAACGATGAAATCCACCGGGTAGTAGAATTTATCGACTTGGACCAATACATCCTCAACTATCCCTCTCAGTACACAGATGGATCTATCAGCGAGTTGCAACGTAGTTTTGATGGGTTTTAATTCACCAAGGCCTAGTTGCTCATATACCGAGTATGGGATTAAATTTACGCTTGCCCCCAAGTCTAGCAATGCACGTTCGATCCGGTACTCACCATTGATGTATGAAATTGTGGGGCTACCGGGATCCTTGAATTTTGGGGGGTCTTTTGAGTAAGAATAGCACTCACTTGCTCATTCAAAAAGGCCTTTTGCTGCACATTATATTTGCGTTTGGTTGTGCATAGGTCCTTTAGAACTTGGTATAAGAAGGGATTTGTTTAATGGCATCAAGCAATGGAATGTTTATCTTGACTTGTTTGAAAATCTCTAAAATATCATGAGAGTTTGGGAGAGATTTTGGAGTAACCAATCTCGAAGGGAATAGTGCTACGGGCTTATAAATGCGTTCCATTTCTTACGGGAATGAGTTAGATCCGTCGTCATCCTCAGAATTTACCGGATCATTAGGCTTATCGGCCTTCACGGGAATAGATTTGTCAATTTTCTTACCACTTCTAGGAGTGGTGATGGCTTTGGCTTGCTCCACATGTTGGTTGGGGAGATTAGGGATGCTTACTTCATGTACTTGCTTTGGATTGGGCTGAGGTTAGGCTGGAAAGGTCCATTTCCTAGCATTCAAGCGTCCCTTAATATCCTCAACCGAGAGTTTAAGCTCTTCGAACATTTGTTGGTTCGTTTGATTTATTTGCATTTGCCCTTACATAAATGCCTTTACAGTATCCTTCATTGAAAATTAAGGTAGGGCCATGTTTTGCATGGGTGGCCCTCCTTGAGAATTGGTAGGATTACCCGTGGGATTATTCTTCCAACTGAAATTTGGGTGGTTCTTCCAAGTAGAGTTATACGTGTTACCCACTGGTCCATTAAAAGGCCGTTGATATCCATATGTGGCATTTGCATGTTCTTGTAACACATCTTGAAACGCAGGAATTGTAGGACAATCTTGCATAGCGTGTATATTAGTGGCACAAATTCCACATATGTTCTCAATAGCTTCATTGGACTTTGAAACTCCACTCTTACTAAGTTCCATGGCCTCGATCTTTCTTGTGAGGTTGGCTAGCCTTGCATTTATGTCATCTTCCTCTTTAAGGATGTAGATGCCTCCTTTGTCCTTTTGTTAAGGAGGCTTGAGATTACTGGATTTGTCCAAAGTATCCCATGATTGGGCATTCTTGGCCCACATGTCTAAGTAACTCCAAGCCTCATCTGGATTTTTACTCATAAACTCGTCACTGCACATCATTTCTACAAATTGGTGCATGTTGGAACTTAATCCATCATTAAAGAAGTTTATAATTCGCCAGCTTTCGTAGCCGTGATGTGGAAAAGCAAGTAGGAGGTCCTTAAACCTTTCCCAACATTGGAAGAATGACTCATTCTCTTTAACCGAAAAGTTCATTATGACTCTTCGAAGGGTGTTTGTTTTATGAGCCAGGAAGAACTTTTTCAAGAATTTCCAGGTCATCTCATTCCATGATCCTATCGAGTGTGTTCTAAGAGAGTGAAGCCAACTTTTGGCTCTTTCTTTCAATGAAAAAGGAAAAAGTTTAAGTTTTATGACATCTTCCGAAACATTAGTGTTCGCTTGCCTCAAGTGCAAGGCTGCGATGTAGTACTAAATCTCGGTGAGACCGAGGTCGATCTACAGGGAATAAGGTAAACCAATTCAAGTTGTTTCAGCAACTTCAAATTCAATAAATTAAGGATTTCAGGTTTATAAACTAAATTAAAACAGTAATTGTAAAAAATATGTAATTAAAGGGAACTAAGGCTTTTAAGGATCCACTTGTGATAGCCCTCATGTGAATTCATTCATCCAAGCATAACACAACTAGAATTGAAGTTCTATCTCTCTTCTAGTTGGAAGATATGGCATTCAAACACAAACAATCTCTACTCAAGTTGAAGAACAAGGCTCTAGTTCTAATGAAGCCCATAGAAGTTGAATATGTAGCCTTCGCAGTAATGACCATGTTAATGGGCTATGGTACGCTCTAGGGTTACTACAATTCAAATCTAATCAATCCAAACATGATAATCTCAGAGAATTGTAAAGAACTCATGTCCGAAGGACATGAACTCTCATAAAACATAAAAAAAATCTCTTTTATTCAAATTAGAACTTGAAAATCAAAACTTTAAGCAAAGTACTTGAAATAGAACGAATCCAACATGATAACTACTCACAAGCTTCACCTCTTAGTCTTAGCTAAGAGGTTCTAATCGAGCATTATCATGCTTCAACTAGAATTCAAAGAAAAACTACACAAAAACATGAAAAACTAGAAAAAAAACCCTAATTGGAGGAGTTGCAATCGCTCCATGATGATCTCCCTTGCTGCCCACGAACTTAGAACTCTTTTAGGATACCTTAGGAAGGATGCCAAGGTGTCCTTTTATAAGAAAAACCACCCACCGCCTCTGATTGCGTAAAGATTTATGCACTTGTATCAGCAGTCGGACGCTGGTCGGGCACCCGGTCACATTTTGGTCGGGCGCCCGGCCAAGTCTAGAAAAGTTCGAGCAATAACTAGATTTTTTTTGTCAATTTCGGGCACTCGGCCAAATAGTGGTCGGGCGCCTGAAGGCCAATTTTTACAGTTTTTCTGGTTTACAGGGCCATCTACTGAATTTTCTGCATTTGACTTTTCTGGCCCTGTAGCTCTACAATATGATTTTTCTGGCCATTCCAGGTCTTCAACTTGATTCCTTCAAGGATTTTTCTCCACTTCTTTGGCTCATCAAAGTTTGGTCTTCTAGTCATTCCAAATCCTTTAAATTGGCATTAAACCCATGTCATCTCTCTCTTCTCCTTGCTTCTTTCTTCCATTCCTTTGGCTCATCTTCCTTCATCCTCAAGTGGGTTTAAAAGCATTCTTTTAGCCATCAAATAGGTGAATTCTCTCTCTCTCATTCCTACAATCAGAAACATGCATTAGATTGGTCTTTTAAGCATGCAAACCATGTATAAGATGTGATGTAATGGGTTAGAAAATATATAAATTGGAAGCTCAACAATTAGCGTATTGAAAGTAGCTACCACTTCTTCAAATTCCTTTTAAGTGTAGGTATGGGCTCTCAGAGTCTAGCCCATGGAACTTTGGCAAAATTTGAATCACACCCGGCTTTATATCAATGTTTCCCCTGATTGGTGGTAAGACCACGCAGAAGGGTGTAGTTGTACGGGCCAGTTGTAGGTAGTCTTGTAAAAATCTCATTGGAGGAACATTGTGTGCCTCATTCTCTCCTATTCCCTCTTGATTTGCATTTGCAGTTGGAGTAGGGGGGGGGGGGGGGGGGGGGGGGGGGGGGGGGAGGAGGATTCCTTAAAGGTGTTTGATCAATACTCCCCAAATTTTCACAAAGCTCTTGGTATTTTCAGACTTGTCTATGGACTGATAATGGTCCAACTAGACCACCTTCGGATTGGAGACAATTGGTGTGGTCATGTTCTTAACGAGACATAAACCACACAACTAAGAACTAAACTAATCCTAAGTCCTAAAACAGAATTTAACAAAACTCTAAAAATCTGTAAAAAGTATTAAGTTAGAATGATATTACTCGATTTACTTGAACTATGAAAAAATTCCTACAACACAAAACAAATTGTTAGTCCTAGGAAATCAGAAAAAACCTATCTACTTCTACTTCTACAGTGACTAAAACAATCTAGAACCGTTCATCCAAATTCCCTGGCAGCGGTGCCAAAAACTTGTTCGCTCGCCTCAAGTGCAAGGCTGCGATGTAGTAATAATTCTCGGTAATACCGAGGTCGATCCACAGGGAAAGAGGTAAACAATTCTAATTATCTTAGCAACTTCAAATTCAATCAATTTAGAAGTTCAAATCATAAATTAACTTAAAAACAGTAAAGTTGTAAATCAATAATTAATGAAACTAAGGCTTTCAAGGATCCACTTGTAGCAATCCCATGTCAATCCAATCAATCCAAGCATAAAACACAACTAGATTCGACGTTCTATCTCTCATCTAGTTGGAGAATAAAGCATTGAAACACATTCAATCCCACTTAAGTTAAACTTTCAAGTTCTAGTCCTATCCAATCACATAGCATTCAAAATCATAGCCTTCGGAGTAACAGCCATGCCTATGGACTATGGCATGCTCAAGGGTTACCATAATTCGAAGTTAATCAAGCCAAACATGATAATCTCATGAAATTGCAAGGAATTCATGTCTGAAGCACATGAACTCTCATAAAACTTTTAAAAATATGACTTTATTCGAACTAGAACATTCAAAATCCAAACTTAAAGTGAAAGTACTTGAATTAAACATGAAATTGGCTACAAGGTTCACCTCTCAGCCTAGTTGAAAGGTTCTAACTTAGCATTGTCATACTACAACTAGAATAAAAAAGAAAAAAGTAAATAAAAGCATGAAAAACTAGAAAAATTGGAATCGCCGGAGTTGTGGACACTCCACGGTGCTCTCCTTCACTTCTCATGACCTCCAATCTCTTCTAGGATGCCTTTAGACGAAGCCTTAGGTACCCTTTTATAGAATGGTGCGGAAGATTTCAGATTGCGTAAGGAATCATAGAGTTGTGCAGAGAAAATCAGAGCTTGTAGAACAAGCTTTGTTATGCAGATGACCGGTCAGACGACCAGTCCGAGCTCATGGGCTACCGGTAGTCAAATCGGTCGTAAAATGTGAAAATCAGTCCAGTGAGTTTTTGGAATTTCCTCCCCCTCTCTGTTGAGTGCTCAACCGGTCTAACGACCGGTCTAAGTGATGGTCGATTGGTCTGTCGACCGGTGATATGTATAACAATGGGGGGTCACTGTTGAAGTACCGACCGGTCGGACGACTGGTCTTGTGCCATGGCAGACCGGTCTTCAGTGCAGAGTGTTGCACTTCTTCCTTCTTTCTTCCATATCTCTCTTGCTTCTTTCTTCCATCCTTTGGCACTTGGTTCCTTGATCTTCAATGTACCTACAATGATCTTTTTAGCCTTAAATCAGTGAAATCTTTGCCTCGCTCCTACAATCACAAATCACGCATTAGATGGGTCTTTTATGCATGCAAACCATGCATATAATGTGATGTAATGGGTTAGTAAATGTATAAATTAGCGGTTTATACATTGGAGGCAAGCCTCGATGTACGACAAGTGAACATGGTAACAATGAGTCGTGCAGACAAAGTCGATTCAAAGGATTCAATTGAAGTGTCACGACCAGGTGTTACACCAACCCAAATTGAAGACGACAGGTAACCCACCGACAATGAACTGTAAGGAATGAGCACGGGAATCCTCGAAGAGCTATGAGGCACATATCTAAATATGAATATCCCCGAGGAGGGAGTGTAGGCTCAGCATGACCTGCAGCATCAAGGGGAATATTGAGCTCAGTAACACCCGAACCGATTGTCAAAAGAATCTACTCTTGTTTTCATTTACAATATCGTCGTCCTGCTCAAGCAATGGATCCGAATACCACAATCTAATTATCAATCTATGATTGTCACAAAACATGTGCATCGGATCAGTGCAAATATAAAGTGAATTTCGATCAATCATCAGATAGCTAACAATAGAAGATAAAGTATATAAGTCAGAGTTGTCGCCATGTCACCACCTAACGTATCCTCTATTTCTAAGGTAGTACAATCATATACATCTCTAGGCAAGAGAATATACAAGTGGACGTCCTTATAAACTTGATTCCCGCCCTCGCGCACCCAGAGGGCAACCCTTTACACATCACTATAGAAGAGTAGAGAATTTCGCCATTATCAGAGCTGAAAGGTGGGGCCTCCTGCTGCTGACCTATGTGTTACTTCAAAGAGGTGAAGGAAGATCAGAGACCGCCATTTACGATCTATTTATAGTACAACTACTAAGAGAAATGAAGTAGGAATAACCATAGCAAGAAAAAATGAGAAGGATATCAAAATGCAAGACAAGCTCCTTCGACCCTCCACCATCCACAATAATTTACTTATTGTGGGGAAAGAAGTGTAGTCGACAAAGAAATAATCAATTCTAACACATGATACCTTAGAATAAATTGCCACTACAGAACTTAAATCCTTAAAGACGTCTCACCGAGCGCTAATTAGAAGGCTCGGGAGAAGTAGAAGATTAGTCATCGGAGGTGGAAACTGACCGAAGCACAAACATGTCTGCAAGGATCTCCTCCCTATAATATTTATATCAGCAAGAGTTATAGAAACCCACGCCCAGCATTATGATTTTCATGGCAGGTCCCACAAAGTCTCTAGACTCGTAACTAGAAATAGATCTAAAGTGAAACTCAATATCATCTCAATCAGGTTACGAGGTTGAACAGGACCGTACAATACTCCACGTCATGAGTCTAAATTGAATTTAATCTCTCACGCAATGATCGATTATGATTAGACTACGATACTCCATGTCACGAGTATAAACTAAATCTTATATTGTCAAGATGTGGGACTTGATATTACATCTTTGGAGGTGAGCGTAGAGCATAATAAGCTTATATATTCACCAAAGTAATAACATACAAACGAGCATCAGAAAAATCAAAAGGGAAGTGATTTTACCAAATACCTATCTTCTTCCAATACATTTGCCTTGCTACATATACATCTCTTTATTCATTTATCACTTCTCTTGTTATTGTCATTTAAATTAGCACAACACTTATATACATTACACTAGCACGATTGTTAATGCCAGATTTTGTAACGAGATCCTCCGGTTTTTCTCCTTCACTCCAGCAGGGATTTTCACCACCAGACCTGAAAGAAGACAGATAGCAACTAAGGGTGGCTGGGGACCAGCCGTTAGCCCTCCGATTCTTAAGTCAGGCCAAAGCAAGAAGAAGTGAAGCCAAGCAAAACGGGACAGAGATTGAATGTTGTGTGTACCTTCCTCTTAATGGAGTCATCCCTTTATATAGATCCGAAGCGATTCAATCTGTATCGAGATCCCGCTGATCTCGAATACGATACGAGATTCTGCTGATTTCATGGGATAAGATCCTTACCCTTCATGACGAGATCTAGCCAAATCACTTACTTTGGCAATCACATCTCTTGATAGCAATCCCTTGAGATCCGGAATCAGCGGGGAAGATAAGCCCAAAATCGCCCTATACAGGCTGCTAGTAAGCGTAATAGTAGCGCTGATTACTCATGGAAACCGTAGTTGGAGTGATAACCGGCGAAAAGGAAGGAGACGCTGACGGGACGGAAACTACCGAACTGGGTGTAGCCCTGCTTGGTGTCGCAGAGGGATTGGACAAGCTGCTCGACGGGAATCGGGTGCTGGTACTGAAGGCTAAGAGATGTTGCCGCAGGAAAGCTGCTCGCATGTTGGAATGTGGTCACGAGTCCAAGTACTCGCTCACTTAGATGTAACGTCTTTCAACGACTTGTGAGAAGGTCTACTCGCAGATCGAGCTTTGCCGTGTTTGACTATCGGTTATGAGAACTCGAGACTTGCGAATAGCTGCTCCGTATTTTTCAATCTGCGACTCCTGATCAAGTGAGCTTGAGAGCCGAATGGGTGTCCCACACTTATCCAACATTCGACTCTCGATCAGATGATCTCGAGAGTCGAATGGATGTCCCATACTTATCCATTCTACGACTCCCGAGCTTACGATCTCGAGAGTCGAACCGGCACTCCGCATTTACCCGTTCTGCGACTCTTGATCAGATGATCTCGAGAGTCAAATGGGCACTTCTACGTGAAATCTTATCTCCACCATTTTGCCTATAACAGATGCCCCCCAAGTCCTTGCCGCCAAGAATTCTTAAGGGAATGACTTAGCTTGCTGTCATGCGCGGTTGCCTCTTACCTTTACTGAGAAGCCGTACATGATTAGGCTGGAATTAATGAGCGCCAGCCTTTACGCAGTCAGGAAATGAAGAGGCGCTCACCACGTGTCCAAGTATTTAATGGGCGTGCCTGCTCGAGTGCTGTGCCGAATGAGAGATCGCCACGTGCTACCATATACGGCGGAATGATTGCCTATAAATATACGGAGTCCGCCATATCTTCTGATTTTCACAGAAGTTTCAAAATCCTCCTTTGCCTTTCAATCATCTTCCTCCGGAGTTCCTTGGTGTCTTCCTCGATCTCCTTTGGTGATCTCCTTTGGTGCTCTTTCTTTCTTTTTGTACTGTGGTATTTCTTCTTTCTTTTTCTTCTTAAATATCCCATGGCTTCTGAGGAGAGTACCGTTCCTTTAGGAGATGCCACCTCGGAATCCTCTGCTTCTAGTAACGCAAGGGTTCCGGCAGGTCAGTACACAGCGGCCGGATATCCCTCCATTTTATCGGAGAACCGGCTGCTGGAGTTGCGGGAGAGATTTTCAATCCCTGACTCAGTCGCTCTCCGGTTACCCAGAGATGGAGAGACGCCAGACTCCCCTCCCCCAGGGTGTGTGGCCTTCTATGAGTATCAACTCATTCTAGGGGTTCGCCTTCCCCTCCATCCCTTCATCCGGGATGTACTTTGATACTATAAGATTGCCCCCGGGCAACTTATCGTGAATGGATGGAGGGTGGTCCTAAGCTCATTCGTCCTTTGGGCTCAAGCCGGGAATGGGGAGCTTACAGCTGATGAGTTCCTCCGCATGTTCCGCTTAAAGAAGGCACCCTCCAGCGAAGGCTGGTATTATCTGTGTTATTGGCACCGGGATAACTTCGTGTTGGGAAAGCCCTCATCGAATTATCCCGGCTGGAGGAAGCGTTGGTTTTATGCATCCGAAAACTGGGAATTTGCTTCTTCCAGGGGCCCAAGAGTAAACCGCTTTTTCTGTGAAGGTAGGCACAATCCCGCATTGTGCACTTTTTCTTCAATTAGGGTTTTAGGGTCTTACTCCATTTGACCCTTGTTTGTGCTCGCAGGTATCCCGACCTTGAGAAAACCTAGTTTGAAAGGAGAGATCAACGAAAAAATCGTAAAGGTGTACAAGGTGCCTATTGGTGATAGGCACGTCGAGACTTGCTTGTCTCCCTCACGTCTTGCAGCAGCGGGCTTAATACCCAGAAGAGAAGTCGAGATGACGCAGGTCAGAGAGAAGAGAGGTCTGCTGCCCCGGCTGAAGGGCACGAGCTCCAAGTGGCAGAAGAAAACATCTGCCGGTCCATCTCACCCATCCATCGAAAAGGGTAACGATCAGCCTGCTCCTCTCGCGAGCAGGGCGGGGGCTCCAGTAGGGCCCGCTATTCCTTCACTGGTGGTCGCACCCGGGCCGCCAGTGATAAATATTGTTGACAATTCCCCAGATGGGGCAGGGTCCAGCTGCCCCCCAGCTGAAGAGGCTTGTGAGCAAACGGAGCCTCGAGAGATGGCTCCTGCTCGCGAGCTGGTTCCTGCTATCGAGCAGGGACCTGCTCGCGAGACGATGGCCCCTCCTCGCGAGCCATCTGGGCTGATCGTTGCCCAACCTTCCGGTAGTGGGACATATTCTGTTCCTCGCCACCTCCACCCCATCTATAAATTCTTATTTGAGAACGTCCCGCCCCAATCCTTCGGCTCTCTTCCCGAGCCAAGCCCCGAGAGCCTCTTCCTTGAGGCAGGGATAAGGATGGCTCAGGTAGAACCTCCTAGCCCAAACTTTATTATTTTGGGGTTTCTTAAGTATTTTTTCTCACCCCTCTTTTTTGTTTGCAGGGATTGGACCTCATCTTGCGGACGAAGCGAGACATCGTCGCCGCTCGCCGCGTAATAGATGAGGCAGATGAGAAGAGGATCGCTTTGGAGAAGGCGGTCCAGGGACGAGATCAACTCCTCAAGTCCCGTGAGGCAGTGATCTCCAAGAGAGATGAGGAGATAAAAATCCTCACAGAGAAAGTCCAAGCGTTGACCGAAAGGTATCAAGCTTTGGACACTAAGTTCGCGAAGACCGCCGACTTGAAGGAGAGGGCGGAGAGAGAGAAGGAGATCTTTCGCCAAGACAAGATCTCATTGGAGGAGCGGCTTGCGGAGACCAGGTCGCAGCTCAAGGAAGCCAACGAGAACTTGGAGAAAGAGCGCTCCGCTCTTGCACAGCTTAAGGACGACTCGCTCCATTGGGACGAGGAGAAAGTCGCCCTTGTAAAAATGCTCTCGGAGGAAGGTCATCGGGCAATCTCTGAGTTCCGGACTTCGCAGCTATATGACGATGAACGATATGAGTCATATGATGCTGGTCGAGACTTTGCACTAAGAGTAGTGCAACGAATGATCCCATCCTTCGATATGGGGGAATTCGGTCGAGTCGCGACCATCATAGCTGCAGAAGAGCAAGCTGCTGCCGAGAATGAGGTGACTGAAGTCACGCAGGCTGGAGGGGCTCCTGAAACGGGCCCTGAAGTCGAGAGTGTGGCTCCTCCTCCAAGCGATTGATTTCCTTTATTTTCTTCTCTCTTGTACTCGCGATCATGTATCTGTAATCGTTTAAACATCAATGAAAAGATATTTTTGGAAGTGTTTATTGTTTTGTTGCTGTTTTCTCTTTATCTTTCATTTTTTGCTTTATGTTGATCTCAAATGGATTCATCAGAGATGCGACCCTTTAATTCGAGCACAAGCTGCGCTGCTCACATTAGGGTGTACGACTGCGATTCGAGCCCAAGCTATGGTGCTCGCGATTAGGGTATATGACCACGACCCCCTAATTCGAGCACGAGCTGCGGTGCTCGCATTCCGGAGTGCGATCCCTCCTCTCACCAGTCGCGAGCAACTAACTCATGAAAAAATGAATTAGACTCAATCCGGGGGTCGTGAGACCGTGTCCGCGTTGAGATAGACTGATCTATCGATTGAGATTTTGATTCTACCAAGGGCAGAAGGTTGGTCAAGAGATGGTATACATTCTCTTCGGGGCTATTCAGGTTCATGTAAATGGAGAACCAACCAACTAGTAACGATTTCAGTCCTACCAAAGGTAGGCAATTGGCCAAGAGGATGTGTAAGCACTCTCTTCAGGGCTATTCAGGTCCATATAAATGGAGTAGCGGCCAAAAGATATATTTCACTTTATTCATAAAACGTTGTAATAAAACTACATCGAATCTAGGGGTAGTATCGTAGCAAATGCTCCACGTGCCAAGGGCGACGTACAGGCTTCCCTTGCATGTCTTGAAGATAATAAGTACCGGGTTGCACAACCCTAATAACCAGATACGGGCCTTCCAAATTCGGATCCAATGAACGAGCAGGAACTCCAAGATTTTGCCTTAGGACCAAATCTCCGAGCTGGAAGGATCTAGGCCGAACCTTCGCATTCCGATAATGAGCAATACGTTGTTGATATGCTGCCACTCGTACTTGGGAAGCATTTCTTCGCTCTTCCAAGAGATCGAGATGAAGTCGGAGGTTTTCCTGATTACTCGCAGGGTCATACTGCTCGATCCGATATGAGGGCACTTGAATTTCCACTGGTACCACTGCGTCGACACCAAATGCTAAGGAGAAAGGGGTTTCACCTGTTGATGTACAAGCCGTGGTTCTATAGGCCCATAATACTTCTGGCAGAAGTTCTGGCCATACCCCTTTACATTCACCTAGCTTGGTCTTCAAATGATGCTTTATGATCTTATTCACTACCTCGACCTGCCCATTCGCCTGAGGATGATACGAAGAAGTGCGGAGATTACGTATCTTCCATTTTTTGCAAAATTCATCAAAGGCTACGTTGTCGAACTGCGTTCCGTTATCGGTAATTATAGTGTGAGGGAGTCCGAAACGGCATATGATATTTCTCCATATAAACTTAGTAGTTTGTTTCTCAGTAATCTTGGCTAATGGTTCTGCCTCGTCCCATTTGGTGAAATAATCAACCGCCACGATCGCGAACCTATTCTGTCCCTTTCCCATGGGTAGGGGCCCGATGATATCGATCCCCCACTGAGCAAAAGGCCAAGGGCTATCAACTGGGGTCATCCGCTCAGACGGTACATGAGGTATAGGTAGATATCGTTGACACTTGTCGCATTTTTTAGAAAATTCGATGGCGTCTGCTTTCATAGTGGGCCAATAATATCCTTGCCTCATCACTTTATATGCTAGGGATCGCCCCCTGGGATGGTTACCACATGCCCCCTGGTGTACTTTATCTAGAACATGAAGTGCTTCTTCTGGATGAAGACACCTCAAATAAGGCAAGGAGAAGCTTTTTCGCAACAATATTCCATCTTGCAAGGTATACTTGACAGCTCGAAGCCGAATTTGTCTTGCAGCTTTCTTGTCTTCTGGTAAGTATCCGTCTCTGAGATAAAGGATGATAGGATCCATCCAACATGGAGACGATTGTACCGATATTACTTGCTCGAGAGTTACTTGGTCGATACTCAAGTTCTGACGGTGCTCGATGGGGATCGAACGTGATAACTCCGATTCTGGTGCAGAGGCGAGCTTTGCCAAGGAATCAGCAAGTTGGTTCTGCTCGCGAGGAATATGAATTATTTTATAAGTCTTTAGTTTGGCGAGCAGGATGAGGACACGAGACTTGTATAAGGCCATTCTTTCTTCTTTGGCTTCGAATTCACCAAGAACTTGGTTGACAATGAGCTGGGAGTCGCTATGAATTATCAAATTCTGGACTGCGAGGACAATGGCCAGCTCGAGGCCAACAATCAGGGCCTCGTATTCTGCTTCATTATTGGAGACGCGTGATTCGAAACGCAGAGCATATTGAAAATGCGACCCGTCGGGAGCCACTAAAATCAGTCCCGCTCCGCTGCCAGTGGCCCGCGACGACCCGTCCACGAAGAGTGACCAAGGAGACTGGTCGCTGGTCGTGATATTATCTTCAAAAGAATATGTAAATTCGGCGATGAAGTCAGCCACGGCCTGGCCCTTGACTGCGGTCCTAGGACAGAATGAGATATCATGCTCACTTATCTCGATCACCCATTTAGTTAAGCGCCCGGAAGCTTCAGGCTTTTGAAGGATTTGTCGTAGTGGATGATTTGTTGGTAGTAAAATAGCATGGGCTTGAAAGTATGGTCGCAGTTTTCGAGCTGCCGTGACTAAGGCTAGGGCCAGTTTCTCCATATCAGAATACCTAGTTTCTGCATCGACCATTGCTCGACTGATATAATAACGGGCCTTTGCACCCCAGAATCTTCTCTTATTAAAGCGGCGCTAACGGCCGTGGAAGACACAGATAAATAAAGAATGAGTTGCTCATGTGCTATAGGTTTAGATAAAATGGGGGGAGCGCTCATGTATTGCTTCAGTTGTTGAAAAGCTTCTTCACACTGAGGTGTCCACTTCCAATCAGACTTGGCCGTTGCACGAAGGAGTTTGAAGAAGGGCAAGCACTTGTCAGATGCTCGCGAGATGAACCTGTTCAATGATGCGATGCGACCAGCCAGACGCTGGACGTCCTTCAGAGTAACGGGGGATTTCATCTCTATCAATGCTTTAATCTTTTCGGGATTCGCCTCAATTCCACGCTGGCCAACCATGAACCCAAGAAATTTCCCTGCAGACACTCCAAACGCGCATTTTTCTGGGTTCAATTTCATTTGATACTTCCTCATCAGATCAAAGGCTTCTTGAAGATCAGAAATGTGGTCATCTTCAACGATGCTTTTCACGAGCATATCATCAACATAAACTTCCATATTCCTACCGATTTGAGCAGCGAATATTTTGTTGACAAGACGTTGATAAGTGGCCCCTGCATTTTAAAGACCGAACGGCATTACTTGGTAGCAATATAGTCATCGATCTGTGATGAAGGCAGTATGCTGGCTATCAGGTGGATGCATCATAATCTGATTGTAACCAGAATAAGCATCCATAAAGCTGAGGAGAGCATGTCCAGCTGTTGAGTCGACCAACTGGTCGATCCGCGGTGTCGGAAAGCTATCTTTGGGACATGCTTTGTTCAAGTCTGAATAGTCGACGCACATCCTCCATTTGCCATTAGCTTTCCGGACGAGAACTACATTCGCGACCCACTCTGGGTAGTCTACTTCTTTTATGAAATTAGCCGCGAGCAGCTTCTCAACTTCAATTTTGATTGCCATTTGCCTTTCTGCAGTAAAGGCACGTCGACGCTGGTGTACGGGTTTATGCTTCGGGTCAATGTTGAGACGATGTGCGATGACATTGGGATCGATGCCTGGCATATCTTTATGAGACCAAGCAAACACGTCTTAGTATTCAGTGAGGAAAAGGATCAAATCTTTACGGTGGTCACTAGTTAAGGAGGACCCGATGTACACGATCTTAGATGGATCGCCTTCGGTCAGGTGAATTGCCACTGTTTCCTCCCCCGGAGTTCCTGACTTCAGAGCATTTTCTCTCGGATCCAACGAAGTGGTGGGGGGAAGGTCGGGTGAACCTTGAGTTATCTCCATGACGGGTGTCGCTTGAGCCTTCTTTCGATCTTGGAGGGCTATCTGGTAGCAAGACCGTGCCTCCTGTTGACTTCCTCGCACGACCCCGATACCATTTGGGGTAGGAAATTTGACACACAGATATGAAGGGTGCAAGGCTGCCCCGACCTTAGTAAGAGATGGCCGCCCAAAAATGGCGTTATATGCTGATTTTCGATCCACCACGAGGAAGTTGACGAAGACGGTGATCTTCGCTGGACTTTCTCCAAAAGTAACTGGGAGATCGATGCTCCCTTCAGGTGTTACCACCTCTCCTCCAAAGCCGACGAGGGGGTTCGACACTGGCTTAAGGAGGTTTCTGGCAAGAGCCATTTTATTGAAAGCCTCCAAATATAAAATGTCGGCTGAGCTACCTGTATCCATCATAATTCGATGAGTTATATAATTCGATACCTTTAATGTGACTACGATGGAGTCTGCATGAGGGAAGTGAATTCCTGCTGCATCTTCGAGGGTGAAGGAAATTGGAGGATGATTGGCTTTTGACGAGCTAGACGACTGTTCCAGCCAATAGATCTGCTGGGGTTCTTTGGACGCCTTTCGAGCGTATGCTTTTCTTGAAGCTTGAGAGTCACCGCCACAAGCTGGTCCCCCGACGATGGTGCGGATCTCTCCCGTGGGCTCAGCGTCCTCTTGGTCAGTTTGATGATGAGGCGGTTCCTTTTGACGAGATGAGGTCTTCGTCCTTTCTGGTGATTTACGAGCAACATAATCCTGGAGATGGCCTTTTCGAATAAGGGCTTCGATATGGTCTCGTAGAGAGATGCAGTCCTGGGTTCTATGCCCGTGATCTTTGTGGAAGTAACAGAACTTGCTCTTGTCCCTCTTCTCGGGATCGGATTTGATCTTTGCAGGCCACTTCACATATGGCTTGTGTTTAATCTCCATTAGAACCTTTTCAGGAGACCGATTAAGAGGAGTGTAGTTATGATATTTACCAGAGTAAGGCTTCCTGGGAGAACGATCACGCTGATCACGACGATATTTCTTATCTGTAGAAGAGGTTCCTTCTGGCATGCGTTTCTTACTTTGTACTCCATGGCGTGTCAATGCGACTTCTTCTGCATTGATATATTTCTGAGCTTTGGCTTGGAACTCTGCCATAGTTTTTGGAGGGTTTTTATCCAAGGCAAACCTGAATTTCTCGCTCGTTATTCCGGCGATGAGAGCTGTAAGACCCTTTTCTTCAGTGTAACCCTCAGTTTGGACGGCTTCGGCAGTGAACCGTACTGTGAACTCCTTTATTGTCTCCCCATGCTGTTGTTTCAAATTCATCAGATGGGAGGCTGGCTTCTTAATGCGAATGCTTCCCATGAACTGAGAAAGAAATATCTCCGATAACTGGGAAAAGGAACTGATGGAACGAGGCTTTAACCCCCCGAACCACGTACGAGCCGCTTCCTTCAATGTTAAGGGAAAAGCCCTACACATGATTTCTGAACCATGTCCCTCCAACTCCATGAGGGACCTGTATGTTTCCAGATGTTCAAGAGGGTCGCCAATACCTATATACGGGGTGATAACAGGCGTTCGATACTTTCTAGGTAACGGGGCTTCCATAACCTCGCTGGTAAAAGGGGACTCGGATTGATGTATCGCCATCGTGACGGCAGATGGCCGATTCGCCTGGTATCGCTGTTCCATGACATCGAATCGATCATAGATTCTTTTGAGATCTCCTTCACATTGTAGGGTATAGCTAGATGTTTCGGCGGTGGAGCCCTGCGGTTGAGGTTGTCGAGACGAACTAGAATGTATAGAATGTGGAGACGGTACAGGGGATGGCTGCCAAGTGGTGGGACCTGTGGTTCATCCATAGAATGTCTAGATGCCACTGGTATGGGCTCGGTGGTAACCCTTCGGAGGCTTGTCTCTAAGGTTCGGGAAAATGCTGATCCAGCCGATTTGACAGTGCTTGAACTCCGGCATTTAGAGTCAGAAGGGTGTTTCCGAGGAAACGTAAGACATCGTCTTGATTTCCAGAAGCCTCCAGTAATGGGTTTGTTGACGGCATATTCGGGGCTCCTTGAGGGATGTTCGTCGGATCAGGTGGGAGGGCAGGTACGGATTTCGTCTCATCAGGCGGAGGTGGTGCCTGCCTTGAAGTTGAAGGATGAACAGCCTTTTTAGGGGGCATCGCCGAAGGATTTTGATCGGTGGTTAGAACGATTGATTTTGACGATCAAGTCGTTCCCACAGACGACGCCAGACTGTTAATGTCAGATTTTGTAACGAGATCCTCCGGTTTTTCTCCTTCACTCCAGCAGGGATTTCCACCACCAGACCTGAAAGAAGACAGATAGCAACTAAGGGTGGCTGGGGACCAGCCGTTAGCCCTCCGATGCTTAAGTTAGGCCAAAGCAAGAAGAAGTGAAGCCAAGCAAAACGGGACAGAGATTGAATGTTGTGTGTACCTTCCTCTTAATGGAGTCATCCCTTTATATAGATCCGAAGCGATTCAATCTGTATCGAGATCCCGCTGATCTCGAATACGATACGAGATTCTGCTGATTTCGTGGGATAAGATCCTTACCCTTCATGACGAGATCTAGCCAAATCACTTACTTTGGCAATCACGTCTCTTGATAGCAATCCCTTGAGATCCGGAATCAGCGGGGAAGATAAGCCCAAAATCGCCCTATACAGGCTGCTAGTAAGCGTAATAGTAGCGCTGATTACTCATGAAAACCGTAGTTGGAGTGATAACCGGCGAAAAGGAAGGAGACGCTGACGGGACGGAAACTACCGAACTGGGTGTAGCCCTGCTTGGTGTCGCAGAGGGATTGGACAAGCTGCTCGACGGGAATCGGGTGCTGGTACTGAAGGCTAAGAGATGTTGCCGCAGGAAAGCTGCTCGCATGTTGGAATGTGGTCACGAGTCCAAGTACTCGCTCACTTAGATGTAACGTCTTTCAACGACTTGTGAGAAGGTCTACTCGCGGATCGAGCTTTGCCGTGTTTGACTATCGGTTATGAGAACTCGAGACTTGCGAATAGCTGCTCCGTATTTTTCAATCTGCGACTCCTGATCAAGTGAGCTCGAGAGCCGAATGGGTGTCCCACACTTATCCAACATTCGACTCTCGATCAGATGATCTCGAGAGTCGAATGGACGTCCCGTACTTATCCATTCTACGACTCCCGAGCTTACGATCTCGAGAGTCGAACCGGCACTCCGCATTTACCCGTTCTACGACTCTTGATCAGATGATCTCGAGAGTCAAATGGGCACTTCTACGTGAAATCTTATCTCCACCATTTTGCCTATAACAATGATAAACATGAAATAATAAACTGTTACATAGAGCATGATTGCAATATCATAATAGTATGATCATCACATTATCACCTGAACTTAAACATCACATCATAAGCCCACGAGTTATCATGCAAACTCATACAAGATACTTGTGTCTGTCCTCTCACAAGATAGAACACGTTAAGAAATTACAGAGCAAAAAAAGTTTTCGAAAATACAAAGCAGAAGAAGGAAGCTCCATAACTTATCATGCGTGCGTCGCGTGACCAATATTGATTACGGATTTCTCTATATCAATTGTCAGGAGCGATTACAAAACTTTTATACATCGACTACCAATATCGATTACAGGCTTTCACATGCCTTTTTTTGACAACAGTTATAGTTCTTTAGATGTATATCTTATCCACTGGTATCAGCCGTGAATCTTTATACATATACTCTATTGACATCACTTGCAGACTTGCGTGTACATATATTCCGTCATTATTGTCATGGATCTTCATATACATATATTCTACCAGTATCGGTCATGGATCTTTACCTACGTTCCTCTGATCGACATCAGTCATAGGCTCTTACATATCTATCGTCATCTCCAGCTATCGGACTATATATATCTACCATCATCTCCATCTATCAAATTACATATATATGTCGTCATCCTCAGCTACCGGATTATATATATCTGGCCCTATCGACAACTACAGGATTCTATACATCTTTTATTATAGCTTGTTATGGGACTATTCAATATGTCACCAACACCAGCTAGAGAATTCTATGGATCTTCCATCAGCATCATCAAAGAGTTAGGATTATGAATTTGTACACCTATCGGTCGAATACTCCAAGGGATCAACAATGAGTGAAAGTAACCCCACACCACAATGAATTTGCTACACTGTAAACCAAGTCAGCATAACTACACTGTAAACCAAGTCAACATAACTAAGAAGGAAGTGACGAAGAGGGAAGTACTATTAGAAGAAAATAAGATTAGAAGGCATGACGTTTCAGTCTCACAAATACAGGTTAAATTAGTATTTCGCCTTCATGACGCATCAATACAAGAGTAGCGACTGCAAAACCGGAAGGACAACAAAATCCCAAAGGGAAGCAAGAAGAGCTAGAAGATCCTTATACCTCCATGGTATGGTAACACTCAGATGAAATCTACAGAATTTAAAAGGGAGGAAATGCATTCTATTAAAAAAAATAAAAGAAATGGTTTAGCTGGAATTGATTTATATACTCGATCTTAGGACCCGGTGCACTGCACTACTAGAGCATAAACGCCCAGCGCAGCGCACTAGGGGGGGGGGCACTTGTTGGTGCTCAAAATATCACCAATGATAAAAGAAGAAGTGACAACTCTAATACATCAGTCAAAGTCAGCAACAGACCTAGAAGCATCCAGAACAGCAATAGAGCGTCAATGCGGTCCTAGCTTGAGCATCTCGCGCAATCACACCCAAAACTGAAATCTGTCATTCTAGAGCTGATCTAGACATGCATATCACCACTGAATGATCTGGAATGCCCAAAAACTCCTAACCTTTGAATTTAGATGCCGTGCTATGCATATTTCCACCTAGGCACCCCGAAGTACGTTTTCCCCCTGCAAGGAGCCAACTAAAGGATTCGAATTGGGAAGGAACCGTCGAAATTAACAGCATTTGACCATTTTTCAGTCGATACATTTATTCAGTAACATTATTAAAAGCTAAAAGTGCTCTGGCATCAGTGACTTTGAACCCAGAAAAGGTAGGTGTACATTGAACAGTAGGAGCCTGAAACCTGAATTTTTCTAACTTTGGGAACAGATACCAAGGAAGAGATCACTTCCAGTCAGAGGATGACTGTGAAAGCAATATAAATTCAAAGAAAATGATACATCATGGGAGTTCTTATTAAGTCATGGTTCTAACAAGTCCAAGATTATCTAATTATGAATTATAACGAAGAAGATATGAGTTGTTCACCGAAGACCATACATTATAGATGGTATTGATCACTTGTGGCCCACTTTTAAAGATGAAAGACTTTTAAAGGTTATCATGATAGTTCCATTGCGTAGATTAGCGAAATATCTTTCCGATGAGTATAAGAGCGTCCAGAACGGATCTGTAACGAATGAGTTATAACCATTTTCGTGAAGGTGCACAAGTGCAGAAAAAACATGCGCTCGGCCTCGAATGCAGAAATATTCTAAGTTTGGAAGCTGCCAAGAGGGACATGCGCCCGGGGCATGTCCTCCATCTCTAAGAGGCACGTGCTATTGAACCTCCAATTTAAACATTGGCCAACCCATTACATCACATTATATACATGGTTTACATGCTTAAAAGATCCATCTAATACATGTTTTGTGAATGTAGGAATGAGAGAGAGGCTTCACTCAATTGAAGCTTTAAAGACCCAATTAGAGGACTTTTATTGATGATTGAAGGAGGACCAAAGAAAGAAGAAAGCAAGTAGAAGAGAGAGAAGACGAAGGAAAGAAAGAAATTGTGGAAAAACAAAGGTCCAACCGGTCATGACCGGTCGGCCAAGGGAGCCACAACTGGTCCTGACTGGTCGGCCACCCCGCTGCCCACCTTGAAAACTCATTGGACTAAGGTCCAGATTGGCCCGACCGGTCTTGACTGGTTGGCCAACAGGTCTGCCACCCACTTCCCTTCTCTGTACACTCTCTGGATGAAGGACCAGATAGGTCCGACCGTCCGACCGGTCAAGACCGGTCAGCCAGCCCAGTCCGACCGGTCACGACTTGTCGGCCATGCGTAAACAGCAAGCTTGAACAACAAGCTCCGATTTTTGTGCTCAAGTGCGTAAGTGCTACGCACTTCTGGAAGTTTGTGAGGCATTAGAGCCTCTCCACTATAAAAGGACACCTAGGGTCTCTTCCCAGGGTATCATAAAAGCTGAGGAACTTCGTGGGAGGTGAAGAGAGCTGTCGTGGGGCATCTGCAACTCTCCCGAATCCAGGTTTTTATGCTTTTTAGTCTTTTTCATTGAGATCTAGTTGTAGTATAACAATGCTCAGCTACAATCTCTCAGCTAGGGCTGAGAGGTGAAGCTTGTAGCTAATTTCATGTTTAATTCAGTTTGATTCAAGTACTTTCACTTTAAGTTTGAATTTTGAATGTTCTAGTTAATATAAAGTTGATATTTTTAGAAGTTTTATGAGAGTTCATGTGCTCCGGACATGGATTCCTTTCAATTCTCTGAGATTATCATGTTTTGCTTGATTAGATTCGAATTATGATAATCCTTGAGCATGCCATAGTCCGTAGGTGTGGTCGTTACTCCGAAGGCTATGATTTTGAATGCTATGTGGTTGAATGGGACTAGAACTTGGAAGTTCAACTTAAATGCGATTGAATGTGGTTCAATGCTTTATCTTCCAACTAGATGAGAGATAGAACTTCAAATCTAGTTGTGTTTTATGATTGGATTGACATGGGATTGCTACAAGTGGATCCTTGAAAGCCTTAGTTCCTTTAAATACTGATTTTTCTTAAGTTACTGTTTTGATTTAGATTTCTTAACTTAATCTCCAAATTGTTTTAATCCAAGTTGCTGGAATAGTTTCGAATTTGTTTTCTAATTCCCTGTGGATCGACCTAAGTCTTATTGAGATTTATTACTACATCGCAGCCTTTCACTTGAGGCTAGCGAATAAGTTTTTGGCGCCGTTGCCGGGGAATTTAGATAACGTTCTAGATTGTTTTAGTGGTTGTAGAAGTAGAAGTAGCAAGTATAGGTTTTTTTAATTTCCTAGGACTAACAAATTGTTTTGCTTCGTAGGACTTCTTCTCTAGTTCAAGCGAATCGGGTAATATCCTTCTAACTTAGTGCTTTTTACAGATTTTCAATTTTTTTATTTTTGATTAATTTCATATTTTAGGACTTAAGATTAGTTTAGATTTTGAATTGTGTTGTTTATGTCCCGTTGGGAACGTGACCACAACAATCATCTCCAATCCGAAGGTGGTTTAGTTGGACCACTCTCCGTTCATAGACAAGTCTGAAAATCTGTTGAACATCGTGAAAATTTGGGAACTATGGATCAAATTCCATTAGGGAATCCTCCCCCCCCCCCCCCCCCCCCCACTCAAACTACAAACGCAAATCAAGAGGGAGTAGGAGAGAATGAGGTACACAATGTTCCTCTAATGAGATCTTTACGGGGTTACCTACAACCGGCCCTTGCAACTACACCCTCGTGCGTGGTCTTACCACCAACCGGGAGAAACATTAATGTGAAGCCAGGAGTAATTCAACTCATACCAAAGTTCCATGGGCTAGACTCTTAGAGCCCATACCTACACTTAAAGGAGTTTAAAGAAGTGGTAGCTACTTTGCAATACACTAATGTTTCAGAAGATGCCATTAAACTTAAACTTTTTTCCTTCTCATTGAAAGAAAGAGCCAAGACTTGGCTTCACTCTCTTAGACCACACTCGATAGGCTCATGGAATGAGATGACCTGGGAATTCTTGAAAAAGTTTTTCCTAGCTCATAAAACAAACACCCTTCGAAGAGCCATAATGAACTTTTCGATTAAAGAGAATGAATCATTCTTCCAATGTTAGGAAAGGTTTAAGGACCTCCTACTGGCTTGCCCACATCATGGCTACGAAAGTTGGCGAATCATAAACTTCTTCATTGATGGATTAAGTTCCAATATGCGCTAATTGGTAGAGATGATGTGCAATGGCGAGTTTATGAGCAAAAATCTAGATGAAGCTTGAAGTTACTTGGATATGTTGGCCGAGAATGCCCAATCATGGGATATCTCGGACAAATCTAATAACCTTAAGCCTCCTCAACAAAAAGAGAAAGGAGGGATTTACATCCTTAAGGAGGAAGATGATGTGAATGCAAGACTAGCCAACCTCACAAGGAAAGTCAAGGCCATGGAACTTAGTAAGAGTGGAGTTTCAATGTCCAATGAAGCTATTGAGAACATGTATGGGATTTGTTTCACTAATATACATGCTACGCAAGATTGTCCTACAATTCCTGCGTTTCAAGAGGTGTTACAAGAACATGCAAATGCCACATATGGTTATCAACGACCTTTTAATGGACTGGTGGGTAACACATACAACTCTACTTGGAAGAACCAGCCAAATTTCAATTGGGAGAATGCTCCCACGATCAATCCTACCAATTCTCAAGGAGGGCCACCATACAAATATGGCCCCACCTAAATTCTTAATGGAGGATACTTTAAAGGCGTTTATGCAAGGGCAAACGTAAATCAATCAATCAAATCAGCAAATGTTCCAAGAGCTTAAAGTCTTGGTTGATGAGATTAAGGGACGCTTGAATGCTAAGGAAGGGACCTTTCAGGCCTAACCTCAGCCCAATCCAAAGTAAGTACATGAAGTAAGCATCCCTAATCTCTCCAACCAACATATGGAGCATGCTAAATCCGTCACCACTCTTAGAAGTGGTAAGCAAATTGACAAATCTATTCCGATGAAGGCCAACAAGCCTAATGATCCGATAAATTTTGAGGATGAGGACGGATCCAACTTAGCCCCACAAGAAACAGAACGCATTTACAAGCCCGTAGCACCATTCCCTTCGAGATTGGTTGCTTTAAAATCTCTCCCAAACTCTCATGATATTTTAGAGATTTTCAGATAAGTCAAGATCAACATTCCCTTGCTTGATGCCATCAAACAAATCCCCTGTTATGCCAAGTTTCTAAAGGACTTGTGCACAACCAAACACAAATATAATGTGCAGCAAAAGGCCTTCTTAAATGAGCAAGTGAGTGCCATTCTCACTCAAAAGACCCCCCCAAATTCAAAGATCCCGGTAGTCCCACAATCTCATGTATCATTGGAGACTACTAGATTGAGCGTGCATTGCTAGACTTGGGGGAAGGCGCAAACTTAATCCTGTACTCGGTATATGAGCAATTGGTTCTTGGTGAATTAAAACCCACCAAAACCACGTTACCGAGAGGGATAGTTGAGGATGTTCTAGTCCAAGTTGACAAATTCTACTACCCGGTGGATTTTATCGTCTTGGACACACAACCGGTTATAGATGCTAGCACTCAAATACCGGTGATTTTAGGCTGCCCATTTCTTGCTACATCAAATGCAATCATAAACTGCCGGAACGGGGTGATGCAATTATCTTTTGAGAACATGACATAAGAGGTGAATGTGTTCCACTTGGGCAAAAGGCATAGGGATATTGATGACGACGAACTCTTCGAGGTAAACATGCTCGAATCTTTTGAAGAAGAAGAGCTCCTTCAACTTGAACCACTAGAAAGCTTGGAGACATGCTTGGCATATTTCGAAGATTCCAAAGACCCCATCATTAGTGAAATTGTGTAAGCATTGAATATTGAGAAACCGGTAGTTAGTACTAGCCGGTGATGGCCCTATTTTGAAAGATTTTCACCAACCACCCTCTACTGTCTAACATCAAACCGCCAAAGCTTGACCTCAAACCATTGCCATCCTAGCTGAAATATGTATATTTGGGTCAAGAAGAAACACTCACGGTTGTTGTTGCCTCTCACCTAGGAAAAGACCAAGAGCTCAAGTTGATTGAGCTACTCAAAGAACATAGGGGAGCCATAGGTTGGATAATAGCAGACCTTAAGGGGATAGATTCGTCAGTCTGTACTCACCGTATACACCTTGAAGAGAATGCGAAAATGACTAGACAACCTCAAAGAAGGTTAAATCCAAACATGATGGAGGTTGTCAAAGTCAAGGTGTTAAAGCTACTAGATGTGGGTATCATCTACTCCATCTCGGATAGCCAATGGGTGAGTCCTACCCAAGTTGTCCCTAAGAAGTCTGGTGTTACCATCATAGAAAATGCCAACAATAAGCTTATACCGACTAGAGTGACCACCGGTTGGCGAATGTGCATAGATTATCGGAAGTAAAACACAGTCACTAGGAAGGACCACTTCCCTCTCCCATTCATGGATCAAATTTTGGAGAGGTTAGTGGTTCACTCCTATTATTACTTCCTGAATGGCTAATCCGGTTACAATCAAATTGAGATAGCCCCAGAAGATTAAGAGAAGACCACTTTTACATGCCCGTTTGGCACCTTCGCATATCGAAGAATGCCATTCGGACTATGTAATGCACCCGCCACATTCCAACGATGCATGTTGAGTATTTTCTCAGACATGGTGGGTGAGTTTCTTGAGGTATTCATGGACGATTTCTCTGTTGTTGGTTGTACTTTTGAGGAGTGCCTATATCACTTGAAGTTGGTCTTAATAAGGTGTGAGGAGAAGAACCTCATTTTAAACTGGGACAAGTGCCATTTCATAGTGCAGAGAGGAATAGTCCTTGGACATATCATCTCGTCTAATGGAATAAAGGTAAACTGGGCTAAAATCGATATAATTTCCAATATATCCCCACCCAAAAGCATACGCGATGTGCGGTCCTTCCTTGGACACGTCGGTTTTTATAGAAGGTTCATAAAGAATTTTAGTCATATCTCAAGGCCCTTATGTAACCTTCTCCAAAAGGAGAACCAATTTGAATGGAGTACCGAATGTCAATTAGCTTTTTCAAAGCTAAAAGACATGTTGACAACCGCTCCTATCATGCAACCACCGGATTGGTCCGTTCCTTTTGAGTTGATGTGCGATGCGAGCGATTATGCTATTGGGGCGGTGTTAGGCCAAAAGAAGGATAAGAAGCCCCACGTTATCTACTATACGAGTAGGACCTTGAATCCCGCCCAAGTCAATTACTCGACTACGGAGAAGGAGCTCCTAGCCGTCATCTTTACCTTGGACAAATTCAGGCTGTACTTAATAGGATCCAAGGTCATTGTTTACATAGATCATGCGGCGCAGAAACACCTTCTTTCTAAGAAGGATGCCAAGCCCCGTTTTCTTAGATGAATCTTACTCCTTCAAGAATTCGATTTCGAGATCAAGGACAAGAAGGGAGTAGAGAATGTGGTGGCAGATCATCAATCCCGCCTAGTCCTACCTAATTTCATCGACGAGTCACCTATTGAGGACTCATTCCCTGATGAGCAACTCTTTGTTGCTATGCATCCACCATGGTACATTGACATAGCCAATTATCTTTTCATAGGTGCGATGCTAACTCATTGGACTGCGCAGGATAAACGAAAATTTCTAAGGGAAGCGTGCAGATTTTTCTGGGATGAACCTTTACTTTTTAAATATTGCCAGATCAAATTATTAAGAGATGTGTCCCTGATGATGAACATAATTTCGTCATCTCCTTTCGCCATGATTAAGCATGTGGGGGTCATTTTTTTGCCAAGAAAACCACTGCAAAACTTCTGCAGTTTGGTTTTTATTGGCCCACTCTATTTAAGGACACCCATGAGTTTTGCAAATCATGCGAGCGTGTTGAGCTCTTAATTGTGCATATTCTAACCCCAATTCATCACTCATTATGCATGGATTTTATGTTTAAAGACTATTCTAATACATGATTTTGTGATTGCAGGAATGAGAGAGAGTTCACTCGATCAATAGCTAAAAGAATTATATTTAGGAACCTTGGATGAAGACCCAAGGTGGGCTAAAGAATCATAAAGAAAGAAGGAAAGAATGAAAAGGTGCCCCACAAGGTGGTCCGACCGGTCAAGACCAGTCGGCCAACACTCCTGCCTTCTACAGAGGTTGCTAGACCAAAACAGACAGGTCACGACCGATCAAGACCGGTCGGCCATGTAAATTTTGGTTTTTAGAGTTCAAATAACAACAATCCCGTTTTTGGTTTTTCGGCCCAGTTTTTTGGGGCCATCTTAATGATATTTGGAAATCCAACACATCCATGTCAAAGAGGAGCTCGATGCCGAAATAACCCAAGTGGTTTCGTTTCGATCGGAGCTACGGATTGACCGTGGTGGCCAAAACAATAAGAACTGTGCAGAAAGTTTCAGATTCCACCTACTCAACTCTGGGCCGGTCCAGGTGGCCCATCATTGATGATATGAGGAATCTACTTTGACCATCTTCTAGATCACATCCATATATGAATAATCACAAAGTTTCAGATCAAAAGGATGTGTGCTTTGATCGTACCGGTTGAAGAAAGATGGACCATCCAGAAAGATCCAACTGAGCAGATTTTATAAAAAGCCTTAAGTGTTCTAATTTTCGTACCTAATTTTGGAATTCTTTTGGACAATCTAATCCATCTATCATGTAGAGGAGGAAGTTCTCTACCGATGTTCAATATTTGAGATCAATCCGACCTCTGCACACTCTGGAATGTTGAAAGCAAGATGACTGGTTCTGAAGGTACCCGAATTGCGCCATTTTGAGAAGCGGTCACTAATTTGATTGGTGGGCCCATTCAGAAGATAATCTTGGAAATCTAAATCATCTATGAGAAAGATCACATTACAAGGAAGTTACAAATCAAATTTGAAGGCAATCTGACCATTGGTTAAGCCGTGTGAAGTGAAACAAAATCTATTATGTTGCGGTACTCTTGTTGTATTATAAAAGGAGGTGCTCTCTTCTATTCCAAACCAAGCAAGGACGTGGGGAGCAAGGAATTCAAGTCATAGGAGGCTTCCTAGCCTCCTCCAACTAGTTTTTCTTCCTTTTCTTAGTTCTAGTTTTGTTTTTAATATGCTTTTTATTAGCTAATCTTTTAGCTAGAGCTAAGAGGTGAAACTTATAGTTTTCTTAGATTGTTTAATTCATTTTATTGGTTTCAAATTGGATTTTTAGTGAAGAACAATGGTTTGAAGTTTGAATATAGTTCTAAGTAGTTTTTCTCTTAATCTTATGATGGCTCATGGATGTTTAGAAGAATTACTTGAGTTCTTAATTGTTCTTGAACGATTCTAGACCTGTATGCTCCGAGGAATTGGATTCAATACGCTCTAGACCTTTGATCCTCATGTGGGACCTTCAAACCAAAGTTCTACCTTTTTGTTCTAAAATCTGAATATTGTGTTGATTGTTCACATGATTTGAATGAAGTTCAAATCATAATATAGTCAAGTCTTGTGACAAGGTTTGATGATTATTATGGTTATGATCTTAATCTATTAAAATTAGGACTGACCTATGCAATTGAGTGTGCTCAAGTCCTAACTTGAATTGAGGGAATCATGTTGATGAACAACACATATGGCAGATTGATTTGATAATATAACCGCTCTATCATCCGGCTAGATAGGACTTAATTTCGATTCTAGTTGAGAAAGTGAGAAACCATAGCGAATTATGCATCTAAGGAGAGCTATAAGTGGATCCTTGATGCTCTAGTTATCTTTCCATTATTAGATTTTCTATTTTATGTTCAAAACTAATTTCACAAACCTCTTTGAATCTAGTTATTAGGATAGTTGGAATTGTTTACCTCCTTCCCTGTGGATTGACCTTAGTCTTACCGAGATTATTACTACATCGCAGCCTTGCACTTGAGGCGAGCGAACAAGTTTTTGGCGCCGCTGCCGGGAAAGAGGTTAAACGGTTCTAATTGTTCTAGTAGCTATAGAGTAGTCTTATTTAGGTAGGATTTTCAGTTTTTGTAGAAGTAGTTTTCTGATTTTTTCTAGATTACTAACAATTCTCTAATTTTGTGTTTGTAGGAACTTAGTTGCTGACATAGTTCTCACTTCCACGGGTAACATCTCCACATCTCCCTTTCTTCTTTTTATTTTTCTTCCTAGATTGGGATTGTTTCAACTTCTTATAATGAATGATTGGACGGGTGGATTGTCTAAATACCTTTTGGAAGATGAGAGGTCGAACCAAATAAAAAATCATTATGATTGGAACCATTACAAGCATGAATATTTTTCTAAGACTCAATCTACTTCTAATACTCCCCCATGTAAGACCTTGCAAGATTACCGGAATGACAACAATGTTTGCAACTTTTCGCCGGGTAAGACAATGGGAGAGTATCGGAAAGAGATGAATAATGTTCTACCGGTTAGGAAAATGTATGATCACTTGTTTGGCTACACATATCAACAATCATCTAATAGCCCATCATATGACATGCATAATCCTAATAGGTGGGAGCATCAAAATTTTAATTTGGGAGACGAGCCAACCATGGATGCCAACAATTATCCTCAAGAGGTTCTTTCTCATGAACCACAACCAACACGAACTCTTGAGGATACACTGCGAGAGTTTATGGAAATAATTGAGCAATGCATACAAAACCTCTCGCCATCTCAAAATCTTGAACCCAACATTAGGAACACTGAATCATTCCCCAACAAGGAGGAGGATGAGGCTATCTAAGCCCAACCCTCTTCCAATTTGATGACTAAACTTTTAGGGGATGTAGATCTTAGTGATCCCAACATTGCCATCGATTATGGTGAATCAGCTATCTCTTTTAGCTATTCCGATTTGAATGATGAAGAGATTTCAAGGACGGTTGACAATCCCGAGGAATCTACAAAATCTGAAGTGATAGTTTAATTGCCTTTAATGAGGGTTTGAAGGATGATTGTGAGTCCATGATTTCTTATTCCAAAGGGTCGAATGTTTATGAGTCGCTGGAAGATATTCTTGCTAAAGAGATGGCCGGAGTTGATATTTTTTAGTCCTTCCACCAACAACACATGCTGGATTCTATTGTGGAAGAACTCCCTTTGGTTGAAAATTCTGTTTCTTTGGATGATGTGACGGCGCAATCTGAAATTTTAGATCAACCAATGTTAAATGATGTGCTTACCACTGAATCTGAAATTTTTTCTTTGGAAGACCTCCATAGAGGAGGAATTCCTTGCCATTGAAACAGATTTTCATCAATCACTTAGGGAGAACGAGGACCCTTCATCCGACTCTCTCGATTTCCTAGAGGAATGCATGACCCACCCCTATGATCTGGATGATGAGATGATTATGGAGTTGGATAGTTTGTTAGACACGGTATCGGTGCTTGAAGAACACCATTCCACTGATTTACACTCTTTACCATTATTTGTGGAAACACCGTATAATTCTGAATTTGTGGAGGAGACAACCCAAACTAAAGAATAATTAATGAATGTCTCTCCACCATCATGGGTTCTTCAACCCATTGAAAATTCTGATTGGGAGGACCCATTTTTAATCAATTACAACCCAATTTAGAACTTGAGGAGATATCTTTTAACTACTCTTATCTCCTCCATACATGCGTGTGGTGCATACTATGATTGGACCTTAATGAAGAAACGCACCCATGTGTACATTCGAGCAGGACTTTGGATGGTCCTCATGAGAAACCTATTGAAATTCATGAAGATCCTACTCAAATGTGATCATGTAGTCGATTGGACTAATCAAAGGTAGGTAGGTAGGTTAGGATTTCTTTCTGCATTTAGGATTGAATAAGTCTCATCGAGATAATGGAAGATTCTAGAATTGATCTACTTGCTACCTCAGGTACTCTCGTTCTCACTCTCCTTTGTTTTATGTCATTGCTCTCATGTCAAGCATTTTGCATATCTTATTACATTGAAGATAATGTAAGATTTTGGTTGGGGGGTGAGATTCCTTAGATGAATCTACTAGCTTTTGTGACATCTTGAGCAATTATGTAGAAATTTTTTGATTTTTTTAAAATTCAAAACTCTTTTGGACAACTTTGTTTCTATGCATTCGGGATGATACAAGTATAAGAAAAAGAGATATGAAGTGAGTGATGTTGCAAGTCTTGAACTACTTTTAATATAATGGTTTTATATGTGAATTCCCCTATTTATATGATTGATAGAAAATTTGAACATTTTTACACCTAGTTCACATTACACGATTTTCATGATTTAAAAGGATTATGTGATTTGTGGATTGGCTAGACTTAGATTTGAGGTGTTGAGGAACCAAGCCAGGGGTACTTTGTCCATCCTTGTCCATGGAAAATAACGAAAGATATGGATTTCTAAAAAGTGTGTTGAGGAACCAAGTGGATAGAGGCCATTCCATGTAGAACTAATGATCATCGTACGGTTTTAAAGTTCCTAAAAGAAAACATACTTTCCAAATTTGAAACACCTCGAGCCATTATTAGTGATGGCGATTCTCACTTTTACAATAGGTCATTTGAAGCCTTAATGAAGAAATATGGAATTAGAAATAAAGTGAGTACCCCATACCACCCACAAACAAGCAGGCAAGCTGAAATTTCCAATCGAGAAATTAAGAAAATTTTGAAAAAAACTGTGAATTCAGATCGCAAAGATTGGTCACTTAGATTAGTTGATGCTCTTTGTGCTCACCATATTGCCTACAAGACCCCCATTGGAATGTCCCCCTCTGGACTTGTCTATGGGAAAGCTTATCACTTGCCTGTGGAGATTAAACACAAAGCCTATTGGGCAATTCGGGCATTGAACTTTAATGTTGACAATGCTAGCCCACTTCGCAAACTCCAAATGAATGAGCTTGACGAGATCCGGGACGATGCCTATGAGAACTCGAGAATTTAAAAGAATAGGATGAAGGCCTTTCATGACAAGCACATCTTCAGGAAATCTTTCCATGAGGGTCATAAAGTGCTCTTGTATAATTCTCGGCTTCATCTTTTTTCAGAAAAATTACGATATCGATGGACCGGCCCATATATTGTTAAAGAATTTTTTCCTCATTGGGCTGTCGAGATAGAGAATTCTGCAAATGGTAACTATTTTAAAGTGAATGGACAACGCCTTAAACCATTTGTTGAGAAATTTGATTCAGAGGACATGTCCATCACTCTGAATGATCCTGTGTATCAGGATGATTGATCTCCTAGTCTGACAGAGGTATAGCATAGATTAGGTTTAATTATTTTTTTTTCTATTTTAGATCTACTGCTTTAATGGATTTAGTTGTCGGAGTTGTAGACTCCCATGATCGACTCTCTCAGGTACTATTGTTCTCACTCTCTTGTTTTTTACCATGGCTCTCATGTTCATGCTTATTACATATCTTTTTACATTGAGGACAATGCAAGATTTGGTTGGGGGTGAGATGAGATTCCTCATCTAGCAATTTGCAACATTTCGAGCATCATATGTGCAAATTTTTTTGAAATTTCTAAAAATTCAAAACTCTTTTAGAAAACCTTATTTCTATGCATTCGAGATGATACAAGTATATGAAAAGGAGATATGAAGTGATGAATGTTGCAAGTATTGAACTAATCTTAATATAATGGTTTTATATGTGAATTCCCCTATTTATGTGATTGATAGAAAATTTGAACACTTTTACACCTACTTCACATTACACGATTTTCATGGTTTGAAAGGATTATGTGATTTATTAATTAGGTAAACTTAGATTTGAGGTGTTGACGAACCAAGTCGGGGTACTTTGTCCATCCTTATCCATGGGAAAATAACGAAAGATATGGATTTCTAAAAATCCTATCTAATGTAAAAGAAAAAGGAAAAGGAAGGATGAAAATATGGGAATGATGGAGAAAATGGTGAAAAATTCTGAAAAGGGCTACCTATTACCAATCGGGGGATGGTCTACCCATAATCAAAGCCAGAAATGAGATGTAGTGTGAAAGTCGTCGGAAGGACGGTAAGGCAAATTCTTGTCATAGGCTTATTGTTGATCTGTACACCTTGAGATCTATAGTTTAGTTGATCTAGGAAGAAGATTGTCCTAGAAACTCATGAGATGAGCGATCACTATGCACGTTAGGTTGAATTTTGTTCAAAGTTCTTCTATCTATCAATCAATCAGTGGGAATTCTATATAAACACTTTTTATGTTTTGAGAGTTTAAGGTTGCAACCTTTATCGCCCAGTTTTTTTAATTTTTGTACTAGTATGTCTTCGAATGAAGAAGTATTGTTTCTGAAGGAGAGTTGGTTTTAGAAATTTGAACTTGTTTCACGCATGTTTTGCTTGGGACTAGCAAAAAGCTGGTTGGGGGGTGTGTTGAACCTCCAATTTATACATTGGCCAACCCATTACATCACATTATATACATGGTTTGCATGCTTAAAAGATCCATCTAATGCATGTTTTGTGAATCTAGGAATAAGAGAGAGGCTTCACTCAATTGATGCTTTAAATACTCAATTAGAGGGCTTTTATTGATGATTGAAGGAGGACCAAAGAAAGAAGAAAGCAAGTAGAAGAGAGAGAAGAGGAAAGAAAGAAAGAAATTGTGGAAAAACAAAGGTCCGATCGGTCATGACCGGTCGGCCACCCCGCTGCCCACCTTAAAAACTCACTGGACTAAGGTCCAGATTGGCCCGACCAGTCTTGACTGGTCGGCCAACAGGTCAGCCACCTACTTCCCTTCTCTGTTCACTCTCTGGATGAAGGACCAGATAGGTCCGACCGGTCACGACCGGTCGACCATGCGTAAACAGCAAGCTTGAACAACAAGGTCCAATTTTTTTGCGCAAGTGCATAAGTGTTAAGTACTTCTGGAAGTTTCTGAGGCAGTAGAGCCTCCCCACTATAAAAAGACACCTAGGGTCTCTTCCCAGGGCATCATAGAAGCTGAGGAACTTCGTGGGAGGTGAAGAGAGCTGTCGTGGAGCATCTGCAACTCTCCTGAATCCGGATTTTTATGCTTTTTAGTCTTTTTCATTGAGATCTAGTTATAGTATGACAATGCTCAGCTACAATCTCTCAACTAGGGCTGAGAGGTGAAGCTTGTAGCTAAATTCAGTTTGATTCAAGTACTTTCACTTTAAGTTTGAATTTTGAATGTTCTAGTTTATATAAAGTTGATATTTTTAGAAGTTTTATAAGAGTTCATGTGCTCCGGACATGGATTCCTTGCAATTCTCTGAGATTATCATGTTTTGGTTGATTAGATTGGAATTATGGTAATCCTTGAGCATGCCATAGTCCATAGGCATGGATGTTACTCCGAAGGCTATGATTTTGAATGCTATGTGGTTGAATGGGACTAGAACTTGGAAGTTCAACTTAAGTGGGATTGAATGTGGTTCAATGCTTTATCTTCCAACTAGATGAGAGATAGAACTTCAAATCTAGTTGTGTTTATGATTAGATTGCTTGGATTGACATGAGATTGCTATAAGTGGATCCTTGAAAACCTTAGTTCCTTTAAATACTGATTTTTCTTAAGTTACTATTTTAAGTTAGATTTCTTAACTTAATCTCCAAATTGTTTTAATCCAAGTTGCTGGAATAGTTTCGAATTTCTTTTCTAATTCCCTGTGGATCAACCTCGGTATTACCGAGATTTATTACTACATCTTAACCTTGCACTTTAGACGAGCGAACACATGCACCTAGAAACTCTTCTTTAAGTACATGCGCTCGCGACTCTTCCTTGCCTGCACCCAGACTTGATTAATTGACTATAAATACCCCAACCCCATGACCTCCGTAGGTAGAAGAGAGAAAGCTGAGTGAGAGAGAGAGAGAGAGAGAGCTTCAAGGGCCACATACGCCCACTCTCCCCTTCTCGTTCCCACATGCGCCCACTCACCCATCTTCAAGGTGACATGTGCCAGCCTCCTCCCTTGCAATGCTACATGTGCCCATTCTCTCCCTTGCAATGCCACATGCGCCCACCAGCTCCTGCATTTCCCTACATGTTCCCACCAGCTCCTGCATGTCCCCACATGCACCCAGTCTCTCTTCACATGCACCCACCTCCTATGCCAATACTTAGCTATTTCTGCAACTCTGAAAACTGCACTGCACATCTGTCTGCATTGCACTGCACTGCATTGCATACCTGCACCTGCACTACACACTGCACACCTTATTTCCATTTACTTTAAGTTATTTATGTCAATAAGGAAGTACCCCTCATTTAGATTTAATAAAAATACTAAAAAAGTAAATTTCCAACAATGAAGATTTTGATTTTCCATCCGAAGTACAAATCGTAACTTTTTGGCACTCCCCAAAAAGTTCGCCTTTTAATGGGAGGGGTTTTCGTCAAATTTAAACCGTTCAAAAAATCTAAAATACCCTAATTATGCTAAAACACTAAAGTTCGGTGAAATATTCATGATATTTTATGGTCAATCTGTGGATATATAAAAAATCCAAATTTTTACGTAGAATTTTCAGGCAGCGATATGACCAGAATATCGTTTTAGCGCAAATTTGTACAGAAATGGAGTTGTGACTAGATAATATTGATTGCTTCATGCATTAACACCCATCTTGCTTAATCTAGCATTTATCCATGCTTAATCTAGCATTCATCTTACTTAATCCAGCATTCATCTCTGCTTAATCCAGCACTCATCTCTGCTTAATGTAACATTCATTTAACTCGACATGTATTCAACTTCACATGACATACATACTATTGTATTCTCATATACATTCATTCTCACATGACATATCTTCTATTTTATTCATCACATACAATCAATCTCATATGATATACATTTAATTGTAGTCATCGTACATTAAAGATCCCTTATCTCGTTACAAGGACCCGCATATTTATGCATGCGTGAGTAGGTTCTCTTCTTATTTCTCATTGTGTATTAGCTATTAATAAACGTGCGAGACCGGGATCACTTTTGAAGATGAGTCAATAGACTCCAGCCTTATTTGACAACTGATTATAGGAACTTTGTATTGATTATGTTCATTGCACAACTAGGGTTTAGCCCGGATTGAGGCTTAAGACTAACAAAAATGGACTATGGTTATGTAGACACCCCACCTTCGGCTACACTGTTGGTAGAGATAGCTGGATGAATGGAGGACCATACCCCCAAATCCCAAGTCCAAACTCAGCCAAACTCTCCCTTGTAAGCCCCATTCCATAGCCCAGTTCAGGCCCAAACCCAGTCAACCCAGTCCTAAACATCACCCTTAAAAACCCCCCATAAGAAAAGCCAGTCAAAAAATTTCAAAAAAGTCAAACTCACTGAGTCAACCCGCTGAGTCAACCCGCTGAGTCAACCCGCTAAGTCAACCCGTCGAGTTAAAACACCGAGTCAACCCGTCGAGTCAACCCGTCGAGTCAAATCACCGAGTCGACCCGCTGAGTCAACTCACTGAGTCGACCCAGCGAGTCAAACAGCAGCCCCGAGGAAGCAACCGTACATCGCTGGAAACCGAGGAGCGGCCGTACGGGCGGCCCATAGTATGCCGCCCGAGATAAATTATGAGAAATGCCACTCTCCGCTGCTATAAATACCCCCCTCCCCTTCTCATTTCAACATCCATTCGAAGCCCATTCAGCCCGAGTGCGATCCGAGTCCCCTTTCCCCTTTAGTCCATTTTTCCACCAAGGAGAGCCCGAGTGAGGAGAGCCTAACCCTGGTCCAACCCAGCCTGACCACTGGCCCAAGCCTCTCAAGTCACCCAAGTCTTGATCCAGCCACTCGAAGCAAACCCTTGCGACACTTCCGTCCATCCAGCTACTCTTTTCCAGCATCATCTCATTTGCATCTAGCATAAGTGCAACATTTACTTTTCTTCCAACCCCCCTGCTTCACTGCAAACACTTTGATTATTCAAACACACCGCATGCATCTCGCATAAAGCACCTGTCAGTTCGAGCATATGCTCTGGGCTTGCCCGTTGTTGGAACCTGCCCATCAGAAACTCTTACTGTTCAGACCTGCATTCACGTACATATCACTATAAACACTTTAAATATTCAAGCACACAACATGCATCATCTCGCATAAAGCACCTGTCAGTTCGAGCGTACGCTCTGGGCTTGCCCGTTGTTGGAACCTGCCCATCAGAAACTCTTACTGTTCAGATCCGCATTCATGCATCATGTCATCCATGAGAATATACGAGGATTAAACTAGACTTTCAAGTATTCGATCGATTCTGTGAAGTAGAGACTGTACTTCGGTACGGGCAGTGTGTGGGGTGCTTAACCTCTTCCCACCCTGTAACCGTGATCCCTTACCTTGAATCTCTGACCGTAGATCAATAGGAGTCATTTTAGAGGAAGGAATCTTCGGATTCCCTTCTCTAACGTTTCTACGGGGTCTAGCCGACTGTAGATTCGAAGTAACTGGCTAGTGGCGACTCTGGTCTTATATAAAGTCACTTAAACATATCCAGCTTAACACGACAACCAAACAAAGCCCTCGAGAACGAGGCAAGCCAGTGGCACAAACGACGATTTCGCACTCACGCATCCTCCTCTCCTTCTTTTCCCGAAAGGGGAAGGGACGAGAACGTCGTGCGGGAGCGCGGAAACGGCGAGGGTCCACAGAATGGCGACTCTGCTGGGGATAAGCTAGTCCCACTAGTCGTGATCCGACTTGAAAAACAGAATCCTTCCCGTACTTGAAAGTCACTAATCCTCATAGAATCTCATCTGCATAGCATTCTACCCAAAACAAACAAAAAATAGAAGATCCCAAAACCAGAAAAAAAATAGAAAATCCCAAAACCCAAAAAGAGTAGAGTATAGTCCTCACCATTGCGCCTCCTCGGGCTCAACGTATGCGGAGACAACTTCCCTTCCGCAGCATAATCCGCACTCGGGCTCAACAAGCCATGTCCGACCACGAAGAAGAAACTCATCTCCTCCCCGCTCTTGAGATGACCGAAGCGCAACCTCCAGCGCAACAGCCCATTGATAATACGCCAATCATACAAGAATTGGCACAAGGAGTGAGAGCAATGCAAGAAATGCTCTTGCAATTCATGCAAGCACAAGCCACCGCAGCAGCCAACAATCAAGTTGGCCCAGTTCAGCAGTCTCAGCAACCATGCCGGGTCCTCCCGGCCTCCAGTTCAAATCAAGCACAACCATTGGAGTCTGCTCAAGACTACCGACAACACCCATCTCAGCCCTTCGCTATGGGGCATCCTCCTCAGTACCTTCCTGCAACGGTAGGGCCATCTCAGAGCGCTCCCATCGCAGGGACTTCCAGTCAGCTTCCAGTCAATCTTGCAAACAACAGTCTCAGTAGATCTCAGCATGTCCCCGCCGATGGGACACCTTTTCAATTTCAGCACATCCCCTCCGATGGGATTTCAATTCAATTTCCAGCAACAGGGACAGCACTGGCAAATGCCCACAATGGGGGTCAGTGTCAAGCCCACATCAATCAGCGGACAGTGGCGAATACCCAACAAAGGGGTCACTTCCCAGCATCTCAGCCTCCTGCAAACAGGAGCACTTTTCAATTCCAGCACATCCTCGCCGATGGGATTCCAGTTAATTTCCAGCAATCTTCAATTCAGCAAAATCCAGTTAATTTCCAGCAATCTTCAGTTCAGCAATTTCTAGTTAATTTCCAGCAAGTTCCAGTTCAACCTTCAGCACAATCTCCAGTTCAGTCACAATCCTTTCAAGCACCAGTTCATCAGAATCCAGTTCAATTTCAGCAACCCGCGGTTGCTTTTCAGTAAGCCCATAGAGTCGAAGACATCGACCACTATACCGAAGAAGAACGTGCCTTACTCCAGGAGGCACCAGTCGCTCGAACAGATCACTCAGGACTGGACGAGTTGCGGGAGCAGTTCCAGATCTTGCAAAATCAGCTTCAGTGACAACAAGGAATCGATCTACCTTCAACCAAGTTCAGAGACTTGTGTCCTTTCCCAGATGCTCAAGTACCTCAAGACTTTGAGGTTCCAAAATTCAAAAGATACGATGGCAGCGGTTGTCCCACAGCACATCTCAAGGCCTTCTGCGGAGAGCTGAGTGCAATCTCAGGAAATGAAGGGGCCCTCATACGTTTGTTCTAAAAATCTCTGAAGGGCGACGCCCTAGATTGGTACACCTCATTGGACTGCCACCGCATCAGGACATGGGAACAACTTTCCCAGGCTTTCGTCGACAGATTCGCGTACAATCTCAACATGGCACCCAGAAGAGCCGACCTGGCAGCTCTCAGGCAAAGGAGTGATGAGACACTATCAGCTTATGTGGGACGTTGGCGAGCTATGGCAGCTCGAATGCGAACGCCTATCGACGACGAAGAACAAATCTCCATGATTGTTCATTCAACATATCCAGGCATATCCGGATATCTCATCTCGCATCCATATGCGAACTTCTCACAATTAATCCGTGCTGGAGAGCAAGTCGAAGCAGGAATCCGTGCCGGGACAATCTCCCCATGGCCTCATCAAGCCACTCCAATCAAACGGAACAGAGTGTAAGGAAGACCTATCGGGCACGGGAATGGAAACCGCAGTGGTTCTCCTCCCCGCCCAACAGAGGTAAACAACATCAATACCACTGCTCAAGGAAATCAACATGCTCCCCCACAGGGACGTCAACAGTATCAGCAGAATCAAGTTCAGCATCAGCCTCAGCGGTATCAGCCACAGCCGAATCCTCAGCCACAACCACCTCGACAACAACAGCAGTTCAGAGGAAACGGTCAATACCCATATCAAAATAGGCAAAACTACAGGGAGTCCAGGAAATTTACTCCCCTCTCTCAACCACTCAGTCAAGTCATGGCTACTCTGGTGCAGAAGCAATTACTTACTCTAATGGCACCTAGGCCTCCTCCTCATCCTTTGCCACCGAATTACCGAGAAAATGAGTATTGTGCCTACCATCAAGGGCGTGGCCACTGCCACTGATCGATGCTTCACTTTGAAGAACGCCATACAAGATCTGATTGATGACCGTAAGATTGTCATCTCAGTCCCTGGAACTCCTGCAGCAGCTTCCACCAACATTCTTCAGAATCCTCTGCCTCAACATCACACGGACCCCAGTTCATCTCGAGGTCCCACCGTCAACAGTATAGAAGAAGAAGAACGCCTCGATCGCTTCTTCTCCCCCATCCAATCCATTCATGCCTACACCTATAAGCCGACAAATCCTCCTCCAATCTTGCAAGGGGCAAGTCCCTTTCTTCCTTCAATCTCCGAGCCAGTAGTACTCGAAGGAGCACCTCCATATGATATACCAGTTGTTCAAGGGGCACCTTACAACCATTCAAGCTGGGAACCAGTCGTCCTGGAAGGAGCACAATCATACATTGAGCCCACATACGAACCTGTCATCTTATAAGGGGCAACTCCAGAACAATCCAATCCGCAATGGAAGGATTATACTCATCAGCAGCAAGAACCCATTGTATTGGAAGGAGCTCCTCCAGTTGAGCCAGTCGTATTGCAAGGGGCAAATCCCGGAGGCGTGTCAATCACACTACGACAGCTGGGACGAACAGAGAAACCTCCTGCCATATCAAGAGGACCAGTATTCATCTCATGGGAGCCTCCTGCTCCAGGAACGGTCAAGCCAGGACCACGACCTTATGTGATCTATGAAGACAAGCCTCGATATTACCCCTTCAACACAGGCAACAATGTAGTCCTCAAGGCAAAAGCTCCATACGAGGAAGATCTGGCACCCACACCAGCACCGTTGCAAGAGCCGGTGGTCCTAGAAGGCAAAAGGGAGGAAAACTACAAAGAAGTTCCATGGCACTATTCAGAATGCGCGGAAGTAGGAAACATGAATCCCAATGGGCGTTGCATCCGAAGAGATAGTCAAAACAGAGGAGATCCCAAAGGCTCTCTCTCAGGCCTGGGCAACAAAAACGAAGCCGCATACGATGTGGCGACTCAGCTCAAGTCAATCCCTGCACAAATCTCAGTATGGGAGTTACTCTGCACATCTCGCATACACCGAGAAATGTTTGCCAAAACCTTGAATGATGCTCACGTATCCTCCGATACGGCACCAGAGATGATAACATTGATGATTGGACAACTCCTGGCTCCGCGTGCCATCACCTTCACTGATAATGAGTTGCCACCAGAAGGACGAGATCATGGGCGATCCCTCAACATAGCCTTACGATACAAAGACCTCTGCGTCCCATTGGTCCTTATCGATAATGGCTCAAGCTTAAACGTCTGCCCGCTCAAGACTGCGGAACGTTTGGGAATCAGTCCTTCTTCATTCCGACCCAGCACCATATGCATCAGAGCATTCGACAACAACCGCCGATCAGTGGAAGGGGAGGTCGACATAGAGGTACAGATAGGTCCGGAAGTCTCCACCATCACATTCCAAATTCTGGATATATCAGCCTCTTTCAACATGCTGCTCGGACGACCTTGGCTGCACAAGGTTGGAGCTGTGCCATCAACCCTACATCAACGAGTGAAATACATCTGTGGAAATCAAGTGATCTCTATCTATGCAGAGAAGGAGCTCATCATTCCTTCAAATGCTGCTGCCACTGAACCAGACATCCCGGTCATTGATATCCAGCACTCTGAAGAAGACATCCCATTTCACAGTTTCGAATTCGAGACTGTGAACTCTATCGCCAATCCAGAACCGATAAGGGTGGACTGTGTCTTTTCACCGGCAGAGCGTCTGAGCCTCAAATACCGAATGAAGAATCACTTCAAGTCCAGAAAGGTACCGCTGATATATAATCAACGCAAATGGGGACTCGGATACAAGGCAACCTTCATGGACAAGAGAAGGAAGAAATTTCCGTGCTCACCCATCCAATTCGTCAAGCCAGGAGAACCTTGCAAAGATCCAGGAAGGAATCAACCGACTGCACTACACAAAGGCCTCCCGATGAGCCTAGTTTGGGCCACGTGGCCCCCCATTCGATGGGATCAGATTCTCAAACCATCTAAGCCTCCAGAAGAAGAAGGAAATGATGAAGACGAAGAAGGAAGTCAAATACAGCAGCTTCGGGACCAGGTTATTCTGATACCTGCTCCCAACCAGGGGCACAACCTGCCCACTTCAGCATCAATCAACAAAGGGCACAACCTGCCCACTTCAATATCAGCCAGTCAGGGGCACAACTTGCCCATCTCAGCATCAATCAACCAGGGGCACAACCTGCCCACTTCAATCAGCTAGGGGCATCTCTTGCCCATCTCAACATCAATCAGCAAGGGGCACGACTCGCCCATCTCTGTAAAGTCAACTTCATCAATCATTAGCCAGGGGCAGAAGCAGCCCATCCATTGGACCAAGAAAAGGAAGTGCCCAGCCCTAGATTGGTCTGATGTCCAAATTCCAAACTTGTGTCTAGTCGTGGAACCAGACGAACTGCAATGCGAAGTAAGTGATCCGGGAGGGACTGAGTGCGACTCAGATCTCGAACCCGACCAGCGAGATGTCATGGTCATTGGGCCAGACCATGATTCTTCGTCCAAAGCATCAACCCCCACCTCTTCAGGGGAGGAAGTGCGGGGTCCTGAATGGTCATCCGTTCCCCTAACTTTTGAATCAGCCAAAGAGCCATCTGAGGGCTCTGGCTTAAAAAAAAAAATGCCTGTTTAAGCAGCGACCGGAACTTTGGAACAAGTTGGGTTCAATCATGGTCTGCAATGCCCACTTGTTCAAAGTCCCGTGAATTTCAAAAACCTAAAAAAATCAAAAATTTTCAAAAGCCAAAAACATCTAGCATTTGCATTTCAGGAAAATCTCAAAAACCAAAAAACATTTCTTTTCCTACATTCAATAGTGTGCCAAGTTCGTCTAAAGAGTCACATGAGTTTGAAGTCGAATCATATGATTTCGACATCGAATTAGACTTCGAGCTCATGGGTCTGGACGAACTCGGGATGAGGAAGATGATGATCCGGCTCTCGAACTAGAGGATCTCCTCAAAAAGTTCGAATCCAAAGCCAATGTTGTAGTCGATGATTTCGAGATAGTAAACTTGGGGACACCTGAGATCCCTAGGGAAGTACGCATTGGAAAATCATTGCCACCTGAGATGAAGCAGAAAATGATAGAGTTCCTAGCTCCAAGATTGTCCAACTTCGCGTTCTCATATGCAGACATGCCGGGGCTCGATGAAGAGCTCGTTGTACACCATCTGCCAACCAAGGCAGATATGAAGCCGGTGAAGCAGAAACTCCGAAGAATGAAGCCAGAATGGGCTCTGAAAGTCCGAGATGAAGTCATCAAGCAGTACAACGCGGGATTCTTAGTAGTCTCCAACTACCCTGAATGGCTCGCCAACATCGTGCCAGTACCAAAGAAGGATGGCAAGGTTCGAACGTGCATCGACTTCCGAGATCTCAACAAAGCCAGTCCTAAAGATGACTTCCCTTTGCCACATATCGACACTCTGGTAGACAACACTGCTGGATACAAGATCTTCTCATTCATGGACGGGTTCTCAGGATACAATCAGATCAAGATGGCCATCGAAGATCGCGAGAAGACATCGTTCATCACTCCCTGGGGAACCTTCTGTTACAGGGTAATGCCGTTCGGTCTGAAGAACGCAGGAGCAACATATCAGCGAGCAATGACAGCACTATTCCACGACATGATGAACAAAGAGCTTGAAGTATATGTGGATGACATGATCATCAAATCTCGCACAATTGAAGGACACTTTGAAGATCTGAAGAAATTATTCAACAGATTAGAAAAGTACAAGCTCCGCCTCAACCCTCAGAAATGTGTCTTCAGTGCAATGGGAGGTAAGCTCCTCGGCTTTATGGTGAGCGAGGATGGCATCAGGGTCGACGAGACCAAAACCAGAGCAATCATCGAGATGCCCCCTCCTAGAACAGAGAAAGAAATTCGTGGCTTCCTCGGCAGAATTCAATACATCAGTCGCTTCATCGCACAGCTCACACCTATCTGTGAGCCCATATTCAAGCTCATTCGGAAGAACGTCCCAAAAGAATGGAATGATGATTGCCAAGTCGCTTTTGACTGCATCAAGAAGTATCTCATGAACCCTCCAGTCCTAGTGCCGCCCACTCCAGGATGACCACTATTGTTATACATCTCAGTAGCAGCAGAAGCCATTGGCTGTGTCCTCGGCCAACACGACTAGACCAGGAAGAAGGAACAAGCAATATACTATTTGAGCCGAAAGTTCACCGACTACGAGACCAGGTATTCCCCAATCGAGAAGACCTGCCTCGCCTTAGTCTGGGCAACTCAACGACTCCGTCAATACATGATTGCATTCCCTATTCTCCTCCTCGCTCACATGGATCCGCTTAAGTACCTGTTCGAGAAACCGACACTCACTGGAAGGATAGCTAAATGGCAGCTACTCTTGTCTGAGTTCGACATCACCTATGTCACTCAAAAGGCAATCAAGGGGCAGGCCCTCGCCGATCATCTTGCAGCTCACTCTCTCTTAGACTATCAGCCGCTCAAGACGTTCTTTCCTGATGAAGATCTCTTGCTTGTCGAAAGTGAAGAAAAGAAGAAGAAAGGTGAGTGGATGTTATTCTTTGATGGCGCAGCAAATTCTAAAGGGAGTGGTATTGGAGCAATCCTCTACTCTCCAGATGACGTCTCTATTCCAATCTCAAGGCGCATAGCGTTCGAGTGCACCAACAACATGGCAGAGTACGAAGCATGCATCGCTGGCTTAAGGGAAGCCATAATCTTGGGCGTCAAGAAGATATGAGTATTTGGAGACTCACAGCTTATCATCAATCAGACCAATGGCGAATGGAAAACCAAGGACGAGAAGTTGATACCATATCATGTGTATCTTGAAAATCTGATCGAAGAATTAGAAGAAATCACCTTCTCATACATGCCCAGAGCCAAGAACCAGTTTGCAGATGCTCTCGCCACACTTGCATCAATGCTCGAGATACCAAAAGGAGCTTCAGAGTGGGAGCTCACAGTCAAAATTCAAGAAGAACCTACTTTTTGCTTGCAAATAGAAGAAGCCGAAGCTGTCCCTGACAAACCCTGGTATGCCGACATCAAGCAATATCTCGAAACCCAGGAGTATCCAGAGTCAGCAACAGCGACAGATCGCCGAACCATTCAGCGCTTGGCCGGCCAATTCACCATCAGTGGCGAAGTTCTTTACAAGCGATCCTATAATCATATCCTCCTTCGGTGCGTCGACGAAACAGAAGCTGCAAAGATCATGAAAGAAATACACGAAGGAATCTTTGGCCCACACATGAATGGGCATATGATGGGAAAGAAGATTCTACGACTCGGCTACTATTGGCTCACCATGGAGACAGACTGTTGCCAGCACGTCAGAAAATGCTTCAAGTGTCAGGAGCATGCGAATCAAATCCATGCCCCATCATCAGAGTTATACAACCTGACCACCCCCTGGCCCTTCTCCATGTGGGGACTCGACATCATTGGCAAAATCAGTCCCAAAGCATCAAATGGTCATGAGTACATACTTGTGGCAATCGACTACTTTGCCAAGTGGGTAGAGGCAGCCTCCTACACCACGATTGCAGCATCTCAGGTGACCAAATTCATGAAGAACAACATCATATGCCGGTATGGAATCCCTAATGCTATCATCACAGATAATGGGACCCCGTTCGTCAACAAGAAGATGGATGACTTCCTCAGCAAATTCAAGATCCAACGTCATCGATCAAGCCCCTACCGTCCCCAAATGAATGGTGGGGTAGAAGCCGCAAACAAGACAATCATCAGGATACTCGAAAAGATGGTCGTGACCTATCGAGATTGGTCAGATATGCTCCCATATGCACTTTGGGCCTATCGAACGTCTGTACGGTCTGCTACGGGCGTTACTCCTTTCGAGCTTACCTATGGAATGGAGGCAGTTTTACCAGTCGAGGTGGAAATACCATCACTACGGGTGTTACTAGAAAGCAGAATTGAAGAAGGAGAATGGCAACGGGCCAGATTCGATCAGTTGCAGCTAGCAGATGAAAAGCGCATGCGTGCACTAAGTCATTCCCAGTGCTATCAGAAAAGGATCGCTCGGGCTTACAACAAGAGAGTCCGAAAAAGAAGTTTCAAGGTAGGCGACATGGTTATGAAGAAGATTCTACCGTCGCACCTTCCGGACCCCAGAGGAAAGTTCAAACCCTCGTGGGACGGGCCACTGATCGTCAGAGAAGTACTTCTTGGAGGCGCCCTCAGACTCACCAGCATGAGAGGGGTGGATCTTCCTGAGCCAACCAACGCCGACAACGTGAAGATCTTTCACGGGTAAGTTATTCTGACCTTATCAAGAGTTACTTTAATAGAGCTGAAGTCAAGAGGTCGAAGCTAAGACCTCTGAGAGATCATTCCGTCCACCAACAAGTGTTTCAAATAAGGGGATTCAAAAAGAGGAAAATACAAAAAAAAGGGGGGGATTCAAAAGGAAAAGAAAAAAAAAAGAGAGAGAAAAAGAATACAAAAAAAAAGGAAGAAAAGAGAAAGAAAAAGGGAAGCCAAAGCAAGGCACCCAAGAAAAAAAATCAGTCCAAGAAGAAACACAGTCATCCATCCATCCATCCACCTCAGAAGGGTCTTTAGCAAAGACCGACAGCTCTATTATCGTAACTTAGGATAAGGGCTGCAAAACTGCCATCGGCCGGCAACGACGGATTCCCGACCTCTAGCCGCCACAGTTATCCAAAGATTCAGAGAAAGAAAAAAGAGAGAAAAAGAAAAGAAAAGAAAATGTGTGCCTAAACAAAGAGGGTAGAGTGAAAACCCGAAAGGGCGCTCCGAGTAAAAACAGTGGGCATACAGCGGACTTGGTGAAAACCCGAAAGGGCGCCAAGGGTAAAAACAGCATAGCTGCTAAGGGGCAGGCAAGATCAAATACCCGGGACGTGGTGAAAACCCGAAAGGGCGCCACGGGCAAAAATGACGGGAAAAGGCCGGCTGTGGTGAAAACTCGAAAGAGCGCTGCAGGCAAAAATGGCTCAAATGAAAAAAGCAAAAAAAATAAAAAGTGCAGGTACCAAAAAATCAGACGGTCCAGCAGTTACAGTTCAAGAACAAGAAGTGCAGTCAGGAGCGAAGAGCTCTACAAACTCTGATAATCTCAAGAAGCAACAGTTTCCATTGCCTACACCTCTAGGGAACCAAAGGTCAAGCAAGTCAAATCTCGAGACATCGGTCAAAGCATTGACCGAGCCCCAGTTCTGATTCCTATATCCCGACACAAAGTCCTGACACACTCACAAGACAACTCATGGCACAGTAGATTTTCAAGCAGTTTTCTCTTTTCAATTAAATGCATCATATTTCTTTTACATATATCATATCATCTTTTTCAAAAAAATATAAAAAAATGCATCATCATCAATCATATATGCAAAAAGGAATGTGCAGGTGGCCAACACAATCAATCTCTACCCTCCTCCTCGGCCACATCAGGTGAGTCCTCTGACTCATAAAAGGATAGCCTCGCTCTCAACCTGCTCACCTCCATACGCAGGTAATGCACCTCATCGCGCTCAAGGGTACGGATCGTTGTCTCCTCATCAGACAATTTCTGATCGGCAGCCAATCTCCTCGACATCATCTCACAATGATACCGAAGTGCAGAAATCTCAGACAGCAAATGGCCATGAGTGGCCAAAAGGAAGACAGGATCGATAAACGGGCGCTCCTCAAAAGGTTCATATGAACCAGATGAAGAGCCAGCATCTCCAAGGATATCCTGCTCATCCTCATCAACAGTCCGGTGCCAACAAGGGATACGTCGATACAAAGACTGCTCAGCAACCCAGTACTGATATGGGGCGGTCGCCATCGAAAAGTCCGCAGCTCAAAACCCAGCAAATCAGCAATCAAGTAACTCGCCCAAGAACAATCAATCCGGGTCCTAAAGTCAGAGGATCTGGATGGAAGTGCTCGACGCCCGATACCCGTGAAAGCGAAAAGAGGAACATCCTGCTCGTACCCAAACTGCCACAGGAACCGAATGGGATGATAAGAAAAGTAAGATCGAAAGCCTACCAACATCAAAGGAAGGCGGTATGCATCACAAAGCACTGGAGGAAGTGAAAGCCAAGATGACTCACAACGAACTGTTCCAGTCACGAAGTTCAGCGAACATCCTGCAATACAAGGGCTCGCTCATCCTAGCTGTATGAGGAAGAAACTCCATGATGTGTCGCATAAGGTCTGGGCGACGTGTGTCAGGAAAAGGTACAGGAACAGTCAGCGAAAGACGCTCCCATAGCCAGACCTGATCACAAAAAGGAAAAAAAGATCAGCTAGAGCAGAGCAATTCCTAACAAAGCAAGAGGAAAAAGGTGCAGAAAAAATACCTGAAGAAAGGCACAACAGCCGCGAAGGACACGAGTGCGGCCCAGGGGGCAATCAGTCAGCCCATTGAACAACTCGGCCAAGATGAGAGAAATGATCCCCTGCCGTCGAATAGCTCGGCTCATCACTTTAAAAAGCAGAGGGGTCTGGGACCTGCGCCATCCCGAAAACAGCACCTCAGCAATCAAGCAGAACATCAGTGCGTTTCGAGCAAAGGTAGAACCGGCCACACTCCGAGGACCCGAAAAAAGATCATACAGTAAGTCCAAGGAAAACACCACAGCATCCTGGCCACCGGCTGCAGGCCGAACAAGATAGGGGATCCCGAACCAGTTCTGCGGTGTGGCAGTCTTCGGCGAAAAATACTGAGCATAATCCCAGGGTAGGCCTGTCAAGCGTACAAGCTCCTCCAAAGAAGGTCCCATCTCCATATCATTAAACACAAACAAGTTCAACGAAGGGACCCAATCAATCAAGGCAGCTCCAAGCATCCTCCAATCAATATCAACTCTAGCCATATGGACCAGACTGCCGAAGCCATAGGACTCCAAATCTCGAATCTCATAGGCTGACAAGCTGTCAAGCCAAGCAAGTAGCCGTGGCGAGCAAGAAGGACGAGGAGGCAGCTGCCAAGTCCTCACTGGTACCCCCTCCAGAACAAAAGGACCAGAAATCAATGATGACTCATCGAGGATTGGAAGGTCAACGGGCGAAGGAGAAGGAAAAGCTGGAACCTCTGCAGACTCGACAGCCCCTAACCTGTCCCCAATAATGGCTATGTCTGATATAGTCGCATCACTATTGGAAACTGTCACAACCTTAGCCGCACGGGAAGACTCGCCCACCTCATGAACGGAGTGCGCAAAGGACCGATGACCAAGAGAAGGACAATGCTCCCCATCAAAAGGACTATCAGTGAAGATCACACCGCACATCGTGGCATCCTGGCTAATCTGACCGTCGAAGAATACATCTGAACCATCAAAAAGGGTCCCGGCAACCCCGATCGAAGAATCAACGGTCAGATCTGGACCTGCGGCCCCCTCCAACAGGAAATCATGAATCCAATCATCATCCTGGCCAATCAAAGGGATCATCGAGGCATCCACACTGTCCATCATCAGGGGGACATCATCAATGACCACATCAAGTCCACCCAAGCAAGTATACCGCACATCTCGGCCCTCATCCAGAGCATCCAAACAGTCAAAGGTACCATCTGAACCATCCATCCCATCCAAGCATGAGATCAACCCATCTATGTCCATCATGGTCCCATCACCACCATCCATCACATCATCCATGGGGCTCACACTCAAGGGATGCATAGCTTCACCTATGTCCCATCCCATCATCCTATCTATACCATCCATTCCTCCCATAATGAGGGGCCCATTCAAATCTGAAAATCCAGCCATCCCACCATTAATGGAGCCATTCAAAACTCCACCAACCACCATCCCTAGCCCCTCATCAATGCCTCCATTCAATGCCTCATCTCCACCATTCATTAAAGAAATCCCTCCATCATTAAAGCCTTCAATACTTTCTGAAGTGTGGGACCCACCATGGGCAGCCCCCACAGCCCCTAAATCACCACCATCCATGGCCCAAGAAAGGACAAAGCAAGATGAGGACAAGATGATGAGGAAAGAGGAGACAAAGAGAAGATTCATTGTTGGAATCGAACCTGAACGTACAGAGCAGGTGGGGACAGCAGCAACAGGGACCAGGGAATGTCCGAGCACGAGCCAGCCCAGGCCGCTCAAGAAACAAGCCCTGGGTGGCCTGCTCTAGGCCGCCCGTACGGACGCGGTTCCTCTCTCTCCGCGGGATTGGCTCCATGGTTCTTGGTAGGTGAGACTGACAGTCCACGTCAGCAGATGGCGCTCCATGGGCCGCCCAAGGCTCCGGTCCACTCCAGATTTCGACTGAGATTGATCAAGATCATATAAAAGGTGCCCCACCGGTCCAATCACGGAGCAATGTGGCCAGAACATGGCTGATCAAGTAAAAGAGAAGGAAAGGTGATCAAGTGGGGGCCACAAGCAATCCAAGCCATTCAAAGACCAGATCATCATGATCTAAACCATTGAAGGACCTACATGAGCCATCAAACAACAAGATCAAAGGGCTGATCATCAAAAGAAGGGCCAGAATCCAAGATCTAATCATCAAGTGGGCCCACAAAGCCAAGTCAAGCCATCATCCACACCATGAGAAGCCTTCTTAGCCTCACAAGTCATCAAAGGAGGTGCCCCAAAGTAAAGCCAAGGTCTCAAGTGGGCCCACAGGGCCGAATCTATCAATCTGAACCATTCAAGGACTAAATCATCAGGATCCAAACCATTGGAAAGCTTACACAAGTCATGGAGCAGCAAGATCAAAGGTTCGATCATCAAAAGAAGGGCCAGAATCCAAGATCTAATCATCAAGTGGGCCCACAAGGCCTAATCAAGCAATCTGAACCGTTCAAGTCATCATCCATGCAGTCAAAGGTCAAAGCGTCCAGACATCATCAAAGAATTTGAGACAAGTCGAAGACTGTATATTCATTCAAAAAGAGCTTAATACAAAAGAAGATAAAAGCAAAAGTACAAGGCCATACAAAGCAGAACACCCAAGCAGGCTACAAGTCGCCAACATAGTCATCATCGTCCCTCCTCGCGTCCCGCTCCCGACGATAAAGGTCCATCAAAGGAGCAGTCACCGAGCCTCCAGCATATCTGCGACGGCCACCTGGAACATAAAGCGAAGGAAGAAGAGGCCCCTGGCCGAACAGCAAATACCATTCATCATAGTCACGATCCGGGATCGTGAAACGAAATCCGGGCTGGCCCACGAGAGCCTCAACTCTCTCATCAACTGACATCCGAGCAGCTGGGGGAGGTGCAGAACAAGGGACCCGAGCCACCCCAGTGACTTGCCGAAGCAACCTCTCCCCCAGATACCACTGAAAAGATTCAGCGTTGGAAAGCATGATACGGAGACATGAAGCATCATATGCCTCCACACGTTGGGGGGTATAGTAGAGAGGGAAATTGGCATACGGCATCGGAGCGAGCTGCAGCAAATGAGGTCACCACAATCAGTTACAGTACGGCACGAGGGGTAGGGAAAGCAAGATACTTACGTCCTCAACGGTCAACCCGTCTATGTCAGCACGCCAATTGTCCCCGGGAACTCGGGAGTTCCGCTGACGGTTTTGCTGGTGCCAGTATATGTGGCGATACTGAGAAGGCTCAACATCATCCCGCATCCTCGACGTGAGATGGGGAAAATGGTCATAAAAGAAGGTCTGGACAAAAGCACGTCTAATGATCAGAGAGAGAAAGAAGGCGAAAACCCTTCAAGAAAGGTGAAAGAAGAGATACCTCAACGACAGGCCAGAAGCCTGTGAAGGACCGACTATGCCGACAGGTCTTGTCCAGAACTTGAAAGATATGGGTCAAGATAGCCCCATTCCAGTTATAGGGATGATGAAGATCCTCGACTAAACGAAGAAATTTAGGATCAACCCTCTCATTCGCATGGCAGAGAAGGAAGGACCCGAAGGCATAAGTGATCATGTCCCGTGCTTTGTGGAGGGCCTCTCGCTCGGTGGTGGGGATGACGGAGGCAAAATTGTTGTAGAACCATCGCATCTTCACTTGATGGCCTTGGAATTCACCCTCGGGTGGGACATCACCGACAAGCCGTAGCCAATCAGTGGAAGTAAGTGGAGCCAGAGAGCTGACTTGGGGAACAACTGTCCCATGAAACGGAAAGCCTATTTGCATGTAAATGTCCAAGGGGGTTATTCCCCATTCACCACAAGGGAGCTGGAAGGTGTGGGTCTCATCCCGCCACCTTTTGCAAAGGGCCGCGAGCATCATGCGGTTAGCATCATTATTACGGAAATGTAAGGTGAGGAGGCCAGCAAAAGGAGTACCATCCAGTACTCGTTCAAGCAAGGGCTGTGGATCCTTCACCCAGTCGTCCCAGCGATCCTTGGTACCTCGACCCTTGATAGCAGGAAGAGGTTGGTGCTTCATGGCTAAGGAACACATGTGGTCCCCTCGGCGGACGATGAAGGCAGGATCACCCTCATCAATCACTCGGCGACCTCTGGTACCATCCGCCATTGAATCCTACAAGCTTGGCAAGGTAAGTCCCTATCCCTTACCCGATAAAATCCAAATATCATCCAGGAAACCCATGGGATTGGACTCATATTCAAATGCAAAATCTAAAGTCCAACTCCATGTGTCACCTAGGATATGTGTTGGGCCCCTTGGAAAAAGTAAGGTCCACCTTAAAGAAGGTTGCATGGCATGCCTTAGGCAAGAAAAAGTCCATCATCCAAGGACACATTTTGGACAACACATGCACTCAAGTACCATGAGATCAACAAAGGATGAGAATCCTACTTCACATGTGAAATCCCTCTTCAAAGTCCATATGTGGCCAAAAGATTGATCCACCTTTATGCCAAGGCCATGGTTCTCACTTAAGATGTTTCCATCTTTTTACACATGTGCATGGACAAGTGGGGGATAGGAGGGAAATGGCTCCCCAAGAGCAACCCAAATGCCTCATCTCAATGGATTGGAGAGAGCACATAGCCCACTTTGAAGAATATGAGGACCCATTCATGGGTTAACCATGGGCAACCCTATGTGCACCATCTTGATGAAAGTTTTGACCATGAGAATACAACAAGGAGGTCTACCCACAAACATATGGATTAAAGAGGCCAATGGTAAAAAATTTGATGCACATAGCCCACATGAGGAACCAAGTTGAAAATGCCCATGAAAGGGTAAGTTTGGGCAACTTATGTGCATCAATTTCTTTACTAAAAAGGAAGACCAATTGAGCACAAGACGGCATGGCTTGAGGAGTCATCCAACCATCATGAAAATGGATAAGAATGGTATACATAGCCCACTTGAAGATCAAAATCCAAAATGTCCCAAAGTAGGGGACAAAAATAGGCAACTTATGGGTATCATTCTTTCTCACAAATTGAAGAAGAAATCACTCATACTTGTGAATGATGGTGGATGACCCATCAAGCCCCCAAAGAAAAGATCAAAGAGCCATGGTTGTATGGATAGCTCACTTGAGGATCATCCATTTGAGGTGGATAACATTAAGGAGAAACTCTTGAGAACCACATTCCTACCTCACGAAAAAGGCCATTTGAAACTTAATGAGATTGTTGGAACAACTCACTCATGGGACTTGTAGATGGTCAAGTAACTCAAGTCCTCCATCCATCAAAAGAAAAGAATATGAAAAGGAAAAGCCTACATGGACAAAGTGTAGTGGTGTACACATGGTCCAAGGAAATCCAAATTCCAATGAAGGCCCAAAAGCCCATCCATATAAAAACTCCAAGGAGCCCACCACACCTTGTACATAAGGATGTACATCATAATCAAGAGATGATGGAAGACTTGGGCTACTTGTCCATAAAGGCCCAACTAGGAAATCTAGCCCACTTGAGATCCAAGTGAAGAATGGGCTAGTCACCTTGGTCCATACACATGTGAAGAAAGATGGGGTCACCCAAAGTGAGCCCCATGAGCCCAAAACTTGAGATGGGCCCTACCATGCCCATGGGCCCAAGTCTTGGAAAGAAGATGAAAAAGAAAAGAGAGTTCCAAGGAAAATGACAAGAGAAAGAAAGTAAGAGGGAGCCCAAAATGAAGCATTGGGCCCATCAAATACACCAAGGGCCATGACTTCACTTTGAGCCCATTTGATACATATGAAGAAAGGCCCAACTCCCATGAAAAAGATAGAGTATTTTTCCATGCACACTTGATGACATGGCAAAAACACCCTTTACATACACATGAAGGGAGTGTGAAAAAAAAAGAAGAAAGAAAAAATGAAGTGGAGAGCTTGCAATGTCCTTCTCCATGCACCACCTTTGAAAGAGACTTGAGATCTAGAAAATGGCCAAAAACACTTGGGCCCACCCTCACTCTTTTGGAATAGCTACATGAAGAAAAGAAAAGAGTCATGAGAAGAAGTAATGAAGAAGGAAAGGGCAAGGAAGAGAAAGGGAGTGGTCCATACCTTTACCACTCACCAAAGAAGGACCACCTTGCTGTCCCAAAACTTCTCTAAGGCCCACCACTTGAAAAGAACAAAGGACCACCAAAGAAGAGAGAGAAAACTTGAAAAAGAGAGAGTATGAGAGAGAGAAGAGAGAGGTTGCACGATGGAGGGGGCAAGGGCGCCCCATGTTATATAGAAAGGGGGAGGGCACCCTTTTACCCAGCCCACTGAAGAGACCAGGGGTCTGAAACCGTTCGGGCGGCCCATAGGAGGCCGTCTTAACCCCTACCTAGGTGAAACGACCTCTCCTCCCCTCTCCTTGGGAAGAACTCCTCCTTGGGAAGGGTAGTTGCAAGTGAATCTTGTACCTCCATTGTAAGAATGAAGTGATGGAAGAGAATGGTGAGAAAAAGGGGGAAATCTCACCAAAATCTCATCTCATGAGAAGTGGGTGAGAAATTGGGTTGATGATGTGGAAAAGTTTCATAGAATTTTCAAAGAAAAGAAAGAAAAATTTGACTTGGTCAAACAATGATCTCAACCATCCGAAGGCATGACCAGATGATCCAAACCATTCCGAGAAGAATCCCAAGAATCTCCGCCCTTGATTACTGCTTACCTGTACATATGCTTGGTCCGAAGACCTTAAACTACGTCGGGATCAACATCCCAAGAGATTTTTAATAAAAACCAGCATCGATCCCAGCCTTTTAGGCCAAGATCTGATGATCTGGATCATTTCGAAAAACAAAAATGTGTTTGCCCCCTCTTGTACATGTTTTTGGTCCGAAGACCTTAAACTACGTCAGGATCAACATCCCGAGAGATTTTTAATAAAAACCAGCATCGATCCCAGCCTTTCAGGCCAAGATCTTATGATCTGGATCATTTCGAAAAACAAAAATGTGTTTGCCCCCTCTTGTACATGTTTTTGGTCCGAAGAACTTAAACTACGTTGGGATCAACATCCCGAGAGATTTTTAATAAAAACCAGCATCGATCCCAGCCTTTCAGGCCAAGATCTGATGATCTGGATCATTTTGAAAAACAAAAATGTGTTTGCCCCCTCTTGTACATGTTTTTGGTCCGAACACCTTAAACTACGTCGGGATCAACATCCCGAGAGATTTTTAATAAAAAACCAGCATCGATCCCAGCCTTTCAGGCCAAGATCTGATGACCTGGATCATTTTCAAAATACCAAAAATATTTTAAAGCTTTCCACAAAAACCAGCATCAATCTCGATCGTTCGAGCCGAAGTCTGGAACCTTTTCCAAAAAAACAAAAAAAAATGGTTCACCAAAAATTTTAACTGCACAAATTCATCCCCAGCGGTCCGAAGACCTAAAACTACACTGGGATTAACTTCTCGGGGGCTTTCTTTCCTAACCTGTTCCAGACATGGCTGACGCTTGATCGTACGGGTGTCTGGAATCCTTTAAACAGGTAAGGGCTGAGGCGGGCAGAGCTCCGCAATCCTGTTCGTGTTGAACGCACCGTGATAGACAACCTTGAGTTGGAAGTCGCTGTTGAATCTGACGGATGTTCCCTGTTCCTAGAACTCATGAAGGGGATTAAGGCTGTTGGGAGGTGAAGCTCACCCTCACGGAATTGTGAGCAACGTAAGACCCCAAACTGGATTGACTAAGGGAAATGTGAGGATGTGGCTCATTTTGTGGCTGAAGGAGTTCGTCGGACGATACGTGGTCTATGTGCATTGCACATGAGGAACAGGCAACTTTGTGGGTGTGTTGACTGAAAACCCTCAAAATCCCCTCATCCGAAGATGTAAAACTACGGCACTTAACTGTGTGAGACTCGTCTTGCTCGCTGACGTAAAATGGATCGGGTGCCTTACCAGCAGTAGAAGCTGGAAGTGGATGAAAATTCCATACTTTTCCCTGCATTTCAGAAAAATCACAAAAGACCAAAACATTACAAAATATTGTCAAAAATCACAAAAATATTTCCCTCGCTTTCAATCCAAATATTGTCAAAAATCACAAAAAAATATTTTCCCTTGCTTTCAAAGAAAATATTTCGAAAATTACAAAAAATATTTCTTGTGTTTTCAATAAACCAATCTCTATCCTAACCTCTCAGGTAAAGATTCGGACCCAAATATCTGCAAAAATCACAAAAATTGTCAGTATCCCCAGCACTACACTTCAGGAGTCTTGAACTCCACTCTCTTCACAATTTGGGATGACGGATCCAATCACCCGCAAATTGGAATCTTGACCAAAACTGGTGACCAAACACCGTCCCAATCACATTTATGCCCAGAAGAACATCTTGAAGTCGAATAATATCCTCGTACATTCTCATTAGCAAAGAAACAGCATCTTGGGACGATGGACCTGATCGACCACGGGTCGGGATCTTGACCAACCCGGTGTCCAAACCTCCGTATCAAAAAGAAAATCCCAGGGGGCACAACCCTGCAAGTAATAAGCTCAAAGTTCTCTGCACCCACAGCAAAAGCAAAATCATCAAACGAGAAGAGAATGAGCCAAATCATGCATTCATCATGCATCTCCCAGCATCAACATCCATCGCATCAATCATCATGTTTACCTGCTTTCAAAATAAAAGTCGGTTAGCCAAAAGCCCCACAAGCATCCCTAGTGGAGGCGCATGCAAACCAGATCTCTATTTCAAAAAGACAAAAAAATATATTCCTATTTGCAAATAAAAACCCCACGGAGTATCACTCCCCAGAGTGGGTGCCTTTTCAAAAATCCAAAAATATTTTCTCAGTAGAGCGTTCTACCTCCAACACGCCGGGAGATCTTCTATATCTCTGGGTAGGAGCCAACGCAAAAATTAAATAAGATCCGATGTCTCGCGGTTTCCCCGGAGATCATCGGATCCAATGCACTCAAAGTACAGTCGAGCTGAACTCCAGTGTCAGTACGGTCGTACCACATGCCAAGATACGAAAAGATGAAAGCCAAAAGGCTCGGTCACAGAAACCATTTGAACAGGTGGAAACGATGAATTGTAACCCAAGTATCAAAATCAGCAGATTGGGTGGAAAGAGTTCACCCGCACATACCTAGGCATGGATGCCTGAAGTACCTTGACTGAGTCCAAGTCGGCGTAGTAGAATCCCGTAAGACTATCTGACGCAGGGCGTCTAACTACTTTGACAGTCAAGCGAAACAAGTACTCCTGGAGTGATCTGGGAAAACATCAAACATCACACAATCAGTCTCAGGGTCAGCAACCTCGTAAGACTACGGACGCAGAGGCTTTACTGTACCTTTCTGATGTTAGTACCGATCGGGAATGGAAGGGTTGCGATTGGGTACCCAGGTTGCAGTAAACTGCAGGGACAATTGCAACGTTTTCTCCAAACTCCCGCGGTATGTGCGAGTTATCAATTTCCAGACAATCAACTGACTCAGATACAAAGGACAACAAAGATTCCAGACCACAATCAAGGAAAGAATGAATTGCAAACTAAGCATCGAAACCAGCGGATCGGGTGAAAAGAGTCCACCCGCACATACCTAAGCGTGGATGCCTGATGTACCTTGACTGAGTCCAAGTCGGCGTAGTAGAATCCCGTAAGACTATCTGACGCAGGGCGTCTAACCACTTTGACAGTCAAGCGAAACAAGTACTCCTGGAGTGATCTGGGAGAACATCGAACATATAATCAATCACAGGGTCAGTAACCTCGTAAGACTGTCGACGCAGAGGCTCTGCTGTACCTTTCTGATGTTAGTACCAATCGGGAATGGAAGGGTTGCGATTGGGTACCCAGGTTGCAGCGCATGCAGGGACAATCGCAACGTTTTCTCCAAACTCCCGCGGTATGTGCGAGTGATCGGTTTCCAAACGATCAACTGACACAGATGCAAAAGCAAGCAAAGATTTCAGAACATGATCTATGAATGACCGGGTCAGAAGTGGGGTGTCCACTCACTTTGGCATTCGGTTGCACGCAACCTCTGCCAAAGAGGGGCATCTGTAGACACCCCACCTTCGGCTACACTGTTGGTAGAGATAGCTGGATGAATGGAGGACCATACCCCCAAATCCCAAGTCCAAACTCAGCCAAACTCTCACTTGTAAGCCCCATTCCATAGCCCAGTTCAGGCCCAAACCCAGTCAACCCAGTCCTAAACATCACCCTGAAAAACCCCCCATAAGAAAAGCCAGTTAAAAAATTTCAAAAAAGTCAAACTCACTGAGTCAACCCGCTGAGTCAACCCACTGAGTCAACCCGTCGAGTCAAAACACCGAGTCAAAACACCGAGTCAAAACATCGAGTCAACCCGTCGAGTCAACCCGTCGAGTCAAATCACCGAGTCGACCCGTTGAGTCAACTCACTGAGTCGACCCAGCGAGTCAAACAGCAGCCCCGAGGAAGCAACTGTACATCGCTGGAAACCGAGGAGCGGCCGTACGGGCGGCCCATAGCAGGCCGCCAGAGATAAATTATGAGAAATGCCACTCTCCGCTGCTATAAATACCCCCCTCCCCTTCTCATTTCAACATCCATTCGAAGCCCATTCAGCCCGAGTGCGATCCGAGTCCCCTTTCCCCTTTAGTCCATTTTTCCACCAAGGAGAGCCAAAGTGAGGAGAGCCTAACCCTGGTCCAGCCCAGCCTGACCACTGGCCCAAGCCTCTCAAGTCACCCAAGTCTTGATCCAGCCACTCGAAGCAAACCCTTGCGACACTTCCGTCCATCCAGCTACTCTTTTCCAGCATCATCTCATTTGCATCTAGCATAAGTGCAACATTTACTTTTCTTCCAACCCCCCTGCTTCACTGCAAACACTTTGATTATTCAAACACACCGCATGCATCTCGCATAAAGCACCTGTCAGTTCGAGCGTATGCTCTGGGCTTGCCCGTTGTTGGAACCTGCCCATCAGAAACTCTTACTGTTCAGACCTGCATTCACGTACATATCACTATAAACACTTTGAATATTCAAGCACACAGCATGCATCATCTCTCATAAAGCACCTGTCAGTTCGAGCGTACGCTCTGGGCTTGCCCGTTGTTGGAACCTGTCCATCAGAAACTCTTACTGTTCAGACCCGTATTCATGCATCATGTCATCCATGAGAATATACGAGGATTAAACTAGACTTTCAAGTATTCGATCGATTCTGTGAAGTAGAGACCGTACTTCGGTACGGGCAGTGTGTGGGGTGCTTAACCTCTTCCCACCCTGTAACCGTGATCCCTTACCTTGAATCTCTGACCGCAGATCAATAGGAGTCATTTTAGAGGAAGGAATCTTCGAATTCCCTTCTCTAACGTTTCTACGGGGTCTAGCCGACTGTAGATTCGAAGTAACTGGCTAGTGGCGACTCTGGTCTTATATAAACTCACTTAAACATATCCAGCTTAACACGACAACCAAACAAAGCCCTCGAGAACGAGGCAAGCCAGTGGCACAAACGACGATTTCGCACTCACGCATCCTCCTCTCCTTCTTTTCCCGAAAGGGGAAGGGACGAGAACGTCGTGTGGGAGCGCGGAAACGGCGAAGGTCCACAGGTTACTACTAGAAACCATGATCAAAGAGTTCCAACAACACTCGAAATATCTTGCTATGGACTGCCATCATAAAAAAGCTAATCGATGCCCTGCTCATTTACAATGGGTCCATTGGTTGAGTTGATCAGGTAGTTGCGGAGTGCCTTCTCAAGGTCACCTGTCATAAAATACGGGTGCGGGCCTTGGGTCGTGCCGACCAACATTCGATGCTCGTGTTTTCCAGCGGCCAATGGCCCAGATTTGCACCACTCGATAAAATCCTAAAAGTCCTTCAACCTGGACAATCCGAAAGAAAATGAGACATAGACATTCGACTTGTTTAAAAAAGTGGCTCAGTCTATAGCAAGAAAACAAATAGGTCTCTATGACCATGAACTCAAAGACCATAGTCCCTGATGACTTAGTCACCTGCTTGATTTATCCGGGCCTTTTCTCGAATACTCCATCTATTGTACAACTATCATTCATAGTGGAGATTTGTCACTTTGTGCCGTGGTTTTCTCCTACAAGGGATTCCACGTAAAAATCTATGTGTTCTCTATGGTGTACATGATTTACATTGATATTTCCTCATTTGCTTTATTTAATCCATCTATACTGTATGCATTCATTTAGTTTTGCTTTTTAATCAAGGGTGATCAACCATTGATATAATTAAGGGCTCGTGACGAATATCACAGCCTGGAATGTAAAAGATCTCAGAATCTCTGGAATAAAATTTGCCTTGCGATATCTCTTCCTACGTACACTTTATGATTGCTTATGATTGTCTATGAATGTCTCTATACTCAAAAATTCTCCAAATAACAAAGCATAGGAAAAACTTCCATGAGCATTTTTCTAGTTTTAACAACAGTGTAGCAAATTCGTTGTGGTGTAGGGTTACTTTCACTCGTTGTTGATTCATTGGAGTATTCGACCGATAAGTGTATGAATTCATAATCTTAACTCTTTGATGATGCAATGGGAGATCCATAGAATTCTCTAGCTGTATTGGCGACATATATGTATAGTCTCATAACAAGAGATAATAAAAGATGTATAAAATCCTGTGGGTGTTGATAGGGTCAGATATATATAATCCAGTAGCTGAGGATGATGACATACATATGTAATCTGATAGCTGGAGATGATGGCAGATATATATAATCCGATAGCTGGAGATGATGACAGATATATGTAGGAGCGTATGACTGATGTCGATCAGAGGAATGTAGGTAAAGATCCATAATCGATATTGGTAGAATATATGTATATGATGAACCACGACAATAATAATGGAATATATGTACACGCAAGTCTGCAAGTGATGTCAATAGAGTATATATATATATATAAAGATTCACAGCTGATACCAGTGGACGAAATATATATCCAAAGATCTATAACTGTTGTCAAAGAAAGGCATGTGGAAGCCTATAATCGATATTGGTAGTCGACGTATAGAAGTTTTGTAATCGTTCCTGACAGTTAATATATAGAAATTCATAATCAATATTTGTCGTGGGATGCATGTATGACAAGTTATGGAGCTTCCTTCTTCTTGTTTATATTTTCTTTTATGATGTTAATGGGTGTTCCTCAGGCTTTCCTTGGGTCTACTAGAACACCAAAGTCAGTTGCTGGACTCGATTTTGATGCTACTTCCGTCGCTACTTTGTCTTCTAGAACTTCTTTTCCTTTATATTTTCTTAACATGTTTTATCTAGCGAGATGATACACATAGATATCTTTGCATGAGTTTGTATGATAATTTGTGGGCTTACTATATGATGTTTAAGTTTAGGTGACAATGTGATGATCGTACTATTATGATATTGCAATCATGCTCTATGCAACAGTTTATCATTTCATGTTTATGTGCTGGTGTAATGTATATAAGTGTTGTGCTAATTTGAATGACAATAACAAGCAAAATGATAAATAAATAAAGAGATGCATATGCAGCAAGGCAAATGTATTGGAAGAAGATAGGTATTTGGTAAAATCACTTTCCTTCTGACTCTGTCAGTGCTCATTTCTATGTCGTTGCTTTAGTGAATATATAAGCTTGTTGTGCTCCACGCTTGCCTCTAGGGATGTAATATCAAGTCCCACATCTTGATAACATAAGATTCAATTTATACTCATGACATGAAGTATTGCGGTCTAATCATAATCAATCATTGCTTGAGAGATTAAATTCAGTTTAGAATCATGACGTGGAGTATTATATGAGATTCAATTTAAGCTCGTGACATGGAGCATTATTTGGGATTACTGGCTTACCCCCAGTAATTTCTTCTCTATACTTGGGCTTCTCACCATGTGTTGGGCTTGCCCCCAGTGTATCTGACTCATAGTCTTAGAAAATAATGTTCTCTAGGGAACCAGGCATATAAAGGAATAATCATCACATACAAAGACTTGAATTTATAAAGATATCTTGATGAAGAACACTTTCATACCTTAGAAATCCATATAGAAGGTCGTCTAATCGTAGTCCTCAATCGTATAATCTCATTGCGAAATCGTTTATAAGAGAAAGTCATAGATACTCCGATGTGAAGTGACATATAGTAAAATGCTCTGCCCCTTTTCATATGAAACCATATATATAAAAGACCGACGACTCTTAATTGCTCTCATATAGAGTAGAAGAACGCTAGAATGTCATAATGATAACAAGAAGACCATGATGAAATAATAATATGAAGACATTGCATCTCATGCAGATCTTCTATAGAATACCATCCTCTTATCGGACTGGATTGATCTAAAAATTCTGAAGATATGATTATGATTAATGATTATGATTAGACATCTCGAATTCATGATTGATATTAGCATCGTCGAATGATTAGGATAACTTAGGGATTTAGTTTGATTGAGTGATGTAGATACTTGATTCATGGGATGTTGAGATCTTTCTCGATGATATGTTGATTTCATTTTGATCTAATTGATTTATTGATCCTCATGTGGTTCAGTATAACCTCATACTCTAGAGAGATCTAATGTAGTTTATGAAATTACGTCAGGTAATCTAACATGACACCCTACGCGTACACGTGTGGAAGCTTAAGTAGCAACTAGAATTATAGCTAAGTGTCCTAGAGAGGGGGGGGGGGGGGGGGAGGGATTAGGACCTTTTAAAATCTGCCTTAACAGTTTTAGCAAATTAAACTAAGCGATTAACACTTTGGCTTCCAAGCCTATATGGGTCCAATCAATAGACTAGCATATGATAAAAATAATAGCATCCTAGTTGTTAGAACTTAGAAAAAGTCAATTGCTCGTCAGCAGTCCTTTTTTCCTGTGTTTCTTTATTCTGGGGGAATTCTGAGTATAGAGACATTCATAGACAATCATAAGCAATCACAAAGTGTACACAAGAGAGAGATATCGCAAGGCAAATTTTATTCCAGAGATTCTGAGATCTTTTACATTCCAGGCTGTGATACTGGTCACGAGCCTTTAATTACATTAACGGATGATCACCCTTGATTGGAAGGCAAAAGACTAATCCGCCGGGGATTATGGTCTTGAGTTCATGGTCGTATAGACCTTTGTTTTCTTGTTATGGACTGAGCCACATTTCTTAGACACGCTGGATATCTATGTCCCATTTTCTTTCGGATTGTCCGGGTTGAGAGACTGTCAGGATTCGAGTGGTGCAACTCTGGGCTCGCGCCTGTTACTATGAACAGGTGACCGCTGGAATACACGATCCTCGAATGTTGGTCGACGTAACCCAAGGCCCGCGCACGCATTTTTATGATGGGTGACCTTAGGAGAGCACTCCGCAACGTTCCCGAACGAAGTTTTTAATCGAGTGGTGCAACTCTAGGCCCGCGCCTGTTACTGTGAATAGGTGACCGCTGGAATATACGAACATCGAAATGTTGGTCAGCATAACCTAAAGCCCGCGCCTGTTACTGTGAACAGGTGACCTTAGGAAAGCAATCCGCAATTGCCTCATCAGCTCAACTGACGGACCCGTTGTCGATGGGTAGGGCATCGACTGTCTTTTTATAGTGGCAATCCATAACAAGATGTTTTAAGCTTAGTTAGCACTCTTTATTTGTGGTTTCTCGTGGTAACCATAACCCCTTAGGTTTAGCCTCGGACCTTTATCCGGGATGAATGGAGCTTTGTACAATAAAGTAAATGTATTTCTTCTGGAGTCGGGCGACTCGTCTTCGAGAACACTCTTTCTTCTGAGTATTTATCAATGATCTGTTTGGGATCAAATAGGCTTTATCGAGTCAAGATCTTTTGAGAATGTCAATTCAATAGGGTGGATCGGCTGTTTCCGATGCCTGCAAATGGCTAAGTATTGGGTCCGATGGGTACCCATTCATGCCAATTTCTGATGAATAATGGGGATCGGTGCCCCGTAAATGCTGAACTCGGCTGTTGGATAGCCTGAGTACTTTAACCTTGCCTCAACGTCTTTGAGATCGCGGTTGATTTCATTTGGCATTAGTCAATTTTCGGGCCAACTAGGGCACTTTCCAGGGCTAAAAATGACTAAGTAGTGGACATGTTTGCAGTCTGATCAGGATATTCGATGAATATTATCGATAACCATCTTCGAACAGGGGTCCACGAGGATCGCGGTGCGATCGTGTTTCGATTCGCTTAGCAGAGGTCAATTTTCGGGCCAACAGGGCACTTCCCAGGGCTGAAAATGACTAAGTTGCGGGCCTGCCGACGGCTTGATTAGGGTATTCGAGGGTCTTAAGATCGGATAACCTTATCACGGTGCATGATTATGATGTATCATGTCATGTAGAAGAAAAGCTTCCCTGTCGGGCTCGATCCAATTCCGCCCGATTCTTCTCGGTTTCGGCTATTTTCGGCTCTTTCGGAGGGATTTTCGGAGCTGCCAAATTGGCTAAGTGTTGGTCATTTTGGATCAAAACACTAATTTGGGCCATTTATCATTGACCGTTGGAGAATCTGATCCGGTGGATGGATAGATCTTATCGAGATGCATCTAGGAGAGGCGGTTTCATCAAAATCCGATCCTGGACGAAGGCGGGCCGCGCGATCGAAGACCCACCCCTCCAACCAGCATCCAGGCGCATGGAGGGGGGTATGCAGGCGCATGTGATGCTGGCAAAGTAGCATGTGGTGTTGGTACAGCTGTCAGGCGCATGTGGTTAGGAGATGGGCTCATGTCCCATCTTCCGGGCGCATGTGGCCCTGTTTTTCATGAAAAAAAGAGGAATCGGAAGCAATCCCTTGTCGACTTAGTGAAAATTCAGGATTTTCCGCCTAGAAAAGCCAGCGCGTGTAGGGGAAAAGCCGGCGCATGTTGGAGAAAAGCCGGCGCATGTTCCCAGCACTTAGAAAAAAATTCAGAATTTCTCTCTGAATTTGGGATTTCGGCGAGGAAATCCCTCTCTAGCAAAGGATTCCGGCGAGGGAATCCACTCCGGCTAAGGCATCCGGCGAGGAGAAACAAAGCGGGCGCATGTGGTGCTTACATCGCTCTGAGGTCGGCAGGGGATGATCTCATGCTAATGGAATGAAGTGACTCCGCTATTTATAGGGGGTAATCGGGTTCGGGTCTGGCCCGACGGGTATTTCCCAGCGCATGTGGCAGAAAACAGGTTAGGCGCATGTGGAGAAAATACATCAGGCGCATGTGGAGGATCAGGGCGCATGTCCTTTTTCGACGCATTTCTCGGCGCTTTCCGGCAAAGTATTCAGATCACTCCCTTTCATCAATAGGGTGTAGGCGCATGTGGTGGGAGGCCAGGCGCATGTCCTTTGCCGGCGCTTTTCCCACTACTTAGCCAGATTTTCAGGATTCCAGCACTTAGAAAATTTCAGGATTTCAGCTCCGACGGGAGACCTCCAAAGGACAGCTACCTTTTCTAGACATGCACTCACTATCGCTAAGCCACTTCTAGGCTAGGATTGACCTCCTGAATGAATGGGATGGGGTGTGGAAGTCCAGATGTTGCCAATTTTAGTACTTCCTAATCTGGAGCCTTCGGGTTGGCTTATCGTATAGGAACGTTGTTCCGGGGAGTGCGCGCATGAAAATACGCACCGTAATGACTTCAAACTTAGTATTTAAGGGTTTTGGGGCACTCCAGATCATTTGGCGGTGAAAGCGCATGTCCAGTTCCGCTCTGAAATGGTAGCTGTAGGCTTACGGACCCTTTTTGGTCAGCTCCAAGCAGGGACGAAACGCTTTTCGAGGTGCACAGGTAAATATATCCACCGGACGACTTCGAAACTTGTAGGTTAAGGGTTTTAGGACATTCTAGATCATTTAGTGGTGAAGCACATGTCCAGTTCCGCTCTGAAATGGTAGCTGTAGGCTTACGGACCCTTTTTGGTTAGCTTCGGGCAGGGACGAAACATATTTCGAGGTGCGCAGGTAAATATATGCACTGGATGACTTTAAAACTTGCAGGTGAAGGGTTTTAGGACATTCCAGATCATTTGGCGGTGAAGTGCATGTCCAGTTCCGCCCTGAAGTGTTGCTTATGGATTTTAGTCGCTATCGAGCGATTAGGGTCGCACAGGTGTTTTCAGGGCTTTCCTAGCCTCAAAAATGATCCAAATCATTGTCAATAGATGAAGATGTTGTTTTACAATGGGTACAAATTTGAGCCCCAACAAGTGCCCCACCTGTGTGCTGCACTGGATGCTTACGTCATGCTAGTGCAGTGCACCGGTCCATTAGGCTCAAGTATAAATAGTTGACTCACTGAGTCATTCCAACATTTTCTCGAGTCAGAAAATCCAATTTTCCCAAGGTGAGAGAGCTCACCCTCAGGGTACAGGCGCATGTGGTCCCCTTGTGGGTGCATGTGGCCTGCCATCCATTACTTTTTCCCGCAAAGCACTTCCTCCAAGCGCATGTAAGATGCCATATGGGAATGGGCACATGTTCCAGGCGCATGTTGTTCTAGGCATGCTCCCAGGACACTGCCTAGGACTTGTGTTTTCCCAAAAATTAGAGGTGGGCGCATGTGGTGATGCACATGCACTTGGTCATTGAATTCCAAACTCATTCGTTTCTTTCTTCTGAGCTGGGCGCATGTCAGATTGCACATGCGCCTGAGGCCTTAAGTGATGAAGTTGCACTTTCAAATTTTATGGATTGGGTGCATGTGAGGGGCCACATGCGCCTGGGGCTTCACCTTGGGCGCATGTGAGCACAGCACTTAGCCAAAATTTCCATTCTTAGCCCTTGTATCGCACTCGGTGAAGAAATGGCATTTCCAGCTCCGTTTCTCAGTCAAATTCAGTACTGTTTGAGGCTATATCACTTAAAATTCAAGCACGATTGGAGCTCAGTGCCTTCGGCCTACAGTTGGCTACCTACTTTGGCCTGTCACAGCTTGCAACTGTCTATTTTAGGCAGGTTCAGAGTATGTCTGCCAGAGTGCGATTATAGCGTTCCGATCGCCTGTGAAGTTGCTGTGAACGAACAGTTGCATATATATGATGCTGAAACTATTTCCTGACTCTGTCCAGTACCTGCTTATAAGCACCTGGACTTGTCAAGGTTGCTTTTAGGCTAAATGCACGAATGTATTGTGGGCTCAATCTGTGATTTTGTGTGTGCATTGACCACATGTATGCATGTATGTATGATGGCAATTGCTTTGTTGTGAAATGCGTATGATGACTGATATGCTATGCTCTTGATTTGGTTGCTTTCATGCTTCATTGCTTGTGCTCTATGTGCTGTGCTTGTGTTTTTTATACGATTTTGTTAGGCTATTTGCCCGTGTGTATCGAGTCCTTTTCTGATGTTGTTCTGTTTGAGCGTTGTAGTGAATTGCAGTAGCGAAAATGGGATCTTCTGGTGAAACTTCTGGGTCACATGCTTCTGGTCCGACGCCGATGAAGCACGATCAGAAAAGAACGGCCGAAGGTCCTTCCAACCCTCCTCCTCCAAGACGTAACTCTCGCTTCTTTCCTGCGGTCGAACTTGAGATAAAGGATTTCTCGGAGCGTATTGGGCAGCTTCCTCATGAAGTGCTGGTGCGCATCTTCGTCAACAAGACAGAGCCCGAACCTCCAAAGTGAGGAACAGAACAAGAGTGGGTCTATTAGTATGCCCAACTTGCTGGTGTGGTGAGTGCCATCGAGGCAGGTCCTCAAGATATACCTGTCCAAAATGCAGAAGAAAATCTGATAGGTCAGAAAGGTAAGAAGAAAGGAGGATGCGGAAAACAACCGATCAAAGCGCTCAGTCATGCAGAGCGATTGACACAGCTCCTCGACTTGAAATATGAAAGGATGAAGATTGGATGGGAGAGCAACAAGATCGTTGCTGAGCGTGGCATCTGCATCACGAGCCCCTACGATGGCGAAGTCATCTTGCACCAAAAGTCTCTTATGAGGTGTAAACCTTTTCCGAGCATCGAGCCATCTGATGTTCGTAGACCTAGCCAATTCTATGGAGTGGAGAGATGGTCTTCAGTTCCTGAGAATTACTCACCTCTACTCTGGGAAGCAACGAGAACCAACAGAAGGTTGGTGAGATTAAGGAGATGACTTTCCTCATGCCTATGTGTGATCCACATGCACCTTATCCGACTCATTTCTTTGAGACAGTGCGTCAAAGGTTCTTTCCTATGAGCACGTCCGCAATGTGGGAGACTTCGAGCTTCCGTACGCGAGGGCATCTGAGTCGTCGTGATAGCTACATATCATGGGCGAAGGAGATTCTGATCCGGCACGAGGCTGTGCTGAGGGAGGTCGGGCTCTACATGCCATCGAGGCGACTGGCGGTTTCTTTCCATGAGATCTGACGATTCTCAGGGGCTTCTTAAATTACTGGAGTTACGTTACCAACTCTTTCCATCTTCCTCAAGGAGAGATGAGTATAACCCTCTGGGATCTTAAGGTGATGGCGGGCTTGCCCATACGCGGCGGGTATTATCACGAATATATCCCCTCTGATGAAGAATTGTCTGGCTTCAGACGCGAAGGTGATCGGAAGGCTTATCATTCCAAGGCATGTTTGGAGTTGTTCCATGAATTGCAACAGTTTGACTGTATTACAAAGATACACTATGAAGATTGGTTAGTTTACTTCAGCCACAGCCTGAAGTAAGTCTTCACAGGACGTCTCTTTCTTTCTTCTCATGATGTATGTTCTTTTTCTCCTGCGTAGCTTCTTATATGAAGTTCTCTCTCCTTTCTCTCTTTCAGGATCGACTACGAGAAATATAAGGTTGATGTTAAAAGAATAAGGGCCTTACGACAATGGTTCCAACGAAAATTTCCTTGCCCGAATGTATTGTCTCCCACTTGCGAGCTAGTAGGCTTCCTCGCCTACTGGTTGTCCGCAGTCACGCTTCCCAGCTCGAAGAGTGCTGATGGCGTCAGGGTTTCTTGCTTCATCATGGTGGGTGCCCTTGCCAGTGGTCAATGTCTTGCTATAGCGCCACCTGTACTCTGCAGCATATATAGAGCGTTTGGTTATGTTGCCAGTAATCCGGACAAACCTGCTGATGGAATGGATGAGGCCTATTGCCCGTGGCATTATTTCTGCGGCTGGCTAGGCGTTTATTTCCCATGGGTATATGGCATGAAGCCTCACGCCTACTTCTTTCCAGACCGAGCGCCTCTTATCAGATTCATGAAGGCTAAGATGGTGCTTAAGACGCCAGAATGGGTATCTTCGAGGATCTGTAGCAAAGATAAAGTTGACTTCTACCATTTTCCCGTTTCCATTACTAAAGAAGATATCAAAGTCGTCGATGATGAGGATTCGGTTGACTCTTCTGACAGGGAATTCCTGATATCGATCCGGACCGCCTCTCTCCCATTTTGCGAAGGCATGGAGTTCTGGCGCGAGCCTTATTATCCGAGCAGGTTCGCCAGACAGTTCGGCTACGATCAGGGTGTTCCGTCGACTCTTCCGAGAGTGATGAGGATAAAACGAGCATATGGCACGGGTCTTGTCCATTGGGAGTGGATGTGGGACCATCTTTTGCTGACGCGGACTGGTGCGAGGTTTGTGAATGTGCCGATCACTCGTAGGAAAGAAGATGGAGCATGGACGGATGGTATTGCTTCGGGGTCCCTATACAGAGGTGTCAGTAAGAGGTCGGATCTTCGCGTCCTCCAGCAGAGACTGCTCCTCCGTCTGTCGAAGAGGGTGAGCCTACAGAAGGCATGGAAGGAGTTAGACCTTCTAATGATTTCGTTGACGATCTTCCACCGGGCCGCGCGAGAGATCAGTTGAGAGTCAAGATAAAACTCACACCAAGAGTTCGCCCGTCAGCACCTGAGAAAAACTTAAGAAAGGCAGAAATGTTACATATCAAGAAGTGGGGGAGTTTGGATCCGTCATTGTAGATCAATCCTCCAGAAGTAGTGGTAGGTGCGACTATTGCCGATAGTCGCGAAGAAGGTGAGCTTCGGTCTGGTGTTACAGAGGAGATTGCAGACGAAGAAGATAGGATCGTCGATAATCGTGCCGGAGGTGAGTCCGAGCCTGCAGTTGTCGAGGGGGACAATGCCGAAGGCGGTTCTGAAGCCGGTGATGGCCAGGGAGCAGCGTGCCTTGATGATTCGGGGTCGCAGCTTGAAGATGAACCTGTAGATTATTTTGGCGATGACTGGGGAGTGGATCGTGCCAATGATCACAGCAACGATGATTCCCTCGCGAACTATTATGATAACGATGCCGGTATCGGGGGTGCAGGTGATCTTGATGATGTTGCCATAGCAGTGATCAAAGCACAACTCTATAACAACATCAGGGTCTAGCCTTCTTCCGAGCCTTTAGTCTTCTGTTCGCTCGCCTCAAGTGTAAGGCTGCGATGTAGTAATAGATCTCGGTAAGACCGAGGTCGATCCACAGGGAATTGGAAAACAGATTCCAAACTATTCCAGCAACTCAATTTTGCAAGAAATAGGAGATTCAATTGAAGCAATTATACTAAAATAGTTACTTAATGAAAATCAGTAGTTTAAAGTACTAAGGCATTCAAGGATCCACTTGTAGCAATCCCATGTCAATCCAATCAATCCAAGCAAGATACACAACTAGATTTGAAGTCCTATCTCTCATCTAGTTGGAAAATAAAGCGTTAAACACATTCAATCCCATTCAAGTTGAACTTCCAAGTTCTAGTCCCATTCAATCAATGTAGAATTCAAAATCATAGCCTTCGGAGTAACAGTCATGCCTATGGACTATGGCTTGCTCAAGGACTACTATAATTCGAATCTAAACAAGCACCATATGATAATCTCAGAGAATTGCAAGGAATCCATGTCCGGAGCACATGAACTCTCATAAAACATCTCAAACTATCAACTTGGAGAACTAGAATAAATAAAAATCCAAACTTGAATTGAAACTACTTGAATTAAACTGAATCAAACATGAAATTGGCTACAGGCTTCACCTCTCAGCCTTAGCTGAGAGATTCTGACCGAGCATTGTCATACTACAGCTAGAACTCAAATAAGAAAACATAGAAACTAGAAAAATCAGAGTTTGAAGGGTTGCAGACGCTCCACGACGGCTTCCTCTCTCTGGCACCACGTCCCTTAGCTTCTATGATACCCTAAGAAGAGCCCTTAGGTGTCCTTTTATAGTGGGGAACTCCCTTGCGTCGGAAACATCCAGAAATTGCGTAAGGTTACGCACTGCGCAAGAAATTTTAGAGCTTCATTGGGAAGCTCTGTTACGCAGACGACCGGTCGCACGACCGGTCTGAGTTCCCGGACGACCGGTCTCAAAACGGCAAAAACAGTCCAGTGAGTTTTGCCAAAATCTGATTTTAAACTTTTAATGCAAGGACCAGTCGCACGACCGGTCTGAACAGTGGACGACCGGTCGTGAATTGTCCAGTGGTCTTCTATGAAAAGTCTTCCTTTGTGAACAATTGGACCGGTCGGACGACCGGTCTTGGCGATGGACGACCGGTCGCACGACCGGTCTTGGCTTCTGTTTCCTGCTTTCTCCTTGAGCTTCTTTCTTCCTTTCTTCTCCTCTATTTCTACTTTCTTTGGTCCTTCTTCATGCTTCATCCAATGGCTTCAAATGCTTCTTTTTAGTCTCCAATTGGGTGAAGTCCGCCTCTCATCCTTACAATCACAAAACATACGTTAGATGGGCCTTTTAAACATGAAAACCATACATATAATGCGATGTAATGGGCAATGCAATGTATAAATTTGGAGGTTCAACACACCCCCCAACCAGCTTTTTGCTAGTCCCGAGCAAAACATGCGTGAATAAGTTCAAACCTCCAAACCCAACTCTCCTTCAGAAACCATGTTTCTATCCATTCCAAGACATACAAGTATAAAATTTGGAGAAACTAGGTGATAGAAATTGCAAACTTAAACTCTCAAAGCATAATAAGTGTCTACATGAAATTCCCGCTGATTGATTGATAAATAGAAGAACTCAAACAACTTCAACCTAGTGTGCATAGTGAAAGTTCATCTCATGAGTTTCTGGGATTATATTCTTCATAGATCAACTAAACTGTAGATCTCAAGGTGCACAGAGTAATAACAAGCCTATGACAGGAATTTGTCTTACCGTCCTTCCGACGACTTTCACACTACGTCCCATTTCCAGCTTTGGTTACGGGTAGACCATCCCCCGGTTGGTAATAGGTAGCCCTTTTTGGAATTTTCCACCATTTTTCCATCATTCCCAATTTCATCCTTTCTTTTCCTTTTTCTTTTAAATTAGATAGGATTTTTAAAAATCCGTATCTTTCGTTATTTTCCCATGGACAAGGATGGACAAAGTACCCCGGCTTGGTTTCTCAACACCTTTAAATCAAAGTCTAGCTAATCCACAAATCGCATAATCCTTTCAACCCATAAAAATCGTGTAATGTGAACTAGGAGTAAAGGTGTTCAAATTTTCTATCACTCACAACAATAGGGGAACTAATATACAAAACCATTATGTTAGGAGAAGTTCAAGACTTACAACATCACACACTTCGTATCTCCTCTTCTTATACTCATATCATCTCAAATGCATAGAAATAAAGTTTTCTAAAAGAGTTTTGAAATTTTAGAAAATTCGAAAAAATTTACGCATATGAGGCTCGAAATGTTGCAACATGCTAGATGAAGGATCTCATCTCACCCCCCAACCAAATCTTGCATTGTCCTCAATGTGAAAAGATATGTAATGAGCATGAACATGAGAGCAATGGTAAAATATACGAGAGTGAGAAGAATAGTACCTGAGTGAGCGATCATGGAAGTCTACAACCCAACAACTAAAGCTATTAAAACAGTAAAACTAGATAAAACGAAATCTAATCTAAGGAAAGCAATAAAGATAACTAACCCGTCCTATTTTTTAAAAAAAGAGGATCTCCATCAGACTAGGAGATCGATATCAGTATAACATCCAAAAGGACAAAGTTGAGCAGGATCATCAAGTGGTGTAACAAATTTTTCAGTAGAACTATCCACCATCCTACTTTGGAAAGTACATTAGTGACATCGATCATTCTAACCCATTGAAAATCCTGCTGAAAAATTTCAGCGGGTTCTTCAACAAAATTGTCACATGTACTAGGAAAGGAGAATTGCATTGGTTGGAAATCATTGAATATATATCTCCTTTCCTTCTTATCTGGACAAAAATTATTCACGTATGGGTCATCCCAGAAGTGTTCTTTGGTTTGAACAAACCAAAGAGATGTGAAGACTTGTATTTCTTCTTCACAAGTCGATATGATCTCCATAAAATCAGAATTCACCGCTGGTTCTACAATTGATTTTTCAGTTTGGTGTTCTGTGGTAGGAAACTTTTTAGGCACCATAGGGGTCTCCTTCAAAGCATGCACAATATCCTGAATCATGGGATCATCCCAATCTTCAAAATACGCTAAACACTCCTCTAGAGTGTAGGAGACTTCATCGGAGGAAGTTTTCAGATTTGGACCCTTCTTGTTTTCCTCCTTCTCAGAATTTTGTGTAGGTTGGAGTGGGTCCTCAACCTCTACACTTTCAGAAATTGGCCTCTCTGTAGGCAAGTAAAGCACCAATTCTTCTAAATCCTGCACAACAAATTTGTGTAAATCAGAATTTGGCGATTTGTCAAATAAATTTTTAGAAATGACACTTCCAAGGTCTTATTGAAATTAGAATTGAATTCATCCTTAGATTGTGTAAAACATGTCCCCAAGCTTTTAGGTAGATCATGTTGGAAAAACTCCCCATCTTCCATGGATTCTATCATGTTTACCTCATGGGGGCCATCATTGTCGTCCCAATCCTCAAAGGGATCAAAGCTAACAACATCTAGAGGATCAAAATTCTGTTTTAAAGCGAACTCCTCTTCCACGATTAAATCAATCATATCAACCTCGTGGACATCATCATCATCCCTATGCCTTTTGCCCAAGTGGAACACATTCACCTCCAAGTCATGTTTCCAAAGGACATTTGCATCACTCCATTTCGGCAATTTATGATTGCGTTTGATGTAGCGAGGAATGGGCGACCTAGAATCACCGATATTTGGGTGCTAGCATCCATGACCGGTTGTGTGTCCAAGACGATGAAATCTACTGGGTAGTAGAATTTATCAACTTAGACTAGCACATCCTCAACTATCCCTCTTGGTACACGGATGGATCTATCAGCGAGTTGCAATGTGGTTTTGGTGGGTTTTAATTCTCTAAGACCCAATTGCTCATATACCGAGTATCGGATCAAATTCATGCTTGCCCCCAAGTCTAGTAATGCATGCTCAATCCGGTAGTCTCCAATGATACATGAAATTGTGGGACTACCGGGATCTTTGAATTTTGGGGGGGTCTTTTGAGTGAGAATGGCACTCACTTGCTCATTTAAGAAGGCCTTTTGCTGCACATTCTATTTACGTTTGGTTGTGCATAGGTCCTTTAGAAACTTGGCATATGAGGGGACTTGTTCGATGGCATCAAGCAAGGGAATGTTGATCTTGACTTGCCTAAAAATCTCTAGAATATCATGAGAGTTTGGGAGAGATTTTGGGGCAACCAATCTCGAAGGGAATGGTGCTATGGGCATGTAAATGCATTTCGTTTCTTGTGGGGCTAAGTTAGATCCATCCTCATCCTCAGAATTTACCGGATCATTAGGCTTGTCGGCCTTCACTGGAATAGATTTGTCAATTTGTTTACCATTTCTAAGAGTGGTGATGGATTTGGCTTGCTCCATGTGTTGGTTGGAAGGATTAGGAATGCTCACTTCATGTACTTGCTTTGGATTGGGCTGATGTTGGGCCGGAAAGATCTCTTCCCTAGCATTCAAGCATCCCTTAATCTCATCAACCGAGACTTTAAGCTCTTGGAACATTTGCTGATTTGTTTGATTGATTTGCGTTTGCCCTTGCATAAACGCTTTCAAGGTATCCTCCATTGAGAACTGAGGTGGGGCCATATTTTGCATGGGTGGCCCTCCTTGAGAGTTGGTAGGATTGCCCGTGGGAGCATTCTTCCAACTGAAATTTGGGTGGTTCTTCCAACTAGTATTATACGTATTACCGACCGGTCCATTGAAAGGCCGTTGATACCCATAAGTGGCATTTGCATGTTCATGTAATACCTCTTGAAATGCAGGAATTGTGGGACAATCTTGCGTAGCGTGTAAATCGGTGTGACAAATCCCACATATGGTCTCAATAGCTTCATTGGACTTTGGAACTCCACTTTTACTAAGTTCCATGGCCTCGATCTTCCTTGTGAGGTTGGCTATCCTTGCATTCACGTCGTCTTCCTCCTTAAGGATATAGATCCTCCTTTCTCTTTCTCTTGAGTAGGCTTGGGGTTATTGGGTTTATCCGAGGTATCCCAAGATTGGGCATTTTCAGCCAACATGTCCAAATAACTCCAAGCCTCATATGGATTTTTGCTCATAAACTCGCCATTGCACATCATCTCTACAAATTAGCGCATATTGAAACTTAATCCATCGTTGAAAAAATTTATAATTCGCCAACTCTCATAGCCATGATGTGGGCAAGCAAGTAGGAGGTCCTTAAATGTCTCCCAACATTGGAAGAAAGATTCACCCTCTTTAGCCGAGAAATTTATTATGGCTCTTCAAAGGGTGTTTGTTTTATGAGCCGGGAAGAACTTTTTCAAGAATTCCCGAGTCATCTCATTCCATGACCCAATCGAATATGGTCTAAGAGAGTGAAGCCAATCTTTGTCTCTTTCTTTCAATGAAAAGGGAAAGAGTTTAAGCTTAATGGTATCTTCAGAACCATTGGTGTATTGCAAGGTAGCCACCACTTCTTCGAATTCTTTCAAGTGCAGATATGGGCGGTTAGAGTCTAGCTCATGGAACTTTGGTATAAGTTGAATTACACCCGGCTTTATGTCAATGTTTCCCCGTTTGGTGGTAGAACCACGCAAGAGGGTGTAATTGCACGGGCTGGTTGTAGGTAATCCCGCAGTGATCTCATTGGAGGAACGTTATGTACCTCATTCTCTCCTACTCCCTCTTGATTTGCGTTTGTAGTTGGAGTAGGGGGGGGGGGGGGGATTCTTTAAAGGTGTTTGATCCATACTCCCCAAATTTTCACAATGTTCTTGGTAGTTTCGGACTCGTCTATGGACTGACAATGGTCCAACTAAACCACCTTCTGATTGGAGACGATTGGAGTGGTCACGTTCCCAACGGGACATAAACCACTCAACCAAAAACTGACTAAACCTAAATCCTAGAAATCTGAAATTAATCTGAAAATAGAAAGTCTGTAAAAAGCTAAGTTAGAAAGGTATTACCCGATGCACTTGAACTAGAGAAGAAATCCTACAAAGAAAAATAATTTGTTAGTTCTAAAAATATCAGAAAACCTATCTACTTCTACTTATACAGCCACCAAAATAATTTGAAAATCGTTATCTAAATTCCCCGGCAACGGCGCCAAAAACTTGTTCGCTCGCCTCAAGTGTAAGGCTGCGATGTAGTAATAAATCTCGGTAAGACCGAGGTCGATCCACAGGGAATTGGAAAACAGATTCCAAACTATTCCAGCAACTCAATTTTGTAAGAAATAGGAGATTCAATTGAAGCAATTATACTAAAATAGTAACTTAATGAAAATCAGTAGTTTAAAGTACTAAGGCATTCAAGGATCCACTTGTAGCAATCCCATGTCAATCCAATCAATCCAAGCAAGATACATAACTAGATTTGAAGTCCTATCTCTCATCTACTTGGAAAATAAAGCATTAAACACATTCAATCCCATTCAAGTTGAACTTCCAAGTTCTAGTCCCATTCAATCAATGTAGAATTCAAAATCATAGCCTTCGGAGTAATAGCCATGCCTACGGACTATGGCTTGCTTAAGGACTACTATAATTCGAATCTAAACAGCACCATATGATAATCTCAGAGAATTGCAAGGAATCCATGTCCGGAGCACATGAACTCTCATAAAACATCTCAAACTATCAACTTGGAGAACTAGAATAAATAAAAATCCAAACTTGAATTGAAACTACTTGAATTAAACTGAATCAAACATGAAATTGGCTACAAGCTTTACCTCTCAGCCTTAGCTAAGAGATTCTAGCCGAGCATTGTCATACTACAGCTAGAACTCAAATAAGAAAACATAGAAACTAGAAAAACCGGAGTTTGGAGGGTTGCAGACGCTTCACGACGGCTTCCTCTCTCTAGCACCACGTCCCTTAGCTTCTATGATACCCTAAGAAGAGCCCCTAGGTGTCCTTTTATAGTGGGGAACTCCCTTGCGTCGGAAACATCCAGAAATTACGTAAGGTTACGCACTGCGCAGGAAATTTCAGAGCTTTACGGGGAAGCTCTGTTATGCAGACGACCGGTCGCACGACCGGTCTGAGCTCCCGGACGACCGGTCGCACGACTGGTCTCAAAACGGCGAAAACGGTCCAGTGAGTTTTGCCAAAATCTGATTTTAAACTTTTAATGCAAGGACCGGTCGCATGACCGGTCTGAACAGTGGATGACCAGTCGCACAACCGGTCGTGAATGGTCCAGTGGTCTTCTTGCTTTGAAGCCATTGGATGAAGAATGAAGAAGGACCAAAGAAAGTAGAAAGAGAGGAGACGAAAGGAAGAAAGAAGCCCAAGGAGAAAGCAGGAAACAGAAGCCAAGACCGGTCGTGCGACCGGTCGTCCGACCGGTCCAATTGCTCACAAAGGAAGACTTTTCACTGGACGCTCCGGAGTGTACAGATGTCGGATTGATCCCAAATTTTGAACATTTGTAGAAAAATTCCTCCTCTACATGATAGACGGATTAGATTGTCCAAAAAAATCCCATAATGTGGTCCAAAAATTAGAACACTTAGGGCTTTTATAAACTCTGCGCAGTTGAATCTTTCTGGATGGTCCATCTTTCTTCAACCGGTACGATCAAACCACACATCCTTTTGATATCAAAATTTGTGGTTATTCATATATGGATGTGGTATAAAAGATGATCAAAGTAGATTCTTCATATCATCAATGATGGGCCACCTGGACCGGCCCAGAGTGGAGTAGGCAGAATCTGGAACTTTCTGGACAGTTCGTATTATTTTGGCCACCACGATCAATCCGTAGCTCCGATCGACATGAAACCACTTGGGTTAGTTCGGCGTCGAGCTCCTCTTCGACATGGATGTGTTGGATTTCCAAATATCATTAAGATGGGCCCAGAAAACTGGTCCAAAAAACCAGAAACGGGAATGGCCCGCTGTCTGCAATCTGAAACCCTGAAATTGCATAGCCGACTGGTCAAGACCGGTCGGACAGGGCTGGCCGACCGGTCAAGATCGGTCTAGACCTGTCTAGTTTGGTCCAGCAGCCTCTGTAGAAGGCAGAATTGTTGGTTGACCGGTCTTGACAGGTCGGACCACCTTTTGGGGCTCCTTTTTCTTTCCTTTCTTCTTTCTCCTTCTTTCCTTTCTTCTTCCCTCTTTTGTTCTTCCTTTCCTTTGATCTTCAAGGTATGTAAGAAGGGTCTCAAAGCATCCGAAAGATGAAGTCTCTCTTTCATTCCTACAACCACAAAACTATGCATTAGATTAGCCTTTAAATCATGAAAACCATGCATAATGAGTGATGAATTGGGGTTAGAATATGCACAATTAAGAGCTCAACACACCCCCCAACCAGCATTTTGCTAGTCCCGAGCAAAACATGCGTGAAACAAGTTTCATTCTCCAAAATCCAACTCTCCTCTAGAAACTATTCTTCTATAAATTCCAAGACACACAAGCATAAAAATCAGAGAAATTAGGTGATAGAGGTTGAAACCTTAAACTCTCAGAACATAATAAGTGTTTATATGAAATTCCCGCTGATTGATTGATAAATAGAAGAACTTGAACAAATTCAACCTAGTGTGCATAGTGAAAGTTTATCTCATGAGTTTTCGGGATTATCTTCTTCATAGATCAACTAAACTATAGATCTCAAGGTGTATAGAGCAACAACAAGCCTAGGACAGGAATTTGTCTTACCGTCCTTCCGATGGCTTTCACACTACGTCCCATTTCCGGCTTTGGTTATGGGTAGACCATCCCCCGGTTGGTAGTAGGTAGCCCTAATCTGAATTTTCTACCATTTTTTCATCATTCCCAATTTCATCCTTCCTTTCCTTTTTCTTTTACATTAGATAGGATTTTTAGAAATCCATATCTTTTGTTATTTTCCCATGGACAAGGATGGACAAAGTACCCCGGCTTGGTTTCTCAACACCTTAAATCAAAGTATAGCTAATCCACAAATCACGTAATCCTTTCAACCCATGAAAATCGTGTAATGTGAACTAGGTGTAAAAGTGTTCAAATTTTCTATCACTCACATAAATAGGGGAATTCACATACAAAACCATTATATTAAGAGAAGTTCAAAGCTTGCAACATCACTCACTTCGTATCTCCTCTTCTTATACTCGTATCATCTTGAATGCATAGAAACAAAGTTTTCCAAAAGAGTTTTGAATTTTAGAAAAATAAAAAATTTTCTACATAATTGCTCGAAATGTCACAAAAGCTGGTAGATTCATTTAAGGAATCTCACCCCCCCCCAACCAAAATCTTACATTGTCCTCAATGTAATAAGATATGCAATATGCATGACATGAGAGCAATGACATAAAACAAAGGAGAGTGAGAACGAGAGTACCTGAGGTAGCAAGTAGATCAATTCTATCATCTTCCATTGTCTCGATGAGACTTATTCAATCCTAAATGTAGAAAGAAATCCTAACCTACCTACCTAGTTTTGATTAGTCCGATCAACTACATGATCAAATTTGAGCAGGATCTTCATGAATTTCAATAGGTTTCTCATGAGGACCATCCAAAGTCCTGCTCGAATGTATACTTGAGTGCGTTTCTTCATGAAGGTCCAATCCTAGTGTTCACCACACGCATGTAAGGAGGAGATAAGAGCAGCAAAAAGATATCTCCTCAACTTCTGAATTGGGTTGTAATTGATTAAAAATGGGTCCTCCCAATTAGAATTTTCAATGGGTTGAAGAACCCATGATGGTGGAGAGACATTCATTAAGTATTTTTCAGTTTGGGTCGTCTCCTCCACAATTTCAGAATTGCATGGTGTTTCCACAAATAATGGTAAAGAGTGTAAATCAGTGGAATGGTGTTTTTCAGGCACCAACACCATGTCTAACAAACTATCCAACTCCTTAATCATCTCATCATCCAGATCATAGGGGTGGGTCATGCATTCCTCTAAGAAATCGAGAGAGTCGGATGAAGGGTCCTCGTTCTCCCTAAGTGATTGAGGAAATTCTGTTTCAAGGGTAAGGAATTCCTCCTCTATCGAGGGGAGGTTTTCTAAAGAAAATTTTTCAGATTCAGTGGTAAGCACATCATCTGGCATTGGTTGATATTTTGAAATTTCAGATTGTGCCACTCCGTCATCCAAAGAAACAAAATTTTCAACCCAAGGGAACTCTTCCACAATAGAATCCAGCATGTGTTGTTGGTGGAAGGACTCAAAAATATCGACTTCGGTCATCTCTCTAGCAAGAATATCTTCTGGTGACTCAAAAACATTCGGTCCTTTGGAAGAAGAAATCATGGACTCACAATTATCCTTCAAACCCTCATTGTAGGTAATCAAACTATCACTTTCAAATTTTGTAGATTCCTCGGGTTCGTCAACCATCCTTGAAATCTCTTCATCATTCAAATCGGAATAGCTAAAAGAGATAGTTGATTTACCATAATCGATGGTAATGGTGGGATCACTGAGATCTACATCCTCTAAAAGTTTAGTCATCAAATCGGAAGAGGGTTGGGCTTGGATAGCCACATCCTCCTCTATGTTGGGGATTGATTCGGTGTTCCCAATGTCGGGTTCAGGATTTTAAGATGGCGAGAGGTTTTGTATGCATTGCTCAGTTATTTCCATAAACTTTCGCAGCATCTCCTCAAGAGTTCGTGTCGGTTGCGGCTCATGAGAAAGAAACTCTTGAGGATAATTGTTGGCATCCATGGTTGGCTCATCTTCCAAGTTGAAATTTTGATGCTCCCACCAATTTGGATTATGCATGTCATATGTTGGGATTTTAGATGGTTGTTGATATGTGTAGCCATACAAGTGATCATACATTATCCTAACCGGTGGAACATTATTCATCTCTTTCCGATACTCTCCCATTGTCTTATGTGGGGGAGTATTAGAAGAAGATTGAGTCTTAGAAAAATATTCATGCTTGTAATGGTTCCAATCATAATGATTTTTTATTTGGTTCATCCTCTCATCTTCCAAAAGGTATTTAGACAATCCAGCCGTCCAATCATTCATAATGAAATTATAAGAAGTTGAAATAATCCCTAATCTAGGAAGAAAGACAAAAAGAAGAAAGGGAGATGGAGAGATGTTACCCGTGAAGGTGAGAGCTATGTCAGCAACAATGTCCTACAAAATCAAACAAAAAATTGTTAGTAATCTAGAAAAAAGAAATCAGAAAATCTGCTTCTATAAAAACAAAAAATCCTACCTAACTAAAACTACTCTGTAGCTACTGAACAATTAGAACCGTTTAATGTTGAGCTCTTAATTGTGCATATTCTAACCCCAATTCATCACTCATTGTGCGAGATTTTTATGATTTAAAGACTAATTGAATGCATGTTTTGTGATTGCAGGATTGAGAGTGGACTCCGCCTAATTGAAGATGAAAAGAGCTTATTTGGAACTATTTGGATGAAGATCGAAGGAGAACCAAAGAAAGGAGGAAGCAAGGAAAGAAGAAAAGAATGAAAGAAAGAAGCCAGAGAAATGAAAGAAAGAATGCAGAAGAAGGTGCCCACGACCGGTCGTCCAAGGCCAAGGACCGGTCGTCTGACCGGTCCGCACATGCACAGAGGAGGCATAGAGGCCATAGCTCTCTAGACTGTTCACGACCGGTCGTGCGACCGGTCGTCCACTTCTGCGACCGGTCGTGTGATCGGTCCTTAAATTAATTTTCCAAGCTGAAACTCTCTGGACTGTTTTTGGTCGTTTTGAGACAGGTAGTCCAGCATCCACGACCGGTTGTCCAGCCACTGCGACCGGTCGTACGATCGGTCGCCTGCGTAAGATTCAAACCTTCTATTTCTGGCGCCGATTTTCTCTGCGCCATGCGTAACTGTTACGCAGATTCTCGAATCTTCTGAAGTTGCGGAGCCTCCTCACTATAAAAGGACACCTAGGGATCGTTCCTAGGGTATCTTAGAAGAGCTTAAGCAAGGTTAGAGGCGGCGGAAGTGGATTTCGGAGTTCCACAACTCCTTCTAGTTTGTTTTACTGTTTTATGCTTTTCTTAAGTTGTTTCATGTTTCCTTAGATCATGAGCAGCTAAACCTCTTAGCTAGGGCTAAGAGGTGAAGTTTGTAGTGGATCTAAGATGTTTCAATTCAGTTTTTTAGTTGGTTTTAAGATTGGATTTCATGATTATGAACAATGGTTTGAAGTTAATACAAGTTTTAAGTAGTTTTTCTTAGTCTTATGATGACTCATGGATGTTTGGGAGAATTACTTAAGTTCTTAATTGGTTTGTATTAGTCTAGACCTGTATGATTCGAGGAATTGGAGTACGCTCTAGTACTATGATCTTCATGTGGGAACTTCCTACCAAAGTTCTACTTTTCTGAATTTCTGTGCTATGTATGGGACTGTGCATGTGATTTGAATCAAGTTCAAATTGTAATCTAGCCTTGTCTTGTGACAGGACTTGAGGATGGTTATGATTGTGATCTGAGCCTATTGGAATTGGGACTGACCTATGCAATTGAGCATGCTCAGCATAGCTTACATTGAGTGAATCATATGCATTGGACTTACATATGACAGATTGTGTGGTTTAATAGCTCTACCATCCGGCTAGATAGATCTTAATATCGATTCTAGTTGAGAAAGTGAGAAACCACAGCGGATTGAACATCAAGGATTGCTACAAGTGGATCCTTGAACCCCTAATGCCTTTTTATAATTGATTACCTTCGAATTAGTTTTAAATCGTTACTTACATCAATATCATACAAAATCTTATTGTTAGCTTCTCAATAGAAACTATTGGAAGTGTTTGTGAATTCCTACATAAGTCCCTATGGATCGACCTCGGTCTTACCGAGTTTATTACTACATCGCAAACCCTACACTTGGGGAAGCAAACAAGTTTTTGGCGCCGTTGCCGGGGACTTTGACGATTTTTCACAAATTTCTGAGATTAGTATCTATTTAGGATTTTTAGGATTTTGGGACTAACTTAGCTTATTTATTTGATTTTTCTTTTTCAGGGATTTCTAGGAAGCTGAAGAAGATACAAGGATTTCAAGTGCCGAATCAGGTTCTATCTTTCTAAACCTTACTCTTCTCCTTCTCCTATTCATTCCTATTATATTCATCTCTTGTAGAGTGGGTGGAGACTCCTTTTGGATCTCTGAAAGGTTGGCCTTGTGCCACCTGAATTCCTATTGGTCGGCTCCGCCATCTTGGATCACCTTGTGCTCAGAGATTTCTTTTCTTACCTTTACTCCTCTTTCTCCTTTTTCTGCACTTTTTCTCAAAAAATTCAAAGAGTGGGTGGGGAGTTCTCTGAACCCCTATTGACCAGGAGAAATCGGTCTCTATCCTTGCTTCTGGCTTAGCCATTGCAAGACACCTTGTGCTTCGGTCTTAGAGAAGAGTAAAGAAAGGGAGGAAGAATTCTTCTTTCTCTTTGTTTCATTTTTTTTTTGGTTTTGCATGCCACATTGGGCTCGGGATTCCAATAACCGACTCATAAGTGAAGGGGGGATAGTAGAAGGAATTAACAGAGAACCACGTGCTAGGAGACATCTAAACTCCCCAATTTTGTCTGAAAGTATAGCTGTGAATCAACCTAATCCAATGGCCAATCCTAATCTGGGCCAAAACCAAACTGAAACAGGGGAGAATGTGGTTGAGAATGTTCCCCGACCTAGAACTTTACGTGATTTCTTGCAACCAGCAAAAGCGAGCACACCCTCATGCATAATTTTCCACAAAATGCAGGGAATGTGGATTTAAAACCGGGAGTGATCCAACTTCTTCTTAAATTCCATGGATTAGACAATGAAAGTGCCTATCAACACCTTAAGGAGTTTGATGAGGTAATAACCACCATGCACTTTGCTAATGTGACTAATGATGTGGTGAGACTTAAATTCTTCCCTTTTACTCTTAAAGATAAAGCTAAAGGTTGGCTTCATGCATTAAGGCCAAGATCAATTGATGTAATATCTGTGATTTTTATGATTTATTATTTAATTTAAAAACTTGGATTAGAGTTTATGAAATTAAAATAATAATAATTTAATATGTGTAAGTTGATAACATGTTTGATGTACGTTTCTCATGGAATAATTGGGTAGAAAAGTGGAATTATAAACCATAGTCCATGTACATAAACTTTAGTAATTCATTTTAAATTATTTATATTATCTGTGGAATTGATCTGAGCCATATAATGATATATTAAATCATGTAGAATCCGGTAATATAGTCTAATCGATCCAGATCTAATCATAAATCTTTCTATCGGGACCATTCATTCTCATTTTGATCACCATGGCCCATTGAACTAATCAAACTGAGTTTTGTTCCGTTAGAATTATAGAGTATCCTTAGAAGAACCTTTATGACCGTTGAAATTCTCATCGGACTTCGATTAAGCCATTAAAACTTGTCCTAGCACCAAACCAGTGGTGAAAGTGAACCCCTGTGATTCATTTCAATTGGTGTGTCAGTTAGCTGTGGAATTTTCTCCACACCTTTATTATAGCATTTTAGCCATCCATGTGAAATTTCATCACTGGATGATCTTCCGAGACCGTTTAATCGAAGATTTACTGTGTAGGGCCATGTGAACCACCAATCAAGGTGAAATCACTCATGGACGACCTTTCTTCATATGCTTAGGTGACCTATTGGAGTAGATTCCATCGTAGGGTCCTAGATATGTCCATGTAGACCGAGAAGTACAGAAGTCACATTCGATACGATGTACCAATTCAAAATCTAAATTTTAGGATATGGTTACGAAGTTTGGTACAGAGAGATTTCTATCTTCATTGTGGACCGTCCATCTTTATGTATGGACGTCGGTTTGTGTCTAGATTTTGTGTACTTTAGGTTTTCTAAGATGGCCCACGTCCCCGTGATTTTAGAATCTTGAACCGAGGTGTGTTCACCGTCCATCACATTTTTGATCAATTACTCTTAAACCGGTAAGAGATTCATCGACCCAACGGTCCATTATTCAATCCATGGACATTCTAACCAATGGTGCGGACCACTTCGCACAACACTCAACGGTCATGATTTAATTTCAGCTCAAAGTGGTCAAGCTTATCTTAGAAACTAACCACCTTAAGTTGTGGTGTTTACCACCAATTAGACCATCATTCGTGTCCTTATTAGATCGTGGGTGTGGACACTACCAAATTCTCCCAAATTCATACCACTTTGTCAGTTTTTCGAGGCCAATGTCATAATGGTCTCAGATTTGTGAAAGGTGGGTCCGATTTTAAGATGTTACACATCCATTCTAGAGCGTTCATTTAGGCTAACTCTTACATAGATCATAATGTGTCCATCCATCAACCCTTTGACCCGAGAGTTTACTCACTACTTGTCGTATTAATCCTCTGTATGATGGACGTCTTAGATCCAAGAAGGGATCACTAGGTGGACCATCAAAATATTACTTCTATTTCACCACAAATATTTATGTTATAAGCTAATGTACTTTATTTAAACTCTCGTAAGAGAGTCCTATTCTACTACTATTACAATTACGACTGAATCGTAGCCATCCCATCACCATTCATCATCAATAATTTCAAATCTTTACCATCCATCATCACCATCCATCATCATCATCATCATCATATAACCATTGATTAGGAACGAGGTAGTATTTTGTAGTGGGCCGAAGATTGGTTTTCTTTGTTACTTTCATCTTCAAAATCTCAGATCGGATTGACAATTTGTGAGTCTACGGAGATACTCACTCAACATCATTGTTTGAATTGCGCATTTGTTTTGTTTTAGTAGATCATTTACATTACTTTGATTAAATCTATGCCATTCATCATGTATTTTAGTTTACGTTTGCTTGTGGGCCCAGATTTAAAAGGAATCTGATATTTAAGTGGGCCAGGGTGGGAGAAATAGACCCAACCATTAAAAGGAAATAAAACTACTATCTTTGTTTTATAATTTTCGATCTATGCAAAATCAAATTTATTGGGTGGACTAAAGGCCCGAATAATTCAATGGATGGATTGGATCTCAACCTAGTGGGCCTCACCTTGTGTGGATACATATAAAAAAAATAATAATAAAATAAAACAATGGGTTGATGGACTAGTCAGCACCCCAAGGACGCTGCCAGTCCAGTAGCGTCATGACTGCTGACGCAAGGGGCGGACGGGCAGCAGTTGGGGGTCCACATGTGGACCTCACCCTGATGTACTTTTCTATATCTACTCCGACCATAGTTTACTTCATCATGTGTTTTGATAGCCCACCAAATTTCAGCTTAATCCGAGACCCGAACGGACCATACCAACTTCTACAAATTGGACTATCTTGCTGAATTTTCTGCAATTGTGCAGAAAATTTCGAATTTATCTCTCATGGACAGCGGGTAATCCGTGGGCCCCACCCTAAGCTTTCTGTCAAATCTATACCACTCATTTGTTACATTACTATGTCAGGAGGCTGGAAATTAAATTTCAGAGGGTTTCGATAACCGAGTGGGCCACACCATCTCAAATAGTGGACGATGTAATACAATATAAATCTAAAGGTGAGAAGATTTTAAAGTGGGGACAACAGGCACTTATGGGCCCCACATGTGAACTTTTGGATAAATCCACCTCGTCCACACTGTTTGTTGGGTTGTGTGGGATTCACCATAAAAATATGGGCCAGAACGGGGTTCCAAGTGGCCCACACCACTTGAAATAATGGGATTGACACCTTGAAAAATAACAAAATCTTAATCTGATTGTAAAATATTTTGGGTCCCATTGAGGAATATTTTGCCCAATCTAAGCTGTTTAATGCTTAGACCAGCAAGCCTTAAAATTGTAAAATAAATTTGGTACACATCAAACCTCCCAAACAATCAGATTAAGCGAAATTGTGGGGACAACACCTGTCCATTTTCTTTGAATGTATGCTTATAATTTAGTTTAAAGTTCTTAAACCCCTCAAAATGCTGTGTTTCATAATGTGGATGCATTTTTGCCATCTTGATATATATGCACTTGATTTGTTTCTTAAATAGTTATGTTGTATGATTCATTAAATTGTGTTAGCATGCAGTAAGTTCTCATTATCACATGTTTATGTTTATATGATTACATATGATGGACCCATGCATAAAGCGGTTTATGGTGAGGTTAAGTCCACGGAAATAATATCAGAGTAGGGGTATGTAAATAGTTCTTAACCATGACTATCCAAGTATGGTTAAGCATGGTCGGTGTATATGGGTGTGGTTAAGTGTGGTTAAGTTTGTGTGGGATGGATATGGGTGTGGTTATGGGACACCTATGTATGGATACATCATTGGATGGACTGGAATATGGGAAACCGTCAAGTGTGGTATGTTTTCCCGTCGAGAATGCGACCCGTGTTGGGATCGGATCGTACCCGTGTCAGGATCGGGGCAATTGTTTTCTCATTGAGAATGCGACCCGTGTCAGGATCGGGAGTACCGTGTCAGGATCGGAGCAATTGCGTCTCGTCAGGAATGTGACCCGTGTCAGGATCGGGCGTACCGTGTCAGGATAGGAATGTACCTCACCTGTCTGGTTGTGATTGGTTGTGATACTATTTTTCAGGCGTAGCCTCGTATGGCTGATTTACTTGTGTGAAACCTGACTAAAGACCTTGTGTTAAAGGCCACGTATATGGTTGATTTATGCGTGCTGCATGGAAATTCATTATGGGATGTGTGTCTAATGTTAATGAATGTATCATTGTGGGGTGGAAAAGTGTGAGCATGTCATTCTACAATTTACAAACTGAATAGTTATGTTTTGATTCTTTTTATCTGTTTACTTGGATGCGTGATTCATATTATGGAGTGGAGTAAGTACTCCTACTCGCTGGGCATTGTTTTGCTCACCCTTCTTAGGGAACTGTAGGTTCAAGAGGTGACATGGAATCTTTCGAGGACAAGGCACAAGTTGAGGACATAGTGAAAATCCAGGAGGAGGAGAACGCCAACTCTAATGAAGATGCTTTTATTTATTTTTAGATATTCTATTTAGTTTTAAGTTAATAGAATCGTAGATGAGTATATCGGTGTCGTGTTTGTGAATTATGAACATTTATAATTTATTTTATGATGTAAGTTAGAATAAGAGTATGGATATGGTTTAGTTAAAAAAAAATTGCTACTATTATTTGTATTCCTGTAATTATTACCTTAGTAGCGCTCGAAAATTCATGCTCGGGCGGTATATTCGGGCGTTGAATTTTGGGGCGTTACAATTGGTGCATGGACTGATATGCATAGGGAATTCATAAAAAAATTCTTCCCTACTCACAAAACAAACATGTTGAAGCGCCTTATCATGAACTTTGCCCAAAAGGAAGATGAAACCTTCTTCCAGTGTTGGGAGAGGTTTAAAGACCTATTAAATGCATGCCCACATCATGGCTATGAAATTTGGCGGGTTATAAGCTTTTTCTATGAAGGACTGACCTCACCCATGCGCCAATTTGTAGAGATGATGTGTAATGGGGAGTTCATGAATAAGGAGGCTGATGAAGCATGGGATTATTTGGAAGAATTGGCTGAGAATGCAGAGTCTTGGGATACATCAAAACCAACAAATTCCAAGACTGGCCAACAAAAGGAAAGAGGAGGAATGTATGTCTTATCGGAAGAGGATAGCATAAGTGCACGAGTGGCTAGCCTCACAAGAAAGGTCGAAGCCATGGAACTGAGGAAAGGAGAGACGATTAACTCCAATGACATTGAAACTGTTTGTGGAATTTGTGCCTGAAATCAACATGCAACACAAGATTGTCCCACAATTTCAGCAGTTCAGGACATCTTACAAGAACAATCAAATGCCATAAACAGTTATCAACGGCAATTTGGTGCTCCAACCTCAAACACGTTTAATGCTAGTTGGAAGAACCATCCCAACTTCAGTTGGAGGAATGGACCCACTGCGAATGCAACCCCTATCCCTCAAGCTCAACCTATACTAGGTCCATCTCTAGTCATTACTCCAAAAGTGACGCTAGAGGAGATGTTCAGTGCATTCGTATCGGTCCAAGCTGAGTATAACAAGACAAATTCTCTGAAAATAGAAAGATTCATGCAAGAGCAATTGAAATTCAATCAAAATTCAACTCAAGCCATCAATGAATTGAAAACATCAATGGCTAGAGTTGAATCTCATCTTAGTGTTAGAGAGAAGGGCACACTTCCTGCCCAACCTCTTCCTAACCCAAGAACCCAGTTTGAGATACAAGATGCAATCTCATCTTCCCATCATACGGAGCATGTTCAAGCTATCACCACTTTGAGAAGTGGGAAAGAAATTGACAAATCTAATCCGGTGAAGGCCCCAAAGCCTAAGGATCCGGAAATTTCCAAAGAGGATGATAACTCAAACAACACTCCACAAGAGAAAGAACCGGAAAGGCAATACAAGCCGATTGCCCCATTTTCATAAAGGTTGATTTCACCTAAACCTTTAGATAAAAATTTGGAAATTTTAGAAGTTTTCAAGTGAAGATCAACATCCCGTTGTTGGATGCCATTAAACAAATACCATCTTATGCCAAATTTCTAAAGGAATTGTGTACAGTCAAAAGGAAACATAATGTTCACAACAAAGTACTTTTGACCGAGAATTTGGGCGCCATCATCAAACAAGAGGTGCCCCAAAAATACAAGGATCCGGGTAGTCCAACCATCTCATGCATCATAGGAGATTACCGGATTAAACAAGCCTTACTCGATTTGGGGGCAAGTGTGAACCTCATTCCTTACTCCGTTTACAAACAACTTGGGTTAGGTGAATTGAAACCCATCAAAACCACACTCCAACTTGCTGATAGATCCATCCGTATACCGAGAGGAATGATTGAGGATGTTCTAGTTCAAGTTGATAAATTCTACTACCTAGTAGACTTTATTGTCTTGGATACACATCCTGTGATAGGCACCGGTGCTCAAATTCCCGTCATACTTGGCCGACCGTTTCTAGCTACTTCAAATGCAATTATCAATTGTAGAAACGGACTTGTACAAATGTCGTTTGGAAATATGACCCTTGAGCTTAACATATTTGATTTATGCAAACAACCACGGGAGGTTGATGATGATATCCACGAACTAAACATGATTGAATCATTCGTGGAAGATACATCCCCCTTGTCACTATCTTCCGACCCTTTGGAGGCATGTGTGGCCCATTCTCATGAGATAAATGATGACACAATACAAGAGATGGATGCCATACTAGATGTGATGCCGGTGCTTGATAATAAAAGATGGAGGGCCCTATTTGAACCTTTGCCTGTAAACGAGAACAAGGCCTCCCATCCAACATCAAGGCATCAACACTCGACCTAAAGCCATTACCAAGTGAGCTGAAATATGTTTATTTAGGTCGAGATGAGACATACCCAGTGGTGATTTCTTCCCACTTGGATGAGGAACAAGAGAGTAGGCTAATAGCCACTCTATTAGAGCACAAGAGTGCCATTGGATGGTCAATTGCGGATCTCAAAGGCATAGACCCACTGATTTGTACTTATCACATACACCTTGAGGAGAATGCGAAGACATCCCGGCAACCACAAAGACGACTAAATCCAAACATGACGGATGTGGTTAAGGCCGAAGTGGTGAAACTATTAGATGTGGGTATTATTTACCCAATATCCGATAGTCAATGGGTGAGCCCAACTCAAGTGGTGCCTAAGAAATCCGGAATAACCATCGTAGCCAATGCCAATAATGAACTCGTGCCAACTAGAGTCGCTACTGGTTGGAGAATGTGCATTAACTACAGGAAGCTAAACACTGTCACGAGGAAAGACCATTTCCCTCTACCATTTGTTGATCAAATTTTAGAACGGTTGGCGGGTCATTCCCACTTTTGCTTCCTTGATAGCTATTCAGGGTACAACCAAATAGAGATTGCCTGTGAAGACCAAGAAAAGACTACATTCACATGTCCATTCAGCACTTTCGCCTATCGACGGATGCCGTTTGGACTATGTAATGCCCCTGCCACCTTTCAGCGTTGTATGATGAGTATCTTTTCTGACATGGTGGGGACAATTCTCGAAGTCTTCATGGATGATTTTTCCGTATTTGGTTGTAGCTTTGATGAGTGCCTTGACACTTGAAATCTGTGCTGAAAAGATGTGAAGAGAAGAACCTTGTGCTGAATTGGGAGAAGTGCCACTTCATGGTTCAAAAGGGAATTGTACTTGGTCACATCGTTTCACAAAATGGAATCGAGGTGGACTGTTAGAACTAAAGAAAAATCGAAACCTGCTGCTCGTCAGCAGTCTTTTTCTTTTCCCTGTGTTCCTTTTATTCTGGGGGAATTCTGAGTATAGAGACATTCATAGACAATCATAAACAATCACAAAGTATACACGAGAAAGCACCGCGAGGTGAATTTTATTCCAGAGATTCCGAGATCTTTTACATTCCGGGCTGTGAACTGGTCATGAACCCTTAATTACATCAACGGATGATCACCCTTGATTAAAATGCAAAAGTAAATGCATGCATGTATCATAAATGAATTAAATAAAGCATTAAAGGAGCATAAATATAAATAAAGCATAGCATAGACAACACAGAGATTTTTACGTGGAAACCCATAAGGGAGAAAACCACGGCACAAAGCGACAAGATTCCACTATGAATTTCAGTTATACAATAGATGGAATATCAAAGGGATAAAGCTCGGATAGATCGAGCAAGTAATTTAAATCGTCAGGGATTATAGTCTCGAGTTCATGGTCGCCGAGACCAAGTCTAGGATTTATTATGAAATACTTCACCGTTAAGATCAGTTAGATGTTGGTCCCATACTCCTCGGGCGTTCCTAGTTGAGTAGTAAACATGATTTTAACCGAATCGTATATCTTAGTGTCATGACGCGTCTCTATGGATGATATGACTTTCAGGGATACGCTTTATGGTTTCCGTTTAGTGCAACGAGGGCCAGTGACCGTCTCTGCTAGGACGGGTGACTTACTGGAAGGCACTCCATGGGGTCTTTGTGCAAACAGGGTTTCGACCGAGTCGTATATCTCAGTGTCATGACGCGTCTCTATGGACGATATGACTTTCAGAAATACACTCCACGGCGTCCACTTACTGCAACCAGGGCCAGTGACCGTCTCTGCTAGGACGGGTGACTTACTGGAGGGCACTCCATGGGGTCTTTGTGCAAACAGGGTTTCGACCGAGTCGTATATCTCAGTGTCATGACGCGTCTCTATGGACGATATGACTTTCAGAAATACACTCCACGGCGTCCACTTACTGCAACCAGGGCCAGTGACCGTCTCTGCTAGGACGGGTGACTTACTGGAGGGCACTCCATGGGGTCTTTGTGCAAACAGGGTTTCGACCGAGTCGTATATCTCAGTGTCATGACGCGTCTCTATGGACGATATGACTTTCAGAAATACACTCCACGGCGTCCACTTACTGCAACCAGGGCCAGTGACCATCTCTGCTAGGACGGGTGACTTACTGGAGGGCACTCCATGAGGTCTTTATGCAAACAGGGTTTCGACCGAGTCGTATATCTCAGTGTCATGACGCGTCTCTATGGACGATATGACTTTCAAAAATACACTCCACGGCGTCCACTTACTGCAACCAGGGCCAGTGACCGTCTCTGCTAGGACGGGTGACTTACTAGAGGGCACTCCATGGGGTCTTTGTGCAAACAGGGTTTCGACCGAGTCGTATATCTCAGTGTCATGACGCGTCTCTATGGATGATATGACTTTCAGAAATACACTCCACGGCGTCCACTTACTGCAACTAGGGCCAGTGACCGTCCCTGCTAGGACGGGTGACTTACTGGAAGGCACTAATTCCCTTAGCCACTCAACTGACGAATCCTGCCTTGGACAGGACGCACATCAACTAGTCTTAACGATGAAGTATTTCAGACGTTTAGAACTCTTTCATTGTGGTTTCCGATGATAACCATAATCCCCTTCGATTTAGTTTCGTATCTCGATCCGAGATGAAACAAATTCATATGGATGCAAATGAGTACAGTACAAGGTAATATGCTTTATGCATGCTCAAGAGAGGATTGCATTTATACTAGATGTTCAGTGTATCAGACAAATTATGCATTTGATTTGATCAATCGGCTTCGTATATATCTTTGTGTCATCGATATTTTGCCCTCGCGTCTTTGAGATCGCGATTGATTTCATTTGGCATTAGTAGATTTTCGGGCCGTCAGGGCACTTCCCAGGGCCTGTTTACAATCTGATCGGAGGATTTGGTGAATACCTATCATGATCGTCTTTGGATAGAGGCGGATTATGTCCACGAGAGTCACAGTGCGATCGCATTTCGATTTGTTTAGTGTAAGTCGATTTCTGAGCCAACAGGGCACTTCCCAGGGCTAAAAATGACTAAATAGTGGACCTGTTTATGGTCTGATCAAGGTTTCTCGGAGATCCTGAGATCAGGTAATCTCATTGTAATGCATGATTATGGTGTATCATGTTATGGCAGAGAGAAGTCTCCCTCTCGGGTTCGGTCAAATTCCGCCCAATTCCTCTCGATTTCGGTCATTTCTGGCTCTTTCGGAGGGATTTTCGAGGTTTGCAATATTGGCTAAGTGTAGGCCTTTTCGATCAAATTGCTGATTTGGCCCACTTAACATCGACCGTTGGTGAATCCGGTCCGGGGGATGGATAGAGGGCATTGATGTGTGTCTAGGAGTGCTGACACGATCGGAAGGCGGGCCACATCGAAGGCAGGCCACATCACAGAAGGCCCGACCTCCCCATCAACGTCCAGGCGCATGGGAGGTTGGGTCGGGCGCATGTTGCATTAGACATGGGTGCATGTCCTAGGTGGATGCACTTATTCGCCCTAGGCGCATGTCCTAGGTGAATGCACTATGCACTTATTCGCCCCAGGTGCATGTCCTGTGTGAATGCACTTATTCGCCCCAGGCGCATGTCCTGGGTGAATGCACTTTTCCCCTCCCAAGAATGGGTGAGCGCATGTCACTATGTGACTTGGAGGATTTTGCTCCGGTGGGAGAAATCCCTTTCCGGCGAGGGCATCCGGCGAAGGAATGGGCGCATGTCCCTTTCCCGATGAGGATTCCGGTGAGGAATTTTTACCTCTGCAAGAAGTGTGCTCTGGGAGTGATGATCTCGTCGTCCCTGTCTTATCACTGGAGGGGTATTTATAGCGTGTTAATCGGGTATCGAGTACCGGGCGCATGTTGTTTGCAAAAGGGAGGGCATGCGCATGGAAATATTTGGAGATGTTAGTGCACTTTTCTGTGGCATACTAGTGCACCTTGTTTGTCAATTACTTAGGTCAGTGGGTCTAGTGTCGATTGAGCTTAATGAAGACAAAGAACGAAGACTCAAGACGGACCGGCTGCATCAAGGAAGAAGAAACAGGTAAAAGTGATGCCTTGGTGTGCCTTGCCTTGACCAAAACCTAACCCATAACCTCTTAGATGACTTGCACCAACTAGGTATACCTTTAGTCATCATCATTAGTCTTAGAACTCCATGAAAAACATGATAAATTAGACTAATTAAAGAGGTGGAAGCTGCTGTAATCAAATAGGCTCAAACAACAGTTTCCGATAGGACTCCGATCAATCGGACACTGGCTCCGATAGGACTCCGATCAATCGGAGAGAAGTTCCGATCAATCGGAAATTGTTCCAGAAAAGTTTGAAAATCCACTGGACATATTTCTGATCAATCGGACATGCCTCCGATCCATCGGAAGGGGTCGTCCGATCAATCAGACTGTGTTCCGATCAATCGAAAAATCCTCCAGAGACTTCTCTGGATGAATTTCCGATCAATCGGACATGTCTCCGATCAATCGGACTGGGCTCCAATCAATTGGACCATTTTTTTGAACAATCGGAGATACGAGAATCTGCCCATTTTTTTACCGTTGGAAGAAAATCTATTTAAAAGGGGGATTCGTTTTTGAGCCAAGAGAGGGGATTTTGAGGAGATAGAAGCCACCATTGCTAGAGATCATTAGAGGCTCTATCCCAAACCCATAGCAAGCCATTCTCCTTGTGTTTTCATCACAAGCTTGGGCCATTCAATGGCATCTTGAGAATAGGACTTGTTCCCTCTTGATTCCTAGGGTTTAGACACCTTGATGATAGTTAAATCCTTTGTCTAAACACTACCTAGGAGTCCATTTAGGTGCATTCCTCTAGGAAACCCATTTCCTACCATTTGTAGAGGTTTCACCATTCCCTAGCACCTTGGGCATCTCCAATGGAGCATCACATGCAAGGTAGCTGATCTTGGAGATGAAGCCTTGGCAAAGCAACGGCGTCAACGATCGGGGGAGCACAAGGGGAGCTGATTCAAGCACGGGAGAGCGAGAAGAAGCAACCCAAGACGGCGCAACAAGGGGCTCAATCCGACAAGTAAGGTTGTCTTGTTAAGATTCCATCCACTCAATTCCCTGTGGGAGTTGAGTGTAGAGTTTGTTTGACAAACTCGCCCCGGGGTCGTTAGCCGATCCTTGGCCTATTAGTTGGGCTTAAAATCTAGGGACGTCAGCCGTTCCTTGGCACGTTAGTCGGGCCTAAAACAAAGTCTCCAAGGGGGAGCCACCAACACGGGTGCAAACGTGTAGGTTGGGAGGAACCTGTAAACTCCCCGGTTGGGTGGATCTGAGTTAAAACACCTTGGTTGGGAGGAACCAGATTTAAACTCCCCAGTGAATGCCAGTGTGCTCAAAGGGGTTGAGTACTTGAACCAGGGAGTGGAGTAGACAAGTAGTTGAACCACTATACATCCTTGTGTTAGTGATTGTATTGGAGCACATTTCTCTTTAATGCATTGCATTAATTAATTGGTTAATTATGAATGCTTAGTTAGGAATGTATGCTAGGCACTTGATAGACACATCCACACTCATAAGATGTACTTTCACTACCTCAAGTAGACTTGAACTTCTTGATCCATCCTCACTCAAGTCTATTTGAGTAGCATAGATTAGGTTCTTCATTAGCTTAATCATTTAATTAATCTATGCTTGTTTAGACTAGGTTGTTTATAGCTTTTATCATATGCTATTCTTTTGATTGGACCCACTTAGGCTTGGAAGCCGAAGTGTTTATCGCTTACGTAGCTTAATTTGTTAAACCTGGTAAGTAGGCGAAAAGAATTTGAAAAAGTCCTAATCACCCCCTCCTATAGGTTTAGCCATAATTCTAGTTGCTCTTTAAGCTTCCACACGTGTATGCATAGGGTGTTGTGTTAGACTACCCGACGCAATTTCAGGAGAGACGAGTCATGCGCATGTTGTGGGGATCATGCGCATGGAAATATTTAGAGAGACGAGTCATGCGCATGATCATGGAAATATTTGGAGAGACGAGTCATGCGCATGTGATGGGATCATGCGCATGTCCCCATGCACCAGGCGCATGTGGCATAGCATGGGTGCATGTGCCACTGGTATGGGCGCATGTGGCCTCTGTTTTGGCCGCATGTGGCCCCACTTAGCATATTTTTATGATTTTTATATTTTTAGAATATTGAAAAGTGAGAGAGAGAGATCTCATGCGCATGTGGTGAGAGAGCCAATGCATGTTTCCTTATGACATCCGCATGTGGAGAGAGAGTGAACGAATGCATGTGGAGAGAGAGTGAACAAATGCATGTGGAAATATGCACCGCAACGACTTCAAACTTGCTACTTAAGGTTTTTCGGGCATTCTGGATCATTTGGCGGTAATCCGCATGTCTGATTCCAACCTGAAATGGTACCTGTAGGCTTTTGGGCCCTTATAGTAGGATACAGTCAGGGCAAAAATGCATTTGGAAGCGTGCGGGTAAGATATGCATCGTGCGAACTCGAAACTTGCAAGTTAAGGGTTTTAGTACGTTCCGGATCATTTGGCGGTAATTCGCATGTCCGATTCCACCCCAAAATAGCATTCGTAGGTTTCAGTCACGATCGCGCATGTTAGGGCTGCACTGGCGTTTTTCGAGTATTTCGGATCTCGAAATCAGTCCAATTTGTCGTAGGTGGATCGCCGAATACTGTTTTATAATGGGTGCGAATTTGAACCCCAACATGGACAAAGCCAAAATTGATCTTATCTCTAACCTTCCACCACCCAAGAGCATACGAGATGTACGGTCCTTTTTGGGACACGCAGGATTTTACAGAAGGTTCATAAAGGACTTCAGTTCACTCTCTCGTCCTTTATGTAACCTACTTCAAAAGGAAAATTCATTCGAGTGGAATGAAGAATGTCAAAAGGCCTTTACCACCCTTAAAGGTATGTTGACATGTGCTCCCATAATGCAACCACCTGATTGGAGCCTTCCTTTTGAAATTATGTGCGATGCTAGCGACTATGCTATTGAGGCCGTGCTAGGCCAAAGAAAAGAGAAAAAGCCATGTGTCATCTACTATGCAAGTAGAACCCTAAACTCAGCTCAAGCAAACTACACCACTACTGAAAAAGAACTTTTAGCCGTAGTTTTTGCCTTGGACAAGTTTAGGTCCTACTTGATTGGATCAAAGATCATCATATTCACTGACCATGCAGCGCTTAAGTACCTTCTCTCTAAGAAGGATGCTAAACCACGGTTGTTAAGATGGATCCTTCTACTCCAGGAATTTGACATAGAAATACGTGATAAGAAAGGAGTGGAAAATGTCAGTAGCTGACCATCTCTCTCGACTTGTCCTCACTGATTCCCCTGAAACGACCGCGATCAATGACATGTTCCCTGATGAACAACTTTTTGCTGTTTCCCAATTGCCATGGTATGCGGACATTGCTAACTATCTTGCTACAGGTACAATTCCTACACATTGGAAAAAGCAAGATAAGGATAAATTCTTGACTGAGGTGCGAAAATTCCTATGGGACGACCCATACTTATTCAAGTATTGTCCCGATCAAATCATAAGGAGATGTGTCCCAAATGATGAGCAACAAAGTATCATCTCCTTCTGTCATTCTCAGGCATGTGGTGGCCACTTTTCGGCTAAAAAGACCATAGCAAAAATTCTGCAATGTGGGTTTATTGGCCCACCATGTTCAAAGACACACATGAGTTTTGCAAAACATGTGAACCTTGTCAGAAATTGGGAGGAATCTCCCGTAGAAATATGATGCCACTCAATCCCATCTTAATAATCAAAATTTTTTATTGTTGGGGTATCGATTTCATGGGTCCATTCCCATCTTCTTTTGGAAACACATACATCTTACTTGCCGTTGATTATGTTTCCAAATGGGTTGAGGCCATCCCTTGCCGGAATAATGACCATAAAATGGTCATTCGCTTCTTAAAAGAGAATATTCTTTCCCGGTTTGGAACACCTCGAGTCATCATAAGTGATGGAGGGTCTCACTTTTATAATCGCCCTTTTGAACTTTTAATGAAGAAATATGGCGTAACACACAAGGTGAGCACTCCCTATCACCCACAAATGAGTGGACAAGCTGAGATATCCAATAGGGAGATTAAACACATTTTGGAGAAAACTGGTAAACCACGATCGCAAGGATTGGTCACTTCGACTTACCGATGTGCTTTGGGCTTACCGTACCGCTTTTAAAACCCCTATTGGAATGTCTCCCTATAGACTTGTTTATGGGAAGGCTTGTCACTTGCCTGTGGAGTTGGAACATAGGGCATATTGTGCAATTAAGAAGATGAATTTCAATTCTGACAAGGCAAGCTCGTTGCTCAAACTACAATTGAATGCACTTGCAGAAATCCGGAATGAAGCATATGAGAATGCGAGAATTTACAAGGACAAGACGAAGATATTCCATGATAAGAATATTCTTCACAAGACATTAATGATCAATAAAAAAGTCCTCATGTATAATTCTCGCCTACATTTATTTCTGAGAAAATTAAGATCTAGATGGACCGATCCCTACATTGTGCAAACTGTCTATCCATATGGGACTGTCGAGCTGTTAAATCCGAGGAACGGCAACATTTTTAAGGCGAATGGGCAACGATTAAAGCCATTCTTTGAGAAATTTCCTTCAGAAGGTATGTCCATATCTCTGAATGATCCTGTGTATCAGGATGATTGATCTCCTAGTCTGACGGAGGTATAGAGTAGTTAGGATTAGAATTTTGTTGCTTTTGTTTACCTTTGCTTAGGTTTGTTAGAAGGAGGAAGAATTCCACTTTTCACTTTTTCAGGTACTCTGATTCCTCACTCCCTTTTAGGTTCAAATTGCTCTCATGTTTTGTTTATTGCACATCTTTTACATTGAGGACAATGCAAGATTTGGGGGGTGTAGGATCACTTGGATGAATCCAGCATTTTGTAACATTTCAAGCAATTATGTGGAAATTTTTCGATTTTTTTCAAAAATTCAAAACTCTTTTGGAAAATTTTGGTTCTATGCGCTCAAGATGATATAAGCATAAGAAGAGGAGATATGAAGTGTATGAGGTTGTAAATCTTGATCTTCTCTTGGCATAATGGTTTTATATGAGAATTCCCCTAATTCTGTGATCGATAGAAAACTGAACACTTTTACACCTAGTCCACATTACACGATTTTCATGGGTTAAAGGGATTATGTGATTTATGGATTAGCTAGACTTTGAATTAAGGTGTTGAGAAATCAAGCTAGGGTACTTTGTCCATCCTTGTCCATGGGAAAACAATGCAAGATATGGATTTCTAAAAATCCTATCTAAATTAAAAGAAAAAGGAAAAGGAAGGATGAAATTGGGATGATGGAAAAATGGTGGAAAATTCCGATTAGGGCTATCTACTACCAACCGGGGGATGGTCTACCCGTAACCAAAGCCGGAAATGGGACGTAGTGTGAAAGTCGTCGGAAGGACGGTAAGGCAAATTCCTGTCATTGGCTTGATGTGGCTCTATATACCTTGAGATCTATAGTCTGGTTGATCTATGAAGAAGATAACCCTAGAAACTCATGAGATGAGTTTTCACTATCCACACTAGATTAAATTTGTTCAAGTTCTTCTATTTATCAACCAATCAGCGGGAATTTCATATGAATCCTTATCATGTCTTGGGGGTTTACGGTTTCAACTTCTGTCACCAAATATTTCTGAATCTTACACTTGTGTGTCTTGGGACGTGTAGAAGAATGGGTTCTGAAAGAGAGTTGAGTTTGAAGAATGGAATTAGTTTCACGCATGTTTTGCTCGGGACTAGCAAAATGCTGGTTGGGGGGTGTGTTGAGCTCTTAATTGTGCATATTCTAACCCCAATTCATCACTCATTGTGCAAGATTTCTATGATTTAAAGACTAATTGAATGCATGTTTTGTGATTGCAAGATTGAGAGTGGACTCCGCCTAATTGAAGATGAAAAGAGCTTATTTGGAACTATTTGGATGAAGATCGAAGGAGAACCAAAGAAAGAAGGAAGCAATGAAAGAAGAAAAGAATGAAAGAAAGAAGCCAGAGAAATAAAAGAAAGAATGCAGAAGAAGGTGCCCACGACCGGTCATCCGACCGGTCATCCAAGGCCAAGGACCGATCGTCCGACCGGTCCGCACATGCACAGAGGAGGCACAGAGGCCATAGCTCTCTGGACTGTTCACGACCGGTCGTCCACTTCTGCGATCGGTCGTGCGACCGGTCCTTAAATTAATTTTCCAAGCTGAAACTCTCTGGACTGTTTTTGGTCATTTTGAGACTGGTCGTCCAGCATCCACGACCGGTCGTCTAGCCACTGCGACTGGTCGTACGACCTGTCACCTGCGTAAGATTCAAACCTTCTATTTCTGGCGCCGATTTTCTCTGTGCAGTGCGTAAGTGTTATGCAGATTCTCGAATCTTCTGAAGTTGCGGAGCCTCCACACTATAAAAGGACACCTAGGGATCGTTCCTAGGGTATCTTAGAAGAGCTTAAGCAAAGTTGGAGGCGGCGAAAGTGGATTTCGGAGTTCCACAACTCCTAGTTTGTTTTACTGTTTTATGCTTTTCTTAAGTTGTTTCATGTTTCCTTAGATCATGAGCAGCTAAACCTCTTAGCCAGGGCTAAGAGGTGAAGCTTGTAGTGGATCTAAGATGTTTCATGATTATGAACAATGGTTTGAAGTTAATACAAGTTCTAAGTAGTTTTTCTTAGTCTTATGATGACTCATGGATGTTTGGGATAATTACTTAAGTTCTTAATTGGTTTGTATTAGTCTAGACCTGTATGATCCGAGGAATTGGAGTACGCTCTAGTACTATGATCTTCATGTGGGAACTTCCTACCAAAGTTCTACTTTTCTGAATTTCTGTGCTATGTATGGGACTGTGCATGTGATTTGAATCAAATTCAAATTGTAATCTAGCCTTGTCTTGTGACAGGACTTGAGGATGGTTATGATTCTGATCTGAGCCTATTGGAATTGGGACTGACCTATGCAATTGAGCATGCTCAGCCTAGCTTACATTGAGTGAATCATAAGCATTGGACTTACATATGACAGATTGTGTGGTTTAACAGCTCTACCATCCGGCTAGATAGATCTTAATATCGATTCTAGTTGAGAAAGTGAGAAACCACAGCGGATTGAACATCAAGGATTGCTACAAGTGGATCCTTGAACCCCTAGTGCCTTTTTATAATTGATTACCTTCGAATTAGTTTAAAATCGTTACTTACATCAATATCATACAAAATCTGATTGTTAGCTTCTCAATAGAAACTATTGGAAGTAGTTTGTGAATTCCTACATAAGTCCCTGTGGATCGACCTCGGTCTTACCGAGTTTATTACTACATCGCAACCCTACACTTGGGGAAGCGAACATTTAACCTCTTCCCCGGCAACGGCGCCAAAAACTTGTTTGCTTCCCCAAGTGTAGGGTTGCGATGTAGTAATAATCTCGGTAAGATTGAGGTCGATCCACAGGGAAGGAAGTAAACAATTCCAACTATCCTAATAACTAGAATCAAAGAGGTCTGTGAAATTGGTTTTGAACATAAAATAGAAAATCTGATAATGGAAAGATAACTAGAGCATCAAGGATCTACTTATAGCTCTCCTTAGATGCATAATTCGCTATGGTTTCACACTTTCTCAACTAGAATCGAAATTAAGTTCTATCTAGTCGGATGATAGAACAGTTAAACCAACAATCTGCTATATGTAAGATCCATGTACATGATTCACTCAATGCAAGCTAAGACGAGCATACTCAATTGTATAGGTCAGTCCCAATTCCAATAGACTAAGTTCACAATCATAACCATCATTAAGTCCTGTCACAAGACAAAGCTAGATCATGATTTGAACTTGATTCAAATCATATACATAATCCCACATAGTACAAAATTTCCAAAAAAGTAGAACTTTGGTAGGAAGTTCCCACATGAAGATCATAGTACTAGAGCGTACTCCAATTTCTTGGATCATACAGGTCTAGACCAACAACAATAATTAAGAACTTGTGGACCCTCGCCGTTCCGCACTCCCGACGACGTTCTCCCTTTCCTTTCGGAAAAAGAAGAAAAGGTGCGTGCGTGCGAATCGCCGTTTGTGCCACTGGCTTACCTCGTTCTCGAGGGCTTTGTTTGGTTGTTGTGTTAAGCTGGATGTGTTTGAATGAGTTTATATAAGACTAGAGTCGCCACTAACCAGTTACTTCGAATCTACAGTCGGCTAGACCCCGTAGAAACGTTAGAGAAGGGGATCCGAAGATTCCTTTCTCTAAAATGACTCATTTTGATCTGCGGCCAGAGATTCGAGGTAAGGGATCACGGTTACAGGGTGGGAAGAGGTTAAGCACCCCACACAATGCCCGTACCGAAGTACGGTCTCTACTTCACAGAATCGAACTAACACTTGAAAGTCTGTTTTAATCCTCGTACATTCTCATAGATGGCATGATGCATGAATGCAGGTCTGAACAGTAAGAGTTTCTGATGGGCAGGTTTCCATTAACAGGCAAGCCCAGAGCATACGCTCGAACTGACAGGTGCTTTATGCGAGATGCATGCTGTGTGTTTGAATAATCAAAGTGCTCGTAGTGACTAATATATGAATGCAGGTCTGAACAGTAAGAGTTTCTGATGGGCAGGTTTCCATTAACACGCAAGCCCAGAGCATACGCTCAAACTGACAGGTGTTTTATGCGAGATGCATGTTGTGTTCTTGAATGATCAAAGTGTTTGTAGTGAAGCAGGGGGGTTGGAAGAAAAGTAAATGTTGCACTTATGCTAGATGCAAATGAGATGATGCTGGTAAAAGAGTAGCTGGATGGACGGAGGTGTCGCAAGGATTGGCTTCGAGTGGCTAGATCAAGACTTGGATGGCTTGGGAGACCTGGACCAGTGTCAGGCTGGGCTGGACCAGGGCTAGGCTCTCCTCACTCGGGCTCTCCTTGGTGGAAAAGTGGGCTAAAAGGATGGAGAAGGACTCGGAACAGACGGGATCTCCCTGGGCTTGAAGGCTTGTTGAAATGAGAAGGGGAGGGGGGATTTATAACAGCGGGCAGTGGCAGTTCCCGTAAATATGTTTGGGCGGCACCCAGGGGGCCGCCCGTACGAACGCTCTCGGGATCCCGCGGGCAGTACGGACATGTCTCGGGGCTGCTGCTCAGTGAGTTGACTCGGTGGGTCAACTCAGCGGGTTGACTCGGTGATTTGACCTAGTGGGTTGACTCGGTGATTTAACTCGGTGTTTTGACTCGGCGGTTTGACTCGGCAGGTTGACTCGGTGATTTGACTCAGCGGGTTGACTCAGTGAGTTTGACTTTTTTAGGATTTTTTGACTGATTTTTCTTATGGGGGGTTTTTCAGGCTGATGTTTAGGGGTGAGTTGGGCTATAGATTGGGGCTTACCAGGGTGAGTTTGGCTGAGTTTGGACATGGGATTTGGGGGTATGGTCCTCCATTCATCCAGCTATCACTACCAACAGTGTAGCCAAAGGTGGGGTGTCTACAGATGCCCCTCTTTGGTAGAGGTTGCGTGCAACCGAATGCCAAAGCGAGTGGACACCCCACTTTTGACCCGGTCATTCATAGATCATGGTCTGAAATCTTTGCTTGCCTTTACATCCGTGCCAGTTGATCGTCTGGAAATCGATCACTCGCACATACCGCGGAAGTTTGGAGAAAACATTGCGATTGTCCCTACAGTTTGCTGCAACCTCGGTACCCAATCGCAACCCTTCCATTCCCTATCGGTACTAACATCAGAAGGTACTGTTATAGGCAAAATGGTGGAGATAAGATTTCACGTGGAAATGTCCATTCGACTCTCGAGATCACCTGATCGAGAGTCGAATATTGGACAGGTGCGGGACGCCCATTCGACTCTCGAGATCACCTGATCGAGAGTCGAATATTGGACAGGTGTGGGACGCCCATTCGACTCTCGAGATCACCTGATCGAGAGTCGAATATTGGACAGGTGCGGGACGCCCATTCGACTCTCGAGATCACCTGATCGAGAGTCGAATATTGGACAAGTGCGGTCGCGAGCATACCTTCTCACAAGTCGTTGAAAGATATTACACCCAAATACTTGGACTCGCGACCACATTTTAACCTGCGAGCAGTTTTACTACGGGCGTCTCCTTCCTTTTCGGAGGCCATGACTCCCAGCTACGGGCGTCTCCTTCCTTTTCGGAGGCCATGACTCCAACTATGGCTTCCGGCCGGATCCAGCCGGATTTCAAGGGATTGCCATCTAGGGGCGTGATTGTTGGAATAAATCATTGGGTTGGATCTGACTAAAAAGATAGGATCTTATCCCACGAAATCAGCGGATTCTCAGTATCGTATGCGACATCAACGGGATTTCGACATCTCACGTAACAGATTGGATTGTTTCAGATCTATATAAGGGGATGGCTCCCTTGAATAGGAGGTACGTACTCATCATTCAATCTGGGTCCCGTTTTGCTTGGCTTCTCTTCTGTGGCCTAACTTAAGCATCGGAGGGCTAACGGCTGGTCCCCAGCCACCCTTATTCGCTGTCTTGTTTCAGGTCTGGTGGTGGAAATCCCTCCTGGAGCGAAGGAGAAAAGTCGGAGGATCTCGTTACAAAATCTGACATTAACAGTTTGGCGCCGTCTGTGGGAACGACTTGATCATCAAAATCAATCGTGTTAACCACCGATCAAAATCCTTCGGTGATGCCTCCTAAAAAGACTGTTCATCCTTCAACTTCAAGGCAGGCACCACCTCCGCCCGGTGAGACGGAATCCGCACCTGCCCTCCCACCTGTTCCGACGGATATCCCTCAAGGAGCCCCAAATATGCCATCAACAAATCCATTATTGGGGGCTTCTGGAAATCAGGATGATGTCCTACGATTCCTCGGGAACACTCTCCTAACTCTAAACGCCGGAGTTCAGGCACTGTCAAATCGACTTGATCAGCACTTCCCTGAACCGCAAAGACAACCCTCCGAGGGGTTACCACCGCCACCCATACCAGTTGCTTCCAGGCATTCTATGGATGAACCACAGGTCCCGCCACTTGGCGGCCATCCCCCTGTGCTGTCTCCACATTCTATACATTCCAGTTCGTCTCGACAACCTCAACCGCAAGGCTCCAACGCCGAAACGTCTAGCTATACCTTGCCATGGGAAGGGGATCTCAAAAGAATCCAAGACCGTTTTGATCTCATGGAGCAGAGATACCAGGCAAATCGGCCATCTACTGTCATGGCGGCTATACATCAATCTGAATCTCCCTTCACAAGCGAGGTCATGGAGGCCCCGTTGCCCAGAAAGTATCGAACGCCTGTTATCGCTCCGTATACAGGCATTGGCGATCCTCTGGAACATCTGGAAACATATAGGTCCCTCATGGAGTTGGAGGGACATGGTTCAGAAATCATGTGTAGGGCTTTTCCCCTTACATTGAAGGAAGCGGCTCGTACGTGGTTTCGGGGGTTAAAGCCACTTTCCATCAGTTCCTTTTCTCAATTGTCGGAGATATTTCTTTCTCAATTCATGGGAAGTATTCGCATTAAAAAGCCAGCCTCCCATCTGATGAACCTGAAACAGCAACATGGGGAGACAATAAAAGAGTTCACAGTACGGTTCACTGCCGAAGCCGTTCAAACCGAGGGTTACACTGAAGAAAAGGGTCTCACAGCCCTCATCGCCGGAATAACGAGCGAGAAATTTAGGTTTGCCTTGGATAAGAGCCCGCCGAAAACTATGGCGGAATTCCAAGCCAAAGCTCAGAAATATATCAATGCAGAAGAAGTCGCATTGACACGTCATGGAGTACAAAGTAAGAAACGCAAGCCAGAAGGAACTTCTACAGATAAGAAATACCATCGCGATCAGCGCGATCGCTCTCCCAGGAAGCCTTACTCTGGTAAATATCATAATTACACTCCTCTTAATCGGTCTCCTGAAAAGGTTCTAATGGAGATAAAACACAAGCCATATGTGAAGTGGCCTGCAAAGATTAAGTCCGATCCCGAGAAGAGAGATAAGAGTAAGTTCTGTTACTTTCACAAAGATCATGGGCATAGGACCCAGGACTGTATCTCCCTACGAGACCATATTGAAGCTCTTATTCGAAAAGGCCATCTCCAGGATTATGTTACTCGTAAAAATAGGTCACCAGAAAGGGCGAAGACCTCATCTCGCCAAAAGGAACCGTCTCATCATCAAACCGACCAAGAGGATGCTGAGCCCACAGGAGAAATTCGCACTATCGTCGGGGGTCCAGCTTGCGGGGGTGACTCTCAAGCTTCAAGAAAGGCATACGCCCGAAAGGCGTCCAAAGAACCCCAGCAGATCTATTGGCTGGAACAAACGTCCAACTCTTCGAAGGCTAGCCCTCCCCCAATTTCTTTCACCCTCGAAGATGCAGCGGGAATTCATTTCCCTCATGAAGATTCCATCGTAGTCACACTGAAGGTATCAAATTATCTGACTCATCGAATTATGGTGGATACAGGTAGCTCGGCCGATATTCTGTATTTGGAGGCTTTCGACAAGATGGCACTTGCCAGAAACCTCCTCAAGCCAGTATCGACCCCTCTTGTCGGCTTTGGAGGAGAAGTGGTGACACCTGAAGGAAGTATCGATCTCCCAGTCACCTTTGGGGAGAGTCCAGCGAAGACCACCGTCTTCGTAAACTTCCTCGTCGTGGATCGAAAATCAGCATATAACGCCATCTTGGGGAGACCGTCACTAACTAAGATTGGAGCGGCCTTGCACCCTTCATATTTATGCGTTAAATTTCCGACCCCAAAGGGCATAGGGGTCGTGCGAGGAAGTCAGCAGGAGGCACGGTCTTGTTACCAGATAGCCCTCCAAGATCGAAAGAAAGCTCAAGCGACGCCTGTCATGGAAATAGTTCAAGGTTCATCCGACGTTCTCGCCTCCGCGTTGGATCCAAGGGAAAGTGCTCTGAAATCAGGAACTCCAGGAGAGGAAACAGTGGCGATCCGCTTGACTGAAGACGACCAGTCCAAGATCGTGTACATCGGTTCCTCATTAAATAGTATCCACCGCGAAAATTTGATTCGTTTCCTCACTGAATACCAGGACGTGTTTGCTTGGTCTCATAAAGATATGCCGGGCATCGATCCTAATGTCATCGTACATCGTCTCAACATTGATCCAAAGCACAAACCAGTACATCAGCGTCGACGCGCCTTCACTGCAGAAAGACAGATGGCGATCAAAACTGAAGTTGAGAAGCTGCTCGCGGCAAATTTCATAAAAGAAGTTGACTACCCACAGTGGGTCGCCAACGTAGTTCTCGTCCGGAAAGCTAATGGCAAATGGAGGATGTGCGTCGATTATTCAGACTTAAACAAAGCATGTCCCAAAGATAGCTTCCCGACACCACGAATCGACCAGTTGGTCGACTCGACAGCTGGACACGCCCTCCTCAGTTTTATGGATGCTTACTCTAGTTACAACCAGATTATGATGCATCCACCTGATGGCCAACACACTGCCTTCATCACAGATCGAGGGCTATATTGCTACTAGGTAATGCCATTTGGTCTCAAAAATGCAGGGGCCACTTATCAGCGTCTTGTCAACAAAATATTTGCTGCTCAAATCGGTAGGAACATGGAAGTATATGTCGACGATATGCTCGTGAAAAGCATCAATGAAGATGACCACATTCCAGATCTTCGAGAAGCCTTTGATCTGATGAGGAAGTATCAGATGAAATTAAATCCAGAAAAATGCGCGTTTGGAGTATCTGCAGGAAAATTTCTTGGGTTCATGGTTGGCCAGCGTGGAATTGAAGCGAATCCCGAAAAGATTAAAGCGTTGATAGAGATGAAATCCCCAGTGACTCTGAAGGACGTTCAGCGTCTAGCTGGTCGCATCGCATCATTGAACAGGTTCATCTCGCGAGCATCTGACAAGTGCCTGCCCTTCTTCAAACTCCTTCGTGCAACGGCCAAGTCTGATTGGAATTGGACACCTCAATGTGAAGAAGCTTTTCAACAACTGAAGCAATATATGAGCGCTCCCCCCATTTTATCCAAGCCTATGGCACATGAGCAACTCATTCTTTATTTATCTGTGTCTTCCACGGCCGTTAGTGCCGCTTTAATAAGAGAAGATTCCGGGGTGCAAAGGCCCGTTTATTATATCAGTCGAGCAATGGTTGATGCAGAAACTAGGTATTCTGATTTGGAGAAACTGGCCTTAGCCTTAATCACGGCAGCTCGAAAACTGGCCTTAGCCTTAGTACCAACGAATCATCCACTACGTCAAGTTCTCCAAAAGCCTGAGGCTTCCGGACGCTTAACTAAATGGGCGGTCGAGATCAGCGAGCATGATATTTCATTCTGTCCTAGGACCGCAGTCAAGGGCCAAGCTGTGGCTGATTTCATTGCCGAATTTACATATTCTTCTGAAGATAGCGCTATGACCAGCGACCAGCCTTCTTGGTCGCTCTTTGTAGACGGGTCGTCACGGGCTAGTGGCAGTGGAGCGGGCCTGATTTTAGTGGCTCCAGACGGGTCGCATTTTCAATACGCTCTGCGTTTTGAATCACGCGCCTCCAATAATGAAGCAGAATATGAGGCCCTTATTGTCGGCCTCGAGCTAGCCGTTGTCCTCGCAGTCCAGAATTTGATAATTCATAGCGACTCCCAGCTCATTGTCAACCAAGTTCTTGGCGAATTCGAAACCAAAGCAGAAAGAATGGCCTTATACAAATCTCGTGTCCTCATCCTGCTCGCCAAACTGAAGACTTACAAAATATTCCATATCCCTCGCGAGCAGAATCAACTGGCCGATTCCTTGGCAAAACTCGCTTCTGCACCAGAATCAGAACTATCACATTCGATCCCCATCGAGCACCGTCAACTCTCGCGTATCGACCAAGTGGCTCCCGAGCAAGTTATATCGTTACAGTCGTCTCCATGCTGGATGGATCCTATCATCCTTTATCTCAGAGATGGATACCTACCAGAAAATAAGAAAGCTGCAAGACAAATTCAGCTCCGAGCTGCCAGGTACACCTTACAAGATGGAATTTTGTTGCGAAAAAGCTTCTCCTTGCCTTATTTGAGGTGTCTTCACCCAGAAGAAGCACATCGTGTTCTAGATGAAGTACACCAGGGGGCATGTGGTAATCATCCTAGGGGGCGATCTCTAGCATATAAAGCGATGAGGCAAGGATATTATTGGCCTACTATGAAAGCAGACGCGCCATAGAATTTTCAAAAAAATGCGACAAGTGTCAACGATATCAACCTATACCTCGCGTACCGTCTGAGCGGATGACCCCAGTCGACAGCCCTTGGCCTTTTGCTCAGTGGGGGATCGATATCATCGGTCCCTTACCTATGGGAAAGGGACAGAATAGGTTCGCGATCGTGGCGGTTGATTATTTCACCAAATGGGCCGAGGCAGAACCATTAGCCAAAATTACTGAAAGACAAACTACTAAGTTTATGTGGAGAAATATTATATGTCGCTTCGGACTTCCTCATACCATAATTACCGATAACGGAACGCAGTTCGACAACGCAGCCTTTGATGAATTTTGCGACAAATGGAAGATACGTAATCTCCGCACTTCTCCATATCATCCACAGGCGAATGGGCAGGTCGAGGCAGTGAATAAAATTATAAAGCATCATTTAAAGACCAAGCTAAGTGAATGTAAAGGGGTGTGGCCAGAACTTCTGCCAGAAGTATTATGGGCCTATAGAACCACGGCTTGTACATCGACAGGTGAAACTCCTTTCTCCTTAGCATTTGGTGTTGACGCAGTGGTACCAGTGGAAATTCAAGTGCCCTCATACCGGATCGAACAGTATGATCCCGCGAGCAATCAGGAAAATATCCGACTTCATCTCGATCTCTTGGAAGAGCGAATAAATGCTTCCCAAGTACGAGTGGCGGCATATCAACAACGTATTGCTCGTTATCGGAATGCAAAGGTTCGACCTAGATCTTTCCAGTTCGGAGATTTGGTTCTAAGGCGAAATCTTGGAATTCCTGTTCGTTCATTGGATCCGAATTGGGAAGGCCCGTATCGGGTTATTAGGGTTGTGCGACCCGGTACTTATTATCTTGAAGACATGCAAGGGAAGCCTGTACGTCGCCCTTGGCACGTGGAGCATTTGCTAAGATACTACCCCTAGATTCGATGTAGTTTATCATAACATTTTATGAATAAAGTGAAAAATATCTTTTGGCCGCTACTCCATTTATATGGACCCGAATAGCCCTGAAGAGTGCTTACACATCCTCTTGGCCAATTGCCTACCCTTGGTAGGGCTGAAATCATTACTAGTTGGTCGCTTCTCCATTCTCATGGACCTGAACAGCCCCGAAGAGAATGGATACCATCTCTTGACCAACCTTCTGCCCTTGGTAGAATCAAAATCTCAATCGATAGATCAGTCTATCTCAACGCGGACATGGTCTCACGACCCCCGGATTGAGTCTAATTCATTTTTTCATGAGTTAGTTACTCGCGATTGGTGAGGAGGAATCGCACTCCAAAATGCGAGCAGCACAGCTCGTGCCCAAATTAGGGCAGCGAACGGGGTCACATCCTGATCGCGAGCAGCTTAATTCATGCTCGAATTAAAGGGTCACATCTCTGACGAATCCATTCAAGATTAACAAGCCAAAAATGAAAGATGAAGGGAGAACAGCAACGAAACAGCAATACTTCCAAAAATATCTTTTCATTGATAATCATATGATTACATATACATGAGCGCAGATACAAGAGAAGAAAATAAAAGGAAATCAATCGCTAGGAGGAGCCACGCTCTCGACTTCAGGGCCCATTTCAGGAGCCCCTCCAGCCTGCGTGGCTTCGGTCACCTCGTTCTCGGTAGCAGCTTGCTCTTCTGCAGCTATGATGGTCGCGACTCGACCGAATTCCCCCATATCGAAGGATGGGATCATTCGTTGCACTACTCTCAGTGCAAAGTCTCGACCAGCATCGTATGACTCATATCGTTCATCGTCATACAGCTGCGAAGTCCGGAACTCAGAAACTGCCCGAGTACCTTCCTCCGAGAGCATTTTTACAAGGGCGACTCTCTCCTCGTCCCAGTGGATCGAGTCGTCCTTAAGCTGCGCAAGAGCGGTGCGCTCCCTAGTCAGGTTGTCGTAGGCCTCCTTGAGCTGCGACCTGGCTCCCGCGAATTGCTCCTCTAATGAGATCTTGTCCTGTCGGAAGATCTCCCTCTCTCTCTCTGCCTTCTCCTTCAGACCCGTGAGCTTCGCGTAGTCTGAGTCCAAGGCCTGATACCTGTCGGTCAGGACTTGGATCTTCTCAATGAGGATCTTTTTCTCCTCATCTCTCTTCGAGATCACTGCCTCACGAGCCTTGAGCAGTTGATCTCTTCCTTGAACTGCCTTTTCCAAGGCAGTCCTCTTTCCCTCAGCCTCCTCTATCGTGCGACGGGCGGCAACGATATCACGCCTCGTTCGCAGAATCAGATCTAAACCCTGCACAGAGATGAAAAGTATAAGATTTCTGGAACGTATCAACAGGTCGAAACAGATCTTGACAAAGTCTTACCTGAACCATCCTCATCCCCGCTTCAAGGATAAGGTTCGCAGGGCTTGGCTCGGGGAGAGAGCCGAAGGCGTGAGGCGGAACGTTCTCGAACAAGAACTTACACACAGGGTGGAGGTGGCGTGGAATCGAGTACGTCCCGCTCCCAGACGGTTGGGCAACGACCAAACCGGTCTGCTCGCGGGGCGGAGGCATGGACTCGCGAGCAGGTCCCTGCTCGGCAGCTGGGACCAGTTCCCGAGCAGGAGTTGACTCTTGAGGCTCTACCTGCTCTCGAGCCTCTTCAGCTGGGGGGCAGCTGGACCCCACCCCATCTGGGGAATTGTCTGCAATGTTGATCACTGGTGGCCCAGGTGCGACCACCAGTGAAGGGATAGTAGGCCCAGCTGGGGCCCCCGCCATGCTCGCGGGAAGGGCAGGCTGATCGCTGCCCGCGCGGATGGAAGATTGAGACGGTTCGGCAGGGGCTCTCTTCTGCCTTTTTGAACCTGTGCCCTTCAGACGGGGCAGTAGTCCTCTCTTCTCTCCAGCCTTCGTCATTTCGACTTCTCTCCTGGATATGAGGCCTGCTGCTGCAAGTCGCGAAGGAGATAAGCAAGCCTCGATATGCCTATCTCCGACAGGCACCTTATACACTCTGACGATCTTCTCGTTGATCCCACCCTTCAAATTCGGTTTCCGCAAAGCTGGGATACCTGCGAGCACAAATCATGGTCAAAGCAAAACCCTAAAATTTATTTTAAGGAAACTGCACAATACGGGATTGTCTACCTTCACAGAAAAACCGGGTCACTCCTGGACCCCTGGAGGAGGCAGACTCCCAGCTCCCGGAAGCATAGAACCACCGCTTCCTCCAGCCGGGATAGTTCGAGGAGGGCTTACCCAACACGAAGTTATCCCGGTGCCAGTAACATAAATAATACCAGCCTTCGCTGGATGGAGCTTTCTTCAGGCGGAACATACGGAGGAACTCCTCCGCCGTGAGTTCCCCGTTGCCAGCCTGAGCCCAAAGGGCAAAGGAGCCCAACACCACCCTCCACCCGTTCACAATAAGTTGCCCAGGGGCAATCTTGTAACATCGTAATACATCGCGAACAAGGGGATGGAGGGGAAGGCGTACCCCCAAGATGAGCTGGTACTCGTAAAATGCTACGCATCCTGGGGGGGGGGAGTCGGGTGTTTCTCCACCTCCGGGCAAGCGGAGAGTTACAGAGGCAGGGATTTGGTATCTCTCCCGGAGCTCAGCCAGCCGGTCCTCCGATAAAACGGAAGGATACCCGGCTGCTGTGTATCTCCCCGCCGAAACCCTTGCACTGCTGGAGGCAGAGGACTCCGGAGTGGCATCGCCAAGGGGGACAGTGGTCTCGTCAGAGTTCCCAGCCATGGGGAGATGAAAATAAAAGAAGAAGAAAAAGGAAGTAATACCAAGAAAAAGAAAGATTGAGCACCGGAAGAAGAAGAATGGAAAGAAAAGGTTGCAGGATTCTTTCGAAAAAACTTCTGTAGAAACTCAAAGAAATGGCGGACTCCGTATATTTATAGGCAATCATTCCGCCGTATCTGATGGCACGTGGCAGTCCCTCGTTGGACACAGCGCTCGAGCAGGCACGCCCATTAACTCCTCAAGCACGTGGCAAGCGCCCCTTCATTTCCCATCAGCGAAAAGGCTGCGAAAAGCTGGCGCTCATTAATTTCAGCCCATCATGAGGGGTGTCATTCTCGATGAAGGTAGCGAGCGGTTTCGTGTGATAGTGAGCTAAGTCCTTTCCTTAAGAATTCTTAGACGGCAAGGACTTGGGGGGCATCTGTTATAGGCAAAATGGTGGAGATAAGATTTCACGTGGAAATGTCCATTCGACTCTCGAGATCACCTGATCGAGAGTCGAATATTGGACAGGTGCGGGACGCCCATTCGACTCTCGAGATCACCTGATCGAGAGTCGAATATTGGACAGGTGCGGGACGCCCATTCGACTCTCGAGATCACCTGATCGAGAGTCGAATATTGGACAGGTGCGGGACGCCCATTCGACTCTCGAGATCACCTGATCGAGAGTCGAATATTGGACAAGTGCGGTCGCGAGCATACCTTCTCACAAGTCGTTGAAAGATATTACACCCAAATACTTGGACTCGCGACCACATTTTAACCTGCGAGCAGTTTTACTACGGGCGTCTCCTTCCTTTTCGGAGGCCATGACTCCCAGCTACGGGCGTCTCCTTCCTTTTCGGAGGCCATGACTCCAACTATGGCTTCCGGCCGGATCCAGCCGGATTTCAAGGGATTGCCATCTAGGGGCGTGATTGTTGGAATAAATCATTGGGTTGGATCTGACTAAAAAGATAGGATCTTATCCCACGAAATCAGCGGATTCTCAGTATCGTATGCGACATCAACGGGATTTCGACATCTCACGTAACAGATTGGATTGTTTCAGATCTATATAAGGGGATGGCTCCCTTGAATAGGAGGTACGTACTCATCATTCAATCTGGGTCCCGTTTTGCTTGGCTTCTCTTCTGTGGCCTAACTTAAGCGTCGGAGGGCTAACGGCTGGTCCCCAGCCACCCTTATTCGCTGTCTTGTTTCAGGTCTGGTGGTGGAAATCCCTCCTGGAGCGAAGGAGAAAAGCCGGAGGATCTCGTTACAAAATCTGACATTAACAGGTACAGCAGAGCCTCTGCGTCGTAGTCTTACAAGGTCGCTGACCCTGAGATTGAGTGTGATGTTTGATGTTTTCCCAGATCACTCCAGGAGTACTTGTTTCGCTTGACTGTCAAAGTGGTTAGATGCCCTGCGTCATGTAGTCTTACGGGATTCTACTATGCCGACTTGGACTCAGTCAAGGTACTTCAGGCATCCATGCCTAGGTATGTGTGGGTGGACTTTTTCCACCCGATCTGCTGGTTTTGATGCTTGGTTTGCAATTCATTCTTTTCTAGATTATGGTTTGGAATCTTTGTTGTCCTTTGTATCTGAGTCAGTTGATTGTTTGGAGATTAATAACTCGCACATACCGCGCGAATTTGGAGAAAATGTTGGGATTGTCCCTGCAGTTAGCTGCAACCTGGGTACTCAATCGCAACCCTTCCATTCCCGATCGGTACTAACATCGGAAAGGTACAGCAGAGCCTCTGCGTCGTAGTCTTACGAGGTTGCTGACCCTGAGATTGATTGCGTGATGTTTGATGTTTTCTCGGATAACTCCAGGAGTACTTGTTTCGCTTGACTGTCAAAGTGGTTAGATGCCCTGCGTCATGTAGTCTTACGGGATTCTACTACGCCGACTTGGACTCAGTCAAGGTACTTCAGGCATCCACGCCTAGGTATGGGCGGGTGAACTCTTTTCACCCAATCTGCTAATTTTGATACTTGGGTTACAATTCATCGTTTCCACCTGTTCAAATGGTTTCTTTGACCGAGCCTTTTGGCTTTCATCTTCTCGTATCTTGGCATGTGGTACGACCGCACTGACACTGGAGTTCAGTTCGACCGTACTTTGAGTGCATTGGATCCGATGGTCTCCGGGGAAACTGCGAGACATCGGATCTTATTTGATTTTTGCGTCGGCTCCTACCCAGAGATATGGAAGATCTCCTGGTGTTTTGGAGGCAGAACGCTCTACTGGGAAAATATTTTTTTGGATTTTTGAAAAGATACCCACTCTGGGGAGTGATATCCGTGGGGTTTTTTATTTGCAAATAGGAATATTTTTTTTAGTCTTTTTGGAGTGGAAATCTTGTTTGCATGCGCCTCCACTAGGGATGCCTGTGGGGTCTTTAGCTAACCGACTTTTATTTTGAAAGTAGGTAAACATGATGATTGATGCGATGGATGCTGATGCGTGGAGATGCATGATGAATGCATGGTTTGGCTCATTCTCTTTTCGTTTGATGATTTTGTTTTTGCTGGGGATGCGGAGAGCTTTGAGCTTATTGCTTGCAGGGTTGTGCTCCCCTGGGGATTTCTTTTCAATGCGGATGTTTGGTCAGCGGGTTGGTCAAGATCCTAACCCGTGGTCGATCAGGTCCATCGTCCCAAGATGCTATTTCTTTGCTAATGAGAATGTACGAGGATGTTATCCGACTTCAAGATGTTCTTCTGGGCATAAATGTGATTGAGACGGTGCTTAGTCGCTAGTTTTGGTCAAGATTCCAATTTGCGGGCGATTGGATCCGTCATCCCAAATTGTGAAGTGAGCGGAGTTCGAGACTCCTGAAGTGTAGTGTTGGGGATAGTGACAATTTTTGTGATTTTTGTAAATATTTGGTCCGAATCTTTACCTGAGTGGTCAGGATAGAGATCGGTTATTGAAAACAAATGAAATATTTTTTGTGGTTTTGAAAATATTTGGTTTGAAAGCAAGGGAAATATTTTGTGATTTTGAAAATATTTTGCAATGTTTTGGTATTTTGTTGGATTTTTCTGAAATGCAGGGAAAATGTATGGAATTTTCATCCATTTTCAGCTTCTACTGCTGGTAAGGCACCCGATCCATTTTACGTCAGCGAGCAAGACAAGTCTCACACAGTTAAGTGCCGTAGTTTTACATCTTCGGATGAGGGGATTTTGAGGGTTTTCAGCCAACACACCCACAAAGTTGCCTGTTCCTCATGTGCAATGCACATAGACCACTTATTGTCCGACGGACTCCTTTGGCCACAAAATGAGTCACATTCTCACATTTCCCTTTATCAATCCAGTTTGGGGCCTTACGCTGCTCACTATTCCGTGAGGGTGTGCTTCACCTCCCAACTGCCTTAATCCCCTTCATGAGTTTTAGGAACAGGGAACATCCGTCAGATTCAACAACGACTTCCAAATCAAGGTTGTCTATCACGGTGCGTTCAACACGAACAGGATTGCGGGATTCTGCCCGCCTCAGCCTTTACCTGTTTAGAAGATTCCAGACACCCGTACGATCAAGTGTTAGCCATGTTTGGGACAGGTTGGGAAAGAAAGCCCCCGAGAAGTTAATCCCAGTGTAGTTTTAGGTCTTCGGACCGCTGGGGATGAATTTGCGCGGTTAAAATTAATGGTGAATCTTTTGTTTTGAGAAAGTTCCAATCTTCAACTCGAGCGATCAAGATTGATATTGGTTTTTATGAAAAGCTCAAAATCTTTTTGGTATTTTTGGAAATGATCCGGGTTATCGAACCTTGATCCCAGCGGTTGAGGTCGATGCCGTTTTTTGGTTGAAAGCAGGAAAAGGTCCCTCGAGAAATTAATCCCAATGTAGTTTAAGGTCTTCGGACAAAAAATATGTACATGCTGAAAATACATTCTTTTTGTGATTTTTCGAAATGTTTCAAGCTGTTAAATCTCAATTTGAGCGATCGAGATTAACACTGGTTTTTATTGGAAATCTCTCGGGATTTTGTTCCCGACATAGTTTAAGGTCTTCGGACCAAAACTTTGTACAGAATAGGGCAACACTTTTTTTTGGTTTTTGAAAATGTCCGGTGTCAGCGGATCTTGATTCGAACGATCCAGACTACTACCAGTTTTTATTTAAAAAGTCCCTCAGGATCTTGATCCTGACATAGTTTAAGGTCTTTGGACCACTAAACTATGTACAAGCTGAAAACACAGTTTTTTTTTTGTTTTTTAGAAAATGTCCGGGGTCGTCCGACCTTGATTCGAGCAATCAAGACCGATGCCTGTTTTTATTGAAAATCTCTCGGGATGTCGATCCCGACGTAGTTTAAGGTCTTCAGACCACTAAACTATGTACATGCTGAAAACACAATTTTTTTTTGTTTGTTTTTTAGAAAATGTCCGGGGTCATCGTACCTTGATTCGAGCAATCAAGACCGATGCCGATTTTTATTGAAAATCTCTTGGGATGTCGATCCCGACGTAGTTTAAGGTCTTTGGACCACTAAACTATGTACAAAACAGGGCAAACACATTTTTTTTATTTTTTAAAAATGTCCTGAGTCATCGATTCTGATTTTAATGGTCGAGATCGATGCCCATTTTTATTAAAAATCCGTCGGGATCTTGATCCCGATGTAGTTTAAGGTCTTCGGACCAAAACTGTGTACAAGCAAGCAGCAACCAAGGTTGGAGATTCCTGGGATTCTTCTTAGGATGGTTCAAATCATCAGGTCATGACTTTGGATGGTTGAGATCACTGTTTGACCGAGTCATTTTTTTTTTAAATTCATGGAACTTTTTCCACATCATCAAGCCAATTTCTCACAAGATGAGATTTTGGTGAGATTCCTTACTTTTTCTCATCATTCTCTTCCATTACTTCATTCTTACAAGAAGGTACAAGATTCACTTTCAACCACCCTTCCCAAGGAGGAGTTCTTCCCAAGGAGAGAGGGTGAGAAGTCGTTTCAACTAGGTGGGAGGGAGGACAGCCCCCTGGGTGCCGCCCGGACTGTCTCTGCCCACTGGTTTTTCCAGTGGGTCGGGTAAAGGGGTGCACTCCCCTTTTCTATATAACATGGGGCACCCTTAGCCCCTCCAACGTGCAATCTCTCTTTTCTCTCTCTCATACTCTCTCTTTCTTCAAGTTTTTCTCTCTCTTTTGGTGGTTCTTTGCTCTTTTCAAGTGGCGGGCCTTAGTGAAGCTTTGGGACAGCAAGGTGGTCCCCCTTTGGTGAGTGGTAAAGGTATGGACCACTACCTTTCCTTCTTGTCTTTTTCCTTCTTCATTGTCTCTTCTCATGACTTTTTTCTTTTCTCCATGTAGCTATTCCAAAAGGAGTGAAGGTGGGCCCAAGTATTTTTGGCCTTTTTCTAGATCTCCAATCTCTTCTAAAGGTGGTGTATGGAGAAGGACATTGCAGGCTTCTATTTCATTCTTTCTTTTCTTCTTTCACACTCCCTTCATGTGTCTGTAAAGGGTAATTTTGCCATGTCCATCAAGTGCGCATGGCAAAATATCCTATCTTTCTTCATGGGAGTTGGGCCTCTTTTCATGTGTATCAAATGGGCTCAAAGTGAAGTCATGGCCCTTGGTGTACTTGATGGGCCCAACACTTCATTTTGGGCTCCTTCATGCTTTCTTGCCCTTGTCATTTTTCCTTAGAACTTTTCTTTTCTTTTCCATCTTCTTTTCAAGGTTTGGGCCTATGGGAATGGTAGGGCCCACCTCAAGTTTTGGGCTCATAGGGCTCACTTTGGGTGGCCCCATCTTTCTTCACATGTGCATGGACAAAGGTGACTAGCCCATTCTTCACTTGGATCTTCAAGTGGGCTAGATTTCTTAATTGGGCCCTTGTGGTCAAGTAGCCCAAATCTTCCACCATTTCTTGATTATGATGTACATCCTTGTTCATAAAGTGTGGTGAATTCCTTAGGAATTTTTCCATATGGATGGGCTTTTGGGCCCTCATTGAAACTTGGATTTCTTTGGACCATGTGTGCACCACTACACTTTGTTCATGTAGGATTTTTTCCTTTCATGCTTCTTCTTTTGATGGATGGAGGACTTGAGTTACTTGATCATCTACAAGTCCCATGAGTGAGTTGTCTTCAACAATCTCACTAAGTTCAAATGGTTTTTCCATGTGGTAAGAAAGTGGTTCTCAAGAGTTTCCTTTTAATGTTATCAACCTCAAACGGATGATCCTCCTTTAAGTGAGCTATCCATGCAACCATAGCTCCTTGAACTTCTCTTTGGGTTGCTTGGTGGGTCATCCACCATCATTCTCAAAGATGAGTGATTTTTTTTTGTGAGAAAGAATGATACCCATAAGTTGCCCACTTTTGTCCCATGCTTTGGGGCATTTTGGATTCTGATCTTCAAGTGGGCTATGTATATCATTCTTAGCCATTTTCATGATGGTTGGGTGACTATCCATTTAAGTGAGCTATCCATTTTCATTCTTAGCTATTTTCATTCTTACCCATAAGTTGCCCACTCTTGTGCTCAAATGGTCCCCCCTTTTTGTAAAGAAATTGGTGCACATAAGTTGCCCAAACTTGTCCTTTCATGGGCATTTCCAACTCTGATTCTTTATGTGGGCTATGTGCATCAAGTTTTTTACCATTAGCTTCTTTGATTCATATGTTTGGGGGTAGACCGTCATGTTGTACTCTCATAGTCAAAACTTTCATCAAGATGATGCACATAGGGGTGCCCATGGTTAACCCATTGAATGGGTCCTCATATTCTTCAAGTGGGCTATGTGCTTCCTTCAATCCATTGAGATGAGGCATTTGGATTGCTCTTGCGGGCCCATTTCCTTCCTATTCCCCACTTGTCCATGTACATGTGTAAAAAGATGGAAACATCTTAAGTGAGAATCATGGCCATGGCATAAAAAGTGGATCAATCCTTGGCCACATATGGACTTTGAAAAGGGACTTCTCATGTGAAGTAGGATTCTTATCGCTTGTTGATCTCATGGCGCTTGAGTACATTTGTTGTCCAAAGTGTGTCCTTGGATGATGGACTTTCCTTGCCTAAGACATGACATGCAACCCTTCTTTAAGGTGGGCCTTGCTTTCTTTAATGGGCCCAACACATATCCTAGGTAACACATGGAGTCGGACTTTGGATTTTGCATTTAAATGTGAGTCCAATCCCATGGTTTCCTGGATGATAATTTGGATTTTAACGGGTAAAGGATATGGACTTACCTTACCAAGCCTGTAGGATTCAATGGCGGACGGTACAAGAGGACGTTGGGTGATTGATGAGGATGATCCAGCCTTCATTATCCGCCGAGGGGCCCATATGTGTTCCTTGGCTCAGGAGCACCAACCTCTTCCCTCCATCAAGGGTCGAGGTACCAGAGATCATTGGGATAACTGGGTGAAATACCCACAGCCTTTGCTTGAGCTAGTTCTGGTTGACACTCCTTTTGCTGGCCTCCTTACCGTGCGCTTCCATAATAACAGTGCCAATCGCATGTTGCTTGCGGCTCTTTGCGAGAGGTGGCGGGATGAGACCCACACCTTTCAACTCCCTTGTGGCGAGTGGGGAATAACTCCCCTGGATATATATATGCAAATCGGCTTTCCATTTCATGGGGCAGTTGTTCCCCAGGTTGGCTCTCTTGCTCCCAACTCTTCCACTGACTGGCTACGGCTTGTTGGTGACGTCCCACCTGAAGATGAATTCCAGGGCCATCAAGTAAAAATGCGATGGTTCTACAACACCTTTGCTATCGTCACCCCTACTACCGAGCTAGAGGCCCTCCACAAACCACGGGCCATGATCACTTATGCCTTCGGGTCCTTCCTTTTCTGTCACGCGAATGAGAGGATCTATCCTAAATTTCTTCGTTTGGTTGAGGATCTTCATCATCCCTACAATTGGAACGGGGCTATCCTGACTCATGTTTTCCAGCGTTTGGATAAGACCTCTCGGAATAGCCGGTCCTTCACAGGTTTCTGGCCTGTCGTTGAGGTACTTCTTCTTTAACCTTCCTTGGGGACATTTGTCTTCTTTCTTTCTTTGATCGTTAGGTGTGCCCTTGCCCAGACTTGCTTTTATGACCATTTTGCCCATCTCGCGCCGAGGATACGGGATGACATTGAGCCACCTTTCTATCGCCACATGTACTGGCATCAACAAAATCGTTAGCGTAACTCTCGAGTCTCTGGGGATAACTAGCGTGCTGACATAGACGGATTGACCGTTGAAGATGTAAGTATCTTGCTTTCCTTATCCCTCGTGCTGCACTGTAACTGATCGTAATGACTTCATTTGCTGTAGCTTGCTCGCATGCCGTATGCCAACTTTCCTCTCTACTACACCCCTTAGCGTGTGGAGGCATACGATTCTTCATGCCTCCGGATCATGCTTTCTGACGCTGAATCATTTCAGTGGTATTTGGGTGAGAGGTTGCTTCGACAGATTACCGGGGTGGCTCGAGTCCTTTGCTCTGCACCTCCTCCAGCTGCTCAGATCCCAGCTGATGAGATAGCTGATGCTCTTGTGGGCCAGCCCAGGTTTCATTTCATGATCCCGGATCGCGACTATGATGAGTGGTACTTGTTGTACGGCCAGGGGCCTCTGCTTCCTCCGCTCTATGTTCCTGGGGGCCGTCGCAGATACGCTGGAGGCTCAGTGACAGCTCCTTTGATGGATCTTCATCGTCGAGAGCGGGACGAGAGGAGAGATGACGACGACTATGTTGGTGACCTGTAACCTGCTTTTGTATTCAGCTTTCTCGATGTATGACCTTCTTCTTTTTCTTTTACCCCCTTTTGTATCAAAATCTTTTGAATGAATATACAACCTTTGACTTGTCTCAAATTATTTGATGATGCCTACATGCTCTAAATGATTTGTGGAAGACGAGTCTTTTTAACTGCATGGATGATGACTTGAACGGCTCCGATTGCTTGATTTGGCCCTGTGGGCCCCTTCTAGACCTCAGCTTTGCTTTGGAGCACCTTTTCTTGATGTTTTGTGGGACTAAGAAGGCTTCTCGTGGTGTGGATGATAACTTGAACGGCTCAGATCGCTTGATCTGGCCTTGTGTGCCCACTTGATGATCAGATCTGGGATTCTGGCCTTCTTTCTTGATGATCAAGCCTTCGATCTTGCTATTTCATGACTCATGCAAGCTCTTCTATGGTTTAGATCATGATGATCTAGTCTTTGAACGGCCCAGATTGCTTGTGGGCCCCTCTTGATCAACTTTCCTTCTCTTTGACCCTATCAGGCCCATGTTGGCCGCATGACTTCCTGATTGGATAGGTGGGGTACCTTCCAAATGATTCTGATCAACCTCAAACGAAATCTGGAGTGGATAGGGGCCTTGGGCGGCCCTCAGGGTGCCATCTGCTGATGTGGACTATCAGCCTCACCTACCAACGACCGTGGAGCCAATCCCGCGGAGAGAGAGGGAGTGCGTCCGTACGGGCGGCCCATAGCGGGCCGCCCAAGGCTCGCTTCTTGTGCGGCCTGGGCTGGCTCTGGTTCAGACATTCTCTTCTGTCCACTGCCCTTGTCCCTACCTGCTTTGTACTGGCGAATTCGATTCCAGCCATGAATCCTTTCTTCTCTTTTTCTTTTCTCTTCATCTTGTCCTCTTCCTATTTTATCTTTTCTTGGGCAGCCTTTGATGGTGATTTGGGGGCCATAGTGGGAGAGGTTGGTGGGTCCCACACTCCAGCAATTGGTGAAGGCTTTAATGATGGAGGGTCTCCTTTAATGGATGGTAGAGATGGAGCATTAAATGGAGGCATTGATGGGGATTTAGGGGCGGTGGTTGGTGGAGCTTTGAATGGCCCCATTAATGGCAGCCATGCTGAAATTTCATATTTGAATGGGCTATTGATTATGGGAGAAATGGATGGTATGGATGAGATGAGGAGATGGGACATAGGTGAGGCTATGCATCCCTTGCATGTGGGCCACCTGGATGATGTGATTGATGGAGGTGATGGGAGTATGATGGACATGGATGGGCTGATCTCATGTCTGGATGGTATGGATGGTTCAAATGATACCTTTGATGGTTTGGATGCTCTTGATGATGGCCGAGATGTGTGGCATACTTGTTTGGGTGGACTTGATGTGATCATTGATGATGTTCCCCTGATGATGGATGGTGTGGATGCCTTGATGATCCCTTCGATTGGTCAGGATGATGACTGGATTCACGACTTTATGCTGGAGAGGGCCGCAGGTCCAGATCTGACCGTTGATTCTTCAATCGGGGTTGCCGGGACCCTTCTTGATGGTTCAGATGCATTTTTCGACGGTTAGATTAGTCAGGGTGCCACGATGTATGGTGTGATCTTTGCTGATAGCCCTTTTGATGGAGAGTGTCGTCCTTCTCCTGATCGTCGGTCCTTTGCGCACTCTGTTCATGAGGTGGGCGAGTCTTCTCATGCGGCTGAGGTCGTGACAGTTTCAGACAATGATGTGACTATATCAGACATAGCCGTTACTGGGGGCAGGTCAGGGGCTGGGGGCAGGTCAGGGGCTGTTAAGTCTGCAGAGGTTCCAGCTTTTCCTTCTCCTTCACCCATTGATCTTTCGATCCTCGATGAGCTGTCATTGATTTCTGGGCCTTTTGTTCTGGAGGGGGTACCCGTGAGGACTTGTCAGCTGCTTCCTCGTCCTTCTTGCTCGCCACGACTGCTTGCTTGGCTTGACAGCTTGTCAGCTTATGAGATTCGAGATTTGGAGTCCTATGGCTTTGGCAGCCTGATCCATATGGCTAGAGTTGACATTGACTGGAGGATGCTCGGAGCTGCACTGATTGACTGGGTCCCCTCGTTGAACTTGTTCGCGTTCAACGACATGGAGATGGGACCCTCTTTGGAGGAGCTTGCGCGCTTGACCGACCTTCCTTGGGATTATACTCAGTATTTTTCACCGAAGACATTGCCAAAGACTGCCACACCACAGAACTGGTTCGGGATCCCCTATCTTGTTCGGCCTGCAGCTGCCGGCCAGGATGCTGTAGTATTTTCCTTGGACTTACTGTATGATCTCTTTTCGAGTCCTCAGAGTGTGGCCAGATCTATTCTTGCTCGGAACGCACTGATGTTCTGTTTGATAGCTGAGGTGCTATTCTCGGGATGGCGCAAGTCCCAGACTCCTTTGCTTTTTGAGGTGATGAGCCGAGCTACCTGACGGCCGGGGATCATTTCTCTCGTCCTGGCCGAGCTGTTTAACGGGCTGACTGACTGTGCCCTGGGCTGCACTCGTGTCCTCCGCGGCTGCTGTGCATTTCTTTAGGTATCTTTTCTGCGCCTTTCTTTTCTTGCTTTTTTAGGAATTGCTTTGCTCTAGCTGAACTTCTTTTCCTTCTTGTGATCAGGTCTGGCTATGGAAGCGTCTTTCGCTGACTGTTCCTGTACCATTTCCTGACACCCGTCGCCCAGACCTTATGCGACACATCATGAAATTTCTTCCTCATACGGCTAAGATGAGTGAGCCCTTGTATTGCAGGATGTTTGTTGATCTTCGTGACTGGCATGTTCGTTGGGAGCCATCTTGGCTTTCACTTCCTCCAGTGCTTTGCGATGCGCACCGCCTTCCTCTGATGTTGGTAGGCTTTCGATCTTACTTTTCTTATCATCTTATCCGGTTCCTGCTGCAGTTTGTGTATGAGCAGGATGTTCCTCTTTTTGCTTTTGCGGGTATCGGGCGTCGAGCACTTCCACCTAGAACCTCTGACTTTAGGACTCGGGTCGATGGATCCTGGGCGAGTTACTTGACTGCCGATTTGCTTGATTTTGAGCCGCGGGCTTTTCCGATGGCGACCGCCCCATATCTGTACTTGGTTGCTGAGCAGTCTTTGTATCTACGTATCCCTTGCTGGCACCAGACTGCTGATGAGGATGAGCAGGATATCCTTGGAGATGCTGGCTCTTCATCTGGTTCATAACGTATCCCTTGCTGGCACCAGACTGCTAATGAGGATGAGCAGGATATCCTTGGAGATGCTGGCTCTTCATCTGGTTAATATGAACCCTTTGAGGAGCGCCCATTCATCGATCCTGATTTCCTTTTGGCCACTCATGGCCATTTGCTGTCTGAGATTTTCGCACTTCGGTATCATTGTGAGATGATGTCGAGGAGATTGGCTGCCGATCAGAGGTTATCTGATGAGGAGACAGCAATCCGCAGCCTTGAGCGCGATGAGGTACATTACCTGGGTATGGAGGTGAGCAGGTTGAGAGCGAGACTATTTCATTATGAGTCAGAGGACTTACCTGATATGGCCGAGGAGGAGGGTAGAGATTGATTGTGTTGGCCACCTGCACATTCCTTTTTGCATAGTATATGATTGATGATGATGCATTTTTTTTTGTATTTTTTGAAAAAGATGACATGATATATGTAAAAGAAATATGCTGCATTTAATGAAAAAAGAGAAAACTGTTTGAAAATCTATTGTGCCATGAGTTGCCTTGTGAGTGTGTGTCTGGATTTTGTGCCGGGATATAGGAATCAGAACTGGGGCTCGGCCAATGCTTTGACCGATGTCTCGAGATTTGACTTGTGTGTTCCTTTGGTTCACTAAAGGTGTAGGCAATGAAGACTGTTGCTTCTTGAGATTGTCAGAGTTTGTAGAGTTCTTCGTTCCTGACTGCACTTCTTCTTGTTCTTGAACTGTGACTGCTTGAACCGATCTGGACTGTCTGATTTCTTCCTACCTGCACTTTTCATTTTTTTTCTTTTTTATTTAAGCCACTTTTGCCTGCAATGCTCTTTCGAGTTTTCACTACTGCCGGCCTTTTCCCGTCATTTTTGCCTGTGGTTCCCTTTCGGGTTTTCACCACGTCCCGGGTGTTTGATCTTGCCTGCCCCCTGGCAGCTATGCTGTTTTTACCCTCGGCGCCTTTTCGGGTTTTCACCAAGTCTGCTGTATGCCCACTGTTTTTACTCGGAGCGCCCCTTCAGGTTTTCACTCCGCCCTCTTTGTTTAGGCACACATTTTCTTTTTTCTTTTTTCTGGATCTTTGGATAACTGCGGCGGCTAGAGGTCAGGAATCCGTCGTTGCCAGCCGATGGCAGTCTTTCCGCCTTTATCTTAAGTTACGATGATAGAGCTGTTGGTCTTAGCAAAAGACCCTTCTGAGATGAATGGATGGATGACTGTGTTTCTTCTTGGGTTGATTTTTTTTCGGGTGCCTTGTTTTAGCTTCCCATTTTCTTTCTCTTTTCTTTCTTTTTTTTTGTATTCTTTTTTTTCTTTTTTTTTTGTATTTTTTTATGCTTTTTCTTCCCTTTTTTTATTTGAAACACTTGTTGGTGGACGAAAATGACTTCTCAGAGGTTTTAGCTTTGACCTCTTGACTTCAGTTCTATTAAAGTAACTCTTGATAAAGTCAGAATGACTTACCCGTGAAAGATCTTCACTTTGTCGACGTTGATTGGCTCAGGAAGTTCCACTCCTCTCATGTTGGTGAGTCTGAGGGCGCCTCCGGGAAGTACTTCTTTGATGATCAGCGGCCCGTCCCACGAGGGTTTGAACTTTCCTCTGGGATCCAGAAGGTGCGATGGCAGAATCTTCTTCATGAGCATGTCGCCTACCTTGAAACTTCTTTTTCGGACTCTCTTGTTGTAAGCCCGAGCGATCCTTTTCTGATAACACTAAGAATAACTTAGCGCACGCATGCACTTTTCATCTGCTAGCTGCAACTAATCGAATCTGGCCCGTTGCCATTCTCCTTCTTCAACTCCGCTTTCTAGTAACACCCGTAGTGATGGTATTTCCATCTCAACTGGCAGAACTGCTTCCATTCCATAAGTAAGCTCAAAAGGAGTAACGCCCGTAGCAGACCGTACAAACGTTCGATACGCCCAAAGTGCATATAAGAGCATATCTGACGAATCTCGATAGGTCACGACCATCTTCTCGAGTATCCTGACGATTGTCTTGTTTGCGGCTTCTACCCACCATTCATTTAAGGACGGTAGGGGCTTGATTGATGACGTTGGATCTTGAATTTGCTGAGGAAGTCATCCATCTTCTTGTTGACGAACGGGGTCCCATTATCTGAGATGATAGCACTGGGGATTCCATACCGGCATATGATGTTGTTCTTCATGAATTTGATCACCTGGGATGCTGCAATCGTGGTGTAGGAGGCTGCTTCTACCCCACTTAGTGAAGTAGTCGACTACCACAAGTAAATACTCATGACTGTTTGATGCTTTGGGACTAATCTTCCCAATGATGTCGAGTCCCCACATGGAGAAGGGCCAGGGGGTGGTCAGGTTGTATAATTCTGATGAGGGGGCATGGATTTGATTCGCATGCTCCTAACACTTGAAGCATTTTCTGGCGTGCTGGCAGCAGTCTGTCTCCATGGTGAGCTAATAGTAGCCGAGTCGTAGAATCTTCTTTGCCATCATGTGCCCGTTCATGTGTGGGCCACAGATTCCTTCGTGTATTTCTTTCATGATCTTTGCAACTTCTGTTTCATTGACGCATCAAAGGAGAATGTGATTATAGGATCGCTTGTAAAGAGCTTCGCCACTGATGGTGAACTGGCTGGCCAAACGCTGGATGGTTCGGCGATCTGTTGCTGTTGCTGACTCCGGATATTCCTGGGTTTCGAGATATTGCTTGATGTCAGCATACCAGGGTTTGTCAGGGACAGCTTCGGCTTCTTCTATTTGCAGGCAGAAAGCGGGTTCATCTTGAATTTCGACTGTGAGCTCCCATTCTGAAGCTCCTTTCGGGATCTCAAGCATTGACGCGAGTGTGGCGAGAGCATCTGCAAACTGATTCTTGGCTCTGGGCATGTATGAGAAGGTGATTTCTTTGAATTCTTCGATCAGATTTCAAGATACACATGATATGGTATCAACTTCTCGTCCTTGGTTTTCCATTCGCCATTGGTTTGATTGATGATAAGCTGTGAGTCTCCAAATACTCGTAGCTTCTTGACGCCCAAGATTATGACTTCCCTTAAGCCAGCGATGCATGCTTTATACTCCGCCATGTTGTTGGTGCACTTGAATGCTATACGCTTTGAGATAGGAATAGGGACATCATCTGGAGAGTAGAGGATCGCTCCAATACCACTCCCTTTAGAATTTGTTGCGCCGTTGAAGAATAATGTCCACTTATCTTTTTTCTTCTTTTCTTCACCTTCGATAAGTAAGAGATCTTCATCAGGGAAGAATGTCTTTAGCGGTTGATAATCCAGGAGGGAGTGGGCGGCAAGATGATCAGCGAGGGCCTGCCCCTTGATTGCCTTCTGAGTGACATAGGTGATGTCGAATTCAGACAGGAGTAGCTGCCATTTACCTATCCTTCCAGTGAGTGCCGCTTTCTCGAACAGGTACTTGAGCGGATCCATGTGAGCGAGTAGGAGAATAGGAAACGTAATCATGTATTGACGGAGTCGCTGAGTTGCCCAGACTAGGGCGAGGCAAGTCTTCTCGATCGCGAAATACCTGGTCTCGTAGTCGGTGAACTTTCGGCTCAAATAGTATATCGCTTGTTCCTTCTTCCGGTCTCGTCGTGCTGGCCGAGGACACAGCCAATGGCTTCTGCTACTACCGAGATGTATAACAATAGTGGTCGTCTGAGAGTGGGTGGCACTAGAATTGGAGGATTCATGAGATATTTCTTGATGCAATCGAAGGCGACTTGGCAATCGTCATTCCATTCTTTTGGAACGTTCTTCTGGAGGAGCTTGAATATGGGCTCACAGATAGGTGTGAGCTGTGAGATGAAGCGACCGATGTATTGAATTCTGCCGAGGAAGCCACGAATTTCTTTCTCTGTTCTAGGAGGGGGCATCTCGATGATTGCTCTAGTTTTGGTCTCGTCAACCCTGATGCCATCCTCGCTCACCATAAAGCCGAGGAGCTTGCCTCCCATTGCACCGAAGACACATTTCTGAGGGTTGAGACGGAGCTTGTACTTTTCTAATCTTTTGAATAACTTCTTCAGATCTTCAAAGTGTCCTTCAATTGTGCGAGATTTGACGATCATGTCATCGACATATACTTCAAGCTCTTTGTTCATCATGTCGTGGAATAGTGCTGTCATTGCTCGCTGATATGTTGCTCCTGCATTCTTCAGACCGAACGGCATTACCCTGTAACAAACAGTTCCCCAGGGAGTGATAAACAATGTCTTCTCGCGATCTTCGACGGCCATTTTGATCTGATTGTAACCTGAAAACCCATCCATGAATAAGAAGACCTTGTACCCAGCAGTGTTGTCGACCAGAGTGTCGATATGTGGCAAAGGGAAGTCGTCCTTAGGACTGGCTTTGTTGAGATCTCGGAAGTCGATGCACATTCGAACCTTGCCATCCTTCTTTGGTACTGGCACGATGTTGGCGAGCCATTCAGGGTAGTTGGAGACTACCAAGAATCCCACATTGTATTGCTTGATGACTTCATCTCGGACTTTCAGAGCCCATTCTGGCTTCATTCTTCGAAGTTTCTGTTTCACTGGCTTCATATCTGCCTTGGATGGCAGATGGTGTACAACGAGCTCTTCATCGAGCCCCGGCTTGTCTTCATATGAGAACGCAAAGTTGAACAATCTTGGAGCTAGGAACTCTATCATTCTCTGCTTCATCTCTGGTGGCAACGATTTTCCAATGCGTACTTCCCTAGGGATCTCAGGTGTCCCCAAGTTTACTATCTCGAAATCATCAGCTACAACATTGGCTTTAGATTCGAACCTTTTGAGGAGATCCTCTAGTTCGGGAGCCGGATCATCATCTTCCCCATCCCTAGCTTCGTCCAGGCTCATGAGCTCAAAGTCTAATTCAATGTCAAAATCATATGATTCGACTTCAAACTCATGCAACTCTTTAGACAAACTTGGCACACTATTGAATGCAGGAATAGAAATGTTTTTTGGTTTTTGAGATTTTTCTGAAATGGAAATGCTTGATGTTTTTGGCTTTTGAAAGTTTTCGATTTTTTTGGATTTTTGAAATTCACGGGACTTTGAACAAGCGGGCATTGCAGACCATGATTGATCCCAGCTTGTTCCAAAGTTCCGATCGCTGCTTAAACAGGCATTTTTTTGGAAGCCAGAGCCCTTAAATGACTCTCTGGCTGATTCGGAAGTTAGGGGAATAGATGACCATTAACCCACACTCCTTCCCCTGGAGAGGTGGGGGTTGATGATTTGGGCGAAGAATCACAGTCTGGCCCAATGACCATGATTTCTCGCTGGTTGGGTTCGAGATCTGAGTCGTACTCAGTCCCTCCTGGATCACTTACCTCGCATTGCAGTTCGTCTGGTTCCACAGTGAGATACAAGTTCAGAATCTGGACATCGGACCAATCCAGGGCTGGCCATTTCTCTTTCTTGGTCCAATGGATGGGCTTCTTCTGCCCCTGGCTAATGATTGTCGATGTTGATTCTGCAGAGATGGGTGAGTCGTGCCCCTTGCTGATTGATGTTGAGATGGGCAAGTTGTGCCCCTGGTTGATTGGAGCTGAAGTGGGTAGGTTGTGCCCTTAGTTGGCTAAAATTGAAGCTGGCAAGTTGAGCCCCTGGTTGATTGATGCTAAAGTGGGCAGGTTGGGCCCTTGGTTGGGAGCAGGTATCAAAATATCCTGGTCCTGAAGCTGCTGTATTTGACTCTCTTCTTCATCTTCATCCCTTTCTTCTTTTTTTGGAGGCTTAGAAGGTTTAAGAATATGATCCCATCGAATGGGGGGCCACGTGGCCCAAGCTAGGCTCATCGGGAGGCCTTTGTGTAGTGTAGTCGGTTGATTCCCTCCTGGATCTTTGCAAGGTTCTCCTGGCTTGACGAATTAGATGGGTGAGCTCCGAAATTTCTTCCTTCTTTTGTCCATGAAGGTTGCCCTGTATCCGAGTCCCCATTTGCGTTGGTTATATATCAGCAGTATCTTTCTGGTCTTGAAATGATTCTTCATTCGGTATTTGAGGCTCAGACGTTCTGCTGGTGAAAAGACATAGTCCACCCTTATTGGTTCCGGATTGGCGATAGAGTTCACAGTCTCTAATTCGAAACTATGAAACGGGATGTCTTCTTCAGAGTGCTGGATATCGATGACCGGGATGTTTGGTTCAGTGGCAGCAGCATTGGAAGGAATGATGAGCTCCTTCTCTGCATGGATAGAGATCACTTGATTTCCACAGATGTATTTCACTCGTTGATGCAGGGTTGATGGCACAGCTCCCACCTTGTGCCAAGGTCGTCCGAGCAACATGTTGAAAGAGGCTGATATATCCAGGATTTGAAATATGATGGTGAGATTTTCGGACCTATCTGTACCTCTATGTCGACCTCCCCTTCCACTGATCGGCGGGTGTTGTCGAATGCTCTGACGCATATGGTGCTGGGTCAAAATGAAGAATGACTGATTCCCAGACGTTCCGCAGTCTTGAGTGGGCAGACGTTCAAGCTTGAGCCATTATCGATAAGGACCAGTGGGACACAAAGGTCTTTGTATCGTAAGGCTATGTTGAGGGATCTCCCATGATCGCGTCCTTCCGGTGGCAACTCATTATCGGTGAAGGTGATGGCGCGTGGAGCCAGGAGTTGTGCTATCATCTCTGGTGCTGTATTGGAGGAGACGTGGGCATCACTCAGGGTTTTGGCAAACATTTCTCTATGTATGCGAGATGTGCAGAGTAGCTCCCATACTGAGATTTGAGTAGGGATTGACTTGAGCTGAGTTGCCACATCGTATGCGGCTTCATTTTTGTTACCGAGGCCTGAGAGAGCGCCTTTGGGATCTCCTCTGTTTTGATTATCTCTTCGGATGCAACGCCCATTGGGATTCATATTTCCCACCTCTGCACATTCTAGATAGTGCCATGGGACATCTTTATAATTTTCCTCACCTTTGCCTTCTAGGACCACCGGTTCTTGCAACGGTGCTGTGTGGGTACCATATCTTCCTCGTACAGAGCTTTTGCCTTGAGGACTACATTGTTGCCTGTGCTGAAGGGGTAATATCGAGGCTTGTCTTCATAGATCACATAAGGTTGCGGTCCTGGCTTGACCGTTCCTGGAGCAGGAGGTTCCCATGGAATGAATACTGGTCCTCTTGATATGGCAGGGGGTTTCTCTATTCGTCCCAGCTATCGTAGTGTGATTGACTCGCCTCCAGGTTTTGCCCCTTGCAATATGAATGGCTCAACTGGAGGAGCTCCTTCCAAGACAATGGGCTCTTGCTGCTGACGAGTATGGTTCCTCCATTGTGGATTGTATTGTTCCTGTGCTGAGATTGCCCCTTGCAAAATGACAGGTTCGTATGCGGGCTCGATGTATGATTGTGCTCCTTCCAGAATGACTGGCTCCCAACATGAATGGCTGTAAGGTGCCCCTTGAACAACTGGCACATCATATGGAAGTGTTCCTTCGAGTACTACTGGCTCGGAGACTGAAGGAGGAAAGGGACTTGCCCCTGGCAGGATCGGAGGAGGATTTGCTGTCCCATAAGTGTAAGCATGAATGGACTGGATAGGGGAGAAGAAGCGATCGAGGCGCTCTCCTTCTTTTATGCTTGTTATAGGCAAAATGGTGGAGATAAGATTTCATGTGGAAATGTCCATTCGACTCTCGAGATCACCTGATCGAGAGTCGAATATTGGACAAGTGCGGAACGCCCATTCGACTCTCGAGATCACCTGATCGAGAGTCGAATATTGGACAAGTGCGGAACGCCCATTCGACTCTCGAGATCATCTGATCGAGAGTCGAATATTGGACAAGTGCGGGACGCCCATTCGACTCTCGAGATCATCTGGTCAGGAGTCATGGATAGTCAAATACGGAAAACTAGATTCGCGAGTAGACCTTCTCACAAGTCGTTGAAAGATATTACACCCAAAGTATGTACTTGGACTCGCGACCACATTTTAACCTGCGAGCAGCTTTACTGCGGGCGTCTCCTTCCTTTTCGGAGGTCATGACTCCCAGCTGCGGGCGTCTCCTTCCTTTTCCGAGGCCATGACTCTAACTATGGCTTCTGGCCGGATCCATCCGGATTTCAAGGGATTGCCATCTAGGGGCGTGATTGTTGGAAGAAATCATTGGGTTGGATCTGACTAAAAAGATAGGATCTTATCCCACGAAATCAGCGGATTCTCAGTATCGTATGCGACATCAACGGGATTTCGACATCTCACGTAACAGATTGGATTGTTTCAGATCTATATAAGGGGATGGCTCCCTTGAATAGGAGGTACGTACTCATCATTCAATCTGGGTCCCGTTTTGCTTGGCTTCTCTTCTGTGGCCTAACTTAAGCGTCGGAGGGCTAACGGCTGGTCCCCAGCCACCCTTATTCGCTGTCTTGTTTCAGGTCTGGTGGTGGAAATCCCTCCTGGAGCGAAGGAGAAAAGCCGGAGGATCTCGTTACAAAATCTGACATTAACAGTTTGGCGCCGTCTGTGGGAACGACTTGATCATCAAAATCAATCGTGTTAACCACCGATCAAAATCCTTCGGTGATGCCTCCTAAAAAGACTGTTCATCCTTCAACTTCAAGGCAGGCACCACCTCCGCCCGGTGAGACGGAATCCGCACCTGCCCTCCCACCTGTTCCGACGGATATCCCTCAAGGAGCCCCAAATATGCCATCAACAAATCCATTATTGGGGGCTTCTGGAAATCAGGATGATGTCCTACGATTCCTCGGGAACACTCTCCTAACTCTAAACGCCGGAGTTCAGGCACTGTCAAATCGACTTGATCAGCACTTCCCTGAACCGCAAAGACAACCCTCCGAGGGGTTACCACCTCCACCCATACCAGTTGCTTCCAGGCATTCTATGGATGAACCACAGGTCCCGCCACTTGGCGGCCATCCCCCTGCGCCGTCTCCACATTCGATACATTCCAGTTCGTCTCGACAACCTCAACCGCAAGGCTCCAACGCCGAAACGTCTAGCTATACCTTGCCATGGGAAGGGGATCTCAAAAGAATCCAAGACCGTTTTGATGTCATGGAGCAGAGATACCAGGCAAATCGGCCATCTGCTGTCATGGCGGCTATACATCAATCTGAATCTCCCTTCACAAGCGAGGTCATGGAAGCCCCGTTGCCCAGAAAGTATCGAACGCCTGTTATCGCTCCGTATACAGGCATTGGCGATCCTCTGGAACATCTGGAAACATATAGGTCCCTCATGGAGTTGGAGGGACATGGTTCAGAAATCATGTGTAGGGCTTTTCCCCTTACGTTGAAGGAAGCGGCTCGTACGTGGTTTCGGGGGTTAAAGCCACTTTCCATCAGTTCCTTTTCTCAATTGTCGGAGATATTTCTTTCTCAATTCATGGGAAGTATTCGCATTAAAAAGCCAGCCTCCCATCTGATGAACCTGAAACAGCAACATGGGGAGACAATAAAAGAGTTCACAGTACGATTCACTGCCGAAGCCGTTCAAACCGAGGGTTACACTGAAGAAAAGGGTCTCACCGCCCTCATCGCCGGAATAACGAGCGAGAAATTTAGGTTTGCCTTGGATAAGAGCCCGCCGAAAACTATGGCGGAATTCCAAGCCAAAGCTCAGAAATATATCAATGCAGAAGAAGTCGCATTGACACGTCATGGAGTACAAAGTAAGAAACGCAAGCCAGAAGGAACTTCTACAGATAAGAAATACCATCGCGATCAGCGCGATCGCTCTCCCAGGAAGCCTTACTCTGGTAAATATCATAATTACACTCCTCTTAATCGGTCTCCTGAAAAGGTTCTAATGGAGATAAAACACAAGCCATATGTGAAGTAGGCCTGCAAAGATTAAGTCCGATCCCGAGAAGAGAGATAAGAGTAAGTTCTGTTACTTTCACAAAGATCATGGGCATAGGACCCAGGACTGTATCTCCCTACGAGACCATATCGAAGCTCTTATTCGAAAAGGCCATCTCCAGGATTATGTTACTCGTAAAAATAGGTCACCAGAAAGGGCGAAGACCTCATCTCGCCAAAAGGAACCGTCTCATCATCAAACCGACCAAGAGGATGCTGAGCCCACAGGAGAAATTCGCACTATCGTCGGGGGTCCAGCCTGCGGGGGTGACTCTCAAGCTTCAAGAAAGGCATACGCCCGAAAGGCGTCCAAAGAACCCCAGCAGATCTATTGGCTGGAACAAACGTCCAACTCTTCGAAGGCTAGCCCTCCCCCAATTTCTTTCACCCTCGAAGATGCAGCGGGAATTCATTTCCCTCATGAAGATTCCATCGTAGTCACACTGAAGGTATCAAATTATCTGACTCATCGAATTATGGTGGATACAGGTAGCTCGGCCGATATTCTGTATTTGGAGGCTTTCGACAAGATGGCACTTGCCAGAAACCTCCTCAAGCTAGTATCAACCCCTCTTGTCGGCTTTGGAGGAGAAGTGGTGACACCTGAAGGAAGTATCGATCTCCCAGTCACCTTTGGGGAGAGTCCAGCGAAGACCACCGTCTTCGTAAACTTCCTCGTCGTGGATCGAAAATCAGCGTATAACGCCATCTTGGGAAGACCGTCACTAACTAAGGTTGGAGCGGCCTTGCACCCTTCATATTTATGCGTTAAATTTCCGACCCCAAATGGCATAGGGGTCGTGCGAGGAAGTCAGCAGGAGGCACGGTCCTGTTACCAGATAGCCCTCCAAGATCGAAAGAAAGCTCAAGCGACGCCTGTCATGGAAATAGTTCAAGGTTCATCCGACGTTCTCGCCTCCGCGCTGGATCCAAGGGAAAGTGCTCTAAAATCAGGAACTCCAGGGGAGGAAACAGTGGCGATCCACTTGACCGAAGACGACCAGTCTAAGATCGTGTACATCGGTTCCTCTTTAAATAGTATCCACCGCGAAAATTTGATTCGTTTCCTCACTGAATACCAGGACGTGTTTGCTTGGTCTCATAAAGATATGCCGGGCATCGATCCTAATGTCATCGTACATCGTCTCAACATTGATCCAAAGCACAAACCAGTACATCAGCGTCGACGCGCCTTCACTGCAGAAAGACAGATGGCGATCAAAACTGAAGTTGAGAAGCTGCTCGCGGCAAATTTCATAAAAGAAGTTGACTACCCACAGTGGGTCGCCAACGTAGTTCTCGTCCGGAAAGCTAATGGCAAATGGAGGATGTGCGTCGATTATTCAGACTTAAACAAAGCATGTCCCAAAGATAGCTTCCCGACACCACGAATCGACCAGTTGGTCGACTCGACAGCTGGACACGCCCTCCTCAGTTTTATGGATGCTTACTCTGGTTACAACCAGATTATGATGCATCCACCTGATGGCCAACACACTGCCTTCATCACAGATCGAGGGCTATATTGCTACCAGGTAATGCCATTTGGTCTCAAAAATGCAGGGGCCACTTATCAGCGTCTTGTCAACAAAATATTTGCTGCTCAAATCGGTAGGAACATGGAAGTATATGTCGACGATATGCTCGTGAAAAGCATCAATGAAGATGACCACATTCCAGATCTTCGAGAAGCCTTTGATCTGATGAGGAAGTATCAGATGAAATTAAATCCAGAAAAATGCGCGTTTGGAGTATCTGCAGGAAAATTTCTTGGGTTCATGGTTGGCCAGCGTGGAATTGAAGCGAATCCCGAAAAGATTAAAGCGTTGATAGAGATGAAATCCCCAGTGACTCTGAAGGACGTTCAGCGTCTAGCTGGTCGCATCGCATCATTGAACAGGTTCATCTCGCGAGCATCTGACAAGTGCCTGCCCTTCTTCAAACTCCTTCGTGCAACGGCCAAGTCTGATTGGAATTGGACACCTCAATGTGAAGAAGCTTTTCAACAACTGAAGCAATATATGAGCGTTCCCCCCATTTTATCTAAACCCATGGCACACGAGCAACTCATTCTTTATTTATCTGTGTCTTCCACGGCCGTTAGTGCCGCTTTAATAAGAGAAGATTCCGGGGTACAAAGGCCCGTTTATTATATCAGTCGAGCAATGGTTGATGCAGAAACTAGGTATTCTGATTTGGAGAAACTGGCCCTAGCCTTAATCACGGCAGCTCGAAAACTGCGACCATACTTTCAAGCCCATCCTATTTTAGTACCAACGAATCATCCACTACGTCAAGTCCTCCAAAAGCCTGAGGCTTCCGGACGCTTAACTAAATGGGCGGTCGAGATCAGCGAGCATGATATTTCATTCTGTCCTAGGACCGCAGTCAAGGGCCAAGCTGTGGCTGATTTCATCGCCGAATTTACATATTCTTCTGAAGATAGCGCTATGACCAGCGACCAGCCTTCTTGGTCGCTCTTTGTAGACGGGTCGTCACGGGCCAGTGGCAGTGGAGCGGGCCTGATTTTAGTGGCTCCAGACGGGTCGCATTTTCAATACGCTCTGCGTTTTGAATCACGCATCTCCAATAATGAAGCAGAATATGAGGCCCTTATTGTCGGCCTCGAGCTAGCCGTCGTCCTCGCAGTCCAGAATTTGATAATTCATAGCGACTCCCAGCTCATTGTCAACCAAGTTCTTGGCGAATTCGAAACCAAAGAAGAAAGAATGGCCTTGTACAAGTCTCGTGTCCTCATCCTGCTCGCCAAACTGAAGACTTACAAAATATTCCATATCCCTCGCGAGCAGAACCAACTGGCCGATTCCTTGGCAAAACTCGCTTCTGCACCAGAATCAGAACTATCACATTCGATCCCCATCGAGCACCGTCAACTCTCGCGTATCGACCAAGTGGCTCCCGAGCAAGTTATATCGTTACAATCGTCTCCATGCTGGATGGATCCTATCATCCTTTATCTCAGAGATGGATACCTACCAGAAAATAAGAAAGCTGCAAGACAAATTCAGCTCCGAGCTGCCAGGTACACCTTACAAGATGGAATCTTGTTGCGAAAAAGCTTCTCCTTGCCTTATTTGAGGTGTCTTCACCCAGAAGAAGCACATCGTGTTCTAGATGAAGTACACCAGGGGGCATGTGGTAATCATCCCAGGGGGCGATCTCTAGCATATAAAGCGATGAGGCAAGGATATTATTGGCCTACTATGAAAGCAGACGCCATAGAATTTTCAAAAAAATGCGACAAGTGTCAACGATATCAACCTATACCTCGCGTACCGTCTGAGCGGATGACCCCAGTCGACAGCCCTTGGCCTTTTGCTCAGTGGGGGATCGATATCATCGGTCCCTTACCTATGGGAAAGGGACAGAATAGGTTCGCGATCGTGGCGGTTGATTATTTCACCAAATGGGCCGAGGCAGAACCATTAGCCAAAATTACTGAAAGACAAACTACTAAGTTTATGTGGAGAAATATTATATGTCGCTTCGGACTTCCTCATACCATAATTACCGATAACGGAACGCAGTTCGACAACGCAGCCTTTGATGAATTTTGCGACAAATGGAAGATACGTAATCTCCGCACTTCTCCATATCATCCACAGGCGAATGGGCAGGTCGAGGCAGTGAATAAAATTATAAAGCATCATTTAAAGACCAAGCTAAGTGAATGTAAAGGGGTGTGGCCAGAACTTCTGCCAGAAGTATTATGGGCCTATAGAACCACGGCTTGTACATCGACAGGTGAAACTCCTTTCTCCTTAGCATTTGGTGTTGACGCAGTGGTACCAGTGGAAATTCAAGTGCCCTCATACCGGATCGAACAGTATGATCCCGCGAGCAATCAGGAAAATATCCGACTTCATCTCGATCTCTTGGAAGAGAGAAGAAATGCTTCCCAAGTACGAGTGGCGGCATATCAACAACGTATTGCTCGTTATCGGAATGCAAAGGTTCGACCTAGATCTTTCCAGTTCGGAGATTTGGTTCTAAGGCGAAATCTTGGAATTCCTGTTCGTTCATTGGATCCGAATTGGGAAGGCCCGTATCGGGTTATTAGGGTTGTGCGACCCGGTACTTATTATCTTGAAGACATGCAAGGGAAGCCTGTACGTCGCCCTTGGCACGTGGAGCATTTGCTAAGATACTACCCCTAGATTCGATGTAGTTTATCATAACATTTTATGAATAAAGTGAAAAATATCTTTTGGCCGCTACTCCATTTATATGGACCCGAATAGCCCTGAAGAGTGCTTACACATCCTCTTGGCCAATTGCCTACCCTTGGTAGGGCTGAAATCATTACTAGTTGGTCGCTTCTCCATTCTCATGGACCTGAACAGCCCCGAAGAGAATGGATACCATCTCTTGACCAACCTTCTGCCCTTGGTAGAATCAAAATCTCAATCGATAGATCAGTCTATCTCAACGCGGACATGGTCTCACGACCCCCGGATTGAGTCTAATTCATTTTTTTTCATGAGTTAGTTACTCGCGATTGGTGAGGAGGAATCGCACTCCAAAATGCGAGCACCACAGCTCGTGCCCAAATTAGGGCAGCGAACGGGGTCACATCCTGATCGCGAGCAGCTTAATTCATGCTCGAATTAAAGGGTCACATCTCTGACGAATCCATTCAAGATTAACAAGCCAAAAATGAAAGATGAAGGGAGAACAGCAACGAAACAGCAATACTTCCAAAAATATCTTTTCATTGATAATCATATGATTACATATACATGAGCGCAGATACAAGAGAAGAAAATAAAAGGAAATCAATCGCTAGGAGGAGCCACGCTCTCGACTTCAGGGCCCATTTCAGGAGCCCCTCCAGCCTGCGTGGCTTCGGTCACCTCGTTCTCGGCAGCAGCTTGCTCCTCTGCAGCTATGATGGTCGCGACTCGACCGAATTCCCCCATATCGAAGGATGGGATCATTCGTTGCACTACTCTCAGTGCAAAGTCTCGACCAGCATCGTATGACTCATATCGTTCATCGTCATACAGCTGCGAAGTCCGGAACTCGGAAACTGCCCGAGTACCTTCCTCCGAGAGCATTTTTACAAGGGCGACTCTCTCCTCGTCCCAGTGGATCGAGTCGTCCTTAAGCTGCGCAAGAGCGGTGCGCTCCCTAGTCAGGTTGTCGTAGGCCTCCTTGAGCTGCGACCTGGCTCCCGCGAATTGCTCCTCTAATGAGATCTTGTCCTGTCGGAAGATCTCCCTCTCTCTCTCTGCCTTCTCCTTCAGACCCGTGAGCTTCGCGTAGTCTGAGTCCAAGGCCTGATACCTGTCGGTCAGGACTTGGATCTTCTCAATGAGGATCTTTTTCTCCTCATCTCTCTTCGAGATCACTGCCTCACGAGCCTTGAGCAGTTGATCTCTTCCTTGAACTGCCTTTTCCAAGGCAGTCCTCTTTCCCTCAGCCTCCTCTATCGTGCGACGGGCGGCAACGATATCACGCCTCGTTCGCAGAATCAGATCTAAACCCTGCACAGAGATGAAAAGTATAAGATTTCTGGAACGTATCAACAGGTCGAAACAGATCTTGACAAGTCTTACCTGAACCATCCTCATCCCCGCTTCAAGGATAAGGTTCTCAGGGCTTGGCTCGGGGAGAGAGCCGAAGGCGTGAGGCGGAACGTTCTCGAACAAGAACTTACACACAGGGTGGAGGTGGCGTGGAATCGAGTACGTCCCGCTCCCAGACGGTTGGGCAACGACCAAACCGGTCTGCTCGCGGGGCGGAGGCATGGACTCGCGAGCAGGTCCCTGCTCGGCAGCTGGGACCAGTTCCCGAGCAGGAGTTGACTCTTGAGGCTCTACCTGCTCTCGAGCCTCTTCAGCTGGGGGGCAGCTGGACCCCACCCCATCTGGGGAATTGTCTGCAATGTTGATCACTGGTGGCCCAGGTGCGACCACCAGTGAAGGGATAGTAGGCCCAGCTGGAGCCCCCGCCACACTCGCGGGAAGGGCAGGCTGATCGCTGCCCGCACGGATGGAAGGTTGAGATGGTTCGGCAGGGGTCCTCTTCTGCCTTTTGGAACCTGTGCCCTTTAGACGGGGCAGTAGGCCTCTCTTCTCTCCAGCCTTCGTCATTTCGACTTCTCTTCTGGATATGAGGCCTGCTGCTGCAAGTCGCTGAGGCGATAAGCAAGCCTCGATATGCCTATCTCCGACAGGCACCTTATATACTCGGACGATCTTCTCGTTGATCCCACCCTTCAAATTCGGTTTCCGCAAAGCTGGGATACCTGCGAGCACAAATCATGGTCAAAGCAAAACCCTAAAAATTTATTTTAAGGAAACTGCACAATACGGGATTGTCTACCTTCACAGAAAAACCGGGTCACTCCTGGACCCCTGGAGGAGGCAGACTCCCAGCTCCCGGAAGCATAGAACCACCGCTTCCTCCAGCCGGGATAGTTCGAGGAGGGCTTACCCAACACGAAGTTATCCCGGTGCCAGTAGCATAAATAATACCAGCCTTCGCTGGATGGAGCTTTCTTCAGGCGGAACATACGGAGGAACTCCTCCGCCGTGAGTTCCCCGTTGCCAGCCTGAGCCCAAAGGGCAAAGGAGCCCAACACCACCCTCCACCCGTTCACAATAAGTTGCCCAGGGGCAATCTTGTAACATCGTAATACATCGCGAACAAAGGGATGGAGGGGAAGGCGTACCCCCAAGATGAGCTGGTACTCGTAAAATGCTACGCATCCTGGGGGGGGGGGGAGTCGGGTGTTTCTCCACCTCCGGGCAAGCGGAGAGTTACAGAGGCAGGGATTTGGTATCTCTCCCGGAGCTCAGCCAGCCGGTCCTCCGATAAAACGGAAGGATACCCGGCTGCTGTGTATCTCCCCGCCGAAACCCTTGCACTGCTGGAGGCAGAGGACTCCGGAGTGGCATCGCCAAGGGGGACAGTGGTCTCGTCAGAGTTCCCAGCCATGGGGAGATGAAAATAAAAAAAGAAGAAAAAGGAAGTAATACCAAGAAAAAGAGATTGAGCACCGGAAGAAGAAGAATGGAAAGAAAAGGTTGCAGGATTCTTTCGAAAAAAATTCTGTAGAAACTCAAAGAAATGGCGGACTCCGTATATTTATAGGCAATCATTCCGCCGTATCTGATGGCACGTGGCAGTCCCTCGTTGGACACAGCGCTCGAGCAGGCACGCCCATTAACTCCTCAAGCACGTGGCGAGCGCCCCTTCATTTCCCATCAGCGAAAAGGCTGCGAAAAGCTGGCACTCATTAATTTCAGCCCATCATGAGGGGTGTCATTCTCGATGAAGGTAGCAAGCGGTTTCGTGTGATAGTGAGCTAAGTCCTTTCCTTAAGAATTCTTAGACGGCAAGGACTTGGGGGGCATCTGTTATAGGCAAAATGGTGGAGATAAGATTTCATGTGGAAATGTCCATTCGACTCTCGAGATCACCTGATCGAGAGTCGAATATTGGACAAGTACGGAACGCCCATTCGACTCTCGAGATCACCTGATCGAGAGTCGAATATTGGACAAGTGCGGAACGCCCATTCGACTCTCGAGATCATCTGATCGAGAGTCGAATATTGGACAAGTGCGGGACGCCCATTCGACTCTCGAGATCATCTGGTCAGGAGTCATGGATAGTCAAATACGGAAAACTAGATTCGCGAGTAGACCTTCTCACAAGTCGTTGAAAGATATTACACCCAAAGTATGTACTTGGACTCGCGACCACATTTTAACCTGCGAGCAGCTTTACTGCGGGCGTCTCCTTCCTTTTCGGAGGTCATGACTCCCAGCTGCGGGCGTCTCCTTCCTTTTCCGAGGCCATGACTCTAACTATGGCTTCTGGCCGGATCCATCCGGATTTCAAGGGATTGCCATCTAGGGGCGTGATTGTTGGAAGAAATCATTGGGTTGGATCTGACTAAAAAGATAGGATCTTATCCCACGAAATCAGCGGATTCTCAGTATCGTATGCGACATCAACGGGATTTCGACATCTCACGTAACAGATTGGATTGTTTCAGATCTATATAAGGGGATGGCTCCCTTGAATAGGAGGTACGTACTCATCATTCAATCTGGGTCCCGTTTTGCTTGGCTTCTCTTCTGTGGCCTAACTTAAGCGTCGGAGGGCTAACGGCTGGTCCCCAGCCACCCTTATTCGCTGTCTTGTTTCAGGTCTGGTGGTGGAAATCCCTCCTGGAGCGAAGGAGAAAAGCCGGAGGATCTCGTTACAAAATCTGACATTAACAATGCTGTTGACGGTGGGGCCACGAGATGAACTGGGGTCCGTCAGATGTTGAGGCAGAGGATTCTGAAGGATGTTGGTGGAAGCTGCTGCAGGAGTTCCAGGGACCGAGATGACGATCTTTCGGTCGTCGATCAGATCTTGTATGGCATTCTTCAAAGTAAAGCATCGATCAGTGGTGTGGCCTCGTCCTTGATGGTAGGCACAATACTCATTTTCTCGGTAGTTTGGAGGTAGAAGATTTGGAGGAGGCCTGGGTGTCATTAGAGTAAGTAACTGCTTTCGTATCAGCATAGTCATGACTTGACTAAGTGGTTGAGTGAGTGGAGTGAACTTCCTGAGCTCCCTGTAATTCTGCCTATTCTAGTATGAGTATTGACCGTTCCCTCTGAACTGCTGCTGTTGTCGAGGTGGTTGTGGCTATGGTTGAGGATTCGGTTGTGGCTGATACCGCTGAGGTTGGTGCTGAGCCTGACTCTGCTGATACTGTTGACGTCCCTGTGGGGGAGCATATTGATTACCCTGATTAGTGATGCTGATGTTGTTTACCTCTGTCGGGCGGGGAGGAGAACCGCTACGGTTTCCCTTCCCATATCCGATTGGTCTTCCCTCCACTCTGTTCCTCTTGACTGGAGTGGCTTGATGAGGCCATGGGGAGATCGTCCCAGCACGGATTCCTGCTTCGACTTGCTCTCCAGCACGGATCAACTGCGAGAAATTTGCATATGGATGTGAGATGAGATATCCAGATATGCTAGGATATGTTGAATGAACAATCATGGAGATTTGTTCTTCGTCATCGATAGGTGTCCGCATTCTGGCTGCCATAGCTCGCCAACGTCCCACATAAGCTGATAGTGTTTCATCACTTTTTTGTCTGAGAGCCGCGAGGTCAGTTCTCCTGGGTGCCATGTTGAGATTGTATGCGAATCTGTCGACGAAAGCTTGGGAAAGTTGTTCCCACGTCCTAATGCGGTGGCAGTCCAATGAGGTATACCAATCTAGGGCATCGCCCTTCAGAGATTCTTGGAACAAACAAATGAGAGCCCCTTCATTTCCTGAGATTGCACTTAGCTCTCCACAGAAGGCTTTGAGATGTGCTGTGGGACAACCGCTGCCATCGTATCGTTTGAATTTTGGTACCTCAAAGTTTTGAGGTACTTGAGCATCTAGGAAAGGACACAAGTCTCTGAACTTGGTCGAAGGTAGATCGATTTCTTGTTGTCACTGAAGCTGATTTTGTAAGATCTGGAACTACTCCCGCAACTCGTCCAGTCCTGAGTGATCCGTTCGAGCGACTGGTGCCTCTTGGAGTAAGGCACGTTCTTCTTCGGCATAGTGGTCGATGTCTTCGACCCTATGGGTTTGCTGAAAAGAAACCGCGGGTTACTGAAATTGATTTGATGACTGAACTGGATTCTGATGAACTTGTGCTTGAAAGGATTGTAACTGAACTGGAGACTGTACTGAAGGTTGAACTGAACTTGCTGGAAATTAACTGGAGTTTGCTGAATGGAAGATTGCTGAAAATTAACTGGGATCCCATCGGCGGGGATGTGTTGAGCTCTTAATTGTGCATATTCTAACCCCAATTCATCACTCATTATGCAGGGTTTCATGATTTAAAGACTAATTTAGTGCATGGATTGGTGATTGTAGGAGTAAGAATGACTTCACCCAAATAATGACCAAAAAGGGGCTATTTCGAAGCCTTGGATGAAGATACAAAGTGGACCAAAGAGAGAAGAAAGCAAGGAGAAAGAAAGAAAAGAAATGAAAGAGAAAAGGGTCCTAGACCGGTCGTCCGACCGGTCGGCCAAAAGAGCCAGACCGGTCAAGACCGGTCGGCCACATTATTAGAGGACACTGGATGAAGAACACCACAGTCCAACCGGTCAAGACCGGTCGGCCAGCCCAGTCCGACCGGTCATGACCGGTCAGCCAATAGGAGGGAGGAGTTCCAAAGCTCGCTGGACTGATGGGCCAAAACAAGTCCGACCGGTCGTGACCGGTCAGCCATGCAAAACGGGCAACTTTCTATTCTGGGCGCCGAATTTCTCTGCGCAAGTGCGTAAGTTTACGCGCAATCTGGAAGTTTCTTGCGTAATGGACACCTCCAAGCTATAAAAGGACTTCTTCCCTTCATACCAAAGCATGCTAGGACGTGGGGATTGCTTAGGAGACGGATTCTACTTCGAGTTTCTAGTTTTCTTCCTGTTTTAGTTGTTTTTTATGTTTTTGAGGCTTTTTAGTTCAAGGATGTTAGAGATGAACTAAAACCTCTTAGCTAGGGCTAAGAGGTGAAGCTTTTGATTTGTTTTTGATGGATTGATGCAACCTAGGTTTCCTTTTATGTTTTAATTGAAGAATTTTAGTTCAATATGAGTTTAAATCAAGTACTAGTTTGGTTTTACTTTGATCTCTTGATGACTCCGGGCTCATGTGATTCTTAGTGATTCTAAGCTTGGTAGCTTACCTTCTGAGCATTGTTTATGCTTGTGTAATTCATTGATCTATCATCGACTCCGGGCATGGTAGACCCTTTGATTGCCTTGTGTACAATGGGTTGATCTTCATGTGGGAACTCATTCAACTAAAGTTCTTATCTTTTGTTATAATTTGAAATAGTTGTTTGCTGATTGATTTTGATTTAATTAGAGTTCTAATCATTAGTTGTAATCAAGTCTAGTGACAGAATTTGATGAAAGCTATGGTTGTGAATCTCAACTAGATTGGAAAGAGGCTTGGCCTACACAATTGAGTGTGCCTAAGGCCTGAGCATTGTTGTGGGAATCAAATCAATGAATGAGCAACTGTTTTAGATGATTGTTGATTGAACCGCTCTATATTCTGATTGGATAGAGATATGAATTTGATGTCGATTGTGTTGTGAGAGACCTAGTTGTGTTGATGCATTGAAAGTCAAAAGTGGATCCTTGGCGCTCTAGTGCCTTTTTAGATTGATATTACCTTACACATTCACTGTTTAAGCCCAAATCACTATTTTATAGCTTTAGTTCTTAATAGGATCGTAATTACTAGTTGTTTCAGACAAAATCTGAGAATACCCATTCATAAATCTCTGTGGGAACGATACTCGGTCTTTCCGAATTATTACTACTTCGCAACCCTACACTTGGGGAGTGAACAAGTTTTTGGCACCGCTGCCGGGGATTTCTATGCGGTATTTTTAGAATTTTCTGAGATAGCTTCTAGTTGAGATTGTGTTAAGATAGGTTTAGGATTTGTTTTGCTTTCTAGAGTAGGTTTTCTTCTAAATACTAACTTACTTTGTTTTGATTTTTGCAGGATTCTAACATAGGTCTAATCTAGGGATTTTTAGGAAGTTGAAGAAGAAGTAGGCATCTTAAGTCACAAATCAGGTTTTATCATTCTAACCTTACTCTTCTTCTTCCCCTACTCATTCTTACCACATTCATCTCTTGTAGAGTGGGTGGAGACTCCTCTTGGATCTCTGATAGGTTGGCCTTGTGCCGCCTTGATTCCTATTGGTCGGCCCTACCGCCTTGATGCCATTCTCTGATAGGCTGCTGTGTATATAAAGGGGGTCTGTCCGACCTGTCGGACCTGCCCAGCCGACCGTTCACGACCAGTCGTCCCTATGGCCTGCACAACAGCAGGTTTGCTGTTTCAACTGGACTGACTGTCCGACCGGTCTTGACCGGTCGGCCAGGGGTTGTTGAGCTCTTAATTGTGCATATTCTAACCCCAATTCATCACTCATTGTGCGAGATTTTTATGATTTAAAGACTAATTGAATGCATGTTTTGTGATTGCAGGATTGAGAGTGGACTTCGCCTAATTGAAGATGAAAAGAGCTTATTTGGAACTATTTGGATGAAGATCGAAGGAGGACCAAAGAAAGAAGGAAGCAAGGAAAGAAGAAAAGAATGAAAGAAAGAAGACAGAGAAAAGAAGAAAGAATGCAGAAGAAGGTACCCACGACCGGTCGTCCAAGGCCAAGGACCGGTCGTCCGACCGGTCCGCACATGCACAGAGGAGGCACAGAGGCCAAAGCTCTCTGGACTGTTCACGACCGGTCGTGCGACCGATCGTCCACTTCTGTGACCGGTCATGCGACTGGTCCTTAAATTTTTTTTCGGGACAACTTTCTGGACACTTTTAGGCTATTTTGAGACCGGTCGTCCAGCATCCACGACCGGTCGTCCAGCCACTGCGACCGGTCGTGCGACCGGTCGTCTGTGTAAGATTCAAACCTTCTATTTCTGGCTCCGATTTTCTCTGCGCAGTGTGTAAGTGTTACACAAATTCTCGAATCTTCTGAAGTTGCGGAGCCTCCCCACTATAAAAGGACACCTAGGGATCGTTCCTAGGGTATCTTAGAAGGGTTTAAGCAAGGTTGGAGGCGGCGAAAGTGGATTTCGGAGTTCCACAACTCCTTCTAGTTTGTTTTTACTATTTTATGCTTTTCTTAAGTTGTTTCATGTTTCCTTGGATCATGAGCAACTAAACCTCTTAGCTAGGGCTAAGAGGTGAAGCTTGTAGTGGATCTAAGATGTTTCAATTCGTTTTAAGATGGTTTTAAGTTTGGAATTCATGTTTATGAATAATGGTTTAAAGTTTATACAAGTTTTAAGTAGTTTTTCTTAGTCTTATGATGACTCATGGATGTTTGGGAGAATTACTTAAATTCTTAACTGCTTTTTATTAGTCTAGACTTGTATGATCCGAGAAATTGGAGTACGCTCTAGTACTATGATCTTCATGTGAGGACTTAATACCAAAGTTCTACTTTTCTGGTTTTCTGAATTATGTAGGAGACTGTGCATGTGATTTGAATCAAGTTCAAATTGTAATCTAGCCTTGTCTTGTGACAGGACTTGAGGATGGTTATGATTGTGATCTGAGCCCATTGGAATTGGGACTGACCTATGCAATTGAGCATGCTCAGCCTAGCTTACATTGAGTGAATCATATGCATTGGACTTACATATGACAGATTGTCTGGTTTAACAGCTCTATCATCCGGCTAGATAGATCTTAATATCGATTCTAGTTGAGAAAGTGAGAAACCACAGCGGATTGAACATCAAGGATTGCTACAAGTGGATCCTTGAAACCCTAGTGCCTTTTTATAATTGTTTACCTTCAAATTAGTTTAAAATTGTTACTTACATCAATCTCATACAAAATCTGGTTGTTAGCTCTCAATAGACACTATTGGAAGTGTTTGTGAATTCCTACACAAGTCCTTGTGGATCGACCTCGGTCTTACCAAGTTTATTACTACATCGCAACCCTACACTTGGGGCAGCGAAGAAGTTTTTGGTGCCGTTGCCGGGGACTTTGACGGTTTTTCACAAATTTCTGAAATTAGTATCTATTTAGAAATTTTCGGATTTTAGGACTAACTTAGTTTGTTTTATTTGATTTTTCTTTTTTGCAGGGATTTCTGGGAAGCTGAAGAAGATATAAGGATTTCAAGTACCAAATCAGGTTTTATCTTTCTAAACCTTACTCTTCTCCTTCTCCTATTCATTCCCATCATCTTCATCTCTTGTAGAGTAGGTGGAGACTCCTTTTGGATCTCTGAAAGGTAAGCCTTGTGCCACCTGGATTCCTATTGGTCGGCTCTGCCGTCTTGGATCACCTTGTGCTCAGAGATTTCTTTTCTCACCTCTACTCCTCTTTCTCCTTTTTCTGCACTTTTTCTCAAAAGATTCAAAGAGTGGGTGGGGAGTTCTCTGAACCCCTATTGACCAGGAGAAATCGGGCTCTATCCTTGCTTCTGGCTTAGTCATTGCAAGACACCTTGTGCTTCGGTCTTAGAGAAGAGTAAAGAAAGGGAGGAAGAATTCTTCTTTCTCTTTGTTTCATAATTTTTTTGTTTTGCATGCCACATTGGGCTCGAGATTCCAATAACCGACTCATAAGTGAAGGGGGGATAGTAGAAGGAATAGACAGAGAACCACGTGCTAGGAGACAGCTAAACTCTCCAATTTTGTCTGAAAGTATAGCTGTGAATCAACCTAATCCGATGGCCAATCCTAATCTAGGCCAAAACCAAACTGAAACGGGGGAGAATGTGGTTGAGAATGTTCCCCGACCTAGAACTTTACGTGATTTTTTGCAACCAGCAAAAGCGAGCACTCCCTCATGTATAATTTTTCCACAAAATGCAGGGAATGTGGATTTAAAACTAGGAGTGATCCAACTTCTCCCTAAATTTCATGGATTAGACAGTGAAAGTGCCTATCAACACCTTAAGGAGTTTGATGAGGTAATAACCACCATGCACTTTGCTAATGTGACTGATGATGTGGTGAGACTTAAATTCTTCCCTTTTACTCTTAAAGATAAAGCTAAAGGTTGGCTTCATGCATTAAGGCCAAGATCAATTGGTGCATGGACTGATATGCATAGGGAATTCATAAAAAAATTCTTCCCTACTCACAAAACAAACATGTTGAAGCGCCTTATCATGAACTTTGCCCAAAAGGAAGATGAAACATTCTTCCAATGTTGGGAGAGGTTTAAGGACTTATTAAATGCATGTCCACATCATGGCTATGAAATTTGGCGGGTTATAAGCTTTTTCTATGAAGGACTGACTTCACCCATGCGCCAATTCGTAGAGATGAGTGTAATGGGGAGTTCATGAATAAGGAGGATGATGAAGCATGGGATTATTTGGAAGAATTGGCTGAGAATGCACAGTCTTGGGATACATCAAAACCAACAAATTTCAAGACTGGCCAACAAAAGGAAAGAGGAGGAATGTATGTCTTATCGGAAGAGGATAGCATAAATGCACGGGTGGCTAGCCTCACAAGAAAGGTCGAAGCCATGGAATTGAGGAAAGGAGAGACGATTAACTCCAATGACGTTGAAACTGTTTGTGGAATTTGTGCCAGAAATCAACATGCAACACAAGATTGTCCCACAATTTCAGCAGTTCAGGACATCTTACAAGAACAATCAAATGCCATAAACAGTTATCAACGGCAATTTGGTGCTCCAACCTCAAACACGTTTAATGCTAGTTGGAAGAACCATCCCAACTTCAGTTGGAGGAATGGACCCACTGCGAATGCAACCCCTATCCCTCAAGCTCAACCTATACTAGGTCCATCTCTAGTCATTACTCCAAAAGTGACGCTAGAGGAGATGTTGGGTGCATTCGTATTTGTCCAAGCTGAGTATAACAAGACAAATTCTCTGAAAATAGATGGGTTCATGCAAGAGCAATTGAAATTCAATCAAAATTCAACTCAAGCCATTAATGAATTGAAAACATCAATGGCTAGAGTTGAATCTCATCTTAGTGTTAGAGAGAAGGGCACACTTCCTGCCCAACCTCTTCCTAACCCAAGAACCCAGTTTGAGATACAAGATGCAAGCTCATCCTCCCATCATACGGAGCATGTTCAAGCTATCACCACTTTGAGAAGTGGGAAAGAAATTGACAAATCTAATCCGGTGAAGGCCCCAAAACCTAAGGATTCGAAAATTTTCAAAGAGGATGATAGCTCAAACAACACTCCACAAGAGAAAGAACCGGAAAGGCAATACAAGCCGGTTGCCCCGTTTCGACAAAGGTTGATTTCACCTAAACCTTTAAATAAAAATCTGGAAATTCTAGAAGTCTTCAAGCAAGTGAAGATCAACATCCTGTTGTTGGATGCCATAAAACAAATACCATCTTATGCCAAATTTCTAAAGGAATTGTGTACGGTCAAAAGAAAACACAACGTTCACAACAAAGTACTTTTGACTGAGAATTTGAGTGCTATCATCAAACAAGAGGTGCCCCAAAAATACAAGGATCCGGGTAGTCCAACCATCTCATGCATCATAGGAGACTACCGGATTAAACAAGCCTTACTCGATTTGGGGGCAAGTGTGAATCTCATTCCATATCAGTCTACGAGCAACTTGGGTTAGGTGAATTGAAACCGACCAAAACCACACTCCAACTTGCTGATAGATCCATTCGTATACCGAGAGGAATGATTGAAGATGTTCTAGTCCAAGTTGATAAATTCTACTACTCAGTAGACTTTATTGTCTTGGATACACATCCCGTGATAGGCACCGGTGCTCAAATTCCTGTTATACTTGGCCGACCATTTCTAGCTACTTCAAATGCAATTATCAATTGTAGAAACGGACTTGTACAAATGTCCTTTAGAAATATGACCCTTGAGCTTAACATATTTGATTGATGCAAACAACCACGAGAGGTTGATGATGATATCCACGAACTAAACATGATTGTATCATTCATGGAAGATACATTCCCCTTGTCATTATCTTCCGATCCCTTGGAGGAATGTGTGGCCCATTCTCATGAGATAAATGATGACACAATATAAGAGATGGATGCCATTCTAGATGCGATGCCGGTGCTTGATAACAAAAGATGGAGGGTGTTATGGGTAAATCCGAGCTGACCTCAGGTCACGGGGAAAGCCCATAGTCCAGCGGACCTAGGTACAGGTCCTCAAATCTGACATGAGACTGGGCCGATGACCTGACGACCTCAGACCTCCAAGACGACCTGACGACCTGAGGCCTCCAGGACGACCTGAGACCTACAGGACGACCTGAGGCCCGATGACGTGACGACCTAAGGCTAGGCCGATGACCTGACGACCTGAGACCTCCAGGACGACCTGACGACCTGCCGAGATCATAGGCTTCAGCCAGGAAAGTAGGCAAAAGATCTGAAGAATCATCGGGGAATACGAGAACATCTCCTATAACTACGGAACGGCCCAAGAATCACGCTGATCCGAAATCCCTCCCCTGAAATCACAGCTTAAAAAAGGGAATACAACTCTGCAACCTAAGTTTATAAATTGACACGTCCTCTTCATTATCAAGGTACGATACAAAAACTGATCAAAAGAGAGATATTTAATCTTTCAAGATCCAACTAACTTAGGCATCAGACGGCTAACGGCTGGACCCCAGCCACCCCCCATAGCTTTCCTTTGTGCTCTATAGGATCTAAGAAACCTTCAGTTCAGATCCAGACCGCACACCTGCAGGAGATCAGTTGCATCCATCCGTCCAAGTTGGAGGTCACCTCATCTCATCTGCTGACCAGTTGGAGGTCACCTCATCTCGTCTGTTGACCAATTTTCAGCATCAACAGATTGGCGCCGTCTGTGGGAATGACTAGATCGTTCACTTGATTTTTTCTTCGTCATCCAATCGTTCTTCACCTCACAAATGGAGCAGCTCTACCATCATCAGCTGATCAAGGGTGTTTCTTCACCGTCCGAATTATCATCTCCAATCCAGCAAATGGGAGGCCGGCTATAGCTCCAACCAATCACATGTCCAAGGGTTGCCGCTCATCATGCCTCCAACATCATCAACATCATCAACAGTTGAAGTGTTGAAGATCGTCCATCAATACTTAGCTGCTCAACCTTCACCTCTTTGGTCCAAATCAACGGCCAGCAAAGGCCACACAGTATCCAGCCATGGACACCCCCAATCCAAATGTTTCTTGTACAAAACCAGTGGACCCCACGGCTCAAGCTTCAAACCCAACTGTCCACTTCCATCAGCTCCACATGCGTAGAGCCCCTTCATCATTCATCCTTCTCAGCACTTGCAGAAGTCAAGGGACACACGATCAAAAATCACAGCAACTCTGGTGTACAAACCTCTCTCAGCCGTTGATCCATTCAGCCATCATGTGGATCCCCACCTTCAAACGGCAACAGCCCCATTCAACGACCAGTCATGATGGACCTCACGTCCAACACCTCTAGCAAATAGCAAGGCTGATGGAGGTCATCAATAATGTCGTCCTCCGTAACACCATCGGTATCAGCAACCTTGGCGGGTCCCCCACTGAAGACTAACAGGCTATCATCGAAGACACCAACTGCATCATTACTGAGATCGGCTCCGTAGAAGGAAGCTCCAACGCCTCCACTGTCGTCGGCTTCCACGGCCCTGGCAACATTCCGTACAAACCGTCCCTAGCTGCCATCTTCATCTTGAAGATCTTCTGAATTCACGCTGGCCATTGGACTCGAAGAGACACATCCTTCTTCTTCACTTTTCGGAAGCATCTCTAGCATCCTTGGCTTGATCGCCGGAGAAGCCGGCGCATCACACCCATCAGGCCGATTCTCATTCACATCAATGGTTTCCACATCTGCAGAAGCATCAAGCAACAACTTCACAATCTCAGGACCAGACGCTGACCCACCAGCAGCAACAATAAAGGAAATCCGGCCGTCCTTTCAAGTCCAGAAGCTAGTGCATCAGCCAGTTATCAAGATCATTAGCCTGGATGCTGTTTCGACCATCAATCCAGACAGGTGACCCACATCCATACATTAAGCAGTAGCCTTCATACCAACATCCTATGCACGTGCTAAGTGAAGGTGGGCACTTCCAACCTCAGCCGTCAATCATCTCAAGCATCTTCTTCCGCTTGCTATCCACGTGAAAGCCGCACCATCCTCAATTGCTGCAAGTTCCGCCCAAAGCGGAAATTATTCCGCACTTGGAAACCCACCTGCTGGCAATCCGCATGAGATGCGATCTCCGTAATCTCGGCCATCCCAACCTTCCCAAAATTCCTTCATTCAATGGATCTTTCTTTTCCAGCAATTTCGTCCCCGAGAGACCAATCAGGAAGCTCCATCTTCATCTCAACCACTCCACCATCCAGAAGTTCAATAACTCTCGTCTTCCATCAATTAAAAAGTGGCTCCACCATCTGCCATCGGCTGATGAAGATCACCGTTCATCCATTCACTCGTCTAGGAGCATCCAATGGATTTCCAAGGAACGTCCCGCCATCACACCGTCCATCAAATTTAGCGTAAGGAGAAACCTCATCCCAGCTGTCCAAAACAGCAGATGATCAACCATCCAATGGACATTAAAGATGGTTCATGACAGGCTGGTCTACAGCCAACAGGAATCATGATGGATGCACCGACCGTCCATTCAACTTGTCTATGACATTCAGGATAGCCATGAGACAACAAAGTGGGGGATATCACGTCCCACCTTTAGCTCGCACATGCTAACCATGGAGCACTTGCAAAGATCTCCACTTGCACAGCTTTCTGATTGCTCATCATCAACTCTATCAAATGGACCACACTCAAATCATCAGCCGTCCAGAGCGGCAACTGTAATTCCGGCCACCACCTCATTTTCCACCAGCATAGATAGGCCATCTTCAATTAACGACCCAGATAAGCAAGGTGGACACCTTCAACGCCAGTGTGTTCGTCGAAGTCACCATCGGCCCTACAAACACAACAACCAGATGGGGAGATCTCCATCATCCATCAACTAGGCCTCATTTCCAATGTCCAGCAGAGGACGTCCATCTAGCCATCCATGCTGGGCTCACCGTCTATGATCGTCCACACCTCCAACAACTATAATGGATGATCATCACCATCCCAATCTAGCCATCAAAGCGAACCCTATAAATCAGCAATCAACTGGAATCTTTCGACAAGCCCACACGTGCCAACATGGAGGGTGTTTTCAGCCATCATCACACATGTGTCTAGCATTATGACCATCTGTTGAATGTCCATTCATCATCTCACACGAGCTCAAGCAGGCCTTGACCACCTCGACCTCCTCGACCTCATCCACAGACCTCGAGTGGGCAGCAAGCCTCGGCCTAAACGTTCGGCCTAGGAACTCGGCTAGGCTATCAGCATTCACCTTGGCTAGGCGACAGGACTCGGCCTTGTTGACCTCATCATTCGGTTCGGCCTATTCAACCTCGTTATTTTGGCACACAGCATTAGGTACTCTCCCTCGGCTCAGCCTTGGGAATTCAGCCTACTCGCCCTCGGATTAACACTCGCCTCAGGAAGCTACGCATAGGAGCTCGATCCCATCGCTATCTATGGTTCACCCACCTACGCTGAGCAACAGGCCTCGGCTTTGTTGGCCTTATCACTCGGCTCATCATTTGGCGCCCGTCGCCCTTGGATCGACACTCACCTCGGGTATTTGGCAGACGTCCTTGGCATCGTCCTGAAGGCTTCGACAGACAACCTCCGCATAATCCATATGCAAGTACGGTCGTGATCCGAGTATTGAAATGTATTTATTCGCTTCGGTCTCATCGTTTTGCCTCATCCATGCCTCAGACCATGATTCGGGCATTCATTCGTGAGGCCTCATCCTTAAGAAAAAATATGAAATCAAGTCATTGGCCCATAAGGGCCATCCCCGCAACTATATAGCGCGGCGAAATCTCTCCTCCAAGAAACATGGCAAATCTCCAGGTCAGCAAGACTGACCATGACGGGATCAATCGCCTTAGTGCCCTAGACTAAGAGTCGAAAGACCGACCTGGGCAGTCGGAAGTGCCTTAGACTAAGAGTCGAAAGACCGACCTGGGCAGTCAGAAGAGCCCTAGACCAAGAGTCGAAAGACCGACCTGGGCAGTCGGAATGGATGAAAGAGTCGGACAAAAACGCGAAGTGTCTAGAGGTCACCTCTATATGTCGACCCGTATAATTGGCAGAACCTGCGGGCCACCCTACTAGGCCGACCTCATGCAGTTGGCCAAATTCAAATGTCAGCTCATCCATTTCTCTTTACTCTCAAACCGAGCAAGTCAGGCTCGAGAGTAGGGGGGCTTTTGTTATGGGTAAATCCGAGCTGACCTCAGGTCATGGGGAAAGCCCATAGTCCAGCGGACCCAGGTACAGGTCCTCAAATCTGACCTGAGACTGGGCCGATGACCTGACGACCTCAGACCTCCAAGATGACCTGAGACTAGGCTGATGACCTGACGACTTGAGGCCTCCAAGACGACCTGAGACCTCCAGGATGACCTGAGGCCTGACGACCTGAGACCTATAGGACGACCTGAGGCCCGATGACATGACAACCTCAGGCTAGGCCGATGATCTGACGACCTGAGACCTCCAGGACGACCTGACGACCTGCCGAGATCATAGGCTTCAGCTAGGAAAGTAGGCGAAAGATCTGGAGAATCGTCAGGGAATACGAGAACATCTCCTATAACTACGGAACGGCCCAAGAATCACGCTGATCCGAGAATCCCTCCCTTGAAATCACGGCTTCAAAAAGGGAATACAACTCTCCAACCTAAGTCTATAAATTGACGCGTCCTCTTCATTATCAAAGTACGATACAAAAACTGATCAAAAGAGAGATATTTAATCTTTCAAGATCCAACTAACTTAGACATCGGACGGCTAACGGCTGGACCCCAGCCACCCCCCATAGCTTTCCTTTGTGCTCTACAGGATCTAAGAAACCTTCAGTTCAGATCCAGACCGCACACCTGCAGGAGATCAGTTGCATCCATCCGTCCAAGTTGGAGGTCACCTCATCTCATCTGCTGACCAGTTGGAGGTCACCTCATCTCGTCTGTTGACCAATTTTCAGCATCAACAGAGGGCCCTATTTGAGCCTTTGCCTGTAAATGAGAAGAAGGCCCTCCCATCCAATATTAAGGCTCCAACACTCGACCTAAAACCATTACCAAGTGAGCTGAAATATGTTTATTTGGGTCGAGATGAGACATATCCAGTGGCAATTTCTTTCCACTTGGATGAGGAACAAGAGAGTAGGCTAATGGCCACTCTATTAGAGCACAAGAGTGCCATTGGATAGTCCATTGCGGATTTCAAGGGCATAGACCCACTGATTTGTACTCATCGCATACACCTTGAGGAGAATGCGAAGACATCTAGGCAACCACAACGACGACTAAATCCAAACATGAAGGATGTGGTTAAGGCCGAAGTGGTAAAACTATTGGATGTGGGTATTATTTACCCAATATCCAATAGTCAATGGGTGAGCCTAACTCAAGTGATGGCTAAGAAATCCGGAATAATCATCGTAGCCAATGCCAATAATGAACTCGTGCCAACTAGAGTCACTACCGGTTGGAGAATGTGCATTGACTACAGGAAGCTAAACACTGTCACGAGGAAAGACCACTTCCCCCTACCGTTTGTTGATCAAATTTTAGAACGGTTGGTGGGTCATTCCCACTTTTGCTTCATTGATGGCTATTCAGGGTACAACCAAATAGAGATTGCCCGTGAAGACCAAGAAAAGACTACATTCACATGTCCATTCGGTACTTTCGCCTATCGACGAATGCCGTTTGGACTATGTAATGCCCCTGCCACCTTTCAGCGTTGCATGATGAGTATCTTTTCTGACATGGTGGGGACAATTCTCGAAGTCTTCATGGATGATTTTTTCGTATTTGGTTGTAGCTTTGATGAGTGCCTTGAGCACTTGAAATCTGTGCTGAAAAGATGTGAAGAGAAGAACCTTGTGCTGAATTGGGAGAAGTGCCACTTCATGGTTAAAAAGGGAATTGTACTTGGTCACATCGTTTCACAAAATGGAATCGAGGTGGACAAAGCGAAAATTGATCTTATCTCTAACCTTCCACCACCCAAGAGCATACGAGATGTGCGGTCGTTCTTGGGACACGCAGGATTTTACAGAAGGTTCATAAAAGACTTCAGTTCACTCTCTCGTCCTTTATGTAACCTACTTCAAAAGGAAAATTCATTCGAGTGGAATGAAGAATGTCAAAAGGCCTTTACCACCCTTAAAGGTATGTTGACATGTGCTCCCATAATGTAACCACCTGATTGGAGCCTTCCTTTTGAAATTATGTGTGATGCTAGCGACTATGCTATTGGGGTCGTGCTAGGCCAAAGAAAAGAGAAAATGCCATGTGTCGTCTACTATGCAAGTAGAACCCTAAACTCAGCCCAAGCAAACTACACTACTACTGAAAAAGAACTCTTAGCCATAGTTTTTGCCTTGGACAAGTTTAGGTCCTACTTGATTGGATCCAAGATCATCATATTCACTGACCATGCCGCGCTTAAGTACCTTCTCTCTAAGAAGGATGCTAAACCACAGTTGTTAAGATGGATCCTTCTACTCCAGAAATTTGACATAGAAATACGTGATAAGAAAGGAGTAGAAAATGTCGTAGCTGACCATCTCTCTCGACTTGTCCTCACTGATTCCCCTGAAACGACTGCGATCAATGACATGTTCCCTGATGAACAACTTTTTGCTGTTTCCCAATTGTCATGGTATGCAGACATTGCTAACTATCTTGCTACAGGTACAATTCCTACACATTGGAAAAAGCAAGATAAGGATAAATTCTTCACTGAGGTACGAAAATTCCTATGGGACGACCCATACTTAGTCTAGTATTGTCCCGATCAAATCATAAGGAGATGTGTCCCAGATGATGAACAACAAAGTATCATCTCCTTCTGTCATTCGCAGGCATGTGGTGGCCACTTCTCGGCTAAAAAGACCACAGCGAAAATTCTGCAATGTGGGTTTTATTGGCCCACTATGTTCAAAGACACACATGACTTTTGCAAAACATGTGAACCTTGTCAGAAATTAGGAGGAATTTCCCGTAGAAATATGATGCCACTCAATCCCATCTTAATAATCAAAATTTTTTATTGTTGGGGCATCGATTTCATGGGTCCATTCCCATCTTCTTTTGGAAACACATACATCTTGCTTGCCGTCGACTATGTTTCCAAATGGGTCGAGGCCATCCCTTGCTGGAATAATGACCATAAAACGGTCATTCGCTTCTTAAAAGAGAATATTCTTTCCCGGTTTGGAACACCTTGAGTCATCATAAGTGATGGAGGGTCTCATTTTTGTAATCGCCCTTTTGAAACTTTAATGAAGAAATATGGCGTAACACACAAGGTGAGCACTCCCTATCACCCACAAATGAGTGGACAAGCTGAGATATCCAATAGGGAGATTAAACACATTTTGGAGAAAATGGTAAACCCCGATCGCAAGGATTGGTCACTTCGACTTACCGATGCGCTTTGGGCTTACCGTACGGCTTTTAAAACCCCTATTGGAATGTCTCCCTATAGACTTGTTTATGGGAAGGCTTGTCACTTGCCTGTGGAGTTGGAACATAGGGCATATTGGGCAATTAAGAAGATGAATTTCAATTTTGACAAGGCAAGCTCGTTGCGCAAACTACAATTGAATGAACTTGCAGAAATTCGGAACGAAGCATATGAGAATGCGAGAATTTACAAGGACAAGACGAAAATATTCCATGATAAGAATATTCTTCGCAAGACATTCACGATCAATCAAAAAATCCTCATGTATAATTCTCGCCTACATCTATTTCCGGGAAAATTGAGATCTAGATGGACCAGTCCCTACATTGTGCAAACTGTCTACCCATATGGGACTGTCGAGCTGTTAAATTCGAGGAACGGCAACATTTTAAGGCGAATGGGCAACGATTAAAGCCGTTCTTTGAGAAATTTCCTTTAGAAGGTATGTCCATACCTCTGAATGATCCTGTGTACCAGGATGATTGATCTCCTAGTCTAACGGAGGTATAGAATAGTTAGGATTAGGATTTTGTTGCTTTTGTTTACCTTTGCTTAGGTTTGTTAGAAGGAGGAAGAATTCCACTTTTCACTTTTTCAGGTACTCTCATTCCTCACTCCCTTTTAGGTTCAAATTGCTCTCATGTTTTGTTTATTGCACATCTTTTACATTGAGGACAATGCAAGATTTGGTTGGGGGGTGTAGGATCACTTAGATGAATCCAGCGTTTTGTAACATTTCAAGCAATTATGTGGAAATTTTTCGATTTTTTTCAAAAATTCAAAACTCTTTTAGAAAATTTTGGTTCTATGCGCTCAAGATGATATGAGCATAAGAAGAGGAGATATGAAGTGTATGAGGTTGTAAATCTTGATCTTCTCTTGGCATAATGGTTTTATATGAGAATTCCCCTAATTCTGTGATCGATAGAAAATCTGAACACTTTTACACCTAGTCCACATTACACGATTTTCATGGGTTGAAGGGATTATGTGATTATTGGATTAACTAGACTTTGAATTAAGGTGTTGAGAAATCAAGCCGGGGTACTTTGTCCATCCTTGTCCATGGGAAAACAATGCAAGATATGGATTTCTAAAAATCCTATCTAAATTAAAAGAAAAAGGAAAAGGAATGATGAAATTGGGAATGATGGAAAAATGGTGGAAAATTTCGATTAGGGCTACCTACTACCAACCGGGGGATGGTCTACCCGTAACCAAAGCCGAAAATGGGACGTAGTGTGAAAGTCATCGGAAGGACGGTAAGGCAAATTCCTGTCATTGGCTTGATGTGGCTCTATGTACCTTGAGATCTATAGTCTGGTTGATCTATGAAGAAGATAATCCTAGAAACTCATGAGATGAGTTTTCACTATCCACACTAGATTGAATTTGTTCAAGTTCTTCTATTTATCAACCAATCAGCGGGAATTTCATATGAATGCTTATCATGCCTTGAGGGTTTACGGTTTCAACTTCTGTCACCAAATATTTCTGAATCTTACACTTGTGTGTCTTGGGACGTATAGAAGAATGGTTTCCGAAAGAGAGTTGAGTTTTGAAGAATGGAATTAGTTTCACCATGTTTTGCTCGGGACTAGCAAACTGCTGGTTGGGGGGTGTGTTGAGCTCTTAATTGTGCATATTCTAACCCCAATTCATCACTCATTATGCGAGATTTTATGATTTAAAGACTAATTGAATGCATGTTTTGTGATTGCAGGATTGAGAGTGGACTCCACCTAATTGAAAATGAAAAGAGCTTATTTGGAACTATTTGAAAGAAGGAAGCAAGGAAAGAAGAAAAGAATGAAAGAAAGAAGACAGAGAAAAGAAGAAAGAATGAAGAAGAAGGCACCCACGACCGGTCGTCCAAGGCCAAGGACCTGTCGTCCGACTGGTCCGCACATGCACAGAGGAGGCACAGAGGCCATAGCTCTCTGGACTGTTCACGACCGGTCGTGCGACCGGTCGTCCACTTCTGCGACCGGTCGTGCGACTGGTCCTTAAATTATTTTTCCGGGACAAAACTCTCTGGACACTTTTAGGCTGTTTTGAGACCGATCGTCCAGCATCCACGACCGGTCTTCCAGCCACTGCGACCGGTCGTGCGACCGGTCGTTTGTGTAAGATTCAAACCTTCTATTTCTGGCGCCGATTTTCTCTGCGCAGTGCGTAAGTGTTACACAAATTATCGAATCTTCTGAAGTTGCGGAGCCTCCCCACTATAAAAGGACACCTAGGGATTGTTCCTAGGGTATCTTAGAAGGGTTTAAGCAAAGTTGGAGGCGGCGGAAGTGGATTTCGGAGTTCCACAACTCCTTCTAGTTTGTTTTTACTGTTTTATGCTTTTCTTAAGTTGTTTCATGTTTCCTTGGATCATGAGCAGCTAAACCTCTTAGCTAGGGCTAAGAGGTGAAGCTTGTAGTGGATCTAAGATGTTTCAATTCGTTTTAAGATGGTTTTAAGTTTGGAATTCATGTTTATGAACAATGGTTTGAAGTTTATACAAGTTTTAAATAGTTTTTCTTAGTCTTATGATGACTCATGGATGTTTGGGAGAATTACTTAAGTTCTTAACTGCTTTGTATTAGTCTAGACCTGTATGATCCGAGGAATTGGAGTACGCTCTAGTACTATGATCTTCATGTGAGGACTTCCTACCAAAGTTCTACTTTTCTGGTTTTCTGAATTATGTAGGAGACTGTGCATGTGATTTGAATCAAGTTCAAATTGTAATCTAGCCTTGTCTTGTGACAGGACTTGAGGATGGTTATGATTGTGATCTGAGCCTATTGGAATTGGGACTGACCTATGCAATTGAGCATGCTCAGCTTAGCTTACATTGAGTGAATCATATGCATTGGACTTACATATGACAGATTGTCTGGTTTAACAGCTCTATCATCCGGCTAGATAGATCTTAATATCGATTCTAGTTGAGAAAGTGAGAAACCACAGCGGATTGAACTCAAGGATTGCTACAAGTGGATCCTTGAAACCCTAGTGCCTTTTTATAATTGTTTACCTTCAAATTAGTTTAAAATTGTTACTCACGTCAATCTCATACAAAATCTGGTTGTTAGCTCTCAATAGACACTATTGGAAGTGTTTGTGAATTCCTACACAAGTCCCTGTGGATCGACCTCGATCTTACCGAGTTTATTAGTACATTGCAACCCTACACTTGGGGAAGCGAACAGGGGTCCACGACCGGTCGTGACCGGTCGGACAGGCCTGGGTTCAGCCCACTGTTTTGCTGACCCATTCATTTTTCAACCCTCTCAGTTTGGCCAAGGTTTGGGTGATCTTTTGGGACACCTAGGGCCAATCTATGATGACTAAAAGTTCCCTAATATGGTCAAGGTCATCAAAGAGGTTAAGGGGTTGGGTTTTGGTCCAAGTTAAGGCACATCAAGGTATCACTTTTACCTGTATCTTCTTCCTTAATGCAGCAGGGCCACTTGAGTCTTCGGTCTTCGTCTTCATTAGGCTCAACCGACACTAGACTCACTGACGTAAGTGATTGACAAACAAGGTACACTATTATGCCACGGAAAAGTGTACTAACAATCTCCCCCTTTGTCAATTACTTACAAAAACCTAACCTACCAAAACAAAATACATGTTCAAGATATTACGTTGATAATGAATTAATTACAGGACTCTTGACATGCCTAATCTAAGCTGCTCCTCTTCAGTTTGCTCCCCCATAACCTGTCAATCCCTGCATCACAAAACATAGCAAACTAGTTTTGGTGGGACTTGATCTTTCTCCCCCTTTTTGTTAGCAATTGAATAACTATTCTCTCCCCCTTAATGATATATCAATAAGGTTAAGGTAAGAGTAGATAGTGTGTCGCAGTTATAACTATAAGCACATGCTAACAAGGAGAGTATAGGGTGCATGAATCATAAATACATGGAGCATGCTGGGGAACATGATTAACAAGAAAATGTAACTATCTAAGCATAGTTAAGCATGCATAATTGGTCAAGGATATACATTTGCAATAAAAGCACACAGGGCTTATAGCCCAATCAACCAACCTCCCCTATTGATATATCAAGACCAATACTGGACAAAGATTAGCATTCAATGAAGCATATAACTCAAGATGATTAGCTAATCTAAGCCGGATGATAGTCTAGCAAGCAAATATACAAATTTAAGCAAGGCTAAACTACCGAATTTGGGCTAATGAGGCTTGAATCCTATGATTTGCCCATACGTACAAACATGAGGCTGAAATCCTCAAATTTTCCTATAGATCTAAAGAGGCTAAATTCCTCAAGTTCATCAATTTGTTCAAAATGAGGCTTGATCCTCAGATATTTATTTGAGCTCAATATGGTCTCCTAAGGTCACCTAACCTAGATCACAACCCCCTTGGGTATGATTAATAGGACCCAACATGCTTGTTGGGAGGGAATTCATCTATCCTAGATTTTTCTCCCTTAGGTTCATTCCAAGTTGGAGAGCAATGTTCGGTAGGGGATATTATAATAGTTCCTACCCTAGTTATTGTTGACCTCAACTAATTATTTTACTTATAGTTCAACATGAGGCAACACAGATTTCCCTTTTTAGGTAGACATGATGCTAGTGCTCCGGTACCGGATCTTACTCTAGACGGTTACGTCCTTGAAGAGCAACCTGTCTCTGATACCAATTGAAAGTGCGTCGGGTGGTCTAACACGACACCCACGTATGTGCGGAAGCTTAAAGAGCAACTAGAATTATGCCTAAACCTATAGGAGGGGGTGATTAGGACCTTTTTAAACTCTTTTCGCCTACTTATATAATTCAACAAATCAAACTAAGTAAGCAAGTGCTATAGGCAAAATAATGGAGATCAACTCAGCTATTAAGATTGTACACGAACGCCCATTCGACTCTCGAGATCATTTGATCGAGAGTCGCAAATCGGGTAAGTACGGAAGTACCCATTAGACTCTCGAGATCATCTGAGCGAGAGTCGCAGATCGGGTAAATACGGAAGTACCCATTGGACTCTCGAGATCATCTGAGCGAGATTCGTAGACTGGATAAGTGCGGGACACCCACTCGACTCTCGAGATCATATGCTCGAAGTCGCAGAATGGGTAAGTGCGGGACGCCCATTCGACTCTCGAGATAAGCTGATCGAGAGTCGCAGATGGACAAATACGGAGCATCTATTCGTAAGGCATCGAGCTCCCATAGCTGGTAGTCAAAATAAAGCAAAGCAGAGATTCTCTTCTTGATCTGCGAGCAGACCCTCTCACGAGTCAGTGAAAAGGATTATATCCGAATGAGCGAGCACTAGGACTCGCGACCATATTCCAACATACGAACAACTTTTTCTGTGGCGACACCCCTTAAGCCTTCAGTACCAGCACCCGATTCCCGTCAAGCAGTTTGTCCAATCCCTCTGCGACACCAAGCAGGGCTACACCTAGTTCGGTGGTTTCTGCCCTGTCGGCGTCTCCTTCCTTTTCGCTGGCTATGACTCCAACTATGGTCTCTAGCTCTACATAAGCAACCAGCGTTACTACTATGCCTACCAGCAGCCCGGATAGGTCGATTTTGGGATTATCTTCTCTGATGGTTCGAATCTCAAGGGATTGCCATCAAGAAACGTGATTGCCAAAATAAGTCATTGGGTTAGATCTCGCCTTTAAGGATAAGGATCTTACCCCAGGAAATCAGCGGGATCTCAGTATCGTACACGAAATCAGCGGGATTTCGATATCTTACGTAACAGATTGGATCGCTTCAGATCTATATAAAGGGGTGACTTCATTAAAGAAAGGTACACACAATATTCAATCTCTGGCCTATTTTTGCCTGGTTATTCTTCTTATTGCTTCGGCCTGACTTAAGCATCGGAGGGCTAACGGCCGGACGCCAGCCACCCTTAGTTGCTTTCTGTCTTCTTTCAGATCCGGCGGAGGAAGGTATCTGTTGGAGAGAAGGTGAACGTCCGGAGGATCCAGTTACAAAATCTGACGTTAACAGCAAGAACACTTCGGCTTCCAAGCCTAAGTGGGTCCAATCACAAGACTAGCATATGGTTAAGCAATAAACAACCTAGTCTAAAGCATGCATAGGTAATCAAAAGATTTAACTAATCAAGCTCCTAACCTATGCAACCTATGTAGACTTATGAGAGTGGATCAATGAGCTCAAGTCTACACAACTAGTGAAAGTACATCTTGTGTGTGGATGTGCCTAATAAGTGCCTAGCATACATTCCTATCAAGCATTCATAATTAGACAATTAAACTAACAATGCTAAGATATCAATGTGCTTAATTCAATCACAAACACAAGCATGTATAGTGGTTCGACTACTTGTCTACTCCACTCCCTGTTCAAGTACTCAACACCTTTGAGCACACCGGCATTCACTATCGAAGGTTTTAAATGAGGTTCACCTCTCAACCTTTACACGGAGGTTTTACCGGTTCACCTCTCAACCGTAACTGGAGTTTTGGACAAAGGGCTAACTCTCAACCCAAACGGAGTTTTGGACATAGGCTAACTCTCAACCCGACTCACGTTCTCTCCCGTGTCGAAGGCTCCCCCTTGGAGACTTAGTTTAGGCCCGGCTAACCGGCCAAGGAACGGCTGACGTCCTTGAATTTAGGCCGACTAACAGGCCAAGGATCGGCTAACTACCATAGATCGAGTTTGACAAACAAACTCTAAATGGACTCTCAAAAAGGACAACTTTACTTGTCGGATGAGCCCCTTTGTAGCGCCGGTTCGGGTTGCTTGATCTCCGCTCTCCCGTGCTTCAATCAGCTTCCCTTGCTCCCACGATCGTGTCCACATTGCGTCGACAATGCCTCAGCCACACTCGATCAAACACCTTGCATGTGATGCCTTTGAGATGCCCAAGGTGATGGGAGGATGGTTGAATCTCCTACATGGGATATGTAGCTTGTTCTAACTAGGAGATTCACCTAGAGGGTCTTCTAGAGGTCTTGGACAAGGGATATGCCTATATGGAATAGTGTCTCACCTCTAGATTTGAGAGAGGAATCAAGTCATCTCTAGATTGCATTTGAATGCCCACACTTGTGTTTAAAACACAAGGGATATGACTTGAACCCTCCTCTTTGAGGCCTCATATGATGTACAAAAGGTGTGGGGAATAGGCTCTCAAAACCCTCTCTACTTGCCCTCAAAACAGGCCAAGCCCATTTATAAAAGAAGGTGCAACAGATACAAAACGGGTAGAAAATGGCTAGTGCCGACCGGTTGCACGACCAGTCGGCCAAGGGCCACGACCGGTCGTCCAGGGTAAAGACCGATCGGCCACAGCACGAAAATGGACAGGGGTTGCTGTCTATATAAAGGGGGTCTGTCCGACCGGTCGCGACCGGTCGGACCAGCCCAGCCGACTGGTCACGATCGGTCGTCCCTATGGCCTGCACAACAGCAGGTTTGCTGTTTTCAACTGGACTGACTGTCCGACTAGTCTTGACCGGTCAGCCAGGGGTCCACGACCGGTCGTGACCGGTTGGACAGGCCTGGGTTCAACCCACTGTTTTGCTGACCCATTCATTTTTCAACCCTCTCAGTTTGGCCAAGGTTTGGGTGATCTTTTGGGACACCTAGGGCCAATCTATGATGACTAAAAGTTCCCCTAATATGGTCAAGGTCATCAAAGAGGTTAAGGGGTTGGGTTTTGGTCCAGGTTAAGGCACATCAAGGCATCACTTTTACCTGTATCTTCTTCCTCGATGCAGCAGGGCCACTTGAGTCTTCGGTCTTCGTCTTCATTAGGCTCAACCGACACTAGACTCACTAACGTAAGTGATTAACAAACAAGGTGCACTAGTATGCCACGGAAAAGTGCACTAACACCATTAACAGGCAAGCCCAGAGCATACGCTCGAACTGACAGGTGCTTTATGCGAGATGCATGCTGTGTGTTTGAATAATCAAAGTGCTCGTAGTGACTAATATATGAATGCAGGTCTGAACAGTAAGAGTTTCTGATGGGCAGGTTTCCATTAACAGGCAAGCCAAGAGCAGACGCTCGAACTGACAGGTGCTTTATGCGAGATGCATGTTGTGTGCTTGAATGATCAAAGTGTTTGTAGTGAAGCAGGGGGGTTGGAAGAAAAGTAAATGTTGCACTTATGCTAGATGCAAATGAGATGATGTTGGTAAAAGAGTAGCTGGATGGACAGAGGTGTCGTAAGGATTGGCTTTGAGTGGCTGGATCAAGACTTGCATGGCTTGGGAGACCTGGACCAGTGGTTAGGCTGGGCTGGACCAGGGCTAGGCTCTCCTCACTCGAGCTCTCCTTAGTGGAAAAGTGGGCTAAAAGGGTGGAGAAGGAATCGGAACAGACGAGATCTCCTTGGGCTTGAAGGCTTGTTGAAATGAGAAGGGGAGGGGGGTATTTATAGCAGCGGGCAGTGGCAGTTCCTGTAAATATGTTTGGGCGGCACCTAGGGGGCCGCCCGTACAGACGCTCTCGGGATCCCGCGGGCAGTACGGACATGTCTCGGGGCTGCTGCTTGGAACTCAGTGAGTTGACTCGGTAGGTCGACTTAGCGGGTTGACTCGGTGATTTGACTCAATGGGTTAACTCGGTGATTTGACTCGGCGGTTTGACTCGGCGGTTTGACTCGGCGGGTTGACTCGGTGATTTGACTCAGCGGGTTGACTCAGTGAGTTGGACTTTTTTAGGATTTTTTGACTGAGTTTTCTTATGGGGGGTTTTTCAGGCTGATGTTTAGGGTGAGTTGGGCTATGGATTGAGGCTTACCAGGGTGATTTTGGCTGAGTTTGGACATGGGATTTGGGGGTATGGTCCTCCATTCATCCAGCTATCTCTACCAACAGTGTAGCCGAAGGTGGAGTGTCTACAGAACTCAAGTACTTCTTCCAAACATCCATGAGTCATCATAAGACTAAAAAAAACTACTTAGAACTTGAATTAAACTTCAAACCATTGTTAAACATGAAATCCAACTTGAAACCAATAGAACGAATTAAACAATCTAAGAAAACTATAAGGTTCACCTCTTAGCTCTAGCTAAGAGATTAGCTACTGAAAAGCATATTAAAAATAAAACTAGAACTAAGAAAAGGAAGAAAAACTAGCTGGAGGAGGCTAAGAAGCCTCCTATGACTTGAACTCCTTGCTCCCCACGTCCTTGGTTGATTTGGAATAGAAGAGAGCACCTCCTTTTATAGTGCAGCAATAGTACAACAACATAGCAGAATTTGTTTCGCTTGGTATGGCTTAACCAATGGTCGGATTGCCTTCAAATTTGATTTGTAGCTTCCTTGTAATGTGATCTTCCTCATAGATGATTTAGATTTCCAAGATTATCCTCTGAATGGGCCCACCAATCATATCACCCACTGCCTCTCAAAATCGCGCACTTCGGGTACCTTCAGAACCAGTCATCTTGCTTTCAACGCTCTGGAGTGTACAAATGTCGGATTGATCCCAAATTTTGAACATTGGTAGAAAACTTCCTCCTATAAATGATAGATGGATTAGATTGTCCAAAACAATCCCAGAATGTGGTCCGAAAATTAGAACACTTAGGGCTTTTATAAACTCTGCGCAATTGAATATTTCTGGATGGTCCATCTTTCTTCAACCGGTACGATCAAACCACACATCCTTTTGATCTGAAACTTTGTGGTTATTCATATATGGATGTGGTATAAAAGATGGTCAAATTAGATTCTTCATATCATCAATGATGGGCCACCTGGACCAGCCCAGAGTAGAGTAGGCAGAATCTGGAACTTTCTGGATAGTTCGTATTGTTTTGGCCACCACGATCAGTCCGTAGCTCCGATCGACACGAAACCATTTGGATTAGTTCGGCGTCGAGCTCCTCTTCGACATGGATTTATTGGATTTCCAAATATCATTAAGATAGGTCCAGAAATCTGGTCCAAAAAACTAGAAACGGGAATGGTCCACTGTCTGCAATCTGAAACCCTAAAATTGCATGGCTGACCGGTCTAGACCGATCGGACAGGGCTGGCTGACTGGTCAAGACCGGTCTAGACCTGTCTAGTTTGGTCCAGTAGCCTCTGTAGAAGGCAGAATTGTTGGTTGACCGGTCTTGACCGGTCGGGGCCTGTTTGGCCGACCGGTATTGACCGGTCGAACCACCTTTTGGGGCTCCTTTTTCTTTCCTTTCTTCTTTCTCTTTTTTCCTTTCTTCTTCCCTCTTTTGTTCTTCCTTTCCTTTGATCTTCAAGGTATGTAAGAATGGTCTCAAAGCATCCAAAAGATGAAGTCTCTCTTTCATTCCTACAACCAAAAAACTATGCATTAGATTAGCCTTTAATTCATGAAAACCATGCATAATGAGTGATGAATTGGGGTTAGAATATGCACAATTAAGAGCTCAATAATTCCTGCATAATCATACTAACCATATTTTGTTATTATTATCTTATTTCTACAGATCTTATTGAGTTGATACCTGCCTTTGCCACTTCCGTCGCATCGTCTCCGGTTGTGACTATTGAATTGCCGGGCGAAGCTTTGGAAACAATTATCGATTCTGGGACATGCATTGCGTGACCTTCGGAGCCTGCTGTTAATCTTCCTACCATTCCTGGTACGACTCCTTCGCACTTTACATTAGATTATGACTTGTAGTTTCTGCTTTCATTTTTGCTAACGCATTATTTGTTTGTCTTGCTTTCTTTCTTGCAGCTGCTGTCGATTCTGACGTTGCCATTGCTATGATGCCGGACATTCCTGCATTTGAACATTTAGATTGTTTTGGTCAAGTGTGCTGAAGGGCCTGCTGTCTAGCCTCGGGAAGGCGTTGGCCGATCCACAAGAATGGCATATGCTGGGCGCTGGCATGAAAGCGCTGGAAGCTTGTGTCAGAATAGTTAGGTTTGATGCGCTCATGGTTGTCAATTACATCTCTGCGTTCGAAAGCTCCCTCAGAAACGTAGCAGCTGTTGAGCGCGTCGAGCCCGATCCTGCTATCGAGGAGAAGTGGAGAATTGCGGAGTCTTTGGGACCTGCAGTGGAACGCCACGCGCATTCGACGGCGAACGCACGAGAGTCCCTACAAAATAATAAGACACAGTATGAAGGGTGCTTGGGCCGTATAGCTGAAATTGATGTTGAGATTGAGCGTCTACAGGCGGAGAAGATCGTCGTGAGCTTCGAAGCTACCCGTCTCGAGTCAGTAGTTGCTCAGGGTAAGATAGTGGTCACGCGGCTCGAGAGTGAGGGCGAAGCAGCACACAAGCAGTTGGAGGATTTGACTGCTGAACTTCAACATGTTCCTGATCCTGCGGAGGTGTTATCTGCAGCAAAGTCAGCGATGGAAACTGCTAGGGTGGTTGTGATCAGGCTGATATCGGGATGTTTGGAGAAGCTTTCATCTTTCGCTCCCGATGCTCTCTTTCTTGACTTCAAATGTATAGAAATGATCATAGGATCTTACCTTTAGAAAATTTTGTAGTTGGTGTAAGAAATACTTACCTTCTGACCATTCATGTATACGGCGTTGAAAGATGTCAACCAAACTTTTGTTAAATGAAATGACTATAGCAATTACTTTTCTATTGTGTGATGTTTGTGTGATGTGTGTTAGAATGGTTTGCAATAATAACAGTAATAATCACAATTCTAATAAGTGATGAATGTAGAATGAAATGAAAAGAGTAATACTTCCCTTTGTCGTCGATTTCGGGAGTGTCCTGGATTTCTAAACTCGGGATATGCTCATGTCGTAGACGAATGGTCTTCTTGGTTACTTCTCCATAGCAAGGGCAGGGAAGACCTGCAAGAATGCGGAGCAACTGATTAGTTTTTGTAACTACAAGCTTATCTACTGTATTCTACTCCATTTCATTCTCCATTTCTATCCTTACTTATTACATTCCCTCTCTTGGGGAGTTTACATTTCTCATATTCATGTAAAAGGAAGTAACAAGTTGACTGTTACGGGTAATATCTCTTCAAAAACCGGCCATTAATTGCAAAACCAGCTCCGCCACCGTCGAAATTCACTAAACGGTAGGCCCCGTTGGAGTAGACTTCTTCTATGATGCATATCGGGTCCCACTTAGGGTCGAACTTGCTCTTTGTAGTGTGCGCGGCTGTCGGTCGCTTCATTACGAGTACCAGGTCACCCTTCTTGAAGGATCTACCCCTGAATCGCTTGTCATATGCCGTTGAGATATGCTTCTTGTACATCTCGAGCTGTTGTTGTGTTGCGAGCCTCTTCTCGTCTAAGGCATCGAGCTCGGCATTACGTTCATCTGTCAAGGAGTTCCGAAGTGCTACTCGCAGGGACTCGACCTGAACTTCCATCGGGATGATGGCCTCCGTGTCGTATACTAGTGAATAGGGAGTAGCCCGCGTTGCCGTGCGGTGCGTAGTACGATATGCCTAGAGCGCTTCAGGCAACCGTTTGTCCCAGTCTTTCTTATTCTCTGCCACCATTTTCTTAAGAATCTTCACGATGGTTTTGTTGAATGCCTCAGCAAGCCCGTTTGTAGGAGGATAATAGGGCGTTGAGTAGCAATGCTTGATCTTGAACTTGGCACACAGCTTGTCGATCACAGCATTTTGGAAGGGCGTGCCGTTATCCGTGACGATCCGATTGGGAATACCGTGTCTGTAGATGATGGCGTTCCGGATGAAACCCTCCACTTGTTTAGCTTTCACGTTCTTCAGGGCCACAGCCTCAGCCCACTTAGAGAAGTAATCTGTTGCTGCCAGTATGTACTGGTGCCCTTGAGAGGAAGAGGGGCTAATGGGGCCTACAACATCCATACCCCAGGCCGCAAAAGGCCAAGACATCACTGACTGATGCAACTCTTCTGGAGGCACGTGTATGATGTCGGCATGTATCTGACACTAATGGCATTTCCTGACGTAGTCCATCACGTCTTTCACCATGGTGGGCCAATAATAGCCCATGTGCCACACTCGATGATGCAGGTTCCGGCCGCCTTGGTGGGCACCACATTCTCCTCCATGCGCCTCTCTTAACGTATCATGAACTTCTTCTCGGGCCAGGCATCTTGACAGCGTTCCATCACTGGAGCGTTGATACAGTACTTCTTCTAAGAGGACGAACGAGCTGGCACGCCTTCCGACTTGAGTGCGCATTTGTGGATCCTCGGGTAAGAACCCATACTTCAAGTAATCAGAGAATGGTCTTCTCTAATCTTCTTCTTCTGTGATCTTAAAGCAATGTACGGGGCTTGCACTCGTGACATTCTCGGCTGCTGTGAGGGATGGCAATATCCTCCTTTCTTCTATGGTAACTTGAAGTGGGCTGCCCCCTGGGTGCGCGAGAGCCGCGGCCAGGTTAGCCAATGCATCTGCTTGAGAATTTTCAGCTCTTGGGACGTGCGACACTTTACTGTCCCGAAAATAATCAAACAAGGCTCGGGCCTGATGGCAAAGAGATGACAGCTTTGGCTTGCGGACTTCATATTCCGTCATAAGCTGTCCCACGACTAACCGAGAATCACCGTATACTTGTAGTGATCAGATTTGCATATCTCGTGCCAGCTGTAACCCAACGATGAGGGCCTGATACTCTGCCTCGTTGTTTGTGCACGACGGTACTATTGTGAATGAGTAGGGCAATAAGTCACCTTGAGGACTGACGAAGATCACACAAGCCCCTGATCCTGCAGCTCGGGAGGCTCCATCGAAATACATCTGCCACTACCTCGCGATCCTTACTGTCATGGCTTGGTCGTCAGGAAGATCACATTCCATTTCCATGTTATCCGGTATCAGGTGAGCTGCTAGAAAATCGGCTATCGCCTGCCCTTTGACAACTCGAGACGGCAAATACGTAATGTCGAACTCGGATAGCAGTAGGGCCCATATGGCTAATCGCCCCGACAACATAGGTCGATTCATCAGGAAATTGATAGGATCTGCTCTAGAGATCAACGTAATCTGGTATGACAGACAGTAATGCATCAGGTTCTTCACAGCGAATATCAAGGCCAGGCATATCTTCTCAATCGGTGAGTAATTAAACTCAGCGCCGACGTGCGTGCAGCTCAAGTAGTACAGAGCATTCTCTTTTCCTTCTTCATTCTTCTGGGCGTGCAGTGCCCCCAGTGAGTTCTCTCCCACTGCTACGTATAATATCAGAGGCTTTCCCTCGATTGGCGCTGCGAGAACTGGAGCTTTCCCAAGTAACTCTTTGAGGGAATCGAAGGCTTTCTGGCACGCTTCGTCCCACTCGAAGAGGACATCTTTCTTGTTCAGCCGAGAGAAAGGCTGGCAGCGACCTGACAGGTTCGAGATGAACCGCCGCAAGTAACCGACTCTCCCTTGGAAGCTCTTCAGCTCTTTCAGATTCTTCGGAGGAGGCATTTCTCGGATCACCTTGTTCTTTGCTGAGTCAATCTCGATTCCCCGATGCCTGATCACAAAGCCAAGGAATTTTTCCAGAGGACACCCCAAAGGCGCACTTCAACGGGTTCATGCGGAGGCTCTTCTTCCTCAACCTCTGAAATACTAACTTCAAATGTTCACAATGCTGCTGATGTCCGTCGGACCTCACTACCAGGTCATCAACGTAGCATTCCACATGCTTGTGCATCATGTCTTGGAGATTACCTGCATTTCTCTCTGATACGTGGCGCCCGCATTTTTCAGCCCAAATGGCATCACCCGATAACAGAATATCCCGAGAGATGTGCGGAAGGTAGTGGACTCTTCGTCTTCTGGAGCCATTCGAATCTGATTATACCCTGAGTAGCCGTCCATAAAGGACATCATTGTATATGCTGATGTGCTATCGATCAGGAGCTCAGGGATGGGTAGAGGAAAGTCATCTTTGGGACAAGCCTCGTTCAGGTTGCGGAAATCAACACACATCCGGATCTAGCCGCTCTTCTTCTTTACAGGTACTATGTTCGAGATCCATTTGGGATACTGGACTTCCCTGATAAATTCGGCCTGAAGCAGCTTCTTCACCTCTTCTTCTATCTTCGGGATGATGTCGGGATGGAAACGCCTCTATGGCTGCTTGACTGACCTCTTCTCCTTCGCAATATTCAACCTGTGCATCCCGATTGCCGGGTTCAATCCTGGCATTTCGGAATAGGTCCATGTGAATACATCTTTGTTCTCTTTCAGAGTTGAATGTAGCTCTCCCTCTCTTCTTTCAGAATGTTCTTACTGATATAAGTATTCCTCGGCTCTTCAATGGTCCCCAGATTGACTTCTTGTAGCTCATCTATCGTGGGCTGACCCCCATCTTCGATCTGATCTGGCGCGGCACTAGGCTGTATGACTTCATTCGGTCCGACGGGCCTCACCTCTTCCACGGGACTGATCGTCACCATGTTAATATGCCTGATTTCACATCCTGCCCCCAGGGCTTCTTTTCCTCTGTATACCTTAGTCTTTACCTCAAAGGGTGCTAGCATGCCTTTTCAGGCTGGTGGTTCTGAACAAATGAACCCCAAGTTTCTCATGATGTTTCTACTGGCCTTGCTATATCTTTCTTCTTCAATGGGCGGTGTCTCTACCGGCGTTCTCTTCGCGTTCTTTTCGATCTGCAACGGGTTGCGAAGTCCAGCCTGAAACCTTATCTCATGCCTGGCTCCCATTGTCGGCGGTACTCAGAACTAGCTCGGAGCTTTAGGGAAGGGACGAATCCTCTCAACCTTTAGCACCGGCATATTGAAGCTGGACTGTAACACGCTCACCTATTGGCTTGTCATCTGCTTCAACACTGACTGCCCTTCCTTTTGGAGGTGTTTCAGGATCAGGTAAAACTTCTTCCTTTGCAACGGATTTCCTCCGTGAGCCCTTGTCGCTTCAGCGACCACTTGCGGAGCTTCGTTCTCTTGTCTTGGATTCTCACCCTGGGGTTCTGCCCCCTGTGCCACCTCTGGCGATTCGTTGGCTTTTTTGGCGGTCTCGGCTCCATCGCCCTCCTGATAGTATTGCGCATCTTCTAGAAAGGATTCAGTGACGGAGTACGGCCTCGGGTCTGCCACCACTTTATACTGGATGCCATCCCTATTGTACTTGAAGCATTGGTGGTATGTCGAGGGAATGATACCGTATTGATGAAGCCACGGTCGTCCCAACAAGATATTGTATGTCATCATCGCATCGATTACCTTATAGGTGACTCTAGTACTCAATTCTTCGATCTCCAGCATGACAGTAATGGACCCTAGGATGCGTTGGCAGTCCTTATTGAACCCTTGGAAAACCATGGCGCTTGGGAGAAGTGCTGTCTGTCTGAAACCCAACTGTTGTAATGTCTTCAGGGACATAATATTCATAGCGGACCCGTCGTCCAGCATGCATCTTCGGACCTCTATGTCTCGGATGAGACCTGTCACCATCAACGGGCGGTTGTGGTCTGTCAAGCTGATCGTTCTGTCTTCTTCAAAGAATGTGATCATGGACGATCGGTCGATCTGCATGACCTGTTCTGTGGGTCGATCCTTAGTTCCCGTTATCTTCATTTCTTCCATCTCTGACTGTTCGCTTCCCCAAGTGTAGGGTTGCGATGTAGTAATAATCTCGGTAAGATCGAGGTCAATCCTCAGGGACTTATGTAGGATTTCACAAACTTATCCACAAGTGTCTATTGAAATCTACTAATAAGATTTTTGTATGAAAATGATATGAGTAACAGAAGTTGAATTAAATCGAAAGTAACTAATTATAAGAAGGCACTAGGGGTTCAAGGATCCACTTGTAGCAATCCTTGATGTTCAGTCCGCTGTGGTTTTTCATTCTCTCAACTAGAATCGACATTAAGGTCTATCTAGTCGGATGATAGAGCTGTTAAACCAAACAGTCTGTAATATGTAAGTTCTATGCATAAGATTCACTCAATGCAGACTGATCTGAGCATGCTCAATTGCATAGGTCATTCCCCTTTCCAAAAGGTCTAGTTCACAATCATAACCATCCTCAAGTCCTGTCACAAGACAAGGCTAGATCAGGATTTGAACTAGATTCAAATCACATGCACAGTCCATACATATTCCAGAAAAACAGAAAAATAGAACTTTGGTAGGAAGTTCCTTTATGAAGATCATAGTACTAGAGCGCACTCCGATTCCTTGGATCATACAGGTCTAGACCGTCACAAACCAATTAAGCAATTAAGTAATTCTCCCAAACATCCATGAGTCATCATAAGACTAAGAAAAACTACTCAAAAGCTTGTATAAACTTCAAACCTTAGTTCATAGTCATGAATTCCACACTTAAAACCACTTAACTACGAATTAAAACATCTTGGATCCACTACAAGCTTCACCTCTTAGCCCTAGCTAAGAGGTTTAGTTGCTCATGATCCAAGGAAACATGAAACAACTACAAAAAGCATGAAAACAGCAAAGCAAACCAAAAGGAGTTGTGAAACTCCAATCTCCACTTCCACAGCCTCCAACATCGCTTGAACCCTTCTAGGATACCTTAGGAACAACCCCTAGCTGTCCTTTTATAGTCTGGAGGCTCCACAACTTCGGAAGAATCGAGAAATTGCGTAAGAGTTATGCAGCGCAGAGAAAATCGGGCTGAAATTGGAAGTTTCTAACTTCTTACGCACAGCCGACCGGTCATGACCGGTCGGCCTCAATATATGGGCATTCCAGCAAGCATGGCCGACCGGTCATGACCGGTCGGCCTTGTTCAACATCAGTCCAGCAATCATGTCCGACCGGTCATGATCGGTCGGACGTTTTCCTTTATATTCCAGCAGCCATGGCCGACCGGTCATGACCGGTCGGCCTTATACAATCTTCCTCCAGCGACTGTGTCCGACCGGTCATGACTGGTCAGATATCTTCAGCAGTCTCCCAATGTACATGGCTGACCGGTCACGACCGGTCAGCTCCCTTTTCTTCTTGTTTTCCTCCTTTCTTTCTTCTGCTTTCTTCTTTCCTTACTTCTTTCTTTGTTCCCTTCTTCCTTCGGCCCTCCTTGGATCTTCATCTCAGGTTCTAAATCAGCCCTTTTTATCTTCAATTAGGTGGAACCACTCTCAGTCCTGTAGTCACAAAACATGCATTGGATTAGCCTACAAACCATATAAACCTTGCACAATGAGTGATGAATTGGGTTTAGAATATGCACAATTAAGAGCTCAACACACCCCCCAACCAGCATTTTGCTAGTCCCGAGCAATACATGCGTGAAACTAATCCCATTCTTCAAAACTCAACTCTCCTTCAGAAACCATCCTTCTATACGTTCCAAGGTTCATAAGTGTAAGATTCAAAAAGATTAGGCGTCAAAGGTTGGAACTGTTAATCCTCAAAATATAATAAGCATTCATATGAAATTCCCGCTGATTGGTTGATAAATAGAAGGACTTGAACAAATTCAACCTAGTGTGGGTAGTGAAAATTCATCTCACAAGTTTCTAGGATTACCTTCTTCGTAGATCAACTAGACTGTAGAACTCAAGGTACATAGAGCCACATCAAGCCAATGACAGGAATTTGCCTTACCGTCCTTCCGACGACTTTCACACTATGTCCCATTTCCGGCTTTGGTTACGGGTAGACCATCCCCCGGTTGGTAGTAGGTAGCCCTAATCGGAATTTTCCACCGTTTTCCATCATTCCCAATTTCATCCTTCCTTTTCCTTTTTCTTTTTAAATTAGATAGGATTTTTAAAAATCCATATCTTTCATTATTTTCCCATGGACAAGGATGGACAAAGTACCCCGGCCTGATTTCTCAACACCTTAATTCAAAGTCTAGCTAATCCATAAATCACATAATCCCTTCAACTCATGAAAATCATGTAATGTGAACTAGGTGTAAAAGTGTTCAGATTTTCTATCAATCACAAAAATAGGGGAGTTCACATATAAAACCATTATGCTATGAGAGATTCCAGACATCCAGCCCCATACACTTCATATCTCCTCCTCTTATGCTCATATCAACTTGAATGCATAGAACCGGTGTTTTCCAAAAGAGTTTTGAATTTTTGAAAAATCGAAAAATTTCCACATAATTGCTTGAAATGTTGCAAAACGCTGGATTCATCCAAGTGATCCTACACCCCCCAACCAAATATTGCATTGTCCTCAATGTAAAAGATGTGCAATGAGCAAAACATGAGAGCAATTTGAAAATAAGAGGGAGTAAGGAATGATAGTACCTGAGAGAGTGAAAAGTGGAAATCTTCCTCCTTTTAACAAACCTATGAAAAAGAAAATAAAAGTAGCAAAATCCTAATCCTAACTACTCTATACCTCCATCAGACTAGGATATCAATCATCCTGATACACAGGATCATTCAGAGGTATGGACATACCTTCTGAAGGGAATTTCTCAAAGAACGGCTTTAGTCGCTGCCCATTTGCTTTGAAAATGTTGCCGTTCCTCGGATTCAACAGCTCGACAGTCCCATATGGATAGACAGTTTGCACAATGTAGGGACCGGTCCACCGAGATCTCAATTTTCCCGAAAATAGATGTAAGCGAGAATTATACATGAGGACTTTTTGATTTATCGTGAATGTCTTGTGAAGAATATTCTTATCATGGAATATCTTCGTCTTGTCCTTGTAATTCTCGCATTCTCATAAGCTTCATTCTGGATTTCTGCAAGTTCATTCAATTATAGTTTGCGTAACGAGCTTGCCTTGTCAGAATTGAAATTCATCTTCTTAATAGCCCAATATGCCCTATGTTCCAATTCCACAGGCAAGTGACAAGCCTTTCCATATACAAGTCTATAGGGAGACATTCCAATAGGGGTTTTAAAGGCAGTATGGTAAGCCCAAAGCGCATCGGTAAGCCGAAGTGACCAATCCTTGCGATCGGGATTTACCGTTTTCTCTAAAATGTGTTTAATCTCCCTATTGGATATCTCAGCTTGTCCACTAGCTTGTGGATGATAGGGAGTGCTCACTTTGTGTGTTACGCCATATTTCTTCATTAAGGATTCAAAAGGGCGATTGCAAAAGTGAGACCCTCCATCACTTATGATGACTCGAGGCGTTCCAAACCGGGAAAGAATATTTTCTTTTAAAAATCGAATGACCGTTTTATGGTCATTATTCTGGCAAGGGATAGTCTCGACCCATTTGGAAACATAGTCGACGGCAAGCAAGATGTATAGGTTTCCAAAAGAAGATGGGAATGGGCCCATGAAATCGATGCCCCAACAATAAAAAATTTCGATTATTAAGATGGGATTGAGTGGCATCATATTTCTACGGGAGATTCCCCCTAATTCCTGACAAGGTTCACATGTTTTGCAAAACTCATGTGTGTCTTTGAACATATTGGGCCAATAAAACCCACATTGCAGAATTTTCGTTGTGGTCTTTTAGCCGAAAAGTGGCCACCACATGCTTGAGAATGACAGAAGGAGATGATACTTTGTTGCTCATCATCTGGGACACATCTCCTTATGATTTGATCGGGACAATACTTGAATAAGTATGGGTCGTCCCATAAGAATTTCCGCACCTCCGAGAAGAATCTATCCTTATCTTGCTTTTTCCAATATGTAGGAATTGTACCTGTAGCAAGATAGTTAGCAATGTCCGCATACCATGGCAATTGGGAAACAGCAAAAAGTTGTTCATCAGGGAACATGTCATTGATTGCAGTCGTTTCAGGGGAATCAGTTAGGACAAGTCGAGAGAGGTGGTCAGCTACTACATTCTCTACTCCTTTCTTATCAAGTATTTCTATGTCGAATTCCTGGAGTAGAAGGATCCATCTTAACAACCGTGGTTTAGCATCCTTCTTAGAAAGAAGATACTTAAGCGCGGCATGGTCAGTGAATATAATGATCTTGGATCCAATCAAGTAGGACCTAAACTTGTCCAAGGCAAAAACTACGGCTAAAAGTTCCTTTTCAGTAGTGGTGTAGTTTGCTTGGGCTGAGTTCAGGGTTCTACTTGCATAGTAGATGACACATGGCTTTTTATCTTTTCTTCGGCCTAACACGGCCCCAATAGCGTAGTCGCTAGCATTGCACATAATCTCAAAAGGAAGGCTCCAATCAGGTGGTTGCATTATTGGAGCGCATGTCAACATACCTTTAAGGGTGGTAAAGGCCTTTTGACATTCTTCATTCCACTCGAATGAATTTTCCTTTTGAAGTAGGTTACATAAAGGGCGAGAGAGTGAACTGAAGTCCTTTATGAACCTTCTGTAAAATCCTGCGTGTCCTAAAAAGGACCGGATATCTCGTATGCTTTTGGGTGGTGGAAGGTTAGAGATAAGATCAATTTTCGCTTTGTCCACCTCAATTCCATTTTGTGAAACGATATGACCAAGTACAATTCCCTTTTGAACCATGAAGTGACACTTCTCCCAATTGAGCACAAGGTTCTTCTCTTCACATCTTTTCAGCACAGATTTCAAGTGCTCAAGGCACTCATCAAAGCTACAACCAAATACGGAAAAATCATCCATGAAGACTTCGAGAATGGTCCCCACCATGTCAGAAAAGATGCTCATCATACAACGCTGAAAGGTGGTGGGGGCATTACATAGTCGAAACGGCATCCGTCGATAGGCGAAAGTGCCGAATGGACATGTGAATGTAGTCTTCTCTTGGTCTTCACGGGCAATTTCTATTTGGTTGTACCCTGAATAGCCATCATGGAAGTAAAAGTGGGAATGACCCGCCAACCGTTCTAAAATCTGATCAACAAACGGTAGGGGGAAGTGGTCTTTCCTCGTGACAGTATTTAGCTTCCTGTAGTCAATGCACATTCTCCAACCGGTAGTGACTCTAGTTCGTACGAGTTCGTTATTGGCATTGGCTACGATGGTTATTCCAGATTTCTTAGGCACCACTTGAGTTGGGCTCACCCATTGGCTATCGGATATTGGGTAAATGATACCTACATCCAATAGTTTCACCACTTCGGCCTTAACCACATCCTTCATGTTTGGATTTAGTCGTCTTTGTGGTTGCCGGGATGTCTTTGCATTTTCCTCAAGGTGTATGCGGTGAGTACAAATCAGTGGATCTATTCCTTTGAGATCCGCAATTGACCATCCAATGGCACTCTTGTGCTCTAATAGAGTGGCTATTAGCCTACTCTCTTGTTCCTCATCCAAGTGGGAAGAAATCACCACTGGATATGTCTCATCTCGACCTAAATAAACATAGTTTAGCTCACTTGGCAATGGTTTTAGGTTGAGTTTTGGTGCCTTGATGTTGGATGGGAGGGCCTTGTTCTCATTTACAGGCAAAGGTTCAATTGGGGCCCTCCATCTTTTATTCTCAAGCGCCGGCATCACATCTAGAATGGCATCCATCTCTTGTGTTGTGACATCATTTATCTCATGAGAATGGGCCACACATGCCTCCAAAGGGTGGAAAGATAGTGACAAGGGGATTGTATCCTCCACGAATGATTCAATCATGTTTAATTCGTGGACATCATCATCAACCTCCCGTGGTTGTTTCCATAAATCAAATATGTTAAGCTCAAGGGTCATATTTCCAAAGGACATTTGTACAAGTCCATTTCTACAATTGATAATGGCATTTGAGGTAGCTAGAAACGGTCGTCCAAGTATGACGGGAATTTGAGCACCGGTGCCTATCACGGGATGTGTGTCCAAGACAATAAAATCTACTAGGTAGTAGAATTTATCAACTTGGACTAGAACATCCTCTATCATTCCTCTCGGTATCCGGATGGATCTATCAGCAAGTTGGAGTGTGGTTTTGGTGGGTTTCAATTCACCTAACCCAAGTTGTTCGTAGACCGAATATGGAATGAGATTCACACTTGCCCCCAAGTCGAGTAGGGCTTGTTTGATCCGGTAGTCTCCTATGATGCATGAGATGGTTGGACTACCCGGATCCTTGTATTTTTGGGGCACCTCTTGTTTGATGATGGCGCTCAAATTCTCAGTCAAAAGAACTTTGTTGTGAACGTTGTGTTTCCTTTTGACTGTACACAATTCCTTTAGAAATTTGGCATAAGATGGTATTTGTTTTATTGCATCCAACAGCGGGATGTTGATCTTCACCTGCTTGAAAACTTCCAGAATCTCCAGATTTTTATCTAAAGGTTTAGGTGAAATCAACCTTTGTGGAAATGGGGCAACCGGCTTGTATTGTCTTTCCTGTTCTTTCTCTTATGGAATATTGTTTGGGCTATCATCCTCTTTGGGAATTTCCGGATCCTTAGGCTTTGGAGCCTTCACCGGATTAGATTTGTCAATTTCTTTCCCACTTCTCAAAGTGGTGATAGCTTGGACATGTTCCGTATGGTGGGAGGATGAGCTTGCATCTTGTATCTCATACTGGGTCCTTGGGTTAGGAAGAGGTTGAGCAGGAAGTGTGCTCCTCTCTAACACTAAGGTGAGCTTCGACTCTTGCCAGAGATGTTTTCAATTCATTGATGGCTTGGTTTGAATTTTGATTGAATTTCAATTGCTCTTGCATGAACCCATCTATTTTTAGAGAATTTGTCTTGTTATACTCATTCTGGACCGATACGAATGCACCCAACATCTCTTCTAGTGATACTTTTGGAGTGTTGTTTGCATTTGCGTTGGGTCCATTCCTCCAACTGAAGTTGGGATGGTTCTTCCAATTAGGATTAAATGTGTTTGAGTTTGGAGCACCATATTGCTGTTGATAACTGTTTATGGCATTTGTTTGTTCTTGTAAGATGCCTTGGACTGCTGAAATTGTGGGACAATCTTGTGTAGCATGTTGATTTCCAGCACAAATTCCACAAACAGTTTCAACGTCAGTGGAGTTGATTGTTTCTCCTTTCCTTAATTCCATGGCTTCGACCTTTCTTGTGAGGCTAGCCAACCGTGCACTTATGCTATCTTCTTCTGATAAGACATACATTCCTCCCTTTTCCTTTTGTTGGCCAGTCTTGGAATTTGTTGGTTTAGATGTGTCCCAAGACTGTGCACTCTCAGCCAATTCTTCCAAATAATCCCATGCTTCATCAGCTTCCTTATTCATGAACTCCCCATTACACATCATCTCTATAAATTGGCGCATGGGTGAAGTCAGTCCTTCATAGAAAAAGCTTATAACCCACCAAATTTCATAGCCATGATGTGGGCATGCGTTTAATAGGTCCTTAAACCTCTCCCAACATTGGAAAAAGGTTTCATCTTCCTTTTGGGCAAAGTTCATGATAAGGCGCTTCAACATATTCGTTTTGTAAGTAGGGAAGAATTTCTTTATGAATTCTCTGTGCATATCAGTCCATGCACCAATTGATCTTGGCCTCAATGCATAAAGCCAACCCTTAGCTTTATCTTTAAGAGTGAAAGGGAAGAATTTAAGTCTCACCACATCTTCCGTTACGTTTGCAAAGTGCATGGTGGTGATTACCTCGTCAAACTCTTTAAGGTGTTGATAAGCACTTTCACTATCTAATCCATGGAATTTAGGGAGAAGTTAAATCCCTCCCGGTTTCAAATCTACGTTCCCTGCATTTGGTGGAAATACAATATATGAGGGAGTGCTCGTTCTTGCAGGTTGCAAGAAATCACGTAAAGTCCTTGGTCGGGGAACATTCTCAACCACATTCTCCCCTGTTTCAGTTTGATTTGGACCGGGTTAGGTTGATTTGAAGCCATATTTTCGGATAAAATTGGAGAGTCTAGATGTCTCCTAGCACGTGGCTCTCTATCAACTCCTTCTACTATCCCCCCCTTCACTTATGAGTCGGTTATTGGAATCCTGAGCCCAATGTGGCATGCAAAACCAAAAATAAGAAACAGAAAGAAAGAAGAATTCTTCTTCCCTTTTCTTTACTTTTCTCTAAGACCGAAGCACAAGGTGTCTTACAATGGCTAAGCCAGAAGCAAGGATAGAGACCGATTTCTCCTGGTCAATAGGGGTTCAGAGAACTCCCCACCCACTCTTTGAATCTTTTGAGAAAAAGTGCAGAAAAAGGAGAAAGAGGAGTAAAGATGAGAAAAGAAATCTCTGAGCACAAGGTGATCCAAGATGGCAAAGCCGACCAATAGGAATCCAGGTGGCAAAAAGGCCGACCTCTCAGAGATCCAAAAGGAGTCTCCACCCACTCTACAAGAGATGAATAAGATAGGAATGAATAGGAGAAGGAGAAGAGTAAGGTTTAGAAAGATAGAACCTGATTCGCACTTAAAAATCCTTGTATCTTCTTCAGCTTCGTAGAATTCCCTGAAAAGAAAAATCAAATAAACAAACTAAGTTAGTCCTAAAATCCTAAAAATCCTAAATAGATATTAATTTCAGAAATTTGTGAAAACTGTCAAAATCCCCGGCAGCGGCGCCAAAAACTTGTTCGCTTCCCCAAGTGTAGGGTTGCGATGTAGTAATAATCTCGGTAAGACCGAGGTCAATCCTCAGGGACTTATGTAGGATTTCACAAACTCATCCACAAGTGTCTATTGAAATCTACTAATCAGATTTTTGTATGAAATTGATATGAGTAACAGAAGTTGAATTAAATCGAAAGTAACTAATTATAAGAAGGCATTAGGGGTTCAAGGATCCACTTGTAGCAATCCTTGATGTTCAGTCCGCTGTGGTTTTTCATTCTCTCAACTAGAATCAACACTAAGGTCTATCTAGTCGGATGATAGAGCTGTTAAACCAAACAGTCTGTAATATGTAAGTTCTATGCATAAGATTCACTCAATGCAGGCTGATCTGAGCATGCTCAATTGCATAGGTCATTCCCCTTTCCAAAAGGTCTAGTTCACAATCATAACCATCCTCAAGTCCTGTCACAAGACAAGGCTAGATCAGGATTTGAACTGGATTCAAATCACATGCACGGTCCATACATATTCCAGAAAAACAAAAAAATAGAACTTTGGTAGGAAGTTCCTTTATGAAGATCATAGTACTAGAGCGCACTCCGATTCCTTGGATCATACAGGTCTAGACCGTCACAAACCAATTAAGCAATTAAGTAATTCTCCCAAACATCCATGAGTCATCATAAGACTAAGAAAAACTACTCAAAAGCTTGTATAAACTTCAAACCTTAGTTCATAGTCATGAATTCCACACTTAAAACCTCTTAACTATGAATTAAAACATCTTGGATCCACTACAAGCTTCACCTCTTAGCCCTAGCTAAGAGGTTTAGCTGCTCATGATCCGAGGAAACATGAAACAACTACAAAAAGCATGAAAACAGCAAAGCAAACCAAAAGGAGTTGTGAAACTCCAATCTCCACTTCCACAGCCTCCAACCTCGCTTGAACCATTCTAGGATACCTTAGGAACGACCCCTAGCTGTCCTTTTATAGTCTGGAGGCTCCACAACTTCGGAAGAATCAAGAAATTGCGTAAGAGTTACGCAGCGCAGAGAAAATCGGGCTGAAATTGGAAGTTTCTAACTTCTTACGCACAGCCGACCGGTCATGACCGGTCGGCGTCAATATATGGGCATTCCAGCAAGCATGGCCGACCGGTCATGACCGGTCGGCCTTGTTCAACATCAGTCCAGCAATCATGTCCGACCGGTCTTGACCGGTCGGACGTTTTCCTTTATATTCCAGCAGCCATGGCCAACCAGTCATGACCGGTCGGCCTTATACAATCTTCCTCCAGCGACTGTGTCCGACCGGTCATGACCGGTCGGATATCTTCAGCAGTCTCCCAATGTACATGGCTGACCGCTCACGACCAGTCAGCTCCCTTTTCTTCTTGTTTTCTTCCTTTCTTTCTTCTGCTTTCTTCTTTCCTTACTTCTTTCTTTGTTCCCTTCTTCCTTCGGCCCTCCTTGGATCTTCATCTCAGGTTCTAAATCAGCCCTTTTTATCTTCAATTAGGTGGAACCACTCTTAGTCCTGTAGTCACAAAACATGCATTGGATTAGCCTACAAACCATATAAACCTTGCACAATGAGTGATGAATTGGGTTTAGAATATGCACAATTAAGAGCTCAACACTGACTCAATCTCTGCCATCATGACCTCACGAGCTTCTTGATCGAGCAATGCATTGAGCAACATTTCTCGATATTTCTTCAAAAGGCATAAGGCATCGTAGATGCTGAGTCGGGCTGGGACCTTCTTCACGTGAGACACCACATCATAAATCACAGGTGCCTTATCTCGAGCGTGATCTCGTTGGTCAACTGCTGGCTCGTTGACTGCTTCTGTCGGTTCTTTTTCTCGAGGTGGCCTTGACGACTCACCTATGACCACATTCGTTCTTCCTTGAGAATTCTCTCTACACGACCTGCTTTCCTGGCCGCAGAGCCACTACATTGACTTCTCCTCTCTCTAGGACTTGGTCCTTATCATTGGCCCCTGGTTGAGTGACCACTGAGACCATGGCGCACTGAACGGGCTGTGCACGTGGCTATTCTTGTCCAACGTTTCTTCTCATTCTGTTCTTCATCTTCCTCTCTTTCTCCAGGAGTCTTCTTTTGTTCTCTAGCCTCTTCTTGCTGCTCACATGTGTCCATGGCTCTTCTGGTTCCGGGAACGGATTCGCCGTTCGAATTTGAACCGGTACAGGGAGGGCAGATGTTAACGTCAGATTTTGTAACAGGATCCTCCGGTCGTTCACCCTCTCTCCAACAGAGACTTCCTCTGCCGGACCTGTAAGAAGACAGAAAGCAACTAAGGGTGGCTGGTGTCCAGCCGTTAGCCCTCCGATGCTTAAGTCAGGCAAAGCAAGAAGAAGAATAACCAGGCAAAACGAGGCCAGAGATTGAATATTGTGTACCTATATCTTAATGGAGTCTTCTTCTTATATAGATCTGAAATGATCCAATCTGTTACGTAAGATATCGAGATCCCGCTGATTTCGTGGGATAAGATTCTTATCCTCAGATAGAAGGGAAATCTAATCCAATGACTCGTCCGATAGTTTGGTTCCTTGATAGCAATTCCTTGAGACTCGGAACCACTGAAGAAGATAAGCCCAATCTCGGCCTATACGGGCTACTGGTACTGAGGGCTAAGAGATGTCACCACAGAAAAAGCTGTTCGTATGTTGGAAGATGGTCGCGAGTCCAAGTGCCCGCTCATTTAGATACGATACCTTTCAATGACTTATGAGAAGGTCTGCTCGCAGGAAAAATACAACTTCTCTCACCTTCCAGTATTTGACTATCGATCACAACTTCTCGAAGCTTTGGTAACCGAGCATCTTTTTTCCTAATATGCGAGTCGCGAACAGACGTTCTCGATAGTCGGATAGACATGCTCGCGGGGTCGGCGCATCATTAGAATATACGAGTCACGAACAGACGTTCTCGATAGTCGGATAGACGTGCTCAAGGGGTCTATCTCCAGCAGATGATCTCCGCTATTTTTTACTATAACAGATGCCCCCCAAGTCCTTTCCGTCAAGAATTCTAAGGGAAGGACTTATATTCACTATCACACGTAACTGCCTGCTGCCTTTATCGAGAACGAAACCGTACATGATTAAGCTAGAATTAATGAGCGCCAGCTTTTCGCAGCCTTTCCACAGTCAGGAAGTGAAGAGATGCTCGCCACATGTCCGGAGAGTTAATGGGCGTGCCTGCTCGACTGCCGCGCCAAAGGGGGGGCTGCCACGTATCATCAGATGCGGCGGAATGATTGCCTATAAATATACGGAGTCCGCCATTTCTCTGGTTTTCTACAGAAATGTTTTCGAAGGAAAGAATTCTCCCGTCATCTTCCTCTCATACTCCTTTCTCCGGTGTTCCTTCTTCCTCTTTCTTTCGTACTTGGGTACATTTCTTTTCTTTTTTTCTTTTTTATCTTCTTTAACCTCCTTATAGCTGGGGACTCTGATGAGACCACCGTCCCGCTGGGAGATGCTACACCTGAATCCTCTGCTTCTAGTAATGCGAGGGTTCTGGCAGGTAGATATACGACAGCCGGATATCCCTCCATTTTATCGGAGGACCGGTTGGTTGAATTACGGGAGAGATTTCGGATCCCTGACTCCATCACTCTCCGGTTGCCCGGAGATGGAGAAACACCGGACTCTCCTCCCCCAAGGTGTGTGGCCTTTTATGAGTACCAGCTCATCCTGGGGGTACGCCTTCTGCTCCATCCTTTCGTTAGGGATGTGCTGCGAAGCTATAAGATTGCCCCCGGGCAACTTATTGTGAATGGATGGAGGGTGGTCCTGGGCTCCTTCGCCCTTTGGGCTCAGGCCGGCAACGGGGAGCTCACAGCTGAAGAATTCCTCCGTATGTTTCGCTTGAAGAAAGCACCCTCCAGCGAAGGCTGGTACTACCTCTGTTACTGGCACCGGGATAACTTCGTACTGGGGAAGCCCTCCTCGAACTATCCCGGCTGGAGTAAACGGTGGTTCTATGCTTCCGGGAACTGGGAGTCTGCCTCCTCCAGGGGTCCAGGAGTTACCCGTTTTTTCTGTGAAGGTAGGCACAATCCTACATTGTGCTGTTTCTCCAGTTAAAATTCTAGGGTTTATATATATTTTGACCGCTACTTGTGCTCGCAGGTATCCCGGCCCTGAACAAGCCAAACTTGAAGGGAGGGATTAACGAGAAGATAGTAAAAGTATACAAGGTGCCTGTTGGTGATAGGCACATCGAAGCTTGCTTGTCCTGTTCGCGACTTGCAGCAGCGGGATTGATATCCGGCGAAGAAGTCACGATGACCCACGCTGGAGAAAAGAGGGGCCTGTTGCCTCGATTAAAGGGCACAAACTCAAAAAGGCAGAAGAAGTCTGCCGGACCTTCTCAACCATCCGCCCGCAAGGGTGGCGACCACCCTGCTCCTCTCGCGAGCACGGTGGGGGCTCCAGAAGTGCCCAATATCCCCTCACTGGTGGTCGCACCTGGACCGCCAGTGATTAACATTACTGACAACTCCCCTGACGGGGCAGGGGCCAGCTACCCCCAGCTGATGGGGCTCGCGAGCAGACAGAACCTCGCGAGCCAGTTCCTGTTCGTGAGATGATCCCTGCTGGCGAGCCGGGACCTGCTCGCGAGTCGGTGGCCCCACCTGTCGCGAGCACGACTGGGTTGGTCGTCGCCCAGCCGTCTGGAGGTGGAACATTCTCTATCCTCGCCACCTCCATCCGATTTGTAAATTTTTGTTCAACAACGTTACCCCCCAAACTTTTGGCTCTCTTCCTGAGCCAAGCCCTGAGAACCTCTTCCTTGAGGCGGGGGTAAGGATGGTTCACGTAAGACCTTGGAGATTTTGTTTAACTTCATTATTTTTGAGCTCTCAAGTATTTTTTGTCACGTTTTTCTTTTTCATTTTGCAAGCCTTAGATCTCATCTTGCAGACGAAGCGAGATATCGTTGCCGCTCGTCGCGTGATCGATGAGGCAGAGGGGAAGAGGATCGCCTTGGAGAAGGCGGTTCAGGGACGAGATCAACTCCTCAAGGCCCGTGAGGCAGTGATCTCGAAGAGAGATGAGGAGAAGAAGATCCTCATCGAAAAAGTCCAAGTCCTGACCGATAGGTATCAGGCTTTGGACTCTAACTTCGCGAAGCTCACAGGATTGAAGGAGAAAGCGGAGAGAGAGAGGGAGATCTTTCATCAAGACAAGATCTTGCTGAAGGAGCGGCTTGCGGAGGCCAAGTCGCAGCTTAAAGAAGTCAGCGAGAACTTGGAGAAGGAGCGTTCCGATCTCGCACAGCTCAAGGACGACTCGATCCACTGGGACGAGGAGAAAGTCACCTTGGTAAAAATGCTCTCGGAGGAAGGGCCTCGGGCAATTTCTGAGTTCCGGAATTCGCAACTATATGACGATGAAAGATATGAGTCATATGATGCTGGTCGCGACTTTGCGCTAAGAGTAGTGCAACGAATGTCCCCATTCTTTGATATGGGGGAATTTGGACGAGTAGCGGCCATCATAGCTGCAGAGGAGCAAGCTGCTGCTGAGAACGAGATGATTGAAGCCACGCAGGCTAGAGGGGCTCCAGAAATGGGCCCTGAAGCCGAGAGCACGGCTCCTCCTCCGAGAGATTGATTTTCCTTTTTGTTTTCCTTTCTCCTGTACTTGTGAGCAGATATTTGTAAACACTTGACATTAATGAAAAGATATTTTTGGAAATATTCTTGTTCTTCTTGTTTACTTTCTCCTTTCCCTTCATGCAATGAATGCCTTCTCGATTTAATGAGTTTATGCTCAACCCGAGGGGTCGTAGTGACCATACCTTCGTGGAGATAGACTGACCCATCGATTGAGAAATGAATTGTGCTCAATCCGGGGGGTCGCGATGACCATACCCTCATGGAGATAGACTGATCTATCGATTGAGAAATGTATTGTGCTCAATCCGGGGGGTCGTGATGACCATACCCTCGTGGAGATAGACTGATCTATCGATTGAGAAATGTATTGTGCTCAATCCGGGGGGTCGTGATGACCATACCCTCGTGGAGATAGACTGATCTATCGATTGAGACTCCAAGTTTACCAAGGGTAGAAGGATGGTCGAGAGTACAAACAGGCTCTTCTGCTGTTTTTTATCCATAAAATGGAAATGCGACCATCCTAGTCGAATTTAACCCTACCAAAGGTAGGCAATTGGCCAAGAGATTGTATGCATCCTCTTCAGGGCTATTCAGGTCCAAGTGAATGGAATAGCGACCAAAAGATATCTTTGACCTTTTATTCAAAAAATCTCGTTGCGAACTACATCGAATCTAGGAGAAGTATTGCAGCAAATGCTCCACGTGCCAAGGGCGATGTACGGGTTTTCCCTGCATGTCTTCGAGGTAATAAGTACTGGGTCGCACAATCTTAATAACCCGATACGGGCCTTCCCAATTTGGATCCAGCGAACGAGCGGGAACTCCGAGTTTTTGCTTCAGGACCAAATCTCCGAGCTTGAAGGATCTAGGTCGAACCTTAGCATTCCGATAGCGAGCAATACGTTGTTGATATGCGGCCGCTCGTACTTGGGAGGTATTTCTTCGTTCTTCCAAGAGATCGAGATGAAGTTGAAGATCTTCCTGATTACCCACGGGGTCATACTGCTCGATCCGATACGAGGGCACTTGAATTTCCACTGGTACTACTGCGTCGACACCAAACGCTAAGGAGGGTTTCACCTGTTGATGTACAAGTCGTGGTTCTATATGCCCATAGTACTTCTGGCAGAAGTTCCGGCTATATACGTTTACATTCACCTAGCTTGGTCTTTAAGTGGTGCTTGATGATCTTATTCACTGCCTCAACTTGCCCATTTGCCTGAGGATGATATGGAGAGGTGCGGAGGTTACGTATCTTCCATTTTTCACAAAATTCATCAAAGGCTGCGTTGTCGAACTCCGTTCCGTTGTCGGTAATTATAGTGTGAGGGAGTTCGAAACGGCATATGATATTTCTCCATATGAACTTAGTAGTTTGTTTCTCAGTAATCTTGGCTAATGGTTCTGCTTCGGCCCATTTGGTGAAGTAATCGACCCCCACTATCGCGAATCTATTTTGTCCTTTTCCAGTAGGCAAAGGACCGATGATATCAACCCCCCATTGCACGAAAGGCCAAGGACTATCTACTGGAGTCATTCGCTCGGATGGTACATGAGGTATAGGAGAATATCGCTGGCACTTGTCACATTTTTTGGAGAGTGCAATTACATCTGCTTTCATAGTGGGCCAATAATATCCTTGCCTCATCGCCTTATATGCTAGGGATCGCCCCCTGGGGTGGTTACCGCATGCCCCCTGGTGTATTTCATCGAGAACACGAAGTGCTTCTTCTGGATGAAGACACCTTAAATAAGGCAAGGAAAAACTTTTGCGTAACAATATTCCGTCTTGTAAGGTATACCTGGCGGCTCGATGACGAATTTGTCTTACAACCTTCTTGTCGTCTGGGAGGTATCCGTCTCTGAGATAAAGGATAATGGGGTCCATCCAACATGGGGATGATTGTACCGATATTACTTGCTCAAGAGTTGCTTGGTCGATACTCGGGTTCTGAAGATGCTCGACGGGGATTGAATGTGATAACTCAGATTCTGGTGCAGAGGCGAGCTTTGCCAGGGAATCTGCGAGTTGGTTCTTCTCGCGAGGAATATGAATTATTTCATAAGTCTTCAGTTTTGCGAGCAGGATGAGGACACGAGACTTGTATAAGGCCATCCTTTCTTCTTTGGCATTGAATTCACCGAGTACTTGGTTGACGATGAGCTGGGAGTCACTATGAATTAGCAGATTCTGAATTGAAAGGACAATTGCTAGTTTGAGGCCAACGATCAGGGCCTCATATTCCGCTTCATTATTTGAGATGCGAGAATTGAAACGTAGAGCATACTGGAAATGCGACCCGTCGGGAGCCACTAAAATTAGGCCCGCTCCGCTACCAATGGCCCGCGACGACCCATCCACGAAGAGTGACCAAGAAGGCTGGTCGTTGATCGCGGCATTATCATCGGAAGAGTATGTGAATTCGGCGATAAAGTCAGCCACGGCCTGGCCCTTGACTGCAGTCCTGGGGCAGAATGAGATATCGTGCTCGCTGATCTCGACCACCCATTTAGTTAAGCGTCCGTAAGCCTCAGGTTTTTGAAGGACTTGTCGTAGCGGATGATTTGTTGGTACTAGAATAGCGTGGGCTTGAAAGTATGGTCGCAGTTTTTGAGCTGCCGTGACTAAGGCCAGGGCCATCTTTTCCATATCAGAATATCGAGTTTCTGCATCAACCATTGCTCGACTGTTATAATAAACGGGCCTTTGCACCCCGGAATCTTCTCTTATTAAAGCGGCGCTAACGGCCGTAGAGGACACAGACAAATAAAGAATGAGTTGCTCATGTGCTACAGGTTTAGATAAAATGGGGGGTGTGCTCAGGTATTGCTTCAGTTGTTGAAAGGCTTCTTCACACTGTGGTGTCCATTTCCAATCAGACTTGGCCGTTGCACGAAGGAGTTTGAAGAATGGTAAGCATTTGTTAGACGCTCGTGAGATGAACCTGTTCAACGATGCGATGCGACCAGCCAAACGCTGGACGTCCTTAAGAGTGGTCGGGGATTTCATCTCCATCAATGCTTTTATTTTTTCGGGATTTGCCTCAATTCCTCGCTGACCGACCATGAATCCGAGGAACTTTCCAGCAGATACCCTGAATGCACACTTTTCTGGATTCAACTTCCTCTGATATTTCCTCATCAGATCGAAGACTTCTTGAAGATCAGAAAGATGGTCATCTTCTACTGATGCTCTTCACGAGCATATCATCGACGTAAACTTCCATATTTCTGCCGATTTGGGCAGTGAATATTTTGTTGACGAGGCGCTGATAGGTGGCCCCTGCATTTTTAAGACCAAACGGCATTACCTGGTAGCAATATAATCCCCGATCTGTGATGAAGGCGGTATGCTGGCTATCAGGTGGATGCATCATGATCTAGTTTTAACCAGAATAAGCATCCATAAAACTAAGCAGAGCGTGTCCTGCTGTTGAATCGACCAGTTGGTCGATCCGCGGCGTCGGGAAGCTATCTTTGGGACAGGCTTTGTTCAAATCTGAATAGTCGACGCACATTCTCCATTTGCCATTAGCTTTGCGGACGAGAACTACGTTAGCGACTCACTCTGGGTAGTCAACTTCTTTTATGAAATTAACCGTAAGCAGCTTCTCGACTTCAGCTTTGATCGCCATTTGCCTTTCTGCAGTGAAGGCACGTCGATGCTGGTGTACGGGTTTATGCTTCGGGTCGACATTCAGACGATGTGCGATGATATTGGGGTCGATGCCTGGCATATCTTTATGAGACCAAGCAAACACGTCTTGGTATTCGGCGAGAAAACGGACCAGATCTTCATGATAGACACCAGTTAAAGAGGATCCAATGTATACGACCTTGGACGGGTCGTCTTTGGTTAAGTGAATCACCACTGTTTCTTCCCCAGGAGTTCCTGATTGAAGGGCGTTTTCTCTAGGATCTAACGAGGTGTTTGTTGAAGAGTTGGGTGAATCTTATGCTATCACCATAACGGGTGTCGCTTGAGCTTTCTTTCGATCTTGTAGGGCTATCTGGTAGCAAGACCGAGCCTCCATTTGGTTTCCTCGCACAACCCCAACACCATTTGGGGTAGGGAACTTGACGCATAAATAGGATGGGTGTAAGGCTGCTCCAACCTTATTAAGTGATGGCCGCCCCAAAATGACGTTATATGCTGATTTACGATCCACCACGAGGAAGTTTACGAAGATGGTAGTCTTCGCTGGACTTTCTCTAAAAGTAACTGGGAGATCAATGCTTCCTTCAGGTGTTACCACCTCACCTCCGAAGCCAACGAGAGGAGTCGAAACTGGTTTGAGTAGGCTTCTGGCAAGTGCCATTTTGTTGAAAGCCTCCAGATACAGAATATCCGCTGAACTACCTGTATCCACCATAATTCGATGAGTTAGATAATTCGATACCTTTAATGCGACTACGATGGAGTCTTCGTGAGGGAAGTGAATTCCTGCTGCATCTTCGAGGGAGAAGGAAATTGGAAGATGGCTGGCTTTAGACACGCTGGATGCCTGTTCCAGCCAATAAATATGCTGGGGTTCTTTAGACGCCTTCCGAGTGTATGCTTTCCTTGAAGCTTGAGAGTCGCCCCCGCAAGCTGGTCCTCCGACGATGGTGCGGATTTCTCCAGTTGGCTCAGCGTCCTCTTGGGCAGTATGATGATGAGATGGTTCCTTTTGGCGTGGTGAGGCTTTCGCCCTTTCTGGTGATCGATTTTTACGAGCGACATAATCCTAGAGATGGCCCTTTCGAATAAGGGCTTCAATATGATCTCGTAGAGAGATGCAGTCCTGGGTTCTATGCCCGTGATCTTTGTGGAAGTAACAGAACTTGCTCTTGTCTCTCTTCTCGGGATCGGATTTGATCTTTGCAGGCCACTTTACATATGGCTTGTGTTTAATTTCCATTAGAACCTTTTCATGAGATCGATTGAGAGGAGTGTAGTTATGATATTTACCAGAATAAGGCTTCTTGGGAGAACGATCGCGCTGATCACGACGATATTTTTTGTCTGTAGAAGAAGTTCCCTCTGGCTTGCGTTTCTTATCTTGTACTCCATGGCGTGTCAATGTGACTTCCTCTGCATTGATATACTTCTGAGCTTTGGCTTGGAACTCTGCCATAGTTTTCGGAGGGCTTTTATCTAAGGCAAACATGAATTTATCGCTCATTATTCCGGCTATGAGGGCTGTGAGACCTTTTTCCTCAGTATAACCTTCAGTTTGAACGGCTTCTGCAGTGAACCGTACTGTGAACTCCTTTATTGTCTCGCCATGCTGCTGTTTCAGATCCATTAGATGGGAGGCTGGCTTCTTAATGCGAATGCTTCCCATGAATTGAGAAAGGAATACCTCCGATAACTGTGAAAAAGAGCTGATGGAACTGAGGCTTTAGTCCCCGGAACCACGTACGAGCAGCTTCCTTTAAAGTTAGGGAAAAAGCCCTACTCATGATTTCTGAGCCATGTCCCTCCAACTCCATAAGAGACCTGTATGTTTCCAGGTGTTCAAGAGGGTCGCCAATACCTGTGTACGGGGTAATAACAGGTGTTCGATACTTTCTAGGTAACGGTGCTTCCATAACCTCGCTGGTGAAGGGGGATTCAGATTGATGTATCGCCGCCATGACGGCAGATGGTCGATTTGCCTGGTATCGCTGCTCTATAACGTCAAAATGATCATGGATTCTTTTAAGATCTCCTTCCCATGGTAAGGTATAGCCTGATGTTTCGACGGTGGAGTCCTGAGGTTGAGGTTGGCGAGACGCACTAGAATGTACGGAATGTGGAGGCAGCACAGGGGGGTGGTTGCCGAGTGGTGTTCGGCTTGACGGAGGATGATTTGGTTGAACCTGTGGTTCGTCCACAGAATGTCTGGAAGCCACCGGAATGGGTTGCGGTGCTAACCCCTCGGAGGGTTGTCTCTGTGGTTCGGGAAAATGCTGATCAAGCCGATTTGACAGGGCCTGAACTCCGGCATTTAGAGTTAGAAGAGTAGTTCCGAGGAAACGTAGAACGTCGTCTTGATTTCCAGAGGCCTCCAATAATGGATTCGCTGACGGCATATTTGGGGCTCCTTGAGGGATATTCGTTAAAGTGGGGAGAGGGACAGGTACGGATTCCGTCTCATCGGGCGGAGGCGGTGCCTGTCTTGAAGTCGAAGGATGAACAGCTTTTTTAGGAGGCATATCAGAAGGATTTTGATCAATGGTTAGAACGATTGACTTTGACGATCAAGTCGTTCCCACAGACGGCGCCAAACTGTTAACGTCAGATTTTGTAACAGGATCCTCCAGTCGTTCACCCTCTCTCCAACAGAGACTTCCTCTGCCGGACCTGTAAGAAGACAGAAAGCAACTAAGGGTGGCTGGTGTCCAGCGTTAGCCCTCCGATGCTTAAGTCAGGCAAAGCAAGAAGAAGAATAACCAGGCAAAACGAGGCTAGAGATTGAATATTGTGTACCTGTATCTTAATGGAGTCTTCTCCTTATATAGATCTGAAATGATCCAATCTGTTACGTAAGATATTGAGATCCCGCTGATTTCGTGGGATAAGATTCTTATCCTCAGATAGAAGGGAAATCTAATCCAATGACTCGTCCGATAGTTTGGTTCCTTGATAGCGATCCCTTGAGACTCGGAACCACTGAAGAAGATATGCCCAATCTCGGCCTATACGGGCTACTGGTACTGAGGGCTAAGAGATGTCACCACAGAAAAAGTTGTTCGTATGTTAGAAGATGGTCGCGAGTCCAAGTGCCCGCTCATTTAGATACGATACCTTTCAACGACTTATGAGAAGGTCTGCTCGCAGGAAAAATACAACTTCTCTCACCTTCCAGTATTTGACTATCGATCACAACTTCTCGAAGCTTTGGTAACCGAGCATCGTTTTTCCTAATATGCGAGTCGCGAACAGACGTTCTCGATAGTCGGATAGACGTGCTCGCGGGGTCGGCGCATCATTAGAATATACGAGTCGCGAACAGACATTCTCGATAGTCGGATAGACGTGCTCGCGGGGTCTATCTCCAGCAGATGATCTCCGCTATTTTTTACTATAACAGCAGACACCATTATTGCAGTGTTCCTGCTCGCCTCTTCTGCCTTCATATTGATGGTGCCGTCGTTAATCATCCGTTGGATCTTTCCTTTCAGGACAAAGCAGTCTTCAGTCTTGTGGCTGGTCACACGATGATACCTGCAGTAGCTGGGATGATCGACCATCTTCGCTTCCTCTGGGCACGTGCATTCTGGCAGTCTTATCAACCTTTCTTCGACCAGCTGTTTCATGATCGGAACTAGATCTTCCATGTCAAAGGTATAAGGTCCGTTTGCTCTTCTACCATAAGATGTCGCGGCATCTGAAAACTCTTGCCTTTGTCTTGAGTCGCGGTTACTGGCCTGGCCTAGACTCTACGCTCAGTGTTCAGGCATTTCTTGTCATTCAAACCCTTTCCTTCGTCGACATAGTTAGATGTTATCATCCTTCCGGCTTCTCTTCTGGGCTTCTCTACTTTGAACTGCACTCTAAACGCGGCTCCTTCCACCAGGTGGGCTTTCGTAGCTAGGTCTCGGAATGTCGAGAAGTTGTGTCCAGATAGACCAAATGAAATCATCGCATCCATGGCCTGCATGCACATCTTGACCTGCTTAGATTCGCTGGGTAGTTCTCTGCACTGTGCTGCTATAGTCCCCCATCTGTCGATGAACTTCTTGACTGACTCCCCCTGCCTCTAACGAACCAAGGCTAAATCTGTCACCGAGACTTCTCTCTCAGTAGAGAAGAATTTGGAGATGAACAGGTCCTGCATCTGCTCCCAGGACTTGACTGACCCTGCGGGCAATGACATGTACCACTGGAATGCCTTACTCGTGAGCGTGGAGCCAAACAATTTGAGACAGTATTGGGGAATTGTTGATAGGTTGCCCATCATTGTCATGAATTAAGCCATGTGTTCCTCCGGCGATCCTCTGCCATCGAATCTGGGGAAGTTTGGACGCTTGAAATTGTTAGGAAACGGGAGGTCGTCGACCTCGGGTAAGTACGACACCCGATATACATACTTTCATCTCTTCTCCTTTTCTCTTTCCTGATGCATCAGGTCCACAACTGTCTGAGACAGTTCTTCTCTCGTGGCTTGGGATGGCAGTGGCGGCAGGCATCCGAACACAATGTTTCTCGGGCGAGCTTGTGGTTCGGCGGCAGCTGGTTCTCCTGCTGCCCCTGGCATTCCTCCACAGACTGTCGAGTAGGTACGGCTGGGCTTCTGTTTGCCCCCTGGGCAACTAGAGCCAATAGTGCTTCTTTCATCTCCCTCATCTCTCTGGCTGTGTCCTCTTGGACCTGGATAATCTCATCTATCTGTTCTTGGATTGGAGGCAGCTCCGGGTATCGCTCACTCGCCTCTCCTTCAGTGACCTGCACCATCATTACTTGTGCTCGCTGCGGCCTCGTCTTGATCACGGTGGCTTCAGTAGGGATTGTCTTCATCGTCGTCTTAGTCGACTGTCGGACAACGGATCTGTTCGGTATCTTCGGACAACGTCTTAGTCTTTGGTATTGCTGGGAAGTCGATAGCGGCGAAGGAGAACTCTGGCCTGGCTGACACGGTGGTTCTGCTAGCGTTGCGGGCTTCGCTCTTGTAGACTGGCTTCCATTGTCTCTCTGTTCTGCCTTGTACCCTTACTGTCATCCCTGTTTCAGCTGGAATAACCTTCTCGTTCTCAGTCTTCTTGAGGGTCTTGCGCTTCTGCACAATCTGCCATCTGGCTTTAGAGGTTGCTGCCAGATGGGGGAAGCAGAATCCTCCAAATGCTAGGAAGATCATTGTAGATGCCATTTGTTTGGTTCTCTCTCTCTCTCTCTCTCTCTCTCTCTCTCTCTCTCTCTATCGCTCTACACAGTCATACATGCATTAGAATATTCCGCGCACTTGGAAAAGAGAGGAGACGCGACCTTACCAATCGCGATACGGCTCGACAGTGGATAGACAGAAACATACAAGTACAAACTACATGCATGCTATACGAAACATCGGAATTCTTTTGCCTTAAAGATGAAGGGAAGAACGTTCCCGTTGAGAGTCGCCAGTTTGGCGCCCGTGAAGGCGCCGAACATTTCTCCTTGCGGTAGCCTTTCTCATATACACGTTAGTGTCTACAAATGATTTATCGCAGAATGTCTATTTACTCAGAAATAACCAGAGATTCTGGTATTGAATTATCCCTAGCAGAGTCCCCAGTTTGTTAAAACTTAGAAAAAGTCAACTGCTCGTCAGCAGTCCTTTTTTCCTGTGTTTCTTTATTCTGGGGGAATTCTGAGTATAGAGACATTCATAGACAACCATAAGCAATCACAAAGTGTACACAAGAGAGAGATATCACAAGACGAATTTTATTCCAGAGATTCTGAGATCTTTTACATTCCAGGCAGTGATACTGGTCACAAGCCTTTAATTACATCAACGGTTGATTACCCTTGATTGGAAGGCAAAAGACTAATCCGTCGGGGATTATGGTCTTGAGTTCATGGTCGTATAGACCTTTGTTTTCTTGTTATGGACTGAGCCACATTTCTTAGACACGCTGGATGTCTATCCCATTTTCTTTCGGATTGTCCAGGTTGAGAGACTGTCAGGATTCGAGTGGTGCAACTCTGGGCCCGCGCCTGTTACTGTGAACAGGTGACCGATCGAATACACGATCCTCGAATGTTGGTCGGCATAACCCAAGGCCTGTGCCCGCATTTTTATGACGGGTGACCTTAGGAGAGCACTCCGCAACATTCCCGAACGAGGTTTTTAATCAAGTGGTGCAACTCTAGGCCCTCGCCTGTTACTGTGAACAGGTGACCGCTGGAATACACGAACATCGAAATGTTGGTCGGCATAACCTAAATCTCGTGCCTGTTACTGTGAACAGGTGACCTTAAGAAAGCAATCCGCAATTGTCTCATCAGCTCAACCGACGGACCCGTTGTCGATGGGTAGGGCATCGACTGTCTTTTTATAGTGGCAATCCATAGCAAGATGTTTCAAGCTTAGTTAGCACTCTTTGTTTGTGGTTTCTCGTGGTAACCATAACCCCTTAGGTTTAGCCTCGGACCTTTATCCGGGATGAATGGCGCTTTGTACAATAAAGTAAATGTATTTCTTCTAGAGTCGGGCGACTCGTCTTCAAGAACACTCTTTCTTCTGAGTATTTTCCAATGATCTGTTTGGGATCAAATAGGCTTTATCGAGCCAAGATCTTTTGAGGATGTCAATTCAATAGGGTGGATCGGCTGTTTCCGATGCCCGTAAATGGCTAAGTATTAGGTCCGATAGGTACCCATTCATGCCAATTTCTGATGAATAATGGGGATCGGTGCCCTGTAAATGCTAAACTCGGCTGTTGGATAGCCTGAGTACTTTAGCCTTGCCTCAGCGTCTTTGAGATCGCGGTTGATTTCATTTGGCATTAGTCAATTTTCAGGCCAACAGGGCACTTCCCAGGGCTGAAAATGACTAAGTAGTGGACCTGTTTACTGTCTGATCAGGATATTCGGTGAATATTATCGATAACCATCTTTGAACAGGGGTGGATTATGTCCACGAGGATCGCGGTGCGATCGCGTTTCGATTCGCTTAGCAGAAGTCAATTTTCGGGCCAACAGGGCACTTCCCAAGGCTGAAAATGACTAAGTTGTGGGCCTGCCGACCGCTTCATTAGGGTATTCGAGGGTCTTGAGATCGGATAATCTCGTCGCAGTGCATGATTATAATGTATCATGTCATGTACAAGAAAAGCTTCCCTCTCGGGCTCGGTCCAATTCCGCCCGATTCTTCTCGGTTTCGGCTGTTTTCGGCTCTTTTGAAGGGATTTCCAGAGCTGCTAAATTGGCTAAGTGTTGCTCATTTTGGATCAAAACACTGATTTGGACCATTTATCATTGACCGTTGGAGAATCTAATCCGGGGGATGGATAGATCTCATCGAGATGCATCTAGGAGAGGCGGTTTCATCAAAATCCGATCCCGGACGAAGGCGACCCTCACGATCAAAGGCCCGCCCCTCCAAGGCACATGGAGGGGGGTATGCAGGCGCATGTGATGCTGGTGCAGGCATGTGATGCTGGTGCAGGCGCATGTGGTGTTGGTACAGCTGTCAGGCGCATGTGGTTAGGAGATGGGCGCATGTCCCATCTCCTGAGCGTATGTGCCCTGTTTTTCATGAAAAAAAGAGGAACCGAAAGCAATCCCGGCGCATGTGGTGGTGCACATGCGCCTGGCCCCAAATAGTGGGCGCATGTCCCTTGTGGACGTAGTGAAAATTCAGGATTTTCCTGCCAAAAAAACCAGCGCATGTAGGGAAAAAGCCGGCGCATGTTGGAGAAAAGCTGGCGCATGGTCCCAGCACTTAGAAAAAAATGCAGGATTTCTCTCTGAATTTGGGAGTCCGGCGAGGAAATCCCTCTCCGGCGAAGGATTTCGGCGAGGGAATCCACTCCGGCCAAGGCATCCGGCGAGGAGAAACAAAGTGGGCGCATGTGGTGCTTACATCGCTCTGAGGTCGGCAGGGGATGATCTCGTGCTGATGGAATGAAGTGACTCCGCTATTTATAGGGGGTAATTGGGTTCGGGTCTGGCCCGGTGGGTATTTCCTGGCGCATGTGGCAGAAAACAGGTCATGCGCATGTGGAGAAAATACATCAGGGGCATGTGGAGGATCCGGGCGCATGTCCTTTTCCGGTGCATTTCCCGGTGCTTTCTGGCAAAGTATTCAGATCACTCCCTTTCATCAATAAGGTGTAGGTACATGTGGTGGGAGGCCAGGCACATGTCCTTTGCTGGCGCTTTTCCCACTACTTAGCCAGATTTTCAGGATTCTGGCACTTAGAAAATTTTAGGATTTCAACTCCGACGGGAGACCTCTAAAGGACAGCTACCTTTTCTAGACATGCACTCACTGTCGCCAAGCCACTTCTAGGCTAGGATTGACCTCATGAATGAACGGGATGGGGTGTGGAAGTCCATATGTTGCCAATTTTAATACATCCTAATCTGGAGCCTCCGGGTCGGCTTGTTGTATAGGAACGTTGTTCCGGGGAGCGCGCTAATGGAAATACACACCGTAATAACTTCAAACTTGCTATTTAAAGGTTTGGGACGCTCTGGATCATTTGGCAGTGAAGCGCATGTCCAGTTTCGCTCTGAAATGGTAGCTGTAGGCTTACGGACCCTTTTTGTCAGCTCCGGGCAGAGACGAAACGCATTTCGAGGTGCGCAGGTAAATATATGCACCGGATGACTTCAAAACTTGCATGTTAAGAGTTTTAGGACATTCCGGATCATTTGGCGGTGAAGCGCATGTCCAGTTCCACCCCGAAATGTTGTTTATGGATTTTGGTTGCTATCGAGCGATTAGGGTCGCACAGGTAGTTTTTAGGGCTTTCCCGGCCTCAAAACTGATCCAAATCATTGTCAATAGTCCATGGGATGTTGTTTTACAATGGGTGCAAATTTGAGCCCCAACACTAGTCTAAGCATGCATAGATTAACTTATGATAAAATTAAACAAGCTCCTAATCTATGCAACCTCAAGTAGACTTATGAGGAAAGATCAATTAAGCTCAAGTCTACTCAAGGAGTGAAGGCACATCTTGTGTGTGTGGATGTGCCTATCAAGTGCCTAGCATACATTCTTAACTAAGTATTCATAATTAATCAATTAAACACCGTGCATAATGAGAAATGTGCTCAAGTACAATCACAAACACAAGCATGTATAGTGGTTCGACTACTTGTCTACTCCACTCCCTGTTCAAGTACTCAACCCCTGTGAGCACACTGGCATTCACTGGGGAGTTTAAATCTGGTTCCTCCGAACCAAGGTGTTTTAACTCGGATCCACCCAACCTGGGAGTTTACAAGTTCCTCCTAACCTATACGTTCACACCTGTGTTGGTGGCTCCCCTTGGAGACTTTGTTTAAGCCCGACAAACGTGCCAAGGAATGACAAACGTCTCTAAATTTAGGCCTGGCAAATGAGTCAAGGAGTGCCTAATAACCCCTAGTCTTTAGGTCGACAAACAGGCCAATGAACGGCTAACGTCCCTGGACTTTAGGCCGACAAATAGGCCAAGGATCAGCAAACAACCCTAGTTCGAGCTTGTCAAACAAACTCTACACTCAACTCCCACAGGGAATTGAGTGAATGAACTCTTAACAAAGACAACCTTACTTGTCAGATTGAGCCCCTTCGTAGCACCACTTTGGGTTGCTTCTTCTTGCTCTTCCGTGCTTAAATCAGCTCCCCTTGTGCTCCCCCGATCTTTGACGTCGTTGCTTTGTCAAGGCTTCGGCTCCAAGATCAGATACCTTGCATGCGATGCTCCATTGGAGATGCCCAAGGTGTTAGGGAATGGTGAAACCTTTACAAATGGTAGGAAATGGTTTTCCTAGGGGAATACACCTATTTGGACTCCTAGGTGGTGTTTAGACAAGGGATATAACTATGATCAAGGTGTCTAAAATCCTAGGAATCAAGAGGGAACAAGTCCATTCTCATTATGCCATTGAATGACCCAAGCTTGTGATGAAAACACAAGAAGAATGACTTATTATAGGGCCTCAAATGGTCTTTAGCAATGGTGGCTTCTATGTCCTCAAAATCTCTTCTCTTGGCCTTAAAAATGAACCCCCTGCTTTTATAAAGTTTTTCCTAACGGGCAGATTTGCGCAGGGTCGGCGCCCGGTGGACACTGGGTCGGGCGCCCGAAATCCGGTCCAATTTAAAATTTTTGTCACTAGACACATTTGTAGTTGGTTGGGCGCCTGATGACCATACTTTCACTAGTCGGGCGCCCGATAGTCACTTTGGTCGGGCGTCCGATATTCAGTCCAAAATGGGTCTTGTGCTGCTGAACATTTTTTGCACTGGTCGGGCGCTTGGTCAGATTGTGGTCAGGCACCGATGACCATCTAGTTTTCTAGCCAACTTATTGGGCGGATTCGTCTAAGGTCGGGTGCCTGGTGGACACTGGGTCGGGCGCCCGGCTAGGCATGATTTTCTGCTGTTTTGCAGCAGATCATGCAACCTCTTGGCCGTTCTTTTGGTGGTCATTTGGGACACCTAAGGCCAATCTAAGGTGACTAATGGTATGCCTATTGGTCATGGTCATCTAGAGGTTTATGTTTTTGGGTAGGTAATAGGTTAAGGCTCACCAAGGCATCACTTTTACCTGTTTCTTCTTTCTTGATGCAGCTGGTCTGTTCAGAGTCTTCGGTCTTCGTCTTCATTAAGCTCAACCGACACTAAACTCACTGACCTAGGTAATTGATAAACAAGGTGCACTAGTATGCCAGAGAAAAGTGAACTAACATTTAGCCTCATACCCTAGAGGGATCTGGTGCAGTTTAACCTCATACCCTGGAAGGAACTGGTTCAGTTTAACCTCATAACTAGTTGGAGGGATAATACAGTTTAACCTCATAACTCGTTTGAGGGATATGGTTCAGTTTATCCTCATAACTTGGAGGCTGTATGGTTTAATTTATCCTTTTATCCTGGAGTATTTTCTCAACTCTTTTAGACCCGGAGTGCAAGGGTATATTTATTTCTCAACTCGTTTAGACCCGGAGTGCAATGGTATATTTATTTCTCAACTCGTTTAGACCCGTAGTGTAAACGTATATTAATTTCTCAACTCGTTCAAGGGTATATTTATTTCTCAACTCGTTTAAACCCGGAGTGCAAGGGTATATTTATTTCTCAACTCGTTTAGACCCGGAGTGTAAGGGTATATTTATTTCTAACCTCGTTTAGACCCGGAGTGTAAGGGTATATTTATTTCTCAACTCGTTTAGACTCAAAGTGTAAGGGTATATTTATTTCTCCACTCGTTTAGACCCCGAGTGTAAGGGTATATTTATTTCTCAACTCGTTTAGACCCGGAGTGTAAGGGTATATTTTGAATGATGCTGAGTTGGTAGGGTTCACCCGGGCATCTAGCACTTACGGGGCCTAGCTAGTCAGCCAACAATTTTCTTTTCCTTCCTCTTTTTTAGTTTTCGAGTCGGTAGTTACTTTGATTATTACTTTGATTATCAAGTTGACAGCTGCTTTGGCTGCTTCTCTTACTATGAGATTGACCGCCACTTCGCTGGCTCATTCGCTTGATGAGGAAACCCGTTACTTGTCCCCTGTGATATCTTGGGCGAAAATGATGTTTTGAGTGGCCCCATGTGCTATCAGGATTGCCAGAGCATCATGAATGTCCTTCAACTACTTTGCTGAGTCATTCTGAATCTTGAACTAGCTCATCAATTTGTTCTTGGAATGTTGGCGGTTAATTAGTCTGTTTAAACAATTCTTTGTCTTTGACAACCTAAACCTTCGCATCCTATTCACTCGCCTCAAGTGTAAGGTTGCGATGTAGTAATAATTCTCGGTAAGACCGAGGTCGATCCACAGGGAATTAGAAAACCAATTCTAAACTATTCCAGCAACTTGAATTGAAACAATTTAGAAATTTAATTAAGAAATCTAACTCAAAATACTAACTTAGGAAATTCAGTAATTTAAAGGAATTAAGGCTTTCAAGGATCCACTTGTAGCAACCCCATGCCAATCCAAACAATCCAAGCATAAAACACAACTAGATTCGAAGTTCTATCTCTCATCTAGTTGGAAGATAAAGCATTGAAACACATTCAATCCCACTTACGTTGAACTTTCAAGTTTTAGTCCTATACAATCATATAACATTCAAAATCATAGCCTTCGGAGCAACAGCCATGCCAATGGACTATGGCATGCTCAAGGATTACCATAATTCGAATCTAATCAAGCTGAACATGATAATCTCAGAGAATTGTAAGGAATCCATGTCTAAGGCACATAAACTCTCATAAAACTTCTAAAAATATCAACTTTATTCGAACTAAAACATTTAAAATCCAAACTTAAAGTGAAAGTACTTGAATCAAACTAAATTAAACATGAAATTGTCTACAAGCTTCACCTCTCAGCCTTAGCTAAGAGATTATAGCCGAGCATTGTCATACTACAACTAGAACTGAATGAAAAAGACATAAAAACTAGAAAAATCGGAATCGACGGAGTTGTGGACGCTCCACGGTGCTCTCCTTCACTTCCCACGACCTCTAATCTCTTCTAGGATACCTTTAGACGAAGCCCTAAGTCCCCTTTTATAGAATAGTGTGGAAGATTCCAGATTGCGCAAGAAATCATAGAGCTGCGCCGAGAAAATCGAAACTTGAAGGACAAGCTCTGTTACGCAGACGACCGGTCGTAAAACAACAAAAAGGGTCCAGCAAGCTTTTTAGACTTTTGACCCCTCTCTATTGAGTGTTCGACTGGTCTGTCTTGGTCTAATGATATGTACAACAATGAGGGGTCTCTGTTGAATTGCAGACTAGTCGGACGACAGGTCCTGTGCCTTGGCAGACTTGTTGAACGACCGGTCTTCAGTGCAGAGTGTTGCACTTCTTCCTTCTTTCTACCATATCTCTCTTGCTTCTTTCTCCCATCCTTTGGCACTTAGTTCTTTGATCTTCAATGCATACAAAGTGACTCTTTTACCCATGAATTGGTGAAATCTCCCTCTCATTCCGACAATCACAAAAACATGTATTAGACTAGTCTTTAAACATGAAAACCATGCATATAATGTGATGTAATGGGTCGGCAAATGTATAAATTGGAGGCTCAACACACTCCCCAACCAGCATTTTGCTAGTCCCAGCAAGATCAAATCTCCAAAACTAACTCTCCTTCAGAAACTATGCTTCTATGCATTCCAAGACATACAAGTGTAAAAATCAGAAAAATTAGGTGATAGAAGTTGAAACCTTAAACTCTCAAAATATAATAAGTGTTCATATGAAATTACTGCTGATTAATTGATAAATATAAGAACTTGAACAAATTCAACCTAGTGTGCATAGTGAATGTTCATCTCATGAGTTTCTGGGATTATCTTCTTCATAGATAAACTAAACTATGGATCTCAAGGTGTACAGATCAACAACAAGCCTATGAAAGGAATTTACCTTACCGTCCTTCCGACGGCTTTCACACTACGTCCCATTTCTAGCTTTGGTTACGGGTAGACCATCCCCCGGTTGGTAATAGGTAGCCCTTTTTGGAATTTTCCACCATATTGTCCATTATTCCCATGTTTTCATCCTTCCTTTCCCTTTTTTTTATATATTAGATAGGATTTTTAGAAATCCATATCTTCCATTATTTTCCCATGGACAAGGATGGACAAAGTACCCCGGCTTGGTTCCTCAACACCTTAAATCAAAGTCTAGCTAATCCACAAATCACATAATCCTTTCTAACCAAGAGAATAGTGTAATGTGAACTAGGTGTAAAAGTGTTCAAATTTTCTATCAATCATATAAATAGGGGAATTCACACATAAAAACATTATATTAAAAGTAGTTCAAGACTTGCAACATCACTCACTTTGTATATCCTTTTCTTATACTCGTATCATCCTGAATGCATAGAAACAAAATTTTCTAAAAGAGTTTTGAATTTTCAGAAAAATAAAAAAATTTCGACATATAATGCTTGAAATGTCCACAAACTGCTAGATGAGGAATCTCATCTCACCCCCCAACCAAATCTTGCATTATCCTCAATGTAAAAGATATGCAATGAGCATGAACATAAGAGCAATGGAAAAATAAAAGAGAGTGAAAATGATAGTACCTAAGAGAGTCGATCATGGAAGTGTACAACTCCAGCAACTAAACTACTAACGAAATAAACATAAAACTGAAAATCAAACAAAACCAAATCCTACACTATACCTCCGTCAGACTAGGAGATTAATCATCCTAATACACAGGATCATCTAGAGTGATGGACATGTCCTCTGAATCAAATTTCTCAACGAATGGTTTAAGGCGTTGTCCGTTCACTTTAAAATAGTTACCATTCGCCGCATTCTCTACCTCAACAGCCCCATGGGGAGAAACTTCCTTGACAATATATGGGCCAGTCCATCGAGATCGTAATTTTTTCGAAAAAAGATGATGTCAAGAATTATACAAGAGCACTTTCTAACCTTCATAGAAAGATTTCCTGAAGATGTGCTTGTCATGAAAGGCCTTCATCCTACTCTTGTAAATCCTCGATTTCTCATAAGCATCGTTCCGGATCTCATCAAGCTCATTCATTTAGAGTTTGCGAAGCGAGCTAGCCTTGTCAACACTAAAGTTTAATGCCCGAATTGTCCAATAGGCTTCGTGTTCAATCTCCACAGGCAAGTGACAAGCTTTCCCATAGACAAGTCTATAGGGGGACATTCCAATGGGGGTCTTGTAAGCGGTACGGTGAGCCCAAAGAGCATCGTCTAATCTCAGAGACCAATCTTTGCGATTCGGCCTCACCGTCTTTTACAAAATTTGTTTAATTTTTCGATTGAAAATTTTAGCTTGCCCACTTGTCTGTGGGTGGTATGGGGTACTCACTTTATGTTTAATACCATATTTCTTCATTAAGGCTTCAAATGACCTATTGCAAAAGTGAGAACCACCATCATTAATGATGGCTCGAGGCATTCCAAATCTAGAAAGTATGTTTTCTTTTAGGAACTTTAAAACCGTACGATGATCGTTTGTTCTATATGGAATAGCCTTTATCCATTTAGACACATAGTCTACGGCAAGCAATATGTAGACATGTCCAAAAGATGAGGGGAATGGCCCTATGAAATCAATGCCCTAACAGTCGAAGACTTCAAGATGTTGAATTGGGGTAAGAGGCATCATGTTCCGATGGGACAATCCTCCTAGCTTTTGATAGCACTCGCATGCTTTACAAAACTCATGGGTGTCCTTAAATAGAGTAGGCCAATAGAAACCACACTGTAGAATTGTTGCAGTGGTTTTCTTGGCAAAAAAATGACCCCCCACATGCTTGATCATGACAAAAGGAGATGACGGAATTATGTTTATCATCAGGGACACATCTCCTAATTATTTGATCTGGACAATATTTAAAAAGTAAAGGTTTGTCCCAGAAGAATCTGCGCACTTCCCTTATAAATTTTCGTTTATCCTGCGCAGTCCAATGAATCGGCATCGCACCTGTGGAAAGATAATTGGTTATGTCAGCATACCATGGTGGATGCATAGCAACAAAGAGTTGCTCATCAGGGAATGAGTCCTCAATAGGTGACTTGTCGATGGAATTGGGTAGGACTAGGCGAGATAGATGATCCGCCATCACATTTTCTACTCTCTTCTTGTCCTTGATCTCCAAATCGAATTCTTGAAGGAGTAGGATCCATCTAAGCAAACGGGGCTTAGCATCCTTCTTAGAAAGAAGGTGTTTCAGTGCCTCATGATCTGTGTAAACAATGACCTTGGATCCTATTAAGTAAGGCCTGAATTTGTCCAAGGCAAAAATGACGGCTAGGAGCTCATTCTCCGTAGTCGAGTAATTGACTTGGAAGGGATTCAAGGTCCTACTCACATAGTAGATAACGTGGGGCTTCTTATCCTTCTTTTGGCCTAACACCGCCCCAATATTATAATTGCTCGCATCGCACATCAACTCAAAAGGTACAGACCAATCCGGTGGTTGCATGATAGGAGCGGTTGTTAACATGTCTTTTAACTTTAAAAAAGCTAATTGACATGCGGCACTCTACTCAAATTGATTTTCATTTTGGAGAAGGTTACATAAGGGCCTTGAGATATGACTGAAATCCTTTAGGAACCTTCTATAGAAGTCGGCATGTCCAAGGAAGGACCGCACATCGCGTATGCTTTTGGATGATGGTAGATTGGAAACTATATAGATTTTAGCCCAGTCTACCTCTATTCCATTAGACAAGATGATATGTCCAAGGACTATTCCTCTTTGTACCATGAAATGACACTTTTCTCAGTTTAATATGAGATTCCTCTCCTCGCACCTTGTCAAGACCAACTTCAAGTGATTTAAGCACTCCTCGAAAGTACAACTGAAAACAGAGAAATCGTCCATGAATACCTCAAGAAACTCACCCACCATGTCTGAGAAAATAATCAACATTCATCGTTGGAATGTGGCAGGTGCATTACATTGTTCGAATGGCATCCTTTGATATGTAAAGGTGCCAAATGGGCATGTAAAGGTGGTCTTCTCTTGGTTTACTAGGGCTATCTCAATTTGGTTGTAACCAGAATAGCCATCTAGGAAGCAATAATAGGAGTGACCCACTAACCTCTCCAAAATTTGATACATGAATAGGAGAGGGAAGTGGTCCTTCCTAGTGACCGTGTTTAGCATCCGATAATCGATGCACATACGCCAACCGATGGTCACTCTAGTCGGTATAAGCTCGTTGTTGGCATTTTCTATGATGGTAATACTGGACTTCTTAGCGGCAACTTGGGTAGTACTCACCCATTGGCTATACCAGATGGGGTAGATGATACCCACATCTAGTAGCTTTAACACCTCGACTTTGACAACCTCCATCATATTTGGATATAACCTTCTTGAAGGTTGTCTAGTTGTTTTCGTATTTTCTTCGAGGTGTATACAGTGAGTGCAAACCGAAGAGTCTATCCCCTTGAGGTCCGCTATTGTCCAACCTATGGCTCCCCTATGTTCTTTGAGCAGCTCAATCAACTTGAGCTCTTGATCTTTCCCTAGGTGAGAGGCAATGACAACCAAAATGTTTCTTCTTGATCCAAACATACATATTTTAAGCTCAGATGGTAATGGTTTAAGGTCAAGCTTCGGTGGTTTGATGTTAGACGGTAAAAGCCTTGATGTGGTTGGTGGCAATCTTTCAAAATGGGGCCTTGTTGTGCCTCCAATTTATACATTCACTAGCCCATTACATCACATTATATGCATGGTTTGCATGCTTAAAAGGCACATCTAATGCGTGATTTGTGATTGTAGGAGCGAGGCGGAGATTTCACTTATTTAAGGCTAAAAAGGTCATCAAAGGCACATTCAAGATCAAAGAATTTTAAGTGCTAAAGGATGGGAGAAATAAGCAAGGGAGAAAGAGAAAGAATGGAGGAAGACGTGCAACACTTTGCACTGCGGACCGGCCGTCTGACCGGTCTGCCAAGGCACATGAAAGGTCATCCAACCGGTCTGTAATTCAACAGAGACCCCTCTTTCACTAGACCAAGCTAAACCGATCATTAAACCGGTCGCACATTGTTCGCTTCCCCAAGTGTAGGGTTGTGATGTAGTAATAATCTCGGTAAGACCGAGGTCGATCCATAGGGACTTGTGTACGAATTCACAAAATACTTCTAATGGTTTCTACTGAAGAGCTAACTAACATATTTTTAGGAAATTGATATATTTAGATGTTTTGAATTAAATCGAATGTAATCAATAATAAAAAGACACTAGGGGTTCAAGGATCCAATTGTAGCAATCCTTGATGCTTAATTCGCTACAGTTTCTCACTTTCTCAACTAGAATCAAAATTAAGTTCTATCTAGTCAGATGATAGAGCAGTTAAAACAATCAATCTGTCATATGTGTGAATCATGTACATGAATCATGTACATGATTCTCTCAATTCAAGCTAGGACTTGAGCACACTCAATTGCATAAGTTAATCCTAATTCCAATGGGTTAAGATCACAATCATAATCATTATTAAACTTCTGTCACTAAGTATAATTAGATCATGATTTGAACTTGATACAAATCACATACACAATCTCACATAATCCAGACTTTCCAGAAAAATAGACTTTTGGTGTGAAGCTCCCACATGAGGATCATAGATTTAGAGCGTATTGAATCCAATTCCTCGGATCATGCAGGTCTAGGCTAGCTCAAAACAATTAAGAACTCAAGCAATTCTTCTAAACATACATGAGCCATCATAAGATTAAGAAAAACTACTTAGAACTTTATTTAAACTTCAAACCATTATTCTTCACTAATAATCCAACTTGAAACCAAATCAAACGAATTGAAACATCTTATATTCACTACAAGCTTCACCTCTTAGCCCTAGCTAAGAGGTTTATCCGTTCATGATCCAAGGAAACATGAAAACAACTAAACAAACATAAAACTAGAAGAACAAACTAGGAGGAGTTGTATAACTCCGAATCCGACTTCTGCCGTCTCCCACCGTGCTCAATCTCTTCTAAGATGCCTTAGGAACAAGCTAGAGGAGTCCTTTTATAGCTTTGGAACCCTAGGTGCGAAGAAACTTTGAGAAATCCCTCAGAAATACGCATTGCACAGCAAAACTTGGACCTTGTAGAAGAAGCTCTGTTACGCAGCTGACCGATCGCACGACCGGTCTGAGACCATGAACGACTGGTTGCACGACCGGTCTTAAAAATGCAAATACTGTCTAGTGTGTTTTTTAGAAATTCAAACCCAGAAATTTAATTTAAGGACCGGTCACACGACCGGTCTGAGCAGTGGACGACTGGTCGCACGATCGGTCCTGATAGGTCCAGTGAGTTTTGGCCGCAGGGCCCCTTCTGTTGAGTGTTCAGACCGGTCGGACGACCGGTCCTGGGTTATGGACGACCGACCGGTCTTGGGTGCATTTTTCTGCCTTTTTTCTTCTCTCCTTTGCTTCTTTCTTCCACCCTTTTGACGCTTGGTCTTTTGATCTTCAATGCTTGTAAATAGCGCCTTTAAGCCATCAATTGATGAATCATCTCTCTCATTCTTATAACCGCAAAACCATGCATTAGTTGGGTCTTTAATCATGTATTTCAAGCATAGTTAGCGATGAAATGGGGTTAGAGTATGCACATTTAAGAGCTCAACACACCCCCTAACCAGCATTTTGCTAGTCCCGAGCAAAACATGCGTGAAACAAATTTCATTCTTCAAAACCCAACTCTCCTTCAAAAACCATGTTTCTATATACTTAATGATATGCGAGTGCAAGAATCAGGAAAACTTAGTGATAGAAGTTGAGACCTTAACCTTCTCATAACATAACAAGTACTTACATGAAATTCCCACTGATTAATTGATAAATAGAAGAATCCAAACAATTTAACCTAGTGTGCTCGGTGAATGTTCATCTCATGGATTTCCGGGGTTACCTTCCTTGTGAATTACTTAAGGTATGGATTCAACGGTGTATAGATCAATAACAAGCCTATGACAGGAATTTGCCTTACCGTCCTTCCAATGGCTTTCACACTACGTCCCATTTCCGGTTTTGGTTACGGGTAGACCATCCCCCGATTGGTAATAGGTAGCCCTTTTCGGAATTTTCCACCATATTCTCCATCATTCCCGTATTTTCATCCTTCCTTTCTATTTTTTTTCTTTAGATAGGATTTTTAGAAGTCCATATCTTTCGTTATTTTCCCATAGACAAGGATGAACAAAGTACACCGGCTTGGTTTCTCAACGCCTCAAATCCAAACTTCACCAATTCACAATTCTACATAATCCTTTCAAAGCGTGAGAATTGTGTAATGTGAACTAGGTGTAAAAGTGTTTAGAAATTCTATCAATCATAAAATTAGGGGAATTCACATATAAAACTAGTATCTTAGAGATTGCTCAAGATATTCAACTTCACTCACTTTACTTTTCCTTTTTCTTATACTCACACCATCCCAAATGCATAGAAATAAAGTTTTCCAATGGAGTTTTGAATTTTGAAAAATTGAAAAAGTTCCTACATAATTGCTTGAGATGTTACAAAACACTGGATTCATCCCACTAATCTTACACCCCCCAACCAAATCTTGCATTGTCCTCAATGTAAAAGATATGCAATAAGCAAAACATGAGAGCAATTTGAAAATAAAGGGGAGTGAGCAATGATAGTACCTGAGAGAATGAAAAGTGGAATTCTACCTCCTTCTAACAAACCTATGAAAAAGTAAACAAAAGTAACAAAATCCTAATCCTAACTACTCTATACCTCCATCAGACTAGTAGATCAAACATCCTGATACACAGGATCAGTCAGAGGTATAGACATACCTTCTGAAGGAAACTTCTTATAGAACGGCTTTAATCGCTGACCATTCGCCTTAAAGATGTTGTCGTTCCTTGGATTCAACAACTCGACGGTCCCATATGGGTAGACAGTTTGTACAATGTAGGGACCGGTCCATCGAGATCTCAATTTCCCGGAAATAAGTGTAAGCGAGAATTATACATAAGGACTTTTTGATTAATCGTGAATGTCTTACGAAGAATGTTCTTATCATGGAATACCTTCGTCTTGTCCTTGTAAATTCTCGCATTTTCATATTCTTCGTTCCGGAGTTCCACAAGTTCATTCAATTGAAGTTTGCGCAACGAGCTTGCTTTGTCAGAATCAAAATTCATCTTCTTTATCGCCCAATAAGCCTTATGTTCCAACTCCACGGACAAGTGACAAGCTTTCCCATAGACAAGTCTATAAGGAGACATTCCAATGAGGGTCTTGAAAGCGGTACAGTAAGCCCAGAGTGCATCGGTAAGTCGAAGCGACCAATCCTTGCGATCAGGGTTCATCATTTTCTTCAAAATATGTTTAATCTCCTTAATAGATATCTCAGCTTGTCCACTTATTTGTGGGTGATAGGGAGTGCTCACTTTGTGATTGACGCCATATTTCTTCATTAAGGCTTCAAATGGGCGATTACAAAAGTGAGACCCTCCATCACTTATGATGACTCAAGGTGTTCCAAACCGGGAAAGAATATTTTCTTTTAAGAAACGAATGACTGTTTTATGGTCATTATTTCGGCATGGAATCACCTCAACCCATTTGGACACATAGTCGACGGCAAGCAAGATATATAGGTTTCCAAAAGAAGATGAGATTGGACCCATGAAATCGATGCCCCAACAATAAAAAATTTCGATTGCTAAGATGGGATCAAGTGGCATCATATTTCTACGGGAGATTCCTCCCAATTTCTGATAAGGCTCACATGTTTTACAAAACTCATGGGTGTCCTTGAACATGGTGGGCCAATAAAACCCACATTGCAGAATTTTGGCTGTGGTCTTCTTAGCCGAAAAGTGGCCACCACACGCTTGAGAATGACAAAAGGAGATGATATGGTGTTGCTCATCATCCAGCACACATCTCCTTATAATTTGATTGGGACAATACTTGAATAAGTAAGGATCGTCCCATAGGAATTTCCTCACCTTGTTGAAGAACTTATCTTTATATTGCTTTTTCCATTGTGTTGGAGTTGTACCTGTAGCAAGATAGTTAGCAATGTCCGCATACCATGGCAATTGGGAGACTTTAAAAAGTTGTTCCTTAGGGAACATGTCATTGGTCGCGATCGTCTCAGGGGGAATCGGTGAGAACAAGTCTAGAGAGATGGTCAGCCACTACGTTTTCTACTCCTTTCTTATCACGTATTTTTATGTCAAATTCTTAGAGTAGGAGGATCCATCTTAACAAACGTGGCTTAGCATCCTTCTTAGAGAGAAGGTACTTAAGCGCAGCATGGTCAATGAATATGATGATCTTGGATCCAATCAAGTAGGACCTAAACTTGTCCAAGGCAAAAACTACGGCTAAAAGTTTTTTTCCTGTAGTAGTGTAGTTTGCCTGGGCTGAGTTTAAGGTTCTACTTGCATATTAGATGACACATGGCTTCTTCTCTTTTCTTTGGCCTAGCACAACCCCAATAGCGTAGTCGCTCGCATTGCACATAATTTCAAAAGGAATGCTCCAATCAGGTGGTTGTATTATGGGAGCACATGTCAACATACCTTTAAGTTTAGTAAAGGCATTTTGACAATCTTCATTCCACTCGAATGAGTTCTCCTTTGGAAGTAGGTTACATAAAGGACAAGAGAGTGAACTGAAGTCCTTTATGAACCGTCTATAAAATCCGGCGTGTCCCAAAAAGGACTGCACATCTCGTATGCTCTTGGGTGGTGGAAGGTTAGAGATAAGATCGATTTTAGTTTTGTCCACCTCGATTCCGTTTTGTGAGATGATGTGACCAATTACAATTCCCTTTTGAACCATGAAGTGACATTTCTCCTAATTCAACACAAGGTTCTTCTCTTCACATCTTTTCAAAACAGATTTCAAGTGCATAAGGCACTCATCAAAGCTACAACCAAATACAGAGAAATCATCCATGAAGACTTCAAGAATTGTCCCCACCATATCAGAAAAAATATTCAGCATACAATGCTAAAAAGTGGCAGGGGCATTACATAGCCAAATGGCATCCTTCGATAGGCCAAAGTACCGAATGGACATGTGAATGTTGTTTTCTCTTGGTCCTCTAGGGCGATCTCTATTTGGTTGTACCCTGAGTAGCCATCAAGGAAGCAAAATTGGGAATGACCCGCCAACCTTTCTAAAATTTGATCAACAAGCGGTAGGGGGAAGTGGTCTTTCCTCATAACTGCGTTTAGCTTCCTGTAGTCAATGCACATTCTCCAACCAGTAGTGACTCTGGTTAGTACAAGTTCATTATTGGCATTGTCTACGATGGTTATTTCGGATTTCTTAGGCACCACTTGAGTTGGGCTCACCCATTGACTATCGAATATTGGGTAAATGATACCCACATCCAATAGTTTCACCACTTCGGCCTTAACCACATCCTTCATATTTGGATTGAGTTGTCTTTGTGGTTGCCTAGATGTCTTCGCATTCTCCTCAAGGTGTATGCGATGAGTACAAATCAGTGGGTCTATGTTTTTTAGGTCCGCAATCGACCATCCAATGGCACTCTTATGCTCTATTAGAGTGGCTATTAGCCTACTCTCTTGTTCCTTATCCAAGTGGGAAGAAATCACCACCGGATATGTCTCATCCCGACCTAAATATACATATTTCAACTCACTTGGTAATGGTTTTAGGTTGAGCGTTGGTGCCTTGATATTGGATGGGAGGGGCTTGTTCTCGTTTAAGGGTAACGGTTCAAATAGTGCCCTCCATCGTTTGTTGTCAAGTATCGGCATCACATCTAAAATGGCATCCATCTCTCGTATTGAGTCATCATTTATCTCATGAGAGTGGGCCACACATGCCTAATGTCAAGGGGAATGTATCCTCCACGAATGATTCAATCAAATTTATCTCGTGGATCTCATCATCAACTTCCCATGGTTATTTGCATAAATCAAATATACTCAGCTCGAGTGTCATATTTCCAAAGGACATTTGTACAAGCCCGTTTCTACAATTGATAATCGCATTGGAAGTAGCTAGAAAAGGGCGGCCAAGTATGACGGGAATTTGAGCACCGGTACCTATCACGGGATGTGTATCTAAGACAATAAAGTCTACTAGGTAGTAGAATTTATCAACTTGGACTAAAACATCCTCAATCACTCCTTTCGGTATACGAATAGATCTATCAGCAAGTTGGAGTGTGGTTTTGGTAGTTTTCAATTCACCTAACCCAAGTTGTTCATAAACCGAGTATGGAATGAGGTTAACACTCGCCCCTAAATCAAGTAAGGCTTGTTTAATCCGGTAGTCTCCTATGATGCATGAGATGGTTGGACTACCCGGATCCTTGTATTTTTGGGCACCTCTTATTTGATAATAGCACTCAAATTCTCAGTCAAAAGTACTTTGTTCTGAACATTGTGTTTCCTTTTGACTGTACATAATTCCTTTAGAAATTTGGCATAGGATGGTATTTGCTTTATAGCATCCAACAACGGGATGTTGATCTTCACTTGATTAAACACCTCTAAAATTTTCAGGTTTTTGTCTAAAGGTTTGGGTGAAATCAACCTTTAGGGAAACGGGGCAACCGGCTTGTATTACCTTTCCGGTTCTTTCTCTTGTGGAGTGTTGTTCGGGCTATCATCATCTTTGGAATTTTTTGGATCATTAGGCTTTTAGGGCCTTCACCGAATTACATTTATCGATTATTTTCCCACTTCTCAAAGTGGTGATAGCTTGAACATGCTCCGTATGTTAGGAGGATGAGCTTGCGTCTTGTATCTCAAATTGGGTCCTTGGGTTAGGAAGAGGTTGGGCAAGAAGTGTGCCTTTCTCCCTAACACTGAGGTGAGATTCAACCCTAGCCATTGAGGTTTTCAAGTCATTGATGGCTTGAGTTGAATTTTGATTAAATTTCAATTGCTCTTGCATGAACCCATCTATTTTCAGAGAATTAGTCTTGTTATATTCAGCTTGAACCGATATGAATAAACCCAACATCTCCTCTAGTGTAGCTTTTGGTGTAATGACTAGGGATGGACCTAGTAAAGGTTGAGCTTGAGGGGTATTGTTTGAATTCGCAGTGGGTCCATTCCTCCAACTGAAGTTGGGATGGTTCTTCCAACTAGAATTATACGTGTTTGAGTTTGGAGTACTAAATGGCCATTGATAACTGTTTATGGCATTTGATTGTTCTTGTAAGATATCTTGGAATGCTGAAATTGTGGGACAATCTTGTGTAGCATGTTGATTTCTGGCACAAATTCCACGAACAGTTTCAACGTCTTTTGAGTTGATTGACTCTCCTTTCTTTAATTCCATGGCCTTGACTTTTCTTGTGAGGCTAGCCATACGTGCACTTATGTTATCTTCTTGTGAGAGAACATAAATTCCTCCCTTTTCCTTTTGTTGGCTTGTCTTGGAATTTGTTGGTCTAGATGTATCCCAAGACTGTGCATTCTCTGCCAATTCATCAAAATAGTCTCATGCTTCCTCGGCTTCCTTATTCATGAATTCTCCATTACACATCATCTCTATGAATTGGCGCATGGGTGAAGTCAGTCCTTCATAGAAAAAGCTTATAACCCGCCAAGTTTCGTAGCCATGATGTGGGCATGCATTTAATAAGTCCTTAAACCTCTACCAACATTGAAAGAAAGTCTCGTCCTCCTTTTGGGCAAAATTTATGATAAGGCGCCTCAACATGTTCGTTTTGTGAGTAGGGAGGAACTTTTTAATGAACTCCCTAGACATCTCAGTCCATGTGCCAATTGATCTTGGCCTTAATGCATGAAGCTAACCTTTAACTTTCTCTTTAAGTGTAAAAGGAAATAACTTAAGTCTCATCACATCATTGGTTACATTTGCAAAGTGCATTGTGGCTATCACCTCATCAAATTCCTTAAGATGTTGATAGGCACTTTCACTGTCTAGTCCATGGAATCTTGGGAGGAGTTGGATTACTCCCGGTTTCAAATCTATGTTCCCTGTATTTTGTGCAAAAACTATGCATGAGGGAGTGCTCTGTAACGCCCCGAATTTATCGTAATTATTTTAAAATTTTCTGAAATTTATTTCTATTTTTTTTATATTAAATACCGGCCATTGATATTAAAATTCAAATAATGGGACATCCGTAGGAGATCATATGGAGTACCCTTTATTAAAGTTGCTTAGAATGACCTCATTAACAATGTAGAAGAGTTAGATTTCGTTAAACTTGAATATTTGCAAAAATTACAAAAATGCCATTAGTTAAACTTAAGCTAAGATGCCATTTTTAAGTATTATAGTTTCTGACAATCAGTTTCACCCAAAATCCTGGATTTGAGCTTTTGGGCACATATTAACCATACACATCAAATTTCAGCCCTTAAATCATAGTAGAAGTGGTCCAATTGTCAAATCAGCCCTTAACCCTTGATTTTCATGTCCATCGAGTGAGGAAAGTAGATGGTTAGTCGTAGTCAAATATTTCTCTTCATATGAATGACTTGGATCGTCTTTATCATGGACCAATAGTGTGATTTAATTGCCCCACATTGATAAACCTCTTTCTTATGCGCAAAGTTATCCCGTTCTAGAAATTAACGAGTTACCAACTCTTCTCAAATTTGAACCTTTCAATTTACCCACTTCTCACCATCAATCGCTTCTCAAATTTGGACCACCCATTATACTCATATGACTACGAGTTTACACAAAATTTGGACCCCAATCTACAATCTTACACCATTGAACCACAAAGCCAGCCCCTTCCTTTTCCGCCAAAAGTTAGAATTTCAGATCTAGGCATTTCTCACCATCAATCAACCATTAAACTTTGTACAATTGTTTGCCTATCATGACTACATATTTTTTCAAAATTTGGGCCCTGATCATCAAGCGTAAACCGTTAATTGAAATATAGCCCATTTTAGCACCCGTTAGGCCATTTTTAAGGATCGGCCAATCTAGAATGTGGATCATTAAGAAATTTACGTATTCTGACTCTACTCTTCGAGCTTGATAAGATGAACGGATTGGAATTGATCAAAGATCATCCGAATATTAAGATTTGAGAAACCCACCTCGAGAGGTTGTTACACAAGACCCCGCGTGCACATCCCTCTCCATATTTCTACTACGCACCTCCAAACCCTAATTCCAACCCTACCTCTATATATAGGGCCCCTCTTAGCCAAAGGTGACCCCACCCACGAATTTGAGAGAGGGAGAGAGAGAAAGAGAAAGAGAGAGAGAGAGAGAGAGAGAGAGAAAGAGAGAGAGGAAGGTAAGAGAGAGGAGTACCATCTTGCTATTATTTCATCATTTTATATCTCTAATAAGTCGAAGATCATAAGGTGAGAACTCCTTTAAGATTGGATTAATAATTTCATGTTTTGTAGGTTGATAATTCTTATGTGTTTTTTTTTTGTTTACATGTGTTTATTTATTCTCTCCTTAGTTAGCTATATATGAATGCTTTTAGATACTTTTTTTCCATCTCATGGTGATGAGGATATTTATTGGACTTAGAGAACTAGTAAGGAATAGAATTATGTTTGTTGCACATATGAGATTTGTGTAACCATCTTTAAAGGGACCACCTTCCTTTCTATACTGTATAAAGAATAGTTGCAATTGTCTAATGGAGATTCTTATATTGTTATATATATTCCTTTTATATATATGGATGGACCCTGATCTGTGGTGATGAATATCGGAACACCCGGTTAAGAGGTTGCCCTAACTTGAGACGATGCTTTTAGCTTGTCCGGTTAAGTGGCCACCCTGATCTGTGGTGGTGGTATCAAGATCGCCCGATTAAGTGGTTGTTAAATCCATTTATTACTACTATTATTATTATATTTATTATTATTATTATTATTCCTAAAGTTGTTAAGGATCTCCATAAGACGATAGTTGAGTATGGTTGTTATGAAGCTTAGTAGTACGGGCCGCCATCCTGGGATGTGATGCGTCGGTTACGACTATTTTGATGAGTGATGAACCATAAGGAAGGATGTGGTGGTACCAAAGGTTGGTTAGACGATAAGTGGCTTGGTGTAAATTGGTAATAATAATAAAGAATGGCTAATTCATGCATGCACGTGGCTCCATGTGGGTGTATGGATTTGAGAATAGGCTAGAGCGTCCTACTTCTCCCATACACTGTCACGTGTGGATTTGGGCTATGAGCGTCCCAGTTCCTCACGTGGTCGGGCAAAATTATGGGCTTGCGTGTCCCAAAACCCCTGGCGGCATGTCTAAGGATTCCTACGCTGGGTCATGTATTATCATGCATTGCATTAAGAAAGAGTAATGAATGTTTTGTTGTGATTTTTATGCGATTATTATTTCTAACCTTAAAGTAGTTCTTCACTATGCCGCTTTTGACGGTGTTTTGTGGAAATAATTTAGAACATGTAGGTAACGATCCTCAGGAGCCCGAGCCTCAAGGAGACGATTATGATGGCTCGTGGGAGCAGATGGTGGAAGACGAGACCGCATAATCATTCATAGTTCTAGCATTTATTTAGTATTTGAAATTGTAATAAGTCCCAATGGGAGGACGTAGTTATGAACATGGTGTTTTATTGAATGATGGTTACATGGTTTGATGATTTAGTTTAGTTAATGAAATAATATATAAGTTTGGTTTCACCGTCTTGCTCATGATTTTTCAAATAGTATGAAATGTGCATGTTTGTGTGAAAATTATGTAAGGGGTATAACCCTCACACATTCCAAATAACCTTGAGAATTCGGCCGTCGTGATGTACATGGGAGCCGAAATCTTGGGTGTTACAAGTTGGTATCAAAGCAAAATGGGGCCTCTGGGCGAGAAGCCTAAATCCATATCATAATTAACTCATCTTAGGGCTTAGGTCCCCAACGACTAGAGACAAATCATTTAGATTCAATCCTATTAATGGTATGTAATGTTATGAACTTAGAGACCCACACTTAGGTTCCTTGAAATTTACTAGGGTAGTCGTGGAACTTAGAAATCTCAACATTTTAGGATTTTTGGAAAGAAATTTTCATTTTTTTTAAATATTTAGAGCTCTCATCTATTCCCCATATTTGAATCATCGATTCATTGAATCTTGTGAATTTTCTCCATAAATAATTAGGAGTAACTATTTTATTTCTAATTATTTCAATTAGGGCAGATTTTTAGACCCATCTGAAATTCCGACATTAGAAAACGTATTTTTAGATTCAGAAAATTTTATAAATTTTTATGGAGATTCCTAACTCAGTCCCCAGTATCCATATAAAATTTCAGATCAATCCGATGTGTAATTAAATCAGGAAAATTCCGACAATAGCACATATTTTACGTAAAAGTCTGCTGATCTGTTACATTTTTCAGACTTGTGGGGGTCAGAACTGTACTTTATCATGAGATTTTTATCCTGAGAAAAATTTGAGGTATTCCCCACCTAATCATCTATCTATCCTCCAAATTTCAGAGGAAAAGGACTTCCGGTTTGAGAGAAAAAAAATCCAAGAGCGCGATCAGGTCCTGGGTATCAGATTCCCAAACTATGAGTTAGGTGAACCTCTAACTCTAACTTTCTGATTTGAGTTCATTAGTTTTCACCTTAGAAGTGACCTCTAACCTATAGAACACTTATTTTCAGCTTGATGGCCCCTAAGAGAAAATCTTCAAGAAACGTTTCCGCGGCCTCACCCCAACTTGAGTCACCACCCATGGCTAACACTGCAAGTCCTAATACAAATCCACCAATGACTTCAGTGGGGGGAAACTCTAATGCTCTACAACCTTGGGAAGCTATGTTAGGTGCACTCGATCGTCTCACCGGTATCATTCAGCAACAACAAGCCCAACAGCATGAGCAACAAACCCGTCACCAAGCCACCCTCGAACAACTGATAACGATCGTGACCCCTGGCCAAACTCCGATTCCAACCTCTACTCAAACCGCACCTCCGCCTCCAGTGGAAACTCAGACAACCACACCAACACCCCAAAATCAACCTGAAACATTTCAAGTACCCCTAGCACCTAGACAGGCTCCTCCGCCAAATCAACCTCGGTTTATGCTTCCTAAAGAAACCATCCTGATTGAGAAATTCCTGAAGCTACATCCTGAGAAGTTCCATGGAAACCCTGACCCTACCAAGGCGGATTATTGGCTTAAGCAAGTGGCTAAGGCACTAGACACCCTGGCTTGCCCCATGCAACACCGAGTGACCCTAGCTACATACCTATTAGAGGGGGCGGCCTACGTTTGGTGGCAGGCAGCAAAAAGAAGAGTCCCAGAAGGATTCCAGTGGACGTGGGACACTTTCCATGCGAAGTTCTGTGACAAGTTTTTCCCTGAAGCATATAGGAAAGAGAAGATGTCTGAATTCCTGAAAATAGAGCAAGGTAACCTCACCGTAGCCCAATATGAAGACAAATTCGCTGAGTTGTCAAGTTACCTACCCTCAGCAGTAGAAGACCTGGACTACAAGATCCACAAGTTCCAGGAAGGCTTGAGACCTAGTATTCGGTCAAAGATTAGCATATTGAAGCTGAGTACTTATGAAGAGATCATAAATCGAGCAATGATCACTGAGAAAGACACTGAACGCTATATCCAGCAACGAAATCAAACAAGACAAGTAGGCCAGAAAAGCAGAGCAGTACCAAACCCACCTTCTATTCCTAACAAGAGGCCAAGACTTGCACCAACCAATCAGCAACAGAACCGGGACCCCTTCAACTGTTACTACTGCGGAAAGCTAGGACACAAGGCCATCAATTGTTTCAAGAAGGCTGCAGATGAGAAGAATGCCTCCCAGCCTAAGGGGAGTCAACCACAACAGCAGAATCAAGCACCCAGACCACCTGCAGCAGCCCGTCCTCAAATGCAGAAGAGAGAAGCACCAAATCCAAACCAAAAGCAATAAGGACGTCTCTATGCTATGGCTCCACCAGATAATGTGGAAGAAGACCCCCGCGCCATCGAAGGTACTATCTTTATCGGCGATGATCCAGTAGTTGTCTTATTTGATAGCGGTGCCTCCATTTCTTTTATTGCTGCATCAGTTGTAGCTCGATTAAACTTAAAGGTAGAACGCTTAGGTGAATCTGTGGTCATAGCAGCACCTATCGGTCGAATTGTAGAACTAAGAAAGGAATGTCGAAGGTGTCCTTTAACCATTGGCAGAGTTAAATTCGAAGCAAATCTAGTTGTATTGAACATGAAGAACTTCGACGTGATCCTGGGAATGGACTGGCTCTCTAAGCACCGGGTGAACTTGGATTGCCATGCCAAGACCATATCATTGTCTCTCCTGAGCCACGACCAGGTAGTGTTCCAAGGTAAGAAGAGGAAGGAAGTAATTGAACGGTTGATGTGCGTCGAAGAATCGGTTGAGCTATCTGTCGAGCAAATCTCCATAGTAGCTGAATTCCCTGAAGTATTCCAAGATATTCCTGGTCTACCCCCGAAGCGTGAAGTAGATTTCGCCATTGATCTCGTGCCCGGTACAGCACCTATAGCATTGGCAGTGTACTGTATGGCTCCAGTAGAATTGCAAGAATTGAAGAAACAGTTAGAAGAACTCCTAGAGCAAGGATTTATTCGCCCCAGCGTATCTCCCTGGGCCGCGCCTGTCCTCTTTGTACGGAAAAAGGATGGTTCGCTTCGCCTGTGTATTGATTATAGAAAGTTGAACCAAGCCACTATTAAGAACAAGTATCCTCTTCCGCGCATAGATGATCTTTTCGACCAGTTAAGAGGAGCCCAGCTCTTTTCGAAGATTGATTTAAGGTCCGGGTACCATCAGCTAAGAGTGAGAGATGCAGATATTTCCAAAACGGCATTCAGAACGAGGTATGGACATTATGAGTTTGTTGTCATGCCCTTCGGACTGACAAATGCCCCAGCAGTATTCATGGACCTGATGAACCGTGTATTCAAGCCCTATCTAGATAAATTCATTATTGTTTTCATCGATGATATCCTCATATACTCGAAGAGTAAGGAAGAGCATGCCGAGCATCTAAGAATAGCTCTACAGACACTGAAGGACAACCAATTGTATGCTAAGTTAAAGAAATGTGATTTCTGGGAAGAAGAAATGAAGTTCCTTGGTCATGTAATCACTCGCGATGGGATAGCAGTCGACCAGTCCAAAGTTGAGGCGGTTCGCCAATGGATCCAACCAACCTCAGTACCGAAGTGCGAAGTTTCCTAGGGCTTGCAGGATACTATCGTCGTTTCATCAAAGAATTCTCAAAGATCGTTCGCCCCTTGACCGAGTTAACTAGAAAGAATACTCGCTTTGTCTGGAGCACAAAGGCAGAAGAAGCTTTTCAAAGACTGAAAGAATTGTTAACAACAGCCCCAGTTCTAGTATTGCCTGAAGAAGGAGTAGAATTTGTAGTCCATACCGATGCCTCACGAGCAGGCCTGGGTTGTGTATTGATGTAGGCAGATAAAGTAATAGCTTACGCCTCTCGCCAATTGAGACCACACGAGCAGAACTATCCTACACACGACCTAGAATTAGCAGCTGTGATCTTTGCCTTGAAGATTTGGAGACATTATTTATATGGGGAGCAATTCAAGTTAAACACCGACCACAAGAGCCTGAAGTACTTATTTCAGCAGAAAGATCTGAATATGCGTCAACGAAGGTGGATGGAGACACTTAAGGATTTTCAGATAGAGTTGTGCTATAACCCTGGGAAAGCTAATGCAGTGGCTGATGCCCTCAGTAGGAAGAAGGTGTATGAGACAACAATGTCTTGCATCCTCAAGAAGTGGGAAATGCTAAATTTTATAAAAGATTTTGATGTAAAATTAAACATTGGGAGCCAAGTAGTGAAAGTGAATAATATTGTAGTAGAACCGACCTTGATGCGTAAAATCATTTATGCTCAGAACCAAGACGACGAATTGCAGGAAATAATGACAAAATTTATGGCCGATGAAAGAAATGTAGATTGGCGAATTAGATCAGATGGAGGCATACGTTTTCGCGACCGTCTATGTGTGCCAAATAAACTAAGTTTGAAGAAGGAAGTGATGGACGAAGCACATCGCTCGAAGTTAACGATTCACCCAGGGAGCACGAAGATGTATCAGGACATGAAGAGGCAGTACTGGTGGAACAACATGAAGCGAGAGATCGCAGAATACGTATCTAAGTGCCTCACGTGTCAACTGGTAAAAGCCGAGCACAAAAAGGCAGGAGGATTGTTGAAACAACCGGAGATCCCTACGTGGAAGTGGGAGCACATTACTATGGACTTCATCACAGGTTTACCCAAGTCGAGAAAGAATCATGACGCCATTTGGGTGATAGTAGATCGCCTCACCAAATCAGCTCACTTTGTCGCGAACCGAGTGTCGGCGAAGGTATCAGAATTGGCGGAGTTGTATGTGAAAGAAGTTGTACGTTTACATGGGGTACCGGTATCGATTATATCAGATAGAGATTTGCGCTATACGTCATCATTATGGTCAAAGATGCAACAAGCTATGGGAACGTCGCTCAAGTATAGTACAGCTTACCACCCACAGACGGATGGTCAGTCGGAACGTGTGAACCAGATTCTGGAAGATATGTTGCGAGCATGTGTGTTGGACTTTAAGGGAAGTTGGGAAGATTACCTACCTCTGGCAGAGTTTGCTTATAATAATAGCTTTCAGGCAAGTATAGGTATGGCACCATTTGAAGCACTATATGGTCGCCCTTGTCGCACGCCTCAATGTTGGGCCGAAGTAGGAGATCGAAGCTTGATTGGGCCGGAAATTGTTCAAATTACCTCAGAAAAGATTGACATCATTCGGAAGCGCCTAAAAGTAGCTCAAAGTAGGCAAAAGAGTTATGCAGATAACAGACGACGGAATCTGGAGTTCTAAGAAGGGGATCATGTATTTTTAAAGATATCGCCTATGAAAGAAATGCTGAGGTTCGGACAGAAGGGAAAGTTAGCTCCGCGTTTCATCGGGCCATTCCAGATTCTCCAACGAGTTGATGAAGTAGCCTATCGCCTAGCCTTGCCCCCGCAGCTAGCAAACGTCCATAACGTTTTTCATGTATCGATGTTGAGGAAGTACAATAGGGACGACGCTCACGTGATCGAATGGGAAAAGATCGAAGTACGTAGTGACAGGTCATACATCGAAGAACCACTGCATATCGTGGACCGAAAAGAGCACGTACTGCGAAGGAAAGTCATTCCACTAGTAAAAGTTGTATGGTCGTTTCACGGAGAAGAGGAAGCAACCTGGGAGACCGAAGAAGAAATGAAGAAAGCTTATCCACACCTTTTCGCCGTACATTCAGGTAACTTCGAGGACGAAGTTTAGTTTTAAGGTGGGGGGAGTTGTAACGCCCCGAATTTATCGTAATTATTTTAAAATTTTCTGAAATTTATTTCTATTTTTTTATATTAAATACCGGCCATTGATATTAAAATTCAAATAACGGGACATCCATAGGAGATCATATGGAGTACCCTTTATTAAAGTTGCTTAGAATGACCTCATTAACAATGTAGAAGAGTTAGATTTCGTTAAACTCGAATATTTGCAAAAATTACAAAAATGCCATTAGTTAAACTTAAGTTAAGATGCCATTTTTAAGTATTATAGTTTCTGACAATCAGTTTCACGCAAAATCCTGGATTTGAGCTTTTGGGCACATATTAACCATACACATCAAATTTCAACCCTTAAATCATAGTAGAAGTGGTCCAATTGTCAAATCAGCCCTTAACCCTTGATTTTCATGTCCATCGAGTGAGGAAAGTAGATGGTTAGTCGTAGTCGAATATTTCTCTTCATATGAATGACTTGGATCGTCTTTATCATGGACCAATAGTGTGATTTAATTGCCCCACATTGATAAGCTTCTTTCTTATGCGCAAAGTTATCTCGTTCTAGAAATTAACGAGTTACCAACTCTTCTCAAATTTGAACCTTTCAATTTACCCACTTCTCACCATCAATCGCTTATCAAATTTGGACCACCCATTATACTCATATGACTACGAGTTTACACAAAATTTGGACCCCGATCTACATTCCTACACCGTAGAACCACAAAGTCAGCCCCTTCCTTTTCCGCCAAAAGTTGGAATTTCAGATCTAGGCATTTCTCACCATCAATCAATCATTAAACTTCGTACAATTGTTTGCCTATCATGACTACATATTTTTCCAAAATTTGGGCCCTGATCATCAAGCGTAGACCGTTAATTGAAATATAGCCCATTTTAGCACCCGTTAGGCCATTTTTAAGGATCGGCCAATCTAGAATGTGGATCATTAAGAAATTTACGTATTCTGACTCTACTCTTCGAGCTTGATAAGATGAAAGGATTGGAATTGATCAAAGATCATCTGAATATTAAGATTTGAGAAACCCACCTCGAGAGGTTGTTGTTCGCTTCCCCAAGTGTAGGGTTGCGATGTAGTAATAAACTCGGTAAGACCGAGGTCGATCCTCAGGGACTTATGTAGGATTTCACAAACTCATCCACAAGTGTCTATCTACTAATTAGATTTTTGTATGAAATTGATATGATTAACAAAAGTTGAATTAAATCGAAAGTAACTGATTATAAGAAGGCACTAGGGGTTCAAGGATCCACTTGTAGCAATCCTTGATGTTCAATCCGTTGTGGTTTCTTATTCTCTCAACTAGAATCAACATTCAGGTCTATCTAGTCGGATGATAGAGCTGTTAAACCAAACAGTCTGTAATATGTAAGTTCTATGCATAAGATTCACTCAATGCAGGCTGATCTGAGCATGCTCAATTGCATAGGTCATTCCCCTTTCCAAAAGGTCTAGTTCACAATCATAACCATCCTCAAGTCCTGTCACAAGACAAGGCTAGATCAGGATTTGAACTGGATTCAAATCACATACACAGTCCATACACATTACAGAAAAATCAGAAAGTAGAACTTTGGTATGAAGTTCCTTTACGAAGAACATAGTACTAGAGCGCACTCCGATTCCTCGGATCATACAGGTCTAGACCGTCACAAACCAATTAAGCAATTAAGTAATTCTCCCAAACATCCATGAGTCATCATAAGACTAAGAAAAACTACTCAAAAGCTTGTATAAACTTCAAACCTTAGTTCATAATCATGAATTCCACACTTCAAACCACTTAACTACGAATTAAAACATCTTGGATCCACTACAAGCTTCACCTCTTAGCCCTAGCTAAGAGGTTTAGCTGCTCATGATCCAAGGAAACATGAAACAACTACAAAAAGCATGAAAACAGCAAAGCAAACCAAAAGGAGTTGTGAACTCCAATCTCCACTTACACAGCCTCCAACCTCGGTTGAACCCTTCTAGGATACCCTAGGAACGATCCCTAGGTGTCCTTTTATAGTCTGGAGGCTCCACAACTTCAGGAAGAATCGAGAAATTGCGTAAAACTTACGCAGCGCAGAGAAAATCGGACTTGATTTGGGAACTTCTAAGTTAGTACACATGGCCGATCGGTCATGACCGGTCGGCCTCAATATATGACCACTCCAGCAACCATGTTCGACCGGTCATGACCGGTCGGGCCTATTCAACATTGGTCCAGCAAGCATGTCCGACCGGTCAAGACCGGTTGGACGTCTTCAACAATCCTCCAGCAGCTGTGGCCGACCGGTCAAGACCGGTCGGTCATATTCGTTAGAGCCTTGGTGTGCATGGCTGACCGGTCTAGACCGGTCAGGCTTCCTTGGCAGACCGGTCAAGACCGGTCGGTCTCCTTTTTTTCTTATTTTCTTTCTTTCTTTCTTCCGCTTTCTTCCTTCTTTACTTCCTTCTTTGCTTCGGCCCTCCTTTGGGTCTTCATCCAAGATCCTAACATGCACTTTTCATCTTCAAATGGGTGGAGTTCACCTCAATCCTGTAGTCACAAAACATACATTAGATTCATCTATAAACCATGCAAACCTCGCACAATGAGTGATGAATTGGGGTTAGAATATGCACAATTAGGCGTACAAAAGACCCCGCGTGCACATCCCTCTCCATATTTCTACTACGCACCTGCAAACCCTAATTCCAACCCTACCTCTATATATAGGGCCCCTCTTAGCCAAAGGTGACCCCCACCCACGAATTTGAGAGAGGGAGAGAGAGAAAGAGAAAGAGAGAGAGAGAGAGAGAGAGAGGAAGGTAAGAGAGAGGAGTACCATCTTGCTATTATTTCATCATTTTATATCTCTAATAAGTCGAAGATCATAAGGTGAGAACTCCTTTAAGATTGGATTAATATTTCATGTTTTGTAGGTTGATAATTCTTATGTGTTTTTTTTTTGTTTACATGTGTTTATTTATTCTCTCCTTAGTTAGCTATATATGAATGCTTTTAGATACTTTTTTTCCATCTCATGGTGATGAGGATATTTATTCGACTTAGAGAACTAGTAAGGAATAGAATTATGTTTGTTGCACATATGAGATTTGTGTAACCATCTTTAAAGGGACCACCTTCCTTTCTATACTGTATAAAGAATAGTTGCAATTGTCTAATGGAGATTCTTATATTGTTATATATATTCCTTTTATATATATGGATGGACCCTGATCTGTGGTGATGAATATCGGAACACCCGGTTAAGAGGTTGCCCTAACCTGAGACAATGCTTTTAGCTTGTCCGGTTAAGTGGCCACCCTGATCTGTGGTGGTGGTATCAAGATCACCCAATTAAGTGGTTGTTAAATCCATTTATTACTACTATTATTATTATATTTATTATTATTATTATTATTCCTAAAGTTGTTAAGGATCTCCATAAGACGATAGTTGAGTATGGTTGTTATGAAGCTTAGTAGTTGTTGAGCTCTTAATTGTGCAAATCCTAACCCAAATTCATCACTCATTGTGCAAGGTTTGTATGGTTTGTAGGCTAATCCAATGCATGTTTTGTGATTGCAAGTTTGAGAATGAGCTCCACCCATTTGAAGATGAAAAGAGCATAGTTAGGACCTTGGATGAAGATCCAAGGTGGGCCGAAAAGAAGAAAGGAAAGAAAAGGAAAGGAAAGAAAAGGAAGACAAAGAAAAGGAAGACTGCTGACCGGTCTTGACCGGTCAGCCACATACGTTGGGAGGTTGCTGGACCATTGATGAACAAGCCCGACCGGTCTTGACCGGTCGGGCATACTTGCTGGAGCTTCAATGAACAAGGCCGACCGGTCATGACCGGTCGGCCATGGCTGCAAGAATGTGAATGAAGACGTCCGACCGGTCATGACCGGTCGGACATGGTTGCTGGAGTGGTCAGCCAATGAGGCCGACCGGTCATGACCGGTGAGCTGTGCGTAAGAAGTTAGAAACTTCCAATTTCAGCCCGATTTTCTCTGCGCTGCGTAACTCTTACGCAATTTTTCGATTCTTCCGAAGTTGTGGAGCCTCCAGACTATAAAAGGACACCTAGGGATCGTTCCTAGGGTATCCTAGAAGGGTTTAAGCGAGGTTGGAGGCTGTGGAAGTGGATTTGGGAGTTTCACAACTCCTTCTAGTTTGCTTTGCTGTTTTCATGCTTTTTATAGTTGTTTCATGTTTCCTTGGATCATGAGCAGCTAAACCTCTTAGCTAGGGCTAAGAGGTGAAGCTTGTAGTGGATCCAAGATGTTTCAATTCGTAACTAGTTGGTTTTAAGTATGGAATTCATGATTATGAACTATGGTTTGAAGTTTATACAAGTTTTTGAGTAATTTTTCTTAGTCTTGTGATGACTCATGGATGTTTGGGAGAATTACTTAACTTCTTAATTCGTTTGTAATAGTCTAGACCTGTATGATCCGAGGAATCGGAGTGCGCTCTAGTACTATGCTCTTCATAAAGGGACTTCCTACCAAAGTTCTATTTTACTGATTTTCCGAATATGTATGGATTGTGCATGTGATTTGAATCTAGTTCAAATCATGATCTAGCCTTGTCTTGTGACAGGACTTGAGGATGGTTATGATTGTGAACTAGACCTTTTGGAAAGGGGAATGACCTATGCAATTGAGCATGCTCAGCTCAGCCTACATTGAGTGAATCTTATGCATAGAACTTACATATGACAGATTGTTTGGTTTAACAGCTCTATCATCTGGCTAGATAGATCTTAATATCGATTCTAGTTGAGAGAATGAGAAACCACAGCGGATTGAACATCAAGGATTGCTACAAGTGGATCCTTGAACCCCTAGTGCCTTCTTATAATTAGTTACTTTCAATTTAATTCAACTTTTGTTAATCATATCAAATTCATACAAAAATCTGGTTAGTAGCTTTCAATAGACACTTTTGGATGAGTTTGTGAAATCCTACATAAGTCCCTGTGGATCGACCTCGGTCTTACCGAGTTTATTACTACATTGCAACCCTACACTTGGGGAAGCGAACAGTAGTACGGGCCGCCATCCTGGGATGTGATGCGTCGGTTACGACTATTTTGATGAGTGATGAACCATAAGGAAGGATGTGGTGGTACCAAAGGTTGGTTAGACGATAAGTGGCTTGGTGTAAATTGGTAATAATAATAAAAAAAGGCTAATTCATGCATGCACGTGGCTCCATGTGGGTGTATGGATTTGAGAATAGGCTAGAGCGTCCTACGTCTCCCATACACTGTCACGTGTGGATTTGGGCTATGAGCGTCCCGTTCCTCACGTGGTCGGGCAAAATTATGGGCTTGCGTGTCCCAAAACCCCTGGCGGCATGTCTAAGGATTCCTACGCTGGGTCATGCATTATCATGCATTGCATTAAGAAAGAGTAATGAATGTTTTGTTGTGATTTTTATGCGATTATTATTTCTAACCTTAAAGTAGTTCTTCACTATGCCGCTTTTGACGGTGTTTTGTGGAAATAATTTAGAACATGTAGGTAACGATCCTCAGGAGCCCGAGCCTCAAGGAGACGATTATGATGGCTCGTGGGAGCAGATGGTGGAAGACGAGACCGCATAATCATTCATAGTTCTAGCATTTATTTAGTATTTGAAATTGCAATAAGTCTCAATGGGAGGACGTAGTTATGAACATGGTGTTTTATTGAATGATGGTTACATGGTTTGATGATTTAGTTTAGTTAATGAAATAATATATAAGTTTGGTTTCACCGTCTTGCTCATGATTTTTCAAATAGTATGAAATGTGCATGTTTGTGTGAAAATTATGTAAGGGGTATAACCCTCACACATTCCAAATAACCTTGAGAATTCGGCCGTCGTGATGTACACGGGAGCCGAAATCTTGGGGTGTTACATGCTCGCTCTTGCTGGTTGCAAGTAATCACGTAATGTTCTGGGTCGGGGAACATTCTCAACCACATTCTCTCCCGTTTTGGTTTGGTTTTGGCCCAGATTTTGATTGGCCATAGGGTTGGGTTAATTTGCAGCCATACTTTCAGACAAAATTGGAGAATTTAAATGTCTCTTAGCATGTGGCTCTCTATCAATTCTTTCAACTATTCCCCCTTCACTAATGAGTCGGTTATTAGAATCCCGAGCCCAATGTGGCATGCAAATCCTAAAAGAATGAAACCAAAAAAAAAAAGAGAATTCTTCCTTCCTTCCTTTACTTCTCCCTAAGACCGAAGCACAAGGTGTCTTGCAATAGCTGAGTCAGAAGCAAGGATAGAGACCGATTTCTCCTGGTCAATAGGGGTTCAAAGAACTCCCCACCCACTCTTTGAATCTTTTGAGAAAAGTGCAGAAAAAAGAAGAAAGAGGAATAGAAGTGAGAAGAGAAATCTCTAAGCACAAGGTGATCCAAGATGGCAATGCCGACCAATAGGAATCAAGGCGGCACAAGGCCAACCTATCAGAGATCCAAAAAGGAGTCTCCACCCACTCTACAAGAGATGAGTGTGATAGGAATGAATAGGGAAAGAAGAAGAGTAAGGCTAGAAAGATAAAACCTGATTTGAGAACTTAAGATCCCTAACTTCTTCTTCAACTTCCTAAAATCCCTGCAAAAGAAAAAAAAATAAAACAAACTGAAAATTCTGTTAGTACTATTCCTAAAAATTTCAATGAAAACTATCTTCAGAAATTCTGTTAAAACAGTCAAAGTCCCCGGCAACGGAGCCAAAAACTTGTTCGCTACCCCAAGTGTAGGGTTGCAATGTAGTAATAATCTCGGTAAGACCGAGGTCGATCCATAGAGACTTGTGTAGGAATTCACAAAATACTTCTAATGGTTTCTACTGAAGAGTTAACTAATAGATTTTTAGGAAATTGATGTAGATAGATGCTTTGAATTAAATCGAATGTAATCAATAATAAAAAGACACTAGGGGTTCAAGGATCCACTTGTAGCAATCCTTGATGCTTAATTCGCTGCGGTTTCTCACTTTGTCAACTAGAATCGAAATTAAGTTCTATCTAGTCAGATGATAGAGCAGTTAAAACAATCAATCTGTCATATGTGTGAATCATGTACATGATTCTCTCAATTCAAGCTAGGACTTGAGCACACTCAATTGCATAGGTCAATCCTAATTCCAATGGGTTAAGATCACAATCATAATAATCATTAAACTTCTGTCACTAAGTATAATTAGATCATGATTTGAACTTGATCCAAATCACATACACAATCTCACATAATCCAGACTTTCAAGAAAAATAGACTTTTGGTGTGAAGCTCCCACATGAGGATAATAGATCTAGAGCGTATTGAATCCAATTCCTTGGATCATACAGGTCTAGGCTAGCTCAAAACAATTAAGAACTTAAGCAATTCTTCTAAACATCCATGAGCCATCATAAGATTAAGAAAAACTACTTAGAACTTTATTTAAACTTCAAACCATTGTTCTTCACTAATAATCCAACTTGAAACCAAATCAAACGAATTGAAACATCTTAGATTCACTACAAGCATCACCTCTTAGCCCTAGCTAAAGAGGTTTAGCCGTTCATGATCCAAGGAAACATGAAAACAACTAAACAAACATAAAACTAGAAGAACAAACTAGGAGGAGTTGTAGAACTCCGAATCCGACTTTCGCCATCTCCCACCGTGCTCAATCTCTTCTAGGATGCCTAAGGAACGAGCTAGAGGAGTCCTTTTATAGCTTTGGGACCCTAGGTGTGAAGAAACTTTGAGAAACCTGCAGAAATACGCATTGCGCAGCAAAACTTGGAGCTTGTAGAAGAAGCTCTGTTACGCAGTCGACCGGTCGCACGACCGGTCTGAAACCATGAAGGACCGGTCGCACGACGGGTCTCAAAAATGCAAAAACTGTCCAGTGAGTTTTTCAGAAATTTAAACCCATAAATTTAATTCAGGGACCGGTCGCACAACCGGTCTGAGCAATGGACGACTGGTCGCACGACCGGTCTTGATAGGTCCAGTGAGTTTTGGCCGCAGGGCCCCTTCTGTTGAGTTGTCAAACCGGTCGGACGACCGGTCCTGGGTTATGGACGACCGGTCGGACGACCGGTCGGACGACCGGTCTTGGGTGCATTTTCCTGCCTTCTTTCTTCTCTCCTTTGCTTCTTTCTTTCACCCCTTTGACACTTGGTCTTTTGAGCTTCAATGCTTGTAAATAGCGCCTTTAAGCCTTCAATTGATGAATCCTCTCTCTCATTCCTATAACCATAAAACCATGCATTAGTTGGGTCTTTAATCATGTATTTCAAGTATAGTTAGCGATGAAATGGGGTTAGAGTATGCACATTTCAGAGCTCAACACACATCACTCAGACTGGTCGTCAGACCGGTCGAGCACTCAACAGAGAGGGGGTGGAAAGTCCAAAAGTCACTGGACTATTTTTGCCGTTTTACGACCGGTCGTCCAGGAGCTCAGACCGGTCGTCCGATTGGTCGGCTGCGTAATAGAGCTTGTCCTACAAGCTCCGATTTTCTCTACGCAGCTCCATGATTTCTTGCGCAATCTGGAATCTTCCTCACTATTCTATAAAAGGGGACCTAGGGCTTCGTCTAAAGGCATCCTAGAAGAGATTGGAGGTCGTGGGAAGTAAAGAGGAGCACCGTGGAGCGTTCACAACTCCGTCGATTTCGGTTTTTCTAGTTTTTCATGCTTTTATTTAGTTTTTTTATTATTATTCTAGTTGTAGTATAACAATGCTCGGCTAGAACCTCTTAGATAGGGTTGAGAGGTGAAGCTTGTAGCCAATTTCATGTGTAATTCAGTTTGATTCAAGTACTTTCACTTTAAGTTTGAATTTTGAATGTTCTAGTTCATATAAAGTTGATATTTTTAGAAGTTTTATTGGAGTTGATGTGCTTCGGACATGGATTCCTTGCAATTCTCTGAGATTATCGTAGTCATGGCTGTTACTCCGAAGGCTATGATTTCGAATGCTATGTGATTGAATAGGACTAGAACTTGGAAGTTCAACTTAAGTGGGATTGAATGTGTTTTCAATGCTTTATCTCCCAACTAGATGAGAGATAAAACTTCGAATTTAGTTGTGTTTTATGCTTGGATTGATTGTATGGACATGGGATTGCTACATGTGGATCCTTGAAAGGTTTAGTTCCTTTAAATTACTGAATTTCTTAAGTTACTGTTTTGAGTTAGTTTTCTTAATTGAATCTCTAAATTGTTTCAATCCTAGTTGCTGGAATAGTTTAGAATTGGTTTTCTGATTCCTTGTCGATCGACCTCGGTCTTACCGAGAATTATTACTACATCGCAGCCTTGCACTTGAGGTGAGCGAACAGGCCTCCACCGGCTAGTATCAACTACCGGTTTCTCAATATTGAACGCTTGCACAATTTCACTAATAATGTGGTTTTTGGAATCCTTGAAATGTGCCAAGCATGTCTCCAAGCTTTCTAGTGGTTCAAGTTGGAGGAGCTCTTCTTCTTTAAAAGATTCGAGCATGTTTACCTCAAAAGAGCTCATCATCATCATCCCTATGCCTTTGGCCCAAATGGAACACATTCACCTCCAATGTCTTGTTTTTAAAGGACAGTTGCATTACCCCATTCCATCAATTGATAATTACGTTTGACGTACCAGGAATGGGCGGCCTAAAATCACCGGTATTTGAGTGCTAGTATCCATAACTGTTGAACCTCCAATTTATACATTGCATTATTAATGCAAGATTTGTCAATTACCATGATTAGTGTGTCGTCAAGTCTGCAAAACTGATTGCGGCTGAAGATTGAAGCCCTTGGACATCTCCGACAAAAGCTACTCAAGAAGATCGCATATCTAGTCAGGCCTCAATCCTTTTCATCCAAACCTTTGATCCCAAAACCCCTCTATAAATGGCCTCATCCTTCTTAGTTGCATCCTAAGCCCTCTCTATAGTCCTCATTCCATAAAGATCAGCTACGGAATAGGTTATCATGGCAGTTGTTGCAAAACAAGAAAAATTTCATAAACTGCAAATTCTGATGGGATCCCGATCCATCGGAATGATGTCCGATTGATGTCCGATCGATCGGAGATCATGCCCGATCAATCGGACTACAGTCCAGCAACTTCAAACTCTCTGGACGTTTTTTCGATCACTCGTAGATATGTCCGATCAATCGGACAAGGACCTCCGATCAATCGAAAATGTATCTGATTCATCGAACAAATGTCCAGCAATATCACAAAACTCTCTGGACATATTTACGATCAATCAGACACTCTGTCTGATCAATCAGACCAGGTACCTCCGATCAATCGGAATGTCATCCGATCCATCGAAGAATCGCCTAGCAACATTTCAAATTTCATCTGGAAATATTTCCGATCAATCGGAAACTCTCTCCAATCCATCAGAGATGGTCTTCCAATCAATCGGAACCAAGTCCGATCAATCGGAGAATCTATTTCAACAAAATTGAAAATGAGCTGATTCTTATGTCCGATCGATCGGATCTCCTTACCATCCTATCGAGGTGATCGTTTCTAACCGTTGAGAACAAATCTATATAGGCATCTCGGTTGGATTTTGTGAGAAACATCTAAAGCATCATCTAGGGTTTGTTTGTGCCTCTTCCTTGTGATCCTTATCTCTCATTCTCTTTGATTTGTTGAGTTCATACTTCAATCCATGTTGATTTGACCAACATTGAAGAGCATCAAAGCTTGGATTAAATCATGATCTCAACCCCTTTTTAATGGCTGCTTGACCTACTTCTAAAAGTCATATTCTTGTCATCAATGCCATTAATGGTGGTTTAGGTAGAACCTATTCTTCATATAAAAGCCATATCCCACTATACCTTCAACCAAACCCTAATCCCTCTCCTTGGAACCTACAAGAAGACATTCATAGCAAGGTTGCTGATCGAGGGAGCTGAAGAAGGCATCGTGCAAGCCGAAGCTTCTTCAACCAAAGGCATCATCAAGGGGCTCAATCAGTTAAGTATATTTTAGTCATTTGAGTTCAAGAAACCACCTCAATAGTTGAGATTTGGGTTTCAGAGTTTGAAGACCCAAACTCGGTAGAGTCCTTGCGTAGGACAAGTCCTTGAGTAGGACAAGCCCTTGTGTAGGACAAAGTGGTTAATGGATTAGTCCTAAGGAAGGATGAATCCATGTGTTGAAGTCTAAGTCCTTTTGTAGGCTATTAAGGTTTATGGTTAACCTCATTTAAAACCATTGTGATAGTGGGATCTGGCCACTCAAGGGGTGAGTGGATCAGTCGGGAGTGGAGTAGGTACATAATCAAACCACTATAAAATCTCTTGTTATGTGATGAATGCTTGCAACTGCTTTACTTCTTTCAAGTTAGAGATATTCTGATTATCACTTGCTGTTTTATTGTTGAAAGTTCATATTCTGCATATCAAGTGTTTGATGAAAGTTTTCTGAAGTACTTTGCAAGATTGTGAGTGTGTAATTTAGTTATTTTAAAAATTATCCTATTCACCCCCCTCTAGGACAAGGAAACCTGTTTCTTGCTTCTACAAGACCGGTAATCAAACTTATACCACAATTTCAATTGGTATTAAAGCGGGTTCCTCCTTAAAGGCGTAACAGCCTGGAGTGTGATCCGTTTCTAGAAGCTTGAAATCATGTCAAAAGGGGATTCTAGTATGGTTTCCAAACCTCCATATTTTAATGGATCAAACTATGCATATTGGAAAGCAAGAATGAGAGTCTTCTTGCAATCATTGGATCATGCAACATGGAGGTCTATGGAAATTAAACATGAAATACCTCTCTTGAGCACAATCATAGATGGGGTCACCACCACCACAGTCAAACCTGATGATTTATGGACTGATCTTGAACAACCGAGATACATTAGCAATGCAAAGGCACTCAATGCTATCTTTTGTGCCATTTTAGCAAATAAGTTCAAAAGAATTTGTAACTGCACAACTGCTAAGGAAGCATGGGACATCTTTGAAACTACTCATGAAGGGACTAGTACAGTCAAGAGGTCAAAACTTCAGCTCTTGACTACTCAATTTGAGAATATGAAAATGGAAGAGCATGAGAACTTCATGGACTTTTACACCCGATTGAGTGATGTCACCAATGCTATGTGGGGATTGGGGGAGAAGATATCGGATCCGCGCATTTGTAGGAAAATTCTAAGATCCTTACCCAAAAGATTCTCCTCCAAGTTCATAATATTGAGGAATGTAGAGATATTGATACTATGAAAATAGAAGACCTACTAGGATCTCTACACACCCATGAACTTCATTTCAAGAAATCCCCAAAAAGTGAAAACATAGTGCTGAAAACTTCACACACTAAACAAGAATCTGTGGTTGATGGTGATGAAGAAATGGATATGAATGAAATGGCTCTTATGGCCAAGGAGTTTAGAAAATTCTTCAAAAACAAAGGAAAGAAGGTTGACAAAAATAGCAAATCTTTTGACAAAAAGCGCTACACTAGAAAATCTTATAACAAGCCAAAGGATCCTAAGTGCTACAACTGTGGACGCTATGCTCATATTGTCTCTGACTGCCAAGCTCCTGCCAAAGAAAAATTCAAAAAGAAAGCAATGGCAGCTACATGGGACGACCCGATAATTCGGATTCCGATTCAGATGAATATCAAAGTGATGGGGGAAGAGGATCAGTTAAAATTTTGATGGCCTCTATCTCGGAGATTGTCCCAGACATACAGAGCATAAGAGACAAGGATGATCATGAATCGTTGGAAACCAATGTGACATCCTCCGATGATGACGAGGATGATAATAAAGGATTGCAAGTTGCCTATGATGAATTATTTCGTCAAAGCATCCTTCTTACAAAGAAGTTGAGCCAAGCTAATATTGAAAACAACAAATTGGCTGATGAAATGCAAGAAGTGAAAGCAGAAAACAACAGATTTCACTTTCAGATCTGTGACTTGGAAAGGAAAAACAAAGTGGCTCAAGAGAAAATTAATACTCTAGAAGATGAGCTTAAGAAGGCAAACTCTACAAATCAATGCCTAACCATGCAGCTTAATCAAGAACGTCAACTCAATGAAAGATTTGCCCAGAGTAGAGAAAAACTAGATGATATTCTTAAATCAGGTAAGCCTTGTAGGAATACAAGAGGGTTAGGCTATGGTGAGCAAACTAAGGTTAGTAACCCAGAACCTGAAAAGAGTAGGAATGCATCAGGAAGCAATAAGAAAAATTCACCAATATGCCATGCATGTGGAGATGTTGGACATTTGAAGTTTGAATGCTTGGTCTTTAAGAATCTGGTTTGGAGCTTGAAAGGAAATTTGTACCTACCAGAAAGATGATGAATCACATGTGGAGTCCTCCAAAACAAACACCTTGGAAAAATGAGAACATGAGGAGAAATCATCTCACTCCACCTAAGAAAGACAAAAGAATGGAAGAGCTCCTTGAAATGGTAAAAAAGTTAAACAAAAGAACCATGGAGCTGGTGCAAGAGAAATCAAACAAGGGAAAAAATTCAACACCTCATGCAGAAACGATGACATCTCTAGAATCAACCAAGAAGCTTGTTTCTGCAAAAAGGGTAGTATCTAAGTGGGTAGTAAAAAACAAATGCTTAGTTATCCATACAGCCCTTAGAGCCAGAAGAAACACTAGGTGGTATCTTGATAGTGGATGCTCCAGACACATGACGGGTGACAGGACTCATTTTTGCGATTACGCTGAGTTTGATGGTGGGTGTTATAGGCAAAATGGTGGAGATAAGATTTCACGTGGAAATGCCCATTTCACCCTCGAGATGATCTGATCAAGAGTCGCAGAACGGGTAAGGGTGGAGTACGGGTTCGACTCTCGAGATCGTATGCTCGGGAGTCGAAGAATGGATAAGTGCGGGAGTCGAAGAATGGATAAGTGCGGGACGTCCATTCGACTCTCGAGATTATCTGATCGAGAGTCGAATATTGGATAAGTGCGGGACGTCCATTCGACTCTCGAGCTCACCTGATCAGGAGTCATAGATTGAAAAATACGGAGCAGCTATTTGCAAGTCTAGAGTCTTCATAACCGATAGTCAAATACGGCAAAGCTCGATTCGCGAACAGACCTTCTCACAAGTCGTTGAAAGACGTTACATCTAAAGTATGTACTTGGACTCACGACCACATTCTAACCTGCGAGTAGCTTTCCTGCGGTAATATCTCTTAGCTTTCAGTACTAGCACCCGATTCCCGTCGAGCAGCTTGTCCAATCCCTCTGCGACACCAAGCAGGGCTACAACCAGTTCGGTGGTTTCCGTCTTGTCGGCGTCTCCTTCCTTTTCGGAGGCTATAACTCCAACTACGGGCGTCTCCTTCCTTTTCGGAGGCTATGACTCCAACTACGGGCGTCTCCTTCCTTTTCGGAGGCTATGACTCCAACTACGGGCGTCTCCTTCCTTTTCGGAAGCTATGATTCCAACTACGGCTTCCAACCGGATTTCAAGGGATTACCATCAAGGGGCGTGATTGTTGAAATAAGTCATTGGGTTGGATCTGACTAAAAAGATAGGATCTTATCCCACGAAATCAGCGAATTCTCAGTATCGTATGCGACATCAACGGGATTTCGACATCTCACGTAACAAATTGGATTGCTTCAGATCTATATAAAGGGGTGGCTCCATTAAGAGCAGGTAAGCACACAACATCCAATCTGGGTCCCGTTTCGCTTGGCTTCTCTTCTTACTGTGGCCTAACTTAAGCATCGGAGGGCTGACGGCTGGTCCTCAGCCACCCTTATTTGCTGTCTTGCTTCAGGTCTGGTGGTGGAAATCTCTGCTGGAGTGAAGGAGGAAAGCCGGAGGATCTCGTTACAAAATCTGACATCAACAGTATGGCGCCGTCTGTGGGAACGACTTGATCATCAAAATCAATCGTGCTAACCACCGATCAAAATCCTTCAACGATGCCTCCTAAAAAGGCTGTTCATCCTTCAACTTCAAGGCAGGCACCACCTCCGCCTGATGAGACGGAATCCGTACCTGTCCTCCCACCTGCTCCAGCGAATATCCCTCAAGGAGCCCCGAATATACCAACAACAAATCCATTGTTGGAGGCCTCTGGAAATCAAGATGATGTCCTACGTTTTCTCGGAAACACTCTCCTAACTTTAAACGCCGGAGTTCAGGCGCTGTCAAATCGGCTAGATCAACACTTCCCTGAACCGCAAAAACAACCCTCCGGAGGGTTGCCACCGCAACCCATACTGGTAGCTTCCAGACATTCTATGGACGAACCACAGGTCCCGCCACTCGGCGGCCATCCCCCTGTACCGTCTCCACATTCCATACATTCCAGTTCGTCTCGACAACCTCAACCGCAAGGCTCCACCGCCGAAACATCTAGCTATACCCTACCATGGGAAGGAGATCTCAAAAGAATCCAAGATCGTTTTGATGTCATGGAACAGCGATACCAGGCAAATCGGCCATCTGCCGTCATGGCGGCGATACACCAATCTGAATCTCCCTTCGCCAGCGAGGTCATGGAAGCCCCATTACCCAGAAAGTATCGAGCGCCTGTTATCGCTCGGAATTGGCGACCCTCTGGAACATTTGGAAACATATAGGTCCCTCATGGAGTTGGAGGGACATGGTTCAGAAATCATGTGTAGGGCTTTTCCCCTAACATTGAAGGATGCAGCTCGTACGTGGTTCCGGGGGTTAAAGCCCCGTTCCATCAGTTTCTTTTCCCAGTTATCAGAGATATTCCTTTCTCAATTCATGGGGAGTATTCGCATTAAGAAGCCAGCCTCCCATCTGATGAATCTGAAACAGTAGCATGGGGAGACGATAAAGGAGTTCACAGTACGATTCACTGCCGAAGCCGTTCAAACTGAGGGTTACACTGAAGAAAAGGGTCTTACAGCCCTCATTGCCGGAATAACAAGCGAGAAATTCAGGTTTGCCTTAGATAAAAGCCCGCCGAAAACTATGGCAGAATTTCAAGCCAAAGCTCAGAAATATATCAATGCAGAAGAAGTCGCATTGACACGCCATGGAGTACAGAGTAAGAAGCGCAAGCCAGAAGGAACCTCTTCTACAGATAAGAAATACCGTCGTGACCAGCGCGATCGTTCTCCCAAGAAGCCTTACTCTGGTAAATATCATAATTACACTCCTCTTAATCAGTCTCCTGAAAAGGTTCTAATGGAGATTAAACACAAGCCATATGTGAAGTGGCCTGCAAAGATCAAATCCGATCCCGAGAAGAGGGACAAGAGCAAGTTCTGTTACTTTCACAAAGATCACGGGCATAGGACCCAGGACTGCATCTCTTTACGAGACCATATCGAAGCCCTTATTCGAAAAGGCCATCTCCAGGATTATGTTGCTCGTAAAAATCGATCACCAGAAAGGGCGAAGACCTCATCTCGCCAAAAGGAACCACTGTTAGTGCACTTTTCCGTGGCATACTAGTGCACCTTGTTTGTCAATCACTTACAGCAGTGAGTCTAGAGTCGGTTGAGCCCAAAGAAGACGAAGACCGAAGACTCAAGACGTCCAGCCGCATCTAGGATGAAGATTCAGGTATATGAGATGCCTTGGTGCCTTAACCTCGACCAAAACCCATCCCCCTTGTATCCTTGATGACCTTGACCATATTTAGAACCCTTTAGGCATCATTGATAGGCCCTAGGTGTCCCATTTGAACATCCCAACCTTGGCCTAAATCACCAAGCTGAATCATGAGGAGTTCAGCTTTATGGAGGGGAGAACCAGGCTGGTCCGACCGGTCATGACCGGTCGGCCAGCAGCCTTGCTGCAAATGCTCATATAGGCAGCCGACCGGTCATGACCGGTCGGCCTTCACTATGGCTGAAGAAACAGCATGTACAGCCGACCGGTCATGACCGGTCGGCCTTCACTAGCCTTGAAGACCAGCAAGGGGGTCCGACCGGTCATGACCGGTCGGCCTGGAGTATTTGGCTTGTCCAGTGAGGGGGTCCGACCGGTCATGACCGGTCGGCCCATATATTTGGCCGTTGCTATTGATGTCCTCCAGCAAAGGGGTCCGACCGGTCATGACCGGTCGGGACAGGTCGTTTATGACCGTTTTCTGCCCGTTTTAGAGCCGTTGGAGCCCTCTTTTCTATATATATGGTGCTCCATTCTTGGGCAATGTGAGAGAAGTTTTTGAGAGCCCATTCCACACTTATCTTGTACATCATTTGGGGCCTCAAAGAGGAGGTTTTCAAGTCATATCCCTTGTGTTTCAAACACAAGTATGGGCATTCAAATGCTATCAAGAGATGACTTGATTCCTCTCTCAAATCTAGAGGTGTGACACTATTCCACATAGGTATATCCTTTGTCCAAGACCTCTAAAAGACTCTCTAGGTGAATCTCCTAGTTGGAACATCCTACACATCCCATGTATGAGATTCACCCATCCTCCTAGCACCTTGGGCATTTCAAGGCATCGCATGCAAGGTGTTTGATCGAATGTGGCTGAGGCATTGGCGACGCAACAGCGGCACGATCGAGGGAGCAAAGGGAAGCTGATTGAAGCACGGGAGAGCGGAGATCAAGCAACCCATTACGACGCTAAACAAGGGGCTCATCCGACAAGTAAGTTGTCTCATTTGAGAGTCCATTTTAGAGTTTGTTTGTCAACTCGCCTTAGGGACGTTAGCCGTTCCTTGGCCCGTCAGCCGGGCCTAAAACTAAGTCTCCAAGGGGGAGCCTCCGACACGGGAGTAAACGTGCGATAAGGTTGAGAGTTAGCCTTTGTCTAAAACTCCGGATACGGTTGAGAGGTGAACCGATAAAACCTCCGCGTGTAAAGGTTGAGAGGTGAACCTCATTTAAAACCTCCGATAGTGAATGCCGGTGTGCTCAAAGGGGTTGAGTACTTGAACCGGGAGTGGAGTAGACTCGTAGTCGAACCACTATACATCCTTGTGTTTGTGATTGTTATTGAGCACATTGATATCTTTGCATTGTTAGTTTAATTGCTTAATTATGAATGAATGATATGAATGCATGCTAGGCACTTTTTAGGCATCCTTGCACAAGATGTACCTTCACTACTTGTGTAGACTTGAGCTCATTGATCCAATCTCATAAGTCTACACAAGGTGCATAGGTTAGTAGCTTAATTAGTTGAATCATTTTCTTACCTATGCATGCTTAGACTAGGTTTGGTTATTGCTTAACTCTTGCTAGTCTTGTGATTGGACCCACCAAGGCTTGGAAGCCAAGGTGTTCTTGCTTACAACGCTTATCTTGTTGAATTGTATTAGTAGGCGAAAAGATTTTCAAAAAGGTCCTATTCACCCCCCCTTCTAGGTCCATAGCCATATCTCCAAGTGTCTCATCTAGCGGTGAAAACCGCACTTTCAATTGGTATCAGAGCGGGTTCCTCTTTAAGGGCTTAATTGCCTAGAGGTAGATCCTAAAGAGAAACTTGAAAATATGTCTAGAGAGGACTCTTCATCCGTCACTAAGCCTCCTTTCTTTGATGGGTCAAATTATCCATACTGGAAAGCCCGAATGCGCATCTTCTTGGAATCTATTGATTCGGATGTGAGGGACATGGTTGACTTTGGATATGAACCCCCAATGGTTACTATTTCCAAGGAGGGTGAGCCGGATGTTCTCAGGCCAAAAGACAAGGCATTGTGGACTGCTCATGAAAAAGCTCAGCGTATTAATAATGCCAAAGGCCTGAATGCCATATTTTGTTCAGTATCTAGAGAAGAATTTGGTCGGATCCAAAATTGCACTACCAGTAAACAAGCATGGGATATTCTGGAAGTTACCCATGAAGGAACAAATGTTGTTAAAAATTCTAAACTCCAGCGCCTCTCCACTCTCTTTGAAAATATTACTATGGAGGAGGATGAAACGTTTACTGAATTTTATACCAAACTGAACAAAATCACAAATGATATGTGGGGCTTAGGGGATCCGGTTCCGGAACATAGGCTTTGTAGGAAAATCCTGAGATCTCTTCCGGATCGGTTCTCTTCTAAAGTCACCACCATTGAAGAGTGTAGGGATCTAAACACAATGAAAGTTGAAGAACTCATAGGTTCCCTACAAACCTTTGAGCTAGGCTTTAAAGCCCCCTCTAGAAGGAAAAACATCGCCTTCAAGTCCTCTTACAGACACAAGAAAATCAAAAGCGAGACGGAGGATGATAGCGATGATGAGGATGATGAGGAAGAACAATTGAACAAAAAATTTAAGAGATTCCTCAAATTTGATAGAGGGAATAGCCGTGACAAGAAGGACAAGAAGGGTGATAAACGTACAGGAAAATCATCCATACCTTCATCCGTCCGTTGTTACGGTTGCGGTCGTCGTGGCCATATTGCCCCGGAATGTCCGGAAGGGCCTAAACCGAAAGGTAAAAAGGCAATGGCTGCCACTTGGGATGATACGGAGGAGTCCGAATCTGATGATGAAAGCCAACATTATGATCTTGCTCTCTCGGCCTCCATCACGACCCCTTTACCAGATTATCTAAGAGGGGATCCCAACCGCTATCCCTTCTAGGTGAAGGTGTTCCCGACCCCTCACCTCATGCTACATTCTATGAGGGTGTTGTGGAACTTTGCTACCCTTTGGCTTCTTAATCTCATCATGGTAAGAGAGGGTAGCTAGTTTTGCTTTTATTGGAAAATCTGAGGATTTCAGCCTCATTTCTGTGTATATGGGCAAATCAGAGGATTCAAGCCTCATTCGCCCAAATTTTGATGATTTAGCCTTGCTTTTAATTAATTCATTTGCTTGCTAGATTGTCATCCTGCTTAGATTAGCTAATCATCTTGAGTTTTATGCTTCATGTATGCTAATCTTTGCTGAGTATTGGTCTTGATATACCTTAGGGGAGGTTGGTTGATTGGGCTATAAGCCCTTTGTGCTTCATTGCAAATGTATGTCCTTGACCAATATGCATGATTACCTACGCTTAGATAGTTATATCTTCCTGTTAATCATGTTTTTCTTAGCATGATCCATGTATTTATGATTCATGCACCCTACACTCTCCTTTTAGCTTGTGCTTATAGTTATAACTGCGACACACTATCTTCTCTTACCTTAACCTTATTGGCATATCATTAAGGGGGAGAGAATAGTTTGTCAATTGCTAACAAAAAGGGGGAGAAAGATCAAATCCCACCAAAACTAGTTTGCTTTGTTTTGTGATGCAGGGATTGACAGGTTGTGGGGGAGCAAACTGAAGAGGGGCAGCTTAGTTTGTCATGTCAAGAGTCCTGTACTTTATGTTTTATCAATGTAATCTCTTGTACATGTAATTTGTTTTGGCAGGTTAAGTTTTTTGTAAGTAATTGACAAAGGGGGAGATTGTTAGTGCACTTTTCCGTGGCATACTAGTGCACCTTGTTTGTCAATCACTTACAGCAGTGAGTCTAGAGTCGGTTGAGCCCAAAGAAGACGAAGACCGAAGACTCAAGACGTCCAGCCGCATCTAGGATGAAGATTCAGGTATATGAGATGCCTTGGTGCCTTAACCTCGACCAAAACCCATCCCCCTTGTATCCTTGATGACCTTGACCATATTTAGAACCCTTTAGGCATCATTGATAGGCCCTAGGTGTCCCATTTGAACATCCCAACCTTGGCCTAAATCACCAAGCTGAATCATGAGGAGTTCAGCTTTATGGAGGGGAGAACCAGGCTGGTCCGACCGGTCATGACCGGTCGGCCAGCAGCCTTGCTGCAAATGCTCATATAGGCAGCCGACCGGTCATGACCAGTCGGCCTTCACTATGGCTGAAGAAACAGCATGTACAGCCGACCGGTCATGACCGGTCGGCCTTCACTAGCCTTGAAGACCAGCAAGGGGGTCCGACCGGTCATGACCGGTCGGCCTGGAGTATTTGGCTTGTCCAGTGAGGGGGTCCGACCGGTCATGACCGGTCGGCCCATATATTTGGCCGTTGCTATTGATGTCCTCCAGCAAAGGGGTCCGACCGGTCATGACCGGTCGGGACAGGTCGTTTATGACCGTTTTCTGCCCGTTTTAGAGCCGTTGGAGCCCTCTTTTCTATATATATGGTGCTCCATTCTTGGGCAATGTGAGAGAAGTTTTTGAGAGCCCATTCCACACTTATCTTGTACATCATTTGGGGCCTCAAAGAGGAGGTTTTCAAGTCATATCCCTTGTGTTTCAAACACAAGTATGGGCATTCAAATGCTATCAAGAGATGACTTGATTCCTCTCTCAAATCTAGAGGTGTGACACTATTCCACATAGGTATATCCTTTGTCCAAGACCTCTAAAAGACTCTCTAGGTGAATCTCCTAGTTGGAACATCCTACACATCCCATGTATGAGATTCACCCATCCTCCTAGCACCTTGGGCATTTCAAGGCATCGCATGCAAGGTGTTTGATCGAATGTGGCTGAGGCATTGGCGACGCAACAGCGGCACGATCGAGGGAGCAAAGGGAAGCTGATTGAAGCACGGGAGAGCGGAGATCAAGCAACCCATTACGACGCTAAACAAGGGGCTCATCCGACAAGTAAGTTGTCTCATTTGAGAGTCCATTTTAGAGTTTGTTTGTCAACTCGCCTTAGGGACGTTAGCCGTTCCTTGGCCCGTCAGCCGGGCCTAAAACTAAGTCTCCAAGGGGGAGCCTCCGACACGGGAGTAAACGTGCGATAAGGTTGAGAGTTAGCCTTTGTCTAAAACTCCGGATACGGTTGAGAGGTGAACCGATAAAACCTCCGCGTGTAAAGGTTGAGAGGTGAACCTCATTTAAAACCTCCGATAGTGAATGCCGGTGTGCTCAAAGGGGTTGAGTACTTGAACCGGGAGTGGAGTAGACTCGTAGTCGAACCACTATACATCCTTGTGTTTGTGATTGTTATTGAGCACATTGATATCTTTGCATTGTTAGTTTAATTGCTTAATTATGAATGAATGATATGAATGCATGCTAGGCACTTTTTAGGCATCCTTGCACAAGATGTACCTTCACTACTTGTGTAGACTTGAGCTCATTGATCCAATCTCATAAGTCTACACAAGGTGCATAGGTTAGTAGCTTAATTAGTTGAATCATTTTCTTACCTATGCATGCTTAGACTAGGTTTGGTTATTGCTTAACTCTTGCTAGTCTTGTGATTGGACCCACCAAGGCTTGGAAGCCAAGGTGTTCTTGCTTACAACGCTTATCTTGTTGAATTGTATTAGTAGGCGAAAAGATTTTCAAAAAGGTCCTATTCACCCCCCCTTCTAGGTCCATAGCCATATCTCCAAGTGTCTCATCTAGCGGTGAAAACCGCACTTTCAACCACCTCATCATCAAACCGACCAGGAGGACGCCGAGCCCACGGGAGAAATTCGCACTATCGTCGGGGGACCAGCTTGCGGGGGTGACTCTCAAGCTTCAAGAAAGGCATACGCTCGAAAGGCGTCCAAAGAACCCCAGCAGATCTATTGGCTGGAACAAGCGTCCAACTCATCGAAAGCTAGCCATCCTCCAATTTCTTTCACCCTCGAAGATGCAGCGGGAATTCACTTCCCTCATGAAGATTCCATTGTAGTCACATTGAAGGTATCAAATTATCTAACTCATCGAATTATGGTGGATACAGGTAGCTCAGCCGATATTCTGTATTTGGAGGCTTTCGACAAGATGGCACTTGCCAGAAACCTCCTCAAGCCAGTATCGACCCCCCTTGTCGGCTTTGGAGGAGAGGTAGTAACACCTGAAGGAAGTATCGATCTCCCAGTTACTTTTGGGGAGAGTCCAGCGAAGACCACCGTCTTCGTAAATTTCCTCGTCGTGGATCGAAAATCAGCATATAACGCCATTTTGGGGCGGCCGTCTCTAACTAAGGTTGGAGCGGCCTTGCACCCTTCATATTTATGTGTTAAATTTCCTACCCCAAATGGCATCGGGGTCGTGCGAGGAAGTCAGCAAGAGGCTCGGTCTTGTTACCAGATAGCCCTCCAAGATCGAAAGAAGGCTCAAGCGACACCCGTCATGGAGATAGCTCAAGGATCACCCGACGATCCCTCAACCACCTCGTTGGATCCGAGAGAGAATGCTCTGAAGTCGGGAACTCCGGGGGAGGAAACAATGGCAATCCACTTGTCCGAAGACGACCCATCTAAGATCATGTGCATCGGGTCCTCCTTGACCACTGTCCATCGTGAAAATTTGATCCGTTTCCTCACCGAATACAAGGATGTGTTTGCTTGGTCTCATAAAGATATGCCAGGCATCGATCCTGATGTCATCGCACATCGTCTCAACATTGACCCGAAGCATAAACCCGTACATCAGCGTCGACGTGCCTTCACTGCAGAAAGACAAATGGCAATCAAAACTGAAGTTGAGAAGCTACTCGCGGCTAATTTCATAAAGGAAGTTGACTACCCAGAGTGGGTCGCAAACGTAGTTCTCGTCCGGAAAGCTAATGGCAAATGGAGGATGTGCGTCGACTATTCAGACTTAAACAAAGCATGCCCCAAAGATAGCTTTCCGACACCGCAGATCGACCAGTTGATCGACTCAACAGCTGGACATGCTCTCCTCAGCTTTATGGATGCTTATTCTGGTTACAACCAGATTATGATGCATCCACCTGATAGCCAGCATACTGCCTTCATCACAGATCGAGGACTATATTGCTACCAGGTAATGCCGTTCGGTCTTAAAAATGCAGGGGCCACTTATCAACGTCTTGTCAACAAAATGTTCGCTGCTCAAATCGGTAGGAATATGGAAGTGTATGTTGACGATATGCTCGTGAAAAGCATCGTTGAAGATAACCACATTTCAGATCTTCGAGAAGCCTTTGATCTGATGAGGAAGTATCAAATGAAGTTAAACCCGGAAAAATGCGCGTTTGGAGTGTCTGCAGGGAAATTTCTTGGGTTCATGGTTGGCCAGCGTGGAATTGAGGCAAATCCTGAAAAGATTAAAGCATTGATAGAGATGAAATCCCCTGTTACTCTGAAGGACGTTCAGCGTCTGGCAGGTCGCATCGCATCATTGAACAGGTTCATCTCGCGAGCATCTGACAAGTGCTTGCCCTTCTTCAAACTCCTTCGTGCAACGGCCAAATCTGATTGGAAGTGGACACCTCAGTGTGAAGAAGCTTTCCAATAACTGAAGCAATACATGAGCGCTCCCCCCATTTTATCTAAGCCTGTAGCACATGAGTAACTCATTCTTTATTTATCTGTGTCTTCCACGGCCGTTAGCGCCGCTTTAATAAGAGAAGATTCCGGGGTGCAAAGGCCCGTTTATTATATCAGTCGAGCAATGGTTGATGCAGAAACTAGGTATTCTGATATGGAGAAACTGGCCCTAGCCTTAATCACGGCAGCTCGAAAACTGCGACCATACTTTCAAGCCCATGCTATTTTAGTACCAACAAATCATCCACTACGACAAGTCCTTCAAAAACCTGAGGCTTCCGAGCGCTTAACTAAATGGGCGGTCGAGATCAGTGAGCATGATATCTCATTCTGTCCTAGGACCGCAGTCAAGGGCCAGGCCGTGGCTGACTTCATTGCCGAATTTACATATTCTTCTGAAGATAATGTCACGACCAGCGACCAACCTCCTTGGTCGCTCTTCGTGGACGGGTCGTCACGGGCCACTGGCAGTGGAGCGGGTCTGATTTTAGTGGCTCCCGACGGGTCGCATTTTCAATACGCTCTGCGTTTCGAATCACGCGTCTCCAATAATGAAGCAGAATATGAGGCCCTAATTGTTGGCCTCGAACTGGCCATTGTCCTCGCAGTCCAGAATTTGATAATTCATAGCGACTCCCAGCTCATTGTCAATCAAGTTCTTGGTGAATTCGAAGCCAAAGAAGAAAGAATGGCCTTATACAAGTCTCGTGTCCTCATCCTGCTCGCCAAACTGAAGACTTATAAAATAATTCATATCCCTCGCGAGCAGAACCAACTTGCCGATTCCTTGGTAAAACTCGCTTCTGCGCCGGAATCGGAGTTATCACATTCAATCCCCATCGAGCACCGTCAGAACTTGAGTATCGACCAAGTGACTCTTGAGCAAGTTATATCGGTACAATCGTCTCCATGCTGGATGGATCCTATCATCCTTTATCTCAGAGATGGATACCTACCAGAAGACAAGAAAGCTGCAAGACAAATTCGGCTTCGAGCTGCCAGGTACACCTTACAAGATGGAATATTGTTGCGAAAAAGCTTCTCCTTGCCTTATTTAAGGTGTCTTCATCCAGAAGAAGCACTTCGTGTTCTAGATGAAGTACACCACGGGGCATGTGGTAACCATCCCAAGGGGCGATCCCTAGCATATAAAGCGATGAGGCAAGGATATTATTGGCCTACTATGAAAGCGGACGCCATCGAATTTTCTAAAAAATGCGACAAGTGTCAACGATATCTAGCCTATACCTCGTGTACCGTCTGAGCGGATGACCCCAGTTGATAGCCCTTGGCCTTTTGCTCAATGGGGGATCGATATCATTGGGACAGAATAGGTTCGCGATCGTGGCGGTTGATTATTTCACCAAATGGGCCGAGCAGAACCATTAGCCAAGATTACTGAAAAACAAACTACTAAGTTTATATGGAGAAATATCATATGTCGTTTCGGACTTCCTCATACTATAATTACCGATAACGGAACCCAGTTCGACAACGCAGCCTTTGATGAATTTTGCGACAAATGGAAGATACGTAATCTTCGCACTTCTCCATATCATCCTCAGGCGAATGGGCAGGTCGAGGCAGTGAACAAGATCATAAAGCATCATTTAAAGACCAAACTAGGTGAATGTAAAGGGGTGTGGCCAGAACTTCTGCCAGAGGTATTATGGGCCTATAGAACCACGGCTTGTACATCAACAGGTGAAACTCCTTTCTCTTTAGCATTTGGTGTTGATGCAGTGGTACCGGTGGAAATTCAAGTGCCCTCATATCGGATCGAGCAGTATGATCCCGCAAGCAATCAGGAAAACCTCCGACTTCATCTCGATCTCTTGGAAGAACGAAGAAATGCTTCCCAAGTACGAGTGGCAGCATATCAACAACGTATTGCTCATTATCGGAATGCGAAGGTTAGACCTAGATCCTTCCAGCCCGGAGATTTGGTCCTAAGGCAAAATCTTGGAGTTCCTGCTCGTTCATTGGATCCGAATTGGGAAGGCCCGTATCGGGTTATTAGGGTTGTGAGACCCGGTACTTATTATCTTGAAGACATGCAAGGGAAGCCTGTACGTCGCCCTTGGCACGTGGAGCATTTGCTACGATACTACCCCTAGATTCGATGTAGTTTTATTACAACGTTTTATGAATAAAGTGAAAGATATCTTTTGGCCGCTACTCCATTTATATGGACCTGAATAGCCCTGAAGAGTGCTTACACATCCTCTTGGCCAATTGCCTACCTTTGGTAGGACTGAAATTGTTACTAGTTGGTCACTTCTCCATTTACATGGACCTGAATAGCCCCGAAGAGAATGGATACCATCTCTTGACCAACCTTCTGCCCTTGGTAGAATCAAAATCTCAATCAATAGATCAGTCTATCTCAATGCGGACACGGTCTCACGACCCCCGGATTGAGTCTAATTCATTTTTTCATGAGTTAGTTACTCGCGATTGGTGAGAGGAGGGATAGCACTCCGGAATGCGAGCACCGCAGCTCGTGCTCAAATTAGGGGGTCGGGGTCATATACCCTAATCGCGAGCACCGTAGCTCGGGCTCGAATCGCAGTCGTACACCTTAATTGCGAGCACCACAGCTCGCGCTCGAATATGTGGTCATACACCCTAAATGCGAGCAGCGTAGCTCGTGCTCGAATTAAAGGGTCGCATCTCTGATGAATCCATTCGAGATCAACATAAAGCAAAAAATGAAAGATGAAGAGAGAACAGCAACAAAACTAGTAACACTTCCAAAAATATCTTTTCATTGATAATTAGATGATTACAGATACATGATCGCAGATACAAGAGAGAAGAAAATAAAAGGAAATCAATCGCTTAGAGGAGCCACGCTCTCGACTTCAGGGCCCATTTCAGGAGCCCCTCCAGCCTGCGTGGCTTCAGTCACCTCGTTCTCGGCAGCAGCTTGCTCTTCTGCAGCTATGATGGTCGCGACTCGACCGAATTCCCCCATATCGAAGGATGGGATCATTCGTTGCACTACTCTTAGTGCAAAGTCTCGACCAGCATCGTATGACTCATATCGTTCATCGTCATACAGCTGCGAAGTCCGGAACTCAGAGACTACCCGAGCACCTTCCTCCGAGAGCATTTTTACAAGGGCGACTCTCTCCTCGTCCTAGTGGATCGAGTCGTCCTTAAGCTGCGCAAGAGCGGTGCGCTCCCCGGTCAAGTTGTCGTAGGCCTCCTTGAGCTGCGACCTGGCCCCCGCGAATTGCTCCTCTAACGAGATCTTGTCCTGCCGGAAGATCTCCCTCTCTCTCAGCCTTCTCCTTCAGACCCGTGAGTGTTCGCTTCCCCAAGTGTAGGGTTGCGATGTAGTAATAAACTCAGTAATACCGAGGTCGATCCACAGGGACTTATGTAGGATGTTACAAACTCATCCACGAGTTTCTATTGAAGCTAACAATCAAAGTTTGAATAGAATGTGTGTGATTAACAGTTTAAGCTAAATTGAATGTAAACAATTATAAGAAAGCACTAAGGGTTCGAGGATCCACTTATAGCAATCCTCGATGTTCAATCCGCTGTGGTTTCCCATTCTCTCAACTAGAATCACCAGTCAGGTCTATCTAGTCGGATGATAGAACTATTAAACCAGAAGTCTGTAACATGTAAGTTCTGTGCATAAAGTTCACTCAATTCTAGGCTGATCTGAGCATGCTCATTGCATAGGTCATTCCCCTTTTCTATAGGTCCAATTCCCAATCATAACCATCCTCAAGTCTTCTCACAAGACAAGGCTAGATCATGATTTGAACTGGATTCAAATTATATGCACAGTCCATACATATTTCAGATAATCAACCAAAACTAGAACTTTGGCATGAAGTCCCTTCATGAAGAGCTTAGTGCTAGAGCGCACTCCGATTCCTCAGATCATACAGGTCTAGACCGTTGCAAACCAAATAAGAAGATAAGTAATTCATCCAAACATCCATGAGTCATCACAAGACTAAGAGAAATTACTTAAAAACTTGTATAAACTTCAAACCTTAGTTCATAATCATGAATTCCAAACTGAAAACCACTTAACTACGAATTAAAACATCTTGGATACACTACAAGCTTCACCTCTTAGCCCTAGCTAAGAGGTTTAGCTGCTCATGATCCAAGGAAACATGAAACAACTCCTAAAAGCATGAAAACAACAAAGCAAACCAAAAGGAGTTGTGAAACTCCAATCTCCACTTCCACAGTCTCCAACCTCGCTTCAAGCCTTCCAGGATGCCCTAGGAACAATCCCTAGGTGTCTATTTATAGTCTGGAGGCTCCACGACTTCGGAAGAATCGAGAAAGTGCGTAACACTTACGCAGCGCAGAGAATTTCGGGAAGAAATTAGAAAATTCTATCTCAGTACGCATGGCCGACCAGTCAAGACCGGTGGCCTCAAGTGAAAGCACTCCAGCAGTCTTCATTCCAGCAATGATGTCCGACCGGTCATGACCGGTCGGACGTTTTTCTTCTCATTCCAGCAACCATGGCCGACCGGTCATGACCGGTCGGCCTTAATTCATTGTTCATAGCTGACCGGTCAAGACCGGTCTGGCCCTCTTGGCCGACCGGTCATGACCGGTCGGCAGTCTTCATGCATCTACATTCTTCCTTTTCTTTCTTCTTTCTTTCACTTTCTCTCTTCTTTTCTTCTTTGGTCCTCAAGTAATCTCCATTAGAATAGTTCCAAATGATCTCTTTATGTCTTTAATTGAGTAGAGTTCACCTTCAATCCTGTAGTCACAAAACATGCATTGAATTAGCTTTCAACCCATATAAACCATACACCATGAGTGATGAATTGGGGTTAGAATATGCACAATTAAGAGCTCAACACACCCCCCAACCAGCATTTTGCTAGTCCCGAGCAAAACATGCGTGAAACTAATCCTATTCTTCAAAAACTCAACTCTCCTTCAGAAACCCTCCTTCTATACATTCCAAGGTACATAAGCATAAGATTCAGAAATATTAGGCGACAGAGGTGGAAACCGTAAATCCTCAAAACATAATAAGCATTTATATGAAATTCCCGCTGATTGGTTGATAAATAGAAAGACTTGAACAAATTTCACCTAGTGTGGGTAGTGAAAATTCATTCCACGAGTTTCTAGGATTATCTTCTTCATAGATCAACTAGACTGTAGAACTCAAGGTACATAGAGCCACATCAAGCCAATGACAGGAATTTGCCTTACCGTCCTTCCGACGACTTTCACACTACGTCCCATTTCCGGCTTTGGTTACGGGTAGACCATCCCCCGGTTGGTAGTAGGTAGCCCTAATCGGAATTTTCCACCGTTTTTCCACATTCCCAATTTCATCCTTCCTTTTCCTTTTTCTTTTTAAATTAGATAGGATTTTTAAAAATCCATATCTTTCATTATTTTCCCATGGACAAGGATGGACAAAGTACCCCGGCCTGATTGCTCAATACTTTAATTCAAAGTCTAGCTAATCCATAAATCACATAATCCCTTCAACTCATGAAAATCGTGTAATGTGAACTAAGTGTAAAAGTGTTCAGATTTTCTATCAATCACAAAAATAGGGGAGTTCACATATAAAACCATTATGCAATGAGAGATTCCAGACATCCAGCCTTATACACTTCATATCTCCTCCTCTTATGCTCCTATCAACTCGAATGCATAGAACTAATGTTTTCCAAAAGAGTTTCAAATTTTTGAAAAATCGAAAAATTTCCACATAATTGCTTGAAATGTTGCGAAACGCTGGATTTATCCAAGTGATCCTACACCCCCCCAACCAAATCTTGCATTGTCCTCAATGTAAAAGATGCACAATGAGCAAAACATGAGAGCAATTTGAAAATAAAAGGGAGTGAGGAATGATAATACCTGAGAGAGTGAAAAGTGGAAATCTTCCTCATTCGAACAAACCTATGAAAACGAAAGCAAAAGCAGCAAAATCCTAATCCTAACTATTCTATACCTCCATCAGACTAGGAGATCAATCATCCTGATACGCAGGATCATTCAGGGGTATGGACATACCTTCTGAAGGAAAATTTTCAAAGAACGGCTTTAATCGCTGCCCATTTGCCTTAAAAATATTGCCGTTCCTTGGATTCAATAGCTCGACAGTCCCATACGGATAGACAGTTTTCACAATGTAGGGACCGGTCCATCGAGATCTCAATTTTCCCGAAAATAGATGTAAGCAAGAATTATACATGAGGACTTTTTGATTGATCGTGAATGTCTTACGAAGAATATTCTTATCATGGAATGTCTTCGTCTTGTCCTTGTAAATTCTCGCATTCTCATAAGCTTCATTCCGGATTTCTGCAAGTTCATTTAATTGAAGTTTGCGTAGCGAGCTTGCCTTGTCAGAATTGAAATTCATTGTCTTAATAGCCCAATATGCCTTATGTTCCAACTCCACAGGCAAGTGACAAGCCTTCCCATAGACAAGTCTATAGGGAGACATTCCAATAGGGGTTTTAAAGGCAGTACGGTAAGCCCAAAGCGCATCGGTAAGTCGAAGTGACCAATCCTTGCGATCGGGATTCACCGTTTTCTCTAAAATGTGTTTAATCTCCCTATTGGATATCTCAGCTTGTCCACTAGTTTGTGGGTGATAGGGGGTGCTCACTTTGTGCGTTACGCCATATTTCTTCATTAATGCTTCAAAAGGGCGATTGCAAAAGTGAGACCCTCCATCACTTATGATGACTCGAGGCGTTCCAAACCGAGAAAGAATGTTTTCTTTTAAGAATCGAATGACCGTTTTATGGTCATTATTCCGGCAAGGGATGGCCTCGACCCATTTGGAAACATAATCAACGGCAAGCAAGATGTATAAGTTTCCAAAAGAAGATGGGAATGGGCCCATGAAATCGATGCCCCAACAATCAAAAATTTCGATAATTAAGATGGGATTGAGTGGCATCATATTTCTACGGGAGATTCCTCCTAATTTCTGACAAGGTTCGCAAGCTTTGCAAAACTCATGTGTGTCTTTGAACATGGTGGGCCAATAAAACCCACATTGCAGAATTTTCGCTGTGGTCTTTTTAGCCGAAAAATGGCCACCACATGCTTGAGAATGACAGAAGGAGATGATACTTTGTTGCTCATCATCTGGGACACATCTCCTTATGATTTGGTCGGGACAATACTTGAACAAGTATGGGTCGTCCCATAGAAATTTCCGTACCTCTGAGAAGAATATATCCTTATCTTGCTTTTTCCAATATGTAGGAATTGTACCTGTAGCAAGATAATTAGCAATGTCCGCATACCATGGCAATTGGGAAACAGCAAAAAGTTGTTCATCAGGGAACATGTCATTGATTGCAGTCGTTTCAGGGGAATCAGTGAGGCACAAGTCGAGAGAGGTGGTCAGCTACTACATTCTCTACTCCTTTCTTATCACGTATTTCTAAGTCGAATTCTTGGAGTAGGAGGATCCATCTTAATAACCGTGGTTTAGCATCCTTCTTAGAGAGAAGATACTTAAGTGCGGCATGGTCAGTGAATACAATGATCTTGGATCCAATCAAGTAGGATCTGAACTTCTCCAAGGCAAAAACTACGGCTAAAAGTTCCTTTTCAGTAGTGGTGTAGTTTGCCTGGGCTGAGTTTAGGGTTTTACTTGCATAGTAGATAACACATGGCTTTTTATCTTTTCTTTGGCCTAACACGGCCCCAATAGCATAGTCGCTAGCATCGCACATAATCTCAAAAGGAAGGTTCCAATCAGGTGGTTGCATTATTGGGGCGCATGTCAACATGCCTTTAAGGGTGGTAAAGGCCTTTTGACATTCTTCACTCCACTCAAATGAATTTTCCTTTTGAAGTAGGTTACATAAAGGACGAGAGAGTGAACTGAAATCCTTTATGAACCGTCTATAAAATCCTGCGTGTCCTAAAAAGGACCGTATATCTCGTATGCTTTTGGGTGGTGGAAGGTTAGAGATAAGGTCAATTTTCGCCTTGTCCACCTCAATTCCATTTTGTGAAACGATGTGACCAAGTACAATTCCCTTTTTAACCATGAAGTGACACTTTTCCCAATTGAGCACAAGGTTCTTCTCTTCACATCTTTGTAGCACATTTTTCAAGTGCTCAAGGCACTCATCAAAGCTACAACTGAATACGGAAAAATCATCCATGAAGACTTCGAGAATTGTCCCCACCATGTCAGAAAAGATGCTCATCATACAACGCTGAAAGGTGGCAGGGGCATTACATAGTCCAAACGGCATCCGTCGATAGGCGAAAGTGCCGAATGGACATGTGAATGTAGTCTTTTCTTGGTCTTCACGGGCAATTTCTATTTGGTTGTACCCTGAATAGCCATCAAGGAAGCAAAAGTGGGAATGACCCGCCAACCGTTCTAAAATCTGATCAACAAACGGTAGGGGGAAGTGGTCTTTCCTCGTGACAGTGTTTAGCTTCCTGTAGTCAATGCACATTCTCCAACCGGTAGTGACTCTAGTTGGTACGAGTTCATTATTGGCATTGGCTACGATGGTTATTCCGGATTTCTTAGGCACCACTTGAGTTGGGCTCACCCATTGGCTATCAGATATTGGGTAAATGATACCTACATCCAATAGTTTCACCACTTCGGCCTTAACCACATCCTTCATATTTGGATTTAGTCGTCTTTGTGGTTGCCGGGATGTCTTTGCATTTTCCTCAAGGTGTATGCGGTGAGTGCAAATCAGTGGGTCTATGCCTTTGAGATCCGCAATTGTCCATCCAATGGCACTCTTGTGCTCTAATAGAGTGGCTATTAGCCTACTCTCTTGTTCCTCATCCAAGTGGGAAGAAATCACCACTGGATATGTCTCATCTCGACCTAAATAAACATATTTTAGCTCACTTGGCAATGGTTTTAGGTCGAGTTTTGGTGCCTTAATGTTGGATGGGAGGGCCTTGTTCTCATTTATAGGCAAAGGTTCAATTGGGGTCCTCCATCTTTTATTTTCACGCACCATCATCACATTTAGAATGGCATCCATCTCTTGTGTTGTATCATCATTCATATCGTGGAGATGGGCCACACATGCCTCCAAAGGGTCGGAAAATAGTGACAAGGGAATTGTATCTTCCACGAATGATTTGATCATGTTTAATTCGTGGATATCATCATCAACTTCCCGCGGTTGTTTGCATAACTCAAATATGTTAAGCTCAAGGGTCATATTTCCAAAGGACATTTGTACAAGTCCGTTTCTACAATTGATAATGGCGTTTGAGGTAGCTAGAAACGGTCGTCCAAGTATGACAGGAATTTGAGTACCGATGCCTATCACAGGATGTGTGTCCAAGACAATAAAATCTACTGGGTAGTAGAATTTATCAACTTGGACTAGAACATCCTCTACCATTCCTCTCGGTATCCGGATGGATCTATCAGCAAGTTGGAGTGTGGTTTTGGTGGGTTTCAATTCACCTAACCCAAGTTGTTCATAGACCGAGTATGGAATGAGATTCACACTTGCCCCCAAGTCGAGTAGGGCTTGTTTAATCTGGTAGTCTCCTATGATGCATGATATGGTTGGACTACCCGGATCTTTGTATTTTTGGGGCACCTCTTGTTTGATGATGGCACTCAAATTCTCAGCCAAAAGCACTTTGTTGTGAACGTTATGTTTCCTTTTGATTGTACACAATTCCTTTAAAAATTTGGCATAAGATGGTATTTGTTTTATTGCATCCAACAGCGGAATGTTGATCTTCACCTGCTTGAAAACTTCCAGAATTTCCAGATTTTTATCTAAAGGTTTAGGTGAAATCAACCTTTGTGGAAATGGGGCAACCGGCTTGTATTGTCTTTCCGGTTCTTTCTCTTGTGGAATATTGTTTGGGCTATCATCCTCTTTGGGAATTTCCGGATCCTTAGGCTTGGGGGCCTTCACCGGATTGGATTTATCAATTTCTTTCCCACTTCTCAAAGTGGTGATAGCTTGGATATGTTCCGTATGGTGGGAGGATGAGCCTGCATCTTGTATCTCATACTGGGTCCTTGGGTTAGGAAGAGTTTGAGCAGGAAGTGTGCCCTTCTCTCTACCACTCAGGTGAGCTTCAACTCTAGCCAGAGATGTTTTCAATTCATTAATGGCTTGGTTTGAATTTTGATTGAATTTCAATTGCTCTTGCATGAACCCATCTATTTTTAGAGAATTTGTCTTGTTATACTCATTCTGGACCGATACGAGTGCACCCAACATCTCTTCTAGTGATACTTTTGGAGTGTTGTTTGCATTTGCAGTGGGTCCATTCCTCCAACTGAAGTTGGGATGGTTCTTCCAATTAGGATTATACGTGTTTGAGTTTGGAGCACCATATTGCTGCTGATAACTGTTTATGGCATTTGTTTGTTCTTGTAAGATGCTTTGGACTGCTGAAATTGTGGGACAATCTGGTGTAGCATGTTGATTTCCAGCACAAATTCCACAAACAGTTTCAACCTCAGTGGAGTTGATTGTTTCTCCTTTCCTTAATTCCATGGCTTCGACCTTTCTTGTAAGGCTAGCCAATCGTGCACTTATGCTATCTTCCTCTGATAAGACATACATTCCTCCCTTTTCCTTTTGTTGGCCAATCTTGGAATTTGTTGGTTTAGATGTGTCCCAAGATTGTGCACTTTCAGCCAATTCTTCCAGATAATCCCATGCTTCATCAGCTTCCTTATTCATGAACTCCCCATTACACATCATCTCTATAAATTGGCGCATGGATGGAATCATTCCTTCATAGAAAAAACTTATAATCCGCCAATTTTCATAGCCATGATGTGGGCATGCATTTAATAGGTCCTTGAATCTCTCCCAACATTGGGAAAAGGTTTCATCCTCCTTTTGGGCAAAGTTCATGATAAGGCGCTTAAGCATGTTCGTTTTGTGAGTAGGGAAGAATTTTTTTATAAATTCTCTGTGCATATCATTCCATGACCCAATTGATCTTGGCCTCAATGCATAAAGCCAACCCTTGGCTTTATCCTTAAGAGTGAAAGGGAAGAATTTAAGTCTTACTACATCTTTAGTCACATTTACAAAGTGCATGGTGGTGATTACCTCATCAAACTCCCTAAGGTGTTGATAGGCACTTTCACTGTCTAAACCATGGAATTTAGGGAGAAGATTGATCACTCCCGGTTTCAAATCCACATTCCCTGCATTTGGTGGAAATACTATGCATGAGGGAGTGCTCGTTCTTGCAGGTTGCAAGAAATCACGTAAAGTCCTAAGTCGGGGAACATTCTCAACCACATTCTCCCCTGTTTCGGTTTGATTTTGAACCGGGTTAGGTTGATTTGTAGCCATACTTTCAGATAAAATTGGAGAATCTAGATGTCTCCTAACACGTGGCTCTCTATCAATGCCTTCTACTATCCCCCCTTCACTTATGAGTCGGTTATTGGAATCCCGAGCCCATTGTGGCATGCAAAATAAAAAATAAGAAACAAAAAAGGAAAAAGAATTCTTCCTTCTTTTTCTTTACTCTTCTCTAAGACCGAAGCACAAGGTGTCTTGCAATGGCTAGGCCAGAAACAAAGATAGAGACCGATTTCTCCTGGTCAATAGGGGTTCAGAGAACACCCCACCCACTCTTTGAATCTTTTGAGAAAAGGTGCAGAAAAAGGAGGAAGAGGAGTAGAGATGAGAAAAGAAATCCCTGAGCACAAGGTGATCCAAGACGGCAGAGCCGACCAATAGGAATCCAGGTGGCAAAAAGGCCGACCTTTCAGAGATCCAAAAGGAGTCTCCACCCACTCTACAAGAGATGAATAAAATAAGAATGACTAGGAGAAGGAGAAGAGTAAGGTTTTAGAAGGATAGCACCTGAATTGCACTTGAAATCCTTGACTCTTCTTCGGCTTCCTAAAGATCCCTGAAAAGAAAAATCAAATAAATAAACTAAGTTAGTCTAAAAATAAAAAAAAAATCCTAAATAGATACTAATCTCAGAAATTTGTAAAAACCGTTAAAAGTCCCCGGCAGCGGCGCCAAAAACTTGTTCGCTTCCCCAAGTGTAGGGTTGCGATGTAGTAATAAACTCGGTAATACCGAGGTCGATCCACAGGGACTTATGTAGGATGTTACAAACTCATCCACGAGTTTCTATTGAAGCTAACAATCAAAGTTTGAATAGAATGTGTGTGATTAACAGTTTAAGCTAAATTGAATGTAAACAATTATAAGAAGGCACTAAGGGTTCGAGGATCCACTTATAGCAATCCTCGATGTTCAATCCGCTGTGGTTTCCCATTCTCTCAACTAGAATCACCAGTCAGGTCTATCTAGTCGGATGATAGAACTATTAAACCAGAAGTCTGTAACATGTAAGTTCTATGCATAAAGTTCACTCAATTCTAGGCTGATCTGAGCATGCTCATTGCATAGGTCATTCCCCTTTTCTATAGGTCCAATTCCCAATCATAACCATCCTCAAGTCTTCTCACAAGACAAGGCTAGATCATGATTTGAACTGGATTCAAATTATATGCACAGTCCATACATATTCCAGATAATCAACCAAAACTAGAACTTTGGCATGAAGTCCCTTCATGAAGAGCTTAGTGCTAGAGCGCACTCCGATTCCTCAGATCATACAGGTCTAGACCGTTGCAAACCAAATAAGAAGATAAGTAATTCATCCAAACATCCATGAGTCATCACAAGACTAAGAGAAATTACTTAAAAACTTGTATAAACTTCAAACCTTAGTTCATAATCATGAATTCCAAACTGAAAACCACTTAACAACGAATTAAAACATCTTGGATACACTACAAGCTTCACCTCTTAGCCCTAGCTAAGAGGTTTAGCTGCTCATGATCCAAGGAAACATGAAACAACTCCTAAAAGCATGAAAACAACAAAGCAAACCAAAAGGAGTTGTGAAACTCCAATCTCCACTTCCACAGTCTCCAACCTCGCTTCAAGCCTTCCAGGATGCCCTAGGAACAATCCCTAGGTGTCTATTTATAGTCTGGAGGCTCCACGACTTCGGAAGAATCGAGAAAGTGCGTAACACTTACGCAGTGCAGAGAATTTCGGGAAGAAATTAGAAAATTCTATCTCAGTACGCATGGCCGACCGGTCAAGACCGGTCGGCCTCAAGTGAAAGCACTCCAGCAGTCTTCATTCCAGCAATGATGTCCGACTGGTCATGATCGGTCGGACGTTTTTCTTCTCATACCAGCAGCCATGGCCGACCGGTCATGACCGGTCGGCCTTAGTTTATTGTTCATAGCTGACCGGTCAAGACCGGTCTGGCCCTCTTGGCCGACCGGTCATGACCGGTCAGTAGTCTTCATGCATCTACATTCTTCCTTTTCTTTCTTCTTTCTTTCACTTTCTCTCTTCTTTTCTTCTTTGGTCCTCAAGTAATCTCCATTAGAATAGTTCCAAATGATCTCTTTATGTCTTTAATTGAGTAGAGTTCACCTTCAATCCTGTAGTCACAAAACATGCATTGAATTAGCTTTCAACCCATATAAACCATACACCATGAGTGATGAATTGGGGTTAGAATATGCACAATTAAGAGCTCAACAGTGAGCTTCACGTAGTCTGAGTCCAAGGCCTGATACCTGTCGGTCAGGACTTGGATCTTCTCGATGAGGATCTTTTTCTCCTCATCTCTCTTCGTGATCACCGCCTCACGAGCCTTGAGCAGTTGATCTCTTCCTTGAACTGCCTTTTCCAAGGCAGTCCTCTTTCCCTCAGCCTCCTCTATCGTGCGACGGGCGGCAACGATATCACGCCTCGTTCGCAGAATAAGATCTAAACCCTGCAAAAGAGATGAAAAATGTAAGAGTATTCTGGAACGTAATAACTGATCGTAGCAGGTCTTGACGAAGTCTTACCTGAACCATCCTCATCCCCGCTTCGAGGATAAGGTTCTCAGGACTTGGCTCGGGAAGAGAGCCAAAGGCGTGAGGTGGGACGTTCTCGAAAAAAAATTTACATACAGGATGAAGGTGGCGGGGAATAGAGTACGTCCCGCTCCCAGACGGTTGGGCAACGACCAACCCGGCCTGCTCGCGAGGTGGAGGCATTGACTCGCGAGCAGGTCCCTGCTCGGCAGCCGGGACCAATTCACGAGCAGGAGTCGGCTCTTGAGGCTCTACCTGCTCTCGAGCCTCTTCAGCTGGGGGGCAGCCGGACCCCACCCCATCTGGGGAATTATCAGCAATGTTAATCACTGGTGGCCCAGGTGCGACCACCAGTGAAGGAATAGTGGGCCCAGCTGGGGCCCCCGCCATGCTCGCGGGAAGGGCAGGCTGATCGCTGCCCGTGCGAATGGAAGATTGAGAAGGTTCGGCAGGGGTTCTCTTCTGCCTTTTGGAGCCTGTGCCCTTCAGTCGGGGCAGTAGGCCTCTCTTCTCTCCAGCCTTCGTCATTTCGACTTCTCTTCTGGATATGAGGCCTGCTGCTGCAAGTCGCGAAGGAGACAAGCAAGCCTCGATATGCCTATCTCCGACAGGCACCTTATACACTCTGACAATCTTCTCGTTGATCCCTCCTTTCAAATTCGGTTTCCTCAAGGCCGGGATACCTGCGAGCACAAATAAGGGTCAAACGAAGCAAAACCTTAAAAATCATTCTGAGGAAACTGCACAATGCGGGATTGTGTCTACCTTCACAGAAAAATCGGGTCACTCCTGGACCCCTGGAGGAGGCAGACTCCCAGCTCCCGGAAGCATAGAACCACCGCTTCCTCCAGCCGGGATAGTTCGAGGAGGGCTTCCCCAACACGAAGTTATCCCGGTGCCAATAACACAAGTAATACCAGCCTTCGCTGGAAGGAGCTTTCTTCAGACGAAACATACGGAGGAACTCTTCCGCCGTGAGTTCCCCATTGCCAGCCTGAGCCCAAAGGGCAAAGGAGCCCAAAACTACCCTCCACCCGTTCACGATGAGTTGCCCAGGGGCAATCTTGTAACACCGGAGTACATCGCGAATGAAGGGATGGAGGGGAAGGCGTACCCCCAGGATAAGTTGGTACTCATAAAATGCTACGCATCCTGGGGGGGGAGTCTGGTGTTTCTCCACCTCCGGGCAAGCAGAGAGTTACTGAGTCAGGGATTAGGTATCTCTCCCGTAGCTCAGCCAGCCGGTCCTCCGATAAAACGGAAGGATATCCGGCTGCTTTGTATCTCCCCGCCGAAACCCTTGCACTGCTGGAGGCAGAGGATTTCGGAGTGGCATCACCAAGAGGGACAGTAGTCTCGTCAGAGTTCCCAGCCATGAGAAGATAAAAGTAAAAGGAGAAGAAAAAAGAAGTATACCAAAAACAGGAAAGAAAATGAACACCGGAAGAGGAAGAAGAATGGAAAGAAAAGACTGCAGGTTCCTTTCGAAAAAACTTCTGTAGAAAATCAAAGAAATGGCGGACTCCGTATATTTATAGGCAATCATTCCACCGTATCTGATGGCACGTGGCAGTCCCTCCCTTGACACAGCGCTCGAGCAGGCACTCCCATTAACTCCTCAAACACGTGGCGAGCGCCCCTTCATTTTCTGTCTGCGGAAAGGCTGCGGAAAGCTGGCGCTCATTAATTCCAGCCCATCATGTGGGGTGCCGTTCTCGATGAAAGCAGTGGGCGGTTTCGTGTGATAGTGAGCTAAGTCCTTTCCTTAAGAATTCTTGGCGGCAAGGACTTGGGGGGCATTTGTTATAGGCAAAATGGTGGAGATAAGATTTCACGCGGAAATGCCCATTTCGCCCTCGAGATGATCTGATCAAGAGTCGCAGAACGGGTAAGGGTGGAGTACGGGTTCGACTCTCGAGATCGTATGCTCGGGAGTCGAAGAATGGATAAGTGCGGGAGTCGAAGAATGGATAAGTGCGGGACGTCCATTTGACTCTCGAGATTATCTGATCGAGAGTCGAATATTGGATAAGTGCGGGACGTCCATTCGACTCTCGAGCTCACCTGATCAGGAGTCATAGATTGAAAAATACGGAGCAGCTATTCGCAAGTCTCGAGTCTTCATAACCGATAGTCAAATACGGCAAAGCTCGATCCGCGAACAGACCTTCTCACAAGTCGTTGAAAGACGTTACATCTAAAGTATGTACTTGGACTCGCGACCACATTCTAACCTGCGAGTAGCTTTCCTGCGGTAATATCTCTTAGCTTTCAGTACTAGCACCCGATTCCCGTCGAGCAGCTTGTCCAATCGCTCTGCGACACCAAGCAGGGCTACAACCAGTTCGGTGGTTTCCGTCTTGTCGGCGTCTCCTTCCTTTTCGGAGGCTATGACTCCAACTACGGGCGTCTCCTTCCTTTTCGGAGGCTATGACTCCAACTACGGGCGTCTCCTTCCTTTTCGAAAGCTATGATTCCAACTACGGCTTCCAGCCAGATTTCAAGGGATTACCATCAAGGGGCGTGATTGTTGAAATAAGTCATTGGGTTGGATCTGACTAAAAAGATAGGATCTTATCCCACGAAATCAGCAAATTCTCAGTATCGTATGCGACATCAACGGGATTTCGACATCTCACGTAACAAATTGGATTGCTTCAGATCTATATAAAGGGGTGGCTCCATTAAGAGCAGGTACGCACACAACATCCAATCTGGGTCCCGTTTCGCTTGGCTTCTCTTCTTACTGTGGCCTAACTTAAGCATCGGAGGGCTGACGGCTGGTCCCCAGCCACCCTTATTTGCTGTCTTGCTTCAGGTCTGGTGGTGGAAATCTCTGCTGGAGTGAAGGAGGAAAGCCGGAGGATCTCGTTACAAAATCTGACATCAACAGTGGGTCTGTTACTTTTGGAGATGGGAGCGTGGCCAAAATTGTTGGAAAGGGAACCATCACCGGGCCAGGATTGCCTAAAATTGAGGATGTGCTGTGTGTTGATGGTTTGAAACATAATTTATTGAGCATTTCTCAAATATGTGATGAACAACATTCTGTAAAATTCTCCAAAGATATGTGTGAAATTCTGGACCAAATGGAAAATTGATTCTAAAAGGGCTTCGCACTGGAGATAACTGCTATGTTATTGAAAACAAAGGTGATGATGCATCATCTGCCGTATGCCACATGGCCATTAATGATGAAACTGAGCTATGGCATCAACGGCTTGGTCATGTCCATTATAGGAACCTAGCTAGGCTGAGTAGGAAGAAACTAGTTAGAGGGTTACCTAAGATAGGGAAGAAACCGAAAGAAGTATGTGCTGAGTGCTTGAAAGGTAAACAAATTAAAGTTGCACATAAGAAGACTTCCACCATTGCCACATCTAAACCCCTTGATCTACTCCACATGGATCTTGTAGGTCCGACCAGAGTGATGAGTCAAGGAGGTAAAAGATATTTCTTTGTTATTGTTGATGATTACTCCGGCTACACTTGGGTCGTATTTTTGAGAGAAAAATATGATACATTTGATGAATTTGAAAAACTCATGAAACGACTTCACAATGAGAAGAATGTACCGTAAAAAGAATTAGGAGTGATCATGGGGGAGAATTCGAGGATGGGCAATTTGAACAATTCTGTGAAAATTTTGGCATCAAGCATGAGTTCTCAGCCCCAAAAACTCCTCAACAGAATAGAGTAGCAGAGAGGAAAAACAGAGGTCTACTTGATATGGCCACAATTATGATGAACAACAAAAATATAGCAAAAAATCGGTGGGCCGAAGCAGTGAATACAGCATTTCACATCATTAATCGAGTATATTTGAGAGCTGGCCTAGATAAAACGCCATATGAACTGTGGAATGGAAAAGTCCCAAATATCAAGACTTTAGAGTCTTTGGTAGCAAATGCCACATCCTTCGAGATCGAGAAAATCTAGGAAAATTTGATTCAAAGAGCGATGAGGGAATATTCCTAGGATACGCTTCTAATAGCCATGCCTATAGAGTTTATAACACAAGGACTAAAACAACTCAAGAATCCATAAATGTTATCATTGATGACTAATCTAAAGAACACACGAGACTTGATGATGATGAAGTGGGAGAACCATGCCAATAGGTAAACCTGTTGAAAATCTCCCACTCCCAATGCCTCAACAGCTCCTGGAAATGTTCCATATGTCAAGGATCATCCCCTCAATCAAATCATTGGAGATCCGGATGTTGGAGTCAAGATTAGGAGACAACTTGAGGCCATCAATAGTCATGTGTGCTTCACTTCAAAAATTGAACCAAAAAATATAGATGAGGCTCTCAATGATGAGTTTTGGATACTTGCAATGCAAGAAGAACTCCAACAGTTCACCAGAAATGAAGTTTGGTTTCTGGTAGAAAGACCATATGAGAAGAATGTCATTGGAACTAAATGAATTTTCAAGAACAAAACAGATGAATCTGGCAATGTAATTCGAAATAAAGCCCGTCTAGTTGCTCAGGGGTACTCTCAAATCGAGGGAAATGATTTCGATGAAACTTTTGCCCCGGTTGCTAGACTAGAATCCATCTGAATTCTTATGTCCATAGCATGTGCACTCAAATTCAAATTATTTCAAATGGACGTGAAGAGTGCCTTTCTAAATGGTATTCTCAATGAGGAAGTTTATGTTGATCAACCTAAAGGGTTTGTGGACCCTAGATATCCTCAAAGAGTCTACAGATTGAAAAAGGCTCTCTATGGGTTAAAACAAGCCCCCCAAGCATGGTATGAACGTCTTACTCAATTTCTAATTGATCACAAGTTTGTTAGGGGGAGTGTTGACAAAACCCTGTTTGTTAAAATGACGAATGATTCGTTTCTCATTGCTCAGATTTATGTGGATGACATTGTATTTGGTTCCACCTGTGAAGAATTTTCGGGCTTATTTGCTGAATTGATGCAATCTGAATTTGAAATGAGTTTGGTAGGCGAACTGAATTTTTTCCTAGGATTGCAAGTTAAACAACTAAAAAATGGAATCTTCATAAACCAAACTAAATATGCTAAAGATCTTGTCAAGAGGTTTGGGCTAGACTCGGGTCGATCACAACCATTAAACTCTCCAAAGACTTGTCAAGCAAAAGTGTCGACTAACATTTATATAGAAGTATGATTGGGAGTCTCCTTTACCTTACAACAAGTAGACCCGATATTGCATTTAGCGTAGGTGCATGCGCTAGATTTCAAGCTGATCCTAGGGAATCTCATTTAACTGCTGTAAAAAGAGTGATTAGATATGTGGCCTGCACAAATGAATATGGCTTGTGGTACCCCTTCGACACATCATCCATCATTGCGAGGTACTCCGATGCCGATTGGGCCGGAAATATGGATGATCGAAAATCCACAAGTGGTGGCTGTTTTTACTTTGGAAACTGCTTAGTTGCTTGGCATAGCAAAAAGCAAAATTCCATCTCATTATCCACTGCTGAAGCTGAATATATTGTTGCCGGTAGTTGCTGTGCTCAGCTACTTTGGATGAAACAAATGTTAAAGGATTATGGTATCAATCAGGAAGAAATGACGCTCTTTTGTGACAACACAAGCGCCATTAATATTTCAAAAAATCCTGTTCAACATTCTCGAACCAAGCATATTAACATCCGGCACCATTTTATAAGAGAACTAGTTGAAGAAAAAGTGGTCAAACTTGAATACGTCCAAACCGAGCGGCAATTGGCTGACACCCTTACTAAACCGTTAGATTCCACTAGGTTTGAACACCTTAAGAAATCTATCGGGGTATGCTCACTTTAGTCGGTTAGAAAAGCTATGTGCATATAGGTATATCTGAGGAATTATCCTCCTATTTTGAATGAATGTTAGTGTTCTCAATCATAAACTCTCCAATTTATCATAAAAAGGGTCTGTATCATCATTTGGAGAATGGTGTCAGGATGTGTCCGTTGAAATCCTGCTGGAAACATTTCCGATTGATCGGAACATTCTCCGATCAATCGGAAATATTGGGCAGCCGTTTGCTATATACGACTGTTCTATTCATTTTGCCCATACCTCGCTGTCTTCTCCCAAACCCTCTGCTAGGGCTTTTTTCCCTGAGGTTGGACAGTTGCAATGCCAGCCCTGCAAGTGCTCTCCTTCGCATAGAGGGTGGTCTCCCATCTCTACTTGGTAAGGATTCTCAGTTCCTCATCTCGATTTCTCCTTCCCTCTACTCTATTTGACCATCATTGTTGGGGCTTAGGAGTCCGTCTGCTTGATCATTGATTTCCTATCATTCTTGGCCTGTTTATTGCTCTCTCTGACCTTGTATTTTTTTAAAAACAATGCCGAAAGATCCCAAAGGAAAATCCAAAGTGGATGCAGGGCCATCCACCACCTCCAGGTCAAAGAAGCTTCCAACTTCTAGACCCTCTCAGGCCCCTCCACCTCCAACCACACCTACAGACCCACCTGAGAGTCCATCTACACTCTCTCAATTTCAATCCCGAACAATCATCTATGAGCGGGAGGTCATCTTGTCGTGCGTTGAGCCATTTGGCATCCCAGCACTTCTTGCACAAATTGGCTGGGAAGGTGTGTTACGTTTTGGGGGCATGGCACACCCAGAGGTTGTGTATGTCTTCCTTTCGAAAGTTATCAATCCCGTTGGAAATCCTCCATCATGCGAGGTCATTGTTGACGGTCGTGTTGTGAAGGTCACGGCCCAAAAAATCTCAGACCTCATTGGTATTCCTATGTCCACAGCTCCTTAGCCCAATGATAATCTTCTTGATTCGTCTCTTCGAGCTGATTGGACGCGTTATTTATGTCGGGGACCCTCCTGAATGGATTGATGGAAGTGCCCTCCGAGCGTCTGAAATGTCCAACCGCTTCCCAGTGCTTCACCAAATCTTCAGCACCAATGTCTATCCTCGTAGCACCAACAAATTTGATCTCACAGCTCATATGGTGAATCTACTCTATCATGTTACTCATGGAACCCGTCTATGCCTTCCCTCAATCATCCTGCATAACAACTTGGATACATTGCATAACACTCGCAACACCATCCCTTTTGGATGGATCATTACCCTTCTAGCCCAAGACTGCGGGTTCTCAAATATTGTGGTTCATCCCTTTCCCCGTCGTACATTCAAGGACCTCAACATTAAAAAGATGAATCTGCCAAAAGAGGTCGACGTGGAAGATCATGACTTCTCTCATACTCATACACATGTGTTGTCTGGCACCCATGGCAAATCCTCGACCCCGAAGCCGACTCCAACTCGACGCTCGGTCAAGCGACGTCTTCAATCTGATGCCTCTTTCGCACCTCCTCCTCCCAACTCAAAGCAGATCATCGCTCAACTTGATTGCGTGGAGGTCACCTTAGCACAGCATGGTGAGAGGATGACTCGCCTTGAGAGCATGATGCAGTCCATACACGACGCAGTTCAGTGCCTCACCTCTGCTCTCTCGTGCCGTCGTGATGATGTTTCTGGCCCCACTCCGTAGTCGTCTATGTTTCTGGCTAGGATAACCTATTGTGTGCATCGTCGCTGGTATCTTTTTGGGGTGAATTTGGCACACAATCTCGGCACCTTAATAGTTAAACTTTCTGTTCTTGATAGGTTGTTTTTGGATATTTTGGTGATCACATTGCAGAATTTGTCTTTATTATTTTGGATATTGCTTATCTTGTCGATCCTTTATCCTTTATATGATTCCTTGCTGTCTATATGCCTATATATACTTGTGCTTAATTGATTTAACTTTATCGGGCTTCTTGTCCCATTTTGGGTTGTATATATAGTGATGATGTTTGGTCATGATATGCATTTCAGAAGGGGAGGTTGGTTGCTTGGGCTATATGCCCACTGTGCTTATTGATATATACTTATATATCTTTGTATGACCATATGTGTTTGGCTTCCTCCCTCGGCGCGTTTATGTCTATTCCTTCCTTTATCTTCATTCTATGACATATTTGCTACATTGTCTTTGTACTAACCTTTGTCAATGACTGACAAAATGGGAGAGAAGTTATCCCACCAAAAGGTAGCAGTTATTTTTTTGTTGATCTTTTGTGTGCAGGGACTTAGGGGGAGCTAGAGTGAAGCCTAGTCTGTACATTGAGTCTGTACATTTTGTATGTAATGGGTCATTTCTATGTGTAAAGCAATTTATCAAAGCAATTTATCTTTTATGACATGTTCGATGTATGTACTTTATTTGGTTTTAGTGTCTAGGAAAAGTCTTTGGTACGGACCAAGACTTTTATAGGTTTGGTTTTGTCCGGTAATTGACAAAGGGGGAGATTGTTAATGTAAGATTTGTCAATTACCATGATTAGTGTGTCGTTAAGTCTGCAAAACCGATTGCGGCTAAAGATTGAAGCCCTTGGACATCTCCGACAGAAGCTACTCAAGAAGATCGCATATCCAGTCAGGCCTCAATCCTTTTCATCCAAACCTTTGATCCCAAAACCCCTCTATAGATGGCCTCATCCTTCTTAGTTGCATCATAAGCCCTCTCTATAGTCCTCATTCCATAAAGATCAGCTATGGAATAGGTTATCATGGCAGTTGTTGCAAAACAGAAAAAATTCCATAAACTGCAGATTCCGATGGGATCCCGATCCATCGGAATGATGTCCGATTGATGTCCGATCGATTGAAGATCATGCCCGATCAATCGGACTACAGTTCAGCAACTTCAAACTCTTTGGACGTTTTTTCGATCACTCATAGATATGTCTGATTAATCGGATAAGGCCCTCCGATCAATCGAAAATGTATCTGATCCATCGGACAAATGTCCAACAATATCACAAAACTCTCTGGACATATTTCCGATCAATCGGACACTCTGTCCAATCAATCGAACAAGGTACCTCCGATCAATCGGAATGTCATCCGATCCATTGGAGAATCATCCAGCAACATTTCAAATTTCATCTGGACATATTTTCAATCAATCGGAAACTCTCTCCAATCCATCGGAGATGGTCTTCCGATCAATTGGAACCAAGTCCGATCAATCGGAGAATCTATTTCAGCAAAATTGAAAATGAGCTGATTCTTATGTCCGATCGATCCGATCTCCTTCCCATCCTATCGAGGTGACCGTTTTCTAACCGCTGAGAACAAATCTATATAGGCATCTCGGTTGGATCTTGTGAGAAACATCTAAAGCATCATCTAGGGTTTGTTTGTGCCTCTTCCTTGTGATCCTTATCTCTCATTCCCTTTGATTTGTTGAGTTCATACTTCAATCCATGTTGATTTGACCAACATTGAAGAGCATTCAAAGCTTGGATTAAATCATGAACTCAACCCCTCTTTAATGGCTTCTTAACCTACTTCTAAAAGTCATATTCTTGTCATCAATGCCATTAATGGTGGTTTAGGTAGAACCTATTCTTCATATAAAAGCCATATCCCAATATAGCTTCAACCAAACCCTAATCCCTCTCCTTGGAACCTACAAGAAGACATTCATAGCAAGGTTGCTGATCGAGGGAGCTGAAGAAGGCATCGTGCAAGCCAAAGCTTCTTCAAGCAAAGGCATCATCAAGGGGCTCAATCAGCTAAGTATATTTTAGTCATTCGAGTGCAAGAAACCACCTCAATAGTTGAGATTTGGGTTTCAGAGTTTAAAGACCCAAACTCGGTAGAGTCCTTGCGTAGGACAAGTCCTTGAGTATGACAAGCCCTTGTGTAGGACAAAGTGGTTAATGGATTAGTCCTAAGGAAGGATGAATCCATGTGTTGAAGTCTAAGTCCTTTTGTAGGCTGTTAAGGTTTATGGTTAACCTCATTTAAAACCATTATGATAGTGAAATCCGGCCACTCAAGGAGTGAGTGGATTAGCCGGGAGTGGAGTAAGTACATAACCGAACCATATAAAATCTCTTGTTATATGATGAATGCTTGCAACCGCTTTACTTCTTTCAAGTTAGAGATATTCTGATTATCACTTGCTGTTTTATTATTGAAAGTTAATATTCTGCATATCAAGTGTTTGATGAAAGTTTTCTGAAGTACTTTGCAAGATTGTGAGTGTGTAATTTAGTTATTTCAAAAATTATCCTATTCACCCCCCTCTAGGACAAGGAAACTAGTTTCTTACTTCTACAAGAGCGGTAATCAAACTTATACCGCAATTTCATGCATAACGTATTACATCACATTATATGCATGCTTTGCATGTTAAAAGGCCCATCTAAATGCGTGTTTTGTGATTGTAGGAATGAGAGGGGGACTTCACCAATTCACGGTTATAAGAGTCATTTTGGACACATTGAAGACTTAAAGACGCTATTGAAGATCACAGGACTAAGCGTGAAAGGGTGGAAGGAAGAAGCAAAGGAGAGAAGAAAAGAGGACAGGAAAAAGCAGCCAAGACCAGTCGTCCGACCGATCGTCCATAGCCCAGGACCGGTCGTCCGACCGGTCCGAACACTCAACAAAAGAGGCCTTACTACAAACCGTGCTGGACTATTCACGACCGGTTGTCCACTACTCAGACCGGTTGTCCGACCGGTCCTTGAATTAAAATCCTGGGTTTGAATTTCTGGAAAACTCACTGGTCTATTTTTACGTTTTGAGACCGATCGTGCGATCCGGTCGTCCAGGAGCTCAGACCGGTCGTGCGATCGGTCGTCTGCATAATAAAACGTGTCCTACAAGCTCCGATTTTCTCTGCGCAGTCTGGGATTTCTTGCGCAATCCAGAACCTTCCGCACTATACTATAAAAGGACACTTAGGACTTCTTCCAAAGGCATCATAGAAGTGAAGGGACGTCGTGGGAGAGGAAGGAAGCCGTCGTGAAGCGTCTGCAACCCTCCAAACTCCAGTTTTTCTATGTTTTCTAGTTTTATTTTATGAGTTCTAGTTGAAGTATGACAATGCTCGGCTAGAATTTCTCAGCTAAGGCTGAGAGGTGAAGCTTGTAGCTAACTTCGTGTTTGATTCAGTTTAATTCAAGTGGTTCTATTTTAAGTTTGGATTTTAAATGTTCTAGTTCTTAATGTTGGTAGTTTTAGATGTTTTATGAGAGTTCATGTGCTCCGAACATGGATTCCTTGCAATTCTCTGAAATTATCATGTTGTACTTGTTTATATTCGAATTGTAGTAATCCTTGAGCAGGCCATAGTCCATAGGCATGGCTGTAACTCCGAAGGCTATGATTTTGAATTCTACATGTGTTGAATGGGACTAGAACTGGAAGTTCAACTTGAGTGGGATTGAATGTGCTTTAAAGCTTTATTTTCCAGCTAGATGAGAGATAGGACTTCAAATCTAGTTGTGCTCTATGCTTGGATTGATTGGATTGACATTGGATTGCTACAAGTGGATCCTTGAATTACCTTGTTGCCTTTAAATTACTGTTTTTCATTAAGTTTTTGTTTTAGCATAATTGTTCTAATTGAATCTCTTATTTATTGCAAACTGAGTTGCTGGAATAGTTTGGAACTTGTTCTCCAATTCCCTGTGGATCGACCTTGGTCTTACCAAGTTTTATTACTACATCGCAGCCTTACACTTGAGGCGAGCGAACAAGTTTTTGGCGCCGCTGCCAGGGAATTTAGATAACAGTTCTAAATTATTTTTAGTGGCTATAGAAGTAGTTAGGATTTATTGTTTTCTTAGGATTAGTTTTTCTGAATTCTAAAACTAACAAAGTTTGTTTTGTTTTGTAAGAAGTTCTTCTAGTTCAAGCAAATCGGTACTATCCTTCCAACTTGAACTCTTTTAGTTTTTGGTTTTTATTTTTCAGATTTTAGGATTTAGGATTAGTTTTGATTTTGGATTTTGTGTTTTATGTCCTATTGGGAACGAGACCACAAAAATCGTCTCCAATCCGAAGGTGGTTTAGTTGGACCATTATCCGTTCATAGATGAATCCAAAAATCTGTAGAACATTATGATAATTTGGGGAGTATGGATCAAACACCTTTAAGGAATCCTCCCCCCCCCCCCCCCCCCCCCCCCCCCCCCAACTACAAACGCAAATCAAGAGGGAGTAGGAGAGAATGAGGTACATAATGTTCCTCCAATGAGATCATTACGGGAATACCTACAACCGGCCCTTGCAACTACACCCTCTTGTGTAGTTCTACCACCAACCGGGGGAAATATTGATATAAAGCTAGGTGTGATTCAACTAATACCAAAGTTCCATGGGCTAGATTCTGACGGCCCATATTTGCACTTAAAGGAATTCGAAGAAGTGGTGGCTACCTTACAATACATTAATGTGTCGGAAGATACCATTAAACTTAAACTCTTTCCTTTTTCATTGAAAGAAAGGGCCAAGAATTGGCTTCACTCACTTAGACCATACTCGATAGGGTCATGGAATGAGATGACTTGGGAATTCTTGAAAAAGTTCTTCCTGGCTCATAAAACGAACACCCTCCGACGAGCAATAATGATTTTTTCAGCTAAAGAGGGTGAATCTTTCTTCCAATGTTGGGAAAGGTTTAAAGACCTCCTGCTTGCTTGCCCACATTATGGCTACGAGAGTTGGCGAATTATAAACTTCTTCAACGATGGCTTAAGTTCCAATATGCGCCAATTCGTAGAGATGATGTGCAACGGCGAGTTCATGAGCAAAAATCCAGATGAAGCTTGGAGTTATTTGGATATGTTGGCTGAGAATGCCCAATCTTGGGATACCTCGGATAAACCCAATAACCCTAAGCCTACTTAAGAGAAAGAGAAAGGAGGGATCTATATCCTCAAGGAGGAAGACGACGTGAATGCAAGGATAGCCAACCTCACAAGGAAGATCGAGGCCATGGAATTTAGTAAGAGTGGAGTTCCAAAGTCCAATGAAGCTATTGAAACCATATGTGGGATTTGTCTAACCAATTTACACGCTATGCAAGATTGTCCTACAATTCCTGCATTTCAAGAGGTGTTACATGAACATGCAAATGCCACATATGGATATCAAGAGGTGTTACATGAACATGTAAATGCCACATATGCAAATGCCTTTCAATGGTCCGGTGGGTAATACGTACAATTCTACTTGGAAGAACCACCCAAATTTCAGTTGGAAGAATGCTCCCACGGGTAATCCTACCAACTCTCAAGGAGGGCCACCCATGCAAAATATGGCCCCACCTCAATAATTATCAATGGAGGATACTTTGAAAGCGTTTATACAAGGGCAAACGCAAATTAACCAAACGAATCGGCAAATGTTCCAAGAGCTTAAAGTCTCGGTTGATGAGATTAAGGGACGCTTGAATGCTAGGGAAGGGACTTTTCCGGCCCAATCCAAAACAAGTACATGAAGTAAGCATTCCTGATCCCTTCAACCAACATATGGAGCAAGCCAAATCCGTCACCACTCTTAGAAGTGGTAAACAAATCGACAAATCTATTCCGGTGAAGGCCGACAAGCCTAATGATCTGGTAAATTCTAAGTATGAGGACGGATCCAACTTAGCCCCACAAGAAAAGGAACGCAATTATAAGCCCGTAGCACCATTCCCTTCGAGATTGGTTGTTCCAAAATCTCTTCCAACTTCTCATGATATTCTAGAGATTTTCAGACAAGTCAAGATAAACATTCCTTTGCTTGATGCCATCAAACAAATCCCCTCTTATGCCAAGTTTCTAAAGGACCTATACACAACTAAATGCAAATATAATGTGCAGCAAAAGGCCTTCCTAAATGAGCAAGTGAGTGTCATTCTTACTCAAAAGACCCCCCCCCCCCCCCCCCCCCCCCCCCCCCCCCCCGCCCCAAAATTCAAAGATCCCGGTAGTCCCACAATCTCATGTATCATTGGAGACTACCGAATTGAGCGTGCATTGCTAGATTTGGGGGCAAGATAAACTTGATCCCATACTCGGTATATGAGCAATTGGGTCTTGGTGAATTAAAACCCACCAAAACCACGTTGCAACTCGCTGATAGATCCATCCATGTACCGAGAGGGATAGTTGAGGATGTTCTAGTCCAAGTTGACAAATTCTACTACCCGGTAGATTTTATCATCTTGGACACATAACCGGTTCTAGATGCTAGCACTCAAATACCGGTGATCTTAGGCCGCCCGTTCCTTGCTACATCAAACGCAATCATTAATTGTCGAAACGAGGTGATGCAATTATCCTTTGGAAACATGACATTAGAGGTGAATGTGTTCAACTTGGGCAAAAAGCACAGGGATGTTGATGATGACGAGCTCTTCGAGGTAAACATGCTCGAATCTTTTGAAGAAGAGGAGCTCCTCCAACTTAAACCACTAGAAAGCTTGGAGACATGCTTGGCACATTTTGAGGATTCCAAAGACCCCATCATTAGTGAAATTGTGCAAACATTGAATATAGAGAGATCGGTAGTTGGTACTAGCCGGTGAAGGCCCCACTTTGAAAATTTGCCACCAATTACATCAAGGCCTCTACCATCTAACATCAAACCACCGAAGCTTGACCTTAAACCATTGTCATCCGAGCTTAAATATGTATATTTGGGTCAAGAGGAAACATTCCCAGTTGTCATTGCCTCTCACCTAGGGAAAGACCAAGAGCTCAAATTGATTGAGCTACTCAAAGAACATAGGGGAGCCATAGGTTGGACAATAGCGGATCTCAAAGGGATAGATTCTTTGGTTTGTACTCACCGTATACACCTCGAAGAAAATGTAAAAATGACTAGATAACCTCAAAGAAGGCTAAATCCAAACATGATGGAGGTTGTCAAAGCCGAGGTGTTAAAACTACTAGATGTGAGTATCATCTACCCCATCTCGGATAGCCAATGGGTGAGTCCTACCCAAGTTGTCCTCAAGAAATCTGGTATTGCCATCGTAGAAAATGCCAACAATGAGCTTAGACCAACTAGAGTAACCACCAGTTGGCGTATGTGCATTGATTATCGGAAGCTAAACACGGTCACTAGGAAGAACCACTTCCCTCTCCCATTCATGGATCAAATTTTGGAGAGGTTAGCGGGTCATTCCTATTATTGCTTCCTAGATGGCTATTCCAGCTACAACCAAATTGAGATAGCCCCAGAGGACCAAGAGAAAACCACATTTACATGCCCATTTGGTACCTACGCATAGTGAAGAATGCCATTCGGGCTATGTAATGCACCCGCCACATTCCAATGATGCACGTTGAGTATTTTCTCGAACATGGTGGATGAATTTCTTGAGGTGTTCATAGATGATTTTTCTATTTTTGGTTGTACTTTTGATGAGTGCCTCAATCACTTGAAGTTGGTCTTAATGAGGTGTGAGGTGAAGAACCTCATTTTAAACTGAGAAAAGTGTCATTTCATGGTACAAAGAGGAATAGTCCTTGGAGATATCATCTCGTCCAATGGAATAGAGGTAGACCGAGCAAAAATTGACCTAATTTTCAATCTACCACCACCCAAAAGCATACGCAATGTGCGGTCCTTCCTTGGACACGCCATTTTGTATAGAAGATTCATAAAGGATTTTAGTCATATCTCAAGGCCTTTATGTAACCTTCTCCAAAAGGAGAACCAATTTGAGTGGAGTGCCGAATGTCAATTAGCTTTTTCAAAGCTAAAAGACATGTTGACAACCGCTCCTATCATGCAACCACCGAATTGGTCCATACCTTTTGAGTTGATGTGCGATGCGAGCGATTATGCTATTGGGGCGGTGTTAGGCCAAAAGAAAGATAAGAAGCCCCATTAAGTTTCTGTTTTAGCATAATTGTTCCAATTGAATCTCTTATTTATTACAAACTGAGTTGCTGGAATTGTTTGGAACTCGTTCTCCAATTCCCTGTGGATCGACCTCGGTCTTACCGAGTTTTATTACTACATCGCAGCCTTACACTTGAGGCGAGCGAACAATAACCGGTTGTGTGTCCAAAATGATGAAATCCATGGGTAGTAGAATTTATTAACTTGGACCAATACATCCTCAACTATCCCTCTCGGTACACAGATGGATCTATCAGCAAGTTGCAACGTAGTTTTGGTGGGTTTTAATTCACCAAGGCCTAGTTGCTCATATACCGAGTATGGGATTAAATTTACGCTTGCCCCCAAGTGTAGCAATGCACGTTCAATCAGGTAATCACCAATGATGCATGAAATTGTGGGACTACCGAGGTCCTTGAATTTTGGGGGGGTCTTTTGAGTGAGAATGACACTCACTTGCTCATTCAAAAAGGCGTTTTTCTGCACATTATATTTGCGTTTGGTTGTGCATAGGTCCTTTAGAAACTTGGCATAAGAGGGGATTTATTTAATGGCATCAAGCAATGGAATGTCTATCTTAACTTGTCTGAAAATCTCTAAAATATCATGAGAGTTTGGGAGAGATTTTGGAGCAACCAATCTCGAAGGGGTGCTACAAGCTTATAAACGCGTTCCGTTTCTTGTGAGGCTAAGTTAGATCCGTCCTCATCCTCCGAATTTACCGGATCATTAGGCTTGTCAGCCTTCATCAGAATAGATTTGTCGATTTGCTTACCACTTCTAAGAGTGGTGATGGATTTGGCTTGCTCCATATGTTGGTTGGGGAGACTAGGGATGCTTCATGTACTTGATTTGGATTAGGCTGAGGTTAGGCCGGAAAGGTCTCTTCCCTAGCATTCAAGCGTCCATTTATCTCATCAACTGAGACTTTAAGCTCTTGGAACATTTGCTGATTTGATTGGTTGATTTACGTTTGCCCTTGCATAAACGCCTTTAGAGTATCCTCCATTGAGAATTGAGGTGGGGCCATGTTTTGAATGGGTGGCCCTCTTTGCGAGTTGGTAGGATTTCCTGTGGGATTATTCTTCCAACTAAAATTCGGGTGGTTCTTCCAAGTAGAGTTATATGTTGAGCCTCCAATTTGTACATTTGCCAACCCATGACATCACATTATATGCATGGTTTTCATGTTTAAAAGACTCATCTAATACATGTTTTTGTGATTTTAGGAATGAGAGGGAAACTTCACCAATTCATGGTTAAAAGAGTCACTTTGGACACCTTGAGGATCAAAGGTAGAAAGCCCAAGAATGAAAGAAAGAAGTTATGGAAGATGGAGTTGAAAGACAAAGAAAAACACAGAAGAAATCATGTTAAAAGACCTAGCAGGGCCAGAAAAACCAAAGTGCAGAGCTGCAGGGCCATAAAAGTTAAATGCAGAAAGTTGCAGTTTCTGAAGATTGATCAAGAGATTGATCCGTCGATTGATCGCTCAGCCTGAGCGATTGATCGACAGACTTGAGCGATTGATCGCTCACAGCAGAAATTTGACAGAATTGTTGCTAGAGAGAAGTGAAGAATTGCGATTGATCGCCCAGCCTCAACGATTGATTGCCCAGCCTGAGCGATTGATCGCCCATCCCATAGATCAATCGCCAGAATGCAGATTTTTAAGACATTTGGAGAAAACTCTCTGGACACTTTTTGCACCCTCTGATTGATCGCTAGACACTGATCGATTGATCGCCAGAAGTGACCGATTGATCTCTCAGCTAGCCGATTAATCGCCAGATCCGAAAAAGGCAGTTTTTACAATCATTTGAACTAGCGATTGATCGCCCGGTCTGAGCGATCAATCGACAATGCGCCCAGTTTAGAAATTTCCAAGTCTGGCTCCGATTTTCTCTGCGCAGTGCGTAAATTCTACGCAAATTCTTGAAGATTCTTCGTTTGTGGGGTATGAAAGCTATAAAAGGAGACCTCCACCTCTTGCCTAGGGCATCTAGCAATGTGGGGAGCAAAGAGATCAAGACCTAGGAGGTTTCCTAGCCTTCTACAATTAGTTTTCTTTTTCTTCTAGTTCTAGTTTCTAGTTTTTAATGTTTTCTTCTAGTTAACCTCTTAGCTAGAGCTAAGAGGTGAAGTTTGTAGTTTGTTTTAATGCTTTAATTCATTCTTCAAGTACCCTTTACTTTAATTATGGATTTTCAAGTTCTAGTTTGAATAAAGTTTGGTTTTTTAGAAGTTTTGTGAGAGTTTGTGTACTCCGGACATGAGTTCCTTGTAATTCTTTGAGATTACCATGATTGGGTTGATTGAATTCGAATTGTAGTAACCCTTGAGCATGCCATAGTTCAGAGGCATGGCTGTTACTTCGAAGGCTATAAGTTCAAGTTCTATGTGCTTCATTAGAACTAGAAATCTGATTTCCAGATTTAACTGGGACTGTTTGTTTGAATGTTATATCTTCCAATTAGATGAGAGATAAGACTTTGATTCTAATTGTGTTGTACTTGGATGAATGGATTGGCATTGGACTACTACAAGTGGATCCTTGATGCTCTAGTTCTTCTTATTTTCAGATTTTCCTATTTCATGTAAAAAAACTATCTTCATAAACTCTTATATTCTAGTTATTTAGAATAGTTGAAATTGTTTACCTCTTTCCCTATGGATCAACCTCGGTCTTACCGAGTTTTATTACTACATCGCAGCCTTACACTTGAGGAGACTGAACATTATACGTGTTACCCAACGGTCCATTAAAAGGGCGTTGATAACTATATGTGGCATTTGCATGTTCTTGTAACACCTCTTAAAACACAGGAATTGTAAGAGAATCTTACGTGGAATGTATATTAGTGACACAAATTTCACATATGTTCTCAATAGCTTCATTGGACTTTGAAACTCCACTCTTGTTAAGTTCCATGGCCTCGACTTTCCTTGTGAGGTTGGCTAGCTGTTGAGCTCTTAAATGTACATGTTCTAACCCCATTTCATTACTAACTATGCTTGGAATAAGTGATTAAAGACCTAACTAATGCATGATTTTGTGGTTGTAGGAATGAGAGAGATAATTCATCAATTGAGGGCTTAGAGATGCTATGTACACACCTTGAAGATCAAAGGAATGAAGGACCAAAGGTGGAGCAAAAGTGCATTGAAGATGAAGGAGGAGAAGCTGAGAATTCAGCCAATTTCATGTCCACCGGCCGGCCGGCCATAACCACCGACCGGCCAGCCAAACCCTCCAGAAATAAGAAAGTCACTGGACACATTTTAGGAGGACCGACCCCTTGACCGACCGGCTGGACAGACTACCGACTGGTCGGCCGACCGGCAGGCTGAAAGGTCGGCCTATGCATTACAACATCCAACGAATTTAGCAGTTTGAAGCAGTTCCACCGGCTGGCCGGCTGACCGGTCGGCTGATGGGTCGGACTGTGTAAAAAAGATTCCAGTGAGAATTGCATTTGTAGGAACTTTGTCCAACCGGCCGGACAGGGGGTCCGACTAGTCGGTCAACACTCAGGAACATCTGGAGCTCCGAAAATCTCTGTGGAAAATGATAATATTGCAGGATTTCTTCAAGTTTCTTCACACCTAGGGCTCTAAAAGCTATAAAAGGACTCCTCTAGCTTGTTCCTAGAGAATCCTAGAAGAGATTTACTATAGTGGGAGGCGGCGGAAGTCAGATCCGGAGTTCTACAACTCCTCTTAGTCTGTTCTTCTAGTTTTTATGTTTTTCTTAGTTGTTTTCATATTTCCTTAGATCATGAACGGCTAAACCTCTTAGCTAGGCTTAAGAGGTGAAACTTGTAGTGAATCTAAGATGTTTCAATTCATTTGATTTGGTTTCAAGTTGGATTGATAGTGAAGAACAATGGTTGAAGTTTGAATAAAGTTCTAAGTAGTTTTTCTTAATCTTATGATGACTCATGGATGTTTAGAAGAATTGCTTGAGTTCTTAATTGTTTTGAATTATTCTAGACCTGTACGTTCCGAGGAATCAGATTCAATACGCTCTAAACCTTTGATCCTCATGTGGGAACTTCATACCAACAGTTCTACTTTTCTGGAATTTCTGCTTATGTGTGATTGTGTATGTGATTTGAATGAAGTTCAAATCATGATCTAATTATACTTTGTGACAGAATTTAATGATGATTATGATTGTGATCTTAACCTATTGGAACTATGATTGACTTATGCAATTGAGTATACTCAAGTTCTAACTTGAATTGAGGGAATCATGTATTTGAATAACACATATGGCAGATTGTTTGTTTTGACTGCTCTATCATCCGGCTAGATAGGATTTAATTTCGATTCTAGTTGAGAAAGTTAGAAACCACATTGAATTAAGCATCAAGGATTGCTACAAGTGGATCCTTGAACCCCTAGTGCTTTTTATTATTGATTACATTCAATTTAGTTCAAAATATCTATTTACACCAAATTCCTAAATCCTGTTTAGATAGTTCTTAATTAGAAACCATTGGAAGTGTTTTGTGAATTCCTACACAAGTCCCTGTGGATCGACCTCGGTCTTACCGAGATCATTACTACATCGCAACCCTACACTTGGGGAAGCGAACAAGTTTTTAGCGCCGTTGTTGGGGACTTTGACGGTTTTTCACAAAATTTCTGAAAATAGTTTTTATTTGAGATTTTTAGGACTCTTTTACTAACTTAATTTGTTTGTTTTATTTTGCTTTTTTTTTAGGAATTCTAGGAGTCGAATTAGTCACTTTAAATCAAGTTTTTCTAACCCTTTTTCTTTTTATTTTTTTTAGATTTGCAGCCACATTGGGTTCGGGATTCTAATAACCAACTCATTAGTGAAGGGAGAATTGTTGAAGGGATTGATAGGGAGCCACGTGTTAGGAAACGTTTAGATTCTCCAATTTTATCTGAAAGTATGGCTGAAAATCAACCCAACCCTATGGCCAATCAAAATTTGGGCCAAAACCAAATAGAAACGGGAGAGAATGTGGTTGAGAATGTTCCCCGACCTAGAACATTACATGATTACTTGCAACCTGCAAGAGCGAGCACTCCCTCATTCATAGTTTTTCCACTGAATGTAGGGAACATAGATTTGAAACTGGGAGTAATCCAACTCATTCCAAAATTCCATGGACTAGACAGTGAAAGTGCCTATTAACATCTTAAGGAATTTGATGAGGTGATAGCCACAATGCACTTTGCAAATGTAACCGATGATGAGGTGAGATTCAAATTATTTCCTTTTTCCCTTAAAGAGAAAGCTAAGGCTTGGCTTCATGCATTAAGGCCAAGATTACTTGGCACATGGACTGAGATGACTAGGGAGTTTATTAAAAAGTTCTTCCCTACTCACAAAACGATCATGTTGAGGCCCCTTATCATGAATTTTGCTCAAAAAGAGGATGAGACCTTCTTCCAATGTTGGGAGAGGTTCAAAGACTTGTTAAATGCATGCCCACATCATGGCTACGAAATTTGGTGGGTAATAACCTTTTGCTATGAAGGACTGACTTCACCCATGCGCCAATTCGTAGAGATGATGTGCGATGGAGAATTCATGAATAAGGAAGCCGAAGAAGCATGGGACTATTTTGATGAATTGCCTGAGAATGCACAGTCTTGGGATACATCTAGACCAACAAATTCCAAGACAAGCCAACAAAAGGAAAAAATGAGGAATTTATGTCCTCTCAGAAGAAGATAACATAAGTGCACGTGTGGCTAGCCTCACAAGAAAAGTCAAGGCCATGGAATTGAAGAAAGGAGAGACGATCAACTCAAAAGACGTTAAAACTGTTTGTGGAATTTGTGCCAGAAATCACCATGCAACACAGGATTGTCCCACAATTTCTGCATTCCAAGATATCTTACAAGAACAATCAAATGCCATAAATAGTTATCAACGACCATTTAGTGCTCCAAACTCAAACACGTATAATTCTAGTTAGAAGAACCATCCCAACTTCAATTGGAGGAATGGACCCACTACGAATGCAAACAATACCCCTCAAGCTCAACCGTTACTAGGTCCATCCCTAGTAATTACACCAAAATCTACGCTAGAGGAGATGTTGGGTGCATTCGTATTGGTTCAAGATGAATATAACAAGACTAATTCTCTGAAAATTGATGGGTTCATGCAAGTGCAACTGAAATTCAATCAAAATTCATCTCAAGCCATTAATGACTTGAAAACCTCAATGGCTAGAGTTGAATCTCATCTCAATGTTAGGGAGAAAGGCACACTTCCTACCCAACCTCTTCCTAACCCAAGGACTCAATTTGAGATACAAGACGCAAGCTCATCCTTCAACATATGGAACATGTTCAAATTATCACTACTTTGAGAAGTGAAAAAATAATCGATAAATCTAATCCGGTGAAGGCCCCAAAGTTTAATGATCCGAAAATTTTCAAAGAGGATGATAGCACGAACAACACTCCACATGAGAAAGAACCGAAAAGGCAATACATGCCGGTTGCCCCGTTTCTCCAAAGGTTGATTTCACCCAAACCTTTAGAAAAAAACCTAGAAATTTTAGAGGTTTTTAAGCAAGTGAAGATTAACATTCCGTTGTTCGATGCTATAAAACAAATACCATCCTATGCCAAATTTCTAAAGGAATTGTGTACAGTCAAAAGGAAAAACAATGTTCACAACAAAGTACTTTTGACTGAGAATTTGAGCGCTATTATCAGACAAGAAGTGCCCTAAAAATACAAGGATCCGGGTAGTCCAATCATGTATCATAGGTGACTACCAGATCAAACAAGCCTTACTAGATTTAGGGGCAAGTGTTAACCTCATCCCATACTCGGTCTATGAACAACTTGGGTTAGGTGAATTGAAACCCACCAAAACCACACTCCAACTTGCCGATAGATCTATTCGTATACCGAGAGGAATGATTGAGGATGTCTTAATCTAAGTTGATAAATTCTACTACCCAGTAGACTTTATTTTCTTGGATACACATCCCGTGATAGGTACCGATGCTTAAATTCCCGTCATACTTGGCCTCCCTTTTCTAGCTACTTCAAATGCGATTATCAATTGTAGAAACGGGCTTGTACAAATGTCCTTTAGAAATATGACACTCGAGCTAAATATATTTGATTTATGCAAACAATTACGAGAAGTTGATGACGAGATCCACGAGATAAATTTGATCGAATCATTCGTGGAGGATACATTCCCCTTGACATTCTATTCCGACCCTTTGGAGGCATGTTTGGTTCACTCTCATGAGATGAATGATGACACAATACGAGAGATGGATGCCATTTTAGATGTTATGCCGATACTTGATAACAAAAGATGGAGGGTACTATTTGAACCTTTACCCTTAAGCGAGAACAAGCCTCTTCCATCTAATATCAAGGCACCAAAGCTTGACCTAAAACCATTACCAAGTGATTTGAAATATGCATATTTAGGTCGAGATGAGACATATCCGGTGGTGATTTCTTCCCACTTGGATGAGGAACAAGAGAGTAGGCTAATAACCACTCTAATAGAGCATAAGAGCGCCATTGGATGGTCGATTGCGGATCTCAAAGGGATAGACCCACTGATTTGTACTTATCGCATACACCTTGAGGAAATGCCAAGACATCTAAGCAACCACAAAGATGCCTCAATCCAAGCATCAAGGAGGTGGTTAAGGCCGAAGTGGTGAAACTATTGGATGTGGGTATCATTTACCCAATATCCGATAGTTAATGGGTGAGTCCAACTCAAGTGGTGCCTAAGAAATTCGGAATAACCATCGTAGCCAATGCCAATAATGAACTTGTACCAACCAGAGTCACTATCTGTTGGAGAATGTGCGTTGACTACAGGAAGCTAAACACAGTCACAAGGAAAGACCACTTCCCCCTACCGTTTGTTGATCAAATTTTAGAATGGTTGGCGGGTCATTCCCATTTTTGCTTCCATGATGGGATTCAGGGTATAACTAAATAGGGATCGCCCTAGAAGAACAAGAGAAGATAACATTCACATGTCCATTCAGCACTTTTTCCTATCGAAGGATGCCGTTTGGACTATGCAATGCCCCTGCCACTTTTCAGCATTGTATGTTGAGTATTTTTTCTGATATGGTGGGAACGATTCTCGAAGTCTTCATCGACGATTTCTCTGTATTTGGTTGTAACTTTGATGAGTGCCTTATGCACTTAAAAGTTGTGTTGAAAAGATGTGAAGAAAAGAACCTCATGTTAAATTGGGAGAAATGTCATTTCATAGCTCAAAAGGGAATGGTACTTGGTCACATCATCTCACAAAATGGAATCGAGGTGGACAAAGCTAAAATCGATCTTATCTCTAACTTTCCACCACCCAAGAGCGTATGAGATGTTCGGTTCTTTTTGGGACATGTCAAATTTTATAGACGGTTCATAAAGGACTTTAGTTCACGCTCTCATCCTTTATGTAACCTCCTTCAAAAGAAAAACTCATTCGAGTGGACTGAAGATTGTCAAAATGCCTTTAACAAACTAAAAGGTATGTTGACATGTGCTCCTATAATGCAACCACCTAATTGGAGCCTTCCTTTTGAAATTATGTGCGATGCGAGCGACTACGCTATTGGGGCTGTGTTAGGCCAGAGAAAAGAGAAAAAGCCATGTGTCATCTACTATGCAAGTAGAACTTTAAACTCGGCTCAAGAAAACTACACTAGTAAAAAAAAGAACTTTTAGCCGTAGTTTTTGCTTTAGACAAGTTTAGGTCCTACTTGATTGGATCCAAGATCATCATATTCACTGACCATGCTGTGCTTAAGTACCTTCTCTCTAAGAAGGATGCTAAGCCACGCTTGTTAAGATGGATCCTCCTACTCCAAGAATTTGATACAGAAATACGTGATAAGAAAGGAGTAGAAAACGTCGTGGTTGACCATCTCTCTAGACTTGTTCTCACCAATTCCCCTGAGACGACCGCAATCAATGACATGTTCCCTGATGAACAACTTTTTAAAGTCTCCTAATTTTCATGGTATGCGGACGTTGCTAACTATCTTGCTATAGGTACAATTTCGACAGAGTGGAAAAAGCAAGATAAGGATAAGTTCTTCAAGGAGGTCAGAAAATTCCTATGGGATGACCTGTACTTATTCAAGTATTGTCCAGATCAAATCATAAGGAGATGTGTGCCGGATGATGAACAACACAGTATTATCTCCTTTTGTCATTCTCGGGCATATGGTGGCCACTTTTCGGCTAAGAAGACCACATCTAAGATTCTACAATGTGGGTTTTATTGGCCCACCATGTTCAAAGATACCCATGAGTTTTGTAAAACGTGTGAGCCTTGTCAGAAATTGGGAGGAATATCCCGTAGAAATATGATGCCACTCAATCCCATCTTACCGATAAAAAATTTTGATTGTTGGGGCATCGATTTCATGGGTCCATTCCCATCTTCTTTCGAAAATTTATATATATTGCTAACCGTCGATTATGTTTCAAAATGGGTCAAGGCGATTTCATGCCAGAACAATGACCATAAAACAGTCATTCATTTCTTAAAAGAAAATATCATTTCCCTGTTTGGAACACCTCGAGTCATTATAAGTGATGGAGGATCTCATTTTGTAACCGACTGTTTGAAGCTTTAATGAAAAACTATGGGGTAAATCACAAAGTGAGTACTCCCTATCACCCACAAACAAGTGGACAAGCTGAGATATCCAACAGGGAGATAAAACATATTTTGGAGAAAACAGTGAACCCCGATCACAAGGATTGGTCGCTTCGACTAACCGATGCACTCTGGGCTTACCATACTGCTTTCAAGACCCCCATTGGAATGTCTCCCTATAGACTTGTCTATGGGAAAGCTTGTCACTTGCCCATGGAGTTGAAACATAGGGCATATTGGGCGATAAAGAAGATGAATTTTGATTCTGACAAAGCAAGCTCGTTGCGCAAACTTCAATTGAATGAACTTGCGGAACTCCGGAACGAGGCATATGAAAATGAGAGAATTTACAAGGAGAAGATGAAAGTATTCCATGATAAGAACATTCTTCGTAAGACCTTCACGATTAATCAAAAAGTCCTTATGTATAATTCTCAACTACATTTATTTCTGGGAAAATTGAGATCTCGATGGACCAGTCCCTATATTGTAAAAATTGTTTATCCATATGGGACCGTCGAGTTGTTGAATTCAAGGAACGGTAATATCTTTAAAACAAATGGTCAGTGATTAAAGCCGTTTTTTGAGAATTTTCCTTCAGAAGGTATGTCCATACCTCTGACTGATCCTGTGTATCAGGATATTTGATATCCTAGTCTAATGGAGGTATAGAGTAGTTAGGATTAGGATTTTGTTGCTTTTGGTTTATTTTTTTTTTTAGGTTTGTTAGAAGTAGGTAGAATTCCAGTTGTTGTTCCCTCAGGTATTCCCATTCCTCACTCCCTTTGTTTTATAATTGCTCTCATATTTTGCTCATTGCATATCTTTTTCATTGAGGACAATATAAGATTTGGTTATGGGGTGTGGGATCACTGGGATGAATCTAGTGTTTTGTAACATTTCGAGCAATCATGTAGGAATTTTTCAATTTTTCTACAAATTCAAAACTCCATTGGAAAACTTTGTTTCTATGCATTTGGAATGGTGTGAGTATAAGATAAAGGAAAGGCAAAGTGAGTGAAGTTGAATATCTTGAACAATCTCTAAGATACTAGTTTTATATGCGAATCCCCTTATTTTTATGATTGATAGAATTTCTAAACACTTTTACACCTAGTTCACATTACACGATTCTCACACTTTGAAAGGATTATGTAGAATTGCGGATTGGTTAAGTTTGGATTTGAGGTGTTGAGAAACCAAGCCAGGGTACTTTATTCATCCTTGTCCATGGAAAAATAACGAAAGATATAGATTTCTAAAAATCCTATCTAATGAAAAAGAAAACGGGAAAGGAAGGATGAAAATATGAGAATGATGGAGAATATGGTGGAAAATTCTGAAAAGGGTTACCTATTACCAACCGGGGGATGGTCTACCCATAACCAAAGTCGGAAATGGGATGTAGTGTAAAAGCCGTCGGAAGGACGGTAAGGCAAATTCCTGTCATAGGCTTGTTGTTGATCTATACACCGTTGAATCCATACCTTAGTTAATTCATGAAGAAGGTAACTCCGGAAATCCATGAGATGAGCATTCACTGAGCACACTAGGTTAACTTGTTTGGATTCTTCTATTTATCAATCAATCAGCGGGAATTTTATATGAGTACTTGGTATATTCTGAAAAATTCAAGGTTTCAACTTCTATCACTAGGCATTTCAGAATTCTTTACATTTGTATATCATTGAGTATATAGAAACATGATTTCTAAAGGAGAGTTGGGTTTTGAAGAATGAAATTTGTTTCACGCATGTTTTGCTCGGGACTAGCAAAATGCTAGTTAGGGGTGTGTTGAGCTCTTAAATGTGCATATTCTAACCCCATTTCATTACTAACTATGCTTGGAATAAGTGATTAAAGACCCAACTAATGCATAGTTTTGCGGTTGTAGGAATGAGAGATAGAATTCATCAATTGAGGGCTTAGAGATGCTGTTTACACACCTTGAAGATCAAAGGAATGAAGGACCAAAGGTGGAGCAAAAGTGCATTGAAGATGAAGGAGGAGAAGCTGAGAATTCAACCAATTTCATGTCCACCGGCCGGCCGGCCATAACCACCGACCGGCCGGCCAAACCCTCCAGAAATAAGAAAGTCACTGGACACATTTTAGGAGGACCGACCCCTTGACCGACCGGCCGAACAGACTGACCGATCGGCTGGCTGAAAGGTCAGCCTATGCATTACAACATCCAGCGAATTCAGCAGTTTGAAGCAGTTTCACCGGCCAGCCAGCCGACCGGTCGGCTGATGGGTCGGACTGTGTAAAAAAGACACCAGTGAGAATTATATTTGCAGGCACTTTGTCTGACCGGCCGAACAGGGGTTCCAACAGCTGGTCAACACTTAGGAACATCTGGAGCTCTAAAAATCTCTCCGCAAAACGTTAATCTTATGGGATTTCTCAAACTTTCTTCGCACCTAGGGCTCCAAAGCTATAAAAGGACTCCTCTAACTTGTTCCTAGGGCATCCTAGAAGAGATTTACCACGGTGGGAGGCGGCGGAAGTCAGATCCGGAGTTCTACAACTCCTCCTAGTTTGTTCTTCTAGTTTTTATATTTTTCTTAGTTGTTTTCATGTTTCCTTGGATCATGAACGGCTAAACCTCTTAGCTAGGGCCAAGAGGTGAAGCTTGTAGTGAATCTAAGATGTTTCAATTCGTTTGATTTGGTTTCAAGTTGGATTAATAGTGAAGAACAATGGTTGAAGTTTGAATAAAGTTCTAAGTAGTTTTTCTTAATCTTATGATGGCTCATGAATGTTTAGAAGAATTACTCGAGTTCTTAATTGTTTTCAATTATTATAGACCTGTACACTCCGAGGAATCAGATTTAATACGCTTTAGACCTTTGATCCTCATGTGGGAACTTCATACCAAAAGTTCTACTTCTGAAATTTCTGCTTATGTGTGATTGTGTATGTGATTTGAATCAAGTTCAAATCATGATCTAACTATACTTTGTGATAGAATTTAATGATGATTATGATTGTGATCTTAACCTATTAGAACTAGGATTGACTTATGCAATTGAGTATACTCAAGTTCTAACTTGAATTGAGGGAATCATGTATTTGAATCACACATATGGCAGATTGTTTGTTTTGACTGCTCTATCCTCCGGCTAGATAGGATTTAATTTCGATTCTAGTTGAGAAAGTTAGAAACCACACCGAATTAAGCATCATTGCTACAAGTGGATCCTTGAACCCCTAGTGCTTTTTATTATTGATTACATTAAATTTAGTTCAAAATATCTATCTACACCAAATTCCTAAATCCTGTTTGGCTAGTTTTTAATTAGAAACCATTGGAAGTGTTTTGTGAATTCCTACACAAGTCCCTATGGATCGACCTCGGTCTTACCAGATTATTACTACATCGCAACCCTATACTTGGGGAAGCGAACACTAGCCTTGCATTCACATCATCTTCCTCCTTAAGGATGTAAATCCCTCCTTTCTCTATTTGTTGAGGAGGCTTGAGGTTTTTAGATTTTTCTGAACTATCCCATGATTGGGCATTCTCGGCCAACATGTCTAAGTAACTCCAAGCCTCATCTGAATTTTTACTCATAAACTCGCCATTCCACATGATTTCTACGAATTGGCGCATGTTGGAACTTAATCCATCATTGAAGAAGTTTATAATTCGTCAGCTTTCGTAACCATGATGCGGGTAAGCAAGTAGGAGGTCCTTAAACCTTTCCCAACATTGGAAGAATGACTCATTCTCTTTAACCGAAAAGTTCATTATGGCTCTTCGAAGGGTGTTTGTTTTATGAGTCGGGAAGAACTTTTTCAAAAATTCCTAGGTCATCTCATTCCATGACCCTATCGAGTGTGGTCTCAGAGAGTGAAGCCAACTCTTGGCTCTTTCTTTCAATGAAAAGGAAAAAAATTTAAGTTTAATGACATCTTCTGAAACATTCGTATATTGCAAAGTAGCCACTACTTCTTCAAATTCATTTAAGTGTAAATATGGGCTTTCAGAGTTTCGCCCGTAGAACTTTGGCAAAAGTTGAATCACACCCGGCTTTATATCTATGTTTCCCCCAGTTGGTGGTAAGACCACACACGAGGGTGTAGTTGTACGAGCCGGTTGTAGTTAGTCTCGTAAATATCTCATTGGAGGAACATTATGTACCTCATACTCTCCTACTCCCTCTTGATTTGTGTTTGTAGTTGGAGTAGGAGGGGAAGGATTCCTTAAAGGTTTTGATCCATACTCCCCAAACTATCACAAAGCTCTTGGTATTTTCGGACTCATCTATGGATTGATAATGGTCCAACTAGACCACCTTCGGATTGGAGACGATTGCTGTGGTCACGTTACCAACGGGACAAAAACCACACAACTAAGAACTAAACTAATCCTAAGTCCTAAAACAGAATTTAACAAAAATCTAAAAATTGAAAAAATCTGTAAAAAGTACAAAGTTAGAAAGATATTACCCGATTCACTTGAACTATGGAAGAATTCCTACAAAACAAAACAACTTGTTAGTCCTAAGAAATCAGAAGAAAAAAAAAACCTATCTACTTCTACTTCTACAGCCACTAAAACAATCTAGAACCGTTTATCTAAATTTCCCGGCAACGGCGCCAAAAGCTTGTTCGCTTGCCTCAAGTGCAAGGCTGCGATGTAGTAATAATTCTCGATAAGACCTAGGTCGATACACAGGGAATTAGAAAACCAATTCTAAACTATTCCAGCAACTTAAATTGAAACAATTTAGAGATTCAATTAAGAAATCTAACTTAAAACAATAACTTAGGAAATTCAGTAATTTAAAGGAACTAAGGCTTTCAAGGATCCACTTGTAGCAATCCCATGTCAATCCAATCGATCCAAGCTTAAAACACAACTAGATTCAAAGTTCTATCTCTCATCTAGTTGGAAGATAAAGTAATGAAACACATTCAATCCCACTTAAGTTGAACTTCCAAGTTCCAGTCCTATACAATCATATAGCATTCAAAATCATAGCCTTCGGAGTAACAGCCATGCCAATGGACTATGGCATGCTCAAGGATTACCATAATTCGAATCTAATCAAGCCAAACATGATAATCTCAAAGAATTGCAAGGAATCCATGTCCGAAGCACATGAACTCTCATAAAACTTCTAAAAATATCAACTTTATTCGAACTAGAACATTCAAAATCCAAACTTAAAGTGAAATTACTTGAATCAAACTGAATTAAACATGAAATTGGCTACAAGCTTCACCTCTTAGCCTTAGCTGAGAGATTCTAGCCGAGCATTGTCATACTACAACTAGAAAGAACTCAATGAAAAAGACATAAAAACTAGAAAAATCGGAATCGACGGAGTTGTGGACGCTCCACGGTGCTCTCCTTCACTTCCCACGACCTCCAATCTCTTCTAGGATACCTTTAGATGAAGCCTTAGGTCCCCTTTTATAGAATAGTGCGGAAAATTCCAGATTGTGCAAGAAATCACGGAGCTGCGCAGAGAAAATCGAAGCTTGTAGGACAAGATTTGTTACGCAGACGACCGATTTGAGCTCCTAGACGACTGGTTGGAGGACCGGTCGTAAAACAGCAAAAACAGTCCAGCAAGCATTTTGGACTTTTGACCCCTCTCTGTTGAGTGTTCGACCGGTCTGACGACTGGTCTGAATGATGGCCGATCGGTCTGACGACCGGTCTGTCTTGGTCCAGTGATATGTACAGCAATGGGGGTCTCTGTTGAATTGCAGACTTGTCAGACGATCGACCTTCAATGCAGAGTATTGCACTTCTTCCTTCTTTCTTCCATATCTCTCTTGCTTCTTTCTCCCATCCTTTAGCACTTAGTTCTTTGATCTTCAATGCATACAAAGTGACTCTTTTACCCATGAATTGGTGAAATCTCCTTCTCATTCCTACAATCACAAAAACATGTATTAGATTAGTCTTTAAACATGAAAACCACGCATATAATGTGATGTAATGGGTCGGCAAATGTATAAATTGGAGGCTCAACACGTCCTACATTAATCGCCCCTCACGTGTTGGCTTTTGCTTTGTTAGAATGGCTTTGACGACGATCGTTTCTACCATCTCTTTAACTGTTTCTGTATAAATGGCCTGATCTGCCCCCTGCGATTCTTGCGCCGACTGTCGAGTGGGTGAAGCGGCACTACAGGCTATTCTCTGTGCAATTGGGGTGGCTAAGGCATCCTGGATCTCCTTTACTCACCTCGATAAATCACTCCGAGCTTGGGTCAATTCGTTGATCTGCTCCTGAGTCGTTAACGGTTCAACATCTTGTTTGATCGGTTCTTGGCCTTCGATTATCTACACCATCACGACCTGTACTGGCCACTCCTCATGAATTGGCCTTGATTTCATCTGCCTGGTCTCGATGACAACCCCTCTCTTGCTTTTATGACCTTTTTTTTTCTTTGCATAGTCAACTTGATCTGCCCCCTGTCTAGGTGGTTCACTTCCAAGAGAGCTGGGAAGCTACCAACTGAACATGTGAACTTCTGTGGCCTCATTGTGTAGTCTGGTTAGCAGTGGAAGCACTGCTAACTTGTGCTGGTTGCCACTGCTTTTTTATGGTGTGGCATGCCTTGACCACAGTGGTCTTCTAATATGGAGCCTTCATCATTGTTTTCTTCATTTCCTTCGGCTGTTTGTGGCTTCGAGTTAGCTGTTGGCCAGACTTAGAAGCAGTTGGTGTTGTCATAGTGGAATGCGAGGAGCAGAATCCTCTAGTCACCAAAAAGATAAGTACAAACAACATTTCTCTTGTTCTTAGGGTCAGTATTTTTGTTAGTTTTCACTGCATAATCACATGTCCATTAGAACATTCTACAATTAGATGTAGAAAGTGCACGACCTTACGAGTCGCAATAATAGTTAGACATAAAACTAAATGCGCAGCAGGAATACATATGCTTATGTTATCTTTTAAAACTTTAAGATTTTTTAAAGTTTTGAAAACTTCGATTTCAGATGCTTTTGCCTTAAAGATGAAGGGAAGAACGTTCCCGTTGAGAGTTGTCAGTTTAGTGCCTGTAAAGGCGCCGAACATTTCTCTTTGCGGTAACTTTCTTATGCATACATTTGTGCTGCAAATGATTTATCTTAGAAGGTTTCTTTTACTCAGAATTAACCAGAGATTCTGGTATGTTCTATCCACAACAGAGTCACCAGTTTGTTAAAACTAGAAGAATACTCATTGGCAGTTTTCCTGTGTTTTATTGTTCTGGGGAATTCTGAGTATAGAGACATTCATAGACAATCATAAGCAATCACAAAGTACACAAGAGAGAAGATATCACAAGGCTAATTTTATTCCAGAGATTCTGAAATCTTTTACATTCCAAGTTGTGATATTTGTCACGAGCCTTTAATTACATCAATGGTTAATCACCCTTAATTAAAAGGCAAAAGTAAATGAATGCATACATTATAGATAGATTAAATAAAGCAAATGAGGAAATATCAATGTAAATCATGTACACCATAGAGAACATAGAGATTTTTACGTGAAAACCCTTGTGAGAAAAAACCACGACATAAAGCGACAAAGCTCCACTATGAATGATAGCTGTACAATAAATGGAGTATTCGAGAAAAGGCTCGGATTGATTGAGCAGGTGACTAAGTCATCAGGGAATATGGTCTTTGAGGTCATGGTCATAGAGACCTATTTTTTTCTTGCTATGGATTGAGCCACTTTTCTAAACAAGTCGGATGTTTATGTCCAATTTTCTTTCGGATTATCCGGGTTCAAGGATTGTCAGGATTCTATCGAGTGGTGCAACTCTGGGCCATTGGCCGTTGGAATACACGAGCATCGAATGTTGGTCGGCACGACCGAAGGCCCTCGCTCGTATTTTTATGATAGGTGAGCTTGAGAAGGCACTCCGCAACTACTTGATCAGCTCAACCAACGGACCCGTTGTAGATGGGTAGGGCATCGACTAGCATTTTTATGATAGCAGTCCATAGTAGGATATTTTGAGTGTTGTTGGGACTCTTTGATCATGGTTTCTAGTAGTAACCATAGTCCCTTTTGGTTAGTCTTGAGCCTCAATCCGGGCTAAACCCTAGTTGTGCAATGAACATAATCGATACAAAGTTTCTATAATCAGTTGTCGAATAAGGCTAAAATCTGTTGACTCGTCTTCAGAAGTGATCCCGGTCTCGCACCTTTGTTGTTAGCTAATACACAACGAGAGATACGAAGAGAACCTGCTCATGCATGCATAAATGTGCAGGGCATTGTAACGAGATAAGGGATCTTCAATGTACAATTAATGCAATTGAATGTATATCATATGAGATTGATTGTATGTGATGAATATAATAGAAGATATGTCATGTGAGAATGAATGTATATGAGAAATACAATAGTATGTATGCCATGTGAAGTTGAATACATGTCGAGTTAAATGAATGCTAGATTAAGCAGAGATGAGTGCTGGATTAAATAGAGATGGGTGCTGGATTAAGCAAGATGAATGCTAGATTAAGCATGGATGAATGCTAAATTAAGCAAGATGGGTGTTAATGCATGAAGCAATCAATATTATCTAGTCACAACTCCATTTTTGTACAAATTTGCACTAAAATGATATTCTGGTCATTTCGTTACCTGAAAATTTTAGTAAAAATCTGGATTTTTTATATATCCACAGATCAACCATAAAATATCATGAATATTTCACCGGACTTTTGTGTTTTAACATAATTAGGATATTTTAGATTTTTTGGATGGTTTAGATTCGAAGAAAATCCCTCCAATCAAAAGGTGAACTTTTTGGGGAGTCCAAAAAGTTGCAATTTGTACTTCGAATAGAAAATCAAAATCTTCATTGTTGAGAATTTATTTTTTTTAGTATTTGTTATTGAATCCAAATGGGGAGTACTTCCTTATTTACATAAATAACTTAAAGTAAATGGACATTTATTTAAACATTTTTATGTAAATAAGGTGTGCAGTGTGTAGTGCAGGTGCAGGTGTACAGTGCAGACAGATGTGTAGTGTAGTTTTCAGAGAAATGGCTAAGTACTGGCATAGGAGGTGGGCACATGTGAAGAGAGAGTGGGCGCATGTAGGGACATACGGGAGTTGTTGGGCGCATGTATGGACATGCAAGAGCTAGTGGGCGCATGTGGCATTGCAAGGGAGAGAGTGGGCGCATGTAGCATTGCAAGGGAGGAGGCTAGTGCATGTAGCATTGCAAGGGAGGAAGTTGGCCCATGTAGCATTGCAAGATGGGAGGCTGGCACATGTCACCTTGAAGATGGGAGTGTGGGCGCATCTGTGAATGAGAAGGGAAGTGGGCGCATGTGGGAATGAGAAGGGGAGAGTGGGCGCATGTGTCCCTTGGAGCTCTCTCTCTCTCTCTCTCTCTCAGCTTTCTCTCTTCTGCCTGCTGAGGTCATGGAGTTGGGGTATTCATAGTCTGTTAATCGGGTCCGGGTCCACGAGGAGAGTTTCCGGGCGCATGTGGCATAGCCCCGGGAGCATGTGGCATGCCCCAGGCACATGTGCCTCTTGGAGATGGGGAAAAGGAGCTCCGGACGGATGTGGCCATGCCCTGGGCGCATGTCCCTCTTGGTAGCTTCCAAACTTAGAATTTTCAGCATTTTAGGCCGAGCGCATGTTTTTTCTGCACTTGTGCGCCTCCACAAAAATGGTCATAACTTCTTCATTACAAATCCAATCTAGACACTCTTATACTCGTCAAAAAGCTATTTCGGCGATCTATGTAATAGAACTATCATGGTCACCTTTAGAAACCTCTTTTATCTTCAAAAGTGGGCCACAAGTGATCAATGTTATCCATAATGTACGATCTTCGGTGAACAATTCATATCTCCTTCGTTACAACTCGGAATTGGATGATCTTGGACTTGTCGAAATTGTGACTTGGTATGAATTTCTATGACATATCATTTTCTTTGAACGTATATTGCTTTCATAGTCATCCTTTGACTGGAAGTGATCTCTTCACTGGTATCTGTTCCCATACTTGGAAAAAATCAGGTTTCAGGCTTCGACTGTTCAATGTACAGCTACCTTCTCTGGGATCAAAGTCACTGACATTAAAGCACTTTTAGCTTTTAATAATGTTTCTGAATAAACTTTTAGGCTGGCGAATGGTCAAATACTGTTAATTTCGATAGTTCCTTGCCAATTCGAATCCTTCAGTTGGCTCCTAGCAGGGGGAAAACATACTTCAGGGTGCATGGCAGAAATATGCATCGTACAGCATCCAAATTCGGAGGTTAGAGGTTTTTGGGCATTCCAGATCATTTGACTGCAATATGCATGTCTAGATTAGCTCTGGAATGACAGATTTCAGTTCTGGGTGAGACCTAGTTGTGTTGAGACCTAGTTGTGTTGATGCATTGAAAACCATCAAAAGTGGATCCTTGGCGCTCTAGTGCCTTTTAGATTGATTATTACTTATTAAATTCACCATTTAATTCCAAATCATTACTTTTCAGATTTAGATCTTAATGTGATTTCAACAATAGGTTATTTTAGATAAATTTTGAGAATATCTACATATAAATGTTTGTGGGACGATACTCGGTCTTTCCGAATTATTACTACATCGCAACCCTACACTTGGGAAGCGAACACTGATCCAATAAAATATCTTATGATGCGGCCAATGATGTCAGGCCAACTGGCAAAATGGATGTTGTTACTATCAGAATTCACCATCACTTAACGCCCTCCAAATTAGTGAAAGGGCAAGTTATGGCAGATTTTCTAGCCGCGCACTCGACCACCAAAACAAAAGAAATATCTGATGATCTGCCAGATGAACATGTATTTTTGGTGAAGCTAGCTAAGTCGTGGCAAATATATCTTGACAAAGCCGCAAGAATAATAGGGGCAGGTGCCGGAGTGATATTCATCAGTACATTGAGAACTACGTGCACGAATAATGAAGCAGAATATAATGCCCTAATTATAGGATTGGAATAGCTCAAGAAATGCAAATTCACCGTCAGAATTTTTGATGATTCAGAGCTAATCATAATCAGCTCATGACAGAATATGAGATAAGGAAACCCAAATTGTTGCCATATTGCTAAAAAGCAAGAAAGTTATTTGAAAGCTTCAAAGATTTTTCCATACAGCATGTGCCTAGAAAGGAAAATGAAAAAGAAGATGCATTGGCAAGCTTGGTTGCAAGCTCTTTCTTGCACTGTCCGAAGCCCTCTCTAAGTAACCATAGAAGAGAGAAGATTTATGCCTCCGATTGAGGTTGAAATCAATATCAGTGAGGCAGAGCCTGTTTCTTGTTGCGAGGTAACAATGGAAGACTAGTGACAGTCGATCATTGACTATTTAAAATATGACATTCTGCCTGAAGATTCGTATATGAAAGCAAAAATTAAGCAGAGAGCGACAAAGTTTATAATGCTCAATGACACATTGTCTAAAAAGTCGCATAATGAGCTGTATTTAAGATGCTTGGATACAAGTGAAGCTAAACATGTACTGCAAGGAAGCCCACTCGGGAGAATGTGAAGCACATCAAGCTCGAAGAAATCTTTCTTATCGCTTACATTGTATGGGATATTACTGGCCGACAATATTCAAAGATGCCATCAAATTCATGAAAGGTGCAATGAATTCCAAGTTCATAGTGATATTATTCACATGCTGCCTGAAAATGTACACCAAATAGTATCCTCATGGCCATTTTCTATCTTAGGATTGGATGTGATCGATTCAATCAATCCTCCATCTTCACGAGGATGGAAGTATATCTTAGCAGTCATGGATTATTTCTCCAAATGGACAGAAGCTATTACACTGCAAAATGTAAAAGAGAAAGATGTAACAGATTTTACCAAGCACGCCATCATATACAAGCACAGGGTACCTCAAAAAATCATTACAGATAATGATACGCCATTCAAGAATAGAAATATGTATAAGTTGCGCTAAAAGTTCGGTATCAAGCACTCTTAGTCCACGCCTTACTACCCAGTAGTAAATGGGTTAGTAGAGGCTTTCAATAAAATCATCATTAAAATATTGAAGAAAACGGTGAGTGAAAATAAAAGAGACTGGGATGACAAGCTTCAGGAAGCGTTATGGGCTGACCGCACAACACACCAAATAGCTACAAAGGCCATGCCATATTCCTTAGTATATGGGGTAGAGGCTGTATTACCCATTGTTGAACCTCCAATTTATACATTGCATTGCCCACTACATGACATGGTATGCATGGTTTTCATGATTAAAAGGCCCATCTAATGCATGTTTTGTGATTGTAGGGATGAGAGCGGACTTCACTCAATTAGAGACCAAAAAGGGGACATTTGGAGCCTTTGATGAAGGCCCAAGGTGGACCAAAGAAAGAAGAAAGCAAAGAGAGAGGAAAGAGAGAAGAAAAGAAAGAAGAAAAACAAGCAAAACTGGGTCCGACCGGTCAAGACCGGTCGGCCAAGAAGGCCCGACCGGTCATGACCGGTTGGATGCACTCACTGGAGCAAGGCCAGCTTTGTCCGACCGGTCATGACCGGTCAGCCAGCCCTGTCCGACCGGTCGTGACCGGTCGGCCATGCAAAGTTCAACTTCCAGATTGCATACAGCAGGCCATTTCCGTTTCCAGTTTTTCGGACCACTTTTCTGAAGCCATCTTGATGATATTTGGAAATTCAACACATCCATGTCGAAGAGGAGCTCGACGCCGAACTAACCCAAGTGGTTTCGTGTCGATCGGAGCTACGGATTGACCGTGGTGGCCAAAACAATACGAACTGTCCAGAAAGTTCCAGATTTCGCTGTTCAACTTTGGGCCGGTCCAGAGGACTCATCATTGATGATATGAAGAATATACTTTGACCATCTTTTAGACCACATCCATATATGAATAACCACAAAAGTTTCAGATCAAAAGGATGTGTGGTTTGATCGTACCGGTTGAAGGAAGATGGACCATCCAGAAAGATCCAACTGCGCAGAGTTTATAAAAGGGCTGAGTGTTCTAATTTTCGTACCATATTCTGGGGTTGTTTTGGACAATCTAATCCATCCATCATGTAGAAGAGGAAGTTTTCTACCAATGTTCAAAATTTGAGATCAATCCGACCTCTGTACACTCCGGGGCGTTGAAAGCAAGATGACTGATTCTGAAGGTACCCAAAGTGCGCGATTTTGAGAGGCGGTCGGTGATGTGATTGGTGGGCCCATTAAGAGGATAATCTTGGAAATCTAAATCATCTATGAGGAAGATCACATCACAAGGAAGCTACAAACCAAATTTGAAGGCAATCCGACCATTGGTTAAGCTGTACCAGGCGAAACAAATTCTGCTATGTTGCTGTACTATTGTTGCACTATAAAAGGAGGTGCTCTCTTCTATTCCAAATCAACCAAGGACGTGGGGAGCAAGGAGTTCAAGTCCCAGGAGGCTACCTAGCCTCCTCCAGCTAGTTTTTCTTCCTTTTCTTAGTTCTAGTTCTAGTTTTAATATGCTTTTCCTTAGCTAACCTCTTAGCTAGAGCTAGAGGTGAAATTTGTAGTTGGTTCCAATGCTTTAATTCTTTTATTTCAAGTACCCTTTTCTTAATTTTGGATTTTGAAGTTCTAGTTTGAATAAAGTTTGGTTTTTTTAGAAGTTTTGTGAGAGTTTGTGTGCTCCGGACATGAGTTCCTTGCAATTCTCTGAGATTACCATGATTGGGTTGTTTGAATTAGAATTGTAGTAACCCTTGAGCATGCCATAGTCCATAGGCATGGTTGTTACTCCGAAGGCTACAAGTTCAAGTTCTATGTGCTTCATTAGAACTAGAAATCTAATTTCCAGATTTAAGTGGGATTATTTGTGCTTGAATGTTATATCTTCCAATTAGATGAGAGATAGGACTTTGATTCTAATTGTGTTGTACTTGGATGAATGGATTGGCATTGGACTACTACAAGTGGATCCTTGATGCTCTAGTTCTTCTTATTTTCAGATTTTCCTATTTCATGTGAAAAATAACTTTCTTAAACTTCTTAGATTCTAGTTATTAGAGTACTTGGAATTGTTTACTTCTTTCCCTGTGGATCGACCTCGGTCTTACCGAGATTTATTACTACATCGCAGCCTTACACTTGAGGCGAGCGAACAAGTTTTTGGCGCCGTTGCCGGGGAAAAAGTTAAACGGTTTTAATTGTTCTAGTAGCTATAGAGTAATCTTAGTTAGGTAGGATTTTCAGTTTTTATAGAAGTAGATTTTCTGATTTTTTTTTAGATTACTAACAATTTTTTTTGATTTTGTAGGACATTGTTGCTGACATAGATCTCACTCTATTAGGTAACATCTCCCCATCTCCCTTCTTTTTGTTTTTTTTTAATTTTTATATTAGGGTAGTTTTCAATTTCTTACAATTTCATCATGTATGATTGGACGAATGGTGCATATAAGCATCTTTTGGAAGATGAGATGTCAGACCATGAAATTGAAACTCTTTATGATTGGAACCATTATAAGCATAAGTATTTTTCTAAGACTCAATCTACTTCTAATACTTCCCCACGTAAGACGATGCGTGATTACATTAATGAAAACAATACACATATTGAGGCACAACGTAAGGCAATGGGAGAGTATCGAAAAGAGATGAATAATGTTCCACCGGTTAGGACAATGTATGATCACTTGTATGGCTACACATATCAACAACCATCTAAAAGCGCAACATATGACATGCATAATCCAAATTGGTGGGAGCATCAAAATTTCAACTTGGGAGATGAGCCAACCATGGATGCCAACAACTATCCTCAAGAGTTTCTTTCTCATGAGCCGCAACCGACACGAACTCTTGAGGATGTGCTGCGAGAGTTTATTGAAATAACTGAGCAATGCATACAAAACCTCTCGCCATCTCAAAATCCTAAACCCGACATTGGGAACACCAAATCATTCCCCAATAGTGAGGAGGATGAGGCTATCCAAGCCCAACCCTCTTCTGATTTAATGACTAAACTTTTAAGGGATGTAGATCTCAGTGATCCCACCATTACTATTGATTATGGTAAATCAACTATCTCTTTTAGCTATTCCGATTTGAATGATGAAGAGATTTCAAGGACGGTTGACGAACCCAAGGAATCTACAAAATTTGAAAGTGATAGTTTGATTACCTACAATGAGGGTTTGAAAGATGATTGTGAGTCCATGATTTCTTCTTCCAAAGGGCATAATGATTATGAGTCTCTAGAGGATATGCATGCTAGAGAGATGGCCGAAGTCGATCTTTTTGAGTCCTTCCACCAACAACACATGCCAAATTCTAGTGTGGTAGACCTCCCTTTGATTGAAAATTCTATTCCTTTGGATGATGAGGTGGCACAATCTGAAATTTTCAAAGATCAACCAATGTTAGATGATGTGCTTACCACTGAATCTGAAGAATTCTCTTTGGAAGACCTCCTTTCTATAGAGGAGGAATTCCTTACCATTGAAACAGAATTTCTTCAATCATTAAGGGAGGATGAGGACCCTTCATCCGACTATCTCGATTTCCTAGAGGAATGCTTGGCCCAATCTTATGATCTTGATGATGAGATGATTAAGGAGTTGGACATTTTGTTAGACACGGTGCCGGTGCCTGAAGAACACCTTTCCACTGATTTACACTCTTTACCATTGTTTGTGGAAGCACCGTACAATTCTGAAATTGTGGAGGAGACAACTTTAACCAATGAAAACTTGATGAGTGTCTCTCCACCATCATGGGTCCTTCAGCCCATTGAAAATTCTGATTGGGAGGACCCATTTTTAATCAATCATAACCCAAATCAGAATTTGAGGAGATATCTTTTTGCTGCTCTTATCTCCTCCTTTTATGCATGTGGTGCACAATACGATTGGACTTCAATGATAAGAAGCACACATGTTTACTGTCGAGCAGGACTTTGGATGGTCCTCATGAGAAATTTATTGAAATTCATGAAGATCCTGCTCAACTTTGATCATGTAGTTGATCGGACTAATCAAAGGTAGGTAGGTAGGTTAGGATTTATTTTTCTGCAATTAGGATTGAATAAGTCTCATCGAGACAATGGAAGATGCTAGAATTGATCAACTTGCTATCTCAGGTACTATTGTTCTCATATCTTTTTTTTTTTTTTTACCATTGCTCTCATGTTCACGCTAATTGCATATCTTTTTACATTGAGGACAATGCAAGATTTGGTTGGGGGGTGAGATGAGATTCCTCATCTAGCATGTTGCAACATTTCGAGCCTCACATGCGCAAATTTTTTCGAATTTTCTAAAATTTCAAAACTCTTTTAGAAAACCTTATTTCCATGCATTCGAGATGATATGAGTATAAGAAGAGGAGATACGAAGTGTGTGATGTTGTAAGTCTTGAATTCTCCCAACATAATGGTTTTATATGTTAGTTCCCCTATTGTTGTGATTGATAGAAAATTTGAACACCTTCACACCAAGTTCACATTACACGATTTTCATGAGTTGAAAGGTTTATGTGATTTGTGGATTAGCTAGACTTTGATATAAAGGTGTTGAGAAACCAAGCCGGGGTATTTTTTCCATCCTTGTCCATGGGAAAATAATGAAAGATATGGATTTTTAAAAATCCTATCTAATTTTAAAAGAAAAAGGAAAGAAATGATGAAATCGGGAATGAAGGAAAAATTGTGGAAAATTTCGAAAAGGGCTACCTATTACCAACCGGGGGATGGTCGAACCGTAACCAAAGCCGGAAATGGGACGTAGTGTGAAAGCCGTCGGAAGGACGGTAAGGCAAATTCCTGTCATATGCTTGTTGTTGCTCTGTGCACCTTAAAATCCTTGGTTTACTTAATCTATGAAGAAGATGATCCCAGAAACTTATGAGATGAACTTTCACTATGCACACTAGGTTGAATTTGTTCGAGTTCTTCTATTTATCAATCAATCAGCGGGAATTTCATGTAGACACTTATTATGTTTTGAGAGTCCAAGATTTCAGCTTCTATCACCTAATTTCTCCAAATTTTATACTTGTATATCTTGGAATGGATAGAAACATGGTTTCTAAAAGAGAGTTGGGTTTGGAGGTTTGAACTTATTCACGCATGTTTTGCTCGGGACTAGCAAAAAGCTGGTTGGGGGGTGTGTTGAACCTCCAATTTATACATTGCATTGCCCACTACATGACATGGTATGCATGGTTTTCATGATTAAAAGGCCCATCTAATGCATGTCTTGTGATTGTAGGGATGAGAGCGGACTTCACTCAATTAGAGACCAAAAAGGGGCCATTTGGAGCCTTTGATGAAGGCCCAAGGTGGACCAAAGAAAGAAGAAAGCAAAGAGAGAGGAAGGAGAGAAGAAAAGAAAGAAGAAAAACAAGCAAAACTGGGTCCGACCGGTCAAGACCGGTCGGCCAAGAAGGCCCGACCGGTCATGACCGGTTGGATGCACTCCCTGAAGCAAGGCCAGCTTTGTCCGACCAGTCATGACCGGTCGGCCAGCCCTGTCCGACCGGTCGTGACCGGTCGGCCATGCAAAATTCAACTTCCAGATTGCATACAGCAGGCCATTCCCGTTTCTAGTTTTTCAGACCACTTTTCTGAAACCATCTTGATGATATTTGGAAATTCAACACATCCATGTCGAAGAGGAGCTCGACACCGAACTAACCCAAGTGGTTTCGTGTCGATCGGAGCTACGGATTGACCGTGGTGGCCAAAACAATACGAACTGTCCAGAAAGTTCCAGATTTCGCTGTTCAACTCTGGGACGGTCCAGAGGACTCATCATTGATGATATGAAGAATCTACTTTGACCATCTTTTAGACCACATCCATATATGAATAACCACAAAAGTTTCAGATCAAAAGGATGTGTGGTTTGATCGTACCAGTTGAAGGAAGATGGACCATCCAGAAAGATCCAACTGCAGCAGAGTTTATAAAAGGGCTGAGTGTTCTAATTTTCGTACCATATTCTGGGGTTGTTTTGGCCAATCTAATCCATCCATCATGTAGAGGAGGAAGTTTTCTACCAATATTCAAAATTTGAGATCAATCCGACCTCTGTACACTCCGGGGCGTTGAAAGCAAGATGACTGGTTCTGAAGGTACCCAAAGTGCGCGATTTTGAGAGGTGGTCGGTGATGTGATTGGTGGGCCCATTCAGAGGATAATCTTGGAAATCTAAATCATCTATGAGGAATATCACATCACAAGGAAGCTACAAACCAAATTTGAAGGCAATCCGACCATTGGTTAAGCCGTACCAGGCGAAACAAATTCTGCTATGTTGCTGTACTATTGTTGCACTATAAAAGGAGGTGCTCTCTTCTATTCCAAATCAACCAAGGACGTGGGGAGCAAGGAGTTCAAGTCCCAGGAGGCTACCTAGCCTCCTCCAGCTAGTTTTTCTTCCTTTTCTTAGTTCTAGTTCTAGTTTTAATATGCTTTTCCTTAGCTAACCTCTTAGCTAGAGCTAGAGGTGAAATTTGTAGTTGGTTCCAATGCTTTAATTCTTTTATTTCAAGTACCCTTTTCTTAATTTTGGATTTTGAAGTTCTAGTTTGAATAAAGTTTGGTTTTTTTAGAAGTTTTGTGAGAGTTTGTGTGCTCCGGACATGAGTTCCTTGCAATTCTCTGAGATTACCATGATTGGGTTGTTTGAATTAGAATTGTAGTAACCCTTGAGCATGCCGTAGTCCATAGGCATGGCTGTTACTCCGAAGGCTACAAGTTCAAGTTCTATGTGCTTCATTAGAACTAGAAATCTAATTTTCAGATTTAAGTGGGATTATTTGTGCTTGAATGTTATATCTTCCAATTAGATGAGAGATAGGACTTTGATTCTAATTGTGTTGTACTTGGATGAATGGATTGGCATTGGACTACTACAAGTGGATCCTTGATGCTCTAGTTCTTCTTATTTTCAGATTTTCCTATTTCATGTGAAAAATAACTTTCTTAAACTTCTTAGATTCTAGTTATTAGAGTACTTGGAATTGTTTACTTCTTTCCCTGTGGATCGACCTCGGTCTTACCGAGATTTATTACTACATCGCAGCCTTACACTTGAGGCGAGCGAACACCCATAGAAGTGCAAGTGGCTTCTTTGAGAGTGGCAGTACATCAGGCAATCACAGAAGATAAACATGCAAAACTTTGGCTAAAAGAGCTAAATTCTCTGGATGAAAAATGAATAGCCGCATAGCAGCGCCTGGAATTATACCAGGCCCGAACATCTGCTGCCTTTGACAAAAAGGTGAAATATCGATCCTTCAATAAAGGAGACTTGTTACTGATGTTTAAAAGACCCATCGTGATAACCGACAAGATGGGGCAAATTTGAACCCAAATGGGATGGCCCATACGTTGTCACTGAAGTCTTCTCCAATGGTGCCTATAGAATTGCAGATCAAGATGGAAAATGAATCATCATTTCAGTCAATGGTCGGTTTATCAAGAAGTATTATCCCTAAAATCAATAGATAGAAAATTTTGATTCCGCAAACCCTCATTCGTACAAGTGTTCCCCAATCAAAAGGGGGCAGGAATGCCCAAGACGTAAATATCAATTTACTCCAAAGAACAAAGCAATGAAAAACTTATGAAGCGTGTTCCTACTCTGCTCGAAGTCTCAAAAAACTCATCTAAAAGGACAGTTATCAGAGATTATTAAAAGCATGGGGTGCAGTGTTCGCTCGCCTCAAGTGCAAGGCTTGCGATGTAGTAATAACTCGATAAGACCGAAGTTGATCCACAAGGAATTAGGGTAAACAATCTAAACCACTCTAATAACTTCAATTCAAATAGTTTTAAAATTCAGTTTTAAGAACTAGACAGAAAATAGTAAGTAGTAGAGGAAAATCTAAGAATTAATGAAAACTAAGGATTTTAAGGATCCACTTGTAGTAGTCCAATGTAAATTCATTCATCCAAGCATAAACACAACTAGATTCAAAGTTCTATCTCTCATCTAGTTGAAAGATTAGGCATTCAATCACAATCAATCCTACTTAAGTAAGAAAATCAAATTCGAGTTCTAATGAAGCACATAGAACTTGAACTTGTAGCCTTCGAAGTAAGAGCTATACCAAGAGATATTTTGTGCCATTTCGAACAATGTTTGTAGGAAATTTTCAATTTTTCTGAAAATTCAAAACTCTTTTAGAAAACTTTGTTTCTATGCACTTGGGATGCTATAATTATGAAAGGATGAGAGATGAATTGATATGATTTTGAGATCTCTAAATTATCTTAAATGTATTCTTTTTCTATATGAATTTCCCTATTGAGTTGATTGGTAGAAAATTTTAACACTTTTGAGTCTAGTTCATATTACACGATTCTCATGGTTTGAAGGGATTATATAGATTTGTAGATTGGGTAGACTAAGATAGAGGCATTACACCTTATATAGATCTTCTATAGAATATGCTCCTCTCGGATTGAATCGATCTGAAAATTCTGAAGATATTATTATGATTAGACATCTCAAATTCATGATTGATACTAGCATCACCAATGATTAGGGTAACTTAGAGATTTAGTTTGATCGAGTAATGTAGATATTTGATTCATGGGATGTTGAGATCTTGTTTGATAATATGGTGATTTCGTTTTGATCTGATTGATGTAAAGATTCCATTCCCATATAAGGATTTCTTCTTAATATGGATCTGTGATATTTGATCTTTGTGTGGTTCAGTTTAACCTCATAACCTGGAGGAATCGGGTGCAGTTTAGCCTCATGCCCTGAAGGGATCTGGTATAGTTTAGCCTCATACCCTAAAGGGATCTGGTGTAGTTTAACCTCATACCCTGGAGGGATCTGGTGTAGTTTAGCCTCATACCCTAGAGGGATCTAGTGTAGTTTAGCCACATACCCTGGAGGGATCTGGTGCAGTTTAGCCTCATACCTTGGAGGGATCTGGTGTAGTTTAACCTCATACCCTGGAGGGATTTATTTCAGTTTAGACCCGTAGCCTGGGGTATTTTAGAATTTCTCAAATCGTTTAGACCTAGAGCGCAATGGTATATTTATTTCTCAACTCATTTAGACCAAAGTGCAAGGGTATATTTTGAATTTCGCAAGCTCGTTTAGACCCGAAGTGTAAGGGTATATTTATTTCTCAACTCGTTTAGACCCAGAGTGTAAGGGTATATTTATTTCTCAACTCATTTAAACCCGGAGTGTAAGGGTATATTTATTTCTCAACTTGTTTAGACCTGGAGTGCAAGGGTATATTTATTTCTCAACTCATTTATACCTGGAGTGCAATGGTAGATTTATTTCACAACTCGTTTAGACCCGAAGTGGAAGGATATATTTATTTCTCAACTCATTTAGACCCGGAGTGCAAGCGTATATTTATTTCTCAACTCGTTTAGACCCGGAGTGCAAGGGTATCTTTATTTCTCAACTCATTTAGACCCGAAGTGAAAGGGTATATTTATTTCTCAACTCGTTTAGACCCAGAGTGCAATGGTATATTTATTTCTTAACTCGTTTAGACCTGGAGTGCAAGGGCATATTTTGAATTATACTACGTTAGTAGGGTTTATCCAGGCATTTAGCACTTACGGGGCCTAGCGAGTCAGCCAACAGTTTGCAGAGTCGGTAGGGTTCACCCGGGCATTTAGCACTTACGGGGCCTAATGAGTTAGCCATCAATTTTATTTTCCTTCCGCTCTTTTATTTTTCGAGTCAATAGTTGCTTTGATTGTTACTTTGATTACCAGGTTGACAATTGCTTTGACTACTTCTCTGGCTATGAGGTTGACCACCACTTCAATTGTTGCTTTGGTTGTTGTGTCAACAACTACTTTAGCTTTCACTTCAATTTCTCCTTCGCTTGACGAGAAAACCTGTTACTTGCCCCATGTGATATCTTGGGCAAAAATGGTGTTTTAAGCGACACCGTGCATGATCAGGATTGCCAGGGCATGCTGAATGCCCTTCGGCTGCTTTGTTAAGTCATTCTGAATCTTGAACTAGCTCATCAATTTATTCTTGGATTGCTGGCTGTTAATTAGTCTGTTCAAACAGTTATTCATCTTCGACCACCTAAACCATCTCGTCCTGCATTGATTGCCCCTTACATGTTAGCTTCTGCTTTGTCAGAATGGCTTTGACGACGATCGTTTTGTTGAGCTCTTAATTGTGCATATTCTAACCCCAATTCATCACTCACTATGCAAGGTTTTCATGATTTATAGACTAATCTAATGCATGGAATTGTGATTGTAGGGATGAGAGAGAGGAATCATCAATTGAAGACTTAATGACACTATTTAGAAGTAAAGAAGATCAAGGGACCAAGTGTCGAAGGATGAAAGAAAGAAGTCAGAGAAAAGAAGAAAGAAAGCAGAAGAACATGCCCAAGACCGGTCGTCCAAAGCTTAAGACCGGTCGTCCGACCGGTCTGATTACTCAACAGAGGAGCTCAGCGACCACAGTTCACTGGACAGTCCAAGATCGGTTGTACGACCGGTCGTTCACCACTCAGACTAGTCGTGCGACCGGTCCTTGAATTAATTTTTTGGGTTTGAAAATTCTGGAAACTCTCTGGACAGATTTTTCACTTTTGCGACCGGTTGTGCGACCGATCGTCCAGTAGCTCAGACCGGTAGTGCGACCGGTCGTCTGCGTAATAAGGCGTGTTCTACAAGCCCTGAATTTCTCTGCGCACTACGTACTCTTACGCAATTTCTGGAAGATTCTGATGCTGTGGAGCCTCCCTACTATAAAAGGACACCTAGGGATCGTTCCTAGGGTATCTTAGAAGGGTTTGAGCAATGTGGGAGGCGGCGGAAGTGGATTTCGGAGTTCCACAACTCCTTCTAGTTTGCTTTCTCATTTTTATGTTTTTCTTAGTTGTTCCATGTTTCCTTGGATCATGAACGGCTAAACCTCTTAGCTAGGGCTAAGAGGTGAAGCTTGTAGTGAATCTAAGATGTTTCAATTCGTTTAAGTTGGTTTTAAGATTGGATTTCATGTTTAAGAACAATGGTTTGAAGTTTAATTCAAGTTCTAAGTAGTTTTTCTTAGTCTTATGATGACTCATGGATGTTTGGAAGAATTGCTTGAGTTCTTAACTGTTGTGTGCTAGTCTAGACCTGTATGATCCAAGGAATTGGAGTACGCTCTAGTACTATGATCTTCATGTGGGAACTTCCTACCAAAGTTCTACTTTTCTGGATTTCTGTGTGTATGTGATTTGGATCAAGTTCAAATCATAATCTAGCTTTGTCTTGTGACAGGACTTAATGATGATTAGGATTGTGGACTTAATCTATTGGAATTGGGACTGACCTATGCAATTGAGCATGCTCATCCTAGCTTGCATTGAGTGAATCATATACATTGTTCATACATATGACAGGTTGTTTGGTTTAACTGCACTATCATCCGACTAGATAGATCTTAATTTCGATTCTAGTTGAGAATGTAAGAAACCACAGCGAATTGAGCATCAAGGATTGCTACAAGTGGATCCTTGAACCCCTAGTGCTTTTTACTAATTGATTACTTCAGTTTAAGTTCAATATTGCTATTTACATCAATCTCATCAAATCTGGTTATTAGCGTTTCAATAGAAGCTATTGGAAGTGTTTGTGAATTCCTATATAAGTCCCTGTGGATCGACCTCGGTCTTACCGAGTTTATTACTACATCGCAACCCTACACTTGGGGAAGCGAACAAGTTTTTGGCGCCGTTGCCGGGGACTATGACGGTTTTTCACAAAATTTCTGAAAATAGTATCTATTTAGGATTTTTAGGATTCTAGGACTAACTTAGTTTGTTTTGTTTGATTTTTCTTTCGCAGGGATTTCTAGGAAGCTGAAGAAGACATAAGGATCTCAAGTGCTAAATCAGGTTCTATCTTTCTAAACCTTACTCTTCTTCTTCTCTTATTCGTTCCTATCACATTCATCTCTTGTAGAGTGGGTGGAGACTCCTTTTTGGATCTCTGAAAGGTAGGCCTTGTGCCACCTAGATTCCTATTGGTCGGCTCTGCCGTCTTGGATCACCTTGTGCTCAAAGATTTCTCTTCTCATCTCTACTCCTCTTTCTTCTTTTTCTGTACTTTTCTTAAAAGATTCAAAGAGTGGGTGGGGAGTTCTCTGAACCCTATTGACCAAGAGAAATCGGTCTCTATCCTTGCTTCTGGCCTAGGCATTGCAAGACACCTTGTGCTTCGGTCTTAGAGAAGAGTAAAGAAGAGAATGAAGAATTCTTCTTTCTTTTTTGTTTCATTCTTTTTTGTTTTGCATGCCACATTGGGCTCGGGATTCCAATAACCGACTCATTAGTGAAGGGGGAATAGTTGAAGAAATTGATAGAGAACCACGTGCTAGGAGACATCTAACTTCTCCAATTTTGTCTGTAAATATGGCGGTAAATCAACCTAATCCGATGGCCAATCCTAATCTGGGCCAAAACCAAACCGAAACGGGAGAGAATGTGGTTGAGAATGTTCCCCGACCAAGAACATTGCGTGATTACTTGCAACCAGAAAGAGCGAGCACTCACTCATGCATAATCTTTCCACAAAATGCAGGGAATGTCGATTTGAAACCGGGAGTGATCCAACTCCTCCCAAAATTCCATGGATTAGATAGTGAAAGTGTCTATCAACACTTTAAGGAGTTTGATGAGGTAATAACCACCATGCACTTTGCGAATGTTACTGATGATGTGGTAAGACTTAAATTATTTCCTTTTACCCTTAAAGATAAAGCTAAAGGTTGGCTTCATGTATTAAGGCCAAGATTAATTGGCACATGGACTGAGATGACTAGGGAGTTTATTAAAAAATTCTTCCCTACTCACAAAACGATCATGTTGAGGCCCCTTATCATGAATTTTGCTCAAAAAGAGGATGAGACCTTCTTCCAATGTTGGAAGCGGTTCAAGGACTTGTTAAATGCACGCCCACATCATGGCTAAGAAATTTGGTGGGTAATAAGCTTTTTCTATGAAGGACTGACTTCACCCATGCGCCAATTCGTAGAGATGATGTGCAATGGAGAATTCATGAATAAGGAAGCCGAAGAAGCATGGGACTATTTTGATGAATTGGCCGAGAATACACAGTCTTGGGATACTTCTAGACCAACAAATTCCAAGACAAGCCAACAAAAGGAAAAAAGGAGGAATTTATGTCCTCTCAGAAGAAGATAACATAAGTGCACGTGTGGCTAGCCTCACAAGAAAAGTCAAGGCCATGGAATTGAAGAAAGGAGAGACGATTAACTCCAATGACTTTGAAACTGATTGTGGAATTTGTGCAGGAAATCAACATGCAACACAAGATTGTCCCACAATTTCAGCGGTTCAGGACATCTTATAAGAACAATCAAATGCCATAAACAGTTATCAATGGCAATTTGGTGCTCCAAACTCAAACACGTTTAATGCTAGTAGGAAGAACCATCCCAACTTCAGTTGGAGGAATGGACCCACTGCGAATGCAAACAATATCCCTCAAGTTCAACCTATACTAGGTCCATCTCTAATCATTACTCCAAAAGTTACGCTAGAGGAGATGTTGGGTGCATTTGTATCGATTCAAGCTGAGTATAACAAGACTAATTCTCTGAAAATAGATGGGTTCATGCAAGAGCAATTGAAATTCAATCAAAATTCAACTCAAGCCATCAATGAATTGAAAACCTCAATGGCTAGAGTTGAATCTCACCTCGATGTTAGGGAGAAAGGCACACTTCCTGCCCAACCTCTTCCTAACCCAAGAACCCAATTTGAGATACAAGACGCAGGCTCATCCTCCCAACATACGGAGCATATTTAAGCTATCACCACTTTGAGAAGTGGAAAAATAGTTGATAAATCTAAGCTGGTGAAGGCCTCAAGGCCTAAGGATCCGAAAATTTCAAAAGAGGATGATAGCTCAACAACACTCCACAAGAGAAAGAACCGGAAAGGCAATACAAGCCGGTTGCCCCATTTCCCCAAAGGTTGATTTCAACCAAACCTTTAGACAAAATATGGAAATTTTAGAAGTTTTCAAGCAGGTGAAGATCGACATTCCGTTGTTGGATGCCATAAAACAAATACCATCCTATGACAAATTTCTAAAGGAATTGTGTACGGTTAAAAGGAAACACAATGTTCATAACAAAGTACTTTTGACTGAGAATTTGAGCGCTATCATCAAACAAGAGGTGCCCCAAAAATACAAGGATCCGGGTAGTCCAACCATCTCATGCATCATAAGAGACTACCGGATTAAACAAGCCTTACTCGATTTGGGGGCAAGTGTGAACCTCATTCCATACTCGGTTTACAAACAACTCGGGTTAGGAGAATTGAAACCCACCAAAACTACACTCCAACTTGCTGAATGATCCATTCCTATACCGAGAGGAGTGATTGAGGATGTTTTAGTCCAAGTTGATAAATTCTACTACCCAGTAGACTTTATTGTCTTGGACACACATCCCGTGATAGGTACCGATGCTCAAATTCCTGTTATACTTGGCCGCCCTTTTCTAGCTACTTCAAATGCAATTATCAATTGTAGAAACAGGCTTGTACAAATGTCCTTTGGCAATATGACTCTTGAGCTTAATATATTTGATTTATGCAAACAACCACGGGAGGTTGATGATGAGATCCACGAGATAAATATGATTGAATCATTCGTGGACGAAACATTCCCCTTGTCATTATATTCCGATCCTTTGGAGGCATTGTGGCTCACTCTCATGAGATGAATGATAACACAATACGAGAGATGGATGCCATGTTAGATGTAATGCCGGTACTTGATAACAAAAGATGGAGGGCCCTATTTGAGCCTTTACCCGTAAACGAAAACAAAGCCCTCCCATCCAATATCAAGGCACCAACACTCGACCTAAAACCATTACCAAGTGAGCTGAAATATGTCTATTTAGGTCGAGATGAGACATATCCGGTGGTGATTTCTTCCCACTTAGATGACGAACGCTGATAGCCACTCTATTAGAGCACAAGACTGCCATTGGGTGGTCAATTGCGGATCTCAAAGGCATAGACCCACTGATTTGTACTCATTTCATACACCTTGAGGAGAATACGAAGACATCTAAGCAACCACAAAGACGATTCAATCCAAATATGAAGGATGTGGTTAAGGCCGAAGTGGTGAAACTATTGGATGTGGGTATTATTTACCCAATATCCGATAGTCAATGGGTGAGCCCAACTCAAGTGGTGCCCAAGAAATCCTGGAATAACCATCGTAGCCAATGCCAGTAATGAACTCGTGCCAACCAGAGTCACTACCGGTTGGAGAATGTGCATTGACTACAGGAAGCTAAACACTGTCATGAGGAAAGACCACTTCCCCCTACCAGTTTGTTGATCAAATTTTAGAAAGGTTGGCGGGTCATTTCCATTTTTACTTCCTTGATGTCTATTCAGGGTACAACCAAATAGAGATCGCCCTTGAAGACCAAGAAAAGACTACATTCACATGTCCATTCGGCACTTTCGCCTATCGACGGATGTCGTTTGGACTATGTAATGCCCCTGCCACCTTTCAGCGTTGTCTGATGAGTATCTTTTCTGATATGGTAGGGACAATTCTCGAAGTCTTCATGGATGACTTCCCAGTATTTGGTTATAGCTTTGATGAGTGCCTTGTGCACTTGAAATCTGTGCTGAAAAGAAGTGAAGAAAAGAACCTTATGTTGAATTGGGAGAAGTGTCATTTTATGGCTTAAAAGGGAATTGTACTTGGTCACATCGTTTCACAAAATGGAATCGAGGTGGACAAAGCGAAAATTGATCTTATCTCCAACCTTCCACCACCCAAGAGCATACGAGATGTGCGGTCCTTTTTGAGACATGCAGGATTTTATAGAAGGTTCATAAAGGATTTCAGTTCACTCTCTCGTCCTTTATGTAACCTACTTTAAAAGGAAAACTCATTCGAGTGGAATGAAGATTGTCAAAAGGCCTTTACCACACTTAAAGGTATGTTGACATGTGCTCCCATAATGCAACCACCTGATTGGAGCCTTCCCTTTGAAATTATGTGCGATGCAAGCGACTATGCTATTAGGGCCGTGCTAGGCCAAAGAAAGGTGAAGAAGCCATGTGTTATCTACTATGCAAGTATAACCTTAAACTCAGCCCAAGCAAACTACACTACTACAGAAAAAGAACTTCTAGCCGTAGTTTTTGCCTTGGACAAGTTTAGGTCCTACTTGATTGGATCCAAGATCATCATATTCACTGACCATGCAGCGCTTAAGTACCTTCTCTCTAAAAAGGATGCTAAACCACGGTTGTTAAGATTGATCCGTCTACTCCAAGAATTTGACATAGAGATACGTGATAAGAAAGGAATAGAAAATGTAGTGGCCGACCATCTCTCTCGACTTGTCCTCCCCGATTCCCCTGAAACGACCGCGATCAATGACTTGTTCCCTGATGAACAACTTTTGGAAGTCTCCCAACTGCCATGGTATGCAGACATTGCTAACTATCTTGCTACAGGTACGATTCCTACACATTGGAAAAAGCAAGATAAGGATAAGTTCTTCACTGAGTGCGAAAATTCCTATGGGACGACCCATACTTATTCAAGTATTGTCCCGATCAAATCATAAGGAGATGTGTGCCAGATGATGAACAACAAAGTATCATCTGCTTTTCTCATTCTCAGGCATGTGGTGGCCACTTTTTGGTTAAAAAGACCACAGCAAAAATTCTGCGCAAACTTCAATTGAATGAACTTGCAGAAATCCGGAACGAAGCATATGAGAATGCAAGAATTTACAAGGACAAGATGAAGATATTCCATGATAAGAACATTCTTCGTAAGACATTCACGATCAATCAAAAAGTCCTTTTGTATAATTCTCGCCTACATTTATTTCCGGGAAAATTGAGATCTCGATGGACCGATCCCTACATTGTGCAAACTGTCTACCCATATGGGACCGTCGAGTTGTTAAATCCAAGAAACGACAACATTTTTAAGGCAAATGGTCAGCGATTAAAGCCGTTCTTTGAGAAGTTTCCTTCAGAAGGTATGTCCATACCTCTGACTGATCCTGTATACCAGGATGATTGATCTCCTAGTCCGATGGAGGAGTAGAGTAGTTAGGATTAGAATTTTGTTGCTTTTGTTTACTTTTTCATAGGTTTGTTAGAAGGAGGGAGAATTCCACTTTTCATTCTCAGGTACTATCATTCCTCACTCCCTTTTATTAATTGCTCTCATGTTTTGCTTATTGCACATCTTTTACATTGAGGACAATGCAAGATTTGGTTGGGGGGTGTAGGATCACTTGGATGAATCCAGCGTTTTGTAACATTTCGAGCAATTATGTAGAAATTTTTCGATTTTTCAAAAATTCAAATCTCTTTTGGAAAACTTTGTTTCTATGCATTCAAGATGATATGAGCATAAGAGGAGGAGACATGAAGTGTATGAGGTTTAAGTCGTGAACTTCTCATAGCATAATGGTTTTATATGTGAATTCCCCTATTTATGTGATTAATAGAAAATTTGAACACTCTTACACCTAGTTCACATTACACGATTTTCATGGGTTGAAAGGATTATGTAATTTGTGGATTAGCTAGATTTTGATTTAAGGTATTGAGAAACCAAGCCGGGGTACTTTGTCCATCCTTGTCCATGGGAAAATAACGAAGGATATGGATTTCTAAAAATCCTATCTAATTTAAAAGAAAAAGAAAAAGGAAGGATGAAATTGGGAATGATGGAAAAATGGTGGAAAACTCCGATTAGGGCTACCTATTACCAACCGGGAGATGGTCTACCCGTAACCAAAGTGTTGAGCGCCTAATTGTGCATATTCTAACCCCAATTCATCACTCATTGTGCGAGGTTTGCATGGTTTATAGATGAATCTAATGCATGTTTTGTGACTACAGGATTAAGAGTGAACTCCACCCATTTGAAGATGAAAAGAGCATGTTTAGGACCTTGGATGAAGACTCAAAGGAGGGTCGAAGCAAAGAAGGAAGTAAAGAAGGAAGAAAGCAGAAGAAAGAAAGAAAGAAAACAAGAAGAAAAGAGGCTGACCGGTCGTGACCGATCGGCCAAGGAAGCCTAACCGGTCTAGACCGGTCAGCCATATATGCTGGAACTTCAATGAACAAGGCCGACCGGTCATGACGGGTCGGCCATGGCTGCTGGAACAAGGAGGAAGACGTCCGACCGGTCATGACCGGTCGGACATGATTGCTGGACTGATGTTGAACAAGGCCGACCGGTCATGACCGGTCGGCCATGCTTGCTGGAGTGGCTGTCCAATGAGGCCGACCGGTCATGACCGGTCGGCTGTGCGTAAGAAGTTAGAAACTTCCAATTTCAGCCTGATTTTCTCTGCGCTGCGTAACTCTTACGCAATTTCTCGATTCTTCTGAAGTTGTGGAGCCTCCTGACTATAAAAGGACACCTAGGGATCGTTCCTAGGGTATCCTAGAAGGGTTCAAGCGAGGTTGGAGGCTGTGGAAGTGGAGATTGGAGTTTCACAACTCCTTTTGGTTTGCTTTGCTGTTTTCATGCTTTTTGTAGTTGTTTCATGTTTCCTTGGATCATGAGCAGCTAAACCTTTTAGCTAGGGCTAAGAGGTGAAGCTTGTAGTGGATCCAAGATGTTTTAATTCGTAGTTAAGTGGTTTTAAGTGTGGAATTCATGATTATGAACTAAGGTTTGAAGTTTATACAAGCTTTTGAGTAGTTTTTCTTAGTCTTATGATGACTCATGGATGTTTGGGAGAATTACTTAATTGCTTAATTGGTTTGTGACGGTCTAGACCTATATGATCCGAGGAATCAAAGTGCGCTCTAGTACTATGTTCTTCATAAGGGAACTTCCTACCAAAGTTCTACTTTTCTGATTTTTCTGTAATGTGTATGGACTGTGCATGTGATTTGAATCCAGTTCAAATCCTGATCTAGCCTTGTCTTGTGACAGGACTTGAGGATGGTTATGATTGTGAACTAGACCTTTTGGAAAGGGGAATGACCTATGCAATTGAGCATGCTCAGATCAGCCTGCATTGAGTGAATCTTATGCATAGAACTTACATATTACAGACTGTTTGGTTTAACAGCTCTATCATCCGACTAGATAGACCTGAATGTTGATTCTAGTTGAGAGAATAAGAAACCACAGCGGATTGAACATCAAGGATTGCTACAAGTGGATCCTTCAACCCCTAGTGCCTTCTTATAATTAGTTACTTCGATTTAATTCAACTTCTGTTACTCATATCAATTTGATACAAAAATCTGATTAGTAGATTTCAATAGACACTTGTGGATGAGTTTGTGAAATCCTATATAAGTCCCTGATGATCGACCTCGGTCTTACCGAGATTATTACTACATCGCAACCCTACACTTGGGGAAGCGAACACAAAGCTGAAAATGGGACGTAGTGTGAAAGCCGTCGGAAGGACAGTAAGGCAAATTCCTATCATTGGCTTGTTGTTGCTCTATATACCTTGGGATCTATAGTCTAGATGATCTATGAAGAAGATAATCCTGGACACTCATGAGATGAACTTTCACGATGCACACTAGGTTGAATTTGTTCAAGTTTTTCTATTCATCAACCAATCAACAGGAATCTCATATGGATACTTATTATGTATTGATAGTTTATGATTTCAACCTCTGTCACCTAATATTTCTGAATCTTACACTTATGTATCTTGGGATGTATAGAAGAATGGTTTCTAAAGGAGAGTTGGGTTTTGGAGAATGGAATTGGTTTCACGCATGTTTTGCTCGGGACTAGCAAAATGCTGGTTGGGGGGTGTGTTGAGCTCTTAATTGTGCATATTCTAACCCCAATTCATCACTCACTATGCAAGGTTTTCATGATTTATAGACTAATCTAATGCATGGAATTGTGATTGTAGGGATGACAAAGAGGAATCATCAATTGAAGACTTAATGACACTATTTAGAAGTAAAGAAGATCAAGGGACCAAGTGTCGAAGGATGAAAGAAAGAAGTCAGAGAAAAGAAGAAAGAAAGCAGAAGAACATGCCCAAGACCGGTCGTCTGACCGGTCGTCCAAAGCTTAAGACCGGTCGTCCGACCGGTCTGATTACTTAACAGAGGAGCTCAGCGACCATAGTTCACTGGACAGTCCAAGATCGGTTGTACGACCGGTCGTTCACCACTCAGACTAGTCGTGCGACCGGTCCTTGAATTAATTTTTTGGGTTTGAAAATTCTGGAAACTCTCTGGACAGATTTTTCACTTTTGCGACCGTTGTGCGACCGATCGTCCAGTAGCTCAGACCGGTAGTGCGATCGGTCGTCTGCGTAATAAGGCGTGTTCTACAAGCCCCGAATTTCTCTGCGCACTACGTACTCTTACGCAATTTCTGGAAGATTCTGATGCTGTGGAGCCTCCCTACTATAAAAGGACACCTAGGGATCGTTCCTAGGGTATCTTAGAAGGGTTTGAGCAATGTGGGAGGCGGCGGAAGTGGATTTCGGAGTTCCACAACTCCTTCTAGTTTGCTTTCTAATTTTTATGTTTTTCTTAGTTGTTCCATGTTTCCTTGGATCATGAACGGCTAAACCTCTTAGCTAGGGCTAAGAGGTGAAGCTTGTAGTGAATCTAAGATGTTTCAATTCGTTTAAGTTGGTTTTAAGATTGGATTTCATGTTTAAGAACAATGGTTTGAAGTTTAATTCAAGTTCTAAGTAGTTTTTCTTAGTCTTATGATGACTCATGGATGTTTGGAAGAATTGCTTGAGTTCTTAACTGTTGTGTGTTAGTCTAGACCTGTATGATCCAAGGAATTGAAGTAGGCTCTAGTACTATGATCTTCATGTGGGAACTTCCTACCAAAGTTCTACTTTTCTGGATTTTTGTAGTATGTATGCTACGTGAAAAAGGCAAATTTGCGACGGACATTGCTCGTCACAAAAATTGTTTGATTTAACGACAAACCTTGTCCGTCGTATTCGAAAATATTCCGTCGCTTTTGCGAAATTAAGGGGGGATTTCGTCGCGGGATTTACGTCGCAAAATTATAATTTCCGACGGACGTAGCCCGTCGCTATTTAACGACGGAATTTGGTTCGTCGCTAATTCCAGCCCGAAAAAATCCCCCAAAGAACCCCATACAGATTAGCGACGGATTATTTCCTTTAACGACGAATAAGATCCGTCGTAAAATAAAATTTAAGAAAAATGAGAAACTGAAGAAAACTGATATTTTTAAAAAATTAAAAATTTGATATTTAAAATAATAGATTTAGTAATTTGAAAGAAAAAGTTGAGAGGTTTTAAAAATAAAATTGAGAAATTTGAATAAATTAATATGTTTGAAATTTCTTTTCAAATTTTCACAAAATTAAACATTTTGAAAAAGAAAATTGTGAAGTTTAAAAAAAAAATTTGATTTTCAAAAAAAAAAGTTGAGAGGTTTAAAAATAAATTAACAATTTTTTCGTAAAACTGAGATTTTGAAAAATAATAATATTCAAAAAAATTGAGATTTTTTAAAAAAAATGGCCATTTGAATAAAGTTGAGAAGTTCGAATAAAATTAATAAGTTTGTAAAAAAATTGAAATTTTTATAAAGAAATTAAGATTTTGTATTTTGAAAAAAATTAAGAAGTTTGATAAAAAAAAATGATATTTTGAAAAGAAATTGAGAAGCTTTAAAAAATTGACATTTTGAAAAGTTAGAGAAGTTTGAAATAAAATTGAAATTTTGAAGCAAAAATTTTATGTAAAAAAATGGAGATTTTGATAAAAAAAAATTTAATTTGAAAATAAAAATTAACAAGTTTCAAAAAAATTGTGATTTCGAAAAAAAAAAGGTTAAGAAGTTGGAAAGAAATCGACAATGTTTGATAAAAATTCGGATTACAAAAAAGGAATTGAGATTTAAAAAATAATTAGGATTTTAGAAAATAGTAACATTTTTAGACAAAAAAAGGTCATTTTGAAAAAAAAATTTTGAGACGTTTGAATAAAATTGATAAGCTTAAAAAAAAATAATTTTTTAAAAGAAATTATATTTTTATAAAATTGACATTTTGGAAAAGAAATTGGCATAAAGAAATTAGTGTTTTGAAAAAAAGAATTAGCATTTTTTAAATGTTGAGAAGTTTGAATAAAGCTGATAAGTTTGATTAAAAAAATAAATTTTGATAAGTTTGAAAAAGTTAAAAAAAAATTAGATTTGAAAAGGAAATGAAGATTTGAGATTTAAAATAAAATTGAGATTTTGTATTTTGAAAAAAAAAAAGTTGGAAAAAATTGTGATTTAAACAAAAGCGAAAAATTTGAAATGAGTGTGCCAAATTTATTGGTGGACATTTATTGGATAGTTGAAAATGAAAAATTACACTCATTCAGTTAGCTGGTTATCAGATTGGTTTATGCATACATACATGTTCATTGGTGCAAAAAATGAAGGTCCTAATATAATGATGTTAATTAATTGCAAGGAAAACTTATAATGATGAGATTGATCAAATTCTATGATCAAGTCATCCTAAACTTGATCTGAATGGTCAGATATGTTTAGAACGTGGTAATTATTATTGAAAACAAAATTAAGCCCGAATCATATCCGTCTAAACGACTCTTTAAATGTGCACAATCAGTTTATCTAGAGCTAGACAAATTTTGGACAATCTGATTGGTCCAAATTGAAAAGTAAATGACTTTAGATGTTTAGATTAAATTTCACTCAAATCTAACTGTTAGGTTACAAGATATGGCCCATCATATTGTTGATCAATTCTATCTATTTAGTATCTTTCTCGTCTTAAACTTATCAGGGCAAGTGACCAGTCAAATCAAAGTTATTGATGAATATAATAGAGTGAATGGATTAGATTTCCAAATTAGGCCAAATTTTTAGGTCAAAATTGCGCTGCAACTTGTTGACCTTGTGAAAACCTAATAAATGTATAGTCATTGAACCCCAAACTCTAATCTAGCCATTGAGAATTTGATCTTTCTAATATTTGCTATTGCATCCTAAAATGATATAAAAGAACAGATGGATGGATTAGATATACATAAAATACATCAACTTGGGCTCATACCGCTAGGATAACGGATGCGGATTGGCTAGTGACCCTGCCACTAGTCAATGCCTAGTGATCGGTGCTTTGTGGGCCCCACCATGATGAATGTGTTTCATCCACTCTATCCATACATTTTCGTAGATCATTTTATGGTATGAGCCCAAATTTGAGGTAGATCCAAATCTCAAGTGGACCACATCATAAGAAACAATTTTAATTGAACACCCACTATTAAAAACTTATTGGGGGCCACGGAAGTTTTGGAACAAGCCGATATTTGTTTTTTACCTACATCCAGGTCTGTATGACCTAATCAAGAGGTTGGATGTCAAATAATTAATATAGTGGGCCCTACGAGGTTTTTAATGGTGGACATTCAATCAATACTATTTTCTTGTGGTGTGGTCCACCTGAGATTTAGATTTGACTCATTTATTGGATCAAGCACTAAAATGATATTCAGAAATGGCTAGACAGCGTGGATAAAACACATACGTCATGGAGGGGCCCACAAAGCACCGGCCAGTGGCCCCATAGCCAAGGGGTGCGAATTAGGTGTTACCCTAACCGTGTGGGGCCCATCTTGTTGTAGTTTTTATATATTAACACCGTCTATCTCTTTTTTCATATCATTTTAGGATGTGATCCAAAATCCTAAGAAGATCCAAATCTTAGGTGGACCATATCACTAGAAACAGTGATGTATAACCATTAAAAACGTTTTGTGGACCACATCACCGTGGACCCCACCTAGAATTTCGCGGCAGGAAGTTACTCCAAAACACATTTTATCGATTTCGTAAACTCATTTATGATCCAAAAAATAAGTAGATCCAAATCTCAATTGGACCATAGTACATGAAATAGTGGTAACCGACCATTAGAAGGTTATCGTGGTCCACAAAATTCATGGAGCAAGCTGATATTTGTTTGGACTCTTCATCTTGGTCTTTGTGACCTTATCAACAGGTTGGATGACAAATAAGCATTCCAGTGGCCTCACATTTTTAATGGTGGGGATTCAATCACGATTGTTTCCTGTGGTATGTTCCACTTAAGATTCGGATCTGCTTCATTTTTTGGATCATGCCCTAAAATGAGCTGTCAAAAAGGGATGGACGGTGTTGATGTAAATCACATACATCACAGTGGGCCCCACACAGCAGGGATCCACCGACCTCAGCAGATCCGGTATACACCCAAACCGCATCGGAAATGGGACACGGATTTCCTGTAAAGCCTTGCGCAGTAAGTTCCAGCGCTGGAACCTAGGTGGGGCCACAGTGATGTTTTTGATAAATCCACCCCGTCCATCCGTTTTGGGAGCTCATTTTAGACATGATACCAAAAACGAACTGGATCCAAGACTCAAGTGGGCCGAAAACGTGAGGATTGAACGTCCACAGTTGAAATATTTGTGGGGCCACAGGATTTTCGAATCAGGCTAATATTTGTGTTTTCATTTAATCCCAGTAGTAATAAAGTTATGAATGGTATGGATGTCATATAAACATCACTGTGAACCTCAGGGAGGTTTCAACGGTAGTAATTTCACTACCAACCTTTTCCTTTAGTGAGGCCCACTTGAGTCTTGCATCCGGTTCGTTTTTGGTCTCATGTCCTAAAATGAGATCCCAAAACGGATGGATGTGGTGGATTTATCAAAAACATCAATGTGGGCCCACCGAAACCTTACAACGGGCTCTTTGGAAATTTTAATGGTGGGGCACTCAATCACAGTGTTTCTAGTGGTGTGGTCCACTTGAGATTTGGATCTACATAATTTTTGGAACCACATTCTAAAATGGACTGTAGAAACGGATAGATGGAATGGATATACAAAATATCATTCATGTGGGCCATACTGTAGGGGTAACACCCACTAAATTGTTCTCGGGGTAGCACGTAATTCATGCCCGTCCATGGCGGGCGTGGATTTCCTGCAAAAGCCTTGGCAGCAATTTCCTGTGCTGGGAACCAAGGTGGGCCCATAGTGATTTTTTTGATAAATCCACACCGTCCATCCGTTTTGGGAGCTCATTTTAGGGTATGAAAACAAAAATGAACCGGATCCAAGACTCAAGTGGGCCGAAAACGTAAGATTTGAACTTCCACAGTTGAAATACTTGTGGAGCCATAGGAGTTTCGAATCAGGATAATATTTGTTTTTACAGTTCATCCCAGTAGTAGCGACGTTATGAACGGTATGGATGTCATATAAACATCACCGTGGACCCAGGGAGGTTTCAACGGCAGTAATTTACCTACCCACCTGTTTCCTTTAGTGAGGCCCACTTGAGTCTTGGATCCGGTTCATTTTTTATTTCATGTCCTAAAATGAGCTCCCAAAACGGATGAATGGGATGGATTTATAAAAACACATCACTGTGGGCCCCACCGTGGTTCCCAGTGCAGGACATTCCTGCGCAAGGCTTTCGCAGGAAATCCGCGCCCGTCCATGGCCAAGCTGCGTCCCCAGATTTAGAGAGGGAAGTGAAATCTCCTCTACTAAAATCTAATTCGCGCCCGTCCATGGCCAAGCCGCGTCCCCAAATTGAGAGAGGGAAATGAAATCCCCTTTCTCAAAACCTCTTTCATTCACTCCCTCCCTCTTTCGTTGCCTCTCTCTCCACTTCCATGCCTCCCTCCCTCTCTCTTTCTCTCTAAAAATCCACGCTATCCACCGTCAACCTCCCTCCCCCTCCCTCCCTCCCTCCCTCCCTCCCTAGGCCATCTCTGCTTCAACTGGACGTGGCCATTGCAGCAGGTCTCTCTCTCTCTCTCTCTCTCTCTCTCTCTCTCTCTCTCTCTCTCCAACATTGAATGCTGAAACCCTAATCAGAGTTTTACAATCCCTAATTAGGATTTTTTATTTGCAATCCCTAATTAGGGTTTTGCAATTGTGAATCTAATTGGGGAGGAAGAAAGTACTCTTGTTCTTGTTCCTGTTCTTGTTTTTCTCTCTTTAAGAATTTTTACACGCCCGTACCTAACACTTGTCCATCTCTCCTCTGCAGAGTGAAATCATGTTTGCTGAAAACTGAGGTATGTATGGTTGATCTTGATTACCTGCTTGAATGCATACATGGGCTTGATCTTATTATTTTGTAGATATGTTGGATGAGCTACAAGAGCATGTCGGAATCCATTAATATGGAAAATGGCAAGTTCGCAAGTTCTTTTTCTTTCTTTCCTCCTCTGTTTTGTGTCTTCTGCTTCATTTAGATATGTTTCTTTCTATCTCTCTTTATGTAGAATTGGGAATGGAAATGTGCAATCTATATTGTAGTCTCTTGCCCCTTTTTCTGGCAAGTGTCATGTACTTTGTGCCTGCACCAAGAAAACTATTCTGTCCAGATTCTGCAAGATCGCAGCACTTACCTCAATGCAGCATGGCTATGAAGAATGTCAATTTTCAGATGCTGAATGCTGTTATTCGCAAACCAAGGTATTTCTCACGAGTGTTATCCACAAACCTAATCAATCACCAATGATGAAAAATAAATCCACCCTAATTTCTCAAAAAACAATGTTCAGAACCTTTCAGGAAAAAAAAAAAAAGAACCCAGTGCCTGTTTGACCCAGCATTATCAGTCTGATTGCAGCTATGTGCTCACAACTCCATAAAACAACGTTCAGAGCCTTTCAATGAAAAACAAAGAACCTAGTGTCTATTTGACACACACAAAAAAAAGATGCTGCTTTATTTCAAGAGAAGGGCAAAATCACAAATCCCAGTATAACTCTACATGTAAAAATAAAATGTCCTGTCTTCTAATTACATAATTTAGGTAAAACCTTCCATCATTAGAAATATACAAATACTTTCATGTTCACTTGATTTAATAAATGGTATAAATTTGGCGTAGAAATAAATTAATTTTTGTTATTTTATAGGTACCAAAATTCTGCCTACGTTGATGAGCATCATCGGCCTAGATATGGGTTAGTCTTGAAACTATATTGAGTGGCATAGCACACTGTAAGTTTTAGGTACTATTGGACAAAGCAGCACCTGGCAATTTAAAAGTTTCGAGTGATCTAGTTTTATTTTTATATATTGATACATGTTATATATATATATATATATATATATATATATATATATATATATATATATATATATATATATATATATTTATAAAAGAATAAAATTCATTAGAAATTATGAGCTTCCTGAAGTTTGATTATGAGACAAAGGAAAATTTGGATCTAAAGGTTCATATCCCAATGATTAAAAGAAAGCTCAACAGAAATGGACTTTATTCTCCCTCAAAACCATGATCTCTATAGATGTCAACCTTGAGGCATCAAAAAATTGCCAGCTTTTCATTTTTAGCATATTTTTATAGATTTCATGAGGCCTTTTTAATGAGCTCTGCATGATTCCAGTTCTGAGTGCTTTTACAAGCATATGTTATATTAGAACCCCAGTCATCCATTTTTATGAGTTACTATTCCTGCTCTAATAATTAATTTCTTACATTTATAGGTCTTATATTGGCAACAATATGAGAGTTGGAGGCATATCTTCGCAAACTTCTTAATGGAAGTTAGTATGAATTTTCAAGTGCCATAAATAATTCATGAGGTAAATCAATTCAATGTTGAAAGAACGGCATTTAATTTTTTGTTAATCTGAGTATACTTCAAAGAAATCAATGTATCGACTGATATTTTCAGTATCCTAGGTCAGCGATATAATTTGTTACAATTATAGATCTTATATTGGCAGCACAATTGGAGGCATATCTCAGCAAACTTCCCAATGGAAGTTAGTATGAATTCTCAGTGCCGTAAATCATTCATGAGGTAAATCGATTCGATGTTGAAAGAACGAAATTTAATTTTCTTTTAATCTAAGTATACTTTAAAGAAATCAATGTATCGGCCGATACTTTCAGTATTGTAGGTCAGCGATACAAAATCATTTGAGAATATGAAAATTCCCATGTATTGACGTTGATAGATGCTGATATTTTGTGTTATTTGTGATATTTCTATATATCATCAATATTTGGCCAATATTTGTAAATTCCACTAATTTTCTAAAGTTTCATTAATGTTTTTGCACTTTCAGTTGCGGAGCAATGCTGGAACTGATGATTTGCTAACCTTAGTAGATACATTGACAGGATTAACCAACCCTGGTTTTTCGAGTGTTGGTGGATAAAGCGGAGGGCTTCCTACCGCGAAAATGATTAAATAGTGATGCTTTGTGTTATTTTTGGAACCTATGCAATGAGTGTGTCATAGCTTGATGTAATAGGGTGCATTTGTAGTTTGTTTTGAAAACTTTCAAATAGACAGTTAACTTTTTTGTTGATATGGTGCTTTTATTAATGGATTAAAATTGAATGATTGGATTGTGAAACAGGCACAGGTTTATTTTAACAAATATTTAAAAAAATTAAACATTTTTAGCCGCGGTTTGTTGAGAACCGAGGCAAAAAACTTGATGTAGCCTCTGTTGTTGAAAACCAAGGTTAAAAATTGAATTTAGCCTTGGTTGATGCCAACGGAAGTGAAATCTATCTTTAGCCTCAGTTTTGCCTTAGTTACCTAAATTGAGGTTGCAACTCTTGTGGCTAAAGGCTTTAGCCTCGGTTGTTGAGAACTGAGGTTAAAAATATATTTAGCTATGGTTGGAGGCAATGGAGGCTAAAAACTTGATTTAGCCTCATTTCGAGGTAACTGAAGCTAAAAAGGATTTTAGCTTCAATTGAAGAACCGAGGCTATAAAAGCATTTTTAGCCTCGGTTGCTAAAATTGAGGTTAAAGCCTTTAGTCACCGGGGTTGGAGTCTCAGTTTGGGTAAATGAGGCAAAATCAAGGCTAAAGCCTTTAGCTTCAGTTTTTAACCTTTTTAGCCATAGTTTTGAAATGAGGCTAAAGGCCTTTTTTGTTGTAGTGTGACCTGTTTAAGTTCAAGACTTTCTTAATGAACTATTTTGCACAATGAATCAACCAGCTTATAAATTATATATTCGATGTCTAGTTAGTTCACTACTGTGCATTATGACAAAGCTAATAAATGGTGACCATATTGCATATTGATTATTGAGTGATGATTCCTCAATTTAGGAATCCAGCTGTTTGTAGTTCGTGCTATTTTTTGTTTGTGACTATACATTCATAATGAAACCAATATTAATCTTTCAGGGTGAGTTTTGATGTGCATGCAAGTGAAGTGGAAGGCAACAATCTAGTTCAATATGAAAGAAATAACCAAAGTGGGGGTGGCTCCATTCTCATTCATAGTGATGATTAGACTCTTAATATACAATTTCATGCATTTGAAGTTGGACATTGAATGGGCAAAGTTTAATTTTTGTGCTAGTCTCTTATTATGTTTGAGTGGGGCTGGCCCCACTTTGTTCATCTCCACCTTATTTAATTGATTATTTGCAATTCAGCTCAATTTAGCTTTTTAATCTTCTACTTGTATACATGCAACGGATATAAGACAGTTTTTGCTGAGAAAATCTCAGTTTTCACAATGGCTCGTTGCTCATTTTTTGGTTATAAGGTACCTTTCATATTGGTCATTCCGTTATAAGGTACCTTTCATCTTTGGTATTACCTGTCTGACCCATCTCTTTCTTGCCTAGCTTTATCCATGCTATCAATTGAATTGATTTTTTGTTTTCTAACTTCAGGTCTACAAGGAGATTAATGTAAAAGTTAGTGATGCTATTATCTCTTTGGTATGTTGACCCAATGCTTTGGTTAGATAAATTAACTACAATGATATACTTCATTTTCTTTGCTAGCTGGATGACCTCTCAAGGATGTATAGTCTCTTTCGTAGAATACCTCGAGGTCTAGATCTTGTTCCTCAAATATTTAAACAGGTGAGTTTTTTTTACTTGGAACTTTCAGTATAGTTTTATGAGTCCAAAGTATCTGCTAGGTTAGGCATCCTGCATTTTAATTACGGTTTTTTATCATTTTTTGCATGCAGCATGTTACTGCTGAAGGTACGGCTTTGGTCAAACAAGCATAAGATGCAGAAAGCAACAAGAAAGTGAGTTATTTAAGTGCTTCTTTGAAATCATCCATAACTGATTGAATCTATCTCTTCTCATGCGTATTCCTGTTTGGCACATCGATACGAATTTGTGGGTTTTTAATAAAAAAGTGTTGTAGTCCCTTGGTGCTAAAACATTTTGATAGGTTACTGGTCTAAGATTAAGTGTATCTGTTAGTAGTACTCGGTATGATAGTCATTCTTAATGCTCCCGCGACAATGAAATTTTCATGACTTCATGTAAATGCATAATGGGGATTTACACAGTAGCGCTGAGATGTGCATTATCTGGCATATGTGGGGCATACGAGATTTGTGTTCAGTGGGTTGCACCTGATGACCTGGCCTGCAATCATTCTTGTCCAATTGTCAGGCAAGCCACATCAACAAACTTATTCCCAGTCACACGTTTTACTCTTTTTTTTTTCTTTTTTTTTTTTGAGGAAGAAAATTAGAGCGTGCTTGCTTAATACAACGCATTTGAATTTTAAAGAATTTTCAAGTTTGGTTTAGAAAAAAAGAAAGCTCTCTGTTATTTCCTTCTTTTTTTGTTGGGCTACTGGGTAATAACCTATTTGATTTTGAGAAGAATTTTATGATTGATTTAGAAAAATGTTTTTTTGGTTGTTTCTGTTAGTTGGATTATCCAGAGAATAAAAAAATAAAGTGAATTAGCTTCAGCTCATTTGAATTTTATAGAGTTGTTCATGGTTTCAGACAAGGCAGCTGGAACTCAGAACAAGGTGCTTCAAGTAATGGAAAACGGTTCTGTTCTTGCCCAAAGAGAGGATCAAATGGAATTTCCCCCAGGTTTCCGATTTCATTCCACTGAAACTTCTTCCATAATAGTTAACCATTTCTTATGAGTAGGTGGTGCTTCATTGTCTTTTGTTATTATTATTTTTTTTTTCTTGGATTATAAAATTGATGCTCTTATCTTTTATATTCTGGATTTTGCAGGTGGGCTAGTTGATGGATTTGCTAACATACGAGGTGGAAGTAGCTATAAAGGGAAGTAGAAATAAAGGCTTTATGTATGGTCGAGATTGGTCTCAATGAGGATAAAATAAAGCCTGGTTGTTCATTCTATGGAGAATGGTTCACTGAAATGTGTAGAATTGTAACAAATATTAATATTATTTTCCATTAGGAATGTAAGGATTAGTAAGTTTCATATATGATATAATGATGATTTGAAAGGGTATATATGATATAATGATGATTTGTAAGGGTTTCAGTGTTTTATTTATTTATTTGGATGACTATCAGGTGCAACAGATTCAAGAAATAATTTGGGCATCAAGTTTCTGTTACAGAAAATATACCGACGGACCAAAGCCGTCGCTAAATTCCGAACAAATGTAATCATGCTGTCGCCCATAAATCCAATGACGGACCAATATCCGTGGCAATTTTTTAGTACGACGTACAGAATCCGTGGCTAAATCCGTCGCTTAACATAATTTAGCGACGGACGCTTTTAAGCGACGGACGTAATTCGTCGCTTTTAAGCGACGGACATAATCCGTCGTTCAGAATTTGCACATAGTAAACTGCGACGGACCATACGACAAACGAAGTCCGTTGCAAAACTGGATTTGCGACGGATTTGGTCCGTCGCAAAAATGCGATTTTGGCGTAGTGTTGGGACTGTGTATGTGATTTGGATCAAGTTCAAATCATGATCTAGCTTTATCTTATGACAGGACTTAATGATGATTAGGATTGTGGACTTAATCTATTGGAATTGGGACTGACCTATGCAATTGAGCATGCTCACCCTAGCTTGCATTGAGTGAATCATATACATTGTTCATACATATGACAGGTTGTTTGGTTTAACTGCTCTATCATCCTCCTAGATAGATCTTAATTTCGATTCTAGTTGAGAAAGTGAGAAACCACAGCGAATTGAGCATCAAGGATTGCTACAAGTGGATCCTTGAACCCCTAGTGCTTTTTACTAATTGATTACTTCAATTTAAGTTCAATATTGCTATTTACATCAATCTCATCAAATCTGGTTATTAGCGTTTTTATAGAAGCTATTGGAAGTTTTTGTAAATTCCTATATAAGTCCCTGTGGATCGACCTCGGTCTTATCGAGTTTATTACTACATCGCAACCCTACACTTGGGGAAGCGAACACGTTTTTACCATCTCTTCAGCTATTTTTCGTATAACTAGCTTGATCTGCCCCATGTGATTCTTCTGCTGACTGTCGAGTGGTCGAAGCGACACTATGGGTTATTCTTTGTACGATCGGGGTGGATAAGGCATCCTGGATCTCCTTCACTCACCTCGATAAATCACTCTGAGCTTGGGTCAATTCGTTGATCTACTCCTGAGTCGGTAGTGGTTCAACATCTTGTTTGATTAGCTCTTAGCTTCCAATCACCACTAGAACTGTACTAGTCGCTCCTCACGAATCAGCTTCATTTCATCTAACTGGTCCTGATGACAATTTTGTTTCTTGCTTTTGTGACTATTTTTTGTATAGTCGGCTTGATCTGCCCCCTGTCTCAGTGGATCACCTCCGAGAGCGCTGGGAAGCTCCTAACTGAATGTGTGAACTTCTGTGGCCTCATTCCGATAGTCTGGTTAGTGGTGGAAACTCTACTATCTTGCGTTGGTTGCCACTACTTTTTAATGGTATGGCATGCCTTGACCACAGTGGTCTTCTAATATAGAGCCTTCATCGATGCTTTCTTTATTTTCTTTGGCTGTTTGCGACTTAGAGCTAGCTGTTAGCCAGATTCGAAAGCGGTTAGTGTCACTTCAACGGAATGAGGGAAGCAAAATCCTCTAGTTGCCAGAAACACAAGCACAAATGTCATTTCTCCTATCCTTAGGGTTAGTATTTTCGCTAGTTCTCACTGCATAGTCACACGCCTATTAGAACATTTTACAACTAGATATGGAAAGCACACGACCTTACTAGTCGTAGTAAAATTTATACATGAAACTAAATGCACAGTAGGAATACGCATGTTTATACTATTTTTTAAAACTTTGGAATTTTTGAAAGTTTTGAAAATTTTAATTTCAGATGCTTTTGCCTTAAAGATGAAGGGAAGAATGTTCCCGTTGAGAATTGTCAGTTTGACGCCCGTGAAGGTGCCGAACATTTCTCTTTGCGATAACTTTCTTATACATACGTTCGTGTTTGCTAATGATCGATCTTAAAATGTGTATTTACTAAAAAATAACTAGAGATTCTAGGTTCAATTCCCATCAGAGTCGCCAGTTTGTTAGAACTAGAAAATGTTCAAGCATTTTTCTTGTGTTTTGTTGTTCTAGGGTTTTGAGTATCGAAAACATTCATAAACAATCATAAGCATCCACAAGTACACAAGAGAAGGTATCGCAATGCGAATTTTATTCTAGATATTTTGAGATCTTGTACATTCTAGGTCATGCTCTAGCATAAGCCCTTAATTATATCAATGGATGATCACCCTTAACTAAAAGGCAAAAGTAAATGTATGTGCGCTTCATAGATAAATTAAATAAAGTAAATGAGGAAGCATAAGTGTAAATCATGCACACCACAAAGAACACAGAGATTTTGACGTGGAAACACTTGCGGGAGAAAACTACGGCATAAAGCGACAAAGCTCCACTATAAATTATAGTTGTACAATAGATGGAGTATTCAAGAAAAGGCCCGGATAGATCAAGCATGTGACTAAGTCATTGGGGACTATGGTCTTTGAGTTCGCGGTTGTAGAGATCTAATCGTATGTTTTGTTATGGACTGAGCCATGATTTTTTGGGCAATTCAGATACCTATATCCCATTTTTTTTTGTGATGTTAGTTGAGAGACAGTCAGGGTTTGTTTTAGTTGAGTCGTTCAACTCTAGGCCCGCGCCTATTATGTTATCCAGGTGATTGCGGGAAGACACACAATTCGATTATTGTTTACCTAAGCAACTCAACCAGCAGATCTCATTGTGGATGGGTAGTACATCGACAAGCTTTGATTTTGATAACAGTTCATAGCAAATGTATTGGTCGTCGTTAGAACTCTTTGATCACGATTTCTAGTGATAACCATAGTCCCTTCTGTTTAATCTGGAGCCTCAATCTAGGCTAAAATCTAGTTGTGCAATGAACATAATCGATATAAAGTTCTTGTAATCAGTTGTCAAATCAGGTTGGAGTCTGCTGACTCGTATTCAGAAGCGATCTCGATCATGTACCTTTGTTGATAGATAATACGCAATGAGAGATAAGTAGAGAACCTGCTCACGCATGCATAAATGTGCAGGACATTGTAATAAGGCAAGAGATCTTTGATGCACGATGAATGCAATAGAATGTATATCATATGAGATTAATTGTATGTGATGGATATAATAGAAGATATGTCATGTGAGAATGAATGTACGTGAGAATACAATAGTATGTATGCCACGTGAGGTTGAATACATGTCGAGTTAAGTAAGGTAAATGCTAGATTAAGCAGAGATGAATGCGGGATTAAACAGAGATGAGTGCTGGATTAAGGAAGATGAATGCTAGATTAAGTATAGATGAATGCTAGATTAAGCAAGATGGGTTTTGATGCACGAAGCAAGCAATATTATCTAATCACAGCTCCATTTCTATATAGATTTGCACTAAAATGATGTTCTGGTCATATCGCTGCTTGAAAATTCTAAGTAAAAATCTGAATTATTGATCTATTCACAAATCGACCATAATATATTATGAATATTTCACCGAACTTTGGTGTTTTAGCATAATTAAAGTATTTCAGATTTTTTGGACGGTTTAGATATGAAGAAAACCTCTCCGTTTAAAAAACACTTTTTGAGTAGTGTCAAAAAGTTGTAATTTGTACTTCGAATGGAAAATCAAAATCTTTATTGTTGAGAATTTATTTTTTTAGTATTTTTTATTGAATCCAAATGGGGGTACTTCTTTATTTACATAAATAACTTAAAGTAAATGGAAACATTTAGACATTTTTATGTAAATAAGGTATGCAGTGTGTAGTGTAGGTGCAGATATGCAGTGCAGTGCAGGAGGTGTGCAGGTACAAGCGCATGTTAAATGCAGAGGGAGAGAGAGAGAGAGAGAGAGAGAGAGAGAGAGAGAGAGAGAGAGAGAGAGGCGCATCTGAGGTTCCAAACTTCGTAAAAATCTAACCTGTTGCAGTGGCGGGCACATGTGAGAGAGGTAAGAGGGTGTCAGGCGCATGTGAGTGAGGCAAGGAGGTGTCAGGCGCATGCAGCCCTCCCTAGGCGCATGTGAGTGAGGCAGGGAGGTGTTAGGCGCGTGTTCATAGAAGGGAAAGAAATGGAGCTCCAGACTTAGCATTTTAACGCCTGCCATAGAGGGCAGGCATATGTAGACAACCCTTAGGTGCATACAGCTTCCCTACTTAGTGGATTTTGGCAGATTTCCTCTCCCTCTCCACACTTAAGCTTATCTCTTTCCGGCGAGGGATTCCGGTCTCCTGGGAAAGGATTTCGATCACCAAAGGAAGGTTTCTGGTGGAAGCACATGTCTATTAGGGGGTTAGGCGCACATCACTTGTGCTCGCGTCGTCTTAACTCAAAATTTCTCTCTCTTATGTCACAAGTCTTGGGATATTCATAGCTGAGAGCAAGCGTACGGAACCAATCAGGGGCCAACAAGAGATCACTCAGGCACATGTTTGGTGGTGTCTCAGGCGCATGTGAAGAGAAGCACTCTCCGGGCGCATGTTCGAACTGCCTTAGGCATATGTGGCTTTAGTCATGGGGTAGGCACATGTATGGCATGCCCTAGGCGCATGTCTAGAGAGGAGAGGGAAAAACAATCCCAGACTTAGTAAATTTCAGGGAAAATCTGCTTCCGGACTTAGAAAATTCAGGCTCCACACCTACGCTCAGTTGGCAACTACCTTTTCAGAGATGAATCTCATTGTCACCTAAGCACTTTTGGACTCCACTCATGATGTCGAATGTATGGGCGGTCAGGCGAAATTTTGATTGATGGCTATTTGATGGATATTGTTGTTCGCTCACCTCAAGAGCAAGGCTTGCGATGTAGTAATAACTTGGAAAAACTGAGGTCGATCCACAGAGAATTAGGTTAAACCAATTTAAACCATTTTAGTAACTCCAACTTAAAAAATTTCGAAGTTTAATTTCATAAACTAAGTAAAAACAGTAACTTTTGTAAAAATCCATTAATTAATGGAACTAAGGCCTCAAGGATCCACTTGCAGTGGTCCCATGTGAATTCATTCATCCAATCATAAACACAACTAGATTCGAAGTTCTATCTCTCATCTTGTAGGAAGATTAAGCATTCAAACACATATAATCCCACTTAAGTTAAAAAATAAGATTCTAGTTCTAATGAAGCACATAGAATTCAAACATGTAGCCTTCGAAGTAACAGCCATGCCAAGAGACTATGGCATGCTCTAGGGTTACTATAATTCGAATCTAATCAATCCAAACATAATAATCTCAGAGAATTGCAAGGAACCCATGTCTGAAGCACATAAACTCTCATAAAACATAAAAAAATATCAACTTTATTCAAACTAGAACTTAAAAATCCAAACTTTAAGTAAAGTACTTGAATCAAACAAATTCTACATGATAACTAGCTATAAGCTTCACCTCTTAGCCTTAGTTAAGATGTTCTAGCCGAGCATCATCATGTTATAACTAAAAATAATGAAAAGCTAAAGAAAAATATGAAAAATCGGGTTTGGGAGAGTTGTAGACGCTCCATGACGATCCTCTTCACCTCCCACGATGATCCTCTTCACCTCCCACGAAGTCTCAAGCCTTCTATGATGCCTTAGGAACGAACCCTATGTGTCCTTTTATAATGGAAGGGCCCCACCGACTTAGAAACTTCCAGAATTGTGTAGCCACTTACGAAGTGCATAAAAATCGGAGCTTGTAGAACAAGCTTCTAGGATTCTACAACTTTTACACTGGTTGACCGGTCGGACCCATTCTGTTGGATGTCCAGAGAGTGCAAGAGGGAGGGCCTGCACATGGCCGATCGGTCGGACCTGTCTGGTCTTGAGTCCAGCAAGCTATACAAAGGGGGCAGTAGGGTGGTCGGCCGGTCAAGACCGGTTGTGGCCTCTTAGGCTGACCGATCTTAACTGGTCTCGCCCATTTTTTCTTCTATCTTTTTCTCTCTCCTCTTTTTACTTCTTTCATTCTTCTTTGGCTCACCTTTAGTCTTCATTGAAAGGCTTTAAAATATATACTTTAGTCATCAATTGGGTGAAGTCTCTCTCTCATTCCTACAACCACAAAACATGCATTAGATAGGTCTTTTACACAAGCAAATCATGCATACAACGTGGTGTAATGGGTAAGAATATGTATAAATTAGAAGCTTAATGTTTGCTTCCCAAATGTAGGGTTGCAATGTAGTAATAAACTCGGTAAGACCGAGGTCGATCCACAGGGACTTATGTATAAATTCACAAACACATCTAATAGTTTCTAGTGAGAAGCTAACAACCAGATTTGTAGGAGATTGATGTAAGTAACAACTTTGAACTTAAACTGAAGTAAACAATTATAAAAAGGCACTAGGGGTTCAAGGATCCACTTATAGCAATCCTTGATGCTCAATTCGTTGTAGTTTCTCACTTTCTCAACTAGAATCAAAATTAAGATCTATCTAATCGGATGATATAGCAGTTAAACCAGCAATCGGTCATATGTATAAACAATGTATATGATTCACTCAATGCAAGCTAGGGTGAGCATGCTCAATTGCATAGGTCAGTTGTTCACTTCCCCAAGTGCAGGGTTGCGATGTAGTAATAATCTCGGTAAGACCAAGGTCGATCCACAGGGACTTATGTAGGAATTCACAAACACATCCAATAGGTTCTATTGAGAAGCTAACAACCAGATTTGTAGGATATTGATGTAAGCAACAACTTTGAACTTAAACTGAAGTAAACAATTATAAAAAGGCACTAGGGGTTCAAGGATCCACTTGTAGCAATCCTTGATGCTCAATTCGCTGTGGTTTCTCACTTTCTCAACTAGAATCAAAATTAAGATCTATCTAGTTGGATGATAGAGCAGTTAAACCAAATAATCTGCCATATGTAAGAGCAATGTATATGATTCACTCAATGCAAGCTAGGACGAGCATGCTCAATTGCATAGATCAGTCCCAATTCCAATAGACTAAGTTCATAATCATAACCATCACTAAGGCCTGTCACAAGACAAAGCTAGATCATGACTTGAACTTGATTCAAATCATCTACACAGTCCACATACAACAAAATCTTAGAAAAGTAGAACTTTGGTAGGAAGTTCCCACATGAAGATCATAGTACTAGAGCGTACTCCGATTCCTCGGATCATACAGGTCTAGACTAGCACACAACCATTAAGAACTCAAGCAATTCTCCCAAACATCCATGAGTCATCATAAGACTAAGAAAAACTACTTGGAACTTGTATTAACTTCAAACCATTGTTCTTAAACATGAAATCCAACTTTAAAACCAACTAAAAATGAATTGAAACATCTTAGATCCACTACAAGCTTCACCTCTTAGCCCTAGCTAAGTGGTTTAGCCGTTCATGATCTAAGGAAACATGAAACAAAGAAAAGCATAAAAAGAGCTAAACAAACTAGAAGGAGTTGTGGAACTCCGAAATCCACTTCCGCTGCCTCCGACCTTGCTCAAACCCTCCACAGATACCCTAGGAACGATCCTTAGGTGTCCTTTTATAGTGGGGAGGCTCCGCAACATCATAATATTCTCGAATTTGCGTAAGGTTACACAGTGCGCAGAGAAATTCGGCGCCAAAAATGAAAATTTTTGTTTTAGATGCATGGCCGACCGGTCTGGACCGGTCGGACTGGTTTAGGAAACAGTCTAGCAAGCACAGGAGCCATCAGACCTGTTGGCCGACCGGTCACGACTGGTCGAACTGTTTATGTAAACTGTCCAGCGTGCTCAGCAGGGTCTGGGAGAGCTGGCCGACCGGTCTAGAGCGGTCGTGGCCCTCTTGGCTAACCGGTCACGACCGATCTTGGCCTCTTTTCTTCTTCATTTCTTTATTTCTTTCTTCTCTCTACTTTCTTCTTTCTTTGGCCCACCTTGGGTCTTCATCCAAAGCTCCTAAGTGGATCCTTTTGGTCTCCTATTGGATTAAGTCCACTCTCATTCCTGCAATCACAACACATGCATTAAATTAGTCTTTAAATGATGAAAACCTTGCATAATGAGTGATGAATTAGGGTTAGAATATGCACAATTAAGAGCTCAACACACCCCCCAACCAGCATTTTGCTAGTCCCGAGCAAAACATGCGTGAAACCAATTCCATTTTCCAAAACCCAACTCTCTTTTAGAAACCATTCTTCTATACATCCCAAGACACACAAGTGTAAGATTCAGAAAGATTAGGTGACTAGAAGTTGAAATCGTAAACTCTCAAAGCATAATAAGTATCCATATGAAATTCCCGCTGATTGGTTGATAAATAGAAGAGTTTGAACAAATTCAACCTAGTGTGCATTGTGAAAATTCATCTCATGAGTTTCCAGGATTATCTTCTTCATAGATTCACTAGACTATAGATCACAAGGTATATAGAGCAACCCAAGTCCATGACGGGAATTTGCCTTATTGTCCTTCCGACGGCTTTCACACTACGTCCCATTTCCGGCTTTGGTTACGAGTAGACCATCCCCCGGTTGGTAATAGGTAGCCCTAATCGGAATTTTTCCACCATTTTTCCATCATTCCCAATTTCATCCTTCCTTTTCCTTTTTCTTTTGAATTAGATAGGATTTTTAGAAATCCATATCTTTTGTTATTTTCCCATGGACAAGGATGGACAAAGTACCCCGGCTTGATTTCTCAACACCTTGAATCAAAATCTAGCTAATCCACAAATCACATAATCCCATCAACTCATGAAAATCGTGTAATGTGAACTAGGTGTAAGAGTGTTCAAATTTTCTATCAATCACATAAATAGGGGAATTCACATATAAAACCATTATGCTATGAGAATTTCCAGACGTACAGCCTCATACACTTCATATCTCCTCCTCTTATGCTCATATCATCTTGAATGCAGAGAAACAAAGTTTTCCAAAAGAGTTTTGAATTTTAGGAAAATTGAAAAATTTCTACATAATTGCTCGAAATGTTACAAAACGCTAGATTCATCCAAGTGATCCTACACCCCCCAACCAAATCTTGCATTGTCCTCAATGTAAAAGATGTGCAATAAGCAAAACATGAGAGCAATTCTAACATAAAAAGGGAGAGGAATGGTATTACCTGAGAGAGTGAAAAGTTGAATTCGTCCTCCTTCTAACAAACCTATGAAAAATTAATAAAAACAGCCAAATCCTAATCCTAACTGCTCTATACCTCCATCAGACTAGGAGATCAATCATCCTAATACACAGGATCAGTTAGAGGTATGGACATACCTTCTAAATGAAACTTCTCAAAGAACGGCTTTAATCGCTGACCATTCGCCTTAAAAATGTTGCTGTTCCTTGGATTTAACAACTCGACGGTCCCATATGGGTAGACAGTTTGCACAATGTAGGGACCGGTCCATCGAGATCTCAATTTTCCCGAAAATAGATGGAGGCGAGAATTGTACAAAAGGACTTTTTGATTGTTCGTGAATGTCTTATGAAGAATGTTCTTATCATGGAATATCTTCGTCTTGTCCTTGTAAATTCTCGCATTCTCATAAGCTTCGTTCCGAATTTCTGCAAGTTCATTCAATTGAAGTTTGCGCAACGAGCTCGCCTTGTCAGAATCAAAATTCATCCTCTTAATTGCCCAATATGCCCTATGTTCCAACTCCACAGGCAAGTGACAAGCCTTCCCATAGACAAGTCTATAGGAAGACATTCCAATAGGGGTCTTAAAAGCAGTACGGTAGGCCCAAAGCGCATCAGTAAGCCGAAGCGACCAATCCTTGTGATCGGGGTTCACCGTTTTCTCTAAAATGTGTTTAATCTCCCTATTGGATATCTCAGCTTGTCCACTAGTTTGTGGGTGATAGGGAGTGCTCACTTTGTGTGTTACGCCATATTTCTTCATTAAGGTTTCAAATGGGCGATTACAAAAGTGAGGCCCTCCATCACTTATGATGACTTGAGGTGTACCAAACCGAGAAAGAATATTCTCGTTTAAGAAGCGAATGACTGTTTTATGGTCATTATTCCGGCAAGGGATGGCCTCGGCCCATTTGGATACATAGTCAACGGTAAGCAAGATGTATGCATTTCCAAAAGAAGATGGGAATGGACCCATGAAATCGATGCCCCAACAATAAAAAGTTTCGATTATGAAGATGGGATTAAGTGGCATCGTATTTCTACAGGAGATTCCTCCCAATTTCTGACAAGGTTCACATGTTTTGCAAAACTCATGTGTGCCTTTGAACATAGTGGGCCAATAAAACCCACATTGCAGAATTTTTGCTGTGGTCTTTTTAGCCGAAAAGTGGCCACCACATGCCTGAGAATGATAGAAGGAGATGATACTTTGTTGTTCATCATTTGGGACACATCTCCTTAAGATTTGATCGGGACAATACTTGAATAAGTATGGGTCGTCCCATAGGAATTTTTGCACCTCAGCGAAGAATTTATCCTTATCTTGCTTTTTCCAATGTGTAGGAATTGTACCTGTAGTAAGATAGTTAGCAATGTCTGCATACCATGGCAATTGGGAGACTTCCAAAAGTTGTTCATCAAGGAACAAGTCATTGACCGCGGTCGTTTCAGGGGAATCGGGGAGGACAAGTCGAGAGAGATGGTCAGCCACTACATTTTCTACTCCTTTCTTATCACGTATCTCTATGTCAAATTCCTGGAGTAGAAGGATCCATCTTAACAACTGTGGTTTAGCATCCTTCTTAGAGAGAAGGTACTTAAGCGCGGCATGGTCTGTGAATATGATGATCTTAGATCCAATCAAGTAGGACCTAAACTTGTCCAAGGCAAAAACTACGGCTAAAAGTTCTTTTTCGATAGTAGTGTAGTTTGCTTGGGCTGAGTTTAAGGTTCTACTTGCATAGTAGATAACACATGGCTTCTTTTCTTTTCTTTGGCTTAGCACGGCCCCAATAGCATAGTCGTTTGCATTGTCCATAATTTGAAAAGGAAGGCTCCAATCAGGTGGTTGCATTATGGGAGCACATGTCAACATACTCTTAAGTGTAGTAAAGGCCTTTTGACATTCTTCATTCTACTCGAATGAGTTTTCCTTTTGAAGTAGGTTACATAAAGGACAAGAGAGTGAACTGAAGTCCTTTATGAACCTTCTACAAAATCCTGCGTGTCCCAAAAAGGACCGCACATCTCGTATGCTCTTGGTTGGTGGAAGGTTAGAGATGAGATCAATTTTCGCTTTGTCCACCTCGATTCCATTTTGCGAAACGATGTGACCGAGTACAATTCCCTTTTGAACCATAAAGTGACACTTCTCCCAATTCAGCACAAGGTTCTTCTCTTCACATCTTTTCAGCACAGATTTCAAGTGCTCAAGGCACTCATCAAAGCTACAACCAAATACTAAAAAATCATCCATGAAGACTTCGAGAATTGCCCCCACCATATCAGAAAATATACTCATCATACAACGCTGAAAGGTGGCAGGGGCATTACATAGTCCAAACGGCATCCGTCAATAGGCGAAAGTGCCAAATGGACATGTGAATGTAGTCTTTTCTTGGTCTTCACGGGCGATCTCTATTTAGTTGTACCCTGAATAGCCATCAAGGAAGCAAAAATGCGAATGACCCGCCAACCGTTTTAAAATTTGATCAACAAACGGTAGGGGGAAGCGGTCTTTCCTCGTGACAGTGTTTAGCTTCCGGTAGTCAATGCACATTCTCCAACCGGTAGTGACTCTGGTTGGTACGAGTTCATTATTGGCATTGGCTACGATGGTGATCCCGGATTTCTTAGGCACCACTTGAGTTGGACTCACCCATTGACTATCGGATATTAGGTAGATAATACCCACATCCAATAGTTTTACCACTTCGGCCTTAACCACATCCTTCATGTTTAGATTGAGTCGTCTTTGTGGTTGCCTAGATGTCTTCGCATTCTCCTCGAGGTGTATGCGATGAGTACAAATCAGTGGGTCTATGCCTTTGAGATCCGCAATCGACCACCCAATGGCACTCTTATGCTCTAATAGAGTGGCCATTAGCCTACGCTCCTGTTCCTCATCCAAGTGGGAAGAAATCGCCAACGGATATGTCTCATCTCGACCTAAATAGACATATTTCAGCTCACTTGGTAATGGTTTTAAGTCGAGTGTTGGCGCCTTGATATTGGATGGGAGGGCTTTGCTCTCGTTTAAGGGCAAAGGCTCAAATAGGGCCCCATCTTTTGTTATCAAGCACCGGCATCGCATCTAAAATGGCATCCATCTCTCGTATTGTGTCATCATTTATCTCATGAGAATGGGCCACACATGCCTCCAAAGGATCGGAATATAATGACAAGGGGAATGTATCATCCACGATTGATTCAATCATATTTATCTCATGGATCTCATCATCAACCTCCCGTGGTTGCTTGCATAAATCAAATATATTCAGCTCAAGTGTCATATTTTCAAAGGACATTTGTACCAGCTCGTTTCTATAATTGATAATCGCATTGGAAGTAGCTAGAAAAGGGCGGCCAAGTATGACGGGAATTTGAGCACCGGTACCTATCACGGGATGTGTATCCAAGACAATAAAGTCTACTGGATAGTAGAATTTATCAACTTGGACTAGAACATCCTCAATCATTCCTCTCGGTATACGAATGGATCTATCAATAAGTTGGAGTGTGGTTTTGGTGGGTTTGAATTCACCTAACCCAAGTTGTTCGTAAACCGAGTATGGAATGAGGTTCACACTTGCCCCCAAGTCGAGTAAGGCTTGTTTAATCCGGTAGTCTCCTATGATTCATGAGATGGTTGGACTACCTGGATCCTTGTATTTTTGGGGCACCTCTTGTTTGATGATAGCACTCAAATTCTCAGCCAAAAGTACTTTGTTGTGAACATTGTGTTTCCTTTTGACTGTACATAATTCCTTTAGAAATTTGGCATAGGATGGTATTTGTTTTATGGCATCCAACAACGGGATGTTGATCTTCACCTGCTTGAAAACCTCTAATATTTCCAGATTTTTGTCTAAAGGTTTAGGTGAAATCAACCTTTGGGGAAACGGGGTAACCGGCTTATATTGCCTTTCCGGTTCTTTTTCTTGTGGAGTGTTGTTTGGGATATCATCCGCTTTGGAATTTTCTGGATCCTTAGGCTTTGGGGCCTTCACCGGATTAGATTTGTCAATTAATTTTCCACTTCTCAAAGTGGTGATAGCTTGAACATGCTCCGTATGTTGGGAGGATGAGCTTGCATCTTGTATTTCAAATTGGGTTTTTGGGTTAAGAAGAGGTTGGGCAGGAAGTGTGCCTTTCTCCCTAATACTGAGATGAGATTCAACTCTAGCCATTGAGGTTTTCAATTCATTGATGGCTTGAGTTGAATTTTGATTGAATTTCAATTCTCTTGCATGAACCCATCTATTTTCAGAGAATTTGTCTTGTTATACTCAGCGTGGACCGATACAAATGCACCCAACATCTCCTCTAGCGTAACTTTTGGAGTAATGACTAGAGATGGACCTAGTATAGGTTGGGCTTGAGGGATATTGGTTGCATTCGCAGTGGGCCATTCCTCCAACTGAAGTTAGGATGGTTCTTCCAACTAGCATTAAACGTGTTTGAGTTTGGAGCACCTAATTGCCGTTGATAACTGTTTATGGCATTTGATTGTTCTTGTAAGATGTCCTGAACCGCTGAAATTGTGGGACAATCTTGTGTTGCATGTTGATTTCCGGCACAAATTCCACAAATAGTTTCAACGTCATTGGAGTTAATCGTCTCTCCTTTCCTCAATTCCATGGCCTCAACTTTTCTTGTGAGGCTTGCCACCCGTGCACTTATGCTATCCTCTTCTGATAAGACATAAATTCCTCCTTTCTCTTTTTGTTGGCTAGTCTTGGAATTTGCTGGTTTCGATGTATCCCAAGACTGTGCATTCTCAGCCACTTCCTCCAAGTAGTCCATGCTTCATCGGCTTTCTTATTCATGAACTCCCCATTACACATCATCTCTACAAATTGGCGCATGGGTGAAGTCAGTCCATCATAGAAAAAACTTATAACCCGCCAAATTTCATAGCCATGATGTGTGCATGCATTTAACAAGTCCTTAAACCTCTCCCAACATTGGAAGAAGGTCTCATCTTCCTTTTGGGCGAAGTTCATGACAAGGCGCCTCAACATGTTCGTTTTATGAGTAGGGAAGAATTTTTTAATGAATTCCCTGTGCATATCAGTCCATGCACCAATTGATCTTGGCCTTAATGCATGAAGCCAACCTTTAAGAGTGAAAGGAAATAATTTAAGTCTTACCACATCATCTGTAACATTCACAAAGTGCATGATGATTATTACCTCATCAAACTCGTTAAGGTGTTGATAGGCACTTTCACTGTCTAATCCATGGAATTTTGGTAAGAGTTGGATCACTCCCGATTTCAAATCTACATTCCCTGCATTTTGTGGAAAGATTATGCATGAGGGAGTGCTCGCTCTTGCTGGTTGCAAGTAATCACGTAATGTTCTTGGTCGGGGAACATTCTCAACCACATTCTCTCCCATTTCAGTTTGATTTTGGCCCAGATTAGGATTGGCCATCGGATTAGGTTGATTCACAGCCATACTTTCAGACAAAATTGGAGAAGTTAGATGTCTCCTAGCACGGGGTTCTCTGTCTATTCCTTCTACTATTCCCCCTTCACTTATGAGTCGATTATTGGAATCCCGAGCCCAATGTGGCATGCAAAACCAAAAAGTAAGAAATAAAGAGAAAGAAGAATTCTTCCTCCCTTTCTTTACTCTTCTTTAAGACCGAAGCACAAGGTGTCTTGCAATGGCTAAGCCAAAAGCAAGGATAGAGACCGATTTCTCCTGGTCAATAGGGGTTCAGAGAACTCCCCACCCACTCTTTGAATCTTTTGAAAAAAGTGCAGAAAAAGAAAAAAAAAGGAGTAGAGGTAAGAAGAGAAATCTCTGAGCACAAGGTGATCCAAGACCGCAGAGCTGACCAATAGGAATACAGGTGGCACCAGGCCTACCTTTCAGAGATCCAAAAAGGAGTCTCCACCCACTCTACAGGAGATGAATGCGATAGGAACGAAGATGAGAAGAAGAAGAGTAAGGTTTAGAAAGATAGAACCTGATTCAAGCACTTGAGATCCTTATGTCTTCTTCAACTTCCTAGAAATCCCTGAAAAAGAAAACAAATCAAACAAAACAAACTAAGTTAGTACTATTCCTAAAAATCCTAAATAGATACTATTTTCAGAAATTTGTGAAAAAAAACGTCAAAGTACCCGGCAACGGTGCCAAAAACTTGTTCGCTTCCCCAAGTGTAGGGTTGCGATGTAGTAATAATCTCGGTAAGACCAAGGTCGATCCACAGGGACTTATGTAGGAACTCACAAATACATCCAATAGGTTCTATTGAGAAGCTAACAACCAGATTTGTAGGATATTGATGTAAGCAACAACTTTGAACTTAAACTGAAGTAAACAATTATAAAAAGGAACTAGGGGTTCAAGGATCCACTTGTAGCAATCCTTGATGCTCAATTCGCTGTGGTTTCTCACTTTCTCAACTAGAATCAAAATTAAGATCTATCTAGTTGGATGATAGAGTAGTTAAACCAAATAATCTGCCATATGTAAGAGCAATGTATATGATTCACTCAATGCAAGCTAGGACCAGCATGCTCAATTGCATAGATCAGTCCCAATTCCAATAGACTAAGTTCATAATCATAACCATCACCAAGGCCTGTCACAAGATAAAGCTAGATCATGACTTGAACTTGATACAAATCATCTACACAGTCCACATACAACAAAATCTTAGAAAAGTAGAACTTTGGTAGGAAGTTCCCACATGAAGATCATAGTACTAGAGCGTACTCCGATTCCTCGGATCATACAGGTCTAGACTAGCACACAACCATTAAGAACTCAAGCAATTCTCCCAAACATCCATGAGTCATCATAAGACTAAGAAAAACTACTTGGAACTTATATTAACTTCAAACCATTGTTCTTAAACATGAAATCCAACTTTAAAACCAACTAAAAACGAATTAAAACATCTTAGATCCACTACAAGCTTCACCTCTTAGCCCTAACTAAGAGGTTTAGCCGTTCATGATCCAAGGAAACATGAAACAACTAAGAAAAGCATAAAAACAGCTAAACAAACTAGAAGGAGTTGTGGAACTCTGAAATCCGCTTCCGCCGCCTCCCACCTTGCTCAAACCCTCCTTAGATACCCTAGGAACGATCCCTAGGTGTCCTTTTATAGTGGGGAGGCTCCGCAACATCAGAATATTCTCGAATTGCGTAAGGTTGCACAGTGCGCAGAGAAATCCGGCGCCAAAAACGGAAATTTCTGTTTTAGATGCATGGCCGACCGGTCGGACTGGTCTAGGAAACAGTCCAGCAAGCACAGGAGCCATTAGACCTGTTGGCCGACTGGTCGGATTGGGCTAGCCGACCGGTCGGACTGTTTATGTAAACTGTCCAGCGTGCTCAGCAGGGTCTGGGAGAGCTGGCCGACCGGTCTAGACCGGTCGTGGCCCTCTTGGCTGATCGGTCACGACCGATCTTGGCCTCTTTTCTTCTTCATTTCTTTCTTTCTTTCTTCTCTCTGCTTTCTTCTTTCTTTGGCCCACCTTGGGTCTTCATCCAAAGCTCTTAAGTGAATCCTTTTGGTCTCCTATTGGATTAAGTCCACTCTCATTCCTACAATCACAACACATGCATTAAATTAGTCTTTAAATCATGAAAACCTTGCATAATGAGTGATGAATTGGGGTTAGAATATGCACAATTAAGAGCTCAACACATCAGTCCCAATTCCAATAGACTCAGTCCTCAATCATAACCATCATTAAGTCCTGTCACAAGACAAAGCTAGATTATGATTTGAACTTGATTCAAATCACATACACAGTCCCATACATACTACAGAAATCCAGAAAAGTAGAACTTTGGCAGGAAGTTCCCTCATGAAGATCATAGTACTAGAGCGTACTCCAATTCCTCGGATCATACAGGTCTAAACTAGCACACAGTAATTAAGAACTCAAGCAATTCTTCCAAACATCCATGAGTCATCATAAGACTAAGAAAAACTACTTAGAACTTGAATTAAACTTCAAACCATTGTTCTTAAACATGAAATCCAACTTTAAAACCAACTTAAACGAATTGAAACATCTTAGATTCACTACAAGCTTCACCTCTTAGCCCTAGCTAAGAGGTTTAGCCGTTCATGATCCAAGGAAACATTAAACAACTAAGAAAAATATAAAACAGCAAACAAACTAGGAGAAGTTGTGGAACTCCGAAATCCACTTCCGCTGCCTCCCACCTTGCTCAAACTCTTCTAAGATACCCTAGGAACGATCCCTAAGTGTCTTTTTTATAGTGGGGAGGCTCCACAGCATCAGAATCTTCCCGAAATTGCGTAAAAGTACGCAGTGCGCAGAGAATTTCGGGACTTGTAGAACACGCCTCACTATGCAGATGACCGGTCGCACGACCGGTCTGAGCTACTGGACGACCGGTCGCACGACCAGTCTCAAAAATGCCAAAATCGTTCAGAGAGTTCTGAGGATTTTCAACCCAGAAAAATAATTCAAGGACCGGTCGCACTACCGGTCGTAGCAGTGGACGACCGGTCATACGACCGTTCGTGAACAGTCCAAAGAGCTCTGGCCTCTGGGTTCCCTCTATTGAGTGATCGGACCGGTCGGACGACCGGTCCTTGACCTTAGACAACCGGTCGGACGACCGATCGTGGGCACCTTCTTCTACTTTCTTTCTTCTTTTCTCGTACTTCTTTCTTTCATTCTTTGACGCTTAGCCCCTTTGATTTTCTTTGCTTCTAACTAGCATCTTTAAGTCTTCAATTGATGCTTCCCCTCTCTCATCCCTACAATCACAAATCCATGCATTAGTTTAGTCTATAAACCATAAAAACAAGCATAATGAGTGATGAATTGGGGTTAGAATATGCACAATTAAGAGCTCAACACTTAACACACTCCCCAACCAGCATTTTGCTAGTCCCGAGCAAAACATGCGTGACAATCCACTTCTCTAAAAACTCAACTCTCTTGGAAACTATACTTTTATAAACTTTAAGACACATAAGTGCAAAATTCAGAAGAATTGAGTGCTAAGAATTTGAAGTCATAAGCTCTACAAACATAATAAGCATTCACATAGAATCCCCACCGATTTATTGACAAATAGAATAATCCAAACATGTATGGTCGAGTGTGCATTGTGCATATTCATTTTATGAATTTCCAGAATTACCTTCTTTATAAATCAGTGAACCAAAAGATCTAAAAGTATACAGATCAACCAAATGTCTATGATAAGAATTTGCCTTACCGTTCCTTCGACGGCTTTCATACTACTTCCCATTTGCAGCTTTGGTTACGGGTAAACCATCCCCTGGTTGGTAATAGGTAGCCCTTTTCAGAATTTTTCACAAATATTCAATGAATATCATATCTTCATTCTCTTTTTCATATACATTAGATAGGATTTTTAGAGATCCATATCTTTCATTCCTTTCTCTTATTTCATATGAACAAGGATGGACAAAGTTCCCCGACTTAGTTCTTAAAAACTCCAAATCTTCAGTCTAACCAATCTACAAATCTACTAATCCCTTCAAATCATGAGAATTGTGTAATGTGAACTAGACTCATAAATGTTTAAAATTTTCTATCAACCAACTCAATGGGGGAACTCATATAGAAACCATTACATTTAAGATAATTTAGAAATCTTAAAATCATATAAATTGATCTCTCATGCTTTTGTACTTATAACATCCCAACTGCATAGAAGCAAGGTTTTTTTAAAAGAGTTTTGATGTTTTAGAAAAAATGAAAATTTTCTACAAAACATTGCTCAAAATGTCACAATTTGCTAGATTCTAAGAATCTCACCCCCCAACCAGATCTTGCATTGTCCTAAATGTAAAAGATATGCAATCAACATGAACATGAGAGCAATGATAAAAATAAAAGAGAGTGAGTATGAGAGTACCTGAGTGAGTCGATCATGGGAGTCTACCTTCGGCATCTAAATCTACTAAAGCAATAAACCTAAAATAGAAAAATAAACTAAACCTAATCTACTCTATACCTCCGTCAAACTAGGAGATCAATCATCTTGATACACAGGGTCATTCAGAGTAATGGACATATCCTCTAAATCAAAATTTTCAACGAATGATCTAAGGCATTGTCCATTCACTTTAAAGAAATTACCATTCGTCGCATTCTCTATCTTGACAGCCCCATGAGGAAAAGCTTCTTTAACAATATATGGGCCGGTCCATTGAGATCTCAAATTTTTCAGAAAAAAGATGAAGTCAAAAATTATACAAGAGCACTTTCTGGCCTTCATGGAAAGATTTCTTGAAGATGTGTTTGTCATGAAAGGACTTCATCCTACTCTTGTAAATTTTCAAGTTCTCGTAAGCATCGTTCCGGATCTCGTCAAGCTCGTTCAATTAGAGTTTGTGAAGCGAGCTAGCTTTGTCAATGTTGAAGTTCAATGCCCGAATTTCCCAATAGGCTTTATGTTCAAGCTCCACGGGCAAGTGACAAGCTTTCCCATAGACAAGTCTATAGGGAGACATTCTAATGGGGGTCTTATAAGCGGTACGGTGAGCCCAAAGAGCATCGACTAATCGCAGTGACCAATCTTTGCGATTTGTCTTCATCGTCTTCTTCAAAATCTGTTTGATTTTTCGATTGAAAATTTCAGCTTGCCCACTTGTTTGTAAGTGGTATGGGGTACTCACTTTATGCCTAATGCCATATTTCTTCATTAAGGCTTCAAAAGGCCTATTACAAATGTGAGAACCACCATCACTTATAATGGCTTGAGGTGTTCCAAATCTGGAAAGTATATTTTCTTTCAGGAACTTTAAAACCATGCTATGATCGTTAGTTCTACATAGAATAGCCTCTATCCATTTGGACACATAGTCTATGGCAAGCAATATGTAGACATGTCCAAAAGATAAGGGGAATAGTCCCATGAAATTGATGCCCCAACAGTCGAAGACTTCAAGATGTTAAATTGGGTTAAGAGGCATCATATTCCGATGGGACAATCCTCCTAGCTTTTGACAGCACTCGCATGCTTTGTAAAACTCATGGGTGTCTTTAAACAAGGTAGGCCAATAAAAATCCACATTGTAAAATTTTGGCAATGGTTTTCCTGGTGGAAAAATGACCCCCACATGCTTGACTATGATAAAAGGAGATGACAAAATTTTGTTCATCATCAGGGACACATCCTAATTATTTGATCTGGGCAATATTTAAAAAGTAATGGTTCATCCCAGAAAAACCTGCGCACTTCCCTTAGAAATTTCCTTTTATCTTGCGCAGTCCAATGAGTCGGCATCACACCTATAGAAAGATAGTTTCCTATCTCAGCATACCATGGTGGATGCATAGCAACAAAGAGTTAATCATCAGGGAATGAGTCCTTAATGGGTGACTTGTCAATAGAATCGAGTAAGACTAGGCGAGATAGATGATCTGCCACCACATTCTCCCTTCTTATCTTTAATTTCTAAGTCGAATTCTTGAAGGAGTAGGATCCATCTTAGCAAACGGGGCTTAGCTTCCTTCTTAGAAAGAAGATGTTTCAGCGCCGTATGGTCCGTGAAAATATTGACCTTGGATCCTATCGAGTAAGGCATGAACTCATCCAAGGCTAAAATGACGGCTAAGAGCTCCTTCTCCGTAGTCGAGTAATTAACTTGGGCGGGATTCAAGGTCCTACTCGCATAGTAGAAAACATGGGGCTTCTTATCCCTCTTTTGGCCAGCACCGTCCCAATAGCATAATCGCTCGCATCACACATCAACTCAAAAGGAATGGACCAATCCGGTGGTTGCATGATAGGAGCGGTTGTCAACATGTCCTTTAGCTTTGAAAAAGCCAATTGACATTCAACACTCTACTAAAATTGGTTCCCCTTTTGGAGAAGGTTACATAAGGGACTAGAGATATGGCTGAAATTCTTTATGAACCTTCTATAAAAACCGGCGTGTCTAAGGAAGGACCTCACATTGCGTATGCTTTTAGGTGGTGGTAGGTTGGAAATAATATCGATTTTGGCCCAGTCTACCTCTATTCCATTGGATGAGATGATATGTCTAAGGACTATTCCTCTTTGTACCATAAAATGACACTTTTCCCAGTTTAAGACAAGGTTCTTCTCCTCGCACCTTGTCAAGACCGAATTCAAGTTATTGAGGCACTCATCAAATGTACAACCAAAAACAGAAAAATCATCCATGAATACCTCAAGAAACTCACCCACCATGTCCGAGAAAATACTCAACATGCATCGTTGGAATGTGGCGGGTGCATTACATAGTCCGAATGGCATCCTTCGATATGCAAAGGTGCCGAACGGGCATGTAAAGGTGGTATTCTCTTGGTCTTCCGGGGCTATCTCAATTTGGTTGTAACTGAAATAGCCATCTAGAAAGTGATAATAGGAATGACCCGCTAACCTCTCCAAAATTTAATCCATGAATGGGAGAGGAAAGTGGTCCTTTCTAGTGATTGTATTTAGCTTCCAATAAATCTATGCACATACGCCAATCAATGGTCACTCTAGTCGGTATAAGCCTGTTATTGGCGTTCTCTACGATGGTAATACCGGACTTCTTAAGGACAACTTGGGTAGGATTCACCCATTGCCTATCTGAGATAGGGTAGATGATACCCACATCTAGTAGCTTTAAAACCTCACCTTTGACAACCTCCATCATGTTTGGATTTAACCTCCTTTGAGGTTGTCTAGTCATTTTTACATTTTCTTTGAGGTGTATATGGTGAGTGCATACCGAAGAGTCTATCCCTTTGAGGTCCGCTATTATCCACCCTATGGCTCCCCTATGTTCTTTGAGTAGCTCAATCAACTTGAGCTCTTGGTCTTTTCATAGGAGAGAGGCTATGACAACCAGGAATGTTTCCTCTTGACCCAAATATATATATTTAAGCTCAGATGGTAATAATTTTAGGTCAAGCTTCGGCGGTTTGATATTAGACGGTAGAGGATTTGACAAAATAGGGCCTCCACCGGCTAGTATTAACTACCAGTGTCTCACTACTCAAATGCTTGCACAATATCACACATGATGGGATCTTTAGAATTTTTAAAGTGTGCCAAGCATGTCTCCAAAGTTTCAAGTGGTTCAAGTTGGAGGAGCTCATCTTCTTCAAAGGATTCGAGCATGTTTACCTCGAAGAGCTCATCATCCTCCTCATTCCTTTACTTTTTGCACATATGGAACACGTGCACCTCTAATTTCATGTTTTCAAAGGACAATTTCATCACCCCATTCCGGTAATTTATAATTATGTTTGATGTAACTAGGAATGGGCGGCCTAAAATCATCGTTATTTGAGTGCTAGTATCCATAACTGGTTACGTGTCCAAGACGATGAAATCCACCGAGTAGTAGAATTTGTCAACTTAGACCAATACATCCTCAAGTATTCCTCTCGGTACACGGATGGATCTATCAGCGAGTTGTAATGTGGTTTTGGTGGGTTTTAATTCAACAAGACCCAATTGCTCGTATACCGAGTATAAGATCAAATTTACGCTTGCCCCTAAATCTAGTAATGCTCGCTCAATCCGATAGTCACCAATGATACATGAGATTGTGAGACTACCAGGATTCATAAATTTTGTAGGAGTCTTTTGGGTGAGAATGGCACTCACTTGCTCATTCAAAAAGGCCTTTTGTTGCACATTATATTTGCGTTTGGTTGTGCATAAGTCCTTTAGAAACTTGGCATAAGAGGGGATTTGTTTAATAGCATCAAGCAATGGAATGTTGATCTTGACTTGTCTAAAAATATCTAAAATATCATGAGAGTTTGGGAGCGATTTTGGAGCAACCAATCTCGAAGGGAATGGTGTTATGGACTTGTGAACGCGTTCCGTTTCTTGTGGGGCTGAGCTAGGTCCATCCTCATTCTCAGAAATTACCAGATCATTATTGGCCTTCACCAGAATAGATTGTCTACTTGTTTACCACTTCTAAGAGTGGTGATGGATTTTGGTTGCTCTACACATTGGTTGAGGAGATTAGGGGTGCTTATTTCATGTGCTTATTTAGGATTGGGCTAAGGTTGGGCTAGAAAGGTCCCTTCCCTAGCATTCAAGCGTCCCTTAATCTCATCAACCGACACTTTAAACTCTTGGAACATTTGCTGATTTGATTGATTAATTTGCATTTACCCTTGCATAAACGCCTTTAAAGTGTCCTCCATTGAGAATTGAGGTGGGGCCATATTTTGCATGGGTGGCCCTCCTTGTGAATTGGTAGGATTGGCCGTGAGACCATTCCTCTAACTAAAATTTGGATGGTTCTTCCAAGTAGAGTTGTACGTGTTACCTACCGGTCCATTGAAAGGCAGTTAATACCCATTGTTGTAGGATAAAGTTAGTCGTCGAAAGATACGATCAGAAAGTGATTGAGAGAAGTCGCGATCAATTTGTTCAATAGCAAGCCTCCTCCGTTTATAATTCATCCCAGATCCCTGAGCAATGCCATCCGATCGAATGCGAGCAGCTCGGCTCGTGGTCATTGAAAGGGGTCGCATCCAGCTTGGCTCGTGGTCATCAAAAGGGGTCGCATCTCAACATGCGAGCAGCTCGGCTCGTGGTCGTTGAAAGGGGTCGCATCTCAACATGCGAGCAGCTCGACTCGTGGTCACTGAAAGGGGTCGCATCTCAGCATGCGAGCAGTTACCTCCGAGCCTGAGCATCCTCCCCTTTTCTAGTACCAGTAGCCCGTATAGGCCTGCTTTGGACTTATCTCTGTTCATGGCTCCGAATCTCAGGGGAGCGCCATCAAGGAACGTAATCAGCTAGATGTCCAATTGAGTTAGGACTATCCGTTTATCTAAAGATTCATCGAATAACCCTCTATCTCCGGAGCATCAGCAGCAATCTTAATGTCTTGTGTAATAAACTAGGTCACTCGAATTTTTATAAATAGATGACTCCATAGAAGATAAAGGTACGCAATCTCAAAACTGATATCCCGCTGTTTCCTTTTATAATCATGTCCCATCTGACTTAAGCTTTGGAGGGCTAACGGCTGGATGCCGACCACCCTTAGTTTTCTCTCATGTTCTTTCAGGTTCGAAAGGAAGCTAGCTTGAAGGAAAGCGAACGTCTGGAAGATCCTGTTACCAAATCCGACGTAAACAGATTGACGCCGTCTGTGGAAATAAGATCATCAGGATTTTCTATTCTAATCACTGATCGAGATCTCCCACCATGCCTCCTAAAAAGACGGTTCATCCTTCCACTTCAAGATAGACGTTACCTCCGCACGATGTTACGGAACCAGTGCCTAATCTCCCTCAGACTACTTCAACGGGCATCCCCCGGGGGGAGTCTAATGCGCCATCACAAAACCCATTGTTCGATGTATCCGGCAGTCAAGAAGACATTATGCGTTTCCTGGGAAACACACTTCTAACTCTCAAAGCAGGGTTTGAAGCCTTATCTAATCGGCTTGATCATCATTTTTCGAAACTGTAGCAGCAACCTCCGGAAGGGCCGCTGGTACAGCCTATACCAGTGGGTTCCAGACATTCCGCAGGCAAGCCACAAACCCAGCCAAATCCTCCTCCTTCAAGTCGAATACCACTCGGCAAGCGCCTCCCGACAACAACAATCTCAGGGGTCTGCCGTCGAAACTTCAAGCTACACCTTGCCATGGGAAGGAGATCTCAAAAGAATCCAGGCTCGTTTTGACGATATGGAACAGCGAAATTAGACTAATCTACCACCTATTGCTGTTGCGTCAATCCATTGATCTGAATCTCCCTTCACCCGTGAGGTCATAGAAGCACCCTTACCTAAGAAGTATCACACGCCTATCATCACTCCGTATACAAGCACTGGTGATCCTCTCGAACATCTGGAGACGTATAAGTCTCTTATGGAGCTGGAGGGTCATGGTTCAGAAATTATGTGCAAGGCTTTTTCCCTAACCCTAAAGGATGCGGCGCGCACATGGTTCCGGGGCCTAAAACCCCGATCCATCTGATCCTTCTCTCAACTATCGGAGCTCTTCCTTTCTTAGTTCATGGGAAGCATCCGTACCAAAAAGCCGGCATCTCACTTAATGGACTTGAAGCAACAACATGGGGAAAAATTAAGGAGTTTACAGTTCGGTTCACTGCTGAAAGCCGTTCAGACGGAAGGTTATACTGAAGATAAAGGCCTCACCGCCCTTATAGCCGGAATTACGAGCGAAAAATTTCGATTCGCCTTGGATAAGAACCTCCTAAAACTATGGCGGAATTCCAAGCAAAAGCTCAGAAATACATCAATGCGGAAGAAGTCACTTTGGCATGTCATGGAATACAGGGCAAGAAGAGTAAGTCTGAGGAGATCTCTCCCCCGGATAAAAAATATATGCGCAATCGGCGGGATCGTTCCCCAAAGATGCTCTACTCTGGTAAATATCATAACTACACTCCTCTCAATAATCTCCTGAAAAAGTGTTAATGGAGATCAAGCATAAAACGTATATAAAATGGCCTTCAAAGATTAAGTCCGATCCTGAAAAGAGAGATAAGAGAAAGTTTTGTTATTTCCACAAAGACCATGGGCACAACACCCAAGATTGTATATCCTTGAAAGATCACATCGAAGCTCTTATTCGGAAAGGTCATCTCCGGGATTATGTAGCCCAACAGGATCGGTCACCGAAAAGGACGGAGGCCCTATCACACCGGAAGAAGTCACCTCAACATCATATTCGCAAGAAGACGCTGAGCCCACTGGTGAGATCCGGACCATTGTTGGAGGGCCGTCTTGCGGAGGAGATTCTCAAGAATCAAGAAAAGCATACATTCGTAAAGCGTCTCAGAAGCCCCAGCACATCTATTGGTTGGAAAAGACGCCCGATGCATCAAATCCTGGCCATCACCCGATCACTTTTTCTCTTGAAGATGCAGAAGGGATTCATTTCCCTCATGAGGACTCCATTGTGGTCGCATTAAAGGTATCGAATTATTTAACCCATCTTATTATGTTGGACACAGGTAGCTCCGCTGATATTCTCTACTTGGAAGCTTTCAATAAAATGGCACTCGCCAGGAGTCTGCTCAAACCGGTCTCAACTCCCCTCGTTGGCTTCAGAGGCGAAGTGGTAGCACCGGAGGGAAGCATCGACCTTCTAGTCACTTTTGGAGAAAGCCCAGCAAAAACTACTATCTTCGTTAATTTCCTCGTGGTGGATCGAAGATCAGCATATAACACCATTTTGGGCCGACCTTCGCTCAACAAGATAGGGGTGGCTTTACACCCCCTATACTTATGCATTAAATTCCCTACTCCAAGTGGAGTCGAGGTTGTACAAGGAAATCAAAAGGAAGCGCAACCATGTTACGAGATCGCCATATAAGACCGAAAGAAGGCCCAGGCGACGCCAGTTATGATGGTGACAAAAGATTCATCGAGCCCTCCGATGGCTACATTGTTGGACCCAAGGGAGAGTGCTCTCCAATCAGGAACTCCAGGGGAAGAGAGTTGCAATCCACTTATCTGAAGACAATTCGTCCAAAAAAGTCTACGTTGGATCTTCTTTAACCAGTGTCTTTCGTGAAAATCTGGTTCGTTTTCTCACCGAATACCAAGATGTATTTGCTTGGTCCCATAGTGATATGCCAGGTATCGACCCCAGCGTCATAGTACATCATTTGAATGTTGATCCAAAGTACAAAACTATTCACCAGCGTCGGCGTGCCTTCACTGCAGAAAGGCAAATGGTGATTAAGATTGAAGTCGAGAAGCTGCTAATAGTCAATTTTATAAAGGAAGTTGATTACCCAGAATGGGTCGCGAACGTGGTCCTCGTTCGAAAGGCTAACGGCAAGTGGAGAATGTGCGTTGACTACTCTGATTTGAACAAAGCGTGCCCGAAAGACAATTTCCCGACTCCGCGAATCGACCAATTGGTTGATTCAATGGCAGGGCATGCCCTGCCCAGTTTTATGGACGCTTATTCTGGTTATAACCAGATTATGATGCATCCGCCCGACAGTCAACACACTGCCTTCATCACTGACCGCGGCCTGTATTGCTACCAGGTAATGCCTTTTGGTCTTAAAAATGCAGGAGTGACCTATCAGCGCCTGGTCAATAAAATATTCGCCGCGCAAATCGGTAGGAATATGGAGGTTTAGTCGACAACATACTAGTGAAAAGCGTCGTGGAAAACGACCACCTCGTCGATCTTCGAGAAGCCTTCGACTTAATGAGGAAGTATCAGAAGAAGCTAAATCCAGAAAAATGTGATTCGGAGTGTCCGCTGGAAAATTTCTTGAATTTATGGTCGGCCAATGAGGAATTGAGGCGAATCCTGAGAAAATAAGGGCTTTGATCGAGATGAAGTCTCCGTCCACTCTCGAAGACGTTCAACGTCTGGCTGGTCGCATTGCATCGTTGAACAGGTTTATTTCACGTGCCTCTGATAAGTGTTTACCCTTCTTTAAACTCCTTTGAGCCACCGCCAAAGCCGACTGGGAGTGGACTCCGCAGTGTGAAGAAGCATTTCAACAACTAAAGCAATATATGAGTGCACCTCCCATTTTATCCAAACCTGTGGTACACGAGCAGCTTCTCCTTTATTTATCTGTGTCTTCTATGGCCGTTAGTGCCGCATTAATAAGAGAAGATTCTGGGGTACAAAGGCCCGTTTATTATATTAGTCGAGCAATGGTGGATGCCGAAACTCGATATTCTGATATGGAGAAATTAGCCCTTGCCTTAGTTACAGCCACTTGAAAACTGCGACCCTATTTTCAAGCCCATGCTATATTGGTGCCAACAAATCACCCGCTAAGATAGGTCCTTCAAAAACCTGAAGTTTCGGGGTGATTAACTAAATGGGCGATTGAGATCAGTGAGCATGATATTTTGTTCTGCCCAAGAACCGCCATTAAAGGTCAGGCCGTAGCCGATTTCATTGCTGAATTCACATACTCCTCCTCTGATAATAATCTACGACCAACAACCAGACTCCCTGGTCGCTCTTTGTGGATGGGGCCTCACGGGCCACCGGTAGTGGAGCGGGCTTAATTTTAGTTGCACTTGACGGGTCGCGTTTTCAATATACTTCATGATTTGATACTCACGTCTCGAACAATGAAGCAGAATATGAGGCTTTGATCGTCTGCCTCGAACTGGCAAACGTTCTCTCGATTCAAAACTTACTTATTCACAGTGATTCTCAGCTCATAGTCAATCAAGTACTCGGCAAATTCGAGGCGAAAGAAGAACGGATGGCTTTATACAAATCCCGAGTGCTCATCCTGCTCGTAAATCTGAAGAAATACGAAATAATTCACATCCCTCGTGAGAAGAACAAGCTCACAAATTCTTTGGCAAAGCTGGCTTCCGCACCAGAATCTGAGTTACTATAATCCATTCCCATCGAGCATCTTCATGCTCCAAGTATCAGCCAAACAAACTCCGAGCAAGTGGTTGCGGTATATTCCTCCCCATGTTGGATGGACCCCATCGTCCTTTATCTCAAAGATGGACAACTCTCGGATGATAAAAAATCTGCACGGCAAATCTGTCATCGTGCTGCCAGGTATACCTTACAAAACGGAATGTTATTACGTAAGAGCTTTACTTTACCATACTTGAGGTGCCTTCACCCAGAAGAAGCGCACCGCGTTCTAGATGAAACACACCAAGGGGCATGTGGTAACCATCCTAGGGGACGATCTTTAGCATATAAAGCAATGAGGGAGGGTATTACTGGCCCACTATGAAAGCGGATGCGATCAAATTCTCCAAAAGATGTGACAAGTGCCAGCGATATTCTCCTATACCTCATACACCGTCCGAGCAAATGACGCCAATGGATGGAGCCTGACCTTTCGCCCAATGGGGAGTCGATATCATTGGGCCCTTGCCCACCGGGAAATGTCAGAACAGATTTGCAATCGTAGCAGTCGATTATTTCACTAAATGGGTCGAGGCAGAACCATTAGCTAGAATCACTAAAAAGCAGACCACCAGGTTCGTATGGAGAAATATCATATGCCGTTATGAGCTCCCCCATACTATAATCATCGATAACGGAAAGCAATTCGACAACGTCGCGTTCTCAGAATTTTACGATAAATGGAAGATACGAAGTGTTCGCACCTCCCCGTATCATCCTCAGGCTAATGGGCGGTTGAAGCGGTGAATAAGATCATCAAACATCATCTAAAGACCAAGCTCGATGAATGTAAAGGCATGTGGCCAGAACTCCTACCGAAAGTCTTATGGGCCTATAGGACTACGACTTGCACGACAACTGGAGAAACTCCTTTCTCATTACTTTCGGCACCGATGCAGTGGTCCCAGTTGAAGTTCAGGTGCCCTCGTCTCGGATCGAGCAGTATGACCCCACTAGTAATCAGGAGGGACTGAGGCTTCATCTCGACCTCTCAGAAGAGAGGAGGGACGCATCCCAACTTCGAGCAGCAGCTTATCAACAGCGTATCGCTCGATATCGTAAGCCAAAGTACGACCTAGAGCTTTTCAACTCGGCGATTTAGTCCTTAGATAGAACCTCGGAATTCCTGCTCGCTCGTTGGATCCAAACTGGGAAGGCCCCTACCGAGTTATCAAAATTGTGCGACCAGGCACATATTATCTCGAAGATATGCAAGGAAGGCCTTTACGTCGCCCTTGGCACGTAGAGCACCTACTCAGATATTTCTCTTAAACATGGTGTAAACCCAAACAACATTCAAGTAAAGATGGATCTGCCTAACTCATTCCTTCATGAGTTAAGTATTCAAGCATTCAACATGCGATCAACAAAGAAAGAAAAGGGAAAGAAGGTACATAGCATCAAAAAGATTTTCATTTCATTTGAATCCATTATAAAGGAGGGAAGAGTACATTTACGTTAAAAAAAATGGGGGAACTCGTAGGCCAGTCACTCCTCGTCCGGGGGGGCTTCTCGACTTTCCGCCTCGGGGCCTGCCTCGGGAGCACGTGTGGCGTCTGTAGCCCCTGTGACCTCATTCTCGGCTGCAGCCTGCTCTCTAGCTGCGACCTCGAAAGCCACTCTCTCGAACTCCTCGACGTTGAAGGAGGAAGCAATTATTTGCATAACCCTAACCACAAAGTCGCGACCAGCAATATATGCCTCATAACACTCCTCGTCATAGAGTTGAGAGATTCGGAACTCCAGTATCACACGGGGACCTTCATCGGATATCATCTTGACCAGGGCCACTCTTTCCTCCTCCCAGTGAATGGAATCATCCTTCAGCTGGGCGAGAGTCTTCCTAGCCTCTTCAAGCCGAGTCCGGCAATCCTTGAGTTGCCCCTCGAGGGAGATCGTATCCTGGCGAAAGATCTCCTTCTCCCTCTCGCTCTTGGTGTGAACATCTTAGAGTTTCGCAAAATTGAGGTCCAATGACTGAAAACGATCAGTCAGGGCTTGAACCTTGTTGATGAGGATTTATTTTTCCTCATTTATCTTGGCGATTTGGGCTTCCTAGGACTTTATTATGTGGTCCCTTCCTTGGATCTCGCCCTCCATCGCCTTCTTCTTTTTCTCCCCCTCATCGATGATGTGACGGGCAGCATTGATATCATGCCTTGTTCGCAGCGTGAGGTCCAGACTCTGCCCAAAGAGAAAGAAAAGTTAGAGTCAGTCTACCAGATGAATAATTCGAAGAAGAACGAGAGATGGAGAAAAGGTTGTCACCTTAACTAATCTCACTCCAATGTCGGTGGAGAGAGCCTCTGGACTTGGTTCAGGGAGGCCCCTAAAAGAGTTGGGGGCAATATTTTCAAATATAAACTTACATATCGGATGCAAGTGTGGTGGGATGACATAGACTCTCTACACTGAGGGCTGGGCTATGACCATCTCACAAGAGCCTGCCTTGCGGATATTCGCAGGCCCAGAGGCAGGGGCGGCTGATTCGCGAGCAGTATCGGGCTCGCATGACACCTCCCTCGGAGCAAGATTTGGCTCCTCTCGATCGCCTTTCGGCGAGTTGTCAATGGCCTCGATTATCAGCTAGCCGCGGGAGCCAGCTGAAGGGGTCGCAGTAGTAGGAGGGGTCGCGAAAACTCCCTCTTTAGGAGCACTTCACGGTTGTGAGCCGCGAGCAGGCCCCTCTGACTGAGCGGGCGCAGCTGAAGGACCAGCTACTGACTTCTTTTGCCTCTTCGAAGCTGTGCCCTTCAGACGGGGAAGCACCCCCCCAGCGCACCCCTTTTGTCTCCCACATTCACCATCTCTTCTTGGGAGATTAGGCCCGCGGCGGAGAGACAGCGAAGGTCCAAGGCGACGTTAATGTTGCAGGCAGCCACTGAAAGCTTGGAGACCTTGATGAGCTTCTCGTTAAGTCCTCCTCGCAAGTTTGGCCTAGCCCCAGTCGGAATGCCTGCAAGAAGAAGAGGAGGGCACATTAGTCAAAAGCGGCACGAAATTCTTTTTTCTTCGGGCAAAGTGGCAGAACATTAACCCACCTTCGCCGAAGAAGCGGTTAACATTGTGGCCTTTGGGGTCGGAGCCCACGTCTAACTCCCAATTGTCGGAGACGTAAAACCATTTTTTCCTCCACCCAGGATAATTGGAGGATGAGTTTCCCAGGATAAAGTTATCCTGGTGCCAGAAGCAGAGGTAGTACCAACCCTCGCTAGCTGGGGCCTTTTTTAGCTGGTATAACCTCAAAAACTCCTCAGCGGTCAAATCTTTGTTACCTGCTTGTTTCCAGAGAACGAAGGCACTTATAAGCACCCTCCAGCCATTTACAATAAGTTGGCCGGGGGCAATCTTATAAGTGCGAAGGAAGTTTCGGATGAAGGGATGAAGGGGAAGACGCACACAGCCAAAAAAAATATTCGTAAAAAGCTACACAGCCCGGCGGCGGGGAATCAGCAGTCTCTCCTCTCCCAGGTAACCTAAGTACGACGGAATCCGGAACCCGATACCTCTCTCGTAGGTCCGAGAGCTGCTCTTCCGTCATTATAGATGGATAACCGGCGACAGAATATCTCCCCGCCGGTACTCGAGCATTGTTCGATTCAGAAGAATCGGGGGTATCATCTCCTAGAGGAACGATCTCTTCATCAGAAACCTCCACCATTGTAAAGGAAAAGACAGGAAGAAAGAAAGAGGAAAGGCAAGAGAAGGGATACCTCTGTGAAGAGGTTTACACCAGAGACAGAAGGAGAGAAGAAGAAGGGTTTTCTGAAACTCTACGACAGGATTTTGAAAATAAGGTAATCTCCACAGATCTGATATTTATATGGAATCATTTCTTTTGATTCGGGTGACACGCGGCGGCCTCTCATCTGGCACGACAGTCGAACGAACAAGAACATTAAATTCAGAGGCACGTGGCAAGTGACGCTTCACCTCTCCCGGCCGAAAAGCTGAGGAAAGCTGGCAGTCATAAATGTAGGGTCACTCCGGATGATTCATGTACAAATTCTCCTCCAACAGGCAGTTACACATACAAACAAAACCCTTGGCGTAGCTTCTCAACGCTAAGGATTTGGGGGGCATCTGTTGTAGGATAAAGTTGGTCGTCGAAAGATACGATCAGAAAATGATTGAGAGAAGTCGCGATCAGTTTGTTCAATAGCGAGCCTCCTCCGTTTATAGTTCATCCCAGATCCCCGAACAATGCCATCCGATCGAATGCGAGCAGCTCGGCTCATGGTCATCGAAAGGGGTTGCATCTCAACATGCGAGCAGCTCGGCTCGTGGTCATCGAAAGGGGTCGCATCTCAACATGCAAGCAACTCGGCTCGTGGTCGCTGAAAGGGGCCGCATCTCAACATGCGAGCAGTTCAGCTCGTGGTCACTGAAAGGGGTCGCATCTTAGCATGCGATCAGTTACCTCCGAGCCTGAGCATCCTCCTCTTTTCTAGTACCAGCAGCCCGTATAGGCCGTCTTTGGACTTATCTCTATTCATGATTCCGAATCTCAGGGGAGCGCCGTCAAGGAACGTAATCAGTTAGATGTCCAATTGAGTTAGGACTATCCGTTTATTTAAGGATTCATCGGATAACCCTCTATCTCCGGAGCATCAGCAGTAATCTTAATGTCTTGCGTAACAAACTGGGTCACTTGAATTTGTATAAATAGATGACTCCATAGAAGATAAAGGTACACAATCTGAAAACTGATATCCCGCTATTTCCTTTTATAATCATGTCCCATCTGACTTAAGCTTCGGAGGGCTAATGGCTGGATGCCGGACACCCTTAGTTTTCTCTCGTGTTCTTTCAGGTTCGAAAGGAAGCTGGCTTGAAGGAAAGCGAACGTCTGGAGGATCCTGTTACCAAATCCGACGTAAACACCCATATGTAGCGTTTGCTTGCTCTTGTAACACCTCTTGAAACGCGGGAATTGTAAGACAATCTTTCATAGAGTGTACATTAGTGGCACAAATTCCACACATGTTATCAATGGCTTCCATGGACTTAGAAACTCCACTTTTACTTAGTTACATAGCCTCGACTTTTCTTGTGAGGTTGGCTATCCTTGCGTTTACATCGTCTTCCTCCTTAAGGATGTATATCCCTCCCATTCTCTTTTTGTTGAGGAGGCTTAAGGTTACTAGACTTGTCCGAGGTGTCCCATGATTGGGCATTCTCAGCTAACATGTCTAAGTAACTCCATGCCTCATCCGGATTTTTGCTCATGAACTCACCATTGCACATCATCTCTAGAAATTAGCAAATGTTGGAATTCAATCCATCATAAAAGAAGTTTATAATTCACCAGCATTCGTAGCCATGATGTGGGCAAGTGAGTAAGAGGTCCTTAAACCTTTCCCAACTTTGAAAAAATGACTCACCCTCTTTTCCCAAAAAGTTCATTATAGATCTTCGAAAAGTGTTAGTTTTATGAGCCAGGAAGAACTTTTTCAAGAATTCCCGAGTCATCTCAGTCCATGTCCCTATCGAATGTGGCTAAGAGAGTGGAGCCAACTTTGGCTCTTTCTTTCAATGAAAACGGAAACAATCTAAGTTTGATGACGTCCTCTGACACATTGTTGTATTGCAAAGTAGCAATAACCTCATCAAACTCTTTTAAGTGTAGATATGGACTCTAAGAATCTAGCCCATGGAACTTAGGTAAAAGTTGAATTACCCCTAGCTTTATATCAATGTTCCCCCCAGTGGTTGGTAGAACCACACATGAGGGTGTACTCGTACAGTCCGATTGTAAGTAATCATGTAAAGCTCTCATTGGAGGAGCATTGTGCACCTCATTCTCTCATACTACCTCTTGATTTGCGTTTGTAGTTGGAGTAGGAGTGAGAGGATTACTTAAAGGTGTTTAATCCATACTCCCCGAACGTTCACAATGTTCTATGTATTTTCTAATTCTTCTATGGACGAAGAGTGGTCCAACTGAACCTCCTTCGGTTTGAAGACAATTTGTGTGGTCACGTTCCCATGGGACATAAACCACACAAACAAAAATCTGAACTAAAACCTAGATTCTAAAATATAAATTTTAGAAATAAAATAGAAAAAAGTTCTAAGTTAGAAGGATAGTACCAGATTCGCTTGGACTAGAAGAATCTCCTACAAAACAAAATAATCAATGTTAGTTCTAGAAAATCAAAAACTAGTTTTAGGAAAAAAGAAAATCTAATCTAACTACTTCTACTTCTATATCCACTAAAATAATTTAAAACCGTTTAACCTAGATTCCTCGGTAACGGCGCCAAAAACTTGTTCGGTTGCCTCAAGTGCAAGGCTTGCGATGCAATAATAATTCGGTAAGATCGAGGTCGATCCATAGGAAATTAGGGTAAACCAATTCAAACCATTCTAATAACTCTAACTTCAACAATTTCGAAGTTCGATTTCATAAACTAAGTAAAAATAGTAACTTTTGTAAAAATCTGTTAATTAATGGAACTAAGGCCTCAAGGATCCACTTGTAGTAGTCCCATGTGAATGCATTCATCCAAGCATAAACACAACTAGATTCGAAGTTCTATCCTCATCTAGTTGGAAGATTAAGCAGTCAAACACATAAGTCAGAAAATAAGATTCTAGTTCTAATGAAGCACATAGAATTCAAACATGTAGCCTTCAAAGTAACAACCATGCCAAGAGACTATGGCATGCTCTAGGGTTACGACAATTCGAATACAATCAATCCAAACATGATAATCTCAGAGAATTGCAAGGAACCTATGTCCAAAGCACATAAACTCTCATAAAACATCCAAAAATACCAACTGTATTCAAACTAAAACTTAAAAATCCAAACTTTAAGTACTTGAATCAAACGAATTCTACATGATAACTAGATACAAGCTTCACCTCTTAGCCTTAGCTAAGAGGTTCTAGCCGAGCATCATCATGCTACAACTAAAAACAAAGAAAAGCTAAAGAAACATAAAAAAATCAGGTTTGAGAGAGTTGTAGATGATCCTCTTCACCTCCCATGAAGTCCCAAGCCTTCTATGATGCATTAGGAATGAACCCTAGGTGTCCTTTTATAATGTAGAGGCCCCACTGACTCAGAAACTTTTAGAATTGTGTAGCCACTTAAGCAGTGCATGAAAATCGAAGCTTGTAGAACAAGCTGCTAGAATTCTGCAACTTTTACACTGGCCGACTGGTCTTGACCGGTCAGACCCGTTCTATTGGATGTCTAGAGAGTGGAAGAGGGAGGGCCTACACATGGCCGACCGGTCTTGACCGGTCGGACCTGTCTAGTCTTAAGTCTAGTGAGTTATACAAAGGGGGCCGCAAGGTGGTCGACCGGTCTTGACCGATGTAGCCCATTTTTCTTCTTTCTTTTTCTCTCTCCTCTCTTTGTTTCAATTTCTTTCTTCTTTAGCCCACCTTTAGTCTTCATTGAAAGGCTTTAAAATATAGTCTTTAGTTATCAATTGGGTGAATTCTCTCTCTCATTCCTACAATCACAAAACATGCATTAGATAGGTCTTTTAAACATGCAAATCATGCATATAATGTGGTGTAATGGGTTAGAATATGTATAAATTAGAAGCTCAACGATTGCTTGATCTTGTGTCCCTCTGGGCTGTTTTGACAGGGGGAATACTGAGTTTCGAGGTGCATAATGCAAAGATACACATCGGATGCTGCTCAAACTTGGGTGTTAGGGATTTTTGAACCTTCTGGATCATTTGGTCACGAAGTGCACGTCTAGATCCGCTCTGAAATGATAGGCGTCAGTCCCGGATGCGATTGCGCAACTACCCGGGTTAGGGTTACACTAACGCTTCGTTAGGTTTTCTGGTTGTAACTTGACTTTCCGCTTATCCGGATTGTTGTGTCATGTTCCTGGACTGCTGATGAACCTCGGGTGATAATTTGAGCCCCAACAACAGTTTAACAACTAAAGATTCCAAAAACAAGTAAAGGCTAAACTATCAAGGTGGGCTAATGAGGCTGAAATCCTTTAATATGCCCATAAGCATACTAAGGAGGCTAAAATCTTCAGATTTACCTATAGTATTCAGATTCTAGCTACTCTCACTAAGTTCTTCTATATGTTCTTCCTAAGGATAACCTAATTTTTTAAACACCTTCAGAAAATTCACCAAATGAGGAGGGGTCGGGAACTCCTTTTTCTCCTAGAAGGTATAATGGTCAGAATCCTCTCTTTGATTAAAAGGGAGAGAGGTTGTGGTAGAAGCCATAAGAATAGATAATGTCATTTGGTCTTCATCACTAGGAGAGTCACTTGATTCAGATTTGGAATCCTCTGTATCATCCCATGTTGCTGCCTTTTCTTTTAAGCTTTTCCGGACAATCAGGGGCAACATGACCATATTCATCACAGTTGTAACATTGGACTTTCTTGGATTTGGTTGATTTTGCTTTATATTTTTTTCTATTTGTCCTTCTTGTCACAACTCTTTTCTTTATTCATCTTGAGGAATTTCTTGAATTGTCTATTGAATTTTTTTTCCATCATCCTCATCGTTACTATCTTCTTCTTCTACTACTTTTTTTCTATGTGGGAGCCTATAAGAAAATTTTAAAACTGTGTTCTTCTTTTTAGAGGGGACCTTAAAGTGTAATTCATGAGTTTGTAGGGAACCTAAGAGTTCTTCTACTTTCATTGAATCTATATTTCTATACTATTTTAAAGTTATGACTTTAGAATTAAATCTCTCTATGAGGGACCTAAGTATTTTCCTACAAATTCATCCATCCATAACCCTTTCTCCTAGGCCACACATAGAGTTACAAATATGATTCAATCTAGCATATAATTTCATGAAAGTTTCATCATCACCCGTTTTAATATTTTTAAATTGTGTAGTGAGCAGTTGTAATTTGGATCGTTTGACGATACTTGTTCCTTTGTGAGTAATCTCAAGGTCTTCCTAACTGATTTGTTAGTCTCACAATTGCATATACAATTGAATTCAATGGATGAGACAGCACAAAAGATTATATTTAGACCCTTAGCATTGTAGTCACAAAGAGACCTTTCTCGGTCACTGTCACGCCCCAAACCCTGGGACCGGGCTCACTAAATTTCCGATCGCCGACCTTGGTGCCAACAGCCTCCGTAGTAACCCATTCTCGGCTCCTAGCTCTCATATGTTAGGTTTCGATCCTGGGATCCTACCAGGAGGATTTTTAGGGTAAACTCTTTTTTGTAAAGGAGCATAATCAAAACCATAAAACATCATCAGATATCCAATATATAGTTGTTGAGTACAGTGCTGGAAAGGGAATACAAAATGTAGAAAAAGTCCAAAATAGCAGGTACATGAACCGAGCTCAACGCTGGTGATGTGCCTTAGTACCTGCAGCGTAAACAAACGCGCATAAGCTTCCTACGAAGCTCAGTAGAGTGCGTGTGTGCTTGTGTGATGCATATGACAAGTATACAGATATCAGAGTAAGCGGAAGTGATAGAGGGCTAAGTTACCAAGTTCATGAATGATATCAGCCATCCCAAGGCTATGTGATGCAAAGGCCTACATGGCCGAGTGTTACATGCTATAGATGCAATGCAAACACGTCAATCCTCAACTAATCCACATATCAAAATGGTTCTCATCTGGGACATCACCGGGGTCTAGTATACTCTGATACTGGCTGTCGCACATCGCGCACATAACCAAGAGAGTAGAAAAGACCTCACTATCCACCTCGTCAGTGGTATGCCAATGCCCACCCGGCTCGCCGATAGCAGACCCATTTCACGAGCTGGTCAGACTCGACCTAGCTTATAGCCCACTGCACCCGAGTGGCTAAGGTCACACCCCTTTCTAACCGACCTCAACACAGTGGGAGATGCGGCCTACTGGTATTTGGCACTCGGGCGCTCATGTTATCTACTCGGTCTCGACGTTGGAGCATCCTACTGGTACCACAGGGTTTAGGGACTTTCACCCAAGGACATCCATAGCGCCCACATACTAGAACAAGTTTTCGGTGTCCATTATTGCCAACCACGATGTGACTATGGTGGCCACCACCCTAATGCTACTAGGGTGTGAAAGCGATCATGACATACATAATGCGAAATGCATGAGTCACACAATCCAAGTCATGCACCAAACTTACGCATACTGCGCAATCATGTGGGGCGACCCTGTCTCGTACGGGTCCCCTAAGTATAACAAACCAACAAGCATATGCCATGATTAATCGTGATCCATAACAGGCATACAAATGATGCGTATGGGCATATGAATGAGCATGGTATTCATTATACTAAGCATATTATCAGTGTGAAGTATCAAGCTAAGTATACTAGCATGTTACCAAACATATCATGTAATGTTGGCCTTAAATGGCCCAATATATATACAAAGAGTGGGACCCGGACTATGGGCCCCATTGGAAATGTAAAGGTTTTCGTGGCATAGCCCACTTGAGATCACATCGGCCCCATACTTGGGCCTGCATATACAAAATAGGCCGACAAAATAGGCCGACAAAATAGGTGTACAGCATGGATAAAACATATATATCAAAGGAAGGACCATGGTGGGCCCCGCCTACCGATTGGATAGCAAATACTCACCATCGTAGGTCTTAGGAAGTTTCAGTGGTAGGTATTCAATCACCACCATTTTCTAAATGAAGCCCACTCAAATCGGGCCCCACGCGTCGATTAAGACGGGTGGCATGATACACAATACATCCATCAAGGTGGAACCCAAAGATGGGCCCACAACCTCTAGTTGGATGAAAAATAAGCACTAGAGTGGCCCCAAGGAAGTTTTCAATGGTGGGCATCAATGACCACTATTCCCTGCGGGTGTGGTCCATCTGACGTTTGGATTTGCCTCATATTTGGGGCCATGTCCTACAATAATATGGGGAAAATAGATGGGCAGCGTGGATGAGACAATACATCATGGTGGGTCCCACGAGTGGGGCACCTATTGGGCAGCGTGAGTCTAAAGTGTACCTCACCAATGAAAACACTAGGGATTGATCTCTTACCATTAAAAACTTCTTGGGCCACAGAAGTTTTCGATCAAGCTGATATCTTGTTTTCCCTTTTTCATACATGTGCGAACTTATGAACAGGTTGGATCTCAAATAAACATCATGGTGGTAGGTTGGATCTCAAATAAACATCATGGTGGCAGGTTGGATCTCAAATAAACATCATGGTGGGCCGTAGGAAGGTTTTAATGGTCTGGTCACTGTCCCACTGTTTTCTTTGGTAGGGTCCTCTTGAGATTTGGATCTGTCTCATTCTTAAGATCATGCCCTAAAATTGTAATACCCCGAAAATTTGGACGCACGAGTAAGTACACGAGTGCATGTCCACACGTGAAAAATTTAAATTCTAGGCTGTGTGAATCAATAAACTGACCGTTAGAATGATCTATCGTTGCTAGACCGGAAGATTTAATCGTCCACTCCGATTTCGAACTACGCGATCAATGTAAACCGCCGCACATCATCCGTACACATGTCTGTCCATAAATATGACCCGTACATCGTGTTCGTCACAAGGCATATGCTTAGACCAGTGATTTCTTGGCCCTATGAACCTGCTCGGGTGTGTTTGTAACACCCTAGGATTTTAGAATAATTTGAATTATAATTTAGTTAATTATTTAATAATTTAAATAAATTAAAATATTGATAAATTAATAATAAATCATCCGTAGGGAATTATTATATGGTCTCCTTATTAAAGTTGCTTAGAATAAACCCTAGAATAACATGGAAGTGATAGATTTTACAAAACTCGTAAATTTATGATAATTACGAAAATGCCATTAGTTAAACTTAAGTTATACCACCTTTTTAAGTTTTATGATTTTCAAAAATTATTTTCACATGAAAATCTATATATTAGTTTTAGGACACGATCTAATCATACACGTCAAATTTCAGCCGTCCAATCATCTCACAAATGCCCTAATCAGAAATTGGGCCATAAGTGGCCCACCTCAATTCGGATCTGCCTTATTTTTGTTTTCAACGATTAATTTTATGTTGTCCACCTATTGGACGGATAAAATGGTCCAAATTCACCTAGGGTGGACCCCACTCGTGAGGACAATAGGTATTATCGCATGTACGTGCGTTGCACGTTATATTAAAAAAAAGAAAGTTGACACCAATTCGTCTCCAGAAGCTACGTAATAGAGGAGGTCGCTGCCATCTCACAACGTCCATCATAGTGGGCCCCAATGAGAAATCCAGCTCGTTCAACGGAACTGGACCCCATCCAAACTCGGTCCGTCCAAATCCTGTGACCGTTCGTCACTTGTGTAGCCCACTTCAATCAACCGTTTAAAACCAAGAACACCAAGATCCACATCATCCACATCTCCACCTCAACTCGGATCTGCTTCATTTTTCTCATCGACGGCTAACTTTATGTTGGCCATTAGTTGGACGGAGGAAACTAGCTAAATCCACTACAAGTAGACCCCACTTAAAAGTGGAGCATAAAAATTATATTACACGTGCATGTTGCGTACAAAAAAAAAAAGAAAAGAAAAAGTAGCCAAGCACGAGTCTGAGTCTTCTTCCTCATCTTTTACGTAACAGCGTCCGTCCGCTGGAAGCTTTGGGCCACCTTGCGTTCATCAGGGTGGACCTCAATGGTCAATCCAAGCCGTCCATCCGACCTCCCCTCAATAGTAGACAGCCCCTTTGAAGTTTTTGTTTTATCTTTTACTTCGTGTATAGCGTACACCGGTCCGTGATTTACAATCAATGGTAGCTAAAAACCGCCAAGATCTCGCATTCTGTCTTGCATGGGCGTACAAGAACGGCTGTACTAAGGTCGTGTGGACCCCACCTATCTTCCCAACGGTCCCAAACGTGTAGGATACATGATACAAGGAATTGAATCCTTTTTGGAATAGGAAAGCTTGTCAACCCCACGTCCGATCGTGAGACTGTTTACACGGCTATAAAAGCCCATCCTCTATCTCTTCCTCTCTTCAGAAAACGTCAGAGAGAGTGAGAGAGAGAAAGATATCCATTAGAGAGAGAGACGTTGGAGAGAGAGAGAGAGAGTGAGAGTGAGACGTTAGGAGAGAGAGAGAGAGAGAGAGAGAGAGAGAGAGAGAGAGAGAGAGTGCGGCTGCTGTTGATGCTGGGGCAGCGTCCCAAACCAAGAGGAAAGAAGAAAGAAGAAGAAGAAAGAGAAGAAGAAAGAAGGAGGAAGAAGAAAAGAAGAAAGAGAAAGAAAGAAAAAGACCGAGTCGACTCGCTGAGTCTACTCAGATTCAAGTTAGGTCCTATTTGAAGCCTAGAGATTAGCAAATCGGTGAGTGATTCTTCGCATGGTTGTTCCGTTAATTTCTTCCATATAATTCCTCTTAACTATATATTGAATTTTGGTTTGAGTTATGCAATTTCTAAGTTATCCTCATGTCCTTAAATTGATCCGGGGTAAGGGATTCCACCGCTTGTCATGTTCTCCAAATTCATGTTTATATTATTTACTTTTCTTGTAGATCTCGTTCCCCTTTCCTACGTAACCCTACCTAAAGGTTAAACATAGGATGAACGTACTCCCTTCAGATTCGCTTCCTAGGTTTCAAATATAAAAACCCTAGTTAAACGAAACATAGATGCACGATACATTGTTGTAGTTACAACACGTTATGTGATCTACTTCGTTAACAACCCTTTCAATGTATGATGAAAAATCAAGCGAATAATTATTTAATTACAGATGACACATGCATGGTATGATTGGAATTGAGTTGAGATGCATTGTATGCTTGAAGATATGTTTCCATGATTCATGACATTCATATGCATTCTTATACACAACGACAGAACAGGAGCATGGTTGATTTGACTCCTGGCGTGCATGGTTGATTTGCCGCCTCGCTGTACCGGTTAGGTGAGCATGGTTGATTTGCGACAGGTTCCTAATGTTCAGTGGCAGCGAGTTCTGGTCGTTTCACTTATTGAGCATGGTTGATTTGCTCGGTTGGATCAGTGGTGCATGGTTGATTTGCCCACTGGCGTGCATGGTTGATTTGCGGCCTCGTTGTACCGGTTAGGTGAGCATGGTTGATTTGCGACAGGTTCCTAATGTTCAGTGGCAACGAGTTCCTAGACGTTTATTGCTCTCGCACGTATCATGACATACATGACATCATGCTAATCATGTTCTTTTGATAATAAATTATAAAGTGTATCAATCATAACCTTATCCTCGTATGTTTCATACAATTCTATCCGTTGATGATTTGCATCCTGTTTCTTATTAACTGGAATATTACCTGTGATGGAAATGACCTCACTGGGCTTTTAGCTCACCAAAATCACTACAGTTCTTGCAGGTTTTCAAGAAGAACAAGACATAGGCTAAGGAGAGTATTCAGGGGGTTTCATTCTTCTCGAGCGTCAACCGTGTCAGATTTATTTTAGTTTTTGTAAAAATTTAAGACATTAGTGGAAAAGAAATTTTATGTTTGGGAATTTATTTTAGATATATGATGTGTGGAATGGAATCTCAAGGAATCTGCGCTCGAATTTTTCAATTCACACCCTAGAACTCGGGCTTGGGTTATTGTACTCGGGTTTCGAATTTCAGGGCGTGACAAAAATGATCTCTCGAAATGGATGGACGGTGTGGATATAACACATACAACACGGTGGGGCCCATAGAAGTTGGTGACATGACTTCAGTAGCAAGATAGCTACTCAACCTACCACGTCCGTTGGTTACTTCCAGCATAACCTTACTTTTTTTTGTTTTTCTCTTTTTTTTTCTTGGTTTTCATCGAGTGGGGCCCACATGAGGATGATCCACTCCGTTCATCAGATTTTTCAGCTCATGGGGGACCCGAAGAGTCCAATATTGGACAGGTGATACAGCCTACAAACATCAAGATGGGCTGAAGAAAGCTCAGCAGTAGGCATCATTCTCCCCCACTGTTTCATGTGGTGCGATCCGCTTAAGATTTGGATCTGGTTCATACTTGGGCCCTCGCCCTAAAATGATTCGAGAAAACAGATGGACGGTGTGGATCGAACACAAACATCAAGGTGGGTCCCACGAGTGGGGACCCCACTCACGTCGTCCAGGTCTTGACGCTGGACTGTTCCAGCGTCTCTGACGCTGTGAACGTCCAGCGTCTGGATGTTCTGTTTGTTTTTTTTCTTTTATTTATCAAGTGGGGCCCACTTGGGGACGATCCATGCCATTCATCAGATTCCCCAGCTCATGAGGAACCCATAGAGCCCTATATTGGGCAGGTGATTTGGCCTAGAAACATCAAGGTGGGCCAAAGAAGATCTAAACAATAGGTATCATTACCTACACTGTTTTCTATGGTGTGGTCCACCTGAGATCTGGATCTGCTTCATTTTTTTTGTCTAGGGCCTAACATGGCCTGGCAAAAAATATGGATGGTGTGGATTAAATCCATACATCATGGTGGGTCCCACAAGTGGGACCCCACTCCTTTGGTTTAGGAAGTCTGGACGCTGGACAGTTCACGTTGAGAACGTCCAGCGTCTGGGGTTTTTTTTTTATTATTACTATTATTATATTATTATTATTTCAGGTATGTGGGCCCCATTCATGGATGATATAATCCATCCATCTAGTTGTCCATCACACGGTGGGCCCAAAAATCCTGGACCAAGCCGATCTATGCATTTTTCCTTCACTCAGATTTTTGTCCTCTAATCAATAAGTTAAATGGCAAATAAGCATAAAGGTGGGCCACACAAGGTGGTCCACACTGTGGTAGGATGCAGTGCATGCTGTCCCACAACGTGGCCCACTTGTGAGCCCCATGATCTACTCAAATCAATACAAAAAAATGATAAAGGAAAGAGAGAGGAAGAACCAAGGAGAATCAGCCATAGGGTGAGGCCCGCCACTATGGGGTCCACCATATGTAACATACATACACAAGGTGGGTCCTACCCTTGTGGGCCCACCAAAAATAAAAGGAAAATAATGGTAGAGAGGGAATTTCATCTCCTTTGCACTCACCTCGAAAGATGAACGGTTGGATCGGGTCGGGTGGTTGATCGAACGGTTCGGATGATGGTTGGGGCCCTCCAAGCTTTGATCTCCACCTTCTTGTCCTAATCTCCCTCTTAATCTCTCTCTTCTTAATCTTTTCTCTCTCTTTTCTTTCTCTCTCTCCTTAATCCTTTCTCTCTCTCTCTTCTTTTTCTTTGCAAATTTTGGAAAATGAGAAGGCCCCCCCTACGTAAGGTCTTGTATGGGTAGAAAGGAGGGGTCATGAGGTCATGATGGCTAGCATGGGAGGGGGAGTAGGATGGTATGGGAGGGGGCATGGAAGGTATGGGCTCCCTTGACTTTTTTGGTGAGAGAGGGATGGGGTGAATAGGGTTTGTGTAGACTAGGGTGATGAGAGGGGTATGGGTGAGGGTGAGGGTGATTGATTGATTGATTTTATTTTTCTTGGAATTTGTGCAAGTGGGTCCCGCTCCACACATGCGTTGCACTGGTCCGCCTCGGATTGCGCAAATGATCGCAACTTTCACACCGAGTATCGCAATGGGGCGTGCCGTGCGGCTTTGGAAATGCAGCGCCTACGCGGTCGCCGGGGTATAGGTCTTGGGTCGATGCGGTACTAAAATAGGGTCACGATCAAGGTTGCTAATTTGGCCCATCTAGGACGTACCATTACCGAAAATTAAGCGTACGAAGGGTAATTCAGGGTACGGGTCTTACAGTCACTCCAACAAGACATAACCTTGCATTGAGTGACCACAACTCCAGCTCGTTCCACAATTTCCATCGATTCAATCTAACCTTGTTTAATTAAGTCCTAACCATCAGATCAAGGGACATTAGAAATATACGCATCCGGACCTTCCAGTATCCATAATTTGAACCATCAAAATATAGTGGACAAGTGGTGATACTACTCCCATCATGGGTGAACATAGTGCTAAATCTCCGGTATCAGATCTTAATCTAGATGGTTAAGTACTTGAAGAGCAATCCTCTCTGATACCAATTGAAATTATGTCGGATTGTCTAACACGACACTCTGCGCTATACGCGGAAGTTAGAGTGGAGCTACTAGAACTACGACTAAGTCCTAGAGGGGGGTGATTATGACCTTTTAAAAACTCTTATCTAATTAAAATTAATTAGCAATTAAACTGAATTAAGCAAGTAACACTAAACTGAATTAAGCAAGTAACACTTAGCTTTCAAGATTAAGTGGGTCTAATCACATAGGATACAAATGATGAATCAATAAAGCAACTAGCCTATTAGTGAAAATACATCTAGTATATGATTCTACCTATCAAGTGTATAACATACATTCCATTCAAGCATTCATATAATTAACAATTGAACTAACAATACTAGAATAACGATGTGCTAAAAACATCATAAACACAACGATGTATAATGGTTCGACTACTTGTCTACTCTACTCTCGATTGTCGTACCCAACCCATGAGTACACCGAATTTTACTATGGAGGTTTTAATTCAGGTTCACCCATGTTGGTGAACCACGTACACACCCGTGTCAGTGGACCACGTACACACCCATGTCGGTGGCTTCCCTTGGAGACTTGACAATATATGCTCAACATATGAGCCAAAGTCCTACACAAGAACCTCACATATTGTTCGCTTCCCCAAGTCTAGGGTTGCGATGTATTAATAATCTCGGTAAGACCGAGGTCGATCCACAAGAAAGGAAGTAAACAATTCGAACTATTCTAATAACTAGAATCTTAAGAGGTTTGTGAAATCAATTTTTAAACATGAAACAAGAAAATCTGATAATGAAAAGTTAACTAGAGCATCAAGGATCCACTTATAGCTTTTCTTGATGTATAATTCATTTAGGTTTCTCAATTACTCAACTATAATCGAAATCAAATCCTATCTAGCTGGATTATAGATCGGTTATATTATCAAAACAATCCAACACATGTGTTGTTCATCAACATGATTCCCTCAATTCAAGTTAGGACTTGAGCACACTCAATTGCATAGGTTAATCTTAGTTCCAATAGATTAAGATCATAACCATAACAATCATCAAACCTTGTCAAAAAGCTTAACTAATACCATGGTTTGAACTTGATTCAAATCACATAAACAAACAATACATATTTCAGAATTTCTGAAAAAGATAGAATTGTGATTTGAAGTTCCCATATGAAGATCCAAGCTCTAGAGCGTCTTGAATCCGATTCCTCGGAGCGTACAGGTCTAGATCTTTGCAAAACAATTAAGAAACTAATGTAATTCTTCCAAACATCCATGAGTCATTATAAGATTAAGAAAAACTACTTAGAACTTTATTCAAACTTAAGCAAAACCATTGTTCAACATTAAATTCAAACTTGAAACCTCAAAACGAATTAAACAATCTAAGAAAACTATAAGGTTCACCTCTTGGCTCTAGCTAAGAGATTAGCTAATGAAAAGCATATTAAAAACTAGAACTAGAACTAAGAAAAGGAAGAAAAACTAGCTGGAGGAGGCTAAGAAGCCTCCTATGACTTAAACTCCTTGCTCCCCACGTCCTTGCTTGATTTGGAATAGAAGAGAGCACCTCCTTTTATAATGCAGCAATAGTACAACAACATAGCAGATTTTGTTTCGCTTTGTGTGGCTTAACCAATTATCGGATTGCCTTCAAATTTGAATTGTAGCTTCCTTGTAATGTGATCTTCCTCATAGATGATTTAGATTTCTAAGATTATCTTCTAAATGGGCCCACCAATCAGATCAGCAACTGCCTCTCAAAATCACGCAATTCGTGTACCTTCAGAACCAGTCATCTTGCTTTCAACGCTACAGAGTGTACAGAGGTCGGATTGATATCAAATTTTGAACATTGGTAGAAAACTTCCTCCTCTACATGATAGATGGATTAGATTGTCCAAAAAATTCTAGAATGTCATCCAAAAATAAGAACACTTAGGGCTTTTTATAAAATCTGCGCAATTGGAATCTCTTTAGATGGTCCATCTTTCTTCGACCGGTACGATCAAACCACACATCCTTTTGACATGAAATTTTGTGGTTATTCATATATAGATGTGGTCTAGAAGATGTTCAAAGTAGATTCTTCATATCATCAATGATGGGCCACCAGGACCGGCCCAGAGTTGAGTAGGCGGAATCTAGAAACTTTCTGGATAGTTCATATTGTTTTGGCCACCACGGTCAATCCGTAGCTCAAATCGACACGAAACCACTTAGGTTATTTTAACATTGAGCTCCTCTTCGACATGGATGTGTTGGATTTCCAAATATCATTAAGAGAGGCCCCAAAAACTAGGCCGAAAAACCAAAAAGGGGACTGCCTCTAGTTTGAAATCTGACTTCTAAAAGTGCATGGCCGACCTGTCATCCGGCCGGCCGGACCACGGCCGGCCTTCACAAAATTAGTCCAAGAGAGTTTACTGTTTCTGGAGGGTTTGGCCGGCCGGCCGGTGGCTGTGACCGGCCGGTCGGTGGGCATTAAAAATGTGATTTTTCTAGTTTTTTCTTCCTCCATTGCATTGCATCTTTCCTCCCTCTCTTATCCTTTATTTCTTTGATCTTCAAGGCATGTAAGAAGGGCCTCTAAACATCATAATGACAAAGTGTCTCTCTCATTCCTACAACCACAAAACTATGCATTAGATTAGTCTTTAAACTATGAAAATAATGCATAATGTGTGATGAATTGGGGTTATAATATGCACAATTAAGAGCTCAACACAACCCCCAGCCAGCATTTTGCTAGTCCCGAGCAAAACATGCGTGAAACAAGTTTCATTCTCCAAAACCCAACTCTTCTTCGGAAATTAAGTTTTTATACATTTCAAGACATGCAAGAAAAAAAATCAGCAAAACTGAGTGATAGAAGTTGAGACTTTAAACTTCCAAAAACATAACAAATGTTCATATGGAATTCCTACTGATTGATTGATAAATAGAAGGATCCAAACAAATTTAACCTAATGTGCATGGTGAATGTTCATCTCATGAATTTTCAGGGTTATCTTCTTCATAGATCAACTAAATTAGGGATCTAAGGTGTACAAATCAAGAACAAGCCTTGACAGGAATTTGCCTTACCGTCCTTTCGACGGCTTTCACACTACGTCCCATTTTCGGCTTTGGTTACGGGTAGACCATCCCCCAATTGGTAATAGGTAGCCCTTTTCGAAATTTTTCACCATATTTTCAATCATTCCCATATTTTCATCATTCCTTTCCTTTTCATACATATTAGATAAGATTTTTAGAAATCCAAATCTTTTGTTATTTTCCCATGGACAAGGATGGACAAAGTACCCCGGCTTGGTTTCTAAGCACCCCAAATCTAAACCTACCCAATCCACAAATCTACATAATCCTTTCAAAACATGAGAATCGTGTAAAGTGAACTAGGTATAAAAGTGTTTCAATTTTTCTATCAATCAAATCAATAGGGGAATTCAAATAGAAAACTACCATATTATATGTCCTTTAAGAGTTTCAAAATCATATCAATTCGTTTCTCATCCTTTCATACTTATGACATCCTAAGTGCATAGTTTTCCAAAAGAGTTTTGAATTTTTAGAAAAATTGAAAAATTTCTACATAATTGCTCGAAATGTCACAAAAGCTAGTAGATTCATCTAAGGAATCTCACCCCCCAACCAAAATCTTACATTGTCCTCAATGTAATAAGATATGCAATATGCATGACATGAGAGCAATGACATAAAACAAAGGAGAGTGAGAACGAGAGTACCTGAGGTAGCAAGTTGACCAATTCTAGCATCTTCCATTGTCTCGATGAGACTTATTCAATCATAAATGTAGAAAAGAAATCTTAACCTACCTACTTACCTTTGATTAGTCCGATCGACTACATGATCAAATTTGAGCAGGATCTTCATGAATTTCAATAGGTTTCTCATGAGGACCATCCAAAGTCCTGCTCGAATGTACACATGGGTGTGTTTCTTCATTAATGTCCAATCATGGTGTGCACCGACACGCATGTAAGGAGGAGATAAGAGTAGCAAAAAGATCTCTCCTCAAGTTCTGAATTGGGTTGTAATTGATTAAAAACAGGTCCTCCCAATTAGAATTTTCAATGGGCTGAAGAACCCATGATGGTGGAGAGACATTCATTAAGTATTCTTTCGTTTTGGGTTGTCTTCTCCACAAATTCAGAATTGCACGGTGTTTCCACAAATAATGGTAAAGAGTGTAAATCAGTGGAATGGTTTTCTTCAAGCACCGACACCGTGTCTAACAAAATGTCCAACTCCATAATCATCTCATCATCCAGATCATAGGGGTGGGTCATGCATTCCTCTAGAAAATCGAGAGAGTCGGATGAAGGGTCCTGGTTCTTCCCAAGTGATTGAGGAAAGCCTATTTTAATGGTAAGGAATTCCTCCTCTATAGAGGGGAGGTCGTCCAAAGAAAATTTTTCAGATTCAATGGTAAGCACATCATCTAACATTGGTTGATCTTAAATTTCAGATTGTGCCACCACATCATCCAAAGAAACAGAATTTTCAGTCAAAGGGAGATCTTCCACAAAAGAATTGGTCATGTTACGTTGGTGGGAGGACACAACGAGATCCACTTCAGCCATCTCTCTGGCAAGAATTCGGCGACTCATAATCATTCGGCCCTTCGGAAGAAGAAATCATGGACTCACAATCATCCATTGAACCCTCATTGTGGTTAATCAAGCTATCACTTTCAGATTTTGTAGATTCCTCGGGTTCGTCAACCGTCCTTGAAATCTCTTCATCATTCAAATCGGAATAGCTAAAAGAGATAGTTGATTCACCATAATCGATGATAATGTTGGGATCACTGAGATCTACATCCCCTAAAAATTTGGTCATCAAATCGGAATAGGGTTGGGTTTGGATAGCCTCATCCTCATTGTTGGGGAATGATTCAATGTTCCCAATGTCGGGTTCAGGATTTTGAGATGGCGAGAGGTTTTGTATGCATTGCTCAGTTATTTTCAAAAATTCTCGCAGTGTATCCTCAAGAGTTCTTGTCGGTTGTGGCTCATGAGAAAGAAACTCTTGAGGATAATTGTTGGCGTCCATGGTTGGCTCGTCTCTCAAATTGAAAATTTGATGCTCTCACCTATTAGGATTATGCATGTCATATGTTGGGCTATTAGATGGTTGTTGATATGTGTAGCCAAACAAGTGATCATACATTGTCCTAACCGGTGGAACATTATTCATCTCTTTTCGATACTCTCCCATTGTGTTACCAAGTGAAAAGTTATACACATTGTTGTCATTCTGGTAATCTCGCAAGGTCTTACATGGGGGAGTATTAGAAGTAGATTTAGTCATAGAAAAATATTCATGCTTGTAATGGTTCCAATCATAATGATTTTGAATTCCTTGATCCGATCTCTCATCTTCCAAAAGGTATTTAGACAGTCCACCCATCCAATCATTCGTAATGAAATTATAAGAAGTTAAAACTACCCTAATCTAGGAAGAAAAATAAAAAGAAGGAAGATGTTACCCGTGAAGGTGAGAACTATGTCAGCAACTAAGTTCCTACAAAACACAAAAACAGAAACTTGTCAATAATCTAGAAAAAAATCAGAAGACTACTTCTAGAAAAAACTGGAAATCCAACCTAACTACGACTACTCTATAGCTACTAGAACAATTAGAACCGTTTGACCTCTTTCCCTGGCAGCGGCGCCAAAAACTTGTTCGCTTCCCCAAGTGTAGGGTTAGATGTATTAATAATCTTGATAAGACCAAGGTCGATCCACAGGAAAGGAAGTAAACAATTCGAACTATTCTAATAACTAGAATCTTAAGAGGTTTGATAAATCAATTTTTAAACATGAAACAGGAAAATCTGATAATGAAAAGTTAACTAGAGCATCAAGGATCCACTTATAGCTCTCCTTGATGTATAATTTATTTAGGTTTCTCAATTACTCAACTAGAATTGAAATCAAATCCTATCTAGCCGGATTATAGATCGGTTATATTATCTGTAGACACCCCACCTTCGGCTACAATGTTGGTAGAGATAGCTGAATGAATGGAGGACCGTGCCCCCAAATCTCATGTCCAAACCCAGCCAAACTCACCCTTGTAAGCTCCAATCGATAGCCCCGCTCAAGCCTGAACCTAATTAACTCACTCCTAAACATCAGCCTGAAAACCCCCCCCCATAAGAAAAACCAATAAAAAAATCCTTAAAAAGTCAAACTTGGTGAGTCAACCTGCTGAGTCAAATCACCGAGTCAACTCACCGGGTCAGTCCAGCCGATGCACCCAGTCAACTCATCGTGTCAACCCATCTTTCAAACCCAGTCAACTCACCTGGTTCCGAGCTACAGCTTCGGAGCAGGTCCGAACCTCGAACCTCGGGCTTTTCTGCTTCAGGTTCGGGGGCCGCACGCTCCGAAGCTGGAGTAAAGAGGCCATACGGGCAGCCCCCCGGGTGCCGCCCAAACTTATTTACCATAACTGTCACTGCTCATAGTTATAAATACCCCCAACCCTTCTCATTCATGACATCCACCTCCCCTTTCTTCAGTCCGAGAGTTACGAGTCCACCTCCATCCCTTTAGCCCATTCCTCCGCCAAGGAGAGCCCGAGTAAAAAGAGCCTAGCCCTGGTCCAGCCTAGCCGGACCCTGGTCCAAGTCTCTCAAGCTACCCAAGTCCTGATCTAGCCACTCGAAGCAAACCCTTGTGACACCTCCGTCCATCCAGTTACTCTTTTATTAGTATCATCTCATTCGCATCTAGCATAAGTGCAACATTTACTTTTCTTCAAACCCCCCTACTTATCATATCACTGCCAACACTTTGATTATTCAAACACACAGCATGCATCCCGCATAAAGCACCTGTCAGTTCAAGCGTATGCTCTGGGCTTGCCTATTAATGGAAACCTACCCATCAGAAACTCTTACTGTTCAGACCTACATTCATGCATCATATCATTCATGAGAGTGTACGAGGATTAAATCAGACTTTTAAGTACTAGTTCGATTCTGTGAAGTAGAGACCGTACTTCGGTACGGGCAGTGTGGGGTGCTTAACATCTTCCCACCTTGTAACAGTGATCCCTTACCTCGAATCTCTGGCCGCAGATCAAAAGGAGTCATTTTAGAGGAAGGAATCTTCGGATTCCCTTCTCTAACATTTCTACGGGGTCTAGCTGACTGTAGATTCAAAGTAACTGGCTAGTGGCGACTTTGGTCTTATACAAACTCATACAAACGCATCTTATTTAACACAACAACAGATAAAAAGCCCTCGAGAACGAGGCGAGCCAGTGGCATAAACGGCTATTCGCGCGCACGCACCCCCTTTTCCGAAAGGAAGGGAGAATCCGGGAGCGCAGAGAGGCGAGCATCTACAGAATGGCGACTCCACTGGGGATATGCTAGTCCCACTAGTCGTGATCCAACTTGAAAAGCAGAATCCCTACTGTATTTGAAAGTCATTAGTCCTCATACAATCTCATCTGCATTCCATTAAAAAAAAATCCCAAAACCTAAAAAAAAAAAGAGTAGAATATATTCCTCACCATTGCGCCTCCTCGGGCTTAACGTTTTTATAAACAACTTCCCTTCCGCAACATAATCTGCACTCGGGCCCAGCAAGCCATGTCCGACCACGAAGAGGAAGCTCACCTCTTCCCCACCCTCGAGATGGCCGAAGCGCAACCTCCAGTGCAACAACCTAATTTAGAATACGCCAATCATGCAAGAATTGGCGCAACGAATGAGAGCAATGTAAGAAATACTCTTACAATTAATGCAAACACAAGCTACTGCGGCAGTCAACAATCAAGTCGGCCCAGTTCAGCAATCTCAGCAGCCATGCCTGGTCCGTCCGGCCTCTAGTTCAAATCAAGCACAACCATCAGAGTCTGCCCAAGACTACCGACAACAGCCATCTCAGCCATTCGCTATGGGGCATCCTCCTCAGTACCTTCCCGCGACAACGAGACCGTCTCAGAGCATTCCCATTGCAGGGACTTCCAGGCAACTTCCAGTCAATCTGGCAAGCAACAATCTCAGTAGATTCCAGCACGTCCCCGCTGATGGGACCCCTTTCCTTTCTCAGCATGTCCCCGCCGATGGGACCTTTACTCAATTGTAGCACATCCCCGCCGATGGGATTTCAATTCAATTTCCAGCAGCAGGGAGAACACTGGCAAATGCCCACAATGGGGGTTAGTGTCAAGCCCACATCAATCAGCAGACAGTGGCGAATACCCAACAAGGGGGTCACTTCCCAACATCTCATCCTCCTACAAACAGGAGCACTTTTCAATTCCAACACATCCCTGTCGATGGGATTCCAGTTAATTTTCAAGAATCTTTAATTCAGCAAACTCCAGTTAATTTCGAGTAATCTTCGATTCAGCAATCTCCAGTTAATTTCTAGCAAGTTCCAGTTCAACCTTCAGTACAGTCTCCAGTTCAATTACAGTCCTTTCAAGCACAAGTTCATCAAAATCCAGTTCAATCATCGAATCAATTTCGACAACCTGCGGTTGGTTTTCAGCAAGCCCATAAGATCGAAGACATCGACCACTATGCAGAAAAAGAACATGCTTTACTTCAAGAGGCACCAGTCGTTCGAGCAGATTATGCAGGACTGGATGAGTTACGGGAGCAGTTTCAGATCTTGCAAAATCAACTTCAGCGACAACAAGGAATCGATCTACCTTCGACCAAGTTCAGAGACTTGTGTCATTTCCCAAATGCTCAGATACCTCAAAACTTTGAGGTACCAAAATTCAAAAGATACGACAGTAGCGATTGTCCCACAACACACCTCAAGGCTTTCTGTGGAGAGCTGAGTGCAATCTCAGGAAATGAAGGGGCCCTCATTCGCTTGCTCTAAAAATCTCTGAAGGGCGATGCCCTAGACTGGTTCACATCATTAGACTACCATCGCATCAGGACTTGGTAATAACTTTCGCAGGCTTTCGTCGACAGATTCGCATACAATCTCAACATGGCACCCAGGAGAGCCGACCTCTCAAGCAAAGGAGTAATGAAACGCTATCAGCTTATGTGGGACGTTAGCGAGCTATGGCAGCCAGAATGCTGACACCTATCAACGACGAAGGACAAATCTCCAGATTGTTCATTCAACATATCCTGGCATATCTGGATACCTCATCTCGTATCCATATGCGAATTTCGTACAGTTGATCCGTGTTGGAGAGCAAGTTGAAGCAGGAATTAGCGCAGGGACAATCTTCCCATGGCCTCATCAGGCCACTCCAGTCAAACGGAACAAAGTGGAAGGAAGACCTATCGGATACGGGAATGGAAACCGCAACGGTTCTCCTCCTCACCCGACAGAGGTAAACAACATCATCGCCACTGCTCAGGGCAATCAATATGCTCCCCCACAGGGACGTCAACCATATCAGCAGAATCAGGCTCAGCATCAAAGGTATCAGCCACAACCAAATCCTCAACCACAGGCACAACCACCTCGACAGTAGCAGCAGTTCAGGGGGGAACGGCCAATACTCATATTAGAATAGGCAGAATTATAGGGAACTCAGGAAATTCACACCTCTCACGCAGCCACTCAGTCAGGTTTTGGCTATGCTAGTACAAAAGTAGTTACTCACTCTAATGGCACCCAGGCCTCCTCCAAATCCTCTGCCTCCGAACTACCGAGAAGATGAATATTGTGCCTACCATTAAGGGCGTGGCCACACCACTGATCGATGCATGACTCTGAAGAATGCCATAAAAATCTGATTGACAACCGCAAGATCGTCATCTCGGTCCCTAGAACTCCTCCAACAGCTTCTACCATCATCCTTCAAAATCCTCTGCCTCAACATTCGACGGACCCCAGTTCGTATCGTGGCCCTACCGTCAACAGCATAGAAGAAGGAGAGCGTCTCGATCACTTCTTCTCCCCTATCCAGTACATTCATGCTTACACTTATGGGCCAACAAATTCTCCTCCGATCTTGCAAGGGGCAAAACCCTTTCCTCCTTCAGTCTCCGAGCCGTTAGTACTCGAAGGAGCACCTCCATATGATGCACCAGTTGTTCAAGGGCTTGTCCCCTTACAAGGGGCACCTTACAACCATTCATGTTGGGAGCCGGTCATCCTAGAAGGAGTACAGTCATACATTGAACCCGCATACGAACCTGCCATTTTACAAGGGGTAATTTCAGCTCAGGAAAAATCCAATCTGCAATGGAGGGATTATACTCATCAGCAGCAAGAACCCATTGTCTTGGAAGGGGCTCCTCCAATTAAGCCAGTCATATTGCAAGGGGTAAGTTCTGAAGGCGTATCAATTACACCACAACAGCTGGGCCAAACAAAGAAATCCAGAAGACCAGTGTCCATTCCATGGGAACCTCCTACTCCATGAACGGTTAAGTCAGGACCACGACCTTATGTGATCTATGAAGACAAGCCTCGATATTATCCCTTCAGCACAGGCGACAATGTAGTTCTCAAGGCAAAAGCTCCATATGAGGAAGATCTGGTACCCGCACCAGCACTGTTACAAGAACCAGTGGTCCTAGAAGGCAAAGCAGAGGAAAATTATAAAGAGGTCCCGTGGCACTATCTAGAATGTGCAGAAGTAGGAAACATGAATCCCAATGGGCGTTGCATCCGAAGAGATAACCAGAACAGAGGAGATCCCAAAAGCACTCTCTCAGGTCTCGACAATAAAAATGAAGCTGTATATGATGTGGCAACTCAGCTCAAGTCAATCCCTGCCCAAATCTCTGTATGGGAGATACTCTACACATTGCGCATACACCGAGAAATGTTTGCCAAAACCCTAAGCGATGCCCATGTCTCCTTCGATACAGCACCTAAAATGATAGCATTGATGATCGGGCAGCTCCTGGCTCCACGCGCCATCACTTTCACTGATAATGAGTTGGCACCAGAAGGATGCGACCATGGGCGATCCCTCAATATAACCTTACGATATAAAGACCTCTGTGTCCCGCTAGTCCTTATCGATAATGGCTCAAGCTTAAATGTCTGCCCTCTCAAGACTACGGAACGTCTGGGAATCAGTCCCTCCTCATTCCGACCCAGCACCATGTACGTCAGAGCATTCGACAACACCCACCGATTAATTGAAGGAGAAATTGATATAGAGGTACAAATAGGTCTAGAAATCTCCACCATCATATTCCAAATCCTGGATATATCAGCCTCTTTCAACATGTTGCTCAGACAACCTTGGCTACACAAGGTTGGCGCTGTGCCATCAACCTTGCATCAACGGGTGAAGTATATCTGTGGAAATCAAGTGATCTCTATCCACGCAGAGAAGGAGCTTATCATTCCTTCCAATGTTGCTGCCACTGAACCAGATATCCCTATTATCGACATCTAGCATTCTGAAGATGACATCCCGTTTCATAGTTTTGAATTCGAGACTGTGAACGCTATCGCCAATCCGGAACCGATAAGTGTGGATCGTGTCTTTTCACCAGTAGAACGTCTAAGCCTCAAGTATCAGATGAAGAATCATTTCAAGTCCAGAAAGATATCGCTGCTATATAATCAACGCAAATGGGGACTCGGGTACAGGGCAATCTTCATGGATAAAAGAAAGAAGAAATTCCGGTGCTCACCCATTTAATTCATCAGGCCAGGAGAGCCTTGCAGAGATCCAAGAAGAAATCAACCGACTGCACTAGACAAAGGCCTCCCGATGAGCTTGGGCCATGTGGCCCCCCATTCGATGGGCTGGATCCTCGAACCATCTAAGCCTCCAGAAGAACAAGGAGAGGATGAAGACAAAGAAGAAAAACAAATACAACAGCTTCAGGACCAGGGTACTCTGATACCTGCTCTCAACTAGGGGAACAACCTGCCCACTTCAATTCTAGTCAACCAGGGGCACAACTTGCCCACCTCAATTCCAATCAACCAGGGGCACAACTTGCCCATCTCAGCATCAATCAACAAGGGGCGCGGCCCGCCCATCTCTGCAGAACCAACATCATCAACCATTAGCCAGGGGCAGAAGCAGCCCATCCATTGGACCAAGAAAGGGAAATGACCAGCCCTTGTTAATGTCAGATTTTGTAATTGGATCCTCCGGATGTTCACCTTCTCTTCACCAGAGATTTCCCTCTGCCAAACCTGAAAGAAGGAAAACAGCAACTAAGGGTGGCTGGGGTCCAGCCGTTAGCCCTCCGATGCTTAAGTCAGACCAAAAGAAGAATAGCCAGGCAAAACGGGACAGAGATCGAATATTGTGTGTACCTTTCCCTTAATGGAGTCGTCCCTTTATACAGATCTGAAGCGGTTCAATCTGTTACGCAAGATATCAAGATCCCGCTAATCTTGTGTACGATACTGAGATCTTGCTGACTTCGTGGGATAAGATCCTCATCTTTGGAGACTTATTTCGGCAATCAAATCCCTTGATGGCAATCCCCTGAGATCCGAAACCACCAGAGAAGATAAGCCCAAAATCCGACCTATACGGGCCGCCGGTAGGCATAGTAATAGCGCCGATTGCTCATGTAGAGCTGGACACCGTAGTTGGAGTCATAGCCAGCGAAAAGGAAGGAGACGCCGACAAGACGGAAACCACCGAGCTGGGTGTAGCTCTGCCTGACATCGCAGAGGGATTGAACAAGCTGCTCGACGAGAATCAGGTGCTGGTACTGAAGGTTAAGAGGTGTAACCGCAGAAAAGCTGTTCGCATGTTGGAACCTGGTCACGAGTCCAAGTGCTCGCTCATTTTGACATAACTCCTTTCAACGACTTGTGAGAAGGTCTGCTCGCTATTCAGGAAAGGAATCTTTGCTTCGCTTTATCTGACCATCGACTAAGGGAGCTCGAAGCCTTGCGAATAGGTGCTCCGTATTTATCCATCCTACGACTCTCGAGCTTGTGACCTCAAGAGTCGAATGGGCACCCTACACTTACCCGATCAGCGACTCTCAATCAGATGATCTCGAGAGTCTGATGGGTACTTCCGTACTTTCCCGATCTGCGACTCTCGATCAGATGATCTCGAGAGTAGAATGGGCGCCCGTGTACAATCGTTAATAGCTGAGTTGATCTTCATTATTTTGTCTATAACAGATGCCCCCCAAGTCCTTGCCGCCAAGAATTTTTTAAGGGAAGGACTTAGCTCACTATCACACGTAACCGCCCGCTGCTTTCATCGAGAACGGAACCTCACATGATGGGCTGGAATTAATGAGTGCCAGCTTTCCGCAGCCTTTCCGCAGATGGAAAATGAAGGGGCGCTTGCCACGTGTTTGAGGAGTTAATGGGCGTGCCTGCTCGAGCGCTGTGCCAAAGGAGGGACTGCCACGTGCCATCAGATACGGCGGAATGATTGCCTATAAATATACGGAGTCCGCCATTTCTTTGATTTTCTACAGAAGCTTTTTCGAAAGGAACTTGCAGTCTTTTCTTTCCATTCTTCTTCCTCCGGTGCTCCTTTTCCTTTCTGTTTTTGGTATACTTCCTTTTTTCTTCTCCTTCTTTTGTTTTTATCTTCTCATGGCTGGGAACTCTGACGAGACCACTGTCCCTCTTGGTGATGCCACTCCGGAATCCTCTGCCTCCATCAGTGCGAGGGTTCCGGCAGGGAGATACACAGCAGCTGGATATCCTTCCGTTTTATCGGAGGACTGGCTGGCTGAGTTACGGGAGAGATACCTGATCCCCGACTCAGTCACTCTCCACTTGCCCGGAGGTGGAGAAAGACCAGATTCCCCCCCCCCCCCCCCCCAGGATGCGTAGCATTTTATGAGTACCAGCTTATCCTGGGGGTACGCCTTCCCCTCCATCCCTTCATCCGCGATGTACTCCGGTGTTACAAGATTGCCCCCGGGCAACTCATCGTGAACAGGTGGAGGGTAGTTTTGGGCTCCTTTGCCCTTTGGGCTCAGGCTGGCAACGGGGAACTCACGGCGGAGGAGTTCCTCCGTATGTTTCGTCTGAAGAAAGCTCCCTCCAGCGAAGGCTGGTATTATCTGTGTTATTGGCACCGGGATAACTTCGTGTTGGGGAAGCCCTCCTCGAACTATCCCGGCTGGAGGAAGCGGTGGTTCTATGCTTCCGAGAACTGGGAGTCTGCCTCCTCCAGGGGTCCAGGAGTGACCCGATTTTTCTGTGAAGGTAGACACAATCCCGCATTGTGCAGTTTCTCCAGTTAGGTTTTTAGGGTTTTGCTTCGTTTGACCCCTGTTTGTGCTCGCAGGTATCCCGGACTTGAGAAAACCAAATTTGAAGGGAGGGATCAACGAGAAGATTGTCAAAGTGTACAAGGTGCCTGTCGGAGATAGGCACATCGAGGCTTGCTTGTCTCCTTCGCGACTTGCAGCAGCGGGCCTCATATCCAGAAGAGAGGTTGAGATGACGAAGGCTGGAGAGAAGAGAGGCCTACTGCCCCGACTGAAGGGCACGAGCTCCAAGAGGCAGAAGAGAACCCCTGCCGAACCTTCTCAATCTTCCATCCGCACGGGCAGCGATCAGCCTGCCCTTCCCGCGAGCATGGCGGGGGCCCCTGCTGAGCCCACTATTCCCTCACTGGTGGTCGCACCTGGACCGCCAGTGATTAACATTGCTGACAACTCCCCGGATGGGGTGGGGTCTGGCTGCCCCCCAGCTGAAGAGGCTCGAGAGCAGGTAGAGCCTCAAGAGCCGACTCCTGCTCGCGAACTGGTCCCTGCTGCCGAGCAGGGATCTGCTCGCGAGTCAATGCCTCCACCTCGCGAGCAGGCCGGGTTGGTCGTTGCCCAACCGTCAGGGAGCGGGACGTACTCTATTCCCCGCCACCTCCATCCAGTATGTAAATTTTTATTTGAGAATGTCCCTCCTCATGCCTTCGGCTCTCTTCCCGAGCCAAGCCCTGAGAACCTTTTCCTCGAAGCGGGGGTGAGGATGGTTCAGGTAAGACCTTGTCAAGGCCTGCTTTAATCTGTTACTACGTTCCAGAATTCTTTCTCACATTTTTCATCACTTTTGCAGGGCCTAGATCTTATCCTGCGAACGAGGCGTGATATCGTTGCCGCCCGTCGCACGATAGATGAAGCTGAGGGGAAGAGGACTGCCTTGGAGAAGGCAGTTCAAGGAAGAGATCAGCTGCTCAAGGCCCGTGAGGCGGTGATCGAGAAGAGAGATGAGGAGAAAAAGATCCTCATCGAGAAAATCCAAGTCCTGACCGACAGGTATCAGGCCTTGGACTCAGACTTCGTGAAGCTCACGGGTTTGAAGGAGAAGGCTGAGAGAGAGAGAGAGAGAGAGATCTTCCGCCAAGACAAGATCTCGTTGGAGGAGCAGTTCGCGGAGGTCAGGTCGCAGCTCAAGGAGGCCTACGACAACCTGACCAAGGAGCGCACCGCTCTTGCACAGCTTAAGGACGACTCGATCCACTGGGACGAGGAGAGAGTTGCCCTTGTAAAAATGCTCTTGGAGGAAGGTCCTCGGGTGGTTTCCGAGTTCCGGACTTCGCAGCTATATGACGACGAAAGGTACGAGTCGTATGATGCTGGTCGCGACTTTGCGCTAAGAGTAGTGCAACGAATGATCCCATCCTTTGATATGGGGAAGTTTGGTCAAGTCGCGACCATCATAGCTGCCGAAGAGCAAGCTGCTGCTAAGAACGAGGTGACTGAAGCCACTCAGGCTGAAGGGGCTCCAGAAATGGGCCCTGAAGTTGAGAGCACAGCTCCTCCTCCAAGGGATTGATTTTCTTTGTTTTCCTCTCTTGTATTCGTGAATAGATATTGTAAACATTTATCATCAATGAAAAAATATTTTTGGAAGTATTGTCCTCGTTTACTCTTTCCCTTTCACACAATAAATGCCTTCTCATTTTTGTTTACTTTCTTTTCATGTACTGAATGCCTTGTTGCAAAGAGTTATGCTCAACCCGGATTGCAAGAATGCGCTCAATCCGGGGGGTCGTAGCGACCATGCCCTCGTGGAGATAGACTGATCTATCAATTGAGAGAATGTGCTCAATCCGGGGGGTCGTAGCGACCATGCCCTCGTGGAGATAGACTGATCTATCGATTGAGAGAATGTGCTCAATCCGGGGGGTCGTAGCGACCATGCCCTCGTGGAGATAGACTGATCTATCAATTGAGATTTTGATTCTACCAAGGGCAGAAGGTTGGTCAAGAGAGCACGTATGCCCTCTTCGGGGCTATCTTTAATCCATAGAATGGAGAAGCAACCAACTAGTAACGATTTCAATCCTACCAAGGGTAGGCAATTGGCCAAGAGATGGTATGCACTCTCTTCAGGGCTATTCAGGTCCATGTAAATGGAGTAGCGACCAAACGATATCTTTCACTTTATTCATAAAATGTTGTAGTGAACTACATAGAATCTAGGGGTAGTATCGTAGCAAATGCTCCACGTGCCAAGGGCGACGTACAGGCTTTCCTTGCATGTCTTCAAGATAGTAAGTACTGGGTCGCACAATCCTAATAACCCGATATGGGCCTTCCCAATTTGGATCCAGCGAACGAGCGGGAACTCCAAGATTTTGCCTTAGGACCAAATCTCCGAGCTAGAAGGATCTAGGCCGAACCTTCGCATTTCGATAACGAGCAATACGTTGTTGATATGCCGCCATTCGTACTTGGGAAGCCTTTCTTCGCTCTTCCAAGAGATTGAGATGAAGTCGGAGGTTTTCCTGATTACTTGCGGGGTCATACTGCTCGATCCGATACAAGGGCACTTGAATTTCCACTGGTACCACTGCGTCAACACCAAATGCTAAGGAGAAAGGAGTTTCACCTGTTGATGTACAAGCCGTGGTTCTATAGGCCCATAATACCTCTGGCAGAAGTTCTGGCCACACCCCTTTACATTCACCTAGCTTGGTCTTTAAATGATGCTTTATGATCTTATTCACTGCCTCGACCTGCCCATTCGCTTGAGGATGATATGGAAAAGTGCGGAGATTACGTATCTTCCATTTTTTGCAAAATTCATCAAAGGCTACGTTGTCGAACTGCGTTCTGTTATCGGTAATTATAGTATGAGGAAGTCCGAAACGGCATATGATATTTCTCCATATAAACTTAGTAGTTTGTTTCTCAGTAATCTTGGCTAATGGTTCTGCCTCGGCCCATTTGGTGAAATAATCAACCGCCATGATCGCGAACCTATTCTGTCCCTTTCCCATGGGTAAGGGCCCCATGATATCGATCCCCCACTGAGCAAAAGGCCAGGGGCTATCAACTGGGGTCATCCGCTCTGACGGTACATGAGGTATAGGTAGATATCGTTGACACTTGTCGCATTTTTTAGAAAATTCGATGGCGTCTGCTTTCATAGTGGGCCAATAATATCCTTGCCTCATCGCTTTATACGCTAGGGATCGCCCCCTGGGATGGTTACCACATGCCCCCTGGTGTACTTCGTCTAGAACACGAAGTGCTTCTTCTGGATGAAGACACCTCAAATAAGGCAAGGAAAAGCTTTTGCACAACAATATGCCATCTTGCAAAGTATACCTGGAAGCCCGAAGACGAATTTGCCTTGCAGCTTTCTTGTCCTCTGGTAGGTGTCCATCTCTAAGATAGAGGATGATAGGATCCATCCAACATGGAGATGATTGTATCGATATTACATGCTCGAGAATCGCTTGGTCGATACGCAGGACCTGACGGTGCTCGATAGGGATCGAATGCGATAACTCAGATTCTGGTGTAGAGGCGAGCTTTGCCAAAGAATCGCCAAGTTGGTTCTTCTCGCGAGGAATATGGGTTATTTCATAAGTCTTCAGTTTGGCGAGCAGGATGAGGACACGAGACTTGTATAAGGCCATTCTTTCTTCTTTTGCTTCGAATTCACCAAGAACTTGGTTGACAATGAGCTGGGAGTCGCTATGAATTAACAAATTCTGGATTGCGAGGACAATGGCCAGTTCGAGACCAACAATCAGGGCCTCATATTCTGCTTCATTATTGAAGATGCGTGATTCGAAACGCAGAGCATATTGAAAATGTGACCCGTCGGGAGCCACTAAAATCAGGCCCGCTCCGCTGCCAGTGGCCCGCGACGACCCGTCCACGAAGAGTGACCAAGGAGACTGGTCACTGGTCATGATATTATCTTCAGAAGAATAAGTAAATTCGGCGATGAAGTCAGCCACGGCCTGGCCCTTGACTGCGGTCCTAGGACAGAATGAGATATCATGCTCACTGATCTCGACCGCCCATTTAGTTAAGCGCCCGGAAGCCTCAGGTTTTTGAAGGACTTGCCGTAGTGGATGATTTGTTGGTACTAGAATAGCATGGGCTTGAAAGTATGGTCGCAGTTTTCGAGCTGCCGTGACTAAGGCTAGGGCCAGTTTCTCCATATCAGAATACCGAGTTTCTGCATCAACCATCGCTCGACTAACATAATAAACGAGCCTTTGCACCCCGGAATCTTCTCTTATTAATGCGGCGCTAACGGCCGTAACGGACACAGATAAGTAAAGAATGAGTTGCTCATGTGCTACAGGTTTAGATAAAATGGGGGGAGCGCTCATGTATTGTTTCAGTTGTTGAAAAGCTTCTTCACACTGAGGTGTCCACTTCCAATCAGACTTGGCCGTTGCACGAAGGAGTTTGAAGAAGGGCAAGCACTTGTCAGATGCTCGCGAGATGAACCTGTTCAATGATGCGATGCGACCAGCCAGACGCTGGACGTCCTTCAGAGTAACGGGGGATTTCATCTCTATCAATGCTTTAATCTTTTCAGGATTTGCCTCAATTCCACGCTGGCCAACCATGAACCCAAGAAATTTTCCTGCAGACACTCCAAACGCGCATTTCTCTGGGTTCAATTTCATTTGATACTTCCTCATTAAATCAAAGGCTTCTCGAAGATCAGAAATGTGGTCATCTTCTACGATGCTTTTCACGAGCATGTCGTCAACATAAACTTTCATATTCCTACCGATCTGAGCAGCGAATATTTTGTTGACAAGACGTTGATAAGTGGCCCCTGCATTTTTAAGACCGAACGGCATTACCTGGTAGCAATATAGTCCCCGATCAGTGATGAAGGCAGTATGCTGGCTATCAGGTGGATGCATCATAATCTGGTTGTAACCAGAATAAGCATCCATGAAACTGAGCAGAGCGTGTCCAGCTGTTGAATCGACCAACTGGTCTATTCGCGGCAGTTGGGAAACTGTCTTTAGGGCATGCTTTGTTCAGATATGAATAATCGATGCACATTCTCCATTTACCATTAGCTTTCTGGACAAGAACTATGTTCGCGACCCACTCTGGGTAGTCAACTTCTTTAATGAAATTGACCGTGAGTAGCTTCTCAACTTCTGCTTTGATCGCCATTTGCCTTTCTGCAGTGAAGGCTCGTCGACGCTGATGTACGGGTTTACACTTTGGATCGATATTGAGACGATGTACGATGACGTTGGGGTCGATACCTGACATATCTTTATAAGACCAAGCGAACACGTCCTAATATTCAGTGAGGAAACGGATCAGATCTCCGCGGTGGGCACTGGTTAAAGAGGATCCAATGTGTACGATCTTAGGCGGGTCACCTTCGGTCAGGTGAATCGCCACTGTTTCCTCCCCCGGAGTGCCTGACTTCAGAGCATTTTCTCTCGGATCCAACGAGGTGGTGGAGGGAACGTCGGGTGAACCTTGAGCTATCTCCATGACGGGTGTCGCTTGGGCCTTCTTTCGATCTTGAAGGGCTATCTGGTAGCAAGACCGTGCCTCCTGTTGACTTCCTCGCACGACCCCGATACCATTTGGGGTAGGAAATTTAACACATAGATACGAAGGGTGTAAGGCTGCCCCAATCTTAGTTAACGACGGCCGCCCCAAAATGGCGTTATATGCTGATTTTCGGTCCACCACGAGGAAGTTTACGAAGATGGTGGTCTTCGCTGGACTTTCTCCAAAAGTAACCAAGAGATCAATGCTTCCTTCAGGTGTCACTACTTCACCTCCGAAGCCGACGAGGGGGGTCGAAACTGGTTTGAGTAAGCCTCTGGCAAGTGCCATTTTGTTGAAAGCTTCCAAGTATAGAATATCGGCCGAGCTACCTGTATCCACCATAATTCGATGTGTCAGATAATTTGATACCTTCAATGTGACTACGATGGAATCTTCGTGAGGGAAGTGAATTCCCGTTGCATCTTCGAGAGTGAAGGAAATTGGAGGATGGCTGGCTTTTGACGAGCTAGACGACTGTTCCAGCCAATAGATCTGCTGGGGCTCTCTGGATGCCTTTCGGGCGTATGCTTTTCTTGAAGCTTGAGAGTCACCCCCGCAAGCCGGTCCTCCAACAATGGTGCGGATTTCTCCCGTGGGCTCAGCGTCCTCTTGGTCAGTTTGATGATGAGGCGGTTCCTTCTGGCGAGATGAGGTCTTCGTCCTTTTTGGTGATCGATTTTTACGAGCAACATAATCTTAAAGATGGCCTTTTCGAATAAGGGCTTCGATATGATCACGTAGAGAGATGCAGTCCTGGGTCCTATGCCCGTGGTCTTTGTGGAAGTAACAGAACTTGCTCTTATCCCTCTTTTCAGGATCGGATTTGATCTTTGCAGGCCACTTCACATATGGCTTGTGTTTAATCTCCATTAGAACCTTTTCATAAGACTGATTAAGAGGAGTATAGTTATGATATTTACCAGAGTAAGGCTTCTTGGGAGAACGATCGCGCTGATCACGATGATATTTCTTATCTGTAGAAGAGGTCCCTTCTGGCTTGCGTTTCTTACTCTATACTCCATGGCGTGTCAATGCGACTTCTTCTGCATTGATATATTTCTGAGCTTTGGCTTGGAACTCTGCCATAGTTTTCGGAGGGCTTTTATCTAAGGCAAACCTGAATTTCTCGCTCGTTATTCCGACAATGAGGGCTGTAAGACCCTTTTCTTCAGTGTAACCCTCAGTTTGGACGGCTTCGGCAGTGAACCGTACTGTGAACTCCTTTATTGTCTCCCCATGCTGCTGTCTCAGATTCATCAGATGGGAGGCTGGCTTCTTAATGCGAATGCTTCCCATGAACTGAGAGAGGAATATCTCCGATAACTGGGAAAAGGAACTGATGGAACGAGGCTTTAACCCCCGGAACCACGTACGAGCTGCTTCCTTCAATGTTAAGGGAAAAGCCCTACACATGATTTCTGAACCATGTCCCTCCAGCTCCATGAGGGACCTGTAGGTTTCCAGATGTTCAAGAGGGTCGCCAATACCTGTGTACGGGGTGATAACAGTCGTTCGATACTTTCTAGGTAATGGGGCTTCCATAACCTCGCTGGTGAAGGGGGACTCGGATTGATGTATCGCCGCCATGACGACAGATGGCCGATTTGCCTGGTATCGTTGTTCCATGACATCAAAACGATCATGGATTCTTTTAAGATCTCCTTCCCATGGTAGGGTATAGCTTGATGTTTCGGCGGTGGAGCCCTGCGGTTGAGGTTGTCGAGACGAACTAGAATGTATAGAATGTGGAGACGGTACAGGGGGATGGTTGCCAAGTGGTGGGACCTGTGGTTCGTCCATAGAATGTCTAGATGCCACAGGTATGGGCTGCGATGGTAACCCTTCGGAGGCTTGTCTCTGAGGTTCGGGGAAATGTTGATCAAGCCGATTTGACAGCGCTTGAACTCCGGCGTTTAGAGTTAGGAGAGTGTTTCCGAGGAAACGTAGGACATCGTCTTGATTTTCAGAAGCTTCCAATAGTGGGTTTGGTGATGGCACAGTCGGGGCTCCTTGAGGGATGTTCGACGAGGTGGGTGGAAGAGCAGGTACGGATTCCATCTCATCAGGCGGAGGTGGTGCCTGCCTTGAAGTTGAAGGATGAACAGCCTTTTTAGGAGGCATCGCCGAAGGATTTTGATCGATGGTTAGAACGATTGATTTTGACGATCAAGTCGTTCCCACAGACGGCGCCAAACTGTTAACGTCAGATTTTGTAATTGGATCCTCCGGATGTTCACCTTCTCTTCACCAGAGATTTCCCTCTGCCAAACCTGAAAGAAGGCAGACAGCAACTAAGGGTGGCTGGGGTCCAGCCGTTAGCCCTCCGATGCTTAAGTCAGACCAAAAGAAGAATAGCCAGGCAAAACGGGACAGAGATCGAATATTGTGTATACCTTTCCCTTAATGGAGTCGTCCCTTTATATAGATCTGAAGCGGTTCAATCTGTTACACAAGATATCGAGATCCCGCTAATCTTGTGTACGATACTGAGATCTTGCTGACTTCGTGGGATAAGATCCTCATCTTTGGAGACTTATTTCGGCAATCAAATCCCTTGATGGCAATCCCCTGAGATCCGGAACCACCAGAGAAGATAAGCCCAAAATCCGACCTATACGGGCCGCCGGTAGGCATAGTAATAGCGCCGATTGCTCATGTAGAGCTGGAAACCGTAGTTGGAGTCATAGCCAGCGAAAAGGAAGGAGACGCCGACAAGACGGAAACCACCGAGCTGGGTGTAGCTCTGCCTGGCATCGCAGAGGGATTGAACAAGCTGCTCGACGGGAATCAGGTGCTGGTACTGAAGGTTAAGAGGTGTAACCGCAGAAAAGCTGTTCGCATGTTGGAACCTGGTCGCGAGTCCAAGTTCTCGCTCATTTTGACGTAACTCCTTTCAACGACTTGTGAGAAGGTCTGCTCGCTATTCAGGAAAGGAATCTTTGCTTCGCTTTATCTGACCATCGACTAAGGGAGCTCGAAGCCTTGCGAATAGGTGCTCCGTATTTATCCATCCTACGACTCTCAAGCTTGTGACCTCAAGAGTAGAATGGGCACCCTACACTTACCCGATCAGCGACTCTCGATCAGATGATCTCGAGAGTCTGATGGGTACTTCCGTACTTTCCCGATCTGCGACTCTCGATCAGATGATCTCGAGAGTAGAATGGGCGCCCGTGTACAATCTTTAATAGCTGAGCTGATCTTCATTATTTTGTCTATAACAGCCCTGGATTGGTCCGATGTCCAGATTCCAAACTCGTGTCTCGCTGTAGAACCAGACGAACTGCAATGCGAAGTAAGTGATCCGGGAGGGACTAAGTATGACTCATATCTCAAACCCCAACGAGTGAGAAATTATGGTCATTGGACCAGACCGTGATTTTTCGCCCAAATCATCAACCCCCACCTCTCCAGGGGAAGGAGTGTGGGGACTTGAATGGTCATCTGTTCCCCTAACTTCTAAATCAGCCAGAGAGTCATCTGAAGGCCCTGGCTTGAAAAAAAACGCCGGTTTAAGCAATGAGTGGAACTCTGGGACAAGTTAGGATCAATCATGGTCTGCAATGCCCGCTTGTTCAGGGTCCCGTGAATTTCAAAAATCCAAAAAAATAAAAAACTTTCAAAAGCCAAAAACATCTAGCATTTCATTTCCGAAAAACTCTCAAAAACCAAAAAATATTTCTTTTCCTGTATTCAATAATGTGCTGAGTTCGTCTAAAGAGTCGCATGATTTTGAAGTCGAATCATATGATTTTGACATCGAACTTTACTTCGAGCTTATGGGTCTGGACGAAGCTCGGGATGAGGAAGATGATGACCCGGCTCCCGAACTAGAGGATCTCCTCAAAAAGTTTGAATCTAAAGCCAATGTTGTAGCCGATGATTTTGAGGTAGTAAACTTGGGGACACCCGAGATCCTTAGGGAAGTACGCGTTGGAAAATCGTTGCCACCAGAGATGAAGCAGAGAATGATAGAGTTCCTAGTTCCAAGATTGTCCAACTTAGCATTCTCATATGAAGACATGTCGGGGCTCGATGACGAGCTCGTTGTACACCACCTGCCAACCAAGCCGAATATGAAGCCAGTGAAGCAGAAACTTTGAAGAATGAAGCCAGAATGGGCCCTGAAAGTCCAAGATGAAGTCATCAAGCAATACAATGTGGGATTCTTGATAGTCTCCAAGTACCTTGAATGGCTCGCCAACATCGTACTAATACCAAAGAAGGATGGCAAGGTTCAAATGTGCATCGATTTCCGAGATCTCAACAAAGCCAGTCCTAAAGATGACTTCCCTTTGCCACATATCGACACTCTGGTCGACAACAGTGCCAGGTACAATATCTTCTCATTCATGGACGGGTTCTCAGGTTACAATCAGATCAAGATGGCCATCAAAGATCGCGAGAAGACATCATTTATCACTCCCTGGGGAACCTTCTGTTACAGGGTAATGCCGTTTGGTCTGAAGAACGCAGGAGCAGCATATCAGTGAGCAATGACAACATTATTCCACGACATGATGAACAAAGAGCTTGAAGTATATGTGGACGATTTGATCGTCAAATCTCACACAATTGAAGGACACTTTAAAGATCTGAAGAAGTTATTCAACAGATTAGAAAAGTACAAGCTCCGTCTCAACCCTAAAAAATGTGTCTTCGATGCAATGGGAGGCAAACTCCTTGGCTTTATGGTGAGTGAGGAGGGCATCAGGGTCGGCGAAACTAAAACCAGAGTAATTGATAAGTATCTAATATTGTACAATTAACCCTGGTTGTTAAGGACATTATCATTGTTTTTTCGGTTAATTATCCCTCACTAGGTGAATTTTCTGTCTTCAGGTAATCAGGAGAGGTTGGACAAGATTCGAGCCACTCAGGGCGATTAAAGGCCCTAAAGTGATCAAGGTAAAGTATGTGGTGATCCCAAAGGAAGTCAAACCATAAAGATCGAAGGACCATCATGTTCTACGGTTTGGACGATCAAGATTGGATGTCCACATGTAGGGCCAACTGTATGTGCATCAAGAAAATGGAAACGTTTCCACCATCACACGTAAAGTTACCAGGTCTTAGCCCTCACGTGTGCCAACATGGAGAAGGCTTCAACCTTCTTCACATGTCTAGTAAGGTGGGCCATCACACGATCACCTAGTAGGTGGACGCCACATCCCATCCACGTCTATCATCCAGCATGAGTGGATCATCATCTCCAATCCAGCACATGTGGATCCATTAGGACAGTGGAGATGTCTCCATTCCTAGCAGCTGTGAAGGCCACACATCCACCGTCCATCCATCAATTCAAATCACAGCAACAGTCCCACACGTGCAGCATGTGCAACCGTCAAGTAAGTGGACCCACTTTGCACAGCAATCCAAGCCTTCAAGCAGCTGATGCAGACTATCCGTCCATCAAAGTTTGTGGCCCACCTCATCTCCTCAATGTCCATCATGGAGGCCCACCATCATGTACAAGGGCTGGACGTCTAAGCACGTGCACAACAATGGAGCCCACCTTCATCAACAATCCATCTCCACCCACCTTCACACGAGCCAGCAACACATCTAATCTCCACCATCCGTTCATTACAACCGTCCACCAGTAAAATGGACGGACAGCAGCAGCACTTGGAGGGCTCATCATCATCAACCAGCAACCGTCCAACAGATCACGTCCAATCCTCGCACGTGTTACAAGCATGGCCAATAGCTGCTCTCTCCACATCCATCCTCTTAGCCATCCATCATTACTCCCCCTTGCATGTGCAACTTCCAGCAGAGATGGACCCACCATCTTCATCCCTACCGTCCATCAATGTGGAGCCCACGTCCGTCCAACTGATCAGCAAAGCCAACAGCGTCCATCAAGTGGACCATGCCTTGGACGCGTGCAACGGCTACTAGGACTTCCATGTAGCAAAGCACCCGTCATCACCAACAACTGTTGGACACCATCATCTCCATCAGCGTCCCAGGTTCGAATCAACGGCCATCACCTCCTTCACATGTGCAGACCTTCTGCACCGTCCAAGCAGCCATCTATGGAGGACCCCACCTCACACCAGCGTCAGCAACTCTCCTCAGCGTCTCCATCCAAGCCGTCCATCCAACCTTCCAGTCAAGCAAAATCCCAAACGTGCTGACCTTGCAACGTTCATCTGCACAACGAGCAGCTGCAACATTAGCCGTCCATGTTGAAGTCCCTTGATATACATTGATACGCCATCCTCTAACAGTTCGAGCTTTTAGAGAAAGTGGTTGTTTGACATGGTATCAGAGCAAAAGGTCCTGTGTTCAAATCCCGGAAGTAGCAAATATGCCACCGGTAATATATTCTCCCACGGGGGGCCGTTTATGGTGTGAGTTGTGATTATCCCTCCACATGGGTGTGAGCTATGAGTGTCCCTCCACCCTTGCCCAATATGTTCCCGTGCGGAGTTCCACCCCCATGTAGTGTCCTCTTAAATCAGCTCCCTGCTACATCAGATGGGCGTCACATGCAACAGGCTTTCAATCCCAGCTGTTGATCACATCTCCATGTGGACTCTTTTGTCTGCTCAGTCGTCCATCAGCAGGACATCACCCATCAAGACCATCCAAGGATCACGCCATCATCCACCATCCAGCAATGGATGTTCACGGCTGCTCTTCATCCACTTCCTTTCCAATGTCCAACAACTTGAGGATGAGCAGTCTTCATCCAACAACCGTCCAGTGGAGAACCCCATCTCCCAAACTTCCCACATGATCAACAATGGAGACTCTCTCTCTCTCTCTCTCTCTCTCTCTCTCTCTCTCTCTCTCTCTCTCTTCCCAACACATGTGTAAGGCTTGGAATTTCCACCTCACCACTCCAAGCCCAAACCTAAAAGAAAAGTTTGCTTTGGGCACTCCAAGCCTAACTCCCAACCCAAACCTAAAAAGTAAATCCATTGGCTTGGAAGTGCCACCTCATCATCCAAGCCTAGCTCCATTCCAAAACCTAAAGAAACTTTTGGTTTAGGCTTGGAGTGCCACCTAGGCTTGGGAGCCTCTCAAAAGTCTATAAAAGGAGCTCAATCCCTTCTCATTCTCATCATCCCACAATCATCCCATCCAAGAGTTCTCTCTTCTTTAGTTTTCTTTCTTTCTTTTTTTTTTTTGTAGCGTAGAGTAGTGTAGAATTTTCTTTCTTGGTGAGTTTTAGTCTTCCATTGTAGCATGGTTGGCTAAACCTCTAGCTAAGGATAGGGGTGAAGCCTTTGAAGAAATTTGCAAGCTTTGGTTCTTTTGGTTCAACTTTGTGTGGTGTAAAAGTTGGAGTTCTCTTTGGTTGATTGGTTCGGTTATCCACCTCCACAGACGCTATTGTTGTGTAAGCCCCTTGATCCATCGTCGACTCCGGGCACGTTGAATGCTTGGGATCCCTTGCACACCAATTAGCTAGTTCATGATCGAAAAAGTCCCTTGATCCATCGTCGACTCCGGGCACTTTAGATGCTTTGGATTCCTTACTGTCATCGAACTAGTGCAGGTAAAGTCATCGATCTGTAAAATCCCTCGATCCATTGTAGACTCCGGGCACATTGGATGCTTTGGATTCCCTGCAATCGATAGATTAGATCTTAACGGTTGGATCGGTCTGTCAAAGCCTCCTATCTTGTAAGTATGCATTTGATCGTATCATTTGTGATCTTATCGATTGACTTTTTGGCAAGGTAGTTGATTTGTATAATTCCTTGATCCATTGTCGACTCCAGGCACAGTGGATTCTTGGAATTCCTTGCGATCAACTAACGAGTGCTTCATGGTCAAATCAATCGGTTCAGATCACCATCCTTTATGAAATATGCGAATGGTTTAACTGTTTCATCTTTCGATTGGAATGAATCTTTATTCAATTCCAGTTGAGTTATAGTTGGACCAATGAATCAAACCTTGTGGATAAATCAAAGGTGGATCCCTGATGCTTTAGCCCATTTTCTATTTTTATCTTTCACAACACACAACTTGCTCCACTCTTGTGGATTAAACCAGATTTCATCTCTCACACCAAAACTAATTTCTCTAAGTGTTCTTAACCCCAATCCCTGTGGATTGACCTCGGTCTCACCGAGTATTTTACTACTTCGCTACCTGCACTTGGGTGTGCAATCTTCGGATTGTAGTAAGTTTTTGGTGCCGTTGCCTGGGATTGGCGTCAGTTTAAGAATATTTTTGGAATTAGTTTTTGTACATATTTACTAACTTATTTGTTTTATTTTTAGGGATTATCCTTAGTTGTGCATTCTTCTTCTCGGGTAACATCCTTCCTTCTTTCCTCTTTTACTATTCTTTCTAAATTTTCTATTGTTTTCCATTATAGCGTTATCATGCCCATGCATGATGAGCGGACACAGAAATACGCTAAAATTCTTCTAGAGGATGAAAGGCAATCAATGCACAATGTTAGGGAACGCTCTATGCATGTTTATTTACATGAGAACAATGCACATAAAGTTTCATCCGGTAAAACGCTTCGGGATTATTGGAATGAGAACAATGTTTATGATGTTCCAGCGGTTAAAATGTTGCGTGAGTGTTGGAGTGAGAACAATATTCCACCGGTTAAAACGTTGCGTGAGTATTGGAATGAGAATAATGTATATGATGTTCCACCAGTTAGGTCGATGCGTGATTGTTTGTATGGCTATGCTTATCAACAACCATATAGTGCGCCATCATACAATATGAACGAACTTAATTGGCGGAACTATCAAAATTCCAGTTGGAGAGACGGACCAACAATGAATGTTAACTATCCCCAAGGGCCCCCTATTTATGTGTCTCCATCGAAAAAGACCCTCATGGATACGTTGCAAATGGAAAGCACCTCGCAATTCATCAATAAGATAAAAACATTGACTGAGCACATGGAATCACACCTCACTAATGTAGAGGAAAGGACTCCCCTAATCCAACATCCATTTAACCTAAATGAACAAATCGAGGTGATTGATTTCAATTCTTTTGATATACTTGTTGAGCCTGACGAAGATACTATTACCTTTAGATACAATGAAGAGATTCTAATAAAAATTGATGAACTTGAGGAATCTGAAAAATCTGAGGGTGATAATATGATTGGTGATGTTCAACAAGATGAAGACTCAGAGTGTGCTTATGAGCCCGTGGTCCCATTTCCTCAGAGGTTAATCTCTTCTGAGCCTCTAGTTAATAATCATGCCATGGAAATTCCCCAATAAAGTGATTTTGTTACAATCCACCAAATTGGCATGCCCAATTTCATTATTGATGAAGAGTTTTCCTGTATTGAGTGTCCTAATTCTTTGGAAGATTGCTTGGCTCACTTTGAAATTCGAATGATCCCATGATTCAAGAAATAGTGAACGCCTTACAAGACCCTACTCCGGTGCATGAAAAGATGTTTCCCACTGATTCACACTTAATACCATCTATTATGGAAGCACCAGGAGATTCTGATTTTATGGAGAAGACACCACCATTTGAAGAATCATGTGAAGTCTCTCCATCTCTTTGGTCTTTTCAAACTGAAGTGGACTATTACTGGGAAGATCCATTTTTGATAAACCATTGCCTAGTTAATGCATTAAGGAGATATTTTCTTGATAATGTCTCCTTTTTCGTACATGTGATGAAAATTTCTATTGGCCCATAATGATTAAGAACACCTATGTACATTGTCGAGCAGGACTATGGATGGTCCTAATGCGAAATTTGTTGAAATACATGATGATCCTGCTCCAGTCTATTCCCTTGATTGATCTCCTAGTCTGATAGAGATCCATTTCCCTGCTTTCCTAGATAGATTAGTTTAGATTAGGATTTCTTGTCTTTGCTTATTATTAGGTATGAATAAACTCGCTCTTTGATAATTCTCTCAGGTACTCTCTCATCATTCCTCTTTTTGTCGTTGCTCTCATATTATGTTACATTGCATATTTTCCAACATTGAGGATAATGTTGAATTTAGGTTGGGGGTGGGAATTCCTGCGGAATTTTATTGACAATGTTGTTAAATTTTTTTGGGTTTTATGCTATTAAAAAAAATCTATGGATTTATGTGATTTACGTACTTTTGAAATAAATAGCAGAATGAAAAGGCATTTAGTAATGAGAATGTTAAATTTTAGAGTTTTAGTTATTTCAATAAATTTCAAAATTGAGTTCTTTCCATTAATTTTCTATTAAAAATGATAAACATTGATTGAGTCATGAATTTTCACAGTTCACATCTAGCTTGCACTACCAGGATTTGAGTTTGATATTATAATGTTGACTTGATGATTGTTGAGAGTGATAGGAACCAAGCCTGTAGATCCTTGTCTACTTTGTTCATAGAAAAAAGAAAAAAAAAGAATTTTCATAGTAATTTGGGGCGAGGATTTTCATCCATTGTCGTTACCATTACAAAACATTACCATAGTACGAAGTGAGCCTTTTGGAGTCTTTGGCTATCGGTTATCGATTGAAAAGAAAAAAAAAAGAAGAAAGAAAGGAACCAGCAAAAAAAAATAGTGGCATCGAAAATGGCTATTGTTAAAACTAGAAAAATCGTGCTCGTCAGCAGTCTTTTCCTGTGTTTCATTATTCTAGGGGAACTCTGAGTATGGAGACATTCATAGACAATCATAAGCAATCACAAAGTATACACGAGAAAGCACCGCGAGGTGAATTTTATACAAGAGATTCTGAGATCTTTAATATTCTAGGCTGTGAACTGGTCACGAACCCTCAATTACATCAATGGATGATCACCCTTGATTAAAAGGCAGAAGTAAATGCATGCATGTACCATAAATGAATTAAATAAAACGTTAAAAGAGCATAAATATAAATAAAGCACAACATAGACAACACAGGGATTTTTACGTGGAAACCCTTACGGGAGAAAACCACGGCACAAAGTGACAAGATTCCACTATGAATTGTAGTTATACAATAGATGGAATATCAAAGGGATGAAACTCGGATAGATCGAGCAAGTAGTTTAAATCGTCAGAGGTTATAGTCTCGAGTTCATGGTCACCAAGACCAAGTCCAGGATTTCTTATGGACCAGGCCATTGTTAAGACCAGTTAGATGTTGGTCCCATGCTCTTTCGGGCAATCCTAGTTGAGTAGCAACCAAGATTTTAACCAAGTCGTGTATCTCAGTGTCATGACGCGTCTTTATGGACGAAATGACTTTCAGGAATACACTCCACAATTTTCACTTAGTGCAACCAGGGCCAATGACCGTCTCGTGTTTGGACGGGTGACTTGCTGGAAGGCACTCCATGGGTTTTTAGTGCAACCAGGGCCAGTAACCGTCTCGTGTTTGGACGGGTGACTTGCTGGAAGGCACTCTATGGGATCTTAGTGCAACCAGGATTTCAACCAAGTTGTGTATCTCAGTGTCATGATGCGTCTCTATGGACGAAATGACTTCAGGAATACACTCCACAGTTTCCACTTACTGCAACCAGGGCCAGTGACCATCTCGTGTTTGGACGGGTGACTTGCTGGAAGGCACTCCATAGGATCTTAGTGCAACCAGGGTTTCAACCGAGTCGTGTATCTCAGTGTCATGACGCGTTTCTATGGACGAAATGACTTTCAGGAATACACTCCACAATTTCCACTTACTGCAACCAGGGCCAGTGACCGTCTCGTGTTTGGACAGGTGACTTGCAGGAAGGCACTCCATGGGATCTTAGTGTAACCAGGGTTTCAACCGAGTCGTGTATCTCAGTGTCATGACGCGTCTCTATGGACGAAATGACTTTCAGGAATACACTCCACAGTCTCCACTTACTGCAACCAGGGCCAGTGACCGTCTCGTGTTTAGACTGGTGACTTGCTGGAAGGCACTCCATGGGTTCTTAGTGCAACCAGGGCCAGTGATCGTCTCGTGTTTGGACGGGTGACTTGCTGGAAGGCACTCCATGGGATCTTAGTGCAACCAGGGCTAGTGACCGTCTCCGTTTGGACAGGTGACTTACTGGAAGGCACTCATTACCTTAGCCACTCAACTGACGGATCCTACGTTGGACAGGACGCACATCAACTGGTCTTAACGATGAAGTATTTCAGACGTTTTAGAACTCTTTGATTACGATTTTCGATGATAACCATGTCCCCTTTGATTTAGTTCCGTATCTCAATCCGGGAGGAAATAAATTCATGCAATAGATACAAATGAGTATAGTACAAAGTAAATATGCTTTATGCATGCTCGAGAGAGGATCGCATTTATGCCAGATGTTCAGTGTATCAGGCAGATTATGCATTTGATTTGATTGATCTGCTTCATATATATCTTTGTGTCATCGATATTCTTGCCTTTACGTCTTTGAGATCACAATTGATTTCATTTTGCATTAGCTGGTTATCGGGCCATCAGGGCACTTCCTAAGGCCTGCTTACAATCCGATCAGAGGATTTGGTGAATACCTGTCACGATCGTCTTTGGATAGTGGTGGATCATGTCTACAAGGGTCGTAATGATGCCAAACCCACCTTGGTGTTAGTGCGATCACACTCTATTTCGTTTAGTGTAAGTCGATTTCTGAGCCAATAGGGCACTTCCCAGGGCTAAAAATGACTAAGTTTATGGTTTTTGGTCGTAATGATTTGGTGAATACCTGTTTACGGTCTGATCAAGGTTTCTCGGAGATCCTGAGATCAGGTAATCTCATTGTAATGCATGATTATGATGTATCAGGTTATGGCGGAGAGAAGTCACCCTCTTGGGGTCGGTCAAATTCCGCCTGATTCCTCTCTATTTCGGCCGTTTCCGCTCTTTCGGAAGGGTTTCTGAGGTTTGCAATTTTGGCTAAGTGTTGGCCTTTTTTATCAAATTGCTGATTTGGCCCACTTAACATCGACCATTGGCAAATCCGGTCCGGGGGATGGATAGAGGACATTGATGTGTGTCCAGGAGGATCGGTTTGATCGAAAGGCGATCCAGATCGACGGCGGGCCATACTATGGAAGGCCCCACCTCCCCATCAACGTCCAGGCGCATGGGGTGGGAGAGGAAGAGAGTGTGAGCGCATGCCCCTGGAGGTGGGCGCATGTTCCCTCCCTCCAGGCGCATGTGGAGAGAGAAAGGTGAGAGAGGAAGAGAGAATCTCCCCTTAGGCGCATGTGCATATGGCACTTAAGCCATTTTCATGCTTTTGTTAAAAGGATGGGCGCATGTCCCCTTGCACTTAGTGCACTTCCAATTTCCAAAAGGGTGGGCGCATGTCCCTATCCAATTTCCTTCTTTCCCTCTACATTTTGCTCCGGCGGGAGAAATCTCTTTCCGGCGAAGGCATCCAGTGAGGAGATGGGCGCATGTCCCTTTTCGGGCTAGGATTCCAGAGAGTATTTTACCTCTTGCAGAGCTCTAGCAGTCTCTTTAAAATTAAAGTCCCCCCTCTCATCAAATGGAAGTACTATTTATAGCAGGTTTATCGGGTATCGGGTACCGGGCGCATTTGGTTTGCAAAAACGGGAGGGAATGCGCATGTAGAGGAGTGTGTAGGCGCATGTAGCTTGTGGCATGCGCATGTTTCAAAAAAGGTGGGCTCATGTACCCATAGGCACATGTGCCATGTCAAGCGCATGTGCCCTCTAAAGTGGACGCATGTGCCACACTTATCATGTATTATTAATATTATTTTTATTTCATTTTTAAAATTTTTAAAATATCGAAAAGGGAGAGAGAGGGCTCTTATGCGCATGTGGTGAGAGGGAAAATGCATGTCTCCTCATGGCATCCGCATGTGGAGAGAGAGGGCAAATGCATGTTCCATCACTTAGAATATTTCAGGTTTTAGGCTCCGACAGGCGACCTCCAAAGGGGGGCTACCTTTTTAGAGACCGAAGTCACTGACACCAAGCCGCTTTTAAGCCATGATCGACCTCCTGAATAAATGGGGTGGGGTACCGATGGTCATCTACTGTGAATTTTGGTAGTTCCTTACCAATTTGGACCCTCCCGATCGGCTCTTTGTATAGGAATATCGTTCCGGGAAACGCGCATGTGGAAATATGCATTGCAAGGACTTCAAACTTGTTACTTAAGGTTTTTTGGGCATTTCGGATCATTTAATACGGATGTCCAATTTCACTCCAAAATGGTATCTGTAGGCTTTCGAGCCCTTTCGGTCAGCTTCAAACAAGGGATAGAACGCGTTCTGGTGCGCGCAGGTAAGGATATGCATCGCGCGACTTTAAAACTTGTAGGTTAAGGGTTTTAGGGTGTTTCGGATTATTTGGTGGTAATCTGCATGTCCGATTCACGCTGAAATAACATTTATAGGTTTTGGTCACGATCGCGCATGTTAGGGTTGCACTGGCGTTTTTCGAGTATTTTGAATCTCAAAATTGGTCCGAATCGTCATAGATGGATCGCTGAATACTTTTTTTATAATGGGTGCGAATTTGAGACCCAACAAGTGCCCCCCCGGTGTGCTGCGATGGATGCTTACATCAGGCCAGTGCGGTGCACAGGTCCCAGGCTCAAGTATAAATAGAGGACTCACTGAGTCATTTGCACATTTCTGAGTCAGAGAAGAGAACTTTTCAGAGGTGAGGGTGCTCCTCATGAAGGAGTGGGCGCATGTGGTTCTCCCATGGGCACATGTGCTGTCCAACTAATAATGGGAGCATGGGATTTCAGGCGCATGTGGGATTTCCAGTTGCTTTTTTTTTTTTGCGAAGCATTTCCACTTGGGCGCATGTTGCATTGCCACAGGGAGTGGGCGCATGTTGATGATGGACATGCGCCAGCCATAGGAAGTGGACACATGTTGATGATGGACATGCGCCTGGCGCATTGCATTTCTAACTTGTTCCTTTTCTTCCTTTTAGCTGCTTAACATGCACATGCGCCTGACACTTGGTAAAGTGGATTTGCGTTATTGCAACTTATGGATTGGTCGCATGTAAGAGGCCACATGCGCCTGGGACCTCACCTTGGGCGCATGTTAGCACAATACTTGGTGAATTAATGGAATTTTGGCCCCATCACTTGCCTTTGGTGAAAAAGTGGCATATCTGGTTCTATTCTCAGCCGAATCTGGTGTTGTTTGCGGCTAGATAGCTCAATTTTCAAACATGATTGGGGCTTAGTGCTCAAGGCCCATAATATGTTGCTTATTTTGTTCTTTTATGGCTTGCAACTGCTCCTTTAAGCAGTTCTATGATGTGCACTTCGAGCGGGCGCACATGCATCATTTAGGGTTAGTGCGAATTCGCACGCACTTCGAGTGTACATGTAGGGCTACTACTGTATTTTCTGTGCTATGATATGTGCACACTTGTTTGTCGGATGTGCACTCAAATTCCACTATTTCCATATTGCTATGGGTCATGACTTTATGCATGTATTTACTAACGTGTTTTGTGTGTGAAATCTGTGATTGAATGATGCGATGCTTACCTTATTGTGTTGCCTGTTGCATGCGCTGGTCTTCTGTTTGATGCACTTTTGTTTACATATTGTAGTGAATCATGGCGACAGCAGCAGGATCTTCCGGTGAAGCTTCCGAGTCCCAAGTTTCCGGTTCTTCGTCTGTACAACGCGGGAAGAAGAGGGTGACTGGAGATACTACTAACCCGTCTTTGGTAGAGTGTCGCTCACAATTCTTTGGGACGATCGAATCCGAAGTGACGGATTTCTCCGGTCGAATCAAGCAACTCTCCCATGAAGTATTACTGCGTATCTATGTGGATAAAACCACATTTGAGCCTCCGACGCAAGGGACTGAAGAGGAATGGTCTGCCTAGTGTTGTCAAGTCACTGATGCTGCCAATGTCGTTGAGGCAGGTCCTCCTAGTGTGCGCAGCCAATATTTCGAGGATGATTAGGGAGGTCAGAAGAAGAAGAGACGAAATCGAGGTAAGAAGCCGGCTGAGGAAGTTGACCAAGAGGAGCAATCGCCACAGCTCGTTGATCCGAAGAATGAGCGGATGAAGATCGGCTGGAATAGAAACAAGATCATTACGACATGCAGTTCTCTATCGTCAACCCTTATACCGACCAAGTCATCTTACATGAAAAATCTCTTACGAGGCACAGGCCCTTCCCGAGAATCGAACCATCCAACGTTCAAGGCCCTTTTCAGTTCTATGGAGTCGAGAGGTGGACATCTGCCCCCGAGCAGTTGTTAACTACCTTACTGGTCGACGATGGGAGAGAACAGCGGGTAGGTCCCCCGAGAGAAATGGTTTTCCTTGCGCCTACTTGTAATCCTCACGCTCCTTCTCTAGTCCATTATTTTGAGACAGTGCGGCAACGGTTTCGACACTGGACAAGGCGACGATGTGGGCGACGAAGAGCTTTCGTATGCGGGGTCATTTGAACGAGCGAGTTGGTTATGAGCCATGGGCAAAAGAGTTTTGAAACAAGTCGGCTTGCATCAGGCTATCGATGCGACCTCTGAGCATTTCTCCCAAGATTTAACGATTCTTCGAAGCTTCTTAAACTATTAGTCTTCCAGTTACCAATTCATTCCACTTTCCATATGGAGAGATGAGCATAACCTTATGGGATCTCCGGATGATGGCTGGGTTGTCTGTAATAGGAGAATATTACGAGGAATACGTCCCAACTGATGAAGAGTTGTCTTCGTTTCGGCTTAAAAGTCCTCGAGATGCTTATCATTCAAAGGCTTGTCTAGAGTTATTTGCTGAGTTATCGCAGTTCGACAATATTACAAAGATTCACTATGACGACTAGTTGATCTACTTCAGCCAGAGGATGAAGTAATACTTCTTCCGATACCTTCTTTTATACTTCGTGCTCTGCATACTTTAATTTCTTTATTTCTGACATGGGCACCTCTTTCTTCTTACAGCATTGATTATGAAGAGTATGAGATCTTACTCGAAGACCAGGCTTTAATGAAAGAACGTTTCGAACAAAAGTTTCACAATCCAAATAAGCTTACGCCGTCTTGTGAACTGGTGGGCTTCTTAGCATACTGGTTGTCGGCAGTTATGTTGCCTAGCTCCAAGAGTGTTGATGGTGTCAGGGTTTCTTGCTTCGTCGTGGCAGGGGCTCTTGCAAATGGTTGTCAATTTTCTCTAGCACCGCCGGTGCGATGCAGTTTATATAGGGCCTTCGACAATATTGCGAGTAACAAAGACCAACCCTGGCGAGGGATGAACGCGGCTTATTGCCCACGGCATTTCTTCTGCGGATAGTTGGGCATATATTTCCCGTGGACATATGGAGTGGATCTCTTCCAGTATCTCCATGCCGATCATGCACCTCTTTATCGCTACAGAAAACTTAACATGAAAACGCAGTCGTCTGATTGGATAGCTTCCAAAATTAGCAGTTGGGCAGAGATTTGTTTCTACCACTTTCCTGTTTCCGATGTCGGAGAGGATCGAGAAGTTGTTGACGATGAACATTCTGTGAATACCATTGATAGGGAATTTCTGGTGTCTATTTGTACTGCATCACTTCCACTGCACGAAGGAATAGAGTTCTGGTGAGAACCTTATTACCCTAGCCGGTTTGCCAGGCAATTCGGATATGATCAGGGTGTTCCGATGACGTTACCAGATGTAACTAAAGTAGAGCAAGCCTACGGCACAGTCCCTGCTCACTGGGAGTGGATATGGCATCAACTTTTGATGACGCAAATGGGCGCAAGGTTCATGCTTCCCGGACTTTATCGGTAGACTGGCGGTCCTTATAGCTAGCTGAGATGGTGGGTGCATCAGTATGCTCTTGTTCGGAACAACAGCTCTATTGATGATCCACTCTACATTCCTCCTCCAGGGCTGACAGAGGTCCTCACTGATGGATTGGGTTATTATAGAGAGTAGGTTGAAGCGTATTTATCGTCAAGTATTAGGCATAAGATCTCCCTGAGTGTGTCAATTGACCATCGTAAGGAGGATACTGCGTTGGATGGCTGGCATACTTTCGAAATACTTTTAGCAAAATAGTCTCAAGAAGCCGGGTTCACACGTCTCCTGGTGGTTGAAGGTGATAAGGATGACAATCGGTTAATTAGTGAAGGTGACCCGATGATGGCTGGGCCGGTGAATGAAATATCAAATCATGTCAGCGTGAGAGAGCAGGCTAAGCCGATTGGAGAGGATAATCTGCAAGGGTCCACTATGTCAGGGAATGACACAACTGTGTCCATGGCTCCTGGTGCTTCCAGTGTTGAGGGTATGGCAAAGTCGCTAGTGGTAACTGAAATGATCGATACTGATAGTGATACTATTGAACTTCTGGATGTGACCTCAATGCTACTGACCAAGACCATTGAGTCGTTCACTGATGCGACGACATATACTGTGGATTTCTACAAAACTTGTCGTCGACTCATCTACCAATACGATTCTTTCATAGCTCCTTGGTGTATTCTTTTTCTATACTTATCATTTCATTGCATACTTGCTTTGTTCCTTTCGTTGCAGATATTGCCAGTTCTGATGCTGCTGCCCACAGAGCATTTGACATTCCTTGTTTTGATCGTTTAGACTGTTTCAGACAGAGCATACTGAGGGGTCTACTATCCAGCATTTCAAAGGCGTTGGCTGAGCCGAGCGAGTGGCATACACTAGGAGCTGGGTGAAGGCATTGGAAGCTTGCACAGGAGTAATCGGGCCTGATGTATCTAAAGTAGTCTGTCGCATTTCTTCTTTCGAGGATTCTATTGCACAGGTTATTATGACTGAACGGATTGAACCTGACCCTACGGTTGAAGAGAAACGGCGAGTGTTGTCTTCTTTGTGGCCTGTCGTAGAGCAGCAAGAACATTCGGCAGTTAATGCTAGAACAACCTTAGAAGATAGTGAGACTCAACGTCACGGGTGTATTAATCATCTTGCTGTTGTCAAATCTGAGATTGTGCGGCTGCAAGCAGAAGAAATGGCCATAAATCTTGAGGTTGCCTGCCTTGATCTTGTCGTTAATCAGAATCATGTCGAGGTCACACAACTCGAGAGTGAAGGAGAGGCGGCGCGCAAGCAAATGGCAGACTTAGAAATCGAACTTCGTGATATTCAGGATCCTGCGCTAACGCTAACGAAGGCAAAGGCCACCATGGAAGCAACGCAGAAAGATGTGATGAAGTTCATAACAGTGTGCCTGGAGAAGTTGTAATTCTGTTCTTTCTCTCTTTACAGTCATTGTCAGACAAAAGTGGTATTAGATAGCTGTCCTGAATACCTAAATGTCACTTATATCCGATGTAATCGACATCAGAACTTGTTAACTACATGCTTCATGATCTAAAATAATGACAATGATTCTTTTGCTAAACCACTACTTGGTGTTATGTGTTTGAGACTAGTATGCATAAAATGATGTATTATGTATGAGTTTAATGTAAACTGAGTATATCAAAGCATAAAAATGGACGAACCCATAGGAATAATACTTCTCTTTTTACTTAACCTGTGTACCCTTGGGTCATTACTTTCAAGAGACGTTCGTGCTATAAGTCCAAAACTTTGTTTTAGCTCCATGTTTTCAGGTTTATCTGTCATCCTTCCTGGCCTGCCCCCAGTCATTCCTTTCTGCAGATTTGAGATTTTAATAATATATTAGGGCTTGCCCCCAGTCGTCTTCTTCTTATAAACTTGAGTTTCTCATAATATATTGGGGCTTGCCCCCAGTGCTTCTGGCTCGTCACTTTTGTAAGACCACTTCATTCTAATGAGATAGATCTTGTGCTTTAGGAATTCGTGCCGAATACCCGTCCGATCATAATATTTAATTACATATTCCTGTCGCAGTGTTCTTCATAAGAGAAAGTTGTCGATATTTTCAAGGTGAAGTGATACATAATAGAATGCCCTGATCATCTTCATATAAGGCCGTATGTGTATATATATATATATATACAGGGATTCCCGGTCTTAACTTATCTTCATATACAGTAGAAGAATAATGCGATAACGATGGGGGATCCATGACACAATACGAAAGCTGGATATAGATGGCGATGTTCCGATCATATTCATATAAAACATTGTGCATAAGTATAAGAGATTGATAATAATAGAGTATCCCGGCTGTCTTCATATAGAACCACATATACATATATATGAGAATCCATCAATTCTGAAGTATCCTCCTATTAAGCAGAGGAATGCCAAAATACCAGGATACTTAATATGAGAACTTGTGATGAAAATACCATAATATGAGGATGTTGTGATTCGCGTAGACTTTCTCTAAGATATTTTCTCCTGATTCGACTAGTCTAATGAGGATATAATAAGCCGGTTGATGATTCGTGGAGTCGATTCTTTGATATTCTCTGAGTATAGTACCTGTCATTAAGAAGAGCTCTACGAACATTTTATATTCATATGCGTAACAGTATGATGTGAGTGAACATGTGAGTATGTATGGAATGCAGCATACAGATGAAATAGATGCATGAGTGAACATCAGCATGTCCCTATCTACTTTATAAACTGTCAGAATTATTTGTAAGCATTCACGATTATTAACGTTTAGGAAATGGAGTTCTTGAGCGAACGTTCTCCCTAAGTGATATCTATTAGAACTGCACTGGCTGGGGCTCCATCAGACCCTTCCATCTTCAGACTGACGATGTCTTAATTTATCATCTTTTGTATATTTCCTTTCAGAATGAAGCATTGCTTGGTCTATGGCCTATGCATTTGTGATATTCACAGTAGTTGGGATCATTCACACGTCCTACTTTCGTTGGTCGAACAGACTTTGGGAGTCTCAATTTTCCTTCTTCGATTAGCCGCTCCATAATTCGGATGAGGTCTTTAATGTCAAATGTATACGGCCTGTCCTTTTTGTCTCGTTCACTGATTGTCATGTGCCATGACTTCTGAGGTTCTTTGCCCTTGTCTTGTGTCCTCATTACACTGGTCTCTGCCTCATGCCCTGGATTTGGTTTTTTTTGTTCCTAGGGTTCTTTCTTGCGTCTACCCATATCCTCTTTCTCATTTCGTGTCTTGACTTTTCTACTTGAGATCGTGTTTTCGAAATGGATTGCTCTATCATGCGAACCTCTGCAGCCAGGTTACGAAGGGTGAAAGAGATATTGCTTAGTAGTTCGTACGGGATCATGAAGTCTGAACCTGACATACGCACATTTGTTTGTTCAGTGTGGCTCTGTTGTCTTACTTCAACAACATTACGGGCTGCCCCCGGTGCTTCTTCTTCCAAATGTCGGACAAGCAGAGCGGTATAGGGGTCGCTTGTTGTGAGATCAAAATGGCTAAAGCCTCCTGAACTTCTCATATCTGCTTGAATAGCTCCTTATGGGCTTGGACCAATTCGCTGATTTGCTCTCGGATTGCTAACAATTCGACGTCGTGTCCTGCCAATTCCCTTTCTTCGACAGCCTGTACCATCGTTGTTTGTACCAGTCTTTCGTCATAAACTGGTGGTATCGTAGGTGCTATTGTCACTACGGCTGACGTAACCCGACTGATTTCTTCTGTCATTAGCTTAATGGTACCCTGGTTGATCAATCTATGTACTTTCCCTTTCAAGATGAGGAATTCTCCCGTCTCATGTCCCAGGATTCGATGATACTTACAATAATTGGGGACATCTGTTTGCCCTACTTCCTCTGGTCGAATCAGTTCTGGCAATTGTAGCTCCCCTTCTTCGACTAGGCGTTCCATTATTGGAACAAGGTCATCCGGGTCAAACGAGTAACGTCCTTCTACCCTGCCCCGTCCGACGATCGTCATCTTTTTCGATTTTCTTGGCCCTTTGGCTCTGAACTGAGTTTCTGCTGGATTGCCTTTAGTCTTGTGTTCTGGATGTGGGCATTTCCGATCTTTCGAAACTTTGCTTTTGTCGACGTAACTTGATGTGACCATCTTCCCGATCTCACGCTTTGGTCTTTCGGCTTTGAACTGCATTCTCAGCGCAGCTCCCTCTACCATATGGGCCTTTGTCGCTAGGTCCCTGAACGTTGAGAAATTGTGTCCGAATAAACCGAACAAGATTATTGGGTCCATGGCTTGCATACACATCTTGACTTGCTCAGGCTCAGTAGGCAACTCTCGGCACCGCGCCACTATGACTCCCCATCTATCAATAAACCTCTCGACTGACTCTCCTTGCCTCTGATGGACTAAGGCTAAATCTGTAAACGAGACTTCTCGCTCAGTGGAGAAAAATTTGGAATTGAACAGCTCCTGCATCTGATCCCAGGTCCCGATAGACCCTGCAGGTAATGACATGAACCATTGAAATGCCTTTCCAGTCAGCATTGACCTAAACAATCGGAGACAATATTGAGGTACTACGGACAAATTCCCTAGCACCATCATGAATTGGGTCATATGTTCCTCTGGTGACCCTTTGCCGTCAAATTGTGGAAAGTCAGGATGTCTAAAGTTGTCAGGGAACGGGATCTCGTTAACTTCGGATGGATACGGTATCCGATAGGCATATTTTCCTCTTTTCTCCTTCTCTTTCTCCCGACGTATCAGGTTCGCAACTGTCTGGGATAGCTCCTCCCTTGTGGGATGAGATGGTTGCGATGATGCACGCTTGAACGCAACATTCCTTGGGTGAACTTGTGGTTTTACGGCTACTGATTCTCCTGTCACCTCCTGTGACTCTCCCAGTGGTTGTCCAATGGGAACGGTTGGGCTTCTGAATGCCCCCTGGGCGACTAGAGCCACTAATGCTTCTTTATTTCTCTGATCTCTCTGGCTGTGTCTTCTTGGACCTGAATGATCTCATCTACTTGCTCTTGGATTGGAGGCAGCTCTGCGTCTTGCCCGCTTGCCTCCCCTTCTATGACTTGCACCACTGCGACCTGTACTCGCTGTGGCCTAGCCCTGGTCATGGTGGTTTCAATAGAGCATGCCTTCATTGTAGTCTTGGTCAATTCCCGGATAGTGAATTGATTCAGTGTCTTGACTGGTAGCGTTGTTCCCATCATTACTGGGAAGTCGGCAACGGCTAAGGAGAATTCTGGTTTGGGTGACATGGTAGCTCTGCTGGCATTGTGGGTTTCATCCCTGCGAACCAGCTTCCACTGTTTTCTCACACTGCTCTGTGTCTCCACTGTTTCTGCTCTGACTGAAGTCACTTGTCTGTTTTCAGCCCTCTTCAGTGATCGGCGTTTCTGCACAACTTGCCATTGCTACAATCCGAAGATTGCACACCCAAGTGCAGGTAGCGAAGTAGTAAAATACTCGGTAAGACCGAGGTCGATCCACAGGGATTGGGGTTAAGAACACTTAGAGGAATTAGTTTAGGTGAGTGAGATGAAATTTGGTTTATCCACGTGAGTGGAGCAAGTTGTGTGTGGTGAAGGACAAAGATAGAAAAGGGGCTAAGGCATCAGGGATCCACCTTTGATTCATTCACAAGATTTGATTTATTGGTCCAACTATAACTCAACTGGAATTGAATAAAGATTCATTCCAATCGGAAGATAAAACAGTTAAAACATTTGCATATTTCATAAAAGATGGTGATCTGAACCGATTGATTTGACCATGAAGCACTCGTTAGTTGATCGCAGGGAATTCCAAGCATCCACTGTGCCCGGAGTCGACAATGGATCAAGGAATTATACAGATCAACAACTTTGCCAACAAGTCAACCGATAAGATCACAATTCATACGATCAAATGCATACTTACAAGATAGGAGGCTTTGATTGACCGATCCAACCGTTAAGATCTCGTCTATCGATCGCAAGGAATCCAAAGCATCCAATGTGCCCGGAGTCTACAATGGATCAAGGGATTTTACAGATCGATGACTTTACCTGCACTAGCTCGATGACCGTAGGGAATCCAAAGCATCCAACGTGCCCGGAGTCGACGATGGATCAAGGGACTTTATCGATCATGAACTAGCTAATTGGTGTGCAAGGGATCCCAAGCATCCAACGTGCCCGGAGTCGACGATGGATCAAGGGGCTTGTACAACAATAGCGTCCGCCGAGGTGGATAACCAAACCAATCAACCAAAGAGAACTCCAACAATTACACCACACAATGTTGAACCAAAAGAACCATAGCTTGCAAATTTCTTCAAAGGCTTCACCCCTAGCCTTAGCTAGAGGTTTAGCCAACCATGCTACAATGGAAGACTAAATTCTCTACAAAGGAAAAACTACACTACTCTACTTCTACAAAGAAAAAGAAGAAAAGAAAAGAAGACTTGGATTGTGGGATGATTTTGGATTTTGAGGGATGATTCAAATGACGAGGAGAGGCCTCCTTTTATAGCCTTATGAGGAGCTTCCAAGCCTCCTCCCAATCCTAGGTGGCACACCAAAAGTTTCTTTAGGTTTGGGAATGGAGTTAGGTTTGGAGTGCCCAAAGCAAACTTTGCTTTTAGGTTTGGGCTTGGAGTTAGGCTTGGATGGACATGTGGCAAGAAAAGTACTCCAAGCCTAGGTGTCACTCCAAGCCTAAAGCAAACTTTTCTTTTAGGTTTGGGCTTGGAGTGAGGCTTGGATGATGAGGTGGCATTCCATGCCTTACACATGTGTTTGAAGAGAGAGAGGGAGAGAGAGAGAGAGAGAGAGAGAGAGCTCCTCTCTTGCTGCCATGGTGGAGATGGAGGAGCATTTGCTGGCTTTTGATGGGGTCCACCTTGTTGGGTACATGAGAATGGAGCTGAAAACGTCAGTTTGATATGGAACTCCGGCTGAACGTGCAAGCTGGCACGTGTGCTGGTCATGTTGCTGGATGGACGGCTAGGAGCTGGTGCACCATTGGAAGTGTTGGACGCTGGAACTGAAGTGGACGGTGATGGAATGACCTTTGCTGGACGTGCAAGGAGCAGTGGTCTTCCATCAGCTGGACGGTCAGATCGCTGGCCATGTTCGGCTGCTGAACGTTGATATGAAGCTGCTTACGTGAAGGAGAATGGAACTGGAGAGGTGTCCATGGTCGGATGGTGTTGATGGTGATGCACAACAGGTGTGCTGCAATGGGCGTCTGAGAATCTGCTGGTCGTTGATGAAGGTGGTCCATTGATGGACGGTGGCTGATGATGATGCAGATGGTGAACGTCCACTGCTGCTTTAGGGTGATCAGTTGATGTAGTGGATGGCTGCAGATCGTTGGACGGCCAGCTTGGATGTAAATCCATGGACGGCTAAAATGAAATGGACATCCATGTGATGGGTCCACTGGACGGTGGAGGATTGGATGGATGACGCTGGCCTTTGTGGGCCACTTGAGCTGGACGTTGGAGCTGCTTCCCAGCTGCTACTGGATGGACGGCTGGCTGAAGTAGGTGGTTCAGCTGCACTGCTGCTGCACGTGCAGGCTGTGGGCTTGGAAGATGGGTTGGATGGTGAGCACGTGTAATGGACTGCTGAAGATAACTCCCTTGCTGGATGGTGGATTGGACGGCTGGTGGTTGGAGCTTGCTGATCATGGATGGTTAAGATGGATGGCGAAGATCAGCCCTTCATCAGTTGCATGTGTTGTTGGTTCGAATGTGGTGGACGGCTAGGATTAAGCTGGATGATGGTTGAATTCGGGACTTGACTTCCAGCTGGTTGGATAGACGAAGGGGATTGAAAGTGGGGTCCACCATAGTTGACTGCTGGACATTGGAACTTCTTTTGTGCGTATGAGGGCTGAGACCTGGTCACTTCACTTGTGATGGTGGAAATGTCTCCACTGTCTTGATGCACGGTTGGTCCCTCCTATGGACATCCAATCTTGACCGTCCAAACTTGTATGATCACCCAATCATGACCAGCCAAATATGCATAGCCCGGATCTCCAAAATTCGTGGTCTTGATGAGGCCTTCCAAGTCATCTTCACTTCATCTCAACCGTACAATATGATCCATCTTTCGATCTTTACAGCCGATTTCTTCAGGATTGCCTATACACTTGATTTTGATTCTTTTTAGACCTTAAATCGTCTTGAGAGGTACGGATCATCTTCAGCCTCCAATAATCACAAAACGGTCCAGGCTTCGATCTCTATGGCTTGCTTTGTGTCAAGATTACCAACACGCCGAATCTTGCTCTTTTTTAGGCCTTTAAATGCCCTGATTGGATCGAATCTTGTCCAACCTCTCCTGATCACCTGAAGACAGAAAATTCACCTAATGAGGGATAATTAACCAGAAAAACAATGATAACGCCCTTAACAACCAGGGTTAATTATACAATATTAGGTACTCATCACACCCCCCAACCAGCATTTTGCTAGTCTCGAGCAAAACATGCGAAAATCATCTAAGGATTTTTCAAAATACTGCAATCAATCTTATCCTCGACAGTTTTCACTAATCAAAATCTTCTCAAGACTTCTCTTATTTCCTAATGAAAGAGAAGAAAAGGTTCAATGTATTTATGTGATCTTTCAAGTTATCTAAACAGTAGAGTTTCTAAGGCATATAGTTTTGAAAATATTCAAACTTAGATTCTAGCTACTTTAGTCAACAACCTAATTGAGTTCAAAGCATTAATCATTCAATAGAAGCATTCTAAACATTGAGTTCCATGGTGCACTGTGAGGTCTAGCCTTAACACAACTAGGGGTTCAGTCTTCTACTTTCATGTTAACACTGATGATTGAAGAGAATGGTCAGATCAACCAAGTCACTGATTCCGAACCTTGCTACTATTCTTTTCAACTTTTGATCTCTTTTTTTCTTCCTTTTTTTTTTTCAATCAATAACCGATAGCCGAAGACTCCAAAAGGCTCACTTCGTACTATGGTAATGTTTTGTAATGGTAACGACAATGGATGAAAATCCTTGTCCCAAATTACTATGAATATTCCCTTTTTTCACTCTTTTTTTTTTTTTATAACTTTTCTATGAACCAAGTAGACAAGGATCTCCAGGCTTGGTTCCTATCACTCTCAACAATCATCAAGTCAACATTATAGTATCAAACTCAAATCCTAGTAGTGCAAGCTAGATGTGAACTGTGAAAATTCATGACTCAATCAATGTTTATCATTTTCTAATAGAAAATTAATGGAAAGAACTCAATTTTGAAATTTACTGAAGCGACTAAACTTTAAGCTTTAACATTGTCATCACCAAATGCCTTTTCATTCTACTATTCAAATAATTTCAAAATCATATAAATTCATAGGATTTTTTTTTTAAATAACATAAAACTAAAAACTTAACAACATTCTCAATAAAATTCCGCAGGAATTCCCACCCCCCAACCTAAATTCGACATTGTCCTCAATGTTGAAAAATATGCAATGTAACATAATATGAGAGCAATAACAAAAAGAGGAGTGAGTGAGAGAGTACCTGAGAGAATTATTAAAGAGCGAGTTTATTCATATCTAATCATAAGCAAAGAAATCCTAATCTAAACTAATCTATCCTAGGAAAGCAGGGAAATGGATCTCCATCAGACTAGGAGATCAATCAAGGGAATAGACTGGAGCAGGATCATCATGTATTTCAACAAATTTCGCATTAGGACCATCCATAGTCCTGCTCGACAATGTACATGGGTGTTCTTAATCATTATGGGCCAATAGAAATTCTCACCACATGTACGAGAAAAAGAGACATTATCAAGAAAATATCTCCTTAATGCATTAACTGGGCAATGGTTTATCAAGAACGGATCTTCCCAGTAATGGTCCACTTCAGTCTGAAAAGACCAAAGCGATGGAGAGACTTCAAATGATTCTTCAAATGGTAGTGTCTTCTCCATATGATCAGAATCTCCCGGTGCTTCCACAATAGATGGTATTAAGTGAGAATCAGTGGGAAACATCTTTTCATGCACCGGAATAGGGTCTTGCAAGGCGTTCACTATTTCTTGAATCATGGGATCATTCGAATCTTCAAAGTGAGCCAAGCAATCTTCCAAAGAATTAGGACACTCAATGTAGGAAAACTCTTCATCAATAATGAAATTGGGCGTGTCAACTTGGTGGATTGTATCAAAATCACTTTGTTGGGGAATTTCCATGGCATGATTATTAACTAGAGGTTCAGACGAGATCAACCTCTGGGGAAACGGGACCACGGGCTCATAAGCACACTCTGAGTCCTCATCTTGTTGAACATCACCAATCATATTATCACCCTCAGATTTTTCGGATTCCTCAGATTCATCAACCTTCATTAGAATCTCTTCATTGTATCTAAAGGTAATAGTATCTCCGTCACGCTCAACAAGTATATCGGAAGAATTGAAATCAATCACCTCGAGTTGTTCAATTAGGTTAGAGGGAGGTTGGACTAGGGAAGTCTCTTCCTCCGTCTCAATGAGGTGTGATTCCATGTGCTCAATCAATGTTTCCATCTCATTGATGATTTGCGATGTGCTTTCCAGTTGCAATGTATCCTCAAGGGTCTTTTTTGGTGGAGACACGTAAATAGGGGGCCCTTGGGGATAGTTAACATTTGTTGTTGGTCCGTCTCTCCAATTGGAATTTTGATAGTTCCGCCAATTAGGTTCGTTCGCATTGTATGATGGCGCACTATATAGTTGTTGATAGCCATACAAACAATCACGCATCGACTTAACTGGTGGAGCATAATATATATTGTTCTCATCCCAATACTCGCGCAATGTTTTAACCGGTGGATCATAAGATATACTGTTCTCATCCTAATACTCACGCAACGTTTTAACCGGTGGAACATCGTATACGTTGTTCTCACTCCAATACTCACGCAACATTTTAACCGGTGGAACATCGTATACGTTGTTCTCACTCCAATACTCACGGAGCGTTTTAACCGGTGGAACTTTACGTGTATTGTTCTCATGTAGATAATCACGCATGGAGCGTTCCTTACCATTGTGCTTTGATTGCCTTTCATCTTCTAGAAGGGTTTTAGCGTATTTCTGTGTCCACTCATCATATATGGGCATGATAACACTAAAAGAAAATCTAGAAAGAATAGTAAAAGAGGGAAAAAGGAAGGATATTACCCGAGAAGAAGAATATACAGCTATGGGCAATCCCTAAAAATAAAACAAACAAGTTAGTAAACTATTGACAATATATATACATAAACCAATTCCAAAAATATTCTTAAACCGATGCCAATCCCCGGCAACGGCGCCAAAAACTTGCTACAATCCGAAGATTGCACACCCAAGTGCAGGTAGCGAAGTAGTAAAATACTCGGTAAGACCGAGGTCGATCCACAGGGATTGGGGTTAAGAACACTTAGAGGAATTAGTTTAGGTGAGTGAGATGAAATTTGGTTTATCCACGTGAGTGGAGCAAGTTGTGTGTGGTGAAGGACAAAGATAGAAAAGGGGCTAAGGCATCAGGGATCCACCTTTGATTCATTCACAAGATTTGATTTATTGGTCCAACTATAACTCAACTGGAATTGAATAAAGATTCATTCCAATCGGAAGATAAAACAGTTAAAACATTTGCATATTTCATAAAAGATGGTGATCTGAACCGATTGATTTGACCATGAAGCACTCGTTAGTTGATCGCAGGGAATTCCAAGCATCCACTGTGCCCGGAGTCGACAATGGATCAAGGAATTATACAGATCAACAACTTTGCCAACAAGTCAACCGATAAGATCACAATTCATACGATCAAATGCATACTTACAAGATAGGAGGCTTTGATTGACCGATCCAACCGTTAAGATCTCGTCTATCGATCGCAGGGAATCCAAAGCATCCAATGTGCCCGGAGTCTACAATGGATCAAGGGATTTTACAGATCGATGACTTTACCTGCACTAGCTCGATGACCGTAGGGAATCCAAAGCATCCAACGTGCCCGGAGTCGACGATGGATCAAGGGACTTTATCGATCATGAACTAGCTAATTGGTGTGCAAGGGATCCCAAGCATCCAACGTGCCCGGAGTCGACGATGGATCAAGGGGCTTGTACAACAATAGCGTCCGCCGAGGTGGATAACCAAACCAATCAACCAAAGAGAACTCCAACAATTACACCACACAATGTTGAACCAAAAGAACCATAGCTTGCAAATTTCTTCAAAGGCTTCACCCCTAGCCTTAGCTAGAGGTTTAGCCAACCATGCTACAATGGAAGACTAAATTCTCTACAAAGGAAAAACTACACTACTCTACTTCTACAAAGAAAAAGAAGAAAAGAAAAGAAGACTTGGATTGTGGGATGATTTTGGATTTTGAGGATGATTCAAATGAGGAGGAGAGGCCTCCTTTTATAGCCTTATGAGGAGCTTCCAAGCCTCCTCCCAATCCTAGGTGGCACACCAAAAGTTTCTTTAGGTTTGGGAATGGAGTTAGGTTTGGAGTGCCCAAAGCAAACTTTGCTTTTAGGTTTGGGCTTGGAGTTAGGCTTGGATGGACATGTGGCAAGAAAAGTACTCCAAGCCTAGGTGTCACTCCAAGCCTAAAGTAAACTTTTCTTTTAGGTTTGGGCTTGGAGTGAGGCTTGGATGATGAGGTGGCATTCCATGCCTTACACATGTGTTGGAAGAGAGAGAGAGAGAGAGAGAGAGAGAGAGAGAGAGAGAGAGCTCCTCTCATGCTGCCATGGTGGAGATGGAGGAGCATTTGCTGGCTTTTGATGGGGTCCACCTTGTTGGGTACATGAGAATGGAGCTGAAAACGTCAGTTTGATATGGAACTCCGGCTGAACGTGCAAGCTGGCACGTGTGCTGGTCATGTTGCTGGATGGACGGCTAGGAGCTGGTGCACCATTGGAAGTGTTGGACGCTGGAACTGAAGTGGACGGTGATGGAATGACCTTTGCTGGACGTGCAAGGAGCAGTGGTCTTCCATCAGCTGGACGGTCAGATCGCTGGCCACGTTCGGCTGCTGAACGTTGATATGAAGCTGCTTACGTGAAGGAGAATGGAACTGGAGAGGTGTCCATGGTCGGATGGTGTTGATGGTGATGCACAACAGGTGTGCTGCAATGGGCGTCTGAGAATCTGCTGGTCGTTGATGAAGGTGGTCCATTGATGGACGGTGGCTGATGATGATGCAGATGGTGAACGTCCACTGCTGCTTTAGGGTGATCAGTTGATGTAGTGGATGACTGCAGATCATTGGACGGCCAGCTTGGATGTAAATCCATGGACGGCTAAAATGAAATGGACATCCATGTGATGGGTCCACTGGACGGTGGAGGATTGGATGGATGACGCTGGCCTTTGTGGGCCACTTGAGCTGGACGTTGGAGCTGCTTCCCAGCTGCTACTGGATGGACGGCTGGCTGAAGTAGGTGGTTCAGCTGCACTACTGCTGCACGTGCAGGCTGTGGGCTTGGAAGATGGGTTGGATGGTGAGCACGTGTAATGGAATGCTGAAGATAACTCCCTTGCTGGATGGTGGATTGGACGGCTGGTGGTTGGAGCTTGCTGATCATGGATGTTAAGATGGATGGCAAAGATCAGCCCTTCATCAGTTGCATGTGTTGTTGGTTCGAATGTGGTGGACGGCTAGGATTAAGCTGGATGATGGTTGAATTCGGGACTTGACTTCCAGCTGGTTGGATAGACGGAGGGGATTGAAAGTGGGGTCCACCATAGTTGACTGCTGGACATTGGAACTTCTTTTGCGCGTATGAGGGCTGAGACCTGGTCACTTCACTTGTGATGATGGAAATGTCTCCACTGTCTTGATGCACGGTTGGTCCCTCCTATGGACATCCAATCTTGACCGTCCAAACTTGTATGATCACCCAATCATGACCAGCCAAATATGCATAGCCCGGATCTCCAAAATTCGTGGTCTTGATGAGGCCTTCCAAGTCATCTTCACTTCATCTCAACTGTACAATATGATCCATCTTTCGATCTTTACAGCCGATTTCCTTCAGGATTGCCTATACACTTGATTTTGATTCTTTTTAGACCTTAAATCGTCTTGAGAGGTACGGATCATCTTCAGCCTCCAATAATCACAAAACGGTCCAGGCTTCGATCTCTATGGCTTGCTTTGCGTCAAGATTACCAACACGCCGAATCTTGCTCTTTTTTAGGCCTTTAAATGCCCTGATTGGATCGAATCTTGTCCAACCTCTCCTGATCACCTGAAGACAGAAAATTCACCTAATGAGGGATAATTAACCAGAAAAACAATGATAACGCCCTTAACAACCAGGGTTAATTATACAATATTAGGTACTCATCAGCCATCCAGCTTCGGGGATCGCTGTTTTTGCTGTCGCAAGGTGAGGGAAGCAAAACCCACCAGAAGCTAGTAAGATCATATCGGTCATCATTTATATAGTTTTGATGGTTGATTCTTCTCTCTCTCTCTCTCTCTCTCTCTCTCTCTCTCTCTCTCTGCAAGGTCATACATGCATTAGAACACCTCGCGCTCTTGAAAAGGAGAGAAGATGCATCCTTACCAATCGCGATATGGCTCAATGCTCAACAGAAATATATATAAGTATGAATCATATGCATGCTATGCAAAATTTCAAAATTCTTTTAGAAAACTTGTTCTTTAAAGATGAAGGGAAGAACGTTCCCGTTGAGAGTTGCCAGTTTGGCGCCCGTGAAGGCGCCGAACATCTCCCAGTGGAACTTTCTTATGTATACATCTGTGTTTACGAATGATCTATGATAGAATGTCTATTTACTCAGAAATAACCAGGGATTCGGGTATTGTTCGATTCCCCAGCAGAGTCGCCAGTTTGTTAGAACTAGAAAAATCGTGCTCGTCAGCAGTCTTTTTCCTGTGTTTCATTATTCTGGGGGAACTCTAAGTATAGAGGCATTCATAGATAATCATAAGCAATCACAAAGTATACACGAGAAAGTACCGCGAGGTGAATTTTATTCCAGAGATCCCGAGATCTTTAACATTCTAGGCTTTGAACTAGTCACGAACCCTCAATTACATCAATGGATGATCACCCTTGATTAAAAGGCAAAAGTAAATGCATGCATGTACCATAAATGAATTAAATAAAACGTTAAAAGAGCATAAATATAAACAAAGCACAACATAGACAACACAGAGATTTTACGTGGAAACCCTTACGGGAGAAAACCACGGCACAAAGCGACAAGATTCCACTATGAATTGCAGTTATACAATAGATAGAATGTCATAGGGATGAAACTCGGATAGATCGAGCAAGTAGTTTAAATCGTCAGGGATTGTAGTCACGAGTTCATGGTCGCCGAGACCAAGTCCAGGATTTCTTATGGACCAAGCCATTGTTAAGACCGGTTGTATGTTGGTCCCATGCTCTTTCGAGCGTTCCTAGTTGAGTAGTAACCAAGATTTTAACCGAGTCGTGTATCTCAGTGTCATGACGCGTCTCTGTGGACGAAATGACTTTCAGGAATACACTCCACAGTTTTCACTTAGTGCAACCAAGGCCAGTGACCATCTCGTGTTTGGATGGGTGACTCGCTAGAAGGCACTCCATGGGTTCTTAGTGCAACCAGGGCCAGTGACCGTCTCGTGTTTGGATGGGTGGCTTGCTGGAAGGCACTCCACGGGATCTTAGTGCAACCAGGGTTTCAACCGAGTCGTGTATCTCAGTGTCAAGACGCGTCTCTATGGACGAAATGACTTTCAGGAATACAGTCCACAATTTCCACTTATTGCAACCAGGGCCAGTGACCCTCTCGTGTTTGGACGGGTGACTTGCTGGAAGGCACTCCATGGGATCTTAGTGCAACCAGGGTTTCAACCGAGTCGTGTATCTCAGTGTCATGACGCGTCTCTATGGACGAAATGACTTTCAGGAATACACTCCACAATTTCCACTTATTGCAACTAGGGCCAATGACCGTCTCGTGTTTGGACGGGTGACTTGCTGGAAGGCACTCCATGGGATCTTAGTGCAACCAGGGCCAGTAACCGTCTCCGTTTGGACGGGTGACTTACTGGAAGGGACTCATTACCTTAGCCACTCAACTAACGAATCCCGCCTTGGACAGGACGCACATCAACTGGTCTTAACGATGAAGTATTTCAGACGTTTTAGAATCTTTGATTACGGTTTTCGATGATAACCATAGTCCCATTTGATTTAGTTACGTATCTCGATCCAGGATGAAATAAATTCATGCAATAGATGCAAATGAGTATAGTACAAAGTAAATATGCTTTATGCATGCTCGAGAGAGGATCACATTTATGCCAGATGTTCAGTGTATCAGACAGATTATGCATTTGATTCGATTGATCTGCTTCGTATATATCTTTATGTCATCGATATTCTTGCCTTCGCGTCTTTGAGATCGCAATTGATTTCATTTGGCATTAGCCGGTTATCGGGCCTTCAGGGCACTTCCCAGGTCCTGTTTACGATCCGATCAGAGGATTTAGTGAATACCTGTCACGATCGTCTTTGGATAGTGGTGGATCATGTCACGAGGGTCGTAATGATGCTGGACCCACCTTGGTGTTAGTGCGATCGCACTCCATTTCATTTAGTGCAAGTCAATTTCTAAGCCAACAGGGCACTTCCCAGGGCTAAAAACGACTAAGTAGTGGACCTGTTTACGATCTGATTAAGGTTTCTCGGAGATCCTGAGATCAGGTAATCTCGTTGTAATGCATGATTATGGTGTATTAGGTTATGGTGGAGAGAAGTTTGCCTCTCGGGGTCAGTCAAATTCAGCCTGATTCCTCTCGATTTTGGCTATTTTCGGCTCTTTCGGAAGGGTTTTCGAGGTTTGCAATTTTGGCTGTGTTGGCCTTTTTCATCAAATTGCTGATTTGGCCCACTTAACATCGACCGTTGGTGAATCCGGTCCGGGGGATGGATAGAGGACATTGATGTGTGTCCAGGAGGATCGGTTTGATCGAAAGGCAATCCAGATCGACGGCGGGCCATACCATGGAAGGCCCCACCTCCCCATCAGCGTCCAGGGGCATGGGGTAGGAGAGGAAGAGAGACTGGGCGCATGCCCCTGGAGGTGGGCGCATGTTCCCTCCCTCTAGGCGCATGTGGAGAGAGAAAGGTGAGAGAGGAAGAGAGAATCTCCCCTTAGGCGCATGTGCATATGGCACTTAGGCCATTTTCATGCTTTTGTTAAAAGGATGGGCGCATGTCCCTATCCAATCTCCTTCTTTCCCTCTACATTTTGCTCCGGCGGGAGAAATCTCTTTCCGACGAAGGCATCCAATGAGGAGATGGGCGCATGTCCCTTTCCGGGCTAGGATTCCAGAGAGTATTTTACCTCTTGCAGAGCTCTAGCAGTCTCTCTAAAATTAAAGTCCCCCCTCTCACCAAATGGAAGTACTATTTATAGTAGGTTTATCGGGTATCGGGTATCGGGCGCATGTGGTTTGCAAAATGGGAGGGAATGCAGATGTAGAGGAGTGTGTAGGCGCATGTGGCTTGTTGTATGCGCGTGTTGCAAAGAAGGTGGGTGCATGTGCCCTCTAAAGTGGGCGCATGTGCCACACTTATCATGTATTATTATTATTTTTATTTCATTTTTAAAATTTTAAAAATATCGAAAAGGGAGAGAGAGGGCTCTCATGCGCATGTGGTGAGAGGGCAAATGCATGTCTCCTCGTGGCATCTGCATGTGGAGTGAGAGGGCAAATGCATGTTACATCACTTAAAATATTTCAGGTTTTAGGCTTCGACGGGCGACCTCCAGAGGGGGGCTACCTTTTTGGAGACCGAAGTCACTGACGCCAAGCCAATTTTAGGCCATGATCGACCTTCTGAATAAACGGGGTGGCGTACCGATGGTCATTTGCTGTGAATTTTGGTAGTTCCTTCCCAATTTGGACCCTCCCAATCGGCTCTTTGCATAGGAATATTGTTCTGGGAAGCGTGCACGTGGAAATATGCACCGCAAGGACTTCAAACTTGCTACGTAAGGTTTTTCGGGCATTTCGGATCATTTGGCGGTAATACAGATGTCCAATTTCACTCCAAAATGGTATCTGTAGGCTTTCGGGCCCTTTCGGTCAGCTCCGGACAAGGGATAGAATGCATTCTAGTGCGCGCAGGTAAGGATTTGCATCGCACGACTTCGACACTTACAGGTTAAGGGTTTTAGGGCATTCCAGATCATTTGGTGGTAATCCACATGTTTGATTCTGCTCTGAAATAGCATTTGTAGGTTTTGGTCACAATTGCGCATGTCAAGGTTGCACTGGCGTTTTTCAAGTATTTCGAATCTCGAAATTGGTCCGAATCGTTGTAGATGGATCGCTGAATACTGTTTTATAATGGGTACGAATTTGAGCCCCAACAGCTACTTATTGACACAAGAAATGGAGATAGTGTGAAAGCCATTGATGGAAAAAATCGAAAGCTAGAAAAATATTGAAAGAATAGTAGCAAGGTTCGGAATCAATGACTTGGTTGATCTAACCATTTTCTTCAATCATCAGTGTTAATATGAAAATAGAAGACTGAACCCCTAGTTGTGTTAAGGCTAGATTTCACCATAGACCATGAAACTCAATGTTTATAATGTTTCTACTGAATGATTAATGCTTTGAACTCAATTAAGTTGTCTACTAAGTGACTAGAATATTCTCAAAACTATATGCCTTGGAATCTCTACTATTTAGGAACTTGAAGAATCACATAAATACATGGAATCTTTTCTTCTTTCCATTTTTGTCTCATTAAAAAGTTAAAGTCTCGAGATTGTTTCCATTGGTGAAAACTATCCAGGATAGGATTGATTGCATTGTTTTGAAATATTCTTGGATTATTCTCGCATGTTTTGCTCGGGACTAGCAAAATGCTGGTTGGGGGGTGTGATAATTATCTAATATTATATAATTAACCCTGGTTGTTAAGGACATTATCATTGTTTTTCCGGTTAATTATACCTCATTAGGTGAATTTTCTATCTTCAGGTAATCAGGAGAGGTTGGACAAGATCCGAGCCAATCAGGGCGATTAAAGGCCCTAAAGTGATCAAGATAAAGTATGTGGCAATCCTGAAGGAAGTCGAACCATAAAGATTGAAGGACCATCATGTTCTACAGTTTGGACGGTCAAGATTGGATGTCCACATGTAGGTCCAACCGTATGTGCATCAAACAAATGGAAACGTTTTCACCATCACACGTAAAGTGACCAGGTCTCAGCCCTCATATGTGCCAACATGGAGAAGGCTTCAACCTTCTTCACACGTCTAGCAAGGTGGGCCATCACACGATCATCTAGTAGGTAAACCCCACATGCCATCCACGTCTATCATCCAGCATGAGTGGATCATAATCTCCAATCCAGCACATGTGGATCCATTAGGACAGTGGAGATGTCTCCATTCCTAGCAGCTATGAAGGCCACACATCCACCGTCCATCCATCAATTCAGATCACAGCAACAGTCCCACACGTGCAGCATGTGCAACCGTCCAGCAAGTGGACCCACTTTGCACAGCAATCCAAGCCTTCAAGCAGCTGATTCAGACTGGCCGTCCATCAAAGTTTGTGGCCCACCTCATCTCCTTAGTGTCCATCATGGAGGCCCACCATCATGTACAAGGGCTGGACGTCTAAGCACGTGCACAACAGTGGAGCCCACCTTCATCAACAATCCATCTCCACCCACCTTCACACGAGCCAGCAACACATCTAATCTCCACAGTCCGTTCATTACAACCGTCCACCAGTAAAATGGACGGACAGCAGCAGCACTTGGAGGGCTCATCATCATATACCAGCAACCGTCCAGCAGATCACGTCCAATCCTCTCACGTGCTGCAAGCACGGCCAACAGCTGCTCTCTCCACATCCATCCTCTCAGCCGTCCATCACTGCTCCCCCTTGCATGTGCAACTTCCAGCAACGATGGACCCACCATCTTCATCTCTGTCGTCCATCAATGCGAAGCCCACGTCCGTCCAGCTGATCAGCAAAGCCAGCAGCGTCCATCAAGTGGGCTATGCCTTGGACGCGTGAAATGGCTACCAGCACGGAAGTGCAGCAAAGCACCCGTCATCACCAACAACTGCTGGACACCATCATCTCCATCGGCATCCCAGGTTCGAATCAAAGGCCATCACCTCCTTCACATGTGCAGACCTTCTGCACCGTCCAAGCAGCCATTTATGGAGGACCCCACCTCACACCAGCGTCAGCAACTCTCCTCAGCATCTCCATCCAAGCCGTCCATCCAACCTTCCATTCAAGCATAATTCCAAACGTGCTGACCTTGCAACGTTCATCTGCACAAGGAGCAGCTGCAACATCAGCCGTCCACTTCTACAACAGGTGGACGATCATCCAGGAGAGTGGCTCCAGCCCACACGTGCATCAGCACCCAGCAGAGGCAGTGTCCGTCCATCAAGTGGACCAACTTCAGTAACAACGTCCAACTGTTGCTACACGATCCAGTGAAACAGCTCCATGCAGTGTCCTCTTAAATCAGCTCCCTGCTACATCAGATGGGCGTCACATGCAGCAGGCTTCCAATCCCAGTTGTTGATCACATCTCCATGTGGACCCCTTTGTCTGCTCAGCCGTCCATCAGCAGGACATCACCCATCAAGACCATCCAAGGATCACGCCATCATCCACCGTCCAGCAATGGATGTTCACGGCTGCTCTTCATCCACTTCCTTTCCAACGTCCAACAACTTGAGGATGAGCAGTCTTCATCCAACAACCATCCAGTGGAGAACCCCATCTCCCAAACTTCCCACATGATCAACAATGGAGACACTCTCTCTCTCTCTCTCTCTCTCTCTCTCTCTCTCTCTCTCTCTCTCTCTTCTCTCTCTTCCCAACACATGTATAAGGGTTGGAATTGCCACCTCACCACTCCAAGCCCAAACCTAAAAGAAAAGTTTGCTTTGGGCACTCCAAGCCTAACTCCTAACCTAAACCTAAAAAGCAAATCCATTGGCTTGGAAGTGCCACCTCATCATCCAAGCCTAACTCCATTCCCAAACTTAAAGAAACTTTTGGTTTAGGCTTGGAGTGCCACCTAGGCTTGCAAGCCTCTCAAAAGTCTATAAAAGGAGCTCAATCCCTTCTCATTCTCATCATCCCACAATCATCCCATCCAAGAGTTCTCTCTTCTTTAGTTTTCTTTCTTTCTTTTTTTTGTAGCGTAGAGTAGTGTAGAATTTTCTTTCTTAGTGAGTTTTAGTCTTCCATTATAGCATGGTTGGCTAAACCTCTAGCTAAGGCTAGGGGTGAGGCCTTTGAAGAAATTTGCAAGCTTTGGTTCTTTTGGTTGAACTTTGAGTAGTGTAAATGTTGGAGTTTTCTTTGGTTGATTGGTTCGGTTATCCACCTCGACAGACGCTATTGTTGTGTAAGCCCCTTGATCCATCGTCGACTCCGGGCACGTTGAATGCTTGGGATCTCTTGCACACCAATTAGCTAGGTCATGATCGATAAAGTCCCTTGATCCATCATCGACTCCGGGCACGTTGGATGCTTTGGTTCCCTATGGTCATCGACCTAGTGCAGGTAAAGTCATCGATCTGTAAAATCCCTTGATCCATTGTAGACTCCGGCCACATTGGATGCTTTGGATTCCCTGCGATCGATAGATAAGATCTTAACGGTTGGATCGGTCAATCAAAGCCTCTTATCTTATAAGTATGCATTTGATCGTATGATTTGTGATCTTATCGATTGACTTTTTGGTAAGGTAGTTGATCTGTATAATTCCTTGATACATTGTCGACTTTGGGCACAGTGGATGCTTGAATTCCTTGCGATCAACTAAGGAGTGCTTCATGGTCAAATCAATCGGTTCAGATCACCATCCTTTATGAAATATGCAAATGGTTTAACTGTTTCATCTTTCGATTGGAATGAATCTTTATTCAATTCCAATTGAGTTATAGTTGGACCAATAAATCGAACCTTGTGGATAAATCAAATATGGATCCTTGATGCTTTAGCCCATTTTCTATTTTTGTCTTTCACCAAACACAACTTACTCCACTCTTGTGGATTAAACCAGATTTCATCTCTCACACCTAAACTAATTTCTCTAAGTGTTCTTAACCCCAATCCCTGTGGATCAACCTTGGTCTCACTGAGTATTTTACTACTTCGCTACCTGCACTTAGGTGTGTAATCGTCGGATTGTAGCAGCAATTATTGAGATGCCCCCTCCTAGAACAAAGAAAGATATCTGTGGTTTCCTCGGCAGAATTCAATACATCAGTCGCTTCATCGCACAGCTCACACCTATCTGTAAACCCATATTCAAGCTCCTTCGGAAGAATGTTCTAAAAGAATGGAATGACGATTGCCAAGTCGCCTTCGACCGCATCAAGAAATATCTCATGAATCCTCCAGTTCCAGTGCCGCCCACTCCCGGACGACCACTATTGTTATACATCTCGGTAGCAGCAGAAGCCATTGGATGTGTTCTCGGCCAGCACGATGAGACCGGGAAGAAGGAACAAACAATATACTATTTGAGCCGAAAGTTCACCGACTACGAGACCAGGTATTCCTCGATCGAGAAGACTTGCTTCGTCCTAGTCTGGGCAACTCAGCGACTCCGTCAATACATGATTGCATTCCCTATTCTCCTCCTCACTCACATGGATCCGCTCAAATACCTGTTCAAGAAACCAGCACTCACTGGAAGGATAGCTAAATGGAAGCTACTCCTGTCTGAATTCGACATCACCTATGTCACTCAGAAGGCAATCAAGGGGCAGGCCCTCGCCGATCATCTTGCCACTCACTCTCTCCTGGATTATCAACCGCTCAAGACATTCTTCCCTGACGAAGATCTCTTGCTCATCAAAGGTGAAGAAAAGAAGAAGAAAGATGAGTGGACGTTATTCTTCGACAGTGCAGCAAATTCTAAAGGAAGTGGAATCGGAGCAATCCTCTACTCTCCAGATGATGTCCCTGTTCCTATCTCAAGGCGCATAGCATTCGAGTGCACCAACAACATGACAAAGTATGAAGCATGCATCGCTGGCCTAAGGGAAGCCATAATCTTGGGCATCAAGAAGCTACGAGTATTTGGAGACTCACAACTTATCAACAATCAGACCAATGGCGAATGGAAAACTAAGGACGAGAAGTTGATACCATATCATGTGTACCTTGAAATCTAATCGAAGAATTCAAAGAAATCACCTTCTCATACATGCCCAGGGCTAAGAATCAGTTTGCAGATGCTCTCGCTACACTCGCATCAATGCTCGAGATCCCGAAAGGAGCTTCAGAATGGGAGCTCACAGTCGAAACTCAAGATGAACATGCTTTCTGCTTGCAAATAGAAGAAGCCGAAGCTACCCCGGAAAAACCGTGGTATGCCGACATCAAGCAATATCTCGAAACCCAAGAGAATCTGGAGGCAGCAACAACAACAAATCGTCAAACCATCCCGCGGTTGACCGGCCAGTTCACCATCAGTGGCGAAATTCTTTACAAGCGATCCTGTAATCACATCCTCCTTCGATGCATCGACGAAACAGAAGCCGCAAAAATCATGAAAGAAATACACGAAGGAATCTGTGGCCCACACATGAATGGGCACATGATGGCAAAGAAGATTCTACGACTCGGCTATTATTGGCTCACCATGGAAACAGACTGCTGCCAACACGTTAGGAAATGCTTCAAGTGTTAGGAGCATGCGAATCAAATTCATGCCCCATCATCAGAATTATACAACCTGACGACTCCCTGACCCTTCTCTATGTGGGGACTCGATATCATTGGGAAGGTTAGTCCCAAAGCATCAAACGGCCATGAGTACATACTAGTGGCAGTTGACTACTTCACCAAGTGGGTAGAAGCACCCTCCTACACCACGATTGTAGCATCCCAGGTGATCAAATTCATGAAGAACAACATCATATGCCGGTATGGAATCCCTAATGCTATCATCACAGATAATGGGACCCCGTTCGTCAACAAGAAGATGGATGACTTCCTCGGCAAGTTCAAAATTCAACATCATCGATGAAGCCCCTATCGTCCTTAAATGAATGGTGGGGTAGAAGCCACAAACAAGACAATCATCAGGATACTCGAGAAGATGGTCATAACTTATCGAGATTGGTCAGATATTCTCCCATATGCACTTTGGGCTATCGAACGTCTGTACGGTCTACTACAGGCGTTACTCCTTTCGAGCTTACTTATGGAATGGAAGCAGTTCTACCAGTCGAGGTGGAAATACCGTCACTATAAGTGTTATTAGAAAGCAGAATTGAAGAAGGAGAATGACAACGGGCCAGAATCGATCAATTACAGCTAGCAGATGAGAAGCGCATGCGAGCATTAAGTCATTCCCAATGCTACCAGAAAAGGATCGCTCGGGCTTACAACAAGAGAGTCCGAAAAAGAAGTTTCAAGGTGGGTGACATGGTCATGAAGAAGATCCTACCATGACACCTTCCGGATCCTAGAGGAAAGTTCAAACCCTCATGAGACGGACCGTTGATCATCAGAGAAGTACTTCCTGGAGGCGCCCTCAGACTCACCAGCATGAGAGGGGTGGATCTTCCTGAGCCAATCAACGCCGATAAAGCGAAGATCTTTCACGAGTAAGTCCTTCTGACCTTATCAAGAGTTACGTTAATAGAGCTGAAGTCAAGAGGTCAAAGCTAAAAACTCTGAGAAATCATTTCCGTCCACCAACAAGTGTTTCAAATAAAGGGATTTAAAAGAAAAAGAACAAAAAAAAAGAGGAATACAAAGAAAAAAGACAAAAAAGAAGGAAAATGAGAAGCCAAAACAATGCACCCGAGAAAAATCAACCTAAGAAAAAACACAGTCACCCATCCTATCCATCTCATAAAGGTTTATGGCTAAGACCGACAGCTCTATCATCGTAACTTAGGATAAGGGCCGAAAGGTTACCATCGACCGGCAACGACGGATTCCCGACCTCTAGCCGCTGCAGTTATCCAAATTACAACAAAAAAAAATCAAAAGAAAAAAAAAAGAAAAGAAAATGTGTGCCTAAACAAAGAGGGCGGAGTGAAAACCCAAAAGGGTACTCCGAATAAAAACAGTGGGCATACAACGGACTTGGTGAAAATCCGAAAGGGCGCCGAGGGTAAAAACAGCATAGCTGCCAAGGGGCAGGCAAGATCAAATACCCGGGACGTGATGAAAACCCGAGAGGGCACCATGGGAAAAAATGATGGGAAAAGACCGGCTGTGGTGAAAACTCGAAAGAGCACTGTAGGCAAAAATGGCTCGAATAGAAAAAAAAAATTTAAGTGCAGGTACTAGGAAACCACATGGTCCAGATCAGCTCAAACAATTGCAGTTCAAGAACAAGAAGAAGTATAGTTAGGAACAAAGAACTCTACGAACTCTGACAATCTCAGGAAGCAACAGTTTCCATTGCCTACACCTCTAGGGAACCAAAGGGATCTCACACAAGTCAATTTTGAAACATCGGCCAAAGTGTTGGCCGAGCCTCAGTTCTGATTCCTACGTCCCAGCACAAAATCCAGACACACTCACAAGACAACTCATGGCACAATAAGTTCTCAAAAAAGTTTTCCCTTTTCATTAAAATGCATCATGTTTCTTTTACATATATTATATCATCTTTTTCAAAAAAATACAAAAAAAAATGCATCATCACCAGTCATGTACTATGCAAAAAGGAACGTACAAACGGCTGACACAGCCCTAAAAAGAAAAAAAAAATCAATCTCTGCCCTCCTCCTCGGCCACGTCAAGTAAGTCCTCTGACTCATAATGAAATAGCCTCACTCTCAATCTGCTCACCTCCATACACAGATAATGCACCTCATCTCTCTCAAGGCTACGGATTGTCGTCTCCTCATCAGACAACCTCTGATCAGCAACCAACCTCCTCGACATCATCTCACAATGATACCGGAGCGCAAAAATCTCAAACAGCAAGTGGCCATGAGCGGCCAAGAGGAAGCTAGGGTCGATAAATGGGCGCTTCTCAAAGGGCTCATATGAACCAGATGAAGAACCAGCATCCCCAAGAACATCCTGCTCATCCTCATCAGCGGTCAGGTGCCAGCAAGGAATGCGCCGGTATAGAGACTGCTCAGCAACCCAATGCTGGTATGGGGCAGTCGCCATCGAAAAAGACCGCAACTCAAAACCAAGCAAATCAGCAGTCAGGTGACTCGCGCAGAACCCATCGATCCAAGTCCTAAAGTCAGATGATCTGGCTGAAAGTGCTCGACGCCCGATACCGGAGAAAGCAAAAGGAGGAGCATCCTGCTCATACCCGAACTGCCGCAAGAACCGGATAGGGTGATAAGAAAAGCAAGATTGAAAGCCTACCAGCATCAGAGGAAGGCGGTGAGCATCACAAAGTACTGAAGGAAGCGAAAGCCAAGATGACTCCCAACGAACATTCCAATCACGCAACTCAGCAAACATCCTGCGATACAAGGGCTCACTCATCCTAGTTGTATGCAGAAGAAACTTCATGATGTGTCACATGAGGTCAGGGCGACAAGTGCCGGGAAATGGTACAGGAACAGTAAGCGAAAGACGCTCCCATAGCCAGATCTGATTGTAAGAAGGTAAAGAGGTTTAGCTAAAGCAAAGCAATTCCCAAAAGACAAGAAAAGAAAAGGGAAAGTGCAGAAAGAATACCTGAAGAAATGCAAAGCAGCCGTGAAGGACACAGGTGCAGCCTAGGGCATAGTCGGTCAACCCGTTAAACAGCTCAACCAGGACAAGAGAAATGATCCCCTATCGTCGAGTAGCTCGGTTCATCACCTCAAAGAGTAAAGGAGTCTGAGATCTGCACCATCCCGAGAATAGCACCTCAGCTATCAAACAGAACATCAGTGCATTCTGAGAAAGTAAGGACCCTGCCACACTCTGAGGGCCCAAGAAAATATCATACAGCGAGTTTAAAGAGAAGACCAGTGCATCCTGACCGGCAGTTGCAGGCTAAATAAGATAAGGGATCCCAAACCAGTTCTGCGGTATGGCAATCTTCGGCAAAGTCTTCGACGAGAAATACTAAGTATAATCCCAGGGAAGACCTGTCAAGCGCGCGAGCTCCTCCAAAGAAGGTCCCATCTCCATGTCGTTGAACGCAAACAAGTTCAACGAAGGGACCCAGTCAATCAGTGCAGCCCCGAGCATCCTCCAATCAATGTCAACTCTATCCATATGAATCAGACCGCCAAAGCTATAAGACTCCAACTCTCAAATCTCATAAGCTGACAATCTGTCAAGCCAAGCAAGCAGTCGTGGCGAGCAAGAGGGACGAGAAAGCAACTGGCAAGTCCTCATAGCTATCCCTTCCAGAACAAAAGGCCCAGGAATCGATGACAGCTCATCAAGGATCGGAACATCAACGGGCGAAGGAGAAGGAAAAGCTGGAACCTCTGCAAACTCAACAGCCCATGACCTATCTCTAATAGCGGCTATGTCTGATATAGTTGCATCGCTATCTGAAACTGTCACGACCTCAGCTGCACGAGAAGACTTGCCCACCTCGTGCATCGAATGTGTAAAGGGTAGGCAATCAGGAGAAGGACGGTACTCTCCATCGAAAGGGCTATCGGCAAAGATCACACCGCACATCGTGGCATTCTGACCATTCTGACCGCTAAAAAATGCATCTAAGCCGTCAAGAAAGGCCTCGACAACCCCGATCAAAGAAGCTACGGCCAGATCTAGACTTGCAGTCCTCTCCAACATGAAGTCATGAATCCAACCATCACTCTGTCCAGTCGAGTGGATCATTGGGACATCCACACTGTCCATCATCAGGGGGACATCATCAATGATCACATCAAGCCCACCCAAGCAAGTGTACCGCACATCTCGGCCATCATCAAGAGCATCCAAGCCATCAAAGGTATCATCTGAACCATCCATACCATCTAAACATGAGATCAGCCCATCTATGTCCATCATGACCCCATCATCACCATCAATCACATTATCCATGCGGCTCACACTCAAAGGGGGCAAAGCCTCACCTATGGCCCATCTTCCATCTCTTCCATACCATCCAATCCTACCATTATCAATGCCCCATTCAAATCAGAATTTTCAGCCATCCCACCATTAATGGAGCCACTAAAAGCTCCATTAACCACCATTCTTAAACCCCCATCAATGGCCCCATTTAAACCTCCATTTACCCCATCCATTAAAGGCCTCTCCCCTCTATTAAAACTCCATTGAAAATCTAAAATGGGAGACCCATCATGGTCAGCCCCCACAACCCCTAAATCTCCACCATCCATTGCTTGAGAAAAGACAAACCAAGAAGAAGACAAAAGGAGGAGAAAACAAAAGACAAGAAAAAGATTCTTGGCTGAATCGAAAAGTGGGTACAGGAATGAAGGAGACAGCAACAAAGGGCAGTGAGGAATGTCCGAACCAGAGCCCTCACGGACTGCACATGAGGAGAGGTATGGGCAGCCCCCTGTGGGCCACCCGTACGGACAGTCTTCCTCTCTCTCCGCAGGATTGGCCTCACAGTCTCTGGTAGGTGAGACTGCCAGTCCACGTCAGCAATTAGCACCCTGAGGGCCGCCCAAGGCTCCAATCAACTCCAAATTTAGTTTAAGGCTGATCTGAATCATTTGGAAGGTACACCACCTATCCAATCATGAAGTACTGCAGCCAACATGGGTCTGATCAAGTCAAAGAGAAGGAAAATTGGTCAAGAGAGGCCCACAAGCAATCTGAGCCACTCAAAGGCTAGATCATCATGATCCAAGCCATAGAGAAGCTTGCATGAGTCATCAAATAGCAACATCAAGGGTTTGATTGCCAAGAAGGAAGGCCAGAGTCTAAGATCTGATCATTAAGTGGGCCCACATGGCTAAAAAGAGCAATCTGAGCCGTTCAAGTCATCATCCACACCATGGAAAGCCTTCTTAGCCTCACAAAACGTCACGAATAGGTGCTCAAAAGCAAAGCTGAAGTCTGGAAAGGGCTCGCAGGGCCAAATCAAGCAATCTGAACCATTCAAGTCATCATCCATACAGTTGAGAAATCTTATCTTCCACAAATCATTAAAGAATGAGTCGAAAGTCAAAGCATCCAAGCATTATCAAGAAATTTGAGACAAATCGGGGTTGTATATTCATTCAGAAGATTTTGATGCAGAAGAAAGACAAAGCAAAAGGCCTTAAAAATGTCAAAAGGCCATACATCAAACAAGCTGAATACATCCTCAGAGAAGCAGGCTACAGATCACCAACATAATCATCATCATCCCTTCTCCCATCCCGCTCCCGATGATGAAGGTCCATCAGAAGAGCTGTCACTGATCTTCCAGCATATCTGCAACGACCCCTTGGAACGTAGAGCGAAGGAAGAAGAGGTCCCTATCCGTACAACAAATACCACTCGTCATAGTCATGATCCGGGATCGTGAAGCGAAATTCAGGCTGGCCTTCGAAAGCATCGGCCATAGCATCAGCTGAAATCTGAGCAGCCAGAGGAGGTGCGGAACAAGGAACCCGAACCACGTCAGTGATCTGTCGGAGCAATCTCTCACCCAAATACCATTGAATGATTCGGCATCAGAGAGCATGATCCGAAGACACGAAGAGTCATATGCTTCTACACGCTGAGGAGTATAGTACAGGGGAAAGTTGGCATACAGCATCCGAGCGAACTACAACAAAGAAGTTCATCACAATCAGTCACAGAGCAGCACGACGGATAAGGAAAGTAAGATACTTACGTCCTCGATGGTCAATCCGTCTATGTCAGCTGAGAATTCAGCTGACGATTTTGCTGATGCCAGTGCATGAAGTGATACATGGACGGTTCAACACCATCCCGTATCCTCGGCAAGAGATGAGTAAAATGGTCATAAAAAAGGTCCGGGCAAGGGCAGACGAAGGGATCAGAGGAAGAAAGAATACAAACATCTCCATGGAAGGTTAAAAAGAATACCTCCATGACAGGCCAGAAACCTGTGAAGGACCGGCTACTCCAAGAGGTCTTATCTAAACCTTGGTAGATGCAAGTCAAGATAGCCCCATTCCAATTATATGAATGGTGAAGATCCTCAACCAAGCGAAGAAATCTAGGATCGACCCTCTCATTCGCATGACAGAAAAGGAATGATCCAAAGGCGTAAGTGATCATAGCCCGTGCTTTGTGAAGGGCCTCCAGCTCGGTAGTAGGGATGATAACAGCGAAGGTGTTGTAAAACCATCGCAGTTTCACTTGCTTGCTCTGGAACTCGCTCTCGGATGGGATGGCTCCCACAAGCTGTATTCAGTCAGTGGAAGTAATGGGAGCAAGAGAGCCTGCATGGGGAACAACTGCCCCATGGAATGGAAAACCTATCTGCATATATATATATATATATATATATATATATATATATATATATATATATATATATATATATATATATATATATATATATATATATATCCAAGGGGGTTATTCCCCATTCGCCACAGGGAAGTTGAAAGGTGTGGGTTTCATCCCTCCACCTCTGACAAAGGGCTGCAAGTAGCATGCGGTTGGCATTATTGTTGTGAAAGCGTAATGTGAGAAGGCCTGCGAAAGGAGTATCGGCCAGAACAAGTTCGAGCATAGGCTGCGATTGTTCCACCTAGTTGTCCCAGAGGTCACGAGTACCTTGACCCTTTATGGAGGGAAGAGGTTGGTGCTCCTTAGCTAAAGAACACATATGGGTCCCACAGCGAACAATGAAGGCCGGGTCATCCTCATTGACTACCCTTTGCCCCCTCGTGCTGTCCGCCATCAAAATCCTACAAGCTTGGCAAGGTAAGTCCCTATTCTTTACCCGTTAAAATCTAAATCATTGTCCAGGAAACCCATGGATTTGGACTTACATTCAAATGCAAAAATCTAATGTCCAACTCCATGTGTCACCTAGGATATGTGTTGGGCCCATTGAAGAAAGCAAGGCCCACCTTAAAGAGGGTTGCATGCCATGCCTTAGGTAAGGAAAGTCCACCATCCAAGGACACATTTTGGACAACAAATGCACTCAAGTGTCATGAGATTAAAATGAGATAAGAATCAAACTTCATATGAAAAATCCCTCTTCAAAGTCCATGTGTGACCAAGGTTTGGTCCACTTTCCATATCAAAGCAATGAGCCTCATTTAAAATGTTTTCATCTTTTTACACATGTATATGGAAAAATGGGGAATAGGAAGGAAATTGGTCCCCAAGGGCAACTCAAGTGCCCCACCTCAATGGATTGAAGGGCGCACATAGCCCACTTGAAGAACCATAAGAGCCCATTCATGGGTCAATCATGGGCAACCTATGTGCATCATCTTGAAATTTTTTTACTATGAGAATACAACATGGTGGTCCACCCACAAACATATGAGTCAAAGAAGTCAATGGTAAAAATTGATGCGCGTAGCCCACATGAAGAATCAAGGTTAGAAATGTACATGCAAGGACAAGTTTGGGAAACTTATGCGCACCAATTTCTTTACCAAAAAGGGGACCATTTGAGCATAAGAGGGCATGGCTTGATGAGTCACCCAACCATCATGAAAATGGCTAAGAATGATATACATAGCCCACTTGAAGATCAAAATCCAAAATGCCCTAAAGCATGGGACAAAATTGGGCAACTTATAGGTATCATTCTTTACCACAAATTGAAAAATAATCACTCATCCTTGAGAATGATGGTGGATGACCCACCAAGCACCCCAAGAAAAGTTTAAGGAACTATGTTTGCATGGATAGCTCACTTGAAGAAGGGTCATCCATTTGAGGTTGGTGACATTAAAGGAAGCTCTTGAAAACTACTTTCCTACAACATGAGAAAACCATTTGAACTTAGTGAGAATGTTGAAACAACTCACCCATGGGACTCGTGGATGATCAAGTAACCCAAGTCCTCCATTCATCCAAAGAAAAGGCATGAAAGGAAAGAATCCTACATGCACAAAGTGTAGTGGTGCACACATGACTAAAAGAAATACACAAGTTTCAAGGAGGGCCCAAAAGCCCATCTATATAGAGGAATTCTAAGGAGCCCACCACACTTTGTGTACAAGGATGTACATCATAATCAAGAAATGGTGGAAGATTTGGGCCATTGTCCATAAAGGCCCAACTAAGAAAGTTAGCCCACTTGAGATCCAAGTGAAGAATGGGCTAACCACTTTTGTCCACACACATGTAAAGAAAAATGGGGCCATCCAAAGTGAGCATTATAAGCCCAAAACTTGAGTTGGGCCCTACCAATCTCATGGGCCCAAACCTTGAAAAGAAGATGGAAAAGAAAAGAAAGCTCTAAGGAAAATATGACAAGGAAAAGAGAGCATGAGGGAACCCAAAATGAAGTATTGGGCCCATCAAATGCACCAAGGGCCATAACTTCACTTTGAGCCCATTTGATACACATAAAAAGGGACCCAACTCCCATGAGAGAAAATAGGATATTTTGCCATGCACACTTGATGGACATGGCAAAATTACCCTTTACATGAAAGAAGTATGAAAGAGGAAAAGAAAGATGAAATGAAAGCTTGCAATGTCCTTCTCCATGCACCACCTTGAGAGGGGATGAGGAAAGTAAAAAATGGCCAAAAGACTTGGGCCCACCTTGACTCTCTTGGAATATCTACATGAAGAAAAGAAAGAGAACATGAAAAGAGACAATGAAGAAGAAAATAATGAAATGAAAGAAAATGAGTGGTCCAACCTTCACCACTCACCAAAAGGGGGACCACCTTGCTGTCCCAAAGCTCCACTAAGTTCTCACCACTTGAAAAAGCAAAAGGAGCACCAAAAGGAAGAAAAAACTTGAAGAAAGAGAGAGTATGGGAAAGAGGAGAGAGATTGCATGTTGGAGGTGCCAAGGGTGCCCCATGTTATATAGAAAAAGAGAGGGCACCCCATTATCCAGCCCACTAGAAAAACTAGTGGGCAGAAAGGGCTTGGGTGGCACCCAGGGGGCCGTCCGTCCTCCCATCAAGATGAAACGACCTCTCACCCTCTCTCCATGGGAGAACTCCCCCTTGGGAAGAGTAGTTGCAAGTGAATCTTGTACCTCCATGTAAGAATGAAGTGATGGAAGAGACAGATGAGAAAAAGAGAAAGGAATCTCACAAAAATCTCATTTTGTGAGAAATTGGGGAGAAATTGGCTTGATGATGTGGAAAAGGCTCCATGAGATTTTAAAGAAAAAGAAAAAGAATTGACTTGGTCAAACAGTGATCTGAACCATCCAAAGTCATGGCCTGATGATCTGAATCATTTTCAGAAAACACCAAGAATTTCCAACTTTGATCGTTGCCTACCTCCCATCCCCTTGGTCCGAAGTCCTTAAACTACATCAGGATCAAGATCCCGAGGGATTTTCAATAAAAACCGGCATCGGTCTTGATCGTTCAAATCAAGATCCGACGACTCAGGACATTTTTCTAAAAACAAAGAAAATATGTATTTCCAGCATCGCTTGTACAAAGTTTTGGTCCGAAGACTTAAACTACGTCAGGATCAAAATCCCGAGGGATTTTCAATAAGATTTTCAATAAAAACCGGCATCGGTCTTGATCGTTCAAATCAAGATCCGACGACTCCGGACATTTTTTTAAAAATAAAAAAAATGTGTATTTCCAGCAGCTCTTGTACAAAGTTTTGGTCCGAAGACCTTAAACTACGTCGGGATCAAGATCCCGAGGGATTTTTAATAAAACGGGCATCGATCTTAACCATTAAAATCAGAATTGGTGACTCAGAACATTTTTCAAAATCACAAAAAATATATATATTACCAGTCTCGCTCCCAAAGTTTTGGTCCGAAGACCTTAAACTACGTCAGGATCAAGATCTCAAGGGATTTCATAATAAAAACCGGCATCGATCCCAACCGTTTGGGCCAAGATCTGATGACCTGGATTATTTTCAAAAATCTAAAAAAACAGTGTCACCCTATTATGTACAAAGTGTTGGTCCGAAGACCTTAAACTACGTCGGGATCAACATCCCGAGGGATTTCATAATAAAAACCGCCATTCGATCTCAACAAGTCAAGGAAGAGGTCAGATTAGACCGGATCTTTTCAAAAAATCACAAAAAGAATGTATTTTCAGCATGTACATAATTTTCGGTCTGAAGACCTTAAACTACGCTGAGATTAATTTCTCAGGGGACTTTTCTTGCTTTAAACAAAAAACCGGCATTGGCCTCTGTTGTAGAATAAAGTTGGTCGTCGAAAGATGCGATCAGAAAGTGATTGAGAGAAGTCATGATCAGATTGTTCGATAGCGAGCCTCCTCCGTTTATAGTTCATCTCAGATCCCCGAGCAATGCCATCCGATTAACATGCGAGTAGCTCGGCTCGTGGTCGCCGAAAGGGGTCGCATCTCAACATGCAAGCAGCCCGGCTCGTGATCGCCGAAAGGGGTCGCATCCGAACATGTGAGCATCTTGGCTCGTGGTCATTGAAAGGGGTCGCATCTCAACATGCGAGCAGCTCGGCTCGTGAGCAACTCCCATCATGAGCACTCCCGACATATGACCACTCTCGTCATGAGCAACTCCCGTCATGAGCACTCCGGACATATGACCACTCTCATCATGAGCAACTCCTGTCATGAGCACTCCTGACATATGACCACTCCCGTCATGACCACTCCGGACATATGACCACTCTCGTCATGAGCACTCCCGACATATGACCACTCCCGTTATAAGTACTCTGGACATATGACCACTCTCGTCATGAGCACTCCGGACATATGACCACTCTCGTCATGAGCACTCCTGACATATGACCACTCCCGTCATGAGCACTCCTGATATATGACCACTCATTATGAGCACTCTGGACATATGACCACTCTCGTCATGAGCACTCCCGACATATGACCACTCCCGTCATGAGCACTCCTGACATATGACCACTCTCGTCATGAGCACTCCTGACATGTGAGCAGCTCGGCTCGTGGTCGTTGAAAGGGGTCGCATCTCAACATGTGAGCAACTCGGCTCGTGAGCAGCTCCCGACATGTGAGCAGCTCCCGAACATGTGAGCAACTCCTGTCATATGAGCATCTCCCGTCATGTGAGCAGCCCTGGTCTCTGGTCTCTGGTCTCTGGTCTCTGGCGAGGACGTCCCTCAGCTCATAGTACCAGCAGCCTATATAGGCCGATTTTGGCTTGTTTCTATCTGTAGCTCCGAACCATGGGAGATCTCCATCAAGAGACGTAATCAGTTAGACGTGTAGAGTGGTTAGGCTATCCCCTTATCTAAGGATTAACAGGATAAGTGCCTTATCCCCTGAAATTAGCAGTGATCTTAACGTCTTGCATAACAGACTGGATCACCCGGATCTGCATAAATAGATGACCCCACAGATGATAAAGGTACACAATCTCTAAGCCTACGTTTCACACTTCAACTTGCTATCAAAGTACCCGTACTGACTTTGCCATCGGAGGGCCAACGGCCAAGCTCCGGTCACCCTTAGTTTTCTTCTTTGGCTTTCAAGTTTGGAGGAGAGCTCACCGATTGGAGGTCAGACGACGAAGAATCAAAGTTGGTCTCTGACCAACATCTGTTAGCCAATTTTTGGCGTTAATAGATTGGCGCCATCTGTGGAAATGACTAGATTGTTCTCGCCTATTTTTTCCTTCATCGTTCAGTCATCTTCTCCCTTTTACCTAATCAATGGTTAGCATCATCTACCACACATGCTCAACCAAGAGTTGGTGAATCAGTTCACACATGCATCTCCACCAGTCTCATCTTCCTCTCCAGCACTCCAACGTCAGGAGGGCCCCACATCTCCACCAGTCTCATCTTCCTCTCCAGCACTCCAACGTCATGAGGGGCCCACATCTCCACCAAGCCGCTCAGTCGTCCATCAGTTGAGGACGTCACACCCATCATCGATGGCCTTCATCTTGCATGTACATCCCGTCTTCCAGTCACCAGGGTGGGCCCCACCACTTCAACGTCTAGACATGTCAATTTAATCCAACTCATCCATCTTATGGATGCCTCAAGACAAGCAGGTGGACCACACTTAACTATGACGTGTACAACCCCTCATCCAACGTCCCTGATTCCATGTCACCTAGCCTTCATAAGTGTAAACATCTAGCCTAATGGTGGACATCATCAACGCCCAACAGGTGGGCCATCTTCAATCATCATCACCTGATCAACCAACGATGCAGATGGGTGTCCATCCTCTCTGTCCAACGGGATCTGCATTCACATGTCATGCAACCATCACATCTTCTCAGCTCCGACATTCCGCAGCTGTCTGGAACATGCAACCCCCTCAAAGCCCAGCCGTTGATCACACCTCATAGATCTGCCCCGTTCATCAGCATGAGAAACCTCAGCCACAAAGTTGCCTCATCTAGAACCTTGTCACAGACTCTGATCTGCCAAAATTGATAAACGACTTGGATTTCTCATAAGACTCCTCGGTGGATCCCACCTAACGCCCATAGCAAAATCACGCTCCTGCATCTGTTACAAGAGTATCCTTCATAGCGGGACTCGCTCCTCACCAGCGGCAATGTCGCACACATCTCCCGCTGGTAGTCCGTGCAGAACCCCACCAATTCAATCATTATTAAGCATATCCGGATCTCACGGACCAACTTCACCATCCAACCGTCCATCAGAGCCAGCAAGCTACAACGTCTCCAGCAAATAAAAACCCAGCCGTTGTAGCACATGAAGCTCTTCCCAGCAACCGCCCATCCATCTCATGCGGTCAACCACACCTCCAACTCCATGCTAAGGACACCGTCAACCAACAATGGAGCTTGCATCATCCAACATCCAGCATGGATAATCCGTCCTCTTCAACTATCCACTCCAGCAGCTAGGACGCCTCCTTCATTCATAAACCAGCACACGCACCACCAGCGAGATCCAAACCTTCTATAGTGATGGAACCCATGTTCCTGATCCAAACCGTCCATTTGATCCAAGCTCTTGGAAAACTTTGATTGTCCAAAGCTTTTTTATTATTTCCTGTTATGCGGCCCGCCAGAGTTCAACACCTTCTTCGTATTTGAGTTCACAGACCATCTGAATCTCGCAAAACTAATCAATGACTTGGATTTCCTCATGTTACCTCATAATGGATCACCATTCACCATCACGTGTGGGGCCAGCAACCATCAACGCCGCCCAGCTGATCTTCATCATCCAACTAGCGGTCATCCACTCCATCCATTGCATTCCCTCCTATTCTCCTCCTGGCTCACATGGATCCGCTCAAGTACCTGTTCGAGAAACCGAAACTCACTGGAAGGATAGCCAAATGGCAGCTACTCCTATCTGAATTCGACATCACTTATGTCACTCAGAAAGCAATCGAGGGGCAGGCCCTCGCCGACCATCTTGCCGCTCACTCTCTCCTGGATTATCAACCACTCAAGACATTCTTCCCTGATGAAGATCTCTTGCTTATCGAAGGTGAAGAAAAAAAGAAAAAAGATGAGTGGACGTTATTCTTCGATGGCGCAGCAATTTTTAAAGGGAGTGGTATCGGAGCAATCCTCTACTCTCTAGACGATGTCCCTATTCCTATCTCAAGGCGCATAGCATTCGAGTGCACCAACAATATGGCAGAGTATGAAGCATGCATCGCTGGCCTAAGGGAAGCCATAATCTTGGGCATCAAGAAGCTACGAGTACTTGGAGACTCACAGCTTATCATCAATGAGACCAATGGTGAATGGAAAACCAAGGACGAGAAGTTGATACCATATCATGTGTATCTTGAAAAACTGATCGAAGAATTCATGGAAATCACCTTCCCATACATGCCCAGAGCCAAGAATCAGTTTGCAGATGCTCTCACTACACTTGCATCAATGCTCGAGATACCGAAAGGAGCTTCGAAATGGGAGCTCAAGGTCGAAACTCAAGATGAACCTACTTTCTGCCTGCAAATAGAAGAAGCCGAAGCTGTCCTTGACAAACCCTGGTATGCCGACATCAAGCAATATCTCGAAACTCAGGAGTATCCAAAGTTAGCAACAACAACAGATCGCCGAACCATCCAGCGTTTGGCCGGCCAGTTCACCATCAGTGGCGAAGTCCTTTATAAGCGATCCTATAATCACGTCCTCCTTCGATGCGTCAACGAAACAGAAGTTGCGAAGATCATGAAAGAAATACACGAAAGAATATGTGGCCCACACATGAACGGGCATATGATGGCAAAGAAGATTCTACGACTCGGCTACTATTGGCTCACCATGGAAATAGACTGTTGTCAGCACGTCAAAAAATTCTTTAAGTACCAGGAGCATGCGAATCAAATTCATGCCCCGTCATTAGAATTGTACAATCTGACGACACCCTGGCCCTTCTCCATGTAGGGACTCGACATTATTGGGAAGATTAGTCCGAAAGCATCAAACGGTCATGAGTATATACTTGTGGCAGTCGACTACTTGACCAAGTGGGTAGAAACAGCCTCCTACACCACGATTACAGCATCCCAGGTGATCAAATTCATGAAGAACAACATCATATGCCGGTATGGAATCCCTAATGCTATCATCACAGATAATGGGACCCCGTTCATCAACAAGAAGATGAATGACTTCCTCAGCAAGTTCAAGATTCAGCGTCATCGATCAAGCCCCTACCGTCCTCAGATGAATGGTGGGGTAGAAGCCGCAAACAAGACAATCGTTAGGATACTTGAGAAGACGGTCGTGACTTATTGAGATTGGTCAAATATGCTGCCATATGCACTTTGGGCTTATCGAAAGTCTGTACGGTCTATTACAGGCATTACTCCTTTCGAGCTTACTTATGGAATGGAAGCAGTTCTACCAGTCGAAGTGGAAATACCGTCACTACGAGTGTTACTAGAAAGCAGAATTGAAAAAGGAGAATGACAACGGGCCAGATTCGATCAATTACAGCTAGCAGATGAGAAGCGCATGCGTGCGCTAAGTCATTCCCAGTGCTATCAGAAAAGGATCGCTCGGGCTTACAACAAGAGAGTCCGAAAAAGAAGTTTCAAGGTGGGCGATATGGTCATGAAGAAAATCCTACCATCGTACCTTCCTGATCCCAGAGGAAAGTTCAAACCCTCGTGGGACGGACCGCTGATCATTAGAGAAGTACTTCCTGGAGGCGTCCTCAGACTCACCAGCATGAGAGGGGTGGATCTTCCTGAGCCAATCAACGTCGACAAAGTGAAGATCTTTCACGGGTAAGTCATTCTGACCTTATCAAGAGTTACCTTAATAGAGGTGAAGTCAAGAGGTCGAAGCTAAAACCTCTGAGAAATCATTTCCATCCACCAATAAGTGTTTCGAATAAGGGATTCAAAAGAAAAAAGAGAGAAGAAAAAGACACAAAAAAGGAGAAAAAGAATACAAAAAAAAGAGAGAAAAAAAGAAGAAAAGAAAAGAAATGGGAAGCCAAAATAAGGCACCCGAGAAAAATCAACCCAAAAGGAAACATTGTCACCCATCCATCCACCTCAGAAAGGTCTATAGCTAAGACCGACAGCTCTATCATCGTAACTCAGGATAAGGGCTGAGAGGCTGCCATCTGCCGGCAATGACGGATTCCCGACCTCTAGCCACTGTAGTTATCCAAAAATTTAAAAAAAGAAAAAAAGAAGAAGAAAAGAAAATATGTGCCTAAACAAAGAGGTCAGAGTGAAAACCCGAAAGGGCGCTTCGAGTAAAAACAGTGGGCATACAGCGGACTTAGTGAAAACCTGAAAGGGCACCGAGGGTAAAAACAGCATTGCTGCCAAGGGGCAGGCAAGATCAAATACCCGAGACATGGTGAAAATCCGAAAGAGCGCTACGGGCAAAACTGACGGTAAAAGGCTGGCTGTGGTGAAAACTCGAAAGAGCGCTGCAGGCAAAAATGGCTCGAATAGAAAAAGAAAAATTAAAAGTGTAGGTACCAAGAAATCAGACGGTCCGAATTAGTTCAAGCAGTTGCAGTTCAAGAACAAGAAGAAGTACAGTCGAGAACAAAGAACTCTACAAACTCTGACAGTCTCAGGAAGTAACAGTTTTCATTACCTACACCTCTAAGGAACCAAAGGGATCCACACAAGTCAATCTCGAGACCTCAGTCAAAGCATTGCCCGAGCCTCAATTCTGATTCCTATGTCCCGACACAAAATCCAGACACACTCACAAGATAACTCATGGCACAATAAATTCTCAACAAGCTTTCTCTTGTTTCATTAAATGCATCGTATTTCTTTTACATATATCATGTCATCTTTTTCAAAAATATAAAAAAAAAATGCATCATCACCGGTCATGTACTGTGCAAAAATGAACGTACAGACGGTCGACACAGCCCTAAAAAGCGACATAATCAATCTCTACCCTCCTCCTCGGCAACGTCAAGTAAGTACTCTGACTCATAATGAAATAGCCTCGCCCTCAACCTGCTCACCTCCATACGCAGGTAATGTACCTCATCTCGCTCAAGGCTACGGATCGTTATCTCCTCATCAGACAACCTCTGATCGGCAGCCAATCTCCTCGACATCATCTCACAATGATACCGAAGTGCAGAGATCTCAGACAACAAATGGCCATGAGTGGCCAAGAGGAAACTAGGATCGATAAATGGGCACTCCTAAAAGGGCTCATATGAACCAAAATTTGGTGGTTAAGAGCTGAAGCTTCGAGCGTCTTACTGTGCTAGTTCCCTCGTGGGTAACCTCAAGTATATCACACGCTTCTTTTGTAGTTGCGCATGTGAGAATGTGCTAAAATTCATCCGGGGAAACCGCACAGCAAATCGCATTGAGAGCTTTGGCATTTGCCATGTATTGAGCTCTCTCTATGTCATCCCATTTGGAATCATCTTTGGGAATGACAATGTATTTCCCATCAACCTCCACTTGCTCGGTGGGCAAGGTATATCCATTTTGTGTGCTAAGCCACACCGGACGGTCCATGGATTGGAGAAAAATCCTCATTCTAGCCTTCTAATAAGCATAGTTGGACCCGTCAAAAAATGGTGGACGGTTGGTGGTACTCCCGTCTCGGTTAGACATTATGCTAGTGCTCCGGTACCGGATCTTACTCTAGATGGTTAAGTCCTTGAAGAGCAACCCGCTCTGATACCAATTGAAATTACGTCGGGTTGTCTAACACAACATCCTATGCATACACGTGCGGAAGCTTAAGGAGCAATTAGAATTATGGCTAAGTCCTAGAGGGGGGGTGATTAGGACCTTTTGAAATTCTTTTCGCCTACTTACACAATTTAACAAATTAAACTAAGTAAGCAAGAACACTTTCGGCTTCCAAGCCTAAGTGGGTCCAATCACAAGACTAGCATATAGTTAAGCAATATACAACCTAGTCTAAGCATACATAGGTAAACAAATTATTTAACTAATCAAGCTCCTAACCTATGCAACCTATGTAGACTTATGAGAATCGATCAATGAGCTCAAGTCTACACTACTAGTGAAAGTACATCTTGTGTGTGGATGTGCCTATCTAGATCCTAGCATACATTCCTATCAAGCATTCATAATTAAATAATTAAACTTACAATGTTAAGATAACAATGTGCGCGATTCAATCACAAACACAAGCATGTATAGTGGTTCGACTACTTGTCTACTCCACTCCCGGTTCAAGTACTCAACCCATTTGAGCACACTGGCATTCACTGGGGAGTTTAAATCTGGTTCCTCCCAACCAAGGTGTTTTAACTCGGATCCACCCAACCGGGGAGTTCACAGGTTCCTCCCAACCTACACGTTTGCACCCGTGTTGGTGGCTCCCCCTTGGACACTTTGTTTAGGCCCGACTAACATGCCAAGGAACGGCTAACATCCCTAAATTTAGGCCGACTAACAAGTCAAGGATCGGCTAACAACCTTAGTTCGAGTTTGTCAAACAAACTCTACACTCAACTCCCACAGGGAATTGAGTGGATGGACTCCTAACAAGACAACCTTACTTGTCGAATTGAGCCCCTTTGTAGCGCCTCTTTGGTTTGCTTCTTCTCGCTCTCCCGTGCTTGAATCAGCTCCCATTGTGCTCCCCCGATCTTTGACGCCGCTGCTTTGTCAAGGCTTCAGCTCCAAGATCAGCTACCTTGCATGTAATGCTCCATTGGAGATGCCCATGGTGCTAGGGAATGGTGAATCCTCTACAAATGGTAGGGAATAAGTTTCTAGAGGAATACGCCTATTTGGACTCCTAGGTAGTGTTTAAACAAGGGATTTAACTATGATCAAGGTGTCTAAACCCTAGGAATCAAGAGGGAACAAGTCCATTCTCAAGATGACATTGAATGGCCCAAGCTTGTGATGAAAACACAAGGAGAATGGCTTGCTATGGGTTTGGGATAGAGCCTCTGATGGTCTCTAGCAATGGTGGCTTCTATCTCCTCAAAATCCATTCTCCGCAACAAAATGAATCCCCCTCTTTAAATAGATTTTCTTCCAACGGTCAAAAAATGGGCAGATTCTCGCATCTCCGACTGATTGGAAAAAGGATCCGATTGATCAGAGACCAGTCCATTGATCAGAGACATGTCCGATTGATTAAAAATCAATCCAGTGAATTCTCTGGAAGATATTCCGATTGATCGAAAACATGGTCTGATTGATCGGACTGGCCCCTTCCGATGGATCGGAAGACTATCCGATTGATCGAAAATATGTCCAGTGGATTTTCAAATTTGCTGGAACAATTTTCGATTGATAGGAGCTTCGGTCCGATTGATTAGAGTCTTATCGGAGCCAATGTCCGATTAATCGGAGATCAATAGAAAAATATTGTTTGAGCTGTTTTGATTACAGCAGCTTCCACCTCTTTAAATAGTCTAACTTATCATGTTTTTCATGGAGTTCTAAGACTAATGAAGATGACTAAGGGTATACCTAGTTGGTCCAAGTCATCTAAGAGGTTATGGTTTTGGGTAGGTTCAGGGCAAGGCACACCAAGGCATCTCTTTTACTTGTTTCTTCATCCTTGATGTAGCTGGAACGTCATGAGTCTTCGGTCTTTGTCTTCGTCAAGCTCAACCGACACTAGACTCACTAACTTAAGTGATTGACAAACAAGGTGCATTAACACGGTCTGGTGCCAGCAAGGAATGCGTCGATATAGAGACTGCTTAGTAACCCAGTGCTAGTATGGGGCTGGTCGCCATCGAAAAAGTCCGAAAGTCAAAACGAAGCAAATCAGCAGTCAAGTGACTCACCCAAGATCCATCAACCCGAGTCCTAAAGTCAGATGATCTAGACGGAAGTGCTCGACGCCCGATACCCATGAAAGCAAAAAGAGGAACATCCTGCTCATACCCGAACTGCCACAGGATCCGGATAGCATGATAAGAAAAGTAAGATCGAAAGCCTACCAGCATCAGAGGAAGGCAGTGCACATCACAAAGTACTGGAGGAAGTGAAAGCCAAGATGACTCCCAACGAACATTCCAGTCACAAAGCTCAGCAAACATCCTGTGATACAAGGGCTCACTCATCCTAGCTGTATGTGGAAGAAACTCCATGATGTGTTGCATAAGGTCAGGGCGACAGGTGCTAGGAAATGGTACAGGAACAGTCAGCGAAAGACGCTCCCATAGCCAGACCTGATCACAAGAAGGAAAAGAAGTTCAGTGTAACGACCCGAGATTTTCGACTCTCGTGTATAACACGACGGTCGAATTTCCAAGTAATTTATGGAATAACTAATTTTTCAAATAATAAAATATAGCATTCAAGCACAATGGCGGAAACAATTATCATCTTATTCTATCAAACTTACTACGTCATCATCAATGTTTAAATAAGGGAACCAACCAATATCCATACTGATTAATTAAAATACAAAATCATGTCTTCTCTTGAAGACTTATTACAATTCCATAAATGTATCAACTACTCAAAAGAAATATTTAATAAATGATAACACCAACTAAGTTTCTCTAACATCGTCATCCGCCATGTAATCGTACGAACGATCGAACTCTTTTCCTTAAAAATCGGGTTCAATACCTGGATCTTCACCTGCATCATCTAAATTGTGTTTGGGATAGCGTTAAACGCTATCATAGTGGGGAATATTCCCTCCAAGACTATCAAGAATAACAATGTACAAAACTCAGAGTAACGCAACACAATAATATCTTTATTCAAACAAAACAATCAAGTAAAAATCTTTGTTAATGCGATGCATGGAATGCATGCTCTGGCTAAGGTACCCTGGCTAGAATCACAATACATGAACTGGGAGACTCCCTATTACGACTTCACGCTAGCCACTAGTTACCAGAGGTTCGTGGGACGCACAAGCCCATAGCCCAAATCTACACGTGACAGTGTACGGGAGAAGTAGGACGCTCTAGCCTATTCTCAATTTCGTACACCCACATGAAGCCAAGTGAATGCGTGACTTTAGTTTCACCTTTATTTAAGTGTTTTCGCATACAACCAATTTAAATAAAACTCAATAGTCACTATGGGGAGTCACAAGTGACCCAGCATAGGCCGACAGCTCGGGCTTAGTGTCCATGGCACCAACTCCGGCTCATGAGAATTTGTATACCATTAGTGTCCACTCATTGTCCCGTTTTATGATTTCATCATATCTCAAAAAGCCAATATTGTACATCAGGACCAAATTCATTAAAATACTCATGTAATGTAAATGGATCCAATCAAGCATCATATACATGTAAGGATCCATTAACAAACAATCACTTCATTCTCTCAGTTAAGTCAAGATATATTCTTCCATCATGAACACCTCTCACGGGTTCCATCTCTCTATATCGAATAATTTTACCAACTTAGGGACAAAGAGTATACAATAATGGGATGTCTATATGATGATCTTATACATATATTTCATATATATCACAATATGAAAATCAATGTTACTTGTAACACATAGACTAAGAAAATAAGGGCATATATTTCACAAAGATAAATAACACAAATACACATGCTTCTTAGTAAAAAATCTAAACAAGGAATCACATCGTTATATAATGATATTTATTACAAATCCTACCTTAAACTTCATGTTATGTGGATAAGCAATTCAAAACAAAATAACTTCACATGCCACAAAAGAAACTTATGATAATCGTGGTATTATTAATGAAATGCTTGAAGAAAAATCCTCACCTTAGGATGACTAAGAAGAAGAGGGTTATAGAAGATCCTAGCCGCTGGAAAAATATGAGAAAAAACTCTCTCTCTCTCTCTCTCTCTCTCTCTCTCTCTCTCTCTAAGGCATGGAGGCTAGGGTTAGGAGAAAGGTTTGGAGGTGCGTAGTAGAAATATGGAGAGGGATGTGCACGTGAGGTCTTGTGTAACTCTTGAGGTAGGTTTCTCAAATCTCAATATTCGGATGATCTTTGATCAATTCCAATCCATTCATCTTATCAAGCTCGAAAGGTAGAGTCAGAATACGTAAATTTCTTGATGATCCACATTCTAGATTGGCCGATCCTTGAAAATGGCATAACGGGTGCTAAAATGGGCTTGATCTCAATTAACGGTCTACGCTTGATGATCAAGGCCCAAATTTTGGAAAAATATATGGTCATGATAGGCAAATAATTGTACAAAGTTTAGTGGTTGATTGATGGTGAGAAATGCCTAGATCTGAAATTCCAACTTTTGGCGGAAAAGGAAGGGGCTGGCTTTGTGGTTCAACGGTGTAGAATTATAGATCGGGTTCCAAATTTTGTGTAAACTTGTAGTCATATGAGTATAATAAGTGGTCCAAATTTGAGAAAGCGATTGATGGTAAGAAATTGGTAAATTGAAAGGTTCAGATTTAAAAAGAGTTGGTAACTCGTTAATTTTTAGAACGGGATAACTTCGCGCATAAGAAAGAGGCTTATCAATGTGGAGCACTCAAATCACACTATTGGTCCATGATAAAGACGATCCAAGTCATTCATATGAAAAAAAATATTCGACTACGACTAACCATCCACTTTCCTCACTTGATGGACATGAAAATCAAAGATTAAGGGGCTGATTTGACAATCGGACCACTTCTGCTATGATTTAAGGACTGAAAATTGACATTTATGGTTAATATATGCCCAAAAGCTTAAGTTCAGAGTTTTGCGTGAAAGTGATCGTCAGAAACTATAATACTTAAAAATGGCATCTTAACTAATGGCATTTTCGTAATTATCTGAAAAGTGCGTGATTTTTAAAATCTGATCTTTCTACGATGTTTATGGGATCATTCTAAGCAACTTTTGTAAAGGGTCCCCTATCGGATCTCTTACGGATGTCCCGCTATTCACAAATCAACGGTAAATGTACAATAATTAATTAAAAAAAATGAATTTCAAACATTTTCAAATAAATCTCGAAAATCTAGGGTGTTACATTCAGCTAGAGCAAAACAATTCCCAAAAGACAAGAAAAGAAAAAGGAAAGTGCAGAAAAGATACCTGGAGAAATGCACAACAGCCACGAAGGACACGGGTACGGCCCAGGGCACAGTCAGTCAGCCCATTAAACAGTTCAGCCAATACAAGAGAAATGATCCCCTGATGTCGAACAACTCGGCTCACCACCTCGAAAAGCAAAGGAGTCTGAGATCTGCGCCATCCCGAGAATAGCACCTCAGCTATCAGACAGAACATCAGTGCATTCCGAGAAAGTAGGAACCCTGTCACACTCCGAGGACCCGAAAAAAGATCATACAGCAAATCCAAGGAGAACACTACAACATCCTGGCCGGCAGCTGCAGGCTGACCAAGATAGGGGATCCCAAACCAATTCTGCGGTGTGGCAGTCTTCGACAAAGTCTTCAGCGAAAAATATTGAGTGTAATACCAAGAAAGACCGGTCAAATCACTACCAAAAAAAGAAGCAAAGGCTACGGACTAAGGGGTCTTTTAGCTACGGTTATAAACCGTAGCTATTTTAGTTCATAGCTGTAACCTCAGATCCCACCACCCCATCACTAGGGACTGTCAGTCTTGTAAGGGGAGCTATGGAGCTTGCGCAATGTGTGTGTATTATCTAAGCTGTCCATCCATTTTAATAGCTCATTTTAGGGCAGGAGTCCAAAAAAGGAGGCAGATCGAAGGCACAAGTGGACCACACCATAGGAAATATTAGAAATTAAGTGCCTACTATTGATATGTCGTGTGGTCCACTTAGGCCTTTGATCTGCCTCCATTTGAAAACGTGTATGAAAAATTAACTTTCAAAATGAATGAACGAAGTGGATAAACCACATACATCATGGTGGGCCCCACAGATCCCATGATTAGACCGTCCATCTCATGTACAACCCCAATCCGCACAAAACAAGAGCCCGCCAGATTTTTTTTTTTATTCTCGCGGGCTCGATGGTTTCCATTCCTCTGTCCCTCTCCCTCTCCGTCTCCCTCTCTCCTCCCAGCATCACCGGCGGCAACCCAACTTCTCTGTTTCCATCTGTCAGGTCTCTCTCTCTCTCTCTCTCTCTCTCTCTCTCTCTCTCTCTCTCGATATTAGGCATCTTCATTGTTTAATGTCGAAACCCTATTTAGGGTTTTACCACGGTGAATCCTTAATTAGGGATTTTCAATCCACCACAGTTTACTAGGACGCGGGTTAGGGATTTAAAACTGAAAAATTCCCAACTAGATATGGTGATTGCTGCCCACCTGTCTGAACCGAATCAGTTTGCCCTGGGGCTAACAGACGGTAGGGTCCATGTCGTGGAGCCACTGGAATCAGAGGGAAAATGGGGCGTTCTGCCACCCACTGAGAATGGGCCAGGAAGCAGCATGTCCACAACAGCTGCTACGGGGCCCTCCGATTCAGATCAGCCGGCAGAGGTGACGGAAAAAAAAGCAACAGCTAGCCACACGGAAGGTTCTTACAACATTTTTGACCTTTGGCCTGTCATTTATTTTTCAGAGGGGGCATGCAGGAGAATGTAAGTAGGTATGTGTTTGTGACAACATTGTTTCTACTGGCCTGTTGTTGCTTCTTGTTCAGGGCTCTTGTTTCTTTTCCTTTTTTTGCCCTATTCCTTTTTTTTCTCAAACATGCGGTGGTGGGCTGTGGAATTACAGAAATCTCAAATTGAAGAGAAGATGTAGAGGGTGTGGGTAGCATAGGCCCAGTTCCAAGCAGGTAAAAGGTATAGATGTAGGGTACTGATTGAAAAAGAAAGGGGAAGCTTTGATGTTTATCATCATGGTCATTGTGTATGTGAAAATTAAGGTGCTGTGGTGAATTTTTTTTTTTTTTTATGAAAGGCTTCCTTCTGCATGGATGGAGATTATTATCTCGATTTCAGGAAGTTAGTTTTTTAGAAAGTAAAAGAAAAATCCAGCGCATCAGTTCTGTCATTCACCCACAGTGGTGACTGACGAATCTGGTAATCCCAAACCGGGAAACCCAATCTGAGCTCCTGACACCAACATGGTTGTTCTGTCTTCACTGCTGCACATGACGTGCTTGGTTAAATGACATGACGGTACAGATCCAGACCATTTGTTCTGCACATACTATTACATGATCCCTAAATTGAGTAGACAATCTGGTAGTTGCTAGGAGTCTTGATACTTTGAATGTAAAAGTTTATGCTTTTGTAGCATACAACACTCAGAAAACTGCTCTATTTGATTACAGAGTGTGATGGTACTGGTGAACCCAATGTGGAACTGCAGGCTAGATTGGGTTTTACTGCTTCAAATCATGCTTGGCTTAATTGCTTGTTGCATTATCTGTCCCATTGGTTTTCATTCCTGAATTTTGACCTGCAGTTTTTGGAATGGGTTGACAAAGGAGCAAACTGTCCTTACTGTGAAGGCCTGGGCTATACCATCTGCAATGCATGTGAAGGTAAAACGACAATCTAGACATTATTGTAAACTATACAAAACTACAGATCTACATCTCTTTCATTATATATATATATATATATATATCTATATATATATATATATATATATAGATATATATATATATATATATATAGATATATATATATATATATATATATATATATATATATATATATATATATATTACAGCATTTTTCCTCCGTAATATGAAGTTATAAGATTTCAACATGCGATGGAGGATGTTTTTTGTTTTCATGATAATGATATTGATATCGATGAGGTATATACCTATATGGATCACTGTCAGATGCTAATAGATGATGTAGATGGTTTTTTGGCTGAGGAATCCGTCACTGTTGCCTAGTGTCAAGCTAACCTTTCAATGAGTTGAATGGAGCTATGTTTATTGTGTTAAGTGTGCTGATTCATTCTATCACAATGCACGTCTCTGTTTTCTTAGTGAATAGTTGTATGCCTATGACAGACAATCTATGACTACGCTACTCTCAAGTATTGGGGACCAGCAACTCATATCAACTCCCTAGTATGTTTGGGTGGTGATTGAATCTGAAAATTTGAGATTTTGATTCGTTTGTTTCATGACATTTGGCATTAGAATTGGGATGATGCAATTGGATAACTATTGCGAAGAACTTGAGGAAACGAAGAACATGAGTGGGCAAGAGTGTGTTTGCTCATTTGAGAAGGTATTCTGTTATGTCTCCTACAAAGATCGCCTTTTTTGTTTTTGACAGATCTTATCTTACCCTTTGATTTTTCTTCTTGCAGGAAAAGCAGTGGATTTTCAAGAGGTGCTTCAATGTATCGAGGAGTGTTCTTTTCTTCTCGCAGGAAAAGCAGTGGATTTTCTGCCACCAGTGTTCTTTTCTGTTTCTTTTTTCACCAAGTTTCTTTGATCTCATCTTGCACTTACCATGATCAGGAACTTGGAAGATCGGTCAGGCCATGGGAACATGTAAGGATCAACCTTAAGAGAGCAGAAGAGCAGGCATGAAAATGAGCTCTTCATTGTGTTTCTTTGCTTTTTTCTCTCATAGCGTTTGTAATTTAGTCTGTTCATTTTATTTTTCAGGTGAAAGTAATGTTTGAAGAAAGTAATCTGTTGGACGAGGGAGATGCAAGGCTGTTGATGCATTGTAATAGGGAAAGGTGCCATTGGCTTGGGATCCAGTGGCAAAGATAAATTGTAATGTGTTTCAAATCCCATATTACATGGTTTGATGAAAATAGGAGGTTTTCTTTACAGGTTACTCCATTGTTTATGACGTTCCTACAGATTTTTTTTTTTTTTTTTTTATTCTTATGCATTAAAGGATACATACACACTTATCTCACCTCCCTAACACATGAGAGGGTTGTTGCTTCCAAATCGAAAATATTTGCATTGCAAAAGCCACCATGGCATTTTCATGTGCTAAACTCTAGTAAACTATTGGTCTCCATTCCTAGGTAGAGATAATGTTGCTACTTGTTAAATAAGGTTGACTTCTTCATGTATGGTGTACCTTTGCATTGACGGTTTCCATTTATTCTATTTGTTTATTGATAGAATTTTAACACAGGACAGTTATACCTTACCTGGCAGCAGTACCAACAATTACATCCTAGTTATGACAAAATACATAAAGATTTATGGATTTCATTGCAATACTCATGCTAGGGTGTATTAGCTAGTAAAAACAGTGGGGATGAGATGCACTCATCTTTAAAAAAAATTGTAATACATGGCTACGGTTAACTAAAATGAGAAGCACTCGTCTTTTAAAGTGGCAACCAAACAGGGCCAAAGTTAGATTGCAAAGTAGTGATCTTTTTGGGACTCATTTGGTTGCATTTTAGATTTGAGGCAGATTTTTTTAGCCTTTTGGAAGTGTATTTTATGATTTTCTCAGATGAAACAGCAGTAATTGGCTGATTCTCCCACCTTATCATGATTTTCCCAACTTTGGCAAAACCCTATTCTTATTAAACAGGATTTTGGATTTGCAGATTCTATCAATGTATATCTTGTCATCCATACAGATGCTTGAGTATTTATAATACATGTGGTTGAATCTCCCTAACACTTTTGTGATAGGTTCTTGTAGCTTCTTCTTTTCTTTTTTTTCCCTTCTTTTGTCCTTTCTTTGTGTGTTACGTTGTTGCAGCTTCATCTTCCCATGAATCGATCTTTACCATAGATTGTCCAATTACAGGTTGGATCTCTACCCTCTCTTCTTCATTTTCCTTCTAGTCCTTGCATATGGATGCTTGTTAGGTTGGTCATTGTTCCATGCTATTATCAGAAATGATACATGGCCATGATATTTTAAGCTCCAGTTCTATTTTTCTAAAGACAATTCTTTAGGGAGAGGCACTTTCTTTTAATGACCAAGCAAAGTACACTGAAATATGTCATAGTTGGAAGCAAAGTACATTGAAATATGCCATAGTCGAATGCCTTTTTCTTCGACTGACGCCCATTCTCCATATTGGATGTTTTTTTTTTTCCTGATTCCTAAATGTCAAAATGTTGTAAGAAATCAATGGGTTTGTGTTCAGAGACTACTTTCCAAGGCTTGTTGTGTGTTCTATTACATGGATGGACATTGTATACTAAGCCACATCTCTTAATTTTCAAAAGTGCGACCATGTTGTATATTGTGAGTTGGTGCACAGTTATCTATCACTGCCCATGAACAGGGGGTAGAAATCTTCCATTTAGAAATGTTGAACTGCAATATTCTATTGTTGATCCTTAACTGGAGGATGTAATTAGGGTCGGACTGGTCGTGCCTAGCCATCCCAACCCAAACCCAAATAATTTCCACCCGCAATGTTAGATTGCTATGGACGGTTGAAAATAAGTATGGCCTTATTTAAAAATCTAGTGCCCAAGAAGCTATGGACGGTTGAAAAGGTGTTTCTTTGTCATCCAACCTGTTCATAAGGTCACATATACATGAATGAAAGGAAAACAAAAATATCAGCTTGATGCAAAACATCAATAGCCTCCAAAAAGTTTTCAATAGGCATTCAATCACAATTGTTTCCTGTGGTGCGGTCCACTTAAGCTTTACATATGCTTCAATTTTGAGCTCATTCCCTAAAATGAGTTCTTGTAGGGAATGAAATCTTTCTCATCTCTGGAAGTATAAATGTATTATGATTGTGCAGAGGACTAGGACCGTAGTGGCAGTGCCTAGTCAGATGTATGAAAAACCCAACAGCAGTATTCCTTATTGATATCATACATGTCAGATTGGTGACTTCTGATGCATAGATATTTTCATTCTAGCCTTCCATCAGATGTCACCAATCTACCAGGTATGATAATACCATCAGAGTGGTGCTCCATATCATTCAAACACCCAGAAAATAAAACTTAGGTAGAGAAAACCCACCTCAGAAATGGGCAGTTAGATCAGGGTCATGATCCATACTTAACTGGGACTTGCTCAGGAGATATGTATCTATAAGCAAACCAACCCACCAAAGAAATTAGGAGAAGAACGAAGAGAAAGTGAATGAAAAACCAATGAAAAATTAGGAATCTCCACTTACATGTTATATATTCCAGCCCAAGTTCGACCAAAGGTGGACAAGGCCCAAAAGCCTGATGGGCCAGCCCAGCCCATTGACAGCCCTAGTCCTGCTGGTAGAAATTATTGCTTATCCATAGGCCAGAGAAAACAAGCAACTCAGCCAGACCTGTACCAATGGACTCAACTAACACAAAAAAATATCATTCAAGTAGGCTTGCAGTGACATGTATAGAAAGTTTGTTGAACATGCTTAAGGCAGCTTGTCTCTTTCATGAGACCAATCCGTCCCAATCCACCAATAGACTGTCATATAAAAAAAATTAAAAGATGTAAATAACAACATCATGAATGAACATAATAAAGAATATCAGGACAATGTATCCTTTTTCTCATGTTACTGTGAATGACCCATGATGGGAAACAAAGAAGCAGCAGCAAATTTGGATTTTATGCATGCTCATTTTAGCTATGGTGCTGTTAAAATGGGTTTTTGGATTATCTTTTCATTTTAGTCTCTTTTGGGGCCTGTGAATTGGGGATTGTATGCAATTTGTTCTGTTTATGGATGTTGTTGGTGTAATGGGTTTAGAACACATTCAGATCTTTTTCCATCTTTTATGGAAGCTACCAAGTTTTAGCTTTGATGCTTTTGGAAATTGTGATTTTGAGTGGAAATGATCCTATGGAGAGTGGAACTGGAACATAGGCCCCCTCTCCACTGTACAAATGGCAATGGTATATGGAGATTGGGACTTTTCATGTAGCAGGTCCTGAAAATTGATCGGATGACGCTTACTCTCACTTTCTATACTTTCGCAATCATTTTTTTTCTACTCAGCTTGTCTTAGCAGATGGTAACTTGTTATCAAAGTGCTTTTTGAACCATGGGCCATCCATAGTAACCAATATCTGAACTAGAATTTCTAGTTCAGTAGAATTTTTGGTTCATGCCCTAATAGGCCTTCCTAACATTCTTCTACATCTATAGTCACTTGAAAATGATCACTTAGGCGAGCACCTATTAGATGAGATGAATTTCATTAAATTTACCTGTGTTGAAGTATCTAATCTTTTCGCATTCATATTTTGTCATGGTTGGTTGTTCTGTTTGCATCTTCAGTTATTTTTAGGTTGTGATCCTTAGGTATGAGTAAATTTAACTCACTCATCTTCAAGATGAGGACCAAGTTGAGAAGCCATTCATGAGACAAACATGGATGAATCGTCTCATGATCCTTTACTTTCCTGTTATCAGATAGTTTCCATATTCATGCTAGGAGCTGATCCCAAACAACTAGGACAAGGCTATAAAGATGATGACTCCACGACTAAATGGAAGTAAACAATGGAAGGAGCAGCAAGTTTCCCATCACTTGGAGAATTTTAATATTCAATTAAATGTTACATTTGCAGGTTGGCAGTGGTATCTATGGGTTGACTGGCAGCTGAACATGTGTAAGTTGTAAATATTCCATATTTTATTTGGGTCCCATTTGCATTGATCATACATGTGCAAGTTTTGTAAGGAATCAAAATGTGATTTTTCAGAGGAATCAATTATACAAATCCACCTTATTGTTTGAATAGGGTCACAAAACAAGAACCACATTGGCAGGTGCCTGTTTTCTTGATTTTTTTGCTCCAGAGCAATTGCTTGCCTCTCGACATGCTATTGCTGATAAACCACTGTCCTGTGCAGATTACAGATGGCTTCGAATCATGCATAAACAGAGGTAAATTCTCATTACAAGTTTCAAAATACGAGTTGTTATTATTTTCTTCTATTTTGATTTGCACGGGAACGAAGATGAAAACACAGGGTTTGGATTTTAGGTTGGATATTTGATTTGCTTCTCGCCACGTGTGTGCTTAATTTGATGTGGATGATGAATGACCCTCCTGAATTTGGATAGGCCTGATTTTTGGGGTGCCGAGGATAATTATAGGGTGCACAAATGATTGATGGGTTGGACATCATCTGAGAATGGGTTTTGCTTCAGTTTTGGGCAAACACCTCTTTTTCCTATAGTATGGATACCGGGCTGTGAGCTAAGGACAGAGACCCAAGCCCAGCCCAACCTACTACCTGAACTCTTAAGGTTAGACGGTGTCTAATAAATCAGGTCTGGCTGGGTCAGCTTGAGGCAGACATAGGGCTGGGACCAGCCTAATTATTGCTTAGCAGCCTGAAAATTCAGGTTTGGACCTGGTCTGGCCCGTGATCCTCCAGCTCTAAATGGTCTAAAACATGCCAGAAGTTGAAATTTTGTCAGCTTGACCTAACCCAGCTCTGTAGCTGTAAACTCATACTTTTTTTTTGGTCTGAGCTCTGTTGTGATTGGACTACTAGTCATTGTATGACTGTCATGGAAATGACAAACATAAGTGTCTATAATTGATTTCTGCTTTGTCATTCTAATCAAAAGAACTTTTGATAAAATTTAAATCTGTAGAAGGAGATGGAAGCTGCTGTAAAACAGAAAATGTTAGGAGTGCCGATTGGTGAAACTCTATTTGGAAAAACTGTGGGTTTCTGTTCTTCTTTTGTTTTCCCTTGTATGTTTTTGTTATTTCCCTTACTGAGTTTTCGTTTGTTCAGTTATAGCATCCTTCTAGTTCATGTTGAACTGCAGTTGCTTCAGAGGCATTTGATTTGTTAGTTTTTGCAATTTCCTCCAAATTTACATTACTACCTTGGATGATAAGTTCAAATCTCATGGTGCAAATCTTAGTCGATCATGTTGGCCTTGACTTGGATCTGCTGGAACGGGGCAGAAACCATTATGGGCAATTGCACAGGTCATTCTTTGTATTGATCCAGCCTGACTGAATCAATGTGCATTAATGCATGCGTGTATATCTCTGTCTATATGCACATTGCATACCTTTATGCCGTGCATTTATGCATGTCTGTCTTCAATCTTATGTATTCTTGTATTTATTTATTTCCATTTGTGTATATGTACGCATATTATGTATGTGTATATGCACAAGTTCATGCATACATTTCACGTATTTGTGCACATGTTTGCATGGATCTTTTGCAAGTGTATTTGAATGGAATACATGTGCATATGCATCCAGGCCATCTGATCATCTGTATAGGGACTCTAGTCGACGCCATTGCTGGCAGAGTGAAAGTTAGTCCCATCCAAAAAATTCCTTACGAAGATTTGGACCACATCAAGGGTCTGATTGGAGATCTGGATCAAATGAAGGGTCTGATTGGAGATCTGGACCCATTTAGTTTGGCCGAACCTGCCTTAAAAAGCAGGTTGGGCTAGTTGACGTATGGGATTGCTACCCCCTGGTGCTGTATTTTTTTTTTTTTTCAAAAAAAGATAAGAGCTGGCTTAATCCAGTATCTGTTTCCTACACTTCCCCAAATGTAAAGCCAACCTCGTTGGCTTGGTAGTCCTGCATAATGTGATGTAGGGGACATCCAAACACGGCCAGAAGACCTCCCAATCAATATGATTACTTGTATCACGCTCTTTCTCTAACATTCTGAACATGGAGATGGATTTTCCTTGCAGGCACCGCTGATCCTTTAGGAAAGAGAGTGAATAACTCGAAAACTCATGCCGAGATAGGATGGGAGCCAAAGTATCCAAGCTTTGCTCAGTTCCTTGGAATTCCTTGGTCGATTTTATTCTTTACTTGTCGAAGATATCATCTAGAACTTTCAAGTAAGAAATTCTGTGCACATTTCATAATTTCTTCTTTGAATTTGAGGCAACCCATTTAACTTGCAAGGAACATGGATGTGTTGGTGTCAGCTATGGACACAAGCTGTTGGATGCAGGGACACCGACACCATTGACAAATTTTCTCTGATGTTAATGGTTGGTATTTGTATAGCTTCGAGTTTTCAACCCATGTTTCTGGTTTTTTGGATTGCTTCCCACATCGGCAAATTCATTTTCTGCTTTCACGTTACGCATTATTTGGTAGTTCCATGAAATTGCAGTTCATGTAGACCAGGAGCATAACCAAAAGCCTGAGGAGATATAGTAACCATCTGATTTTGCCCCGCTGAATTTAGGCCCCTCACTTCTATTGTTGACCATCCATTTGATAACCACCAATTAAATGGTTATTATTGCTTGATAAGTGTGCAGATGACCTTTTCCTGTAGAACTGTTTTTGTCTTTCCATTTTAGTTGTTCATATGAGTTTTCTTGTATTGTTTAATTATTGTTTTGTTTTGTTGGGATCAGAAAGACATGGGATAATAACTGCCATTTGCTAAAATGAGATCAGCTCTTTTTTTTCTTCTTTTTTTTTTGGTGTCTGCCAAACAGGGCGAAGCAAATTTAACCAATGAGTTGGGCTTGGTTAATCCCAACCCTGCCTGAAGCCTAACCATTGCCAATGTCACTCATAATTATGCGGTAGAGAGAGACAACTACCAGGAAAATGGAGTCGCAGGCAGCAAGAGCAACGATGTCGGAGCAGGAAACAACCCGGCTGCAACTCTTCTTGATGACAGCACGCTACTCATTGATTATCTTAAAAGCTTCCGTCCTCAATGTCAGGTTTGGAGGTGCGTCCTTCTCACTTGGTCCGCTTGCAGACCCGGCCAGCAACACTGATGCATCACACCCCTTCATCCCAAAACAATTCACACAAAAATAAGAAAGTTTATTACATTATTAAACTATTTAGGCTGCAACTGTCTAACTGAAGTCATGGAAGAACCCTGGCTGATTATCTTTAGCCATTCATTTGATGGCCACCATTTGTACACTGGCTGATTATCTTTTTGACACCGTTAAAATTTCCAGCAACAACTTGTGATCATACACTGTGGAACCCACTTTAACATCTGACCAGCCTGATTTTCTGGTCTGTACCTACAAGGAAGCAGTCCATGATAAGGCCAATGTCACAAAGATGGTGAAAACACTCTTTTGTCGCCCTACAGGTTTGTTTTCCTACTTGACCGGTTTGGTAGAATCAGATGGCAAGGTCTTGGGTTGGCAACACAAGAAGAGGTGTCATTTCTTCTATCAAGCACCTCCCAACCATCAGGTGGGCTGTGGTGATCACTACAGGTACAGTAGCCCTTTTAAGACAGTTTTTTCAAAAAAGAATTTTATTGAAGCTTTCTAAGACTCATTGCATTGTCGCAGATATGATGTGGTGATAGATGTAATGGACAACTCCAAGCCGGTACATGATTGGTGACAGTTGCGTTGTGTTAGGAAAGGTAAATTACATCCTTTATGTAGATATGGACATAATGATTTGTCATTTGACGGAATGTTTTTGCAAACAATATTGGAATGCTTAACCTGCAGCGTAGGTTGATGCTTGATTTATAATGGAGTTGCTGAGCATTTATATATGTATTTCCAAGTTAGTTCTGAGAACCTATAATTTGTGTGGTTATTGAAGGTTTAATTTTAATATTGCATTAGACATGCCGCCTTTACTAAGAAAACACTACAAGGCACAACATACTTTTATTTTACAGTAAGTGATATGCAGCAAGCTAGATTTGCTCCATTGAAAAAAGCTAGAACTTAGGAATGATGCAGCCCAAGGGAACATTCCTGTACAATTGCTTCATTGTACATAATTTGATTTTTTAATGTCTATATCCTTTAGAATCTGTTGGTCTATTTTATTTTTCAGATGACCACTTATGTAATCATGTGAATGTTGTTGTTTGGTGTTACAACTTACAACCTTATATTTGCTTTGTATTCTCTGACTTAATTTCACCATTCTATTTTCTAATGGCTGCATGAATTGCTTCCTCATCTACGGCAAAGGAACATGTTGACTCCAGTCACATGCCAAGACAGTCCCATCTTGTATGACTATGCACTAGTTGTATTTTATTTTTATTTTTTTCGTTTCCTTCCTAAACAGTCCCCCATCTTGTTGGTCTATTTTTATGTTAAACATGGTGCACTCTAATGATACAGGTTCTTTACATCATCCATTTCCTCCTTGCTTAGAACCATTCAGAAACTTTTACTGATGTTAGCCTTTCTCGTTTGTAGCTTTGCTATGTTTGCATGCGAATCTATGATTGAACTTTGCTAGCTCATCTTTTTCATAGCCTTTCTTATTTTTTTCATTTTTTTATTTTTATTTTATCGTTTGTCCTACGATAGGTCTTGGTGAAGTTTGTTAAACCAATCTCTTTGCTCTTATTTCAAGTCACATTGGCTCTGTTTGGGTGGGCAATCAAACAAGCAGTCAATGTCATATAGGGACAGTATCTCTTCAAAATCTTCAAAAGAAATCTCCGTCTTCCCATTCTCATAGGCTGTAAAAGGATTTTTGCTATTCATTTTTGCTAAAACAGGTATGTGATAGAGTGATTGTGATGTGGTTTTCCTTGTCTTTGAATGATATGTTGCGCGGTTAACATTAGCTATCAGCAGTTAAATCTGACCTGTAACGGCTCCAACCCTTAAAAGAGTTAATGCCTTTGGGAGGCATATTGACCTCGGCCCTAATTCTGTAAACAGTTATATCTTACCTATATTGGCTTGTCTTGGTTGAACTTTTACCAAGAGAATTTTGGAAAAAGGGAAATGTGGACTTAAGCCTTATTTTGCTGTTTGTTATTACATCTAATTCAACATTTCCTAAGACCATTTAAATTTATGTAGGAAAATCTGTCGCTAAGCATTGTTGAGGCGAAAGAATATTTTACATCAAAAGAGGTACTTATCTTTCTTTCTTTGTAATTTTCGATGCTTGTAACATGCTCTTTTAAGTTTGTAGTGTATTTATCAAATTTATTTGTAAACTTCAATGACTAGGATGATGGAAATTGCTTGTACCTCCTACAGCCATGTGAGGCTCTCACCATTTTGATGAATGACTTTGAGGCTTTGCCTCCTTTTTTTGTAGTGGAATCGTATTGTAAAAGAAGATGCGAACAAAAGGCATTAAGATATAATGCGCTCATAGTTGTTTATGTATTGTATAATTATCAGAAAATGTTGAGATGCAGGAAACAATTCTTCCAAGGCAGCAACTCGATTCTTTATTAGAGAAAGACTCTAACTGTCTAGAACATATCATAAGCAATGAGGTTTCTATGCTCGGATAGTTTTGCAGAGGGCTGTAGAGAAAATGGTGGGCAGACAGAGAGCCTTGGTTCATAAAAAAGAAACTTATATGAAACTCAAGGGTCTTGGCTTATTTGTGACTTTTTCTTCCTTGTAATGAGAACTCTACATTGTATTTAATTATATTGACTGAACTGGGGATGTATTAGGAACGAGTCTTCTCACATGTATATTGACTGAATTAGGGATGTCTTTTGAGTTTCCCTTTAAAAAGAATTCATGACATTAATGAATGTTGCAAAGATTTTTTTCATTTGGTAGTCATAACAATTCTTTATTTGCATTAACTTAGATGGGTTGATCTATCAAGGTATATACCAGAAATAACTAGATATGTCGAAATGAATAAAAAAAATTAAATCCACTAGCTACGGATATAGTCCGCAGCCCTCAAAACTGGTCCGTAATGTTATATAGACAAAATGCTACGGATCCATTTTCTACAGCTATGGCTATTGTTCGTAGCCTAGAACTATAGCTACGGCTGATATCCGTAGCTATAGCTTAAAAAGGATATGCTACAGCACTAATTGCTACGGACCGAATACAGGCCTGCTACGAATATAATCCGTAGCCTTTGCCCCATTTTTTTTGTAGTGAACGCGCAAGTTCCTACAAAGAAGGTCCCATCTCCATGTCATTGAATGCGAACAAGTTCAACAAGGGGACCTAGTCAATCAGTGCAGCCCCGAGTATCCTCTAATCAATATTAACCTTAACCATATGGATCAGACTGCCGAAGCCATAAGACTCCAAGTCTCGAATCTCATAAGCAGACAAGCTGTCAAGCCAAGCAAGCAGTCGTGGCGAGCAAGAAGGACGAGGAAGCAACTGACAAGTCCTCACAGGAATCCCCTACAGAATAAAAGGCCTAGGGATCGATGACATCTCATCAAGGATCGGAAGATCCACAGGCAAAGGAGAAGGAAAAGCTGGAACCTCTGCAGACTCAACAGCCCCTGACCTATCCCCAGCAGCGGCTATGTCTGATATAGTCGCATCGCTGTTTGAAAATGTCACGACCTCAGCCTCATGAGAAGACTCACCCACCTCGTGAACCGAGTGTGTAAAGGACTGACGATCAGGAGAAGGGCGATACTCTCCGTCAAAAGGGCTATCAGCAAAGATCACGCTGTACATCGTGGCATCCTAACCAATCTGACCATTGAAAAATGCATCTGAACCGTCAAGAAAGGCCCCGGCAACCCCGATCGAAGAATCAACTGTCAGATCTGGACCTGCGGCCCTCTCCAACAGGAAATCATGAATCCAATCATCACTCTGTCCAATCAAAGGGATCATCTAGGCATCCACACCATCTATCATCAGGGGGACGTCATCAATGATCACATCAAGTCCACCTAAGCAGATATGTCGCACATCTCGACCATCATTAAGAACATCCAAGCTGTCAAAGGTATCATCTGAACCATCCAGACCATCCAAACATGAGATCAGCCCATCTATGTCCATCATAGCCCCATCACCGCCATCAATCATATCATCCATGTGGCCCATACTCAAAGGATGCATAGCCTCACCTATGTCCCATCTCCCCATCTCATCCATACTATCCATTTCTCCCATAATCAATGCCCCATTCAAACCTAAATTTTTAGCATGGCTGCCATTAATGGGGCCATTCAAAGCTCAACCAAGCACCATCCTTAAACCCCCATCAATGCCCTCATTCAAAGCTCCATCTCTACCATCAATCAAAAGCATCTCACCATCATTAAGGCCTTCACCAATTTCTGAAGTGTAGGACCCACCAACCTCTCCCACAATGGCCCCCAAGCCATCATCAATGGCTGCCCAAGAGAGGACCAAAAGAGAAAAAGACAAAAAAGGAAGGAAAGATGAGACAAAAGGGGGATTCATGGCTGAAATCAAACCTCGTACACAAGGAATTAAACAGACAGGAGCAGTGGGCAAAAGAGAATGTTCGAACCAGGGTCAACCCAGACCGCACAAGAGGTGAGACTTGGGTTTAATCATACACCAGTATGCCGAATACCAAACGGCGGTATTTTCCACTGCACGTGGTCAGTTTGGAAGGAGGTCTGACCGAACCGCCGGAAGACTGTTGGCAAAGTGGGTTGAGTTTGACTAGCTGTGAGTAGGTCCGCTATTGCACCAGATAGGCTTTGGCATTCTACTGGTGAGTAGTGAGGTCTGTGAGACCCCGGTGATGTTCCGTTTCAGAGATGGTATTGGTATCAGTGATGTGACTGATGTTCTGTATGGTGTGGGACGGTCCTGACGTGGGCGGGTGTGATGTGGGCTGGGCTGTAAGCCTGGGCGAGCTACCAGTTCCGAGTCCTGCATTGCTTGGGCGATTGCGATATGACTGTTCGTATCTGGACCACTGTACTGAGAGGTGGTGATTTGCATACATGCATTGGATCATTGTATGGGACATTAGGCCCTGTAGGCCATTGCATAGTATGAGTATATAGCCTTGGTAGGCTGGTTACCTGTATTGCACGCTTGCATAGCCATGATAGGCTAGTTATATGTATTGCATGCTTGCATAGCCGTGGTAGATTGGTTATCCATATCACATGATCGTGTAGCCTAATTGGGCGAAGTCTTGGTTTAAAGTTCTCATCATGCTTTACTGCTTACTCTGATATTTATCATGCTTGTCATACGCATTGTGCACGCACACACGCACTCACAAAGCTTCATTCGAAGCTTATGCGCGTTTGTTACGCTGCAGGTTATACCAGTGTATCAGCAACGTTGAGTTGGAGTTGGGAGTGCAGTAGCAGGAGGTGCCGGATTGTGCACAGTTTTTATATTTACGCATTGTGTATTTACTTTTCAGTACTGTATATAAATGAAATGATTTAATGGAAATATTGTGTTTGTCTTTGATGGTACTCATTTGGTGATGCTCATGTTTAAAAAAAAATTCAGACCCTAAAATCCTCCTTGTGGTATCCCAGGATCGGAACCTGGCGTGTGGGGTTAGGATCCGAGATCGGGGTACTACGGAGGCTGCCACCTCTGAATTCGGGTTACAGCGAATGGACGTCGAGAACCGAATTTGGGGGGTGACAGGAGTTAGTATCAAAGCATGACTTGGGAGCTACCTGTGAACAACACAATGTTTTTACTTAGTGTTTTAGGATTCGATCACCCCTCACTTGTTGATATTTGCGAACTTAGAATCACTAGAATTCCCAATGGTATAGTTCTTTAATCGTAGTATGTTTGCAGTTTTCTGAGGCTAAGGGTTTCTTGTCCCTTTTTTTTTTTTTTAAAGATGGACACGACACCAGTAGCTGAAGTTGAGGCTGGTACGTCCCAGCCAGAGTTAGCACCTGTCACTCTAGTTAGCGCAGAGCAATTCAAGGGGATGCTCCGGTTGATGACCGCTTTGTTCGAGCAACAGAAAGTACCCCTAAGGGATAGCAAGAAGATGAAGTTTTCCCCCAGCAGCTCCCAGACGATGCAGTTTTCAGAGAAGACCCCATCGCTGATCTCAGGTCACTGTTTCGAGTGCGGTGAAGCTGGCCATCGAAGGAAGGAATGCCCTCAGCGACCAAGAGCACCTAAACAACAACCATGGCGCAGAGCACCGATTGCACCAATCCCTCCGATCGTAGGTCCTCGAAGAACTAGGCGTCAAAGGAAGGTTCATCCGCAGAAGCCGCCTACGACACCGGGAGCACCCGACCTCCAAAAGTCATTCAAGGGTACTTGTTTCGAGTGTGGCGAGATTGGACACCGAATTAGGGACTGCCCATCCCGTCAGCAGCAGTACCAGAGCGTTGTTCCCTCGACCCCGACATTTTGCGGTAGACACCAGAGAAGATTGACACCATCAAGAGGTGTACGCATGCTATGTGGACTTAGCGATGTTTGCAAACTTTCATTGATTTTTTGTATACTTTTTAGCTTCTATCTATATATATGTGTGGTTTGCTTTGACTTCGTTTGGTTGTGAATTTCGAGGACGAAATTTTTATAAGGAGGGGAGAGTTGTAAGACCCGTACCCTGAATTGCCCTCCGTACGTTTAGTTTCCGGTACCGGTACGTCCCGGACGGACCAGATTAGCGAGCCTTGATCGCGACCCTGATTTAGTACTGCAACGACCTAAGACTTGTACCCTTGCAACCGCGCGGGCGCCACGATTCCAACGCCGCGCGGCACGCCCTATTGCGATACCCAGTGTGTAAGATGCGTAATTTTGCGCAGTTCGAGGTGGGCCACGCAACGCGCGTGTGGCGTGGGTCCCACTTGCACAAATCCCAAGAATATGTCAAATCAATCACCATCACCCTCACCCATACTCCTATCATTACCCTAGCCTACACACACCATACCTATCCCATTCCTCTCTCACCAAAGTCAACTCCAACCCATTCCTCCCATGACCTCTCCCATCATCATCGTCATCACCTAATGTACCCCCCCTCTCTCCCATACAAGAGCCATCGTAGGGGGGGTGGCCTTCTCATTTTCCATTTTTGCAAGGAGAGAGAGATTTGAGAGAGAGAGAAGAGAAAGAAGAGAGAGAAGTAGAGAGATTTAGAGGGAGATCAAGAGAGAGAGAGAGAGTTAGAGAGATTAAAGGAGGAGATCAAGCTTGGAGGACCCCGATCATCATCCGGACCGTCCGATCGGCAATCCAACCATCCAACCATCATTGTGAGTGCAAACCTCCCCCTTTTTTTCTCGTTTACCTTTCATTTTCTTTCCTTGGGCCCACCTCGTGATGGACAGTTAGATGGATGAGTTGGATCATCCACGAATGGGCCCCACTTAGCTATAAAATAATATATAAAAAAAGAAAAAAAAAGAAAAGAGAAAAACCTTTGGCCGCTGGACAGTCATCGTCCAGAGGATGCTGCTGCCCAGCAGCGCCTAGCCTTTGGGCGTTGACCGTGGGTCCCCCCTCGTGGGACCCACCTTGATGCATGTAGTTGATCCACGCCGTCCGTCTGTTTCTCCAACCCATTTTATGTCTGGACTCCAAGAATAAAGTAGATCCAGATCTCGGGTGGACCACACCATCGAAAACAGTGGAGAACACAATGTCCACTATTGAAACTACCATGGCCCACCGTGATGTTTGTAGACGGAATCACCTGCCCAATATTGGGCTTATTAGGTCCCCAACGAGCTGGGAAACCTGATGAATGGATTGGATCTTCCCTAAGTGGGCCCCACCTGAAATAACTAAGAGAAAAGAAAAAGAAAAAAATATATATAAAAAAATAATAATAAAATAACGTCCAGACGCTGGACGTTCACAGCGTCTGGGACGCTGGAACCGTCCAGCGTCAGGACGGCTGGAATGGGGTCCCCACTCGTGGGACCCACCTTGATGTTTGTGTGTAATCCACACCGTCCATCTGTTTTCCCAGATCTTTTAGGGGCCAGGGCCCAAACATGAGTCAGATCCCAATCTTAAACAGACCGCACCATAGAAAACAGTGGGGTGAACGATGTTCACTGTCGAAACTTCCTCGGGCCACTTTGATGCTTGTGGACCAATTCAACCACCCAATATGGGGCTCTACGGGTCCCCCATAAGCTGGGGAATATGACAAGCGGAGTGGATTGCCCTTATGTGGGTCCCACTCGATCAAAACCATTGAAAAACAAAAAAAAAAGAAAAAGAAAAAGGAAAGGGAGATAAGAAGGGAAGGCGCTGGGAGTACCAGCGTCCACGGACGCTGGGCTGCTCAGCCGCCCAATCGATGGCCCACCACGTGGGACCCACCATGATGTGTTTGTTCTATCTAAGCCGTCCATCTGTTCTCCCATATCATTTCAGGGCCAAGGCCCAAATGTCAAGAAGATCCAGATCTGGGGTGGGCCTTACTACAGAAAACAATAGAAAACAGTAGGGACAGTGACCCTACCGTTGAAACCTTCCTACGGCCTACCATGATGTTTATTTGAGATCCAACCTGGTCATAAGCTCACACACGTGTGTTGGCTGGGCTGCCCAGCAGGTGGCCCACTAGTGGGACCCACCTAGAATGTATGCGCTTTATCTATTCCGTCTATATGTTTTTCCAGCTCATTTTAGTGGCTGAGCCAAAATTTAAGCATATCCAAACCTCAAGTGGACCATGCCATGGGAAACAGTGGAAATAATGATCTCCACCGTCGAAACCTTCCCAGGCCCTCCAGTGAGTTTATTTGTCATTCAACCTGTTCATAAGATCACATGGATATGAATGAAGGAGAAAACAAAAATATCAGTTTGATTCAAAACTCTTGGGGCCCATTTGGGTGCCATGCTCCAAGCAGCGTGCTTTGGCACGCTGCCCAGCAGGTGGCCTACCCTGTGGGTCCCACCACGATGCATTTGTTTTATCTATGCCGATCACTATTTCTCTATATTATTTTAGGGCCGTGGGCCCTCATAATGAGGTAAATACAAACCTCAAGTGGACCACACCGTAGGAAACAGTGGTCATTGACGCCCACCTTTGAAACCTTCCTTGGGGCCATTGTAATGTTTATTTATCCATCTAACTAAAGGTGATGGGGCCCAACTTTGGGTCCCACCTTGATGAATGTTGGGTATACCTTGTCATTCTTCTTGGCAGGGGTGTGGGCCCAGTTTTGAGTGGTGATTGAATGCCTACCATTGGAAACTTTACAGGACCCATCTGTTATGTTTATTTGCCATTCTTCCTGCTCATAAGTCACCCAACCATGGATGGGGTTCCACACGTGTGGTGTGCGGGCCCCACCATGGTGTTTGGTTGCCATCTCACTTGATTTGTGGGAAAGCACAAATATCGGGTTGATCCCAAACTGTTGGGGTCCATTGATGTATGTGGCTTCCCCACTCCTTTGTGCGGTTATCCCCAACCACGGGTCCACCTTGTTATGCACGTGTTCTATCCACGTCAGCCATTGGCCACTATGGTGCGATTTGTATGTTGGCCATCCATTAGGACCGCCTTAAATTTGTGAGCTTGATCCAAACCATCCAAATGAATGGACCCTAGTATGTTATGTACAGGATGGCTTTGGGACCACCTTAGTGTATGTGTTCGAATGACCGCATTGTCCATCCCGTGGATCCACCTTGATGATTAGTTGTGTAAACCCTTACTGAAAGGTCATCCTTAGAGTTTGCTTGATCCAAGTCACAGGGCTACCTTCTTAAACTCACCCTGTTGAACCGTCTTGTCAATTCACCTTGTTAACGAACCATGTTGACCCGCCTTGTCAACCTGCCTTATTGACTCACCTTGTTGACTCACCATGTTGATTGATCTTGGTAACTCAGCTTGTATACTCATATGACTCACCCCTTCTACCCTTGTACCCAACTATTAAAGACCACCATATCGTGTATATCCCATCCACACCGTCCATTTACCCTTAAGGCGAGTGTGGGGCTCATCCTCGACATTCGTATGTCATCTAGGCCATCCATTATATGGAGCCTATCTTGTAGTATGAGGTTAGACCTGTCGTCCCTTTTTGGACCTCATTGTATTGACCATCTATCTCAGATTACCCTACCATGTATGATTCTCTGTCATGACCTGTCTATCTTGCAACCCGTTCTATGACATTCCTTTTACGGACCATTATTGTGTTCATCTCCACTGTACTACAGGATTATGGGTCTCGGCATGATTTTGAGTATTCCACTCTTGCCGCTCAAGTAGGTTCTACCTTTGATGTGTCAGTAGTGTTTTCAATCATTTTCTTTCCATTTGGGTTATCTGAATATTGAAGGTTAATCCACACCGTTCAGTTGTTGGACCGTTTGTGTTGTTGTATACCATCCATTTAGAGTCTTATCTCTTTATGTTTGCTTGTATTATAAGTGAATTATCTTTTTATGCTATTTTTAGTATGTCTGTTGCCACACGTAATGTTATTTGGAATACTCTTATGCGATCTATATAGTATATGCTTTGACAACCACTATGCATGTGTAATGAGTATGCATCCCGAATCAGCATTGTTAGTTGGGGACCACTAGGGCATAAACGCATTCATAAAGCATTCGAGATGTAGTCGCGCAAATGTAATTCACGTGCTCTCTATCGCAAACCTCTCCAATAGGTATGGGACTATTCGAGGACAGGAATCTATCATCCTGACTTACACTGTATGGTAGGCATAACTTAGCATACCTTGTAGCCATTGGTGCGAGATTCCCTGGCTAGCGACATCCCGCACTATGACTCAATCATTCATATGTGTCCCCTCATTTTAATCATATCTCAAATAGGTTGGACTAGATTGATTTATTGCCATCGTGGTAGATGGACTACTTGTTGGCACTCATACTGTATACTTGACTCATGCATCATGATTGCTTGGCTCATCTGATTGTCTTGTATCAACCGGCCATATCGGTCGTGATTGTCGTGCACTTCATTACCAGCTGACGGTGACATTGTGTTTGAGACCTCATAGTTTTATGGTGCTCTTTGGAGACTTGCACGGGCATGTCGTCCCACGTTTGTATGCATGGTTGCATTTCGCACCGTCTGCTTGTGCCGCAATAGCATGGTTACTACGTTGCAACCACAGCTCCATCGTGGTTTGCAGAACACCGGAAATATGTGATCTTTAAACTGGATGTCAAAGATGTCCCTGGGTGAAAGTCCCTGAACCCGTTGGTACCAAGGTGGGTGCTCCATTCAAGGACCGGGTGGTTTAATCATACACCAGTATGCCGAATACCAAACGGCGGTATTTTCCACTGCACGTGGTCAGTTTGGAAGGAGGTCTGACCGAACCGCCGGAAGAGTGTTGGCAAAGTGGGTTGAGTTTGACTAGCTGTGAGTAGGTCCGCTATTGCACCAGATAGGCTTTGGCATTCTACTGGTGAGTAGTGAGGTCTGTGAGACCCCAGTGATGTTCCGTTTCAGAGATGGTATTGGTATCAGTGATGTGACTGATGTTCTGTATAGTGTGGGACGGTCCTGACGTGGGCGGGTGTGATGTGGGCGGGGCTGTAAGCCTGGGCGAGCTACCAGTTTCGAGTCCTGCATTGCTTGGGCGATTGCGATATGACTGTTCGTATCTGGACTACTGTACTGAGAGGTGGTGATTTGCATACATGTATTAGATCATTGTATGGGACATTAGGCCCTGTAGGCCATTGCATAGTATGAGTATATAGCCTTGGTAGGCTGGTTACCTGTATTGCACGCTTGCATAGCCATGGTAGGCTAGTTATATGTATTGCATGCTTGCATAGCCGTGGTAGACTGGTTATCCATATCACATGATCGTGTAGCCTAATTGGGCGAAGTCTTGGTTTAAAGTTCTCATCATGCTTTACTGCTTACTCTAATATTTATCATGCTTGTCATACGCATTGTGCATGCACACACGCACTCACAAAGCTTCGTTCGAAGCTTATGCGCGTTTGTTAAGCTGCAGGTTATACTAGTGTATCAGCAACGTTGAGTTGGAGTTGGGAGTGCAGTAGCAAGAGGTGCCGGATTGTGCACAGTTTTTATATTTACGCATTGTGTATTTACTTTTCAGTACTGTATATAAATGAAATGATTTAGTGGAAATATTGTGTTTGTCTTTGATGGTACTCATTTGGTGATGCTCATGTTTAAAAAAAAAATTCAGACCCTAAAATCCTCCTTGTGGTATCCCAGGATCGGAACCTGGCGTGTGGGGTTAGGATCCTAGATCGGGGTACTACGGAGGCTGCCACCTCTGAATTCGGGTTACAGCGATTGGACGTCGAGAACCGAATTTGGGGCGTGACAGCCAGAGTCCAAGATCTGATCATCAAGTGGCCCCACAGGGCTGAAAGGAGCAATCTGAGCTGTTCAAGTCATTATCAGCACCATGTAAAGCCTTCTTAGCCTTACAAAACATCAAGAAAAGGTGCCCCAAAGCAAAGCTGAAGTCTAGAAAGGGGCCACAGGGCCAAATCAAGCGATCTAAACAGTTCAAGTCATCATCCATGCAGTTGAGAAATCTTATCTTCCATAAAGTATCAAAGAATGGGTCAAGAGTCAAGACATCCAAGCACCATCAAGAGGTTTTGAGGCAAATCGGGGGTTGTATATTCATTCAGAAGATTTTGATACAGAAGAAAGTAAAAGAAAAAAAAGATCATACATCAAGCAAGCTGAACACATCCTCACAGAAGCAGACTACAGATCACCAACATAGTCGTCGTCATCCCTTCTCTCATCCCGCTCCCGACGATGAAGGTCATCAGAGGAGCTGTTACTGATTCACCAGCATATCTGCGACGACCCCCTGGAACATAAAGCGAAGGAAGCAAAGGCCCCTGCCCATACAGCAAGTACCACTCGTCGTAGTCACGATCCGGGATCGTGAATCGAAATCCAGGCTGGCCCATAAGAGCATCGGCCATCTCATCAGCTAGGATCTGAGCAGCCGGAGGAGGTGCAGAACAAGGAACCCGAGCCACACCAGTGATCTGTCGGAGCAGCCTCTCACTCAAATACCACTGAAATGATTCAGCGTCAGAAAGCATGATCCGAAGACATGAAGAATCGTACACTTCAACATGCTGAGGGGTGTAGTAAAGAGGGAAGTTGGCGTACGGCATCCAAGCAAACTACAACGAAGAAGTTCATCACAATTAGTCACAGATCAGCACGTCGGATAAGGAAAGTAAGATACTTACATCCTCAACGGTCAGTCTGTCTATGTCAGCGCGCCAATTGTCCCCAAATACTCGAGAATTTCGTTGACGGTTTTGCTAATGCCAGTGCATGAAGCGGTACAAAGATGGCTCAACGTCATCTCGTATCCTCGGCGAGAGATGAGCAAAATGATCATAAAAGAAGGTCTGGGCAAGGGCAGACATAACGATCAGAGAGAGAAAGAAGACAAATGTCTCCAGGGAAGGTTAAAAAGAATACCTCTACGACGGGCCAAAAACCTGTGCAGGATCGGCTACTCCGAGAGGTCTTATCTAAACCTAGGAAGATATGAGTCAAGATAGCCCCGTTCCAATTGTACGAATGGTGAAGATCCTCAACCAAACGAAGAAATTTAGGGTCGATCCTCTCGTTCGCATGACAGAAAAGGAATGACCCAAAGGCGTAAGTAATCATGGCCTGTGCTTTGTGAAGGGCCTCCAGCTCGGTAGTAGGGATGACAGCAACGAAGGTGTTGTAAAACCAACGCAGTTTCACTTGGTGGCCCTGGAATTCGTGCTCAGGAGGGATGGCTCCCACAAGCCGTAGCCAGTCAGTGGAAGTGATGGAAGCAAGAGAGCCGATGTGGGGAACAACTGCCCCATGGAATGGAAAGCCAATCTGCATATATATATCTAGGGGAGTTATTCCCCACTCGCCACAAGGAAGTTGAAAGGTGTGGGTCTCATCCCGCCACCTCTCACAAAGAGCCGCAAGCAACATGTAGTTGGCATTATTGTTGTGAAAGCGTGCAAAAGGGGTATCGACCAGAACACGTTCAAACAAAGGCTGTGGGTGCTTCACCCAATCATCCCAGAGATCTTTGGTACCTCGGCCCTTTATGGAGGGAAGAGGTTGGTGCTCTTTGGCTAAAGAACACATATGAGCCCCTCGACGAACAATGAAGGCCGGGTCATCCTCGTCGACCATCCTTCGCCCCCTTGTACCATCCGCCATCGAATCCTACAAGCTGGGCAAGGTGAGTCCCTATTCTTCACTCGTTAAAATCCAATCATTATCCTGGAAACCCATGGATTTGGACTCACATTCAAATGCAAAAATCCAAAGTCCGACTCCATGTGTCACCTAGGATATATGTCGGGCCCATTAAAGAAAGCAAGGCCCACCTTAAAGGAAGTTGCATGCCATGCCTTAAGTAAGGAAAGTCCATCATCCAAGGACACATTTTGGACAACAAATGCACTCAAGTGCCATGAGATCAAAGGGATAAGAATCCAACTTCACATGAGAAATCCCTCTTCAAAGTCCTTATGTGGCCAAAGATTGGTTCACTTTTCATACCAAGGCCATGATTCTCATTTAAGATGTTTCCATCTTTTTACACATGTACATGGACAAGCGGGGAATAGAAAGGAAATTGGCCCCCAAGAGCAACCCAAGTGCCTCACCTCAATGGATTGAAGGGAGCACATAGCCCACTTGAAGAGCATGAGGACCCATTCATGGGTTAACCATGGGCAACCCTATGTGCATCATCTTGATAAAAGTTTTGACTACGAGAGTACAACATGGTGGTCTACCCACAAACATATGAATCAAAGAAGCCAATGGTAAAAAAAAATTGATGCACATAGCCCACATGAAGAACTAAAGTTGGAAATCTCCATGCAAGGACAAATTTGGGTAACTTATGTGCACCAATTTCTTCACCAAAAAAGGGAAACCATTTGAGCACAAGAGGGCATGGCTTGATGAGTCACCCAACTATCATGAAAATGGCTAAGAATGGTATACATAGCCCACTTGAAGATCAAAATCCGAAATGCCCCAAAGCATGGGATAAAATTGGGCAACTTACGGGTATCATTCTTCCCCACAAATTGAAAGAAAAAATCACTCATCTTTGAGAATGATGGTGGAGGACCCACCAAGCACCCCAAAGAGAAGTTCAAGGAGCTATGGTTGCATGGATAGCTCACTTGAAGAAGAATCATCCATTTGAGGTTGATAACACTAAAGGAAACTCCTGAGAACCACTTTCCTACCACATGAGAAAACCATTTGAACTTAGTGAGATTGTTGAAACAACTCACTCATGGGACTTGTGGATGATTAAGTAACTCAAGTCCTCCATCCATCCAAAGAAAAGGCATGAAGGAAAAGAATCCTACATGCACAAAGTATAGTGGTGCACACATAACTAAAAGAAATTCACAAGTTTCAATGAGGGCCCAAAAGCCCATCTATATGGAGAAATTTCAAGGAGCCCAACACACTTTGTGCATAAGGATGTACATCATAATCAAGAGATGGTGGAAGATTTAGGCTACTTGTCCATAAAGGCCCAACTAAGAAATCTAGCCCACTTGAGATCCAAGTGAAGAATGGGCTAGTCACCTTTGTCCATACACATGTAAAGAAAGATGAGGCCATACAAAGTGAACATTATAAGCCCAAACTTGAGGTAGGCCCTACCATTCCCATGGGCCCAAACCTTGAAAAGAAGATGGAAAAGAAAAGAAAGCTCCAAGGAAAAATGACAAGGAGAAGAGAGCATTGGGCCCATCAAATACACCAAGAGCCATGACTTCACTTTGAGCCCATTTGATACACATAAAAAGGGGCCCAACTCCCATGAAGAAAGATAGGATATTTTGCCATGCACACTTGATGGACATGACAAAATTACCCCTTACATACACATGAAGGGTGTATGAAAAAAGAAAAGAAAGAATGAAATGGAAGCTTGCAATGTCCTTCTCCATGCACCTCCTTGAGAAGAGATTGGAGATGAAGAAAAGGCCAAAAAGACTTGGGCCCACCTTGACTCCCTTGGAATATCTACATGGAGAAAATAAAAGAAACATGAGAAGAGACAATGAAGAAGAAAAAGGACAAGAAAAAAAAGGGAGTGGTCCATACCTTCACCACTCACTAAAGGGGGACCACCTTGTTGTCCCAAAGCTTCACTAAGGCCCACCACTTGAAAAGGGCAAGAGACCACCAAAAGAAAGAGAGAGTATGAGAAAGAGAAGAGAGAGATTGCACGATGGAGGGGCCAAGGGTGCCCCATGTTATATAGAAAAGGGAGGGCACCCCATTATCCGACCCACTAGAAAAACCAGTGGGCAGAGGCAGCTTGGGCGGCACCCAAGGGGCTGTCCATCCTCCCACCTGGTTGAAATGACCCCTCACCCTCTCTCCTTGGGAAGAACTCCTCCTTGGGAAGGGTGGTTGCAAGTGAATCTTATACCTCCATGTAAGAATGAAGTAATGGAAGAGGAGGAGAAAAAGTAAGGAATCTCACCAAAATCTCATCTTGTGAGAAATTGGAGAGAAATTGGCTTGTTGATGTGGAAAAAGCTCCATGGAATTTTCAAGAAAAGGAAAAAGAATTGACTTGGTCAAACAGTGATCTCAACCATCCAAAGTCATGATCTAACGATCTGAATCATTCTCAGAAAAATCTCCAAAATTTCCAACCTTGATTACTGCCTACTTCACAAGTTTTGGTCTGAAGACCTTAAATTATGTCGGGATCAACATCCCGAGAGATTTTTAATAAAAACCGGCATCGATCCCAGCCGTTCGGGCCAAGATCTGATGACCTAGATCATTTCGAAAAAATCAAAAAAATAAAAATATATTTCTTGTACATATTTTTGGGCCAAAGACCTTAAACTACGTCGGGATCAACATCCCGAGAGATTTTTAATAAAAACCGGCATCGATCCCAGCCGTTCGGGCCAAGATCTGATGACCTGGATCATTTCGAAAAAATAAAAAAAAGAAAAATATATTTCTTGTACAAAGTTTTGGTCTGAAGACCTTAAACTACGTCGGGATCAAGATCCCGAGGGATTTTAAATAAAAACCTGGCATCGGTCTTGATTGTTCGAATCAAGATCCGACGGCCCCGGACATTTTCTAAAAAAATAAAAAAAATTGTATTTCCAGCATCGCTTGTACAAAGTTTTGGTCTGAAGACCTTAAACTACGTCGAGACCAAAATCCCTAGAGATTTTCAATAAAAACCAGTGTTAATCTTAATCACTCAAATTGGGATTTAACAGTCTGGTACATTTCAAAAAATCGCAAAAAGAATGTATTTTCAGCATGTACATATTTTTTGTCCGAAGACCTTAAATTACATTGGGATTAATTTCTCGGGGGACTTTCCTTGCTTCCAACCAAAAACCAGAATTGACCTCAACCGCTCGGATTAAGGTTCAATAACCCGGATCATTTTAAAAAATACCAAAAGATTTTAAGCTTTCCATAAAAACCAGTATCAACCTCGATTACTCGAGTTGAAGTCTCGAACTTTTCCAAAAAAAAAGAGGATTTTCACCATCAATTTTAACTGCACAAATTTATCTCCAGTGCTCCGAAGACCTAAAACTACACTGGGATTAATTTCTCAGGGGCTTTCTTTCCTAACCTGTCCCAGACATGGCTGACACTTGATCGTACGGGTGTCTGGAATCTTCAAAAATAGGTAAGGGCTGAGGCGTGCAGAACCCCGCGATCCAGTTCGTGTTGAACGCACCGTGATAGACAAACTTGATTTGGAAGTCATTGTTGAATCTGACGGATGTTCCCTGTTCCTAAAACTCATGAAGGGGATTAAGGCAGTTGGGAGGTGCAGCGCACCCTCAAGGAATTGTGAGCAACGTAAGGCCGCAAACTGGATTGACAAAGGGAAATGTGAGGATGTGGCTCATTTTGTGGCCGAAGGAGTCCGTCGGATAATATGTGGTCTATGTGCATTGCACATGAGAAACAGGCAACTTTGTGGGTGTGTTGACTGAAAACCCTCAAAATCACCTCATTCGAAGATGTAAAACTACAACACTTAACTATGTGAGATTCGTCTTGCTCGCTGACGTAAAATGGATTGAGTGCCTTACCAGCAATAGAAGCTAGAAATGGATGAAAATTCCATATCTTTCCCAGCATTTCAGAAAATCAGGAAAATACCAAAACATTTGCAAAATCACCTTTCAAAAATCACAAAATATTTTCCTTGCTTTCAATAACACCGACCTTTACTCGGACAAAAAATTTTCAAAACCACAAAAATATTTCCTTTGTTTTCAATAACCGATCTCTATCCTGACTACTTAGGTAAAGATTCGGAACAAATATTTATAAAAATCACAAAAATTGTCACTATCCCCAGCACTGCACTTCAGGAGTCCCGAACTCCGCTCACTCACTTCACAGTTTGGGATGACGGATCCAATCGCCCGCAAATTGGAATTTGACCAAAAGTGGCGACCAGGCACCGTCTCAATCGCATCCATTCACAGAAGAACATCTTGAAGTCTGACAACCTCCTTCGTCCATCCCTATTAGCAAAGAAACAGCATCTTAGGACGATGGACCTGATCGACCACGGGTCGGGATCTTGACCAACCCGCTGACCAAGCATCCGCATTAAAAAAAATCCCCAGGGGCTCACAACCCTGCAAGCAATAAGCTCAAAGTTCTCTGTATCTCCAGTAAAAGCAAAATCATTGAACTGAAAGAGAATGAGCCAAACCATGCATTCATCATCAAATAAGCATCTCCATGCATCCCCATGCATCGCATCAATCATCATGTTTACCTACTTCCAAAATAAAAGTCGGTTAGCCAAAGACCCCACAGGCATCCCTAGCGGAGGCGCGTGCAAGCCATATTTTCTTTTCAAAAAGATAAAAACATATATTATATATATTCCTATTTGCAAATAAAAACCCCACGGAGTATCACTCCCCAAAGTGGGTATCTTTTCAAAAATCCAAAAACATGTTTTCCTATTTGCAAATAAAAAACCCCATGGAGTATCACTCCCCAGAGTGGGTATCTTTTCAAAAATCCAAAAACATGTTTTCCTATTTGCAAATAAAAACCCCACGGAGTATTACTCCCCAGAGTGGGTATCTTTTCAAAATCCAAAACATTTTTCCAGTAGAGCGTTCGGCCTCCAACACACCGAGAGATCTTCCATATCTCTAGGTAGGAGCCGACGCAAAAATCAAATAAGATCAAATGTCTCGTGGTTTTCCCAGAGACCGTCGGATCCAATGCACTCAAAGTGCAGTCGAACTGAACTCCAGTGTCAGTGCGGTCGTACTACATGCCAAGATACGAAAAGATGAAAGCCAAAAGTCTCGGTCAAAGAAACCATCTGAACGGTGGAAACGATGAATTGTAACCCAAGTATCAAAATCAGCAGATTGGGTGGAAGGGGTTCACCCGCACATACCTAGGCGTGGATGCCTGAAGTACCTTGACTGATTCCAAGTCGGCGTAGTGGACTCCCGTAAGACTACATGGACGCAGGGCAGCAAACCACTTTGACAGTCAAGCGAAACAAGTACTCCTGGAGTGATCCAGGAAAGCATTGTACAATCAATCTCAGGGTTGGTAACCTCGTAAGACTATGACAGACGCAGAGGCTCTATTGTACCTTTCCGATATTAGTATCGATCGGGAATAGAAGGGTTGCGATTGGGTACCCAGGTTGCAGCGTATGCAGGGACAATCGCAGCGTTTTCTCCAGATTCCCACGGTATGTGCGAGTTATCAATCTCCAAACAATCAACTGACTCAGGTACAAAGGAAAACAAAGATTTCAAACCACAATCTAGGAAAGAATGAATTGCAAACCAAGCATCAAAACCAGCAGATCGGGTGGAAAGAGTTCACCCGCACATACCTAGGCGTGGATGCCTAAAGTACCTTGACTGAGTCCAAGTCGGCGTAGTGATCTCCCGTAAGACTACATGGACGAAGGGTAGCTAACCACTTCAACAGTCAAGCGAAACAAGTACTCCTGGAGTGATCCGGGAAAACATCAAACAATTAATCTCCAGGTCGGTAACTTCGTAAGACTATGACGGACGCAGAGGCTCTACTGTACCTTTCTAATGTTAGTACTGATCGGGAATGGAAGGGTTGCGATTGGGTACCCAAGTTGCAGCGCATGCAGGGACAATCGCAACGTTTTCTCCAAACTCTCGCGGTATGTGCGAGTGATCAATTTTCAGACAATCAACTAACGCAGATGCAAAGGCAAGCAAAGATTTCAGACCATGATCTATGAATGACCGGGTCAGAAGTGGGGTGTCCACTCGCTTTGGCATTCGGTTGCACGCAACCTCTGCCAAAGAGGGGCATCTGTAGACACCCCACCTTCGGCTACAATGTTGGTAGAGATAGCTGAATGAATGGAGGGCCATACCCCTAGATCCCATGTCCAAACCCAGCCAAACTTACCCTTGTAAGCCCAAATCCATAGCCCAACTCAAGCCTAAACCCAGTCAACTCACCCCTAAACATCAGCCCGAAAGACCCCCCATAAGAAAAACCAGCAAAAAAATCTCAAAAAAAGTCAAACTTGGTGAGTCAACCCGCTGAGTCAAATCACCGAGTCGACCCACTGAGTCAACCCGCTGAGTCAAATCGCCGTGTCAACCCATCTTCCAAGCCTAGTCAACTCACCAAGTTCCAAACCGCAAGCCTCGGAGCAGGTACGTACTACCGAACCTGGGAATTTTCTACTTCAGGTTCGAAGGCAGTACGCTCCGAACCCGAAGCAGAATGACCATACAGGCGGCCCCCTGAGTGCCGCCCAAAAATATTTACGGGTTCTGCCACTACCCGCTGCTATAAATACCCCCTCTCCCCTTCACATTCAGCAATCCACCTCCCCTCTCTTCAGTCCGAGAGCTCCGAGTCCACCTCCATCCCTCCTTAGCCCATTCCTCCACCAATGAGAGCCTGAGTGAGAAGAGTCTAGCCTAGCCTGACCCTGGTCCAGCCTAGCCTGACCCTGGTCTAAGTCTCCCAAGCCACCCAAGTCCTGATCTAGCCACTCGAAGCAGACCCTTGCGACACCTCCGTCCATCCAACTACTCTTTACCAGCATCATCTCATTCGCATCTAGCATAAGTGCAGCATTTACTTTTCTTCCAACCCCCTTGCTGATCATGTCACTACAAACACTTTGATTACTCAAACACACAACATGCATCCCACATAAAGCACCTGTCAGTTCGAGCGTATGCTCTGGGCTTGCCTGTTAATGGAAACCTGCCCATCAAAAACTCTTACTGTTCAGATTTGCATTCATGCATCATATCATTCATGAGAATGTACGAGGATTAAATCAGACTTTCAAGTATTAGTTCGATTCTGTGAAGTAGAGACCGTACTTCGGTACGGGCAGTGTGTGGGGTGCCTAACCTCTTCCCACCCTGTAACCGTGATCCCTTACCTCGAATCTCTGGCCACAGATCAAAAGGAGTCATTTTAGAGGAAGGAATCTTTGGATCCCCTTCTCTAACGTTTCTACGGGGTCTAGCCGACTGTAGATTTGAAGTACTTGGCTAGTGGCGACTCTGGTCTTATAAGAACTCATCCAACACGACAACAGATAAAAAGCCCTCGAGAACGAGGCAAGCCAGTGGCACAAACGGTGATTCGCGCGCACGCACCCCTCTTCTTTTTCGAAAGGAAGAGAGAATGTCCGGGAGCGCGGAACGGCGAGCGTCCACAGCATAGTGGATCTCCCGTAAGACTACATGAACGTAGGGCAGCTAACCACTTTGACAGTCAAGCGAAACAAGTACTCCTGGAATGATCCGAGAAAGCATCGAACAATCAATCACAGGGTCGGTAACCTTGTAAGACTATGACGGACGCAGAGGCTCTACTTTACCTTTCCGATGTTAGTACCGATCGGGAACGGAAGGGTTGCGATTAGGTACCCAGGTTGCAGCTCATGCAGGGACAATCGCAACATTTTCTCCAAACTCCCACGGTATGTGTGAGTTATCAATTTCCAGACAATCAATTGACTCAGATACAAAGGCAAGCAAAGATTTCAGACCACGATCCATGAATGACCGGGTCAGAAGTGGGGTGTCCACTGGCTTTAACATTCGGTTGCACGCAACCTCTGCCAAAGAGGGGCATCTGTAGACACCCCACCTTCGGCTACAATGTTGGTAGAGAACTGAATGAATGGAGGACCGTACCCCCAAATCCCATGTCAAAACCCAGCCAAACTCACCCTTGTAAGCCCAAATTCATAGCCCCGCCAAAGCCTGAACCCAGTCAACTCACCCCTAAACATCAGCCTGAAAAACCCCCCGTAAGAAAAACCAGTCAAAAAATCCTTAAAAAGTCAAACTTGGTGAGTCAACCCACTGAGTCAAATCACCGAGTCAACTCACCGCGTCAATCCAGCCCATGCACCTAGTCAACTCACTATGTCAACCCATCTTTCAAACCCAGTCAACTCACTTGGTTCTGAGCCACAGCTTCGGAGCAAGTCCGAACCTCGAACCTCGGGCTCTTCTGCTTCAGGTTTGGGGACCGTACGCTCCGAAGTTGGAGCAGAGAGGCCGTATGGGCAGCCACCAAGGTGCCGCCCAAACTTATTTACCATAGCTGCCACTTCTCGCAGCTATAAATACCCCCGCCCCTTCTCATTCACGACATCCACCTCCCCTCTCTTCAGTTTGAGAGTTCCGAGTCCACCTCCATCCCTTTAGCCCATTCCTCCACCAAGGAGAGCCCGAGTGAGAAGAGCCTAGCCCTGGTCCAGCCTAGCTGGACCCTGGTCCAAGTCTCCCAAGCTACCCAAGTCCTGATCTAGCCACTCGAAGCAAACCCTTGCGACACCTCCGTCCATCCAGTTACTCTTTTATCAGCATCATCTCATTCGCATCTAGCATAAGTGCAACATTTACTTTTCTTCCAACCCCCTGCTTATCATATCACTGCCAACACTTTAATTATTCAAACACTCAGCATGCATCCCGTATAAAGAACCTGTCAGTTCGAGCGTATGCTCTAGGCTTGCCTGTTAATGGAAACCTGCCCATCAGAAACTTTTACTGTTCAGACCTACATTCATGCGTCATATCATTCATGAGAGTGTACGAGGATTAAATCAGACTTTTAAGTACTAGTTCGATTCTGTGAAGTAGAGACCGTACTTCGGTACGGGCAGTGTGGGGTGCTTAACATCTTCCCACCTTGTAATCGTGATCCCTTACCTCGAATCTCTGGCCGCAGATCAAAAGGAGTCATTTTAGAAGAAGGAATCTTCGGATTCCCTTCTCTAACGTTTCTACGGGGTCTAGCCGACTGTAGATTCGAAGTAACTGGCTAGTGGCGACTCTGGTCTTATACAAACTCATATAAGCGCATCTTATTTAATACAACAATAGATAAAAAGCCCTCGAGAACGTGGCTAGCCAGTGGCACAAACGACGATTCGCGCGCACGCACCCCCTTTTCCAAAAGGAAGGGAGAATCCGGGAGCGCGGAGAGGCGAGCGTCCACATTATCAAAACAATCCAACACATGTGTTGTTCATCAACATGATTCCCTCAATTCAAGTTAGGACTTGAGCACACTCAATTGCATAGGTCAATCCTAGTTCCAATATATTAAGATCATAATTATAACAATCATCAAACCTTGTCACAAAGCTTAACTAATACCATGGTTTGAACTTGATTCAAATCACATAAACAAACAATACATATTTCAGAATTTCTGGAAAAGATAGAACTTTGGTTTGAAGTTCCCACATGAAGATCCAAGCTCTAGAGCATCTTGAATCTGATTCCTCGGAGCGTACAGGTCTAGATCTTTGCAAAACAATTAAGAAACTAATGTAATTCTTCCAAACATCCATGACTCATCATAAGATTAAGAAAAACTACTTAGAACTTTATTCAAACTTAAGCAAAACCATTGTTCAACATTAAGTTCAAACTTGAAACCTCAAAAATGAATTAAACAATCTAAGAAAACTATAAGGTTCACCTCTTAGCTCTAGCTAAGAGATTAACTAATGAAAAGTATATTAAAAACTAGAACTAGAACTAAGAAAATGAAGAAAAACTAGTTGGAGGAGGCTAGGAAGCCTCCTATGACTTGAACTCTTTACTCCCCACGTCCTTGCTTGATTTGGAATAGAAGTGAGCACCTCCTTTTATAATGCAGCAATAGTACAGCAACATATCAGATTTTGTTTCGCTTGGTGGGGCTTAACCAATGATCGGATTGCCTTCAAATTTGATTTGTAGCTTTTTTGTAATGTAATCTTTCTTATAGATGATTTAGATTTCCAATATTATCTTCTAAATGGGCCCACCAATCAGATCAGCGACTGCCTCTCAAAATCGCGCAATTCGGATACCTTTAGAACCAGTCATCTTGCTTTCAACGCTACGGAGTGTACAGAGGTCAGATTGATCTCAAAGTTTGAACATTGGTAGAAAACTTCCTCCTCTACATGATAGATGGATTAGATTGTCCAAAACAATTCCAGAATATTGTCCGAAAATAAGAACACTAAGGGATTTTTATAAAATCTGTGCAGTTGGAATCTCTTTGGATGGTCCATATTTCTTCGACCGGTACGATCAAACTACACATCCTTTTGACCTGAAATTTTGTGGTTATTCATATATAGATGTGGTTTAGAAGATAATCAAAGTAGATTCTTCATATCATCAATGATGGGCCACCTAGACCGGCCCAGAGTTAAGTAGGTGGAATCTGGAAACTTTCTGGATAGTTCGTATTGTTTTGGCCACCACGGTCAATCCGTAGCTCCGATCGACACGAAACCAGTTGAGTTATTTCGGCGTCGAGCTCCTCTTCAACGTGGATGTGTTGGATTTCTAAATATCATCAAGATGTCTCCCAAAAACTAGGCTGAAAAACCAAAAATGGAACTACCACTGTTTGAAATCTAACTTCCCACAGGTTGGCCTTCACAAAATCAATCCAGAGAGTTTGCTGTTTCTGGAGGGTTTGGCCGGCCGGCCGGTGGCTGTGACCGGCCAGTCGGTGGGCATGAAAAATGTGATTTTTCTAGTTTTTCTTCCTCCATTGTATTGCATCTTTCCTCCATCTCTTATCATTTATTTCTTTGATCTTCAAAGCATGTAAGAAGGGTCTCTAAACATCATAATGACAAAGTCTCTCTTTCATTCCTACAACCACAAAAAGATGCATTAGATTAGCCTTTAAACTATGAAAATCATGCATAATGTGTGATGAATTGGGGTTAGAATATGCACAATTAAGAGCTCAACACATATACTCCCACCTAAGGCTCCCCTTGGAGATTTGATTTAGGCCCTACTAAAAAGCCAAGATCCTACGCAAGAACCTAGGGTGAGTTTGGATCACAAACTCTTCACACTTAATCCTATACAATGAAAAAATATGAACCAGACTCTTACAATTGACAACTTACTTATCAAATTGAACCCCTTATGATCGCACCATCTTAGGTTGCTTCTTCTCACTCTCCCGATCTTGAATCAGCTCCCCATGTGCTCCCACGATCAATGATGCCAATGCTTTATCAAGGCTTCATCTCCAAGATAAGTTACCTTGCATTTGATGTTTTAATTGAGATGCTCAAGGTGAGGAGGTGGTGGTGGTGAATTCTCTACAATTAATAGGAATTTGTTGTCTAGAGGAATTGACCTAATAGGATCTCTAAGAGGTTTAGACAAAGGTTTACCTATGGTAGAGGTGTCTAAACTTATAGAGATCAAGAGGGAACAAATTCATCTTCATTTGAGCTTTGAATGCTCCAACATGTGATTAATCACAAGGAAGATAACTTGAATGGGTTAAGATTGGAGCCTAAAGGTATTTGTAATAATAGTGACTTTTAATACACTAAAATCCCTCTCTAAGGCCCAAGAAACAAATCCCCCTTATATAGAGTTGAAGTTCCAACAATAAAAAAAAATGGCAGATTTGCATCTCTTCAATAGGATCGAAACACCCTTCAATGGGATCGACATCCCACTTCGATGGCATCGAAGAACTATCCAGACAGTTTTGAAGTTGTAGGACATCCTATTTGATGGCATCGAAAGAAGAACTTTGATAGGATCGAAGAAGTATCCAGAGAGTCCAACAATGTTGCTGGACACATGTTCGATGGCATCGATCAGGTCTTCGATAGGATCGAAGTCCTATCTTGTTTGGGCTGATTCAATTACAACAGCCTCGCACCTCTTATTAGCCTAATTTATCATATTTTTTTAAGTGTTCTAAGGATAATGATGATGATTAAAGGTTTTCCTATAATGTCCAAGTCATCTAGAGGTTATGGTTGTTTTGGTTCTAAGGGTTAGGGTCACCAAGGCATCTCTTTTACCTATATCTTCATCCTTAATGCTTCTTATTCCCTTGAATCTTCGGTCTTCAGCTTGCCAAGGCTCAACCGATGTTACAACACATGGACACACATGATTGACAAATAAGGTGCACAGTATGCCACAGAAAAGTGCACTAACAATGTCAACTTCTATCATGTGGTCCTATCTTCAATGTCTACCGTCCATCATGTGGGTCCGTCCTTTGATGTGGGTCGTCCATCATGCGGGGCCACACTTTGATATGGGGCATCCATCATGTGGGGCCCACCTTTGACATGACCATGCATTATGTGAGCCCACCTTGATGTGGACCATTCATCATGCGGAACTCCACCTTCAATATGGGTGGCTCATCATGTGGGTCCACCTTAGAGAGATTGTAAAGAGGAGAAAAAGGTAAGATAGGAATTACTTAAAAAGATTAAGGACAAACTTGTCTAAAAATTAGCCAAAAATCTCTACCCGCTTATGCCAAATAAGCTTTAAAAGAAAAAGTAACCTTCCTGTCACTTATTTTTTAAGAGCTTTTTAGCTAAGGTTTAAAATTGAAGTTTTACCAAACAGTCTATTTCAAAATCAAGAGCTTGTTTTTTTTCAAAATAAGCAAATAAGCTCTTATCAGTAGAGATGCCAAACGGCCCAGAGACTTGCTTTTTGGGTCGCAGATTGTGTCCTACCCCGGTTATGTATCTATTTATCCACGTCGTCTATCCCTTTTCTTAGGTCATTTTAATGTATGAGCCAAAAATGAGGTAGATCCAACACTCAAGTGGAGCACACCAGGCTGTAAGAGTACTTTTGATAGATTTCAAGCATTTAGTGTTCTCTCATATGCACATATGTAAGTCCTCTTCGAAGTCATGTGCACCACATAAGGTATGGTTGCCACGTGGCATCTTCTGGTTCGTTTGATCTGGGAACGTCAGATCATGTATGAATAATGCTCTCAATCTCAGATTCTGCCCATCATTTACGTGGCAGCATCTCATTGGTCCACACCACCTAGGTGTGCCAAGAGAGGAGATAGGAAACCGTCTACAATTGTCATAAAGCAAGGAGAGGAGATGGTTTTAATTATCACTCTCTTTTTTTCCAGGGCAAGTTGATATCAGGCAGATTACACCCACTACGACTGTATGGGAAGGGGAGCACACCCACCTCGATGGAAACCTCCTCGTCTACCATTCCAATGGCTGTTCCGTTAGCTCAGGCTCCTGCTCTAGTTGTTGAGTCCACCCTCAGTAAAATGTAAGCTTTGTTCGAAAAAATCTGAGATCGTTTATCAGTTTCTTCTCCACGTTGCTGCCTCATCGAGTCCCCAGTTGGTGAATGTTGTTCCACCTGTATAGCTACCCCTTCCGTCTACTGTAATATCCACTCCATCCGCATCCACATACAAATGGCATGCATGCATGCAAACATCCAATTTGAGGGCGCCAGATGAGCAGAGCATGAAAATCATTGTTATAGCTGACTCCTGAATTTGACTGAGATTTGGACTATTGATCATTTGTTTTTATGTCCATTAGATGGCCACCAGTCAGACCATTATGATAATCCTATCATTGTGGTGCTCGATCACGCCACATCCACATTGGGAACCGTGGCTTAGACAAACCTGGATTGTCATGCATTTGTGCTACCCCTGTAGATGAGTTGCCGGACCTGAGCAAATTGCAGCTTTTCGTTTCTAGTAAAGTGTGTTTTTCTCTTCTTCTTTTTTTTTTTGGGGGGGGGGGGGGGGGGGGGGGGGGTGGAATTTTAAAGTATATGGGGTGGAAAATACTTCTCAAGAAAATGACATGTTTGCCTGATTTGGAAAGTTCATAAGTTCATTTTCTGTGGAAACATTTTTCAAAAATGCATTTCCATGAAAGTACTAAAATTTCTTCCCAGCCTTTCTACATGATTTCTTGGAAAATAACCTTCAAAGAAAATGTCATTTTCCATTTATTTTCAAAGCTTCAAAAGAGGCCCTAACTGAATTCTAAAATTATTACAAATATATAAAATGTGGACAGATCATTTCATTAGGTAGAGATATTGAGGAACAAATCATAGTGCAATGTGTAAATCATTTTCACTATAAAAGAAATGCATCCCACCAACTTCTTAAATGGTCAAAACAAGGAGAGCCCAGTTATCACCATCTCATCATACATACTTAAACCAATGATGAAATTATACTGTCCAGGACCAGATCAAACTCCCTTTCACCATAGACCACTTCAGATAGACAAAAGCTTGCATAAAAGAGATCATTTCCACAAGTATTATATTTTCTACCCTATTTAGATTGCAAATTCAAACCATAAATTTTACAAAGTAATCATTAGCCTTATTCACATATTGTTGAAAATGAAACTCATTTTTCAACAATGCCTGTAGAAATAATCATTACAGTTATCCATATCCACATCTTAGATTCCACCTATCCAACTAGCCCCTATTCAATTGTAAACCATTCATCATTGGATTCGGTTGTAAACAAATGTACTAGCAGTGGCCCATTCAGAAAGAATCTTTAGAGATTGGTGTCCAACAGGAGAATGGGATATTGGTGGCCCACGAAGCTCTCTTAAACATTGTGTACCCATGCAACAGCGCCACGCTGCTTTCATACAAAAAAACACTATGACAGACTCAGCAAACCATTGCCAGACTTGGATTACTAGTTATAAATTTTGCTATAGACTATGTGTCGTTGGCTGCTATCAAATGACATCCTCAGCAACACTTAAAAAATAGGCAGTGTTGCTTAGTTCTCTTCCGTTGCGTTATAACAACAATCATCCTAAGTTAATTCATCTCCGGAAATGGATATTCACCACGGATGGTTGCATGAATGTCTGCTGGACAGAAAGAGCCAAAGGCAAGATTGGGTGGAACAGGAACGAAGAGATTTTCTTTGGCCGAGCAACCACTTCACCAGCTTCAGGACCTATTTCAAAACCTCAAGGTCCAGTTAGTTCAGAGAGAAGTGAATGGACAAGAAGGTGAGATTTTGGGTGAGCATGCAAATGTGGCATGTGGCTGCAAGATCCAAGCCATATCTTAGGTGGGCCCCACCATGAAGATGATGTAATGAGCTGCCCACCTGATGAGCGGATCACCTCATTCTTGAGTCGGCACATCTACACAATAGGCCCACCTGATAAATAACTTGGATCTCACACTTGTATGCCATGCTGACAAGTGTACTAAAGGAGCATCTCTGGAACAGCGTGCCAAGTTGATCTTGTTACTCATCTCCATGGAAAATTGGGAATCGTTCAAGATTACTGAGAAAATCCGTTCAGGATTATTGAGTAAATCCACCAGAAATCTACATATTCGGGTAACTGGGATTCCTAAATGTGTTCCACTTTTCATTTTCGATCATGATGGCAGCTACAGTATTGTATTCGTGTATACCTGGTTTTATCTTGAACTTGAGGGAATTCGGCTGCCTTCTTGAAATAAACTTGATGGGATGCTCGGTAGACTGTCTATGACGGTCCGTTGCCGAAATTAGCTGAAACAACACAAGCTCCAGTATCAATCAACAACCCCTAACACAACAAAGGTTATCGACTCTTGTCATGAATGAATAGTGATCTCCTAGAAACTAGTCCGTAAATAACTTCTGTTAGAGCTCATCCCACATGATGTGTACACAACATCCAACCCATCCATCAGATGTGTCACCTCACAAAATACCTACGGCCCAAAAATCAGCCCAATCCAAAACTCAGGTGGGCCAGAAAAAGGGAACAAAGTGGAAGCAGACTCCTGCCCTTGATTTTCACTGGGGCCCATCTGAGTTGCAAAACAGCCTGATTTTTTGCATGGCCTTTCACCCAAGCCAGACGAAGGGCTTGCATGACCTGGATTGTATCGCCTGGATTGCATATATGCAACATGTGGGATGAGTTCTCAAATGGTTCTCACGGGTTCCCATAAGAACCGGTTGCCAGGAGAAAATTTTTCCTCTTCTCATAGACTAGAAGTTTAGTAGTGATTATACAGCACCTTTTCGTCAAACCGGAAGAGTGATTGATCAAAATAGGGTGAAGGGCTCTGTGACTGGCAACTGAAAGGCAATGAGGCCGTCAACTTCTTCACAAACTGCAGAAAAGAACAGAAGATGGTAATTCATGTGCTTATCAAGAGTGTCTAGAAACCTTAATGCAGGTGGAATATTGTCCCCCATCACCACTAATCAGCTCTTTATTATCAAAATATAGTCATCATCAAAATTGAGGATTGGAAAAGAAAACCAAGTAATAAAGAAAGGAGACGATTCACAAGTGAAGCAGAGATGATTCATGAACAATCAAGCATTAAAGAAGAGCAAGGGAGCTAACATGGTAACTTAAAAGAACGCAACAGTGTATTTACCAAAGAATATAGCAACCAGGGATGGTTTACACAGAGGATTGCACTTAACGCGCACAACCACACAAGTCTACTGACTTATACCCTTCCACTAAAAAAATCAGCAGTAAAACAGGGAAAAGGATTGTACCTGACACAAGCGCCCATAATATCATAAAAGCTCCTCGGACCACTGTTCGTACATGAAAACAATAATAACCTAAGGGGTTGTTGGATTGGGTTCTGTTGAATGTCCTGGATATTTCAGTTACCAGGTATTGTAATTTGTAATACCTGGTTATTGTAATTGCTGGCAATTATTATTTCTTTGCTCGGGCAACCTCCTATGGTAGGCATTGTGATACCCAGAAACTATAATGCCTGTCTTTGCTCGGCTTACAAGTTGGGAATCACATACGGCATATTGTTTAGTTATTTAAGAAGTGTCTAAATTAAATTAATGAATGCGGCCAACTCTATCACCTTATCAACTACAAACATAAATTGTATGTGATCAAATTGATAAGTGAATTGGATGTTGCCCACATAAGCAATATTTGTACATGTATGATCGACAATGGCTAGGTAAATGAATGGCCCATATTGATCATACTACAATCTGATCATTGATCTAGGCCGTCCATCGTGTGGTTCTCATCCTTGATTGCCCGTCCCATTGAAACTCACTTTTATTGGAAGATTTCTGAGGAACTAGTGGTCCATGGTGCCCATAATACAGATCATATAGGTGCCATCTTTCATAATTCACCCCACTCAAAGAATCACTTCATTGAATGATCCTATCTTCCAAGCAGTGCCTAGGGAAATTGATTGTCCATATTGATCATGCAACAAACGTTCAAACAGATGTTCCGATCATTGATATTGGACATCCATCATATAGGTCCCACCCTTGATTACCCTCCCGCTCAAAAAATCACTTTTTGGATTATCATAGCCTCCAACAAATGCCTAAGAAAATGCACGGTCATATTGATTGTGCTACAAATGGTACGACCATTGATCTAGACCATCCATCATGTGGGCCCCACTCTTGATAGGCCACACCTCTCAGAAAATCACTTGGGTTGAAAGAGCCTAATCTTCCAATGCCCAGGGAAAGTGACAGTCCGCATTCATCATGCTACACATGTTCCGATCATTGATCTACAACACCATCATGTTCGTCCCATCTTAATTAATTATCCCACTCAAAAAATGCTTTGGTTAGATGATCCTAACCTCCAATGATTCACGATACGAATCGTACGATTCAAATCGCAAATGAGATCAAATCATACGATTCAATCATGAATCGATTTTGTCGAATCGTATGATTCGACCAACCGACGTTATAACCGACAGTAGCTAGTGGAAAATCAATTACTTTTCGATTTTATTTTTGTTTTTTGCAATTTTTTTTTTTTTTTTTTGTTCCTTTTGTTTTGAAACCTATTTAGGACCCACCCAAGGTATTAAAAAAAAAAAAAAAAAAAAAAAAAACACCCATCTTTTACAACTTTTGAGAGATTTTTGGGACTTTTGGAGCTTGTGGGCCATAGAAAACCGAGAGAACAGAAATCAAGATATCTCTTTCATTGCTCAACGGAATCGAACGCCGCTTATTGCATTCGATTTCTACATTGAAATAGGTAAGAATACATGTAAAATATTCTATTATTCTTTTCTATTTCATTTCTTTCATATATTAGTGAAAATATGGGTTTTTTTGGAAAAGAAAAATACAATATTTCGATTTTTTCATTTTTTTTCTTCAGTTTTTTGTAATTCTTTTTTAGGGCTTTTGCGTTTAAAAGTTATTTATGCCCCCACATACATTATAACATCGCTTATTTTCTTTATTTGGAGAAATATTGGTGAGATTTAGTGTTTATGTGAGACTAAATAGTTGTTTTTCAATAGTTTTTTCATTTATTTCAAATTTAAAATAGTTTTCACATTTTTAATCAATTTATAATCTTTATTTGTGTAAGGCCTAAGTTCCTAACCTAAATAGTTTTTTTTTTTTTTTTTTCTTAATGTAGGTTGGCTTGTCACTTGTGTGTTGCCGAATTGTCATGTTGATTTGGTTTGAGCATTGGAGATGGGAAAAAAGTTGAAGACGAAAGAGAATGACCCTACATGGGATTATTGTTCAAAGGTAGATGAGAATAATAATCTCCATTTAAAATCTAACTTTTGTGGAAAGGGGAAGTGTGTCTCGAATGAAACATCACCTTGCTCGAACCAAGAAGACGTTGCATTGTGTTCTCAAGTGGGTGATGATGTTGCGGAAAAATTTAAGTTGTTGGAGGGTAATGTGAATGTAAAGAAGCAACAAGAAGAACGGGAATGCAATGTTGGAAGAGTTCCGATCATCGGAGATGTGGATGAAATGAGTGGAGGAAAAGGAAAAGGACCATGGATGAATTTATTGGAAGAAATAGTAGGCCAAAAGAAAAGCAACAATTCACTCTTAATAGGATTTGGAAGAAGGGAGATAGAGAGAACGTATATCTTTCCATTTCTAGATTTTTATATGCGAATGCTTTACCATTTAATCTTGTAAAGAGCCCCTTCTTTGTACCTATGATGGAAGCAGTTGCTGCGTTTGGGTTTGGGTTTAAGCTTCCATTATTTCATGAAGGAACAAATTTTTGAAGCTTGAAGTTGAATCCATAAAAAAGTCAATTGAAGTTTATGAGAAGGAATGGGCCAAGACTGGATGCACGGTAATGTCGGATGGGTGGACCGATGGAGTGAATCGGTCTATTACAATTTTTTTGGTAAATAGTCCAAGTGGTACAATTTTTTTAAGATCTGTAAATACGTCGGATATTTCGAAGAATGCGGACAATTTGTTTGGTTTACTTGAGTCGATTATAGTTGAGGTGGGTGAAGAAAATGTAGTTCAAGTTGTTACGGATAGCGCATCCGCTTATGTCAAAGCGGGTCAAATGTAATAGAGAAGAGAAAAGCGTTGTTTTGGTCTCCATGTACGACCTATTGTATAGATCTTATGCTTGCAGACATTGAAAAGTTGCAAGTTCATTCTGAAACCGTGGCAAAGGCAAGAACTATAACGGTCTACATTTATAAGCATTGTTGGGTCTTAAGCTTAATGAGGAAGCATACAAAGAGAGAGTTGACAAGATCGGCGGTAACTCGATTTGCTACATGCTTGACATTGAAAAGCATCCATGAGAATAGGATTGGCTTAAGGTCGATGTTCACTTCAAAGGAATGGGAAGATAGCAATTTCTCGAAGAGCGCAAAGGGAAAATATGTTGAAAATATAGTGTTGTCCGATGTAGATTTTTGGTCATCGATCAAGTTGTGCTTGAAGACCACTCTCCCATTGGTTAAGGTTTTACGGCTAGTTGATTCAGATAAGAGGCCGGCCATGGGATATATCTATGAAGCGATGGATCGAGTGAAAGAAGCAATCGCAAGGAACTTGGGAGATGTGAAGAAGCGGTATTCAGGTATATGGGAAATCATAGACAGGCGGTGGAATCTTCAACTACATAGGCCCTTACATGCAGCGGCTTACTTTCTAAATCCGAGATTTCAGTACGATGAGAGTTTCCATCCGGATTTAGAAATAAAAATCGGCCTATATGACTGAATTGAAAGAATGATCCCAGATTCAAGGCAATGGGTAATCATTGATGAACAAATGGATAAGTTCAAAAAGGCATATGGTTTGTTTGGACGAGAGACTGCAAAATTAACAAGAACGACGAAGCAACCAGGTAATTTTTCAATTATTTGGCTTGTTTGACTTCTTTAAGTAAGTAGTTTTAGGTTATTTAGTTTATTCATATAATTAATTAATTATATATGATTGATTCATAGGTTTGTGGTGGGAGAGTTACGGAGACGAATGTCCAAAATTACAAAAGCTTGCTATCCGTATTTTAAGTTTGACATGTAGTGCTACGGGTTGTGAGCGTAATTGGAGTACTTTTGAGCAAGTGAAATTATTTAGAATTCATTACTTATCTTTAGAATTCACATGCAGATGTATTGCTATTGGTCCTTATGGAATTACATGATCATTGCAGATACATTCAAAAAAAAAAAAAAAAAAAAAAAAGAAATAGACTCGAGCAATAGAGATTTAACGCTCTGGTTTTTGTAAAATACATTCTCCAGCTTGAAGTCCGTCATGCAAAGAGAGAGAGAAAGACCGAGGGCGTGATCCTCTCTACTTATCGGATATGGAATCCGATGATGAGTGGATCACTGAGGAGGAGGATCCTGCCCTTCCTACAGATAACACCTGGATGGACATGGGTGAATGCTTTGACGAGGGATTGGAGTATATTGAAGGTGTAGGTGGGTCTACCCCATGACCAGATGGGCGACGTGGTATGATTGCATGTTGTAGACTATATACTTATTGTTTAGTCTTATACTCTTGTACTATTTTAATTATTACTTTCTTCATTTAGTTATGCTAAATTGCTAAACTAATAAGTGATAAATAACAAGCATAATGCATAAACTATTTTGTAGGTCTTAGGAAACTTGCAATAAGAAGTAAAGCGAAGGTGAAAGCTAAAGTGGTCGAAGAGGAGAAAGAAGAGTTTATTTCAACATCAAATTTTAAAGATGAAGATGATATTGATGTTGATGGGGTCTGAGATGATGGTGATGAATTTGACGATGCCGCGTTCGAGGCTGACGAAGAATAAATTTATCTGGAGTTTGGACATTTTCTTTTCTTTTTTATTTATACAAACAATTGAATGCAAATGCAATACATGTAAATGGGGATGGGGAAAGGTTATTTTTTGAATGGGATAGGCAAAGGGTTATTTTTTGAATGATTACAACACAATGATACATTTATACATAGATACATCATACATTATCATTTATACATATAGTTTATCACTAGATTAATGTCATGGTTAAATTGTGTTTTTAGCATATTCATGAGAAAATGGATGATTGATATGTTTTTTAATTTTTTTTTATGTATGTATAATTTTTTTGTATTTTTATGAATTTTATGAAAATCTGAAAAAATCTTACGATTTACGATACGATACGATTTAGACAAGAAAACGATTTACGATACGATTTACGATTTGATAACATTGCCTCCAACCTATTATGCCTAGAGAAATGAATGATCCATATTGGTCATATAAAAAATTGTTTGATCATTGATCAAGAACAGTGTTGTTAACATTGTACGATTTACTATTCAAATCATACGATTCTAATTGTATCGTACGGTCGTATGATATGAATCCTACAATTGAATCGCAATTAGGGAATAATCATAATTTGATTTTGTATTGTATGATTAATTGTGAATCATCTGCGTAAAAAAATAGGCAGTTTCTGGTGAAAAAAAAAAAGTCGATTTTTTCTTCTTCTTTTTTTTCCAATTCTTCTAGGGCTTTTGTTTTTAAATGCTATTTAGACCCAACATACATTAGAATATCACTTTTTTTTTAACACGCACACACCCACACCCACACACCACAGTGGGTACTCGAACCCATGACCTCTGTGTTGAAACTCTTGTGACTCTACCACTGAGACATGAGTAGGAACCCTACATTAGAATATCACTTCTTTTGCTACTTTAGACAGATTTTGGGAGGCTTTTGGAGATTGTGTCATAGAAAACCTAGAGAACGGTCAACATATCTTTTTCGTCGCTCAACGGAATCGAACGCCGCTTGTTGCATTCGATTTCTACATTAAAATAGGTAAGAATCCATATAAAATAGTTATTTAATCTTTTCTATTTTATCTCTTTCATATTTAGGTAAAAATGTGTGATTTTTGGGGGAAAAATAGTATATTTGCATTATTTTGCTGATTTTTTTTTTTTGTTGTTTTATTTTTAGAACTCATTTAGGGCCCACCAACATTAGAATATCACATATTTTCTTTCTTTTAAGAGAGAGTGGCAAGCTTTGTAGTTTGTGGCCCAAAAAAAATTAAAGAAAGAAGTTGGCATATCTTTTTTGTCAGTTTACAAAATTTAATGCCGTTTGTTTCATTTGATTTCTGCATCAAAATAGGTATGAAAAATTATTTTAAAAAAAGATATTTAATCTTTTCTTTTTCCTTTCTTCCATTTTTTGGGGAAAATGTGTTTTTTGTGATTTTTCCCTTTGTTTTTCATTTATTTCAAGAGTTTTCTCATTTTCTTAATTATTTATAATCTTCTATGTTTGTGTGGGCCTAAATAGTTTTTTTTTCCTTAATATATAGGCTTGTGTGTTGATTCTTGTTAAGCATTGAAGATGAGAAAGAAATCGAAGACTAAGGATAATCATCTTACGTTGGAATCTTGTTCAAAAATAGATGAGAACAATTATCTCCACCTAATATGTAATTTTTGTAGGAAGGCATATTAGGGAGGTGTGTTTCGAATGAAACATCACCTAGCCCGAACGAAGAAAAATGTAGTAGTACGTCTCCAAGTCAGTGATAATATTTCAAAAAAATTCAAGAATTTGTTGGATGGTAATGTTAGTGAGAAGAAGTAAAATAAATAACTAAATAAAATAAAATAAATGGCATACGATGTTGGAAGAGTTCCAATTATTGATGATGTGGATGAAATGGGTGTAGGAAAAAAAAAAGAACTATGGATGATTTTGTGAGAAGAAAGAGTGGGCCAAAAGAAAAACAATAAGACACTATCAATAAAATCTAGGAAAAGGGAGATGGAGCCCTTTCTCGTTTCCTATATGTGAATGCTCTACCATTTAATCTTGTAAGGAGTCCTTTCTTCGCACCTATGATGGAAGCAGTTGTAGCATTTGGGTTGGGATTGAAGCTTTCGTCATATCACAAACTAAGGAATAAATTTTTGAAAATGAAGGTTGAGTCGATAGAGAAATCCATTGATGTTTATAAGAAGGAATGGGCGATGCCCGAATACATAATAATATTAGATGGGTGGATCAATGGAGTAAATCGGTTTATTACAAAATTTTTGGTTGATAATCCAAGCTATATTGTCTTTTCTAGATCCTTTGATACGTTCGATATTTCAAAAAATGCAGACTATTTATCGAGCTTACTTGAATCAATTACTGATGAAGAGGGCGATGAGAACGTAGCACAAGCCATTACGGAAAGCGCATCCGCCTATATGAGGCGGGTCAAATGTTAATGGAAAAGAGCAATACGTTGTTTTAGGTCTCCATGTGCAGCCCATTGTATAGACATAATGCTTGCAGACATTGAAAAGTTGTAGGTTCATTCGAAGACCATGGTAAAAGCAAGGGCTATAACGGTCTATATTTACAAACATTGTTAGGTCTTTAATTTAATGAAGAAGCACACAAAGGGGGAGTTGAAAAGACCGGCAGTAACACGATTTTGACTTTGAAAAGCATCCACGAAAATAAAATTGACTTGAAGTCGATGTTTACCTCAGAAGAATGAGAAAGGAGCAATTTCTCCAAGACCACAAGGGGAAAGCATGTTCAAGACATAATTTTGGCTAATATAGATTTTTGCCATCTATGAAGTTTTGCTTGAAGACCACTCTCCCATTGGTTAAGGTGCAACAGCTAGTTGATTTAGATGAGAGGTTGGCCATGAGATATACTTATAAAGCAATGTATCGGGAGAAAGATATGATAACACATAACTTGGGAGAGGTGAAGCGATATTCAGCCATACGGGAAATCATTGACTAACAGTGGAATCTCCAGTTGCATAGGTCCTTACATGCAACAGCTTATTTCCTAAATCCTAAATTTCGGTATGATAACAATTTCCATTTGGATTTAGATATTAAAATCGGCCTATATATATTGAAAGAATAGTCTTGGATTCAAGGCAAATGGTCATCATTGATGAATATAAGGATAAGTTTAAAAGGGCCTATGGTTTATTTGAAAGAGAGACAACAAAATTAACTAGAACGACAAAACAACCAAGTAATTTTAAAATTATTTTGCTTCTTTGAGTTTAATGATATGCCTATGGTTTATAAATTGTGATCTTGTATGATGTATGTTTTTACTTTTTTGTTTATTTAGTTTATTTATATAATTATATGTGATTAATTTTTAGGTTTATGGCGGGAGAGTTACGGAGACAAGTGTCCATAATAGCAAAAGTGCAACTGGAGCACTTTTAAGCAGGTGAGACATTATTGAATTCATTACTCAACTTATGAATTCGCCATGTAGTGACCAATAATAACATTATGTAATATTACATTCATTGCAGATACATTCAAAGAAGAAGAATCGACTCAAGCAGCAGAGATTGAATGCACTCGTCTTCATAAAATACAATCTCCAACTCGAAATCAGTTATGCAAAGAGAGAGGACCAAGGGCTTGAACCTATATGCTTATTGGATACAGAATCTGACGATGAATGGATCACAGAGAAAGACGATCCTGCACTTCCTACAAATAACGATGAATGGACATAGGTGAATGCTTTGCTGATGGATTGGAGGATGTGCGACGTGTAGGCGGATCCACATCAAGACTAGATGAGCGACGTGGTATGATTGCATGTCATATTCTTATTGTTTAGTCTTGTAGTCTTATAATTATTAATTAATAGTCTTATCATAATGAATTATGTATAAACTATTTTGTAGGTCTTACAAAATTTGATATTCGAAGTAAAGCGATGGGAAAAGCGAAAGTGATAGAAGAGGAAGAGTAGTTTATTTTGACATCAAATTCTGAAGATGAAGATGATGTCGATAATGTTGACCTCATTTATGATGATAAGGGGGAGAAGGATGGCACCGCCACGGGAGATGAAGAATAGATTTGTTTGGACTTTTTATTTCCTTTTTTACTTATAGAAACAAATTAATATAGATGCATTAATAGTCTTCTCAAGTTCTTCGAGATTTCTTAAAATTTCCTACACAAGGACCTCCACCAATCTAGAAACCAGATCTTCATGGATTTTATTCAAAGGTGTAGGCCTTGACATCTCACTAATCTTGTAGCTTTCATAATCCTCAGCATGAGTTATACTTGAGAAAACATTCAATGGCCTCAAGTTTGTGTGAGATCACATAAGCATACCCATTGCGTGAATAATCGTCAACAAAAATGACAAAATATTGACATATATTTCCAGCATGTACATTTAGGGGTCCACATATGTCAGAATAGATGGTATCCAGTAGACTGCTAGACCTTTGGAAAAAGATTTCTTAGTTTTTAAGACAGTGTTCACAAAATGGCAGAACAATTTTGAACAAGAAAACTAACGGGCCAAAACGAGCTAATCTTGTCATCTGCTCATTTCCAATGTGGTCTAACCTCGTGTGTCCTTTTATGGATTAAATAAAATAGACCCATTGGACATAGCAATTAGAGCAAGAGATGCAAAATGCATGAGGTTATTGAGTCTAGAGGACACTTTGGTCGCATAGGAGAGAGAGAGAGAGAGAGAGAGAGAGAGAGAGAGAGAGTATTAATACAATTCTTAAGAAATCAGAAACAAAAATTAAACTCAAGCATGCCCCTGATGCATAAAGAGTATCAAGATGATCAACGCTTGCCCAACACACGTAGGGTGATGATAAACAACAATTCCTAACACATCTTCGGTGGTGTCGTTTCTTATGTACACTTTATAGCTCCCCATGGATGTAGGCCAGAATTCCTCAAGTCTTCCACAATCTCGGGTCACGTGCTTTGTTACGCATAAGTCCAAAATTCACTCATTATGGAGGATCTATGGATAAGATTTCAGAACAAACGTCAACGAACAAAGTAGGGAGTGACATAGGAATTATCCTCTTTCTATCAGCAGTCTAGATGGGCATATCGCCAGAATTCATCGAGTCTTCTATGATCCCGGGTCACGTGCTTTGTTGTGCCTAAATCCAAAATACACTCATTAAATAGAGTATATCTATCGGATAGGATTTGATAACAAACGTCGACGAACAAAGTAGGGAGTGACATAGGAATTATTGTCTTTCTATCAGCACTCTAGCAAGCATATGGCCAGCCTTACCATTGAAAAGGCAGATGGCATCAATCGTCTTTAGCTTCTTCCTTCATTTCCTCCTCTTGGGATTTAGAGGTGTCACATAGTGATTTAATCAATGTGATTCAGGATCCTTTTAATAGGGGCCGAAAACTTAAGCAAGAAACAATGCATCGCAATTATGTTATGATTTTTCGTTAAGGTGCACCCAGCATTCCTCAGGTCGCTGATCATCTGCCCCATCTTACAGATACAACCCCTGATGTCCAACTAGCATTATGTACGCTTGGAACTCCATTTCCATCACCCTATACAATGCATCCGACTTCTACGCATACACATCAGCCAATGCATCCCTCCCTAGTGGTCTTATACACCTCATACGCGAATATGAACTCATCGTGCGTGGCATTCATCAAGATATAACTAGTTGAATGATTTTGTTTAACTCACCTATTGTAATGATTCATAACAGCCTTATAATTAGCTAAGTATCCATCCATAGCGGATTCCTTCGTAACTACTTCAAGAGTGTAGACATGTCATCATCATATCAGGAGGATTTTCACTATGCGGGGCAAGTTGTTATAGTTGTTTCCATCAAAATTTTCACCTTTGAAAAGTTCAATAACTATAGCATTGGTAGCCATCTGTACATTGCAAGAGTATCGCTACTTAGCTAAAGCTACAATCAAGTACTAATCATCGACATTCCCACCTTTTATCCGAGGCTTCTGTTGCAAATGTAATCTATGAATCCTATATCATCATCATCATTTAAGCCTTATACCAATTAATTAAGGTTGGCTACCTGAATCCTATTCTGCCATTCCATTCTAACAAGGGCTAGATGCCTAGACCTTCAGTTAGACCACAAGTCATCAAGAATTTTCTTACTAACTCCATCCATGTCCTTTTGGGCCTTCCCCCTGCCCTTTTAGAGCCTTCAACTTGTACCAACTCACTCCTGACTAACATTTCTTAGTCTCTATTGCACATGACCAAACCATCTAAGTCTAATTTCCCTCATCTTATTACCTACTAATGCTATGCTTAAGTTCCTCTGAATGCATTCATTTCTAATTTTGTCCTTCCTCATCTTGTCCCTCATCCATCTCAACATCCTCATTTCAGCTACATCATTCTACAAACATGTTGTTCTTTAACTGCCCAACACTTTCTACCATAAAGCATGGCTGTTAGTGCACTTTTCTGTGGCATACTAGTGCACCTTGTTTGTCAATCACTTACGTCAGTGAGTCTAATGTCGGTTGAGCCTAATGAAGACGAAGACCGAAGACTCAAGTGGCCCAGCTGCATCAAGGAAGAAGAATCAGGTAAAAGTGATGCCTTGGTATGCCTTGCCTTGACCAAAACCTAACCCATAACCTCTTAGATGACTTGGACCAACTAGGTATACCCTTAGTCATCATCATTAGTCTTAGAACTCCATGAAAAACATGATAAGTTAGACTAATTAAAGAGGTGGAAGCTGCTGTAATCAAAACAGCTCAAATAGCAGTTTCCGATTGATCTCCGATCAATCGGACGTTGGCTTCGATAGGACTCCGATCAATCGGACAGAAGTTCCGATCAATCGGAAATTGTTCCAGTAACCTTGAAAACCCACTGGACATATTTCCGATCAATCAGACAGTATTCCGATCCATCGAAAAGGGTCAGTCCAATCAATCGGACAGTGTTCCGATCAATCGAAATATCTTCTAGAGACTTCACTGGATATATTTCCGATCAATCGGACGTGTCTCCGATCAATCGGACTGGTCTACGATCAATCGGACCTTTTTCCGATCATCGGAGATGCGCGAATCTGCCCTTTTTTTACCGTTGGAAGAAAATCTATTTAAAGAGGGGGATTCGTTTTTTAGCTAAGGGAGGAGATTTTGAGGAGATAGGAGCCACCATTGTTGAAGATCATTAAGAGCCCTATTCCTAACCTAAACAAGTGATCTTCCTTGTGATTCATCACAAGTATGGAGCATTCAAAGCTCAAGAAGAAGATGCACTTGTCCATCTTTTGATCTCTAGAGATTGGATTGATCTTGATAGTCATATTCATATCCAATGCTCTATGATGAGATCGTTGTAGGTGAGACTCTCTAGGTAACCCATTCCCATAAGTTGTAGAGATCTCAAACCTACCCTCCCTAGCACCTTGGGCATCTCCAATGGACCATCACATGCAAGGTAGCTGATCTTGGAGCTGAAGCCTTGGCAAAGCGGCGGCGTCAAAGATCGGGGGAGCACAAGGGGAGCTGATTCAAGCACGGGAGAGCGAGAAGAAGCAACCCGAAGCGGTGCTACAAATGGGCTCAATCCGACAAGTAAGGTCGTCTTGTTAGGAGTCCATCCACTCAATTCCCTGTGGGAGTTGAGTGTAGAGTTTGTTTGACAAACTCGAACTAGGGTCATTAGCCGATCCTTGGCCTATTAGTTGGGCCTAAAATCTAGGGACGTCAGCCGTTCCTTGGCACGTTAGTCGGGCCTAAACAAAGTCTCCAAGGGGGAGCCACCAACACGGGTGTAAACGTGTAGGTTGGGAGGAACCTGTAAACTCCCCGGTTGGGTGGATCCGAATTAAAACACCTTGGTTGGAAGGAACCAGATTTAAACTCCCCAATGAATGCCGGTGTGCTCAAAGGGTTGAGTACTTGAACCGGGAGTAGAGTAGACAAGTAGTCGAACCAATATACATCCTTGTGTTTGTGATTGTTCTTGAGCACATTTCTCTTTATGCATTGTGTTTAAATTGGTTAATTATGAATGCTTAGTTAGGAATGCATGCTAGGCACTTGATAGGCACATCCACACTCACAAGATGTACTTTCACTACCTCATATTGACTTGAGCTTTTCTTGATCCATCCTCTATAGTCCACATGAGTTGTTTAGACTAGGTTGCTGATTGCACTTATCATTTGCTAGTCTCTTGATTGGACTCACTTAGGCTTGGAAGCCGAAGTGTTAATCGCTTACGTAGTTTAATTTGTTGAATTGTTTAAGTAGGCGAAAAGAGTGTTAATCGCTTACGTAGTTTAATTTGTTGAATTGTTTAAGTAGGCGAAAAGAGTTTTAAAAAGGTCCTAATCACCCCCTCCTATAGGTTTAGCCATAATTCTAGTTGCTCTTTAAGCTTCCGCACGTGTATGCATAGGGTGTCGTGTTAGACTACCCGACGCAATTTCAATGGCTAGTCTTAAAAAAATGCTTTAGTGACAATAATTTATGTAACAAAAAGCAAACCTCATCATTGGTGCATGCATCATTTTGGTGGTGAGAAGAGGCCTACTCAAATTATGCACAACCTTAGAAGAATTATTACATCTTGCACTAGTGTTAATTAAGGATTCTTAAAATAATCAAGTAATATTTAAACACATCTAACCGTGCAATTATAATTATAATAATTCAAGTATCATAAGAATCCATGACTAACAACATGTAAAACAATAAAACCAATCATCACCGGATGCATGGTCAATGTGATAGATGGGATAGGATTAAAATGAAGACACACATACAATCTTAAAATCTACTAAGAAAATAATATATCTTATTCTGGGTTCCACACTTTAACATCATCACAAAAAGGTGGGGCCCACCACATACAAAGAGATGGGTAGACATGATTAAAGTATCATAATTATAAACATCTAGAAAGAAACTAAAATTTACTTAATGTTCTTATACTAATACATAACACCAATCATCATCACAAATTATCAGGACGATTCATCACAGAAAATGGACCACACCATTGAAAGATTTCAAAAAAAAAAAACCTTAGTCACTTCCTTGGTCATTTCTTAAATCAATCCACAAATGGCCGATTTAGGCACACAATTAGATTCAATAAATCTTGACTAAAGAAGAGGCTATAGGCTTAAAAACGGGCCCACTAATTTTTATGCATCTGGGGCCCGCACATACTGTCCAAATGCCCATGGATAACATATGTTAGCCCCCAAATTATGGCATAAAATTAATGAATTGATGGTATCACAAAAAAACTAATAACAACTAAATGGGCAATGGTGCCCTAGCCCAGCCCACTCTTTAACAGGATCATGAACAACATTTTTCAGCAAGATTTTTGTTCTCCTTCGGCTTATCAGAGTGGGGTCCACATCATACAATGGTTTTGGGCCAAAAATCTGACAAAAAGCTTCTAATTTAAGCTCAAAGGCAACAAGCACAACTATTATACAACTTAGGCCCATGTCTCCTTTTCTTCTCTCTTAGAGTTCTAATAAACCTATCATGCAAACCCTCTTCTTCATTTCAACAAGCCGCCATGTCAACAATTAAAAACATAGAAGAAGGCTGGTTAAAGGAATGCACATGGCATGGCTGTCGGCCACAGCTGCCAGCTGCAGCTGTCGCCAACAGCACTGCACGAAAGAGAAAAGGAGGAGAGAATGAGATAAGAGGGAGGTGGGCAATGGTTGTTGCTCCAGCCAACTGCGATGGCGGTTGCAACGACTGCAACTAACATTTCGGCAGTCATTTTCAAGTAAAGCTGCTACTGCGGCGATGGTGCCATCACCTCTTTTCTTCTTTTTATTATTTTGTGGTGGCCATAGTTGTCGCTCCTATCATGGTGGTGACAGGCATGGCTATTTTCAAACAGGGTGAGAAATTACATGGAATTTTCAAAAAGGGTGAGAAACCACTTCTTTTGGACCGGTTTTCAAAGCAGGAATTACATGGAATTTTCAAACAGGGTGAGAAAGTAATAATGGCTTATTTCCAGGGTATTTACTAAGGAATTGGAAAATCAAACAGGCCCTTAGTGAAAGTAACTGCACCGAAACAACAGCAACACTTCAGTAGACATCCAAGAACTACTCTTGCATGAGTGTTGAACCCAAAAAAACAAACTTTTAATTGTCCAATTGCAAATGCATCAGTTTTGCCTTGCAATCAAGCATTAACAGACCCAAAGTGAAACAGCCTACTAGCATAATTGCAAGGATTGCCCAACTTATCAGTACATATTATTCCCACATAAATTGAGCAAAAGTCCCAGCTTCACCAAAATGCATCCCAAAGACCTTGCACTCATCATAAAAGTTCGAGTTGTTTGATGCAGATCATTCCCTGCCTTTTCCAACTCACCTCGCAATGCTTTAAATATACCATAATTGTGAGCAGTGCTCGAAGTATCAGTATCATTATTCATTACAAATTTCGCTGGCCGGGGATATAGAAACAACATCGATATCGTTGATAAAATCGGCAATAATTGGAAATGCAGGGAAACATTGGGGAAACATAGAGAAACATGGTGGAAATTTTCAGTGAAACTTCAAAAGATATTAAAAATACACATATTTGCATATTTAGAAATCAAAAAATTGCAAAAAGAATGCATACATAAGAAGTTTCCATTTAATGGGGGGCTTAAAAGCATGTGTTATTGTAAGAAATCAGTCCAACCATCCCATCAATCCCATCTATCCATTTAAGCATCCTACGTTCCATCCAAACATCCATCAATATTTTAGAATATCGATAACACGATATTTCACTGAGAAATCGTCAACAAATGAAAAAGAGACAAAAGAATGTGGTCTTGATATCGCCCATGTTGGGTTAGTGGTAATATCGTCGACGATTTGATCACTGCATACAACCATGCACCCATAAAAAAGAAAATTGAAATAGAATTTTTTTTAATAAACAGATTTTTGGCAATATTGAGACATTGGGGATATTATCGAAATATCGTCAATACACTAGTTATACAAGCGACGCCTAGAATTTACACGGTTGAAAATATTGGCAATAAATTGGAGATATCGATACATTGGTGATACAAGCGACACTTGGAATTTACTCAGTTGAAAATATCGGTGATACATTGGCAATACTTAGCGATACATCACCAATACTTGGAATTTTTTATGCTACCGGTGTTATCGATATCAATGTTTGCAATATCGATAATATCAGCCGATACTATCGATATCGCAGGTCAGCGACACGAAAAAGCCCTGGAACCACAAAAAATTGTCTGGTTCCAGCGTATCGACAATATTATCGGACGATATCGCAAATATCGCACGATATATCGATATTATCGGCCGATATCGCAAATATCGCACGATATATCGATATATCGGCCACATAGGGTAGCTTGCATTGCGTTGAACTAAGATAATCAAAACTGCATTTGGAGGATACCGAAGCCACCCCCGCGTCTAGAGGAGAGATTGAGCGTTTAGAGCTTGTGTTCAGTCATTCATTTTGAGAACGAGTGTGCAATGTGTTGGCCATTATCGAGCCCATATATAGCGTGTTGAGGACTTTCGACAATGAGGTATATCCATCAATGGGATCATTGTATGCATCCATACAAGTGTATATGGGAGGAAAGCTCGAGTTCCATTGTACTAGACTATTACGATTATACAGTACCCACAGATGGGCATACTGGTTCAATTTGGAGATGATGAGTACCAGCGTTATGTCAAGGAGTATCTTAGCTGGTACCATTCTACTATGACCTGGGCACAATACTGTCGATTTGTGGAGCAGCAGTTTTATTCTAACCCCGTCGAGATGGAGACGATGATTACGAGCCACTGCACTACTCTATGTGGGTCTAGGCAGCAGTCAGTTGTATCATCCATAGGTATATTTCTCAACTCTCTTGCTTGTTTTACTTTGTCAATGAATTGGTTGTGTTTTCATTAATGTCTTGTTACATTTATATATCTTATGGAATCAATCTAAACAATAGTTGCATCAGTTCAGTCAGACAGCGCATAGCTTAGGATCCTTTTACAAAGGAACTCCATTATGTGGACTTTTCTTCTTTTACATATTATGATTTAAATGTGTATTAAGGTCCATTTTAACAATCCCTGAAGTTTCATTGAAAAATTCAATCAATTTCCCCATGTTTCCCCATGTTTCCCAAAAAGTGTGATACATTACCCGATACAACCGATATATCCTTTGCGATACGCGCTATATATCTATATCCCAAGGGTGCGAAACATAACGCGATACCGATACTGCGAACATTGATCGATATCGCTACCAGTGTTATCAGTATCGTTGAGCTTAGAGACAATATCAGGTATATTTCAATAATATCGAGGATAATTCAAACAATGATTTGTGTTGATTGGAGTCTTCAATCTACAGTTTTGAGAGTCATCGATCAATCAATTGTTGTGGTCAATTGATCGAAAATACCCCGGATGATACAGATTAGTCTCTAGACAATTTTAGACAAGTTCGGTCGATCAAACTTGGAGGCTCAATCTATCGGAAATAGCCGCTTTATATTGCAAACTCTCTAGACGGTTTCAGTTGATCGAACATGTGGTCGTCGAGTGATTGAGGAGTCATCGATTGATATCGATCGATCAACCGATCAATCGACGGTTCGCACGGTTTTGCGTTAGTGCGCGATTTTATTTCCTATTCCAAGTGTAACACTACATAAACGGGTGTAATGTGGGATTAGGGTATGACAAGGAGATCTAATATGTTTCTAAGGTTTGCAAAGGGAGGAGGGTAGGTTTTTTCGCATCTGTAAGTTGGTTTCCATCTCTGTGTTGATTGTGTTTGTCCATTTCTTACTTGACTGAACTCTGTGATTGCTTCCGCATCACCCCAACAAGTGGTATCAGAGCTATACGCTGGGTTTTGAATTTAAATATAAGACATGACAATGAAGGAATCAAACGTGAAGTATGAAATGGAGAAGTTCACCGGAAAAAATAACTTGGAATTATGGAAGGTGAAGATGAAAGGCCTTCTAGTTCAGCAAGGATTGCAACAGGCACTCCTTAGCAAAGAGAAGTGTCCTGCGACTATGATAGATGAAAAGTGGAATAAACTTGATCAAAGGGCGACAACCTCTATCCAATTATGATTATGTTTATCCGACGATATTCTATATAATGTCCTTGATAAGAAGACCACCACTGAGGTTTGGACAAAGTTGGACACCTTGTACATGATGAAATCTGTAACGAATCGTCTGTATCTGAAGACGCAATTTTATAACCTAAAGATGGCGAAAGGGTCAAATCTTAATGAACACATGAGAAAGTTCAATCAACTACTCTGCAAATTGACATGCGTGAAAGTTAAGATGGACGAGGAAGATACAGCCCTAGTTTTGTTGTCGTCTCTTCCGAAATCCTACGAGTATCTGGTGGATACTCTGTATTGTGGTAGACACACCTTGAACATTGAAACCATTATCTCAACCCTTCAATCGAAACAGTTGAGAAAGAAAAACAGTGGCGAAGGGTCTTCTACAGACGTACTATTTGTCCGAGGTAGACGGATTGAGCAAGAAAAGGGAAAGACTCAATCTAGATCCACGTCTAAGGGCAGAGGGAAGGCAAAGTGCTGGAACTGTGGAAAGGTGGGACAGATGAAGAAGGATTGTTGGAATTCTAAAGCCTAGAAGGGAGATAAATAAGATGATACATCGAAAGAGGCTAATACAGTAGAATCCATTGAGGAGATGGGTGGTTGTGATGTGTTGACTGTATCTAAGTCCGGGAATTTCGATAATGAATGGATTTTGGATCTGGGGGCATCATATCACATGTACCCTCATCGGAATTGGTTCAGCACCTATAATGAGTATGATGGTGGTCGGGTTTTTATGGGCAAATGACCATGCTTGTAAAGTGGTTGGTATCGGATCGGTGCACATCAAAATGTTTGATGGGATGGAGCAGCGCATCCTGACGAATGTGAGACACGTTCCAGACTTAAAGAAGAATCTGATATCTTTGGGAGCTCTCGAGGCACTTGGGTGCAAGTTCACCGAATTTGATTGTATCTTAAAAGTTTCAAAGGGGTTACTCATCATGATGAAAACACAGCGGAACGGTAACCTTTACACGTTGATCGGGAGTATTGTACTGAGTGGAGCTGCGGAGTCCACACCCGCACGTTTGTGGCATGTGCGCCTAGGCCACATGAGCAAGCGCGATATGAAGGTACTTTCTAATCGTTGTTTAATTCCTGCATTTAAAAGTGTTAATTTTAATGTGTGTGAGCATTGTATATATGGTAAACAATCACGATTATCTTTTAAATTGGAAAAACATGTTAGTAAGGGTATGTTAGACTATGTGCATTCTGACGTATGGGGGCTGTCACCCATGATTTCTAGAGGGTCGTCATATTTTGTCACATTCATAGACGACTTCTCCAGAAAGGTATGGATTTATTTCATGAAGAATAAATCCGATGTTTTTGCCACCTTTAAGATGTGGAAGGCAATGGTGGAAACGCAGACAAGGTGTTAAGGATAGACAATGGAGGCGAGTTCACTTCTAAGGAATTCAATCAATTTCGTAAAGATGAAGGGATCACGAAGCACAATACAGTAAGGCATACACAAGAGCAGAATGGTGTGGCGGAAGAGATGAATCAGACTCTCTTGGAGAGAGCCCGAAGCATATTGAGTAATGTTGCATTGATCAAGGAGTTATGGACTGAGGCCGTGAACACGGCTTGTTACTTGGTGAATCGGTCTCCTTCTACAGACATAGATTGTAAAATGACAGAGGTGTGGAGTGGTCATGAAATAGACTATTCGGGAATGCGTGTATTTGGTTGCAACACTTACTCTCATGCACCTCCAGTAGAGAGAGATAAGCTAAACCAAAGGGCGAAGTGTGCCTTTGTTGGTTATGGAGATGGTGTGAAGGGATATAGGCTATATAATCGGGTCAAACAGAAGATCACGATTAGCCGAGACATCAGGTATGATGAGGATTCCTTGTTCCGCAAGGATGAGCCTACTTTGAGCTTTGGATCATCCTCATTTTGGGGGCCATGTCCTAAAATGAGTTGGAGAAACAGATGGACAGGAAAGATTTCTAACAAACATCAAGGTGGACCCCACGTACGGTTGGGGTTAGGTTGGCACCTCGATGAATCCAACATATTAAGCGGCGATTGTTGGGTGCAATACATCGAGGGTAGTTACGTAAATAAGAAAATACAAAAACATATCCGTATAGGTAACTAACAGCAGGCGGTTTAATGTCTAACGGTGAAAAATGTGGGCGGATTTTGGGAAATAGTTTAAAAGTGGGAGGTTTTTGGTCCATAGCCAAAAAGGCAGGCAGCCTTATGGAAAAATCCCTTAAAACTTTACCAACTATTCAGCAACAATGCGCGGATAAAAGCAGAAAAATGCAACCAACCACAGATAGCGGATTTTAGTTATATCAGGTGGGAAAAGATTTGAAAAACCAGAACTCCATAAAAGTTATACTGGGAAAAAAAAAAACTGCAAGGCACAGCTTTAAGACCTATAGAAGTAAACAGCTAGATGAGAATACAAGAGGAAGATGATGCCCTCCAAGAAGGATGCACTAATGCCATAATTAATTTTTAGAAACACCCCATTACTGACTCTAATAATATAAAATTACATGGTGAAACATCGAAGAACATGCATAAAGATCCAATCAGCTCATGACTGCATAACTCCATACTGCTAGACAGGAAAAACTTCTTGTAGCCCCATCTAGTCATAATAAAATCTACAAGTTAGCATAAAAGGAAAACTGGGTCTTACTGCTTCTCTGAGGGAGAGGGTTACCTGTGACATATTACTAGCTTTATTCTTGATGCCCCTGAGTTGCTCAAGAGCATGAATGCTATTGGAGTGAGATGATATGAAGTTCATATGCAATGAAGTTCTGGATGTTGCATGAAAATGGTCACAAAATTGCTCAAATAAGTGGTATAATTCATCTGCGGAATTCTGCAGGAAATAGCATACATACATGAGAGAGATGATAAAACATTGACCAACAAAAACTATGGAACACCACGGTAACCTGGTAAAATGCAATTATCTCAGTTGTTTCCATGTTGTACACAGCAAAGAATGCGGGATGCTGATCAGTATTGCGAGATACCTGAAGATTCAAAGGCACAGAATAACTCAATTGTAAGAAATTCACATTGCAGGATAGAATCTTTGGTGCCTGTTTGGATGTACCCCAGAATGAGAAAGGAATCAAGCCAGACCTTCCCAATGTGTATTTTGAGGAAGAAGGGTCATTTGGCGCATCCCCCAAAATGCAGATGGCGATGAGCCAAATGCCTCCATCTGCAAAATCTGCCCAAAAAATTAGGATAATGATAACCGATCAGACTTGATCAGACCATCATATTCTCATCATGGGTTGCGGGCACGATTCTGCTGACATTCTTTGGTACACACAACCTGGACCTCAGCAAATCATGGCATGGAAAAACCTAAATTTGGTAGAACAAAACCCAGCAACCAGTCAATAGAAGAACAAAGAATGAAGAATTCATACCCCTCCATCAACGCTACCAAACTTGATTAGCAGATGGTGCCGATCTAAGAATTGAACCTGTTCAGAATCATGTTATACAAACAACTAATGAGTTACAACAAAAGTATCTACATTACATGTTGGATTCTTTGAAGATAAAGGACTTATGCAAGGTTGTGAGAAACCAAGCACAAGGCAAATAAATCTGGGAATGAATTTTCACACAGTGCAGGCTGCATTAAAAGAGAAAAAAATGAAAATATAGGAAAGTGCAGTTATTTCTTGGGGAAAAAAATGAATACAAAATACGAACTGAATCACCATCTTTTGTGGTGCCACTAATAAAAATTTAAAAACTACCTTCCACATTATGAGGTCAACATAATCTTGAAAATGGAAGTAGAACTTCTTCTTCAGGCTTTGTACCCTCTGAAAAACAAGTTCGGTTGCATGCAGGTTATCGTCAAAAAATTATTTCAATTCAATCAGACCCATAAAACCATATTGAATAGTAAACTGTAAGGATTTTCTAATTTTTTTAAGAATTTTGATGTAACATGAATGCTTAAAGAGTATTAAGAGACATACATCCAAATGAACCATATAAAATATAAAATAATTTTAATCAATTTATAATATTCCATGGCATTTCCATGCAATAGCGAACAACTATGCATGTCTGCATTTGTGGAAACGGAAGGAAAGGCCATTGCCCATTTAATTAAAATTCCTTTGTGAAACTTTTTTTTTTGGGGGTTGCAGGAAATGGGCTTGTTATTTTCTCTTCTTCTCCCCATCAAAAGAAATGTCCTTTCCACACTGGTAGGAAAGAGTTCAATGCGCCAAGTTCCTACCATCCATATTCAAGCGCCCCATGTGGGCTGCATGTACCACCATCCATCTTCACTCACCCCATGTGCCAACATCCATCATCAGGAGTCCCACATGTGCCACCATCCATCTTTAGGCACTCCATGTGTACCACATGCGCCCTTATCCATCTTCAAGTGCCCCACGTGTGCCACACGCCAATGTTCCACACATGCCACATATGCCATCAGACATCTTCAAGCTTTCCACATGTGACACATGCACTCATGTCGCAAATGCCAGAGACTGCCAAGTACCAACTAAATCTCCCATGGGAAGTTCTGTTTTGCCAAAAACTAGATTTGAAAATAGGTCCAAATTTTGGTGGAAATTTTTATTGAAAACAAACAGCAGAAACTAATTTGCCTTTTCACCAGTTCTTTTCCCTTTCCTATCCCTCGGAAATGACATTTCCTTTCCTTTCATGAATCCAAATAGCCCCAAATAGCCTTGATGAAGGGACTTCACATATGCTTCATAGAATTTTTACTACCCAATGGCCAGAGAATTCCATTTTTTTGTGATAAGTCTATATATAAAGAAACCCAATATGTCGATTTCCTGATCAGTGGCGCTAATTCAGTAGATCTAAAAATACCTATTGCTTGAGTTATGTTCAAAAACACTATGGCTCATGATACCACAATGAAGACTGAGACCTGAAAGTAACTTGGATTAGAGATTTCAACAACCAACCAGAGTGTGATCTGTTTCTTCATTCCATATTCCGCGGAAAATAAATGAGAGCAACCGCTGTTTGATACCACTCAAGCAAGAACCACCTTGTATATGCTGGTGATGTTGCTGGCCGTTTTCAACTGTAGATGATTCATCCTGTTTGCTTTTGTCCAGGAATGCCATGCACTGAAAGATAATGACTGAAATTGTCAGCTGAGATGCACAAGCTATACATCTGAATGTGTATGTACGCAATGGTCCATAGGTTGACAAAGCCAGAACATAGGAAGTAAATTTTAGGAAAAGGGAAAGCAAAGCATGAACTAAGAAGGCTCGAACCACTTACTGGAAACAAGCTAGAAGATAATAAATAATGACAGGTGAATAGTACTGAAAGATTAATCCATCACCAATCAACTACTCTTAAAGGAGAAGGGCAGCAGAAAATTCACCTAGATATTGCATAAAGTACCTGATCGACAGACTAATGGGAACAGTTGCAAGAAGAAAAAGATAAAATTAATGGTTCATAATTTTCTTTTAAAATATCAGCAAATCCATAGCAGTCACACAATTGTTTGTGAGCACCCATGTGTGTCATAAATCACTATAAACATAATTACAACCCACTCTGTATTTATACTGCATTGAGAAAATTTAAAAAACAAAAAAAGGTTAAAAGATTTCAGAAATATCTAATCTATCTGCAGATTATTAATGCTGAGCCCAGAGAGTATTTTATTCAAAATTATTTATAAAATTCTGAAGCCTGACTTGAAACTCGTCTATGTTGCATGTATTGACTGAGCACAAAGCACCTATTTCAGAAAACTGTCGTTGAAGAAAAAAAAAATGGCCAATGTAATGATTAATTTGGCATTGTCTTTAAATGCTTGTGAATAAATGACCATGTCTTTCATCTGTTATGCATAGTTGGAAAGTAGTTCAATCAGATTTTGAATAACCAATGGAAAGACGCTTTGGCAAATACAAAGAAAGTGGAATTAGGAGAATAGGTGTGCCCACATATTTTTAAGAAGAGATAATTTAAAACAAATTAGAGATGGCAAGGAAGAATGGGAAGACATGGGTTGCTGGGGTTCTTTTTTATTTTTTCTATCAAAACCCTAGATCCACCATTTTATATTCATTCTGAAGGTAAAATATTCCCATACTGTCTTATTGTTTCCACATGCCAACTTTTTTCTTCTTTTCCTCATGCATCTCATTAGTGGAGCATATGGAAATTTAGAAGATTAAATGCATTGAAGTTAGTAGAAAAGATCAAGAACTGTGATAGTTATTTAAACACCATTAAAAAGAAAGTTAGGAGAGTCAAGTCGAAAGATTTGATAGAGAACTGAAAATGGGTGGCCAAGGGAGGACAAATCAAAAGGAAAAACAAGGCATGATGGAGATATCCTACGGTGGTTATATTAAGTTCAATGTTGATGTGACACAAGCAGCAAAACAAATCAGGTCCCCTATTGAAGTCCAAGTGATGCAGGACACATGATTTAATGCTAGCATGCAACATGGAGATTATGAAAGAGTCCATAAAGTCATTCAATTAACATGGCGATTATACCAAACCGTTCTTCCAGCGAAGTGGTGTATATAAAAATCTTCCTCTGTTCCAATCAAGTATCTCGAGAAGCAAGCAAGCGTGTCTAGGTAGGGGAATCCGGATAGCGCGTTCTAGGCTTGACCCAAATGCGTTCTCTAATTTCTAACCTTTCATCCCTGGCTCTGTCCCGTATGGTATACATAATTAATGGTAAACAATAGGAAATAAAATCTGATTTAACCTAAACCACATGCCGGCATTCTAAGAAATCACATAAATCAATTAAAACAGGCCCGATGGAAGGATAGAACTTCCAATTTAGCATAGGCACGTTCTAGACTCAAGGGGCTGACTTGTAACTTCTAGGATAAGGGTTAGGAAGAGGAAAATCTGAAATTTTGGAAATTAAGGTTCATGGGAATTGGGGATTTTGGAATCAGGGTTTCTAGAAATTGGGAAAAATAAGAAATTGGGGATCTAGGTTTTAGGGTAAGGGTAGGGATAGGGAATCAAGAGTTTTTTATGGGGGAAGCAAAGGGAAATCAAGGGATTAAGGGGTTGTCCGTACGGGCAGCCTAGGCGCTCGCACGTGTGGCCATATAGTCACATGTATGGGTCGTTGCCTAGGGTTTTGAGGTCCTCAATGGTTGGGTTCGGTTGGGGTTAAAGTTGGATGATGAAAAGTTGAAGAAAAATGTGATTTAGATGGTTTTGGATGGGAAAGGAAGAAGAGAGATGAAGTTTTTTTTATAAAATACCTCTTTTTGCATAGAAATGAAGATGATAGATGGAAGCCTCGCACCTCCACTGAATGGGAATGGAATCACACCACACCCAAGCTCCAAATCACATGGAGTATTCTTCAAATCACATGAAGAAGAGAAAAAAACAGTTTTTTTTTTTTCAAAATAAAGACATTAGGGCTCCACACCCCCCTCTTCTCTTTTATAGTCTCAAGTGTAGAAATTTACAAAAAAGGCACTCTCAAGAAAGATTTCTTAAAAAAAAAAATCCCTAAACTAGAAAAACATAATATAAAACTCATAAAAAAAGGTTCAAACTATAAATAAACTAAATCTTAATAAAAACCGAGACATCTAAGTCCTAAATTCTCCACGATCGAGGTGGGCCACGATCAAAAGTGGTTTAGCGGCCCGATCGACGCATGCACTCGATCCAACGGTCCAGACACCTCAATAATGCAGCTCACATGCATCTTCCTAGTGTAGGGTCTTCGAAAATGCATCAAATGCATGTGGGGTCTTCAAAACGGTCCAATCGGGCCCACGTAGTGGTCATCCATCCAAAGGAAAATTGGTGATGATCTCTTCCTCCTCTAGTAAACTCTCGATGGTTCTCTAATGTCGTCACCACAAAGATTCAAACAAAGTTAAGGGCATGTTTGGATTGAGAGAAAACGAAGGAAAACTAATAAAAGCAAACAAATTCCTTTCATGTGACATTTTCTGTGTTTGAGAAACATAAAAAGAAAAAAAAGAAAAAAATCAATTTCCTTTCCTCGGTAAGGAAGAAAAACCATTTTTTTTCAAAGTGTCAATTGGAGAGATAAGAGATTTCCCTTACAGGTGACGTTTTAAATGGCAAAATTGGAGGGAAAAGAAGTTTCCCCTGTGAAAATTACAATCCAAACACTAGAAAATGGAAAGTGAAAGTACTTTGCTTCATAGTTTCTCTAGCAAAACAAACATGTGCAAAGTATTTCGTTTCCTCGCTTATATCATCAACTATGTTTTACTTCCCCTTTTCTTGTGTTCAATCCAAACATGCCCCAAGGGTGATGTTGGAAGTATTATGTTCTTTTATAATTATAATTATTCATGAATATCATTCTTCATTAGAAAAAGTCAACTCACATAGCATCATTCATTATAATCATCTAAGCCTTATCCTGATTAATTGGGGTTGGTTACATGAATCATATTCCGCCATTCCACTCGACAAAGGGCCAAAACTTCAGTTAGACCATAGGCCATCAAGTCTTTCCTCAATACCTCCCTTTGGACCTTTCCCTTGCCCTTTTAAAGTCTCCAACATCATTGTGTACACATTAAAGAGTCTAGATTACTGGAGATCAGCATTCATCATCGATGAAATTTTGGAAACTTCAAGTGCTCTAGAGCTTAGCTGCAGGAACCTTCTACTCAAGGTGTGGTTCCCACTTCCCCAGCGTCCACAGTTCCTAACATGTTTGGAACCACCTACTCAAGTCCTGTCACACTTTTTGCAACTAAAGTCAGAGGTTAGCAATATATTGTGAGGCTAAGGTGCCGTTTGATAAACTGAAAAGTAAGCTTTGAAAATTAATTTAAGCACTGAAAAAGTGTTAAATTGTAATTTTGAAATAATTTTAGGAATATTTTAGTCAAAAGTGAAAAGAAATTTTAATCCACCACCACTTTCCACATTCACCCCTCAGCATTAAGTGAAGGGAGGGGAGATGAAAAAAAAAGACCCATAGTTTCAGTAAAAATTAATTTAAGCACTTAATAAATTGGATTTGCCAAACGATCGGAATCAGTGAAAATTACTGAAAATATCAAATTTCAGTGGTAAATGCTGAAAATAAGTTTTATCAAACAGCCCCTAAGGAGATAGCTGACAGCATAGTTAAAGAAGGCCTTTATAACAGCTCTACGTATTGGACAAGCTGTGTCCCTCGTCTAATACTCTTAGTTCTTAATCATCTCTTAGAACCCAAACTTCTCCCCGAATTGAATATCTAGTGCACGTTGATCCCAAGAACTTGGTACATCCGTTTTCTCTAATTGTTACTCCAATCCTCAAGTTTCTGCTGGAGCTACTGTTGAACTTGAAATTAAGCTTCCAGATCAAGGAAGTGGGATATCCATCCTCCTTTATCAACGTCTTGCTTCAATTACTTTTTTCGATCTCTTTCCTTATCAGATGCTGCAATTCCATGAAAATAAGTTGACAACATGCCCAAGTAATTAAGTTATTGATCACGTCTCCATTTACTTTTGATGTGACCCCATCATTGAAAAGTCTCTTGCACTTCTCATAGCAACCACAGGCCCCATATCATGAAGCATTACGTCATCTCTAATGTCTCTCCTATTGATTAAAATGGGTTCCCTGTTCAACCATCCACCAATTTTGCAACTAACCCATGGAGCACCTTGGAAACTCCAAAGAGATTCGAGTCCACACATCCTACTCCATTATAAGAGGTAGGAGTACATGATCCACCAACACAAGATGGAGACTATTGGATGGTATGGTCAGCCAGCAATCTTAACCTCAATACTTTGAGGACATATAAATGCAATAATTTCAAATAAACAGCTATATTTGCAGATTTAGATCTTACCACCCAAGTTGTATAGCATTACAGCATCCAATAATGAGAAGCCCTGCAACACTCATATCCAAAGCATCACAGTGTACAAGCATAGCATGATACCATGCATGCAATTGAGCATCAAACCCAATACGTTTTCAGCAATCACTCCCCAAAGCAAGTGAATCTCTCCATGCATAAAAACTTCAATTTTTTCATTCAACTATTCATAAAAGGGTCTTTACCTGTTTATATATTTTTTTTTCTCAAAGGTAAAGAAATCCTATTATAATCCTAACCATCCATTACATTTAATCCTAACCTCTAGTTCAATAAAGTAATAAAAATGACTAGAAGTCCTTGATTCCCATCACAGTCATGTATACTTTCTGAAAACCAGCCATAGCTCACTCAAATGACATTAGAATTGCATGGCTCTCGTCTTATTTGAAAGTAAACTCATTTTAATACATAAAGTGACCCACAAAAGAAGTGATGATACAAAGGAGAACTCGTTCAACTAAGTCATGACTAAACTCAAACAAGTAAATAATAAAACACTATGGACTAGCAGACCCACAGTCTCTGAATGCATCATCAGCAGGTCTATTAACTAATCGACCACTCATGTGAAGCCAACAAACTGATCAGACCATTAGCAAGGCCAATAAAGCTATCCAAGCAGATTATGGGCCCCAGATCTCCTATCAGACAGATCATGGGCCCAATCCTAGCTTTCCATGGGGCTCACCCTCAGTTGCATCTCTTCATCTTCCCGACATATGAAATGTGTGCTTGGAAATTTTCATTTCTAAAATGGAGGTGGTTCAATGGGAAGGAGGATCCAATTACCCATTCTTCTCCAACAAAATGCCTCCATCCGAGATGACAAAAGCTCCCCACAAGTTGGCAATGGGAAGTGATTCCTCCGAAGATAGTTTTGAATAAAGATCCAGACTCCAGAGGCAATATTCAAGTTGACTCTCTTTCAAAAATATCCCCTGTGGATACAGACTTCATCTAACCAGTGATTTAAAATCAACATCGATGCATGTATCGAACATATCAGTATCGCATGGTAAATATCGCATGTATTGGGGATCGTATCATTCCTTGAGGGAAACATTGGGAAATGATGGAATTTTTCAATAATACTTTAGGACATGTTGAATCTTGAAAGAGACATGACTACACGCTTAGAATTTAAAATTAAAAAAAAAAAAAAAAAAAAAATCACAAAAAAATATGCACAAGAAGTTTCCTCTGTATACAATCCTAAACTATCTAGTGTTTGATGCAATTACATCCAAAATGAATTCATATAATTCATAAATCATACAATACAAGTATAAAAACAGATTCCCCCAAATAAATTTAAGAGAAAATGTATTTGTAGGTTTTTTTTTTTGCAGTTTTTTTTTTTTTTTTGAATTTCCGGTAGGGTAACGTATTATAATGTATCGCCGATACATCTCACAATGTATCGACAATATGAGAGAATTTTATGAAGGGTTTTTGGCAAAATATCACAATCTATCGATACAAATCTCTATATCAACAATACATTGCAATATTTTGTGTGATACAAGGGAATTCAATAATTCCCCCTGTATATCATATCGGCCACATGCAATATCAATAGCATCAGCCGATACATCACCCGATATTTTTGATATTTAAATCACTACATCTAACACCAATAACAACTCAAAAAGGTCAACCTCAAACTCCAAAAGGTTTCTTTGAAAGACAATATTCCAAGCAACAATCCCCCAATACGTAAAATGCTTTTTGACCTGATACCTCTTTCCTTAGGATAAACCAATATAACCTAGAAAACCTCTTTGTAGAGCTATTTTCCATTGCCCATTAAATAGCTGACTTAATTACCATACAAATATACAATAGAGAAAAATTAGCAAAGCTTTAAGTAGAGTTATTTTCCATTGCACATCAAATAGCTTACTTAATACCTACACAAACATAAGAAAGAGAAACAGTGATGTCAGATTCTATTCTACCAATCCCCTTGAATGAGCTTGGGAAAAAGATAACTAGAGTGACAAGATCTATGAGAACCATCTACTCTGATTCTCTGCTAATGCAGCAGTAATATACTCCCAACAAGTCCGAAAGTAAAACCGGAGACTGTGCATGAGAGAAATCATCATCATCATCTAAGCCTTATACCAACTAATTAGGGTCGACTACATGAATCCTTTTCCGCCATTTTCCTCTATAAAGGACCGTGATATTTCTAGAATTTGAGCTTCATGTCACTGCAAGACGAGCAAGTCACTAACAGGGACATTCGCATTTCAGGTCAAGGGGTCGGTCCATCCAAAAGTTTCGACGGGTTCACAAGAAGATTTACCCATCAACAGAAGGTGATGAAATTCAAGGAGGTAGAAATAAAGAAAGAACAGGGAAGCAGGGTATCAAGAGGAGATTAGGGAAGGGAAGGTGATGCGGACATCTAGCCTTCAAAGTCTATCGGCGAAGAAAGCGCCCACCACAAGCATCTTCCTTGTGGTTAGGCGATGATTGAGGAGCATTGAAGACCTTACACATGTAGTCCGAGACATTTGAAAAGACCCCACCTTGGGAAGACATGTGTAAGTTGCTTTGAGGAGATGATCAGACCGTTGGATCGTGATGATGATGTGATCGGACCGTTGGTTCATTGTGGCCCACTTTCATCACACCATCATTGGAGCGCATTGGACACCTTAGATTTGAGTTTATTTTACGCATTTTTTACTTATTTGAGTTTTGGGTTAGTGTGGGTACGTTTTTTTCATGCAAATGTTTTTTTTTTGAAATTTTGTTAGTAGGGGTATTTTGGTAATTATGCTAATTCCGAATTTTATAAGGGTGTTGCCCTAAACCTTTTTGATTAGTTGTTGATTTATGAAAAAGAGCAAACCTTTGGTTGCCTCCTTCCTCTTTCCCTCTCTCATGGTGCTTCTTCTTCTTCCTTGATCTCCTTCTTCTCTATTCTTCTTGTGCCCCTCCAACTTCTTCCAGGTATTTCATCTTCTATTATTATCCTTCTAAACTTCTGTTTTGTTTATTCCCCACGATCTAAACCTTGAGAATCGATCTAAACCTTAAACCCCCAAATTCTCAAATCCCTAATCCGAGAAACTTTCTGATTCTTTGGACTAGTGATCATCATTGATCGATTGGGTATGACCATGCAAGATCGGGAGGTTCCATCCCTCGCCGGATCCAACCTATACGCTACTTGAATCCCATACTCCATGGTTGTGATGATGGCCCGTCCCATTGCATGTTTCCTTTATGATTTTCTTAGTTTATGATGATTGATGCTAGATTTCATTATTATTATTGCTTTTATTTCCGCTGAATAATTGTGTTCATGAGCATGCATCATATTTAGGGCTGTCCTGCATCAAATTTGGTATCAGAGAATAGGCTTGCATGGTTTTGTCTAGATCGAGTTATCAAATTAGGGTTTTGATTTTTAGGTTTGTTTTAGGAAATGTCCAGATTTAGAAAGTTTCCAATTTTAGAAAGTTTCCTAATTTCGAAAATTTTCAGATTTAGAAACTTTCCAATTTTAGAAAGTTTCCTAATTTGGAAAATTTTCAGATTTAGACAGTTTCCAATTTTAGAAACTTTCCAATTTTAAAAAGTTTCCTAATTTGGAAAAATTCCAGATTTGAGTCGCATCATCTAGAATTAATTAGTGTCAGTTCATTGTAGTTTAAATTCATTGCATTCGTATTGTGAGTCACCCAGTCCGTAGTCTCCCTGTAGTGAATGGAGTATAGGCGTTTGAGATCTTCAAGGCCATTAAGTGTTGTCGTGTGGCCGTCAAGACCCAATGGAAAGCCGAACTCCGATGATTTGGCTAACTTTAATGGTCACATGGACCCACAAACCTTCCTTGATTGGCTTAAGGACTTGGACTATTTTTTTTATTGGTATGATATGTCAAGTTATCGTCGAGTGAGGTTTGCCAAGTGGAAATTGGAGGGCCAAGCCAAGTCGTTTTGGACAGATTTGGAGCGACGACTTGATAAAGTTGGGAGAGCCCCGATATCACAATGGGACGAGATGAAAGAGCGTTTGAAAGAAAAATATCTTCCCATCTCTTATCGTGAAAATCCCTTGGGTCAGAAGAGAGTTGCCCCACCTTCTCATCCAAACACAGAACCAATATGGTCCCCTCCTTGTAAAGTGGTCCAACCCATCATTAAGGAAATCTCGGCTTATGAACAATTTGAGTGTTTAACACCAATTATATTTCCTTGGAAGCGAGATAATACCTTGGTAAATGGCCAGTTGGAAGAATCCAAACATGATGTTTATGAAGTGGAAGAGTACGTGCCTAACGTCAGTAGTGAGGAAATGGAAGAAATTAAGGCATCGCTCATCATCGTTGAGGATGACGAAGTGTGTGTTAGTGATGAAAAGGTCGAAGAGTTTGAGACCACACCACTTCCGAGTGTCATGTGTGATGTAATTGATACAGTCTCTCAATCTATGTCTCTTACCATGGTGAACACAAATGAAATTGAAGAAGAGACTAGTGAGGATATGATGATAGACATCCACATGACTTGTGACATCCCACCAGATGATTTATGGGATAAATTTTCACCCATATGGGACATTCAACACACAATTGATCTTGTCCCTAAGTTGGTCTTGTCAAGCTTTCCTCCATGCCAGGGGAACCCCATAGAAAATATAGAAATGCAGTGTCAATTTGATAAACTTCTTGGGGAAGAATTCAATAAGGAAAGTTTGAGTTGGAGTTTTGTTTTGTGTGTCATGCCTGGTCTTTTCACTTCCAAGAATAATGGCATGTGGCACACAAGTGGGCATATCCTGACCGTCCACAAAGCTTCAGTCAAGTGTCATGCTATCATGCGACGTATTCACGTCATGGTGGATATGATGACCTTAGTCCTTATCCCGTATCTTGATGACATTTTGGACATAATGGCTGATGCCAAGATCTGCTCAAGACTTGGTATTACTAGTGTTTGTTCTCAAGTGTTGGGATACCTGAAAATCATCCTTGTTTATAATACTTATAATGAGAAATTGTGTGTCACCCGTGGGAAGTGTCCTTTTGTTTCAGTTTTCCAAGTTCTAGGTCATAGGATTGTTTATTTCCATAGGATTGTTTATTCCAAGTTCATGAATTTTTCAGAGTGTCCTTTAGTGTCACCCATGTCTGTCATCCAAAGGTCTTCAGAGTCAGCCAATGCATTCGCACGCCATATTCATGATTTGCATACACATATTAGACAGCGGATAAATAAGAGCAATGATGATTCTAAAATCTCAGCTGATTCTCATCGTAGATTGCAAGAATTTCAGAAAGGAGACCATGTAATGGTGAGGATAAGGCCTAAGCGGTTCTCACAAGGTTCCGCTAAGAAATTACAAGCGCGTAGTGCTGGACCATTCAAGATTGTGCAGAAAATTGGGTCCAACGCGTATCGGATCGACCTTCCATCTGAAATGGGCATTAACCCAACTTTTAATGTGGAAGATCTAGTCCGTTCCCACCATCCCATCGTTGATCCATCATCTCTCTTATGGCCCTTTTCTGATTTTATTTCACAACCCCTCTCACCCCTTCCTCCACCTAATATTCATAAAGAAGAAATTGAGGAAATCTTGGATGAGGAGATAGTGTTTACGAGAGACGGAGGTTTCCAAAAATACCTTGTCAAATGGAAGAACAAGCCACCGTCAGAATCTACATGGTTGATAGAAGTGAAGTTACAGAGCGTTAACCCAAATTTACTAGAGTGCCACAAGAGTTTTAACTCGTCGGAGTCGAGTTCTTCTCAGACGAGGAGAATGATGCGGACATCTAGCCTTCAAAGTCTATCGGCGAAGAAAGCGCCCACCACAAGCATCTTCCTTGTGGTTAGGCGATGATTGAGGAGCATTGAAGACCTTACACATGTAGTCCGAGACATTTGAAAAGACCCCACCTTGGGAAGACATGTGTAAGTTGCTTTGAGGAGATGATCAGACCGTTGGATCGTGATGATGATGTGATCGGACCGTTGGTTCATTGTGGCCCACTTTCATCACACCATCATTGGAGCGCATTGGACATCTTAGATTTGAGTTTATTTTACGCATTTTTTACTTATTTGAGTTTTGGGTTAGTGTGGGTACGTTTTTTTCATGCAAATGTCTTTTTTTTGAAATTTTGTTAGTAGGGGTATTTTGGTAATTATGCTAATTCCGAATTTTATAAGGGTGTTGCCCTAAACCTTTTTGATTAGTTGTTGATTTATGAAAAAGAGCAAACCTTGGTTGCCTCCTTCCTCTTTCCCTCTCTCATGGTGCTTCTTCTTCTTCCTTGATCTCCTTCTTCTCTATTCTTCTTGTGCCCCTCCAACTTCTTCCAGGTATTTCATCTTCTATTATTATCCTTCTAAACTTCTGTTTTGTTTATTCCCCACGATCTAAACCTTGAGAATCGATCTAAACCTTAAACCCCCAAATTCTCAAATCCCTAATCCGAGAAACTTTCTGATTCTTTGGACTAGTGATCATCATTGATCGATTGGGTATGACCATGCAAGATCGGGAGGTTCCATCCCTCGCCGGATCCAACCTATACGCTACTTGAATCTCATACTCCATGGTTGTGATGATGGCCCGTCCCATTGCATGTTTCCTTTATGATTTTCTTAGTTTATGATGATTGATGCTAGATTTCATTATTATTATTGCTTTTATTTCCGCTGAATAATTGTGTTCATGAGCATGCATCATATTTAGGGCTGTCCTGCATCAAAATGATGCGGACATCTAGCCTTCAAAGTCTATCAGCGAAGAAAGCGCCCACCACAAGCATCTTCCTTGTGGTTAGGCGATGATTGAGGAGCATTGAAGACCTTACACATGTAGTCCGAGACATTTGACAAGACCCCACCTTGGGAAGACATGTGTAAGTTGCTTTGAGGAGATGATCAGACCGTTGGATCGTGATGATGATGTGATCGGACCGTTGGTTCATTGTGGCCCACTTTCATCACACCATCATTGGAGCGCATTGGACATCTTAGATTTGAGTTTATTTTACGCATTTTTTACTTATTTGAGTTTTGGGTTAGTGTGGGTACGTTTTTTCATGCAAATGTCTTTTTTTTGAAATTTTGTTAGTAGGGGTATTTTGGTAATTATGCTAATTCCGAATTTTATAAGGGTGTTGCCCTAAACCTTTTTGATTAGTTGTTGATTTATGAAAAAGAGCAAACCTTTGGTTGCCTCCTTCCTCTTTCCTTCTCTCATGGTGCTTCTTCTTCTTCCTTGATCTCCTTCTTCTCTATTCTTCTTGTGCCCCTCCAACTTCTTCCAGGTATTTCATCTTCTATTATTATCCTTCTAAACTTCTGTTTTGTTTATTCCCCACGATCTAAACCTTGAGAATCGATCTAAACCCTAAACCCCCAAATTCTCAAATCCCTAATCCGAGAAACTTTCTGATTCTTTGGACTAGTGATCATCATTGATCGATTGGGTATGACCATGCAAGATCGGGAGGCTCCATCCCTCGCCGGATCCAACCTATACGCTACTTGAATCCCATACTCCATGGTTGTGATGATGGCCCGTCCCATTGCATGTTTCCTTTATGATTTTCTTAGTTTATGATGATTGATGCTAGATTTCATTATTATTATTGCTTTTATTTCCGCTGAATAATTGTGTTCATGAGCATGCATCATATTTAGGGCTGTCCTGCATCAGAAGGGGGGCAAGGAGGGGACAGATGTAAAATGCAAGGGAGTGGAGATATGCAATGGGGGATTTCAGGACCAAGAGCAAAGGAATGGAGGAGATTGGATGTTGGTAGAAAAGAAAGGTGCCAATAAATTTACTCAGAGGGAGTGAGAGTTTTGGTTGTTGCCGGAGTATTTGAAGATGTTTGTGGAGAATCTCCTAGACGATTGGTCCGAATGGCACTTATTTAGGACTTTCGAGAATTGCAGTAAGGTAATAGAAGTTGTAATTCTGAAGGACAACAAGTTGAAGGCTCCCAAGGGTTTCGCATTCATGAGGATGGAGTCGCAGGAGAAGGTAAGCCATGTTGTCACAACATTCAATGGGGAAAAAAAATCTCTTGGTACAGCGGGCTCATTATGGTTCGAAGATCTTTAACTCCATGCTCAGGAAGGGAGAGGAGAATAGAAAAGGGGTAGGAGTGAAAAATAGGAGGGGGATTCGAAGGCGAGGATAAGGGATGGTGTAGCAAGAATTTGGGTTTGAGGGGTTGGGGGTCTTAATGAGATGTGGTAGCAGGGAGTTCAAAAGGGGAAGAAAATCAAAGTGGAGAAGAGGGTAAGAAAGGGGAAGGGGATAATTATGAGGGAGGAAAATGGGTGTGGGTGGAAAAAATCTCTTGGTACAGCGGGCTCATTATGGTTCGAAGATCTTTAACTCCATGCTCAGGAAGGGAGAGGAGAATGGAAAAGGGCTAGGAGTGAAAAATAGGAGAGGGGGATTCGAAGGCGAGGATAAGGGATGGCGTAGCAAGAATTTGGGTTTGAGGGGTTGGGGGTCTTAATGAGATGTGGTAGCATGGAGTTCAAAAGGGGAAGAAAATCAAAGTGGAGAAGAGGGTAAGAAAGGGGAAGGGGATAATTATGAGGGAGGAAAATGGGTGTGGGTGGAGAAGAGGGAAAGGGGTATGGGCGTTTGCATCCATGGGGGTGTGGTCGAGAATTCATGGAGCAATCTTCAATGGAGTTTGGTAGCGTCCAAAAGGAGAGGAGCTTTGATGGCTAAAGTAGGTGAGTGGATCGCCTCCTGTTGCAGTGTGGAGGATGATTGTATCTTGAAGCCACTCGACAAGTCTGATGTGTGGATTTCCCTACGACCTTTCGAAAATCTTGATAGAGTTCTCCTAGTTGGTGCTATGTTCAACAGGGGGCCAATGGAAGCACTGACCAGGTGGTCTAACTAGTCTATGTTCGGATCTGAGGTTCTTTGGATCCAAATATGGGGATTCCCATTGGAGCTCAGGTTCTTCAAAACTTTAGTAGCGATTAGACCCTCGACAAGAGAGGTGTTGGACATAGACCCAATGACGGAAGCTCTAGTGGAGCTCTGCATGGCGAGGATTTGTGTTGGGAAGAAGAAGAAGGACACAATGCCAAATAGGGTACCAATTGTAATCGGAGACACGAAGATTTCAGTAAGGGTGGTCTATGAAGGTAAAGGGGAGAGGGTGGTCCAATTTGATGACTACCGGCATAGAAGTAAAGCCATGGGAGGGATAGGTGATCAAAGGAGGAAGAATGGGGAAGATGATGAAGCACAGGATGGATGGTCCAGTGGAGCACTGAATGTGGGAGATGCATCAAGGCGGTAGGGGAGTGGTGTAGCAGCAGTTAGTGGAGTGGTAACGGAGCTTAGCTCAACATGTAGTGCAGTGTCAGTTGTGAGGCAAGAGGCAACGATGGTGGCTAGAAATAGATGTCAGAAGGGTGTCATTCCAGATGACAAGTTAAACGTGGTAAGGACATGTGTCCCTGTTGTCAACAAAGGAGGGGAGGGGGGACTTTTCAGGTGACATGTATTCGGGAATGAATCCAATGGCAAGGGCGGATGGAGATCATGGGGAGCTTCAGTCACCAGGGTCGGTGCGGGAGGAAAGGCTCAGAGATCCAAACCTATCAAAGGGTAGCTCGTGTCTAGATGAAGGGGAGCTGGTACATGCAGTCAGGCATGTCGCATGGGAGAGGAGACGGTACATGTGTGTCCAACTTGCTGAGAGGTTCAATGCATTGTCACATGCGGACTTCTTTAAGTAAAGAGGCATGTGACTTCATTTACACCCCTCTTCGCTCGTGTGGGGAGCTAACCAACATTACTCGTTTTCCCTCCAAAGAAATTCCGCCTTCCTCTCATGCATTGAGAAGCAAGGGATAGCGAGAGCCGAATCGGTGCAGCAGGGCTTTTCCCAACGACATCAAAGTTGGTCGATCTCCTCTTTGGATTGCCTAGTAATCTTCCCAAAACATCATTGGAGCTAGTAATATCTCTATGTCGGGGGTGTGAGCCATGGCATTGGTGATGCATGAAGACAAGCTATCTGTCATAGAAGCAATAGATGGAGGTCTAGGTCAGGGCAAGGCTGATTTTTTCCTCGAGGCACTAGACATTCCACCCATCCAAGAAGCAAGAGGAGAGGTTGGGGCTCTGTGTGAAAGTCGATGATCACTGGAGATCAAGGTCGACGCCATTGTGGTATGTGATAGAGACTTCGACACAGAAGAAAGAGAGAAGAGGTGGATCAAAGAGATGATCAGAATGGTGGGAACAAAGATAGGTGTCTCGTTCAGTGAGTGATTGCGATGAGGATTATATTGCTCTCAGTGTTTTAAATGGCTACTCTATGTAGCGTGTAGCTTACGCTACATAGCGTAGCTTAGCCGTAGTGCATTCAAGTTATCAAGTTATCATTTATCAATAAAATTTATATGTTCGAATTTTTGAATAAGTAATTCTCTATTAATGTAACATGTTGTTTATTTTGTTAAATTTTATGTAAATATATTATAAGTAATTAAATATATAACTTATTTTATAGATGGTCTAGTAATCTCAAACACTCAAACTACAATGAAATAGGTAAAAGAACCCAAACCAATCACTTGTAGCAATTAGGCATAGTTTTTCCTAACTTTTTTTTTCGATTTTTTCACTTTTTTACATATTTTTTAATTTTTTTCAACAAAAAAAAAGCCAAGCTCTGTATGCGATCGCATATGCGAACAGCATATGCCATTCACATACAATGGCATATGCAATCTGACAACATTGAGCATAGCCTTCATTGAAAATCTAGAAGGACCATGTAGCTTACACTACACAATGTAACTTACCCCTCACGCTTCAAACTGGTGAAGCTACATTATATGCTATTCACTATTTAAAACATTGCTTGCTCTAACCTATCAATCTCCACAAGGTAGAAGAGGGCATGTGAGACTTGAGTCATCAATCAATTATGATTTAGGGGCTTCTTCCAGAATCAGAAAGAAAGGGGAGAGGGTGAGCACGGTGCCTAAATGAAGATAGTTGGAACGTCAAGGGGCTAGGTTGCCGGGAGAAGAGTGTGCAAACTAAAGATCTATGCAGACAGACTAAAGTTCAGCTTGTGAACTTACAGGAGACTAAAATGAAGGAGATGAATGAGAATCTGCTCGATTCAATATAGGGGTTAAGTAGAAAGAATGGGTGGCATCAGACGCCAAAGGTGCTATAGGGGGCTTAGGTGGTAATTTAGGATTCAATAGTATGGAAAAAGGAGGATTCGCGGTGCAGTAAGCTCTCTACTTCTATGCTATTAAGAGGGGTCACATTGGAAGAAAGGTGGGTTTTCACCTCTGTTTACAGACCGAATTTGGCAATCCTGAGGCATGCATTTTGGGAAGAGCTAGATGTGGTTCAAAGTATGTGCCAGCTAGGGTGTTGGGTGGTGACTTAACATCGTTAGGTTCACATTTGAGGGATCAAATGGAGATCGAGTAAGTAGTATGTTGGGACTTCTCAAGTTGGGTGTGTAAAAATGAGATATTCATGAGTTATCCCAAAACAGTTACGTAACAGCTGATACACAACGATAATGGCAGTTACCGTTATGAGTTATGGTGTTGTAATGGCCATGATGGCCGTTATAGGAAAATTGACTCGTAACAGCCCCATAACGGTCCTGTAACAGCCGTATCGGCCCTTTAACAATCCATTGCAAGGCCAAAATAGGTTTTAAAAAATAAAAATAAAAATAAAAAAGGTAACGGCCGTTATAGCCCATATTGTAACGGTAATGGCAATGGTCGTTACGACCACCATTACTGTTATGGAATACCTTGTATGGCGGACTTGCCAACATTAGATTCACGTGGAGCAATGGTCATGAAAAGCCTATTATGTCAAAGCTCAATAGATTTTTAGCATCTTTCGATTGAGTGGATATGTATCCTCTCGTGATGCAAAGAAGCTTACCGAGGCGTCTCTGATCAACACTTGATACTCTTGGAAAGAGGACGAGGAAAATTGGAGCCCAAAGCCATTCATATTCAACTTGATGTGGTTCAAGATTGCAGGTTGCTCATATCTAGTGGCATTCTTTACAAGTTGAAGGATTTGTTGGATTCAGGTTATATAAGAAGCTGGAACTACTCAAATAGAAGATTATTGATGCAGGATGACCTAATTATGATGCATGTTTATAGACACAATTATTCAGCGGAAATAAAAGGCAATAATAATCTAAAATTCTAGCATTAATCATCATAACTGAGAAAATCATAAAGGAAACATGCAATGGAGCGGGCCATCATCACAACCATGGAGTATGGAATTCAATTATTACTTAGGTTGGATCCGGCGAGGGATGAGACCTCCCAATCTTGCATGGTCATACCCAATCGATCAATGAAGATCACTAGTCCGAAGAATCAAGAAGTTTCTCGGATTAGGGATTTGAGAATTTGAGGGTTTAGGGTTTAGATCGATTCTCAAGGTTTGATCGAGGAAGGATTAGCAAAACTAGAAAATAGAACGAAGAAGATAATTACCTTGAAGAATTTGGAGGGGCACAAGAAGAAATTAGAAGAAGAAGATCAAGGAAAGAGAAGAAGCACCATGAGAGAGAGAGAAGAGAGAAGCCACCAAAGAGGTTTGCTTTTTCATTAACAATCAACTAATCACGTTATTAGGGCTTAGCCCACTTAAATAAGCAAGAAGAAAACATAAAAGTACCAAAATACCCCTAAAATATCTCTAAAAAACAACTAAAAAAAAAACAGTTCATACGTTGGCCGGGCGCCCGGTGACCAATTTGGCCGGGCGCTCGGCTAAGACAAAAACTGTCCAGCAAGAAAAACTGAAAAATTGTTGAATTTCGGGCACCCGGTGACAAATTTGGGTGGGCGCCCGACCACCTCCAGAAATGCAATTTTCTATTCATTCAGTCGGGTCTTCTTCCATCCTACACACGTGTCTTCTATGTGCCAAATCACGTGCGTAGGGTCTTCAATGCTCTTCAATCATCGCCTAACCACAAGAAAGGTGTTAGTGGTGGGCGCTTTCTTCGTTGGTAAACTTGAAATGATCTTGTGTCCTCATCAACTCCCCTCGGGTGAGAAAAACTCGACTCCGACGAGTTAAAACTCTTGTGGCGCTCTAGTAAGTCTGGATCAACACGCTGCAATTCCGCTTCAGTCAACCGCGTAGATTCAGACGGTGGTTTACGCCTCCACTTGACAAGGTATCTTTGGAAACCTCCGTCTCTCGTAGATATTATCTCCTCATCCAAGATTTCTTCAATTTCTTCTTTATGGACAATAGGTGGAGGAAGGGGTGGGAGGGGTTGTGAAGCAAAATCAGAAAAGGGCCATGAATGAGATGATGGATCAATGGTAGGGTCAGGGGAACGAACTAGATCTTCTACATTAAAAGTCGGGTTAATGCCCATTTCAGATGGAAGGTCGATCCGATACGCGTTGGACCCAATTTTCTGCAACATCTTGAAAGGTCCAGCACTACACGCTTGTAATTTCTTAGCGGAACCCTGTGAGAACCGCTCTGGCTTTACCCTCACCATTACATAATCTCCTTCCTGAAATTCTTGCAATCTACGATGAGAATCAGCTAAGATTTTATAATTATCATTACTCTTATTTATCCGCTGTCTAATATGCGTATGCAATTCATGGATATGTCGTGCAAATGCATCGGTTGATTCAAAAGACCTTTGGCTGACTGACATGGGTAAGAGATCCATTGGCATTCTAGGTTTATACCCACTAACAACTTCAAATGGACTCATCCTTGTAGATCGATTTACTGACCTATTATAAGCAAATTCAGCAGTTGCTAAAATTAGGTCCCAAGTCTTAACATGTTCACCCACTAGACAACGTAGAAGATTTCCAAGACTTCGATTTACTACATCTGTTTGCCCATCTGTTTGAGGGTGGTAGGCAGTAGAAAACTGTAAACGAGTACTCACAATGTGCCATAGTGTCTTCCAAAAATAATTGGTAAATCTAACATCACGGTCAGACACTATGGTCTTAGGCAATCCATGGAGACACACCACACCATCAAAAAAAATACGAGCAATATGAGACGCGTCTGAAGTTTTAGAACATGGGAGAAAATACGCCATTTTGGAAAAACGGTCCACAACGACAAAAATGGAATCGTGCTTTTTGATTGTCTTGGGAAGTCCCAGCACGAAATCCATACTAATGTCTTGCCACGGAGTATGTGGCACTGGCAATGGCGTATATAGTCCAGTGTTTTGTTTGCGTTGCTTTGCCAGTTGACATATACGACACCGCCCTAAAACTTTGGCTACGTCTCACTTAAGACTTGGCCAATAAAAACGATCCTCTATGAGGGTAATGGTCTTATCACGACCAAAGTGGCCAGCTATCCCTCCCGAATGAAGCTCCCAGACGAGGAATTCATGAAGGGACATACGGGGAATACAAAATCGGTCTCCCTTGAAAAGGAAACCATCTTTAAGGACATAATCGCCCTGTACTACGCTGATCACTAGAGAGCGACGCATAAGTACCCCCAAAATCAGGACATATGGGGTATTCATCTTTCACTTGCTTAAATCCAACTACTTCTACACTCAAGGAATTGAGCAACGTCACTCGTCTACTAAGGGCATCCGCTGGTTTTGTTTTCGACCCCGGCCTTATGTTTTAGGACGAACGAATATTCCTGAAGAAACGCTACCCACTTAGCATGCCTTGGGTTGAATTTCTTCTGGGAATGTAAATATCTCAAGGCCTCATGATCAGAAAACAAGACGAATTCTTGCGGTAGGAGATAGTGACGCCAATGTCTCAGGGATTACACTACCGCATAGAACTCTTTGTCATAAGTGGAGTATTTTTGTTTTGCCTCATTCAGTTTCTCACTGAAATAAGCTACTGAATGGCCCTCTTGGCTCAACACTCCACCTATACCAACACCAGACACATCATACGCCACCTCAAAGACTTTAAAAAAGTCAGGTAGACGCATAACAGGAGCTTCTACCATTTTGCCCTTAATCACTTTAAAAGTCTTGACTGCGGCTTTAGACCACACGAACTCTCCCTTTTTCATGCATTCAGTAATGGGAGCCATGATCGTGCTAAAACCCCTAATGAACCGACGATAAAAAGTTGCTAAGCCGTGAAAGCTTCGCACCTAATGAATGTTCCTCAGTTCAGGCCACTCAACTATGGCCCTGACCTTTTCAGGGTCTGCGCGCATTCCTTCTGAAGACACTACAAATCCTAAGAACACGACTTGACTAGACATGAATGCACATTTCTTAAGATTAGTGTACAACTTTTCATTCCTAAGGACGCTATAGACCTGCTTCAGATGTTCAAGGTGTGATTCCTTAGTGGTACTGTAAATAAGAATGTCATCGAAGTACACCACTAGGAATTTTCCCATGAACGGCCTCAAGACTTGTGTCATCACCCGCATAAAAGTACTGGGCGCATTAGTCAAGCCGAAGGGCATGACCATCCATTCGTACAACCCATCTTTGGTTTTGAACGCCGTTTTCCACTCATCTCCTGGGCGTATGCGGATTTGGTGATATCCACTCTTGAGATCAATTTTGGAGAATATAGTGGACCTCGCCATCATGTCAAGCATATCACCAAGTCTAGGTATGGGAAACCTATACTTGACGGTAATTTTGTTTATGGCACGGCTGTCCACACACATGCGCCAAGTGCCGTCTTTCTTTGGTGTCAACAATGCTGGCACGGCACACAGGCTCATACTCTCTTGGATAAAACCCTTTTGCAGAAGCTCATCAATTTGCCTCTTCAACTCTGCATGTTCTGCAAGGTTCATCCTGTAGTGAGGAAGGTTCGGTAGAGTCGACCTTGGGACGAGGTCAATGGCATGCTGAATGTCCCTCATAGGTGGTAACTCGTTCGGTAAATCCTCAGGAAATACATCACTATATTCCTTTAAAACCGATGTTACCTCATGGAGTAACTCTGATGGAACCTCAAGTGTAGTCTCTCTTGCCACAAGGGCATACACCATAGAATCCTCCTTAGTCTCTTTCTCAAATTCTCTCGCATTAATTATATGAAGAGACTTAGGTTTGAATTTCCTCACTTCCTTAGGCTCATCCGCCCTCTCATCCTTCTTCTTCCCTAGTGTGCTGTCAGGTGGCATAGGGTTAAGTTTGATCTTTTTACCGTTATGCATGAAGGTGCACACATTCGAACGGCCAAAGATCGTGACGTCATTGTCGAATAGCCACGGCCTACCTAGGATAATATGTCCAACATCCATAGATATCACATCACACCAAAGGGACTCCTTGTATGACCCAAACTCGATAGGAACTAAACACTGATGGGTGACTGGAAGGGATGTTTTGTCAACCCAAGAAACTTTGTATGGGTCAGGATGAGGTGTGGATTTCAGCTTCATACGATCTAAGGTGTTAGCGGAAATCACATTCTGACAACTCCCACTGTCCACTATCACCTTACAATTCTTTTCTCCACACTTGGCAAGGGTATAGAAGATAGTGTTTCGACGCCAATCAACACTACTCCTAGACTGAGCTAGCACACACCTGACTACTGCAAGCGTTGCTTCTTCATCTATGCCATCTTCGTCAGTAAGACCTCCTTCAGGATGATATTCTTCTACTTCGTAATCAACACCCTGGCCATCAACACCCTCGTGGGACTCGCCTACAACTAAGGCTTTCCCACGGTTCTTCGTGGGACACTGATTGGACATGTGACTGAGATTCCCACATTCGTAGCATCTCACTTGGCTACCTCCACTAGGACCTGCACCAAGAACTCCTTTGCCCTTGTCCTCCCTAAGCCTAAGCGGAACAGTTGCCTGCGCTCTAGGTTGACTACCAACGTTAGGTCTAGTTCCCTGGGAACTAAATCTAGGCATTAGAGTCTCGGGACTCAAAAAGTCTAATGACAGGAGCTTTCAGGTATTGCTCTAGTTCCTACACAACTTGATATGCTTCATCCAAGTCCATTAAGGGCCGAATCATAAGCTCGCGCTGAAGATCCGCTCGAAGGTCCGTCTTGAAACGCGAGAGCGTTACTAGAGGGTCCTCACGGATATCACATCGCATCATAAATTCCTCAAATTTGGCGATGTAGTCAGTGACGGACATTGACCCTTGGCGTAAAGATTGCCACTGGTCAAGGAGCTTTTGTCGGTACGAGAGAGGAAGATATTTCTCCTTCAACTTCTCTTTCATCTCGTGCCAATATGTGATAGGTGCTCTACCAATCCTTTCTACCTTCCGCTCAGTATTGGTCCAAAACAACTTGGCCTAGCCCACAAGTTTTATCTTTGCAAACCGCATTTGAAGGTTTTCCGACATGCCATACCACTCAAAGTAGTGGTCCATGTCAGCAACCCAGTCAAGGAATGCCTTGGGATCCAGACGCCCATCAAAATTTGGGGCTTCCACCTTCACATTCTTCATCGCACGCTCATCGGGATCGTAGTGGTCTGGGTAGTCATATGTAGCTTGTGCCTCCCGCACAACACCACGACCAGTTCCACGTCCCCTACTACCATGTCCTCCACGTATGGGAACACGCTCCTTAATGATTTCTCCTGCTTAAGAGTGTGTGTCTTCCCCAAGTGTGGGGTTCTCCCTTTGGGATGCTTCTAACTGCTCGACTTTATTCATGGTGGTGGTGATCTGGGTACTTAAACTGGCGAATTCATTCTTTTGTCTCGTTTCCATTGTAGTTATCTTTTGCATCAATTGAGCAAGTTGCTCAGATAACCGCTCGTTGTTCATGATTGGTTGAAGTCCGAAACCTCTACCTCTTCTCGTAGGCATACAATGAAAACTTGAACCAAACTCTACCCAACTAGACTACTAGGTGTTATGACTTTCAAAATGAATGCGATGAATGCAAACTAATATGAACTGACACAATTAAGTTAAAACAGGAAACAACTCAAATCTGAAAATTTTCCAAATTAGGAAACTTTCTAAAATTGGAAAGTTTCTAAAATTGAAAACTTTCTAAATCTGGAACTTTCCGAAATTAAACCTAAAGATCTAAACCCTAATTGGATAACTCAATCTAGACAAAACCATGCAAGCCTAATCTCTGATACCAAATTTGATGCAAGATGACCTAATTATGATGCATGTTTATAGACACAATTATTCAGCGGAAATAAAAGGCAATAATAATCTAAAATTCTAGCATTAATCATCATAACTGAGAAAATCATAAAGGAAACATGCAATGGAGCGGGCCATCATCACAACCATGGAGTATGGAATTCAATTATTACTTAGGTTGGATCCGGCGAGGGATGAGACCTCCCGATCTTGCATGATCATACCCAATCGATCAATGAAGATCACTAGTCCGAAGAATCAGGAAGTTTTTCGGATTAGGGATTTAAGAATTTGGGAGTTTAGGGTTTAGATCGATTCTCAAGGTTTGATCGAGGAAGGGTTAGCAAAACTAGAAAATAGAACGAAGAAGATAATTACCTTGAAGAATTTGGAGGGGCACAAGAAGAAATTAGAAGAAGAAGATCAAGGAAAGAAGAAGCACCATGAGAGAGAGAGAAGAGAGAAGCCACCAAAGAGGTTTGCTTTTTCATTAACAATCAACTAATCACGTTATTAGGGCTTAGCCCACTTAAATAAGCAAGAAGAAAACATAAAAGTACCAAAATACCCCTAAAATATCTCTAAAAACAACTAAAAAAAAAAAACAGTTCGTACGTTGGCCGGGCACCCGGTGACCAATTTGGCCGGGCGCCCGGCTAAGACAAACTGTCCAGCAAGAAAAACTGAAAAATTGCTGAATTTTGGGCGCCCAGTGACAAATTTGGCCAGGCATCCGACCACTTCCAGAAATGCAATTTTCTATTCTTTCAGTCGGGTCTTCTTCCATCCTACACACGTGTCTTCTATGTGCCAAATCACGTGCGTAGGGTCTTCAATGCTCCTCAATCATCGCTTAACCACAAGGAAGGTGTTAGTGGTGGGCGCTTTCTTCGTTGGTAAACTTGAAATGATCTTGTGTCCTCATCAATTATTAACTGGAAAAAGGAAGTATTGGGGGAAAGAGGAGAAGAAAATAAAACCATATTGCAAGATATTCAAGCCTTAGACATGATGAAAGCGAATGGTGAACTATTGCCAAAAGAGAGGGCTATGAGGGTTGAGCTCTCCCTAGACTACATGAGTTGGCTTATGGAAGAGGAGAAAAAATGGAGACAACAGTCATGCACTCTGTGGTTAAAGGAATGGGATAGCGTGATGGTGGAGGGAGGGAGGATTGTAGACAAAGTGTGCAACACCATTATGCAATTTTATGAAAATTTATCAATAGATGAGAGCTGGAAGAGGTCTCAGTTGGACCATTTACCCTTCAAGTCGTTGTCGCCATCTAAAGCAAAAAACCTTGAGAAGCCAATTCCAGTGGAGGAGGTCCAAGGTGCAGTGGACTCTTTAGGGGGGGAGAGCTCCAAGACCTGACAGATTTCTTCAGGATTTTTTCCAAATATTTTGAGAGTTAGTTAAGGAGGATCTTCACAACTTCATATCCAAGTTCTGGGGAGGGGTTGTCTCTCGCCAGAACTCAGAGCTTCCTTTATTGCCATCATACCGAAAAAAGAGGTAGCAAAATAGCATCGCAACGTTCACCCTATAAGTTTGATTGGAGGGATGCACAAAATCCTAGCAAAAATCCTAACTACAAGGTTTAGAGCAGTACTAGATAAGGTGATATCAGAGTCTCAAGAAGAGTTTATAATGGGTAAGAAAATATTGGATAGCGCTCTTATAGCCCATGGGTGCTTGGATGCAAGACAGAGAGAAAGGAAGAAGAGAGTTGTATACAAGTTGGACATTGAAAAGGCATACGACCATGTAGATTAGGGCTTTCTAGACTACATGTTGGGAAGATTGGGATGCGGCCAAACATAGAGATGTTGGATGAAGGAGTGCGTCAACTCTGCAAGGTTTTCGGTTTTGGCAAATGTTATCTCCCAAAGGCTTCTTCTGGGCTTCAAGAGAGCTTAGGCAAGGGGACCCGCTCTCTCTATTTCTATTTGTGGTGGTTGTAGAGGCACTAAGCAAGATGCTTAAGAAAGGACAGGAAGTCACCTTCGGTTTGCCAACAATACCATACTTCTCCGCGACACGAATGCCAGAATGGTAGATAACTTGAGAAAGGTGGTGAGATGTTTCAAGGTAGTATCAGGATTGAGAGTTAACATATCCAAGAGAAAATTATTCATTGTGTTCTCTACTAGAGGGGAGGTGGATGTTTGGGTTGTAAGGCGAGGTCTCTTCCATCAACGTACCAAAGGACCTCTATGTGTTAGTAAGCAACCAAACACCTATGGAACAAGATCATAGTGAGGATAGAAAGGATGTTGTCCAAGTGGAAAGCCATGCATCTATCATTAAGGGGCAGAATAAAGCTGATAAAAGTTGGATGTCGAATCTACAACTATACTTCATGTACTGTTTAAGTGTTCGGCATCGATGTTGGACAGATTCAAGAGGTTGATGAACTGCTTGTGGCAAGGGGTTGGGGTGAAGCATAAATTCCACCTCGTAAAATGAGAGGTATGCAAAGCCATAGAGGGAGGGGGGAGCTAGCATAAGGAATGTGGAGCAGATGAATCAAGCCCTCTTAAGTAAATGGATGTGGAAATTCAGGTTGGGGGAAGGAAGATTGTGGAAAGAAGTGTAAGAAATGTAGTTATGAGCCTCGGGGCCAATGTTTATCTAGACATGGAGGCATAGGCCCACTTGTATGTTGCAAGTCATATTATAATAAAAAAATAAACCCTAAAGAGGTGTAAGCCCCCTTTCCACATTTTCTCCTCCAACAACTCTTGCTCTCCTCTACTCTTCTTCCTTCTTCTTCTTGCTACTAATACATCTGCGTCCGCCCATCAATGTCCAGCAGCTACACACTATCCATCAAAGTTTCTCGCTGATCATGGACACCATTAGGGGAAGTTTACATGGTATCAGAGTTTGTGGGCTAATTGCAGTCAAATCATTCTCTTTTAGTTCTGCATGTTTTCACCATTGATAGGGGTCGTCTCCATCTCCTGGTTTGGTTGATTGAACTACCTCTTTAATCTTTTCTTCCCTGCTCCGTTGAACCAGTTGGGTTCCAGAGCCTTGTTGATATGGTGAAGACGCTACGGCGTCGTTGTGGTTGTTGGTTGTTGGACCAGTTGGGTCCAAAGGCCAATGAGCCATCTTGTTTCTAATCATCTCTGAATCAAGTCTGTGTTTCAACATCGTGGATGCGATCGTTTCTGCACCAGACACTGCGTTTTGGTGCATCCCACTAATCGGTTTCCTTTTTGTCACAGTGTGATCGCGGTTGTGCTTTGCTGTTTGTGGCTCCGTGATTGTCTATTGGTGGGTCAGGTTATCATGAGGCATTTATTCCCCTCCATCGCACGATCTCGAGTCCAGGTGGCTACTGTTGTGTTGTTGTTGATCCAGAGACCCACAGTGTTGCTACTATGTGATTGATCCAGAGACCTTCATTGCAAGTTTGCAGAGTTGATCCTTGTGGCCCATCGTGTGTGACTACTCTTCGTCTTTAGCCGCTGACATTGCGCCATGAATGCTGTTAATCAAGAACCCCAGTCTACCTTGGTATATCGGCAAGTCGCTCACGTCTTTATCTGCTAACATTGTGCCGTAAATGCTATCAATCCTAGACCTCGAACTGTAACGCCCTGGAATTTTTTAGAATTTAATTGGAATTATTTTAAATTTTATTTTTATTAATTTACCGTTGATTTGCGAATAGCGGGACATCCGTAGGAGATACGATAGGGGACCCTTTACAAAAGTTGCTTAGAATGATCCCATAAACATCGTAGAAAGATCGGATTTCAAAAATCACGCACTTTTCAGATAATTACGAAAATGTCATTAGTTAAACTTAAGTTAAGATGCCATTTTTAAGTATTATATTTTCTAGCAATCACTTTCACGCAAAACCCTGGACTTAGGCTTTTGGGCACATTTTAGCCGTACATGTCGAATTTCAGCTCTTTGATCAACCTAGAAATAGCCAAATCAGAAATCGGTCCGTATGTGGCCCACCCGATCTCGGATCTGTCCCATTTTTTGTATCAACGCCTAATTTTAGGTGGCCCAACTTCTTATCGGAGTGAATTTCTCATATACATCAAGGTGGGACCCACGTGTGCATTGCACCCATTAAGCCGTGCGGTCAAACGCACTTTGACCGTGCGTCTCGCGCACGGCAGCGTGCGTCTACCCACGCACGACCGCTGCCCGATCCTTGGCCGCCGTGTGGGCCCCATATCTCAAATCTGAACTGTCCATCTTCTTCCTAGCAGTCAAAAACCCCCTCCTATCAAGTGGTTTCCCGTTTCGTCGCAAATCAAAGACGATCTCCTTCTTTCTCAACCCTTGAGTTTTGTGATCTTCTAATCTGGAATTTCTTTTCGCATGGAAAGCTAGGGAAACTTCTAGAGGATCCTGAGTATCTTTCCTAGCTATCCAACGTAGCAAACCTTTAGAAAACGGAGCTTTCTAATCTTTTGAAGAGTCATCCTCTAAACTCTCTCGCCGCGCAAAAGACCAACCAAACGAGTATGTGCCTTCGTTTTGTGGACCCCACATGACTAATTGGACTCATTCAAACCTACCCTAGGTGTCCGATCATCAGATAAATCGTCCGTTCAAAAGTTTCCATTTTTATTCTCTCTTTCCTATTCGTTTCACACCGACCGTTCATTCGTGTGTGGGCCCCATTCTGAAATCTACTACGTCTATTTTATGGCCCATATTCATCATAACCCTCACCCGAAACCTCTTTTCCATCCGTTGTGTGTGTGCTTCCCAAAGTGATTCGGAATATCTTAAAAACTCATCTTAAAATAGCAACTGTCCATCTATTGCTTTCTTATCTACTCCAAACCCTAGAATCCAACCCAAACTCTATAAATAGGGCCTCTCTTGGCCATATAGAGCATTACCCACGAATTTAGAAAGAGAGAAAGAAAGAGAGAGAGAGTTCTTTCTCATATTTTTCCAGCGGCTAGGGTCTTCTACAACCCTTTTCTAAGTCCATCCTAAGGTGAAGATTTTCCTTCAAGCCTTTCATTAATAATATTACGATTATCATAAGTTTCTTTTGTGACATGTGAAATTATTTTATTTTGAATCGCTGATCCATATAACATGAAGTTTAACGTAGGATTTGCAATGAATATCGTTACATAATAATGTGATTCCTTGTTTAGATTTTTTACTAAGAAGCATGTGTATTTGGGTTATTTATCTTTGTGAAATCTATGCCCTTATTTTCTTAGTCTATGTGCTACAAGTAACATTGGTTTCCATATTGTGATATGAAATATGTGTATAAAATCATCATATGGACATTTCATTAGTGTATACTATGTCCCTAAGTTGGTAAAATTATTCAATGTAGAGAGATGGAACCCGTGAGAGGTGTCCATGATAAAAGAATATATCTTGACTTATCTGAGAGAATGAAGTGATTGTTTGTCAATGGATCCTTACATGTACATGATGCTTGATTTGACTCATTTATATTACATGAGTATTTTAATGAATTTGGCCATGATGTACAACATTGGCTTCTTGGGACATGATGAAATCATAAAACGGAACAATGAGTGGACACTAATGGTATACAAATTCTCATAAGCCGGGGTTGGTGCCATAGGACACTAAGCCCGAGCTGTCGGCCTATGTTGGGTCGCTTGCAACTCCCCATAGTGTCTAGTGAGTTGCTAAAAATGGTTATATGTAAAATACTTAATAAAAGGGAAAACAAACTCATGCATATACTAGGGCTCGACTTGGTGAGCCAACCCCTCTGGGTGTCATGGATGAAGTTTTAGGAACTTGTTCCACTTCTTGCCATGCACTATCTAGTGGAAGTGTATTGGGGGTTTCCCGCTTCCATTGGTTGGGTTAATTTCGCTTTGGTGACTAGTGACTAACGGGTGTGTATGGGGTGTCTCAACCTTGGGCTTCCCGCATTCGTTTAACGGGTGTGTATGGGGTGACTCAACTTAGGCTTCCCACATTCGTTTAGTCAGGGTGCCTTAGCCAGAGCATGCGTTCCATGCATCGCATTAATAAAGATTTTTACTTGATTGTTTTGTTTGAATAAAAATATTATTGTGTTGCATTACTCCGAGTTTTGTATATTATTATTCTTGATTGTCTTGGAGGAAATATTCCCCACTATGATGGCGTTTAACGCTATCCCAATCGCAATTTTGATGATGCAGGTGAAGATCCAGGTATCGAACCCGACTTTCAAAGTGAAAAGTTCGATGGTTCATACGATCACATGGCGGATGAAGATGTTGAAGGAATTTCGTTGATATTTTCATTTATTAGACTTTTTTTTTTATTAGTGGTAACATTTATGAAAATTGTAATAAGTCTTCCAGAGAAGACATGGTTTGATATTTTGGTTGATTAGTATGAATATTGGTTGGTTCCCTTATTTAAACATTGATGACGAAGTAGTAATTTTAATAGAATAAGATGAACATTTGTTTCCACCATTGTGCTTGAATGCTATATTTCATTATTTAACAAATCAATTAGTCCATGATTTACTTGGGAATTCGGCCGTCGTGTTATGCACGAGAGTCGAAAATCTCGGGTCGTTACACGATCTAACTCTAGTATATCTGCAAATCGCTCACCTCTTTGCTGTAAGTTGAGAATCTCCCTTCCTTTTTGTTGTTGTTATTGTCACTTTGATAGATAGTTGATAATTGTGCTTTGGCTTTGATTGAATATGACATCTTCAATGGAAATAAAAATGGGACTCCAACAAATTTCTTCTGTGAAATTACATGGAAAGTGAGTAATTTCCTCTCATGGGCCCGCGCAATTAAAATATTCCTTGCTTCTAAAAGAAAATTAAAGTACCCTACTGGCGCAACGTAGACGGGGCGTGGGATCGATCACTATCTCTCCTCACAGATAACTACTCCGAATCCACGGAGCTATCGGGAATCCTCAACCGATCTTCATTTAATCCACAAAGGAATACCCGAATCCACGAACAAAAGATATAAACTCAAGAGATTTTTTGAAAAGATGAAAAAATTGTCTCAAAAACGAATTAAAACAAGTATTTATAACCTAGGATGCATAAAAGAAACCCTAAAACGCGTAAATTAAGAATCCTAAACGAACTAGAAAAGAAAACTTTCAAATTTGGAAGTTTGCGCAAAATCTGCGCAGCTGTTTCACACGTGGTCAAGCGCCCGGCGAGGGCCGGTCGGGCGCCCACTGAACTCCAAAACAGTCCAGAGAGCAATTGTCGAAATTGGTTTGAATTTCGGGTGCCAAATGGAAGTGAGGTTGGGCGCCCGGTGGCACGCAAAACTGTCCAGAGAGTTTGAAAGATAATTCGAACGAATTTTGGGCGCCCGGTCAAGTACGGTCGGGCGTCCGATGATGGTCGGGCGCCCGAAATTCGAACAATCTGTCCAACAACTCTCTAGACCATTCAAGCTCACAGTCAGGCGCCCGATGGAGTGTGGGCGGGCGCCGAGAGGCCTGGAACTTCTGCACTTTGGCGATCGTTTTGTCGCTCCACCTTGCCTCCTTCCGATGTCCATTTGCTCCATATAGTCGTCAGCAATGCTCTCCACATCAATCCCCTCCACTTGAAAAGAACTCAACCCCGAGTTCTCGGTCGCCTCTGGTTCATGATACTCAAAAAAGTCAGCCACGTTGAATGTTCTTGAAGTCTCGTACACATCCGAGAGGTCCACGACATAAGCATTATCGCCTAGCTTTCTGAGAATCGACACCGGCCCAATCTTCTTCTGCTTCAATTTGTTGTAAGTGCCGATTGGAAAACATTCCTTATGTACATGGACCATCACTTGATCTCCTAGCTCGAACACCTTGGCTCGCCGATGTTTGTTGGCGTTCTTCGCATATTTCTCATTCGACTCGACAAGCTTAGTATGCACTTCCATATGTAAATCAGTGATCCACTCGACCATATTCTCTGCTGCTATACTCTTGCTGGGGATCTTTGGTAACAGAACTAAGTCGAGGGTGTGTTGGGGAATTCGTTCGTAAACGATTTGAAACGGCGACTTCCCTATGGAGTGGTTTACCATATTATTGAAGGCGAACTCCACTTGTGACAGGGTCAAGTCTCATTGCTTTGGCTTGTCTCCGGAAATGCATCGGATAAGATTTCCCAACGTCCGATTCACTACTTCAGTCTGCCCATCTGTTTGCAGATGATATGCGCTACTAAACTGAAGTTGTGTATCAAACCGACTCCACAAAGTTCGCCAAAAGTGACTCACGAACTACATGTCCTGGTCGTAAGTTGGCTACACCCGTCGCATCATATGTCTTCTTGCAGGGGATGAAGTGAGCCATCTTTGAGAATCTGTCTACCACCACGAACACGGAATTCATGCCGCGCTGTGTTCGTGGGAGACCTAGGACAAAATCCATGGAAATTTCTTCCCAAGGGCCTTCCGGTATGGGCAATGGGGTGTAGAGACCCATGTTTTGTGCATGTCCCTTGGAAGACTAGCAAGTATGGCATCGCTGAACCATCCGACCAACGTTACGGACTTCGGTGAGGCCAATAATATCGCTCTTCAACCAAAGCCTTCGTCTTGTCTCGACCTAAGTGACATCCAAGACCACCTCCATGCAGCTCAAGAATAATCTTCTCCCAAAGGAAGCTTTGCAGAATGCATAATCGATTTCCATAGAACAGGAAACCGTCTTGAATATGGAAATCACCCAGTCGACCTTCCTTGCTTGTCGGCCCTACATCCTTAAACTCGTCGTCTTTAGTATATAGCTCCTCGAGGCAGTCAAACTCGACAACCTCGGTACTCATAGTGACGAGAAGAGCGGCTCAGCGACTTAACGCGTTAGCAACCTTATTTTGTTAGCCAGATTTATGCTTCAACACGAATGTGAATCCCTGTAAATGAAATCCACCTAGCATGCACACGGCTAACATTGGTTTGGGTATTAATAAATTTCAAGGTTTGATGATCAGTAAAAAGAACAAACTCCCTCAGGATGAGGTAGTGTCATCAATGTCGAAGGGCCTATACTACCGCATACAGCTCTATCTCATATGTGGACCACTTCTTGCGGGCCTCGCTAAGCTTCTCGTTTAGAAGGCTATGGGCCTGCCTTCTTGAGATAATACTGTGCCAATGCCCACGTAAGACGCATCACAGTCCACTTCAAAACATGGTGTGCCGTAAAGGCCGTTACATAAAGGTAACGGTCGTGATCGTTACATGTTACGGGGTCGTAAAGGCTGTAACAGCCGTTACGAACAAAATGACCTGTAAAGGCCATTACAGCCCTCATAACAGTCCCTTACGAGGCTGATACAGGTTTTTCAGATTTTTTTCCAATACAAGAAAAAGAGACCGTAAAGGCCGTTGCGGCCCCCGTAATGGCCGTTACACCCCGTATCGTAAAGGTAATGGTGGTGGCCGTTACAGCCACCATTACCGTTACAGAACACCTCCGAAAACCTTCACAAAGCTTGGTAAAACAAGAACCGGCGTAGATGACAGCATATGCTTAATCTCAGCAAAACTTCGATCAGCTTCTTCCGTCCACTGAAACGGTCCTTTCTTCATACAGTCCGTGATCGGTGCCACAATCGTACTGAAATTCCTAACAAAGCAGCGATAAAACGTGGCCAACCCATGAAAACTACAAACCTCATGGATATTTGCAGGAGTAGGCCACTCACGAATGGCCCTCACTTTGTATTCATCAACCTGGATACCGGTAGATGACACCACAAATCCCAAGAACAAAATGCAATCTATCAGGAAGCTACACTTCTTCAAATTCAAATATAGCTTCATCTCTTCTAACACTTGAAGAACCTGCCTGAGATGCTCAACATGTTTCGCCTCTCCCTGACTGTATATCAATATGTCGTCAAAGTAGACCACGACAAACTTGCCTATGAACGGTTTCAAAACTTGGTTCATAAGGCGCATGAAAGTGCTCGGGGCATTCGACAGCCCAAATGGCATAACTAACCATTCATACAACCCGTCTTTAGTTTTAAAAGTTGTCTTCCATTCATCACCGAGGCGGATACCGATTTGATCGTACCCGCTGCATAAGTTCAGCTTAGAAAACACTCTAGACCCCTGAAGCATATCTAGCATGTCGTCGAGTCAGGGAATAGGAAATCTGTATTTAATGGTGTTCTTGTTAATAGCCCTGCTATCAACACACATACGCCAACTAACGTCCTTCTTTGGTGTCAATAGAGCTAGGACGCAAGGGCTCATGCTCTCCCTGAGTAGCCCCTTGTTTAATAACTCCTCCACCTGACCTTGGAGGATCTCGCTTTGCTTTGGGCTTAATCGGTAATGCGGCCGGTTAGGTAAGCTAGCACCCGCAATAAAGTTGATGTGGTGCTGAATATCCCGCATCGGGGGTAGCCCATGAGGAAGATCTTTGGCCCAAATCTCCCGAAACTCATTCAAAAGTGATTTTAGGGTCGGCGGAATATTCGTACCCCAAGGGTCTTCTCCCTTAACAACCATAGTATAGATTTCACCAGTCTCTTTGGATTCTTTCACAAATTCTCGTATGGCAATGAGAGAACTCCCCTCCACTTTAGAAGTCTCAGGGCGACTCTCCACAGCCATAAGAGCTAGAACTCTTCTCCTCCCATCCTTGACAAATGTATAAGTATTGTTACGTCTATGATGGGTTGCATCTCGGTCCAATTGCCATGGACGACCAAGAAGCATATGACATGCCTCCATGTCCACAATATCACATAGTACATCGTCCTTATAGCTCCTACCAATAGAAAAAGAGATGGGGCATTGTTCAGTTACCTTTGTGTCGCCGACCTTTTTATCCAACCGATGGAATATGGGGCTGAATGCTTCGTTGTCGATAGTCGGAGCTTGTCCACCATAACCTTGGACACGATGTTCTCGCTACTCCCCCCGTCAATGATGACATCGCACACCCTTCCCGTTCACGGTGGAATAGGTGCGAAATATGTTGCGGCGTTGAGGGTGTACTTTTTGTCAGGGCATATAACATAATCGCCTCACAACCAAGGACTCGCCTCGATCCCCGGATAGTCAATCTGTGTCGTCTTCCTCTTCCTCGGTGGCCTGATAGAACTCTTCATTCACGAGTTCTTATTCCACACTCTACCTCATGATCACCCTCATTAGTGGCTAACTTGGTGGTGGGGCGTTAAGGGCAAACATTGGATAAGTGGCCCGGCTAGCCACAACGAAAGCAAGTACCTGACCTAGGTCGAGCATATGGATTTGATGCTTGACTTGGGCCCGTTGTCGTAGGGGTTGCCCTTTGTGTCCTGGATGGACCGCTTCCGGCATCACGGTTGGTGGCGGTTGAGTGCGCCCACGAACTAATTCTTTTCCCTTAGCCAGGGTCAAATCGTGCACGGGACACGTCATAGGAACGCGAGTTGACGGATAAGTTCGCGCAAGAATTCGAGCAAGTTACGTCTCGGCGCGGGTAGCCAATCGAGACGTGTATTCCATGGTCCAGACTGGAAGTAGAGATGGACTCGATCCTAGATTGAGGGTTGAAGGCCACCAATGAACATTGCAGTCCTCTAGGACTCGGTCTCAATCAATTCGTTTTGTATCGTCAATCGAACGAACTCGGCCTGATAATCTACGACGGATCTAGATCCTTGCTTGCAATTCTGATATTGTTGGAACAATATCTGATCATAGTCGTTAGGTAAAAACCTGAATTTCAACAATCGTTTCATCCTGGGCCATGTTCAAATGGGTAGCTTGTTCTGTCGGATGCGGGAGGATTGTAATTGCTCCCACCACGTAGAAGCACCGGATTTTAGCTTGTAAGCAACAAGCTTTACTTGTTTATCCTCCGGAACACCCACGTAGTCGAAATATCTTTCAACTTCCGCTAGCCAATCAATCAATTCTTCAATACTTAATGAACCATTAAAACAAGGAAGATCATCTTTGCCTTGGAAGCCTCTGTCATGGCGATCTGTACGTTCATCCCCTTGTGCGGCTTGTCGAACGATGATGTCTTCAATGTCCTCATCACTGTGACCCGCATCGTCGTGTTCGGCCCTGCGGAGCGCCAGCGGCGGTGCTTGACGGACTATAGGATTGTTCCGTATGGCATTCGTTGGAGGCGGCGCATCGCCTTGGGCTTGGGGCTGGGGTAGAGTCTGTATAACTTGCTCTAGAGAAGCAAACATCCTCTCCATGGACATTCGATTTACTTCTTAGAGAGCCTCTATCTTCTCCGCAAGGTGGAACCCTTAGCAACATCAGAGGGGTTGTTGTCACGGCCGTCACTAGAAGCCATCTTCCGAAGGTTGTTCCTCTCTCTGATACCAACTTCGCGCAGCGTAGACAGGGCGTGGGATTGATCACCGTCTCTCCTCACAGATAACTACTGCGAATCCACGGAGCTATCAAAAATCTTCAACCGATCTTCTTCGAATCCACGAAGGAATACTCGAATCCACGAGCAAAAGAGTATAAACCAAAGAGATTTATTGAAAAGATGAAAAAATCGTCTCAAAAACGAATTAAAACAAGTATTTATAACCTAGGATGCATAAAAGAAACCCTAAAACGCATAAATTAAGAATCCTAAACGAACTAGAAAAGAAAACTTTCAAATTTGGAAGTTTGCGCAAAATCTGTGCAGCAGTTTCGCGCATGGTCGGGCGCCCAGCGAGGGCCGATTGGGGGCCCGTTAAACTCCAAAATAGTCTAGAGAGCAATCGTTGAAAATAGTTTAAATTTCGAGCGCCCGATGGAAGTGGGGTCGGGCACCCGGTGGTGCGCAAAACTGTCTAAAGAGTATGAGAGATAATTCGAACAAATTTTGGGCACCCGGTCAAGTATCGAGCGTCCGATGATGGTCGAGCGCCCGAAATTCGAACAATCTGTCCAGCAACTATCTGGACCATTTGGGCTCGTGGTCAAGCACCCGATGGAGTGTGGGCGGGCGCCTAGCGGGGTTGGAACTTCTGCACTTTGGCGATTGTTTTGTCGCTCCGCCTTGCCTCCTTCCGATGGTCCATTTGCTCCATATAGTCATCAACGACCCTCGCTACATCACCTACTGAAAGTGGACTGTCTGAAGATATTCAGACTCTTAGTCCAAACGTAAGGAGGATGATTATCAAGTTATGAATTGGCTCTTCCATGGTATGAAAGAGCATGCCTATCACATTGTTATATATAGTGATTACACAAAGGAAATTTGGCAAAATTTATAAGAGCTCTACTTTAATGAAAATAACATACAGCAGCGTTGTACGACATTTTTAAGAAATTTTAAAATAGGAAACAATGTGATAGTTTCAATGATCATTGTGCCAAGTTCCGGGGGTTAGATGAATGGAAACTCCACCATCCATTTACATAGGATATTGCGCAGCAACAATGTCAGAGGGAGGAAATGTGTTGCCCTATTTCCTACCACCATTCAGCCCCACCTTGAGCCGATTAAAGCCCAACTTTTGGCTAGCAAGAAGATACCCACTTTATCAAATTTGCTTGCACGCATGATGCGCATGCCAAATCCATCAGATCCTTCATCATCCCTCCACCCAAGTGACAGCACAACATTAGTTTCTAGTGTGGGCAGCAACAATAAAGACAGGCAACCAACATGGCGTGGGGACCGTTCTAGCAATAGAGGACGGGCATGAACCTCTTTCAGTAATAAGTCCAAGTCTCCTGGGCAATAGCACTATTACACTTACTACAAGAATAACAACCATACAGTAGATCGGTGTTGGGATCCGATTCAATGAAATGAAGGGCCATCTCCTCACCGAGAACACTCGGCTACTTACCCTAACAAGGGGTCCCCCAGTACTGGTGGTTCCTCTAGGCTAAGTGAGTCTATGCAGTCCATGGTTAGGACAGAATTAGAAACCTGTTGAACTGAAATACGGGTACCAAATCAAGCACCACTCCATCCACTTCCTTCATCAATCTAGGTAGTGCCTTGGTCACATCCTCTAGTACACCGCCCTGGGTCACTAGCACTAGGGCCGCGAACCATATGACAGGTACTCAATCTTTTTTCTATTCTCTTGATGAGTCCCTTTCTTGTTCACCCATTTCACTTGCTGATGATTCGTTATCTAATGTGTTGGGAAAAGAAAAGTACATCGTAGTAAAGACATTACTCTTCCGCCTTATTTACACCTAAGTTTTCTTTTACCCTTTTTTTCAGTTAGCCAGAGTACAAAGCAAATGAATTGCTCCATAACCTTCTTTTCATCAGTGTATTTCCATACCTCGGGATGAAGTCGACGATTGGGGGCATGAAATTTGAGGTCTCTACTACTTCAAGCCAGGTAGACGTAGATGCGCTCTTGCTATTACAACAAATAATGAAGTTCTTCAATGGCATATGCTCAGTGTGGACACTCATCCTTTGAATCTCTTTGTAAATTTGATGCAGGACGGCCTAATCTAACCTAGATGCATGCGGAAACTACAAATAGGGCGAAATCATGTAGCAATAAATTAAACATTCATCAATGATCAAACACATCATAAAGTAAGAATTCACACAAGAGAAACTTATAACGATTAGGGCCATTCCATCACAAGCAAGCAGTAATGGATTCAATTCATGGTGTGGATTGGATTCTACAAGAGAGAAAACTCTTGATCTCGCATGGGCTCATCCAACCAATCACGTCGATTCTCTAATCCATGAAAATTGGGATTTTCTGGATTATGGAAATGTGAAAGCTCAGGAAATCTGAAAATAGTTCGATCACAGAGGACCGATCGAGGATGGAATGTAAACAAGGCGTTGATGGTAGGGGAAGAAGGTTGGAAGAAGAAGGATAGAGATTACCTTGAAGAAAAGAGGAAGAGAGAAGAAGAGATGTGAGGAGAAAGAGGAAGATCCCACCAAGAGAAGAGTAGAGGAGGCGGAAGAAGAAGCTACCACTTAGGTTTTTTAATCTCAATAATCATAGCATAATATCAAATAGTTTAGGGCTCAGCCCTATTAATAATTCAGAATCAAGAAAATACCAAAAATACCCCTAAAATCCTATAAAACTCGAAAAATTGCGTAAATCCGCAAAAATATGCGCTCGGTCGTCGGTCGACAAGACATGCCTTCGGTCAAGCCCGCTTCGGTCACGATTACAGATTGCTTGTAATCTTGGTCTACCCCTTCCTTCGGTCGACCCAGCCCTGCCAACGGTTGACCGAAGGTCTTCTGATGTCTTATGTTGCTCTATCCGCTCCACTCGGCTCTCCACATGCTCCTCACGTGTCGTCAATCATAACGAGACGGGTAACACTCGCCTCCGACATTGATAGACTTTGAAAGGCGTGATGTCCGCATCAAAATTGGTCTCATCGTTATCTTTTACATCTTAAATAAATTGTGAAACTTGCCAGTTAGCAAAACACAGCTAGGTCTAGCTATGTTCCTAGAATTGATAATCACGAACTTGAGTTGTTGGCATTAGTCTATTCAGATATGTGAGGCCCCTTTCAGATCCCAAGTTATGAAATGAAAAAAAATCAAATACTTTGTTTTGTTTATTAATGATTGTTCTCGTATGACTTGCGTATATTTGCTTCATGATAGATCCAAAGTATTTAATTGTTTCATGCTGAAATTATAACACAATTTCAAAGTGAAATTCGGTGTCTCCATTCAGATAATGCACTTGAATATTTATTTAGCCCCCTCCAAACTTACCTATCTTCTGCTGGTTTCTCACATTAGACATCGTGCACTTATCATCAGAGCAAAATGATGTAGCAGAATGGAAGAACGGGCATTTGTTGGAAGTGGCCAAATCTCTCATACTACATATGAATGTTCCGAAATATCTTTAAAGCTATGCAATGTTGATGACATGTTATCTTATAAACCGTAAGTCCTCATCTATTCTTCATGGTCGTACACTATTCTCTATTATTTTCCCTAATAAATAACTATTTTCTCTACTTCTTCATGTGTTTGGGTACGTTCTTTTGTCCATAGGTTGGGAACCCTATTAGCTAAAATGGATCCTCACGCTTTTAAATGTATTTTTCTTAGGTACTCTAGATCTCATAAAAGTTATCTGTCTTGATCCTCTTACATGTTGAATCCATGTGAGTACCAATGCGAGCATATTTGAATAGATCCCTTTTATTCAGTAAAACATGTTGTCGTGGAACTCAGTCATCAACCTCTTCCAGTCTAACTTTGCCCACAATTTGATCCTCCAGATGAGGTGATGCCCCATCCTGCTCCTAGAATGGATACTAAGACTGGTAACTCACACTCACTTCCATAGTGCCTACTAATGTCTCTGGACTATCATCAGCCACTTCTGATATCGACTTACCCATTGCAATTCAAAAAGGTACAAAATCATGCACTCAACATACAAGATCATGCACCCATTGCACCTAACATCCACTCTCTCATTTTGTTTCATATCATCACTTGTTCCCATCCTTTAAATTCTTTACTATGTCCCTTTCCAATCATGTGGTCCCAACTTCGTACCATGATGCCTTGGTTCACCCTGGATAGCGAAGGGCTATGGAGGACGAAATTACAGCGATGCATCATATTTGTACCCAAAAATTAGTCCATTGCCTTCTGGCAAATGTGCAATCGAATGCCGATGGGTATTTGCCATTAAATACAAACTGGATGGCTCCATTGCAAGACTGAAAGCACACCTTGTGGCTAGGGGCTATACGCAAACTATGGGGCTTGATTATGAGGAGACATTCTCACCTATAGCCAAACTAAATTCTATTCGAGTATTAATATCCACTGCAGCTCACAAGTGATGGCCCCTCTATCAATTAAATGTTAAGAAATTGTTCTCGCATGGAAATTTATCTAAAGAAGTTTGCATGGAGTAACTTTCGGGGTTTGTTGCTCAAGAGAAGAGGGGGAGTGTCTATAAATTTTGGAAAGCTATATATGAGCTCAAGCAATCGATGCATGCATGGTTCGAAAAATTCAGCAATGCACTTCTTCTTGTTGGCTTTCATCAGTGTCATGTGGACCACTTAGTTTTTGTTTAGCGAAGTGAGAAGGAATTGTGATCCTAATCGTATGCGTTGATGACATCATAGTCATGGGCAACGATGCAACGAGAATTACTAAAGTTAAACATCATATTCAGCAACAATTTCAAACTAATGATCATGTTTAGGAATTTGAGTTCTTTAATGAGCCGCTCATGGTCCTTCACTGTGAGTTTGTAACAATCAGGCAACAACTCACATCACCAACACCCCGATCTTCCATGAAAGAACCAAACACATAAAGGTAGACTGTCATTCTATTTGAGAGAAGATTGTGGCCAAAGAAATTATTAGCAGACATGTCCAGTCAAAATCTCAACTTGCGGACATCTTCTCCAAAGCGTTACCTAGGGTTATGGGCATACACATTTTTAACAAACTGGGCATATAAAATATATATGCTCCAGCTTGAGGGTGAATGTGAGAAATATAGTTATGAGCCTCGAGCCCAGTATTTATCTAGACTTGGCCCATAGGCCCACTTGTATGTTGCAAGTCATATTATAATAAAAAAATAAACCCAAGAGAGGTGTAAGCCCTCTCTCCACATTTTCTCCTTCAACCCTGAGTTGAAACCATACCTGAGCAAGGTGTTTGATATCAAAGACTTGAGACCGCTAAAATATTTCCTTAGAATTGAAGTCTCTTGTTCCAAAAGGGCATAATTTTGTCTCAATGAAAAATGCCATTGATTTGTTGACTTCAACTGGTAATCTTGGTGTCAAACCTATTGATTCTCCATTAAGAGTCAATACGAAGCTCAAGACAGATGATGGGGAATTTTCCAATGATCCTCACGTATACCAGCACTTGGTTAGGTATATTGTTGATTTTCCTTCAGCCTTGCAGTCTAGTAGTCTTAGTAGGGATTATAATAATGCCCATGTTAGGTTGTGGCATGGTCGGTTAGGACATTTGACTTGTCAATCATTGAAGTTGTTATTTCCATACTTGTTTAAATTGGTTTTGAGTCATAATCTACATTGTGAAATTTGTGGGCTGCCCATGCAAAGTAGATCAACTTTTTCCCATAGTCTGAATAAATAAAAGTCTGTTTTCATTTCTTATTATTCATATTGATCATGAAGACCTTCTCCCATTGTATCCATGGATGGCTATCGTCATTTCATTTCTTTTGTAGACGATTTCTCCCAATACACTTGATCATATCTTATGAAGACTCGTGATCAAGTACCACATATTATTAAAAGGTTCCACAAGGTAATACTCACCCAGTTTGACAAGCAAATAAAAATATTTCAGTCAGACAATGCTTGAGAATACTTTGAAGGTGAATTACAGGGTTATTTAGAAGAATATGGGATTATCCATCAAAACCCTTGTCTGTACACTCCTCAGCAAAATGGAAGTTGGAGCTTCTTGACAGGGATGAATGTTCCAAAGCATTTTAGGGCTGATTCAGTGCTTATAGCCGTCCAACTTATTAAATATATGTCATACAAGGTATTGAAGCTAAATTGTCCAGATCAATTGTCTTTCATTATTCCACCTCGTGTCTTTGGGGTGTGTGTGTGTGTTGGGGGGGGGGGGGGGGGGGCGTTATTCATGTCCTAGGTCTGAAACAGACCAAGTTAGATTAAAATCCATTCGGGGAATATTTCTGGGGTATCCCTTCCATCCACACAAAAAGTATACAAGTGTTCTGATCCTACATCCGAAAAACATATTATCACTATAGATGTCACCTTTTTTAAGTCCATGCCTTATTTTTCTCATAATCATGCCTCTCTTCAGTGGGAACTTAGTGAATTAGAAGAAAAGCATCCTTCTATAGTTTATCCCCTTACTTTTTCTATTCCTTAAAGCCTATCGATTGTTGCTCTAATAAGCCCAAGGTAGCTACTAATATTACTACTAATGCAGCCCAACACTCACAGGCAAAGGAACTACAATTATACACAAGATGCCAGAAAGGGGTGATCACTGCGACACACCCACTCACTAATTTTGATTCCTTGGAATCAAGTAATCATTCTCCTTTGTTCGTTCCTTCTTCCTCTAAGGACAATGCTCTCACTGCCTTACTCAAAGGGAAGTACTATATCAAAGTTTGTTTCATATGCAGTCTTATCTCCTTCCTATTATTCCTTATCTTTGGTTTCTTTTGTTTCTTTACCTTCCAAATTTCAAGAGGCCTCCAATCCAAAGTGGCGTGAGGCTATGATGGAAGAGATGAGGACATTAATGAAGAATGGCACGTATAGCAAAGATGAACTCCACATGGGCTCTACTATCGCTTGCAGCCAATTTTTCTTGGCCATTGTATCATCTAGATGTGAAGATTTCTCCATGAAGACTTGAAGGCGAAAGTGTACATGATTCCTCCACCTAGTTTTAGGTTCCCCAACAATGAAGGAAAGATATGTAGGTTAAACAAGACTATTTATGGACTTAAACAATCTCCTCGAGCTGGGTTCGAGAGGTTTAGTCGAGCAATGAAGAGGATTAGTTATTCCCGGAGTCACGCCGACCAGACTCTCTTCGTGAGGCAAGGGGGTCAGTTGACTTCAACTTTGATTGCTTATGTGAATGATATTGTGATAATAGGAGATGATTATCAAGAGATTCAAAATTTGAAGGAATATTTGGCAAAAGCATTTTAGATTAAGGATCTAGGAAATCTGAAATATTTTCTAGGTACAGAGATTGCTCGATCAAAGAAGGGTAGGTTTACATCTTAGAGAAAGTACACCTTAGACTTACTGAAGGAGACCGGTAAGCTAGGTTCTCTACCAGCACACACTCTTATTGATCCTCATCATAAGCTAAGCCGAAGTGAGGGGGGAATTGTTACCGAACAAAGAGATGTATCGGAAGTTGGTTGGCCGACTTCTCTATATTTCTTTCACCAAACCAAATAAAGTATATGCAGTGAGTGTGGTGGGACAATTTATGCAGGCTCCACAGGTTCCTTACTTGGAGACGGTTGAAAGAATCTTAAGGTATTTAAAGGCATCTCCTACGAACGGCCTTTTGTTTGCAATTCATGGCCATCCATGCATAGAGGCCTACATTGATGCAGATGAGACAGGTGGTGTAAATGACAGAAAGTCGACTATAGGATATTGTACTTTTGTGGGAGAAAATGTGGTCATTAAGAGAAGCAAGAAACAAACTGTAGTGGCAAAGTCTAGTGCTAAAGCAGAGTAAAGGGCTATGGCACATGGTGTGGCAGAGTTATTGTAGCTACAAATACTATTTCGTGACTTAAGAGTCAAGGTGGATGCTCCTATGAAGTTGTTTTGTGATAACAAGGCAGCCATTAGCATAGCACAAAATCCAATTCAACATGATCCTACTAAGCACATTGAAGTTGACAAGCACTTCATTCTTGAGCAAATTATCTCCCAAGAACTTTTCTTACCGTTTGTAAAAACTAAGATCAGTTGGCTGATATTCTCACTAAGGGAGTAGTCAAGAGAAAATTAGAATCTATTCTTAGCAAGCTGCGCATGATAAATATCTATGGTCGGCTTGAGGGGTAGTGCAAAAAATATACTTAGAAGGGGTTTTATATAATATGTGATTTAATAAGGGCTATTTGTAATTTTTCAATAAGTTACTTCTAAATAAGAGAAAGGGAGCTCAAAAGAGCCCTAAGTTTTCTCCTTTATTCTTCTCCTTTTCTTCTTTTTTCTCCTTCTTCCCCCTCTTCTACCTCTCTCCTAGAATCTTATCCCCCTCTTCTACTCTAACTACTACCTCCATCCACGTCCTTTTGGGCCTTCCCCTTGCCCTTTTAAATTGTACCAACTCACTCCTTACCGACACAATTCTTGGTCTCCATTGTACATGACGAAACCATCTAAGTCCACGTTCCCTCATCTTGTTATCTATTGGTGCTACTCCTAAAATTCCATCGAATGCATTCATTTCTAATTCTATCCTACCTTGTCTTGCCACTCACCCATCTCAACATCCTCGTTTCAACTACACTCATCTTATGGACATGGTGTTCCTTGACTACTCAGCTTTTTGTTCCTATAAAGCATCGCTGGTCTTATAGACATCATATAAAAATTCCCTTACAGTTTGAGTGGTACACAATGATCACATAAAACTCCAGAGACACATCTCCATTTCTTCCACCCCGCTTGAATTCTATGGTCAACATCCTTCTCAATCTCTCCACTGTCATGAATAATCTACAGTTGATTCTAATATATGAGTCCAACATTACTAAAGAAGAATAACAAATAAGGAGGTGTTGTTGACGCAAAAAAAAAAAAGTGTTTTGTAAGTTGGGGTGTGTTTGTTTGCTGGGGAGTTATGTCGAGGACATTTTGATAGCATACTTGTGCGAGGCATGATATTGAACAAACAAGGGGTAGCGCAATGACCTCTCTGTTAGACGTCTTGTGTAGCCATGGTTAGCGTCAAGGGTTGACCATGAGAGGCAGTGGCATAAGATAGTCTAAAAGAGTGATGGCTCAATGTAGAGACTCTCGAATGTCTTGGTTGCATTGGAGGGGTTACTATTACTCCAAGGAGTTTATCGGACATTCCGACCTCTATTTGTTTATGAATGCAAGTGTTTGCTTGTCAGATTCCCAAAGAAAGTCTGACTGGGCGGCTTTCATTGATGTTTAGGTGTATACATTCCAAGTCATGGTCTAGCACGAGCCCTTAATTACATCTTTGGAGAAAACCCTTAATTGGAAGGTAAAACTAGAGCGAACCTTCCTGTAGCGTGGCTTTGGACATTCCTTGGTCCTTAGTTCTTTGTCTTCAGAGTGCCCCAACCAAGATAATCGTGATAGCCTGGGGCGTACACGAATGGTTGTGTCAACAATGCTGTAAACACTCATATGCCAAAAATAGGAGTTGCTCTCGTGGGCTTCACCTAGGGAAAGTAGGTCCTCTTACGCCCTGCTCCAGGATCACTGGGTTCAGCGCCTAGCTATAAGAAAGGTCGTGCGAGAGGCTTATCGTGGGTTGTTTGTGGTCGTAGCCCGTCTTGTGGCTAATGGAGAACTCTGTGTCTGGGCACAAATGACATTGGAAGTCTTGTGCCTGGGCACTAATGATACTGGAATTCTTGTGCCTAGGCGTGAAGCTCAATCTAACTAGCACATGGCGCCAGTGAAAGCCGGCCTCCCTCTTCATTGGTGCCCTAGGGCAAGGCGCAAAGTTCCCTTTAGGAGGGGTGAAAGGTTCAGGCATACTAAGGCTCACCTTAGAGTGACCACCTGAAGGTTCTAAGGCTCTCTCTCTCTCTCTCTCTCTCTCTCTCTCTCTCTCTCTCTCTCTCTGTTCAAAATCCAACAATGTCAGAAATTCAATAGTGTCCGAAGTCCAACCCCTTCTGAATGAGCGTCCCAGTGTATTTATAGGAGTGGGTAGGTCCAAGATTCCCGACGCCTACTCATTACGCTAGCGTCGGCTTCTTAGTGCTCATATCTCTGCGTTGGTCGTCGGTGTGTTCTTGCGCATGGTGCAAGGCTTTCTTCTGATTTTCTTCTTTTCACGGCGATGTGATAATGTCATTTGTCGACACAATGCTTCTAGAGCTGGAGTAATGCAGTGCAATGGTGCCTATAGACTCGTTGAAGCCCATTTTGGCTAAGTGTCAAAATTCATGTGTCGACAAGTGCAAAGATCATAAGCAAAAGAAAGAATAATCAACCAATGTAATGTTTTACTTAAGAAAGACCAAAGCCCCTTGGGCTTTAATATATTTCCTCGAGGCCTAAAAGTAAACCTCATTAGCTAGGAATTGTTTTACTTGCCTGAGCATGGGAATTGAGGAAAAGTTCATCATCTTCTCGACAAAATGCCCCAATTGCTCTTACATCAACAAGGTTCCCGGAGCCACGAATTTGGAGGATGTGTATCTTTTGGTAGCGAAGGGACATGATAGACACTAGATCATCATACAAGAAAACCCCCGTGCTATGGGCCAAGTTGACAAAATCATTACAGAAAACCTTCTCATCCAATATAATTCCGTCTTCCAATCTGATTGCGGCAGGAAAAAAAAAAAAAAAGAATCAGTCAAACGAGAAGTAGCTGCCAATAGAAAGCTTTCAAAAATTAATTCTCAAACTACAAAGAGATGTTCCAAAGATTGTAAACAAAATCATGCATGCTCATGAAAATGCATCTACTCAAACAAACCTCACAAGGTGAAAAGTAATCTTTTCTATTGATGGGACCCCATCAATTGCTCCCCCAGTAGCAGGTGCATCCTGAACTAGCGCAGTTGAAGTTGCAAACAACCCAAACTGGTTGCTCTCCACATACAGAAAGAAGTCCTTGCAAATAAGCTCATTGCTGGATGCAAGCGATACAGAGTAGAGCTGGGTGAAGAAGCTCTCAAACCTCTTTGCTTTGGGGGGCAGGTCATGAGAATCACAATTCTCTTCCTTGCATGAAAATGACAGCCATGTCGGTCTATATACGATCAGATCCTGATGATTCCTGCTGAAACTTATGAGGTACTGACCATCATCTGTGAACTTGCGGAAAGAATGGTCTGGGCAGTCAACATTATAAATGGTACAATTTGGAACCAAATTCTCATAGAATTGCCTTGCACAGTGAACCTGTCATCATCATAAATAGAATTAACATCCTGCGTGGAGTTTAGAATATACACTTCATCATCAAATCCTTCTATTACTTCAAGAACAGTAGATGATTCCGTGGATGACATGATGAATGATTCCATGGATGACAGATAAATTAAAGGGATAGGGCCTCACACCAACATGCCACAACATGAGTCAATGTATCCTGTTTGATTCCCAGGGGGTACATCCAAGCCACACATCTGGTGGACCGCACCATGTAGATGACCTGGCACAATAATCGAGCTGGTCTACTCATCAGGTGGACCTTGGCCATGCATTTATGCTGAATGTGGACCAATGCAATTCCTTTTAAATCAGCCACTCGTCTTGTACATGCATGGCTCATGCCGTGAGTCAACCCAGCCTTCTTTCATGGGCTTAGGTCATTTACATGGTGAGGCCCACCGGAAACATGGATTGATGGCCCACACAGATGCAGCTGCATGTGGAGGCGTCTGTGGGTTTTTTTTCCTCCTTTTGTCTCTATGATGAATACAATGTCCAGAAATCTTTCAAAAACTTTTAAGTTTGCTATCACATTGGTCAAAAGATTGCCTAGTCTGACTCCACAGAGTTCTTCAAAAACTCAGTAACTCAGTCAAACTTTCGAAAGATCAGTTGAAACTACCACTCAAGCTTAACCTTCCATGTGTGTGGACGCTCCATGCTTACCAGCTTGTCTAGCAATTTCCCCCATTACCCTACTTTGCTTGCTCTCTGTTTGGGGCCTGCATGTAATAGTTAAGTTAGGGATCAATACTGGTTGGAAAGGGTTGGCATATTAACGGTGTCAACGTAACCTCTGCCATGGCTGGTTCTTAGAGCCCAGGTAAAGAGGAAGGTTGATGTCCTGTGGGCAGCTAGTCATTAAAAATTTCCAATCTACCAATTAAAGCCAGCCCCAAATTGCATGGAGAAAGGCTAAGATGATGGGGACGATGATAGATTATGATTTTAAAATGGAGTTTGATGTTCAGGAGCCTAGGTTGGAGCAGGATGGCAAAAGGTAGCAATGGTTACTGGTGCACCATGCATGGAGGACGTATGGCATGGGCCGAGGTTTATCTCAAGAGTATCCTCATCTTTTTCGGTGCCAGCAAGGTCTCTCAGGTTTTTAGCGATACGGGTAGTCAAGGGATATGGTGTCCACACTTTCCAGGGTCCTCTCCAAAGAGGAAATAGCAGACTTTGCATCTTTGTTAATCAATTTGAGAGGCACAATGGGGTGTTTTTGGTCAAATCATTCTATGCCAGCCTAACAGGGTCTGCTCAAGTGCACTAAGATCCTTATTCGAAGACCCTTTGGAGCATTCTAGGGTTCATTGGAAGAGAGGGTGCAGACCATTAATCACTTGAAGGAAGAATTGGACTACCCCCAATGTTTGCATCCTTTGCTTGCAGAACAGAGAATCAATCGAGCATCTATTCAAGCACTGTGATATCATTTCAGGTATTAGGTGGCAGTCCCTGCAGCTTTTCGACCTCAAATAGGTGATGCCACGCACATATCAAGTCTATTTTCAGCATGAATGGAGCTTGTAAAGGGAAGAGAAGGGATTATGTTTGGCCTTTGGAGGCTTTGCTTCATGGCTACCTTATGGGCTGTTTGGAAAGAGCAGAAGAAAAGAACTTTCCGCAACTCTTCTAGCTCGTGGAAGTTCTCGTAAGGGCCCAGAACTGAGATATCTTCTAGGCATTGATTTTGAAAGCTTGCATCAGTTGTAATCATGTCTCCTCTACCAGCTCATGGGGGCCTGATTCTTCATTGTTTGCTGGATGATCTCTCATCATCCCCTTTTTGTTTGGCTTTTTTGAGCCTTTGGTTTTCTTTTAATATATTGAAGCCGCCATTCAAAAAAAAAAAAAAAAAAGACATTTATATAGGTGAGGAAGGGTAGAATTAGAAACCAATGCATTCAAGGGAACTTAGGGAGTAGCACCAATAGGTAATAAGATGAGGGAAAGTAAACTTAAGACTGTTTGGCCATTTGCAACAAAGACCAAGAACTGCACTAGTTAGAAAGAGTGACTTGGTTCGAGTTGAAGCTCTAAAAGGGCAAGGGGAAGGCCCAAAAGGGCGTGGGTGGAGGTAGTCAGAAAAGATTTTATGTCCTACAATTTAACCGAGTCCTTAATAGTGGAATGGTAGAAAAAGATTCATGTAGCAGACTTTTAACTAATTGGGAGCTTAGACGACAACAACGACGATGATGATGATCATGATCATGATGATTTTATATAGTTAAGGGACCACAACTTTTGTGAAGTTAATTCTTCTCTTTAGTGATAAGAAATTCCATGCTAAGCGGTTTGCTCGACAATTGCCCCTCCATGACTCTACTTTGCCTGCTTGTGTGTAACAATTGGGTTTGAGAACCAATATTAGGTGGGATCATGGTTAGCATGTGAGTGGTATCAATGGCCAATTCGAAGATCCTAGGCAAAAGAAGAAGGTCCATATCTAGTGTGCAATTGATCACGTAACTTTTGGCATGATTGTGCTTGGTTGTGCTCTAGGTAAAGGAGGAAGGTTGAGATTAGTGAGTAGCTGATTCTTAAACTTTTAACATGATTGCGCATATTTGAGCTTTTGAAACCTTACCAGATATCAATCATGGAGAAGCTACAGGTGATATTGAGGTGATCTAAAACTATAAAGACAAAACTAAATTCCTTTCCAGCAAAGTTTACATGAATTCTTGGTGGCTGAATATGCCTGTGTAAAAGGGACCTTTCCAGCAAAGCTATATAAGATCTTAAGTTAAAGTCCTTTAGACATGGGTCTGCTTACGTGGAAGCTCTCTACTTTCTTCTTGTCCAATTCCATTTTTCACCTACTCTTTTATCTTTAAAGAAAAAAAAAATGCAAATACAACCAGCATCTCTCCCCCTAGAGGTGCTAACTGAGTGGGACACATAAAAGCGATTCTATTTGGTGATCAGGTGGACTGCTAAAGGAAAGGAATTTTAGTGGTAATGGCACGTGTGCCAACACGGTACGTGTGAGATCTGCAACCAACTAATGACTGGCTTGCTTGAATTTTGGATCAATGCATGTTAAGAGTGTTGACCTATAGGCATGCAACATCGTAGTATGTTAAGAGTGTTGACCTATAGGCATGCAACATTGTAGTATCAAGTGTGCATGCAGATGCTCTCTTCATCTCACATAAATGAGGACAATTACATTCCTTTCCTACAAGTCTGACCACCATCAGATCATCCTGATCTTGGGCCATGACACATACACGGTGGGGGTCACTTGTTGAATGACTTGCATGTTGCACAAACTTGCTACATTGGCACATGCTGAGTATCTTTTCGCATCTACACCTGAGCATCACATGATTTGCTTCTAAGTGTCACATGAATTCTTAGCAGGTTGAATGTGCCTGCATGAGAGGGCAAGTGGTGATCATCATTTTAAGAGTCCTCAAAGAGACGAGGAATCAAAACCCTTGTATTTGTAGAAAGGTATTGGAGAACAAAGAAACCAAATTCTTATAATTGTTATAAGCAATGTGTGATTTGTGTTGGGGAGAGACCACAGCTCAAAACTTGCAACTTAGCCAGGAAGATTTAGAAGTGTTAATGTACATAAGGTGCACTATCATAGTAGCTCAGGGCTGTTCCTCATAAGCTTTTGGGGTTCTATGGAGATAATCATAGCTAAAGGCACCGGTCATATATTTCAATATGATTTTAGCTTTGGTTTGTGCCCTTAAAAGAGAAACCACATAATTAACGAACACCCACATATTTAGAGGCAGCATTCCCTTCTTTTAGATACTTTTCACTTCCCTGTATAAGCATGTAAAACAAACACCCTACTGAGAGATTGTAACACATGCAAATTGCAAATGCAAGCCATGCTCATAACTTCAACAAACGAACTGAAGTTGACACTTGACAGCCTTCAAAGACCTTACAAACTCCCCCCTCTCTCTGCACATAAGTTAGACCTCTTCTAATTCTACATTCCAAAATGAGTATTTCAGCGACCTTGGCATGGTCTTGCAATCTCCCTAAGTATAGCATTTCCCTATGATAACCTTTGTTACCTTGCTCTTACCTCTTCTACTTGAATCACATCATATTCTGCGAGACTGCTTTTTGTATTTGGAAATTGATATCTACACCCAAAAAAAATTTGTAATTTCCACCTCCATGAGACTAATTTGGTCATCATAGATAAATTTCTTGCATCCAAATTACTCCCCGTGGAGATGCAAATATCAATTTTTCGAGGTACAAACAGCATTCACATCGTTTTCTCAACATCTTAACTCTCTGCGTTTTATTGCATCTTAACAACACATTTGGTCCTCCACACACTCACTAATAAATCAACTCATTCTCCACATGCCCAAAACACACAAAAAAAAAAAAGAAAAAAAAAAAAAAGAAACAGAAAAGAAAAAAAAGAAAAAAAAACTGTACAATCATATTAGTCAATAGAAACTGTGGACCCTACAATTCCAACAGAACTAAAATCTTCCAATCCAATCCAGTCCTCAAACGAAGAAACCCAACAAATAGCAAAGAATGAAACGACAAAAATCCGATATGCAACAGCAAAAGCACGAAAACTACTAAACATCTAAAAGAAAAAGCATTCCCTTCAAAACCAATTTCAAATCCAAGAATCCAAGCCAAAAACAAATTCACCCGAGCGTCGAATCTCCCAAGGCAAAAACAGAAATGCAATACAATCAACAGAGGAAAGAATCAGAGAGATCAGTACACTGGTGCTGGGGCGGGGAGTGAGAATCTGACGGTGGAAAATCCTGGCAGTGAGGTTGGCGTTGGTCTTGAACATCAGTACAGACACGAATCCCGGCGCGCCCAGATGGGAATAGAGAGACCCTTTTGGCTAAAATGCGCATGCCTCTTCCATGTAATGGTGCATGGCAGACCATGGAATGGTAGCTGAGATAAGATAGATTAAGAGAGTGAGAAAAGGGAAGGGGCGTGTTAACGATAAGGAACTCAACCCTGAGAAGCGGAAGTTAAGCACAAGTTTAAAACAGATATTTAATTAATTAAATAAGGAGAGAGAGAGACGAGGGAGCCAAACGGCGTCCGAGAGAGAGTAGGTGGGACGCGACTTCACTATGCCCCGGCCACATGAAGTTCATGTGGTTCGAAGCTGCCCTTGAAAAATCCATTCTGTCCATCAGTTTCTTTAAGGGTGCGTTTGGATTGATGGTTTGGCTCCTACTGTACTGTATGGCATGGAATAACCCATCAAATCATGTATCCAAAATAGTTTGAAAGAAACGACGGCACACAAACTACTTGTTTGGATGACCCGTGTTTAGCTCGTCATTACAGTCAATGATATATAACCCTGGTTTGTTAACCAATGTTCCAACACAGGATATTCAAATGATATGACATCGTAGTTAACTGGAATAGTTGAAATTGCCCAGAAAATGAGGAATCAACTGACTCGGTTGAAATATACCAGCCACATACACGGGTTCCCTGCAACCTCCGGCCAGGTTCTACCTGCATACGAATGCACCTACCTGGGGCTCTGTGGGGCCAACGTGATATATGTGTTTTATCCATACCCTGCACCCATTTCAGAGCAGAATGTTTCAATATCAGCTCGAAAATTAATGCAGAATAAATGATTAAGTCGATCACACCATTGCTTCTGGTGGCAATGAAAGATTGCCAATCAAACCTGTTATGGGTAAATTTGGGATACCCCGGTTTTGTGTAGTCAAAGCGACGCATGGGCGAAAACTGATATTTTCTATTTCTGTGCTCGAGCACTGGAGCGTTCAGCATTGGTTACATCCGTATCTCACAGCGGTCGGCACCCTTTAGTACCCGACCGACCTCATCAAACCCAAACGGTTGGCATCAAGGAATCTCCTAAGTGTTCAACTCATGCTTTAATGCTCGTCTACTTCTTTCATCTACGACCGACCACTGCTCTCTCCGAGCGCTCATCAACCACACCCGACCGACCACTGCTCTCCGAGCATTACTAGCGTTATTCCCCAAGTAATCAGGGCTCTGGCGTGTGTCCCGCAAGTCACGGGATTCGCTTCCCCGTTGATAAGAGAAATATCCGCATGACGCAGATAATCTCGCAGCTTATTTCTAAGGTAATGACATATCCAGCCACGATACATGATCCACCCTACGTAGAGGTAAATCTTAACAGAGTCAAGATTCTACTCAATTACAGTAAGGATATACATTATAAATACCCCTCTATGCCATGATTTAACGTACGCAAAAAATACAGCAATGGAGAGAATTATTCTCCTTCATTATCCTACAGTCACTAACTTAGGTATCAGAGGGCCATCAGCTGGAACCACCGACGGCCATCCTAACCTTTGGTGGTATTTGCAAGTCCCTCAATCTTTAGATCCACATCATTATCCTTCAAATCTAATGGCGGAGGCTCAAGTTGGTCCCTGATCAACTAGTTGGTCCCTGACCAACATTTGGTGATGAGATTTAACGTCAACAGATTGGCACCCACTGTGGGGCCCGCTTGTTTCGCCTTTGCCATCTTTTGAGATCACTTCGCGATGCTGCCAAAGAAAGGTTCGAGACATGGATCTAAAACCACCGCTCAAGCAAGATCTACCTAGAGTGGAGAAGAGCTGAGTATGGCCCAAACCCAGCCTTCTGGAAGTCATACTCGATTGAGAACGACACAGGGGGAGGCGCCTGTCCTTCCTCCGCTGCCACCACGACCGACAACAGACGACCCTGCGTGGAGAAACATCATAGAGGCTGATATTCAGAATGTCCGATCGGAGAAGATACGTCTCACAAATATCGCAGATCGAATAGAGCGCTGCCTACCACCTCTGCCAGCCCCATGGCAGGAGGGGGTCTCTTACCAGAATCAGGAGGTCAGTCGAGCTCCACCTACTTATAGAGCTCAACCACCTACAGAACTCGTCCCGCTTCTAGTGGCCCAAGATCACCAACGAGCCGACGATATTGCATGCGATGATCGATCAGATCGAGTCTCCGTTCACGGAGGAATCATGCAGGAACCCCGGCCCAAAAAATTTTGAATACCTAGCAACATTCCATCCTACAATGGGTCTGGTGACCCAATCGAGCATCTCAAGGTCTTTAAGGCCTTCATGCACCTGGAAGGGGTCAGCCAAGCCATCATGTGCAAAGCATTCTCCCTCAACTTGAAGGATGCGGCCCTCACCTGGTTCCGCAACCTCAAGCCCAAATCCATCGACTCCTTCACACAATTATGCACCTTATTCGGATCACAGTTCATGGGAAGCCGCACCATGAGGAAGACTACCACTCATCTGGCTACTATTAAGCAGAAGAGTGACGAGTCCCTGAAGGACTTCCTTGTCCGATTCACGTCCGAAGCAGTACAGGTCGAAGGATACACGGATGAAGCGGGCCTCCCGGCACTCCTCAACGGAGTCCTTAATAAGGAATTTAGGTGGGCCCTCGATAAAAATACTCCCAAAACTATGGCCGAGTTTCAGGCCAAGGCCCAAAAATATATCAACGCTGAAGGGTTGGCCAAGTCCAGAAGAAAATCCGAGACAGGGCAACACGAGAAGAAAAATAGGCCCGAATGTTGAAACTAAAAAAATGCTCATTGGCAATTTTTCCTGTGCTTCATTATTCAGCATCAGCGTCACAGACTCAAATCAACGGCCATCACCTTCAGTCACATTTACAGACCAACATCTGATCGTCCATTCATCTACGCCATCCATCTCATAGAGCAGCACAAGGTGGACGATCATCACTCTGCAGCAATAGAGTTTGCATTCCAATGGCCAACAATCATCTCACGGCCAACAGTTGGAGATCATTTCCAAACCGTCCATTCATCATCCGGAAGCAACTCATCTTCAATGGACAGTCCAAATTGTTCAGATTCTCCATGTCTAGCATGTGAACCTAGTCAACTCCAACTCATGTAGACCTAGTTAACTCACTTAGTTACCTTCCATCCTTGGGCCAAGCAAATGCTCTCTCCATCCTCTTCCATCCAGGAGCTCCAAACCAAAAAGAAAAGTTTGCTTTGGGCACTCCAAACCTAACTCCTAACCCAAACCTAAAAAGCAAATCCATTGGCTTGGAACACCTCATCATCCAAGCCTAACTCCAAGCCCAAACCTAAAGGAGATTTGCTTGGAGTGCCACCTAGGCTTGGAGCTTCTCATGAGGCTATAAAAGGGGCTCCTCTCCCTCTCAATCTAATCATCCCATCACCCCACAAATCCAAATCCTCTCTTCTTAGTTTTCTTTCTTTTTTATTTTCTTAGAGTAGTGTAGTTTTTCTTTTGTAGAGAATCTAGTCTTCCATTGTAGCATGGTTGGCTAAAACTCTAGCTAAGGCTAGGGGTGAAGCCTTTGAAGAAATTTGCAAGCTTTGGTTCTTTTGGTTCAACAATGGTGTGTGAATGTTGGAGTTCTCTTTGGTTTATTGGTTTGGTTATCCACCTCGGCGGACGCTATTGTTGTGTAAGCCCCTTGATCCATCGTCGACTCCGGGCACGTTGGATGCTTGGGATCCCTTGCACACCAATTGGCTAATTCATGATCGATAAAGTCCCTTGATCCATCGTCGACTCCGGACACGTTGGATGCTTTGGATTCCCTACGGTCATCGAGCTAATGCAGGTAAAGTCATCGATCTGTAAAATCCCTTGATCCATTGTAGACTTCGGGCACATTGGATGCTTTGGATTCCCTGCGATCGATGAACGAGATCTTAACGGTTGGATCGGTCAATCAAAGCCTCCTATCTTGTAAGTATGCATTTGATCGTATGAATTGTGATCTTATCAGTTGACTTGTTGGCAAAGTGTTAATTTGTACAATTCCTTGATCCATTGTCGACTCCGGGCACAGTGGATGCTTGGAATTCCCTGCGATCAACTAACGAGTGCTTCATGGTCAAATCAATCTGTTCAGATCACCATCTTTTATGAAATATGTGAATGGTTTAACTGTTTCATCTTCCGATTGGAATGAATCTTTATTCGATTCCACTTGAGTTATAGTTGGGCCAATGAATCAAACCTTGTGAATGAATCAAAGGTGGATCCCTAATGCCTTAGCCCCTTTTCTATTTTTGTCTTTCACCACACACAACTTGCTCCACTCTTGTGGATTAAACCAGATTTCATCTCACTCACCTAAATTAATTCCTTTAAGTGTTCTTAACCCCAATCCATGTGGATCGACCTCGGTCTTACCGAGTATTTTACTACTTCGCTACCTGCACTTGGGTGTGCAATCTTCGGGTTATAGCAAGTTTTTGGCGCCGTTGCCGGGGATTAGCATCGGTTTAAGAATATTTTTGGAATTAGTTTTTATACATATTTACTAACTCTTTTGTTTTGTTGATTTTAGGAATTGTCAAGAGCCGAATACTCTTCTTCTCGGGTAACCTCTTCCCTTATCTCTTTTACATGCTTAGTTTGTGCTAAGGTAAGAGTCTTGTGAATTAACCAAAATCATGGATGAAAATGAATTATGGGATGAGTACGAAGTGCATCATATGCCACCAAGAAAGAAGACCTTACGTGATTATATGTGTGGGTATGAAGTGCACCATGCTCAATCAATTAAGCCCTTACGTGATTACTATTTTGAGGCCGAAATGATTGAAAGAGATTGTGGTATTTGTCAGAGCGATGCACACTTAACTAAGGATTGTCCTAAAATCCCTATTTTGCGAATATTGTATCATCAAGCGAATACCAGAAATGCTTATCAAAGGCCATTTTGTGCCCCAACGTCAAACACATATGGGTCTAATTGGCAAAGTCATCCCAACTTCAGTTGGAGGAATGAACCTACTGTCAGTGCTAATAGTAATCCTCAAGAATTTTCTATAGTACCTCATATGTGCCTCCACTGAGGGAAACCTTAGAGGATACTTTGCAAGCCATCCAAGAGCTTAGAACTTCAATCAAATCTTGCCTTAATAAAATCGAATCTCACCTTGATGCTTGGGAGGAAGGGACCTTTCCAGCCCAACCTCAACCTAACCCCCAGGAGCAATATGAGGAGGATGATTCGAGTTGTTCTTACCTTCAGGAACCTACACATGAATCCTCCCAAGCCATAGACGTGCAACACTCCAATGATGACATGTGCACACAGCATGGGGATGATGATGAGATCCATGAGGCCGACACAATCGATACCCTTGTGGAGGAGGAATTCCTCATAACCTCTTCTTCCGATCCCTTTGGAGATTGTTTGGACCACTTTGTTGATTCTGAGAATGACACAATTTCGGAAGTAGTTACTGCATTACGAGACTCAACTCCAGTGCTTGATACAAACCAGTGGGGGCCTCGTTTCAAAGAGCTTCCCTCAACCAATTCGGAGCCTTCACTATCGAGTATTGAAGCACCAAAGTTCGAGACTCGGAATCTCATTCCTCATGCATGTCCCATCGGGTCTAACTACGTCTTCATCCTTGTCGAGGGCAAATTTTCTTCTATCAGCTTGAATACCAAGACTCGGCCCTAATCATGGAAGATGAAGAGAATATGGACACCACCATGGTTGCCAAATTAAAGCACAAGGGCACCAAGAGAATGCGAGGTGGTCCAGAGAAGAAGGACCCATTCATCTGCACACCATTGCGATATATCAGTGCAGAGGGAACTTACACCCAAAGTAGCTCAGATTCCATCACAAATGATGGATTGAGCTTGTCTGAGCTACTCGACGAAGGCTCAGGCAAGGGGCAGGAATCGCCTCTGACTGGTTGGATCATAGTCATGGTCCCATCTGAGCCAGATGAACCCGAGGAATTACAAAAGATTGGGGATGAGCCTGAAGAAATCACATCCGAGACCGACTCGGATCCCAGCCCCAAATTTATCTTGATGTTTGGACAGGAGGATGTGGGCCCACCTACTGATCTCTTTGGCCCTACCTCTGAAATTACGGTTTTACCGCTAGTGAGATAAGCTTGAAGGTATGCTTATGTCCTAGAGGGGGGGAGGGGGTGATAGGACTTTTAACAAACTCTTTGCCAAATAAAAACTCAAAACAATTTACCAATATAATGTATGTGAATACACGTAAATTGATCACGCAAGGGCCTTCTAAATGATCAACTATACTAAAAGAAGCAATTGATCAAAAAGTTCATATGCATGCTTGTATTAATCATTCAAAGATGGCATATGAGCATTTTGTCAAACATAAGATGGGCATACAGTTAAGCACTTATAAGATAGATCAACAAGGGACAATGATAGATAAAATGCATTCACCACATTGTACACGATGTATAGTGGTTCGACGATAAGTCTACTCCACTCCCTGGTTCAAGTACCCAACTCCTTTGAGTACACCGGCATTCACTATCGGAGGTTTTAAATGAGGTTCACTTCTCAACCTTTACAACCTACACAAGGTAAATGCCTACACAAGGACTTCTCAACTCCTACGCACGTATTCTCCCATGTCAGAGGCCTACGCAAGGACTTACATGTCCTACTCAAGGACAACTCCGAGATTGGGTCACAATCTCTAGACCCCAATCTCAATAAGAAGGGGGAATCAAACAATGGACTCTATAAGCGTAAACACTTACAAGATATGAGCCCTGATTCAGCGCCGTTGATGAGTAGCTTCAGCTTCCATGAATGCTTTAGCTCCTGTCCAAGCTCCCACGATCAGCTACCAAGGCATATGATGTTCCTAGACTAGTTCCGGGTAGGTGGGAGGAGTTGTTGGAGTTCCCTTTGCCTATTCAATACAATGGTGATGATAGGAACTGCCAACTTGAGTATTCAATGGCTATTCATGACCAAGAGATTCAACAAGATGGGTTAGGTCGGCTATGAATACCTTACTTGAGTTCATTCTTCAAACCGAGCTTTGAATGCTCATTGAAGTACCATGAATCACTTGGATTGAATGATGAACTCTAAGCAATGATGAGCAAAGGAAGGATAGATGATGTTCTTAATTACCCCCTTCAATGCTCTCAATGGGTGTGCAAAGAATACCATTAAAGCCCTCAAGATATGCCTATATAGACTCCAGAAAACGAGCTTCAACGGATATAAAACGGCTAGTTGTCGATTGATCTAACACAGCACCGATTGATCGCAAGAAGTATTTTTCCAGAAAATATGCTTGCTGGACAGAAACGGCCCTGATCGATTGATCGCCCGTCCAGGTTGATTGATCGCCCAGGCTGGTCGATTGATCGACTGGGCAGCCGATCAATCGCAAATGCGATTTCGGGCCTAATGCTTGCTGGATATATTTGAGGCCTAGCGATTGATCGCAAAGGCTCAGTCGATCAATCGCTAATGTGATTTTACGCAGATATGCTTGCTGGACCATTTTGCGGGTTGCCGATTGATCGCAAGAGCTCCACCGATCAATCGCAAATGATTTTACTTGTATCTTGCTGGACCTTATCCAGGATGAGCGATCAATCGCTCATGCAGAGTTGATCAATTGCAACTGGCATTTTTTGCTTGATTTCTTTGCTGAAACAAGTCCAGTTATAGAGATCAATCAATGATGGTCATTGATCAATCGATTTTCCTTGTAGATTGATCAATAGACAGCCGAATTGAACTATATGAGCTATCTTTTATAGACGAAGCTCTTTTATCTTTTGAGCAATGATTACACACAATCTTCCCTGATCAAGAAGACGGAAATGACTAAGATTGAATGGCTAAGGCTTTTCTTAGGATGCTATGCCATCTAGTCATGAAGTTTTTGGGATCCTAAAGTCTGTCTATATACACACTTACCTTCCGTAGCGATTGTGCCTGGTCCTGGATGCGGAAAGAAGCTTCAGTCATCAAGTCTTGAGTCTGCATTCATCGTCGGGGCTTACAAGACAGGACTGACTTATACGATGACGGAATTGACAATCCGATGCACGAAAGAGTGCACTAACAATCTCCCCCTTTGTCAATTACGTGACAAAACACATACTAAGACAATTCATGATTTTCATATCATGAATATCCCAAAACAGAAATACTATTACACCCAATTACATGTCAGAACAAAATCTACAAATTAAACTATACAAAATGACATGTACAGACTCGAAATTTCTTCAATTTCTCCCCCTCAACATCTGCACCTAAGAAAGCCTGCAAAACTATATAAATTGGCTTCTTGGTGGGATATAGTTCTCCCCCTTTTTGTCAGTCATTGATAAAGGCTAGCTTAAAAAAAAGATTTGCCTATAAGTGCAGCGAAGCTAAACCATGAATTAGGAAAGATAGATCATGAAACAATATGGGAGAATAGAAGCAACACATAGAAACCTGATATACAATTAATCATTACGCACAAAGGGCCTTTCACCCAATCAACCAACCACCCTAAATGGTATGTATATCAAGATCAATTAAGCAAAACACGCTATATTTAAACAGAGTAATGAGTCAAAAGGGCTTAATGCCCAAACCATCCAACCTCCCCCTATCAATATACCCATAAAATCCAATCGACTCATCAATATAGCAATAATGGATCAGAAATGGGCAAGCAACCCAATGACTGAATCAGCTCATTGATTCAAGAATCATTAACAAGGATAGCTATGTCTCATAGGGTCATGCCAACGTACAGTAGTTTAAGCAATGGAAAGCCTATGTTAATATGACTAAACTGATATACCAAGAACGCTTAGGAGAAAATGCAGAACATATAACAATTAACTAATATAGCAATAGAAGCAACCATATATATGAAACTGCAGGTTAATGGATATCCAAAATGGGGCATGCAGCCCAGATATGTCTAAAAACAATAAGGTAGGGGTGACTAGCCCATCAAGTAAGCACTGAACGACACTAGCCAGCTGTAGCATCGAATCATCCTGAATGATATGCCAAAATAAAGCAGGGGATAATCAAAAGATCAACACTTGGCCAATAAAAAAGAAGCTCTCTAACCGAGGTGGTCAACATAGACTCCAAAAGTCAGAACACTCTAGCTCCATGATCGAGCTGGTCTAGCGGCATCGTTGCTCTTGCAGGATAGGCGAGATGAAATATCATGAACAGTACGCTGAAGAGAGCTGAACATCTGCTCTAACACAGACTGACGTCCCATAATCTGGGCCTGGCCAGCAGCAAGCCGAGACTGCTGCTCAAGAATATGATGTAACAAGTATGTCTGCAGCCGACTGGGAGTCTGGGATCCGCTCGGGTGATCTGATGGAGTCATAGACCTGCGACGAGAAAATGCTCGAATCGGAGTCTGAAATCGACGTGGATGATGTCGCGGATCTATCTCAGGCTCTGTCTGCTGAGAAGGACCGGGGGCCGTAGATGAACCTGGAGCAGTAGAAGGTCCTGGAGTAGGAGTAGAAGCAGGAGCACGAGCTGGAGGTGGTCCTGGAGGTGGAGCCCGTTGCAGTAGTCTCATCCTTTTTATGGTGGTGAGGTTTATGATCCCAGGCATCACAGGAGCAGAGTGTGAGGCTGGAAAACTACATCGTGAAGCGAGACAACATACAAGATGCCCAAATAGAAGAGCCTTCGTTTTTCCGCTCCCGACTGCTATAGCAAGTTGTCGTGTGATCAGAGTAAGCAAACACAGCTTGTGACCTTGACTGACATGATATATGATTTCAACCATTTGAGCCTTTAAATCATAATGATTGCTCTTCCTAGGATAAAGGTTGGTCATAAAGATCTGATGAAACACTAGATAGGCATGTGCCATATATTTAGTTTGAAGTGCTTTCCCCTTATACCACTCAACATTATGACCGTGGCATAGAGCCTCAGTCCAGATGACTCGCTCTTCTTCAGGAGTTTTATTTGTCTCAGGAATCCAATAGTCTGACATTTCTATACCAAGAACACGAGCAATCATTGCAGCTGTGATGCGAATCCGCCTATCACTGTAAGTCACATAGAAGCTAGGCGGATATGCCACCGGATCCGAACAATGAGCGAAGAATGATCACACCAATTCCTCATGGACAGGCCCAGCAAGTTCCAGCACCTTTTCCCAGCCAATATTGGTCAACATTTCAGAAATGCCATAGTCTCGGAGGCTGTGAACATCCACGTTTCTCTCACATATCACAGAACGGCCAGTAAATCTCACCACATTCTGAGCCCTGGTTACTACTTCAGGTTCTAATGGAGATCCAGAGGACTCAGAGGTTGAGGATATGTCGTCTAGAGTGGGAGGGGCACAATATTGAGCTTGGGAGCACCCCCCACGCACTACCTTCCTCTTGGAGCGAGAAGGCCGTGATGGTCCTTCGTCCATGGGGGCTTTGCCTTTCTTTCCCCTTTGAGAGGAAACATTTCTAGGGGGGATTTGAGGCTGAGATAGTGCAATGTGATCACCAATAATGAGGCTCAAGATGTTCAAGAGAGTGAAAATCAATTCTAAGAAGCTCTAGACCAATGCCAAGATAAACAATGAGCACATACCTGAAGAAATCTACCAATTTGAGGAATGGAATGCAATGGAGATGCCTTTGAACTCACCGATTGAAGATTGGAAGAGAGAAAATGGGGCTTTGATGCGTGTAGGAGAGCTGGAGGAACGGGCGATTGAAAAGAAAGAAGGAGAGTGGGAAACCGATTGCAGAAAATAGACAGATCGTGCGGCTAATATAAAGCTGCTGGGCGTTTATGCGCACCTCCGATTGATCGCTCCGGCCCTTGTGATTGATTAGAAGGTCCTTCTTTTGGGCATATTCAGTCGCTGGCCCATTTTATGCACTGGCGATTGATCGCCCAGGTGGACCGATTGATCGGTAGAGGTCCTTTTTCGGCAGATCAGACTCTGGAGCATATTACGCATTGACGATTGATCGCCAAGTCAGGGCGATTGATCGCTTGTGACAATTTCTGCACAGATCAATCTCTGATTTGATCGTACCCCCAATTGATGGAGATATGGTCTTGCTACATATTACCGATTGATCGTTTAGGATGGGCGATTGATCGTTCAGGATGGGCGATTGATCGGTAGTGCTCCTCGTTGGGCAGATCAGTCTCTGGACCATTTTGCGCATTGCAGATTGATCGCCCAGGCTGGGCGATTGATCGGTGTTGCCTATTTCTGCATAGTTCAACCTCAGGTTAAGTCCCGATTCTAGCAATGTCATACGGACCTCATGGGCTATAATATTTTTGGCATTCATGACCCATCCTCGCTACAAATCAGACTAGAATGACTAATTACAGTGAATTTTTCTTAGATAAAAGGTAAAGAGCCAAAATATCATATTTTGACTATATAGGCAACAGTGAGCCACCCTGACTCAGTTTCCCTAGCAGATGAAATTGAGTTTGGCCTAAAGAAGATTTTCCTATGCAACACACACATACTGAGGCATGATTTTTTGAATTTGACAGAGGATTTGCCTGAATTTTGAAATCAAAAGAGGTTTATAACTGCAGATCTACTGTTTAGTACAAAGATGAGGCAAAAACTCTTATGCATTTGTCTAACGGACTGTGATGAGGCAAAAACCTCAGATATAACTAAGAGCATATTCAGACAAGAGGATAGATTTTCTCAAATTTACCTATAAAGCACAATTAACAGAATTTTCTCGGCAAGATTAAGAAATTAAGCTCTAAATGAAATTCAATCAATTCAAGATACACAAACTTAATCGAGAATGTCACATACTACAAATGAAGCATGTAACATATATATGGTCACAAATGAATTTTGACTATTGAGCAAAATTGACCACAATAGGGATTAGCAAAGCACACAATCAATCCAAGCTAATCCAAAAGCAATTAGTTCAACAATAAAAAAAACTGAGCATGATATACAAGAGTTAGACTAATCAAAAGAGAATGAGGCTTAGTCCTCAAATTTACCAATATGCACATATAGCTAACTACCCGACTAGTAAACAAAGCCACCCATGGATTTCCTAAAATCCAAAGGTCTAAAGATGTCAACTAGCTGTCTCGTCTTGGTTGGCGCATAATATTGATTTTGGGTATATGAATTCCCAAAAACCCTTTGTTGTTTGCCCTTAACCATATTCTGAATTTTCTGGTTCAAATGCCAACCTGCTTTAGCATCTCCCCCACATAATCATATCTTTTAGAAGGGGATGAAACTTTCCTTTTCTTGCCAACCTTGCGAGATTTTTCCTCATTCTCAACTTTGGTTGAGTTCTTCACAATTTTTGAAGCCTTCCCATGTTGGCTCTTCTTTTCTTGAGTCACTCTTTCAGTCACAATTGATTTAACTATTTGAGGTCGGACTAAGGTGCATGGCAGTCGTTTTGCAATTGGGCATTCAAATTTAAAGTGTCCCGCCTCTCCACAAAAGTGGCATGAGAGAGCCGACTTGGGTTTGCTCTCAAGTGAAGAAGACTCAACCTCCACAAATACCAGAGAAGGGGTTTTCTTGACATATTTGTAACCCCATTTTTCTCCCAAATCCCATAATACAAGATTTACTTATTTGCACATTTTGGGTCTCTTGGTCCTTGTTCTCATTGGTGTAGGTCTTAAGTTGGTTGACCTCGAGTTTTAGAGCTTGATTTTCATATTTAACTGTTTTAAGTTCAAGATCAAGCTCTTCAATTCTTTTTAATGCCTCTCTCAATTTATTTTGAACATTTTTCTTTTCTTTAGTTAGAGAGACATGGTCAATTTCCAACTTTTGCTTTTCAATCTTTTCTTTATTGAGCTCTTTCATAACTTTTAAACTTTCACAATAGAGCTCATTATAGACATCTTGTAATTGGTCATCCTCATCATTATTTTCCTCTTCACTACTAGAGGATGTCTCATCATTACTCATATTCTCCCTTAAATTGATACTTACAATCTTTCAGTAGAAGGGATGGGCATGGATGAATCAATTGTGCAAGAATGTTCATAAATAGATTCCAACTTCTCCTAAGCTTGCTTAGCGGATTCACAAGTAGATATTCTATTTTGTTCCTCTTGGGAGAGGGCACAACGGATTACATCAAGGGCTTTAAGATTGCTCATAGAATTGGCCCTTTCGTCTTTACTCCATTTTGATTCATCTTTTGGAGTGGAAGTGGTCTTACCCTTACTTTTAGTTTGAACAATAGGGACTGACCAACCTTTCTCAATTATATCACATATAGCTGGATCGAGTGACATTAAAAATATTCTCATTCTAGCCTTCCAATATAGATAGTTGGATCCGTTGAAGAACGGTGGCTTGGTGACGGAAGTGGAGTCTTCCATAGACATATTTTCAAGCTCACTCTAGGATCAACCTTTAGGCGGTTAAGCCCTTATAGAGGAACCCGCTTTGATACCAATTGAAATTGTGGTTTTACTGCTAGTGAGATAAGCTTGAAGGTATGCTTATGTCCTATGGGGGGGCGTGATAGGACTTTTAACAAATTCTTTGCCAAATAAAAACTCAAAACAATTTACCAATATAATGTATGTAAATACACGTAAATTGATCACACAAGGGCCTTCTAAATGATCAACTATACTAAAAGAAGCAATTGATCAAACAGTTCATATGTATGCTTGTATTAATCATTCAAAGATGGCATATGAGCATTTTGTCAAACATAAGATGGGCATACGGTTAAGCACTTATAAGATAGATCAACAAGGGACAATGATAGACAAAATGCATTCACCACATTGCACACGATGTATAGTGGTTCGACGATAAGTCTACTCCACTCCCGGTTCAAGTACCCAACTCCTTTGAGTACACCGGCATTCACTATCGGAGGTTTTAAATGAGGTTCACCTCTCAACCTTTACAACCTACACAAGGTAAATGCCTACACAAGGACTTCTCAACTCCTACGCACGTATTCTCCCATGTCAGAGGCCTACGCAAGGACTTACATGTCCTACTCAAGGACAACTCCGAGATTGGGTCACAATCTCTAGACCCCAATCTCAATAAGAAGGGGGAATCAAACAATGGACTCTATAAGCGTAAACACTTACAAGATATGAGCCCTGATTCAGCGCCGTTGATGAGTAGCTTCAGCTTCCATGAATGCTTTAGCTCCTGTCCAAGCTCCCACGATCAGCTACCAAGGCATATGATGTTCCTAGACTAGTACCGGGTAGGTGGGAGGAGTTGTTGGAGTTCCCTTTGCCTATTCAATACAATGGTGATGATAGGAACTGCCAACTTGAGTATTCAATGGCTATTCATGACCAAGAGATTCAACAAGATGGGTTAGGTCAGCTATGAATACCTTGCTTGAGTTCATTCTTCAAATAGAGCTTTGAATGCTCATTGAAGTGTCATGAATACTTGGATTGAATGATGAACTCTAAGCAATGATGAGCAAAGGAAGGATAGATGATGTTCTTAATTGCCCCCTTCAATGCTCTCAATGGGTGTGCAAAGAAGACCATTAAAGCCCTCAAGATATACCTATATAGACTCCAGGAAACGGGCTTCAACGGATATAAAACGGCTTGTTGTCGATTGATCTAACACAGCACCGATTGATCGCAAGAAGTATTTTTTCAGAAAATATGCTTGCTGGACAGAGACGGCCCTGATCGATTGATCGCCCCTCCAGGTCGATTGATCGCCCAGGCTGGTCGATTGATCGCCCAGGCAGCCGATCAATCGCAAATGCGATTTCGGGCCTAATGCTTGCTAGATATATTTGAGGCCTAGCGATTGATCGCAAAGGCTCAGTCGATCAATTTCTAATGTGATTTTACGTAGATATGCTTGCTGGACCATTTTGCGGGTTACCGATTGATCGCAAGAGCTCCACCGATCAATCGCAAATGATTTTACTTGTATCTTGCTGAACCTTATCCAGGATGAGCGATCAATCGCTCATGCAGAGTTGATCAATCGCAACTGGCATTTTTTGCTTGATTTCTTTGCTAAAACAAGTCCAGTTATAGAGATCAATCAATGATGGTCATTGATCGATCGATTTTCCTTGTAGATTGATCAATAGACAGCCGAATTGAACTATATGAGCTATCTTTTATGGACGAAGCTCTTTTATCTTTTGAGCAATGATTACACACAATCTTCCCTGATCAAGAAGACGGAAATGACTAAGATTGAATAGCTAAGGCTTTTCTTAGAATGCTATGCCATCTAGTCATGAGGTTTTTGGGATCCTAAAGTCTGTTTATATGCACACTTACCTTTCGTAGAGATTGTGCCTGGTCCTGGATGTGGAAAGAAGCTTCAGTCATCAAGTCTTGAGTCTGCATTCATCGTCGGGGCTCACAAGACAGGATTGACTTATACGATCACTGAATTGACAATCCGATGCACGAAAGAGTGCACTAACAGCCTCCTGAGGGGAGGGAGTGCAGGGCAGTAGTGGTTTGTAGTCCCCATGACGGTAGAATAAAAGCCGAATTCGTGGCACCCCGAGTTAAATAAGGAAACCTTCATTGTCGTCATTACTCGGGGTCCCTTAAAAAAAACAAAAATAAAAAGAAAAAAAATTAGGATGTTTAGTATCCATGTCTTTTATTTTCTATTTTTTTCTAGTAATTCATCCTTTCAGGTAATCTCTACCCTTTATTCTTCACCTTTATAGCTGCTCTCATGTTGATTATGATTTTCTATGCATTTATTTTATTTCAACATTGAGAACAATGTATCATTTAGGTTGGGGGGAGTAATTCCTGCGGAAAAATTCTTCCAATTGCCTATATTTTTATTATTTTATATCATTTTGAAAAAAAAATTCCTATGAATTTATGTGTTTTGAAATAATTTGAATAGTAGAATGAAAAGGCATTTAGTGATGACAATGTTAAAGCTTAGAGTTTAGTTGCTTTAGTAATTTCAAAATTGAGTTCTTTCCATTAATTTTCTATTAGAAAAATGATAAACATTGATTGAGTCATGAATTTTCACAGTTCACATCTAGCTTGCACTACCAGGATTTGAGTTTGGTATTATATTGTTAACTTGATGATTGTTGAGAGTGATAGGAACCAAGCCTGGAGATCCTTGTCTACTTTGTTCATAGAAAAGTAAAAAAAAAGAATATTCATAGTAATTTGGGGCAAGGATTTTCATCCATTGTCGTTACCATTACAAAACATTACCATAGTACGAAGTGAGCCTGTTATAGGCAAAATGATGGAGATCAACTTAGTTGCTAAGATTTTACGTGGACGCCCATTCGACTCTCGAGATCATCTGATCGAGAGTCGCAGATCGAGTAAATGCGGAGTGCCCATTCGACTCTCGAGATCATATGCTCGAGAGTCGCAGATTGGATAAGTACGGGGCGCCCATTCGACTCTCGAGATCATATGCTCAAGAGTCGCTGTTATAGTCAAAATAGCGAAGATCATCTGCTGGAGATAGACCCCGCGAGCACCTTTATCCGACTACCGAGAACGTCTGTTCGAGACCCGCATATTCTGAAGATACTCCGATCTCGCGAGCACCTTTATCTGACTATCGAGAACGTCTGTTCGAGACCCGTATATTAGGAAAACGATGCTCGACTACCAAAGCTTCGAGAAGTTGTGTTTTTCCTACGAGCAAACCTTCTCACAAGTCGTTGAAAGGTGTCACATCTGAATGAACGAGCATTTGGACTCGCGACTATCTTCTAAGCATGCAAACAACTTTTTCTGTGATGATATCCTTTAGCCCTCAGTACCAGCAACCCGTATAGGCCGATTTTGGGTTTATCTTCTTCAGTGGTTCCGAGTCTTAAGGGATCGCTATCAAGGAACGAAATCATTGGATGAGTCATTGGATTAGATTTTCCTTCTATATGAGGATAAGATTCTTATCCCACGAAAACAGGGATCTCGATATCTTACGTAACAGATTGGATCATTTCTGATCTATATAAGGAGAAGACTCCATTAAGATACAGGTACACAATATTCAATCTCTAGCCTCGTTCTGCTTGGTCATTCTTCTTCTTGCTTTGCCTGACTTAAGCATCGGAGGGCTAACGGCTGGACACCAGCCACCCTTAGTTGCTTTCTGTCTTCTTACAGGTCCGGCGGAGAAAGTCTCTGTTGGAGAAAAGGTGAACGACCGGAGGATCCCGTCACGAAATCTGACGTTAACAGTTTGGCGTCGTCTGTGGGAACGACTTGATCGTCAAAATCAATCGTTCTAACCACCGATCAAAATCCTTCTGCGATGCCTCCTAAAAAGGCTGTTCACCCTTCGACTTCAAGGCAGGCACCACCTCCGCCCGATGAGACAGAATCCATACCTGTTCTTCCACCCACTTCGATGAATATCCCTCAAGGAGCCCCAAATATGCCATCAGCAAACCATTATTGGAGGCTTCTGAAAATCAAGACGATGTCCTGCGTTTCCTCGGAAATACTCTTCTAACTCTAAATGCCGGAGTTCAGGCCCTGTCGAATCGGCTTGATCAGCATTTCCTCGAACCGCAGAGACAACCCTCCGAAGGGTTACCACCGCAACCCATACCAGTGGCTTTCAGACATTCTATGGACGAACCACAGGTCCCACCACACCATCCACCATCAAGCCGGGCACCACTTGGCAACCATCTCCCTGTGCCATCTCCACATTCTATACATTCTAGTTCGTCTCGACAACCTCAACCTCAGGGCTCCACCGTCGAAACATCAGGCTATACCTTACCATGGGAAGGAGATCTCAAAAGAATCCATGATCGTTTTGACGTCATGGAATAGCGATATCAGGCAAATCGGCCATCTGCCATCATGGCGGCGATACATCAATCCGAGTCCCCCTTTACCAGCGAGGTTATGGAGGCACCGTTACCTAGAAAGTATCGGACGCCTGTTATCACCCCGTATATAGGTATTGGAGATCCTCTTGAACACCTGGAAACATATAGGTCTCTTATGGAGTTGGAGGGACATGGCTCAGAAATCATGTGTAGGGCTTTTTCCCTAACATTGAAAGAAGCAGCTCGTACGTGGTTTCGGGGATTAAAGCCTCATTCCATCAGCTCCTTTTCACAGTTATCGGAGATATTCCTTTCTCAATTCATGGAAAGCATTCGCATTAAGAAACCAACCTCCCACCTGATGGATCTGAAACAGCAGCATGGGGAGACAATAAAGGAGTTCACAGTACGGTTCACTGCAGAAGCCGTTCAGACTGAAGGTTATACTGAGGAAAAAGGTCTTACAGCCCTCATAGTCCAGAATAACGAGTGAGAAATTCAGGTTTGCCTTAGATAAAAGCCCTCCGAAAACTATGACAGAGTTCCAAGTCAAAGCTCAGAAGTATATCAATGCAGAAGAAGTCGCATTGACACGCCATGGAGTACATGGTAAGAAACGCAAGCCAGAAGGAACCTCTTCTACAGATAAAAAATATCGTCGTGATCAACGCGACCGTTCTCCCAAGAAGCCTTATTCTGGTAAATATCATAACTACACTCCTCTTAATTGGTCTCATGAAAAGGTTCTAATGGAGATTAAACACAAGCCATATGTGAAGTGGCCTGCAAAGATCAAATCCGATCCCGAGAAGAGAGACAAGAGCAAGTTCTGTTACTTCCACAAAGATCACGGGCATAGAACCCAGGATTGCATCTCTCTACGAGATCACATCGAAGCCCTTATTCGAAAAGGCCATCTTCAGGATTATGTCGATCGTAAAAATCGATCACCGGAAAGGGCGAAAGCCTCACCACGCCAAAAGGAACCGCCTCATCATCATACTGCCCAAGAGGACGCTGAGCCTACTGGAGAAATTCGCACCATCGTCGGAGGACCAGCTTGCGGGGGTGACTCTCAAGCTTCAAGGAAAGCATACACTCGGAAGGCGTCTAAAGAACCCCAGCATATCTATTGGCTGGAACAGACACCCAGCTCAGTCAAAAGCCAGCCATCCTCCAATTTCCTTCACCCTCGAAGACGCAGCGGGAATTCACTTCCCTCACGAAGACTCCATCGTAGTCGCATTAAAGGTATCGAATTATCTGACTCATCGAATTATGGTGGATACAGGTAGCTCAGCCGATATTCTATACTTGGAGGCTTTCAACAAAATGGCACTTGCCAGAAGCCTACTCAAGCCAGTATCGACCCCCCTTGTCGGCTTCGGAGGTGAGGTGGTAACACCTGAAGGAAGCATCGATCTCCCAGTTACTTTTGGAGAAAGTCCAGCGAAGACTACCGTCTTCATAAACTTCCTCGTGGTGGATCGTAAATCATCATATAACGCCATTTTGGGGCGGCCATCACTTAATAAGGTTGGGACAGCTTTACACCCATCCTATTTATGCGTCAAGTTCCCTACCCCAAATGGTGTTGGGGTTGTGCGAGGAAATCAAAAGGAGGCTCGGTCTTGCTACCAGATAGCCCTACAAGATCGAAAGAAAGCTCAAGCGACACCCGTTATAGAGATAGCACAAGATTCACCCAACTTTTCCACCAACACCTCGTTGGATCCGAGAGAAAACGTCCTCCAATCAGGAACTCCTGGGGAAGAAACAGTGGCGATTCACTTAACCAAAGACGACCCGTCCAGGGTCGTATACATTGGATCCTCTTTAACCAGTGTCCATCGTGAAGATTTGGTCCATTTTCTCACCGAATATCAGGACGTGTTCGCTTGGTCTCATAAAGATATGCCAGGCATCGACCCCAATGTCATCGCACATCGTCTCAATATCGACCCGAAGCATAAACCCGTACACCAGCGTCGACGTGCCTTCACTGCAGAAAGGCAAATGGCGATCAAAGCTGAAGTCGAGAAGCTGCTTACGGTTAATTTCATAAAAGAAGTTGACTACCCAGAGTGGGTCGCTAACGTAGTTCTCGTCCGCAAAGCTAATGACAAATGGAGAATGTGCGTCGACTATTCAGATTTGAACAAAGCCTGTCCTAAAGATAGCTTCCCGACGCCACGGATCGACCAGCTGGTCGATTCAACAGCGGGACATGCTCTGCTTAGTTTTATGGATGCTTATTCTGGTTACAACCTAGATCGTGATGCATCCACCTGATAGCCAGCATACCGCCTTCATCACAGACCGGGGATTATATTGCTACCAGGTAATGCCGTTCGGTCTTAAAAATGCAGGGGCCACTTATCAACGTCTCGTCAACAAAATATTCGCTGCTAAAATCGGTAGGAATATGGAAGTTTATGTTGATGACATGCTCGTGAAAAGCACCGTAGAAGGTGATCATATTTCTGATCTTCGAGAAGCCTTCGACCTAATGAGGAGGTATCAAATGAAATTGAACCCAGAAAAATGTGCGTTCGGAGTGTCTGCAGGAAAATTTCTCGGGTTCATGGTAGGCCAGCGTGGAATCGAGGCAAATCCTGAAAAGATAAAAGCATTGGTAGAGATGAAATCCCCCACTACTCTGAAGGACGTCCAGCGTCTAGCTGGTCGCATCGCATCACTGAATAGATTCATCTCGCGAGCATCTGACAAGTGCTTACCATTCTTCAAACTCCTTCGTGCAACGGCCAAGTCTGATTGGAAATGGACGCCACAGTGTGAGGAAGCCTTTCAACAATTGAAGCTATACATGAGCACACCCCCCATTTTATCTAAACCTGTAGCACATGAGCAACTCATTCTTTATCTCTCTGTGTCCACTACGGCCGTTAGCGCCGCTTTGATAAGAGAAGATTTCGAGGTGCAAAGGCCCGTTTATTATATCAGTCGAGCAATGGTTGATGCAGAAACTAGGTATTCTGATATGGAAAAGCTGGCCCTAGCCTTAGTCACGGCAGCTCGAAAACTGCGACCATACTTTCAAGCCCATGCTATTCTAGTACCAACAAATCATCCACTACGGCAAGTCCTTCAAAAACCTGAGGCTTCCGGACGCTTAACTAAATGGGCGGTCGAGATCAGCGAGCACGATATCTCATTCTGTCCTAGGACCGCAATCAAGGGCCAGGCCGTGGCTGACTTTATCGCCGAATTCACATACTCTTCCGATGATAATACCATGACCAGCGGCCAGCCTCGTTGGTCACTCTTCGTGGACGGGTCGTCACGAGCCACTGGCAGCGGAGCGGGCCTAATTTTAGTGGCTCCCGACGGGTCGCATTTCCAATATGCTCTGCGTTTCGATTCTCGCGTCTCAAATAATGAAGCAGAATATGAGGCTCTGATCGTTGGCCTCGAACTGGCCATTGTCCTTGCAATTCAGAATCTGTTAATTCATAGCGACTCCCAGCTCATTGTCAACCAAGTTCTTGGTGAATTCGAGGCCAAAGAAGAAAGGATGGCCTTATACAAGTCTCGTGTCCTCATCCTGCTCGCAAAACTGAAGACTTATGAAATAATTCATATTCCTCGCGAGCAGAACCAACTTGCCGACTCCCTGGCAAAGCTCGCCTCTGCACCAGAATCTGAGTTATCACATTCGATCCCCATCGAGCATCGTCAGAACCTGAATATCGACCAAGTGACTCTTGAACATATAATATCGGTACAATCATCTCCATGCTGGATGGATCCCATCATCCTTTATCTTAGAGACGGATACCTACTAGAGGACAAGAAAGCTGCAAGACAAGTTCGTCTTCGAGCTGCCAGGTATATCTTGCAAGACGGAATATTGTTACGCAAGAGCTTTTCCTTGCCTTATTTAAGGTGTCTTCATCCAGAAGAAGCACTTCGTGTTCTAGACGAAGTACACCAGGGGGCATGTGGTAACCACCCCAGGGGCCGATCCCTAGCATATAAGGCGATGAGGCAAGGATATTATTGGCCCACTATGAAAGCAGATGCAATTGCATTCTCTAGAAAATGTGACAAGTGCCAGCTATATTCTCCTATACCTCGTGTATCTTCCGAGCGAATGACTCCAGTAGATAGTCCTTGGCCTTTCGCGCAATGGGGGGTCGATATCATCGGGCCCCTGCCTACTGGAAAAGGACAAAATAGATTCGCGATAGTGGGGGTTGATTACTTCACCAAATGGGCTGAGGCAGAACCATTAGCCAAGATTACTGAGAAACAAACTACTAAGTTCATATGGAGAAATATCATATGCCGTTTCGGACTCCTTCACACTATAATTACCGAAAACGGAACGTAGTTCGACAACGCAGCCTTTGATGAATTTTGTGAAAAATGGAAGATACGTAATCTCCGCACTTCTTCATATCATCCTCATGCGAATGGGCAGGCCGAGGCGGTGAATAAGATCATCAAGCACCACTTAAAGACCAAGCTTGGTGAATGCAAAGGTGAATGGCCAGAACTTCTACCAGAGGTATTATGGGCATATAGGACTACAACTCGTACATCAACGGGTGAGACACCTTTTTCCTTAGCATTTGGTGTCGACGCGGTAGTACCAGTGGAAATTCAAGTGCCTTCGTATCGGATCGAGCAGTATGACCCCGTGGGTAATCAGGAAGATCTTCGACTTCATCTCGACCTCTTGGAAGAATGAAGAAATACCTCCCAAGTACGAGTGGCCGCATATCAACAACGTATTGCTCGCTATCGGAATGCTAAGGTTCGGCCTAGATCCTTCAAGCTCGAAGATTTGGTCCTGAAGCAAAAACTCGGAGTTCCCGCTCGTTCGCTGAATCCAAATTGGGAAGGCCCTTATCGGGTTATTAAGATTGTGCGACCCGGTACTTATTACCTTAAAGACATGCAGGGAAAACCCGTACGTCGCCCTTGGCACGTGGAGCATTTGCTACAATACTACCCTTAGATTCGATGTAGTTCATAGCAACATTTTATGAATAAAAAGCCGAAGATATCTTTTGGTCGCTATTTCATTCACTTGGACCTGAATAGCCTTGAAGAGGATGCATACAATCTCTTGGCCAATTGCCTACCTTTGGTAGGGTTAAATTCACCTAGGGTGGGCGCATTTCCATCTCATGGATCAAAAACAACACTGTAGAAGAGCCTATCTGTACTCTCGACCATCCTTCTACCCTTGGTAAACTTGGAGTCTCAATCGATAGATCAGTCTATCTCCACCAGGGTATGGTCACCACGACCCCTCGGATTGAGCACAACTCATTTCTCAATCGATAGATCAGTCTATCTCCACGAGGGTATGGTCGTCACGACCCCCCAGATTGAGCACAACTCATTTCTCAATCGATAGATCAGTCTATCTCCACGAGGGTATGGTCGTCACGACTCCCCGGATTGAGCACAACTCATTTCACAATCGATAGATCAGTTTATCTCCACGAGGGTATGGTCGTCACGACCCCCCCGGGTTGAGCATAACTCATTAAAACAAGAAGGCATTCATTGCATGAAGGGAAAGAGAGAGTAAATAAAAAGAACGAGAACATTTCCAAAAAATTTTGCTATTCATCAATAACAATTGTTTACAGATATTTGCTCACGAGTACAAAAGAAAGAAAAACAAAAAGGAGAGTTAATCTCTTGGGGGAGGAGCCGTGCTCTCGACTTCAGGTCCCGATTCTGGAGCCCCTCCATCCTACATGGCTTCGGTCACCTCGTTCTCCGCAGCAGCTTGCTCCTCTGCAGCTATGATGGTCGCGACTCGACCAAATTCCCCCATATCAAAGGATGGGAACATTCGTTGCATTACTCTTAGCGCAAAGTCGCGACCAGCATCATATGACTCATATCTTTCATCGTCATATAGCTGCGAGTTCCGGAACTCGGAAATTGCCCGAGGCCCTTCCTCCGAGAGCATTTTTACCAGGGCGACTTTCTCCTCGTCCCAGTGGATCGAGTCGTCCTTAAGCTGTGCAAGAGCGGAGCGCTCCTTCTCCAAGTTGTTGTTGACTTCTTTGAGCTGCGACCTGGCCTCCGCTAGCTGCTCCTCCAGCGAGATCTTGTCTTGACGAAAGATCTCCCTCTCTCTCTCCGCTTTCTCCTTCAACCCTGTGAGCTTTGCGAAGTTAGAGTCCAAAGCCTGATACCTATCGGTCAGGACTTGGACTTTCTCGATGAGGATCTTCTTCTCCTCATCTCTCTTCGAGATCACTGCCTCACGGGCCTTGAGCAGTTGATCCCGTCCCTGGACCGCCTTCTCCAAGGCGATCCTCGTCCCTTCTGCCTCATCAATCACGCGGCGAGCGGCGACGATATCTCGCTTCGTCCGCAAGATGAGGTCTAAGCCCTGCAAAATGAAAAAGAAAAATGTAAGAAAAAATACTTGAGAGCCCCAAAATAATGAAGTTAAAACTAAATCTCCAAGGTCTTACCTGAACCATTCTTACCCCCGCCTCAAGGAAGAGGTTCTCAGGGCTTGGCTCGGGAAGAGAGCCAAAAGTTTGGGGAGAAACGTTCTCGAACAAAAATTTGCAAATTGGATGGAGGTGGCGAGGGATGGAGTATGTCCCACTTCCAGATGGTTGGGCAACGACCAACCCAGCCGACTCATGAGGCGGGGCCATCGACTCGCGAGCAGGTCCCTGCTCGACAGCAGGGATCAGCTCGCGAGCAGGAACCGGCTCGCGAGGTTCTATTTGCTCGCGAGCCTCTTCAGTTGGGGGGCAGCTGGACCCTGCCCCATCCGGGGAGTTGTCAGTGATGTTAATCACTAGCGGTCCAGGTGCGACTACCAATGAGGGAATATTGAGCACTACCGGTACCCCCACCGTGCTCCCGAGAGGGGTAGGTGGGTTGCTACCCTTGCGGACGGGTGGTTCAGATGGTCAGGCAGATGTTTTCTTCTGCCTCTTGGAGTTCGTGCCCTTAAGTCGGGGCAGCAGACCCCTTTTCTCCCCGGCCTTCGTCATCTCGGCCTCTTCGTTTGGGATTAGTCCTGCGATCGCGAGTCGCGAAGGAGATAGGCAAGCTTCGATATGCCTGTCGTGAGCAGGCAGCTTGTACACCTTCACGATCTTCTCGTGAATTCTTCCTTTCAGATTCGGCTTCGCCAAAGCCGGGATACCTGCGAGCACAAATCGGAGTTAGAAAACACGCAGGCCTAAAAATTTGATCGTGGACAAAATGCACAACGTAAAACTGTGCCTACCTTCACAGAAAAGGCGGTTTACTCCTGGGCCCCTGGAGGAAGCAGACTCCCAGTTCCCGGATGCATAGAACCAGCGTTTCCTCCAGCCGGGATAATTCGATGAGGGCTTCCCCAACACGAAGTTATCCCGGTGCCAGTAACACAGATAGTACCAGCCTTCGCTGGAGGGCGCCTTCTTCAAGCGGAACATGCGGAGGAACTCATCAGCTGTAAGCTCCCCGTTCCCGGCTTGAGCCCAAAGGACGAAGGAGCTTAGGACCACCCTCCATCCATTCACGATAAGTTGCCCAGGGGCAATCTTATAGCATCGAAGTACATCCCGGACGAAGGGATGGAGGGGAAGGCGAATCCCCAGAATGAGTTGGTACTCATAGAAGGCCACACACCGGGGGGGGGGGGGGGGGGGGAGTCTGGCGTCTCTCCATCTCCGGGTAATCGGAGAGCGACTGAGTCGGGGATTGAATATCTCTCCCGTAGCTCCAGCAGCCGGTTCTCCGATAGAATGGAGGGGTACCCGGCCGCTGTATACCGACCCGCCGGAACCCTTACATTACTGGAGGCAGAGGATTCCGGGGTGGCATCCCCCAAGGGAACGGTAGTCTCCTCAGAATCACCGGCCATAGGGTATTTAAGAAGAAAAAGGAAGAAGAAATACCAAGTACGAGGAGGAAGAAAGAACACCAAAAAAGACCGAGGAGGACACCAAGGAACTCCGGAGGAAGATGATCGAAGGACAAAGAAGAAAATTCTGAAACTTCTGTGAAAATCAGAAGATATGGCGGACTCCGTATATTTATAGGCAATCATTCCGCCGTATATGGTAGCACGTGGCAGTCTCTCGTTCGGCACGTCACTCGAGCAGGCACGCCCATTAAATACTCGGACACGTGGTGAGCGTCTCTTCATTTTCTGAATGCGGAAAGGCTGACGCTCATTAATTCCAGCCCAATCATGTACGGCTTCTCAGTAAAGGCAGCAGGCAGCTGCGCATGACAGTAAGCTAAGTCCTTACCTTAAGAATTCTTGGCGACAAGGACTTGGGGGGCATCTGTTATAGGCAAAATGATGGAGATCAACTTAGCTGCTAAGATTTTACGCGGACGCCCATTCGACTCTCGAGATCATCTGATCGAGAGTCGTAGATCGAGTAAATGCGGAGTGCCCATTCGACTCTTGAGATCATATGCTCGAGAGTCGCAGATTGGATAAGTACGGGGCGCCCATTCGACTCTCGAGATCATATGCTCAAGAGTCGCTGTTATAGTCAAAATAGCGAAGATCATCTGCTGGAGATAGACCCCGCGAGCACCTTTATCCGACTACCGAGAACGTCTGTTCGAGACCCGCATATTTTGAAGATACTCCGATCTCGCGAGCACCTTTATCCGACTATCGAGAACGTCTGTTCGAGACCCGTATATTAGGAAAACGATGCTCGACTACCAAAGCTTCGAGAAGTTGTGTTTTTCCTGCGAGCAGACCTTCTCACAAGTCGTTGAAAGGTGTCACATCTGAATGAACGAGCATTTGGACTCGCGACCATCTTCTAAGCATGCAAACAACTTTTTCTGTGATGATATCCTTTAGCCCTCAGTACCAGCAGCCCGTATAGGCCGATTTTGGGTTTATCTTCTTCAGTGGTTCCGAGTCTCAAGGGATCGCTATCAAGGAACGAAATCATCGGATGAGTCATTGGATTAGATTTTCCTTCTATATGAGGATAAGATTCTTATCCCACGAAAACAGGGATCTTGATATCTTACGTAACAGATTGGATCATTTCTGATCTATATAAGGAGAAGACTCCATTAAGATACAGGTACACAATATTCAATCTCTAGCCTCGTTCTGCTTGGTCATTCTTCTTCTTGCTTTGCCTGACTTAAGCATCGGAGGGCTAACGGCTGGACACCAGCCACCCTTAGTTGCTTTCTGTCTTCTTACAGGTCCGGCGGAGGAAGTCTCTGTTGGAGAAAAGGTGAACGACCGGAGGATCCTGTCACGAAATCTGACGTTAACAGAGCCGTTTGGAGTCTTCAGCTATCGGTTATTGATTGAAAAAAAAAAAATCAAAAGCTGGAAAAATATTGAAAAGAACAGTAGCAAGGTTTGGAATCAGTGACTTGGTTGATCTGACCATTCTCTACAATCATCAGCGTTAATATGAAAAGACTAAACCCCTAGTTGTGTTAAGGCTAGATTTCACCATATGTTGAGCTCTTAATTGTGCATATTCTAACCCCAATGCATCACTCATTATGTAAGGTTTTCATGATTTATAGACTAATCTAATGCATGGATTTGTGATTGTAGGAATGAGAGAGAAGATTTGTCAATTGGAGACTTAAAGACGCCATTTACAAGCATAGAAGATCGAAGAACTAAGCGTTAAAATATGGAAGAAAGAAATCAGAGAGAAGAAGAAAGAAAGCAGAAGAAGGTGCCCAAGACCGGTCATCCATAGCCCAGGACCGATCATCCGACCGGTCTGAACACTCAACAGAAGGGGCTCTACGGCCACAACTCTCTGGACCTGTTAAGACCGGTCGTACGACCGGTCGTCCACTGCTAAGACCGATCGTGCGACCGGTCCTTGAATTAAATCTCTGGGTCTGAATTTTTCGAAAACACGTTGGACGTTTTTTGCGATTTTGAGACCGGTCGTGCGACCGGTCGTCCAGGAGCTCAGACCGGTCGTCTGCGTAATAATGCGTGTTCTACAAGCTCCAGATTTCTCTGCATACTGCGTATCCTTACGCAAATTCTGGAAGATTTTGACGCTACGGAGCTTTCCCACTATAAAAGGATACTTAGGGATCGTTCCTAGGATATCTTAGAAGGGATTGAGCACAGTGGGAGACGACGGAAGTCGGATTTGGAGTTCTACAACTCTTCCTAGTTTGCTTTCTAGTTTTATGTTTTTCTTAGTTGTTTTCATGTTTCCTTGGATCATGAACGGCTAAACCTCTTAGCTAGGGCTAAGAGGTGAAGCTTGTAGTGAATCTAAGATGTTTTAATTCGTTTGATTTAGTTTTAAGTTGGATTTCATGTTTAAGAACAATGGTTTGAAGTTTAATTCAGGTACTAAGTAGTTTTTCTTAGTCTTATGATGACTCATGGATGTTTGGAAGAATTGCTTGAGTTCTTAATTGTTGTGAACTAGTCTAGACCTGTATGATTTGAGGAATTGGAATACGCTCTAGATTTATGAGCTTCATGTGGGAACTTATTACCAAAAGTCTACCTTTCTGGAAATTCTGGTTTATGTAAGACTATGTGTGTGATTTGAATCAAGTTCAAATCATGATCTAGTTTTGTCTTGTGATAGGATTTAATGATGGTTATGATTGTGATCTTAGCCTATTGGAATTGGGACTGACCTATGCAATTGAGTATGCTCGTCCTAGCTTGCATTGAGTGAATCATATACATTGATCTTACATATGACAGATTATTTGGTTTAACTGCTCTATCGTCCGACTAGATAGATCTTAATTTCGATTCTAGTTGAGAAAGTGAAAAAACCACAGCGAATTGAGCATTAAGGATTGCTACAAGTGGATCCTTGAACCCCTAGTGCCTTCTTATTAATTGATTACCTTCAGTTTAATTCAACATTACAATCTTCTACAAATCTGTTTGTTAGCTCTTTAGTAGAACTATTGGAAGTTTTTTGTGGATTCCTACATAAGTCCCTGTGGATCGACCTCGGTCTTACCGAGATTATTACTACATCGCAACCCTACACTTGGGGAAGCGAACAAGTTTTTGGCGCTGTTGTCGGGGACTTTGACGGTTTTTCACAAAATTTCTGAAAATAGTATCTATTTAGGATTTTTAGAATTCTAGTACTAACTTAGTTTGTTTTATTTTGATTTTTTTTCTTTTGCAGGAATTTTAGGAAGTGGAAGAAGGCATAAGGATCTCAAGTGCTCAAATCAGGTTCTATCTTTCTAAACCTTACTCTTCTTCTTCCCCTAATCTTTCATATCATATTCATCTCTTGTAGAGTGGGTGGAGATTCCTTTTTGGATCTCTGATAGGTTGGCCTTGTGCTGCCTTGATTCCTATTGGTCGGCTCTGCCGTCTTGGATCACCTTGTGCTCAGAGATTTCTCTTCTCACTTCTACTCCTCTTTCTTCTTTTTCTGCACTTTTCTCAAAAGATTCAAAGAGTGGGTGGAGAGTTCTCTGAACCCTTATTGACCAGGAGAAATCGGTCTCTATCCTTGCTTCTGGCCTAGCTATTGCAAGACACCTTGTGCTTCGGTCTTAGAGAAGAGTAAAGAAAGGAAGGAAGAATTCTTCTTTCTTTTTGTTTCATTCTTTTAGGATTTGCATGCCACATTGGGCTCGGGATTCTAATAACTGACTCGTGAAGGGGGAATACTAGAAGGAATTGACAGAGAACCACATGCTAGGAGACACCTAAATTCTCCAATTTTGTCTGAAAGTATGGCTGTAAATCAACCCAATCCTATGGCCAATCAAAATCTGGGCCAAAATCAAACCGAAACGGAAGAGAATGTGGTTGAGAATGTTCCCCGACCAAGAACATTACATGATTACTTGCAACCAGCAAGAGCGAGCACTCCCTCATGCATAGTTTTTCCACAAAATGCAGGGAATGTAGATTTGAAACCGGGAGTAATCCAACTCCTTCCGAGATTCCATGGATTAGACAATGAAAGTGCCTATCAACACCTTAAGGAATTTGATGAGGTAATAACCACGATGTACTTTGCAAACGTAACTGATGATGTGGTGAGGCTTAAATTATTTTCTTTTACTCTTAAAGATAAAGCTAAAGGTTGGCTTCTTGCATTAAGGCTAAGATCAATTGCTGCATGGACTGATATGCATAGGGAGTTCATTAAAAAATTCTTCCCTACTCACAAAACGAACATGTTGAGGCGCCTTATCATGAACTTTGCCCAAAAGGAAGATGAGACTTTCTTCCAATGTTGGAAGAGGTTCAAGGACTTATTAAATGCATGCCCACATCATGGCTATGAATTTGGCGGGTTATAAGCTTTTTCTATGAAGGACTGACTTCACTCATGCGCCAATTTGTAGAGATGATGTGTAATGGGGAGTTTATGAATAAGGAAGCCGAGGAAGCATGTGACTATTTGGAGGAATTGGCTGAGAATGCACAGTCTTGGGATACATCTAAACTAACAAATTCCAAGACTAGCCAACAAAAGGAAAAAGGAGGAATTTATGTCCTATCAGAAGAGGATAGCATAAGTGCACTTGTGGCTAGCCTCACAAGAAAAGTCGAGGCCATGAAATTAAAGAAAGGAGAGACAATCAACTCTAATGACGTTGAAACTGTTTGTGGAATTTGTGCCGGAAATCAACATATAACACAAGATTGTCCCACAATTTCAGCGGTTCAAGACATCTTATAAGAACAATCAAATGCCATAAACAGTTATCAACGGCAATTTGGTGCTCCAAACTCAAACACGTTTAATTCTAGTTGGAAGAACCATCCCAACTTCAGTTGGAGGAATGGACTCACGGGGAATGTAAACAATATCCCTCAAGCTCAACCTTTACTAGGTCCATCCCTAGTCATTACACCAAAAGCTACGCTAGAGGATATGTTGGGTGCATTCGTATCGGTTCAAGCTGAATATAACAAGACTAATTCTCTGAAAATAGATGGGTTCATGTAAGAGCAATTGAAATTTAATCGAAGTTCAATTCAAGCCATCAATGACTTGAAAACTTCAATGGCTAGAGTTGAATGTCACCTTAGTGTTAGGGAGAAAGGCACACTTCCTGCCCAACCCCTTCCTAACCCAAGAACCCAATTTGAGATACAAGACGCAAGCTCATCCTCCCAACATACGGAGCATGTTCAAGCTATCACCACTTTGAGAAGTGGGAAAGTAGTTGATAAATCTAATCCAGTGAAGGCCCCAAAGCCTAAGGATCCGAAAAATTCCAAAGAGGATGATAGCTCAAACCTTTAGACAAAAACCTGAAAATTTTAGAGGTTTTTAAGCAAGTAAAGATCAACATTCCGTTGTTGGATGCCATAAAGCAAATACCATCCTATGCCAAATTTCTAAAGGAATTATGCACAGTCAAAAGAAACACAATGTTCACAATAAAGTACTTTTGACTGAGAATTTGAGCGCTATTATCAAACAAGAGGTGCCCCAAAAATACAAGGATCCGGGTAGTCCAACCATCTCATGCATCATAGGAGACTACCGGATTAAACAAGCCTTACTCGATTTAGGGGCAAGTGTGAACCTCATTCCGTACTCGGTATATGAACAACTTGGGTTAGGTGAATTAAAACCCACCAAAACCACACTCCAACTTGCTGATAGATCCATTCGTATACCGAGAGGAGTGATTGAGGATGTTTTAGTCCAAGTTGATAAATTCTACTACCCAGTAGACTTTATTATCTTGGATACACATCCCGTGATAGGTACCGGTGCTCAAATTCCCGTCATACTTGGCCACCCTTTTCTAGCCACTTCAAATGCAATTATCAATTGTAGAAACAGGCTTATACAAATGTCCTTTGGAAACATGACACTTGAACTGAATATATTTGATTTATGCAAACAACCACGGGAAGTTGATGATGAGATCCACGACATAAATGTGATTGAATCATTCGTGGAGAATACATTCCCCCTGACATTATATTCCGACCCTTTGGAGGCATGTGTGGCCCACTCTGATGAGATAAATGATGACATAATACGAGAGATGGATGCCATTTTAGATGTGATGCCGGCGCTTGATAACAAAAGATGGAGGGCCCTATTTGAACCTTTACCCGTAAATGAGAAGAAGCCCCTCCCATCCAATATCAAGGCACCAACACTCGACCTAAAACCATTGCCAAGTGAGTTGAAATATGTCTATTTAGGTCGAGATGAGACATATCCAGTGGTGATTTCTTCCCACTTGGATGAGGAACAAGAGAGTAGGCTAATTGTCACTCTAATAGAGCACAAGAGTGCCATTGGGTGGTCGATTGCGGATCTCAAAGGTATAGACCCACTGATTTGTACTCATCGCATACACCTTGAGGAGAATGCGAAGACATCTAGGCAACCACAAAGACGACTCAATCCAAACATGAAGGATGTGGTTAAGGTCGAAGTGATGAAACTATTGGATGTGGGTATCATCTACCCAATATCCGATAGTCAATGGGTGAGTCCAACTCAAGTGGTGCCTAAGAAATCCGAAATAACAATCGTAGACAATGCCAACAATGAACTAGTACCAACCAGAGTCACTACCGGTTGGAGAATGTGCATTGATTACAGGAAGCTAAACACTGTCACGAGGAAAAACGACTTCCCCCTACCGTTTGTTGATCAAATTTTAGAAAGGTTGGCGGGTCATTCCCATTTTTGCTTCCTTGATGGCTATTCAGGATACAATCAAATAGAGATCACCCTTGAAGACCAAGAAAAGACTACATTCACATGTCCATTCGGCACTTTCGCCTATCGACGGATGCCGTTTGGACTATGCAATGCCCCCGCCACTTTTCAGCGATGTATGATGAGTATCTTTTCTGATATGGTGGGGACAATTCTCGAAGTCTTCATGGATGATTTCTCAGTATTTAGTTGTAACTTTGATGAGTGCCTTGTGCACTTGAAATCTGTGTTGAAAAGATGTGAAGAGAAGAACCTTGTGTTGAATTGGGAGAAATGTCACTTCATGGTTCAAAAGGGAATTGTACTTGGTCACATCGTTTCACAAAACGGAATCGAGATGGATAAAGCGAAAATCGATCTTATCTCTAACCTTCCACCACCCAAGAGCATACGAGATGTGCGATCCTTTTTGGGACACGCAGGATTTTATAGAAGGTTCATAAAGGACTTCAGTTCACTCTCTCGTCCTTTATGTAACCTACTTCAAAAGGAGAATTCATTCGAGTGGAATGAAGATTGTCAAAATGCCTTTACCACACTTAAAGGTATGTTGACATGTGCTCCCATAATGCAACCACCTGATTGGAGCCTTCCTTTTGAAATTATGTGTAATGCAAGCGACTATGCTATTGGGGCTGTGCTAGGCCAAAGAAAAGAGAAGAAGCCATGTGTTATCTACTACGCAAGTAGAACCTTAAACTCAGCCCAAGCAAACTACACTACTACAGAAAAAGAACTAGCCGTAGTTTTTGCCTTGGACAAGTTTAGGTCCTACTTGATTGGATCCAAGATCATCATATTCACTGACCATGCCGCGCTTAAGTACATTCTCTCTAAGAAGGATGCTAAACCACGGTTGTTAAAATGGATCATTCTACTCTAGGAATTTGACATAGAGATACGTGATAAGAAAGGAGTAGAAAATGTAATGGCTGACCAGCTCTTTCGACTTGTTCTCACCGATTCTCCTGAAACGACCGCGATCAATGACATGTTTCCTGATGAACAACTTTTTAAAGTCTCCCAATTGCCACGGTATGCGGACATTGCTAACTATCTTGATACAGGTACAATCCCTATACATTGGAAAAAGCAAGATAAGGATAAGTTCTTCACTAAGGTGCGAAAATTCCTAAGGGACGACCCATACTTATTCAAGTATTGTCCCGATCAAATCATAAGGAGATGTGTGCCAGATGATGAACAACAAAGTATTATCTCCTTCTGTCATTCTCAGGCATGTGGTGGCCACTTTTTGGCTAAGAAGACCACAGCCAAAATTCTGCAATGTGGGTTTTATTGGCCCACTATGTTCAAGGACACACATGAGTTTTGCAAAACATGTGAGCCTTGCCAGAAATTGGGAGGAATCTCCCGTAGAAATATGATGCCACTCAATCCCATCTTAATAATTGAAATTTTTTATTGTTGGGGCATCGATTTCATGGGTCCATTCCCATCTTCTTTTGGAAACGTATATATCTTGCTTGCCGTTGACTATGTGTCCAAATGGGTCGAGGCGATCCCATGCAGGAATAATGGCCATAAAACAGTCATTCGTTTCTTAAAAGAGAATATTCTTTCCTGGTTTGGAACACCTCGAGTCATCATAAGTGATGGAGGGTCTCACTTTTGTAATTGCTCATTTGAAACCTTAATGAAAAAATATGGCGTAACACACAAAGTGAGCACTCCCTATCACCCATAAACTAGTGGACAAGCTGAGATATCTAATAGGGAGATTAAACATATTTTGGAGAAAACGGTGAACCCCGATCGCAAGGATTGGTCGCTTCGACTTACCTATGCGCTTTGGGCTTACCATACCCCTTTTAAAACCCCTATTGGAATGTCTCCCTATAAACTTGTTTATGGGAAGGCTTGTCACTTGCCTGTGGAGTTGGAACATAGGGCATATTGGGCAATAAAGAAGATGAATTTTGATTCTGACAAGGCGAGCTCGTTGCACAAACTACAATTGAATGAACTTGTGGAACTCCGGAACGAAGCTTATGAAAATGCGAGAATTTACAAGGACAAGACGAAGGTGTTCCATGATAAGAACATTCTTCGTAAGACATTCATGATTAATCAAAAAGTCCTTCTGTATAATTCTCGCCTACATTTATTTCCGGGAAAATTGAGATCTCGATGGACCGGTCCCTACATTGTGCAAACTGTCTACCCATATGGGACCGTCGAGTTGTTGAATCTAAGGAACGGCAACATCTTTAAGGCGAATGGTCAACGATTAAAGCTGTTCTTTGAGAAGTTTCTTTCAGAAGGTATGTCCATACCTCTGACTGATCCTGTGTATCAGGATGATTGATCTCCTAGTCTGATGGAGGTATAGAGTAGTTAGGGTTAGGATATTGTTACTTTTGTTTCTTTTTTCATAGGTTTGTTAGAAGGAGGACGAATTCCACTTTTCATTCTCTCAGGTACTATCATTCCTCACTCCCTTTTATTTTAGAATTGCTCTCATGTTTTGTTCATTGAACATCTTTTACATTGAGGACAATGCAAGATTTGGTTGGGGGGTGTAGGATCACTAGGATGAATCTAGTGTTTTGTAACATCTCGAGCAATTATGAAGGAATTTTTTTTAATTTTCTGAAATTTCAAAACTCTTTTAGAAAACCTTACTGTTATGCATTCGAGATGATACGAGCATAAGAGGAGGAGAAACGAAGTGTATGATGTTGTAAGTCTTGAACTTCTCTTAGCATAATAGTTTTATATGTGAATTCCCCTAATTATGTGGTTGATAGAAAATTTGAACACTCTTACACCTAGTCCACATTACACGATTTTCATAGGTTGAAAGGATTATGTGATTTGTGGATTAGCTAGACTCTGATTTAAGGTGTTGAGAAACCAAGCCGGGGTACTTTGTCCATCCTTGTCCATGGGAAAATAACGAAAGATATGGATTTCTAAAAATCCTATCTAAATTAAAAGAAAAAGGAAAAGGAAGGATGAAATTGGGAATGATGGTAAAATGGTAGAAAATTCCGATTAGGGCTACCTATTACCAACCGGGGGATGGTTTACCCGTAAGCAAAGCCGAAAATGGGACATAGTGTGAAAGCCGTCAGAAGGACAGTAAGGGCAATTCCTGTCATTAGCTTGATTGTTGCTCTATATACCTTGAGATCTATAGTTTAGTTGATATAGGAAGAAGATAATCTTGGAAACTCATGAGATGAATTTTCACTATGCACACTAGGTTGAATTTGTTCGAGTTCTTCTATTTATCAAACAATCAGCGGGAATTTCATATGGACACTTATTATGTTTTGAGAGTTTACGGTTTCAACCTCTATCACCTAATTTTTCTGAATCTTACACTTGTATGTCTTGGGATGTATAAAAGAAGGGTTTCTAAAGGAGAGTTGGGTTTTGGAGAATGGAATTGGTTTCACGCATGTTTTGCTTGGGACTAGCAAAATGCTGGTTGGGGTGTGTGTTGAGCTCTTAATTGTGCATATTCTAACCCCAATGCATCACTCATTATGCAAGGTTTTCATGATTTATAGACTAATCTAATGCATGGATTTGTGATTGTAGGGATGAGAGAGAAGATTCATCAATTGGAGACTTAAAGACGCCATTTACAAGCATAGAAGATCGAAGAACTAAGCGTCAAAATATGGAAGAAAGAAATCAGAGAGAAGAAGAAAGAAAGCAGAAGAAGGTGCCCAAGACCGGTCGTCCATAGCCCAGGACCGGTCGTCTGACCGGTCCGAACACTCAACAGAAGGGGCTCTGCGGCCACAACTCTCTGGACCTGTTAAGACCGGTCGTACGACCGGTCGTCCACTGCTAAGACCGGTCGTGCGACCGGTCCTTGAATTAAATCTCTGGGTCTGAATTTTTCGAAAACTCGCTGGACGTTTTTGCGATTTTGAGACCGGTCGTGCGACCGGTCGTCTGCTTAATAATGCGTGTTCTACAAGCTCCAGATTTCTCTGCGCACTGCGTATCCTTACGCAAATTTTGGAAGATTCTGACGCTGCGGAGCTTCCCCACTATAAAAGGACACCTAGGGATCGTTCCTATGGTATCTTAGAAGGGATTGAGCATGGTGGGAGACGGCGGAAGTCGGATTTGGAGTTCTACAACTCTTCCTAGTTTGCTTTCTAGTTTTATGTTTTTTTTAGTTGTTTTCATATTTCCATGGATCATGAACGGCTAAACCTCTTAGCTAGGGCTAAGAGATGAAGCTTGTAGTGAATCTAAGATGTTTCAATTCGTTTGATTTGGTTTTAAGTTGGATTTCATGTTTAAGAACAATGGTTTGAAGTTTAATTCAAGTACTAAGTAGTTTTTCTTAGTCTTATGATGACTCATGGATGTTTGGAAGAATTGCTTGAGTTCTTAATTGTTGTGAACTAGTCTAGACCTGTATGATTTGAGGAATTGGAATACGCTCTAGATTTATGAGCTTCATGTGGGAACTTCTTACCAAAAGTCGACCTTTCTGGAAATTCTGGTTTATGTAAGACTGTGTGTGTGATTTGAATCAAGTTCAAATCATGATCTAGTTTTGTCTTGTGATAGGATTTAATGATGGTTATGATTGTGATCTTAGCCCATTGGAATTGGGACTGACCTATGCAATTGAGTTGCTCGTCCTAGCTTACATTGAGTGAATCATATACATTGATCTTACATATGACAGATTGTTTGGTTTAACTGCTCTATCATCCGACTAGATAGATCTTAATTTCGATTCTAGTTGAGAAAGTGAAAAAACCATAGCGAATTGAGCATCAAGGATTGCTACAAGTGGATCCTTGAACCCCTAGTGCCTTCTTATTAATTGATTACCTTCAGTTTAATTCAACATTACAATCTTCTACAAATTTGTTTGTTAGCTCTTCAGTAGAACTATTGGAAGTGTTTTGTGGATTCCTCCATAAGTCCCTGTGGATCGACCTCGGTCTTACCGAGATTATTACTACATCGCAACCCTACACTTGGGGAAGCGAACACTATACACCATGAAACTCAATGTTTAGAATGCTTCTATTGAAACATTAATGCTTTGAACTCAATTAGGTTGTTTACTAAGTTGCTAGAATCTAGATTTAAATATTCTCAAAACTATATGCCTTGGAAACTCTACTATTTAGATAGCTTGAAGGATCACATAGATACATTGAATCTTTTCTTCTCTTTATCTTTGTTTCATTAGGAAATAAGAAAAGTCTCGAGATAGTTTCAATTGGTGAAAATTGTCCAGGATAGGATTGATTGCATTGTTTTGAAATATCCATGGATTATTTTTGCATGTTTTGCTCGGGACTAACAAAATGCTGGTTGGGGGGTGTGATAAATACCTAATATTGTATAATTAACCCTGGTTGTTAAGGTCATTATCATTGTTTTTCCAGTTAATTATCCCTCATTAGGCAAATTTTCAATGTTTAGGTGATCAGTAAAGGTTGGACAAGATCGGATTCAATCAGGGCATTTAAAGGCCTAAAAGAGAGCAAGGTTCGGCGTGTTGGTAATCTTGAAGCAAAGAAAGCCATAGAGATCGAAGCCTGGACCGTTTTGTAAGTTGGAAATGGTGTGAAGATAGCTCACAAAGACTACATCACGACCACTCGTTTCGTTTGAAGATCCAAGCCGAGCATGTTTGGTGGTGTGATTGAGCGTCTACATCACAAACACCTTGGAAAGTGTGTGAGGACGTCCACACATGGAACTAACCGTGCATCAAGCAAAAGGTGGACCCCACCTTTCATGTGTGCGACCAATCAAGGGTGGACATCACACTCTCACGCGTATGATCCGCAGTCAAGCTGGTGGAGTTCATCATCACACCTACCACTACACATTCATCAATCATCACACGTGTGAAGAGAGGTGGACATCCACTCTCATGGACGTGAGCAGCAACAGATGGACGGACAACACCACTTTGCACGTGTGCAGATTACATGCAACAATTCCAACGTCTAAAGCCATCTAGTGGACCGTCCATCTCCTTTGTCCAACGCCAGCAGGTCCATCAAGTGGACAACGCCTTGCACGTGCAGCAGATGGAAGCCGTTCATCAACGTCTAGCAGAGTGACGTCCGTGTAGATGATGGAGGCCTGATCATTGCAGTCGTCCATCAGTGCAGCTGAACCAGCTCAGCCGTCCATCAAGATGGTCTCCATCTCCACCAGATCGTCTAGCAGCAATCAGCAATGGAGAACTGATCTCAGCCGTCCATCCATTTCAATTGCTAGCAAGAAGAACAGCTCCTCTTCCATCCCATGTCCAGCACACCATCCACCCTCACCATCAGCTCAGCACACGTGCTAATCCTGGACCACCATCTTCACCGTCCAGCAAGTGGGCCCCATTCAGGAACTCAAATATCCAGCAGAGCTTACATGTGCATCACATCAGCTGGACATCATCATCAGCGCCCACTCATCCATCCATCATCCAGTGGACGTCCCACAGTCCCCACACGTGCAGCAGTAATGCTGCAGCATCAACGTCCAGCAGTTCGTCCACAGCACTCCATACACGTCAGCCAGCAAATGAACGGCCCACCCTTTGCAACAGCTGTTCATCCACTCCATCATCAACCGTCCATCATTTGTCCAGGACCGGCCAAGGTGGACACCACTATGTGCAGCATGCAGCTATGAAGGACTTCCCCAGCTGTCCGATGGACCGTATATTCAACATCAGCGTCGCAGGTTCAAATCAATGGCCATCACCTTCAGTCACATTTACAGACCGACATCTGATCGTCCATTCATCTACGCCATCCATCTCATAGAGCAGCACAAGGTGGACGATCATCACTCTGCAGCAATAGAGTTTGCATTCCAATGGCCAATAATCGTCTCACGGCCAACAGTTGGAGATCATTTCCAAACCGTCCATCATCATCTGGAAGCAACTCATCTTTAATGGACAGTCCAGATTGTTCAGATTCTCCATGTCTAGCATGTGAACCCAGTCAACTCCAACTCATGTAGACCCAGTTAACTCACCTAGTTACCTTCCATCCTTGGGCCAAGCAAATGCTCTCTCCATCATCTTCCATCCATGAGCTCCAAACCAAAAAGAAAAGTTTGCTTTGGACACTCCAAACCTAACTCCTAACCCAAACCTAAAAAGCAAATCCATTGGCTTGGAACTGCCACCTCATCATCCAAGGCTAACTCCAAGCCCAAACCTAATGGAGATTTTCTTGGAGTGCCACCTAGGCTTGGAGCTTCTCATGAGGCTACAAAAGGAGCTCCTCTCCCTCTCAATCCAATCATCCCATCACCCCACAAATCCAAATCCTCTCTTCTTAGTTTTCTTTCTTTTTTATTTTCTTAGAGTAGTGTAGTTTTTCTTTTGTAGAGAATCTAATCTTCCATTGTAGCATGGTTGGCTAAAACTCTAGCTAAGGCTAGGGGTGAAGCCTTTGAAGAAATTTGCAAGCTTTGGTTCACAATGGTGTGTGAATGTTGGAGTTCTCTTTGGTTGATTGGTTTGGTTATCCACATCGGCGGACGCTATTGATGTGTAAGCCCCTTGATCCATCGTCGACTCCGGGCACGTTGGATGCTTGGGATCCCTTGCACACCAATTAGCTAGTTCATGATCGATAAAGTCCCTTAATCCATCGTCGACTCCGGGCACGTTGGATGCTTTGGATTCCCTACGTTCATCGAGCTAGTGCAGGTAAAGTCATCAATCTGTAAAATCCCTTGATCCATTGTAGACTCCGGGCACATTGGATGCTTTGGATTCCCTGCGATCGATGGACGAGATCTTAACGGTTGGATCGGTCAATCAAAGCCTCCTATCTTGTAAGTATGCATTTGATCGTATGAATTGTGATCTTATCAGTTGACTTGTTGGCAAAGTTGTTGATTTGTACAATTCCTTGATCTATTGTCGACTCCGGGCACAGTGGATGCTTGGAATTCCCTGCGATCAACTAACGAGTGCTTCATGGTCAAATCAATCGGTTCAGATCACCATCTTTTATGAAATATGCGAATGGCTTAACTATTTCATCTTCCGATTGGAATGAATCTTTATTCGATTCCAGTTGAGTTATAGTTGGACCAATGAATCAAACCATGTGAATGAATCAAAGGTGGATCCCTAATGCCTTAGCCCCTTTTCTATTTTTGTCTTTCACCACACATAACTTGCTCCACTCTTGTGGATTAATCCGGATTTCATCTCACTCACCTAAACTAAATCCTGTAAGTGTTCTTAACCCCAATCCCTGTGGATCGACCTCGGTCTTACTGAGTATTTTACTACTTCGCTACCTGCACTTGGGTGTGCAATCTTCGGGTTGTAGCACCTGACACTGGCATCGTTATCATAATACTTCGCGACGGAATCATCGTTTCTGTGATCATTGACACGATCAACTTCCTAGTCATCGCCAGAATAATCTACATGTTCGTCTTCAAGATGTGACCCTGAATCATCAAGGCGTACCGCTCCTTGGCCATCACCGGCTTCAGAACCGCCTTCGGCATTATCCCCCTCGACATCTACAGGCACAGACTCACCGCTGTCTTAATTATCAACAATTCTATCTTCTTCGTCTGCAATCTCCTCTGTAGCACCAGACCGGAGCTCACCTTCTTCACGACTATCAGCAACAGTTGCACCCACGGCATCATCGCCCACTGCTTCTGGAGGATTGATCTGCAACGACGGATCCAAACTCCCCCACTTCTTGATGTGTAATATTTCTGCTTGTTTTAAGTTTTTCTTAGGTGCTAACGAGCGAACCCTCGGCATGAGCCTTAACTTGACTCTCAATTGATCTCTCGGACGGCCTGGTGGAAGATCGTTAACGAAATCATTAGAAGGTCTAACTCCTGCCATGCCTTCCGTGGGCTCACCCTCTTCCGCAGACGGAGGAACAGTCTCTGTCGGAGGACGCAAAGATCCAACCTCCTGCTGATGCCTTTGTATAGGAACCCCGAGGCAATACCATCCGTCTAACGCTCCATCTTCTTTTCTACGAGTGATCGACACGTTCAAGGAAGTCAGATGGCTGGTACCAGGAACTCCAACTGCCTCACGCTACTCACGAAGATAACCAAGACCATCCTCAGGAATGTCAGTCAACCTCGGAGGAGAGAGATAGAGAAGGAAATCGACAGGCTTGACATCCCGGATGCGCGCGTACGGATGCCCCCACCATCTCAGCCAACCATAAGAAGTCGCGGAACGTCGACCATGTCTAGGTAACACGAACCTCGGACCAGCTTTTGACCAGTTTGCGTCAGCAAAAGCTGGTCCCACATCCACTCCCAATGAATAGGACCCGTGCCATATGCTTGTTCTACCCTCGTCAAGCTCGGAAGAGTCGATAGAACACCTTGATCGTAGCCGAACTGTTTGGCGAACCTGCTCGGATAATAAGGCTCGCGCCAGAACTCCACGCCTTCAGGAAACGGGAGGGAAGCAATCCGGATCGATATCAGGAATTCCCTGTCAGAAGAATCAACCGAATCCTCATCATCGACAACTTCGAGATCTTCATCAGTAATAAAAACGGGGAAATGGTAAAAGTTAACTTTGTCTTCGCGACAGATCCTTGAAGACACCCATTCTGGCGTCTTAATCACCATCTTAGTTCTCATGAATCTGAGAAGAGGGGCTCGATCAGGAAAGAAGTAAGCGTGAGGCTTCATGCCATACACACATGGGAAGTAAACACCTAACCAGTCGCAGAAATAATGCCACGGGCAATAGGTCGCATCCATTCCATTAGCAGACTTGTCTGGATTGCTGGCAACGTAACCAAACACCTTATATATACTGCACAGTATGGCGGCGCTATAGCAAGACGTTAACCACTGGCAAGGGCACCCGCCATAACGAAACAAGAAACCCTGACACCATTAGCATTCTTGGAGCTAGGAAGTGCGACTGCGGACAACCAATAAGTGAGGAAGCCTGCTAGTTCTCAAGTAGAAGATAATATGTTCGGGCAAGGAAATTTACGTTGGAACCGTTGTCGTAAGGCCCTTCTTATTTTAACACTAACTTTATACTTCTTGTAGTTGATCTTGAAAGAGAGAAAGGAGAGAGAACTTCACATAAGAAGTTATGCAGGAGAAAAAAGCATACATCATGAAAAGAAAGAAAGAAACGTCCTGTGAAGACTTACTGCAAGCCGTGGCTGAAGTAGACCAACCAATGTTCGTAATTTGTCTTTGTAATGCAATCAAATTGCTGCAATTCATAGAACAACTCCAAACACGCCTCAGAATGATAAGCCTTCCGATCACCTTCGCGTTTGAAGCCAAACAATTCTTCATCAGAGGGGATGTACTCGTGATAATATCCACCGCGGATGGGCAAGCCCGCCATCATCTTAAGATCCCAGAGAGTTATGCTCATCTCTCCTTGAGGAGATGGAATGAATTGGTAACAGAACTCCAATAACTTAAGAAGCCCTTGAGAATCGTCGGATCTCACGGAAAGAAGCCAGCAGTCGCTTCGATGGCATGGTAGAGCCCAACCTCCCTTAGTACAGCCTCATGTCGGATCAGAATCTCCTTCGCCCATGGTATGAAGCTGACACGACATCTCAGATGCTCTCATGTACAGAAGCTCGAAGTCTCCCACATTGCGGACGTGCTCATAGAAAGGAACCTTTGACAAACCGTCTCAAAGAAATGAGTCGGGTAAGGTGCATGGGGATCGCACGTAGGCATGAGGAAAGTCATCTCTTTAACCTCACCAACCTTCTGTTACCTCCCAGTGTTCTCCAGAGTGGCAGTGAGTGATCTCTCAGGAACTGAAGCCCATCTCTTTAACCTCACCAACCTTCTGTTGCCTCCCAATGTTCTCCAGAGTGGCAGTGAGTGATCTCTCAGGAACTGAAGCCTATCTCTCCACTCCGAAGAATTGGCTAGGTCTATGAACATCAAATGGCTCGATGCTCGGAAAAGGTTTACACCTCACAAGAGACCTCTCGTGCAAGATGACCTCACCATTATAGGTGTTCGTGATACAAAGGCCACGCTCAACAACGATCGTATTGCTCTCCCATCCGATCTTCATCCGTTCATATTTCAAATCGAGGAGCCGTGTCAATTGCTCCGCGTGACTGAGCGCTTCAACCGGTTGTTTTCCGCGTCCTCCTCTCTTCTTACCTTTCTGACTTGTTGGATTTTCTTCTGTATTTTGGACAGGTATATCTTGAGGACCGGCCTCGATGACACTCGCCACGCCAGTAAGTTGGGCATACCAATAGACCCACTCTTGTTCTATTCCCTGTTTCGAAGGTTCGGGCATTGTTTTGTTGACAAAGATGCGCACCAGCACTTCATGAGGAAGCTGCTCAGTATGCTACAAGAAATCCTTTATCTCGAGTTCGACCGCAGGAAAGAAGCGAGAATTACGTCTTGGAGGAGGGTTGGAAGGACCTTCAGCTATTCTTTTTCGTCCGCGCTTCATCGGCGTCGGACCAGAAGAGTGAGACCCAGAGGTTTCACCAAAAGATCCCATTGTCGCTACTGCAATTTACTGCAACGCGCAAACAGAACAGCATCAGAAAATAACTTGATTTACACAAGCAAATAGCTTAACGAAATCATATCGCAAACACAAGCACAATACGTAGATCACAAACAACAAAGCACGGAAACAACAAAATCAGAAGCATAGCATATCATTCATCATACGCATCTCACAACAAAGCAATTGTCATCATACATACATGCATACGTGTGGTCGATGTACACACAAAATCACAGATTGAACCCACAATATATTCATGCATTTAGCCTAAAAGCAGCCTTGACAAGTCCAGGTGCTTATAAGCAGGTACTGAACAGAGTCAAGAAATGATTTCAACAGCAGGCAAACACTATTATTCACCCATAATAACCTTGCGTGCATTCGGAACGCTATGAATACACTCTGGCAGACATGCCCTGAACCTGCCTAAAAATAGGCAGTTGCAAGTTGCGACAGGCCAAAGCAGGTAGTCTACTGTAGGCCCAAGGCACTAAGTTCCCATCGTGGTTGAATGTTAAGCAATCTAGCCTCAAACGGCACTGAATTTGATTGAGAAACAGAGCCGAAAATGCCATTTCTTCACCGAGTGCAAAGCGGGGCCAAAATGTTGAGAATTTGGCTAAGTGTTGGGCTCACATGCACCCAAGGAGAGCCCCAGGCGCATGTGGCCCCTCACATGTGCCCAAGCCATAAACGTTGGGAGTGTCAACACCATATTACAAGACCTCAGGCGCATGTGTAGTCTGACATGTGCCCGGCTCAGAGGAGGAAAGAGAACAAGTTCATATTGCAAGGCTCCAGGTGCATGTGGATCCTCACATGCGCCCACCTTCAAAATTTGAAAAAAAGCTAAGTTCATAGCAGTGCTTTAGGCGCATGCCCAGAGCAACATGCGCCTGGGACATGCGCCCATCTCTTCAAGGCGTTTGACATGCGCCCAAGTGGAATTCCTTCGCCGAAAAAAAGTGAATGGCAGCACACATGCGCCCATAAGGGGACCACATGCGCCCATACCCTAAGGATCGGCTCTCTCACCTCAAAGAAATTAGGTTTTCTGACTTAGAAAAATGACAAATGACTCAGTGAGTCAACTATTTATACTTGAGCCTGGGGAACCGGTGCACTGCACTAGCATGACGTAAGCATCCAGCGCAGCACATCGGGGGGGCACTTGTCGGGGCTCAAATTTGTACCCATTATAAAACAACATCCCGCGGTCCATCGACAATATTTGAATCAATTTTGAGATCGAAAAAACTCAAAAAATGCCAGTGCAACCCTAGCCACGCGGTAATGACCAAAATCTGTAAATAGCATTTTGGAGCAGAATCGGACATGCGGGTCATCGCCAAATGGTCCAGAATGTTCTAAAACCCTTAACCTATAAGTTTCAAAGTTGTGCGACCCGTATCTTTACCTGCGCACCTCGAAATGTGTTTCATCCCTGCTCGGAGCTGACCAAAAAGGGTCTGTAAGCCTACAGCTACCATTTCAGAGCGGATCTGGACATCCATACCTCCGCCAAATGATCCGGAGCACCCCAAAATCCTTAAATAGCAAGTTTGAAGCCCGTGCGGTACGTGTTTCCATGTACGCGCTCAACGAACAACGTTCCTATACGACGAGCCGACTCGGAGGCTCCAAATTAGGAAGTCCAAAATTTGCAACATATGGACTTCCACACCCCATCCCATTCATTCAGGAGGTCCATCCTAGCCTAGAAGTGGCTTGACGATAGTGAGCGCATCCCCAGAAAAGGTAGCTGTCCTCTGGAGGTCTCCCGTCGGAGCCTGAAATCTTGAAATATTTTAAGTCTGAAAATTTTCTCTCTCACAAAAGTCCAAAATTCTGAAATTTGGCTAAGTAGTGGAAAAAGTGAGAACTCACAAGAGGGACATGCGCTCGGCCTTCCATCACATGCGCCCGCACCTCATGTTCAAAAGAAATCGATCCGAACACTTTCCCGGAAACCGCCCGAAAAATTCATCGGAAAAGATATGCGCTCGGTCGGAAAACGACATGCGCTTGGCCTGAAATGACATGCGCCCGGACCCTTGCACTTGACACTTCCGCCCAACACATGCGCCAGGAAACACTCAGAAACACATGTGCCGGGAAATACCCGCCGGGTCGGACCCGAACCCGATTGCGCTGCTATAAATAGCAGAGCCACCTGATGACATTGAGCGACATCACCTTCTTCTAAACTTAGAGCGACGCAAGAGGTACATGCGCTCACTCCGAAATCCCTCGCCGGATGCCCTTGCTGGATTGGTTTCCCTCGCCAAAATCCTTCGTAGGAAAGGGATTTCCTCGCCGGAACCCAAAAATTGCACTACCGTCGGATAGGTATCCCTCGCCGGAAAGGGATTTTCCCCATCGAAGCCAAGTGCAAGGGAGAAATCCTAAAAATTCTCTGAGTGCCGGGACTTCCCCACTTCGTAGAGGCACATGCACCGTAACCCTCGTGGACATAATCCACCCATGTTCAAAGACGGTTATCAATGATGTTCACTAAACGCTTGGATTAGACCACAAACAGGTCCACCACTCAGTCATTTTTCAGCCCTGAGAAGTGCCTGATAGCTCGGAAACTGACTAATGCCAAATGAAATCAACCACGATCTCAAAGACGCTGAGGTAAAGCTAAAGTGCTTAGGCTATGAAACAGCCGAGTTAAAACAGGTACGGGACACCGGTCCGCATCATTCATCATAAATTGGCATATGTGGGAATCCATTGAACCCGACGCTTGGCCATCTCTGGGCATTGAAAACAGCCGATCCAGCCTATTGAATTTGAATCCTCAAAGGATCTTGTCTCGATAAAGCCTATTCGATCTCAAATAGATCATTGAAAGTACTCAGAAGAGAGTGTTCTCGAAGACGAGTCGTTCGACTCCAGAAGAAACACATTTACTTTACTGTACAAAGCTCCATTCATCCCGGATAAAGGTCCGAGGTTGAACTTAAGGGATTATGGTCACCACGAGAAACCACAAACAAAAGAGTTCTAACAAAGCTTGAAACATCCTGCTATGGATTGTCATTATGAAAAAGACAGTCGATGCCCTACCTATCGACAACGGGTCTATTGGTTGGGCAGATGAGGGAGTCGCGGAGTGCGTTCCTAAGGTCACCCCACTACGCCAAAATTGCTAAAAAACGATGAACGTTAATTACCCCTATTTTTCCAGTCCTTAATCTGAAACGACGGATCTTATCCGTCTTAAAAGCCGAACAATGTAAGCCCAAAAAATGAGGGATTTAACGACGGACCTCATCCGTCTTAAAATCCTAACAACCTTCCCTTCTAATTGTTAATTTAAAACATCAAACGACGGATTTAGTCCGTCGTTAAGTTTCTTTTGTTAAAAAAAAATCAGCGTGCATTGGTTGCATTTCGAATTTCTTACACCTGATACCATCAAAACAATAGAAACTACAATACATTATAACTAATTCAATGCATCAACTAATTCAATTCAAACAAAACCAATACATCAACTCAAATGAAAGTAATATAGTACATATGCATTTTATTGGTTCCCGTGAGGCCTATATGACCGTGCAACTATCAAAATAATATTTTCTTACCTACATATCTTACCCAGCTTCTACCAAGAAACATAGAATGCATCTACAAAAAAAAAGGTAGTTGACAATTCTCAGATAGAATTTTCTGGCACATTCGAATTTTCAGTTCACATAAATGGGACCCATAGTTCCTTTCAAGTTACTTCACTTTAGTGAATACATAATCGTGGTTAAGTGTATAATTGGATATGAAAATCCTTCAATGTATGATCATTGAGCATGAAATTCTGGCCTATCTAACTACCCGAAGAAGGCAATGTCCATAAAAGATGATCTATCTACCTACAAGTTTGGATTGGTGGAATCTAAAAAATAACTAAAGAATAGAAAGAATTTTCTTTTGAAGTGGCGTTTAGGGCAAGGCCCACCGGATGGTTAGATTGTCCTGATTTTCTTTCAACCTAATCAATATGGTAGGATGCAATCGTGGGATAGGCTAGATGATGTCATACTCAATACCTCACTTCACCACTCTTTTGTTTAAATGAAAGATAAGTACTTAGGCCATTTTAGCCCTTAAAAAGCAATTTCTAGTAAAATTTAGCTAAGGCAATATATGGTAAAATCATGTTAGGAAGGAGCCTTGCGGTAAAAATCCCCAAATTATAAAACAAAGAAGCATTCACTTTTGGTAGAGACTTAGGTGAAAACTGGAACTTACAATAGGAGGAAGAGGCAGGAAGGAGAGTATTGATGCATCTTGTCTTCAACTCCAAGAGACGTCCACACCATTTTGTTGACAAGGCATGAGCGAATTCATCAAGAGGTAGCTAATTCAGTAATGGTTCTTTTATAGAGTAAATATACATTGTTCATGCCAAATTATTGGTGTTTTTTCAAAAAAATAGCCAGAAACTACTTTAAAGTTCCTTAGTAATTTGTACTACCAACCTGTGGCATCCCACGGTGGATGGGCCACATAGAAAAGATCCCATAGTTTTATGGAAAATACAACAAAAGTTATTCAAATGAAGAAAGTTTAGTCTGAGAGAGATTAGCTATCCATCCACTGTGGGACACAATAACAATGGTCCAGATTACATTCACAAAAATAGCATTAAAAAATTGATATTCTATAATAGCAAACCCAAAGAATTGCCAATGGTGGCAAATGGACAAACTGTTTCACCCTCACTCATAAATGACACCATCCATCAAGTGGGCCATGTCCTAAAACTTAAAACAGATCTAAATCTCGTATAAATCAGGTGGACGATTTCTAACTTTAACTCAAGTTAATATGCCAGGTGGACGATTTCTGAGTGCCTGAATATCAAGCATCAGTAACAGAAAAAAGAGAATAGTGTCATGGAGAAAATTTGAGTCAAGAACAGTTTTCGCATCATCCATACAACAGATTCAATGAAAAAAATATACATATTATCAGATGTACCTGGGTAACTCCTAAACTATGTGCAAGCAAGCCTGGTGTAGAGACAAATCTTTCTTAGACATGCTCCCTTCACCAGCATGACTTCCATCAGACTTGTATTTCTTTCTAGCTGAAAGAAGAAAACAATGCAATAGCAATTACTTTTCAGCATGGCTGAATAACAAAGTTAAGAGCATAGCTTGAAAACAAGAAGACAATCAAGATGCATTAGAAATTCATAGTAGCAACATAACAAAGGCAGCAAATGTCCATTCCAATCACAATACCGGTTACATACAAGTTGGAAATGTCAATGGTGAAAATACAAGCAAAAACATCTAGGTACCAAAATTCAACAACACACTTCATGAATTGGACAATAACAATTGCCAAATTCAAGATAAAGCACCGGTCCAAAATCCCTCTAAATACACCCAACTTCTCATGGCATGAACTTAGGAAGTATGATAAATAAAATAACCACATAGAAGTATAACCAACAAGCACATGAAAAGAAAATTGAAAATGCAAATGTTACATAACAGAAAAATTTAAAAACCAAATGTTACAACAGTCGACCAGGGCATGACAAAGAATTCTATATGCAAGTAGGCTAACTAGATGAGAAGTGGGACCTCAAATGAAGGGATCCATGTTGTTACATAGGTTAAGCAAGCTTCCTATTATAAATTGGGCATCGGAACCCTTATTTGGAAAATGTAAATCAAACTTCAAGACATCAAAAGCTTAAGATTAACATATGAATAACTTGAACTATGCCTTATAGGCATCCAAACTGATTTTTCCTGCATCCAACTATAAGAATCCAACTCAACTCTCAGCAAGAGGGGCATCGATCTGTTATTCATTATTACAATCAGAATACTTCCAAACAAGCATGAGAACCCCAGATAACTCCTTTGAAACATCAACATACCTTAAAAAAATGAGAAACCCAATTTTTATTGTAAATATCTTGACAGTCCCTTATTCTTCTCAAGAACTCACAATGTTAGATTAAAGGCCTGTATATAGCATGACATGGTCACACATCCAACATTTGTTGCATTTTGAATTTCTTATGCCTGATATCATCAAAACAGTAAAAACCAATTCAATACATCAACTCAAACTAAACCAATAAAATGTACCTGACTGTTTCTAAGTCACACATCCAGCATTTCTTATTCAAGCCAAACCTGCTGGATTGGTTGGATGTCATGCATATATTATTATGGAACCCAATAGACCCCTACCAGCTTTATGAATCTTCTCCATGGAAAATGCCAACCGGTTCCCACAGTCGTTATCTCTTGTAAATCTTCGAAAACACCTTTGACTAGAGATTCATATTGCAAGAAGGAAAAAAAATGTATTTGTGGCTGCATCGATACAATCTACTATGAACGGCTGCCTACGTACCCGAAAAGGTTGTTTGGGATCAAGCCACTACGTAGTTCTTTTAATCTTCAAATCATGTCAGTTTATCCATAAGTAGATGAAAACTCGTAACAAATCACCTTAGAAAATTCATAACCAACCTTGATGACTTCTTTTTCAAGTGATAGTTTTTATCAACCGCTCTTTCATATGAGAGTCGGCTCCTGAATTGTACAAACACCTAACAAGAGATGGTGCTACACTTGTCACACAAGAAATATGTCTACATTAGACAAACAAAACAACTTAAGAAACCAAAACAACTGTTTAGTCAAACCATCCAAAATAAAGTATTCTCCATTGATAACATACACATATAAACACACACTACTAGGGTAAGCCCACCACGAAAATTGGATGCTCCGTATATAAACCAAGTCGACCTAACTACCGTGTGGGCCACCATGTGAATTTAAAGTTTTTTGGATGATTGTCCATTATTTTACCATGGGGCATACCATGTTGCCTACAGGCCATCCCACCGGTGTCTTATGTGAGCACAACCATCACCATGATGATGGGATTCCTTAAAAATCAGGCCATGTACAAATCACTAGGCGGGCTACATCATAGAAGAAATATAAAATCCTCATCATCAAACATCTATGAATTTATAATGGTACTATTCGTACTTTCGTCTGTTAATGGGAAATTGTAGATTTTTTTTCATTTTAGAAAATTAAGGCATCCAGTTAGTCTAAGTTTATCTATAGAGGAGGTAGAGTTTTAAAGAATCCGGAGTGATTGGAATTCCTCTACCTCTATCTTGAACATCGCCAAAGCTCATCATTTCAAATAGACTTAAGGGATGATTAATTATGATGTTGGAAACCAAACATGCTTGATTTTTTACTTTTTGGATGATAACTTTGTTTACCAAACATGCTTATTTGCTAATTAAGTAGAAACCAAGATAAGTTACTTATCAAATAAGTAGCTTATCTTAAGTAACTTACAATCCAAACGGCCCCTTTACATGTTTGATACAATTAAATGATAGTTCACGTGTTAGGGGAATTGATCCCACCACCTTCAGCTACACAAGCCATTTACCATTGCAGCATTTCATCAAACAGTTGGTAGGAAATCATTTCCAACAAAGCTAGGACCCACATTTGCATAAATAGAGGGTGAATATACATGCTCAAAAGCCTCACCTGCAATGTAAGACAACCTTGTGAATCATGTAAAATGCAACACACCCTACCCACAACCTTATGTGAATCCTGTACGCTTAGCTCCAAGAGAGAAGGCAGCCACACCCACCCATCAACAACCTGTACTCAAATTTTCAGATAAGCTCACAAAAAATGAGATCTTGGCATGGAATCCCAACGTGGGGGTGGCTAACACTACGGGGTGACTAGCAATGTGGGTGTGTGTACTAACAATGGGATGTGTTGCCAATCCAAAAAAAAAAAAAAAAAAACTAATAAAAAATGAGGCTTGATCCTTGCAAGTACCTGAACCTACAAAAAAAAAAAAAAAAAAAAAAACCTTGCAAATCTCAAGAATCAAAAGGTAAATCACATCCTTCAAACGATCGTCAAGAGAAAATCTAAGATATCTGGTACCGGTGGATCTTCACTCATTTTGGCGAATCTCAAGAATCAGAAGGGGGAACGGATTTCTCATATTCAATCATTTGGAAGTTCTTCCTAAAAATGAGAGGAAGAGAGGGAGATGGATTTTGGAAGATGGAAGAGGCTTTTGGAAATCCCTCTTCTAATTTGAGATTTTTATTCAAATCTGTACAAATGTGTGTTTTACATCATTTATACCACACAATAGGGCCTCAGCTGTACATTTAAGGGCCCACCTAATAGACTATTAATATTGTCCTGTAGAGTACAAGTTTAAATATTAATCATCTACAGATGGACCCACTATGGATGGTCTGGATAACCCTATGTCACTGCCAAAAGTGAATGAATGAGTCACCATCATTGTACATTATATGCAAAACTAACACACTAATACTTACACCTTCCTTTAACTAATAACCTACTAGTTGGTGGGAGCGAATTAGGTGTTACCCCTACTGTGTGGCTCACATGGATAGTATTTTGTATATCCACACCATCCATCCATTTCTCCAGCCCAATTTAGGATGGTCTTCGAAAAATTATACAAATCCAAATCTCAAGTCGACCATGCCACTGGAAATAGTGCTGATTGAGTGGCCACCATTAAAAATTCCAAAGAGCCCATCGTAAGGTTTTGGTAATGTTTATTTGCAATCCAAGCTCTTCATAATATTGTCAACAAGGTCCGGATGAAGGGAAAATTTAAAGATCAGCCTGATCTAAAACTTGTGGCCCGCAAAATGCTTTTAATGATTATTCATTACTCTTTCTATTGGTATGGTCCACTTGAGATTTGGATCTTCTTATAATTTTAGATCTCGTCTTAGAATTAGGCATAACAACAGAACGACATGAATATACAAAAAATACATCAAGGTAGGCCCCACACGATAGGGGTAACACCCACTAACGTGTTACCAAGGTAACAGCTAATTCGCTCCTATGGTCGATACTCTGTGGGCCCCACCATGATGTATGTGTTTTTTCCACGTCGTCCATTCGTTTTTACACATCATTTTAAAGCTTGATAAAAAAATATGAGGCAAATCTAAATCTTCGGTGGACCACATCATTGGAAACAGTGGTGATTAAATGTCCAACATCAAGATGACAATTTTTTTTTTTCTTTCTAGAATGTCAATTTCTTTCAAAATGTAGGATTTTTTAAATTCTAAACTTTTCTTAAACATTGTTAATTTAGGAGATGAAGGAGTTGAGGATTCGCGACTCTAAAAGTAGTAAATTTGATGTTTGAATGCCCCAATCAAGAAGCTTGGGTCCCTATGGGTTGTTGATCATTCAAAGACAAGGTAGAATGATTGACTTGGCGAATGGAGTGAAGTAAAAATGAATAAATAATGTAAAATAGAAGTTTTTAGGGTTTTTGGAAGAAGACAGGACAGCAGTAACTGGTCAACCCGATGTCCCTAGCCGGTTGACCCGATTCCCCAAACTAGTTGATCGGATTTAGACCCGGTTGACCGGATTTCGTAGTTCTGATCCTATATTTTTAATCAACTTAAAAAAATTATCTCCTTTGTTATAACTGCGATTGATGTTACTCAAAAGCCATATTAAAGCTTGATGAGTCTAATTTTATATAAAAATATATCAAAAAATAAAATAAATATTGTAATTAGGTTTAATTTAGAAATATTTAGAAACTGTTAGGAAAATTATTGGTTTCTAATAGTATATACTTCTGAAATTTTATTAATTTTTATAAACATCGGAATGGGCTAAAATTTTGTAAGATGAAAGTATACTTTATAAGGAATCAATATAAAAATTATAAAAAATAATTGATTAGTTATAAGTTCCAAAAATATTGCCCAGATGATGCGTACTTCTGTGCTAAATTTTTCAGAATTTAAGTTAATTTTGTCCACTCGGACTTACGTGAAGTTGTGAATTTCGAGCCACTAGATTCCAATGGAATTAAGGATTCTAGTCTTAAACATTTTCTTGTAACTAACCCTAAAGCCATGGCCCTGATCGATGATCAGTGACCGTTAAATGAACAATGTATCATAACTGTCGATCGTCGCATCCGAAATGTGGAAAACCCTGTCCATAGGTAAATCACCACTACGTTCACCTATTTCATGGTGTAGATCATCCCATACACCTCCCAGTGGGCCCCAATAATGGAAAACAACCTCCTATAAGATCACAACTTTTTCAGAATTGACCAAAATATCGATATTTTTTCACAAAATTTTCAGAATTGACCAAAATATCGATATTTTTTCACAAATTTTCACAAATATTGTTAATTATCTTAATTTCTTAACTTATCTTTTTTAAAAATCATAATTTATATTTTAAACTTCCCAATTTTCATCTTCAAAATGCCATTTTTTTTCAAAATCTTATTGTTTTATCAAACTTCTTAATTTTTTTCAAAAGACAAAATCTTAATTTCTTTTAAAAATCAATTTTTTTTTTTCAAACTTATCAATTTCATTCAAACTTCTCAATTTTTTTAAAAGGTTAGCATTTTTTTTTTTTTTTTTTTCAGAATCTCAGTTTCTTATTTCGACAAAAATCTCGATTTTTTTAAATATCAGTTTCTTTTCAAAATCTCGATTTTTTCTCAAACGATGTTAATATTTTTTTTCAAACTTCTCCATTTGATTTCAAAATATCAATTCTTTCAAAATCTCGGCTATTTTTATATCTCAATTTTTCTCAAACATCGTTAATATACTTTTTTCAAAAATTTTAATTCGTTTTAGACTACTTAATTTTTTTTTCAAAATATCATTTTTTTTAAATCTCAAATTTTTTTTTTATTAAACTTCTGAATTTCTTTTCAAAATCTCTTTTTTTTTTTTTTTTTTTCAAACTTTTCAATTTTGTTAAAATGTCAATTTTCTTTCACAATGTCAATTTCGTTGAAAATCGTGGTTTTATTTTAAATCTCAATAATTTTTTTTCCAAATCTAGATTTTTTTTTGTAATTTCAATTTTTCTCAGACATTGTTAATTTCGTTTTGAACTTTTCAATTTATTTTTTAAAATCATAATTTTTCAAAATCTTTTTTTTTTAAACTTTCAAATTTTTTCAAAATGCCAATTTTTTTTTCTTACAATGTCAATTTCTTTCAAAACCACTACTTTTATTTTTAAATCTCATAAAATTTCAATATTTAAACTTTTTTTTTAATCTCAAATTTTTTCAAACATTATTTATTTCCCCTTAAAACTTCAATTTTTTTCAAAATAACAATTTTTTTAAACCTCAATTCTTCTCAAACAGTGTTAATTTTTTCAATCTTCTCAACCTTTTCATTTTCAAAAGCACAAATTTTTTTAAAACTTATCAATTTTAATCCAACTTTTCAATTTTTTCCAAAATACTAATTTTCTTTTCAAAATGCCAATTTTTTTAGAATGTCAATTTCTTTCATAATCTTGGTTCTTTTTAATTTTCATTTTCTTTTTTCAAAATCTTGATAATTTTCAACATTTCTGTTTTTCTAAATCTCAAAATAATTTTTTTTTTGCTTCTCAACTTTCCTTGTGAAATAGTTAAATATTTTCAAACTACAATGGCATTAAGGTACAATTTAGGATTTACGACGGACCATATTCGTCGCTATAGTTAACGAGGTCCCCTTTCTCCACAAGTGTCGGACGTCGATCTTAGGGCGGGAAAAAGCACCTTGGAAAATTTTACTTAACGACGGATTTAATCCGTCTTAAATTTTACGACGAATTAAGTCCATCGTAAATTGATATTTTCCACCGTTATTAAAACCCATCCTCACCCAGTTAACGACGGACATAGTCGGTCGTTAAACGAAGCTTTTTTTTTTGCGACGAATCTAGTCCGTCGTTAAACCAAGCATTTTTGTGTCGTTTTTTTCCTATTTTGGCGTAGTGCTTATCAAAAAAATGCGGGCACGGGCCTTGGGTTATGCTGACCAACATTTTGATGTTCATGTATTCCAGCGGTCACCTGTTCACAGTAACAGGCGCGGGCCCAGAGTTGCACCACTCGATTAAAAACCTCGCTCCGAAAAGTTGCGGAGTGTGTTCCTAAGGTCACCCATCATAAAAATACGGGCGCGAGCCTTGGGTTATGCCGACTAACGTTTGATGGTCGTGTATTCCAGCGGTCACTTGTTCACAGTAACAGGCGCGGGCCCAGAGTTGCACCACTTGAATCTTGACAGTCCTTCAACCCGGACAATCCGAAAGAAAATGGGACATAGACATCCGACTTGTCTAAGAAATGTGGCTCAGTTCATAACAAGGAAATAAATAGTTCTATACGACCATGAACTCAAGACCATAATCCCCGGCGGATTAGTCTTTTGCCTTCTAATCAAGGGTGATCAACCATTGATGTAATTAAAGGCTTGTGACCAGTATCACAGCCTGTAATGTAAAAGATATCAGAATCTCTGGAATAAAATTCGTCTTGCAATATCTCTCTTGTGTATACTTTATGATTGCTTATGATTGTCTATGAATGTCTCTATACTCAGAGTTCCCCCAAAATAATGAAACATAGGAAAAACTGCTGACGGGCACGATTTTTTCTAGTTTTAACACGTGGTCTTATCATAATCGATCATTGCTTGAAAGGTTAAATTCAATTTAGACTCATGACGTGGAGTATTGTACAGTCTTGTTTAACCTCGTAATATGATTAAGATGCCACAGAGTTGCCTCCTCACAGTTCATAAGCAGTATGGAGCCTTTGTGAGACATGCCATGAAAATCATAATGTTGGGCGTGGTTTTCTGCAACTCTTACTGATGCAAATATTATATAGAGAGGAGATCCTTGTAGACATGTTTGTGCTTCGGTCGGTTTCCACCTCCGATGACTGATCTTCTACTTCTCCCGAGCCTTCTAATTAGTGCTCAATGAGACGTCCCTCAAGGATTTAAGTCCTGCGGTGGGATATCATGCGTCAGGGTTGATTATTTCTTCGTCAGTCTACTTCTTTCCCCACAGTGAATAGCTTATTGCAGATGGTAAAGGGTTGGAAGAACTCGTTTAAGATCTAGTATCCTTCCCATTCTCTTTTGCTATTGGTATCTCTATTTCGTTTATTTTAGTGGTTGTACTCCAGATAGATCGCGAATGACAGTCTCCGATCTTCCTTCTCCTCTTCGAAGCGACACATAGGCCGGTAGCAGGAGGCCCCGCCTTTCAGCTCTGGTAATGGCGACATTCTCTGCTCTTCTATAGTGATATGTAAAGGGCTGTCCCCTGGGTGCGCAAGGGCGGCAATCGAGTTTGTAAGAACGTCCAATTGTATATTCTCTTATCTGGAGGTGTATATGATTGTACTACCTTAGAAACAGCGGATACGCCAGGTGGTGACATGGCGGCAACTCTGGCTCATATACTTTATCTTCGATTGCTAGTTGTCTGATGATTAATCGAAACTCACTTTATATCTGCAATGATCTGATACACATGTTTTGTGCTAATTGTAGATTGATAATTAGAGTGTGGTATTTGAATCCGTCGCTTGTGCAGGACAACAATATTGTAAAAGAAAATAAGAGTAGATTCTTGTAACGCCCCAGATTTTCGAGATTTATTTGAAAATTCATTTTTAATTTATTTTTTTTAATTATCGTACATTTACCGTTGATTTGCGAATAGCGGGACATCCGTAGGAGATCCGATAGGGGACCCTTTACAAAAGTTGCTTAGAATGATCCCATAAACATCGTAGAAAGATCAGATTTCAAAAATCACGCACTTTTCATATAATTACGAAAATGCCATTAGTTAAACTTAAGTTCAGATGTCATTTTTAGTATTATAGTTTCTAACGATCACTTTCACGTAAAACACTGGATTTAAGCTTTTGGGTACATATTAACCATACACATCAAATTTCAGCCCTTAAATCATAGTAGAAGTGGTCCGATTGTCAAATCAGCCCCTTAACCCTTGATTTTCATGTCCATCGAGTGAGGAAAGTAGATGGTTAGTCGTAGTCGAATATTTCTCTTCATATGAGTGACTTGGATCGTCTTTATCATGGACCAATAGTGTGATTTGAGTGCCCTACCTTGATAAGTCTCTTTCTTATGGGCGAAGTTATCCCGTTCTAGAAATTAACGAGTTACCAACTCTTTTTAAATCTGAACCTTTCAATTTACCCACTTCTCACCATCAATCGCTTCTCAAATTTGGACCACTTATTATACTCATATGACTACGACTTTACACAAAATTTGGACCCCGATCTATAATCCTACACCGTTGAACCACAAAGCCAGCACCTTCCTTTTCCGCCAAAAGTTGAAATTTCAGATCTAGGCATTTCTCACCATCAATCAACCACTAAATTTTGTACAATTGTTTGCCTATCATGACTACATATTTTTCTAAAATTTGGGCCCTGATCATCAAGCGCAGACCGTTAATTGAGATCTAGCCCATTTTAGCACCCATTAGGCCATTTTCAAGGATCGGCCAATCTAGAATGTGGATCATCAAGAAATTTACGTATTCTGACTTTACTCTTCGAGCTTAATAAGATGAACAGATTAGAATTGATCATAGATCATCCGAATATTGAGATTTGAGAAACCCACCTCAAGAAGTTATTACACAAGACCTCGCACACCCTTCTTTTCTCTCCCCATGCGCACATCCCTCTCCATATTTCTACTACGCACCTCCAAATCCTTCTCCTAACCCTAGCCTCCATGCCCTAGAGAGAGAGAGAGAGAGAGAGAGAGAGAGAGAGAGAGAGAGAGAGAGAGAAGAAGAAGAAGAAGAAGAAGAAGAAGAAGAGAGTTCTTTCTCATATTTTTCCAGCGGCTAGGATCTTCTACAACCATCTTCTTCTAAGTCCATCCTAAGGTGAGGATTTTCCTTCAAGCCTTTCATTAATAATATTATGATTATCATAAGTTTCTTTTGTGGCATGTGAAGTTGTTTTGTTTTGAATTGCTGATCCATATAACATGAAGTTTAATGTAGGATTTGTAATTAATATCATTATATAATGATGTGATTCATTGTTTAGATTTTTTACTAAGAAGCATGTGTATTTGTGTTATATATCTTTGTGAAATCTATGCCCTTATTTTCTTAGTCCATGTATTACAAGTAACATTGCTTTTCATATTGTGATATGAAATATTTGTATAAGATCATCATATGGACATCCCATTATTGTATACTCTTTGTCCCTAAGTTGGTAAAATTATTCGATGTAGAAAGATGGAACCCGTGAGAGGTGTCCATGATGGAAGAATATATCTTGACTTAACTGAGAGAATGAAGTGATTGTTTGTTAATGGATCCTTATATGTACATGATGCTTGATTTGATCCATTTACAGTACATGTGTATTTTAATGAATTTGGTCATGATGTACAACATTGGCTTTTTGGGACATGATGAAATCATAAAACGGGACAATGAGTGGACACTAATGGTATACAAATTCTCATGAGCCGGGGTTGGTGCTATGGACACTAATCCCGTGCTGTCGGCTTATGTTGGGTTGCTTGCGACTCCCCATAGTGACCATTGAGTTTTATTTAAATCGGTTGTATGCGAAAACACTTAAATAAAGGTGAAACTAAAGTCATGCATTCACTTGGCTCCATGTGGGTGTACGGAATTGAGAATAGGCTAGAGCGTCCTACTTCTCCCGTACACTGTCACGTGTAGATTTGGGCTATGAGCGTCCCGTTTCTCATGTGGTCGGGCAAAACTATGGGCTTGTGCGTCCCAGGAACCTCTGGTGACTAGTGGCTAGCATGAAGTCGTAACAGGGAGTCTCCCACTTCATGTATTGTGATTCTAGCCAGGGTGCCTTAGCCAGAGCATGCATTCCATGCATCGCATTAACAAAGATTTTTAGTTGGTTGTTTTGATTTGATTAAGTGATAATATACTGCTTGCGTTTACTCTGTACCGTTATTATTATTCTTGATTTTCTTGGAGGAAATATTCCCCACTATGATAGCGTTTAACGCTATCCCAAATACAATTTAGATGATGCAGGTGAAGATCCAGGTACTGAACACCCGATTTTTAAGGAAAAGAGTTCGATGATTCGTACGATCACATGGCGGACGACGATGTTAGAGAAATTTATTAAATATTTCTTTTGAGTAGTTGATACATTTGTGGAATTGTAATAAGTCTTCAAGAGAAGACATGGTTTTGTATTTTAATTAATCAGTATGGATATTGGTTGGTTCCCTTATTTAAACATTGATGATGACGTAGTAAGTTTGATAGAATAAGATGATAATTGTTTCCGCCATTGTGCTTGAATGCTATATTTTATTATTTTATAAATTAATTATTCCATAAATTACTTGGGAATTCGGCCGTCGTGTTATACACGAGAGTCGAAAATCTCGGGTCGTTACAGTTGGTATCAGAGCACAATTGGGACCTCTGGGTGAGAAGCCCAACCATTTTCATAATAAATATCCCTTAGGGCTTAGGTTCCCATGAAATAGAAACAAAAACACTTAGGTTCATCCCCCATTGGATGCATGAGATGTTTTGAATCTAGAGACTCAAACATAGGCCCCTTAAAATCATTAGGATAGCCTATAAACGTAGAAATCTGTAAATTTTAGGATTTTTGGGAAGTGGATTCTCACTTTTTCTAGAAGTTTTGGAGCTCTCATCATTTTCTCATATTTAGATCAACGTTACGCTAAGTCATGGGATTTATCTCCCTTAAATTTTAAGGATAACTATTTTATTTTGAATTGTTTTTGTTAGGACAAATTTCCTGACCCTTTGCCAATATCAATACTAAGAATTATATTTTCGGAATTGATAAATTTTTAAAAAATTTTATACATATTTTTAACTCATTACCCAACACTTTCATAAAATTTCAGATCAATCCGACATTTAGATAAATCGTGAAAATTCTGTTAGTAGAGAAAATCTTACGCTGGAAACTGCTGGACTGTTACGTTTTTCAGACTTTTAGAGGTCAGAATCATATCTTACCATAGGAATTTCATTCTGAGAAAAATTTGGGTGATTCTTCACCTAACCTTTAGATTACCCTCTAAATTTCAGGCAAAAAGCACGTTCGGTTTAAGAGATAAAATTCTAAGAGCGCTTATAAGTCCTGTGTTCCAGATTCGACACTATCCCAGTTCCTTAGCTTTGAAAACCTCTGAACCCCTTGTTTAGGCTTAGTTATTGTAATATGGCACCCTTAGAAGTACTTCATAGCATATTCTCATACATCCCTACGAATTTTAGGCCCAACTATGTTACTTTAGGTAGATTATCGTAACCATAAAATGCCATTTACCATCCCTCACATAGATCTTCGACCATGTCTAACAATGAAAGTAAATAAGATCTCGTAAGGTTTTAATGTTTTGTATTGTTGGATTTCAATTTAGTGATCTTTGTTGATGTTTTCTTTGTTGGAGAATACATGAAGGTCCCCACAATGTTAGACTAAATCGGCCACAGGGGAGGGCAGAACCATACCTAATATATTGTGTAAATGATTGGATCTTCGTTCAAATCCCGAGGGTCGACACTCGGAATTTCGAATGGATACTAATGAACTCAATGCTCAGATGCGAGTAGAAGATCTAAGTATCGGATCCGAATCTACTTGAACTGTTCACCCGTGATGTCGACACAATACAAATCGCATCCTTGTTCTAACTGGACGACTTTTATGCATTCTCTTGGAATGTGTGTGATTGTTTTTATTTGGATGACTAAAATAAGATAGATGTATAGACGATCCTAGGATGTAGAAGCTTAGCCACTTAGACCCTATAAAGAGTTAGAATACGGTATCCCTAACCTCACCTTTCTGTCGCACTTTTAGCTATTAAAGAACTGTCGATGATATCTCATTCACTTTGTTATCCGCTTGTTTATCCACTCATTCAAGTGACCATCCGATCATGCCAACCTAATCAAACCCAGATCTATCTTTTAAACTCTTGATCAGTCATTTCGTTAGCGATCAAACATCCTTGATAATTATCTAACCCTAATCATCTTAGATCCTTGACTATAAGAATACCTACCCAAACCTGAGAAATATTAGGGCGCTAGATGATTGAATGATTTGAGAGACCAATCAATATATTCAGAACCATCTAGGAATCAGAGTGCGCAGTGGAAGCATGATAGGAAAGAAATTTGGAGGAGCTTGTAAAAATCGATGTCGAGTACGGATTTATTTTTAAGGGGGGTGGATTGTGTTCGCATCTGACCCGGAATAGTTCAGAAAGTTAGACGAGAAGTCATAAACTGAGATTGCCCTCAATCTTTTATCGACGATGCTTAGGAAACTTCGGGGACGAAGTTTGTTTTTAAGGGGGGTGGTTTGTAACGCCCCAGATTTTCGAGATTTATTTGAAAATTCATTTTTAATTTATTTTTTTTAATTATCGTACATTTACCGTTGATTTGCGAATAGCGGGACATCCGTAGGAGATCCGATAGGGGACCCTTTACAAAAGTTGCTTAGAATGATCCCATAAACATCGTAGAAAGATCAGATTTCAAAAATCACGCACTTTTCATATAATTACGAAAATGCCATTAGTTAAACTTAAGTTCAGATGTCATTTTTAGTATTATAGTTTCTAACGATCACTTTCACGTAAAACACTGGATTTAAGCTTTTGGGTACATATTAACCATACACATCAAATTTCAGCCCTTAAATCATAGTAGAAGTGGTCCGATTGTCAAATCAGCCCCTTAACCCTTGATTTTCATGTCCATCGAGTGAGGAAAGTAGATGGTTAGTCGTAGTCGAATATTTCTCTTCATATGAGTGACTTGGATCGTCTTTATCATGGACCAATAGTGTGATTTGAGTGCCCTACCTTGATAAGTCTCTTTCTTATGGGCGAAGTTATCCCGTTCTAGAAATTAACGAGTTACCAACTCTTTTTAAATCTGAACCTTTCAATTTACCCACTTCTCACCATCAATCGCTTCTCAAATTTGGACCACTTATTATACTCATATGACTACGACTTTACACAAAATTTGGACCCCGATCTATAATCCTACACCGTTGAACCACAAAGCCAGCACCTTCCTTTTCCGCCAAAAGTTGAAATTTCAGATCTAGGCATTTCTCACCATCAATCAACCACTAAATTTTGTACAATTGTTTGCCTATCATGACTACATATTTTTCTAAAATTTGGGCCCTGATCATCAAGCGCAGACCGTTAATTGAGATCTAGCCCATTTTAGCACCCATTAGGCCATTTTCAAGGATCGGCCAATCTAGAATGTGGATCATCAAGAAATTTACGTATTCTGACTTTACTCTTCGAGCTTAATAAGATGAACAGATTAGAATTGATCATAGATCATCCGAATATTGAGATTTGAGAAACCCACCTCAAGAAGTTATTACACAAGACCTCGCACACCCTTCTTTTCTCTCCCCATGCGCACATCCCTCTCCATATTTCTACTACGCACCTCCAAATCCTTCTCCTAACCCTAGCCTCCATGCCCTAGAGAGAGAGAGAGAGAGAGAGAGAGAGAGAGAGAGAGAGAGAGAGAAGAAGAAGAAGAAGAAGAAGAAGAAGAAGAAGAGAGTTCTTTCTCATATTTTTCCAGCGGCTAGGATCTTCTACAACCATCTTCTTCTAAGTCCATCCTAAGGTGAGGATTTTCCTTCAAGCCTTTCATTAATAATATTATGATTATCATAAGTTTCTTTTGTGGCATGTGAAGTTGTTTTGTTTTGAATTGCTGATCCATATAACATGAAGTTTAATGTAGGATTTGTAATTAATATCATTATATAATGATGTGATTCATTGTTTAGATTTTTTACTAAGAAGCATGTGTATTTGTGTTATATATCTTTGTGAAATCTATGCCCTTATTTTCTTAGTCCATGTATTACAAGTAACATTGCTTTTCATATTGTGATATGAAATATTTGTATAAGATCATCATATGGACATCCCATTATTGTATACTCTTTGTCCCTAAGTTGGTAAAATTATTCGATGTAGAAAGATGGAACCCGTGAGAGGTGTCCATGATGGAAGAATATATCTTGACTTAACTGAGAGAATGAAGTGATTGTTTATTAATGGATCCTTATATGTACATGATGCTTGATTTGATCCATTTACAGTACATGTGTATTTTAATGAATTTGGTCATGATGTACAACATTGGCTTTTTGGGACATGATGAAATCATAAAACGGGACAATGAGTGGACACTAATGGTATACAAATTCTCATGAGCCGGGGTTGGTGCTATGGACACTAATCCCGTGCTGTCGGCTTATGTTGGGTTGCTTGCGACTCCCCATAGTGACCATTGAGTTTTATTTAAATCGGTTGTATGCGAAAACACTTAAATAAAGGTGAAACTAAAGTCATGCATTCACTTGGCTCCATGTGGGTGTACGGAATTGAGAATAGGCTAGAGCGTCCTACTTCTCCCGTACACTGTCACGTGTAGATTTGGGCTATGAGCGTCCCGTTTCTCATGTGGTCGGGCAAAACTATGGGCTTGTGCGTCCCAGGAACCTCTGGTGACTAGTGGCTAGCATGAAGTCGTAACAGGGAGTCTCCCACTTCATGTATTGTGATTCTAGCCAGGGTGCCTTAGCCAGAGCATGCATTCCATGCATCGCATTAACAAAGATTTTTAGTTGGTTGTTTTGATTTGATTAAGTGATAATATACTGCTTGCGTTTACTCTGTACCGTTATTATTATTCTTGATTTTCTTGGAGGAAATATTCCCCACTATGATAGCGTTTAACGCTATCCCAAATACAATTTAGATGATGCAGGTGAAGATCCAGGTACTGAACACCCGATTTTTAAGGAAAAGAGTTCGATGATTCGTACGATCACATGGCGGACGACGATGTTAGAGAAATTTATTAAATATTTCTTTTGAGTAGTTGATACATTTGTGGAATTGTAATAAGTCTTCAAGAGAAGACATGGTTTTGTATTTTAATTAATCAGTATGGATATTGGTTGGTTCCCTTATTTAAACATTGATGATGACGTAGTAAGTTTGATAGAATAAGATGATAATTGTTTCCGCCATTGTGCTTGAATGCTATATTTTATTATTTTATAAATTAATTATTCCATAAATTACTTGGGAATTCGGCCGTCGTGTTATACACGAGAGTCGAAAATCTCGGGTCGTTACAATTCTCTTGACAATCGCTTCGGGTGTTACTTAGCTCAATATCCCCCTTGATGCTGCGGGTCATGCTGAGCCTACCCTCCCTCCTCGGGGATATTCATATTTAGATATGTGACTCATAGCTCTTCGAGGATTCCCGTGCTCACTCCTCACAGTTCACTATCGGTAGGTTACCCGCCATCTTCAGTTAAATCCTCTAAATCGACTTTGCCTACACAACTCATTGTTACCAAGTTCACTTACCATACATCCGGGCTTGCCCCCAGTCATTCTCTCTTCTTATAGACTTTGTCATTTTCCTCATATGACTCGTTAGCTTCAAATACAAAAGACACATGACTTGCATGACCTTCTTACTGGCCTCGCTCTATCTTCCCATCTTGACAGGTTGCAATCCTTCTTGAGGGATCACGATCTCCTTTCTGCTAAAGGTTATGCTATCTGAGACCGAGCAAAATGTGTTTAACGGCTTGCACCATTGAAGATGAAAGGTTTGACTGGTTTGGAAATCTCCTATCTTTCAAGCATTCAAGTCTCTAGGTATCTGTCTGGATAGAACCGACTAACTGATAATCTTGATTCGCGATGTGACCTAGTGAACAACTCTTCCTCATAACATAAGATTGAATATAAGTCTGTTCGAGAATGATCTAGCCTTAGATGTGAGCGAAAGAATAGTTCTATTTTTTATATAGATTGAAGAGTAACACCTTTTGAGGACTAATCCCATCCCACAACGTAGGTCAGTGGACACCTCCTCTTTGTAATATGCTTTAGATGATAATATTATCTGAAGGATAATTCTAGGTGTAACATGAAGCGGCTAATGATTTCAGCTGCGATGCGAGCTGAAAGATAATTACATTTCTGATGGGAACTGAAGAACGATACTATCTCGTAATATAGGCTGAAGAATAATTTCTCTTTCTAACAGAGGCTGAAGAATAATATTGCCTTGTGATGTAGGGTGGAGAATAGTTTTAATTGCAGATGGAAGTTAAAAAAAATAATGATAATATTTCCTTGTGATATAAGCTAGATAATAATTCTCTTTCGAATATATACCAAAGACATGATTCATATTCTAAGAATAATCCATATTCACGACGTGAACTAAAGAATGATCTTGTATTGAATACGAGTAGCTTTAGATGCAACATAAAGAAGTGAACCGTTTCATAATTGACATGGAGAAGCGAATAATTCCATAAGACGTGCGAAGAGATTAATGATTCCATATGCAACATAAGGTGACGAACGATTTCACATGTGGTACAACGTGATAAATGATTCCAGATGCAATATGCCGTGTTGAATGGTTCCTTGTACAATGTGAAGATGCGAATGATTCCTCATGTAATATAGAGAGCTGCATGATTCCATAGGTGATACGAAGAGTTGCAAAATTTATATACAATACAGAGAGCTGCCTCTTGAAGATACAAAATATCAGGTCTGTCATTGCTTTATAAGAGAAGATTCAGTTTATACTCATGACCTGGAGTATTATATGAGATTCAATTTAGGCTCGTGACATGGAGTATTATATTGGGATTGCTGGCTTGCCCCCAGTATTTTATTCTCTACACTTGGGCTTCTCATCGTGTGTCGGGCTTGCCCCCAGTGTATCCGACTCATCGCCTTACAAAATAATGTTCTCCAAGGAACCAGGCGCATAAGGATGTAAGACAAAAAATGATCTGGATCAACCATTGCAATAATACTCCACTTGAGTCTGGAGAAATATAAAATCTGTCTCTATCTTTGCTTCTGGCTCAGCCATTGCAAGACACCTTGTGCTTCGGTCTTAGAGAAGAGTAAAGAAAGGAAGAAATAATTCTTCTTTTTCGCTTCATTTTTTGGATTTGCATGCCACATTGGGTTCGGGATTCTAATAACTGACTCATTAGTGAAGGGGGAATAGTTGAAGGAATTGATAGAGAGCCACGTGCTAAGAGACATCTAAATTCTCCAATTTTGTTTGAAAGCATGGCTGCAAATCAACCCAACCCTATGGCCAATCAAAATCTAGGCCAAAACTAAATCGAAACGGGAGAAAATGTAGTTGAGAATGTTCCCAGACCCAGAACATTACGTGATTACTTGCAACCAGTAAGAGCGAGCACTCCCTCATACATAGTTTTTCCATAAAATGCAGGGAACATACATTTGAAACCGAGAGTAATCCAACTCCTCCCCAGATTCCATGGCCTAGACAGTGAAAGAGCCTATCAACATCTTAAGGAATTTGATGAGGTGATAGCCACAATGCACTTTGCAAATGTAACCAACGATGTGGTGAGACTCAAATTATTTCCTTTTACCCTTAAAGAGAAAACTAAAGGTTGGCTTCATGCATTAAGGCCAAGATCAATTAGCACATGGACTGATATGACTAGGGAGTTTATTAAAAAGTTCTTCCCTCCTCACAAAATGATCATGTTGAGGCGCCTTATCATGAATTTTGCACAAAAGGAGGATGAGACCTTCTTCCAATGTTGGGAGAGTGTTGAGCTCTTAATTGTGTATATTCTAACCCCAATTCGTCACTCATTTTGTATGGTTTTCATGATTTAAAGACTAATCTAATGCATGGATTTGTGATTGTAGGAATGAGAGGGAGACTTCACTAATTCATAGTTAAAAGAGTCACTTTGTATGCATTGAAGATCAATAGAATAAGTGCCAAAAGGTGGGGAAAGAAGAAAAAAGAAAGAAGAGAAAAAGAAGAAAATATCCCAAGACCTGTCCCAAGACCGGTCGCCAGATAGGTCTACATAGCTAGATCGGTCGCCAGACAGGTCGAGATGAGTCCAGAGAAACATTACTTGCTGGACTATTTTTGATGTTTTGAGACCGGTCGTGCGACCGGTCGTCCATGGGCTCAGATCGGTCGTCCGACCGGTCGGCAGCGTAACAGAGCTTGTCCGTGAAGCTCCGATTTTCTCTGTGCAATTGCGTGATTTCTTGCGCAATCTGGAATCTTCCACACCAATCTATAAAAGGACACCTACAGCCTCTTCCTAGGCCATCTAGTAACGTTGGGAGCAAAGGATTCAAGACCTAGGAGGCTTCCTAGCTTCCTACAACTAGTTTTCTTCTTCTTCTAGTTCTAGTTCTAATTTTCTTTTTAACATGCTTTTAATTAGCTAACCTCTTAACTAGAGCTAAGAGGTGAAGCTTATAGCTTAATTAGATGTTTTAATTCATTTTATTGGTTTCAAGTTTGGATTTATTGAAGAATAATGGTTTGAAGTTTAAATAAAGTTCTAAGTAGTTTTTCTCTTAATCTTTTGATGGCTCATGGATGTTTAGAAGAATTGCTTGAGTTCTTAATTGTTCTTGAATGATTCTAGACCTGTATGCTCCGAGGAATTGGATTCAATACGCTCTAGACCTTTGATCCTCATGTGGGAGCTTCAAACCAAAGTTTTACCTTTTTGTTCTAAAATCTGAATATTGTGTTGATTGTTCATATGATTTGAATGAAGTTCAAATCATAATATAGTCAAGTCTTGTGACAAGGTTTGATGATTATTATGGTTATGATCTTAATCTATTGGAATTAGGATTGACCTATGCAATTGAGTGTACTCAAGTCCTAACTTGAATTGAGGGAATCATGTTGATGAACAACACATGTGTTGGATTGCTTTGATAATACAACCGCTCTATCATCCGGCTAGATAGGACTTAATTTTGATTCTAGTTAAGTATTGAGAAACCATAGTGAATTATGCATCTAAGGAGAGCTATAAGTGGATCCTTGATGCTCTAGTTACCTTTTCATTATCAGATTTTCCTGTTTCATGTTTAAAAACTGATTTCACAAACCTCTTAAATTCTAGTTATTAGGATAGTTGGAATTGTTTACTTCCTTCCCTGTGGATCGACCTCGGTCTTACCGAGATTATTACTACATTGCAACCCTACACTAGGGAAAGCGAACGGAGAGGTTCAAGGACTTGTTAAATGCATGCCCACATCATGGCTACGAAATTTGGCGGGTAATAAGCTTTTTCTATGAAGGACTACATTCACCCATGAGCCAATTCGTAGAGATAATGTGTAATGGAGAATTCATGAATAAGGAAGTCGAGGAAGCATGGGACTATTTTGATGAATTGGCCGAGAATGCACAGTCTTGGGATACATCTAGACCAACAAATTCTAAGACAAGTCAACAAAAGGAAAAGGGAGGAATTTATGTTCTCTCAGAAGAAGATAACATAAGTGCACGTGTGGCTAGCCTCACAAGAAAAGTCGAGGCCATGGAATTGAAGAAAGGAGAGACGATCAACTCAAAAGACGTTGAAACTATTTGTGGAATTTGTGCCAGAAATCAACATGCAACACAAGATTGTGAAAGTACATCGGTAGTCTAATACGACAACCATGTATGTGCGGAAGCTTAAAAAGCAACTAGAATTATGGCTAAAGCTATATGAGGGGGTGACTAGGACCTCTTTTGAAATTCTTTTCGCCTACTTATACAATCAAGCTAAGTAAGCAAGAACACTTCGGCTTCCAAGCCTAAGTGGGTCTAATCAGAAGACTAGCATATGAATAAGCAATAAACAATCTTAGTCTTAACGTGCATAGGTAAATAAATGATTTAACTAATCAAGCTCCTAACCTATGCAACCTATGTAGACTTATGAGAATGGATCAATGAGCTCAAGTCTACACACTTAGTGAAAGTACATCTTGTGTGTGGATGTGCTAATCTAGTGCCTAGCATACATTCCTATCAAGCATTCACAATTAAACAATTAAACTTCCAATGCTAAGATATCAATGTGCTCAAAACAATCACAAACACAAGCATGTATAGTGGTTCGACTTTGGGTCTACTCCACTCCCGATTCAAGTACTCAACTCCTTTGAGCACACCGGCATTCACTATCGGAGGTTTTAAATGAGGTTCACCTCTCAACCTTTACATGGAGGTTTTACCGGTTCACCTCTCAACCATAACTGGAGTTTTGGACAAAAGGGCTAACTCTCAACCCAAACGGAGTTTTGGACATAGGCTAACTCTCAACCCGACGCACGTTCACTCCCGTGTCAGAGGCTCCCCCTTGGAGACTTAGTTTAGGCCCGGCTAACGGGCCAAGGAACGGCTAATGTCCCTAGATTGAGTTTGACAAACAAACTCTAATTGGACTCTCAATAAAGACAACCTTACTTGTCGGATGAGCCCCTTGTTTAGCGCTGGTTCGGGTTGCTTGATCTCCGCTCTCCCGCGTTTCAATCAGCTTCCCTTACTCCCTCGATCGTGTTGCGTTGCGTCGCCAATGCCTCAGCTACACTCGATCAAACACCTTGCATGTGATGCCTTTGAGATGCCCAAGGTGATAGGAGGATGGTTGAATCTCCTACATGGGATATGTAGCTTGTTCTAACTAGGAGATTTACCTAAAGGGTTTTCTAGAGGTCTTGAACAAGAGATATGCCTATATGGTATAGTGTCTTACCTCTAGAATTGAGAGAGGAATCAAGTCATCTCTTAGTTTGCATTTGAATGCCCTCACTTGTGATTAAACACAAGGGATATGAGCTGAAACTCCTCCTCTATGAGGCCCCAAAAGATGTACAAAAGGTGTGGGCAATACACTCTCAAAACCCTCTTAGTAATGCCCAAAAATCGAGCTCCATATATAAGGAAAAAGAGCTCAAACGGTCATAAAACGGGCAAAAACGGCTCCTTTCGACCGGTCGGCCAATGGCCAGATCAAGACAGAAAGTTCACTGTCTGGGGGGGGGTCTGTCCGACCGGTCGGACCAGCCCAGCCGACCGGTCAAGACCGGTCAGCCCCACCGGCCTGCACACTGCATGACTCTGAACTGTCTGTCCGACCGGTCTTGACCGGTCGGTCCAGTCCAGCCGATCGATCATGACCGGTCGGACAGGCCTGGGTTCAGCCAGTCTGATTGCTGACCCATGCATTCTTCAATCCACTAACTTAAGCTAAGATTTAGGTGATGTTTTGGGACACCTAGGGCCAATCTATGATGACTAAAGGTTTTCCTAAGATGGTTAAGGTCATCAAAGAGTATAAGGGTTAGGTTTTGGTCAAGGTTAAGGCACATCAAGGCATCACTTTTACCTGTCTCTTCTTCCTTGATGCAGCAGGGCCACTTGAGTCTTCGGTCTTCGTCTTTATTAGGCTCAACCGACACTAGACTCACTGACGTAAGTGATTGACAAACAAGGTGCACTAGTATGCCACAGAAAAGTGCACTAACAGATTGTCCCACAATTTCAGCAATCTAAGATATCTTACAAGAACAACCAAATGCCATAAACAGTTATCAACGGCAATTTAGTGCTCCAAACTCAAACACGTATAATTCTAGTTGGAAGAACCATCCCAATTTCAGTTGGAGGAATGGACCCACTGCAAATGCAAACAATACTCCTCAAGTTCAACCTTTACTAGGTCCATCCCTAGTGATTACACCAAAAGCTACACTAGAGGGATGTTGGGTGCATTTGTATCGGTTTAAGCTGAGTATAACAAGACTAATTCTCTGAAAATTGATGGGTTCATGCAAAAGCAACTGAAATTTAATCAAAATTCATCTCAAGCCATTACTGACTTGAAAACCTCAATGGCTAGAGTTGAATCTCACCTCAGTGTTAGGGAGAAAGGCACACTTCCTGCCCAACCTCTTCCTAACCCAAGGACCCAATTTGAGATACAAGACGCAAGGTCAGCCTCCTAACATACGGAGCATGTTCAAGCTATCACCACTTTGAGAAGTGGAAAAATAATCGATAAATCTCATCCGAAAATTTCCAAAGAGGATGATAGCCAGAACAACACTCCACAAGAGAAAGAACCGGAAAGGCAATACAAGCCGGTTGCCCCGTTTCCCCAAAGGTTGATTCACCCAAACCTTTAGGCAAAAACCTGAAAATTTTAGAGGTTTTTAAGCAAGTGAAGATCAACATTCCGTTGTTGGATGCTATAAAACAAATTCCATTCTATTCCAAATTTCTAAAGGAATTGTGTACAGTCAAAAAGTAAACACAATGTTCACAACAAAGTACTTTTGACTGAGAATTTGAGTGCTATTATCAGACAAGAAGTGCCCCAAAAATACAAGGATTCGGGTAGTCCAACCATCTCATGCATCATAGGAGACTACCATATTAAACAAGCCTTACTTGATTTAGGGGCAAGTGTTAACCTCATTCCATACTCGGTTTATGAACAACTTGGGTTAGGTGAATTAAAACCCACTAAAACCACACTCCAATTTGCTGATAGATCTATTCGTATACCAAGAGGTGTGATTGAGGATGTCTTAGTCCAAGTTGATAAATTCTACTACCCAGTAGACTTTATTGTCTTGGATACACATCCCGTGATAGGCACCGGTGCTCAAATTCCCGTCATACTTGGCCACCCTTTTCTAGTTACTTCAAATGCGATTATCAATTGTAGAAATGGGCTTGTACAAATGTCCTTTGAAAATATGACACTCGAGCTGAATATATTTGATTTATGCAAACAACCTCGAGAAGTTGATGACGAGATCCACGAGATAAACTTGATTGAATCATTCGTGGAGGAGACATTCCCCTCGACATTATATTCAGACCCTTTGGAGGCATGTTTGGCCCACTCTCATGAGATAAATGATAACACAATACGAGAGATGGATGCCATTTAGGATGTGATGCCGATACTTGATAACAAAAGATGGAGGGCACTATTTGAACCTTTACCCTTAAGCGAGAACAAGCCCTTCCCATCCAATATCAAGGCACCAACGCTCGACCTAAAACCATTACCAAGTGATTTGAAATACGTATACTTAGGTCGAGGCGAGACATATCCGGCGGTGATTTCTACCCACTTGGATGAAGAACAAGAGAGTAGGCTAATAGCCACTCTAATAGAGCATAAGAGTGCCATTGGATAGTCGATTGTGGATCTCAAAAGGCATAGACCCACTGATTTGTACTCATCGCATACACCTTGAGGAGAATGCAAAGACATCTACGCAACCACAAAGACGACTCAATCCAAACATGAAGGAGGTGGTTAAGGCTGAAGTGGTGAAACTATTGGATGTGGGTATCATTTACCTAATATCCGATAGTCAATGGGTGAGTCCAACTCAAGTGGTGCCTAAGAAATTCGGAATAACCATCGTAGCCAATGCCAATAATGAACTTGTGCCAACTAGAGTCACTACCGGTTGGAGAATGTGCATTGACTACAGGAAGCTAAACACAGTTATGAGGAAAGACCACTTCCCCCTACCGTTTGTTGATCAAATTTTAGAAAGGTTGGCTGGTCATTCCCATTTTTTGCTTCCTTGATGGCTATTCAGGGTACAACCAAATAGAGATAGCCCTAGAGGACCAAAAGAAGACAACATTCACATGTCCATTCGGCACTTTCGCATATTGAAGGATGCCATTTGGACTATGTAATGCCCCTGCTACTTTTCAACGTTGTATGCTGAGTATTTTTCTGATATGGTAGGTACAATTCTCGAAGTCTTCATGGATGATTTCTCAGTATTTGGTTGTAGCTTTGATGAGTGCCTTATGCACTTGAAATCTGTGTTGAAAAGATGTGAAGAGAAGAACCTTGTGTTGAATTGGGAGAAATGTCATTTCATGGTTCAAAAGGGAATTGTACTTGGTCACATCATCTCACAAAATGGAATCGAGGTGGACAAAGCAAAAATCGATCTTATCTTTAACCTTCTACCACCTAAGAGCATACGAGATGTGTGGTCCTTTTTGGGACACGCCAGATTTTATAGACGGTTCATAAAGGACTTTAGTTTACTCTCTCGTCCTTTATGTAACCTTCTTCAAAAGGAGAAGTCCTTCGAGTGGAATGAAGATTGTAAGAATGCCTTTGATAAACTTAAAGGTAGATTGACATGTGCTCCCATAATGCAACCATCTGATTGGAGCCTTCCTTTTGAAATTATGTGCGATGCAAGTGACTATGCTATTGGGGCTGTGTTAGGCAAAAGAAAAGAGAAGAAGCCATGTGTTATCTACTATGCAAGTAGAACCTTAAACCCAGCCCAAGCAAACTACACTACTACAGAAAAAGAACTTTTAGCCGTAGTTTTTGCCTTGGACAAGTTCAGGTCCTACTTGATTGGATCTAAGATCATCATATTCACAGACCATGCCGCGCTTAAGTACCTTCTCTCTAAGACGGATGCTAAGCCACGTTTGTTAAGATGAATCCTCCTACTCCAAGAATTTGACATAGAAATACGTGATAAAAAAGGAGTAGAAAATGTAGTGGCTGACCATCTCTCTAGACTTGTTCTCACCGATTCCCCTGAGACAACCGCGATCAATGACATGTTCCCTGATGAACAACTTTTTAAAGTCTCCCAATTGCCATGGTATGCGGACATTGCTAACTATCTTGCTACAGGTACAATTCCGAAACATTGGAACAAGCAAGATAAAGATAAGTTCTTCAACGAGGTGAGGAAATTCCTATGGGATGATCCTTACTTATTCAAGTATTGTCCCGATCAAATTATAAGGAGATGTGTGTCGGATGATGAGCAACACAGTATTATCTCCTTTTGTCATTCTCAAGCGTGTGGTGGCCACTTCTCAGCTAAGAAGACCAAAGCCAAAATTCTACAATGTGGGTTCTATTGGCCCACCATGTTCAAAGATACCCATGAGTTTTGTAAAACGTGTGAGCCGTGTAAAAAATTGGGAGGAATATCCCGTAGAAATATGATGCCTCTTAATCCCATCTTACCAATTGAAATTTTTTATTGTTGGGGCATCGATTTCATGGGATCATTTCCATCTTCTTTTGAAAATTTGTATATTCTGCTTGTCGTCGATTATGTTTCCAAATGGGTTGAGGCAATTCCATGCCGGAACAATGACCATAAAACAGTCATTCGTTTCTTAAAAGAAAACATCCTTTCCCGGTTTGGAACACCTCGAGTCATCATTAGTGTGGAGGGTCTCACTTTTGTAATCGCCCATTTGAAGCTTTAATGAAGAAATATGGCGTCAATCACAAAGTGAGCTCTCCCTATCACCCACAAACAAGTGGACAAGCTGAGATATCCAATAGGGAGATTAAACATATTTTGGAGAAAACAGTGAACCCCGATCGCAAGGATTGGTTGCTTCGACTTACCGATGCACTTTGGGCTTATCGTACTGCTTTTAAGACCCCCATTGGAATGTCTCCCTATAGACTTGTTTATGGGAAAGCTTGTCACTTACCCGTGGAGTTGGACAATAGGGCTTATTGGGCGATAAAGAAGATGAATTTTGATTCTGACAAAGCAAGCTCGTTACGCAAACTTCAATTGATTGAACTTGCGAAACTCCGGAACGAGGCATATGCAAATGAGAGAATTTACAAGGACAAGACGAAGGTGTTCCATGATAAGAGCATTCTTCGTAAAACCTTCACGATTAATAAAAAAGTCCTTATGTATAATTCTCGCTTACATTTATTTCCGGAGAAATTAAGATCTCAATGGACCGGTCCCTACATTGTACAAATCGTTTACCCATATGGGACCGTCGAGTTGTTGAATCCAAGGAACGACAACATCTTTAAGGCGAATGGTCAGCAATTAAAGCCATTCTTTGAGAAGTTTCCTTCAAAAGGTATGTCCATACCTCTGACTGATCCTGTCTATCAGGATTTTTGATCTCCTAGTCTGATGGAGGTATAGAGTAGTTAGGATTAGGATTTTGTTGCTTTTTGTTTGCTCTTTCATAGGTTTGTTAGAAGGAGGTAGAATCTCACTTTTTGTTCTCTCAGGTACTTTCATTCCTCACTCCCTTTATTTTAGAATTGCTCTCATATTTTGCTCATTGCATATCTTTTACATTGAGGACAATGCAAGATTTGGTTGGCGGGTGTGGGATCACTAGGATGAATCCAGTGTTTTGTAACATCTCGAGCAATTATGTAGGAATTTTTTCAATTTTTTTTACAAATTCAAAACTCCGTTGGAAAACTTTGTTTCTATGCATTTGGCATGGTATGAGTATAAGAAAAAGGAAAAGTAAAGTGAGTGAAGTTGAATATCTTGAACAATCTCTAAGATATTAGTTTTATCTGTGAATTTTCCTATTTTTATGATTGATAGAATTTCTAAACACTTTTACACCTAGTTCACATTACACGATTCTCACGCTTTAAAGGATTATGTAGAATTGTGAATTGGTTAAGTTTGGATTTGAGGTGTTGAGAAATCAAGCCAGGGTACTTTGTCCATCCTTGTCCATGGGAAAATAACGAAAGATATGGATTTCTAAAAATCCTATCTAATGAAAAAGAAAACGGAAAGGAATGATGAAAATATGAGAATGATGGAGAATATGGTGGAAAATTCTGAAAAGGGCTACCTATTACCAACCGAGGGATGGTCTACCCGTAACCAAAGCCGAAAATGGGACATAGTGTGAAAGCCGTCGAAAGGACGGTAAGGCAAATTCCTGTCATAGGTGTTGTTGATTTATACACCGTTGAATCCATACCTTAATTAATTCACAAGGAAGGTAACCCCGGAAATCCATGAGATGAACATCCACCGAGCACACTAGGTTAAATTGTTTGGATCCTTCTATTTATCAATCAATCAGCGGGAATTTCATATAAGTACTTGTTATGTTATGAGAAGGTTAAGGTCTCAACTTCTATCACTAAGTTTTCCTGATTCTTGCACTTGCATATCATTAAGTATATAGAAACATGGGTTCTGAAGGAGAGTTGGGTTTTGAAGAATGAAATTTGTTTCACACATGTTTTGCTAGGGACTAGCAAAATGCTGGTTAGGGGGTGTGTTGAGCTCTTAAATGTGCATATTCTAACCCCATTTTATCACTAACTATGCTTGAAATACATGATTAAAGACCCAACTAATACATGATTTTGTGGTTATAAGAATGAGAGAGAAGATTCATCAATTGAAGGCTTAAAGACACTATTTACAAACATTGAAGATCAAAAGACCAAGCGTCAAAGGATGGAAGAAAGAAGTCAAAGGAGAGAAGAAAGAAGGCAGAAGAATACACTGAAGACCGATCATCCGACCGGTCGTCTAATCGGTCCGAATACTCAACAGAAGGGGCCATACTGCATATCTTGCTAGACCATCCACGACCGGTCGTCCACGGCTCAGACCAGTCATGCGACCGGTCATTGAATTAAAAATTTGGGTTCTGAAATTATGAAAACTCACTGGACAGTTTTTGCGTTTTTGAGACCGGTCATGCAACCGGTGGTCCAGGAGCTCAGACCGGTCGTGTGACCAGTTGTTTGCGTAACAGAACGTGTTCTACAAGCTCCGATTTTCTCTGCGTAGTCCGGGATTTCTTGCGCAATCTGGAACCTTCTGCACTATTCTATAAAAGGGGACCTAGGGCTTCTTCCTAAGGCATCCTAGAAGAGATTGAGCACGGTGGGAGACAACGAAAGTCAGATTTGGAGTTCTACAACTCCTCCTAGTTTGTTTCTCTATTTTGATGTTTTGTTTAGTTGTTTTCATGTTTCCTTGGATCATGAATGGCTAAACCTCTTAGCTAGGGCTAAGAGGTGAAGCTTGTAGTGAATCTAAGATGTTTCAATTCGTTTGATTTAGTTTCAAGTTGGATTATTAGTGAAGAACAATGGTTTGAAGTTTAAATAAAGTTCTAAGTAGTTTTTCTTAATCTTATGATGGCTCATGGATGTTTAGAAGAATTGCTTGAGTTCTTAATTGTTTTGAGTTATTCTAGACCTGTATGTTCTAAGAAATTGGATTCAATACGCTCTAGACTTACGATCCTCATGTGGGAACTTCATACCAAAAGTCTATTTTTCTGGAATTTCTGGAGTATGTGAGACTATGTATGTGATTTGAATCAAGTTCAAATCATGATCTAGTTATAACTTGTGATAGGATTTAATGATGATTATGATTGTGATCTTAACCTATTGGAATTAGGATTGACCTATGCAATTAAGTGTGCTCAAGTCCTAGCTTGAATTGAGAGAATTATATATGTGAATCACACGTATGGCAGATTGTTTGTTTTAACTACTCTATCATCCGGCTAGATAGGACTTAATTTCGATTCTAGTTGAGAAAGTGAGAAACCACAGTGAATTAAGCATCAAGGATTGCTACAAGTGGATCCTTGAACCCCTAGTGCCTTTTTATTAGTGATTATCTTCAATTTAGTTCAAAGCATCTATCTACATCAATTTCCTAAAATCTGTTTAGTTAGTTCTTAAGTAGAAACCATTGGAAGTGTTTTGTGAATTCCTACACAAGTCCCTGTGGATTGACCTCGGTCTTACCGAGATTATTACTACATCGCAACCCTACACTTGGGGAAGCGAACAATATCTTGGGCGAAAATGGTGTTTTGAGTGGCATCCTGTGTGATCAGGATTGCCAGAGCATCCTGAATGTTCTTTGGCTGCTTTGCTAAATCATTTTGAATCTTGACTAGCTCATCCACTTGTTTTTGGATTGTTGACGGTGAATTAGCCTATTCAAACAGTTCTTCATCTTCAGCCACCTAAATTATCACGTCTTGCATTGATTGCCCCTTATGAGTCGGCTTCTTTTTTGTTAGAATGGCTTGGACGACGATCGTTTCCACTATCTCTTTAGCTATTTTTCGTATAAGTGGCTTGATCTACCCCCTGTGATTCTTATGCTGACTTGATAAATCATTCTGAGCTTAGGTCAATTCATTGATCTGGTCCTGAGTTATTAGCGGTTCAACATCTTGTTTGATCGGCTCTTCGATTTCAATTATCTGCACCATCGTGACCTGTACTGGCCGCTTCTCACGAATCGGCTTTGATTTCATTTGACTGGTCCTGATGACAATTCCCTTTCTTGGATTTATGACTGTTTTTGCATAGTCGGCTTGATCTTCCCCCTCTCTAGGTGGTTCACTTCCGAGAGGGCCGGGAAGCTACTAACTGAACGTGTGAACTTTTGTGGCCTCGTAGCGGTAGTCTGGTTAGCGGCAGAAGCCCTGCTAGCTTGTACTGGTTGCCACTGCTTTTGATGGTGTGGTATGCCTTGATCGTAGTGATCTTCTGACATGGAGCCTTCATCGATGTTTTCCTTCATTTCCTTCGGCTATTTGCGGCTTCGAGCTAGCTGTTAGCCAGATTGGGAAGCGGTTGGTGTTGTTACAACAGAATGTGGGAAGCGAAATCCTCCTGTTGCTGGAAACACAAGTACAACTGCCATTTCTCCTGTCTTTAGGGTTAGCATTTTCGCAAATTTTTACTGCACAATCACATGTCCAATAGAACATTCTACAACTAGATGTGGAAAGCTCGTGACCTTACTAGTCATAGTAAAAGTTAGACATGAAACTAATGCGCAGCAAGAATACTCATGCTTATGCTATCTTTTAAAAATTTAGGATTTTTTAAAGTTTTGAAAACTTCGATTTTAGATGCTTTTGCATTAAAGATGAAGGGAAGAATATTCCCGTTGAGAGTCGTCAGTTTGGCGCCCATAAAGGCCTCAAACATTTCTCCTTGTGGTAACTTTCTTATGTATACGTTTGTGCTGTAAATGATTTATCTTAGAACGTTCCTTTACTTAAAGACAACTAGAGATTCTGGTATGTTCGATCCTCAGCAGAGTCGCCAATTTATTAAAACTAGAAAATGCGCAAGGCAGTTTTCTCGTGTTTCCTTATTCTGGGGAATTCTGAGTATAGAGACATTCATAGATAATCGCTAACATTCACAAACATACACAATAAGAAAGATATCGCAAGGTGAATTTTATTCAAAAGATTCTGAGATCTTTTACATTCCAGGCTGTGATCTGACATGAGCCCTTAATTACATCGATGGATGATCACCCTTGATTAAAAGGCAAAAGTAAATGAATGCATACATTATAGATAAATTAAACAAAGCAAATGAGGAAATATCAATGTAAATCATGCACACCATAGAGAACACAAAGATTTTTACGTGAAAACCCTTGTGGGAGAAAACCACAGCATAAAGCGACAAAGCTCCACTATGAATGATAGTTGTACAATAGATGGAGTATTCGAGAAAAGGCCTGAATAGATCGAGCAGGTGACTAAGTCATCAGGGACTATGGTCTTTGAGTTAATGGTCATAGAGACCTATTTGTTTTCTTGCTATGGATTGAGCCACTTTTTAAGACAAGTTGGATGTCTATGTCCCATTTTCTTTCGGATTGTCCAGGTTGAAGGACTGTCAGGATTTTATCAAGTGGTGAAACTTTGGGCAATCTTTCCATATTTTTATGACGGGTGACCACTGGAATACACGAGCATCGAACGTTAGTCGGCATGACCCAAGGCCCTCTTCCCGTATTTTATGACAGGTGACCTTGAGAAGGACTCTGCAACTACCTGATCAGCTCAACCAATGGACCCGTTGTAGATGGGTAGGGCATCAACTAGCTTTTTTTATGATGACAGTATATAGAAGGATATTTCAAGTGTTGTTGGAACTCTTTGATCATGGCTTCTAGTAGTAACCATAGTCCCTTCTGGTTAGTCTTGAGCCTCAATCCGGGTTAAACCCTAGTTGTGCAATGAACATAATCGATACAAAGTTCATATAATCAGTTCTCGAATAAGGCTGGAGTCTGTTGACTCGTCTTCAGAAGTGATCCCGTTCTTGCATTTTTGTTGATAGCTAATACGCAATGAGAGATAAGAAGAGAACCTGCTCACGCATGTATAAATGTGCGAGACATTGTAACGAGATAAGAGATCTTTGATGCACGATGAATGCAATTGAATGTATATCATATGAGATTGATTGTATATGATGGATACAATAGAAGATATGTTATGTGAGAATGAATGTATATGAGAATATAATAGTATGTATGCCATGTGTAGTTGAATACATGTCGAGTTAAGTGAATGCTAGATTATGAAGAGATGAGTGCTGGATTAAGCAGAGATGAATGCTAGATTAAGCATGGATGAATGCTAGATTAAGCAAGATGTGTGTTAATGCATAAAACAATCAATATTATCTAGTCACAACTCCATTTCTGTACAAATTTGCACTAAAACGATATTCTGGTCATATCCTTGCCTGAAAATTCTAAGTAAAAATCTGAATTTTTTATACATCCACAGATCGACCATAAAATATCATGAATATTTCACCAGACTTTGGTGTTTTAGCGTAATTAGGGTATTTCAGATTTTTTTGGACGGTTTTGGATTCGAAGAAAACCTCTCCAATCAAAAGGCAAACTTTTTGGTGAGTGCTAAAAAGTTGCGATTTATATTTCGGATGGAAAATCAAAATCTTCATTGTTGAGAATTTAATTTTTTAGTATTTTTTATTGAATCCAAATTGGGGGGGGGGGGGGGGGGGGGGGGGGGGGGTACTTCCTTATTTACATAAATAGCTTAAAGTAAATGGAAACATAAATTAAGGTGTGCAGTATGTAGGTGCAAGTATGCAGTGTAGTGCAGTGCAGTTTTCAGAGTTGCAGATGGCTAAGTGTTAGACATTTTAGAGAAAATCAGGGATTAGACATCTTTAACATCAACCTTTGGAAAATCCAGTCCAAGGGATGGATAGAGCATGTCCACATGTGTCTAGGAGGCACACTACGCTAGAGAGGCAAGACCCACTGAAAGCGGGCTACACCACGGAGGATCCTGGGTCCCCATCAGTATCCAGGCACATGGAGAAGGGGAGTGGGTGCATGTGGAGTGGAGGTGGGTGCATGTGCCCCCTCCTGGGCGCATGTGCCCCCTCCTGGGCGCATGTGCCCAAAATGCAAGAAGGAGAGAAGGTGTCACTTAGCCAATTTCCCATATTTTTCTCGCAAAAAAGGGTGGGTGCATGTCTCCCTTGCACTTAGTACATTTTTGTATTTTTCCGGCTTAGAAAAGTGGGCGCATGTCCCTCTTAAGATAGTGGGATTTTCCACTACTTAGTTTTATTTCCGGATTTTCCAACCAACGAGTAGTGGGCGCATGTCCCTCTTGAAAGTGGAAAAAGTCCACTACTTAGCCATTTTTTGAGATTTCTCTCCCTCTCTCCATTTACATTTAGGCTCCGATGGGAAAATCTCTTTCCTACGAGGGACTTCGGCGAGGAAATCCATTCTGGCCAGGGCATCCGGCAAGGGATGGCAGAGCGAGCGCATGTGGTTTCAGGGGAGTGATCATGCTAATGGTCATCAGAGGAATTGCTTTTTATAGTACTCTAAATGGATCTAGGTCTGGACCGATGGATACTTCTAGGCACATGTGTTTCTGGGGGACTTTCTGGGCGCATATGCCCTCCGACTGTCACTTTCCGACTGTTGCCGGGCGCATGTCTCTAAGTTCGACTTTTCCAGACATTTTTCGAAAAGTTTTCCGAGAAGGATTATCCCAGGCGCTTGTGATGAGTGCATGTGGTTTTGGAGCTCCCGCATGTCCCTCTTGGAAATGCATTTTCTCCATTACCTAGCCAAAATTTGAATTCTGGACTCTGCAAGAGAGAAACAGTTCCCAAACTTAGAATATTTCAGGATTTCAGGATTTCAGGCTCCGACTGTCCAGTGTACAGCTACCTTTTCTTGGGCCAAAGTCACTGACGCCAGAGCATTTTAAGCCTCTCATTGGGCTATGAAATGAATGGGATGTGGTGCGTGTTTGTTCACCTCAAGTGTAAGGTTACGATGTAGTAATAATTCTCGGTAAGACCGAGGTCGATACATAGTGAAAGAAGTAAACAATTCCAACTACTCTAATAACTAGAATCTAAGAAGTTTAGTAAAATAGTTTTTCACATAAAATAGAAAAATGTGAAAATAAGAAGAACTAGAGCATCAAGGATCCACTTGTAGTAGTTCAATACTAATCTATTCATCCAAGCACAGCACAATTAGAATCAAAGTCCTATCTCTCATCTAATTGGATGATATAACATTCAAGCATAAACAGTCCCACTTAAATCTGGAAATCAGATTTCTAGTTCTAATGAAGCACATAGAACTTGAACTTGTAGCCTTCGAAGTAACAGCCATGCCAAGAGACTATGGCATGCTCAAGGGTTACTACAATTCGAATTCAAACAACCTAATCATGGTAATCTCAGAGAATTGTAAGGAACTCATGTTTGGAGTACACAAACTCTCACAAAACTTCTAAAAATCTAAACTTTATTTAAACTAGAACTTGAAAATTCATAAATAAGGGTACTTAAAATAAAAGAATTAAAGCATTGAAACAAGCTACAAACTTCACCTCTTAGCTCTAGTTAAGAGGTTAACTAAAAGAAAGCATTAAAAACTAGAACTAGAAGAAGAAGAAAACTAGTTGTAGGAGGCTAGGAAGCCTCTTAGGTCTTGATTTCTTTGCTTCCCACATTGCTAGATGCCTTAGAAAGAGAGTGGAGGTGGCCTTTTATAAGAGAAATCCCATACCGACTTGGAAACTTCGAGAAAACACGGAGTCCTTCCGCAATTTGGAAACTTGGAATTGAAAATCAGAGTTTCTGGAGCACCTTAGACCTGTCTGGCGACCGATCTAGCGACCAGTCGAAGAAGAAAAAAAACGGTCCAGCAAGCTTTGTTTCTCTAGACTCCTGAAGACCTGTCTGGTGACTGGTCTAGCAATGTTGACCTGTCTAGAGACCTGTCTGGCGACCGGTCTTAGGACAGGTCTTGGGACAGGTCTTGGAACTATTTTTCCATATTTTCTTCTTTTTCTCTTCTCTTTCTTTCTTCTAATTTCCTCCACCTTTTGGCACTTGTTCTATTGATCTTCAATGCATACAAAGTGACTCTTTTAATCATGAATTGGTGAAGTCTCCTCTCATTCCTACAATCACAAAAACATGTATTAGATTAGTCTTTAAACATGAAAATCATGCATAATGTGATGATGAAAAGGGGTTAGAATATGTAATATTCATCGCTCAACACACCCCCTAACAAGCATTTTGCTAGTCCCGAGCAAAACATGCGTGAAACAAGTTCAAATCTCCAAAACCAAACTTTCCTTCAGAAACTATGCTTCTATACATTCCAAGACACACAAGTGCAAAAATCAGAGAAACTAGGTGATAGAAGCTGAAACCTTAAACTTCTCAAAACATAATAAGTGTTCATATAGAATTCTCGTTGATCGATTGATAAATAGAAGAACTTGAAAAAATTCAACCTAGTGTGCATAGTGAATGTTCATCTCATGAGTTTTAGGGATTATCTTCTTCATAGATCGACTAAACCATGGGTCTAAAAGTGTACAAATCAACAACAAGCCAATAATAGAAATTTGTCTTACTGTCCTTCCGACGGCTTTCACACTACGTCCCATTTTCGGCTTTTCAAAATTTGCCACCATATTCTCAATCATACCCATATTTTCTTTCCTTCTTTTCTTTTCATACACATTAGATAGGTTTTTAGAAATCCATATCTTTCGTTATTTTCCCATAGACAAGGATGGACAAAGTACCCCGGCTTGGTTCCTCAAATCTAAGTCTAGCCAATCCATAAATCTACATAATCCTTTCAAACCATGAAAATCGTGGAATGTGAACCAGGTGTAAAAGTGTTCAAATTTTTTATCAATCATATAAATAGGAGAATTCACGTATAAAACTATTATATTAAAGGTAGTTTAAGACTTGCAACGTCACTCACTTCATATCTCCTTTTCTTATACTGATATTATCCCGAATGCATAGAAACAAAGATTTTGAAAAAGAGTTTTGAATTTTCAGAAAATTTAAATTTTTTTCCAAATAATTGCTCGAAATGTCACAAAAGCGAGTAGATTCATCTAAGGAATCTCACCCCCCAACCAAATTTTGCATTGTCCTCAATGTAAAAAGATATGCAGTATGTTAGACATGAGGGCAATGAAATAAAACAAAGGAGAGTGAGACCTGAGGTAGCAAGTTGATCAATTCTAGCATGATTCCTTTGTCTCTATAAGACTTATTCAATCCTAAATGCAGAAAAATAAATCCTAACCTACCTACCTACCTTTGATTAGTCCAATCGACTACATGATCAAATTTAAGCAAGATCTTCATGAATTTCAACAAGCTTCTCATGAGGACCATCCAAAGTCCTACTCGATAGTAAACATGGGTACTTTTCTTCATTGAAGTCCAATATTTATGTGCACCACATGCATGATAGGAGGAGATAGGAGCATAAAAAAGATATCTCCTTAAATTTTGATCTGGGTTATGATTGATTAAAAACAGGTCCTCTCAATCAGAATTTTCAATGGGCTGAAGAACCCATGATGGTGGAGAGACATTAATCGTGTATTCTTCAGTTAAAGTTGTCTCCTCCACAATTTCAGAATTATACGGTGCTTCCACAAACAATGGTAAAGAGTGTAAATCAGTGGAATGGTGTTCTTCAGGCACCAACACTGTGTCTAACAAAATGTCCAACTCCTTAATCATCTCATCCTCAAGATCATTGAAGTGGGCTAAGCATTTCTCTAGAAAGTCGAGATAGTCGGATGAAAGTTCTTTGTCCTCCCTTAATGATTGAAGAAATTCTATTTCAATGGCAAGGAATTCCTCCTCTATAGAGAGAAGGTCTTTCAAGGAAAATTCTTCAGATTTAGTGGTAAGCACATCATCTAGCATTGGTTGATCTTTTGAAATTTCAGATTGTGCCACCCCATCATCCAAAGAAACAGAATTTTCAGTCAAAGGGAGGTCTTTCACAATAGAATTTGTCATATGTTGTTAGTGGAAGGACTCAAAAAGATCGATTTCAGCCATCTCTTTAGCATGCATATCCTCTAGAGACTCATAATCATTATGCTCTTGGGAAAAAGAAACCATAAGTTCATAAGCATTCACCGAACCCTCATTGTAGGTAACCCCACTATCACTTTCAGATTTTATGGATTCCTCAGGTTCGTCAACCGTCATTGAAATCTCTTCGTCATTAAGTTCAAAACATCCAAAAGAGATAGTGGATTCACCATAATTGATGATGACATTGGCATCATTGAGATCGATCTCCTCTAAAAGTCTATTCATTATATCTAAGGAAGGTGGGACTTGGATAGCCCCATCCTCCTCATTAGAGGGGATTGATTCGATGCCCCCAAATTTGGCCTCAACGTCTTCACAAGATGGCAAGTACACTTGATTTGATTGTTCATCTACATAATCTTTTCATATTTCCTCAAGTATTTATGTATATATGTCATCACAAGACGAAGACGTTTTAGGGTGATTGTTAATAACCACGGTTAGTTCTTCTCTTGAACAAGGAGAATGGTGGTTTCCCCAAGTTAGACCGTATGCATTGTAGGATGAACAGTTATATGATGGTTGATAGGCATATCTATACAAGTGATCACGCATTGTCTTAACCGGTTGGCCACTATTCACCCATTCCTTTTGTTGTTGCACACCTCCTACCATAACCGGTGGAACGCTCATGTCATTTTCAATCTGGTAATCATGTAATGTTTTCCCCAGATGATCATTATTCAATTTTGCTTCATTCCGATATTCCCCCATCGTCTTACGTCGTGTCTCAATATGTGTATTGCTTTCATTAATGTAATCACGCATCGTCTTACGTGGGGGGCACCCCAATCACAATAAGTTTAGGTCCCCCAATCCGACGTCTCATCCTCCAAAAGGTACTTGTACGCACCATTCGTCCAATCATACATGATGAAATTTCAAGGAATTGAAAACTACTCTAATCTAGAAAAAGAATAAAAAGAAAGGAGATGGGGAGATGTTACCCAATAGAGTGAGATTTATGTCAGCAACAATGTCCTACAGAATCAAACAAAAAGAATTTGTTAGAAAAACCGAAAATCCTACCTAACTAAGACTACTCTATAGCTACTAGAACAATTAGAACCGTTTAACCTTTTCCTCGGCAACGGTGCTAATGGGGCTCAAATTTGCACCCATTGTAAAACAACATCCCGTGGTCCATTGATAATAATTTGGATCAGTTTTGAGGCCGAAAAAGCCCTGAAAACACCAGTGCTACCCTAATCGCTCGATAGCGACCAAAATCCGTAAACAGCATTTCGGAGCATAATTGGACATGTGCTTCACCGCCAAATGGTCCGTAATGTCCTAAAACCCTTAACCTGCAAGTTTCGAAGTCATCCGGTGCATATATTTACCTGTGCACCACGAAATGTGTTTCATCCCTGCTCGGAGTTGACAAAAAAGGGTTCGTAAGCCTACAGCTACCATTTCAGAGCGGAACTGGACATACGCTTCATAGCCAAATGATCCGGAGTGCCCCAAAACCCTTAAATAGAAAGTTTGAAGTCATTACGGTGCGTATTTCTATGCGCGCGCTCCCTGGAACAACGTTCCTATACGACAAGCCGACCTGGAGGCTCCAAATTAGGAAGGAAATACCAAAATTGGCAACATCTGGACTTCCACACCCCATCCCGTTCATTCAAGAGGTCAATCCTAGCCTAGAAGTGGCTTGGCAACAGTGAGTGCATGTCTAGAAAAGGTAGCTGTCCTTTGGAGGTCTTCCGTCGGAGTTGAAATCCTGAAATTTTCTAAGTGCTGGAATCCTGAAAATCTTGCTAAGTAGTGGGAAATGTGTCGGCAAAGACATGCGCCTGGCCTCCCACCACATGTGCCTACACCCTATTGATGAAAGGAAGTGATTTGAATACTTTTTCAGAAAGCGCCGGGAAATGGGCCGGAAAAGGACATGCGCCCGGATCATGCACATGCGCTTGACCTTTTCTGGCCACATGCGCCTGACCTTGTTTCTGCCACATGCGCCGGGAAATACCCGCCGGGCCAGACCCGAACCCGATTACCTCCCTATAAATAGCGGAGTCATTTCATTCATCAGCACGAGATCATCTCCCTCCGACCTCAGAGCGATGTAAGCACCACATGCGCCCACTTTGTTTCCCCTAGCCGGATGCCTTGGACGGAGTGGATTTCCTCACCGAAATCCCTCGCCGGAAAGGGATTTCTTCGCTGGAATCCCGAGTTCAGGGAGAAATCTTGAAAATTTTCTAAGTGCTGGGCACATGCGCCGGCTTTTCCCCCACATGCACCGGCTTTTCCCCACATGCGCTGGCTTTTCCCCGTTGGAAAACCTAAAAATCCACTAAAGTCCACAAGGGACATGCGCCCACCATTTGGGTCCAGGCGCATGTGCACCACCACATGCGCCGGGATTGCTTCCTATTTCTCTTGTTTCTCATGAAAACAAGGGCACATGCTCCCACCTCCTAACCACATGCGCTTGCCAGCTGTTGCAGCACCACATGCGCCTGTACTACCCCCTCCATGCACCTGGACGCTGGTTGGAGGGGTGGACCTTCGATCGTGCGGCCCACATTCGTCCAGAATCAGATTTTGATCAAACCGCCTCTCCTAGATGCATCTCGATGAGATCTATCCATCCCCTGGATCAGATTCTCCAACGGTCAATGATAAATGGCCCAAATTAGTGTTTCTATCCATCCCCGAAAATCCCTCTGAAAGAGCCGAAAACGGCCGAAAGGGAAGCTTTTCTTCTACATGACATGATACACCATAATCATGCACCGCGACGAGGTTATCCAATCTTAAGACCTTCGAATGCCCTAATCAAGCGGTCGGCAGGCCCGTTACTTAGTCATTTTCAGCCCTGAGAAGTGCCCTGTTGGCCCGGAAATCGACCTATACTAAGCGAATCGAAATGCGATCGATCCGCGATCCTCGTGGACATAATCCACCCCTGTTTAAAGACGGTTATCAATAATATTCACTGAATACCTTGATTAGACCGCAGACAGGTCCACAACTTAGTCATTTTTAGCCTTGGGAAGTGCCCTGTTGGCCCGAAAATTGACCTATGCTAAGCGAATCGAAACGCGATCGCACAGCGATCCTCGTGGACATAATCCACCCCTATTCCGAGATGGTCATTGATGATATTCACCAATTTCCCTGATCAGACCACAAACAGGTCCACTACTTAGTCATTTTCAGCCCTGGGAAGTGTCATGTTGGCCCGAAAATCGACCTATGCCAAATGAAATCAACCGCGATCTCAAAGACGCCGAGGCAAAGCTAAAGTACTCAGACTATCCAACAGCCGAGTTAAACATTTATGGGGCACCGATCCCCATCATTCATCAGAAATTGGCATGAACGGGAACCCATCGGACCTGATACTTAGCCATTTGCGGGCATTGGAAACAGCCGATCCAGCCTATTGAATTTGATTTCTGAAAGAATCTTGGCTCGATATAGGCTATTGGATCCCAAATAGATCATTGAAAATACTCAGAAGAAAGAGTGTTCTCGAAGACGAGTTGCCCGACTCCAGAAGAAACACATTTACTTTACTGTACAAAGCTCCATTCATCCCGGATAAAGGTCCGAGGCTAAACCTAAGGGGTTATGGTTACCACGAGAAACCACAAACAAAAGAGTTCAAACTAAGCTTGAAACATCCTGCTATGGATTGCCACTATGAAAAAGACAGTCGATGCCCTACCCATCGACAACGGGTCCGTCGGTTGAGCTGATGAGGCAGTTGCGGATTGCTTTCCTAAGGTCACCTGTTCACAGTAACAGGCGCGAGCTTTAGGTTATGTCGACCAACATTTCGATGTTCGTGTATTCCAGCGGTCACCTGTTCACAGTAACAGGCGCGGGCCCAGAGTTGCACCACTCGATTAAAAACCTCGTTCGGGAATGTTGCGGAGTGCTCTTCTAAGGTCACCCGTCATAAAAATACGGGCGCGGGCCTTGGGTTATGCCGGCCAACATTCGAGGATCGTGTATTCCAGCGGTCACCTGTTCACAGTAACAGGCGCGGGCCCAGAGTTGCACCACTCGAATCCTGACAGTTTCTCAACCCAGACAATCCGAAAGAAAATGGGACATAGACATCCGGCTTGTCTAATAAATGTGGCTCAGTCCATAACAAGAAAACAAAGGTCTATACGACCATGAACTCAAGACCGTAATCCCCGGCGGATTAGTCTTTTGCCTTCCAATCAAGGGTGATCAACCGTTGATGTAATTAAAGGCTCGTGACCAGTATCACAGCCTGGAATGTAAAAGATCTCAGAATCTCTGAAATAAAATTCGCCTTGCGATATCTCTCTCTTGTGTACACTTTGTGATTGCTTATGATTGTCTATGAATGTCTCTATACTCAGAATTTCCCCCAGAATAAAGAAACACAGGAAAAAGGACTGCCGACGAGCAGTTGATTTTTTCTAAGTTCTAACAAATTGGCGACTCTGCTGGGGAATCATTCAATACCAGAATCTCTGGTTATTTCTGAGTAAATAGACATTTTATGATAAATCATTTGTAAACACTAACGTGTATATGAGAAAGGCTACCGCAAGGAGAAATGTTCGGCGCCTTCACAGGCGCTAAACTGGGGACTCTCAATGGGAACGTTCTTCCCTTCATGTTTCTGTCTATCCATTGTCGAGCCATATCGCGATTGGTAAGGTCACGTCCCCTCTCTTTTCCAGATGCACGGAACATTCTAATGCGTGTATGACTGTGCACAGAGAGAGAAAGAAAGAGAAAGACAGAGAAAGAAGCAAAAAGATAAAAAAAAAGAACCAACCAAATGGCGTCTACAATGATCTTCCTAGCGTCTGGAGGATTCTACTTCCCCCATCTGGCAGCAACCTCTGAAGCCGGATGACAGATTGTGCAGAAGCGCAAGACCGTCAAGAAGACCGAAAACAAGAAGGTTATTCCAGCTAAAACAGGGATAATAGCAAGGGCACAGGGCAGAACAAAGAGACAGTGGAAGCCAGTCTACAGGAGCGACGCCCGCAACGCCAGCAAAACTACCGTGTCAGCCAGGCCAGAGTTTTCCTTCGTCGCTATCGACTTCTCAGCAATACCAAAGACAGCACTGTCAGCCAAGGTATTGAACGGACCCGCTGTCCGATAATCGGCCGAGACGACGATGAAGACAACCCCTACTGAAGCCGCCGTGACCAAGACGAGGCCGCAGCGAGCGCAAGTAATGATGGTGCAGGTCACCGAAGGAGAGGCGAGTGAGCGATACCCAGAGCTGCCTCCAATCCAAGAACAGATAGATGAGATTATCTAGGTCTAAGAGGACACGACCAGAGAGATGAGGGAGATGAAAGAAGCACTATTGGCTCTAGTTGCCCAGGGGGCAGCAGGAGAACCAGCAGCCGCCGAACCACAAGCTCGCCCGAGAAATGTTGTGTTCGGACGTGCACCGCCACTGCCATCCCAGGCCACGAGAGAAGAACTGTCTCAGACAGTTGCGGACCTGATGTGTCAGGAAAGAGAAAAGGAGAAGAGAGGAAAATATGTATACCAGGTGCCGTACTTACCCGAGGTCGACAACCTCCCGTTTCCCAACAATTTCAAGCGTCCGGACTTCCCCAGATTCGATGGCAGAGGATCGCCGGAGGAACACATGGCTCAGTTCATGACAATGATGGGCAACCTATCGACAATCCCCCAGTACTGTCTCAGATTGTTTGGCTCGACGCTCACGAGCAAGGCATTCCAGTGGTACATGTCACTGCCCGCAAGGTCAGTCAAGTCCTGGGAGCAGATGCAGGACCTGTTCATCTCCAAATTCTTCTCTTCTGAACGGGAAGTCTCGCTGACAGATTTAGCCTTGGTTTGTCAGAGGCAAGGGGAGTCAGTCGAGAAGTTCATTGACAGGTGGGGAACTATAGCAGCACAGTGCCGAGAACTGCCAAGCAAATCTGAGCAGGTCAAGATGTGCATGCAGGCCATGGATGCGATGATTTCATTTAGCCTATCTGGACACAACTTCTCAATGTTTCGAGACCTAGCTACGAAAGTCCACCTCGTAGAAGGAGCTGCGTTCAGAGCGCAGTTCAAGGCAGAGAAGCCCAGGAGAGAAGCCGGAAGGATAATAACATCTAACTATGTTGACAAAGGAAAGGGTTCGAATGATAGGAAATGCCCAAACATCGAGCGTAGATTCAAGGCCAGGCCAGTAACCGCGACTCAAGACAAAGGCAAGAGTTTTCAGAGGCCGCGACATCTTATGGTAGAAGAGCGTAATCGGGCAAACAAACCTTATACCTTCGACATGGAAGATCTGGTTCCGATCATGGAACAACTGGTAGAAGAAAGGTTGATAAGACTGCCAGAATGCATGCGCCCAGAGGAAGCGAAGATGGTCGATCATCCCAGCTACTGCAGGTATCATCGTGTGACCAGCCATAAGATTGAAGACTGCTTCGTCCTAAAAGGCAAGATCCAGCGGATGATCGACGACGGCACCATCAATATGAAGGCAGAAGAGGCGAGCCGGAACACTACGATAGTGGTGTCTGCCCTCCCTGTACCAGTCCAAATTCGAATGGCGAATCCCTTCCCAGAACCGGAAGAGCCATGGACACTTGTGAGCAGCAAGAAGAGGCTAGAGAACAAAAGAAGACTCTTGGAGAAAGAGAGGAAGATGAAGAACAGAATGAGAAGAAGAAATGTTAGACAGGAACATCCACGTGCACAACCCGTTCAGTGCGCCATGGTCTCAGTGGTCGCTCAACCAGGGGCCAGTGACAAGGACCAAGTCTTTAGAGAGAGGAGAAGTCAATGTAGTGGCTCTGCGATCAGGAAAGCAGGTCGTGCAAAGAGAATTCCTGAGATGACCAGACCCTAGAAGAACGAATGTGGTCATAGGTGAGCCGTCAAGGACACCTCGAAAAAAAGAACCGACAGAAGCAGTCAACGAGCCAGCAGTTGACCAGGGAGATCACGCTTGAGATAAGGCACTTGTGATTTATGATGTGGTGTCTCATCTGAAGAAGGTCCCGGCCCGACTCAGCATCTACGATGCCTTGTGCCTTTCGAAGAAATATCGGGAAATGTTGCTCAATTCATTGCTCGATCAAGAAGCTCGTGAGGTCATGATGGCAGAGATCGAGTCAGAGATGGAAGAAATGAAGATAACGGGAACTGAGGATCGACCAGTAGAACAGGTCATGCAGATTGACCGATCGTCCATGGTCACATTCTCTGAAGAAGACAGGACGATCAGCCTGACGGACCACAACTGCCCGTTGATGGTGATAGGTCTCATCCGAGACATAGAGGTTCGAAGATGCATGCTGGACGACGGGTCCGCTGTGAATATTATGTACCTGAAGACATTGCAGCAATTGGGTTTCAGACAGACAGCACTTCAACCAAGCGCCATGGTTATCCAAGGGTTCAATCAGGACGGCCAGCGTGTCCTAGGGTCCATTACTGTCATGCTGGAGATAGAAGAATTGAGTATTAAATCGATGCGATGACAACATACAATATCTTGTTGGGACGACCATGGCTTCATCAATACGGTATCATTCCCTCGACATGCCATCAATGCTTCAAGTACAATAGGGATGGCGTCCAGTATAGAGTGGCGGCAGACTCGAGGCCGTACTCCATCACTGAATCCTTCCTAGTAGATGCGCAATACTATCAGGAAAGAGATGGAACCGAGACCGCCAGAAAAGCCAGCGAACCGACAGAGGTGGCACAGGGGGCAGAACCCCAGGGTGAGAGTTCAAGACAAGCGAACGAAGCTCCACGAGTGGTCGCTGAAGCGACAGGGGCTCACGGAGAAAATCCGTTGCCAAGGAAGAAGTTCTACCTGATCCCGAAGCACCTCCGGAAGGCAGGGCAGTCAGTGTTGAAACAGATGACAAGCCAACAGATGAGCGTGTTACAGTCCAGCTTCAATATGCCGGTGCCAAAGGTTGAGAGGATTTGTCCCTTCCCTAAAGCTCCGAGCCAGTTCTGCGTGTCGCCGACAATGGGAGCCAGGCATGAGATAAGGTTTCAGGTTGGACTCCGCAACCCATTGCAGATTGAAGAGAACGCGAAGAGAACACCAATAGAAACACCGCCCATTGAAGAAGAAAGATATAGCAAGGCCAGTAGGAACATCATGAGAAACATGGGGTTCATTTGTTCAAAACCACCAGCCCGAAAAGGCATGCTAGCACCCTTCGAAGTAAAGACGAAGGTATACATAGGAAAAGAAGCCCTGGGGCAAGATGTGAAATCAGGCATATTAACATGGTGACGATCAGTCCCGTGGAAGAGGTGAGGCCCGCTGGACCAAATGAAGTCATACAACCGAGTGCCGCACCAGAGCAAATCGAAGATGGAGGTCAGCCCACGATAGATGAGCTACAAGAAGTCAATCTGGGGACTTCTGATGAGACGAGGAATACTTACATCAGCAAGAACATTCCAGAGGAAGAGAGGGAGAGCTACATTCAACTCCTGAAAGAGAACAGAGACGTGTTCGCATGGACCTATTCTGAAATGCCAGGACTGAACCCGGCAATCGCGATGCACATGTTGAATATTGCGAAGGAGAAAAGGTCAGTCAAGCAACCACAGAAGCGCTTCCATCCTGACATCGTCCCGAAGATAGAAGAAGAGGTGAAGAAGCTGCTTCAAGCCGAGTTCATTAGGGAATTTCAGTATCCCAAATGGATCTCGAACATAGTACCTATAAAGAAGAAGAGCGGCCAGATCCGGGTGTCTGTTGATTTCCACAACCTGAATGAGGCTTGTCCCAAAGATGACTTTCCTCTACCCATCCCGGAACTCCTGATTAACAGCACGTCGGCATATACCACGATGTCCTTTATGGATGGCTACTCAGGGTATAATCAGATCCGAATGGCTCCAAAAGACGAAGAGTCCACTGCCTTCCGCACATCTCTCGGGATATTCTGTTATCGGGTGATGCCGTTTGGGCTGAAAAATGCGAGCGCTATGTATCAGAGAGCGATGCAGGTAATCTTCCAAGACATGATGCACAAGCATGTGGAATTCTATGTTGATGACCTGGTAGTGAGGTCCGACGGACATCAGCAGCATCGTGAACATTTGAAGTTAGTATTTCAGAGGTTGAGGAAGAAGAGCCTCCGCATGAACCCGTTGAAGTGCGCCTTTGGGGTGTCCTCTGGAAAATTCCTTGGCTTTGTGATCGAGCATCGGGGAATCAAGATTGACCCCGCGAAGATCAAGGTGATCCGAGAAATGCCTCCTCCGAAGAATTTGAAAGAGCTGAAGAGTTTCCAAGGGAGAGTCGCTTACTTGCGGCGGTTCATCTCGAACTTGTCAGGTCGCTGCCAGCCTTTCTCTCGGCTGAACAAGAAAGACGTCCGCTTCGAGTGGGACGAAGCGTGCCAGAAAGCCTCCGATTCCCTCAAAGAGTTACTTAGGAAAGCTCCAGTTCTCGCAGCGCCAATCGAGGGAAAGCCTCTAATACTATATGTAGCAGTGGGAGAGAACTCACTGGGGGCACTGCTCGCCCAGAAGAATGAAGAAGGAAAAGAGAATGCTCTGTACTACTTGAGCCTCACGCTCGTCGGTGCTGAGTTTAATTACTCACCGATTGAGAAGATATGCCTGGCCTTGATATTCACTGTGAAGAAGCTGAGGCATTACTGTCTGTCATACCAGATTACACTGATCTCCAGAGCAGATCCTATCAAGTTCCTGATGAACCGACCTATGTTGTCCGGACGATTAGCCAAATGGGCCCTACTGCTATCCGAGTTCGACATTACGTATCTGCCATCTCGAGCTGTTAAAGGGCAGGCGATAGCCGATTTTCTAGTAGCCCACCCGATACCGGATACCATGGAAATGGAATGTGATCTTCCTGACGACCAAGCCATGACGGTAAGGGTCGCGAGACAGTGGCAGATGTGTTTCGACGGAGCCTCCAGAGCTGCACGATCAGGAGCTGGTGTGATCTTCATCAGTCCTCAAGGTGACTTATTGCCCTACTCATTCACAATACTGTCGTCGTGCATAAACAACGAGGCAGAGTATCAGGCCCTCATCATTGGGTTACAGTTGGCACGAGACATGCAAATCCGATCACTACAGGTATACGGTGATTCTCGGTTAGTTGTGGGACAGCTTATGACGGAATATGAAGTCCGCAAGCCAGAGCTATCATCTCTTTGCCATCAGGCCCAAGCCCTATTCGATCATTTTCGGGACAGTACAGTATCGCACGTCCCAAGAGCTGAAAATTCTCAAGCTGATGCATTGGCTAACCTGGCCGCGGCTCTCGCGCACCCAGGGGGCAGCCCACTTCAAGTTACCATAGAGGAAAGAATGATACTGCCATCCCTCACAGCAGCCGAGAATGTCACGAGTGCAAGCCCCGTACATTGCTTTGAGATCACAGAAGAAGAAGATTGGAGAAGACCATTCTCTGATTACTTGAAGTATGGGTTCTTACCCGAGGATCCGCGAATGCACACTCAAGTCAGAACGCATGCCAGCTTGTTCGTCTTTTTAGAAGAAGTACTGTATCGACGCTCCAGCGACGGAACGCTGTCAAGATGCCTGGCCCAGGAAGAAGTTCATGATACGCTGAGAGAGGCGCACGGAGGAGAATGTGGTGCCCATTAAGACGGCCGGAACCTGCATCATAGAGTGCGTCACATGGGCTATATTGGCCCACCATGGTGAAAGATGCGATGGACTACGTCAGGAAATGCCATCAGTGTCAGATACATGCTGACATCATACATATACCTCTAGAAGAATTGCATCAGTCAGTGATGTCTTGGCCTTTTGCGGCCTGGGGTATGGATGTGATAGGCCCCATTAGCCCCTCTTCCTCTCAAGGGCACCAGTACATACTGGCGACAACAGATTACTTCTCTAAATGGGCTGAGGCTGTGGCCCTGAAGAACGTGAAAGCTAAACAAGTGGAGGGTTTCATCCGGAACGTCATCATCTACAGACACGGTATTCCCGATCGGATCGTCACAGATAACGGCACGCCCTTCCGAAATGCCATGATTGACAAGCTGTGTGCCAAGTTTAAGACCAAGCATTGCTACTCAACGCCTTATAATCCTCCTGCAAACGGACTTGCTAAGGCATTCAACAAAACCATCGTGAAGATTCTGAAGAAAACGGTGGCAAAGAATAAGAAAGACTAGGACAAATGGTTGCCTGAAGCACTCTGGGCATATCGTACTACGCATTGCACAGCAACGCGGGCTACTCCCTATTCACTAGTATATGGCACGGAGGCCATTGTCACGATGGAAGTTCAGGTCGAGTCCCTACGAGTCGCACTTCGAAACTCCCTGACAGATGAACGTAATCTTGAGCTCAGGATGGTCGAGCAAATGCCTTGGACGAGAAGAGGCTCGCGGCACAGCAACGACTAGAGATGTATCAGAAGCATATCTCAACGGCATATGACAAGCGAGTCAGGGGTAGATCCTTCAAGAAGGGTGACTTGGTACTCGTAATGAAGCGACTGACAGCTACGCACACTACAAAGATCAAGTTTGACCCTAAGTGGGACCCGATATGCATCATAGAAGAAGTCTACTCCAACGGGGCCTACCGTTTAGTGAATTTCGACGGTGGCGGAGCCGGTTTTGCAATTAATGGCCGATTTCTGAAGAAATATTACCCCTAACAGTCAACCTGTTACTTCCCTTTACATAAATATGAGAAATGTAAACTCCCCAAGAGAGGGAATGTAATAAGTAAGTATAGAAATGGAGAATGAAATGGAGTAGAATACAATAGATAAGCCTGTAGTTACAAAAGCTAATCAGTTGCTCTGTATTCTTGCAGGTCTTCCTTGCCCTTGCTATGGAGAAATAAACAAGAAAGACCATTCGGCTACGACATGAGCGTGTTCCGAGCTTAGAAACCCAGGACACTCCCGAAATCGACGATAAAGGGAAGTATTACTCTTTTCATTTCATTCTACATTCATTACTTATTAGAATTATGATTATTATTGTTATTGTTGCAAACCATTCTAACACACATCACACAAACATCACACGATAGAAAAGTAATTGCTATAGTCATTTCATTTAACAAAAGTTTGGTTGACATCTTTCGACGCCGTATACATGAATGATCAGAAGGTAAGTATTTCTTACACCAACTACAAAATTTTCTAAAGGTAAGATCCTATGATCATTTCTATACATTTGAAGTCAAGAAAGAGAGCATCAGGAGTGAAAGATCAAAGTTTCTCCAAACATCCTGATATCAGCCTGATCACGGCCACCCTGGCAGTTTCCATCGCTGACTTTGCTGCAGATAACATCTCCTCAGGATCAGGAACATGTTGAAGTTCAGCAGTCAAATCTTCCAACTGCTTGCGCGCTGCTTCGCCCTCACTCTCGAGCCGCGTGACCACTATCTGGCCCTGAGCAACTACTGACTCGAGACAGGCAGCTTCGAAGCTCACGACGATCTTCTCCGCCTGCAGACGATCATTTTCAGCGTCGATTTAAGCTATACGACCCAAGCACCCTTCATACTGTATCTTATTATTTTGTAGGGATTCTCGTGCGTTCATCGTCGAATGCGCGTGGCGTTCCACTGCAGGTCCCAAAGACTCTGCAATCCTCCTCCGCTTCTCCTCGATAGCAGGATCGGGCTCGACGCGCTCAACAGCTGCTACGTTTGCGAGGGAGCTTTCGAACGCAGAGAGCCGATCGACAACCACGAGCGCATCAGACCTAACTACTCCGACACAAGCTTCCAGCGCTTTCATGCCAGCGCCCAGCATATGCCATTCTCGTGGATCGGCCAACGCCTTCGCGAGACTAGACAGCAGGCCCTTCAGCACGCTCTGACCAAAACAATCTAAATGTTCAAATGCAGGAATGTCCGGCATCATAGTAATGGCGACGTCAGAATCGACGGCAGTTGCAAGAAAAAAATGCAAGACAAACAAATGATGCGTTAGCAAAAATGAAAGCAGAAACTACAAGTCGTAATTTAATGTGAATTACGAAAGAGTCGTACCACGAATGGCAGGAAGATCAACAGCAGGCTCCGAAAGTCCCGCAATGCATGTCCCGGAATCAACAACTGTTTCTAAATCTTCACCCGGCAGTTCAATAGTCACAACCGGAGATGATACGACGGAAGTGGCAGAGGCAGGAATCGACTTAATAAGATCTATAGAAATAAGATAATAATAACAAAATATGGTTAGTATGATTATGCAGGAATCAAAGAAGAAAAGTACAAAGCAGAACCACAATCGTATTTCTTACCTTGTGCTTGCGGAATGTTGGGTCCGACTTCGACCGCAGCAGAGTGTGACGTATCCACGACCTTTAACTCAACAGGACAGTCTACTTGCAATGAACAGCCTGATGGAAGGACCGAAGAAGGATCGACGTTCCCTTCACGTATCTCAAGCTCAGGAACGGATTCCTCGGCGTTATCAGCACGAACGGGCAAACAAGGATGAACATCCATCGGTAACCCCATAGTCGGTGCCGCGACAGCCTGAGAAATGAAGACCAAAGGCTCGAAAGAAGGCTGGACCCTGATGTTGTCGTAGAGTTGTGCTTCGATCGCTGCTATGGCAACATTGTCAAGATCACCTACACCCCCGATACCGGTATCGTTATCATAATAGTTCGCGAGGGAATCATTGTTACTGTGATCATTGGCACGATCAACTCTCCAGTCATCGCCAGAATAATCTACAGGTTCATCTTCAAGCTGCGACCCCGAATCATCGAGGCATGCTGCTCCTTGATCGTCACCGGCTTCAAAACCGCCTTCGGCATTGTCCCCCTAGACATCTGCAGGCTCGGGCTCACCTCTGTCACGATTATCGATAATCATATCTTCTTCGTCTGCAATCTCCTCTGTAGCACCAGACCGAAGCTCACCTTCTTCGCGACTATCAGCAACAGTCGCACCTGCGGCTACCTCTGGAGGATTAATCTGCAACGATGGATCCAAACTCCCCCACTTCTTGATATGTAACATTTCTGCCTTTCTTAAGTTTTTCTCAGGTGCTGACGGGCGAACTCTTGGTGTGAGTTTTATCTTGACTCTCAACTGATCTCTCGCGTGGCCCGGTGGAAGATCGTCAACGAAATCATCAGAAGGTCTAACTCCTGCCATGCCTTCCGTAGGCTCACCCTCTTCGAAAGACGGAGGAACAGTCTCTGCCGGGGGACGTGAAGATCCGACGTCTTGCTGACGCCTCTATATAGGGACCTCGAAGCAATACCATCCGACCAACGCTCCATCTTCTTTCCTATGAGTGATCGACACGTTCAAGGAAGTTAGATGGCTGGTACCAGGAACTCCGACGGCCTCACGCTACTCACGAAATTAACCAAGACCGTCCTCAGGAATGTCACTCAACCTCGGAGGAGAGAGATAGAGAGGGAAATCGACAGGCTTGGCATCTTGGATGCGTGCGTACTGATGCCCCCACCATCTCATCCAACCATAAGAAGTCGCGGGACGTCGACTATCGCCAGGCAACACGAACCTCGCGCCAGTTCGTGTCAACAAAAGCTGGTCCCACATCCACTCCCAATGGACAGGACCTCCTGTGCCATATGCTCGTTCTATCCTCGTCACACTCGGAAGAGTCGACGGAACACCCTGATCATAGCCAAACTGTCTGGCGAACCTACTCGGATAATAAGGCTCGCGCCAGAACTCCATGCCTTCGCGAAACGGGAGAGAAACGGTCTGGATAGATATAAGGAATTCCCTATCAGAAGAATCAACCGAATCCTCATCATCGACGACTTCGAGATCTTCATCAGCAATGGAAGCGGGAAAATGGTAGAAGTCAACTTTATTCTGGCTACAGATCTTTGAAGACACCCATTCTGGCGTCTTAAGCACCATCTTAGCCTTCATGAACCGGATAAAAGGCGGTCGGTCCGGAAAGAAGTAGGCGTGAGGCTTCATGCCATATACCCATGGGAAATAAATGCCCAACCAGCTGCAGAAATAATGCCATGAGCAATAAGCCGCATCCATTCCATCAGCAGGTTTGTCCGGATTACTGGCAACGTAACCAAACGCCCTATATATGCTGCAGAGTACAGGTGGCGCTATAGCAAGATATTAACCACTGGTAAGGGCACCCGCCATGACGAAACAAGAAACCCTGACGCCATCAACACTCTTTCGAGCTGGGAAGCGTGACCGCGGACAACCAGTAAGCGAGGAAGCCTGATAGCTCGCAAGTGGGAGATAATACGTTCGGGCAAGGAAATTTTCGTTGGAACCGTTGTCGTAAGGCCCTTATTCTTTTAACATCAACTTTATATTTTTCGTAGTCAATCCTGAAAGAGAGAAAGGAGAGAGAACTTCACATAAGAAGCTACGCAGGAGAAAAGAACATACATCATGAGAAGAAAGAAAGAGACGTCCTGTGAAGACTTACTTCAGGCCGTGGTTGAAGTAGACTGACCAATTTTCATAGTGTATCTTTGTAATGCAATCAAATTGTTGCAATTCATGGAACAACTCCAAACACGCCTTGGAATGATAAGCCTTTCGATCACCTTCGCGTCTGAAGCCAGACAATTCTTCATCAGAGGGGATATATTCTTGATAATACCTGCCCGCGTATGGGCAAGCCCGCCATCACCTTAAGATCCTAGAGGGTTATGCTCATCTCTCCTTGAGGAAGATGGAAAGAGTTGGTAAAGGAACTCCAGTAATTTAAGAAGCCCCTGAGAATCATCGGATCTCATGGAAAGAAGCCGGCAGTCGCCTTGATGGCATAGTAGAGCCCGACCTCCCTCAGCACAACCTCGTGCCGAATCAGAATCTCCTTCGCCCATGGGATGTAGCTGTCACGACAACTCAGATGCCCTCGTGTACCAAAGCTCGAAGTCTCCCACATTGCGGACGTGCTCATAGGAAGGAACCTTTGACGCACCGTCTCAAAGAAATAAGTCGGGTAAGGCGCATGGGGATCACATGTAGGCATGAGGAAAGTCATTTCCTTAATCTCACCAACCTTCTGTTGCTTCCCAGAGTGGCAGTGAGTAATCTCTCAGGAATTGAAAACCATCTCTCCACTCCATAGAATTGGCTAGGTCTACGAACATCAGATGGCTCAATGCTCGGAAAAGGTTTACACCTCATAAGAGACTTTTGGTGTAAGATGACTTCGCCATCGTAAGGGTTCGTGATGCAGATACCATGCTCAGCAACAATCTTGTTGCTCTCCCATCAAATCTTCATCCTTTCATATTTCAAGTCGAGGAGTTGTGTCAATCGCTCCGCTTGACTAAGCGCTTTGATTGGTTGTTTTCCTCGTCCTCCTTTCTTCTTACCTTTCTGACCTGTCAAATTTTCTTCTACATTTTGGACAGGTATATCTTGAGGACCTGCCTCGATGGCACTCGCCACACCAGCAAGTTGGGCATACCAATAGACCCACTCTTGTTCTGTTCCCTGTTTTGGAGGTTCGGGCGCTGTTTTGTTGACAATATGCGCACCAGCACTTCATGAGGAAGCTGCCCAATACGCTCTGAGAAGTCCTTTATCTCGGGTTCGACCGCAGGAAAGAAGCGAGAGTTATGTCTTGGAGGAGGGTTGGAAGGACCTTCAGCCGTTCTTTTCCGACCGCGCTTCATCGGCATCGGACCAGAAGCATGCGACCCAGAGGTTTCACCAGAAGATCCCATTGTCACTACTGCAATTCACTGCAACGCGCAAACAGAACAACATCAGAAAACAACTCGATAAACACGGGCAAATAGCCTAATAAAATCGTATCGCAAACACAAGCACAACACATAGAGCATAAGCAACAAAGCATGAAAGCAACCAAATCAAGAGCATAGCATATCAGTCATCATATTCATTTCACAACAAAGCAATTGCCATCATACATGCACGCATACATGTGATTGATGCACACACAAAATCATAGATTAAACCCACAATACATCCATGCATTTAGCCCAAAAGCAGCCTTGACAAGTCCAGGTGCTTCTAAGCAGGTACTGGACAGAGTCAGGAAACAGTTTCAGCATCATATATACGCAATTGTTCGCACACAGCAACTTCATAGGCGATCGGAACGCTATAAGCGCACTCTGGTAGACATACCCTGAACCTGCCTAAAAATAAATAGTTGCAAGCTATGACAGGCCAAAGTAGGTAGCTTATTGCAGGCCTAAGGCATTGAGCTTCAATCGTGCTTGAATTTTAAGTGATCTAGCCTCAAACAGCACTGAATTTGACTGAGAAACGGAGCCGGAAATGCCATTTCTTCACCGAGTGCAATACAGGAGCTAAAAATGGAAATTTCGGCTAAGTGTTGGGCTCACATGCGCCCAAGGTGGAGCGCCAGGCGCATGTGGCCCCTCACATGCGCCCAATCCATAAAGTTTGAAAGTGCAACTTCATCACTTAAGGCCTCAGGCGCATGTGCAGTCTCACATGCGCCTAGCACAGAGCAAGAAAGAGAGCAAGTTTGGAATCCAAAGCTCCAGGCGCATGTGGCATCTCACATGCGCCCATCTCCAAGTTTTCAAACAAATGACAGTCCTGGGCAATGCCCTAGGCGCATGCCCAGAACAACATGCGCTTGGGACATGCGCCCACCTCTTCAAGGCATTCCACATGCGCCTGGAGGGAGTTTCTTTGCCAAAAAAATGGATGGTAGGCCACATGCACCCACAAGGGGACCACATGCGCCTGTACCCTGAGGGTGATCTCTCTCACCTTGGGAAAATTGGATTTTCTGACTCGAGAAAATGTTGGAATGACTCAGCGAGTCAACTATTTATACTTGAGCCTAATGGACCGGTGCACTGCACTAGCATGACGTAAGCATCCAGCGCAGCACACCGGGGGGGCACTTGTTGGAGCTCAAATTTGCACCCATTGTAAAACAACATCCCGTGGTCCATTGACAATGATTAGGATTAGTTTTGGGGCCGGGAAAGCCCTGAAAACACCAATGCGACCCTAATCGCTCGATAGCGACCAAAATCCGTAAACAGCATTTTGGAGCATAACTGGACATGCGCTTCACTGCCAAATGGTCTGAAATGTCCTAAAACCCTTAACCTACAAGTTTCGAAGTCATCCGGTGCATATATTTACCTGCGCACCTCGAAATGCATTTTATCCCTGCCCGGTGCTGACTAAAAAGGGTCTGTAAGCCTACAACTACCATTTCAGAGCGGAACTGGACATGCGCTTCATCGCCAAATGATTTGGAGCTCCCCAAAACCCTTAAATTGTAAGTTTGAAGTCATTACAGTGCGTATTTCTATGCGCGTGCTGCTTGGAACAACGTTCCTATACGACAAGCCGGCCCGGAGGCTCCAAATTAGGAAGGAAATACCAAAATTGGCAACATCTGAACTTCCACTCCCCATCCCATTCATTCAGGAGGTCAATCCTAGCCTAGAAGTGGCTTGGCGACAGTGAGTGCATGTCTGGAAAGGTAGCTGTCCTTTGGAGGTCTCCTGTCGGAGCTGAAATCCTAAAATTTTCTAAGTGCTGAAATCCTGAAAATCTAGCTAAGTAGTGGGAAAAGCGCCGGCAAAGACATGCGCCTGGCCTCCCACCACATGCGCCTACACCCTATTGATGAAAGGAAGTGATTTGAATACTTTTCCGGAAAGCGCCGGAAAAGGACATGCGCCCGGATCATGCACATGAGCTTGACCTTTTCTGGCCACATGCGCCTGACCTTGTTTTTTCCACATGCGCCGGGAAATACCCGCCGAGCCAGACCCGAACCCGATTACCTCCCTATAAATAGCAGAGTCATTTCATTCATCAGCACGAGATCATCTCCCTTCGACCTCAGAGCGATGTAAGCCACCACATGCGCCTACTTTGTTTCCCCTCGCCGGATGCCTTGGCCGGAGTGGATTCCCTCACCGAAATCCCTTACCGGAAAGGGATTTCCTCGCCGGAATCCCAAGTTCAGGGAGAAATCTTGAAATTTTTCTAAGTGCTGGGCACATGCACCGGCTTTTTCCCCACATGCGTCGGCTTTTCCCCACATGCGCTGGCTTTTCCCTGTCGGAAAACCTGAAAATCCACTAAGTCTACAAGGGACATGCGCCCACCATTTGGGTCCAGGCGCATGTGCACCACCACATGCGCCGGGATTGCTTCCTATTTCTCTTGTTTCTCATGAAAACAAGGGCACATGCGCCCACCTCCTAACCACATGCGCTTGCCAGCTGGTGCAGCACCACATGCGCATGTACCACCTCCACATGCGCCTGTACTACCCCCTCCATGCACCTGGACGCTGGTTGGAGGGGTGGACCTTCGATCGTGCGGCCCACATTCATTCGGAATCAGATTTTGATCAAACCGCTCTCCTAGATGCATCTCGATGAGATCTATCCATCACCTGGATCAGATTCTCCAACGATCAATGATAAATGGCCTAAATCAGTGTTTTGATCCAAAATGACGAATACTTAGCCAATTTGGCAGCCCTAGAAATCCCTCCGAAAGAGCCAAAAATGGCTGAAACCGAGAAGAATCGGGCGGAATTGGACCGAGCCCGAGAGGGAAGCTTTTCTTCTACATGACATGATACACCATAATCATGCACCGCAAAGAGGTTATCCAATCTCAGGACCCTCGATTACCCTAATCAAGTGGTCGGTAGGCCCGCTACTTAGTCATTTTCAGCCCTGGGAAGTGCCCTATTGGCCCGAAAATCGACCTATGCTAAGCGAATCGAAACGCGATCGCACCGCGATCCTCGTGGACATAATCCACCCCTGTTCCAAGATGGTCATCGATGATATTCACCAATTTCCCTGATCAGACCGCAAACAGGTCCACTACTTAGTCATTTTCAGCCCTGGGAAGTGCCCTGTTGGCTCGAAAATCGACCTATGCTAAGCGAATCGAAACGCGATCGCACCGCGATCCTCGTGGACATAATCCACCCCTTTTCAAAGATGGTTATCAATAATATTCACCGAATACCCTTATTAGACAGCAAACAGGTCCACAACTTAGTCATTTTCAGCCCTGGGAAGTGCCCTGTTGGCCCGAAAATCGACCTATGCTAAGCGAATCGAAACGCGATCGCACCGCGATCCTCGTGGACATAATCCACCCCTGTTCCGAGATGGTCATCGATGATATTCACCAATTTCCCTGATCAGACCGCAAACAGGTCCACTACTTAGTCATTTTCAGCCCTGGGAAGTGCCCTGTTGGCTCGAAAATCGACCTATGCCAAATGAAATCAACCGCGATCTCAAAGACGCCAAGGCAAAGCTAAAGTACTCAGGCTATCCAACAGCCGAGTTAAACATTTATGGGGCACCGATCCCCATCATTCATTAGAAATTGGCATGAACGGGAACCCACCGGACCCGATACTTAGCCATTTGCGGGCATTGGAAACAGCCGATCCAGCCTATTGAATTTGATTCCTGAAAGAATCTTGGCTCGATATAGCCTATTTGATCCCAAATAGATCATTGAAAATACTCAGAAGAAAGAGTGTTCTCGAAGACGAGTCGCCCGACTCCAGAAGAAACACATTTACTTTACTGTACAAAGCTCCATTCATCCCGGATAAAGGTCCGAGGCTAAACCTAAGGGGTTATGGTTACCACTAGAAACCACAAACAAAAGAGTTCAAACTAAGCTTGAAACATCCTGCTATGGATTGCCACTATGAAAAAGACAGTCGATGCCCTACCCGTCGACAACGGGTCCGTCGAATTGAGCTGATGAGGTAGTTGCGGATTGCTTTCCTAAGGTCACCTGTTCACAGTAACAGGCGCGGGCTTTAGGTTATGCCGACTAACATTTCGATGTTCGTGTATTCCAGCAGTGACCTGTTCACAGTAACAGGCGCGGGCCCAGAGTTGCACCACTCGATTAAAAACCTCATTCGGGAACGTTGCAGAGTGCTCTCCTAAGGTCACCCGTCATAAAAATACGGGCGCGGGCCTTAGGTTATGCCGACCAACATTCGAGGATCGTGTATTCCAGCGGTCACCTATTCACAGTAATAGGCGTGGACCCAGAGTTGCATCACTCGAATCCTGACAGTCTCTCAACCCAGACAATCCGAAAGAAAATGGGACATAGACATCCGGCTTGTCTAATAAATGTGGCTCAGTCCATAACAAGAAAATAAAGGTCTAAACAACCATGAACTCAAGACCGTAATCCCCGGCGGATTAGTCTTTTGCCTTCCAATTAAGGGTGATCAACCATTGATGTAATTAAAGGCTCGTGACCAGTATCACAGCCTGGAATGTAAAAGATCTCAGAATCTCTGGAATAAAATTCACCTTGCGATATCTCTCTCTTGTGTACACTTTGTGATTGCTTATGATTGTCTATGAATGTCTCTATACTTAGAATTTCCCCCAGAATAAAGAAACACAGGAAAAAGGACTGCTGACGAGCAGTTGATTTTTTCTAAGTTCTAACAGGTGCCAAAAACTTGTTTGCTCGCCTCAAGTGCAAGGCTGCGATGTAGTAATAATTCTCGGTAAGACTGAGGTCGATCCACAGGAAAGAAGTAAACAATTCCAACTACTCTAATAACTAGAATCTAAGAAGTATTGGAAAATAGTTTTTCACATAAAATAGGAAAATCTGAAAATAAGAACAACTAGAGCATCAAGGATCCACTTGTAGTAGTTCAATACCAATCCATTCATCCAAGCACAACATGATTAAAATCAAAGTCCTATCTCTCATCTAATTGGATGATATAACATTCAAGCATAAATAGTCCCACTTAAATATGGAAATCGGATTTCTAGTTCTAATGAAGCACATAGAACTTGAACTTGTAGCCTTCCATGTAATAGCCATGCCAAGAGACTATGGCATGATCAAGGGTTACTACAATTCGAATTCAAACAACCCAATCATGGTAATCTCAGAGAATTGCAAGGAACTCATGTTCGGAGTATACAAACTCTCACAAAACTTCTAAAAATCTAAACTTTATTCAAACTAGAACTTGAAAATCCATAAATAAGCAAAGGATACTTGAAATAAAAGAATTAAAGCATTGAAACAAGCTACAAACTTCACCTCTTAGCTCTAGCTAAGAGGTTAACTAAAAGCAAGCATTAAAAACTAGAAATTAGAACTAGAAGAAGAAGAAAACTAGTTGTAGGAGGCTAGGAAGCCTCCTAGGTCTTGATCTCTTTGCTCCCCATGTTGCTAGATGCCTTAGAAAGAGAGTAGAGGTGGCCTTTTATAAGAGAAATCCCGCACCGACTTGGAAACTTCGAGAAAATGCAGAGTCCTTTCGCAATTTGAAAACTTGGAATTGAAAATCGGAGTTTTTAGAGCACCTTAGACCTGGTCTGGCGACCGGTCTAAGAAGCAAAAAAATAGTCCAGCAAGCTTTGTTTCTCTGGACTCCTGGCGACCGGTCTGGCAACTGGTCTAGCAATGTAAACCTGTTTGGCGACCAGTCTTAGGACCGGTCTTGGGACAGGTCTTGAGACAGGTCTTGGGACAGGTCTTGGAACTGTTTTTTTTAATATTTTCTTCTTTTTGTCTTCTCTTTCTTTCTTATTCTTTCCTTCACCATTTGGCACTTGTTCTATTGATCTTCAATGCATACAAAGTGACTCTTTTAACCATGAATTAGTGAAGTCTCCCTCTCATTCCTACAATCACAAAAACATGTATTAGATTAGTCTTTAAACATGAAAACCATGCATAATGTGATGATGAAAAGGAGTTAGAATATGTAATATTCATGGCTCAACAGTGCGGAGGGCCAGATGTTGCGAACTTTAGTAGTTCCTTCTCGATTTGGAACCTCCGAGTCTGCTCTTCGTGTAGGAATTTGCTCCGGGAAGCGCACACATAGAAATGTGCACCGCGCGACTTTCAAACTTCTGAGTGAAGGTTTTTCGGGCATTCCGAATTATTTGGCGACAATATGCATGTCCAGTTCTACTTCAAAATAGTATTTGTAGGCTTTCAGACCCTTTCGGTTATCTCCGGATAGGGCGAAAAGCATTTTGAGGCGCGTAGGTAAAGATATGCACCGCGTGACATTCAAACTTGTAGGTTAAGGGTTTTTGGGCGTTCTGGATCATTTAGCGGTAATACGCATATCCAAATCAGCTCTGGAATAATAGATTTCAGTTCTGGGTGTGATCGTGCGAGCTGTTCGAGCCAGGACCGCACCGACACTGCCACTTTTCTAACTATTTATGGCGCTATTGTTGACTTAGACTACTGTATTTAAGTTATCACTTCTTTTATCATTGATGATATTTTGAGCCCCAACAGACGTTAAACGTATACGGCCCGTTCGCCCTGTCTCACTCGGCGATTGTCGCTCACTGTGTTCTTTGAAATCCTTTGCTTTTGTCTTATGCCTCTACTATCTTGACTTCCACCTCATGACCTTGATTCGGTCACTTTCAATTTCTAGGGTTCTTCTCCTTGTTAATGGAATTTGACACGACTGCCTTTCCTACCCCGCATCTTGGTCTTTCAACTTTGCGTTGTGTCCTCAAGACAGTTCTCTCTACCATATGAGCCTTTGCAGCTGAATCACAAAAGGTGGAAGAATTATTACCTAGTAGCTCATATGAAATCATCGGGTCGGGTCCATATCCAGCATACACATATTTGCTTGTTCGGGACGGGCCTGCAGTCTTACTGTAGTTGGCTCTTTAGCTGTCTCCTGTTTTTCTTCTTCCGACTGTCGGGCAGGCATAGCGACACTACGGGCTACGCTCTATGAGATCAAGGTTGCTAAGGCATCCTGAATCTCCCTCATTCGCCTTAATAACTCCCTCTGAGCTTGGGTCAATTCACCAATCTGGGCCTAGATCGTTAGCGGTTTAACACCTTGTTCAATCGGTTCTTTGTCTTCAATTACTTGTACCATTGTAACCTGTACTGGCCGCTCCTCGTGAATTGATTTTGATTTCATCTGACTGGTCCTGACGACCAGCTTCTCTCTTGCTTTTATGATTGTCTTCTGTGTAGTTGGCTTGATTTGTCCCCTGCCTAGGCGGATCACATTTGAGAGTGCTGGGAAGCTCTCAATTGAAAGTGTGGACTTTTATGGCCTCATTGCGGGAGTCTGGTTAGTTGCGGAAATCCTGTTAGCTTGTGCTGGTTGTCACTACTTTTTTATGGCGTAACATGCCTTGACGGCAGTGGTCTTCTGATATGGAGCCTTCATCAATGCTCTCTTCATTTCCTTTTATTGTTTACGGCTCTAGGCCAGTTGCCAGCTGGATTTAGAAACGGTTGATGTTGTTGCAATGGAATGCGGGAAGTAGAATCCTCCAGTTGCCAAAAAGACAAGCATAGACACCATTTCTCTTGTCCTTAGGGTTAATACTTTTGCTACTTCTCACTACATAGTCACACGCCTATTAAAACATTCTACAACTAGAGATTTTTACAAGCTGTAGGAATACACATGTTTATACTATTTTTTAAAACTTCGATTTTAAATGCTTTTACCTTAAAGATGAAGGGAAGAACGTATCCCCATTAATAGTCGCTGTTGTAGGATAAAGTTGGTCGTCGAAAGATATGATCAGAAAAAGATTAAGAGAAGTCGCGATCAGTCTGTTTAATAGTGAGCCTTCTCCGTTTATAGTTCATCTCAACATGCGAGCAGCTCGGCTCGTGGTCGTTGAAAGGGGTCGCATCTTAACATGCGAGCAGCTCTGCTCGTGGTTGTTGAAAGGGGTCGCATCTCAACATGCGAGCAGCTCGGCTCGTGGTCGTTGAAAGGGGTCGCATCTCAACATGCGAGCAATTACCCCCGAGCCCGAGCATCCTCCGCTTCATTAGTACCAGTAGCCCGTATAGGCCGGTTTTGGGTTTATCTCCGTTTGTAGCTCTGTACCTCAGGGGATCACCATCAGGGAGCGTAATCAACTACATGTCTGACTAGATTAGGTCATCCCTTTATATAAGGATTAACGGGATAAACACCTTATCCCTGGAAATCAGCAGCAATCTTAACGTCTTGCGTAAATAGGCTGGATCACCCGGATTTGTATAAGTAGATGATTTCATAGAGGACAAAGGGACACAATCCCTAAGCTCATATCCAGCTTTTTATTTTCAACCATACCCTGTCTAACTTAAGCTTCGGAGGGCCAACGGCTGGACACCGGCCACCCTTAGTTTTTCTTGTGTCCTTTCAGGTTTAACCGGGGGAAGCTGGCTTAAAGGAAGGTGGACGTCTGGAGGATCCTGTTAGTAAATCCGACATAAACAGATTGGCGCCGTCTGTGGTAACGGTCGTCAGGATTAGCCATCCTAATCACTGATTGGGATCTCCCACCATGCCTCCCAAAAAGACGGTTCACCCTTCCACCTCAAGACAGACGTTACCTCCGCCTGACATTACCGAACCAGTGTCTAACCTCCCTCAGAATGCTTCGACGGGCATCCCCCAGGGAGAGTCTAATGTGCCATCACAAAACCCATTTTTCGACGTATCCGGCAGTCAAGAGGACGTTATGTGTTTCCTCGGAAACACACTCCTAACTCTCAAAGCCGGGCTTCAGACCTTATCTAATCGGTTTGATCGGCATTTTTCGGAATCACAACAGCAACCTCCAGAAGGGCCGCCGGTGCAACCTATACCAGTAGCTTCCAGACATTTTGCGGGCGAGCCACGAACCCAGCCAATTCCTCCTCCTTCAAATCGAATGCCACTCGGTAATCAAGTCCCGGTACTCCCTTCACATTCTATACACTCCAGTGCCTCCCGGCAGCAACAATCTCAGGGGTCTACGGTTGAAACTCCAAGCTACACCTTACCATGGGAAGGAGATCTCAAAAGAATCCAGGATCATTTCGACGATATGGAATAGCGATATCGGACTAATCTACCACCTATTGCTGTTGCGTCAATCCATCAATCCGAATCTCCCTTCACCCGCGAGGTCATAGAGGCACCCTTGCCTAAAAAATATCGTACGCCTATCATCACTCCATATACAGGCACTGGCGATCCTCTTGAACATCTGGAGACGTATAAATCTCTTATGGAGCTGGAGGGGCATGGTTCAGAAATCATGTGTAGGGCTTTTTCCCTAACCCTAAAGGATGTAGCGCGTACATGGTTCCGGGGCCTAAAACCCCGATCCATCGGGTCCTTCTCTCAATTATCGGAGCTCTTCATTTCTCAGTTCATGGAGAGCATCCGTACCAAAAAGCCAGCATCTCACTTAATGGACTTGAAGCAACAACATGGGGAGATGATTAAGGAGTTCACACTTCGGTTCACTGCAGAAGCCGTCCAAACTGAAGGGTATACAGAAGATAAAGGCCTCACCGCCCTTATAGCCAGAATTACGAGTGAAAATTTCCGGTTAGCCCTGGACAAGAACCCTCCTAAAACTATGGCGGAATTCTAAGCAAAGGCTCAGAAATACATCAATGCGGAGGAAGTCGCTTTTGCATGTTACGGTATATAGGGCAAGAAGCGTAAGACTGAGGAGATCACTCCTAATAAAAAATATCGGCGCGATCGACAGGATCGTTCCCCTAAGAAGCCCTACTCTGGTAAATATCATAATTATACACCTCTTAACCAATCTCTTGAGAAATTATTAATGGAGATTAAGCACAAGCCTTATGTGAAATGGCCGTCAAAGATCAAGTCAGATCCTGAAAAAAGAGACAAGAGAAAATTCTGCTATTTTCACAAGGACCATGGGCACAACACCCAAGATTGTATATCTCTGAAAGATCACATCGAAGCTCTCATTCGGAAAGGTCATCTCCGGGATTACGTGGCTCAGCAGGATCGGTCACCAAAAAGGACGGAGGCCCTACCACACCGGAAGAAGTCACCTCAACATCATACTTCGCAAGAAGATGCTGAGCCCACTGGTGAGATCCGGACCATTGTTGGAGGACCGGCTTGCGGAGGAGATTCTCAATCATCAAGAAAAGCATACACTCGCAAAGCGTCTCAGAAGCCTTAGCATGTCTATTGGTTGGAAAAGACGCCTGATGCATTGAATTATGGCCATCATCCGATCACCTTTTCTCTTGAAGATGCAGAAGGGATTCATTTTCCTCACGAGGACTCCATTGTGGTCGCTTTAAAGGTATCGAATTATCTAACCCATCATATCATGTTGGATATAGGTAGCTTCGCTGATATTCTCTACCTGAAAGCTTTCAATAAAATGGCACTCGCCAGGAGCCTACTCAAACCGGTCTCAACTCCCCTCGTCGACTTTGGGGGCGAAGTGGTAACACCGGAAGGAAGCATCGACCTTCCAGTCACCTTTGGAGAAAGTCCAGCAAAAACTACTATCTTCATTACTTTCCTTGTAGTGGATCGGAGATCAGCATATAACGCTGTTTTGGGCCGACCTTCGCTCAACAAGATAGGGGCTGCTTTACACCCCCTGTACCTATGCATCAAATTCCTTACTCCAAACAGAGTTGGGATTGTACGAGGGAATAAAAAGGAAGCACGAACGTATTACGAAATCACCGTACAAGATCGGAAGAAAACCCAAGTAGCTCCTGTTATGTCGATCATAGGAGACTCATCAGACACCTCGACCGCTACAACGTTGGATCCATGAGAAAGTGCTCTTCAATCAGGTACTCCAGGGGAAGAGACAGTCGCAATCCATTTATCTGAAGAAAATCCATCCAAGAAGGTTTATGTTGGATCCTCTTTAAGTGAGGTCTATCGCGAAAATATGACTCGTTTTCTTATCGAATATCAAGATTATTCGCTTGGTCCCATAGTGACATGCCAGGTATCGATCCCAACGTCATAGTGCATCACTTAAATGTTGATCCGAAGCACAAACCTGTTCACCAGCGTCGACGAGACTTCACCGCAGAAAGACAAATGGTGATTAAAACTGAAGTTGAGAAGTTGTTGACCGTCAATTTAATAGAGGAAGTTGACTACCCGGAATGGGTCGCGAATGTGGTCCTCGTTCGAAAAGCCAATGGCAAGTGGAGAATGTGTGTGGACTAATCTGATTTGAACAAAGCCTGCTCGAAGGATAGTTTCCCGACTCCGTGCATCGACCAGTTGGTTGACTTAATGGCGGGGCATGCCCTGCTTATTTTTATGGATGCCTACTTTGGTTATAACCAAATTATGATGCACCCGCTCGATAATCAACACATTGCCTTCATCACTGACTGCGGCTTGTATTGTTACAAGGTAATGCCCTTAGGTCTAAAAAATGCAGGAGCCAGCTATCAACGCTTGGTCAATAAAATATTTACCGCGCAAATCGGTAGGAATATGGAAGTCTATGTCGACAATATGCTCGTAAAAAGCATCGTAGCAGACGACCACCTCGCAGATCTCCGAGAAGCCTTTAACTTGATGAGGAAGTATCGGATGAAGTTAAAGCTAGAAAAATGTGCTTTCGGAGTTTCTACTGGAAAATTTCTTGGGTTTATGGTTGGGCAACGAGGAATCAAGGCTAATCCCGAAAAAATAAAAGCCTTGATCGAAATGAAGTCTCCGTCCACTCTCAAAGACGTCCAACGACTTGCTGGTTGCATTGCATCATTGAACAGGTTTATTTCGCGCGCCTCCGACAAGTGTCTCCCTTTCTTTAAGCTTCTTCAAGCTACCTCGAAAACTAACTGGGCGTGGACTCCGCACTGCGAAGAAGCATTTCAACAACTGAAGCAATATATGAGCACGCCTCCTATTTTATCAAAACCTGTTTTACATGAGCAGCTCCTTTATTTATCTGTATCTTCTACAGCCGTTAGCGCCGCATTAATAAGGGAAGAGTCTGGGGTTCAGAGGCCCACTTATTATATTAGTCGAGCAATGGTAGATGCCGAAACTCGATATTCGGATATGGAGAAATTAGCTCTCGCCTTAGTGACCGCCGCTCGAAAATTGCAACCCTATTTCCAAGCCCACTCTATATTGGTCCCAACAAATCATCCATTAAGGCAGGTCCTTCAAAGACCTGAGGTTTCAGGGTGATTGACTAAATGGGCAATTGAGATCAGTGAGCATGATATATCGTTCTGCCCAAAGAACAACCATTAAGGGTCAAGCCATGGCTGACTTCATCGTTGAATTCACATATTCTCACTCCGACAATGACCCTGCGACCAGTGACCAGATTCCTTGGTCGCTCTTCGTGGATGGGTCTTCACGTGCCATTGGTAGCGGAGCTGGTTTATCTTAATTGCTCTTGATGGGTCGCACTTTTAGTATGCTCTGCGATTTGACACCCACGTCTCAAACAATGAAGCAGAGTATGAGGCTTTGATCGTTGGCCTTGAACTAGCAAGCGATTCTCAACTCATAGTCAATCAAGTGCTCGGTGAATTCGAGGCGAAAGAAGAGCGAATGGCATTATACAAATCCCAAATACTCATCCTGCTCGCGAAGCTGAAAAAGTATGAAATTATTCACATCCCTCGCGAGATGAATAAACTCACAGATTCCTTGGCGAAGCTAGCCTCTGCACCGGAGTCTGAATTACAGCAATATGTTCCCATCGAGCATCTTCATGCTCCCAGTATTAGCCAAACGACCCCAGAGCAAGTAGTCACGGTACATCTCTCTCCATGTTGGATGGACCCCATCATCCTCTACCTCAAAAATGGACAACTCCCAGACAACAAAATATCTGTGCGCCAAATTCGTCATCATGCTGCCAGGTATACCTTACAAAATGGAATTCTATTACGTAAGAGCTTTACTTTACCATACTTAAGGTGTCTTCATCCCGAAGAAGCGCATTGCGTTCTTGATGAAATACACCAGGGGGCATGTGGTAACCATCCTAAGGGACGCTCTTTAGCATATAAAGTAATGAGGCAAGGGTACTACTGGCCCACTATGAAGGCGAACGTGATCAAATTTTCGAAAAGATGCGACAAGTGCCAGCGATATTCTCTTATATCCCTCATGTACCGTCCGAGCAAATGACGCCAATGGATGGCCCCTGGCCCTTCGCCCAATGGGGAGTCGATATCATCGGGCCCTTGCCCACCGGGAAAGGTCAGAACAGATTTGCAGTCATAGCAGTCGATTATTTCACCAAATGGGCCGAGGCGGAGCCATTGACCACAATCGCTGAAAAATAGACCACAAAGTTCATATGGAAAAACATCATATGTCGCTATGGGCTTCCCCATACTATAATCACCGACAACGGAAAGCAATTCGACAACGCCGCGTTCTCAGAATTTTAAGAAAAATGAAAGATACGAAGTGTCCGCACCTCCCCGTATCATCCTCAGGCTAATGGGCAGGTTGAAGCGGTGAATAAGATCACCAAACATCATCTAAAGACCAAGCTCGGTGAATGTGTAAAGGCATGTGGCCAGAACTCCTGTCGGAAGTCTTATGGGCCTATAGAACTACAACTCGCACGTCAACCGGGGAAACTCCTTTCTCATTGGCTTTCGGCACCGACGCAGTGGTCCCAGTCGAAGTCCAAGTACCTTCGTATCGGATCGAGCAGTATGACCCCACTAGTAATCAGGAAGGTCTGAGGTTTCATCTCGACCTCTTGGAAGAACAAATGGATGCATCCCAACTTCGAGCAGCAGCTTATCAACAGCGTATCACTCATTATCGTAATGCCAAGGTCCGACCTAGAGCTTTTCAGCTCAGCGATTTGGTCCTTAGACAGAACCTCGGAATTCCTGCTCGCTCGTTGGATCCAAACTAGGAAGGCCCCTACCGAGTTATCAAAACTGTGCGACCAGGCACGTATTATCTCGAAGATATGCAAGGAAGGCCTTTACGTCGCCCTTGACATGTAGAGCATCTACTCAGATATTTTCCTTAAACCTGATGTAAACCCAAACGACATTGAAGTAATCCGAATAGTTGGACCCGAATAGCCCCGAAGGGAATATACACATTCCCTTAACCAAACCCTTTGCCTTCGGCGGAGTCAAAGCCTCAATCGATTGACTAGTCTATGTCAACGCGGACATGGTCATCACGACCCCCGGATTGAGTCTAACTCATTCTTTCATGAGTTAAGTATTCAGGCATTCAACATGTGATTAACAAGAGAAGGTACATAGCATCAAAAAGATTTTCATTTCATTTAACTAAAACAATCGAGTCCTTTACAGAGGAAAGATACATGTATGTTCAAGAAGAAAAAGAGGAGAAGAGGGGCAACTCATAAATCAGTCATTCCTCGTCCGGGGGAGCTTCTCGACTCTTTGCCTCGGGGCCTGCCTCGGGAGCACGGGCAGCGTCTGTAGCCCCTGTGACCTCATTCTAGGCTGCAGCTCGCTCTATAGCTGCGACCTCGAAGGCCACTCTCTCGAACTCCTCGACGTTGAAGGAGGGATCAATTTGTTGCATAACCCCGACCGCAAAGTCGCGACCAGCGATATACGCCTCATAATGCTCCTCGTCGTAGACTTGAGAGGTTCGGAACTCCAGAACCGCACGAGGACCTTCTTCAGATATCATCTTGACGAGGGCTACTCTCTCCTCCTCCCAGTGAATGGAATCATCCTTTAGCTGAGCGAGAGTCTTCTCAGCATCTTCAAGCCGAGTCTGACAATCCTTGAGCCGCTCCTCGAGGGAGATCTTATCCTGGCGAAAGATCTGCTTCTCCTTCTCGCTCTTGGTATGAACTTCTTGGAGCCTCGCAAAATTAAGGTCCAAGGACTGATAACGATCAGTCAGAGCTTGAACCTTGGCGATGAGGGTCTGCTTCTCCTCATTTATCTTAGCGATTTGGGTTTCGTGGGACTTTATTATACGATCCCTTTCCTGGATCTCGCCCTTCATCGCCTTCTTCTTCTTCTCCCCATCATCAATGATGCGATGGGTAGCATCGATGTCACGCCTTGTTCGTGGCGTGAGGTCCAGACTCTGCTCAAAAAGAAAAATTAGAGGCAGTTTACCAGATGAACTATTCAAAGAAGAAAGAAAGATGGAGGGAAGGTTGTCACCTGAACTAATCTCACTCCAATGTCGGTGGAGAGAGCCTCTGGACTTGGTTCAGGGAGGCCCTTAAAGGAGGTGGGGGAAATGTTCTCGAATATAAACTTGCATATCGAATGTAAGTGTGGTGGGATGACGAAGACACCCGACCCTAAAGGTTGGGCTACGACCATCTCGCAAGAGCCTGCCTCGCGAGCAATCGCGAGCCACGAGGCAGGACTGGCTGATTCGCAAGCAGCATTAGGCTCGCATGACACCTCTCTCGGAGGAAGACTTGGCTCCGTCCGATTGCTTTTCGGCGAGTTATCGATGACCTCAATTATTGGCTGACCGGGGGAGCCAGCCGGAGGGGTCGCAGCAATAGGAGGGGTCGCAGCAACCTCCTCTTGAGGAGCATTACGTGGTTGTGAGCCGTTAGCAAGCCCCTCTGATTGAGCAGGCGCAGCTGAAGGACCAGCCGCTAACTTCTTTTACCTCTTCGAGGCCGTGCCCTTCAGACGGGGAAGCACACCCAGCGCACCCCTCTTGTCTCCTGTGTTCACCATCTCTTCTTGGGAGATTAGACCGGTGGTGGATAGACAGCGAGGGTCCAAGGCAGCGTTAACGTTGCGGGCAGCTACTGAGAGCTTGAAAACCTTGACGAGCTTCTCGTTAAGCCCTCCTCGCAAGTTCGGCCTAGCCCCCAATCGGAATACCTACGAGAAGAAGAGGAAGGCAAGTCAGTCGAAGCGGCGTAAAAACTTAATTTTCTCCGGGCAAAGGGGTAAAGAATCAACCCACTTTCGCCAAAGAAGCGGTTAACATTGTGACCCTTGGGGTTGGAGCGCACATCAGACTCCCAATTGCCGGAGGCGTAGAACCATTTTTTCCTCCACCCAGGGTAATTGGAGGATGGGTTCCCCAGGATAAAGTTATCCCGGTGCCAGAAGCAGAGCTAGTACCAACCCTCGCTGGCTGGGGCCTTTTTCAGTTGGTACATCCTCAAAAATTCCTCAGCGGTAGGTCCTCGTTACCTGCTTGTTTCCAGAGAACAAAGGCGCTTATAAGCATCCTCCAGCCATTTACAATAAGTTGGCAGGGGGCAATCTTATAAGTACGGAGGAAATTCCAGATGAAGGGATGAAGGGGAAGACGCATGCCAAGTCGGAAAAAATATTCATAAAAAGCTACGCAGCCTGGCGGCGGGGCATCAAGGGTCTCTCCTCTTCCTGGTAGCCTTAGAATGACGGAATCTGGAATTCGATACCTCCCTCGTAAGTTCACGAGTTGCTCTTCCGTCATTATTGATGGATAACCGGCGGCAGATTATCTCCCCGCCGGTACTCGAGCGTTGTTCGATTCAGAAGAATCGGGAGTATCATCTCCCAGAGGAACGATTTCTTCATCAGAAACCCCCGCCATTGTAAAGGAAAATGACAGGAAGAAAGAAAAAGGAAAGGCAGGAGAAGGAATACCTCTGTGAAGAGGTTTACACCAGAGATAGAAGGAGAGAAGAAGAAGGGTTTTCTGGAACTCAGTGGCAGAATTTCGAAAATGGGGTAATCTCCGCAGATCTGATATTTATATGCAATCATTCCATTTGATTCGGGTGACACGCGGCGGCCTCTCATCCGGCACTGAGAGTCGAACGAGCACGAGCATTAAATTCAGAGGCACGTGGCGAGCGTCGCTTCACGTCTCCCGGCAGAAAAGCTACGGAAAGCTGGCAGCCATAAATGCAGGGTCACTCCGGATGATTCACGTACGAATTCTCCTCCAATAGGCGGTTACATATGCAAACAAAATCCTTGATGTAGCTTTTCAACGCTAAGGATTTGGGGGGCATCTGTTGTAGGATAAAGTTGGTCGTTGAAAGATATGATCAGAAAAAGATTAAGAGAAGTCGCGATCAGTCTGCTCAACAGCGAGCCTTCTCCATTTATAGTTTATCTCAACATGCGAGCAGCTCAGCTCGTGGTCGTTGAAAGGGATCGCATCTCAACATGCGAGCAGCTCGGCTCGTGGTCGTTGAAAGGGGTCGCATCTCAACATGCGAGCAGCTCGGCTTGTGGTAGTTGAAAGGGGTCGCATCTCAACATGCGAGCAACTCGGCTCGTGGTCGTTGAAAGGGGTAGCATCTCAACATGCGAGCAGCTAGGCTCGTGGTCGTTGAAAGGGGTCGCATCTCAACATGCGAGCAATTACCCCCGAGCTCGAGCATCCCCCGCTTCATTAGTACCAGTAGCCCGTATAGGCCGGTTTTAGGTTTATCTCCATTCATAGCTCTGAACCTCAGGGGATCACCATCAGGGAGCGTAATCAACTACATGTCTGACTGGATTAGGTCATCCCTTTATCTAAGGATTAACGGGATAAACACCTTATCCCTGGAAATCAGAAGCAATCTTAATGTCTTGCGTAATAGGCTGGATCACCCGGATCTGTATAAGTAGATGACTCCACAGAGGACAAAGGGACACAATCCCTAAGCTCATATCCAGCTTTTTATTTCCAACCATACCCCATCTAACTTAAGCTTTGGAGGGCCAATGGCTGGACGCTGACCACGCTTAGTTTTTCTTGTGTCCTTTCAAGTTTAACCGGGGGAAGCTGGCTTGAAGGAAGGTGGACGTCTGGAGGATCCTGTTACTAAATCTGACGTAAACAGTCGCCAGTTTGGTAGTCATGGGCGCCGAACCCTACGGTAACTTCCTCATATATATGTCTGTGCTTGTAAATGATTTATCTTAGAATGTTTATTTATTCAGAAGTAACCAGAGATTCTGGTGTTGTTCGATCCCCAATGGAGTCACCAGTTTGTTAAAACTAGAAAAATACTACAAGGCAATTTTCTTGCGTATTATATTGCTCTGGGGTTCTGAGTATCGAAAATATTCATAGACAATCAAAAGCATCCACAAAAGTACACAAAGAGAGAAGATATCGTAACGCAAATTTTATTCCATAGATTTTGAAATCTTGTATATTCCAAGCCGTGATTTGGCACAAGCCCTTAATTGCATCAATGAATGATCACCCTTGATTAAAAGGCAAAAGTAAACATAGGTGCATTAGGAATAAGTTTAATAAAGTGAATAAGGAAGCATAAATATAAACCATGCACACCACAGAGAACACAGAGATTTTTATGTGAAAACCCTTATGGGAGAAAACCACAACAAAAAGCGATAAAACTCTAATACGAATGATAGTTGTATAATAGATGGAGTATTCGAGAAAAGGCCTGGATAGATCGAGTAGGTGACTAAGTCATCGGGGACTATGGTCTTTGAGTTTGTGGTCATTGTTGAGCTCTTAAATGTGCATATTCTAACCCCATTTCATTACTAACTATGCTTGAAATAAGTGATTAAATACCCAACTAATGCATGGTTTTGTGGTTGTAGGAATGAGAGAGAGAATTCATCAATTGAGGGCTTAGAGATGTTGTTTACACACCTTGAAGATCAAAGGAATAAAGGATCAAAGGTGGAGCAAAAGTGCATTGAAGATGAAGGAGGAGAAACTGAGAATTCAGCCAATTTCATTTTCACCGGCCAGCCGGCCATAGCCACCGACCGGCCGACCAAACCCTCCAGAAATAAGAAATTCACTAGACACGTTTTGGGAGGGTAGACCCCTTTACCGACCGGCCGGCTGAAGGGTCGGTCTATACATTCAACATCCAGCGAATTCAGCAGTTTGAAACAGTTCCACCGGCCGGCTGGCCGACTAGTCGGCTGAGGGGTCGGACTGTGTAAAAAAGACTCCAGTGAGAATTGCATTTGTAGGCACTTTGTTCGACCGGCCGGACAGGGGGTCCTACCGGTCGGTCAACACTCAGGAACATCTGGAGCTCCGAAAATCTCTATGCAAAGCGCAGTTTTTGTGGGATTTCTCGAAGTTTTTTCACACCTAGGGCCCCAAAGCTATAAAAAGACTCCTCTAGCTCGTTCCTAGAGCATCCTAGAAGAGATTTACGATGGTGGGAGGCGGTGGAAGTCAGATCCAGAGTTTTACAACTCCTCCTAGTTTGTTCTTCTAGTTTTTATGTTTTTCTTAGTTGCTTTCATGTTTCCTTGGATCATGAACGGCTAAACCTCTTAGCTAGGGCTAAGAGGTGAATCTTGTAGTGAATCTAAGATGTTTCAATTCGTTTGTTTTGGTTTCAAGTTGGATTAATAGTGAAGAACAATGGTTTGAAGTTTGAATAAAGTTCTAAATAATTTTTCTTAATCTTATGATGGCTCATGGATGTTTAGAAGAATTGCTTGAGTTCTTAATTGTTTTGAATGATTCTAGACCTGTACACTCTGAGGAATTAGATTCAATATGCTCTAGACCTTTGTCCTCATGTGGGAACTTCATACCAAAAGTTCTACTTTTCTAGAATTTCTGCTTATGTGTGGTTGTTTATGTGATTTAAATCAAGTTCAAATCATGATCTAGTTATACTTTGTGACAGAATTTAATGATGATTATGATTGTGATCTTAACTTATTGGAATTAGGATTGACCTATGCAATTGAGTGTGCTCAAGTCCTAACTTGAATTGAGGGAATCGTGTACTTGAATCACACATATGGCAGATTGTTTGTTATAACCGTTCTATCATCCGGCTAGATAAGATTTAATTTCGATTCTACTTAAGAAAGTGAGAAACCACATCGAATTAAGCATTAAGGATTGCTACAAGTGGATCCTTGAACCCCTAGAACTTTTTATTATTGATTACATTCAATTTAGTTCAAAATATCTATCTACACCCAATTTCAAAATCTTGTTTAGTTATTTCTCAATTAGAAACCATTGGAAGTGTTTTGTGAATTCCTACACAAGTCCCTGTGGATCGACCTCGGTCTTACCGAGATTATTACTACATTGCAACCTTACACATGGGGAAGCGAACCAGTTTTTGGCGCCGTTGCCGAGGACTTCGATGGTTTTTCACAAAATTTCTGAAAATAGTTTCTATTTGAGATTTTTAGGACTCCTTTACTAACTTAGTTTGTTTGCTTTGTTTTGTTTTTTCAAGAATTCTAGGAGTCGAAGTAGTCACTTCAAATCAGGTTTTTCTAACCGTTTTTCTTTTTATTTTTCTGAGATTTGCATGCCACATTGGGTTTGGGATTCTAATAACCGACTCATTAGTGAAAGGGGAATTGTTGAAGGGATTGATAGGGAGCCACTTGCTAAGAAACGTTTAGATTTTCCAATTTTGTCTGAAAGTATGGCTGGAAATCAACCCAACCCTATGGCCAATCAAAATCTGGGCCAAAACCAAGCCGAAACGGGAGAGAATGTGGTTGAGAATGTTCCCCGACCTAGAACATTACGTGATTACTTGCAACTTGCAAGAGCGAGCACTCCCTCATGCATAGTTTTTCCACTGAATGTGGGGAACATAGATTTGAAACTGGGAGTAATCCAACTCATTCCAAAATTCCATGGACTAGACAGCGAAAGTGCCTATCAACATCTTAAGGAATTTGATGAGATGATAGCCACAATACACTTTGTAAATGTAACCGATGATGTGGTGAGACTCAAATTATTTCCTTCTTCCCTTAAAGAGAAAGCTAAGGCTTGGCTTCATGCATTAAGGCCAAGATCAATTAGCACATGGACTGAAATGACTAGGGAGTTCATTAAAAAGTTCTTCCCTACTCACAAAATGATCATGTTGAGGCGCCTTATCATGAATTTTGCTCAAAAAGAGGATGAGACCTTCTTCCAATGTTGGGAGAGGTTCAAGGACTTGATAAATGCATGCCCACATCATGGCTACGAAATTTGATGGGTAATAAGCTTTTTCTATGAAGGACTGACTTCACCCATGCGCCAATTTGTAGAGATAATGTGTAATGGAGAATTCATGAATAAGAAAGCCGAAGAAGCATGGGACTGTTTTGATGAATTAGCCGAGAATGCACAGTCTTGGGATACATCTAGACTAACAAATTCCAAGAGAAGCCAACAAAAGAAAAAAGGAGGAATTTATGTCCTCTCAGAAGAAGATAACATAAGTGCACGTGTGGCTAGCCTCACAAGAAAAGTCGAGGCCATGGAATTGAAGAGAGGAGAGACGATCAACTCAAAAGACGTTGAAACTGTTTGTGGAATTTGTGCCAAAAATCAACATGCAACACAGGATTGTCCCAAAATTTATGCATTCCAAGATATCTTACAAGAACAACCAAATGCCATAAACAGTTATCAACGGCCATTTAGTGCTCCAAACTCAAACACGTATAATTCTAGTTGGAAGAACCATCCTAACTTCAGTTGGAGGAATGGACCCACTGCGAATGCAAACAATACCCCTCAAGCTCAACCTTTACTAGGTCCGTCCTTAATAATTACACCAAAAGGTACGCTAGAGGAGATGTTCAGTGCATTCGTATCGGTTCAAGTTGAATATAACAAGACTAATTCTTTGAAAATTGATGGGTTCATGCAAGAGCAACTGAAATTCAATCAAAATTCATCTCAAGCCATTAATGACTTGAAAACCTCAATGACTAGAGTTGAATCTCATCTCAGTGTTAGGAAGAAAGGCATTCCTGCCCAACCTCTTCATAACCCAAAACCCAATTTGAGATACAAGACACAAGCTTGTCCTCCCAATATACGGAGCATGTTCAAGCTATCACCACCCTAAGGAGTGGAAAAATAATTGATAAATCTAATCCGGTGAAGGTCCCAAAGCCTAATGATCCGAAAATTTCCAAAGAGGATAATAGCCCGAACAATACTCCTCATGAGAAAGAACTGGAAAGGCAATACAATCAGTTGCCCCGTTTCCACAAAGGTTGATTTCACCTAAAACCTTTAGACAAAAACCTGGAAATTTTAGAGGTTTTTAAGCAAGTGAAGATCAACATTCCATTTTTGGATGCTATAAAACAAATACCATCTTATGCCAAATTTCTAAAGGAATTGTGTACAGTCAAAACGAAACACAATGTTCACAATAAAGTACTTTTGACTGAGAATTTGAGCGCTTAGCAAACAAGAGGTGCCCAAAAAAATACAAGGATCCAGGTAATCCAACCATCTCATACATCATAGGTAACTACCGGATCAAACAAGTTTTACTCGATTTAGGGGCAAGTGTTAACCTCATCCCATACTCGGTTTAGGAACAACTTGGGTTAGATGAATTGAAACCCACCAAAACCACACTCCAACTTGCTGATAGATCTATTCATATACCGAGAGGAGTGATTGAGGATGTCTTGGTCTAAGTTGATAAATTCTACTACCCAGTGGACTTTATTGTCTTGGATACACATCATGTGATGGGTGCCAGTGCTCAAATTCCTGTCATACTTGGCCGCCCTTTTCTAGCTACTTCAAATGTGATTATCAATTGTAGAAATGGGCTTGTGCAAATGTCCTTTGGAAATATGACACTCGAGCTGAATATATTTGATTTATGCAAACAACCATAAGAAGTTGATGACGAGGTCCACGAGATAAATTTGATTGAATCATTCGTGGAGGATACATTCTCTTTGACATTCTATTCCGACTCTTTGGAGGCATGTTTAGCCCACTCTCATGAGATGAATGATGACACAATACGAGAGAGGGATGCTATTTTGGATGTTATGCCGGTACTTGATAATAAAAGATGGAAGGCACTATTTGAACCTTTACCCTTAAGCGAGAACAGGCATCTTCCATCTAATATCAAGGCACCGAAGCTTGACCTAAAACCATTACCAAGTGATTCGAAATATGTATACCTAGGTCGAGATGAGAAATATTCGGTGGTGATTTCTTCCCACTTGGATGATGAACAAGAGAGTAAGCTAATAGCCACTCTAATAGAGCATAAGAGCGCTATCGGATGGTCAATTGCGGATCTCAAAGGCATAGACTGTTCACTTCCTCAAGTGTAGGGTTGCGATGTAGTAATAATCTCGGTAAGACCGAGGTCGAGCCACAGGGAAGGAGGTAAACAATTCAAACTATTCCAATAACTAGAATTTAAGAAGGGTTTATGAAATTGGTTTTAAACATGAAACAGAAAAATCTGATAACAAAAAGATAACTAGAGCATCAAGGATCCACTTATAGCTCTCCTTAAATGCATAATTCGCTGTGGTTTCTCACTTACTCAATTAGAATCGAAATCAAATCCTATCTAGCCGAATGATAGAGCGGTTATATTATCAAAGCAATCCAACACATGTATTGTTTATCAACATGATTCCCTCAATTCAAGTTAGGACTTGAGCACACTCAATTGCATAGGGCAATCCTAGTTCCAATAGATTAAGATCATAACCATGATAATCATCAAGCCTTGTCACAAAGCTTAATTAATACCATGGTTTGAACTTGATTCAAATCAAATGAACACCCAACACATAATTCAGAATTTCTAGAAAAGATAGAACTTTGGTTTGAAGTTCCCACATGAATATCAAGCTCTAGAGTGTCTTGAATCCGATTCCTCGGAGTGTACAGGTCTAGAGCCATGCAAAACGATTAAGAACTAAAGCAATTCTACCAAACATCCATGAGCCATCATAAGATTAAGAAAAACTCCTTAGAACTTTATTCAAACTTCTAAAAACCATTGTTCTTCAATAAATCCAAACTTGAAACCAATAAAATGAATTAAACAATCTAAGAAAACTATAAGGTTCACCTCTTAGCTCTAGCTAAGAGATTAGCTAATGAAAAGCATATAAAGAACTAGAACTAGAACTAAGAAAATGAAGAAAAACTAGCTGGAGGAGGCTAGGAAGCCTCCTATGACTTGAACTCCTTTCTCCCCACATCCTTGCTTGATTTGGAATAGAAGAGAGCACCTCCTTTTATAATGCAGCAATAGTACAGCATCATAGCAAATTTTGTTTCGCTTGGTGCGGCTTAACCAATGATCGGATTGCCTTCAAATTTGATTTGTAGCTTCCTTATAATGTGATCTTCCTCATAGATGATTTAGATTTTTAATATTATCTTCTAAATGGGCCCACCAATCAGATCAATGACCGCCTCTCAAAATCGCGCAATTTGGGTACCTTCAGAACTAATCATCTTGCTTTCAACGTTATGGAGTGTACAAAGGTCGGATTGATCTTAAATTTGAACATTGGTAGAAAACTTCTTCTTTTACATGATAGATGGATTAGATTGTCCAAAATAATTCCAAAATGTGGTCCGAAAATTAGAACACATAGGATTTTTTAGAAAATCTGTGCAGTTGGAATCTCTTTGGATGGTCCATCTTTCTTCGACCGGTATGATCAAACCACACATCCTTTTGACTTGAAACTTTGTGGTTATTCATGAAACAATTAAGAACTAAAGCAACCCTTCCCCGGCAACGGCGCCAAAAACTTGTTCGCTCGCCTCAAGTGCAAGGCTGCGATATAGTAATAATCTCGGTAAGACCGAGGTCGATCCACAGGGAAGGAAGTAAACAATTCGAACTATCCTAAAAACTAGAATCTTAAGAGTGGTGTATGAAATCAGTTTTAAATATGAAATAGGAAAAATCTGATAATAAGAAATAACTAGAGCATCAAGGATCCACTTATAGCTCTCCTTGATGTATAATTCGCATAGGTTTCTCAATTACTCAACTAGAATCGAAATCAAATCCTATCTAGCCAGATCATAGAGTGGTTATATTATCAAAACAATCCAACACATGTGTTGTTCATCAACATGATTCCCTCAATTCAAGTTAGGACTTGAGCACACTCAATTGCATAGGTCAATCCTAGTTCCAATAGATTAAGATCATAACCATAATAATCATCAAACCTTGTCACAAAGCTTAACTAATACCATGGTTTGAACTTGATTCAAATCACATAAACACCTAACCCATATTTCAGAATTTCTGGAAAAGATAAAACTTTGGTTTGAAGTTCCCACATGAAGGTCCAAGTTCTAGAGCATCTTGAATCTGATTCCTCGGAGTGCATAGGTCTAGATCTTTGTAAAACAATTAAGAAACTAATGTAATTCTTCTAAACATCCATGAGTCATCATAAGATTAAGAAAAACTACTTAGAACTTTATTCAAACTTAAGCAAAACCATTGTTCAACATTAAATTCAAACTTGAAACCTCAAAAATGAATTAAACAATCTAAGAAAACTATAAGGTTCACCTCTTAGCTTTAGCTAAGAGATTAGCTAATGAAAAGCATAAAAACAAACTAGAACTAGAACTAAGAAAAGGAAGAAAAACTAGCTAGAGGAGGCTAGGAAGCCTCCTATGACTTGAACTCCTTCCTCCTCACGTCTTGATTTTGAATAGAAGAGAGCGCCTCCTTTTATAATGCAGCAATAATACAACAAGATAACAGATTTTGTTTCGCTTGGTGCGGCTTAATCAATGATCGGATTGCCTTCAAATTTGATTTGTAGCTTCCTTGTAATGTGATTTTCCTCATAGATGATTTCGATTTCTAAGATTATCTTCTGAATGGGCCCACCAATCAGATTAGCGACCGTCTCTCAAAATTGCACAATTCGGGTACCTTCAGAACCAGTCATCTTGCTTTCAACGCTGTGGAGGGTATAGAGGTCGGATTGATCTCAAATTTTGAACATTGGTATAAAACTTCCTCCTCTACATAATAGATGGATTAGATTGTCTAAAAATATTTCAAAATATGGTCCGAAAATTAGAACAATTAAGGCTTTTTATAAAATCTGCGCAGTTGGAATCTCTCTGGGCCGGTCCAGGTGGCCCATCATTGATGATATGAAGAATCTACTTTGACTATCTTCTAGACCACATATATATATGAATAACCACAAAGTTTCAGGTCAAAAGGATTCGTAGTTTGATCGTACCAGTTGAAGAAAGATGGACCATCCAGAGAGATTCCAACTGTGCAGATTTTATAAAAGCCTTAAGTGTTCTAATTTTCAGACCATATTCTGAAATTATTTTGGACAATCTAATCCATCTATCATGTAGAGGAGGAAGTATTCTACCAATGCTCAAAATTTGAGATCAATCCGACCTCTGTACACTCCGTAGCGTTGAAAGCAAGATGACTGGTTTTAAAGGTACCCTGAATTGTGCAATTTTGAGAGGCGGTCGCTGATCTAATTAGTGAGCCCATTCAGAAGATAATCTTGGAAATCTAAATCATCTATGAGGATCACATTACAAGGAATCTACATATCAAATTTGAAGGCAATCCGATCATTGGTTAAGTCGTACCAAGCGAAACAAAATCTGCTATGTTGCTGTACTATTGTTGCATTATAAAAGGAGGTGCTCTCTTCTATTCCAAATCAAGCAAGGACGTGGGGAGCAAGGAGTTCAAGTCATAGGAGGCTTCCTAGCCTCCTCCAACTAGTTTTTCTTCATTTTCTTGGTTCTAGTTGTAGTTTTTAATATGCTTGTCATTAGCTAATCTCTTAGCTAGAGCTAAGAGGTGAACCTTATAGTTTTCTTAGATTGTTTAATTTTTTTTTATTGGTTTTAAAGTTGGATTTATTGAAGAACAATGGTTTTTAGAAGTTCGAATAAAGTTCTAAGTAGTTTTTCTTAATCTTGTGATGGCTCATGGATGTTTGGAAGAATTGCTTTAGTTCTTAACTATTTTACATGACTTTATACTTGTACACTCCGAGGAATCCGATTCAATACGCTCTAGACTTGGATCATCATGTGGGAACTTCAAACCAAAGTTCTATCTTTTTTAGAAATTTTGAAATATGTGTTGGGTGTTTATGTGATTTGAATCAAGTTCAAACCATGGTATTAGTTAAGCTTTGTGACAAGGTTTGATGATTATGATGGTTATGATCTTAATCTATTGGAACTAGGATTGACCTATGCAATTGAGTGTGCTCAAGTCCTAACTTGAATTGAGGGAATCATGTTGATGAACAACACATGTGTTGGATTGCTTTGATAATATAACCGCTCTATTATCCGGTTAGATAGGATTTGATTTCGATTCTAGTTGAGTAAGTGAGAAACCATAACAAATTATGCATATAAGGAGAGCTATAAGTGGATCCTTGATGCTCTAGTTATCCTTCATTATTAGATTTTTCTGTTTCATATTCAAAACCGATTTCATAAACCTCTTAAATTCTAGTTGTTAGAGTAGTTATAATTGTTTACCTCCTTCCTTGTGGGTCGACATCGGTCTTACTAAGATTATTACTACATCGCAATCCTACACTTGGGGAAGCGAATAAGTTTTTGGCACCGTTGCCGGGGATTTCAATTGAACACCTAAGGCTCGCGATCATAAGTGTAAGGTTGCAGTAGCTATAGAGTAAGTCTTAGTTAGGTAGGATTTTTAATTTTTTTCTAGAAGTAGTTGACTGATTTTTTCTAGATTACTAACAATTCTTTGTTTTTGTATTTTGTAGGAACTTAGTTGCTAACATAGTTCTCACTTTCACCGGTAACATCTCCCCATCCCCCTTTCTTCTTTTTATTTTTCTTCATAGATTGAGATTGTTTCCACTTCTTATAATTTCATGATGAATGATTGGATGGGTGGATTGTCTAAATACCTTTTGGAAGATGAGAGGTCAGACCATGGAATCAAAACTCATTATGATTGGAACCATTACAAGCATGATCCTATTACTCCCCATGGAACATTTTTCTATGACTCAATCTACTTCTATTACTCCCCACGTAAGACATTGCGAGATTACTTGAATAAGAACAATGTGCATAAATTTTCGCTGGGTAAGACAATGGGAGAGTATCGGAAAGAGATGAATAATGTTCCACCGGTTAGCACAATGTATGATCACTTGTTTGGCTACACATATCAATAACCATCTAATAGCCCAACATATGACATGCATAATCCTAATAGGTGGAAGCATCAAAATTTCAATTTGGGAGACGAGCCAACCATGGATGCTAACAATTATCTACAAGAGTTTCTTTCTCATGAGCCGCAACTGCACGAACTATTGAGGATACGCTGCGAGAGTTTATGAAAATAATTGAGCAATGCAAACAAAACCTTTCGCCATCCCAAAATCCTGAACCCAACATTGGGAACACCGAATCATTCCCCAACAAGGAGGAGGATGAGGCTATTCAAGCCCAACCCTCTTCCGATTTGATGACAAAACTTTTAGGAGATGTAGATCTCAGTTATCCCAACATTACTATCGATTATGGTGAATCAACTATCTCTTTTGGTTATTCTGATTTGAATGATAAGAGAGATTTTAAGGAAGGTTGACCAACCCGAGGAATCTACACAATATGAAAGTGATAGCTTGATTAACCACAATGAGGGTTCAATGGATGATTGTGAGTCCACGATTTCTTCTTCCAAATGGCCGAATGATTATGAGTCACCGGAATATATTCTTGCTAGAGAGATGGTCAAAGTGGATCTCTTTGAGTCCTCCCACCAATATAACATGATCAATTTTATTGTGGAAGATCTCCCTTTGACTGAAAATTCTGTTTCTTTGGATGATGTGGTGACACAATCTGAAATTTCAAAAAATCAATTAATGCTAGATGATGTGCTTACCACTAAATCTGAAATATTTTCTTTGAAAGACCTCCCCTCTATAGAGGAAGAATTCCTTGCCATTGAAACAGAATTTCCTCAATCACTTAGGGAGAATGAGGACCCTTCATCCGACTCTCTCGATTTCCTAGAGGAATGCATGACCCATCCCTATGATCTGGATGATGAGATGATTATGGAGTTGGACATTTTGTTAGACACGGTGTCGGTGCTTGAAGAACACTATTCCACTGATTTACACTCTTTACCATTATTTGTGAAAACACTGTGCAATTCTGAATTTATGGAGGAGACAACCCAAACTAAAGAATACTTAATGAATGTCTCTCCACCATCATGGGTTCTTCAGCCCATTGAAAATTTTGATTGGGAGGACTCATTTTTAATCAATTACAACCCAATTCAGAACTTGAGGAGATATTTTTTTGCTGCTCTTATCTCCTCCTTACATGCGTGTGGTGCACACGATGATTGGACCTTAATGAAGAAACATACCCATGTGTACATTCGAGCAGGACTTTGGATGGTCCTCATAAGAAACCTATTAAAATTCATGAAGATCCTACTCAAATTTGATCATGTAGTCAATCGAATTAATCAAAGGTAGGTAGGTAAGTTAGGATTTCTTTTCTGTATTTATGATTGAATAAGTCTCATCGAGACAATGGAAGATGCTAGAATTGATCAACTTGCTACCTCAGGTACTCTCGTTCTCACCCTCTTCTGTTTTATGTCATTGCTCTCATGTCATACATATTGCATATCTTATTACATTGGGGACAATGTAAGATTTTGGTTAGGGGGTGAGATTCCTTAGATGAATCTACTAGCTTTTATGACATTTCGAACAATTATGTAGAAAATTTTTGATTTTTCAAAAAATTCAAAACTCCTTTGGAAAACCGTATTTATATGCACTTGGGATGTCGTAAGTATGAAAGGAAGAAAGATGTAGTGAGATGATTTTGAACCTCTTAAAGGACTTGTAACATAATTGTTTTCTAATTGGATCCCCCTATTGATTTGATTGATAGAAAAATTGAAACACTTTTATGCCTAGTTCCACTTTACATGATTCTCATGTTTTGAAAGGATTATGTAGATTTGTGGATTGGCTAGGTTTAGATTTGAGGTGTTGAGAAACCAAGCCGGGGTACTTTGTTCATCCTTGTCCATGAGAAAATAACGAAAGATATGGATTTCTAAAAATTCTGTTTAATGTGTATGAAAAGGAAAGAAAGGATGAAAATATGGGAATGATTGAAAATATGGTGGAAATTTTCGAAAAGGGCTACCTATTACCAAAGCCCGAAATGGGGATGGTCTACCCATAACCAAAGCCGGAAATGGGACGTAGTGTGAAAGCCATCAGAAGGACGGTAAGGCAAATTCCTGTCATAGGCTTGTTGTTGATCTGTACACCTTATATCCCTAATTTAGTTGATCTATGAAGAAGATAACCCCAAAAATTCATGAGATGAACATTCACTATGCACACTAGGTTAAATTTGTTTGGATTCTTCTATTTATCAATCAATCAGCGGGAATTCTATATGAACACTCGTTATGTTTTGAGAATGTTAAGGTCTCAATTTCTATCACTAAGTTTTCCTGATTTTTGTACTTGCACATCTTGAAGTGTATAGAAGCATAGTTTTTGAAGGAGAGTTGGGTTTTGGAGAATGAAACTTATTTCACTCATGTTTTGCTCAGGACTAGCAAATTGCTGGTTGGGGGGTGTGTTGAGCTCTTAATTGTGCATATTCTAACCCCAATTCATCACTCATTATGCATGGTTATCATGATTTAAAGACTAATCTAATGTATGGATTTGTGATTGTAGGAATGAGAGAGAGACTTCGTCATTATGATGTTTAGAGACCCTTCTTACATGCCTTGAAGATCTAAGAAATAAAGGAAAAGAGATGGAGGAAAGATGCAATATAATGGAGGAAGAAAAACTAGAAAAATCACATTTTTCATGACCACCGGCCGGCCGGTCACAGCCATTGGCCGGCCGGCCAAACCCTCCAAAAACAACAAACTCTCTGGACTGATTTTGTGAAGGTCGACCTGTGGTTCGGCCGGCCGGCCGGATGACAGGTCGGCCATGCACTTTCAGAAGTCAGATTTCAAACAGAGGTAGTCCCGTTTTTGGTTTTTTGCCCAGTTTTTGGAGCTCATCTTGATGATATTTGGAAATCTAACACATCCATGTCGAAGAGAAGCTCGACGCCTAAATAACCCAAGTGATTTCGTGTCGATCGGAGCTACGGATTGACCGTGGTGGCCAAAACAATATGAATTGTCCAAAACGTTTCCGGATTTCGCCTACTTAACTCTGAGCCGGTCCAGGTGGCCCATCATTGATAATATGAAGAATCTACTTTAACTATCTTCTAAACCACATCTATATATGAATAACCATAAAGTTTCAGGTCAAAAAAATGCGTAGTTTGATCGTACCGGTCAAAGAAAGATGGACCATCTAGAGAGATTCCAACTGTGCAGATTTTGTAAAAAGCCTTGTTCTAATTTTTGGACCATATTCTGAAATTGTTTTGGACAATCTAATCCATCTATCATGTAGAGGATGAAGTTTTCTACCAATGTTCAAAATTTGAGATCAATCTGACCTCTGTACACTCAGTAGCGTTGAAAGTAAGATGACTGGTTCTGAAGGTACCCGAATTGCTCGATTTTGAGAGGTGGTCACTGATCTAATTGGTGGGCCCATTCAGAAGATAATCTTGGAAATCTAAATCATCTATGAGGAAGATCACATTACAAGGAAGTTACAAATCAAATTTGAAGGCAATCCGATCATTGGTTAAGCCGTACCAAGTGAAACAAAATCTGCTATGTTGTTGTACTATTGCTGTATTATAAAAGGAGGTGCTCTCTTCTATTCCAAATCAAGAAAGGACGTGGGGAGCAAGGAGTTCAAGTCATAGGAGGCTTCCTAGCCTCCTCCAGCTAGTTTTTCTTCCTTTTCTAGTTCTAGTTCTAGTTTGTTTTTATGATTTTCATTACCTAACCTCTTAGCTAGAGCTAAGAAGTGAAACTTATAGTTTAACCTAGATGTTTTAATTCGTTTTATTGGTTTCAGGTTTGGATTTAATGAAGAACAATGGTTTTTAGAAGTTTTAATAAAGTTCTAAGTAGTTTTTCTTAATCTTATGATGGCTCATGGATGTTTGAAAGAATTGCTTTAGTTCTTAATTGTTTTGCATGACTCTAGACCTGTACGTGTTCGCTTCCCCAAGTGTAGGGTTGCGATGTAGTAATAATCTCGGTAAGACCGAGGTCGATCCATAGGGACTTGTGTAAGAATTCACAAAACACTTCTCATGGTTTCTACTGAAGAGCTAACTAGCAGATTTTTAGTAATTTGATGAATATAACAATTTTTAACTAAACTGAAGGTAATCAATTAATAAAAAGACACTAGGGATTCAAGGATCCACTTGTAGCAATCCTTGATGCTCAATTCGCTGTGGTTTCTCACTTTCTTAACTAGAATCGAAATTAAGTTCTATCTAGTCGGATAATAGAGCAGTTAAAACAATCAATCTGTCATATGTATGATTCATGTACATGATTCTCTCAATGCAAGTTAGGACTTGAGCACACTCAATTGTATAGGTCAGTCCCAATTCCAATAGGTTAAGATCACAACCATAATCATCATTAAATCCTGTCACAAGATAAAACTAGATCATGATTTGAACTTGATCCAAATCACATACACAATCTCACATAATCCAGAATTTCCAGAAAAATAAACTTTTGGTGTGAAGCTCCCACATGAAATTCATAGATCTAGAGTGTATTGAATCCAATTCCTCGGATCGTACAGGTCTAGACTAGCTCAAAACAATTAAGAACTCAAGCAATTCTTCTAAACATCCATGAGTCATCATAAGATTAAGAAAAACTACTTAGAACTTAATTTAAACTTCAAACCATTGTTCTTCACTCATAATCCAACTTGAAACCAAATCAAACGAATTGAAACATCTTAGATTCACTACAAGCTTCACCTCTTAGCCCTAGTTAAGAGGTTTAGCCGTTCATGATCCAAGGAAACATGAAAACAACTAAACAAAGCATAAAACTAGAAAAACAAACTAGGAGGAGTTGTAGAACTCCGAATCCGACTTCCGCCATCTCCTACCGTGCTTAGTCTCTTCTAGGATGCCTTAGGAAGGAGCCCTAGGTCCCCTTTTATAGAATAGTGTGGAGAGTTCCAGATTGAACAAGAAATTTCGGACTGCACAGAGAAAATCAAAGCTTGTGGGACACGCTCTATTACGCAGACGACCGGTCGCATGATCGGTCTCAAAAACGCAAAAACAGTCCAGAGAGTTTTTCACAAATTCAGACCCATAATTTAATTCAATGACCGGTTGGACGACTGGTCTGAGGAGTGGACGACCGGTCGCACAACCGGTCCTAATAGGTCCAGTGAGTTTTGGCGCGGGGCCCCTTCTGTTGAGTGTTCAGACTGGTCGGACAACCAGTCCTGAGCTATGGACGACCGGTCTTCAGTGTCTTCTTCTGCTTTCTTTCTACTCTCCTTTGCTTCTTTCTTCCATCCTTCGATGCTTGATCTTGTGATCTTCAATGCTTGTAAATAGCGTCTTTAAAGTCTTCAATCGATGAATTCTCTCTCTTATTCCTATAACCACAAAACCATGCATTAGTTGAGCCTTTAATCATGTATTTCAAACATAGTTAGTGATAAAATGTGGTTAGAATATGCACATTTAAGAGCTCAACACACCCCCCAACCAGCATTTTGCTAGTCCCGAGCAAAACATGCGCGAAACCGGTAGTTGATACTAGCCGGTGGAGGCCCCATTTTGAAAGTTGCCACCAACCACATCAAGGCCTCTACCGTCTAACATCAAATTGCCGAAGCTTGACATTAAACCATTTCCATCCGAGTTGAAATATGTATATTTGGGTCAAGAAGAAACATTTCTTGTTATCCTTGCCTCTCATCTAGGAAAAGACCAAGAGCTCAAGTTGATTGAGCTACTCAAAGAACATAGGGGAGCCATAGGTTGGATAATAGCGGACCTTAAGGGGATAGATTCTTCAGTCTGTACTCACCATATACACCTCGAAGAGAGTGCGAAAATGACTAGACAACCTCAAAGAAGGTTAAATCCAAATATGATGAAGGTTGTCAAAGCCGAGGTGTTTGTTGGGGCTCAAATTCGCACCCATCATAAAACAGCATTCAGCGGTCCATCCATGATGATTCGGACCAATTTTGAGATCCGAAATACCTAGAAAATGCCAGTGCAAGCTAACATGCGCGATCGTGACCAAAACTCGCTAATGCTATTTCGGAGTGGAATTGGATATGTGGATGGCCGCCAAATGATCTGGAATGCCCTAAAACCCTTAACTTGCAAGTTTCAAAATCGCGCGGTGCTCATCTTTACCTGCGCGCACCAAAACGTGTTTTACCCCTATCCAGAGCTGACCAAAAGGGCCCGAAAGCCTACAGGTACCATTTCGGAGTGAACTTGGACATCTGTATTACCGCCAAATGACCTGAAATGCCCAGAAAACCTTAACTAGCAAGTTCGAAGTACTTGCGGTGAATATTTCCATGTGCGCGCTTCCCGGAACAATATTCCTATGCAAAGAGCCGACCCGGAAGCTCCAAATTGGTAAGGAACTACCAAAATTCACAGCAGTTAACCATCAATATCCCATCCTGTTCATTCAGGAGGTCGATCTCGGCTTAAAAATGGCTTGGCGTTAGTGATTTCGATCTCCGAAAAGGTAGCTGTCCTTTGGAGGTCGCCCGTCGAAGCCTAAAACTTGAAAATTTCTAAGTGTTGGAATATGCATACACCACTATCTCTCCACATGCGGATGCCATGAGGAGACATGCGCCCATGCCTTCGCCACATGTGCATGGGAGCATTTCTCTCTCTCTTTCAAAATTCCGAAGATAAATAATCCAATAAATATGATAAGTGTGGCACATGTGCCCACATTAGAGGGCACATGTGCCTGACACAGTGGCACATGCGCCCACCTTCTTTGCAGCATGTGCCTACATGCACATGCGCCCGGATACATAAACCTGATTAACTACCCGATAAACCTGCCATAAATAGTACTTCCATTTGCTGAGAGAAGAGATTTTTATTTTCAAGAGACTACCAGAGCTCTGCAAGAGGTAAAATTCCTCACCGGAATCCTCAACGGAAACCCTCACCGGAAAGGATTTTCTTCACTGGAAAGGGACATGCATCCATCCCTTCGCCGGATGCCTCATCGGAAAGGGATTTCCCCCACCAGAGCAAAATGTAGAAGGAGAGAGGGATAAAGTCCCTAAGTGGCAAAGCCACATGCGCTCACCATCCCAAGTCCTTAATGGACATGCGCCTAGCTCCTCCTCCCCTCCTCTCTCTCTTACTTTGAAGAGAAAGCTTGAAAAATCTCTAAGTGGAGAGGGACATGCACCCATCTTTCTCTAGTTCTCACTTTCTCCTCACTCCCTCATGCCACACGCGCCCAAGGGGCAGGCACATGCGCCCATCTCCCTTCCATTCACTCTCTCTCCTCACTTCTCTCCCACATGCATTTGGGGCAGAGTAACATGCGCCCACTTTAGACACATGCGCCCACCTCCAACTCCACATGCGCCCATACACTCCCAGGTGCGCCCAGACACTGATACATGCTTAAGATTTTCATGATATAGCCTACCTTTGATGTGGTCCACTTCCCGATCGCACCGATGATCCTAGACACACGTCAACAATGTCTATCCATCCCCCGGATCAGATTCACCAATGGTCGAGGTTAGGTGGGCCAAATCGACAGTTTGATCAAAATAACCAACACTTAGTCAAAATTGCAAATCTCGGAAATCCTTCCGAAAGAGCCGGAAATGGCCAAAACAGAGGGGAACTGGGCGGAATTTGACCGATCCCAAGAGAGAGACTTCTCTTCCCCATAACATGATATATCATAATCATGTATTGCAACGAGATTACCTAATCTCAGGATCTCCGAGAACCCTAATTCAGCGGTAAACAGGCTCAGTACTTAGTCGTTTTTAGCCTTGGGAAATTGCCCTGTTGGCTCAGAAATCAACTTACACTAAACGAAACGGAATGCGATCGCGCTGACGCCAAGGTGGATCCGGCATCATTACGATCCTCGTAGACATGATACACCCCTATTCAAAGACGATTGTGACAGGTATTCACCGAATCCTCCGATCGAATCTTAAGCAGGCCCTGGGAAGTCCCCTGTTAGCCCGAAAATCTACTAATGCCAAATGAAATTAACCACCATCTCAAAGACGCGAAGGCAAAGCTAATACCCTCATGCTATAAAACAGCTAGTCTAACAATTGCAGGGCACCAATCCCTACTGTTTATCAGAAATTGGTATAAACGGGTGCTATTCGGACTCGGTACTTTGCCATTCACAAGCATCAGAAATGGCTGATCTACATTGAACTTGAACTTCTCAAAGAAGTAAGCTCGACATAGCTTCTCTTAACGATCCGATCGTTTGAAATATCGATTATTAACAATAATACGATCGAATTAGAGATATGCACAGCACAAATTAACAAAATTAAATGCATAATTCATCTGACACACTGAACATCTAGCATAAATGTGATCCTTGCTCGAGCATGCATAAAGCATAATTACTTTGTACTATACTCATTTGCATCCATTGCATGAATTTTATTCATCCCGGATCGAGATACAAAACTAAATCAAAGGGAACTATGGTTATCATCGAAAACCGTAATCAAAGAGTTCTAAAATGTTTGAAATACTTCATCGTTAAGACCAGTTTATGTGCGTCCTGTCCAAACCGGGATCAGTCAATTGAGTGGCTAAGGTAATGAGTGCCTTCCAGCAAGTCACCCGTCCGAACCCGAGACGATCACTGACATTGGTTGCACTAAATGGAAACTGTGGTGTGCATTCCTGAAAGTCATTTTGTCCACAAAGACGTGCGATGACACTGAGATACATGACTCAGTTAAAATCCTGGTTGCTACTAAACTAGGAACGCCGGAAAGAGCATGGGACCAACATCTAACTGGTCTTAGCAATGGCTTAGTCCATAAGAAATCCTAAACTTGGTCTCTACGACCATGAACTCAAGACTATAATCCCTGACGATTTAAACTACTTGGTCGACCTATCCGGGCTTCATCCCTTTAATATTTCATTTATTGTATAACTGTAATTCATAGTGGAATCTTATCGCTTTGTGCTATGGTTTTCTCTCATAAGGGTTTCCATGTAAAAATCTTCGAGTTGTCTATGTTGTGATTTATTTATATTTATACTCTTTTTGGTTTATTTAATTCATTTATGATACATGCATGCATTTACTTTTACCTTTTAATCAAAAGGGTGATCATCTATTGATGTAATTAAGGGTTCGTGACCAGTTCACAGCCTGGAATGTAAAAGATCTCGGAATCTCTGGAATAAAATTCACCTCGCGGTGCTTACTCGTGTATACTTTGTGGTTGCTTGTGATTGTCTATGAATGTCTCTATACTCAGAACCCTAGAATAATGAAACACAGGAAAAACTCCCTTTGTGAGCATTTTTCTATTTTTAACAAACTGGCGACTTTGCTAGGGATTGAACAATACCAGAATCCTTAGTTATTTATGAGTAAATGGACAATCTAAGATATATCATTTGCAAATACTAATGTGTACATGAGAAAGGTTACCACAAGGAGAAATGTTCGGCACCTTCACGGTCGTCAAACTGGCGACTCTCAACGGTAACATTCTTCCCTTCTCTTTAAGGCAAAAGAATTTTAAAATGATAATATGATTCATGTTCATACATTCTATCTATCATTGAGCTGTATCGTGATTGGTAAGGTCGCACCTCCACTCCTTTTCAAAACTATGAAATACTCTAATGCGTGTATGGCTGTTTAGAGAGAGAGAGAGAGAGAGAGAGAGAGAGAGAGAGAGAATCAATCATCAAAATCATAATGGCAACTACAATGATCTTCCTTACGTCCGGAGGCTTCTACTTCCCTCACCTCACAGTGACGAAAGCAGCGATCTCTGAAGCCGGATGACAAGTGGTTCAGAGGCACAAACCTCGCCGAACTCTGTATAGGCACAAAGTCGCTGAACTCTGCATAAGAGCAAATCTCGCCGAACTCTGTATAGGCACAAAATCGCTGAACTCTGCATAAGCACAAACCTCGTCGAACTCTGTATAGGCACAAAGTCGCTAAACTCTACATAAGCGCAAATATACCCTTGTACTCCGGGTCTAAACAAGTTGAGAAATAAATATACCCTTGCACTCCGGGTCTAAACCAGTTGAGAAATAAATATACCCTTGCACTCCGGGTTTAAACGAGTTGAGAAATAAATATACCCTTGCACTCCGGGTCTAAACGAGTTGAGAAATAAATATACCCTTGCACTCCGGGTCTAAACGAGTTGAGAAATAAATATACCCTTGCACTCTGGGTCTAAACAAGTTAAGAAATAAATATACCCTTGTGCTCCGGGTCTAAACGAGTTGAGAAATAAATATACCCTTGCACTCTGGGTCTAAACAAGTTGAGAAATAAATATACCCTTGTGCTCCGGGTCTAAACGAGTTGAGAAAATACTCCAGGTTACGAGGATAAACTGAACCATACAACTTCCAGGTTATGAGGATAAACTGAACCATATAACCTCCAGGTTACAAGGATAAACTGAAGCATACAACCTCCAGGTTACGAGGATAAACTGAACCGTACAACCTCCAGGTTACAAGGATAAACTGAACCATACAACCTCCAGGTTACGAGGATAAACTGAACCATATAACCTCCAGGTTATGAGATTCAACTGCACCATATCCCTCTAGGAATTTTCAGATCAATCCGGTCTGATAAGAGAATGGTATTCTATAGAAGATCTGCACGAGATGCAATGTCTTCATATTATTATTTTATCATGGTCTTCTTGTTATCATTATGACATTCTGGCATTCTTTTACTCTATATGAGAGCAATTAAGAGTCGTCGATCTTTTATATATATCGTCTTATATGAAGAGAGAAGAAAGCATTCCATGAAAGCAATCCAGAGATGATGGCCTCTTATACGTATGGTTCTATATGAAGATGATCGAGATATTCTATTATTATTAATCTTTTATACACACGCACTTGGTCTTATATGAAGATGATCAGAATGTCTTGCTATATATTCGTCTTTCATATTTTATAGCGAATGTCCTCACTATTGTGTGGTTCTTCTAGTCTATATGAAGATAAGTTAAGACTGGGAATCTCCTGTATATATATACCTACGGCCTTATATGAAGATGATGAGGGCATTCTATTATGTATCACTTCACCTTGAAAATATCAACAGCTTTCTCTTATGCAGAACTCTGCGACAAGAATATGCAGTTAAAAATTATGATCGGACAGGTATTTGGTACGGATTCCTAAAGCACAAGACCTTTCTCATTAGAATGAAGTGGTCTTACAAAGTGACGAGCCAGAAGCACTAGGGGCAAGCCCTAATACATTATGAGAAACTTGAGTTTATAAGAAGAAGAAGCACTGGGGACAAGCCCTAATATATTATTAAAATCTCAAATTTGCAGAAAGAAATGACTGGGGGCAGGCCAGGAAGGATGACAGATAAACCTGAAAGCATGGAGCTAGACAAAAATTTTAGACTTATGACACGAACATCTCTTGAAAGCAATGACCTAAGGGTACACAGGTTAAGTAAAAAGGGAAGTATTATTCCTATGGGTTCTTCCATTTTTATGCTTTTGATATACTCAGTTTACATTAAACTCATACATAATACATCATTTTATGCATACTAGTCTCAAACACATAACACCAAGTAGTGGTTTAGCAAAAGAATCATTGTCATTATTTTAGATTATGAAGCACACAGTTAACAAGTTCTGATGTCGATTATATTGGATACAGGTAGCAGTTAGGTATTCAGGACAACTGTCTAATACTACTTTTGTCTGATAATGACCGTAAAGAGCAAAAGAATAGAGTTACACCTTCTCCAGACACTCTGTTATGAACTGCATCACATTTTTCCGCATTGCCTCTATTGTAGCCTTTGCCTTAGCCAGCATCAGCACAGGATCCAGAATATTACGAAGTTCGGTTTCTAAGTCATTTGCTTGCGCGCTGCCTTTCCTTCATTTTTGAGTTGTGCGACCTCCACACAGTTTTGATTAACGATAAGATCGAGACGAACAACTTCAAGATTCATGGCCGCTTCTTCTATCTGCAGCAGCACAATCTCGGATCTGATATCAGCAAGACGATTAAGACATCGCAAACGTTGAGTCTCACTATCTTCTAAAGTTGTTCCAGCATCAACTGCCGAGTGTTCTTGCTGCTCTACAACAGGCCTCAAAGAAGACAACACTTGCCATTTCTCTTCAAACATAGGGTCAGGATCAATCCGTTCAGCCACAGTAACCTGCGCAAAAGAATTCTTCGAAAAAAGAAATGTGACAAACTATTTTGGATACATCAAACCCGATTACTCCTGCGCAAGCTTCCAATGCCTTCACCCCAGCTCCTAGTGTATGCCATTCGCTTGGCTCAGCCAACGCCTTTAAAATACTGGATAGTAGACCTCTCAGTATGCTCTGTCCGAAACAGTCTAAACGATCAAAACAAGGAATGTCGAATGCTCCGTGGGCAGCAGCATCGGAACTGGCAATATCTGCAACAAAAGGAACAGAGCAAGTATGCAATGAAATGATAAGTACAGAAAAAGAATACACCAAGGAACTATGAAAGAACCGTACTAGTAGATGAGTCGATGACAGGTTCTGAGGAATCCACAGTATATATCGTCGCATCCATGAACGGCTCAATGATCTCGGTCAGTAGCATCGAGGTCACATCCAGAAGTTCAGTAGTATCGCTATCAGTATCGATCATTTCAGTTACCACCGACGACTCCTCCATACCCTCAACAGCGGAAGCACCAGGGGACCCTTGCAAATTATCCTCTCCAATCGGCCCAGCCTGCTCTCTCACACCAACATGGTCTGATATTTCATTCCCCGACCCAGTTATCGTCGAGTCATCTTCACTAATTAACCGATTATCATCCTTATCACCTTCAACCACCAGAAGACCTGTGAACCCGGCTTCTTGAGACCATCTCACCAAAGGTATTTCGAAGGTATGCCAGTCATCCATTGCCGTATCCTCCTTATGATGGTCAATTGACACAGTTAGGGAGATCTTTATGCCTAATGCTTGACGATAAATACGCTTCAACTTGCTCTCTATAATAACCCAATCCGTTAGTGAGGACCTCTGTCAGCCCTGGAGGAGGAATGTAGAGTGGATCATCAGTAGAGTTGTTGTTCCGAACCAGAGCATACTGATGCACCCACCATCTCAGCCAACTATAAGGACCGCCAGTCTTCCGATAGAGGCCTGGAAGCATGAACCTTGCGCCTGTTCGCGTCATCAAAAGTTGATGCCATATCCACTCCCAGTGAGCAGGACTCGTGCTGTACACCCCCTCTACTTTGGCTACATCCGGTAGCGTTATCGGAATACCCTGATCATACTCAAATTGCCTGGCAAACCAGCTAGGGTAATAAGGTTCTCCCCAGAACTCTATTCCTTTGCGCAGTGGAAGTGAGGCAGTACGAATAGACACCAGAAATTCCCTATCAATAGTGTTCACAGAATGTTCATCGTCAATGACTTCTCGATCCTCTTCAACATCAGAAACAGGAAAGTGGTAGAAACAAATCTCTGCCCAACTGTCAATTTTGGAAGCTATCCAATCAGACGATTGTGTTATCATGTTAAGTTTTCTGTAGCGATAAAGAGGTGCATGATCGGCGTGGAGATACTAGAAGAGATCCACTCTGTATGTCCATGGGAAATATATGCCTAACCATCCACAGAAGAAATGCCATGGGCAATAAGCCGCGTTCATCCCTTGCCAGGGTTGATCTTTGTTACTCGCAATATTGCCAAAAGCCCTATATAAACTGCATAACACTTGTGGTGCTAGAGAATACCGACAACCATTTCCAAGAGCTCCCGCCACGACAAAGCAAGAAACCCTGACAGCATCAGCACTCTTGGAGCTAGGCAACATAACTGTCGACAACCAGTATGCTAAGAACCCTGCCAGTTCACAAGTCAACTTAAGCTCATTCGGATTGTAAAACTTTTGTTCAAAACGCTCCCTCATTAAGGCTTAGTCTTCGGGTAAGATCTCATACTCTTCGTAATCAATGCCACAAGAAGAAAGAAATGTCCCATGTCAGAAACAAAGAAATTAAAGCACGCAGAGCATGAAGTACAAAAGAAGGCATCGGAGAAATATTACTTCAACCTCTAGCTGAAATAGATCAACTAGTCGTCATAGTGAATCTTTGTAATATTGTCAAACTGCGACAACTCAGCAAACAGGTCTAGACAAGCCTTTGAATGATAAGCATCTTGAGGACTTTTGAGTCGAGACGAAGACTGCTCTTCATTAGTTGGGACGTATTCCTGGTAATATTCTCCTATCACGGATAACCCAGCCATCATTCGGAGATCCCATAGGGTTATGGTCATCTCTCCATATGGAAAGTGGAATGAATTGGTAACGGAAGACCAGTAGTTCAGGAAGCTTCGAAGAATTGTTGGATCTCGGGAGAAATGCTCAGAGGTTGCATCGATAGCCTGATAAAGGCCGATTTGTTTCAAAATTCTCTCATGGCCGATCAAAATCTCTTTTGCCCATGGCTCATAACCAACTCGCTCATTCAGATGGCCTCGCGTACGAAAGCTCCTCGTTGCCCACATCGTCGTCTTGTCCATATGTCGAAACCTTTGCTGCACTATCTCAAAATAATGAAGTAGAGAAGGAGCGTGAGGATCACAAGTAGGCGTAAGGAAAACCATTTCTCTTGGGAGACCTACCCGCTGCTCTCTCCCATCATCGACCAGTAAGGTAGTCAATTGTTCGCTTCCCCAAGTGTAGGGTTGCGATGTAGTAATAATCTCGGTAAGACCAAGGTCGATCCATAGGGACTTGTGTAAGAAATCACAAAATACTTCTAATGGTTTCTACTAAAGAGCTAACTAACAGAATTTTAGTAATTTGTTGAAGATAACAATCTTAAACTAAACTGAAGGTAATCAATTAATAAAAGGCACTAGGGGTTCAAGGATCCACTTGTAGCAATCCTTCATGCTTAATTCACTGTGGTTTCTCACTTTCTCAACTAGAATCAAAATTAAGTTCTATCTAGTCGGATGATAGAGCAATTAAAATAAGCAATCTGGCTTATGTGTGAATCATGTACATGATTCTCTCAATTCAAGCTAGGACTTGAGCACACTCAATTGCATAGGTCAATCCTAAGTCCAACAGGTTAAGACCACAATCATAATCATCATCAAACTCTGTCACTAAGCATAATTAGATCATGATTTGAACTTGATTCAAATCACATACACAATCTCACATAATCCAGAATTTCCAGAAAAATAGACTTTTGGTAAGAAGTTCCCACATGAGGATCAAAGGTCTTAGAGCGTATTGAATCCAATTCCTCAGATCATACAGGTCTAGACTAACTCAAAACAATTAAGAACTTAAGCAATTCTTCTAAACATCCATGAGCTATCATAAGATTAAGAAAAACTACTTAGAACTTTATTTAAACTTCAAACCATTATTCTTCACTAATAATCCAACTTGAAACCAAATCAAACGAATTGAAACATCTTAGATTCACTACAAGCTTCACCTCTTAGCCCTAGCTAAGAGGTTTAGCCGTTCATGATCCAAGGAAACATGAAAACAACTAAACAAAGCATAAAACTAGAAAAACAAACTAGGAGTTGTAGAACTCCGAATCCGACTTCCGCCATCTCCCACCGTGCTCAATCTCTTCTAGGATGCCTTAGGAAGGAGCCCTAGGTCCCTTTTTATAGAATAGTGTGGAGAGTTCTAGATTGCGCAAGAAATCCCAGACTACGCAGAGAAAATTGAAACTTGTGGGACACGCTCTGTAACGCAGACGACCGGTCGCACGACCGGTTTGAGACCATGAACGACCGGTCACACAATCGGTCTCAAAAATGCAAAAACTGTCCAGTGAATTTTTCAGAAATTCAAACCCAGATATTTAATTCAAGGACCGGTCGCACGACCGGTCTGACCAGTGGACGACCGGTCGCACGACCGGTCCTAATAGGTCCAGTGAGTTTTGGCTGCAGGGCCCCTTCTGTTGAGTGTTCAGACTAGTCGGACGACCGGTCTTGGGTGGACGACCGGTCTTTGTTCTCTCCTTTGCTTCTTTCTTCCACCCCTTTGACGCTTATTCTTTTAATCTTCAATGCTTGTAAATAGTGCCTTTAAGCCTTCAATTGATGAATCCTCTCCCTCATTCCTATAACCACAAAACCATGCATTAGTTGGGTCTTTAATCATGTATTTCAAGTATAGTTAGCGATAAAATGGGGTTAGAATATGCACATTTAAGAGCTCAACCCCCCCCCCCCCCCCCAACCAGCATTTTGCTAGTCCCGAGCAAAACATGCGTGAAACCAATTTCATTATTCAAAACCCAACTCTCCTTCAGAAACCATGTTTCTATATAATTAATGATATGCGAGTGCAAGAATCAGGAAAACTTAGTGCTAAAAGTTGTGACCTTAACCTTCTCATAACATAACAAGTACTTATATGAAATTTTCGCTGATTGATTGATAAATAGAAGAATCCAAACAATTTATCCTAGTGTGCTTGGTGAATGTTCATCTCATGGATTTCCGGGATTACCTTCATTGTGAATTACTTAAAGTATGGATTCAACGGTGTATAGATCAACAACAAGCCTATGACAGTAATTTGCCTTACCGTCCTTCCGACGGCTTTTACACTACGTCCCATTTTCGGCTTTGGTTACGGGTAGACCATCCCTCGGTTGGTAATAGGAAGCCCTTTTCGGAATTTTCTACCATATTCTCCATCATTCCCATATTATCATCCTTCTTTTCCGTTTTCTTTTTCCTTAGATAGGATTTTTAAAAATCCATATCTTTCGTTATTTTCCCATGGACAAGGATGGACAAAGTTCCCCGGCTTGGTTTCTCAACGCCTCAAATCCAAACTTTACCAATTCACAATTCTACATAATCCTTTCAAAGCGTGAGAATCGTGTAATGTGAACTAGGTGTAACAGTGTTTAGAAATTCTATCAATCATAAAAATAGGGGAATTCACATATAAAACTAGTATCTTAGATATTGCTCAAGATATTCAATTTTACTCACTTTACTTTTCCTTTTTCTTATACTCACACCATCCCAAATGCATAGAAACAAAGTTTTCCAATGGAGTTTTGAATTTTGAAAAATTGAAAAAGTTCCTACATAATTGCTCCAGATGTTACAAAACACTGGATTCATCCTACTGATCTTACAGCCCCCAACCAAATCTTGTATTGTCCTCAATGTAAAAGATATGCAATGAGCAAAACATAAGAGCAATTTGAAAATAAAGGGAAGTGAGCAATGATAGTACTCGAGAGATTGAAAAGTGGAATTCTACCTCCTTCTAACAAACCTATGAAAAAGTAAACAAAAGAAACAAAATCCTAATCCTAACTACTCTATACCTCCATCAGACTAGGAGATCAAACATCCTAATACATAGGATCAGTCAGAGGTATGGACATACCTTCTGAAGGAAACTTCTCAAAGAACGGCTTTAATTGCTGACCATTCGCCTTAAAGATGTTGCCGTTCCTTGGACTCAACAACTTGACGGTCCCATATGGGTAGACAGTTTGTACAATGTAGGGACCGGTCCATCGAGATCTCAATTTCCCCGAAAATAAGTGTAAGCGAGAATTATACATAAGGACTTTTTGATTAATCGTGAATGTCTTACAAAGAATGTTCTTATCATGGAATACCTTCGTCTTGTCCTTGTAAATTCTCGCATTTTCATATGCTTCGTTTTGGAGTTCCGCAACTTCATTCAATTGAAGTTTGCGTAACGAGCTAGCTTTGTCAGAATCAAAATTCATCTTCTTTATCGCCCAATAAGCCCTATGTTCCAACTCCACGGGTAAGTGACAAGCTTTCCTATAGACAAGTCTATAGGGAGACATTCCAATGGGGGTCTTAAAAGCAGGTACGGTAAGCCCAGAGTGCATCGGTAAGTCGAAGTGACTAATCCTTGCGATCGGGGTTCACCGTTTTCTCCAAAATATGTTTAATCTCCCTATTGGATATCTCAGCTTGTCCACTTGTTTGTGTGTGATAGGGAGTGCTCGCTTTGTGATTTACACCATATTTTTTCATTAAGGCTTCAAATGGGCGATTATAAAAGTGAGACCCTCCATCACTTATGATGACTCGACGTGTTCCAAACCGGGAAAGAATATTCTCTTTTAAGAAATGAATGACTGTTTTATGGTCATTATTTCGGTATGAAATCGCCTCGACCCATTTGGACACATAGTCGACGGCAAGCAAGATATATACAAGTTTCCAAAAGAAGATGAGAATGGACCCATGAAATCGATGCCCCAACAATAAAAAATTTCAATTGGTAAGATGGGATTGAGTGGCATCATATTTCTACGGGAGATTCCTCCCAATTTCTGACAAGGCTCACATGTTTTACAAAACTCATGGGTGTCCTTGAACATGGTGGGCCAATAAAACCCATATTGCAGAATTTTAGCTGTGGTCTTCTTAGCCGAAAAGTGGCCACCACACGCCTGAGAATGACAAAAGGAGATGATACTGTGTTGCTCATCATCCGGCACACATCTCCTTATAATTTGATCGGGACAATACTTGAATAAGTAAGGATCGTCCCATAGGAATTTCCTCACCTCGTTGAAGAACCTATCTTTATCTTGCTTTTTCCAATGTGTTGGAGTTGTACCTGTAGCAAGATAGCAATTTCTGCATACCATGGAAATTAGGAGACTTTAAAAAGTTGTTCATCAGGAAACATGTCATTGATCGAAGTCGTCTCAGGGGAATCGGTGAGAACAAGTCGAGAAAGATGGTTAGTCACTACGTTTTCTATTCCTTTCTTATCACGTATTTCTATGTCAAATTCTTGGAGTAGGAGGATCCATCTTATCAAACGTGACTTAGCATCCTTCTTAGAGAGAAGGTACTTAAGCGCGGCATGGTTAGTGAATATGATGATCTTGGATCCAATTAAGTAGGACCTAAACTTGTCCAAGGCAAAAACTACGGCTAAAAGTTCTTTTTCTGTAGTAGTGTAGTTTGCTTGGGCTGAGTTTAAGGTTCTACTTGCATAGTACATAACACATGGCTTCTTCTCTTTTCTTTGGCCTAGCACAGCCCCAATAGCGTAGTCGCTCGCATCGCACATAATTTCAAAAGGAAGGTTCCAATCAGGTGGTTGCATTATGGGAGCACTTGTCAACATACCTTTAAGTTTAGTAAAGGCATTTTGACAATCTTCATTCCACTCGAATGAGTTCTCCTTTTGAAGTAGGTTTACATAAAGGACGAGAGAGTGAACTGAAGTCCTTTATGAACCGTCTATAAAATCCGGCGTGTCCCAAAAAGGACCACACATCTCGCATGCTCTTGGGTGGTGGAAGGTTAGAGATAAGATCGATTTTAGCTTTGTCCACCTCGATTCCGTTTTGTGAGATGATGTGACCAAGTACAATTCCCTTTTGAACCATGAAGTGACATTTCTCCCAATTCAACACAAGGTTCTTCTCTTCATATCTTTTCAACACAGATTTCAAGTGCATAAGGCACTTATCAAAGCTACAACCAAATACAGAGAAATCATCTATGAAGACTTCAAGAATTGTCCCCACCATGTCAGAAAAAATACTCAGCATACAACGCTGAAAGTGGCAAGGGCATTACATAGTCCAAATGGCATCCTTCGATAGGCGAAAGTGCCGAATGGACATGTGAATGTTGTCTTCTCTTGGTTCTCTAGGGCGATCTCTATTTGGTTATACCCTGAATAGCCATCAAGGAAGAAAAAATGGGAATGACTCACCAACCTTTCTAAAATTTGATCAACAAACGGTAGGTGGAAGTGGTCTTTCCTCGTAACTGTGTTTAGCTTCCTGTAGTTAATGTACATTCTCCAACCGGTAGTGACTCTGGTTGGTACGACTTCATTATTGGCATTGGCTACGATGGTTATTTCGGATTTCTTAGAAACCACTTGAGTTGAGCTCACCCATTGACTATCGGATATTGGGTAAATGATACCCACATCTAATAGTTTCACCACTTCGGCCTTAACCACCTCCTTCATGTTTGGATTAAGGCGTCTTTGTGGTTGCCTAGATGTCTTCGCATTCTCCTCAAGGTGTATGCGATGAGTACAAATCAGTGGGTCTATGCCTTTGAGATCCGCAATCGACCATCCAAGGGCACTCTTATGCTTTATTAGAGTGGCTATTAGCCTACTCTCTTGTTCCTCATCCAAGTAGGAAGAAATCACCACCGGATATATCTCATCTCGACCTAAATATACATATTTCAGATCACTTAGTAATGGTTTTAGGTCGAGCGTTGATGCCTTGATATTGGATGGGAGGGGCTTGTTCTCGTTTAAGGGTAAAGGTTCAAATAGTGCCCTCCATCTTTTGTTATCAAGTACTGGCATCACATCTAAAATGGCATCAATCTCTCGCATTGTGTCATCATTTATCTCATGAGAGTGAGCCACACATGCCTCCAAAGGGTCGGAATATAATGTCAATGGGAATGTATCCTCCACGAATGATTCAATCAAATATGTTCAATTCGAGAGTCATATTTCCAAAGGACATTTGTACAAGCCCGTTTCTACAATTGATAATCGCATTTGAAGTAGCTAGGAAAGGGCGGTCAAGTATGACGGGAATTTGAGCACCGGTACCTATCACAGGATGTGTATCCAAGACAATAAAGTCTACTGGGTAGTAGAATTTATCCACTTGAACTAAGACATCCTCAATCACTCCTCTCGGTATATGAATATATCTATCAGCAAGTTAGAGTGTGGTTTTGGTGAGTTTTAATTCACCTAACCCAAGTTGTTCGTAAACTGAGTATGGAATGAGGTTAACACTTGCCCCTAAATCAAGTAAGGTTTGTCTAATCCGGTAGTCTCCTATGATGCATGAGATGGTTGGACTACCCAGATCCTTGTATTTTTGGGGCACCTCTTGTTTGATAATAGCACTCAAATTCTCAGTCAAAAGTACTTTGTTGTGAACATTGTGTTTCCTTTTGACTGTACATAATTCCTTTAGAAATTTGGCATAGGATGGTATTTGCTTTATGGCATCCAACAACGGGATGTTGATCTTTACTTGCTTAAAAATCTCTAAAATTTTCAGGTTTTTGTCTAAAGGTTTGGGTGAAATCAACATTTGGGGAAACTAGGGCAACCGGCTTGTATTGCCTTTCCGGTTCTTTCTCTTGTGGAGTGTTGTTCGGGCTATCATCCTCTTTGGAATTTTCTGGATCATTAGGCTTTGGGCCTTCACCGGATTAGATTTATCGATTATTTTCCCACTTCTCAAAGTGGTGATAGCTTGAACATGCTCCGTATGTTGGGAGGATGAGCTTGCGTCTTGTATCTCAAATTGGGCCCTTGGGTTAGGAAGAGGTTGGGCAGGAAGTGTGCCTTTCTCCCTAACACTGAGGTGAGATTCAACCCTAGCCATTGAGGTTTTCAAGTCATTGGTGGCTTGAGTTGAATTTTGATTAAATTTCAATTGCTCTTACATGAACCCATCTATTTTTAGAGAATTAGTCTTGTTATACTCAGCTTGAACCGATACAAATGCACCCAACATCTCCTCTAGCGTAGCTTTTGGTGTAATTACTAGGGATGGACCTAGTAAAGGTTGAACTTGAGGAGTATTGTTTGCATTCACAGTGGGTCCATTCCTCCAACTGAAGTTGGGATGGTTCTTCCAACTAGAATTATACGTGTTTGAGTTTGGAGCACTAAATTGTCGTTGATAACTGTTTATGGCATTTGATTGTTATTGTAAGATATCTTGGATTGCTGAAATTGTGGGACAATCTTGTGTTGCATGTTGATTTCTGGCACAAATTCCACAAATAGTTTCAACAGTCTTTTGAGTTGATCGTCTCTCCTTTCTTCAATTCCATGGCCTCGACTTTTCTTGTGAGGCTAGCCACACGTGCACTTATGTTATCTTCTTCTGAGAGGACATAAATTCCTCCTTTTTCCTTTTGTTGGCTAGTCTTGGAATTTGTTGGTCTAGATGTATCCCAAGACTATGCATTCTCGGCCAATTCATCAAAATAGTCCCATGCTTCCTCGGCGTCCTTATTCATGAATTCTCCATTACACATCATCTCTACGAATTAGCGCATGGGTGAAGTCAGTCCTTCATAAAAAAAGCTTATAACCAGCCAAATTTCGTAGCCATGATGTAGGCATGCATTTAATAAGTCCTTAAACCCCTCCAAACATTGGAAGAAAGTCTCATCTTCCTTTTGGGCAAAATTCCTGATAAGGCGCCTCAACATGTTTGTTTTGTGAGTAAGGAAGAACTTTTTAATGAACTCCCTAGACATCTCAGTCCATGTGCCAATTGATCTCGGCCTTAATGCATGAAGCCAACCTTTAGCTTTCTCTTTAAGGGAAATAGTTTAAGTCTCACCACATCATCGGTTACATTTGCAAAGTGCAGTGTGGCTATCACCTCATCAAATTCCTTAAGATGTTGATAGGCACTTTCACTGTCTAGTCCATGAAATCTCGAGAGGAGTTGGATTACTCCCGGTTTCAAATCTATGTTCCCTGCATTTTGTGGAAAAACTATGCATGAGGAAGTGCTCGCTCTGGTTGGTTGCAAGTAATCACGTAATGTTCTGGGTCGAGGAACATTCTCAACCACATTCTCTCCTATTTCGATTTGGTTTTGGCCCAGATTTTGATTGGCGATAGGGTTGGGTTGATTTGCAGCCATACTTTCAGACAAAATTGGAGAATTTAAATGTCTCTTAGCACGTGGCTCTCTATCAATTCCTTCAACTATTCCCTCTTCACTAATGAGTCGGTTATTAGAATCCCGAGCCCAATGTGGCATGCAAATCCTAAAAGAATGAAACAAGGAAAAAAAAAAGAATTCTTCCTTCCTTCCTTTACTTCTCTCTAAGACCAAAGCACAAGGTGTCTTGCAATGGCTGAGCCAGAAGCAAGGATAGAGACCGATTTCTCCTAGTCAATAGGGGTTCAGAGAACTCCCCACCCACTCTTTGAATCTTTTGAGAAAAGTGCAGAAAAAGAAGAAAGAGGAATAGAAGTGAGAAGAGAAATCTCTTAGCACAAGGTGATCCAAGACGGCAATGCCGACCAATAAGAATCAAGGCGGCACAAAGGCAACCTATCAGAGATCCAAAAAGGAGTCTCCACCCACTCTTCAAGAGATGATTATGATAGGAATGAATAGGGAAAGAAGAAGAGTAAGGTTAGAAAGATAAAACCTGATTTGAGAACTTAAGATCCCTGACTTCTTCTTCAACTTCCTAAAATCCCTGCAAAGAAAAAAATTAAAATAAAACAAACTAAGTTAGTACTATTCCTAAAAATTTAAATAGAAATTATCTTTAGAAAGTCTGTTAAAACCGTCAAAGTCCCCGGCAACGGCGCCAAAAACTTGTTCGCTTCCCCAAGTGTAAGGTTGCGATTTAGTAATAATCTCAGTAAGATAGAGGTCGATCCACAGGGACTTGTGTCGGAAATCACAAAATACTTCTAATGGTTTCTACTGAAAAGCTAACTAACAGAATTTTAGTAATTTATTGAAGATAACAATTTTGAACTAAACTGAAGGTAATCAATTAATAAAAGTCACTAGGGGTTCAAGGATCCACTTGTAGCAATCCTTCATGCTTATCTTCAATAAACAACTAAACAAAGCATAAAACTAGAAAAATAAACTAGAAAGAGTTGTAGAACTCCGAATCCGACTTCCGCAGTCTCCCACCGTGCTCAATCTCTTCTAGGATGCCTTAGGAAGGAGCCCTAGGTCTCCTTTTATAGAATAATGCGGAGAGTTCCAGATTGCACAAGAAATCCCGGACTGCGTAGAGAAAATCGAAACTTGTGGGACACGCTCTGTTACGCAGACGACCGGTCGCACGATCGGTCTCAAAAACGCAAAAACTGTCCGGTGAGTTTTTCAGAAATTCAAACCCAAATATTTAATTCAAAGACCGGTCTGAGCAGTGGACGACCGATCGCACGACTGGTCCTGATAGGTCCAGTGAGTTTTGGCCGCAGGGCCCCTTCTGTTGAGTGTTCAGACTGGTCGGACGACCGATCTTGGGTGCATTTTTCATCCTTCTTTCTTCTCTCCTTTGCTTCTTTCTTCCACCCCTTTGACGCTTAGTCTTTTGATCTTTAATGCTTGTAAATAGCGCCTTTAAGCCTTCAATTGATGAATCCTCTCCCTCATCCCAAAACCATGCATTAGTTGGGTCTTTAATCATGTATTTCAAGCATAGTTAGCGATAAAATGGGTTAGAATATGCACATTTAAGAGCTCAACATCAACAACTGATCAGGGGCAGACGTCCACCTCTCAACCCCGTAGAATTGAAAAGGGCCTTGAACGTTGGATGGTTTGATGCTCGGGAAGGGCCTGTGCCTTGTAAGAGATTTTTGATGCAGGATGACTCGGTCGGTATAAGGATTGACGATGGAGAAACTGCATGTCGTAATGATCTTGTTTCTATTCCATTCGATCTTCATCCGATCATTCTTCAGATCAACGAGCTATAGCGATTGCTCCGCCTAGTCGACTCCCTCAGCCGGTTTCTTACCTCAATTTTATCTCTTCCTCTTCTGACCTTCCTGATCATCCTCGGAATGTTGGCCGCGCACACTAGGACCTGCTTCAATGGCATCCGGAGTACTAGTAAGCTGACAATACCAAGCGGACCATTCCTGCTCAGTCCCATGTGAAGGAGGCTCAGGCGCAGTCTTATCTACGTAAATACGCAATAATACTTCGTGAGGGAGCTGCTTAATATGGTCAGAGAAATTCTTCACTTCGGATTCAATTGTCCTAAAGGAATACGAACGACATTCTGCCGAGGATGGATCAACAATATCTTCAGCCGCCCTCTTCTTCCCTCGTTGCGCAGATAACTAGAAAATTGCGATCTAGAAGCTTCACCAGAAAATCCTGCTGCCGTCGCCATGATTCACTACAACACGTAAACAAAAGAACATCAAACAGAAGACCAGCGCATGCAACATTATAACGCCCCAAATCTCGAGACCCGATTATGACGTCAGGCCTCGGTATTTCGGGTATTACGATTGCTTTGTGGAAGCGTGCTGTTCGTAAAACATTCTTGGCATCCCTGTGCTAATGTAGAACCAACCATAGGCAATGCATAATAACAAGTAAATAGTAATAGGGTGCTATTCCAACTACAAAACATCATCATCCAAAATATGAGGCACCCACATCACGGGTGGCCTCACCCAGCCCAAAAGGAAAAGTTACAATGTACAGCAATTTCTTTTACAACTCGGAGCCACTGCTCCCAGAATGAGGTCGACCAGGCTTGATCCCCCATCTAGATCTGATCGTCAGCTAGCTAAAAGTAAGAGGACTCGACAAAGTCCTCGAATTCGGCCTGCAGCGCCTCCTCCTCCACTTGACCTGCATCTATTATAATTTCATCTGGGGGTGTGTCATAACACCGACCCAAGTGCGGGTGTGAGTGATCAATTCGGTGAGGACTATAGTTCGAAGTTTAACATGTTATCAAACGAAGCAGAGTTAGGCATTGACCACAAGCAAAACAAAGATTCCTAGTCTAGTGAGTTAAATGGATGAATGACATGAGTTCACATAACATGAATGTTCCGGATGATAATGAGGAACACGAGATAGCCTGGTGCCACATCAAGCAACCGGGCACCCTAGAACCTCTAATATGGAAATGAGAGTGAATCATCCTTCGGTATCCTGGCCTTTGACAATAGGACAGTTACCTGGGTGATCCGTGACATGCATGCATGATTTTAATATTGTATTATTATTAGTCTCCCTTTCAAATAGCAGATTGGGGAATTCAAGGTACCTAGTCCAATCACATGTCCAAACCTGAGCCACCTGGCTCTGACGGTGCGTCATCAATCATCGCCGGTGGCCCACGTATCCCCTTTTCTTCTACATACAATCTATGGTTCCCTTCATACTGATTAGCACGGAGTCCTCCCACCTATCTCGATCATATTGATACAGTGGGCATCCTCCAGTTTTGCTCCAAGGACACTATGGGGAGGTGCACCACCCCAGCATAGGCCGACGACTCGGTCATAGTGTCCCATATCGCCATGACCGGCCCAAGAGACTTGTCGGGATATTATTGCACGTTCAGTTCTCGATGGACCTAACACATCTTAGGCCCCTGGGTACTCTGAATTCGTAGGACTATGTTACACAACCATGAGTCATCCACGTTGCCATCTTGAGGCATAACCGATTGATACTTGAGCTTCCGTTTGGTCTGACGTGGGCAGCTGAAACCCGTGTAGCAAAACTATCGTCAATTATTAACAATAATATGATCAAATTAAAGATATGCATAGCATAGATTAACCGAATTAAATGCATAATTCGTCTGACACACTCAACATCTAGTATAAATGCGATCCTCGCTCGAGCATGCATAAAGCATGTTTACTTTGTACTATACTCATTTGCATCCATTTCATGAATTTTATTAATCTCGGATCGAGATACGAAACTAAATCAAAGGGGACTATGGTTATCATCGAAAACCGTAATCAAAGAGTTCTAAAACGTTTGAAATACTTCATCGTTAAGACTAGTTGATGTGCGTCCTGTCCAAAGCGAGATCCGTCAATTGAGTGGCTAAGGTAATGAGTGCCTTCCAGCAAGTCACCCGTCTGAACCCGAGACAATCACTAGCACTGGTTACACTAAATGGAAACTGTGGAGTGCATTCCTGAAAGTCATTTCGTCCAAAGAGACGCGCGATGACACTGAGATACATGATTCGGTTAAAATCCTGGTTGCTACTCAACTAGGAACACCCGAAAGAGCATAGGGTCAACATCTAACTGGTCTTAGCAATTGCTTGGTCTATAAGAAATCCTAAACTTGGTCTCTGCGACCATGAACTCAAGACTATAATCCCTAATGATTTAAACTACTTGCTTGACCTATCCGAGCTTCATCCATTCAATATTCCATCTATATTGTATAACTGCAATTCATAGTGGAATCTATGGTTTTCTCCCGTAAGGGTTTCCACGTAAAATCCTTTGTGTTGTCTATGTTGTGCTTTATTTATATTTATGCTCGTTTTGCTTTATTTAATTCATTTATGATACATGCATGCATTTACTTTTGCCTTTTAATCAAGGGTGATCATCTATTTATGTAATTAAGGGTTCGTGACCTGTTCACAGCCTGGAATGTAAAAAATTTCCGAATCTCTGGAATAAAATTCACCTCGCGGTGCTTTCTCGTGTATACTTTGTGATTGCTTGTGATTGTCTATGAATTTCTCTATACTCAGAACCCTAGAATAATGAAACATAGGAAAAACTCCCTTTGTGAGCATTTTTCTAATTTTAATAGTGTTAAAGCTACTAGATGTAGGTATCATTTACCACCCCATCTCGGATAGCCAATGGGTGAGTCCTACCCAAGTTATCCCTAAGAAGTCTGGTATTACCATCATAGAAAATGCCAACAACGAGCTTATATCGACTAGAGTGACCACTGGTTGGCGAATGTGCATAGATTATCGGAAGCTAAACACGGTCACTAGGAAGGACCAGTTCCCTCTCCCATTCATGGATCAAATTTTGGAGAGGTTAGCGGGTCACTCCTATTATTGCTTCCTAGATGGCTACTCCGGTTACAATCAAATTGAGATAGCCCCAGAAGATCAAGAGAAGACCACTTTTACATGCCCGTTTGGCACCTTCGCATATTGAAGAATGCCATTCGGCCTATGTAATGCACCCGCCACATCCCAACGATGCATGTTGAGTATTTTCTAAGACATGGTGGGTGAGTTTCTTGAGGTATTCATGGATGACTTCTTTGTTTTCGATTGTACTTTCGAGGAGTGCCTAAATCACTTGAAATTGGTCTTGACAAGGTGCGAGGAGAAGGGCCTCGTTTTAAACTAGGAAAAGTGCCATTTCATGGTATAGAAAGGAATAGTCCTTGGACAGATTATCTCGTCTAATGGAATAGAGGTAGACCGGGCTAAAATCGATATAATTTCCAATCTACCACCACGCAAAAGCATACGCGATGTGCGGTCCTTCCTTGGACACACCGGTTTTTATAGAAGGTTCATGAAGGATTTCAATCATATATCAAAGCCCTTATTATGTAACCTTCTCCAAAAGGAGAACCAATTTGAGTGGAGTGCCGAATGTCAATTAGCTTTTTCAAAGTTAAAAGACATGTTGATAACCGCTCCTATCATGCAACCATCGGATTGGTCCGTACCTTTTGAGTTGATGTGCGATGCGAGCGATTATGCTATTGGGGCGGTGTTAGGCCAAAAGAAGGACAAGAAGCCCCACGTTATCTACTATGCTAGTAGGACCTTGAATCCTGCCCAAGTCAATTACTCCACTACGGAGAAGGAGCTCTTAGCTGTCATTTTTGCCTTGGACAAATTCAGGCCTTACTTAATAGGATCCAAGGTCATTGTTTACACAGATTATGCGACGCTAAAACACCTTCTTTCCAAGAAGTATGTCAAGCCCCGTTTGCTTAGATGGATCCTACTTCTTTAAGAATTCGATTTAGAGATCAAGGACAAAAAGGGAGTAGAGAATGTGGTGGCAGATCATCTATCCCACCTAGTCCTACCTAATTCCATTGACGAGTCACCTATTGAGGACTCATTCGTTGATGAGCAACTCTTTGTTGCTATGCATCCTTCATGGTACGCTGAAATAGCTAATTATCTTTCCACAGGTGCGATGCCGATTTATTGGACTGCGTAGGACAAACGAAATTTTCTAAGGGAAGTGCGCAGATTCTTCTGGGATGAAGCTTTACTTTTTAAATATTTCCCAGATCAAATAATTAGGAGATGTGTCCTTGACAATGAACATAATTCTGTCATCTCCTTTTGTCATGATCAAGCATGTGGGGGTCATTTTTCCGTCAAGAAAACCACTGCAAAAATTCTGCAATGTGGTTTTTATTGACCTACTTTATTTAAGGACACCACGAGTTTTGCAAAGCATGTGTGCGTTGCTAAAAGTTAGGAGGATTGTTCGGTCGAAATATGATGCCTCCTACCCCAATTCAAAATCTTGAAGTCTTTGACTATTGGAGCATCGATTTCATGGGATCGTTCCCCTCATCTTTTGGACATGTCTACATATTGCTTGCCGTAGACTATGTGTCTAAATGGATAGAGGTTATTCCATGTAGAACCAACGATCATCATATGGTTATAAAGTTCCTTAAAGAAAAAATATTTTTCAGATTTGGAACACCTCAAGCCATCATTAGTGATGGCGGTTCTCACTTTTGCAATAGGCCTTTCGAAGCCTTAATGAAGAAATATGGCATTAGGCATAAGGTGAGTACTCCATACCACCCACAGAAAAGTGGGCAAGCTGAAATTTCCAATCGGGAAATCAAACAAATATTGGAAAAAACGGTGAGGCCGGATCGCAAAGATTGGTCGCTTAGATTAAACGATGGACTTTGGGCTCACCGTACCGCTTACAAGACCCCCATTGGAATGTCCCCCGATAGACTTGTCTAAGGGAAAGTTTGCCACTTGCCTGTGGAGATTGAACACAAAGCCTATTAGGCAATTCGGGCATTAAATTTTAATACTGATAAGGCTAGCTCGCTTCGCAAACTCCAATTAAATGAGCTTGATGAGATCCGGAACAATATTGGCCTATGAGAACTTGAGGATTTACAAGAGTAAAATGAAGGCCTTTCATGACAAACACATCTTCAGAAAATCCTTCCATGAAGGTCAGAAAGTGCTCTTGTACAATTTCCGTCTTCATCTTTTCTCGAAAAAATTGCGATCTCGGTGGACCGGCCCATATATTGTTAAAGAAGTTTTTCCTCATGTGGCTGTCGAGATAGAGAATGCCGCAAATGGTAACTGTTTTAAAGTGAATGGACAACGCCTTAAACCATTTGTTGAGAAGTTTGATTCAAAGGACATGCCCATCACTCTAAATGATCCCATGTATCCGGATGATTGATCTCCTAGTCTAACGGAGGTATAGCGTAGATTAAGTTTAGTTGTTTTTCTATTTTAGTTCTACTGCTTTAGTGGATTTAGTTGTCGGAGTTGTAGACTCCCATGATCGACTCTCTCAGGTACTATTGTTCTCACTCTCTTGTATTTTGCCATTGCTCTCATGTTCATGCTCATTGCATATCCTTTTACATTGAGGTCAATGCAAGATTTGGTTGGGGGGTGAGATGAGATTCCTCATTTAGCAGTTTGTAACATTTCGAGCATCATATGTGCAATTCTTTTTTCGAATTTTCTGAAAATTCAAAACTCTTTTAGAAAACCTTATTTCTATGCATTTGAGATGATACATGTATAAGAAAATGAGATATGAAGTAATGAATGTTGCAACTCTTGAACTACTTCTAATATAATGGTTTTATATGTGAATTTCCTTATTTATATGATTGATAGAAAATTTGAACACTTTTACACCTAGTTCACATTACACGATTTTCATGGGTTGAAAGAATTATTTGATTTGTTGATTGGCTAGACTTAGATTTGAGGTGTTGAGGAACCAAGCCGGGGTACTTTGTCCATCCTTGTCCATGGGAAAATAACGAAAGATATAGATTTCTAAAAATCCTATCTAATGTGTGTAAAAAGGAAAGAAAGGATGAAAATATGGGTAAGTTTTTACGCAATCTGAGATAAGTGCGTAAGTTTTTACGCAATCCGAGGTGGTTCATGATTTTTCCTATAAAAGGACACCTTGGCATCCTTGCTAGGGTATCCTAGAAGTGTTCTAAGTTTGTAGGGAGCAAGGGAAAGCATCGCGGAGCGACCGCAACTCCTCCAACTAGGGTTTTTTTTCTAGTTTTCCTTGTTTTTGTTTAGTTTTTCTTTGAATTCTAGTTAAAGCATGATAATGTTCGGCTAGAACCTCTTAGCTAAGGCGAACCTCTTAGCTAAGGCTAAGAGGTGAAGCTTGTGAGTAGTTATTATGTTGGATTCGTTCTAATTTAAGTACTTTAATAAAAGTTGGATTTTTTTAGTTCTAGTTTGAATAAAAGTTGATATTTTTGGATATTTAATGGGAGTTCATGTGCTTCGGACATGAGTTCCTTGCAATTCTCTAAGATTATCATGTTTGGATTCATTAGATTCGAATTGTAGTAATCCTAGAGTGTACCATTGTCCTTTGGCATGGTCGTTACTTTAAAGGCTACATATTCGACTTCTACGTGCTTCATTAGAACTAGAATCTTATTCTTCAACTTGAGTAGATATTGTTTGTGTTAAATCATATTTCCCAACTCGAAGAGAGATAGAACTTCAATTCTAGTTGTGTTATGCTTGGATGAATGAATTCACATGAGGGCTATTACAAGTGGATCCTCGAAAGCCTTACTTCCCTTTAATTATAGATTTTTACAACTACTGTTTTAAGTTAGTTTATAAACTTGAAATCCTTAATTCATTGAAATCGAAGTTGCTGGAACAATTTGAATTGGTTTACCTAATTCTCTGTAGATCGACATCAGTCTTACCGAGAATTATTACTACATCGCAGCCTTGCACTTGAGGCGAGCGAACAGTCATTCCTATTTTTGCTTCCTTGATGGGTATTCAAGGTATAACAAAAAAGAGATCGCCCTAGAGGACCAGGAGAAGACAACATTCACATGTCCATTCGGTACTTTTGCCTATCGAAGGATGCCGATTGGACTATGCAATTCCCCCTGCCACTTTTTAGCGCTATATGTTGACTATTTTTTTTATATGGTGGGGACGATTCTCGAAGTCTTCATGGACGATTTCTCTATATTTGGTTGTAACTTTGATGAGTGCCTTATGCACATAAAAACTGTTTTGAAAAGATGTGAAGAAAAGAACCTCATGTCGAATTGAGAGAAATGTCACTTGATGGTTCAAAAGGGAATAGTACTTGGTCACATCATCTCACAAAATGGAATCGAGGTGGAGAAAGCTAAAATCGATCTTATCTCTAACCTTCCACCACCCAAGAGCGTACGAGATATGCGGTCCTTTTTGGGACATGCCGGATTCTATAGACGGTTCTTAAAGAACTTTAGTTCACTCTCTCAGTCCTTCATGCAACCTCCTTCAAAAGGAAAACTCATTCGAGTGGACTGAAGATTATCAAAATGCCTTTGACAAACTAAAATGTATGTTGACATGTGCTCCCATAATGCAACCACCTGATTGGAGCCTTCCTTTTGAAATTATGTGTGATGTAAGCGACTACGCTATTGAGGCTGTGTTAGGCTAGAGAAAAGAGAAAAAGCCATACATCATCTACTATGCAAGTAGAACCTTAAACTCAGCTCAAGCAAACTACACTACTACAGAAAAAAAAAACTTTTAGCCATAGTTTTTGCTTTAGACAAGTATAGGTCCTACTTGATTGGATCCAAGATCATCATATTCACCGACCATGCTGCGCTTAAGTACCTTATCTCTAAGAATGATGCTAAGCCACGCTTGTTAAGATGCATCCTTCTACTCCAAGAATTTGACATAGAAATACGTGATAAGAAAGGAGTAGAAAACGTAGTGGTTGACCATCTCTCTAGACTTGTTCTCATTGATTCCCCTGAGACGACCACGATCAATGACATGTTCCCTGCTGAACAACTTTTTAAAATCTTCTAATTGCCATGGTATGCGGACATTGCTAACTATTTTACTACAGGTACAATTCCAACACACTGGAATAAGCAAGATAAGGATAAGTTTTTCAACGAGGTTAGAAAGTTCTTATAAGACGACCTATACTTATTCAATTATTGTCCCGATCAAATTATAAGGAGATGTGTGCCGCATGATGAGCAACATAGTATCATCTCCTTTTGTCATTCTCAGGCATGTGGTTGTCACTTTTCAGTTAAAAAGACCACAACCAAAATTCTGCAATGTGGGTTTTATTAGCCCACCATGTTCAAAGATACCCATGAGTTTTGTAAAACGTGTGAGCCTTGTCAAAAATTGGGAGGAATATCCTGTAGAAATACGATGCCACTCAATCCCATCTTACCAATCGAAATTTTTTATTGTTGGGGCATCGATTTCATGGGTCCATTCCCATCTTCTTTTGGAAACGTATATATCTTGCTTGCCGTTGACTATGTGTCCAAATGGGTCGAGGCGGTTCCATGCCAGAATAATGACCATTAAACAGTCATTCGTTTCTTAAAAGAAAATATCCTTTCCCGGTTTGGAACACCTCGAGTCATTATAAACGATGGAGGATCTCATTTTTGTAATCGCCCATTTGAAGTTTTAATGAAGAAATATGGCGTGAATCACAAGGTGAGCACTCCCTATCACCCACAAACAAGTGGACAACCTGAGATATCCAACAGGGAAATTAAGCATATTTTGGAGAAAACAGTGAACCCCGATCGCAAAGATTGGTCGCTTCGACTTATCGATGCACTCTGGGCTTACCGTACCGCTTTCAAGACCCCCATTGGAATGTCTCCCTATAGACTTGTCTATGGGAAAAAGCTTGTCACTTGCCCGTGGAGTTGGAACATAGGGCATATTGGGCAATAAAGAAGATCAATTTTGATTCTGAAAAAGCAAGCTCGTTGTGCAAACTTCAATTGAATTAACTTGCTGAAGTCCGGAACGAGGCATATGAAAATGCGAGAATTTACAAGGACAAGATGAAGGTGTTCCATGATAAGAGCATCCTTTGTAAGACCTTCACGATTAATCAAAAGGTCCTTATGTATAATTCCCTGCTACATTTATTTCTAGGGAAATTGAAATCTCGATGGACCGATCCTTTCATTGTGAAAACTGTTTATTCATATGGGACTGTCGAGTTGTTGAATCTAAGGACCGGTAATATCTTTAAAGAGAATGGTCAGTGATTAAAGCCATTCTTTGAGAATTTTCTTTCAGAAGGTATGTCCATACCTCTGACTGATCTTGTGTATTAGGATATTTGATCTCCTAGTCTGATGGAGGTATAGAGTAGTTAGGATTATGATTTGTTTTGCTTTTGGTTTGCTTTTTCATAGGTTTGTTAGAAGGAGGTAGAATTTCAGTTTTTGTTTTCTCAGGTACTCTCATTCCTCACTCCCTTTATTTTATAATTGCTCTCATGTTTTGCTCATTGCATATCTTTTACATTGAGGACAATGCAAGATTTGGTTGAGGTGTGTGGGATCACTAGGATGAATCTAGTGTTTTGTAACATCTCGAGCAATATGAAGAACATTTTTCAACAATTTTCAGATTTTTTCTACAAATTCAAAACTCCATTGGAAAACTTCGTTTCTATGCATTTGGGATGGTATAAGTATAAGAAAAAGAGAGGCGAAGTGAGTGAAGTTGAATATCTTGAACAATCTCTAAAATACTAGTTTTATATGCGAATTCCCCTATTTTTATGATTGATAGAAATTTTGAACACTTTTACACCTAGTTCACATTACACGATTCTCATGCTTTGAAGGGGTTATGTAGAATTGTGAATTAACTAGGTTTGGATTTGAGGTGTTGAGAAACCAAGCCGGGGTACTTTGTCCATCCTTATCTATGGGAAAATAACGAAAGATATGGATTTCTAAAAATCCTAACTAATATGTATAAAAAGGAAAGAAATGATGAAAACATGGGAATGATTGAAAATATGGTGGAAAATTCTGAAAAGGGCTACCTATTACTAACCGGGGGATGGTTTACCCATAACTAAAGCCGGAAATGGGAAGTAGTGTGAAAGCTGTCGGAAGGACGGTAAGGCAAATTCCTGTTATGGGCTTGTTCTTGATCTGTACACCTTAAATCCATGCTTTATTTGATTTATGAAGAAGATAATCCCAGAAATCCATGAGATGAGCATTCACTGAGCACACTAGGTTAAATTGTTTGAACTTTTCTATTTATCAATCAATCAGCGGGAATTTCATATGAGTACTTGGTATGTTCTGAAAAGTTCAAGGTTTCAACTTCTATCACTAGGCATTTCAGAATTTTTACACCTGCATATCATTGAGTGTATAGAAGTATAGTTGCCAAAGGAGAGTTGAGTTTTGAAGAATGAAATTTATTTCACTCATATTTTGCTCGAGACTAGCAAAATGCTAGTTGGGGGGGGGGGGGGGGGGGGGGGGGGGGGGGGGGGGGGGATGTGTTAAGCTCTTAAATGTGTATATTCTAACTCCATTTCATCACTAACTATGCTTGAGATACATGATTAAAGACCCAAATAATGCATGGTTTGGTGGTTGTAGGAATGAGAGAGAGAATTCATCAATTGAAGGCTTAGAGATGTTTACAAGCATAGAAGATCAAAAGACCAAGCGCCTAATGTTCACTCCCCAAGTGTAGGGTTGCGAAGTAGTAATAATTTGGTAGAGACCGAGATCGTTCTCAGGGACTAATATAGGAATTCTCAGACTTTCTTCTAATAATCTCTAATTGAAATCAAACTACAATAATCTATAATTGTGAATGTAGGAGAATAATCTGTACTTTGAGATGAAATTAACAATCTAAAGAAGCATTAGGGTGTCGAGGATCCACTTGTAGCAATCTTTGATGCATAACTCGCATTGGTTTCACAATTACACAACTAGAATCGAAATCAAATCATATCTAGCCGGAATATGGAGCGGTTAATTCACCAAAACAGTCTGTCCCATGTGTTGTTCATCAACATGATTCACTCAATTCAAGTTAGGACTTGAGCACACTCAATGTATAGGTCAATCCTAGTTCCAATGGGTTAAGATCACAATTATAATAATCATCAAACCCTGTCACAAGGCTTAACTATATTACAATTTGAACTTTATCTAAATTATATAAATAAGCAATACATGTTTCAGACTTCTCATAAAAAGTAGAACTTTGGTTTGAAGTTCCCACATGAAGAACCAAGTCTAGAGCATTTTGAGTCTGATTCCTCGAAGCATACAGGTCTAGATCTATGCAAAACAACTAAGAACTAAAGCAATTCTTCCAAACATCCATGTGTCATCATAAAATTAAGAAAAACTACTTAGAACTTTATTCAAACTCAACAAACCATTGTTCTTCAATCAAAATTCAACTTGAAACCAATAAAAATGAATTAAAGCATCTTAGATCTACTACAAGCTTCACCTCTTAGCCCTAGCTAAGAGGTTTAGCCGGCCATGCTAAAGAAAAACAGGAAAATTAATGAAAACATGAAGAACTAGAAGTAAAACTAAGAAGAGGAAGTATAGAACTCCAAAAGCCAACTCCAACTATGATAGATCTCCTCTAGGATGCCTTAAGAACTTAGTGGAAGACCCCTTTATAGCTTTCAAGCTTTCATAGCACAGAATCTTCAAGAATTTGTGTAAAACTTACGCACTGCGCTGAGAAATCCAGACCGAAAATAGCAGTTTCTGAAGTTGAGTGATTGAGCGATTAATCAACTGGCTGAGCGATCAATCGGTGGGTCCTAACGATCAATTGATCAAGGTTGGGTGATCCATCGATGGGAGTAAAAAGTGTCTAGAGAGTTCAGTAGTAATTTCTGATTTTTTATGATCTGAGCGATTGATCTCTGGAGCTGGGCGATGAATCGGTGATGATGGGCGATCAATCGGTGATGGCCGGGCGATTGATCGATTGGACCAAAAAGTGTCCGGAGAGTTTCAACAGCAATTCTTCAAAAATCTACATTCTATCGATTGATCTACAGACTGAGCGATCAATCGGTTAGGCTGGGCGATCAATCGCAATTCTGCACTTTAGGCCAGCAACAATTTTGTCAATTTCTATTGTGAGCGATCAATCGCTCAAGTCTGTCGATCAATCGCTCAAGCTGAGCGATCAATCGATAGATCAATCTCTGGATCAATCTTTAGAAATTGCAACTTTCTACATTTTACTTTTATGGCCCTGCAGCTCTGCACTTTGCTTTTCTCAGGACAATTCAGAACTCTTAACATGATTTCTTCAAGGTTTTTCTTCTCTTCTTGGGCTCATCAAAGCTTGGTCTTCAATGTATGTAAAGTGCTCTCTCAAGCCTTGAATTAGTGAAATCTTCATCTCATTCCTACAATCACAAATCATGCATTAAAGTAGTCTTTTAATCATGCAACCCATGTATAATATGTGATGAATTGGGGTTAGAATATGCACAATTCAGAGCTCAACACACCCCCTAACCAGCATTTTTCTAGACCCGAGCAAAACATGCATGAAACAAGATTCAATTCTCCAAAATCCAACTATCCTTTAGAAACTATGCTTCTATTCTCAAAGGTATGCAAGTGTAAGAACTAGAAACACTTAGCGATGGAAGTTGAAACCTTAAGCCTCTCAGAATATAACAAGCGCCCATATGAAATTCCCGCTGATTGATTGATAAATAGAATGATTTAAATAATTTAACCTAGTGTGCTCAGTGGATGCTCATCTCATGAAAATTCGGAATTATCTTCTTCATAAATCAGCTAAGGTATGGATTTCAAAGTGTACAGATCAATATCAAGCCTTTGACAGGAATTTGCCTTACCGTCCTTCCGACGGCTTTTACACTACTTCCCATTTCCGGCTTTGGTTACAGGTAGACCATCCCCTGGTTGGTAATAGGTAGTAGGCCTTTTCGAAAATTTCCACCATATTTTCAATCATTCCCATATTTTCATCCTTTCTTTCCTTTTTACACATATTAGATGGTATTTTTATAAATCCATATCTTTCATTATTTTCCCATGGACAAGGATGGACAAAGTACCCCGGCTTGATTCCTTAACACCTCAAATCCAAACCTAGCTAATCCACAATTCTATATAATCCTTTCAAAACATGAAAATTGTGTAATGTGAACTAGGTGTAAAAATGTTCAAATTTTCTATCAATCATAAAAATAGGGGAATACACGTATAAAACTATTATCTTAGAGATTGTTCAAGAATTTCAACACTGTGCAGTTCGTATCGCTTCTTCTTATACTCACACCATCCTAAGCGTATAGAAACAAAGTTTTCCAACGGAGTTTCGAAGTTAAAAAAATTGAACAATTTTATACATCTATTGCTCGAAATGTTACAAAACACAAGATTCATGCTAGTGATCACACACCCTCCAACCAAATCTAGCATTGTCGTCAATGTAAGAGATGCAATGAGCAAAACATGAGAGCAATGAGAAAAATAAAGGGAGTGAGGAATGAGAGTACTTGAGAGAGGAAAAACTGGAATTCTACCTCCTTGTAACAAGCCTATTGAAATAAATAACAAAAAGCATGAAATCATAATCCTAAGCTATGCTATACCTCCATCAGACTAGGAGATCAAATATCCTGATACACAGGATCAGTCAGAGGTATGGACATACCTTCTGAAGGAAAGTTCTCAAAGAACGGCTTTAAATGCTGACCATTGGCTTTAAAGATATTGTCGTTCCTTAGATTCAACAACTTGACAGTCCCATATGGATAAACAGTTTTGACAATGAAGGGACCGGTCCATCGAGACCTCAATTTTCCCGAAAATAGATGTAAGCGAGAGTTATACAGAAGGACCTTTTGATTGATCGTGAAAATCTTACGAAGGATGCTCTTATCATGGAACACCTTCATCTTATCCTTGTAAATTCTTGAATTCTCATATGCCTCATTCTGAAGTTCTGCAAGTTCATTCAATTGAAGCTTGTACAGCGAGCTCGCTTTGTCAAAATCAAAATTCATCCTCTTAAACGCCCAATATGCCCTACGTTCCAACTCCACAGGCAAGTGACAAACTTTCTCATAGACAAGTCTATAGGGTGACATTCCAATGGGAGTTTTGAAAGCTGTACAGTAAGCCCAAAGCGCGTCGGTAAGTCGAAGTGACCAATCCTTGTGATCGGGGTTTACTGTTTTCTCGAGAATATGTTTAATTTACCTGTTGGATATCTCGGCTTGTCCACTTGTTTGTGGGTGATAGGGAGTACTCACCTTATGATTAATGCCATATTTCTTCATTAATGTTTCAAATGGCCGATTACAAAAATGAGACCCTCCATCACTGATAATGACTCTAGGGGTTCCAAACCGGGAAAGAATGTTTTCTTTTAAGAAACGAATGACTGTTTTATGGTCATCTGTCAGGCAAGGAATCGCCTCGACCCACTTCGAAACATAATCAACGGCAAGTAAGATGTATAAATTTCCAAAAGAAGATGGGAATGGGCTCATGAAATCGATGCCCTAGCAATAAAAAATTTCGATTGTTTAGATGGGATTGAGTGGCATCATATTTCGACAGGATATTCCTCCCAATTTCTGGCACGGCTCACAAGCCTTACAAAACTCATATGTATCTTTGAACATGGTGGGCCAATAAAACCCACATTGTAGAATTTTGGCTGTGGTCTTCTTGGCCGAGAAGTGGCCACCACATGCTTGAGAATGACTAAAGGAGACGATACTGTGTTGCTCATCATCCGGCACATATCTCCTTATAATCTGATCGGGACAGTACTTGAACAAGTACGGGTCATCCCACAGGAACTTTCTTACCTCACTGAAGAACTTATCTTTATCTTAATTTTTCCAATGTGTTGGAATGATACCTGTAGCAAGATAGTTAGCAATGTCTGCATGCCATGGTAATTGGGAGACTTGGAAAAGTTGTTCATCGGGGAACATGTCGTTGATCGCATTCGTCTCAGAGGAATCGGAGAGAACAAGTCATGAGAGATGGTCAGCCACTACGTTCTCTACTCCCTTTTTGTCTTGTATTTCTATATCAAATTCTTGGAGTAGGAGGATCCATCGCAACAGACGCGGCTTAGCATCCTTCTTAAAAAGAAGGTATTTAAGAGTAGCATGATCGGTAAATATGATGATCTTGGATCCAATCAAGTAGGACCGAAACTTGTCCAAAGCAAATACTACGGCTAAGAGTTCTTTTTCCGTAATGGTGTAATTTGCTTGAGCCGAGTTTAGAGTTCTACTTGCATAGTAGATGATGTCGGTCTTCTTCTCTTTTCTCTGCCCTAGAACTGCCCCAATAGTGTAATCACTGGCATCACACATGATCTCAAAAGGAATGCTCCAATCAGGTGGTTCATTATAGGAGCACATGTCAACATATCTTTGAGTTTGACAAATGCATTTTGGCATTCCTCATTCCACTCGAATGAGTTTTCCTTTTGAAGGAGGTTACATAAAGGACAAGAGAGAGTACTAAAGTCCTTGATAAACCTCTTATAGAATCCGACATGTCCTAAAAAGGACCGCACATCTCGTACACTCTTGGGTGATGGAAGGTCAGAGATAATATCGATTTTAGCTTTGTCTACCTCGATTCCTTTGACTGAAATAATGTGACCAAGAATTATTCCCTTTTGAACCATAAAGTGACATTTCTCCCAATTAAGCACAAGGTTCTTGTCTTCACACCTTTTCAAAACAGTTTTTAAGTGCCCAAGGCACTCATCAAAGTTTCTGCCAAATACTAAGAAGTCGTCCATGAAGACTTCGAGAATTGTTCCTACCATATCATGAAAAATGCTCAACATACAACGCTGAAATGTGGCAGGGGCATTGCACAGTCCAAACGGCATCCTCCGATAAGCAAAAGTGCCGAATGGAATGTGAATGTTGTCTTCGCTTGATCCTCACAGGGGATCTCTATTTGGTTATATCCCGAATATCTATCGAGGAAGCAAAAATGGGAATGACCCGCTAATCTTTCTAAAATTTGATCAACAAATGGTAAGGGAAAGTGGTCTTTCCTCGTGACTGTATTTAGCTTCCTGTAGTCAATGCACATTCTCCAACCGGTGGTGACCTTGGTTAGCACGAGTTCATTGTTGGCATTGGCTACAATGGTTATCCCGGATTTCTTAGGCACCACCTGAGTTGGACTCACCCATTGACTATCAGATATTGGGTAGATGATACCCACATCCAATAGTTTCAACACCTCGGACTTAACCACCTCTTTCATGTTTGGATTGAGGCGTCTTTGTGGCTGCCTAGATGTTTTCGTATTCTCCTCAAGGTGTATGCGATGAGCACAAATCAAGGGGTCTATGCCTTTGAGATCCGCAATAACCATCCGATGGCATTCTTATGTTCTTCTTGAGTAGCAATCAGCCTACTCTCTTGCTCCTTATCCAAGTGGGAAGAAATCACCACCAAATATGTCTCATCTCGACCTAAATAAATATATTTCAAATCAATGGGTAATGGTTTTAGGTCGAGCTTTGGTGCTTTGATATTGGATGGAATAGGTTTGTTCTCACTTAAGGGGAAAGGCTCAAATGGTGCCTTCCATCTTTTATTATCAAGTACCAGCATAACATCCAAAATGGCATCCATCTCTCGTATCATGTCATTGTCAATCTCATGAGAGTGGGCCTAAAATGCCTCCACAGGATCGGAATAGAATGTCAAGGGGGATGTATCTTCCACGAATGATTCAATTAGATTTATTTCGTGGACCTCGTCATCAACTTCCCATGGTTGTTTGCATAAATAAAAAATATTCAGCTTGAGTGTCATATTTCCAAAGGACATTTCTACCAACCCATTTCTACAATTAATAATTGCATTTGAAGTGGCTAAGAAAGAGCGGCCAAGTATAACGGGAATTTGAGCATCGGTACCTATCACTGGATGTGTATCTAATACAATAAAATCCACTGGATAGTAGAATTTATCAACTTGGACGAGGACATCTTCGATCACCCCCCTCGGTATACGAATGGATCTATCAGCAAGATGGAGCGTGGTTTTGGTGGGTTTTAATTCACCTAACCCAAGTTGTTCATAGACCGAGTATGGGATAAGGTTAACACTTGCCCCTAAGTTAAGTAAGGCTTTCTTGATTCGGTAGTTACCTATGATATATGAGATGGTAGGACTACCCGGATCCGTGTATTTTTGGGGCACCTCTTGCTTGATAATGGCGCTCAAATTTTCAGTCAAAAGTACCTTGTTATGAACATTGTGTTTCCTTTTGACTGTACATAATTCCTTCAGAAATTTGGCATAGGATGGTATTTATTTTATAGCATCCAACAACGGGATGTTGATCTTCACCTGCTTAAAAACTTCAAGGATTTTCAGATTTTTATCTAACGGTTTGGGTGAAATCAACCTTTGAGGGAAGGGAGCAACCGACTTGAATTGCCTTTCCAATTTTTTCTCTTGTGGAGTGTCGTTAGAGCTGTCATCATCTTTGGCTTTTTTCGGATCATTTATCTTTGGGGTCTTCACCGGCTTAGATTTATCGATTGTCTTACCACTCCTTAAGGTGGTGATAGCTTGAACATGCTCTGAATGTTTGGAGGAAAGGCTGGAATCTTGTATCTCATATTGGGTTCTCGGATTAGGGAGAGGTTGGGCAGGAAGTGTGCCTTTCTCCCTAGCACTCAGATGTGTTTCAACTCTAGCCATAGATGTCTTCAAGTCATTGATGGCTTAAGATGAATTCTGGTTGATTTTAATTTGTTCTTGCATGAACCCATCTATTTTCAGAGAATTATTTCTATTGTATTCATCTTGGGTCGAGACAAATGCATGCAACATCTCCTCAAGCGAAGCTTTTGGGTTGTTGTTTGTATTCTCAGATGGACCATTCCTCCAATTGAAGTTGGGATAGTTCTTCCAACTTGAATTATACGTGTTTGAATTGGGAGCACTGAATGGTCGTTGATAATTGTTTATGGCATTTGATTGTTCTTATAAGATTTCTTGAAATGCAGAGATTGTAGGACAATCCTGTGTTGCATGTTGATTTCCAGCACAAATTCCACAAATAATTTCAACTTCTTTCGAGTTAACCTTCTCTTCTGTCTTCAATTTCATGGCCTCGACTTTTCTTGTGAGGCTAGCTATATGTGCACTTATGTCATCTTCTTCAGATAAGACATAAATTCCTCCCTCTTCTTTTTGTTGGCTTGTCTTAGGATTTGATGGATTAGATGTATCCCAAGATTGTGCATTCTCGGCCAAAACATCAAAATAGTCCCATGCTTCCTCGGCCTCTTTGTTCATGAATTCTCCATTGCACATCATCTCTACGAATTGGCGCATGGGTGAAGTCAATCCTTCATAATAAAAAAAACTTATTACCCACCAACTTTCTTAGCGATGATGTGGGCATGTATTCGGTAAGTCTTTGAACCTCTCCCAACATTGGAAGAAGGTCTCATTCTCTTTTTGAGCAAAATTCATGATTAGGCGCCTCAGCGTGATTGTTTTGTGAGTAGGGATGAACTTTGTAATGAATTCCCTAGTCATCTCAATCCATGTGCCTATTAATCTTGGCCTTAATGCATGAATTCCCTAGTCATCTCTTTAAGTGAAAAAGGGAACAACTTAAGTCGTATCACATCATCGGACACGTTTGCAAAGTGCAACGTTGCTATTATCTCATCAAACTCTTTAATGTGTTGGTATACGCTTTCGCTGGCTAACCCATGGAATCTAAGAAGGAGTTGGATCACTCCTGGTTTAAGATCAATATTCCCTGCATTGAATGGAAAGATTATGCATGAGGGAGTGCTCGCTCTTGCTGGTTGTAAGTAGTCACGTAAAGTTCTAGGTTGGGGAACATTCTCAACCTCATTCTCTCCTGTTTCAGTTTGATTCAGGCCTAGATTTTGATTGACCCTAGGATTTGGTTGATTTTCAGCCATACTAACAGAAGAAATTTGAAATCTAGATGCTTCTTAGCACGTGGTTTCTCATCAATTCCTTCAACAATTCCCCCTTCACTGATTAAATGATTATTCGAATTCCAATCCAATGGGGCATGCAAATTCAAAAGAATGAAACGAGAAAGAAGAAATCTTCCTTCATTTCTTTACTCCTCTCTAAGACCGAAGTACAAGGTGTCTTGCAATGGCTGAGCCAGAAGCAAAGATAGAGACCGATTTCTCCTGGTCAATAGGGGTTCAGAGAACTCTCCACCCACTCTTTGAATCTTTTGAGAAAAGTGTATAAAAAGAAGAAAGAGGAATAGAATTGAGAAGAGAAATCTCTGAGCACAAGGTGATCCAAAATGGCAATGCCGACCAATAAGAATCAAGGCAGCTCAAGGCCAACCTATCAGAGATCCAAAAAAGGAGTCTCCACCCACTCTACAAGAGATGAATAGGATAAGAATGAATAGGGGAAGAAGGAGAGTAAGGTTGGAAGGACAAAACCTGATTTGAGAACTTAAGATGCACAACTTCTTCTTCAACTTCCTAAAATCCTTGCAAAAGAAAAATCAACATAAAACAAACTAAGTTAGTACTAACAGAAAAATTTCTAAAAATTTCAATAGAAACTACCTTCAGAAATTCTGTTAAAACCGTCAAATCCCCGGCAACGGCGCTAAAAACTTGTTCGCTCCCCAAGTGTATGGTTGCGAAGTAGTAATAATTCGGTAGAGACCGAGATCGTTCTTAGGGACTAATATAGGAATTCTCAGACTTTCTTCTAATAATCTCTAATTGAAATCAAACTACAATAATCTATAATTGTGAATGTAGGGGAATAATCTGTACTTTGAGATGAAATTAACAATCTAAAGAAGCACTAGGGTGTCGAGGATCCACTTGTAGCAATCCTTGATGCATAACTCGCATTGGTTTCTCAATTACACAACTAGAATCGAAATCAAATCCTATCTAGCCGGAATATGGAGCGGCTCATTCAGCAAAATAGTCTGTCCCATGTGTTGTTCATCAACATGATTCACTCAATTCAAGTTAGGACTTGAGCACACTCAATGTATAGGTCAATCCTAGTTCCAATGAGTTAAGATCATAATCATAATAATCATCAAACCCTGTCACAAGGCTTAACTATATTATGATTTGAACTTCATCTAAATCATATAAATAAGCAATACATGTTTTAGACTTCTTCTTAAAAGTAGAACTTTGGTTTGAATTTTTCACATGAAGAACCAAGTCTAAAGTGTCTTGAATCTGATTCCTCAGAGCGTACAGGTCTAGATCTATGCAAAACAACTAAGAACTAAAGCAATTCTTCCAGACATCCATGAGTCATCATAAGATCAAGAAAAACTACTTAGAAATTTATTCAAACTCAACAAACTATTGTTCTTCAATCAAAATCCAACTTGAAACCAATAAAAACGAATTAAAGCATCTTAGATCTACTACAAGCTTCACCTCTTAGCCCTAGCTAAGAGGTTTAGCCGGCCATGCTAAAGAAAAACAGGAAAATTAACGAAAACATGAACTAGAAGTAAAACTAAGAAGAGGAAGTATAGAACTTCAAAAACCAACTCCCACTATGATAGATCTCCTCTAGGATGCCTTAGGAACGTAGTGGAGGATCCCTTTTATAGCTTTCAAGCCTTCATAGCGCAGAATCTTCGAGAATTTGCGTAAAACTTACGCACCGCGCAGAGAAATCCGGACCGAAAATAACAGTTTCTGAACTTGAGTGATTGAGCGATTGATCAACTAGCTGAGCGGTCAATCTGTGGGTCCTAGCGATCAATCGATCAAGGTTGGGCGATCAATCGATGAGAGTAAAAAGTGTCCAGAGAGTTCAACAGTAATTCCTTATTTATTATGATTTGAGCGATTGATCTCTGGAGATGAGCGATGGATCGGTGATGATGAGCGATCAATTGGTGATGGCTGGGCGATTGATCAATCGGAACAAAAAGTGTCCAGAGAGTTTTAACAGCAATTCTTCAAAAATCTGCATTCTGTCGATTGATCTATAAGCTGGGCGACCAATCGCTCAGGCTGGGCGATCAATCACAATTCTGCACTTCAAGCCAGCAACAATTTTGTCAATTTCTGTTGTGACCTATCAATCGCTCAAGTTTGTCGATCAATCACTCAGGCTGAGTGATCAATCGATAGATCAATCTCTGGATCAATCTTCAGAAATTGCAACTTTCTGCATTTTACTTTTAGGCCCTGCAGCTCTACACTTTGCTTTTTCTGGACAATTCAGGACTTTTAACATGATTTCTTCAAGGTTTTTCTTGTCTTCTTGGGCTCATCAAAGCTTGGTCTTCAATGTATGTAAAGTGCTCTCTCAAGCCTTGAATTAGTGAAATCTCCATCTCATTCCTACAATCACAAATCATGCATTAAAGTAGTCTTTTAATCATGCAAGCCATGTATAATATGTGATGAATTAGGGTCAAAATATGCACAATTCAGAGCTCAACACCTAAGGGTGGAAGAAAGAAGCAAAGGAGAGAAGAGGGAAGTGCAGAAATTGCACTGAAGACCGATCGTCCGACCGGTCGTCCATAGCCAGGACCTGTCATCTGACCGGTCCGAACACTCAACAGGAGAACCCCTGCTGCCAACATTGCTGGACCAATCATGACCAATCGTTGAATTAAATTTTGGATTTAAATTTCCAGAAAACTCTCTGGACTATTTTTATAGCCTTTTGCGATCAGTCGTGCGACCGATCGACCACGAGCTCAGACTGGTCATCCGACCGGTCGTCTGCGTAACAGTGCTTCTTCTACAAGCTCCGAAATTTGCTGCATAAAGCGCAGTTTTTGCTGAGTTTCTTCGCACCTAGGGCCCCAAACCTATAAAAGGACTCCTCTAGCTCGTTCCTAAGGCATCCTAGAAGAGAATTACCACGGTGGGAGGCAGCGAAAGTCAGATCCAGAGTTCTACAAATCCTCCTAGTTTGTTCTTCTAGTTTTATATTTTTCTTAGTTGCTTTCATGTTTCCTTGGATCATGAACGGCTAAACCTCTTAGCTAGGGCTAAGAGGTGAAGCTTGTAGTGAATCTAAGATGTTTTAATTCGTTCGTTTTAGTTTCAAGTTGGATTACTAGTGAAAAACAATGGTTTGAAGTTTGAATAAATTTCTAAATAGTTTTTCTTAATCTTATGATGACTCATGGATGTTTAGAAGAATTGCTTGAGTTCTTAATTATTTTTGAATGGTTCTAAACCTGTACGCTCCGAGGAATCGGATTCAATACACTCTAGACCTTGGATTCTCATGTGGGAATTTCATGCCAAGAGTTCTACTTTTCTGGAATTTATGCTTATGTGTGATTTTGTAAGTGATTTGAATGAAGTTCAAATTATGATCTAGTTATGCTTTGTGACAGAGTTTAATGATGATTATGATTGTGATCTTAATTTATTGGAACTAGGATTGACCTATGCAATTGAGTGTGCTCAAGTCCTAACTTGAATTGAGGGAATCATGTACTTGAATCACACATATGGCGGATTGTTTGTTATAACTGCTCTATCATTCGATTAGATAGGATTTGATTTCGATTCTAGTTATGTAATTACGAAACCACAGTAAATTAAGCATTAAGGATTGCTGCAAGTGGATCCTTGAATCCCTATTGTTCTTTTACATTGTTTACATTCACTTTTAGTTTGAAATTGCTATCTACATTCAATTCTAAAAATCTTGTTTAGTTAGTTCTTAATTAAAAACCATTGGAAGTGTTTTGTGAGTTCCTACACAAGTCCCTATGGATCGACCTCAGTCTTACCAAGATTATTACTACATCGCAACCCTACACTTGGGGAAGCGATCATTGGGGCATCGACTTCATGGGTCTATTCCCATCTTCTTTTGGACACTTATATAGTTTGCTTGCCGTCGATTATGTTTCAAAATGGGTCGAGGCGATTCCATGCCAGAACAATTATCATAAAACTATAATTCATTTCTTAAAAGAAAACATCATTTCACGGTTTGGAACACCTTGAGTCATTATAAGCAATGGAGGGTCTCACTTTTGTAACTGCCCATCTGAAGCCTTAATGAAGAAATATGGCGTGAACCACAAAGTGAGCACCCCCATCACCCACAAACAAGTGGACAAGCTAAGATATCCAACAGGGAGATTAAACATATTTTGGAGAAAACAGTGCACCCCGATCGCAAAGATTGGTTGCTTCAACTTACCGATGCGCTCTGGGCTTACCGTACGACTTTCAAGACCCCCATTGGAATGTCTCCCTATAGACTTGTCTATAGGAAAGCTTGTCACTTGCTTGTGAAATTGGAACATAGGGCATATTGGGCAATAAAGAAGATCAATTTTGATTCTGACAAAGCAAGCTCGTTGCACAAACTGCAATTGAATGAACTTGCAGAACTCTGGAATGAAACATATAAGAATGTGAGAATTTACAAGGACAAGACGAAGATGTTCCATGATAAGAACATCGTTCGTTCGAATTTCACGATTAATCAAAAGGTCCTTATGTACAATTCTCGGTTACATTTATTTTCAGCAAAATTGAGGTCTCAATGGACCGGTCCCTTCATTGTGAAAACTGTTTATCCATATGGGACTGTCAAGTTGTTGAATTGATGGAACGATAACATTTTTAAAACAATGGTCAGTAATTAAAACCGTTCTTTGAGAATTTTCCTTCAGAAGGTATGTCCATACCTCTGACTGATCCTGTGTATCAGGATATTTGATCTCCTAGTTTGACGGAGGTATAGAGTAGTTTAGGATTAGGATTTTCTTTGTTTTTTCATTGGTTTGTTAGAAGGAGGTCGAATTCTAGATTTTTGTTCTCTCAGGTACTCTCATTCCTCACTCCCTTTATTTTATCATTGCTCTGATGTTTTACACATTGCATATCTTTTACATTGAGGACAAATGCAAGATTTGGTTGGGGGTGTGGGATCACTAGGTTGAATAAGTTTTTTGTAACATCTCGAGCAATAAGAAAATAATTTTTGTGATTTTTTTGCACATTTAAAACTCTGTTGGAAAACTTTTTTTCTATGCATTCAGGATGGTGTAAGTATAAGAAAAAGAGAGGCGAATTGAGTGAAGTTGAATATCTTGAGCAATCTCTAAGATACTAGTTTTGTATGTGAATTCCCCTATTTTTATGATTGATAGAAATTTTGAACACTTTTACACTTAGTTCACATTACACGATTCTCATGCTTTGAAATGATGATGTAGAATTGTGGATTAGCTAGGTTTAGATTTGAGGTGTTGAGGAACAAAGCTGGGGTACTTTGTCCATCCTTGTCCATGGGAAAATAACAAAAGATATGGATTTCTAAAAATCCTATCTAATATATGAGAAAAGAAATGGAAGGATGAAAACATGGGAATGATTGAAAATATGGTGGAAATTTTCGAAAAGGGCTATCTATTACGAAACGGGGGATTGTCTTCCCGTAACCAAAGCAAAAAATGGGAAGTAGTGTGAAAGCCGTCGGAAGGACGGTGAGGTAAATTCCTGTCAAAGGCTTGTTGTTGATCTGCACACCATTAAATCCATACCTTAGCTAATTCATGAAGAAGGTAACCTTGGAAATTCATAAGATGAGCATTCACTGAGCACACTAGGTTAAATTATTTGGACTTTTCTATTCATCAATCAATCAGCGGGGATTTCATATGAGTACTTAGTATGTTCTGGAAAGTACAAGGTTTCAACTTCTATCACTAAGCATTTCAAAAATTTTGCACTTGCATGTCTTAGAGTGTATGGAACCATAGTTTCTGAAGGAGAGTTGGGTTTTGAAGAATGTAATGTGTTTCACGCATGTTTGCTCGAGACTAGCAAAATGCTAGTTGGGGGTGTGTTGAGCTCTTAAATGTGCATATTCTAACCCCATTTCATCACTAACTATGCTTGAAATACATGATTGAAGACCCAACTAATGCATGATTTTGTGATTGTAGGAATGAAAGAGATACGTCATCAATTGAAGGTTTAGAAGCCCTTCGTGCAAGCCTTGAAGATCAAAGGAGTGAAGTACCAAAGGTGGAGCAAGAGTGCAATGAGAATTGAGGAGTAAAAGATGAAAAAAATCCACATTTTACAGGCTCACCGGCCGGCCGGCCACAGCCACTGGCCGGCCGACCAAACCCTCTAGAAACACAAAAAGTGCTGGACTTTTTTTAGGAGAACCGACCCTTGGTCCGACCAGCCAGACAGACTGGCGAGCTGACTGGAGGGTCGGTCTATGCATTCAACATCTAGTGATTTCAGCAGTTTGAAGCAGCTTCTCCAGCCGGCCGACCGACTGATGGGTTGGACTGTGTTAAATAAACTCGAGTGAAAATTGCATTTGCAGGCACTTTGTTCAACCGGCCGGATAGGGAGTCCAGCCGGCCGGTCAACACTCAGGAACATCTGGAGCTTCAAAAACCTCTGCGCAAAGCGCTATTTTTGCAGAATTTCTGAAAGTTTCTTCGCACCTAGGGCCTTAAATCTATAAAAGGACTCCTCTAGCTTGTTCCTAAGGCATCCTAAAAGAGATTTACCACGGTGGGAGGCGGCAGAAGTCAGATTTGGAGTTCTACAACTCCTAGTTTATTCTTCTAGTTTTTATGTTTTCTTTAGTTGCTTTCGTGTTTCCTTGGATCATGAACGGCTAAACCTCTTAGCTAGGGCTAAGCGGTGAAGCTTGTAGTAAATCTAAGATGTTTTAATCCGGTTGTTTTGGTTTTGAGTTGTATTGTTAGTAAAGAACAATGGTTTGAAGTTTGAATAAGGTTCTAAGTATTGTTTCTTAGTCTTATGATGGCTCATGGATGTTTAGAAGAATTTCTTTAGTTCTTAATTATTTTAAATGAATCTAGACCTGTACGCTCCGAGGAATTGGATTCAAGACGCTCTAGACTTGGATTTTCACTTGGGAACTACAAATCCAAAGTTCTATTTTTCTGGAAATTTTGTTTATGTGTGATTCTGTATGTGATTTGAATGAAGTTCAAGTCGTAGTCGAGTTATGCTTTATGATAGGGTTTAATGATGATTATGATTGTGATCTTAACCAATTGGAACTAGGATTGACTTATGCAATTGAGTATGCTCAAGTCCTAACTTGAATTGAGGGAATCATGCACATGAATCACACATGTGACAAATTGATTGTTTGTTATAACCACTCTATCGTCCGACTAGATAGGATTTGATTTTGATTCTAGTTGCGTAATTGAGAAACCACAGCGAATTGAGCATCAAGGATTACTACAAGTGGATCCTTGAACCTCTAGTGCTCTTTATTATTGATTACATTTAGTTTTAGTTAAAAATATCTATCTACATTCAATTCCAAAATCCTGTTTAGTTAGTTCTCAATTAGAAACCATTGGAAGTGTTTTGTGGATTCCTACACAAGTCCCTGTGGATCGACCTCGGTCTTACCGAGATTATTACTACATCGCAACCTTACACTTGGGGAAGAGAACAGAGCCATGAATATTATATATTCTAACCCCTTTTCATCATCACATTATGCATGGTTTTCATGTTTAAAGACTAATCTAATACATGTTTTTGTGAGTGTAGGAATGAGAGGGAAACTTCATCAATTCATGGTTAAAAGAGTCACTTTGTATGCATTGAAGATCAATAGAACAAGTGCCAAAAAGTGGAGGAAAGAAGAAGAAAGAAAGAGAAGAGAAGAAGAAGAAAATATGTAAAAATATCTCTAAGACCTATCCCAAGACCTATCCTATAACCGGTCACCAAACAAGTCTCCAAATAGGTCTACACTAGTCCAGAAATAAAATTCTTGCTGGACTGTTTTTGTGATTCTTAGACCGGTTACCAGACAGGACTAAGGTGCTCAAGAAACTCTGATTTTCAATTCCAAGTTTCCAAATTGCAGAATGACTCCGCGAATTCTCGAACTTTCCAAAGTTGGTGTGGGATTTCTCTTATAAAAGGCCACCTCTACTCCCTTCCTAAGGCATCTAGAAACATGGGGAGCAATGAGATCAAGACCTAGGAGGTTCCTAGCCTCCTACAACTATTTTTCTTCTTCTTCTAGTTCTAGTTTCTAGTTTTAACATGTTTTCTTTTAGCTAACCTCTTAACTAGAGCTAAGAGGTGAAGTTTGTAATTTGTTTCAATACTTTAATTCATTTTTTCAAGTACCCTTTACTTATTTATGGATTTTCAAGTTCTAGCTTCAATAAAGTTTAGATTTTTAGAAGTTTTGTGAGAGTTTGTGTACTTCGGACATGAGTTCCTTGCAATTCTCTGATATTACCATGATTTGGTTGATTGAATTCAAATTGTAGTAACCCTTGAGCATGCCATAGTCTCTTGGCATGGCTATTACTCCGAAGGCTACAAGTTTAAGTTCTATGTGCTTCAATAGAACTAGAAATCTGATTTCCTGATTTAAGTGGGACTTTTTGTGCTTGAATGTTAGATCCTCCAATTAGATGAGAGATAGGACTTTGATTCTAATTGTGTTGTGCTTGGATGAATGGATTGGTATTGAACTACTACAAGTGGATCCTTGATGCTCTAGTTCTTCTTATTTTCATATTTTCCTATTTTATGTAAAAAATTATTTTTCTAAACTTCTTAGATTCTAGTTATTAGAGTAGTTGGAATTGTTTACTTCTTTCCCTATAGATCGACATCGGTCTTATCGAGAATTATTACTACATCGCAGCCTTGCACTTGAGGCGAGCAAAAAAGTTTTTGGCGCCGTTGCCGGGGAAAATGTTAAACGGTTCTAATTTTTCCAATAGCTATAGAGTAGTCTTAGTTAGGTAGGATTTTCAGTTTTCCTAGAAGTAGGATTTTTTTTTCTAGATTACTAACAATTTTTTTCGTTTGATTTTGTAGGGACATTGTTGTTTACATAGATCTCACTCTATTGGGTTACATCTCCTAATCTCCCTTCTTTTTTTCTTTTTTCTAGATTAGGGTAGTTTTCAATTCCTTAAAATTTCATCATGTATGATTGGACGAATGGTGCGTACAAGTACCTTTTGGAGGATGAGATGTCGGATTGGGGGACCCAAACTTATTGTGATCGGAATCCCTCCAAGTATGAATATTTTTCTGAGACTCAAACAACCCCCCCCCCCCCCCCCCCCCCCCCCCCCCCAACGTAAGATGATGTGTGATTACAGTAATGAAAGCAATACACATATTGAGACACGACATAAGACGATGGGGGAATACCGGAATAAAGCAAAATCGAATAATGATTATCCGGGGAAAACATTACGTGATTACCGGATTAAAAATAACATGAGTCTTCCATAGGTTATGGTAGGAGGTGTACAACAATAAAAGGAACGGGTGAATAGTGGCCAACCAGTTAAGACAATGCGTGATCACTTGTATGGATATGCCTATCAACCATCATATAACTCTTCATCCTACAATGCGTACGGTCTAAATGGGGGAAACTACCATTCTCCTTATTCAAGAGAAGAACCAACCGTAGTTATTAACAATCACCCTAAAACGTCTTCCTCTTGTGATGACATGTATACACAAATACTTGAGGAAATATGAAAATAGTATGTAGATGAACAATCAAATCAAGCCTACTCGCCATCTTGTAAAGACGTTGAGCCCGAAATTGGGGGCATTGAATCAATCCCCTCTAATGAGGAGGATGGGGCTATCCAAGTCCCACCTTCCTCAGATATAATAATGATCTCGATGATCCCAATGTCGTCATCATCAATTATGGTGAGTCCACTATCTCTTTTGGATGTTTTGAATTTAATGACGAAAAGATTTCAATGACAGTTGATGACCCCGAGGAATCCATAAAATCTGAAAATGATAGTAGGATTACCTACAATGAGGGTTCGGTGAATGCTTATGAACCTATGGTTTCTTTTTCCCAAGGGCATAATGATTATGAGTCTCTAAAGGATATGCATGCTAGAGAGATGGCCGAAGTCGATCTTTTTGAGTCCTTTCACCAACAACATATGCCAAATTCTATTGTGGTAGACCTCCCTTTGATTGAAAATTATGTTCCTTTAGATGATGAGGTGACACAATCTGAAATTTTAAAAGATCAACCAATGTTAGATGATGTGCTTACCACTAAATCTGAAGAATTTTCCTTAGAAGACCTCCTCTCTATAGAAGAGGAATTCCTTACTATTGAAACATAATTTCTTCAATCATTAAGGGAGGACAAGGACCTTTCATCCAACTATCTCGATTTTCTAGAGGAATGCTTGGCCACTCTTATGATCTTCATGGTGAGATGATTAAGGAGTTGGATAGTTTGTTACACATGGTGAAGGTGCCTGAAGAACACCATTCCACTAATTTACACTCTTTACCATTGTTTGTAGAAGCACCATGTAATTCTGAAACTGTGGAGGAGACAGCTTTAACTAATGAAAACTTGATGAATGTCTCTCCACCATCATGGGTCCTTCAGCCCATTGAAAATTTTGATTGGGAGGACCCATTTTTAATCAATCATAACCCAGATCAGAATTTGAGGAGATATCTTTTTGCTGCTCGTATCTCCTCCTATCATGCATGTGGTGCACATATGAAGAAAAGCACCCATGTTTGCTGTTGAGCAGGACTTTGAATGGTCCTCATGAGAAACTTATTGAAATTCATGAAGATCCTGCTCAAATTTGATCATGTAGTCGATCTAACTAATCAAAGGTAGGTAAGTAGGTTAGGATCATCGAGACAATAAAAGATGCTAGAATTGATCAACTTGCTACCCCAGGTACTCTCGTTCTCACTATCCTTTATTTTATGTCATTACTCTCATGTCATGCTTATTGCATATCTTGTTATGTTGAGGACAATGTAAGATTTTGGTTGGGGGTGAGATTCCTTAGATGAATCTACTAGCTTTTGTGACATTTTAAGCAATTATGTATTGAATTTTTTTTATTTTTCTGAAAATTCAAAACTCTTTTGGAAAACCTTATTTCTATGCATTCGGGATGATAGTATAAGAAAAGGAGATATGAAGTGAGTGATGTTACAAGTCTTGAACTACCTTTAATATAATGGTTTTATATGTGAATTCCCCTTTTATATGATTGACAGAAAATTTGAACACTTTTACACCTAGTTCACATTACACGATTTTCATGATTTGAAAGGATTATGTAGATTTGTGGATTGGCTAGACTTAGATTTGAGGTGTTGAGGAACCAAGCCGGGATACTTTGTCCATCCTTGTCCATGGGAAAAGAACGAAAGATATGAATTTCTAAAAATCCTATCTAATGTGTATAAAAAAGAAAGGAAAGAAAGAAATATGGGTATAATGGAAAATATGGTGGAAAGTTCCAAAAAAGGGCTACTTATTACCAACCGGGGGATGGTATACACGTAACCAAAGCCAGAAATGGGACGTAGTGTGAAAGCCGTCAGAAGGACGGTAAGGTAAATTCCTGTCATAGGCTTGTGGTTGATCTGTACACCGTTAGTTCTATAGTTTAGTTGATCTATGAAGAAGATAATCCAAAAAATTCATGAGATGAACATTCACTATGCACACTAGGTTAAATATATTCAGATTCTTCTATTTATCAATTAATCAGCGGGGATCCTATATGAATACTTGTTATATTTTGAGAGTTTAAGTTTTTAATTTCTATTACCTAGTTTCTCTGATTTTGCACTTGTATGTCTTGGAAGGAATAGAAGCATAATTTCTGAATACTACATATTCTAACCCCTTTCCATCATCACATTATACATGGTTTTCATGTTTAAAAAATAATCTAATACATGTTTTTGTGATTATAGGAATGAGAGGGAGGCTTCACCAATTCATGGTTAAAAGAGTTACTTTATATAAATTGAAGATCAATAGAACAAGTGCGAAAAGGTAGAGGAAAGAAGAAGAAAGAAAGAGAAGAGAAGAAGAAGAAAATATGGAAAAATATCTCCAAGACCTGTCCCAAGACCGGTTGTCAGTCCCAAGACCTGTCTCAAGACCTATCCGAAGACCGGTCGCTAGACAGGTCTACAAACAGGTCTACACTAGTCTAGAAATAAAATTCTTGCTGAACTGTTTTTATGATTCTTAGACCAGTCACTAGACAGGTTTAAGGTGCTCCAGAAACTCCGATTTTCAATTCCAAGTTTTCAAATTGCTGAAGGATTCCGCGGATTCTCGAAGTTTACAAGTTGGTGCGGAATTTTTCTTATAAAAGGCCACCTCCACTCCCTTCTTAAGGTATCTACCAATGTGGGGAGCAAAGAGATCAAGACCTCTGAAGCTTCCTAGCCTCCTTCAACTAGTTTTCTTCTTCTTCTAATTCTAGTTTCTAGTTTTAACATGCTTTCTTTTAGCTAACCTCCTCTTAGCTAGAGCTAAGAGGTGAAGTTTGTAGTTTGTTTCAATACTTTAATTCTTTTCTTCAAGTACCCTTTATTTATTTATGGATTTTCAAGTTCTAGTTTGAATAGAGTTTGGATTTTTAGAATTTTTGTGAGAGTTTGTGTACTCTGGACATGAGTTCCTTGCAATTCTCTGAGATTACCATGATTGGGTTGATTGAATTCGAATTGTAGTAACCCTTGAGAATGCCATAGTCTCTTGGCATAGCAATTACTCCGAAGGCTATAAGTTCAAGTTCTATGTGCTTCATTAGAACTAGAAATCTGATTTCCAGATTTAAGTGGGACTGTTTGTGCATGAATGTTAGATCCTCCAATTAGATGAGAGATAGGACTTTGATTCTAATTGTGTTGTGCTTGGATGAATGGATTGGTATTGAACTACTATAAGTGGATCCTTGATGCTCTAGTTCTTCTTATTTTCAGGTTTTCCTATTTTATGTGAAAAACTATTTTCTTAAACTTCTTAGATTAATTGAAATTGTTAGAGTAATTGAAATTGTTTACTTCTTTCCCTATGGATCATCCTCGGTCTTACTGAGAATTATTACTACATTGCAGCCTTGCACTTCAGGCGAGCGAACACCGAGGTGTTTAAACTATTGGATGTGAGTATCATCTACCCAATATCCGATAATCAATGGGTATGTCCAACTTAAGTGGTGCCTAAGAAATCCGGAATAACCATCGTAGCCAATGCCAAAAATGAACTCGTTCCAACCAGAGTCACTACCGGTTGGAGAATGTGCATTAACTACCAGAAGCTAAACACAGTCACGAGGAAAGACCACTTGTTGATCAAATTTTAGAAAAGGTTGGCGAGTCATTCCCACTTTTGCTTCCTCGATGGATATTCAGGATATTACCAAATAAAAATCGCCCTAGAGGACCAAGAGAAAACAACATTCACATGTCCATTCAGCACTTTTGCCTATGGATGGATGTCGTTTGGACTATGTAATGCCCCTACCACGTTTCAGCATTACATGTTGAACAATTTTTTCTAAGATGGTGGGAACGATTCTCGAAGTCTTCATGGACGACTTCTCGGTATTTGGTTATAATTTTGATGAGTGCCTCATGCACTTAAAAACTGTGTTGAAAAGATGTGAAGAGAATAACCTCGTGTTGAATTGGGAGAAATGTCATTTCATGGTTCAAATGGGAATATTCCTTGGTCACATTATCTCAGGAAAAGGAATCGAGGTAAACAAGGCTAAAAATCGATCTTATCTCTAACCTTCCACCACCCAAGAGCGTACGAGATGTGTTATCCTTTTTAGGACATGCCTGATTTTATAGAAATTTCATAAAGGACTTTAGTTCCCTTTCTCGTCCTTTATGTAACCTCCTTCAAAAGGAAAACTCATTTGAGTGGAATGAGGATTTTCAAAATGCCTTTGTCAAACTTAAAGGTATGTTGACATTTGCTCCTATAATGCAACCACCTGATTGGAGCCTTCCTTTTGAAATTCTGTACGATGTTAGTGATTACGCTATTGGGACAGTGTTAGGCCAGAGAAAAGAGAAGAAGCCATACGTCATCTACTATGCAAGTAGAACTCTAAACTCGGCTCAAGCAAATTATACCACTATGGAAAAAGAACTCTTAGCCGTAGTGTTTGCTTTGAATAAGTTTCGGTCCTACTTGATCGGATCCAAGATCATAATATTTATCGATCATGCCACACTTAAGTACCTTCTCTCTAAGAAGGATGCTAAGACGCGCTTGTTGAGATGGATCCTCCTACTCCAAGAATTCGACATAGAAATACGAGATAAAAAAGGAGTAGAAAACGCAGTGGCCAACCATCTTTCATGACTTGTCCTCAACGATTCTCTTGATACGGCTACGATTAATGACATGTTCCCTAATGAACAACTTTTCAAAGTCTCCCAATTACCATGGTATGCGGACATTGCTAACTATCTTGCTATAGGTACAATCCCGATACATTGAAAAAAGTAAGATAAAGATAAGTTTTTCAACAAGGTAAGAAAATTTCTATGGGATGACTTGTACTTATTCAAGTACTTGTCCCAATCAAATTATAAAGAGATGTGTGCCGGATGATGAGCAACATAATATCATCTCCTTTTGTTATTTTTAAGCTTGTGGTGGCCACTTCTCAGCTAAGAAGACCACAGCCAAAATTTTGCAATGTGGTTTTTATTGGCCTACCATGTTTAAAGATACACATGAGTTTTGTAAGACGTGCGAGCCTTGTTAAAAATAAATTGGGAGGAATATCCCGTAGAAATATGATGCCACTCAATCCCATCTTATCAATCAAAATTTTTTATTGTTGGGGCATCGATTTCATGGGTCCATTCCCATCCTCTTTTGGAAATTTATATATTTTGGTTGCCGTCGATTATGTTTCAAAATGGGTTGAGGCAATTCCATGCAGAAACAATGATCATAAAACAATCATTAAATTTTTAAAAGAAAACATTATTTACCGGTTCGGAACTCCTCGAGTCATATCAGTGATGGGACCTCATTTTTATAACCGCCCATTTGAAGCTTTAATGAAGAAATACGGTGTTAATCACAAGGTAAACACTCCCTATCACCCACAAACAAGTGAACAAGCTGATATATCCAACAGGAAAATCAAACACATTTTAGAGAAGACAGTAAACCCCAATCGCAAGGATTGCTCCAGGCTTACCGTATAGCTTTAAAGACCCCCATTGGAATGTCTCCCTATAGGCTTTTCTATGGGAAAGCTTATCACTTACCTGTGGAGTTGGAACATAGGGCATATTGGGCGATAAAGAAAACGAATTTCGATTCTCACAAAGTAAGCTTGTTGCGCAAGCTTCAATTGAATGAACTTGCATAACTCTGGAATGAAGCGTATGAGAATGCAAGAGTTTACAAGGACAAGACGAAGATGTTCCATGATAAGAACATCCTTCGTAAGACTTCCATGATTAATCAAAAGGTCCTTATGTATATTTCTCGACTACATTTATTTTCCGAAAAATTGAGGTATCGATGGACCGGTCCCTTTATTGTGAAAACTGTTTATCCTTATGGGACTGTCAAGTTGTTAAATCCAAGGAACGGTAACATTTTCAAAGTAAATGGTCAGCGATTAAAACCGTTCTTTGAGAACTTTCCCTCAAAAGGTATGTCCATACCTCTGACTGATCCTGTGTATCAGGATACTTGATCTCCTAGTCAGATAGAGGTATAGAGTAGTTTAGGATTAGGATTTTGTTGGTTATTTTTTTTTTTTTGCTTTATTTTTTTTTCAATAGGTTGTTAGAAGCAGTAGAATTCCAACTTTTGCTCTCTCAAGGTAGTCTCATTCCTCACTCCACTTATTTTTGTCATTGCTCTTGTTGATGACAAATTCTAGTAACAGATCTCCTTCTTGCCTTGAATGCAAATCCTCTTAAAGAAGACCTTCCTCCTCACCTAAAAACCAAAGAAGAAAACTAAGGGTGGCCGGCGCTTGGCCGTTGGCTCTCCGAAGCTTAAGTCAGATGTGACTTGATCGTAAGATGAAGTGTGAAACGTAAAATGTGAGTTTAGAGATTATATGTTTTTTTTTTTGTACCTTTACCATCTATGGGGCCATGTATTTATGCAAGTCTGGGTGATCCAGTTTGTTACGCTAGTCACTGCTCATTTCAAGTGATAAGATGCTTATCCTGTTAATCCGTAGGTAAGGAGATGGCCTAATCGAATTAGACATCTAGTTGATTACGTTCCTTGATGGAGATTCATTGTGGTTCGGAGCTGCGAACAGAAGTAAGCCAAAAATCGGCCTATATGGGCTGCCGAGACTATGAAATGAGGAGCGTTCACACCAAACGACCAAAGACCAAGGTTGCTCGCATAACGGGAGTATCCCCTTTCGATGACCACGAGCAGTGCTACTCGAATGACAACGGTGTTCACATCCTACGACCTAGCGACTAACCCTGCTCACATATTAGGAATGTACAAGGTTATAGGTCTATGTGATATACGAGCTGCGACCAGATAGGCTCGTTAGTCGAATGATTTGGTCGCGACTTTGTGGAGTCAGAGGCGCTCGCGGGTCTTGGGTCTTCAAGCTTCTTCGACGACCAACTTTATTCTACAACAGATGCCCCCAAGTCCTTAGCGTTGAGGAGTTAAACGAAGGACTTTTCTGCATATGATTGAGCCCGCATGTCCGCCTAATGCGTTTTTCAGAGGAGAAGCCATACATGATTGAGCCCGCATTTATGAGCACCAACTTTCCACAGCTTTTCGACCAAGAGGAAATGAAGCGGCGCCTACCACGTGTCTCGGGAGATAATGACCATGCCTGTTCGACTGTCGTGCTAAACGAATGGTCACCGCATGTCATTCAAATCTTGAGAAATGATTGTTTATAAATGTCCGAAGCTTGCAGAGGTTTCTTCATTTCGAAGTTTCATTGATTTTTTTAAAAAAAATCCTTCCTTCTTCTCTTCCTGTTTCTGTCTATCTCTGGCGTGACCTTGTTTTTTGAGGTATTCCCCTTTTCTTGCTTTCTTCCTTAAGCGACAATGGTGAGAGATTCCGATGATGAAGATATCCCTTTAGGAGATGTAACTCCGGATTCCTCTTCCTCAAACAACGCAAGGGTCCCTACGAGGAGATACTCTGCCTCCGGGTATCCTTCGATAATGATAGAGGAAAGATTAAATGATTTACGAGAGAGATACCAAATCCCTGACTCCGTCATTCTTCGATTACTTAAAGAGGGAGAGACTCCAGATTCTCCACCACCGGGCTGTGTGGCCCTGTATGACTATTTTTTCATTCTTGGTGTGCGTCTTCCTCTTCACCCCTTTATTGAAATGTACTACGTATTTACAAAATTGCCCCTGGACAACTCATCGTAAATGGCTGGAGGGTTGTTCTAAGTGCTTTTGTCCTCTGGAAACAAGCAAGAAATTAGGACTTGACAACTAAAGAATTCCTTAAAATGTTCCAACTCAAGAAGGCTCCTTCTAGTAAGGGTTGGTATTATCTGTGCTACTGGCACCGAGATAATTATGTTTTGGGAAAACCCACTTTGAATTACCTTGGGTGGAGGAGAAGGTGGTTTTATGCCTCCGAAAATTGGGAGTCTGACGTAAGGTCTACCCAGGGGCCATAAAGTTACTCGCTTCTTTTGTGAAGGTGGCTAGATCTTCATTTTTTCACAAATTTCGTTGAAGTTTTGATCCTTCATTTACCCATCTTTGCTTGTATCCGCAGGTATTCTAACCAGTGGAAGACCTAGTTTGAGAGGGGGGATTAACGAGAAGATTGTTAAAGTCTACAAACTATCAACAGACGACAGAAATATCGAGTTCACCCTCTCGCTTCCACGACTTGCTACTTCCGAACTAATATCTCAGGAAGAAGTCACCATGGTGAATGTTGGTGAGAAGAGAGGATTGTTACTCCGTCTGAGAGGTACCACCTCGAAGAGACAAAAGAAGACGGTGATTGGTCCTTCTATCTCGTCTGCTCGATCGGATGAGCCTGCTCATGGCTCGCAACCATGAGTCCCTCTTCTTGAGGCTGCGGCGAATGCTCTGGTAGTTCCCCTAGAGTAGCTGATCATCAATGTCCTTGATAACTCCCCAAGAGGCGACGAGGCGGGGCCAAGTCATCCCTTAGGTGAAGGAAGTCGCGAGCTTGATGTTGCTTGCGAGTTAACTCTTGACCGGGAGGAAGCACCCTCTCAAGAGTTGGCTCCTGCTCGGGAGCCATCTGCTGCTCATGAGTCGAGGGCTGCTAAGCTGGTCATGGCTCAGCCGTCTGTTGAGCTCTTAGTTGTGCATATTCTAACCCCAATTCATCACTCATTATGCAAGGTTTTCATGATTTAAAGACTAATCTAATGCATGGATTTGTGATTGTAGGGATCAGAGAGAGAATTCATCAAGTGGAGACTTAAAGACGCTATTTACAAGCATAGAAGATCAAAGGAGAGAAGAAAGGATGCAGAAGAAAGCACTGAAGACCGGTTGTTCTACTGGTCGTCCATAGCCCAGGACCGATCGTCCGACCGATCCGATCACTTAACAGAGGAGCCCTGCGGCCAAAACTCACTGGACCTGTTAAGACCAGTCGTGCGACCAGTCGTCCACTGCTCAGACCGGTCGTGCGACCGGTCCATGAATTAAAAAGCTAGGTCTGAATTTTCTGAAAACTATCTGGACGATTTTCACGCTTTTGCGACCGGTCGTCCAGAAGCTCAGACCGGTCATGCGACCGATCGTCTGCGTAACAGTGTGTGTTCTACAAGCTCCAGATTTCTCTGCACACTACGTATCCTTACGATCTTCTGGATGATTCCGACGCAGCTGAGCCTCTTCACTATAAAAGGAGACCTAGGGATCATTCCTAGGGCATCCTAGAACAGATTAAGCACGGTGGGAGACGACGGAAGTCGGATTCGGAGTTCTACAACTCCTCCCAGTTTGCTTTCTAGTTTTATGCTTTGTTTAGTTGTTTTCATGTTTCCTTGGATCATGAACGGCTAAACCTCTTAGCTAGGGCTAAGAGGTGAAGCTTGTAGTGAATCGAAGATGTTTCAATTCGTTTGATTTGGTTTTAAGTTGGATTTTTATTGAAGAACAATGGTTTGAAGTTTAATGCAAGTACTAAGTAGTTTTTCTTAATCTTATGATGACTCATGGATGTTTGGAAGAATTACTTGAGTTCTTAATTGTTGTGAACTAGTTTAGACCTGTATGATCCGAGGAATTGGAATACGCTCTAGATCTATGATCTTCATGTGGGAGCTTCATACCAAAAGTCTATTTTTCTGGAAATTCTGAAGTATGTGAGACTGTGTATGTGATTTGGATCAAGTTCAAATCATGATCTAGTTTTGTCTTGTGATAGGATTTAATGATGGTTATGATTGTGATCTTAGCCTATTGGAATTGGGACTGACCTATGCAATTAAGTATGCTCGTCCTAGCTTGCATTGAGTGAATCATATACATGGATCATACATATGTTAAGTTGATTATTTTAACCGCTCTATCATCCGACTAGATAGAACTTATTTTCGATTCTAGTTGAGAAAGTGAGAAACCACAGCGAATTGAGCATCAAGGATTGCTACAAGTGGATCCTTGAACTCCTAGTGCCTTTTTATTAATTGATTACTTTCATTTTAGTTTAATAGCATCTATCTACATCAATCTTCTACAAATCTGTTAGTTAGCTCTTCAGTAGAACTATTGGAAGTGTTTTGTGAATTCCTACATAAGTCCCTATGGATCGACCTCGGTCTTACCAAAATTATTACTACATCACAACCCTACACTTGGGGAAGCGAATACCATCTGGAGTTGGGACATTCACTATCCCAAGTCACTTGCACCCTATTTTGCAAGTTTATATTCGGTAACATTACTCCGTAGACTTTTGGTGCTCTTCCCGAGCCTAGTCCGGAGGACATCTCTTTGGATGTGGGAGTGAGGATGATCCAAGTAAAAATACTTTAGTTTTTGCTTCTTCTTTTTTTTAGGAAATTTTCGTACCTTTAGTAACACCTCTTTTAATCTTTGAGCAGGGTCTGGACCTCATTATACGGATGAGACGTGACATTGTTGCTGCTCGTCATATCATTGATGACGCCGAAGAGAAAAGGATTACTTTGGAGAGGGCGATCCAGGGAAGGGATTAGGTCATCAAGTCTCACAAGACTTTGATCGCGAAGATGAATGAGGAGAGAAAAATCCTCATTGAAAAGATCCAGGCCTTAACCGACAGATATAAACTATTGGATTAGAATTTTGTGAGGCTCATGGAGATGAAGGAGAAGATCAAGAAAGACAGAGATCTTCCGTCAAAACAAGATTTCTCTGGAGGAGTAGCTCACTGAGAGCAGGTCGCAACTGAAGGAAGTCAGCGATAGCTTGGAGAAGGAAAGATCCACTCTCGCGCAACTCAAGGATGACTTCATTCACTAGGAGGAAGGAGAGAGTGGCTTACGTTAAAATGATGTCTGAAGAGGAGCACCGAGCGGTTATGGAGTTCAGTACTTCGCAGTTGTATGATGACGTGTGGTACCAATCATACGATGCTGGTCGCGACTTTGCAGTGAGAGTGATGCAACGAATTTTTCCATCGTTCAACATGGAGGAGTTTGAGAGGGTTGCGGCCGTCGTCGCTGCTGAAGAGAGATCACCCGCTAAAAATGAAGCAATGGAAGCTATCCAAGCTTCCGGGGTTCTCGAGATGGGCCCTGAGGCCGAAAGTAGTGCACCTCCTCCAAGCGACGCTCAAGAGTGAGCACTTTTATTTGTTGATCTTGGTCTCTCCCTTCTTTTCATTATAAAAACAACCTTGATGTTTCCTTTGAATGACTTTGAATAGAGAAAATCATTTTGACTTGTCATCGCAATGAATTTTTGAATGTTAAATGCATAGATGCTTAACCCATGAAAATGAGTTAGGCTCAATCAAGGGGGTCTTGGTGACCACATTCGCATGGAGATAGACTGATCTATCAATTGAGACTTTGGATTTGCGGTAAGCAGAAGACTTAGTCAAGAGAACGTTTATCTTCTCTTCAGGGCTGTTCTGGTCCAAAATGGAGCAACGACTAAGTTATAAGATTTATAGCTGATCAGCCATAATGAAAGAAATTATCTTTATTCAAATGTGATTCATGTGCTTAATACATGAATGCTTTATGGATAATATCGGAGTAGATGTTCCACGTGCCAGGGGAGACGTAGTGGTCTTCCTCGCATGTCTTCTAGATAACATGTACCTGGTCGTACACTTTTTATAACCCGATAAGGGCCTTCCCAATTTGAATCCAGCGAACGAGCAAGTGTTCCGAGACTTTGTCCGAGCACCAAATCACCGAGCTAAAAAGCTCTAGGTTTGACCTTTGCGTTGTGATAGCGGGCTATACGCTGTTAGTAAGCTGCTGCTCGAAGTCAGGATACGTCCCTTTTTTCTTCCAAAATATTGAGATGAAGCCTCAAACCCTCTTCATTGCTCGCTGGGTCATAATGCTCCATTCGATAAGAGGGTACTTCAACTTCAACTGGGACAACTGCTTCGGTACCGAATACTAGGGAGAAAGGAGTTTCTCCCGTCGACGTACGAGTTGTCATTCTATAAGCCCACAAGATTTCAAGTAGAAGTTCAAGTCACATACCTTTACGCTCATCAAGCGTAGTTTTTAGATAATGTTTGATAATCTTATTGACCGAACTTATCCATTAGCCAGAGGATGATATGAGGAAGTTCGAATATTACGTATCTCCATTTCTCGTAAAACTTGGAGAATGCAGCATTATCGAACTATTTCCCGTTGTCAAAGATTATAGTATGGGGGAGCCCATAACGGCATATGATGTTTCTCCATATGAATTTAGTAGTTTACTTTTTAGTGATTGTAGTCAAAGGTTCTGCCTCGACCCATTTGGTGAAGTAATTGATTGCTACAATTGTGAACCTGTTCTACCCTTTCCCAGTGGGTAGTGGTCTGATTATATCGACTCCCCATTGGGTAAAAGGCCAAGGGTCATCCATCGGCATCATTTGGTCAGATAGTACATGAGGGACTAGATAATATCGCTGGCATTTATCACATTTCTTGGAAAATTCGATTGCATCCGCCTTCATAGTGGGTCAATAGTACACTTGCCTCATTGCTTTATATGTTAAAGACAGTCCCTTGGGATGATTATCGCATGCCCCCTGGTGTATTTCATCTAAAACACGGTGTGCTTTTTCTGGATGGAGACACCTTAAGTACGGTAAAGTGAAACTTTTACGTAACAATATTTTGCATTGTAAGATGTACCAGGCAGCACGGTAGCAAATTTATCACGCAGATTTTTTATCGTTTGGGAGTTGTCCATTTTTTAGGTAAAGGACGATGGAATCTATCCAGCATGGAGATAAATGCAATGTGACCATTGCTCCAGAGCGACTCAATCGATACTCAGAGAATGGAGATGCTTGATAGGAACAGCTCGCATCAGATCAGACTCTGGTGCAGAAGCTAACTTTGCTAGAGAATCTGCGAGCTTATTCTTCTCGCGAGGAATCTGAATTATCTCATATTTGCTTAAGCGAGTAGAATGAGTACTCGAGATTTGTACAAAGCCATTCGCTCTTCTTTCGCCTCGAATTCGTCGAGTACTTGATTGACTACGAGCTGAGAGTCATTGTGAATAAACAGTTTCTTTATTGCAAGCACATTCGCTAATTCCAGACCAATGATTAAGGCCTCATATTCTGCTTCGTTGTTAGAGTTATGAAAATCGAAGCGCAAATCATATTGGAATTGTGACCCGTCAAGCGCAAATCACATTTTGTTGACTAAACGCTGATAGGTGGCCCCCGCATTCTTGAGACCAAAAGCATTACTTTATAGCAATATAGACCTCGATCAGTGATAAAGGTAGTATTTTGACGATCAGGTGTATGCATCATGATCTAGTTATAACCAGAATAAGTGTCCATAAAGCTAAGTAAGGCATGTCCTGCTGTTGAATCGACCAATTGGTCGATGCGAGGAGTCGAGAAGCTATCCTTTGAGCATGCCTTGTTCAAATCAGAGTAATCTATACACATCCTCCACTTACTATTGGCCTTGCGGACGAGAACAACGTTCGCGACCCACTCTGGGTAGTCAACCTCTTTGACAAAGTTGACGGTTAATAATTTTTCAACCTCAGCTTTAATCACCATTTGCCTTTCAGCTGTGAACGCACGTCGACGCTGATGAATGGGTTTGTACTTCGGACCAACGTTTAGATGATGGACAGTAACGTTAAGGTCGATACTTGGCATATCTTCATGAGACCAGGTGAATACGTCTTGATAATCGACCAGAAAACTAGTCAGGTTTGCTTGAAAGATACAACTTAAAGATGACCCAATGTGGACCTTCTTAGAAGGCTCATCTTTAGATAGATGGACTTCGAATGTCTCTTCTCCGGGAGTTCCTGATTAATGTACGTCCTCCCTTGGGTCCAATGCTATTGCTATCGGGGAATTTGCTTGATCTTCGGTAATCATCATGATAGGAGCTGCTTGGACATTCTTTCGGTCTTGTACCATAATTTCGTAGCACGCTCGAGCTTCCTTTTGGTTCCCTCGTATTACCCTGACTCCGCTTGGAGTAGGGAATTTAATGCATAGATAGAGGGGGTGTAGAGCTGCTCCTATTTTGGTAAGCGAGGGTCGGCCCAAGATAGCATTGTATGCTGATTTTCGATCGACCACTAAGAAGTTGATGAACACAGTGATTTTGGTTGGACTTTCTCCGAAGGTGACAGGAAGGTCGATGCTCCCTTTTGGTGTTACGACTTCGCCCCTAAAGCCAACGAGGGAGGTGGAGATAGGTTTGAGTAAATTTCTGGCAAGTGCCATTTTATTGAAAGCTTCAAGATAAAGAACGTCTGCAGAGCTACCTGTATCCAACATAATGCGATGAGTTAAATAATTTGATACCTTTAACGATGGAATCCTTATGAGGGAAATGAATTCCTTCAGCATCTTCAAGAGAGAAAGAAATTGGGTGATGACTGACACTTGGCGAATTAGACGATTTTTCCAGTTAATAAATGTGTTGAGGCTTCCGACATGCCTTCTGAGCTTATGCTTTCCTTGAGGCTTGGGAATCTCCTCCGTAAGCTGGACCACCAGCAATGGTCCGAATCTCACCTGTAGGTTCAGCGTCTTCCTGTGAAGGATGATGTTGTGGCCACGTTTTTCTTCCTGCTTGATGTGATGAGTGTTGGGGCTCAAATTTTCACCCATTGTAAAACAACATCCCGTGGTCCATTGACAATGATTTGAATCAATTTCGAGATCTGAAAAATGCCAGTGCAACCCTAACCACTTGGTAACGACCAAAATCTGTAAATAGCATTTTGGAGCATAACTGGACATGCAAATTACCGCCAAATGGTCCAGAACATCCTAAAATCATTAAACTGCAAGTTTTAAAGTCATGTGGTGCATATCTTTACCTGCGCACCTCGAAATGCGTTTCATCCCTGCCCGGAGCTGACAAAAAAGGGTCCATAAGCCTACAGCTACCATTTCAGAGTGGAACCGTATATCCACACCATCGCCAAATGATCTAGAGCACCCCAAAACCCTTAAATAGCAAGTTTGAAGTTCATACAGTGCGTATTTCCATGTGTGTGCTCCCTGGAATAACGTTCCTATACAACAAGCCGACCCGGAGGCTCCAAATTAGTAAGGAAGTACCAAAATTTGCAACATCTGGACTTCCACACTCCACCCCATTTATTCAAGAGGTCCATCCTAGCCTTAAGTGCCTTGGCGACAGTGAGTGCATGCCCAGAAAAGGTAGCTGTTCTCTGAAAGTCTCCCATCGGAGCTTGAAATCCTAAAATATTCTAAGTACTGAAATCCTGAAATTTGGCTAAGTAGTGGAAAAAGCACCTAACATATGTCATTCATGCGAATTAGCTAGCATTTTTAAGATACTCGATAACAAACTCCTCAATAAACTCCGCCCGAAACAGTCCAAATGATCGAAACAAGGAACATCGGATGCTCCATGAACGATAGCACTAGAGTCAACAATAACTGTGGCAAAGAAATGTGGTGAGCGTAATGAAATGATAAACGCAGAAAGAAGAATATATCAAGAAGTTATGAGAGAGCACTACCAGGGGCCAGAGATGAAACAGCAACAGATTCTAAGGGATCCTCAACGTGTGCCGTCGTGTCAACGAATAACTCAGTGATCTCAGTCGGTAGCTCCGAAGTCATGATCGAAGATTCGATAGTGTTATTACCAGCATTAATTACTTCAGTCGATGCTGGCACCTCCGCCATACCCACAACATTAGAAGCACCAGAGGTCACGAACAAAGTGATGTCATTCACTGACATAGTGGTCCCTTGCAGATTCTCTTCTCCAATCTGCCTGACCTGCTCTCTCACACCGACATGATCTGATATTTCATTCACCGGCTCAGTCGTCGTCGGGTCCTCTTCACTAATTAACTGATTATCATTCTTATCACCTTCAATCACCAGAAGATGTGTAAACCTAGATTCTTGTGACCATTTCACCAAAGATACTCCGAAGGTATACCAGTCGTCCAATGCCGTATCCTCCTTACGATGGTCAATTGACACACTCAGAGAAGTCTTATGCTTAATACTTGACGACAAATTAGCTTTTGCCTGCTCTCTATAATAGCCCAATCCATCAGCAAGGACCTCTGCCAGCTTTGGAGGAGGAATGTAGATTGGATCATCAACAGAGCTGTTGTTCCGAATCAGAGCATACTGATGCACCCACCATCTTAGCCAGCCATTAGGACTGCCAGTCTTCCAATAGAGGCTGGGAAGCATGAACCTCGCGCCTGTTAGGGTCATTAGAAGTTGATGCCATATCCACTCCTAGTGAACAGGACCTGTCCCATATGCCCATTCTACTTTGGTTACATTTGGTAATGTTATCGGAACACCCTGATCATAACCGAATTGCCTGGCAAACCGGCTGGGTTAATAAGGCTCCCGCCAGAACTCTATTCCTTCACGTAGTGGAAGTGAAGCAGTACAAATAGACACCAGAAACTCCCTGTCAAGAGTATTCACAGAACATTCGTCGTCAACGACTTCTCGATCCTCTTCGACGTTAGAAATAGGAAAGTGGTAGAAGCAAATATCCATCCAGCTGCCGATTTTCGAAGCTATCCAATCAGATGACTGCGCTATCATTTCAAGCTTTCCGTAGTGATAAAGAGGTGCGTGATCGGTGTGGAGATATTGAAAGAGATCCATTCCATATGTCCATGGGAAATATATGCTCAACCACCCGCAGAAGAAATGCCATGGATAATAAGCCATGTTCATCCCTCTCCCGGGTCGATCTTTGTTACTGGCAATATTACCGAAAGCCCTATATAGACTGCACAACACCGGCGGTGCTAAAGAATATTGATGGCCATTTGCAAGAGCTCCTGCCACGACGAAGTAAGAAACCCTGACCCCATCAGCACCCTTGGAGCTAGGCAGCACAACTGCCGACAGCCAGTATGCTAAGAAGCCCGCTAGTTCACAAGTCGACGTAAGCTCATTCGGATTGTGGAATCTATATTCGAAACGTTCCTTCATCAAGACTTGGTCTTCCTGAGGGGTTTTATATTCTTCATAATCAATGCTTCAAGAAGAAAGAAAATTTCCATGTCAGAAGAAAAGAAGTTAAGAGCATGTAAAATATAAAGTACAAAAGAAGGTATCAGAAGAAATATTACTTCATCCTCTGGCTAAAGTAGATCAACCAGTCGTCGTAATGGATCTTGGTAATATTGTCGAACTGCGACAACTCAGCGAATAACTCCAGACAAGCCTCCGAATGGTAAGCATCTCGAGGACTTTTAAGCCGAGACGAAGACAGCTCTTCATCAGTTGGGACGTATTCCTAGTAATATCGTCCAATACAGGCAAGTCAGCCATCATCCAGAGATCCCATAAAGTTATACTCATCTCCCCATACGGAAAGTGGAATGAATTGGTAACAGAAGACCAACAATAATTCAAGAAGCTCCGAATGATTGTTGGATCACAGAAGAAATGCCTAGAAGTTGCATCGATAGCCTGATACAGACCGACTTGCTTCAGAATCCTCTCGTGACGGACCAAAATCTCTTTTGCCCATGGCTCATAACCAACTCGCTCGTTCAGATGACCTCGCGTACGGAAAATACTCGTCGCCCACATCATCGTCTTATCCATATGTCAAACCTTTGCTGAACTGTCTCGAAATAATGGGCTGAATAAAGAGCGTGAGGATCACAAGTCGGAGCAAGGAAGACCATTTCTCTTGGGAGACCTACCCGTTGTTCTCTCCCATCGTCAACCAAGAAAGTAGTCAACAACTGCTCCGGAACAGATGTCCACCTTCCAACCCTGTAGAACTGAAAAGGGCCTTGATCGTGGGATGGCTCGATGCTCGGGAGGGGTCGGTGCCTCATAAGAGATTTCTTATGAGTAAATGACTCGGTCGTTGTAGGGGTTCACGATGAAGAAACCGCACGTCGCGGCGATTTGGTTTCTATCCCAGCCATTCTTCATCCGATCATTCTTCAGATCGACGAGCTGTGTCGACTTCTCCTCCTGACCGACTGCCTCAGCCGATTTCTTACCTCGATTCCGTCTCTTCTTCTTCTTCTGAACTTCTTGATTATCCTCGGGATGTTGGGCAAGCAAACTAGAAGAACCTGCCTCGATGACACTCGGAGCACCAGTAAGTTAACAATACCAAGAGGACCATTCTTCCTCAATCCCCTGCGTCAGAGGCTCGGATGCGGTTCTATCCACATAAATACACAGTAAAACCTCATGGGGAAGCTGCTTTATACGATCAGAGAAATCCTTCACTTCAGGATCGATTGTCGTGGGGAAGCACGAACAACTCTTTGCTATAGATGGATCGACAGTATCTTCAGCCATCCTCTTCTTCCCGAGATGAGGGACCAGAGACTTGTGACCTGGAAACTTCATCAAAAGATCTTGTTATCTTTGCCATGATTTGCTGCAGCACGCAAATAAGGAAACATAAGGAGAAAGCTCCATTGCATGCAACAAAACAACACAATAAGGTACGCATCATAAAAACAAAATCACATAATCCAATCACGGGTTGCACACACAAACAAATTACGAGCCATAAAAAAACATGAGAGTAACAAGATTCAAGCACGCATACAACAAATAAGCACACAAATGTCACAAGCGTTGGGCAAAGACAAGAAACATTCCCCACATCGAATGTACACAATTGTTCACACACAACAATCTTGCGTACGTTTGAAGCATTCGAGCGCAATCCGGCAGGTATACCCTGAACATTCCTGGAATAGACAGCCACAGGCTTTGATAGATCAAAACAGGCAGTATACTGTGGACCCAAGGCACTAAGTTCCAGTCATATTCGGGTTTTGAGTGATCTAGCCTCAAACGGCACTGAATTTGACTAAGAAACGGAGCCGAAAGTGCCATTTCTTCATCGAGTGCAAAGCGGGGCCAAAATATACAGAATTTCACTAATTTTTGGGCTCACATGCACCCAAGGCGGAGCCCCAGGCGCATGTGGCCCCTCACATGCGCCTAGTCCACAAATTTTGTAATTGTAAGTTCATCTCGTAATGTTCCAAGCGCATGTGCATCCCCACATGCGCCCAGCTCCAGAATTAGGGACGAATGCAAGTCCTGAGCAGTGCCCTGGGCGCATGCCCAGAGCAACATGTGCCTGGGACATGCGCCCACCTCTTCAAGGCAATCTCACATGCGCCCAAGTGTGATCCTTCACCGAAAAAAAGCGATAGCAAGCCACATGCGCCCACAAGGGGACCACATGCGCCTGTACCCTAAGGATGAGCCCTCTCACCTTGGGAAAATCAGATTTTCTGACTCGAAAAAATGTCGGAATGACTCAGTGAGTCAACTATTTATACTTGAGCCCAATGGACCGGTGCACTACACTAGCATGACGTAAGCATCCAGCGTAGCACACCGGGGGGGGGGCACTTGTTGTGGCTCGAATTTGTACCCATTGTAAAAAAACATCTCGTGGTCCATCGACAACGATTTGAATCAATTTTGAGATCGGAAAAACCTGAAAAACGCTAGTGCAACCCTAACCACTCGGTAACGACCAAAATCCGTAAACAGCATTTTGGAGCATAACTGGACATGCAGATCACCGCCAAATGGTCCAGAACGTCCTAAAACCATTAACTTGCAAGTTTTAAAGTCATGCGATGCATATCTTTACTTGCGCACCTCGAAATGTGTTTCATCCCTGCCCGGAGCTGACCAAAAAGGGTACGTAAGCCTACAACTACCATTTCAGAGCGGAACCAGATATCCACACCACCGCCAAATGATCTAGAGAACCCCAAAACCCTTAAATAACAAGTTTGAAGTCTGTATGATGCATATTTCCATGTGTGCGCTCCTTGGAATAATGTTCCTATACAACAAGCCGACCTTGAGGCTCCAAATTAGGAAGGAAGTACCAAAATTTGCAACATCTGGACTTTCACACCCCACCCCGTTTATTCAGGAGGTCCATCCTAGCCAGAAGTGCCTTGGCGACAGTGAGTGCATGCCCAGAAAAGGTAGCTGTCCTCTGAAGGTCTCCCGTCGGAGCCTGAAATCCTAAAATATTCTAAGTACTGAAATCCTGAAATTTGGCTAGTAGTGGAAAAAGCACCGGCAAAGACATGCTCCTGGCTTTCCACCACATGTGCCCACACCCTATATTCGAATGGAATCAATTCAAACACTTTTTCGAAAAGCGCCGAAAAATGTGTCGGAAAAGGACATGCGCCCGGACCCTGCACTCTCACATGCGCCTGGCTTTTCTTGCTACATGAGCAGAGCTTTCCCAGCACATGTCCGTCGGGTCAGACCCGAACCCGATTCCACCCCGATAAATAGCAAGGTCACTTCATGTTCAAAGGGAGAAATCATCTTCTTCTGACCTTAGAGCGAAGCAAGCACCACATGCGCCCGCTTTGTTTTCCTTTACTGGATGCCTTGGCCAGAATGAATTCCCTCGCCGGAAAGGGATTTTCTCGCCGGAATTTCAAGTGTAGAGGGAAATTTTGAAATTTTCTAAGTGCTGGATCACATACGCTGGCTTTCCATCACATGCACCGGCTTTTTCTCATCGGGAAATGCAGAATTTTCTAAGTGCTGTCTCACATGCACCCACTCTTTCCGGCGTTCGAAAAAATTGAAATTCCACCAAGTCTGAAGTGACATGCGCCCACTATTTGGGGCCAGGCGCATGTGCACTACCACATGCGCCTGGAACTTCGAAAATCTCTCTCCCTTTCAAGTGTATGGCACACATGCGCCCGGGAGGTGCTCACATGCACCCACCATCAGGCACATGCGCCTTGAACCTTTTTCAAAATGTGACATGCGCCCAACCCCCCCCCCCCCCCCCCCCCCCCCCCCCCCCCCCCCCCCCCCCCCCATGCACCTGGACGTTGATGGGAGGGGTGGACCTTCCATCATGCGGCCCGCCTTCGTCCGGGATCGGATTTCGATCAAACCGCTTCTCTCGGATGCATCTCGATGAGATCTGTCCATCCCCTGGATCAGATTCTACAACGGTCAATGATAAATGGCCCGAACCAGTGTTTTGATAAAAAAAAAAAAAACCAACACTTAGCCAATTTGGCAGCTTTGAAAATCCCTCCGAAAGAGCCGAAAACGATCGAAACCGAAAAGAATCGGGCATAATTGGACCGACTCTGAGAGGGAAACTTTTCTTCTTTATGACATGATACACCATAATCATGCACCGTGACGAGGTTATCCAAACTCAGGAACCCCGAATACCCTAATTAAGAGGTTGGGAGGTCCATTACTTAGCGTTTTCAGCCCTGGGAAGTGCCATGTCGGCTTGAAAATTGACTTATGCTAAGCGAATCGAAATGCGATCACACCGCAATCCTCGTGGACATAATCCACCCCTGTTTAAAGCCAGTTATCGATAATATTTACCGAATACCCTGATTAGATCGCAGACAGGTCCACCACTCAGTCATTTTTAGCCCTGGGAAGTGCCCTGTTGGCTTGGAAATCGACTGATGCCAAATGGAATGAACCGCGACCTCAAAGATGCCAAGGCAAAGCTAAACCGCTCAAGCTATCAAACAGCCGAGTTAAACATTTATGGGGCACCCATCCCCATCATTCATCAGAAATTGGCGTGAACGGGCACCCATCAGACCCGATACTTAGCCATTTGTGGGCATCGAAAACAGCCGATCTAGTCTATTGAATTTGAATCCCCAAAGGATCTTGGCTCGATATAGCCTATTCGATCTCAAATAGATCATTGGAAAATACTCAGAAGAAAGAGTATTCTCGAAGATGAGTCGCCCGACTCCAGAAGAAATATATTTACTTTACTGTACAAAGCTCCATTCATCTTGGATAAAGGTCCGAGGCTAAACCTAAGGGGTTATGGTTACCACGAGAAACGACAAACAAAAGAGTTCTAACTAAGCTTGAAACATCCTGCTATGGATTGCCATTATGAAAAAGACAGTCGATGCCCTACCCATCGACAACGAGTCCGTTGTTTGAGTTGATGAGGCAGTTGCGGATTGCTTTCCTAAGGTCACCTGTTCACAGTAATAGGCGCGGGCTTTAGGTTATGCCGACTAACATTTCGATGTTCGTGTATTCCAGCGATCACCTGTTCACAGTGACAGGCGCGAGCCCAGAGTTGCACCACTCGATTAAAAACCTCGTTCAGAAACGTTGCGGAGTGCTCTCCTAAGGTCACCCGTCATAAAAATACGGGCGCGGGCCTTGGGTTATGCCGACCAACATTCGAGGTTCATGTATTCCAGCGGTCACCTGTTCACAGTAACAGGTGCGGGCCCAGAGTTGCACCACTCGAATCCTGACAGTCTCTCAACCCGGACAATCCGAAATAAAATGGGATATAGACATCCGACTTGTCAAGAAATGTGGTTCAGTCCATAACAAGAAAACAATAGGTCTATACGACCATGAACTCAAGACCATAATCCCTGAAGATTTAAATTACTTTCTCGATCTATCCGGGCTTTCTTTCTAACATTCCATCTATTGTATAACTACATTCATAGTGAAATCTTGTCACTTTGTGCCCTGGTTTTCTCCCGCAAGGGTTTCCACGTAAAAATCTTTATGTTTTTTGTGATTTATTTCATTTTACATTCATGCTTTCTTAATGCTTTATTTAACTTATCTATGATGCATGCATTCATTTACTTTTGCCTTTTAATCAAGGGTGATCATCCATTGATGTAATTAAAGGCTCGTGACCAGTATCACAGCTCGGAATGTAAAAGATCTCAGAATCTCTTGAATAAAATTCGCCTTGCGATATCTCTCTTATGTACACTTTGTGATTGCTTATGATTATCTATGAATGTCTCTATACTCAGAATTCTCCCAGAATAATGAAACACAAGAAAAAGACTGCCGACGAGCACAATTTTTCTAGTTTTAACAATGAGGTATCGGTTCTTTTGGGTGACCGATCTTGTCATGCAACGTAATCCCGAAGATGTCCCTTCCGAATGAGAGTTTTAATCTAATCTTTCAGAGATATGTAATCTTGGGTATTATGCACATGATCTTTATGGAAGTAACAGAACTTCCTCTTGTCCCTTTTTTCGAGATCTGATTTGATCCTTGGAGGCCATTTAACATAAGATTTATATTTTATCTCCATTAGCACTTTTTCAGGAGATTGATTGAGAGGCGTATAGTTGCGATACTTACCAGAGTAAGGCTTCTTAGGGGAGCGATCCCGTTGATCACGTCGATATTTCCTATCGGATAAAGAGATCTCCTCAGCTAAAGCGACTTCTTCAGCATTAATGTATTTTTGAGCTTTGGCCTAGAATTCAGTCATAGTTTTAGGAGGGTTTTTATCCAGGATGAATCAGAATTTCTCGCTCGTGATTCCTGCTAGAAGGGCAGTGAGGCCTTTGTCTTTAGTATAACCTTCAGTTTGGACGGCTTCTGCTGTAAACTGAACTGTGAACTCCTTAATTGTTTCTCCATATTGCTGCTTTAGATCTGATAGATGAGATACAGGCTTTTTGGTACGGATACTTCCCATGAACTGAGAGAGGAAGAGATCCGATAATTGGGAAAAAGAATCTATAGATCGAGGCTTTAGGCCACAAAACCATGTATGGGCCCCCGTCTTTTAGAGTTAAGGAAAAAGCCCTGCACATAATTGTCAAACTATATCCTTCTAGCTCCATGAGAGACCTATACGTCTCCAAATTTTCGAGAGGATCACCAATACCAATATATGGAACGATGATGGGCATTCAGTATTTTTTAGGTAAAGGGGCTTCCATTACCTGGCGAGTGAAGGGAGGTTCAGCTCGATGTAAGAGCAGAAGACGGAAGGTTGGATTGATATCGTTGTTCCATATCGGCAAAACAATCTTCGATTCTCCTGAGATCTCCTTCCTAGGGCAGAGTATAACTTGAAATTTCAACATCAGGTTCTTCAAGTTGTCGTTGTCGAGAGGCACTGGAGTAGATAGATTGTGGACGTTGGACTAGAGTTTGATTGCTACGGGGCATATGATTTGAAGGGGAATTTCGTTGAGCTTGTGGCTCATCTGCAAAATGCCTGGAAGCTGCGGGGCCAGGCTGTAACGGCAGTCCTTCTAAAGCCTGCGGTGGCTGAGGAAAGTGTTGATCAAACCGATTAGAGAAGGTTTGAAACCCAGCTTGGAGAGTTAGGAGTTTATCCCTTACGAAGAGCATAATACTGTCAAAACCACCAGCTATATCCCGAAACAGATTTAGTTGTGTGGAAGCAGGTGGATCGGGTTGCCCTAGGGGAGTCCCTGTCATAGGTGGAGGGTTTGGATTCAGCTCAGGTACTTCCGCTGGAGGCAGTGTCTGCCTTGAAGTGGAAGGATGGGTCGTCTTCTTAGGAGGCATAGTGAGAGACGAGAATTGGAGGCAAGAACGAGTTGAACACTTCGTTCCCACAGACGGCGCCAATCTGTTGATGACAAATTCTGGTAATAGATCTCCTTCTTACCTTGAATGCAAATCCTCTCAAAGAAGACCTTCCTCTTCACCTGAAAACCAAAGAAGAAAACTAAGGGTAGCCGGTGCTTGGCCATTGGCCCTTCGAAGCTTAAGTTAGATGTGACTTGATCGTAAGATGAAGTGTGAAATGTGAAACGTGAGTTTAGAGATTGTATGTTTTTTTTTTTTTTTTTGTACCTTTACCATCTATGGGGCCATGTATTTATGCAAGTCTGGGTGATCCAGTTTGTTACGCTAGTCACTACTGATTTCAGGGGATAAGATGCTTATCCTTAATCCTTGGGTAAGGGGACGGCCTAATCGAATTAGACATCTAGTTGATTACGTTCCTTGATGGAGATCCGCTGTGGTTTAGAGCTACGAATAGAGGTAAGCTAAAAACCGGCCTATATGGGCTGCTGAGACTATGAAACGAGGAGCATCCACACCAAACGACCAAAGACCAAGGTTGCTCGCATAATGGGGGCTATCCCCTTTCGATGACCAAGAGCAGTGCTACTTGAATGACAGCGGTGTTCCCATCCTACAACCAGCGACTAGCCCTGCTCACATATTAGGAATGTACAGGGTCGCAGGTCTATGCGATATACGAGCTGCAACCAGATAGGCTCGTTAGTCGAATGATTTGGTCGTGACTTTGCGAAGTCAGAGGCGCTTGTGGGTCTTGGGCCTTCAGACTTCTTCAATGACCAACTTTATTCTACAACAGCTCTCATGATATCATTACATCTTACATTGAGGACAATGTAAGGTTCAGTTGGGGGGTGAGATTTCATCTTCTAGTATTTTGTACATTTCGAGCAATCATGTAGGAATATTTTTCAATTTTCCGAGATTTCAAAATTCTCTTAGAAAACATTGTTTCTATGTACTTTGGATAATGCGAATATAAAAGGAAGGGAGATGAGGTATTGTGATTTTGAAATCCTTGAATTATTTCAAATATAGTAGATTCCATGTGAATTCCCATATTGAATGATTGATAGAAATTTTGAACAATTTGAGTCTAGCTCACATCACATGATTTTCATGATGGAGGGGATTACTAGATTTGTGGATTGATTAGACTGCGATTTAAGTTGTTGAGGAACCAAGCCGGGGAAGTTTTGTCCATCATCTTCAAATGTAATTAGGGGCAATGATTTTTATCCTATGTTGTTACCATTACGTAATTATTGATTTAGTTCAAAGTGAGCCTTTTGGATTCTTTTGCTATTGATCTCTAAAAAAAAGGTGATTATATTGAATATATGTTGAAAAATTCTAAAAAGGGCTACCTATTACCAACTAGGGGATGGTTTACCCGTAACCAAAGCTGGAAATGAGAAGTAGTGCTACAATCCAAAGATTGCACACCTGTTAAAACTAGAAAAATGCTCAAGGCAGTTTTTCCTGTGTTTCATTATTTTGGGGTTCTGAGTATAGAGACATTCATAGACAATCACAAGCAATCACAAAGTATACACGAGAAAGCACCGTGAGGTGAATTTTATTCTAGAGATTCCGAGATCTTTTACATTCCAGGCTATGAACTGGTCACGAACCCTCAATTACATCAATGGATGATCAAGCTTGATTAAAAGGCAAAAGTAAATGCATGCATGTATCATAAATGAATTAAATAAAGCATTAAATGAGCATAAATATAAATAAAGCACAACATAAACAACACAAAGATTTTTTTTACGTGGAAACCCTTACGAGAGAAAACTACGGCACGAAACGACAAGATTCCACTATGAATTGCAATTATACAATAGATGGAATATTAAAGGGATGAACCTCGGATAGATCGAGCAAGTAGCTTCAATCGTTAGGGATTATAGTCTTGAGTTCATGGTCAAAGAGACTAAATTTAGGATTTCTTATGGACCAAGCCATTGCTAAGACCAGTTAGATGTTGGTCTCATACTCTTTCGGGTTTTCCTAGTTGAATAGCAACCAGGATTTTAACCGAGTCGTGTATCTCAGTGTCATCGGACGTCTCTGTGGACGAAATGATTTTCAGGAATACACTCCACAGTTTCCATTTAGTGCAACCAGCGCCAATGACTGTATCGTGTCTGGACGGGTGACTTACTGGAGGACACCCCCTGGTTTCTTAGTGCAACCAGTGCCAGTGACCGTCTTGGGTTGGACGGGTGACTTACAGGAGGACACCCCCTAGTTTCTTAGTGCAACCAGTGCCAGTGACTGTCTCGTGTCTGGATGGGTGACTTGCTCGAAGGCACTCTATGGTTTCTTAGTGCAACCAGTGCCCGCATAGGTAAAGATGAGCACCGCGCGATTTTGAAACTTGCAGGTTAAGGGTTTTAGGTCATTCCGGATGATTTGGCGGTGATCCGCATTTCCGATTTTACTCCGAAATGACATGTATAGGTTTGGACACGATCGCGCATGTTAGGGTTGCACTGGCATTTTCTAAGTATTTTGGATTTTGAAATTGGTCTGAACCGTAGTAAATGGACCCCTGAATACTTTTTATAATGGGTACGAATTTGAGCCCCAACAAGTGCCCCCTGGTGCACTACGATGGATGCTTACGTCAGGCCAGTGCAGTGCACCTGTCCCCAGGCTCAAGTATAAATAGAGGACTCACTGTCATTTGGACATTTCCGAATCAAGAAAAGTGAAAATTTACGAGGTGAGAGAACTTCTCATGAGGGAGTGGGCGCATGTAGCCTCTCCATGGGCACATGTGCTCTCCCAAACTGAAGTGAGCGCATGTATCTTTTGCTCCCAAGCTATATGGGAACATGTTAAGAGCCAGGCGCATGTGAGAGTGTTCTGGGCACATGTTGCCTTCTTTCACAAAGTGTGGGCATATATTGCAGTGTACATGCGCCTGAGACCAATCAAATTTTGGATGCATCGCTCCAGGCGCTTGTGGGATATGACATGCGCCCGAAATTTTTCTTAAAGCTCCTCCTTTTGCAACACTTATAAGGTGGGCGCATGTGAGAGGACACATGCGCCCGAGGCACCTCCTTGGGCGCATGTGAGCCCACTACTTGGCCAATTTTTTGAGATTTTGGTACTCCTTTTGCCCTTGGTGAAAAACTAGTGCATCTGGCTCCATTCTCAACCGAATTCGATGTCGTTTGCGGCCAGATGGCTCAATGTTCAAACATGATTGGGGCTTAGTGCTTGAGGCCCATAATATGCTGCTTATATTGGTCTTTTATGGCCTGCAACTGCTCTTTTTAAATGGCTCTATGATATGCACTTCTAAGCGGGTGCATATGCATAACTCGAGGTTAGTGCGAATTCACATGCACTCCAAGTGTACATGCAGGGTTGTTATTGTATTTGATTATGCTACGACATGTGTGCACTTATTTGTCAGATGTGCACTTGAATTCCACTGTTTCCGAATTCTTGTGGGTCATGACTTAAAGCATGTATTTACTGACGTGTTTTGTGTGTGAGATCTGTGATTGAATGATGCAATGCTTACCCTATTGTGTTGCCCGTTGCATGCGTTAGTCTTTGATTTGATGTTCTTTTGTTTATGCGTTGCAGTGAGTCATGGTGCTGACAGCAAGATCTTCCGGCGAAGCTTCTGAGTCGCAAGTTTCTGGCTCTTCGTCTGTACGACTCGGGAAGAAGAGGGTGACTGGAGACACTGCCGACCCGTCTTTGGTAGAGTGTTGTTCGCAATCCTTTAGGACAAACAAATCCAAAGTGAAGAATTTCGTTGATCATATTAAGCAGCTTCCTCATGAAGTATTATTGTGTATTTACGTAGATAAGACCGTGCCTGAGCCTCCTTCGTAAGGGACTAAGCAGGAATGGCCCACCTGGTATTGTCAGTTCACTGATGCTGTAAACGTTGTTGAGGCAGGTCCTTTTAGTGCGCGTGTCCAACCTTCCGGGGATGATCAGGAAAGTCAGAAGAAGAGGAAGAGATGGAATCGAGTTAAGAAGCCGGCTGAAGGAAGTTGACCAGTTGGAGCGATCGCCGCAGCTTGTTGATCCGAAGAATGACGGGATGAAGATCGGTTGGAATAGAAACAAGATCATCGCGATGTGCGGTTTCTCCATTGTAAACCCTTATACCGACCGAATTATCATGCATGAAAAATGTCTTATGAGGCACAAGCCCTTCCCGAGTATCGAACCGTCCAACGCTTAAGGCCTTTTTCAGTTCTACGGGGTTGAGAAGTGGACGTCTGCCCCTGAGCAGTTGTTAACTACCTTACTGGTCGATGATGGGAGAGAGCAACAGGTAGGTCTCCCGAGAGAAATGGTTTTCCTAACGCCTACTTGTGATCCTCACGCTCCTTCTCCAATCCATTATTTTGAGATAGTGCAGCAAAGGTTTCGGCATATGGATAAGACGATGATGTGGGCGACGAAGAGCTTTCGTACGTGGGGTCATTTGAGCGAGCGAGTTGGTTATGAGCCGTGAGAAAAAGAGATTTTGATCCGCTACGAGAGAGTTTTGAAACAAGTCGGCCTGTATTAGGCTATTGATGCGACCTCTGAGCATTTCTTCCGAGATACAACAATTCTTCGAAGCTTCTTGAGCTACTAGTCTTCTGTTACCAATTCGTTCCACTTTCCATATGGAGAGAGATGAGCATAACCTTATGGGATCTCCAGATGATGGCTGGGTTGCCCGTGATAGGAGAATATTACTAGGAATGCGTCCCAACTGATGAAGAGTTGTCTTCATCTCGGCTCAAAAGTCCTCAAGATGCTTACCATTCAAAGGCTTGTCTGGAGCTGTTTGCTGAGTTGTCGCAGTTCAACAATATTACAAAAATTCACTATGACGACTGGTTAATCTACTTCAGCCAAAGGATGAAGTAATATTTCTTTTGATGCCTTCTTTTTGTACTTCGTGCTTTGCGTGCTTTAATTTCTTTGTTTCTAACATGGGACATTTTTTTCTTCTTGCAACATTGATTATGAAGAGTATGAGATCTTACCCGAAGACCAGACCTTAATGAGGGAGCGTTTCGAACAAAAGTTTCACAATCCGAATGAGCTTACACCGACTTTGGAACTTGTAGGGTTCTTAGCATACTAGTTATTGGTAGTTATGTTGCCTAGCTCTAAGAGTGCTGACTGGTGTCAGGGTTTCTTGCTTCATCATGGCAGGAGCTCTTGTAAATGGTCATCGATATTCTCTAGCACCGCCAGTGTTATACAGTTTATATAGGGCTTTTGGCAATATTACAAGTAATAAAGATCAACCTTGGCGAGGGATGAACGCGGCTTATTGCCCATGGCATTTCTTCTGCGGATGGTTGGGCATATATTTCTCGTGGACATACGGAGTGGATCTCTTCCAGTATCTCCACGCCGATCACGCACCTCTTTATCGCCACAGAAAACTTAACATGATAATGCAGTCGTCTGATTGGATAGCTTCCAAAATTGGTAGTTTGGCAGAGATTTGTTTCTACCACTTTCCTGTTTCTGATGTCGGAGAGGATCGAGAAGTCGTTGATGATGAACATTATGTGAATACTATTGATAGGGAATTTTGAGGTCTATTCGTACTACCTCACTTCCACTGCGCGAAGGAATAGAGTTTTGGCGAGAACCTTATTACCCTAGCCGGTTTGCCAAGCAATTCGGGTATGATCAGGGTGTTCTGATAACGCTACCAGATGTAGCCAAAGTAGAGCGGGCGTATGGCACAGGTCCTGCTCACTGGGAGTGGATATGGCATCAACTTTTGATGACGCAAAAGGGCGTGAGGTTCATGCTTCCTGGCCTCATCGGAAGACTGGCGGTCCTTATAGCTGGTTAGATGGTGGGTGCATCGGTATGCTCTGGTTCGGAACAACAGCTCTATTGATGATCCACTCTACATTCCTCCTCCAGGGCTGACAGAGGTCCTCACTGATGGATTGGGTTATTATAGAGAGCAGGTTGAAGCGTATTTATCGTCGAGCATTAGGCATAAGATCTCGCTGAGTGTGTCAATTGACCATTGTAAGGAGGATACAGCATTGGATGGCTGGCATACCTTCGGAATACCTTTGGTGAGATGGTCTCAAGAAGCCGAGTTCACACGTCTTCTAGTGGTTGAAGGTGATAAGGATGACAATCGGTTAATTAGTGAAGATGACCCAACGATGACTGGGCCGGCAAATGAAATATCGAATCACCTCGGCGTGAGAGAACAGGTTGAGCCAATTGGAGAGGATAATCTGCAAGGGACTACTGTGTCAGCGAACGACACAACTATATCTGTGGCCCCTGGTGTTTCTGGTGTTGAGGATATGGCGGAGTCGCCGGTGGTAACTGAGGTGATCGATACTGATAGCGATACTATTAAACTTCTGGATGTGACCTCGACGCTACTGACTAAGATCATTGAGCCGTTCACTGATGCGGCGATATATATTGCAGATTCCTTCTTTTGTAGTTCCTTAGTGTATTCTTTTTTCTGTACTTATCATTTCATTGCATACTTGCTCTGTTCCTTTTGTTGCGGATATTGCCAGTTCTGATGCTGCTGCTCATGGAGCGTCTGACATTCCTTGTTTCAATCGTTTAGACTGTTTTGGACAAAGCATACTGAGAGGTCTACTACCCAGTATTTCAAAAGTGTTGGCTGAGCCAAGTGAGTGGCATACACTAGGAGTTGGGGTGAAGGCATTGGAAGCTTGCGCAGGAGTAATCGGGCCTGATGTATCCAAAATAGTCTATCGCCTTTCTTTCTTCGAGGATTCTGTTGCGCAGGTTACTGTGGTTGAACGGATTGAACCCGACCCTACGACTGAAGAGAAACGGCAAGTGCTATCTTCTTTGCCGCCTGTTGTAGAGCAGTGAGAACACTCGGCAGTCGATGCTGGAACAACTTTAGAAAATAGTGAGACTCAACGTTTGGGATGTATCAATTGTCTTGCTGATATCAGATCCGAGATCGTGCGGCGGCAGATAGAAGAAGCAGCCATGAGTTTTGAGGTTGCTCGTCTCGATCTTAACGTTAATCAGAACAGTGTTGAGGTCGCACGACTCAAAAATGAAGGAGAGGCGGCACCCAAGCGAATGGTAGACTTAGAAACCGAACTTCGTGATATTTTGGATTCTATGCTGATACTGGCAAAGGCAAAGCCTACAATGGAAGCAATGCGGAAAAATGTGATGCAGTTCATAACAGGGTGTCTGGAGAAGCTGTAACCTTTACAGTCACTGTCAGACAAAAGTAGTATTTGTCTGACAGTCATCAGACAAAAGTAGTATTTGTCTGACAGTCATCAGACAAAAGTAGTATTAGACAGTTGTCATGAATACCTAACTGCTACTTGTATCCGATGTAATCGACATCAGAACTTGTTAACTGTGTGCTTCATGATCCAAAATAATGACATTGATTATTTTGCCAAACTATTGCTTGACATTATGCGTTTGGGACTAGTATGCATAAAATGATGTTATGTGTGAATTCTAGTGTGAACTAAGAACATTAAAGCATAAGAACGTAAGAATACGTAAAAATAACACTTCCCTTTTTACTTAACCTGTGTACCCTTAGGTCATTGCTTTCAAGAGATGTTCGTGTCATAAGTTAGAAATTTTCGTCTAGCTCCTCATTATTAGGTATATCTGCCGTTAATCCTGGCCTGTCCCCAGTCATTTCTTTCTACAGATTTGATATTTTAATAATATATTAGGGCTTTGTTATAGGCAAAATGATGGAGATCAACTTAGCTGCTAAGATTTTACGCGGACGCCCATTCGACTCTCGAGATCATCTGATCGAGAGTCGCACATCGAGTAAATACGGAGTGCCCATTCGACTCTCGAGATCGTATGCTCGAGAGTCGCATATTGGATAAGTGCGGGGCGCCCATTCGACTCTCGAGATCATATGCTCGAGAGTCGCAGGATGGATAAATACGGAGCACCTATTCGCAAGGCCTCGAGTTCCCATAGCCGATAGTCAGATATAGGAAAGCAAAGATTCTCTTCTTGATCTGCGAGCAGACCTTCTCACAAGTCATTGAAAGGTGGTACATCTGAATGAGCGAGCACTTGGACGCGCGACCATCTTCCAACATGCGAACAGCTTTTTCTGTGGCGACACTCCTTAGCCTTCAGTACCAGCAGCTCGTATAGGCCGATTTTGGGCTTATCTTCTCGTATGGTTCCGAATCTCAAGGGATTGCTATCAAGGAACGTGATTGTCGAAACAAGTCATTGGGTTAGATCTCTTCTCTAAGGATAAGGATCTTATCCCACGAAATCAGCGGGATCTCAGTATCGTACATGAAATCAGCAGGATCTCGATATCTTACGTGACAGATTGGATCATTTCAGATCTATATAAGGAGAAGACCCCATTAATACAGAGGTACACAATATTCAATCTCTAGCCTCGTTTTGCCTGGTTATTCTCTTGCTCTGCCTGACTTAAGCATCGGAGGGCTAACGGCTGGACACCAGCCACCCTTAGTTGCTTTCTGTCTTCTTACAGGTCCGGCGGAGGAAATCTTTGTTGGAGAGAAGGTGAACGACCGGAGGATCCTGTTACAAAATCTGACGTTAACAGTTTGGCGCCGTCTGTGGGAACGACTTGATCGTCAAAATCAATCGTTCTAACCACCAATCAAAATCCTTCTGCGATGCCTCCTAAAAAGGCTGTTCATCCTTCGACTTCAAGGCAGGCACCACCTCCGCCCGATGAGACGGAATCCATACCTGCTCTTCCACCCACTTCGACGAATATCCCTCAAGGAGCCCCAAATATGCCAGCAGCAAACCCATTATTGCAGGCTTCTGGAAATCAAGACGATGTCCTGCATTTCCTCGGAAATACTCTTCTAACTCTAAATGCCGGAGTTCAGGCCCTGTCGAATCGGCTTGATCAGCATTTCCCGGAATCGCAGAGACAACCCTCCGAAGGGTTACCACCGCAACCCATACCAGTGGCTTCCAGACATTCTATGGACGAACTACAGGTCCCACCACTTGGCAACCATCTCCCTGTGCCGTCCCCACATTCTATACATTCTACTTCGTCTCGACAACCTCAACCTCAGGGCTCCACCGCCAAAACATCAGGCTATACCCTACCTTGGGAAGGAGATCTCAAAAGAATCCATGATCGTTTTGACGTCATGGAACAGCGATATCAGGCAAATCGGCCATCTACCATCATGGCGGCGATACATCAATCCGAGTCCCCTTTTACCAGCGAGGTTATGGAGGCACCGTTACCTAGAAAGTATCGAACACCTGTTATCACCTCGTATACAGGTATTGGTGATCCTCTTGAATACCTAGAAACATATAGGTCTCTCATGGAGTTGGAGGGACATGGTTCAGAAATCATGTGTAGGGCTTTTTCCCTAACATTGAAGGAAGCAGCTCGTACATGGTTCCGGGGGTTAAAGCCCCGTTCCATCAGCTCCTTTTCCCAGTTATCGGAAATATTCCTTTCTCAATTCATGGGAAGCATTCGCATTAAGAAGCCAGCCTCCCATCTGATGGATCTGAAACAGCAGCATGGGGAGACAATAAAGGAGTTCACAGTACGATTCACTGCCGAAGCCGTTCAAACTGAGGGTTATACTGAAGAAAAAGGTCTTACAGCCCTCATAGCCGGAATAACGAGCAAGAAATTCCAGTTTGCTTTAGATAAGAGCCCTCCAAAAAATATGGCAGAATTCCAAACCAAAGCTCAGAAATATATCAATGCAGAAGAAGTCGCATTGACACGCCATGGAGTACAGGGTAAGAAGCGCAAGCCAGAGGGAACCTCTACTGCAGATAAAAAATATCGTCGTGATCAGCGCAAACGTTCCCCCAAGAAACCTTATTCTGGTAAATATCATAACTACACTCCTCTCAATCGGTCTCATGAAAAGGTTTTAATGGAGATAAAACACAAGCCATATGTGAAGTGGCCTGCAAAGATCAAATCCGATCCCGAGAAGAGAGATAAGAGCAAGTTCTGTTACTTCCACAAAGATCACGGGCATAGAACCCAGGATTGCATCTCTCTACGAGATCACATTGAAGCCCTTATTCGAAAAGGCCATCTTCAGGATTATGTCGCTAGTAAAAATCGATCACCAGAAAGGGCGAAAGCCTCACCACGCCAAAAGGAACCGCCTCATCATCATACTCCCCAAGAGGACGCTGAGCCTACTGGAGAAATTCGCACCATCGTCGGAGGACCAGCTTGTGGGGGTGACTCTCAAGCTTCCAGGAAAGCATACACTCGGAAGGCGTCTAAAGAACCCCAGCATATCTATTGGCTGGAACAGACGCCCAGCTCGTCAAAAGCCAGCCATCCTCCAATTTCTTTCACCCTCGAAGATGCAGCGGGAATTCACTTCCCTCACGAAGATTCCATCGTAGTCACATTAAAGGTATCAAATTATTTGACTCATCGAATTATGGTGGATACAGGTAGCTCATCCGATATTCTATACTTGGAGGCTTTCAACAAAATGGCACTTGCCAGAAGCCTACTCAAGCCAGTTTCGACCCCCCTCGTCGGCTTCGGAGGTGAGGTAGTAACACCTGAAGGAAGCATTGATCTCCCAATTACTTTTGGAGAAAATCCAACGAAGACTACTGTCTTCATAAACTTCCTCGTGGTGGATCGAAAATCAGCGTATAACGCCATTTTGGGGCGGCCGTCTCTTACTAAGGTTGGGGCAGCCTTGCACCCTTCATATTTGTGTGTCAAATTTCCTACCCCAAATGGTATCGAGGTTGTGCGAGGAAGTCAACAGGAGGCACGGTCTTGCTACCAGATAGCCCTACAAGATCGAAAGAAGGCTCAAGCGACACCCGTTATGGAGATAGCACAAGGTTCACCCAACTTTCCCACCAACACCTCGTTGGATCCGAGAGAAAACGCTCTCCAATCAGGAACTCCTGGGGAAGAAACAATGGCGATTCACCTAACCAAAGACGACCCGTCTAGGGTCGTGTACATTGGATCCTCTTTAACCAATGTCCATCGTGAAGATTTGGTCCGTTTCCTCACCGAATACCAGGACGTGTTTGCTTGGTCTCATAAAGATATGCCAGGCATCGACCCCAATGTCATCGTACATCGTCTCAATATCGACCCGAAGCATAAACCCGTACACCAGCGTCGACGTGCCTTCACTGCAGAAAGGCAAATGGCGATCAAAGCTGAAGTCGAGAAGCTACTCACGGTCAATTGCATAAAAGAAGTTGATTACCCAGAGTGGGTCGCGAACGTAGTTCTCGTTCGGAAAGCTAATGGCAAATGGAGAATGTGCGTCGACTATTCAGATTTGAACAAAGCATGTCCTAAAGATAGCTTCCCGACACCGCGGATCAACCAGTTGGTCGATTCAACAGCTGGACACGCTCTGCTTAGTTTTATGAATGCTTATTCTGGTTACAACCAGATCATGATGCATCCACCTGACAGCCAGCATACCGCCTTCATCACAGATCGGGGATTATATTGCTACCAGGTAATGCCGTTCGGTCTTAAAAATGCAGGGGCCACTTATCAACGTCTCGTCAACAAAATATTCGCTGCTCAAATCGGTAGGAATATGGAAGTTTATTTTGATGACATGCTCGTGAAGAGCACCGTAGAAGATGATCATATTTCTGATCTTCGAGAAGCCTTCGATCTAATGAGGAGGTATCAAATGAAACTGAACGCAGAAAAATGTGCGTTCGGAATGTCGCCAGGAAAATTTTTCAGGTTCATGGTCGGCCAGCGCGGAATTGAGGCAAATCCTGAAAAGATAAAGGCATTGGTAGAGATGAAATCCCCCACTACTCTGAAGGACGTCCAGCGTCTGACTGGTCGCATCGCATCGTTGAATAGATTCATCTCGCGAGCATCTGACAAGTGCTTACCATTCTTCAAACTCCTTCGTGCAACGGCCAAGTCTAATTGGAAATGGACGCCACAGTGTGAGGAAGCCTTTCAACAATTGAAGCTATACATGAGCACACCCCCCATTTTATCTAAACCAGTAGCGCATGAGCAACTCATTCTTTATCTCTCTGTGTCCACTACGGCCGTTAGCGCCGCTTTGATGAGAGAAGATTACGGGGTGCAAAGGCCCGTTTATTATATTAGTTGAGCAATGGTTGATGCAGAAACTAGGTATTCTGATATGGAGAAGCTGGCCCTAGCCTTAGTCACGGCAGCTCGAAAACTGCGACCATACTTTCAAGCCCACGCTATTCTAGTACCAACAAATCACCCACTACGGCAAGTCCTCCAAAAACCTAAGGCTTCCGGACGCTTAACTAAATGGGCGGTCGAGATCAGCGAGCACGATATCTCATTCTGTCCTAGGACCGCAGTCAAGGGCCAGGCCATGGCTGACTTCATCGCCGAATTCACATACTCTTCTGATGATAATACCATGACCAGCGACCAGCCTCCTTGGTCACTCTTCGTGGACGGGTCGTTGCGGGCCACTGGCAGCGGAGCGGGCCTGATTTTAGTGGCTCCCGATGGGTCACATTTCCAGTATGCTCTGCGCTTCGATTCTCGCGTCTCAAATAATGAAGCAGAATATGAGGCCCTGATCGTTGGCCTCGAACTAGCCATTGTCCTCGAAATTCAGAATCTGTTAATTCATAGCGAATCCCAGCTCATTGTCAACCAAGTTCTTGGTGAATTCGAGGCCAAAGAAGAAAGGATGGCCATATACAAGTCTCGTGTCCTCATCCTGCTCGCAAAACTGAAGACTTATGAAATAATTCATATTCCTCGCGAGAAGAATTAACTTGCCGATTCCCTGGCAAAGCTCGCCTCTGCACTAGAATCTGAGTTATCACATTCGATCCCCATCGAGCATCGTCAGAACCTGAGTATCGACCAAGCGACTCTTGAGCAAGTAATATCGGTACAATCATCTCCATGCTGGATGGATCCCATCATCCTTTATCTCAGAGACGGATACTTACCAGAGGACAAGAAAGCTGCAAGACAAATTTGTCTTCGGGCTGCCAGGTATACCTTGCAAGACGGAATATTGTTGCGCAAGAGCTTTTCCTTGCCTTATTTAAGGTGTCTTCATCCAGAAGAAGCACTTCGTGTTCTAGACGAAGTACACCAGGGGGCATGTGGTAACCATCCCAGGGGGCGATCCCTAGCAATAAGGCGATGAGGCAAGGATATTATTGGCCCACTATGAAAGCAGATGCAATTGCATTCTCTAGAAAATGTGACAAGTGCCAGCTATATTCTCCTATACCTCGTGTATCTTCCGAGCGAATGACTCCAGTAGATAGTCCTTGGCCTTTCGCGCAATGGGGGGTTGATATCATCGGGCCCCTACCTACTGGAAAAGGACAAAATAGATTCGTGATAGTGGGGGTTGATTACTTCACCAAATGGGCCGAGGCAGAACCATTAGCCAAGATTACTGAGAAACAAACTACTAAGTTCATATGGAGAAATATCATATGCCGTTTCGGACTTCCTCACACTATAATTACCGACAACGGAACGTAATTCGACAATGCAACCTTTGATGAATTTTGTGAAAAATGGAAGATACGTAATCTCCGCACTTCTCCATATCATCCTCAGGCGAATGGGCAGGTCGAGGCAGTGAATAAGATCATCAAGCACCACTTAAAGACCAAGCTAGGTGAATGTAAATGTGTGTGGCCAGAACTTCTGCCAGAAGTACTATGGGCTTATAGAACCACGGCTTGTACATCAACAGGTGAAACCCCTTTCTCCTTAGCATTTGGTGTCGACGCAGTAGTACCAGTGGAAATTCAAGTGCCCTCATATCGGGTCGAGCAGTATGACCCCGCGAGTAATCAGGAAGACCTTCGACTTCATCTCGATCTCTTGGAAGAACGAAGAAATGCCTCCCAAGTACGAGTGGCAGCATATCAACAACGTATTGCTCGAAATGCTAAGATTCGACCTAGATCCTTCCAGCCCGGAGATTTGGTCCTGAGGCAAAAACTCGGAGTTCCCGCTCGTTCGCTGGATCCAAATTGGGAAGGCCCTTATCGGGTTATTAAGATTGTGCGACCCGGTACTTATTACCTCGAAGACATGCAGGGAAGACCCATATGTCGCCCTTGGCACGTAGAGCATTTGCTACAATACTATCCCTAGATTCGATGTAGTTCATAACAACATTTCGTGAATAAAGTAAAAGATATCTTTTGGTCGCTACTCCATTAACTTGGACCTGAATAGCCCCGAAGAGGATGCATACAATCTCTTGGCCAATTGCCTACCTTTGGTAGGGTTAAATTCACCTAGGATGGTCGCATTTCCATTTTATGGATAGAAAACAACACTGTAGAAGAGCCTGGTTGTATTCTCGACCATCCTACTCTTGATAAATTCGGAGTCTCAATCGATAGATCAGTCTATCTCCACGAGGGTATGGTCATCACGACCCCTCGGATTGAGCACAACTCATTCCTCAATCGATAGATCAGTCTATCTCCACGAGGGTATGGTCACACGACCCCCCGGATTGGGCACAATTTATTTCTCAATTGATAGATCAGTCTATCTCCACGAGGGTATGGTCATCATGACCCCCCAGGGTTGAGCATAATTTGTTGAAACAAGAAGGCATTCATTGCATGAAAGGGAAAGAAAAGGTAAACAAGAACAACAACAACATTTCCAAAAATAACTTTTCATTAATATCAAATGTTTACAAGTATCAACTCGCAAGTACAGGAGAAAGGAAAACAAAAACGAAAATCAATCTCTCGGAGGAGGAGCCGTGCTCTCGACTTCAGGGCCCATTTCTGGAGCCCCTCCAGCCTGCGTAGCTTCGGTCACCTCGTTCTCAGCAGCAGCTTGCTCCTCTGCAGCTATGATGGTCGCGACTCACCCAAATTCGCCCATATCGAAGGATGGGGACATTCGTTGCACTACTCTTAGTGCAAAGTCGTGACCAGCATCATATGACTCATATCTTTCATCGTCATATAGCTGCGAAGTCCGGAACTCGGAAATTGCCCGAGGTCCTTCCTCTGAGAGCATTTTTACTAGGGCGACTTTCTCCTCGTCCCAATGGATCGAGTCGTCCTTAAGCTGTGCAAGAGCGGAGCGCTCCTTCTCCAAGTTGTCGTTGACTTCTTTGAGCTGCGACCTGGCCTCCGCTAGCCGCTCCTCCAACGAGATCTTGTCTTGGCGAAAGATCTCCCTCTCTCTCTCCGCTTTCTCCTTCAAACCCGTGAGCTTCGCGAAGTTAGAGTCCAAGGCCTGATATCTGTCGGTTAGGACTTGGATTTTCTCGATGAGGATCTTCTTCTCCTCATCTCTTTTCGCGATCACTGCCTCACGGGCCTTGAGCAGTTGATCCCGTCCCTGGACCACCTTCTCCAAGGCGATCCTCTTGCCTTCTGTCTCATCGATCACGCGACGAGCGGCGACGATATCTCGCTTCGTCCGCAGGATGAGATCTAAGCCCTGCAAAATGAAAAAGAAAAACGTGAGAAAAAATGCTTGAGAGCCCTAAAATAATGGAGTTAAAAATAAATCTCCAAGGTCTTACCTGAACCATTCTTACCCCCGCCTCGAGGAAGAGGTTCTCAGGGCTTGGCTCGGGAAGAGAGCCAAAAGTTTGGGGGGAAACGTTCTCGAACAAAAATTTACAGATTGGGTGGAGGTGGAAAGGAATAGAGTATGTCCCACCTCCAGATGGCTGGGCAACGACCAACCCAGCCATGTTCGCGACAGGCGGGGCCATCGACTCGCGAGGCAGGGCCATCGACTCGCGAGCAGGTCCCTGCTCGACAGCAGGGATCATCTCGCGAGAAGTAACCGGCTTGCTAGGTTCCATTTGCTCGCGAGCCTCTTCAGCTGGGGGGCAGCTGGACCCTGCCCCATCCGGGGAGTTATCAGTGATGTTAATCACTGGCGGTCCAGGTGCGACCACCAGTGAGGGAAGGATGGGCACCGTCGGTGCCCCCACCGTGCTCGCGAGAAGAGAAGGTTGGTCGCTACCCTTACGAGCGGATGGTTGAGAAGGTTCGGCAGTCTTTTTCTGCCTTTTCGGGTTTGTGCCTTTTAATCGAGGCAACAGACCCCTCTTTTCTCCCGCCTTTGTCATTGCGACTTCTTCGCTGGATATTAATCCCGCTGCTGCGAGTCACGAGGGAGACAAGCAAGCCTCGATGTGCCTATCACCAACAGGCACCTTGTACACCCTGACTATCTTCTCGTTGATCCCTCCCTTCAAATTTGGTTTTTTCAAGGCCGGGATACCTACGAGCACAAACAGAGGTCAAAGAATGAAGTGAAACCCTAAAATCTTAATTGGAGAAAACTGTACAATGTGGGACTGTGCCTACCTTCACAAAAAAAAGGGTAACTCCTGGACCCCTGGAGGAAGCAGACTCCCAGTTCCCGGAAGCATAGAACCACCGTTTCCTCCAGCCGGGATAGTTCGAGGATGGTTTCCCCAGCACGAAGTTATCCCGGTGCCAGTAGCACAGGTACTACCAGCCTTCGCTGGAGGGTGCTTTCTTCAGACGGAACATACGGAGGAACTCCTCCGCCGTGAGCTCCCCGTTGCCGGCCTGAGCCCAGAGGGCAAAGGAGCCCAGAACTACCCTCCATCCGTTCACGATGAGTTGCCCGGGGGCAATCTTGTAACACCGGAGAACGTCGCATATGAAGGGATGGAGGGGGAGGCGTACCCCCAGGATGAGTTGGTACTCATAAAAAGCTACGCATCCTGGGGGAGGGGAGTCTGGTGTCTCTCAATCTCCGGGCAATCGGAGAATGACTGAGTCGGGGATCAGATGTCTCTCCCGTAACTCAGCTAGCCGGTCCTCCGATAAAACAGAAGGATATCCGGATGCTGTGTATCTCCCTGCCGGAACCCTCGCACTGCTAGAAGCAGAGGATTCCGGAGTGGCATCACCTAGAGGGACGGTGGTCTCGTCAGAGTTCCCAGCCATGAGAAGATTAAAAGAAGAAAAAGAGGAAAAAGGAAATATACCAAGTACAGAAAAAGAGAGGAAGGAGGAACACCAAAGGAAGAAGATGGAGAGGGAGATGACGGGAGAATTCTTTCCTTCGAAAAAACTTTTGTAGAAAACAATAGAAATGGCGGACTCCGTATATTTATAGGCAATCATTCCGCCGCATCTGGTGACACGCGGCAGCCCCCCCTTTGGCGCGGCAGTCGAGCAGGCACGCCCATTAACTCTCCAGACACGTGGCGAGCGTCTCTTTACTTCCTGACTGCGGAAAGGCTGCGGAAAGCTGGCGCTCATTAATTCCAGCCCATCATGTATGGTCCCGTTCTCGATGAAGGCAGTGGGCGGTTATGTGTGATAGTAAGCTAAGTCCTTCCCTTAAGAATTCTTGGCGGCAAGGACTTGGGGGGCATCTGTTATAGGCAAAATGATAGAGATCAACTTAGCTGCTAAGATTTTACGCGGACGCCCATTCGACTCTCGAGATCATCTGATCGAGAGTCGCATATCGAGTAAATACGAAGTGCCCATTCGACTCTTTAGATCGTATGCTCGAGAGTCGCATATTGGATAAGTGCGGGGCGCCCATTCGACTCTCGAGATCATATGCTCGAGAGTCACAGGATGGATAAATACGGAGCACCTATTCGCAAGGCCTCAAGTTCCCATAGCCGATAGTCAGATATAGGAAAGCAAAGATTCCCTTCTTGATCTGCGAGCAGACCTTCTCACAAGTCATTGAAAGGTGGTACATCTGAATGAGCGAGCACTTGGACGCGCGACCATCTTCCAACATGCGAACAGCTTTTTCTGTGGCGACACCCCTTAGCCTTCAGTACCAGCAGCCCGTATAGGCCGATTTTGGGCTTATCTTCTCTTATGGTTCCGAATCTCAAGGGATTACTATCAAGGAACGTGATTGTCGAAACAAGTCATTGGATTAGATCTCTTCTCTAAGGATAAGGATCTTATCCCACGAAATCAGCGGGATCTCAGTATCGTATATGAAATCAGCGGGATCTCGATATCTTACGTGACAGATTGGATCATTTCAGATCTATATAAGGAGAAGACTCCATTAATACAGAGGTATACAATATTCAATCTCTAGCCTCGTTTTGCCTGGTTATTCTCTTGCTCTGCCTAACTTAAGCATCGGAGGGCTAACGGCTGGACACCAGCCACCCTTAGTTGTTTTCTGTCTTCTTACAGGTCCGGCGGAGGAAATCTTTGTTGGAGAGAAGGTGAACGACCGGAGGATCCTGTTACAAAATCTGACGTTAACAGGCTTGCCCCCAGTCGTCTTCTTCTTATAAACTTGAGTTTTTCATAATATATTGGGGCTTGCGCCCAGTACTTTTGGCTTGTTATTTTGTAAGACCGCTTCATTCTGATGAGAAAGGTCTTGTACTTTAGGAATACGTACCGAATACCTGTCTGATAATAATCTTTAACCGCCTATTCTTGTTGCAGAGTTCTGCATAAGAGAAAGCTGTCGATATTTTCAAGGTGAAGTGATACATAATAGAATGCCCCGATCATCTTCATATAAGGCCGTGTGTATATATATATATAGGAGATTCCTAGCCTTGACTTATCTTCATATAGATTAGAAGAACCACACAATAGCGAGGAAGGGGACTCATGATAGAATACAAAAGCTGAATATCTTTATACAGAATTATGTACGTAATTATCTTTATACAGAATTATGTACGTAATTATAAGAGATTGCTAATAATAGAATGTCCTGGTTGTCTTCATATAGAACCATATATGTATATATAAGAATCCATCAATTCTGAAGCATTTTCCTATTAAGCAGAGGGATACCAAAATACTGAGATAATAATAAGAGAGCCTGCGATGAAGATATAATAATACGAGGATGTTGTGTTTTGTATAGACTTCCTATGAGGTATTTTCTCCTGATTCGACTTTTCTGATGAGGATATAACAAGTCGGTTGATAATTTGTGGAGTCAATTCTTTGATATTCTCTGACTATGGTACCTGTCATTAAGAAGAGCTCTACGAACATTTTATATTCATATGCGTAACAATATGATGTTAGTGAACATGTGAGTATGGAGTGCAGCATACAGATGAAATAGGTGCATGAGTGAACATAAGTATATCCCTATCTACTTTATAAACCGTCAGGACTATTTATAAGCATTCACGATTATTGAAGTTTAGGAAATGGGATCCTTGAGCGAAGTTCTTCCTAAGTGATATTTATTGGAACTGCACTAGCTGAGGCTCCATCAGACCCTTCCATCTTCAGACTGACGATGCCTTGATTTATCATTTTTGTATATTTCCTTTCAGGACGAAGCATTGCTCGGTCTTATGGCCTACACATCTGTGATATTCGCAGTAGTTGGGATCATCCATGTGTCCTACTTCCGCTGGTCTAACAGACTTTGGGAGTTGCAATTTTCCTTTTTCGATTAGCCGCTCCATAATTGGGACGAGGTCTTTAATGTCAAATGTATACGGTCTATTCTTTTCGTCTCACTCACTGATTGTCATGTGCAGCGACTTTTGAGGTTCTTTGCCCTGGTTTCGTATCTTCATTACACTGGTCTCTACCTCATGCCCTGGATTCGGTCGTTTTTGGTTCCTAGGGTTCTTTCTTGCGTCTACTCATATCCTCTTTCTCATTTCATGTCTTGACTTTTCTGCTTGAGACCGTGTTTCCGAAATGGATTGCTCTATCATGCGAACCTCTGCAGCCAGGTTACGAAGGGTGAAAGAGATATTGCTTAGTAGTTTGTATGGGATCATGGAGCCTAAATCCGACATACGTGCATTTTTTTGTTTGGTGTGGCTCTGTTGCCTTACTTCAACAGCATTACGGGCTGCCCCGGTGCTTCCTCTTCCAACTGTCGGATAGGCGGAGCGATACTCGGGGTTGCTTTCTGTGAGATCAAGATGGCAAAAGCCTCCTAAACATCTCCCATTTGCTTGGATAGCTCCCTATGGGCTTAGACCAATTCACTGATTTGCTCTCGGATTGCTAACAATTCGACGTCGTGTCCTGCCGATTCCCTTTCTCCGACAGCTTGTACCATTGTTGTTTGTACCAGTCTTTCGTCATGAACTGATGGTATCGTAGGTGCTATTGTCACTACGGCTGACGTAACCCGACTGATTTCTTCTGTCATTAGCTTAATAGTACCCTGGTTGATCAGTCTCTGTACTTTCCCTTTCAAGATGAGGCATTCTCCCGTCCATGTCTCAGGATTCGATGATACTTACAATAATTGGGGGCATCCACTTGCCCTACTTCCTCTGGTCGAATCGATCTAGTAATTGTAGCTCCCCTTCTTTGACTAGTCGTTCCATTATTGGAACGAGGTCTTTCAGGTCAAATGAATAATGTCCTTCTACCCTGCTCCATCCGACGATCGTCATCTTTTTTTATTTTCGTGGCCCTTTGGCTCTGAACTGAGTTTCCGCTGGCTTGCCTTTAGTCTTGTGTTCTGGATGTGGGCGTTTCCGATCTTTCGAAACCCTGCTCTTGTCAACGTAACTTGATGTGACTATCTTCACGATCTCACGCTTTGTTCTTTCGGCTTTGAACCGCGTTCTCAGCACGGCTCCCTCTACCATGTGGGCCTTTGTCGTTAGGTCTCGGAATGTTGAGAAATTGTGTTCGGATAAACCGAACAAGATCATTGGGTCCATGGCTTGCGTACACATCTTAATTTGTTCAAACTCGCTAGGTAATTCTTTACACTGCGTTGCTATGGTTCCCCCATCTATCAATAAACCTCTCGACTGACTCTCCTTGCCTCTGACGGACTAAGGCTAAATCTGTCAGCGAGACTTCTTGATCAATGGAGAAAATTTTGGAAATGAACAGCTCCTGCATCCAATCCCATGTCCTGATAGACCCTGCGGGTAATGACATGTACTATTAAAATGCCTTTCCAGTCAGCGTCGACCCAAACAATTTAAGGTAGTATTGAGGTACTAAGGACAAATTCCCAAGCACCGTCATGAATTGGGTCATATGCTCCTCTGGTGACCCATTGCCGTCGAATTGTGGAAAGTCAGGATGCCTAAAGTCGTCAGGGAACGGGATTTCGTTAACTTCGGATGGATACGGTATCCGATAGACATATTTTCCTCTCTTCTCCTTCTCTTTCTCTTGACGTATCAGGTTCGCAACTGTCGGGGATAGCTCTTTCTTCGTGGGATGAAATGGTTGCAATGGTGCACGCTCGAATGCAACATTCCTTGGGCGAATTTGTGGTTCTCCGACTACTAGTTCTCATGTTGCCTCCTTTGACTCTCCCAGTGGTTGTCCAATGGGAACGGTTGGGCTTCCGACTGCCCCCTGAGCAATTAGAGCCACCAATGCTTCTTTTATTTCTCTGATCTCTCTGGCTATGTCTTCTTAGACCTGAATGATCTCATCTATTTGCTCTTGGATTGGAGGTAGCTCTGCGTCTTGCTCGCTCGCCTCCCCTTCTATGACTTGCACCACTGCGACCTGCACTCGCTGTGGCCTAGCCCTGGTCATGGTGGTTTCAGCAGAGCATGCCCTCATTGCAGTCTTGGTCAATTCCCAGATAGTGAGCTGATTCGGTGTCTTGACTGGTAGCTCTGTTCCCGTCATTACTGGGAAGTCGGCAGAGGCGAAGGAGAATTCTGGTCTGGGTGTCATGGTAGTTCTGCTAGCATTGTGGGTTTCATCCCTGTGAACCGGCTTCCACTGTTTCCTCACACTGCTCTATGTCTTCACTGTTTATGCTCTGACTGAAGTCACTGGTCTGTTTTCAACCCTCTCTAGTGATCGGCGTCTCTGGACAAGTTGCTATTGGTTTCGGGAATCACTATTTCTATTGTCGCGAAGTGAGGGAAGTAAAATTCCCCAGAAGCTAGGAAGGCCATAGTGGCTACCATTTGTATAGTTTTGATGGTTGATTCCTCTCTCTCTCTCTCTCTCTCTCTCTCTCTCTCTCTCTCTCTCTCTCTCTCTCCTCTCTGCACGGTCATACACGCATTAGAACACTCTGCGCCCTTGAAAAGGAGAGAAGATGCGTCCCTACCAATCGCGATATGGCTCAATGATCAACAAAAATATAAAAGTACGAATCATATGCATACTATGCGAATTTCAAAATTCTTTTTAGAAAACTTTTGCTTTAAAGATGAAGGGAAGAACGTTCCCGTTGAGAGTCGCCAGTTTGGCACCCGTGAAGGCGCTAAACATTTCTCCTAGCGGAACTTTCTTAAGTATACGTCTGTGTTTGCAAATGATTTATCTTAGAACGTTTCTTTACTCAGAGATAACCAAAGATTCTAGCGTGTTCGATCCCCAGTAGAGTCGCCAGTTTGTTAAAACTAGAAAAATGCTCAAGGCTGGTTTTCCTGTGTTTCATTATTCTGGGGTTTTGAGTATAGAGACATTTATAGACAATCACAAGCAATCACAAAGTATACACGAGAAAGCACCCTGAGGGGAATTTTATTCTAAAGATTCCGAGATCTTTTACATTCCTGGCTATGAACTGGTCACGAACCCTCAATTACATCAATGGATGATCACCCTTGATTAAAAGGCAAAAGTAAATGCATGCATGTATCAAAAATGAATTAAATAAAGCATTAAATGAGCATAAATATAAATAAAGCACAACATAGACAACACATAGATTTTTTTTACGTGGAAAACCTTACGAGAGAAAACCATGGCACAAAGTGACAAGATTCCACTATGAATTGCAATTATACAATAGATGAAATATTAAAGGGATGAAACCCGGATAGATCGAGCAAGTAACTTCAATCGTCAGGGATTATAGTCTTGAGTTCATGGTCGCAGAGACCAAATTTAGGATTTCTTATGGACCAAGCCATTGCTAAGACCAGTTAGATGTTGGTCCCATACTCTTTCGGGCTTTCCTAGTTAAATAGCAACTAGGATTTTAACCGAGTCGTGTATCTCAGTGTCATCGAGCGTCTCTATGGTCGAAATGCTTTCAGGAATACACTCCACAGTTTCCATTTAGTGCAACTAGCACCAATGACCGTCTCGTGTCTGGACAGGTGACTTACTGGAGGACATCCCCTGGTTTCTTAGTGCAACCAGTGCCAGTGACCGTCTTGGGTTGGACGGGTGACTTGCTAGAAGGCACTCCTTGGTTTCTTAGTGCAACTAGTGCCAGTGACCGTCTCGTGTCTGGACGGGTGACTTGCGGGAAGGCACTCCATGGTTTCTTAGTGCAACCAGTGCCAGTGACCGTCTCGTGTCTAGACGGGTGACTTGCGGGAAGGCACTCATTACCTTAGCCACTCAACTAACAAATTCCACTTTGGACAGGATGCACATCAACTGGTCTTAACGATGAAGTATTTCAAACGTCTTAGAACTCTTTGATTATGGTTTTCGATACCATAGTCCCCTTTGATTTAGTTTCATATCTCGATCCGGGATGAAATAAATTCATGCAATGGATGCAAATAAGTACAGTACAAAGTAAATATGCTTTATGCATGCTCGAGAGAGGATCGTATTTATGCTAGATGTTCAGTGTATCAGACAAATTATGCATTTGATTTGATTGATCTGCTTCGTGTATATCTTTGTATCATCGGTATTTCGAATGGTTGAATCATTGGGAGAAGCCGTGTCAAGCTATACTTCTTTGAGAAGTTTAAATTTGATGGGCTGGATCGGGCATTTCTGATGTCTGCGAATGGCCAGGTATTGGGTCCGATAAGTGCCCGCTTATACCAATTTCTGATAAACATTAGGGATCAATATCCTGCAAGTGTTTGATTCAATTGTTTTATAGCACGAGAGCATTAACCTTGCCTTCGCATCTTTGAGATCGAGGTTGATTTCACTCGGTATTAGTAGATTTTCGAGCCAATAGGGAACTTCCTAGGGCTGAAAATGACTAAGTAATGGACTTGTTTGCGGTCTAATCGGAGCATTCGATAGATACCATCGATGATTGTTTTTTAATAGGGATGGATCATGTCCACGAAGGTCGAAATGAGATCACATTTCGATTTGCCTAGCGCCAGTCGATTTCCAAGCCGACAGGGCATTTTCCAGGGCTGAAAATGAATAAGTAGTGGGCCTACTGACCGCTTAATTAGGGTTCTCGAAGATCCTGAAATCAGATAATCTCGTTGTAATGCATGCTTATGGTGTATCATTTTATGGCGGAGAGAAGTCTCCCTCTCGGGGTCGGTCAAATTCCGCCCAATTCCTCTCGAAATGGCTTTTCCGGAGGGGTTTTCGAGGTTTGTAATTTTGACTAAGTGTTGGTTATTTTGATTGAATCTATGATTCAGCCCACTTAACATCGACCGTTGGCGAATCTAGTCCGGGGGATGGATAGAGAACATCGGTGTGTGTCTAGGTGCACTAACGCGATCGGTAGGCAAGTCAAATCGAAAGCGAACCACACCATGGAACGGTCCTACCTCCCCATCAGCATCCAAGCGCATGGGAGAGGTGGTGGGCGCATGTTGAAGGTGACGGTGGGCACATGTGCCATCTCCCGGGCGCATGTCCACCAACACTCATAAAAGAGGGAGAGAGAAAGGATCTCAGGCGCATGTGCCACTGCACATGCGCCCAACACTCCAGCTATGGGCGCATGTACCTATGGGGACTTGCCCATTTTCATGATTTTTAGATTGAGCAGGGTGGGCACATGTCGCCTTGCCCCTCTCTCTTTGTATTTCACTCTGACAAGAGGAACCCTTTCCGATGAAGGCATCCGGTGAGAAAAAAAACTTTCAGGCAGGGGATTCCGGTGAGGATTCCGGCGAGAATAATACCTCTTATAGAATACTCTGGCAGCTCGAAGATGATGTCCCCCTCTCAGCTGATGGATGGAGTATTTATAGTAAGGTTTATCAGGTATCGAGTACCAGGCGCATGTGGGAGCAAGAGGGGGGCCATGCGCATGTGCTGGGGTGTAGGCGTTGTTAAAACTAGAAAAATCATGCTCGTCAGCAGTCTTTTTCCTGTGTTTCATTATTCTGGGGGAATTCTGAGTATAAAGACATTCATAGACAATAATAAGCAATCACAAAGTATACACAAGAAAGCAACGCGAGGTGAATTTTATTCTAGAGATTTCGAGATCTTTTACATTCTGGGCTGTGAACTGGTCACGAACCCTCAATTACATCAACGGATGATCACCCTTGATTAAAAGGCAAAAGTAAATGCATGCATGTATCATAAATGAATTAAATAAAGCATTAAAAGAGCATCAATATGAATAAAGCACAGCATAGACAACACAGAGATTTTTACGTGGAAACCCTTACGGGAGAAAACCACGGTACAAAGCGACAAGATTCCACTACAAATTGCAGTTATACAATAGATGGAATATTAAAGGGATGAAGCTCGGATAGATCGAGTAAGTAGTTTAAATCGTGAGGGATTATAGTCTCGAGTTCATGGTCACCGAGACCAAGTCTAGGATTTCTCATGGACCAAGCCATTGTTAAGACCAGTTAGATGTTGGTCCCATACTCTTTCGGGCATTCCTAGTTGAGTAGCAACTAGGATTTTAATCGAGTCGTGTATCTCAGTGTCATGACGCATCTCTATGGACGAAATGACTTTCAAGAATACACTCCACGGTTTCCACTTACTGCGACCAGGGCCAATGACCGTCTCCGTTTGGACGGGTGACTTACTGGAAGGCACTCCATGGGTTCTTAGTGCAACCAAGGTTTCAACTGAGTTATATATCTCAGGGTTATGACGCGTCTCTATGGACGAAATGACTTTCAGGAATACTCCACGGTTTTCACTTACTGCGACCAGGGCCAGTGACCGTCTCTGTTTGGACGGGTGACTTACTGGAAGGCACTCCATGGGTTCTTAGTGCAACTAGGGTTTCAACTGAGTCGTATATCTCAGGGTCATGACGCGTCTCTATGGACGAAATGACTTTTAGGAATACACTCCACAATTTCCACTTACTACGACCAGGGCCAGTGACCGTCTCCGTTTGGACTGGTGACTTGCTGGAGGCACTCCATGGGTTCTTAATGCAACCAGGGTTTCAACCGAGTCGTATATCTCAGGGTCATGACATGTCTCTATGGACAAAATGACTTTCAGGAATACACTCGATGGTTTCCACTTACTGCAACCAGGGCCAGTGACCGTCTCCGTTTGGACGAGTGACTTACTGGAAGGCACTCATTACCTTAGCCACTCAACTGACGGATCCCGCCTTGGATAAGACGCACATCAACTGGTCTTAACGATGAAGTATTTCAGACGTTTTAGAATTCTTTGATTATGGTTTTCAATGACAACCATAGTCCCTTTTAATTTTTGTTTCGTATCTCGATCCGGGATGAAATAAATTCATGCAATGGATGCAAATGAGTACAGTACAAAGTAACTATGCTTTATGCATGCTTGAGAGAGGATTGCATTTATGCTAGATGTTCAATGTATAAGACGAATTTTGCATTTGATTTTATCAATCCGCTTCGTATATATCTTTGTGTCATCAATGTTTTTTTTGCCCTCGCGTCTTTGAGATCGCAATTGATTTCATTTGGCCTTAGTAGATTTTCGGGCCAACAGGGCACTTCCCGGGGCCTGTTTACAATCCGATCGAAGGATTTGGTGAATACCTATCACGACCGTCTTTGGATAGGGGTGGACTATGTCCACAAGGGTCGCAATGCAATCGCATTTCGATTTGTTTAGCATGGGTCGATTTCCGAGCAAACAGGGCACTTCCCAAGGCTGAAAATGGCTAAGTAGTAGGCCTGTTTATGGTCTGATCAAGGTTTCTTGGAGATCCTGAGATCAAATAATCTCGTTGTAATGCATGATTATGGTGTATCATGTTATGGTGGAGAGAAGTCTCTCTCTCGGGATCGGTCAAATTCCGCCCGATTCCTCTTGATTTCAGCCGTTTCCAGCTCTTTTGGAAGGGTTTCTGAGGTTTGCAATTTTGACTAATTGTTGGCCTTTTTTATCAAATGGCTGATTTGGCTCACTTAACATTGACCGTTGGCGAATCCGGTCCGGAGGATGGATAGAGGGCATCGATGTGTGTCAAGGAGCGTTGACATGATCGAAAGGTGAGCTAGATCGAAGGAGGGCAACATCACAGAAGGTCCCACCTCCCATCAGTGCCAGGCGCATGGGAGAGATGGTGGGAGCATGTGGAAGGTGATGGTGGGTGCATGTGCCATCTCCCGGGCGCATGTACACCGACACTAAATAAAAGAGGGAGAGAGAAAGGGTATCAGGCGCATGTGACACTGCACATGAGCCCAACATTCCAGCTATGGGCGCATGTCCCCATGGGACTTAGGGATTTTTGCATTTTTCCTCCCCAAAACACAAAGGGGTGAGCGCATGTCACTATGTGACTTAGGGATTTTACTCCGATGGGAGAAATCCCATTTCCGGCAAAGGCATCCGACGAAGGGATGGGCGCATGTCCCTTTCCGGTGAGGATTCCGGTGAGAATTCTACCTCTTGCAGAGTTCTCTGGTAGTAGCTAAAGATGATCTCGTCCCTGTCTCATCAAGTGGAGGGGTATTTATAGCATGTTAATCGGGTAGTTAATTGAGTCCACCAAAAATCAGATTTCATCAAGCGCATGTGATTGTGAAGAGGGGTCATGCGCATGTCTCAGGGAGGTGGGCGCATAAGCTCATACAGTGGGTGCATGTGCCCTATGTGGTGGGTGCATGTAGCCTTTGTGTTGGGCGCATGTTGCCCCACTTAGAATATTTTCATGATTTTGTATTTTTATTTTATTTAGAATTTTGAAAATATTGAAAAGGGAGAGAGAGCTCCCATGCGCATGTGGTGAGAGGGCAAATGCATGTCTCCTCATGGCATCCGCATATAGAGAGAGAGAGAGAGCAAATGCATGTCTCATCACTTAGAATATTTTAGGTTTTAGGCTCCGACGGGCCACCTCCAGAGGGGGGCTACCTTTTCGGAGACTGAAGTCACTGACGCCAAGCCGCTTTTAGGCCATAATTGACCTCCTGAATGAACGGGGTGGGGTACTGATGGTCATCTGTTGTGAATTTTGGTAGTTCCTTCCCAATTTGGACCCTCCCGATCGGCTATTTGCATAAGAATATTGTTCCGGAAAGCGCGCACGTGGAAATATGCACTGCAAGGACTTCAAACTTGCTAGTTAAGGTTTTTCGAGCATTCCAAATCATTTGAAAGTCATCTGCATGTCTGATTCCACTCCAAAATGGTACCTGTCGACTTTCGGGCCCTTTCGATCAGCTCCGGATTGGGGCAAAACGCACTTCGGCGCGCGTAGGTAAAAGTGTACATTGTGTGGTATTCAAATTCAGAACTTAAGGGTTTCTGAACATTTTGGATCATTTGGCGGCCATCCGCATGTCCAATTCCCTTCAAAAATAGCATTTATAGGCTTCTAGGCCCCTACAGTCGGATACGATCAGGGCAAAACGTATTTGGAAGCGCCCGGGTAATAATACGCGTCGCCCGACTTTGAAACTTACAAGTTAAGGGTTTTAGGGCATTCCAGATCATTTGGCGGTGATCCGCATGTCCGATTCCTCTCCGAAATAGCATTTATAGGTTTTGATCACGATTGTGCATGTTAGGGTTGCACTTGTGTTTTCTGAGTATTTCGGATCTTTAAATCGGTCCAAATCGTCTTAAATGGATCGCTGAATACCGTTTTATAATGGGTGCAAATTTGAGCCCCAACGGGCATATGTGGCCATGCACCAGGCGCATGTGCACTGGTGTGGGTGCATGTCCCACTGTGGTGGGCGCATGTGCCCCTGGTATGGGCGCATGTGGCCACACTTGGCATCATTTCGATTTTTATTATTTATTTTAATTTTTTTCAAATTTCAAAAGAGGGGGAGAATGTCTCTCATGCGCATGTGGTATGGGTGTGGGGACATGTCCCCCATGCCATGTGCATGTCTCCCATGTAGTGTGTGCATGCATTCCCAATACTAAGAATATTTTAGGTTTTGGGCTCCGACGGGCGACCTCCAGAGGACAGCTACTCTTCTGGATATCGACGTCATTGACACCAAGCCATTTTTAAGCTGTGATTGACCTCCTGAATGAACGGGGTGGGGTACCGGCGATCATCTGCTATGAATTTTGCTAGTTCCTTCCCAATTTGGCGCTTCCGGGTCGGCTCTTTGCATAGGAATATTGTTTCGAAAATCGCGCACATGGAAATATGCACCACAAGTACTTAAACTTGCTAGTTAAGGTTTTCGGGCATTCCAGATCATTTTGGCGGTAATACGGATGTCCAATTCTATTAAAAATGGTACCTATAGGCTTTCAGGCCCTTTCGATTAGCTCCGGATAGGGGTAAAACACGTTTTGGTGCGCGCAAGTAAAGATGAGCACTACGCAATTTTTAAAACTTGCAGGTTAAGGATTTTAGGATGTTTCGGATCATTTGGCGGTGATCCACATGTCTGATTTTACTATGAAATGACATTTACAGGTTTTGGACACGATCGCGCATGTTAGGGTTACACTGGCATTTTTCAAGTATTTCGGATCTCGAAATTGGTCCGAACCATCATAGATGGACCGTTGAATACTGTTTTATAATGGGTGCAAATTTGAGCCCCAACAACACCCAAGTGTAAGTATCGAAGTGGTAAAATACTCGGTGAGACCGAGGTCGAACCAAAGGGATTGAGGTTAAGAATACTTAGAGGAATTAGTTTAGGTAAGGAAGATAAAATCTGAATTATCCACGAGAGTGGAACAAGTTGTGTATGGTGAAAGACAAAATAGAAAAGGGACTAAGGCATTAGGGATCCACCTTTGATTTATCCATAAGGTTTGATTCATTGGTCTAACTATAACTCAACTGGAATTGAATAAAGGTTCATTCCAATCGGAAGATGAAACAGTTAAACCACTTGCATATTTCATAAAAGAAGGTGATCTGAACCGATTGATTTGACCATGAAGCACTCGTTAGTTGATCGCAGGGAATTCCAAGCATCCACTGTGCCCGGAGTCGATAATGGATCAAGGAATTGTATAGATTAACAACTTTGCCAACAAGTCAATCGATAAGATCACAAATCATACGATTAAATGCATACTTACAAGATAGGAGGCTTTGATTGACTGATCCAACTGTTAAGATCTCATTTATCGATCATAGGGAATCCAAAGCATCCAATGTGCCCGGAGCCTACAATGGATCAAGGGATTTTACAGATCGATGACTTTACCTGCACTAGCTCGATGACCTTAGAGAATCCAAAGCATCCATCGTGCTTGGAGTCGACAATGGATCAAGGGACTTTATCGATAATGAACTAGCCAATTAGTATGCAAGGGATCCCAAGCATCCAATGTGCTCGGAATCGACAATGGATCAAGGGGCTTACACAACAATAGCGTCCGCCGAGGTGGATAATCGAACCAATCAACCAAAGAGAACTCCAACATTCAAGCACAACTGTTGAACCGAAAGAACCAAAGCTTGCAAATTTCTTCAAAGGCTTCACCCCTAGCCTTAGCTAGGAGTTTAGCCAACCATGCTATAATGGAAGACTAAAACTTCTACAAAAGGGAAAACTACTCTACACTACAAGAGAAAGAAAGAAAGAAAACTAAAGAAGAGAGGAGTTATGGGATTTGAGGGATGATTGAAATTAGAGGGAGAGGAGCTCCTTTTTATAGCCTCATGAGAAGCTCTAAGCTAGGTGGCACTCTAAGAAAAAGTTCTTTAGGTTTGGGCTTGGAGTTAGGCTTAGATGATGAGGTGGCACTTCCAAGCTAATAATAGATTTTCTTTTTAGGTTTGGGTTAGGAGTTAGGCTTGGAATGCCCAAACCAAACTTTTCTTTTTAGTTTGGAGATCATGAATGGAAGAGGATGGAGAGAGCATTTGCTTGGCCTAAGGATGGAAGGTGACTAAGTGAGTTAACTAGGTCCACATGAGTTGGAGTTAACTGGGTCCACATGGAGAATTTGGACAATCTGAAAAGTCCATTGCTTAGATGTTGAAGGCACATGTAAAGACAACAAAAATTTTCATCTACCGGATGTTAGAATGGATGGACGGTTGAAAGTGTGGCATTCATGTAGCCGAGTGAGGCCTACAACTGGATTGTCTGATGTGGACGGCTGAGATGGAAGTCCTTCAAGAACTGCTGGATGAGATGGGGTCTACATTTGCTTGATGGAGGTTTTCCACATGCTGGACGTGCTTGAGCTGAGGCGTGGATTGGATGGTGCAGATGGAGTTTCTGTGATCTATCCGTCAGATGGTTGGATTGTTGCTGTGGACGGTCATGGGCTGATCAACTGGTGGTGAGGTGGATGTACATGAGATATGGGCCATTCATCTGCTAGAGATTGAATTCTCCTCCATTGGCACGTGTGGAGAGTGGGCTGCTGTTGGTCGTGGGTTGAAATGGACGGATGCTGGTGAGGTCCACTGCTTGGATGATGTAGCTGAGGAAGGGATGCAACACTGCTGAGATAGGTTCCAGTTGCTGGACTGATAAAAATTTGATGAACGGCCGGAGGGGTGGAGGCCTGGACGGACGTCCACTGCTTGGACGATTGAAGTTGCAATTGATATGGGGATTGTTTACGTCGGATTTGGTAACAGGATCCTCCAGACGTTCACCTTCCTTCAAGCCAGCTTTCCTCCAAACCTAAAAGAATACAAGAGAAAACTAAGGGTGGCCGGCGTCCAGTCGTTGGCCCTCCGAAGCTTAAGTCAGACAGGACATGGTCGTAAAGCAAACAGCGGGATATGAGCTTAGAGATTGTGTACCTTTTTCACCTATGGGGCTATCCATTTATCTAGATTTAGGTAATCCAATCTATGACGCAAGTTGTTAAGATCACTGCTGATTCTAGGGGATAAGATGCTTATCTCATTAATCTGTAGATAATGGGATGGCCTAACAGCCTTGGATGTCTAACTGATTACGTCTCTCGATGGAGATGCTCAGAGTTATGGATAAGTATGAACCAAAATTAATCTGTACAAATTGATGCTGAGGGGTAGCGATTATACGCCTCGAAGGTAACCTCGTTTAACACCCTTAAACTGGGCTACTCGCATGCAGGACCTTTGTTTAGCGACTAAGGAGTAAAGACGAACCAATTATGAGAATACCTTCATCCGATGACCAGCGACCAGGCCAGCTCGTATGTTCGGGGGTGTATACCATACTTTTACGATATGCGAGCCTCGACCATGAGGGCTCGCGGGTTTGAGAGTTGTATACCGTACTTTTAGGATATGCGAGCCTCGACCATGAAGGCTCGCAGGTAAAACACCATAAAAAAGGTGCTCGCGGGCCTCGAGTCTTTGATATCTTCGACCACCGCTTTTTGGTTATAACAGATGCCCCCCAAGTCCTTGCCATCGAGGAGTCTAAGGGAAGGACTTGCTTATCAGCATGCATAACCGCCTTATGCATTTCTCGGAGGTAAAGCTGTACATGATTGGATTGTCATTAATGAACGCCATCTTTTCGCAGCTTTTCGGCAGAGAGGAAATGAAGAGACGCTTGCCACGTATCCACGAAATTAATGACCATGCCCGTTCGACTGTTGTGCCAAACGAATGGTTGCCACGTGTCACCAAATCTTGAGGAATGATTGCTTATAAATATACGGAGCCTGCAAAATTTTTGAAATTTCATCCGAAGTTTACGAAAATTCTTCTTCTCTCCTTGCTTCATTCTTTCCTCCGGTGTCCTATCCCTTCTCTAATGTTCCTCCGATTCCCTCTGGTATAACTTCATTCTTCTTCTTTTTTTTCAAGGTTTATCCCTCTTTTTTTTTTCTATCTTAAAAAAACCATGGCGGGAGATTCTGATGAGGAAACCGTCCCTCTGGGGGATGCTACTCCGGAATCTTCTTCCTCCAACAACGCGAGGGTTCCGACCGGTAGATACTCTGCATCCGGGTATCCCTCCATAATGACGGAGGAGCGGCTGAGCGAGTTACGGGAAAAATATCGAGTTCCTGACTCCATCACTTTCCGGTTGCCCAGAGAGAGAGAGACTCCGGACTCACCTCCCCCTGGTTGCGTAGCTCTTTACGATTACCTCTTAATCATTGGAGTACGCCTTCCCCTTCACCCTTTTATTCGTGACGTACTCTGGACTTATAAGATTGCCCCCGAGCAACTCATTGTAAATGGTTGGAGGGTGGTCTTGAGTTCTTTCGTTCTTTGGGCGCAAGTCGGCAATGTGGACTTAACCGCCGAGGAGTTCCTCAGAATGTACCAGCTCAAGAGAGCTCCCTCTAGCGAAGGCTGGTATTACTTATGTTACTAGCACCGGGATAATTTCGTTTTGAGGAAACCCTCTTTGAACTACCCCAGATGGAGGAAACGCTAGTTTTTTTCTTCCGGGAACTAGGAGTCTGAGATGGGATCCACCTCTAGGGGCCATAATGTGAGCCGCTTTTTCGGCGAAGGTGGGTGAAGTTTCACTCTGCCCTGATTTATAAACCGACTATGGATCTTTCGTTTATCTGACTTATGGTCGCATTTGCAGGTATTCCGATCGTGGGGAAACCGAGCCTGAAGGGAGGAATTCACGAGAAGATTGTAAAAGTTTATATACCCGCTTGTGATAGGCACATCGAGACCTGTCTGTCAGCCTCCCGACTCGCAGCTGCCGGGTTAATATCTCGCGAGGAGGTCGCGATGACGAATGTGGGAGAGAAGAGAGGGTTGCTGCCTCGCTTAAAGGGCACCGGCTCGAAGAGGCAAAAGAAGACATTTGCCGGTCCATCTCACCCGTCTAATCGGCCGGGTGAGATTGCCTAAACCCCACAGCTGCGTGAACCCCTTCCTAACACTGCGGCAGCTGCACCAGTGGTTTCTGCACCGGTGGTTCCTCCCGAACCAACGGTCATTGATATTGTTGATAACTCGCCAAGGAACGATGGGCCAAGGTCAAGTTGCCCCCCAGCTGAAGAACCTCGTGAGCCAGAAGGTGCTCGCGAGTTGATTCCTGCTCTCGAGGAAACTGTTGCTCAAGATACTGAGTCCTGCTGGGTTAGTCGTAGCCCAGCCCTCCGGAGTCGGGACATTCACCATCTCCAGCCACCTACACCCGATCTGTAAATTCCTTTTTGATAACATCTCTCCCCAGACCTTCGGTGCTCTCCCCAAATCAACTCCTGAAGACCTCTCTCTTGACGCGGGAGTGAGGTGGTCCAGGTAAAGGGTGCTCCGATTTGACCTTGTTTCTTGCTTTCTTTGTTGCTCTTTAAGTGCATATCTCATAGTCTTCCTTCTCTTTGAGCAGGGCTTGGATCTCATCATACGGACGAGGCGTGATATCCTTGCCACCCGCCGTATTATAGATGAGGCTGAGGGGAAGAGGATTGCCCTGGAGAAGGCGGTCCACGGGAGGGACCAAGTCATTAAATCTCGCGAGACCTTGATCGCGAAGATGACTGAGGAAAGGAAAATCCTCATTGAAAAGGTCCAGGTCCTAACTGATAGATATCAAGCCTTGGACTCGAACTTTGCCAAGCTCGTGGAGATGAAGGAGAAGATAGAGAGAGAAAGAGAGATCTTTCGCCAAGATAAGATCTCACTGGAGGGGCAGCTCGCAGAAAGCAGGTCGCGGTTAAAGGAAGTCAGCGACAATCTAGAGAAATAGCGCTCCACTCTTGCACAACTTAAGGATGACTCTATCCATTGGGGGGAGGAGAGAGTGGCCCTCGTCAAGATGCTCTCCGAAGAGGGAGCCCGAGCTATCATGGAGTTCCGAACTTCGCAGGTGTGCAACAATGAAAGATATGAATCGTACGATGATGGCCGCGACTTCGCACTGCAAGTGGTGTAGCGGATGTCTCCGTCTTTTGACATGGGAGAGTTCGAGAAGGTTGCTGCTATCATAGCTGCAGAGGAAAGGGCGACCACTGAAAACGAGGTCACTGAGGTTACTCAAGTGGGAGGGGTCTCGGAAGTGGGCCCTGAGGCTGAAAGTAACGCTCCTCCCCTGACCGATGTGCAAGGATGATCATCTCCTTTCTTCTCTTTTTCTATCTTATGTAAAAGTTTTTGTTTTCCGTTTGTAAGCAACCTGACTTTGTTAGTCAACGAAATGAATGAGAAAAACCTTTTGATACTATGGTTTGCATGTTGTTTCTCCTTCTTTTGGTTTTTGTTGGTCGTGTGTTAAATGACTAAGTACTTAACTCATGAAACAATGAGTTAGGCTCAATCCGGGGGTCTTGGTGACCATGTCCCCGTAGAGATAGACTGATCTATCGATTGGGGCTTTTGACTCTACCAAGGGCAGAAGATTTGGCCAAGAAAATGTATGTATTCCCTTCGGGGCTATTCAAGTCCAATCAAATGGAGTAGCGACCAAAAGACAATCCATCTTTATTCGAATATCATTCAGACTTACATCGAGTTAAGGAAGATATCGGAGTAGATGCTCTACGTGCCAAGGGATACGTAAGGGCCTTCCTTGCATATCCTCGAGATAATAGGTACCTGGTCGCATAATTTTGATAACTTGATACGGGCCTTCCCAATTTGGATCCAATGAGCGAGCAGAAATTTTGAGGTTCTGTCTAAGGACCAAATTGCCAAGCTGGAAAGCTCTAGGGTCAGACCTTGGCGTTACAATAGCGAGAAATACGCTGTTGATAAGTTGCTGCTCGAAGTTAGGATGCGTTCTTTCTTTCTTCCAAGAGGTCGAGATGAAGCCTCAGACCTTCTTGATTACTCGTGGAATTGTACTACTCGATTCGATACGAAGGTACTTGGACTTCGACTGGGACAACTGCGTCGGTGCCGAAAGCCAAAGAGAAAGGAGTTTCTCCGATTGACGTGCGAGTTGTAGTTCTATAGTCTCATAAGACTTCCGGCAGGAGCTCTGGCCACATGCCTTTACATTCACCGAGCTTGGTCTTTAGATGATGTTTGATGATCTTATTGACTGCTTTAACTTGTCCATTAGCCTGAGAATGATATGGGGAGGTACGAATACTTCGTATCTTTCATTTTTCGTAAAACTCTGAGAATGCGGTGTTGTCGAACTGCTTTTCGTTGTCGGTAATTATAGTGTGGGGGAGCCCATAGCGACATATGATGTTTCTCCATATGAACTTTGTGGTTTGTTTTTCGGTGATTGTGGTTAATGGCTCTCCCTCGACCCATTTGGTAAAATAATCGACTGCTACGATTACAAACCTGTTCTGGCCTTTCTCGGTGGGCAATGGTCCGATGATATCGACTCCCCATTGGGCGAAGGGCCAAGGGCCGTCCATCGGCGTCATCTGCTCGGATGGTACATGAGGTATTGGAGAATATCGCTGGCATTTGTCACATTTTTTGGAGAATTCGATTTCGTCCGCCTTCTTAGTGGGCCAGTAGTACCCTTGCCTCATTGCTTTATATGCTAAAGAGCGTCCCTTAGGATGGTTACCACATGCCCCCTGGTGTATTTCATCAAGAACGCGATGTGCTTCTTCTGGATGAAGACACCTCAACTATGGTAAAGTAAAGCTCTTACGTAATAGCGTTCCATTTTGTAAGGTATACCTGGCAACATGATGACAAATTTTCCGTGCATTTTTTTTTATCATCCGGGAGTTGTCCATCTTTGAGATAAAGGACGATGGGGTCCATCCGACATGGAGAGGAATATATTGTGACTACTTGCTCGGGGGTCGTTTGACTAATACTTGGAGCATGAAGATGCTCGATGGGAACAGATTGTAGTAATTCAAATTCTGGTGCAGAGGCTAGCTTTGCCAAGGAATCTGCGAGTTTGTTCTTCTCGCGAGGGATATGAATTATTTCATATGTCTTCAGCTTCACGAGCAGGATAAGTACTCGGGATTTATATAAAGCCATCCACTCTTCTTTCGTCTTGAATTCGCCGAGCACTTGATTGACTATGAGTTGGAAGTCGCTGTGAATAAGTAAACTCTGAATCGCGAGAACATTCGCTAATTCGAGGCCGACGATCAAAGCCTCATATTCTGCTTCATTGTTTGAGACGTGAGTGTCAAATCGTAAAGCATACTGAAAATGCGACCCATCAAGAGCAATTAAGATTAAACTAGCTCCGCTACCAGTGGTGCGTGAAGACCCATCCACAAAGAGCAACCAAGGGGTCTAGTCACTGGTCGCAGGGTCATTGTCGGAGGGAGAATATATGAATTCAGCAATGAAATCAACCACAGCTTGACCCTTAATGGTGATTCTTGGGCAGAACAATATATCATGCTCACTGATCTCAATTGCTCATTTAGTTATCGCCCTGAAACTTCAAGTTTTTGAAAGACCTATCTTAATGGATGATTCGTTGGCACCAATATAGCGTGGGCTTGGAAATAGGGTCGTAGTTTTCGAGCGGCGGTCACTAAGGCGAGGAGCTAATTTCTCCATATCAAAGTATCGAGTTTCGGCATCCACCATCGCTCGACTAATATAATAAACGGGCCTCTGTACCCCGGAATCTTCTTTTATTAATGCGGTGCTAACGGCTGTAGAAGATACAGATAAATAAAGAAGGAGCTGCTCGTGTAAAACAGGTTTTGATAAAATAGGAGGCGCGTTCATATATTGCTTCAGTTGTTGAAATGCTTCTTCGCATTGCGGAGTCCACACCCAGTCAGTTTTTGCAGTAACTCAAAGAAGCTTAAAGAAAGGAAGGCACTTATCAGAGGCACGCGAAATAAACCTGTTCAATGATGCAATGCGACCAGTAAGTCGTTGGACGTCTTTGAGAGAGGACGGAGACTTCATTTCGATCAAAGCTTTTATTTTCTCGGGATTCGCCTCAATTCCTAGCTGCCCAACCATAAACCCAAGAAATTTTCAAGCGGAAACTCCGAAAGCACATTTTTCTGGGTTTAACTTCATTTGATACTTCCTCATCAAGTCAAAGGCTTCTCGGAGATCTGCGAGGTGGTCATTCGCTACGACGCTTTTTACAAGCATGTCGTCGACATAAACTTCCATATTCCTGCCGATTTGCACGACGAATATTTTATTTACCAGGCGTTGATAGGCAGCTCTTGCATTTTTTAGACCAAAAGGCATTACCTTGTAACAATACATGCCGCAGTCAGTGATAAAGGCAGTGTGTTGACTATCAGGTGGGTGCATCATAATTTGGTTGATTTACAGCCATACTTTTAGACAAAATTGGAGAATTTAAATGTCTCCTAACATGTGGTTCTCTATCAATTCCTTCTACTATTCTCCTTTCACTAATGAGTCAGTTATTAGAATCCTGAGCCCAATGTGGCATGCAAATCCTAAAAGAATGAAACAAAAAGAATTCTTTCTTCCTTCCTTTACTTCTCTCTAAGATCGAAGCACAAGGTGTCTTGCAATGGCTGAGCCAGAAGCAAGGATAGAGACCGATTTCTCCTGGTCAATAGGGGTTCAGAGAACTCCCCACCCACTCTTTGAATCTTTTGAGAAAAGTGCAGAAAAATAAGAAAGAGGAATAGAGTTGAGAAGAAAAAATCTCTGAGCACAAGGTGATCCAAGATGGTAGTGCCGACCAATAGGAATCAAGGCGGCACAAGGCCAACCTATCAGAGATCCAAAAAGGAATCTCCACCCACTCTACAAGAGATGAATATGAAGGGACTGAATAGGGGGAGAAAAAGAGTAAGGTTAGAAAGATAAAACCTGATTTGAGAACTTAAGATCCTTAACTTCTTCTTCAACTTCCTAAAATCCCTGCAAAAGAAAAAAAAATCAAAATAAAACAAACTAAGTTAATACTAGTCCTAAAAATTTCAATAGAAACTATCTTCAGAAATTCTGTAAAGACCGGCAAAGTCCCCGGCAGCGGCGCCAAAAACTTGTTCGCTTCCCCAAGTGTAGGGTTGCGATATAGTAATAATCTCGGTAAGACCACGGTCGATCCACAGGGACTTATGTAGGAATTCACAAAACACTTCCAACGGCTCTACTGAAGAGCAAACTAACAGATTTGTAAAAGATTGGTGTAGATAGATACTATTAAACTAAACTGAAAGTAATCAATTAATAAAAAGGCACTAGGGGTTCAAGGATCCACTTGTAGCAATCCTTGATGCTCAATTCACTGTGGTTTCTCACTTTCTCAGCTAGAATCGAAATTAAGTTCTATCTAGCCAGATGATAGAGCAGTTAAAACAGTCAATCTGTCATATGTATGAGTCATGTACATGATTCTCTCAATACAAGCTAGGACTTGAGCACACTCAATTGCATAGGTCAGTCCCAATTCCAATAGGTTAGGATCATAAGCAGAGCCATCATTAAATCCTGTCACAAGATAAAACTAGATCATGATTTGAACTTGATCCAAATCACATACACAATCTTACATAATCCAGAATTTTCAGAAAAATAGAACTTTTAGTAAGAAGCTCCCACATGAAAATCATAGATCTAGAGCGTATTGAATCCAATTCCTCAGATCATACAGGTCTAGACTAGCTCAAAACAATTGAGAACACAAGCAATTCTTCTAAACATCCATGAGCCATCATAAGACTAAGAAAAAGCACTTTGAACTTTATTTAAACTTCAAACCATTGTTCTTCACTAATAATTTAACTTGAAACCAAATCAACGAATTGAAACATCTTATTCACTACAAGCTTTACCTCTTAGCCCTAGCTAAGAGGTTTAGCCGTTCATGATCCAAGGAAACATAAAACAAACTAAACAAGCATAAAACTAGAAAAACAAACTAGGAGGAGTTTTAGAACTCCAAATCCGACTTCTGTCGTCTCCCACCATGCTCAATCACTTCTAGGATGCCTTAGGAAGAAGCCCTAGGTCCCCTTTTATAGCATAGTGCCAAACGTTTCAGATTGGGCACGAATTCCCGGACTGCACAGAGAAAATCGGAGCTTGTAAAACACGCATTGTTACGCAGACGACCGGTCGCACGACCGGTCTCAAAAACGCAAAAAACGTCCAGAGAGTTTTCATAAATTCCAAGCCCAGGATTTTAATTCAAGGACCGGTCGCACGACCGGTCGCATGATCGGTCTTGGATGGTTCAGTAAGGTTTGCAATGAGGCCCCTTCTGATGAATGTTCGGACCAATCGGACTACCGGTCCTGGGCTATGGACGACCGGTCTTGGCTGCTTTTTCCTGCCTTCTTTTCTTTCTCCTTTTTCTTCCTTCTTCCATCCTTTGACGCTTGATCTTGTGATCTTTAATGCCCATAATTAGTGTCTTCTTCTATTGATGAATCTTCACTCTCATTCCTATAACCACAAAATCATGCATTAGTTGGGTATTTAATCATGTATTTCAAGCATAGCTAGTGATAAAATGGGGTTAGAATATACACATTTAAGCACTCAACACACCCCCCAACCAGCATTTTGCTAGTCTTGAGCAAAACATGCGTGAAACTAATTTCATTCTTCAAAACACAACTCTCCTTCAAAAACCATGTTTCTATATACTTAATGATATGCGAGTGCAAGAACAAGGAAAACTTAGTGATAGGAGTTGAGACCTTCACCTTCTCATAACATAACAAATACTTACATGAAATTCCCGCTGATTGATTGATAAATAGAAGATTCCAAACAATTTAACCTAGTGTGCTCGGTGAATGTTCATCTCATGGATTTTCGGGGTTACCTTCCTTGTGAGTTGATTGAGAGGTATGGATTCGACGTTGTATAGATCAACAACAAGCCTAGACAGGAATTTGCGTTACCGTCTTTCCGACGGCTTTCACACTACGTCCCATTTTCGAATTTGGGTACGGGTAGACCATCCCTCGGTTGGTAATAGGCAGCCCTTTTCGGAATTTTCCACCATGTTTTCTATCATTCCCCATTTTCATCCTTCCTTTCCGTTTTCTTTTTCATTAGATAGGATTTTTAGAAATCCATATCTTTCATTATTTTCCCATGGACAAGGATGGACAAAATAGCCCGGCTTAGTTTCTCAACACCTCAAATCCAAACTTAACCAATCCACAATTCTACATAATCCTTTCAAAGCGTGAGAATCGTGTAATGTGGACTAGGTGTAAAAGTGTTTAGAAGTTCTATTAATCATAAAAATAGGGGAATTCACATATAAAACTAGTATCTTAGAGATTGCTCAAGGTAATCAACTTCACTCACTTTACTTTTCCTTTTTCTTATACTCATACCATCCCAAATGCATGGAAACAAAGTTTTCCAACGGAGTTTTGAATTTTAGAAAAATAGAAAAAGTTCCTATATAATTGCTCGAGATGTTACAAAACACTAGATTCATCCTAGAGATCTTACACCCCCAACCAAATCTTGCATTGTCCTCAATGGAAAAGTTATGCAATGAGCAAAACATGAGAGCAATTTGAAAATAGAAGGGAGTGAGCGATGATAGCACCTGGGAGAAATTGAAAGTGGAATTCTACCTCCTTCTATTAAACCTATGAACAAAAATAAATGAAAGCAACAAAATCCTAATCCTAACTACTCTATACCTCCATCAGACTAGGAAATCAACCATCCTGATACACACGATCAGTCAGAGGTATGGACATACCTTCTGAAGGAAACTTCTCAAAAAATAGCTTTAATCGCTGACCATTTGCCTTAAAGGTGTTGCCGTTCCTTGGATTCAACAACTCGACGATCCCATATGGGTATACAGTTTGTACAATGTAGGGACTAGTCCATCGAGATCTCAATTTCCCCGGAAATAAGTGTAAGCGAGAATTATACGTAAGGACTTTTTGATTAATCGTGAATGTTTTACGAAGAATGTTCTTATCATGGAATATCTTCGTCTTGTCCTTGTAAATTCTCGCATTCTCATATGCTTCGTTCCGGATTTCCGCAAGTTCATTTAATTGAAGTTTGCGCAACGAGCTTGCCTTGTCAGAATAAAAATTCATCTTCTTTATTGCCCAATAAGCCCTATGTTCCAGCTCCACAGGCAAGTGACAAGCCTTCCCATAGACAAGTCTATAGGTAGACATTCCAATAGGGGTCTTAAAAGCGGTACGGTAAGCCCAGAGTGCATCGGTAAGTCGAAGCGACCAATCCTTGCGATCGGGGTTCACCGTTTTCTCCAAAATATGTTTAATCTCCCTATTAGATATCTCAGCTTGTCCGCTTGCTTGTGGGTGATAAGGAGTGCTCACTTTATGATTTACACCATACTTCTTCATTAAGGCTTCAAATGGGCGATTACAAAAGTGAGACCCTCCATCACTTATGATGACTCGAGGTGTTCCAAAATGGGAAAGAATATTTTCTTTTAAGAAACGAATGACTATTTTATGGTCATTATTCCGGCATGGAACCGCCTCGACCCATTTAGACACATAGTCAACGGCAAGCAAGATATATACGTTTCCAAAAGAAGATGGGAATGGACCCATGAAATTGATGCCCCAACAATAAAAAATTTCGATTATTAAGATGGGATTGAGTGACATCATATTTCTACGAGAGATTCCTCCCAATTTCTGACAAGGCTCACATGTTTTACAAAACTCATGGGTCTCCTTGAACATAGTGGGCCAATAAAACCCACATTGCAGAATTTTGGCAGTGGTCTTCTTAACCGAAAAGTGGCCACCACACGCCTGAGAATGACAAAAGGAAATCATATTGTGTTGCTCATCATCCGGCATACATCTCCTTATAATTTGATTGGGACAATACTTGAATAAGTATGGGTCGTCCCATAGGAATTTTCGCACCTCATTGAAGAACTTATCCTTATCTTACTTTTTCCAATGTGTAGCAATCGTACCTGTAGCAAGATAGTTAGCAATGTCTACATACCATGGCAATTGGGAGACGTTAAAAAGTTGTTCATCAGGGAACATGTCATTGATCGCTGTCGTCTCAGGGGAATCAGTGAGAACAAGTTGAGAGAAATGGTCAGCCACTACATTTTCTATTCCTTTCTTATCACGTATCACTATGTCAAATTCTTGGAGTAAAAGGATCCATCTTAACAACCGTGGTTTAGCATCCTTCTTAGAGAGAAGGTACTTAAGCGCGGCATGGTCGGTGAATATGATGATCTTGGATCCAATCAAGTAGGACCTAAACTTGTCTAAGGCAAAAACTACAGCTAAAAGTTCTTTTTCTGTAGTAGTGTAGTTTGCTTGGGCTGAGTTTAAGGTTCTACTTGCATAGTAGATAACACATGGCTTCTTCTCTTTTCTTTGGCCTAGCAAAGCCCCAATAGCATAGTCGCTTGCATCGCACATAATTTCAAAAGGAAGGCTCCAATTAGGTGGTTGCATTATGGGAGCACATGTCAACATACCTTTAAGTTTGGTAAAGGCATTTTGACAATCTTCATTCCACTCGAATGAGTTCTCCTTTTGAAGTAGGTTACGTAAAGGACGAGAGAGTGAACTGAAGTCCTTTATGAACCGTTTATAAAATCCGACGTGTCCCAAAAAGGACCGCACATCTCTTATGCTTTTGGGTGGTGGAAGGTTAGAGATGAGATCAATTTTAGCTTTGTCCACCTCGATTCCGTTTTGTGAGACTATGTGACCAAGTACAATTCCCTTTTGAACCATGAAGTGACATTTCTCCCAATTCAACACAAGGTTCTTCTCCTCACATCTTTTCAACACAGATTTCAAGTGCACCAGGCACTCATCAAAGCTACAACCAAATACAGAGAAATCATCCATAAAGACTTCGAGAATTGTCCCCACCATATCAGAAAAGATACTCATCATGCAACGCTGAAAAGTGGCTAGGGCATTGCATAGTCCAAACAGCATCCGTCGATAGGCGAAGATACCGAATGGACATGTGAATGTAGTCTTTTCTTGGTCTTCTAGGGCGATCTCTATTTGGTTTTAAATAGCCATCAAGGAAGCAAAATTGGGAATGACCCGCCAACCTTTCTAAAATTTGATCAACAAATGGTAGGGGAAAGGGTCTTTCCTTGTAACTGTGTTTAGCTTCCTGTAGTCAATGTACATTCTTCAACCGGTAGTGACTCTAGTTGGTACGAGTTCACTATTGGCATTGGCTACGATGGTTATTCCGAATTTCTTAGGCACCACTTGAGTTGAGCTCACCTATTGACTATCGGATATTGGGTAAATAATACCCACATCCAATAGTTTCACCACTTCGGCCTTAACCATATCCTTCATGTTTGGATTGAGTCGTCTTTGTAGTTGCCTAGATGTCTTCGCATTCTCCTCAAGGTGTATGCGATGAGTACAAATCAGTGGGTCTATGCCTTTGAGATCCGCAATCGACCATCCAATAGCACTCTTATGCTTTATTAGAGTGGCTATTAGCCTAATCTCTTGTTCCTCATCCAAGTGGGAAGAAATCACCACCGGATATGTCTCATGTCGACCTAAATATACATATTTCAGCTCACTTGGTAATGGTTTTAGGTCAAGTGTCGGTGCCTTCATATTGGATGTGAGGGGCTTGTTCTCGTTTAAGGGTAACGGTTGAAATAGTGCCCTCCATCTTTTGTTATCAAGTACCGGCATCACATCTAAAATGGCATCCATCTCTCGTATTGTGTCATCATTTATCTCATGACAGTGGGCCACACATGCTTCCAAAGGGTCGGAATATAATGTCAGGGGGAATGTATCCTCCACGAATGATTCAATCACATTTATATCGTGGATCTCATCATCAACTTCCCGTGGTTGTTTGTATAAATCAAATATATTCAGCTCGAGAGTCATATTTCCAAAGGACATTTGTACAAGCCCATTTCTAGAATTGATAATCGCATTGGAAGTAGCTAGATAAGGGCGGGCAATTATGACAGGAATTTGAGCACCGATACCTATCATGGGATGTGTATCCAAGACAATAAAGTCTACTGGGTAGTAGAATTTATCAACTTAGACTAAAACATCCTCAATCCAAACATTCTCTTGGTATACGAATAGATCTATTCACCTAACCCAAGTTGTTCATAAACCGAGTACGGAATGAGGTTAACACTTGCCCCTAAATCAAGTAATGCTTGTTTAATCCGGTAATCTCCTATGATGCCTGAGATGGTTGGACTACTCGGATCCTTGTATTTTTGGGGCACCTTTTGTTTGATAATAGCACTCAAATTCTCAGTCAAAAGTACTTTGTTGTGAACATTGCGTTTCCTTTTGACCGTACACAATTCCTTTAGAAATTTAGCATAGGATGGTATTTGCTTTATGGCATCTAACAACGGTATGTTAATCTTTACTTGCTTAAAAACCTCTAAAATTTCCATGTTTTTGTCTAAAGGTTTGGGTGAAATCAACCTTTGGGGAAACGGGGCAACCGGCTTGTATTGCCTTTCCAGTTCTTTCTCTTGTGGAGTGTTGTTCGGGCTATCATCCTCTTTGGGATTTTTCGGATCCTTAGGCTTTGGGGCCTTCACAGGATTAGATTTATCAATTATTTTCCCACTTCTCAATGTGGTGATAGCTTGAACATGCTTCGTATGTTGGGAGGATAAGCTTGCGTCTTGTATCTCAAATTGGGTTCTTGGGTTAGGAAGAGGTTGGGCAGGAAGTATGCCTTTTTCCCTAACACTGAGGTAAGATTCAACTTTAGCCATTGAGGTTTTCAAGTCTTGATGGCTTGAGTTGAATTTTGATTAAATTTCAATTGCTCTTGCATCAACCCATCAATTTTCAGAGAATTAGTCTTGTCGTACACAACTTGAACTGATACGAATGCACCCAACATCTCTAGTGTAGCTTTTGGTGTAATGACTAGGGATTGACCTAGTAAAGGTTGAGCTTGAGGGGTATTGTTTGAATTCGCAGTGGGTCTATTCCTCCAACTGAAGTTGGGATGGTTCTTCCAACTAGAATTATATGTGTTTGAGTTTGGAGCATTAAATTGCCATTGATAATTATTTATGGCGTTTGATTGTTCTTGTAAGATGTCTTGGACTGCTGAAATTGTGGGACAATCTTGTGTTGCATATTGATTTCCGGCACAAATTCCACAAATAGTTTCAACGTCTTTTGAGTTGATCGTCTCTCCTTTCTTTAATTCCATGGCCTCGACTTTTTTTGTGAGGCTAGCCACATGTGCACTTATATTATCTTCCTCTGTGAGGACATAAATTCCTCATTTTTCCTTTTGTTGGCTTGTAAGACCCGTACCCTTATTTGCCCTCTGTATGCTTAATTTCCGGTGCTGGTACGTCCCGGATGGACCAGATTAGCGAGCCTTGATCGCGACCCTGTTTTAGTACCGCATCGACCCGAGACCTATACCCCGTCGACCGCGTAGGCGCTGCGATTCCAACGCCGCGCGGCACGCCCCATTGCGATACCCGGTGTGTAAGTTGTGTCATTTGCGTAATCCGAGGTGGGCCGCGCAACACGCGTGTGGCGTGGGCCCCACTTACACAAATTCCAAGATCATGTCAAATCAATCAAATCCATCACCATCACTCTCACCCATACCCCTACTCTACACACCCCATACCCCCCATCCCTCTCTCACCTCCCAAAGTCAACTCTACCCATACCCCCATACCCCTCTCCCATGCTAGCCATCATCACCCCCCCATGATTCATTCTCTCTCTCTCTCTCTCTCTCTCTCTCTCTCTCTCCCCCCCCCCCCCCCCCCCCCCCCCCCCCATACATGTCCATACGTAGGGGGAGAGGAGAGCTCATTTCAAATTTCAGGAGCTAGAAGAGAAAGGAGAGAGAAAGAGAGAAAGAGATTTGAGAGGAGAGAGAAAGAGAAAGATTTGAGAGAAGAGAGAGATTTGAGTGATCAAGAGAGAGATTAAAAAGATTGAGGGTGGAGATCCAAGCTTGGAGGGCCCCAACCATCATCCGGACCGTCCGGACGTCCGATCGTCAACCCGATCCAATCCAACCGTCCAACCATCCATCAAGGAGAGTGCAAGGGGCATAAAGCCCCCATTTTTCTTAATTTACTTCCTTTTTCTTTGTTTTCTTTTGGGCCCATCTGGTGGTGGACAACCTGATGGATGGATTGGATCATCCATGAATGGGCCCACCTACCTGAAATAAAATAATAATAATAATAATAGTAATATTAAAATAAATATAAAAAAAACCTAGACGCTGGACGTTCTCAGCGTCACTGATGCTGGAACTGTCTAGCGTCCAAGCTTCCCAAACCAAAGGAGTGGGGTCCCCACTCGTGGGACCCACCTTGATGTATGCATCCAATCCACGCCATCCAGCTGTTTCTCCATCCCATTTTAGGGCCAGGGCCAAAATATGAAGCCGATCCAAATCTTAAGTGGACCGCACCGCATAAAACAGTGGAAATAATGATTTCTACTGTCAGAAATTCTTCGGCCCACTTTGAAGTTTCTAGACCAAATCATATACCCAATATTGGGCTCATTGGGCCCAAAATGAGATGGCCCAGCTGATAGACGGAGTGGATCACCCTTATGTGGGCCCCACTCGATGAAAAGCATGGATAAAAAAAAAAAGAAAAGAAGAAGAAAAAGGAAAGAGAGGCAGAGGTGCTTCTGACGCGGGAAGTACCAGCTTCCAGGACGCTGGCTCGTGCCAGCTGGTGGCCCACTCGTGGGTCCCACCATGATGCACGTACTGTATCCACACCGTCCATCCATTTGGGGAGATCATTTTAGGGCATGATCCCAAGAATGAGTCAGATCCAAGTCTTAAGGGGGCCCCACCACAGAAAATAGTAGGGACAGCGGCCCTACCGTTGAAACCTTCTTATGGCCCACCATGATGTTTATTTGAGATCCAACCTGTTCATAAGTTCACACATGCAGGGGAGAAGGGAAAACAAAAATATCAGCTTGATCGGGAACTTCTGTGGGCCCCGCTTGTAAAAAAAATAAAAAATAAAAATAAAAATAAAACGACCGCTGGACAGACAGTGTCCAGGGGACGCTGCTGCCCAGCAGCCTTGTGGGCGTCACCATGGGTCCCACTCGTTGGGCCCACCTAGAATGTATGTGCCTTATCGATTCCCTCCATATGTTTTTCCAGCTCATCTTAGTGGCTGAGCCCAAAATTTAAGCATATCCAAATGGCAAGTGGGCCATGCCACGGGACAACAGTGGAAATAATGATCTCCACCGTTGAAACCTTCCCTCCCAGTCCTACAATGATGTTTATTTGTCACCCAACCTATTCATAAGTGGCTGGGCCCAAAATTTAAGCATATCCTAATGTCAAGTGGACCATGCCACAGTGGGGATAATGATTTCAAACGTTAAAACCTTTTCAGGTTCTACAGTGATGTTTATTTGCCATCCAATCTGTTCATAAGATCACATGGATATGGATGAATGAGAAAACACAAATATCTACTTGATTCAAAACTTATTGGGACCAGATGGGTACCACGCTGCCCAGCAGGTGGCCCACCCTATGGGTCCCAACGTGATGTATCTATTAGCTCCACCATGATGTATCTGTTTTATTCATGCTGCCTATCTATTTTTCCATATTATTTTAGATACAGCCCCAACAATGAGGCAAATTCAGATGTTAGATGGACCACACCCGCAGGGAATAGTGGTCATTGATGCCCACCATGGTTCCTTCTTTGATATATATGTTTTATCCATGCCGTACACGTATTTTGACGGCCTATCTTGTATGTGCAGGCCCAAGTATGGGGCCGATGTGGTCTCAAGTGGGCTATGCCACGAAGACCTTTACATTTCCAATGGGACCCATAGTCCGGGTCCCACTCTCTATATATATTGGGCCTTTTAAGGCCAATGTTACATAATATGTTTGATAACATGCTAGTATGATTAGCTTGATATGTCACACTGATAACATGCTTAGTATAATGAATACCATGCTCATTCATATGCCCATACGCATCATTTGTATGCCTGTTATGGATCATGATTAACCATAGCATATGCTAGTTGGCTTGTTATACTTAGGGGACCCGTGTGAGACAGGGTCGCCCCACATGATTGTGCAGTATGCATAAGTTTGGTGCATGATTTGGATTGTATGACTCATGCATTTCGCATTATGTATGTCACGATCGCTTTCACACCCTAGCAGCATCGGGGTGGTGGCCACCATAGTCACATCATGGTTGGCAGTATTGGACACCAGAAACTTATTCTAGTACGTGGGCGCTATGGATGTCCTTGAGTGAAAGTCCCTAAACCTTGTGGTACCAGTAGGATGCTCCAGCGTCGAGACCGAGTGGATAACATGAGTGCCCGTGTGCCAAATACCAGTAGGCCGCGTCTCCCACTGTGTCGAGGTCGGTTGGAAAGGGGTGTGACCTTATCCGCCCGGGTGCAGTGGGCTGTAAGCTAGGTCGAGTCTAACCAGCTCATGGAATGGGTCCGCTATCGGCGAGCCGGGTGGGCATTGGCATACCACTGACGAGGCGGATAGTGAGGTCTTTTCTACTCGCTTGGTTATGCGCGCGATGTGCGGCGGCCAGTATTAGAGTATACTAGACCTCGGTGATGTCCCAGATGAGAACTATTTTGATATGTGGATCAGTTGAGGATTGACATGTTTGCATTGCATCTCTAGCATGTAACACTCGGCCATGTAGGCCCTTGCATCGCATAGCCTTGGGATGGCTGATAGCATTCATGAACTTGATAACTTAGCCCTCTACTACTTTTGCTTACTCTGATATCTGTATACTTGTCATATGCATCACACGCGCACACACGCACTCTACTGAGCTTCGTAGGAAGCTCATGCGCGTTTGTTTACACTGCAGGTACTAGGGCATATCAGCAGCGTTGAGCGCGGTTCATGTACCTGATATTTTGGACTTCTGCTACATGTTGTATTTCCCTTTCCAACACTGTACTCAACAAACTTATTAGTGGATATTTGATGATGTTTTATGGTTTTGATTATGCTCCTATACAAAAAAAAATTTACCCTGAAAATCCTCCTGGTAGGATCCCAGGATCGGAACCTGGCACATGAGAGCTAGGAGCCGAGAATGGGGTACTACGGAGGCTGTTGGCACCAAGGTCAGCGATCGGGAATTTGTTGGTCTAGATGTATCCCAAGACTGTGCATTCTCGGCCAATTCATCAAGATAATCCCATGCTTCTTCAGCTTCCTTATTCATGAATTCTCCATTACACATCATCTCTACAAATTGGCGCATCGGTGAAGTCAGTCCTTCATAGAAAAAGCTTATAACCCGCCAAATTTTTTAGCCATGATGTGGGCATGCATTTAATAAGTCCTTAAACCTCTCCCAACATTGGAAGAAGGTCTTCCAATGTTCGTTTTGTGAGTAGAGAAGAACTTTTTAATGAACTCCCTAGACATCTCAGTCCATGTACCAATTAATCTTGGCCTTAATGCATGAAGCCAACCTTTAGCTTTATCTTTAAGGGTAAAAGGAAATAATTTAAGTCTCACCACATCATTAGTTACGTTTGCAAAGTGCATGGTGGCTATCACCTCATTAAATTCCTTAAGGTGTTGATACGCACTTTCACTGTCTAATCCATGGAATCTTGGGAGGAGTTGGATTACTCCCGGTTTCAAATCTACGTTCCCTGCATTTTGTGGAAAAACTATGCATGAGGGAGTGCTCGCTCTTGTTGGTTGCAAGTAATCACGTAATGTTCTTGGTCGGGGAACATTCTCAACAACATTCTCTCCCGTTTCGGTTTGGTTTTGGCCTAGATTTTGATTGGCCATAGGATTGGGTTGATTTATAGCCATACTTTCAGACAAAATTGGAGAATTTAAATGTCTCCTAGCACGTGGTTCTCTATCAATTCCTTCTACTATCCCCCCTTCACTAATGAGTCGGTTATTAGAATCCCGAGCCCAATGTGGCATGCAAATTCTAAAAGAATGAAACAAAAAGAATTCTTTCTTCCTTCCTTCACTTCTCTCTAAGACCGAAGCACAAGGTGTCTTGCAATGGCTGAGCCAGAAGCAAGGATAGAGACCGATTTCTCATGGTCAATAGGGGTTCAGAGAACTCCCCACCCACTCTTTGAATCTTTTGAGAAAAGTGCAGAAAAAGAAGAAAGAGGAATAAAGTTGAGAAGAGAAATCTCTGAGCACAAAGTGATCCAAGACGGCACTGTCAACCAATAGGAATCAAGGTGGCACAAGGCCAACCTATCAGAGATCCAAAAAGGAGTCTCCACCCACTCTACGAGAGATGAATATGAAGGAAATGAATAGGGGGAGAAGAAGAGTAAGGTTAGAAAGATAAAACCTGATTTGAGAACTTAAAATCCTTAACTTCTTCTTTAACTTCCTAAAATCCCTGCAAAAGAAAAAAAAATCAAAATAAAACAAACTAAGTTAGTACTATTCCTAAAAATTTCAATAGAAACTATCTTTATAAATTCTGTAAAGACCGTCAAAGTCCCCGGCAGCGGCGCCAAAAACTTGTTCGCTTCCCCAAGTGTAGGGTTGCGATGTAGTAATAATCTCGGTAAGACCGAGGTCGATCCACAGGGACTTACGTAGGAATTCACAAAACACTTCCAATGGTTCTACTAAAGAGCAAACTAACAGATTTGTAGAAGATTGATGTAAATAGATACTATTAAACTAAATTGAAAGTAATCGATTAATAAAAAGGCACTAGGGGTTCAAGGATCCACTTGTAGCAATCCTTGATGCTCAATTCACTGTGGTTTCTCACTTTCTCAGCTAGAATTGAAATTAAGTTCTATCTAGCCGGATGATAGAGCAGTTAAAACAGTCAATCTGTCATATGTATGAGTCATGTACATGATTCTCTCAATACAAGCTAGGACTTGAGCACACTCAATTGCATAGGTCAGTCCCAATTCCAATAGGTTAGGATCACAAGCAGAACCATCATTAAATCCTGTCACAAGATAAAACTAGATCATGATTTGAACTTGATCCAAATCACATACACAATCTTACATAATCCAGAATTTTCAGAAAAATAGAACTTTTGGTAAGAAGCTCCCACATGAAAATCATAGATCTAGAGCGTATTTAATCCAATTCCTCGGATCATACAGGTCTAGACTAGCTCAAAACAATTAAGAACACAAGCAATTCTTTTAAACATCCATGAGCCATCATAAGACTAAGGAAAAGCACTTTGAACTTTATTTAAACTTCAAACCATTGTTCTTCACTAATAATTCAACTTGAAACCAAATCAACGAATTGAAACATCTTAGACTCATTACAAGCTTCACCTCTTAGCCCTAGCTAAGAGGTTAGCCGTTCATGATCCAAGGAAACATGAAACAAACTAAACAAAGCATAAAACTAGAAAAACAAACTAGGAGGAGTTGTAGAACTCCAAATCCGACTTCCGCCATCTCCCACCGTGCTCAATCACTTCTAGAATGCCTTAGGAAGAAGCCCTAGGTCCCCTTTTATAGCATAGTGCGGAACGTTCCAGATTGCACACGAATTCCCAGACTGCGCAGAGAAAATTGGAGCTTGTAGAACACCCACTGTTACGCAGACGACCGGTCGCACGACCGGTCTCAGCTCCTGGAGGACCGGTCGCACAACCGGTCTCAAAAACGCAAAAAACGTCCAAAGAGTTTTCATAAATTCCGAGCCCAGGATTTTAATTCAAGGACCGGTCGCACGACCGGTCTGAGTTGTGGACGACCGGTCTTGGATGGTTCAGTAAGGTTTACAATGAGGCCCCTTCTGATGAGTGTTCGAACCGGTCGGACGACCGGTCTTGGCTGCTTTTTCCTGCATTCTTTTCTTTCTCCTTTTTCTTCCTTATTCCATCCTTTGACGCTTGATCTTGTGATCTTTAATGCCCATAATTAGTGTCTTTAAGCCTTCTATTGATGAATCTTCACTCTCATTCCTATAACCACAAAACCATGCATTAGTTGGGTCTTTAATCATGTATTTCAAGCATAGTTAGTGATAAAATGGGGTTAGAATATACACATTTAAGCACTCAACACACAACCAGGGATTCAGTCTTCTACTTTCATATTAACGTTGATGATTGAAGAGAATGGTCAGATCAACCAAGACACTAATTTCAAACCTTGCTATTGTTCTTTCAATATTTTTCCAGCTTCCGATTTTTCTCGTCGATGGCTTTCACACTATCTCCATTTCTTGTGTCAATAGGTAGGCATTTTCGAAGCCACTATTTTTTTTTGTTGGTTCTTTTCTTCTTTCTTCTTCTTTTTCTTTTCAATCGATAACCAATAGCCGAAGATTCCAAAAGGCTCACTTTTTGCTAAAGTATTGTTCTGCAATGGTAACGACAATGGATGAAAATCCTTGCCCCAAATTACTATGAATATTCTTTTTTTTTTTTTTTAACAAATAGACAAGGATCTCCAGGTTTGGTTCCTATCACTCTTAACAATCATCAAGTCAACATTACAGTATCAAACTCAAATCTTAGCAGTGCAAGATGTGAACTGTGAAAATTCATGACTCAATCAATGTTTATCATTTTCTAACAGAAAATTAATGGAAGGAACTTAATTTTGAAATTTACTAAAGCAACTAAAACTCTAGACTTTAACATTCTCATTACTAAATACCTTTTCATTCTACTATTTATTCAAAAGCACATAAATCACATAAATTCATAGATTTTTTTTTTCAAAATGATCTAAAATAACAAAAATATAAGCAATTGGAAGAATTTTTCCGCATGAATTACTCCCCCAACCTAAATGATACATTGTCCTCAATGTTAAAATAAAATAAATGCATAGAAAATCATAATCAACATGAGAGCAGCTAATAAGGGGGAAAGTAGAGGGTAGAGATTACCTGAAAGGGTAAATTCTCAAAAATAAAAGACATGGATCCTAAACAACCTAACTAATAAATTTTTTTTTCTCTTTTTTTTTTTAAGGGGACCCCAAGTAGTGATGACAATGTGAATTGGGAATTTATTTAACTCGGGGTGCCAAGCATTTGGCTTTTATTCTGCCGTCATGGGGACTACGAACCACTACTGCCCTGCACTCCCTCCCCTCAGGAGGCAGGGCCAAAGAGATCAGTAGGAGGGCCCATATCCTCTTGTCCAAACATCAGGATAAATCCAGGGTTGGGATCTGAGTCAGTCTTGAATGCAGTTTTTTCTGCCTCATCCCCGATATTTTGCAATTCCTCGGGTTCATTTGGCTCAGATGGGACCATGAGTATGATCCAATCAATCAGAGGCGATTCCTGCCCCTTGCCTGATCCTTCGTTGAGTAGCTCAAACAAGCTCAATCCATCAAATTGATCATTTGTGATGGAATCTGAGCTACTTTGGGTGTAAGTACCCTCTGCACTGATATATCACAATGGTGTGCAGATGAATGGATCCTTCTTCTCTTGACCACCTCGCATTCTGTTGGCGCCCTTGTGCTTTAATTTGGCAACCATGGTGGTGTTCATATTCTCTTCATCTTCCATGATTAGGGCCGAGTCTTGGTCTTCGAGCTGATAGAAGAAAATTTGGCGCTCAACAAGGATGAAGATGTAGTTAGACCCGATGGGACATGCACGAGGAATGCAATTTCGAGTCTTGAACTTTGGTGCTGCAATACTTGACGGTGAAGGCTCTGAATCGATAGAGGGAAGCTCTTCGAAATGAGGTCCCCACTGGTTTGTATCGAGCACTGAAGTTGAGTCTCGTAATGCAGTAACCACTTCCGAAATCATTTCATCATTGGAATCAACAAAGTGGTCTAAACAGACTTCCAGGGAATCGAAAGAAGATGTTATGAGAAATTCTTCCTCTATGAGGGTATCAATTGTGTCGTCCTCATGGATCTCCTCACCATCCCCTTGTTGTGTGCACATGTCATCATTGGAGTGTTGCACGTCTATGGCTTGGGAGGATTCATGTGTAGGTTCCTGAAGGTTAGAACAACTCGAATCATCCTCCTCATATTGCTCCTGAAGGTTAGGTTGAGGTTAGGTTGGAAAGGTCCCTTCCTCCCAAACATCAAGGTGAGATTCGATTTCATTAAGGCGAGATTTGATTGAAGTTCTAAGCTCTTGGATGGCTTGCAAAGTATCCTCTAAGGTTTCCCTCGGTGGAGGTACATATGAGGTACTATTAGAAAATTCTTGAGGATTACTACTAGCATTAACAGTAGGTTCATTCCTCCAATTGAAGTTGGGATGACTTTGCGAATTAGACCCATATGTGTTTGACGTTGAGGTACAAAATGGCCTTTGATAAGCATTTCTGGTATTGGCTAGATGATACAACATTCGCAAAATAGGGATTTTAGGACAATCCTTAGTTAAGTGTGCATCGCTCTTACAAATACCACAATCTCTTTCAATCATTTCGGCCTCAAAATAGTAATCACGTAAGGGCTTAATTGATGGAGCATGGTGCACTTCATACCCACCCATATAATCACGTAAGGTCTTCTTTCTTGGTGGCATATGGTGCACACTTCGTACTCATCCCATGATTCATTTTCATCCATGATTTTGGTTAATTTAATTCATAAGACTCTTACCTTAGCACAAACTAAGCATGTAAAAGAGATAAGGGAAGAGGTTACCCGAGAAGAAGAGTGCACAGCTATGGATAATCCTTAAAAATAAAACAAACAAGTTAGTAAACTATTAACAATATATATACATAAACCAATTCCAAAAATATTCTTAAACCGATGCCAATCCCCGGCAACGGCACCAAAAAATTGCTACAATCCGAAGATTACACACCCAAGTGCAGGTAGCAAAGTAGTAAAATACTCGGTGAGACCAAGGTCGAACCATAGGGATTGAGGTTAAGAACACTTAAGAGGAATTAGTTTAGGTAGGGAAGACAAAATCTGAATTATCCACGAGAGTGGAGCAAGTTGTGTGTGGTGAAAGACAAAAATAAAAAAGGGGCTAAGGCATTAGGGATCGACCTTTGATTTATCCACAAGGTTTAATTCATTGGTCCAACTATAACTCAATTGGAATCGAATAAAGATTCATTCCAATCAGAAGATGAAACAGTTAAACCAGTTGCATATTTCATAAAAGATGGTGATCTGAACCGATTGATTTGACTATGAAGCACTCATTAGTTGATCGTAGAGAATTCCAAGCATCCACTGTGCCCGGAGTCGACAATGGATCAAGGAATTGTACAGATTAACAACTTTGTCAACAAGTCAATCGATAAGATCACAAATCATACGATCAAATGCATACTTACAAGATAGGAGGCTTTGATTGACCGATCCAACTATTAAGATCTCATCTATCGATCGTAGGGAATCCAAAGCATCCAATGTGCCCGGAGTCTACAATGGATCAAGGGATTTTACAGATCGATGACTTTACCTGCACTAGATCGATGACCGTAGGGAATCCAAAGCATCCATCGTGCCCAGAGTCGACGATGGATCAAGGGACTTTATCGATTATGAACTAGCCAATTGGTATGCAAGGGATCCCAAGCATCTAACGTGCCCGGAGTCGACGATGGATTAAAGGGCTTACACAACAATAGTGTCCGCCGAGGTAGATATCTGGACCAATCAACCAAAGAGAACTCCAACATTCAAGCACAATTGTTGAACCAAGAGAACCAAAGCTTGCAAATTTCTTCAAAGGCTTCACCCCTAGCCTTAGCTAGGAGTTTAGCCAACCATGCTACAATGGAAGACTAAAGCTTCTACAAAAGGGAAAACTACTCTACACTACAAAAGAAAGAAAGGAAGAAAACTAAAGAAGAGAGGAGTTGTGGGATTTGAGGGATGATTGAAATGAGAGGGAGAGGAGCTCCTTTTTATAGCCTCATGAGAAGGTCCAAGCCTAGGTGGCACTCCAAGCAAAAGTTCTTTAGGTTTGGGCTTCTAGTTAGGCTTGGATGATGAGGTGGAACTTCCAAGCCAATAGATTTGCTTTTTAGGTTTGGGTTAGGAGTTAGGCTTGGAATGCCCAAACCAAACTTTCTTTTTGGTTTAGAGCTCATGAATGGAAGAGGATGGAGAGAGCATTTGCTTGGCCCAAGGATGGAAGGTGACTAGGTGAGTTAACTGGGTCCACATGGAGAATTTGGACAATCTGAATCGTCCATTGCTTGGATGTTGAAGGCACATGTAAAGACAAGAAACATTTTCATCTGTCGGATGTTAGAATGGATGGACGGTTGAATGTGTTACATTCATGTAGCCGAGTGAGGCCTACAACTGGATTGTTTGATGTGGACGGCTGAGATAGAAGTCCTTCAAGAACTGCTGGATGAGATGGGGTCCACACTTGCTTAATGGAGGTTTTCCACATGCTGGACATGCTTGAGCTGAGGCGTGGATTGTGCAGATGGGGTTGCTGTGATCTGTCCATCAGATGGTTGGATTGCTGCTGTTGACAGTCATGGGCTGATCAACTAGTGGTGAGGTGGATTTACGTGAGATCTGGGCCATTCATCTGCTAGAGATTGAATTCTCCTCCATTGGCACGTGTGGAGAGTGAGCTGCTGTTGGTTGTGGGTTGAAATGGACGGATGCTGGTGAGGTCCACTGCTTGGATGATGTAGCTGAGGAAGGGATGCAGCACTGCTGAGATAGGGTCTAGTGGCTAGACTAATAAAAATCTGATGAACGGCTGGAGGGGTGGAGGCCTGGACGGACGTCCACTGCTTGGACGACTGGAGTTGCAATTAATGTGGGGATGAAGGTGGGACGCTGATGGACAGTGATGATGGTTTGCAGGACTGGAATGTCCATTGCTGGAGAATAGGTGGGACGTCTAGCCCTGTTGCAGGTGGGGTCCATTTGCTGAATTGATGGACGACCGGAGATCAGGCCTCCATCATCTGCTGTGAAGATTGGATGGACGTGCAAGGCTTGTCCATGGCTAAAGTGGGATGCTGGAGCTATTGTGATGGACGGACTGCTCTGCATGTGCTGCACGTGTGGGTTGGAAGACGTCCACTTTTACTGGACGACTGAGATGAAGCTGGCCGATGATGGAGATGAAGGAAGGCTAGGAGTTGAAGATCTGGACAGTGGAGATGAGATGTGTTGCTGGCTTGTGTGAAGGTGGGGACCACAATCTATTATAGTTGGACTTTTGCTGGATCGTCCATCTAATGGATGGATGGATGGATGAGATAAGAGCTTAGGTTGGAACACGAGCTGCTGTCCATTGGATGCTGGTGAGGTCCATCTTGTGCGATGGTGATGGACGGCTTGATTTTGATGGACAGATGAGATCAGCTAGAGCTTGGAGGCACATACAGTGGGCCACTTTGCTATGGAAGACGTTGATTGAAGTGGGGTCTACTTCTGGATTTTACGCTGGTCCATTACCATGTTTGATGGAGATGAGGGGTCCACGGTGCCAAATGATCAGGGCCATTGATCTGATGCTCATGAAATTGTGGGCCGCCTTGCTGCATGTGATGGCGTGGATTGATGGATTCTTGATGTCACATGTTTGGCATCTACAAAGGATTTAAGATGTCGCCTTGATGCACAACTAGTCCTAACTGTGGTTATTCAATCTTGATCATTCAAACTTGCATGATCGTTCAATCACGACCATCTAAACATGCATAGCTTTGATTTTCAAACTAGCAATCGTGATGGTCTTCCAAGGTATCTTCACTTTATCTGAACCGTTCAATATGATCCTACCTCTATTCTTTGCGGCTCGATGCTTGATCTTAATCATTTTTGGGTCTTTAAACGTCCTGATTGGCTCAAATCATCGTTATCCTACACTAATCACCTGAAGACAGAAAAAAATTCACCTAATGAGAGAAAATTAACCAGAAAAACAATGATAATGCCCTTAACAACCAGAGTTAATTATACAATATTAGGTACTTATCAAGTAGTGTGAAGCCATCGAAGGAACGGTAAGGAAAATTCTTGTCAAAGACTTGTTGTTGAACTGTACACTTTGAATCTTCAATTTGATTGATTTATGAAGAAGGGAATCCATGAAGTTCATGAAATGAGCATTCACTTTGCACCTTAGACCACATTTATTCTAGGTCTTCTTTTTTTCAATCAATTGGTGGAAATTCTATGTGGAATATCTATGGCATTTGGAGGGTTTAAGATTTCAATTTCTATTGTTGATTGTCTCTGAAAATTATGCTTGTATGTTCTAGAGTTTATAGAGGAATGTTACTAAGAGAGAGTTGAGTCTTAGAGGATAGATTTGTTTTATGCATGTTTTGCTCGGGACTAGCAAAATGCTGGTTGAGGGGTGTGTTGAGCTCTTAAATATGTTTATTCTAACCCAATTTCATCACTAATTATGCACGATTTGTACATTTAAAGATCTATCTAATGCATAGTTCTGTGATTGTAGGAATAGGAGAGAGACCTCACCATTTGGATGTTAAAAGACACTTTCAAAGGGACATTGAAGAGTTAAGGAAAGGTAAAAGGTAAGGAAGAAATCAAGCAAAGAAGATCCGAAGAGAAAATATAAGAAATTGAAGAAATCAGCATTTCCGATGGATCACCGATAAGTTCCGATCAATCGAAGGAGATGGGTACCGGATCGATCAGACCACCCATCGGATATACCAGAAAAATCGAATTTTGAATAAACTCTTTGGACATAATTCCGATCAATCGGCACATCTTCGATCAATCAAAACGAGGTTTCCGATCAATCGAAATAAGCGGTGGAAAATAACAACTCTTTAGACTCTTTCACGATCAATCAGCCGATCTACGATCAATCGGAGCCTACATTCTGATCAATCGGAGGAGGCTTCGATCAATCGGACCTGTCTGCATAAGCTGCGTAAGGAGTTACGCAATTTCAGAAGTTTCCAAGCAAGAGGCGGATTTATGATATAAAAGGGGACCTCTACATCCTTCCTAACCTATCCTAGGAGAGATCTATTACAGTGGGAGGTGGAGTGGAGTTCTACAACTCCCTCTTTCTAATTTTCATGTTTTTTTTAGCTTTCATGTTTTCCTTTAGCATGATAGGCTAAACCTCTTAGCTAGGGCTAAGAAGTGAAGATTGTAGTTTATCTGAGATGCTTTGATTCGTTTTAGGCTTTCATGGATTGAATTTATTGATTGAACAATGGTTTATTGAAGTTTGAATAAAGTTCTAAGTAGTTTTTCTTAATCTTATGATGACTTATGGATGTTTGGAAAAATTGCTTTAATTCTTAGGTGTTTTGCATAGATCTAGACTTGTACGCTTTGAGGAATCGAATTCATGATGCTTTAGAACTTGGTTCTTCATGTGGGAACTTCAAATCAAAGTTCTACCTTTTTCTGAAAGTCTGATTTATGTGTTGCTTATTCATGTGATTTGAATGAAGTTCAAATCATGATATAGTTAAACTTTGTGACAGGGTTTGATGATTATTATGGTTATGATCTTAACATATTGGAACTAGGATTGACCTATGCAAATGAGTGTGCTCAAGTCCTAACTTGGACTATTTTGTTGAATTAACCACTCTATCGTCCGGCTAGATAGGATTTAATTCGATTCTACTTGAGTAATTGAGAAACCACAATGAATTATGCATTAAGGATTGCTATAAGTGGATCCTTGGCACCCCAGTGCTTCTTTTATATTAATTACATTCACTTTTAATTTAAGATTACTTTTCTACATTCAAATTTCAAAACTTGTTTAATTTGATCTCAATTAGGAAATATTGAAAGTAGTTTTATGAATTCCTAAGTTAAGTCCCTAAGAACGATCTCGGTCTCTACCGAATTATTACTATATCGCAACCCTACACTTGGGGAAGCGAACAACCGATCAGTCGGCTGGCCAAAACCTCCAGAAACAGAAACAGCAAAATCTCTGGACTATTTTTACACAGTTCGACCCACTGACCCACCGATCGGATGGACTGGCCGGCTGGCTGACAGGTCGGTTAGCGTAAATAATCCTCCAGGGATTTCTGCACAATGCAGTATAAGCTCCTACCAACCGGCTGGCCAACGTCCTGATTGCGCAAGGAAACTTCTAAATCCAATTTTTGCAACGCAAGTCTAGAAGATTCTTCATCGATTGGTGATTTGTGCTATAAAAGGACTCCTTCTCTTCATCCCTAGGGCATGCTAGGATGTGGGGAAGATCAAGAAAGCTTTGGAGAAGGATTTCTTTTTACTTTTATTCTAGTTCTTAGTTGTATTTCATGTTTTTTAGGCTTCTAGTTCAAGGATGTTAGAGATGAATTAAAACCTCTTAGCCCTAAGCTTTTGATTCATTTTTAATGGATTGATACAACCTAGGTTTCCTTTTTATGATTTGATTGATGGATTTGGTTTAAAGTGAGTTTGAATAAAGTATTAGTTTAGTTTTGCTTTGATCTCTTAATGACTCCGGGCTCATGTGCTTCTTAGTGAATCTAAACTTAGTAGCTTACCTTTTTGACATTGTTTATGCTTGTGTAGTTCATTGATCTATCATCGACTCTGGGCATGATAGACACTTTGATTGCCTTGTGTACAATGGCATGATCTTCATGTAGGAACTAATTCAAACTAAAGTTCTAATCTTTTGTGATAATCTGAGATAGATGTTTGCTGATTAATTTTAATTTAATTAGAGTTCTAATCATTGGTCGTAGTCAAGTCTAGTGACAGGATTTGATGAAAAGCTATGGTTGTGAATCTCAACTAGATTGGAAAGAGGCTTGGCCTGTACAATTGAGTGTTCCCAAGGCCTAAGCATTATTGTGGGAATCGAATCAATGAACAAGCAACTGTTTTAGATAAGTGTTGATTGAACCGCTCCATATTCCAATCAGATAGAGATAGAAATTCGATTCCAATTGAGTTGTGAGAAACTTAGTTGTATTGATGCATTAAAAACCGTCAAAAGTGGATCCTTGGCGCTCTAGTGCCTTTTTAGATTATTATTACCTCTCATAATCACTGTTTAATTCTGAATCATTATTTTCCAGATTTAGATCTTAATGTGATTTCAACAATAGGTTGGTTTAGATAAATTCTGAGAATATTTACATATAAATCTTTGTGGGATGATACTCGGTCTTTCTGAATCTATTACTACTTCACAACCCTATACTTGGGGAGTGAACATCTGATGGAGGAATAGAGTAGTTTAGGATTAGGTTGTTTTCTATTTTCTTTTTATTGCTTTCATTAGGATTAGTTGTTGGAGGTAGATTACTACTTTTGACTCTCTCAGGTACTCTCTTTCCCACTGTCCTTTATTTTTTTTAGTCATTACTAGCATGTTATTGCATATTGCATATGTTTTTACATTAAGGACAATGTAAGATTTTGGTTGGAGGGTGAGATTCCTAGATGAATTTACTAGAATTTGAGACATTTTGAGCAAATTAGTGTGCGAAATTTTTTTTATTTCTTATTTTTAAACTCTTTTAGAAGTTTTGTTTCTACAAACTGGAGTATATGTGAATATGAGAGGAAGGGATGTGAAGTTATTCAATTTTGAAACCCTTAAAATTCTTTGGATGGAGTAGTTTTCTATATGAGTTTTCCTCTTTTATATGATTAATAAAAAATTTGAACACTTTTGGATTCTAGTTCACATTACACGATTCTCATGATTGAAAGGATTAGAAATGATATTTAGATTGGTTAGATTATGATCTAAAGTGTTGAGGAACCAAGTCGGGGATCTTTGTCCATCACATTCATAAAATAAGAGAAGAAAAGAAATTTAAGATGTGGATTTCTAAAATTCATATCTTGTGTTTTGACATTAAAGAAAAGAAAAAAGAAAGAAAAAAAAGTAGAGTCGAAAATCTGTCGAGAAAGAAAATATCGAAAAGGGCTACCTATCACCAACCAGGGGAGGGCTTATCACCCAAGTTGGTAATAGGACGTAGAGTGAAAGTCATCGATGGAATGGTGAGGTAAAATCCCGTTATAGGCTTGCGGTTGATCTGTGCACTATTGGGTTTGTAATCTAGTCGATCCTTGAAAAAAGAGTAATCCTGAAAACTGATCTCGCATTCACTAAGCACACTAGACCACATTTGTTCTGATTGTTGTATCTGTCAAATAATCAGCGAGGACTCTATTTGAAATATTCACTATGTTTTAGGAAGGTTAAGGTTTCAATATCCATCACTACTTATTCCTTAATTTCACATTCATATGTCTTAAAAGTTCTGAGTTTCTGAAAGATGGTTTAAGTTGGGGAGTTGAGTTTATTTCATGCATGTTTTGCTTGATACTAACAAAATGCTAGTTGGGGGGTGTTGAGCTCTAAATTGTGCATATTCTAACCCCAATTCATCACACATTTACTCTGATTAATCCTTTAAAAGACCCATCTTATGAGTGTATTTGTGTTTGTAGGAATGAGAGAGAGATCTCATGAATTATATGCTAAAAGAACTATTTTAAAGACATTAAAGATCAATGGAGAAAAATCCAAGAGGTGAAAGAAAGAAGCAAGGAAGAAAGAGGAGGAGAAAAGAAAAATTCATGAAGAAACAGCATTTACGACCGGTCTTCCGACCAGTTGTCCACTACCCATGACTGGTTGAATTTCACTCAGAAGGATCGAATTTTTATGAAAGATTGTTGGCCTTGCTGGACTAAAATAGACGGTCCACGATTGGTCGGTGACTGGTTGGCCAGAAGCCATGACTAGTCGTCAGAAGAACACAAATTTAAAAGTTAGTTTATATCGTTGTTGGTGGGCCACGACCGGTTGGCGAGGGGGCTGCAATAGGTCGGCCACCACCCAGACTGCGTAACAACTTACGCAATTGCAGAAGAGTCAGCGGTGGTGGCGAGTTTTTGCTATAAAAGGACACATCTATTCTCATCCCAAGGCATCCTAGAAGAGTTCTAAAGTTGCTGGAGGTGGAGACGATAGAAGTGGAGTATCTACAACTCCTCCAACCTAGTTTGCTTCTAGTTTTCTATGTTTTCTGTTTATTTCTAGTTCAATCGTGTCTATGGTTGGCTAGACCTCTTAGCTAAGACTAAGAGGTGAAGCTTGTAGCTAAATTTAATGTTCAATTCATTCATGCAAGTACTTTAAGGGCATGTTTGGTACATTGACATACGCGGTATTAGATGGGATAGTCATTCGCATCCCACGTTTGAAATCAGTAACCGTGTTTGGTGAAGCCATTATGTGATGATGGTTTTGGGCTTTGAAAACCATGCTCATTGGTGAGCCTCTAATTTATACATATTCTAACCCATTACATCACATCTTATGCATAGTTTCCATGCTTAAAAGTCCTATCTAATGCATGTTTTGTGGTTGTAGGAATGAGAGAGGGACTTCACCTAATTGACGACTAAAAGACTGCATTTAGAGGCCCTTCAATGATGTCTAAAGGTGGGCCAAAGACGAAAGAAGGAGAGAAGAGAGTGAAAGAAAGGAAAGGAGAGAGGCTAGAACGGTCTAGACCGGTCGACCAAACAGGCCACAACCGATCATGACCGGTCGGCCATAAGGCAACCCCTATTCCCAACTCGCTGGACCAAAATCAAGTGGGCTTAACCAGTCAAGACTGGTCGGCCACCCCTTTTTCTGCTCCCTAGACTCCCTGGACCAAGCCCAAGACCAGTCAAGACCGGTCAGCCAGCCACCTTGACCGATCAAGACCGGTCGGCCATGTAGATTTCTTCAGGAAATTCGATTTTTTAGCAGCTTCCTCTTGAAGCTCCAAAATTCCATGCGTTGTGCATAAGTGTTGCTCAATTCTGGAACATTTTGAGTCGGTGAAGCTCCAAATCTATAAAAGGGCACTTAGGTTTCATTCCATGGGCATCATAGAAGGCTAAGGACTTCGTGGGAGGTGAAGAGGATCGTCGTGGAGCATTTAAAACTCTCCCGAATTCGGTTTTTCATGTTTTTATTAGTGTTGGGGCTTAAAATCTCACCTATGATAAAATAATGTACGACGATCCATCTATGATAATCCGAATCAATTCCAAGATTGGAAAAAACTCGGAAAACGCGATCGGATGCCATTGCAACCCTAAGCCACACAGTTGTGACCAAAATATTTCAGAGCAGGACCAGACATGCGCACCAAAATGATCAAATGATCCAGAACACCTTAAAACCCTTAACTTGCAAGTTTCAAAGTCACGCGGCACATATCTTTACCTACGCGCACCAAAATGCGTTTTACCCCTGTCTAGAGCTGACCAAAAGCCTACAGGTACCATTTCAGAGTAAAAATGGACATGCATATTGCCGGCAAATGATCCAAAATGCCCCAAAACCCTTAATTCCCAAATTTGAATGTCGTACGATGCATACCTTTACCTGTGCGCACTAAAGTACGTTTTGCCCCTATTTGGAACCGATCGGGAGGGCCCAGATCGAGAAGGAACTACCAAAATTCACAGTAGTTGATCATCACCCCACCCCGTTTATTTGGTAGGTCGATCACGACTTAAAAGTGACTTGGCGTCAATGACTTCGATCCTCGAAAAGGTAGCTGTCCTCTGGAGGTAGCCCGTTGGAGCCAAAACCCCAAAATATTCTAAGTATTGGGAAACATGCATACATTACAGGGGACATGCGCATGCCATGAGGAGACATGCGCCCATGTCCATACCACATGCGTATAGGAGCACTTCTCTCCCTCTTTCAAAATTCCAAAGTTAAAAAAAAATTGAAAATTATCCTAGTGTTGAGCACATGCGCCCACCATAGGGGGCACATGCGCCCACACCAGGGGGCACATGCGCCCACTGCGTGGGCACATGCGTATGACTCCCCTCTCCTTATACATGCGCTCATATTATTTTGGACTCAAGACCCAATTAGTTTGCTATAAATAGCACCTCACCTGTTGAGAGACGAGATCATCATTTTCGAGAGGATCGTCAGAGTGCTACAAGAGGTAGAACCCTCGCCGGAATCCTTGCCGAAACCCTTGTCGGAGAGTGACATGCGCCCATCCCCTCACCGGATGCCTTCGCCGGGAAGGGTTTTTGTTGTCGGAAACCCTTGCTGGAAAGAGGCTTCTCCCACCGGAATAAAGTTTAAGGAGAGGGGAGAAAACTCCAAATTCTCTAAGTCACAAAGTGACATGCGCCCATGGGGGAAGGGCAGGCGCATGTGCTCTTGCACATGCACCCACCCCTCTTTCATTTCCTCTCTCTCTCTCTCTCTCTCTCTCTCTCTCTCTCTCTCTCTCTCTCCCCCCTCACTCACTTGTTTTTTTGAGAGAAAACTTAAAATTCTCTAAGTCCTTAGTGGACATGTGCATAGGGGAGGAGGGCAAGCGCATGTGCTCTGCCACATGCACCCACCTCTCTCTCTCTCTCTCTCCCTCTCTCTCTCTCTCTCTCTCTCTCTCTCTCCCCCCTAATTCCCTTGTTTAGAGAGAAAACCTAAAAAATTCTAAGTCCTTGGAGGACATGTGCCTACCCTATTGGCCGAAAAAACTACAAAACTTGTTAAGTGGTGGGGCAACATGCTCCTACCACTATGAGCCAGGAGCATGTGCTATACCACATGCGCTCGGAAGCTACTCTCTCTCTCTCTCTCTCTCTCTCTCTCTCTTCACTTAGCCACATGCGCCTGGAATTTGGGCACATGCGCCCACTACCTGGCACATGCGCCCACCCATCCATTCCATGCGCCTGGACGCTGGTTAAGGCCTGGGGACTTCCATGATGTGGCCCACTTTCGGTGTGGCCTACCTCCTGATCGTGCCAATGATCCTAGACACACATCGCCAATGTCTATCAATCCCCCAGATCAGATCTTCCAAAGGTCAATGTTAAGTGGGCCAAATTAGCAATTTGATCAAAATGACCAACACTTAATCAAATTTGCAAGCCTGGAAATCCCTCCAAAAGTGCAGGAAACGACCGAAATCAAGAAGAATCGGGCGAAATTTGACCGACACCAAGGAGGAGACTTATCTTCTCTATAACATGACGCATCATCATAATGCACCGTAACAGGGTTATCTGCCCTCAGAATTTTCGAATACCCTAATTAAGTGGTAAACAGGCCCAGTTCTTAGCCATTTTCAGCCTTGGGAAGTGCCCTATTGGCCCGAAAAATGAAATGTGATCGCACTGACGCCAAAGTGGATCCAGCATCATTATGATCCTTGTGGACATGATCCATCACTGTTTGAAGATGATCACTACCAGTATTCACCAAATACTCCGATCAGACTACAAAATGAGTCAAATACTTAGCCATTTTCAGCCCTAGGAAATGACCTGTTGGCTCGGAAATCGACTAATGCCAAGCGAAACTAACCACGATGTCAAAGACGCTAAGGCAAAGCTAATGTCCTCATGCTACAAAACAGCTGAGTCAAACATTCACAGGGTACCGATCCCCATCATTTATAAAAAAATGGAGTAAATGGGCGCATGTAAGACCCGATACTTAGCCATCTGCAAACACTAGAAATGGCCAATCCATTCCATCGGACTTAAACTTCTCGAGGAATTATAGCTCGACAAAGCTTCTCCCAATGACCTAATCGTTCAAAATATCGATTATTAACAAAGACATGGTTGAATTAATGATATGCATAAAGCAGATTAATCAAATCAGATACATAATTCATCCGATGTACTAAACATCAAGCATAAGTGCAATTTTCTCTCGAGCATGCAATCAAGCATATTTACTTTGTGTTCCTTGTATCCATTATATGAAGTTTATTCATCTCGGATTGAAATACAAAATTAAATCAAAGGGAATGTGATTATCGTCAAAAAGTGTAATAAAAGAGGTCCAAAACATCTGAAATACTTCATTATGAATTATCATCGCTAAGACCAGTTGATGTACGTCCCATCCAAAGCGGGATCCGTCAGTTGAGTAGCTAAGGTAATAGTGGTGTGTCTTCAAGTAGTCACCCGTCCACGGAGACGTTTATGACGTTGTGTTGTACCACCCGATAGCTGTAAATGTGTCTTCAAGTGGTCACTGGTCCACAGAGACGGTCAATGACACTATGTGTACCATTTGGTAGCTATAAATGTGTCTTCAAGTAGTCACCCGTCCACAGAGACGGTCAATGACATTATGTTGTACCATGACACTATGTCGTACCATTTGGCAGCCATAAATGTGTCTTCAAGTCATCACCCATCCACAGGGACGGTCAATGACAATATGTCGTACCATTTGGTAGCTATAATGCATCTTCCTGAAGGTTACTCACCAACAGAAACGGTCAGTGACACTGTGTTGTACCATTTAGCGGCCATGATGTATCCTGAAAGTCACTCACCAATAGAAATGGTCAGTGACACTGTATTATATCACATGGCAGCCGTAATATGCCTTTCGGTGGTCACCCGTTCGCAGTAACGGATACTGGCACTGTGTTGAGCACGGTAACAATGACGTGTTTTCCTAAAAGTCACTCACTAACAGAAATGGTCAGTGACACTGTGAGGCACTACATGGGAATCGTGGCATGTTTTCCTGAAAGTCATTCCGTCCATAGAGACGATCGATGACACTATGATACATGACTCGGTTAAAATTCTGGTTGCTACTTAACTAGGAACACTCAAAAGAACATGGGACAAGCATTTAACTTGTCTAAATGATGGCTTAGTCCATAAGGAACTCGAAACTTGGTCTCCGCGACCGTGAACTCAAGACCATAGTCCCTGACGATCTAAATTACTTGCTCGATCTATCCGGGCTTCCTCCCTAATATTCCACTTATTGTATAACTACATTCATAGTGGAATCTTATCACTTTGTGTCGTGGTTTTCTCCCATAAGGGTTTCCACATAAAAATATTTATGTTGTTTGTGGTTTGTTTCATTTATATTCATGCTCTTTTGATGCTTTATTTAACTTATCTATGATGCATGCATACATTTACTTTTGCCTTCTAATCAAGGGTGATTATCCATTGATGTAATTACGGGTTCATGACCAGTTCACAACATGGAATGTAAAAGATCTCAAAATCTCTTGAATAAAATTCGCCTTGCGATGCTTTCTCATGTGTACTTTGTGAATGCTTTTGATTGTCTATGAATGTCTCTATACTTAGAATTCCCCAAAACAATGAAACACAGGAAAACTTGCCCTTTGAGCATTTTTCTAGTTTTAACAAACTGGCGACTCTGTTGGGGATCGAAGATACCAGAATCTCTGGTTATCTCTGAGTAAAGAAACGTTCTAAGATAAATCATTTGCGGGCATTAATGTATGCATAAGAAAGTTACCACAAGGAGAAATGTTCGGTGCCTTCACGGGCTCCAAACTGGCGACTCTCAACAGGAACATTCTTCCCTTCATCTTTAAGGCAAAAGAATTTGAAATCAGTTTATCGAAGGTTTTCCTAAACTATTTGTAAAAAGTATTTCTAACATACTTCAAAAGAAAGCATAACATTAATTTCTCATAGTGTGCATTTGATTTATCATATGTGTTTCGTTTCTTGTCAAACTGCATCACGATTGGTAAGGTCGCCTGTTCTTTTGCTTTTGAAGTCGCGGGATGTCCTAATGATTATATATGGCTGTGTAGACAATCCTAGAGAAAGAACCCTAACAAAAGAACTAACTACCAAAACAAGAGAAATGGCAGCAACTATGATTTTCTTGGCGAGAGGAGGATTTTATTGGAAAGCAAACACAGTAAGACCGCGCTCTAGTATTGGAAAGCAACGACCGATCAGATTTACCGATGAAATGGCAGCACAGAGAATGCAGGGGTTCATTCTATCTGCCAATGAATTTCCAGCACTGCCAAAAGCAATCAGGTTGACTAAGGAGCAGCCAGAATACATTCTTCCGAAGATCATCACAGAATCAGCGGAAGTAACCATCAGCAAGGCAACTACAATTGGACCAAAGCCACAACTGGTGAAAGTCGCCATGATTCAAGTTACTGAAGAAGAGCAACCGGCTGATCAAAACGTTGAGCTGCCTCCAATCCAAGAACAAATAGATGAAATCATCCAGGTCCAAGAGGACACCGCCAAAGAAATGAGAGAGATGAAAGAAGCATTGCTGGCTCTAGTCGCCCAGGGGGTAGCCAAGAACCTAGCCATTCCCACTCGACAGTCTGTGAAAGAATCACAGGGGGCAGCGAAAGAGCCAGCTGCCACCAAATCACAAGTTTGCCTGAGAAGTGTTATGTTCGAGCATGTACCACCACAACCATCTCATGCCACGAGGGAAGAGTTATCCCAGATAGTCACAGACTTGATGCGTTAGGAGAAAGAGAAGGAGAAGAGAGGAAAGTATGTTTATCGGGTGTCGTATTCGCCTGAAGTTGATGACGTTCCATTTCCCCACAACTTCAAGCATCTAAATTTCCCCCTGATTCGATGGTAAAGGGTCACCGGAGGAGCATATGACTCAGTCCATGATAGTGCTGGGCAATCTGTCAACAGTTCCCTAGTATTGTCTAAGGTTGTTCGGATCTACGCTCACTGGCAAAGCGTTCTAATGGTACATGTCATTACCTGTCGTTAAGTCCTGGGATCAGATGTCTCTTCTGAGCGAGAAGTCTCGCTGACAGATTTAGCCTTAGTCCGTCAGGGGCAAGGAGAGACAGTCAAGATGTTTATTGATAGATGGGAAACCATAGCAGCGCAATGCTGAGAGTTGCCTAGCGAGCCTGAGCAGGTCAAGATGTGCATGCAGGCAATGGACGCGATGATTTTGTTCAATCTATCTGGGCATAACTTCTTGACGTTCCAAGACTTGGCTATGAAGGCCCACCTGGTGGAAGGAGTTGCATTCAGAGCGGAGAAGCCTAGAAGAGAAGTTGGAAGGACAATCACGTCAAATTACATCAACAAAAGAAAAGCTTCGAAAGATCGGAAACACCCGCATTTAGAACATAAAATCAAAGGCAAGCCAGCAGAAACTCAGTCTAAAGATAAAGGGCCACAAAGATCGAAAAAGATGACGATCGTCGGATGGGGCAGGGTAGACGGGCGTTATTTGTTTGACCTGGAAGATCTCATTCCGATAATGGAACAACTGGTCAAGGAAGGAGAACTGCAATACCAGAACCGATCCAACCAAATGAAGTAGGGTAAGTGGATGCCCCCAATTATTTTAAGTATCATCGGATCTTGGGACATGAGACAGAAGAATGCCTCATCTTAAAAGGGAAAGAACAGAGACTGATTAACCAATGTATTATTAAGCTAAAGACAGAATAAACCAATCGGGGTACATCAGCCATAGTGTTGATAGCACCCACGATACACGAAAGGCCGATGATACAAGTCACGATGGTGTAGGCCATTGAAGAAAGAGAGCTGGTGGGAGAAAACGTTGAGCTGTTAGCGATCCGAGATCAGATCAGTGAAAGGGTCCAAGCCCACAAGGAGTTATCTAGGCAGATGGGAGAAGTTCAGGAGGCTTTAGCCACCTTAATCTCACAGAATGCGACACCCAATATCGCTCCACCTATCCGACAGTTGGAAGAAGAAGCACCGGGGGCAGTATGTGAACCAGTTGTAGTGAGACAACATACCTATCCCGAGCAAACAAATGCGCATATGTTGGATTCGGACTCCATGGTCCCATACGAATTGCTAAGCAACATCTCCTTCACCCTTCGTAACCTAGCTGCAGAGGTTCGCATAATAGACTAGTCCATTTCAAAGACACAGTCTCAAGCAGAAAAGTCAAGACATGAAACGAAAAAGAGGACATGGGTTGACATAAGAAAGAACCCTGGGAACCGAAAGCAACTGAATCTAGGGCATGAGGTAGAGACCAGTGTAATAAAGACACAAGACAAGAGCAAAGAGCCTCGAAGGTCGCAACACATGACAATCAGTGAGCAAGACAAAAAGAATGAACCGTATACATTTGACATTGAAGACCTTGTCCCAATTATGGAGAAATTAATAGAAAAAAGGAGAATCGTGACTCCCAAAACTTGTTCTACCAGCTGAAGTGGGACACGTGAATGACCCCGACTACTACTGCGAATATCATAGATGTATAAGCCATAAGACTAAGCAATGCTTTTTCTTGAAGGGAAAAGGTACAAAAGATGATAAACCAAGGCATCGTCAGTCTGAAGATTGAAGGGTCTGAGAGAGCCCTGGCCAGTACGATTCCAATAGATATCACCTAGGAAGAACATTCGCTCGAAGACTCCGTTTCACGAATTTGGCTATTCATGAACGCCTATGAGCAATTCTGACAGATTATAAAGTAGATAGGGATATACTTATATTCGTTTATGCGTCTATTTCATCCATAAGCTATATTTCATACTCACACATTCACTCACATCATGTTGTTACACATATGAATATAAAATGTTCATATAGTTTCTCTTGATGACAGGTACCATGGTCAAAGAATGTCAAAGAATCGACTCCATGAATCATCAACTGAATCACTTTATTCCTACCAAACCAGTTGAATCAAAAGAAAATATCACATAGAAAGCCTACGCGAAGCTCAACGTCCTCATATTATTGTGTCTTCATCACGGGTTCTCTTATTGGTATCTGTTGAGCTCTTAAATGTGCATATTCTAACGCCATTTTATCACTAACTATGCTTGAAATAGATGATTAAAGACCCAACTAATGCATGGTTTTGTGGTTATAGGAATAGGAGAGAGGATTCATCAATTAGAGGCTTAAAGACGTTATTCGCAAGCATTAAAGATCAAAGGACTAAAGCCTGAAAGGGTGGAAGAAAGAAGCAAAGGAGAAAAGAAAAGAGGGAAGGAAAACGTACCTAAGACCGGTCGTCCGACCTGTCCGAATACTCAACAGAAGGGGTCATACTGCATAGCTTGCTGAACCACCCACGACCGGTCGTATGACCCATTGTCCACTGCTCAGACCGATCGTGCGACCGGTCCTTGAATTAAAATTCTGGGTGTGAATTTCTGAAAAACTCACTGGATTGTTATTGCAATTTTGAGACCGGTCATGCAACCAATCATCCAGGAGCTCAGACTGGTCATGAGACCGGTCGTCTGCGTAACAGAGCGTGTCCCACAAGCTCCGATTTTCTCTGCGCACTCCGAGATTTCTTGTGCAATCTGGAACTCTCCGCACTATTCTATAAAAGGGGTAGGGCTCCTTCCTAAGGCATCCTAGAAGAGATTAAGCACGGTGGGAGACGGCGGAAGTCAAATTCGGAGTTCTACAACTCCTCCTAGTTAGTTCTTTTAGTTTCATGTTTTGTTTAGTTCTTTTCATGTTTCCTTGGATCATGAACGGCTAAACCTCTTAGCTAGGGCTAAGAGGTGAAGCTTGTAGTGAATCTAAGATGTTTCAATTCGTTTGATTTGGTTTCAAGTTGGATTATTAGAGGAACAATGGTTTGAAGTTTAAATAAACTTTTAAGTAGTTTTTCTTAATCTTATGATGGCTCATGGACGTTTAGAAGAATTGCTTGAGTGCTTAATTGTTTTGAGCTAGTCTAGACCTGAACGATCAGAGGAATTGGATTCAATACGCTCTAGATCTATGATCTACATGTGGGAGCTTCACACCAAGAGTCTATTTTTCTGAAAATTCTGGATTATGTGAGATTGTGTATGTGATTTGGATCAAGTTCAAATCATGATCTAGTTTTATCTTGTGACAGGATTTAATGATGATTATGATTGTGATCTTAACCTATTGGAATTAGGATTGACCTATGCAATTGAGTGTGCTCAAGTCCTAGCTTGAATTGAGAGAATGATGTACATGATTCACATATATGACAGATTGATTGTTTTAACTGCTCTATCATCCGACTAGATAGAACTTAATTTCGACTCTAGTTGAGAAAGTGAGAAACCACAGCGAATTGAGCATCAAGGATTACTACAAGTGGATCCTCGAACCCCTAGTGTCTTTTTATTATTGATTACATTCGATTTAATTCAAAAGCATCTATTTACATCAATCTACTAAAATCTGTTTAGTTAGCTCTTCAGTAGAAACCATTAGAAGTATTTTGTGAATTCCTGCACAAGTCCCTGTGAATCGACCTCGGTCTTACCGAGATTATTACTATATCGCAACCCTACACTTGGGGAAGCGATTAGTATCCTGGTATTCTGGAATCCCACTGCTTGGTATAAGAGCAATTCAGAGTTGATGATCTCTTCTACATATGGATCTATATGCAGATGACCGGGATATTCAGTTATTATCAGTCTTGTATACATACACACTTGATCCTATACGAAGATGATCAGAACATCTCGCTACGTATATTCGGCTTTCGTATTCTATCATGAATCCTTTCATCATTATCGTGATATTCTTCTACTCTATATGAGGATAAGTCAAAACCAAGAATCTGCTATGTGTATATACATACAGCCTTATATGAAAATGATCAGGACACTATATTATGCATCACTTCGCCTTGAGAATAATGGCGGCTTTCTCTTATGTAATTCCGCGATAAGAATATGCGATTAGAGATTATGATCAAACAGGTATTCTATGCGGATTTCTAAAGCACAGGACATCTTCTATCAGAAGGAGGTAGTCTTGCAAAACGACGAGCCAAATACACTGGGGGCAAGCCCCAATATATGATGAGAAACTCAAGTCGGTAGAAAGAAATGACTGGGACGACAGATATAAACCTGATAATAAGGAGCTGGACCAAAGTTTTGGATTTATGACGCAGACATCTTTTGAAAGCGATAATCTAAGGATGTGCAGGCTAAGTAATAGTGAAGTACTATCTTTACGTATTTTTCCATTTATGCTTTAATATTCTCAACTCACATTAAACTCATACATAACGCATCATCTTATATATTCTAGTCTTAAACGCAAAACACCAAGAGGTAGTTTAGCAAAAGAATCTTTGCCATTACTTTGAATTGTGAAGTACACAATTAACAATTCCAATGATGATTACATCAGATGCGAGTATCAGTTAAGCATTTAAAATAAATTTCTAACATTCTTTTGTCTGACAATGACTATAAAGAGAAAAAGAATAAAACTACAGCTTCTCCAGGCACCCTGCTATGAACTGCATCACGTCTTCCCGTGTTACTTTCATGGTAGCCTTTGCCTCCGTTAGTACCAACACAAGATTCAGGATGTTACGAAGTTCTGTTTCTAAATCTGCTATTTGCTTGCATGCCACCTCTCCTTCACTCTCAAGCCGTGCGACCTCAATACAATTCTGATTAACAATAAGGTCGAGACGAGTAACCTCAAGATCTATGGCTGCTTCTTCTGTCTGCAACCACATGATCTCGAATCTGACATCAGCAAGATGATTAATATACCCCAAACGTTGAGTACTATCTGCCAAATTCATTCTAGTACCCACTGTCGAGTGTTCTCACTGCTCCGCGACAGGCTGCAAAGAAGACAACACTCACCGTTTCTCTTTGGCCATAGGATCAGGTTCAACTCGTTCAGCCATAGCAACCCACACCACCGAATCCTCGAAAGAAGAAATGCAACACACTATTTTGGATACGTCGGGCCCGATTATCCCTGCGCAGGCTTCCAATGCTTTCACTCCAGCTCTAAGTGTATGCCACTCACACGGCTCCGCCAACACCTTTGAGATACTGGACAGTAGACTTCTCAGTATGCTCTGTCTGAAATAGTCTAAGCAATCGAAACAAGGAATGTCGAATGCTCTGTGAGTAATAACATTATAAATGGCAATAACTGTGACAAAAGAAACAGAGCGATTATGCAATGAAATAATAAGTGCAGAAAAAGAATACACCAAGAAGCTATGAAGAACCGTACTAGAAGGTGAGTCAACGACAAGTTTCGAGGAATCCGCAATATGTATCGTCACGTTAGCGAATGACTCAATGATCTCGGGCAGTAACGTCGAAGTCACATCCAGAAGTTCAGTAGTATCGCTATCAGTATCGATCACTTCAGTTGTCGCCGGCGACTCCGCCATGTCCTCAACATTGGAAGCACCAGGGGCCACAGACACATTTGTGTCATTCACCAACATAGTGGTCCCTTGCAAATCATCCTCTCCAATCTGCCCGACCTACTCTCTCATGCCGATATGGTCTGATGTTTCATTCGCTGGTCCGGTCATCATCGAGTCCTCTTCATTAATTAACCGATTGTTATTCTTATCACCTTCAACCACCAGAAGACATGTGAACCCGACTTTTTTGTGACCATTTCACCAAAGGTACTCCGAAAATATGCCAAGCTTGTCCAATGCCTTATCCTCCTAATGATGGTCAATTGACACATTTAGGGAAGTCTTTTGCCTAATACTTGATGACAAATACACTTCCACCTGCTCTTTATAATAACCCAATCCATCAGCGAGGACCTCTGTTAGCCTTGAAGGAGGAATGTAGATTGGATCATCAACAGAGTTGTTGTTCCGAATTAGAGCATACTGATGCACCCACCATCTCAGCCAACCATAAGGATCGCCAGTCTTCCGATAAAGACCGGGAGGCATGAACCTCGCGCCTATCGCATCATTAGAAGTTGATGCCATATCCACTCCCAATGAATAGAACCGTGCCGTACACCTGCTCTACCGTGGCTACATCCGGTAAACGTTATCGGAACACCCTAATCATATCCGAATTGCCTGGCAAACCGGCTAGGGTAATAAGCCTCCAGCCAGAACTCTATTCCTTCGCATAGTGGAAGTGAAGCAGTATGAATAGACATCAGAAACTCCCTATCAATAGTATTCACAGAACGTTCATCGTCAATGACTTCTCGATCCTCTTCACTGTAAAAAATAGGAAAGTGGTAGAAGCAAATCTCCACCTAACTGCCAATTTTGGAAGCTATCCAATCAGATGACTTCGTTATCATTTCAAGTTTTCTGTAGCGATAAAGAGGCACGTGATTGGTGTGGAGATAACGGAAGAGATCCATTCCATATGTCTACGGAAAATATATGCCCAACCACAGGCAGAAGAAATGTCATGGGCAATAAGCCACATTCATCCCTCGCCCGGGTTGATCTTTATTACTGGCAATATTGTCAAAAGCCCTATATAAACTGCATAACACCGGCGGTGCTAAAGAATATCGATGGCCATTTGTAAAAGCTCCTGCCACGACAAAGCAAGAAACCCTGACCCCATCAGCACTCTTAGAACTAGGCAACACAACTGTTGACAACCAGTAAGCTAAGAAGCTTGCTAGTTCACAAGTCGGCGTAAGCTCATTCGGATGGCGGAATCTATGTTCAAAACGTTCCTCCATCATGTAACGCCCTAGATTTTCGAGATTTATTTGAAACTTTTTGAAAATTCATTTTTTAATGTATTTTTTTATTAATTATCGTGCATTTACCGTTGATTTGCGAATAGCGGGACATCCGTAGGAGATCCGATAGGGTACCCTTTACAAAAGTTGCTTAGAATGATCCCATAAACATCGTAGAAAGATCAGATTTCAAAAATTACGCACTTTTTAGATAATTACGAAAATGCCATTAGTTAAACTTAAGTTAAGATGCCATTTTTAAGTATTATAGTTTCTGACGATCACTTTCACGCAAAACCCTGGATTTAAGCTTTTGGGCACATATTAACCATACACATCAAATTTCAGCCCTTAAATCATAGTAGAAGTGGTCCGATTGTCAAATCAGCCCCTTAACCCTTGATTTTCATCTCCATCGAGTGAGGAAAGTAGATGGTTAGTCGTAGTCGAATATTTCTCTTCATAGGAGTGAATTGGATTGTCTTTATCATGGACCAATAGTGTGATTTGAGTGCCCCACCTTGATAAGCATCTTTCTTATGCGCGAAGTTATCCCGTTTTAGAAATTAATGAGTTACCAACTCTTTTTAAATCTGAACCTTTTAATTTACCCACTTTTCACCATCAATCGCTTCTCAAATTTGGACCACTTATTATACTCATATGACTACGAGTTTACACAAAGTTTGAACCCCGATCTATAATCCTACACCGTTGAACCACAAAACCAACACCTTCCTTTTCCGCCAAAAATTAAAATTTCAGATCTAGGTATTTCTCACCATCAATCAACTACTAAATTTTGTACAATTAGTTTGCCTATCATGACTACATATTCTTCCAAAATTTGGGCCCTGATCATCAAGCGTAGACCGTTAATTGAGATCTAGCCCATTTTAGTACCCGTTAGGCCATTTTCAAGGATCGGCCAATCTAGAATGTGGATCATCAAGAAATTTACGTATTTTGACTCTACTCTTCGAGCTTAATAAGATGAATGGATTAGAATTGATCATAGATCATCCGAATATTAAGATTTGAGAAACCTACCTCGAGAGGTTGTTACACAAGACCCCGCATGCACATCCCTCTCCATATTTCTACTACGCACCTCAAAATCCTAATTCCAACCCTACCTCTATATATAGGGCCCCTCTTAGCCAAAGGTGACCCCCACCCACGAATTTGAGAGAAAGAAAGAGAAAGAGAGAGAAGAGAAGAGAGTTCTTTCTCATATTTTTCCAGCGGCTAGGATCTTCTACAGCCCTCTTCTTCTAAGTCCATCCTAAGGTGAGGATTTTCCTTCAAGCATTTCATTAATAATATCAAAATTATCATAAGTTCTTTTGTGGCATATGAAATTATTTTATTTTGAGTTATTGATCCATGTACCATGATGTTTAATGTAGAATTTGTAATGAATATCATTGTATGGTGATGTGATTTCTTGTTTAGATTTTTTACTAAGAAGCATGTGTATTTATATTACTTTTGTGAAATCTATGCCCTTATTTTCTTAGTCCATGTATTACAAGTAAGATTGATTTTCATATTGTGATATGAAATATGTGTATAAGATTATCATATAGACATCCCCATTATTGTATACTCTTTGTCCCTAAGTTGGTAAAATTATTCGATGTAGAGAGATGGAACCCGTGAGAGGTGTCCATGATGGAAGAATATATCTTGACTTAACTGAGAAAATGAAGTGATTGCTTGTTAATGGATCCTTACATGTACATGATGCTTGATTTGATCCATTTACATTACATGGGTATTTTAATGAATTTGATCATGATGTACAACATTGGCTTTTTGGGACATGATGAAATCATAAAACGGGACAATGAGTGGACACTAATGGTATACAAATTCTCACGAGCCGGGGTTGGTGCTATGGACACTAATCTCGTGCTGCCGGCCTATGCTGGGTTGCTTGCGACTCCCCATAGTGACCATTGAGTTTTATTTAAATCGGTTGTATGCGAAAACACTTAAATAAAGGTGAAACTAAAGTCATGCATTCACTTGGCTCCATGTGGGTGTACGGAATTGAGAATAGGCTAGAGCGTCCTACTTCTCCCGTACACTGTCACGTGTAGATTTGGGCTATGAGCGTCCCGTTTCTCACGTGGTCGGGCAAAACTATGGGCTTGTGCGTCCCAGGAACCTCTGGTGACTAGTGGCTAGCATGAAGTCGTAACAGGGAGTCTCCCACTTCATGTATTGTGATTCTAGCCAGGGTGCCTTAGCCAGAGCATGCATTCCATGCATCGCATTAACAAAGATTTTTAGTTGGTTGTTTTGATTTGATTAAATAATAATATCCTGCTTGCGTTTACTCTGTATCGTTATTATTATTCTTGATTGTCTTGGAGGAAATATTCCCCACTATGATAGCGTTTAACGCTATCCCAAACACAATTTAGATGATGCAGGTGAAGATCCAGGTATTGAACCCGATTTTTAAGGAAAAGAGTTCGATGGTTCGTACGATCACATGGCGGATGACGATGTTAGATAAACTTAATTGATGTTATCATTTATTAAATATTTCTTTTGAGTAGTTGATACATTTATGGAATTGTAATAAGTCTTCAAGAGAAGACATGATTTTGTATTTTAATTAATCAGTATGGATATTGGTTGGTTCCCTATTTAAACATTGATGATGACGTAGTAAGTTTGATAGAATAAGATGATAATTGTTTCCGCCATTGTACTTGAATGCTATATTTTATTATTTGACAAATTAGTTATTCCATAAATTACTTGGGAATTCGACCGTCGTGTTATACACGAGAGTCGAAAATCTCGGGTCGTTACAGTTGGTATCAGAGCACAATCGGGACCTCTGGGTGAGAAGCCCAACCATTTTCATAATAAATATCCCTTAGGGCTTAGGTTCCCATGAAATAGAAACAAAAACACTTAGGTTCATCCCCCATTGGATGCATGGGATGTTATGAATCTAGAGACTCAAGCATAAGCCCCTTAAAATCATTAGGATAGCCGATGAACGTAAAAATATGAAATTTTAGGATTTTTAGGAAGTAGATTCTAACTTTTTCTAGAAGTTTTGGAGCTCTCATCATTTTCTCATATTTAGATCAGCGTTACACTGAGTCATGGGATTTATCTTCCTCAAATTTTAAGGATAACTATTTTATTTTGAATTATTTTTGTTAGGACAAATTTCCTGACCCTTAGGCAATGTTACCACTAAGAATTATATTTTCGGAATTAATAAATTTTTAAAAATTTTTATACATATTTCTAACTCATCACCCAACACTCTCATAAAATTTCAGATCAATCCTACATCTATATAAATCGTGAAAATTCTGTTAGTAGAGAAAATCATGCACTGGAAACTGCTGGACTGTTACGTTTTTCAGACTTTTAGAGGTCAGAATCATATCTTACCATAGGAATTTCATTCTGAGAAAAATTAGGGTGATTTCTCACCTAACTTTTAGATTACCCTCCAAATTTTAGGCAAAAAGGACGTTCAGTTTGAGAGATAAAATTCTAAGAGCGCTTATAAGTCCTGTGTTCCAGATTCGACACTATCCTAGTTCCTTAGCTTTGAAAACCTCTGAACCCCTTGTTTAGCCTTAGTTATCGTAAGATGGCACCCTTAGAAGTATTCCCTAGTGTATGCTCATACATCCTTATGAATTTTAGGCCCAACCCTCTTACTTAAAGTAGATTATCGTAACAATAAAATGTCATGTACCAATCCCTCACATAGATCTTCGACCATGTCTAACAATGAAAGTAAATAGGATCTCGTAAGGTTTTAATGTTTTATATTGTTGGATTTCAATTTAGTGATCTTTGTTGATGTTTTCTTTGTTGGAGAATACATGAAGGTCCTTACAATGTTAGACTAAATCGGCCGCACGGGAGGGCAAAACCATACCTAATATATTGTGTAAGTGATTGGATCTTCGTTCAAATCCCGAGAGTCGACACTCGGAATTTCGAATGGATACTAATGAACTCAATGCTCAGATGCGAGTAGAAGATCTAAGTATCGGATCTGAATCTACTTGAACTGTTCACCCGTGATGTCGACACAATACAAATCACATCCTTGTTCTAACTGGACGACTTTTGTGCATTCTCTTGGAATGTGTGTGATTGTTTTCTTTGGATGACTAAAATAAGATAGATGTATAGACGACCCTAGGACGTAGAAGCTTAGCCACTTAGATCCTATAAAGAGTTAGAATACAGTATCCCTAACCTCATCTTTCCATCGCACCTTCAGCTATTAAAGAACTGTCGATGATATCTCATTCACTTTGTTATCCGCTTGTTTATCCACTCATTCAAGTGACCACCCGATCATGCCAACCTAATCAAACTCAGATCTATCTTTTAAACTCTTAATCAGTCATTTCGTTAGCGATCAGACATCCTTGATAATTATCTAACCCTAATTATCTTAGATCCTTGACTATAAGAGCACCTACACAAACCTGAGAAATATTAGGGCGTTAGATGATTGAATGATTTGAGAGACCAATCAATATATTTAGAACCATCTAGGAATCAGAGTGTGCAGTGGAAGCATGATAGGAAAGAAGTTTGGGGGAGCATGTAAAAATCGATGTCGAGTACGGATTTATTTTTAAGGGGGGTGGATTGTGATCGCGTCTGACCCGGAATAGTTCAGAAAGTTAGACAAGAAGTCATAAACTGAGATTGCCCTCAATCTTTTATCGACGATGCCTAGGAAACTTCGGAGACGAAGTTTGTTTTTAAGGGGGGTGGTTTGTAACGCCCTAGATTTTCGAGATTTATTTGAAACTTTTTGAAAATTCATTTTTTAATGTATTTTTTTATTAATTATCGTGCATTTACCGTTGATTTGCGAATAGCGGGACATCCGTAGGAGATCCGATAGGGTACCCTTTACAAAAGTTGCTTAGAATGATCCCATAAACATCGTAGAAAGATCAGATTTCAAAAATTACACACTTTTTAGATAATTACGAAAATGCCATTAGTTAAACTTAAGTTAAGATGCCATTTTTAAGTAGTATAGTTTCTGACGATCACTTTCACGCAAAACCCTGGATTTAAGCTTTTGGGCACATATTAACCATACACATCAAATTTCAGCCCTTAAATCATAGTAGAAGTGGTCCGATTGTCAAATCAGCCCCTTAACCCTTGATTTTCATCTCCATCGAGTGAGGAAAGTAGATGGTTAGTCGTAGTCGAATATTTCTCTTCATAGGAGTGAATTGGATTGTCTTTATCATGGACCAATAGTGTGATTTGAGTGCCCCACCTTGATAAGCATCTTTCTTATGCGCGAAGTTATCCCGTTTTAGAAATTAATGAGTTACCAACTCTTTTTAAATCTGAACCTTTTAATTTACCCACTTTTCACCATCAATCGCTTCTCAAATTTGGACCACTTATTATACTCATATGACTACGAGTTTACACAAAGTTTGAACCCCGATCTATAATCCTACACCGTTGAACCACAAAGCCAGCACCTTCCTTTTCCGCCAAAAATTAAAATTTCAGATCTAGGCATTTCTCACCATCAATCAACTACTAAATTTTGTACAATTGTTTGCCATCATGACTACATATTCTTCCAAAATTTGGGCCCTGATCATCAAGCGTAGACCGTTAATTGAGATCTAGCCCATTTTAGCACCCGTTAGGCCATTTTCAAGGATCGGCCAATCTAGAATGTGGATCATCAAGAAATTTACGTATTCTGACTCTACTCTTCGAGCTTAATAAGATGAACGGATTAGAATTGATCATAGATCATCCGATAATTGGGATTTGAGAAACCTACCTCGAGAGGTTGTTACACAAGACCCCGCGTGCACATCCCTCTCCATATTTCTACTACGCACCTCCAAACCCTAATTCCAACCCTACCTCTATATATAGGGCCCCTCTTAGCCAAAGGTGACCCCCACCCACGAATTTGAGAGAGAGAAAGAGAAAGAGAGAGAAGAGAAGAGAGTTCTTTCTCATATTTTTCCAGCGGCTAGGATCTTCTACAGCCCTCTTCTTCTAAGTCCATCCTAAGGCGAGGATTTTCCTTCAAGCCTTTCATTAATAATATCAAAATTATCATAAGTTCTTTTGTGGCATATGAAATTATTTTATTTTGAGTTATTGATCCATGTACCATGATGTTTAATGTACAATTTGTAATGAATATCATTGTATGGTGATGTGATTTCTTGTTTAGATTTTTTAATAAGAAGCATGTGTATTTATATTATTTTTGTGAAATCTATGTCCTTATTTTCTTAGTCCATGTATTACAAGTAAGATTGATTTTCATATTGTGATATGAAATATGTGTATAAGATTATCATATAGACATCCCATTATTGTATACTCTTTGTCCCTAAGTTGGTAAAATTATTCGATGTAGAGAGATGGAACCCGTGAGAGGTGTCCATGATGGAAGAATATATCTTGACTTAACTGAGAAAATGAAGTGATTGCTTGTTAATGGATCCTTACATGTACATGATTCTTGATTTGATCCATTTACATTACATGGGTATTTTAATGAATTTGATCATGATGTACAACATTGGCTTTTTGGGACATGATGAAATCTTAAAACGGGACAATGAGTGGACACTAATGGTATACAAATTCTCACGAGCCGGGGTTGGTGCTATGGACACTAATCTCGTGCTGTCGGCCTATGCTGGGTTGCTTGCGACTCCCCATAGTGACCATTGAGTTTTATTTAAATCGGTTGTATGCGAAAACACTTAAATAAAGGTGAAACTAAAGTCATGCATTCACTTGGCTCCATGTGGGTGTACGGAATTGAGAATAGGCTAGAGCGTCCTACTTCTCCCGTACACTGTCACGTGTAGATTTGGGCTATGAGCGTCCCGTTTCTCACGTGGTCGGGCAAAACTATGGGCTTGTGCGTCCCAGGAACCTCTGGTGACTAGTGGCTAGCATGAAGTCGTAACAGGGAGTCTCCCACTTCATGTATTGTGATTCTAGCCAGGGTGCCTTAGCCAGAGCATGCATTCCATGCATCGCATTAACAAAGATTTTTAGTTGGTTGTTTTGATTTGATTAAATAATAATATCCTGCTTGCGTTTACTCTGTATCGTTATTATTATTCTTGATTGTCTTGGAGGAAATATTCCCCACTATGATAGCGTTTAACGCTATCCCAAACACAATTTAGATGATGCAGGTGAAGATCCAGGTATTGAACCCGATTTTTAAGGAAAAGAGTTCGATGGTTCGTACGATCACATGGCGGATGACGATGTTAGATAAACTTAATTGATGTTATCATTTATTAAATATTTCTTTTGAGTAGTTGATACATTTATGGAATTGTAATAAGTCTTCAAGAGAAGACATGATTTTGTATTTTAATTAATCAGTATGGATATTGGTTGGTTCCCTATTTAAACATTGATGATGACGTAGTAAGTTTGATAGAATAAGATGATAATTGTTTCCGCCATTGTACTTGAATGCTATATTTTATTATTTGACAAATTAGTTATTCCATAAATTACTTGGGAATTCGACCGTCGTGTTATACACGAGAGTCGAAAATCTCGGGTTGTTACACATCAAGACTCGGTCTTCCTACGGGGTTTCATATTCTCCATAATCAATGCTTCAAAAAGAAAGGAAGGTTCTACGTCAGAAGCAAAGAAGCTAGGAGCATGTAAAACATGAAGTACAAAAGAAAGTATCGGAAGAAATATTACTTCATCGTCTGGCTGAAATAGATCAACTAGTCGTCGTAATGAATCTTTGTAATATTGTCGAACTGCGACAACTCAGCAAACAGCTCAACAATCCTTCGAATGATAAGCATTTTAAGCCGAGACAAAGACAGCTCTTCATCAGTTGGGATATATTCTTGGTAGTATCCGCCTATTACGGATAAGCCAGCCATCATCCGAAGATCCCATAAAGTTATGCTCATCTCCCCATACAAAAAGTGGAATGAATTGGTAGCAGAAGATCAGTAATTCAAGAAGCTCCGAATGATTATTGGATCATGGAAGAAATACCCGAGGTTGCATCGATAGCCTGATGCAGGCCGACTTGCTTCAAAACCCTCTCGTGACAGACCAAAATCTCTTTTACCCACTGCTCATAACCAACTCGCTCATTCAGATGACCTCGCGTACGAAAACTTCTCGTCGCCCACATCATCGTCTTGTCCATATGCCGAAACCTTTGCTGAATTGTTTCGAAATAATGGACTAGATAAAGGGCGTGAGGATCACAAGATAGCGCAAGGAAAACCATTTCTCTTGGTAGACCTACTCGCTGCTCCCTCCCATCATCAACTAGTAAAGTAGTCAACAACTGCTCAGGAGCAGATGTCCACCTTTCAACCCCGTAGAATTGAAAAGAGCCTTGAACGTTGGATGGCTCGATACTCGGGAGAGGCCTGTGCCTTATAAGAGATTTCTCATGTGTGATGACTCGGTCAGTATAAGGGTTTACGATGGAGAAACCGCAAGTCGTAATGATCTTGTTTCCATCCCAGCCGATCTTCATCCGGTCATTATTCGGATTAACAAGCTGTGTCAATCGCTCCGCCTGGCCGACTTCCTCAGCCGGTTTCTTACCTCGATTTCGTCTCTTCTTCTTCTTTTGACCTTCTTGATTACCCTCGGGATGTTGGACAAGCAAGCTAGAAGGATCTGCCTCGACGACATTCAAAGCACCAGTAAGCTGACAAAACCAAGCGGACCATTCCTACTCAGTTCCTTGCGTCGGAGGCTCAAACGCGGTCTTATCCATGTAAATACGCAGTAATACTTCATGGGAAAGCTGCTTGATATGATCAGAAAATCCTTCACTTTAGACTCAATTGTCCCAAAGGAGTGCGAGTGACATTCTGCTGAAGATGGATCAGCAGTATCTTCAACCACCCTCTTCTTCCCGCGTTGTGCAGATGAAGGTCCAGAAACTTACTATCCAGAAGCTTCACCAGAAGATTTTGCTACTGTCGCCATGTTCACTGCATCACATAAACGAAAGAACAACAGACGGAAGCCTAGCGCATACAACAGGAAACACAATAAAGTACGCATCACCAGAAACAAAATCACACTATCCAATCATGGACTGTTGTTCGCTTCCCCAAGTGTAGGGTTGCGATGTAGTAATAATCTCGGTAAGACCGAGGTCGATCCACAGGGAATTGTGTAGGGATTCACAAAACTATTCCAATGGTTTCTACTTAAGAACTAACTAAACATGATTTAGTAATTTGGTGAAGATTGCAATTTTGAACTAAACTGAAGGTAATCAATTAATAAAAAGTAGTAGGGGTTCAAGGATCCACTTGTAGCAATCCTTAATGCTTAATTCGCTTTGGTTTCTCACTTTCTCAACTAGAATTGAAATTAAGTTCTATCTAGCCGGATGATAGAGCAATTAAAACAAACAATCTGCCATATGTGTGATACATGATTCTCTCAATTTAAGTTAGGACTTGAGCACACTCAATTGCATAGATCAATCCTAGATCCAATATGTTGAGATCATAATCATAATCATCATTACATTCTATCACAAAGTATAACTAGATCATAATTTGAACTCAATTCAAATATAAAAACAACCACACATAGACAGAAATTCCAAAAAGAATAGAACTTTTGGTATGAAGTTCCCACATGAGGATCATAGATTTAGAGCGTATTGAATCCAATTCCTCGAATCATACAGGTCTAGCATAATTTAAAATAATTAAGAACTCAAACAATTCTTCTAAACATCCATGAGCCATCATAAGATTAAGAAAAACTACTTAGAACTTTATTCAAACTTTCAACCATTGTTCTTCACTAATAATCCAAATTGAAACCAAATCAAACGAATTGAAACATCTTAGATTCACTACAAGCTTCACCTCTTAGCCTTAGCTAAGAGGTTTAGCCGTTCATGATCCAAGGAAACATGAAAACAACTAAGAAAAATATAAAACTAGAAGAACAAACTAGGAGGAGTTGTAGAACTTCGGATCTGACTTCCGCCGTCTCCGACCATGCTAAATCTCTTCTAGGATACCTTAGGAACGAGCTAGGGAAGTCCTTTTATAGCTGTGAAGCCCTAGGTGCGAAGAAACTTCGAGAAATCCCGCAGATTTGCGTTTTGCGCAGAGATTTTCGGAGCTTGCAGAAGAAGTTTTCTTACGCAGCCGACCGGTCGGACCCCCTGTCCGGCCGGTCGGACAAAGTGCTTGCAATTGAAATTTTCACTGGAGTGTTTCTTACACGGTCCGACCCACTAGCCAACCGGTCGGCCAGTCGGCCGGTGGACATGCTTCAGTCTGCTGAGTTTTCTGGACATTACAATGGATAGGCCAACCCTTCAGCCAGCTGGTCGGCCAGTCTGTCCAGACGGTCGGCCGGTGGGTTAGCCTTCATAAAAATGTGTCCAGAGATTTTGCTCTTTCTGGAGGGTTTGGCCCACCGGTCAGTCGTTGTGACCGGCCAGCCGATGGACATGAACTTGGCTTAAATCTTCAGCTTCTCCTCCTCCATCTTCAATGTACTTTTGCTCCACCTTTGGTCCTTCATTCCTTTTATCTTCAAGGTGCGTAAATAGCCCTCATTTGATGACTTCTCTCTTTCACTCCTACAATCACAAAACCATGCATTAGTTGGGTCTTTAATCACTTATTTCAAGCATAATTAGTAATGAAATGGGGTTAGAATATGCACATTTAGGAGCTCAACAACTGCACCACACAAACAAGTCACATCGATAAACACGTGTACAAAATCATGACCCACAAGAGCATGGGAGCAGTGGAATTCAAGCGCACACATATCATAACACAACAAATACAATAACAATCCCACATATACACTTGGAGTGCGTGCGAATTCACATTAACCCCAAGTTATGCATATGCATTCGCTCAGAAGTGCATATCATAGAGCCATTTAAACGAGCAGTTGCATGCCATAAAAGACCAAGATGAGCAGCATATTATGGACTTAAAACGCTGAGTTCCATTCATGTTCAGTCACTAAGTATGATGGCCGCGAACGGTGTCCAAATTGGTCAAGAATGGAGCTAGTTGCATGTGCTCTTTACCGTGGAGGAAAGAAGCATCAAAATCTCGAAATTTGACTAAGTAGTGGACTCACATGCACCCAAGGTGATGCCCTAGGCGCATATCATCCCCCACATGCTCCCACCTCAAAATATTGGAGAATATAAGTTCGCAGCAATTGCACCAGGCGCATGTGCCCTTGCACATGCGCCCACATTCACCAAAGAGGAGTTGCATGCGCCTGCATTATGTGCAAAGAGCTCACATGCACCTGGGTGTGAGCACATGCACCCACACCCTATGGAATCCCACATGCCCCATACCAGAGACCACATGTGTCAGAGTGATTCCACATGCGCCCGGCGACTAAAACTCCATGCATCAAAAATAGTTGGAAGGGCACATGCGCCCACAGAGGGGCAACATGCGCCCACTCCCCCATGAGGAGTTCTCTCACCTTGCAAAATTTCGCTTTTCTTAACTCGAAAATGTCCAAATGACTCTCAGTGAGTTCTCTATTTATACTTGAGCCCAAGAACCGATTCACCGCACTAACATGATGTAAGCAACCATCATAGCGCACTGGGGGGCACTTGTTGGGGCTCAAAATCTCACCTATGATAAAACAATGTACGGCGGTCGATCTACGACAATCCAGATCGATTTTAAGATTGGGAAACACACGAAAAACTTGATCGGACAACATTGCAACCCCAACCCCCACAATTATGACCAAAATATTTCAGAGCGGGACCGGACATGCGTATTGCCGTCAAATGATCAAGAACGCCCTAAAACACCTGCAAGTTTCAAAGTCACGCGACACATATCTTTACCTACGCGCACCAAAGTACGTTTTACCCTTGTCCAGAGCTCACTAAAAGGGTTCGAAAGCCTACAGATACCATTTTAGAGTGAAACTGGACATGCGTATTGCCGCCAAATGATCCGAAATGCCCAAAAACCTTTAATTCCTGAATTTGAATACCGTATGATGCATACCTTTACCTGCGTGCACCGAAGTGCGTTTTGTCCCAAAATATAGTAAGTATTGGGAGACATGCATACACCACAAGGGGACATGCACATGCCATGAGGAGACATGCGCCCATGTCCATACTACATGTGCATGGGAGCACTTCTCTCCCTCTTTTAAAATTCCAAAGTTTAAAAAAATTGAAAATTATCCTAGTGTTGGGCACATGCGCCCACCACAAGGGGCACATGCGCCCACTGCGTGGGCACATGTGCATGACTCTCCCTCCTAATACATGTGCTCACACAATTTTGTACCCAAGACCCGATTAATTTGCTATAAATAACACCTCACCTGTTGAGAGACGGGATCATCATTTTCGAGAGGATCGTCAGAGTGCTACAAGAGGTAGAACCCTCGCCCGAATCCTTGCAGGAACCCTCGTTGGAGAGTGACATGCGCCCAACCCCTCACCAGATGCCTTCGCCGGGAAGGGTTTTTCACGCCGGAAAGAGGCTTCTCCCACTAGAGCAAAGTGCAAGGAGAGAGGGGAGAAACTCCAAATTCTCTAAGTCACAAAGTGACATGCGCCCATGGGGGAAGGGCAGGCGCATGTGCTCTTGCACATAGCAGCACACATAGCAGCACCGTGTTGCACTTTGCTGAGCACGCTGGACCCCTTCACAAACCAGTCTAACCGATTGTGACTGGTCGACCAGCCAGGTTTGACCGGTCATGAACGATCGGCCACTCTCAATTTCAGAAATCAACAGCTTCTTATTGAAGCCCCGAATTTGTCTGCGCAAGTGTGTAAGTGTTGCGCAGTTCTGAAACTTGAAATCTATAAATCTATAAAATCTATAAAAAGACACCTAGAGCTTGATCTAAATTATCATAGAAGGGCTTGGAAGTCGTGGGAGGTGAAGAGGATCATCGTGGAGCATCTGCAACTCCTCCGAATCCGATTTTTCATGTTTTTCTATAGTTTTTTTTTATTCTAGTTGAAGTATGATAATGCTCGGTTAGAACCTCTTAGCTAGGGCTAAAAGGTGAAGCTTGTAGCTAGTTTCAATGTTAAATTCATTTATTTCAAGTACTCTTACTTAAGTTTGGATTTTTTAAGTTCTAGTTTGAATAAAAGTTGAAATTTTTTATGTTTTATGAGAATTCGTGTACTTCGGACATGAGTTCCTTGCAATTCTCTGAGATTAGGATGTTTGGATTAATTAGAATTGAATTCTAGTAACCTTAGAGCATGCCATGATCTCTTGGTATGGCTGTTACTTCGAAGGCTATAATAAGTTCAAGTTCTACGTGCTTCATTAGAACTAGAATCTGATTTTTCTCACTTAAGTGGGATTGTTTGTGATTGAATACTTAATCTTCCAATTAGATGAGAGATAGAACTTCAACTCTAATTGTGTTTGTGTTTGAATGAATAGGTTTACATTGGACTACTATAAGTGGATTCTTAAAGCTCTAGTTTCCTTTAAATCTCAGATTTTCTTCTACTTAAAGATACTACTTTCATTTAGTTCTTAAAACAAAATTCTATAAACTTCTAGATTGAAATTATTGGAATAGTTAGGATTGTTTACCCTAATTCCATGTGGATCGACCTCGGTCTCACCGAGTTATTACTACATTGCAGCCTTGCACTTGAGGCAAGCGAACATTTCTGAGAATGGTCATAGCGGTTTTATGCTATTTGAATTGTAGTAACCCTAAATCAAGCCATTATCTCTTGGAATGGCTGATGCTTCGAAGTGCTATAAGTTCATCTTCTCCATGCTTCAATAGAACTAAATTTGAAGTTCTAGATTGAGTTTAAATTGTTTATGTGTTTAATGCAATATCTTCCAATTGGATAGAGATAGGACTTTGATTCTAATTGTGTGTGCGCTTGATGAATGGATTAGCATTAATCTACTACAAGTGGATCCTTGGCGCACTAGCTGTTTAAATTCATGAGTTTTTCTTATTTTAAGTTATTGTTGATGCTTAGTGCTAAAACTCTGAATCTCTGAACTTATCTATTCTAAGTTGTTAGAAGACTTAGAGTCGAGTTAGTTATATAATCCATAAGGACGATCTGGTCTCATGATCAATTATTACTATATTGTAGCCTTACACTTGGGGTTGGCAAACAATCGATTGGGCGATCGATCGAATTAGCCCAGGGACAACCTGTTTTAGTCAGATGGTTGTTATCCCATTTTGGGCCTCTGACAACCGGTTGGCAAGGAGCTGCGACCGGTCGGCAGACACATGAGTTGTGCTGTTTGGTTTGGCTTATTTCATAGCAGCTCATGTAACCTCTTTGGCCATCATTTAGGTAATCTTTTGGGACACCTAAGGTCAATTTAAGATGACTACAAGTTTGCCTATTGGGTTAGGGTCTTTTATAGGTTTGGGTTTTGGTTTGGTTCAAGGTTCAAGGCTTCATCAAAGCATCTCTTTTACCTATTTCTTCTTCCTTAATGCAGCAGGTCCGCTTGAGTCTTTGGTCTTCATCTTCTTTAAGCTCAACCGACACTAGACTCTCTAACCTACGTAATTGACAAATATGATGCATTAGTATGCTACAGAAAAGTGCACTAACAATCTCCCTTTTGTTAATTACGCAACGAAAACCTAACTTTCCAAAATAAAATACATAAACTAGATTACATTGATATTTAAATGAAATACAACTCGACACATGTATAAACTAATCAATTCATCTTCAGTTGCTACCTGTCAATCCTACAAAACATAGCAAACTTCTTTTGGTGGGACTTGATCTTTCTCCCAATTTTGTCAGCAATTGACAAACCAATCTCTCCCCCTTAATAATACACCAATTAAGGAAATGGAGAAGAGATTATAGTGTTGCAGTTTTAACTATAAGCACATGCTAACTAAGGAGGGTACAGGGTGCATGAACTTTAAAACATGGAGCATGCATGAAACATGATTAATAAGAAAATGTAACTATCTAAGCATAGTTGATCATGCGTAATTAGTCATTTAAGATAAACATGAAATCATAATGACCAAGACATAAATTAACACACATTAAGCATAAAATTTAGCAAGATTAGCTAATCTAGGCAGGGTGATAGTCTAGCAATAAGATATACCAACTGAAAATAAGGATAAATTATCAAGGGTGGGCTAATAAGGCTTGAATCCTCCGATATGCCCCTGAGCTCACAAATGATGCTGAAATCCTTAGATTTTCCTATAGTATCGAGATTCTAGCTATCCTCACTAACTATTTCTAGTTTGATCATCTTAAGGATAACTAATTTCCACAACTTCCTCATAAAATTCAGCATGAGGTGAGGGGTTGGGAACTCCTCCTAGAAGGGATAGTGGTTGAGATCCTCTCTTAAATTAGGGGGAAGAGAGGTAGTGGTGGAACCCATGAGAATTCTCACTAGTTTTTTGCTGTTATCACTAGTGGAGTCACTAGATTCAGATTTAGACTCCTTTGTGTCATCCCATATGGCTGTCATAGCCTTCTTACCTTTCGATTTAGGCGCTTTCAGACAATGTGGGGCAATATGACCATGATGATCGCAACCGTAACATTGGACAAATTTGGATTTGGATGATTTTTCTTTATATTTATCACTCTTCTTGTTTTTCTTGTCATGGTTATTCCCTCTATCGAAGTTGAAGAATCTCTTAAATTTCTTATTTAATTTTTCTTCCTTATCATCGCTATCTTCGGAAGATTCATTCTTAATCTTCTTTTGCCTATGTGAGTGACTATGTGAAGTCTTCAAGGCGATACTTTTCTTCTTATAGGGGTCCTTAAAGTGTAGTTCATGAGTTTGTGAACCTAATAGTTCTTCTACTTTCATATTATCTATGTCTCTACACTCTTCGAAGGCAATGACTTTGGAGCTAAATCTCTCTGGGAGGGACCTAAGGATTTTTCTACAAATTCTCCCATTTCGAACACTTTCTCCTAAGCCACTCATGGAGTTATAAATATGATTCAATCTAGAAAAGAACTCCATGATAGATTCTTCCTCATCCATCCTAATATTTTCAAAGTGTGTGGTGAGGAGTTGCAATTTGGAATGCCTGACGGTAAATGTCCCTTCATGTGTGACCTCTAGGATCTCCCAAGCTATTTTGCTAGTCTCATGATTACATATTTAGTTGAATTCATAGGATAAGACAACAGAAAAGATTGCATTGAGACCCTTGGCATTATAACCACACATGAGTGTTTCTCGGTCACTCCATTTGTCAATTTCCTTTGATTGAGTGAACATAAATCCACCTCGATCCACTATTTCAAATGGCTCAGTCCAACCTCGTTGAACTAAGTCTCATATAAATGGATGGAGGGACACTAAAAATATTCATATATGGGCCTTCCAATAGGCATAATTTGACCCATCAAAATATGGTGGTTGAGTGACAAATCTACTCCCCTCTTGGGTAGACATCGTGATATAGCTCCGATATCAGATCTTACTCTAAATGGTTAAGTCCTTGAAGAGCAACCCGCTCTGATTCCAATTAAAATTACGTCAGTAGTCTAACACGACACCCTACACTTAAATACGGAAGCTTAGAGAGGAGCTACTATAACTATGGCTAAGTCCTGGGGGGGGGGGGGGGGGGGGGGGGGGGGGGGTGATTAGGACCGTTTAAAAATCATTTTAAAAAACCTCTTGTCTAATTAAACTAATTAGTAATTATAAATTAATTAAAGAAATAACACTTAACTTCCAAGCTTTAGTGGGTCCAATCACAAATACTAGCAAAGATAAACAATTTAACAACCTAGCTGTTGAGCTCTGAATTGTGCATATTCTAACCCCAATTCATCACACATTATGCATAGTTTGAGTGTTAAAAGACCTATCTTATATGTGTTTTTGTGTTTGTAGGAATGAGAAGAAACCTCATGAATTCTATGATAAAAGAACCTTTTTAGCACACATTGAAGACCATTAGAAGAAGAACCAACAGGTGAAAGAAAGAAGTAATAAAGATGGAGAAGAAGAAATGAAAAATCCTCAAATTTATTGTCTTCACTACTGGTTGTCCGACCGATCATCCACGGCAGAGGACTGTCACCCAACCGGTCATATTTCCAAGAAGTTAGATTATTTTAGAGCCAAACTCGTTAGACAAAAAATGTGGGTCGCGAACGGTCATTAAACCAGTCGGTTAAAAGACACGACCAGTCGGCTGTGCACATTGAAGTTTGAAATTATGTTTTTACTGTTGCTGCTCAAGCCACAACCATTCGTCCAGGGAGTGACGACCGGCTGTCCACTGCCTCGACTCTATAAGTTCTTCGTAAATTCTCAAAAACTCTAAGGCGGTGGTGCATCATTTCTATAAAAGACACATCCACTCTCGTTTAAACACATCCTAGAAGGGTTCTATAGTCGTTGGAGGTGGAGAGGATCAACGTGGAGAGTCTACAACTCCTCTAACCTAGGGTTTTTTTAGTTTTTCTTATGTTCTCAGTGGTTTTTATCTTATTTTCTAGTTCAATCATAACAATGATTGGCTAAACCTCTTAGCTAGGGCTAAGAGGTAAAGCTTGTAGTTAGTTTTGATGCTTAATTAGTTTATTCAAGTAGTCTAAGCTTTGATTTTGGATTTTCAAGTTCTAGTTTGAATAAAATTGGTATTTTCAGAGTTTGTGTACTCTCGACATAAGTTACTTTTAAATTTCTTAGAATGATCATGTTGGCTTAATGAGATTTGAATTGTAAAAATTCTAGAGCATGCCATTATCTCCTGGTATGGTTGTTACTTCGAAGGCTACAAGTTCATCTTCTCCGTACTTCATTAGAGCTAGAGTTTGATTTCCAGATTTGAGTTTGGATTATTTAAGTGTTTGAATGCAATATTTTTTTATTGGATGAGAGATAGGACTTCAATTCCAATTATGTTTGTGCTTGTTGAATGTGTTAAGCATTGATCTACTACAAGTGGATCCTCGGTGCTCTAGTTATTCTTAATTCTCTGATTTTTCTCTACTTTATAGTTTCTACTTAGTTCTAGAATTTTGAATTTCTGAGTCTCTGTTATCTCAAGTTATTAAAATAGTTAGAATTGGTTTATCCTAAATCCCTGAGGACGATCCGGTCTCATGATCGATTATTACTACATCGCAACCTTACACTTGAGGTTGGCGAACACTAGCCTAAGCATAAAGATTATAAGGATATAACAACCAAGCAACTAATCCATATGCATGTCTAGACTACAAATGATATACTAAAACAAGCACCTACTCTAGAAATGAAACTACAAGATGTGTATGAGAATCTACCTATCAATGCACAACATACATTCCATTCAAGCATTCATATAATTAACAATTAAAGACAATGCAAGAATAGAAATGGCTCAAATGACAATTTCAAACATAAGCATGTATTGTGGTTCGACGACTTGTCTACTCTACTCCCAGCTCACGTACTCATCCCTTGACCACACCAGATTTCACTATAATGGAGGCTTTGAATTAGGTTTACTTCTCAACCTTTACATGGAGGTTTTTGTATAGGTTCACCTCTCAACCTAAACAGAGATTTTCAAGGTTCATCTCTCGACCTAGGTGTTTGATAGGTTCCACCCAACCTAGGAGTTTACAGGTTCCTCCCAACCTACATGTACGCACCCGTGTTGGTGGCTCCCCTTGGAGGCTTGTTTAAGCCCGACAAACGTACCAAGGATTGCCAAACAACCCTATATGGTTTTAAGTAGGATAACCATTAACCTTAAATTCACACTCAATTATTCTAAAAGGAATGAGTGCTAAGATTCCTCCATGATGACTTACTTGTTGGATTGAGCCCCTTGTACAACGCCTTGTTGGGTTGCTTGATCTTCGCTCTTCTATGCTTTAATCAGCTCCCAGATACTCCCCCGATCGTGTTGCCACTATGTTGCCAATGCCTCAACTCCACCGATAATCACCTCACATGTGATTCTCTTCAGATGCTTAAGGTGATAGATAGGAGATGGTATGAACTCTCTACTACTAGTAGGAGTTGGTTTCCTAGAGGAATTGTACCTAATAGGATCTTTAGAGAGGTTTAGACAAAGGATCTACCTATGGTCAATGTGCCTAAACATCTAAAGATCAAGAGAGAGCAAGTCCATCTTTATATGAGCTTTGAATGGTCCATCTTGTGATCAAACACAAGAAAGATGGCTTGGAATGCTTAAGATTATAGCCTAATGGTTTGAGCAATAAGGGTAGCTTATAATGCAATAAAATCTATGTCCTTACCCCCAAAATTGAGCTCAACGTTTATATAAAGAACACACCAACGGCTATAAAACGGCTGCCAACGATTCTCTGCCGACCGGTCGATGATCGGTCGTAGGAGGTCTTTGGCCAATCAAATATTGAGAGTCGATCGGTCGAATTAGGGCTTGGACAGAGGAAATGTTGCTATCTAATATCTGCCCTCTGCCGACCGGTCAGACAGACCATACGACCGGTCGGCCAGGGGCTGTGACCAGTCAACAGACACATGAGTTGTGCTGTTTGGTTTAGCTTGTTTCACAGCAGCTCATGCAACCTCTTTGGCCATCCTTTGGGTGATCTTTTGGAACACCTAAGGCCAATCTAAGATTACTACAATTATGCCTATATTGGGTCAAGGTCATCTAGAGGTTTGGATTTTAATTTGCCTCAAGGTTCAAGGCTTCACCAAGGCATCTCTTTTACTTATTTCTTCTTCGTTGATGCAGTAAGTCCGCTTGAGTCTTTAGTCTTCATCTGCTTTAAGCTCAACCGGCATTAGACTCATTGACCTACATAATTGACAAATAAGGTGCACTAGTATGCCATAGAAAAGTGCCCTAAAACATTGATCCTAACATCATTGTTCACAGATTGAAAGTAGACCCCGATGTTAAACTCGTAAGCAAAAACGACGGTCTTTTAAACAAGAGAAGCAAGTTGCCATTAAGGAAGAAGTTGATAAGCTACTCTAAGCAAATTTCATCGAAGAAGTCAATTATCCAGAGTGGGTGGCTAATGTAGTTATGGTGAAGAAGGCAAACGAAAAATGACACATGTGTGTTGATTATACAGACCTTAACAAAGCTTGCCCTAAGGATAGTTTTCCAACTCTAAGAATTGATCAGCTTGTTGATGCTACCGTCGGTTACACGCTCCTCAGCTTTATGGACACATACTCCGACTACAATCAAATTTCCTTGCATCAGCCAGACAAATAGAAAATATCCTTCATCACTAACAGGGGGCTTTACTGTTACAAAGTCATGCCGTTTGGCTTGAAAAATGTTGGCGCCATATATCAAATCCTCGTAAACAAAATGTTTGTTGATCAGATTGGCAAGACTATGGAAGTATACGTTGATGATATGCTTGTAACGAGCATTAAAGCCGAGGACCACCTCTTAGATCTCCACGCAATGTTTCAAATTCTGCGGCGACATAAGATGACACTGAATCCTACGAAATGTGCCTTTAGTGTAGCCTTTGGGAAATTTCTCGATTTTATGGTTGGTCAGCGAGGAATTAAAGTGAATCTAGAGAAGATCTAAGCCCTCATAGATGTTGAACCTCCAATTTATACATTGCATAGCCCATTACATCACATTATATGCATGGTTTGCATGTTTAAAAGGCCCATCTAACGCATGTTTTGTGATTGTAGGAATGAGAGCGGACTTCACCCAATTGGAGACTAAAAAGAGCCATTTAGAGCCGTTGGATGAAGGTTGAAGGAGGACCAAAGAAAGAAGAAAGCAAGGAGAGAAGAAAGTAGAAGAAAGGAAGAAAAAGAAGAAAAAAAAAGGTCCGATCGGCCGTGACTGGTCGGCCATGGGAACCCCGACCGGTCTTGCCACATCATTGGAAGAAATTAGAAGAAGGACCAGTTTGGTCCGACCGATCTTGACCGGTTGGCCAACCGATCAGCCCTCTCTGTGTACCCCCTGGACTGTCAAAAGACAGGTTCGACCGGTCGACTAGCCCAGTCCAACCGGTCAAGACCGGTCAGCCACATGTAGACGGCGGCTTGAAGCTTTCTAAATTCGGATTTTGAGTTTCCTAAGTGCTGTAGGACTCCGTATTTTCGCAATTCTTCCAAGTCGGTGACGTCTCTAGGCTATAAAAAGACACCTACATCCTCTTCCTAACTCATCTAGCAACGTAGGGAGCAAAGAGATCAAGACCTAGGAGGCTTCCTAGCCTCCTACAACTAGTTTTCTTCATCTTCTAGTTCTAGTTTCTAGTTTTTAATGTTTTCTTTTAGCTAATCTCTTAGCTAGAGCTAAGAGGTGAAGTTTGTAGTTTGTTTCAATGCTTTAATTCGTTCTTCAAGTACCCTTTACTTTAATTGTGCATTTTCAAGTTCTAGTTTGAATAAAGTTTAGTTTTTTTAAAAGTTTTGTGAGAGTTTGTGTGCTCCGGACATGAGTTCATTGCAATTCTCTGAGATTACCATGATTGGGTTGTTTGAATTCGAATTGTAGTAACCCTTGAGCATGCCATAGTCTCTTGGCATGGCTGTTACTCTAAAGGCTACAAATTCAAGTTCTATGTGCTTCATTAGAATTAGAAATCTGATTTTCAGATTTAAGTGGGATTGTTGTGCTTGAATGTTATATCCTCCAATTAGATGAGAGATAGGACTTTGATTCTAATTGTGTTGTGCTTGGATGAATGGATTGGCATTGGGACTACTACAAGTGGATCCTTGATGCTCTAGTTCTTCTTATTTTTAGATTTTCCTATTTCATGTGAAAAACTATCTTCTTAAACTTCTTAGATTCTAGTTATTAGATTAGTTGGAATTGTTTACCTCTTTCCCTGTGGATTGACCTCGGTCTTACCGAGATTATTACTACATCGCAGCCTTGCACTTGAGGCGAGCGAACAATAAAGATGAGCTCCCCAAAGACCATGAAGGACATACAGTGATTGGCGGGACGAGTTGCCTCACTCGACAAGTTCATTTCTAGGGCGTCCGATAAATGCCTACACTTCTTCAAGCTTTTGAATGGGTCTTAAAAAGTGGTGCAATGGTCAGATGAGTTCAAGCAGGCTTTTCTTTAGCTCAAGGAATACTGGGAGCTCCCCTGGTACTATCAAAGCCCATCCCTAGTGAAGAATTAATTCTGTATCTAGCTATTTTTTCCACAGTTGTTAGCGCTGCATTAATAAGAAATGATAACGGCGTGCAAAAGCCCGTTTATTACATTAACCATGCAATAGTAGATGTTGAAACAAGATATCTAGAAATAGAGAAGTTGGCCTTCACTTTGGTCACCTCAGCTAGGAAGCTTCAACCATATTTTCAAGCACATAGAATAGTGGTCCCTACCAACTAGCCTTTGAGGCGGGTTTTGCAAAAACCTTAGGCTTCTGGAAGGCTGGCAAAGTGGGTCGTGGAATTGAGTGAACACGATGTAAAGTTTTGCCCACGTACAACAATTAAAGGGCAAGCCGCTGAGGATTTCATTGTAGAGTTTACGTACTTAATTCCTTAGCAACCAACTAAGCCCTCTTCTCCTGAGCTACCAGTGTGGACTCTGTTCGTTGACGACTCGGCCAGTTCTCATGGAAATGGGGCTAAGTTGATTCTAATCGCGCCTAACGAATCAAGGTTTGAGTACGCACTACGTTTTGGTTTCTCATCATTGAACAACGAAGCTGAGTATGAGGCTCTTTTGGCCGGAGTCCGTTTACCCAAGGCAATGGGAGTCCTCAGCTTAAAAATACACAGCAATTCCCAACTCGTGGTGAATCAAGTTGCTGATGAATTTGAAACCAGGGGCGAGAAGATGGCTGAATACAGGACACAAGCCCTCGATTTGTTGAAAGATTTTCAGAAATATGAGCTTGTTCAGATTCTCAGAGAGAAGAATAAGATGGCTGATTCACTCGCCAGGCTCGACTCAGCATCAGATGACGACCTTGCTCGGACCATCCCCATTGAATACTTGGTTGAGCCTAATATGATACAGAGCAAGTCCAAGGAAACAGTTCCGATCTATCAAGCTCCATGTTGGATGGATCCAATCATCTAATATCTCCATACGGGACAGCTCCCTGAAGACAAGAACGAAGCTCGGAGATTGAAGTTTCGTGCTCTGAGGTACTTTTTGAAAGAAGGAACCCTTTATTAGCGAGGATATTCTCTGCCACATCTGAAGTGCCTCCACCTTATGGATGCTGACTATGTCCTCAAAGAAATCCACGGAGGAGTATGCGAAAAACTCTTAGGGGGCTGATCAATGGCTTATAAAGCAATTAGGCAAGGATGCTATTGGCCTATAATGAAAAGTCCGATGCCATACAATTTTTGAATAATTATGATAAGTGTCAGCGTTTCGCCAAGATTCTGCATAAGCCCCCTGCGAACATCACTCCCATGGAAGGTCCCTGACCCTTTGCTCAATGGGGAATCGATATTATTGGCTCTTTGCCAAAAGGGAAGGGACATATCAAGTTCGCAATTGTAGCATTGGATTACTTTACAAAGTGGGTTGAAGCCGAGCCCCTGGCAACAATCACAGAGAAGCAGGTTACCAAGTTCATATGGAAGTCAATTGTCTGCCGCTTTAGAATTCCCTACACTATCATTACTAATAATGGGCGACAGTTCGATAATAAGAACTTCAAGAATTTCTGTGAAGAATGGAAGATACAACATGTGCTAACTGCGCCATCCCTAAGCAAATGGCCAAGTCGAAGCGATAAATAAGATCATCAAGCATCACTTGAAGACCAAGCTAGAGGAGTGTAAGGACGCCTGGTCAGAATGATTGCTCGAAGTTTTGTAGGCCTACAGAATAACTGCCCGGACTTCTACGGGAGAAACCCCTTTATCACTTACTTTTGGTGTTGAGGCTATCATCCCTGTAGAAACCAAAATGCCTTCTTATCGCACAGAGCATTTCCAACCAAGTCAAAATGAAGAAGCTGTGAATTTCCAACTTGACATGCTAGAAGAGCAAGGAAATCAAGCACAGCTACGCCTCGTGGCTCATCAGTAGAGGGTGGTTCGACATTATAATTCTGGGGTCAAGGTCAGACCCCTCCCTGTCGACGATCTTATCCTCAAATGGATTATTCTGAGCACCAAGGATCCGGGCTCTCAAGCCTTCAAGTCAAATTGGGAGGGACCCTACAAGATTGCAAAAATAGTCCAACCGGGACTTATCGCCTCGAAAATATGGAAGGCAGGGTCATTTGTCGCCCATGGAATGCGATAAATCTATGAGGTATTACCAATAAACTGCTGGATGGTTGAAATTATAATAAGGATTTTCATGTCCAATCAAAGTGAATGGATATTGATTTCATTCCCCCTTTCATTCATTCTTTTAGATCAAAATACAATGTTCAGTGACCCTTATCCTCAGAGGATACGAGGTTCTAAGTAGAAATGCACGACATTTCTTGACTGAGTTCTTTTTTATTCTAATAAGAGATAAATTTCAAAGACTTAGTTGACGGATCAATTTCCCCAAGGGAAGGGCCAATTTATGGCGCCCTCCAACTGAGCACAGTCTGCTTAGATGGATTGACAGATGACACACTGCTCGGCTTAAAGAATAATTCAACGAAAAATAAAAAGAAAATCAACAACATAATGCTCAAATGGGAGAAAAAAAAATTTCATTCAAAATATTGCCCCAAGGCAATACAAAAAAAAAAAAAAAGAACAACAAGAAACAACTATTCTAGGACGATAGGGTGGGAGTCTTCAGCAACTATTAGCCCTGTGTATCTTCAGCAGTGATGATCAGACTAGAGAATACAACGGCTGAGGCCATGGGCTCGGTCGTGACCTCCTCCCTGGCATCGGGGACTTCAGTTATCACCGTTGTTTCTTCTTCTGCCTCAGCAACCTTTTCCTTTGTAAGTACCACTGCTTCAGCGTCATCGAAACTCGAGAGGTCCAGAGCAGGGTGCAACTTCGCAATCTATTTGAGGGCTCGACTCTGTGTAGAAGTATATACCCGAATTTGATCCTCAAGGAAACTATTGTCTATGAAATTTGACAACAACTGTAAGTGCTAAGCATAAAATGTGAGCGTTAAGCACAGTATAGTTGTCAAATTTCATAGACAATAGTTTAGTACATGAGGTGGTGTGTGTTGAACCTCCAATTTATACATAATGTAGTCCATTACATCACATTATATGCATGGTTTGCATGTTTAAAAGGCCAATCTAATGCATGTTTTGTGATTGTAGGAATGAGAGCGACTTCACCCAATTGGTGACAAAAAAGAGCATATTTAGGAGCCCTTGAATGAAGGCCCAAGGTGGACCAAAGAAGGAAGAAGAAAGAGGGAGAAAAGAGAAGAACGAAAGGAAGAAAAAGAAGAAAAAAAGAGGTTCGATCGGTCATGACCGGTCATCCAAGGGAGCCACGACCGGTCTTGACCGATCAGCCACCCTGCCGCCCACCTTGAAGACTCACTGGACAAAGGACCAGCTTGGTCCACCCGGTTAAGACCGGTCGGCCATCAGGTCGGCCACCCTCTAGTGCACGCTGGACTCCACTCCAACAGGTCCGACCGGTCAAGACCAGTTGGCCAGCTCAGTCCTACCGGTCGGCCTTACGTAAACAGAGGTTTCTAATTCCAACTCCGAGATTTTCTGCGCAGTGCGTAAGTGCTACGCAAATTCTGGAAGATTCTGACGTGGTAGAGCTTCCCCACTATAAAAGGACACCTAGGGTCTCTTCCTAGGGCATCATAGAAGTTGAGGAACTTCGTGGGAGGTGAAGGAAGCCGTCTGGAGTGTTTGCAACCCTCCCAACTCCGGGTTTTTATGCTTTTTATGTCTTTTTCTTTGAGTTCTAGTTGTAGTATGACAATGCTCGGCTAAAATCTCTCAGCTAGAGCTGAGAGGTGAAGCTTTTAGCCAATTTCATGTTTAATTCAGTTTGATTCAAGTACTTTCACTTTAAGTTTGAATTTTGAATGTTCTAGTTCACATAAAGTTGATATTTTTAGAAGTTTTATGAGAGTTCATGTGCTTCGGACATGGATTCCTTGCAATTCTCTATGATTATCATGTTTTGCTTGATTAGATTCGAATTATGGTAAACCTTGAGCATGCCATAGTCCATAAGCATGGCTGTTATTCCGAAGGCTGGATTTCAAATGCTATGTGGTTGAATGGGACTAGAACTTGGAAGTTCAACTTAAGTGGGATTGAATGTGTTTAATGCTTTATCTTCCAACTAGATGAGAGATAGAACTTCAAATCTAGTTGTGTTTATGCTTAGATTGACTGGATTGACATGGGATTGTTACAAGTGGATCCTTGAAAGCCTTAGATCCTTTAATTACTGATTTTCCTAAATTACTGTTTAAGATAATTCTCTCAATTGAATCTCTTAATTATTACAATTCTAGTTGCTGGAATAGTTTAGAAGTTGTTTCTAATTCCCTGTGGACCGACCTCGGTCTTACTGAGATTTATTACTACATTGCAGCCTTGCACTTGAGGCGAGCGAACAAGTTTTTGGTGCCGCTGCCGGGGAATTCAAATAACGGTTTTAGATTGTTTTAGTGGCTGTAGAGGTAGAAGTAGGTAGGTTTTTCTGATTTCCTAGGACTAACAAGTTGTTTTTCCTTGTAGGACTTCTTCTCTAGTTCAAGCGAATCAGGTAATATCCTTCTAACTTAGTGCTTTTTACAGATTTTCAATTTTTAGATTTTTTATTAATTTCAGATTTTAGGACTTAGGATTAGTTTAGTTCTTAGTTGTGTGGTTTATGTCCCGTTGGGAACGTGACCACACCAATCGTCTCCAATCCGAAGGTGGTCTAGTTGGACCATTATACGTCCATAGACGAGTCTGAAAATACCAAGAGCAGTGATAGGTTGGGGAGTATAGATCAAACACCTTTAAGGAATCCCCCCCCCCCCCCCCCCCCCCCCCCCCCACTCCAACCACAAACGCAAATCAAGAGGGAGTAGGAGAAAATGAGGTACATAACATTCCTCCACTGAGATCTTTATGGGATTACCTACAACCGGCCCGTGCAACTACACCCTCGTGCGTGGTCTTACCACCAATTGGGAGAAACATCGATATAAAGCTAAGCTGGGAGTAATTCAACTCATACCAAAGTTTCATGGGCTAGACTCTGAGAGCCCATACCTACACTTCAAGGAGTTTGAAGAAGTGGTAGCTACTTTGCAATACACTAATGTTTCAGAAGATGCAATTAAACTTAAACTTCTTTCCTTCTCATTGAAAGAAAGAGCCAAGACTTGGCTTTACTCTCTTAGACCACACTCGATAGGGTCATGGAACGAAATGACCCTGGAATTCTTGAAAATGTTCTTCCCGACTCATAAAAAAAATACCCACATCACGGCTAATGAATTCCCGGCTCATAAAACAAATACCCACTTAATCTATAATGAATTTTTCGGCTAAAGAGAGTGAATCATTCTTCCAATGTTGGGAAAGGTTTAAAGACCTCCTACTTGCTTGCCCACATCACGGCTACGAAAGTTGGTGAATCATAAACTTCTTCAATGATGGATTGAGTTCCAATATGCGCCAATCATGGGGATACCTTGGACAAATCTAATAACCCCAAGCCTACTCAAGAAAAAGTGAAAGGAGAGATTTATATCCTCAAGGAGGAAAATGATGTGAATGCAAGGCTAGCCAGCCTCACAAGAAAGATCGAGGCCATGGAACTTAGTAAGAGTGGAGTTTCAAAGTCCAATGAAGCTATTGAGAACACGTGTGAGATTTGTTTCACTAATATACACGCTACGCAAATTGTCCTACAATTCCTGTGTTTCAAGAGGTGTTACAAGAACATGCGAATGCTACATATGGTTATCAACGGCCTTTTAATAGACCGGTGGGTAACACGTACAACTCTACTTCGAAGAACCACCTAAATTTCAGTTGGAAGAACGCTCCCACGAGCAATCCTACCAACTCTCAAGGAGGACCACCCATGCAAAATATGGCCCCACCTCAATTCTCAATGGAGGATACTTTAAAGGCGTTTATGCAAGGGCAAACGCAAATCAATCAATCAAATCAGCAAATGTTCCAAGAGCTTAAAGTCTCGGTTGATGAGATTAAGGGACGCCCTCAGCCCAATCCAAAGCAAGTGCATGAAGTAAACATCCCTAATCTCTCCATCCAACATATGGAGCAAGCCAAATTCGTCACCACTCTTAGAAGTGGTAAGTAAATTGACAAATCTATCCTGGTGAAGGCCGACAAGCTTAATGATCCGGTAAATTCTGAGGATGAGGACGGATCCAACTTAGCCCCACAAGAAACGGAACGCGTTTACAAGCCCGTAGCATCATTCCCTTCGAGATTAATTGCTCCAAAATCTCTCTCAAACTCTCATGACATTTTAGAGATTTTCAGACAAGTCAAGATCAATCAGTCTCAAACTCTCATGACATTTTAGAGATTTTTCGGCTAAAGAGAGTGAATCAGTCTCCAAAATCTCTCTCAGACTCTCATGGCTTGATGCCATGAAACAAATCTCCTCCTATGCCAAGTTTCTAAAGGACTTGTGCACAACCAAACGCAAATATAATGTGCAGTAAAAGTCCTTATTAAATGAGCAAGTGAGTGCCATTCTCACTCAAAAGACCCTCCCCCCCCCCCCCCCCCCCCCCCAAATTTAAAGATCTCGGTAGTCCCTCAATCTCATGTATCATTAGAGACTACCGAATTGAGCGTGCATTGCTAGATTTGGGGGCAAGCGTAAACTTGATCCGTACTCGATATATGAGTAATTGGGTCTTGGTGAATTAAAACCCACCAAAACCACGTTGCAACTCGCTGATAGATCTATCCGTGTACTGAGAGGGATAGTTGAGGATGTTCTAGTCCAAGTTGACAAATTCTACTACCCAGCAGATTTCATCGTCTTGGACACACAACTAGTTATAGATGCTAGCACTCAAATACCAATGATTTTAGGCCGCCCATTCCTTGCTACATCAAACGCAATTATCAATTACCAGAATGGGGTAATACAATTGTCCTTTGGAAACATGACATTGGAGGTGCATGTGTTTCATTTGGGCAAAAGGCATAGGGATGATAATAGTGGAAGAGGAGTTCGCTTTAAATCAGAATTTTGATCCTCTAGATGTTGTTAGCTTCGATCCCTTTGAGGATTGGTACAATGATGACGGTCCTCATGAGATAAACATGATAGAATTTGAGGATGGGGAGTATTTCCAACCCATTCTACCTGAAAGCTTGGGGACATGTTTGACACATTCCAAGGATGCATTCAACTCTATTATTAATGAGATCTTGGAAGTGTCAATTTCTGAAAATTTACTTGATAGGTCACCAATTTCTAATTTACATAAATTTGTTATGCAGGAATTGAAAGAATTGGTGCTTGACTTGCCTATAGAGAGGCCAATTTTTGAAAGTGTAGAGGTTGAGGATTCACTCCAACCTACACAAAAGCCTAAGAAGGAGGAAGACGAAAATGGTCCAAATCTGAAAACTTCCTCCGATGAGGTCTCCTACACTTTAGAGGAGTGTTTGGCATATTTTGAAGATTGGGATGATCTTATGATTAAGGACATAGTGCATGCCTTGAGGGAGACCCCTCCGGTGCCTAGAAAGCTTCCTTCCATAGAGTGTCAAACTGAAAAATCAATTGTAGAAGCACCAGTGAAATCTGATCTTGTGAAGATCATATCGACTTGTGAAGAAGAAATACAAGTCTCCACATCTCTTTGGGTTGCTCAAACCAAAGAACACAACTTCTGGGATGACCCATATTCAACAAATTTTTGCCCAGACAAGATGGAAAGAAGATCCATATTCAATGATTTCCAACAAATGCAATTCTCCTTTCCTAATACATGTGACAATTTTATTGAGGAACCTGCTGAAACCTTTCAGCGGGATTTTCAATGGGTTAGACTGGTTGATGTCACCAATGTACTTTCCAAAGCAGGATGGTGGATAGTTCTACTGACAAATCTGTTACACCACTTGATGATCTTGCTCAACTTTGTCTTATAATGATATTCGATCTCTTAGTCTAATGGAGTTCCTCTTTTTAAAAGGACGGGTTCAGTAAATTAGGTTTAGTTATTTTTTTCTATTTTAGTTCTACTACTTTAGTAGATTTAATTGTCAGAGTTGTAGACTTCCATGATCGACTCTCTCAGGTACTATTGTTCTCGCTCTCTTTTATTTTACCATTGCTCTCATGTTCATGCTCAGTGCATATCTTTTTATATTGAGGACAATGCAAGATTTGGTTGGGGGGTGAGATGAGATTCTTCATCTAGCAGTTTGCAACATTTCAAGCATCATATGTGAAAAAAAATTTCAAAATTTTCTACAAATTCAAAACTCTTTTAGAAAACCTTATTTCTATACATTCGATATGATACGAGTATAAGAAAAGGAGATACGAAGTGAGTGATGTTGCAAGTCTTCAACTACTCTTAATATAATGGTTTTATATGTGAATTTTCTTATTAATGTGAATGATAGAAAATTTGAACACTTTTACACCTAGTTCACATTACACGATTTTCATGGTTTGAAAGGATTATGTGATTTGTGGATTAGCTAGACTTTGATTTAAGGTGTTAAGAAACCAAGCCGGGGTACTTTATCTATCCTTGTCCATGGGAAAATAACAAAAGATATGGATTTCTAAAAATCCTATCTAATGTAAAAGAAAAAGGAAAAGGAAGGATGAAAATTGGGAGTGATGGAAAACATGGTAGAAAATTCCAAAAAGGGCTACCTATTACCAACCGGGGGATGGTCTACCCGTAACTAGAGCCGGAAATGGGATGTAGTGAGAAAGCTGTCGGAAGGACGGTAAGGCAAATTCCTGTCATAGGCTTGTTGTTGATCTATACACCTTGAGATCTATAGTTTAGTTGATCTAAGAAGAAGATGATCTTGGAAACTCATGAGATGAGCTATCATTATGCACATTAGGTTGAATTTTGTTCAAAGTTCTTCTATCTATCAATCAATCAGCGGGAATTCTATGTGAACACTTTTTATGTTTTGAGAGTTTAAGGTTGCAACCTCTATCACCAAGTTTCTTTAATTTTTGTACTTGTATGTCTTGGGATGAATAGAAGTATTGTTTCTGAAGGGAAGTTGGTTTTTGGAGGTTTGATCATGTTTCACACATGTTTTACTCGGGACTAGCAAAAAGCTAATTGAAGGGTGTGTTGAACCTCTAATTTATACATAATGTACCTCATTACATCACATTATATGCATGGTTTGCATGTTTAAAAGGCCCATCTAATGCATGTTTTGTGATTGTAGGAATGAGAGCGACTTCGCCCAATTGGTGACAAAAAAGAGCATATTTAGGAGCCCTTGAATGAAGGCCCAAGGTGGACCAAAGAAGGAAGAAGAAAGAGGGAGAAAAGAGAAGAAAGAAAGGAAGAAAAAGAAGAAAAAAAGAGGTCCGACCGGTCATGACCGGTCGGCCAAGGGAGCCACGACCAGTCCTGATCGGTTAGCCACCCTGCCGCCCACCTTGAAGACTCATTGGACAAAGGACCAGCCTGGTCCGACCGGTTAAGATCGGTCAACCATCAGGTCGGCCACCCTCTAGTGCACGCTGGACTCCACTCCAACAGGTCCAACCAGTCAAGACCGGTCGGCCAGCCCAGTCCGACTGGTCATGACCGGTCGGCCCTGCATAAACAAAGGTTTCTAATTCCACCTCCGAGATTTTCTGCGCAGTGCGCAAGTGCTACGCAAATTCTGGAAGATTCTGACGCGGTAGAGCTTCCCCACTATAAAAGGACACCTAGGGTCTCTTCCTAGGGCACCATAGAAGCTGAGGAACTTCATGGGAGGTGAAGGAATCCATCGTGGAGCGTTTGCAACCCTCCTAACTCCGGGTTTTTATGCTTTTTATGTCTTTTTCTTTGAGTTCTGGTTGTAGAATGACAATGCTCGGCTAAAATCTCTCAGCTAAGGCTGAGAGGTGAAGCTTGTAGCCAATTTCATGTTTAATTCAATTTGATTCAAGTACTTTCACTTTAAGTTTGAATTTTAAATGTTCTAGTTCATATAAAGTTGATATTTTTAGAAGTTTTATGAAAGTTCATGTGCTTCGAACATGGATTCATTGCAATTCTCTGAGATTATCATGTTTTGCTTGATTAGATTCGAATTATGGTAAACTTGAGCATGCCATAGTCCATAGGCATGGCTATTATTCCGAAGGCTATGATTTCGAATGCTATGTGGTTGAATGGGACTAGAACTTGGAAGTTCAACTTAAGTGGGATTGAATGTGTTTAATGCTTTATCTTCCAACTAGATGAGAGATAAAACTTCTAATCTAGTTGTGTTTATGCTTGGATTGATTGGATTGACATGGGATTGTTACAAGTGGATCCTTGAAAGCCTTAGTTCCTTTAATTTCTGATTTTCCTAAATTAATGTTTAAGATAATTCTCTCAATTGAATCTCTTAATTATTACAATTCTAGTTGCTGGAATAGTTTAGTAGTTGTTTCTAATTCTCTGTGGATCGACCTCAGTCTTACCAAGATTTATTACTACATCGCAGCCTTGCACTTGAGGCGAGCAAACAGTGTGTGCAAGCCAAGTTCTTTGAGGAGATAAGAGTCAACCTCAATAAACACATCAAGATCAAGACTATCGACTCTACAATAGGTTACGGAAAAGCTTCGAAGATAAACCATATATGCTAAGGTAATATTGATCATAGGGATGACCCTAGGTTAAGTGATTTCATATGACTTTTAAGTTAATCAGTCTAATTTATTTTAGAGTCATATTTTAAGGAAATTCGTCTAGCCTAACCCTATATTAGCCCAAGAATCTTCGGCCAGCCTAGGAACTTCGGTCAAGTTTTCAGCAAGCATAATTGTAAAATTCTGGAGATGTTCGGTTGGCCCGACCCTGTATTCGGCCAGCCGAATAGGCTTCGGTTAGTCGAAGAAACTTCAGTCAAGTTTTCAGATTTGAAACTATTTTCTAGACTCGAAACTCAAGTCAACTGAAGCTCACTTGGGCCAGCCGAACCGACACTCGGGTCAGCCGAAGTTTGAACAAATTCTTATCCCACAAAATCTGATAGCCGTTGGGATAAAACAGTTAAATCTTAAGTCAGCCAAAGGCAAACTTAGGTCAGCTAAAGACCTAAGTTTTTTGCTATAAGTAGAGCTTTCTTCTCTCTATTTTTTCATCAAGAAAAAGCATGAAAATAATCTCTCTCTGGTAAAAAGCCCTCCATTATAGTCCAGCTAACTGTTCTTAATTCCTAGTTTATTTTATAGCTATCTCAGTTCTCTTCTCATTTGATTGTGTAAAGAGAAGATCATTCTCATACTAGAGATAAGAGAACTGAAATTGTAGCTTTTAGGAAAACTCTTTTTAGAAATTCCTAGATCCATCTTGTTCGAGCTATATTGGTTTATCTTTTTTAAATATTGGATTGCTGCACTATTGAAGCTTCATCTCTACTAAGTTTCATCATCTTCTACAAGAAGAACAGTAATATCTTTCCATACTTTGGGTTTTATTTAAGATAACCAGTAAAAATCTCAAATTAGGTTGTTAGTGATTAGCCTGTGAAAATCACTTAAGGTTAGTGATTAGCCTGTAAAATCACTTGAGGTTTTGTTGTGATAAGCCTGTAAAAATCACAATCTCTATATCAGGTTTTAAAGGTGAACCTGTGAAAATCTTTATATAATGGAAAGCCAAAATTACAAGGAGTAATAATTTTGGGAGTGGAGTAGAGGCAAGTTGTTTTAGCATCAAACCACTATAACTCTCTATGTCGTGGTGATTGTTTTATTCTTTTATCTTCTTATATGCTTGATTGTTTATGAAACCTTAAATCGTGACATAAGGTTGTCCTACTTAGATTTATAAGTGATATAAGGTTGTCCTACTTAATTTACTAAGTGAAAGGTTGTACTACTTAATTTCTAAGTGAAAGGTTGTCCTACGATTTAATCCAAGGTTTTCATATTGCTCTCTATTTGCTTATTAGCTTTCCATATTGGTTAATTGCATATTTATTCTTACTAATCTTGTGATTGATACTTTGGTTTATTTTAAGATTGCAAGAGGCAGAATTGAATTGAGTTATCCGATCCCCCCCCCCCCCCCCCCCCCCCCCTTTCCTCTAGGACGTTTATAGCTCCATCATTTTTCATCAAGGAGGACTGCCAAAGACTTGAAAGCTTCCACGGCCCATTCGCTCTCGCTCAGAAGCTTCTCCTTCAGTTGGACCTTCTCCATTTTCAGATGATCCACATTGGCCTCCAGAGAAGTTTTCTCCCTTTCAATCTTCTCCTTCTCCTTCAATAAATGGAGAGCTTCCTGCGCTGCCCGCTCAGAATGAGCACGGAACTCTTGAGCAGATCCAGTCAGCCGCTAGACTTCCGCCTCTAACTCCTTCTTCCCATTGAGGACTTTGATAACTTTGATTTTTCCTCGGAAAGAGGCTTCAGCAGTGTTCATCTTTTCCACTACCTTTTTCACCACTTCGTCTAAAGCAGTTATGCGGTGGTCCTTCTTAATCAGGTGCTGCCGGGCCTCGAAGATGTCCCTTCAGGCCTTAAGATTTGCATCCACTGTCTGAACAACAGGAAGACTAAAGTTAGAAAAGGCTAACGTAAAGATAAAGTCTTCTTAAGTTCAATAAGCATTTAACTTCTAACTTGGATGGCTAGTATTCCCGCATGAGTTATCGTTTCCTCTGGGCGGAGTTCTCAGGTCGATGCTAGATGATCACCCCTATGTGCTCGATCATAAAGCGATAGAGCGGCCATAAATGGTCCGGGATGGGATAACACCTCATCCTGCTGGATGTAGTGACAGGGGCCATCCCTTGCCTAGACGAAGCCCAAGTCCCCTCCTATGGGAGGACATGGGAAGAAAAGCCCTCGAGAGGCCTAACAACCCTTGAGGAGGGGTCATTTGCTCCCTAGCATGGGGGCCCCTCGAAGTTTGAGCCCTCGCCGAGGCCAACACCTCTGCGGGCGGCTAGGATTGAAGATGCCGAGGATGCGCTCCCACTGCTGCTTATGGTTGAGGATGCCCCTCTGTAGCCGCTGCTTGAGGCCAAGCAAAGGCAGAAGAAGATCCTCTCCCCTTTGTTTTCTTTTTCGTGGGAGCTTTTTATAAGGGGGGGAGGAAGTCAGCGGCCAATCTTTTTTTGCCTTGATTTTCAAACGCCATCTCTATAGATCATCGTACAATTCAGTCAAGCACATGTAGAATCAAATCAGCATAAATACTCAATAAAGCAGAATCAGATTTACGAAGGTTACCTTGGATGAGCCTGCAAGATGCTAGAGAGGAGGGATCGAGCAAGACGTTGAAATTTCAGGTGAGGCAAGACGTTGATATTTGAGGTCATGTTTTAGAGGAGATATCCTTGCAGTAACCAGACGAAAAGGTTAGTGGTTGGTGTTCGCTCCCCAAGTGTAGGGTTATGATGTAGTAATAATTCGGTAGAGACCGAGATTGTCCTTAGGGACTAACTCAGTGATTCACAAAATTTCTTCTAATAATCTCTAATTGAAATCAAACTACAATAAATTGAAATTTGAGTGTAGAGGAATAATCTGTAAACTTAAGATGAAATTAACAATTTAAAGCAGCACTAGGTTGCCAAGGATCCACTTATAGCTATCCTTGATGTATAATTCGCTTTGATTTCTCAATTACACAACTAGAATTGAAATCAAATCCTATCTAGCCGGATTATAGAGCGGTTAATTCAGCAAAACAATCTGTCACATGTGTTGTTCATCAACATGATTCCCTCAATTCAAGTTAGGACTTGGGCACACTCAATTGCATAAGCCAATCTTAGTTCCAATAGATTAAGATCACAACCATAATAATCATCAAACCTTGTCACAAGGCTTAACTAATATCATGGTTTGAACTTGATTCAAATCACATAAACAAACAGTACATATTTCAGACTTTTCATAAAAAGGTAGAACTTTGGTTTAAAGTTCTCACATGAAGATCCAAGGTCTAGAGCATCTTGACTCCGATTCCTCAGAGCGTACAGGTCTATAACTTTACAAAACAACTAAGAACTAAGAAAATTCTTCCAAACATCCATGAGTCATCATAAGATGAAGAAAAACTACTTAGAACTTTATTCAAACTCAATAAACCATTGTTCAACATTAAAAGCAATCTATGAAACCATTAAAACGAATTAAAATATCTTAGAACTACTACAAGCTTTCACCTCTTAGCCCTAGCTAAGAGGTTTAGCCAACCATGCTAAGAGAAAATAGGAAATCTAATGAAAACATGAATAACTAGAAGGAAAACTAAGCAAAGGGAGTTGTAGAACTCCAAAATCGACTCTCTCCACCTCCCAATGTGATAAATCTCTTCTAGGTTAGCTTAGGAATGAAGTGGAGGGGTCCTTTTATAGGCTTGGGGCCCCAGCAACGAAGAATCTTCGAGAAGGTGCGCAGCTCTTGCATTTTGCACAGGAATTTTCGAATTCCAAAAATAGAAAATTCTGTTTCTGTATGTTGGCCGGCCAGCCAGTCCATCTGGCCAATCGGTCAGCAGGTTGAGCTTCACAAAAAACGTCCAAGAAAATTGCTGTTTTTAGAGGGTTTGGCTGGCTGGCCGGCCGGATGGCATGTAAACTTCAGATTTTTTCAGCTTTTCTTCCTCCATCTCCATTGCATCTTTGCTCCACCTTTCGTCCTTTATTCCTTTAATCTTTAAGGTATGTGTTGAGCTCTGAATTGTGCATATTCTAACCCCAAATCATCACTCATATTACATGTTTCTTATGATTTAAAGCTTAATCTAATAAATGGTTTTGTGTTTGTAGGAATGCGAGAAAGATTTCAATTATATGATGCTTAGAAAGACCCTTCCCACATACCTTGAAGATCAAAGGAATAAAGGATAAGAGGTAGAAGAAAGCTGCAACGCAGATGGAGAAAGAAAAGAGTAAAGAAACTCACATTTTATAGCCTAACCGGCTAGCCGGCCAAACCTGCCAGAATTAGTAAAATCTCTTGATGATTTTTATGAAGGCCGACCTGTGGTTCGACTGGCCCGCTGGCTGACAGGTCGGCATATGCAATTATACCTCCAGAGTTTCCTATTTGTTGATGTACAAGCTCCGACCGACCAGCCAGCTAGCGTCCTGATTATGCAAGAAAGCTTTTAAATCTGATTTTTGTTGCGCAAGCCTAGAAGATTCTTCATCGGTGGGTGATTTGTGTTATAAAAGGACTCCTCTTCATCCTCAAGGCATGCTAGGATGTGGGGAAGATCAAGTAAGCTATGGAGAAGGATTTCTTCTATTTCTTAGTTGTTTTTATGTTTTTGAGGCTTCTAGTTCAAGGATGTTAGAAATGAACTAAAACCTCTTAACTAGGATAAGAGGTGAAGCTTTTGATTCATTTTTTATAGATTGATGCAACCTAGGTTTCCTTTTTATAATTTGATTGAAGAATTTGGTTTGATAAGAATTTGAATAAAGTATTAGTTTAGTTTTTGCTTTGATTTCTTGATAACTCCGAACTCGTGTGCTTCTTTGTGAATCTAAACCTAGTAGCTTACCTCTTTGGCATTATTTATGCCCGTGTAGTTCATTGATCTATCATCGTTCTGGGCATGATAGACTCTTTGATTGCCTTGTGTACAATGACATGATCTTCATTTGGGAACTCATTCAAACTAAAGTTCTAATCTTTTGTGATGATTTGAGATAGATGTTTGCTTATTGATTTTGATTTAATTAGAGTTCTAATCATTGGTCATAGTCAAGTCTAGTGACAGGATTTGATGAAAGTTATGGTTGTGAATCTTAACTAGATTGGAAAAAGGCTTGGCCTATACAACTGAGTGTGCCCAAGTCCTAAGCATTATTGTAGGAATCAAATCAATGAACAAGCAACTATTTTAGATAAGTGTTGATTAAACCGCTCCATATTCTGATCGGATAGATATAGAAATTTGATTCCGGTTGAGTTGTAAGAGACCTAATTGTGTTGATGCATTGAAAACTGTCAAAAGTGGATCCTTGGCACTCTAGTGCCCTTTTAGATTATTATTACCTCTCACAATCACTGTTTAATTCTGAATCATTATCTTCCAGATTTAGATCTTAATGTGAATCATCGTTTTAGATAAATTCTGAGAATATCTACATACAAATCTCTGTAGGACGATACTCGGTCTTTCTGAATTATTACTACATCACAGCCTTGCACTTGAGGTGAGCAAACAATATGTAAGAAAGGCCTCTAAGCACCTATTAAAACTAGAAAAATGCTCAAAGGGCAGTTTTTCCTGTGTTTCATTGTTCTGGGGAATTCTAAGTATAAAGACAGTAATAGACAATCATAAGCAATCACAAAGTACACAAGAGAAAAGATATCGCATGGCGAATTTTATTCCAAAGATTCTGAGATCGTTTACATTCCAAGTTGTGAACTGGTCACGAACCCTTAATTACATCAATGGATGATCATCCTTGATTAGAAGGAAAAAGTAAATGAATGCATGCATCATAGATAAGTTAAATAAAGCATTAAGAGAGCATAAATGTAAATGAAATAAATCACAAATAACAGAAAGATTTTTACGTGGAAACCCTTACAGGAGAAAACCACGGCATAAAGCGACAAGATTCCACTATGAATGTAGTTATACAATGGGTGGAGTATTAGGGAGGAAGCCCGAATAGATCGAGCAAGTAATTTAGATCATCAGGGACTATGGTCCTAAATTCACGGTTGTAAGGACCAAGTTTTGAATTTCTTATGGACTAAGCCATCGTTTAGATCAGCTAAATGTACATCCTATGTTCTTTCAGGTCTTCCTAGTTGAGAAGCAACCAGGATTTTAATCGAGTCATGTATCACAGTGTCACTGACCGTTTTTGTCGATGAGTGACTTTCAAGATATATGCCACGATTCCTATATAGTGCAACTAGTGTCACTGACCATTTCTGTTGGTGAGTGACTTTCAGGAAGACATGTCATGGTTTCTATTTAGTGCAACCAGTGTCACTAACAATTTCTATTGGTGAGTTACTTTCAGGAAGACAAGTTATAGTTTCTATTTAGTGCAACCAGTGTCACTGACCATTTCCGTTGGTGAGTGACTTTTAGGAAGACACGCCATGGTTTCTATTTAGTGCAACTAGTGTCACTGACCATTTCTGTTGGTGAGTGACTTTCAGGAAGACACGCCATGGTTTCCATTTAGTGCAACCAATGTCACTGACTATCTGTTGGTGAGTGACTTTCAATAAGACACGTCATAGTTTCCATTTAGTTCAACCAGTGTCACTGACTATTTCTATTGGTGAGTGACTTTCAGGAAGACACGTCATGGTTTTCATTTACTTCAACCAGTGTTACTGACCATTTCTGTTGGTGAGTGACTTTCAGGAAGACACGTCATGGTTTCCATTTACTGCAACCAGTGTCACTGACCATTTCTGTTAGTGAGTGACTTTCAGGAAGACATGCCATGGTTTCCATATAGTGCAACCAGTGTCACTGACCATTTTTGTTGGTGAGTGACTTTCAGGAAGACATGCCATTATTACCTTAGCTTCTCAACTGGTGAATCCCTCTTTAGATGGGACGTACATCAACTGGTCTTAGCAATGGTAGTTCATAATGAGGTATTTCAGATGTTTTAAAACTCTTTGATTATGATTTTCGATGATAACCATAGTCTCTTTGATTTAATTTCGTATCTCGATCCAGGATGAATAAAACTCATGTAATGGATACAGAGAGCACAAAGTAAATATACTTAATTGCATGCTCGAGAGAAGATTGCATTTATGCTTGATGTTTAGTGCACTGAGTGAATTATACATTTGATTTGGTTAATCTACTTTATGTATATCTTGATTTCAACTATGTCATTGTTAATAATTGATATTTCGAACTATTAGGTTATTGGGAGGAGCTGTGTCAAGCTATATTTCTCCGAGAAGTTTAAATTTGATGGATTGGATTGGACATTTCTGATGCTTATAAATGGCCAAGTATCAAGTTCGATAAGTGCCCGTATATGCCAATGTTTTATAAATAATAGGGATTGGTGCCCGGAAATGTTTGACTCAGATGTTTTATAGCATGAGGATGTTAACTTTGCCTTCACATCTTCCAGATCACGATTATTTTTACTTGGCATTAGCCGATTTCCAAACTAACAGGGCATTTCCCAGGGCTGAAAATGACTAAGCATTGGACCTGTTTACGGTCTGATCGGGGTATTTGGTAAATACCGGTTGTGATCATTCCCGAACAGTGATGGATAATTTCCACTAGGATCGCAATGATGTTGGATCCACTTTGGTGTCAGTGCGATCACGTTTTGTTTCTCTTGGCGTACGTCGATTTTCAGGCCGACAGGGCACTTCCCAGGGCTAAAAATGACTAAGTATCAAGCCTGTTTATTGCTTAATTAGGGTATTCGAGGGTCCTGAGATTAGATAACCCTGTTATGGTGCATGATTATGGTGTATCATGTAATGAAGAAGAGAAGTCTCTCTCTTGGGGTCAGTCAAATTCCGCCCGGTTCTTCTTGATTTCGGCCATTTTCGGCTCTTTCGGAGGGATTTTCGGAGTTGTAAAGTTGACTAAGTGTTGGTCTTTTTTTATATTAAATCATGGATTTGGGCCATTTATCATCGACCGTTGGAGAATCCGATCTGGGGGATGGATAGATCTCATCGATGTGCATCTAAGAGAGGCGATTTGATCGGAAACCGATTTAGATCGAAGGCGGGCTACATCATGGACTGTTCCACCTCCCAACCAGCGTCCAGGTGCATGGGGGAGGTGAGTGGGTGCATGTTGGACTGGGTATGGGTGCATGTGCCCTGGAGGTGGGCGCATGTGCCCCAAAATATATGAGAGAGAGAGAGAGAGAGAGAGAGAGAGAGAGAGAGAGGTGTTCAAGCGCATGTCATTTTGCACATGCGCCCAGACCCAGGTGGTGGGTGCATGTGCCCATGGGACTTGGTGATTTTCTCACTTTTTTCAGCCAAAAAGGGTGGGCACATGTCCCCTCTACACTTGGTACAATTCACGATTTTTCAGCGAGCAAAAGTGGGCGCATGTCATTTTGCAAAGTGGTAAAATTCCACTACTTCGAATTATTTTAGGATTTCTCTCCCCCCTGCACTTTGTTCTGATGGGGGAAATCCTTTTTTGGTGAGGGAAACTATCCGACGGTAGTGTATTTTTTATTCTGACGGGAGAAATCCCTTTCCAGCGAAGGATTTCGATGAGGGATTCCTTTCCGACATGGGCATCCGACGAGGGATAACGGAGCAGGCGCATGTTACCTCTTACATTGTTCTAAGGTCAGAAGGAGATGATGTAAATAACTGGTCACAAAGGGGATTTGCTATTTATAGTATTGTAATCGGGTTTGGGTCCGATTCGACCGGCATTTTCCGGCACATTTGTTTTCGGGATGATTTCCGGGCGCATGTGCTGGGTGAAAGTGGTGAGTGCAGGGGTTCGGGCGCATTTCTTATCAGGTCGGGGGCCGGGCGCATGTCACTTTTCGGTGAGTTTCCGGGAAGTTTTCGGATCATTTTGTTTCAAGTGCATGTGGTTTTAGGCCAGGCGCATGTCCCTCTTGGAAAATTTCACTTTCCCCACTACTCAGCCAAATTTCAGGTTCTGCACTCTACAAGAGAAAAACAACTCTTAGACTTGGATTTTTTCTGGATTTAGCTCCAATGGGAGACCTCTAGAGGACAGCTACCTTTTCAGGGACAAAGTCACTAACACCAAGCCACTTTTAAGTCGTGATCGACCTACCTAATGAACGGGATGGGGTGTGGGGGTCCAAATGTTGTGAATTTTGGTAGTTCCTTCCTAATTTGGAGCCTCCGGGTCGGCTCTTCATATAGGAACGTTGCTCTGGAAAGTGCACACATAGAAATACGCATTGAAAGGACTTCAAATTTGCTAGTTGAGGGTTTTTGGCACTCCGGATCATTTGGCGGCAGTACGGATGTCCAATTCCACTTTGAAATGATACCTGTAGGCTTTCGGACCCTTTCGGACAGCTTTGGACAGGGGCGAAACGTATTTCGAGGTGCGTAGGTAAAGATATGCATCGCGTGACTTCAAAACTTGCAGACTAAGGGTTTTAGGGCACTTCGGATCATTTGGCGGCGATCAGCATGTCTGGTTCTGCTTCAAAATGTTATTTATGGGTTTTGGTCGCAACTGCGTGGGTTAGGGTTGCGCTGGCATTTTTTGGGTATTTTCGATCTTGAAACTTGATCTAAATCATCGTAGATGGTTCCCCAGGCTCAAGTATAAATAGTTGACTCACTGAGTCATTTATCATTTTTCGAGTCGAAGGAGCAAATTTCTTTAAGGTGAGAAAGCATTTCTTGGAGCTTTGGGCGCATGTGGTCCCTCCATGGGCGCATGTGGCTTTCTGGCCATTTTCCGACGACCAAAATCCCTACCGTGGGCGCATGTTGAAATGCCATAGGGGTGGGCGCATGTCCTGGGCGCATGTTGCTCTGTACATGTGCCCAGAGTAAGCTCAGATCTAGATTTTTCAAAAAAAAAATGGAGATGGGCGCATGTGGCGTTTTCTGTTTGAGTGTGGGCGCATGTGCAAGGGCATCTCTTCTTAATCTTCCTTTTTCTTCTCTCTTGGACTAGGTGCATGTAGGAGTGCACATGCACCTGGGGCATCTTCTAAATTTCATCATCTTTTTCACTCGGTGATTTAGGCGCATGTGAGAGGGTACATGCACCTGAGGCTCTGCCTTGGGCGCATATCAGCCCACTAGTTAGCCAATTTTGCAATTTTTGGTGCCTCTTTTGCTCTTGGAGAAGAATTCATGCACTTAGCTTCATTTTGAACCAAATTCGATGCCGTTTGCGGCCAGATAGCTTAAGACTTGAACATGATTGGAACTCAGTTCCTCGGGCCCATAATGTGCTGCTTGTGTCGGTCTTTTACAGCCTGCAATTGTACATTTTAGGCAGGTTCGGGGTGTACCTGTCGGACTGCAGTTATAGTGCTCCGAATGCATGCGAAGTTATTGTGTGTAAACAATTATGTATATATGATGTTGGGATTGTTTCCTGACTCTATCAAGCACTTGTGACGTGTGTGTTATTTGTCAATGCGTGCTTGAATTCTGTTACTCCCATGTTTTTGTGGGTCATGATTTGTTTGTGTGTGCGATCATATTTAGATGATGCGATTTTGTTTCTTGTGATGCGTACCTTATTGTGTTACTGTTGCATGCGTTGAGCTTTCGTCTGATGTTCTTTCGTTTATGTGTTGTAGTGAATCATGGCGACAGTAGAAAGATCTTCTGGTGAAGTTTTCGAGTCGCAAGTTTCTGGTCCTTCATCCGCATAACGCGGGAAGAAGAAGGTGGCTAAAGATACTGCTGATCCATCTACAGCAGGGTGTCTGTTCGCTCGCCTCAAGTACAAGGCTACGATGTAGTAATAATCTCGGTAAGACCGAGGTCAATCCATAAGGAATTAGAAAACAACTTCTAGACTATTCCAGCAACTAGGATTGTAATAATTAAGAGATTCAATTGAGAGAATGATGTTAAAACAGTAACTTAAGAAAAATAGTAATTAAAGGAACTAAGGCTTTCAAGGATCCACTTGTAGCAATCCCATGTCAATCTAATCAATCCAAGCATAAAACACAACTAGATTTGAAGTTCTATCTCTCATCTAGTTGGAAGATAAAGCATTAAACACATTCAATCCTACTTAAGTTGAACTTTCATGTTCTAGTCCTATTTAATCACATAGCATTCGAAATCATAGCCTTCGGAGTAACAGCCATGCCTATGGACTATGGCATGCTCAAGGGCTACCATAATTCAAATCTAGTTAAGCAAAACATGATAATCTCAGAGAATTGCAAGGAATCCATATTCGAAGCACATGAACTCTCATAAAACTTTTAAAAATATCAACTTTATATGAACTAGAACATTCAAAATTCAAACTTAAAGTTAAACTACTTGAATCAAACTGAATTAAACATGAAATTGGCTACAAGCTTCACCTCTCAGCCCTAGCTAAGAGATTTTAGCCGAGTATTGTCATACTACAACTAGAACTCAAAGAAAAACTAAAAAGCATAAAAACCCGGAGTTGGGAGGGTTGCAAACGCTCCACGACGGCTTCTTTCACCTCCTATGAAGTTCCTCAGCTTCTATGATGCCCTAAGAAGAGACCCTAGGTGTCCTTTTATAGTAGGGAAGCTCTACCGCCTCAGAAACGCCCAGAAGTTGTGCAGAAAATCTCAAATCTCGAAATAGAAGCTCTGTTTACGCATGGCCGACCGATCATGACCGGTCAGCCCTGGGCTGGCCAACCGGTCGTGACCGGTCGAACTGGTTAGAATGACATCCAGCTTGCACAGAGAGTGGCCTGACCTAATGGCCGATCGGTTGGACCAGGCTGGTCCTTTGTCCAGCAAGTTTCAGAGGGGGACAACAGGGTGGCCGACCAGTCAGGACCGGTCATGGCTCCCTTGGCCGACTAGTCATGACCGATCGAACCTCTGTTCTTTCCTTTTTCTTCCTTTCTTTCTTCTCTTTTCTCCCTCTTTCTTCTTCCTTCTTTGGTCCACCTTGGGCCTTCATTCAAGGGCTCCTAAATACGCTCTTTTAGCTAACATTTGTGTAAAGTCTCTCTCTCTCAATCCTACATTCACAGAACAAGCATTAGATGGGTCTTTTAAGTATACAAACCATGCATATAATGTGATGTAATGGGCTAGATCATGTATAAAGTTGAGGCTCAACACACCCCCCAACCAGCTTTTTACTAGTCCCGAGAAAACATGCGTGAAACAAGTTCAAACCTCCAAAAACCAACTCTCCTTCAAAAACTATGCTTCTATCCATTCCAAGACATACAAGTGTAAAATTCAGAAAAATTAGGTGATAGAAGTTGAAACCTGAAACTCTCAAAATATAATAAGTGTCCATATGAAATTCCCGCTGATTGATTGATAAATAAAAGAACTTGAACAAATTCAACCTAGTGTGCATAGTGAAAGTTTATCTCATGAGTTTCTGGGATTATCTTCTTCAAGCCTATGACAGGAATTTGCCTTACCGTCCTTCCGACGGCTTTCACACTACGTCCCATTTCCGGCTTTGGTTACGGGTAGACTATCCCCCGGTTGGTAATGGGTAGCCCTTTTTCAGAATTTTTCACCATTTTCTCTATCATTCCCATATTTTCATCCTTCCTTTTCCTTTCTCTTTTACATTAGATAGGATTTTTAGAAATCCATATCTTTCATTATTTTCCCATGGACAAGGATGGACAAAGTACCCTAGCTTGGTTCCTCAACACCTCAAATCTAAGTCTAGCTAATCCACAAATCACATAATCCTTTCAAACCATGAAAATCGTGTAATGTGAACTAGGTGTAGAAGTGTTCAAATTTTCTATCATTCACATAAATAGGGGAATTCACATATAAAACCATTATATTAAGAGAAGTTCAAGACTTGCAACATCACTTACTTCGTACCTCCTTTTCTTATACTCGTATCATCTCGAATGCATAAAAACAAAGTTTTTTAAGAGTTTTGAATTTTCAGAGAATTAGAAAAAAAAATTGCACATATGATGCTCGAAATGTTGCAAACTACTAGATGAGGAGTCTCATCTCACCCCCCAACCAAATCTTGCATTGTCCTCAATGTAAAAAGATATGCAATGAGCATGAACATGAGAGCAATGGTAAAATACAAGAGAGTGAGAACAATAGTACCTGAGAGAGTCGATCATAGAAGTCTGCAACTCCGACAACTAAATCCACTAAAGAAAATAGAGAAACTACTAAACCTACCTATGTTATACCTCTATCAGACTAGAAGATCAATCATCCTGATACACAGTATCATTCAAAGTGATGGACATGTCCTCTGAATCAAATTTCTCAACAAATGGTTTAAGGCGTTGTCCATTCACTTTAAAATAGTTACCACTTGCAGCATTCTCTATCTCGATAGCCCCATGAGGAAAGACTTCTCTAACAATATATGGGCCGGTCCATCGAGATCGCAATTTTCCCAAAAAAAGATGAAGTCGGGAATTGTACAAGAGCACTTTCTGACCTTTATGGAAGGATTTCCTAAATATATGTTTGTCATGGAAGGCCTTCATCCTACTCTTGTAAATCCTCGAGTTCTCATAAGCATCATTCTGAATCTCATCAAGCTCATTAAGTTGGAGTTTGCGAAGCGAGCTAGCCTTGTCAATGTCAAAATTCAATGCCCGAATTGCCCAATAGGCTTTGTGTTCAATCTCCACAGGAAAGTGGCAAGCTTTCTCATAGACAAGTCTATAAGGGGACATTCCAATTGGGGTCTTGTAAGCAGTACGGTGGGCCCAAAGCGCATAATCTAATCTCAGTGACCAATCTTTGCGATCTGGCCTCATCGTCTTTTCCAAAATCTGTTTGATTTCCCAATTGGAAATTTCAGCTTGCCCACTCATCTGTGAGTGGTATGGGGTACTCACTTTAAGCCTAATGCCATATTTCTTCATTAAGGCTTTAAAAGGCCTATTGCAAAAGTGAGAACCACCATCACTAATGATGGCTCGAGGCGTTTCAAATCTAGAAAGTATGTTTTCTTTAAGGAACTTTAGAACCGTACGATGATCGTTGGTTCTATATGGAATAGCCTCTATCCATTTAGACACATAGTCTACGGTAAGCAATATATAGACATGTCCAAAAGATGAGGGGAACGGTCCCATGAAATCGATGCCCCAACAATCGAAGACTTTAAGATGTTGAATAGGAGTAAGAGGCATCATATTTCGACGGGATAATCCTCCTAGCTTTTGACAGTGCTTGCATGCTTTGCAAAACTCATGGGTGTCCTTAAATAGAGTAGGCCAATAAAAAACACACTGCAGAATTTTTACAGTGGTTTTCTTGGCGGAAAAATGACCCCCACATGCTTGATCATGACAAAAGGAGATGACAGAATTATGTTCTTCATTAAGGACATATCTCCTAATTATTTGATCTGAGCAATATTTAAAAAGTAAAGGTTCATCCCAGAAAAATCTGCACACTTCCCTTAGAAATTTTCATTTGTCCTGCGCAGTTTAATAAGTCGACATCGCACCTGTTGAAAGATAATTAGCTATGTCAGCGTACCATGGTGGATGCATAGCAACAAAGAGTTGCTCATCAAGGAATGAGTTCTCAATAGGTGACTCGTCAATGGAATTAGGTAGGACTAGGCGGGATAGATGATCCACCACCACATTTTCTACTCCCTTCTTGTCCTTGATCTCCAAATTAAATTCTTGAAGGAGTAGGATCCATCTATGCAAACGGGACTTGGCATCCTTCTTAGAAAGAAGGTGTTTCAGCGCCCCATGATCTGTGTAAACAATGACCTTGGATCCTATTAAGTAAGGCCTGAATTTGTCTAAGGCAAAGATGACAGCTAGGAGCTCCTTCTCCGTAGTCGAGTTATTGACTTGGGAGGGATTCAAGGTCCTACTCGCGTAGAAGATGACATGGGGCTTCTTATCCTTCTTTTGGCCTAACACCGCCCCAATAGCATAATCACTCGCATCGCACATCAACTCAAAAGGTACAGACCAATCTGGTGGTTGCATGATAGGAGCGGTTGTCAGCATGTCTTTTAGCTTTGAAAAAGCTAATTGACATTCGGCACTCCACTCAAATTGGTTCTCCTTTTGGAGAAAGTTACATAAGGGCCTTGAGATATGACTAAAATTCTTTATGAACCTTCTATAAAAACTGGCGTGTCCAAGGAAGGACCGTACATCGTGTATGCTTTTGGGTGATGGTAGATTAGAAATTATATCAATTTTTGCCTGGTCTACCTCCATTCCATTAGACAAGATGATATGTCCAAGGACTATTCCTCTCTATACCATGAAATGACACTTTTCCCAGTTTAAGACGAGGTTCTTCTCCTCACACGTTGTCAAGACCAACTTCAAGTGATTGAGGCACTCATCAAAAGTACAACCAAAAACAGAAAAATCATCCATGAATACCTCGAGAAATTCACCTACCATGTCCGAGAAAATACTCAACATGCATCGTTGGAATGTGGCGGGTGCATTACATAGTCCGAATGGCATTCTTCGGTATGCGAAGGTGCCAAACGGGCATGTAAAAGTGGTCTTCTCTTGGTCTTCTGGGGCTATCTCAATTTGATTGTAATCGGAATAGCTATCTAGGAAGCAATAATAGGAATGACCAGCTAACCTCTCCAAAACTTGATCGATGAATGAGAGAGGAAAGTGGTCCTTCCTAGTGACCATGCTTAGCTTTCGATAATCAATGCACATACGCCAACCGGTAGTTACTCTAGTCGGTATAAGCTCGTTGTTAGCGTTTTCTACGATGGTAATACCGGATTTCTTAAGGACAACTTGGGTACGACTCACCCATTGGCTATCCGAGATGGGGTAGATGATACCCACATCTAGTAGCTTTAACACCTCGGCTTTGACAACCTCCATCATGTTTAGAGGTTGTCTAGTCGTTTTCGCATTTTCTTCGAGGTTGTCTAGTCGTTTTCTCATTTTCTTCGATGAATGAGAGAGGAAAGTGGTCCTTCCTAGTGACCATGCTTAGCCTTCTTTGAGGTTGTCTAGTCGTTTTCGCATTTTCTTCGAGGTGTATACGGTGAGTACAAACCGAAGAGTCTATCCCCTTGAGATCCGCTATTGTCCAACCTATGGCTCCCTTATGTTCTTTGAGTAGCTCAATCAACTTGAGCTCTTGGTCTTTCCCTAGGTGAGAAGCAATGACAACCGGGAATGTTTCTTCTTAACGCAAGTATACATATATTAAGCTCGGATGACAATAGTTTAAGGTCAAGCTTCGGTGGTTTGATGTTAGACGGTAGAGGCCTTGATGTGGTTGGTGGCAATCTTTCAAAATGGGGCCTCCACCGGCTAGTACCAACTACCGGTTTCTAAATATTCAATGCTTGCACAATTTCACTAATGATGGGGTCTTTGGAATCCTCGAAATGTGCCAAGCATGTCTCCAAGCTTTCTAGTGGTTCAAGTTGGAGGAGCTCTTCTTCTTCAAAAGATTCAAGCATGTTTACCTCGAAGAGCTTGTCGTCATCAACATCCCTATGCCTTTTGCCCAAGTGGAACACATTCACATCTAATGTCATGTTCCCAAAGGATAATTGCATCACCCCGTTTTGGCAATTTATGATTGCGTTTGATGTAGCAAGGAACGGGGAGCCTAAAATCACCGGTATTTGAGTGCTAGCATCTATAATCGGTTGTGTATCCAAGACGATAAAATCCACCAGGTAGTAGAATTTGTCAACTTGGACTAGAACATCCTCAACTATCCCTCTCGGTACACGAATGGATCTATCAGCGAGTTGCAACATGGTTTTGGTAGGTTTCACTAAGACCCAATTGTTCATATACCAAGTACTAGATCAAGTTTACGCTTGCCCCCAAGTCTAGCAATGCACGCTCAATCCGGTAGTCTCCAATGATACATGAGATTGTGGGGCTACCGGGACCTTTGAATTTTGGGGGAGTCTTTTGAGTGAGAATAGCACTCACTTGCTCATTTAAGAAGGCATTTTGCTGCACATTATATTTACGTTTAGTTGTGCATAGGTCCTTTAGAAATTTGGCATAAGAGAGTTGTTTGATGGCATCAAGCAATGGAATGTTGATCTTGACTTGTCTAAAAATCTCTAAAATATCATGAGAGTTTGGGAGAGATTTTGGAGCAACCAATCTCAAAGAGAATGGTGCTACGGGCTTATAAACGCGTTCCATTTCTTGTGGGGCTAAGTTGGATCCGTCCTCATCCTCAAAATTTACCGGATCATTAGGTTTATCAGCCTTCACTGGAATAGATTTGTCAATTTGCTTACTACTTCGAAGAGTGGTGACGGATTTGGCTTGCTCCATATGTTGGTTAGAGAGATTAGGGATGCTTACTTCATGTATTTTCTTTTGATTGGGCTGAGGTTAGGCCGGAAAGGTCACTTCCCTAGCATTTAAGCGTCCCTTAATCTCATCAACTGAGACTTTAAGCTCTTGGAACATTTGCTGATTTGATTGATTGATTTGCGTTTGCCCTTGCATAAACGCTTTTAAGGTATCCTCCATCGAGAATTGATGTGGGGCCATATTTTGCATGGGTGGCCCTCCTTGAGAGTTGGTAGGATTGCCTGTGGGAGCATTCTTCCAACTGAAATTTGGGTGGTTCTTCCAAGTAGAATTGTACGTGTTACCCACCGGTCCATTGAAAGGCCATTGATAACCATATGTGGCATTTGCGTGTTCTTGTAACACCTCTTGACCCACACGTGTTCTCAATAGCTTCATTGGACTTTAAAACTCCACTCTTACTAAGTTCCATGGCTTCGATCTTCCTTGTGAGGCTGGCTAGACTTGCATTCACATCATCCTCCTCCTTAAGAATATAAATCCCTCCTTTCTCTTTTTCTTGAGGAGGCTTGGGGTTGTTAGCTTTATCCAAGGTATCCCATGATTGGGCATACTCGGCCAACATATCCAAATAACTCCAAGCTTCATCTAGATTTTTGCTCATAAACTCGCCATTGCACATCATCTCTACAAATTGGCGCATATTGGAACTTAATGCATCATTAAAGAAGTTTATGATTCGCCAACTTTCGTAGCCGTGATGTGGGCAAGCAAGTAGGAGGTCCTTAAACCTTTCCCAACATTGGAAGAATGATTCACTCTCTTTAGCCGAAAAATTCATTATGACTCTTCGAAGGGTGTTCGTTTTATGAGCCGGGAAGAACTTTTTCAAGAATTCCCGGGTCTTCTCGTTCCATGACCCTACTGAGTGTGGTCTAAGAGAGCGAAGCCAAGTCTTGGCTCTTTCTTTTAACGAAAAGGGAAAAAGTTTAAGTTTAATGGCATCTTCTGAAACTTTAGTGTATTGCAAAGTAGCCACCACTTCTTCAAATTCCTTTAAGTGCAAATATGGGCTTTCAAAATCTAGCCCATGGAACTTTGGTATAAGTTGAATCACACCTGGCTTTATATCAATAATTCCCCCGGTTGGTGGTAAGACCACGCACGAGGGTGTACTTACACGGGCCGGTTGTAGGTAGTCCCATAATGATCTCATTGGAGGAACGTTATATACCTCATTCTCTCCTACTCCCACTTGATTTGCGTTTGTAGTTGGAGTAGGGGGGGAGGATTCCTTAAAGGTGTTTGATCCATACTCCCCAAGCTATCACAATGCTCTTGGTATTTTCGGACTCGTCTATGGACTCATAATGGTCCAACTAGACCACCTTCAGATTGGAGACGATTGGAGTGGTCACGTTCCCAACGGGACGTAAACCACTCAACTAAAAACTAAACTAATCCTAAGTCCTAAAATCTGAAATTAATCTAAAAATTGAAAATCTGCAAAAAGCACTAGGTTAGAAGGATATTACCCGATTCATTTGAACTAGAGAAGAAATCCTACAAAGCAAAACAATGTGTTAGTTCTAGGAAATCAGAAAAACCTATCTACTTCTACTTCTATAGCGACTAAAATAATCTACTTCCTCGGCAACAGCGCCAAAAACTTGTTCGCTCGCCTCAAGTGCAAGGATGCGATGTAGTAATAATCTCGGTAAGACCAAGTTCAATCCACAGAGAATTAGAAAACAACTTCTAAACTATTCTAGCAACTAGGATTGCAATAATTAAGAGATTCAATTGAGAGAATGATGTTAAAACAGTAACTTAAGAAAAACAGCAATTATAGGCAACTAAGGCTTTCAAGGATCCACTTGTAGCAATCCCATGTCAATCCAATCAATCCAAGCATAAAACACAACTAGATTTGAAGTTCTATCTCTCATCTAGTTGGAAGATAAAGCATTAAACACATTAAATCGCACTTAAGTTGAACTTCCAAGTTCTAGTCCTATTCAATCACATAGCATTCGAAATCATAGCCTTTGGAGTAACAGCCATGCCTATGACTATGGCATGCTCAAGGGTTACCATAATTCAAATCTAATCAAGCAAAACATGATAATCTTAGAGCATTGCTAGGAATCCATGTTCGAAGCACATGAACTCTCATAAAACTTCTAAAACTATCAACTTTATATGAACTAGAACATTCAAAATTCAAACTTAAAGTGAAACTACTTGAATCAAACTGAATTAAACATGAAATTAGCTACAAGCTTCACCTCTCAGCCCTAGCTGAGAAATTCTAGCCGAGCATTGTCATACTACAACTAGAACTCATAGAAAAACTAAAAAGCATAAAAACCCGGAGTTGGGAGGGTTGCAAACGCTCCACAAAGGCTTCCTTCACCTCCTACGAAGTTCCTCAGCTTCTATGATGCCCTAGGAAGAGACCTTAGGTGTCCTTTTATAGTGGGGAAGCTCTACCGCCTCAGAAACGTCCAGAAGCGCGTAGCCTTATGCAATTGCGCAGAAAATCTCGGATCTCGAAATAGAAGGCTCTGTTTACGCATGGCCGATGGGTCGTGACCGGTAAGACTGGGCTGGCCGATCGATCTTGACTGATCGGACTGGTTAGAATGACATCCAGTGTGCACAGAGAGTGGCCTGACCTAATGGCCGACTGGTCTTGACCAGTCGAACCAGGCTGGTCCTTTGTCCAGCAAGTTTCAGAGGGGGACAACAGGGTGGCCGACCGGTCAGGACCGGTCGTGGCTCCCTTGGCCGACCGGTCATGACCGGTCGAACCTCTATTCTATCCTTTTTTCTTCCTTTCTTTCTTTTCTTTTCTCCCTCTTTCTTCTTCCTTCTTTGGTCCACCTTGGGCCTTCATTCAAGGGCTCCTAAATACGCTCTTTTAGCTAACATTTGTGCAAAGTCTCTCTCTCAATCCTACATTCACAGAACAAGCATTAGATGGGTCTTTTAAGCATACAAACCATGCATATAGTGTGATGTAATGGGCTCGATCATGTATACATTTGAGGCTCAACAATGTCGTTCACACTTCTCTGTGGCAGTCAATCCTAAAGTGAAGGATTTCTCCAATTGTATTAAGCAGCTTCCCCATGGGGCGCTACTGCGTATTTATGTGGACAAAACCGCATCTGAGCCTCCGATGCAAGGGACTGAAGAAGAATGGTCCTCTTGGTATTGTCAGCTTACTGGTGCTCTGAGTGTCGTTGAGGCAGGTCCTTCTAGTTTTCTTGCCCAACGTACCCAGGACAATCAAGAAGTTCAGAAGAAGAAGAAGAAGAAGAAGAAGAAGAAGAGATGGAATTGAGGTAAGAAACCAGCTGAGGCAATCAGTTAGGAGGAGTAGTCGACACAACTCATCGATCTAAAGAATGATCAGATGAAGATTGGCTAGGATAGAAACCAAATCGTTACAACGTGTGGTTTCTTCATCGTGAATCCCTACAACGATCGAGTCATTACACATAAGAAATCTCTTATGAGGCACAAACCCCTTTCGAGCATCGAGCCATCCCACATTCAAAGCCCTTTTTCAGTTCTACGGGCTTGAAAAGTGAACATCTGTTCTTGAGCAGTTGTTGACTACCTTATTGGTCGACGATGGGAGAGAATAACGAGTAGGTCTCCCAAGAGAAATGGTCTTCCTTACACCGACTTGTGATCCTCATGCTCTTTATCCAGCCCATTATTTCGAGACAGTTCAGCAAATGTTTCAACATATGGACAAGATGATGATGTGGGCGACGAGAAGTTTTTGTAAAGGAGGTCATCTGAACAAGCGAGTTGGTTATGAGCTGTGGGCAAAAGAGATTTTGGTTCCTCACGTGAGGGTTTTAAATTAAGTCAGCATGTATCAGGCTATCGATGCAACCTCTGGGCATTTCTTCCTTGATCCGACAATCCTTCGGAGCTTCTTGAGTTACTGGTCTTCTGTTACCTATTCATTCCATTTTCCATATAGGGAGATGAGCATAACCTTATTGAATCTCCGGATGATGGTTGGCTTGTCCGTAATAAGAGAATATTACCAGGAATATGTCCCAACTGATGAAGAGCTGTCTTCGTCTCTGCTTAAAAGTCCTCGAGATGCTTACCATTCGGATGTTTGTCTGAAGTTATTCGCTGAGTTGTCGCAGTTTGACAATATTACAAAGATTCATTACGACGACTGGTTGATCTACTTCAGCCAGATGATGAAGTAATATTTCTTCCGACACCTTCTTAGTGTAATACACTGAAAATTTGGGCGCACAAGTAAGTACACGTGTGCGTGTTCACACATGAGAAATTAAATTCTAGGTCATGTTGTTCACATGCATACACACATGTATACACTTTTGTACGTATTCCAACAATTTTAGGCCTCTGAAAAACTTAGTGTACTTAGTTAAGTCAATAAACTAACCGTTAGAATGATCTATCATTGCTAGATTGAAATATCTAGCCGTCCGCTTCGATTTCGAATTACACGATCAACGTAAACATGTCGTACAATCTTCACATCGTCTTGTACACATGTCTGTCCATAAATCTGATCCATACATCTCGTCCATCACCAGACATATGCTTAGATCATTAATTTCCTAACCCAATGAACCTCCTCAGGCGTGTTTATAACACTTTAGGATTTTAGAATCATTTAAATTATAATCCAGTTAATTATTTAATAAACTAAATAACTTTAATATTAATAAATTAATATTAAATAATCGTAAGGAATTTTAGTATGGTTCCTTTATTAAAGTTGTTTAGAATAAACCCTAAAACAGCATAGACACGTTAGATTTTACAAAACTCGCAAATTTACAATAATTACGAAAATGCCATTAGTTAAACTTAAATAAAATAGTCATTTTTAAGTTTTATGATTTCTGGAGATCATTGTCACATGAAATTTTATACATTAGTTCTAGGACATAATTTAACTGTACACGTCAAATTTCAGCCCTCCAATCATCCTACAAATGCCCTAATCGTAAATCAGGCCATAAGTGGCCCACCTTAACTCGGATTCGCTCCAAATTTCATGTCAACGGCTAAATCTATGCTGCCCACCCCATAGTGACCAGTCGGTCACGAGCGTACTGTGCGTAGTCGCGCGGCTTCGACTGCGGGAGAGGGATCTTCTTCCTCCTGGTCCATTTTTACAGCACCAGAAGCTGCCATTGTTCGTGGACTCCATGCCATCCATCAGCATGACCCCACACCCAATCTGTTCCATCCATCTTAACTGCGTCCCACATAAACCCCATCATCCCAAGTCTTGTTACCATATATCGATGGTGTGTCCCACTTCAATCTACCGTCCAAACAAAGAAAGATCAAGATTCGACCCACCACTTTGCATGAGCTCTCCAAACTTCACCCAGAGCTTCTTGTGGACCCCACCTACCATCCCTACGGTTCCTAAGCGATCAAGTGAAAAAAAGTTGGCGGGATGATTCCCAGGCGGTGCCAACACCAAAATCGTTTGGATCCGAACCTCTTCCACACCAACTGATCCAACCTATTTTCGCACCCAGCCTATCCGACCGACCTGGGGAGTTTATTTAAAATCCTCTGGTGCCTTTTCAGTTTCCAAAAACTCAGAGAGAGAGAGGGAGTCATTGGAGAGAGAGAGAGAGAGAGAGAGAGAGAGAGAGAGAGAGAGAGAGAGAGAGAGAGAGAGAGAGAGAGAACATGTAAGAGGGGTGGGGGTTGATGTTGCTATGACTGCTGGTCCGTTTGGCGGCAACCAGGAGAAAGAAGGAAGAAAGAAGAAGAAGAAGAAAAAGAGAAGAAGAAAGAAAGAAGAAAGAGAAGTAGAAAGAAAGAAGAAAAAAGAAGAAGATTCTAACCCAACGAGTCAACTCGCTGAGTCGACTCAGATTCCAAATTTGGAGTGTAGGGAACGTCACAAATGGTGAGTGATTCATCTCACATAACTTTCTTTGTTAATTTAGTGTTCTCCCCGGTTTACACGTTTAATTTATAAATTCTCCTTCTCTAATTAGGATTTTAGGCATACTTTAATGCTTTCTTCCTTATCATAGAGTCCTAGGTAAAGTATTCATCCATCTAAATTTCTCTTTTAATTAGGTTCTTAGAATTTCACTTTATTATTTTATGTGATTATGGAATCCTAGGTAGTGGATTTATTTCTCCCAATCTCTCCATTAATTAAGTTTCTTGAATTTAACTTTGTTCTTACACGTAGTATGGATCCTAGGTAAGGGATCAATCTCTTGTCTCTATTCTTAAAATTCATCTATGAATTATCCTTTCTTAGAGAATTTACTTTCTCAAAATTTTCATCTTGGATACCTATGTTAAAATTCGAAAACAACTTAATGTAGGTTTAGGTGAACATGATGCTACCGTTGCGTAACCCTAGATACTAGTAGTAGTTTTAGAATCCCACGTAATATTTCTCTCACGTTTCTCGGTAAACAGCAAAATAGGATTAAAGACAAAGAAATACTTTCATAAAAATAATTCATGCATGGTGTGATTGGATGTGAGTTTTGATATGTAGTTTATGCTTGAAGAAGTGCTTCCATAACTCATGACATATACATACATTTATACACTACGACAGAACAGGAGCATGATTGATTTAACTCCTGGCATGCATGGTTGATTTGCTGCCTCGCTGTACTGATTAGGTGAGCATGGTTGATTTGCGACAGGTTCCTAATGTTTAGTGGCAGCGAGTTCTAGTCGTTTCACTTATTAAGCATGGTTGATTTGCTCTGTTGGATCAGTGGTGCATGGTTAATTTGCCCATTGGCGTGCATGGTTGATTTGCCGCCTTGTTGTACCGGTTAGGTGAGCATGGTTGATTTGCGACAGGTTCCTAATGTTCAGTGGCAGCGAGTTCCTAAACGTTTATTGCTCTCACACGTATCATAACATACATGACATCATGAAAATCATTTTTCATTTATAATAAATCATTAAGTGTATCAATCATAACCTCATCCTCGTATATTTCATACAATTCTATCCGTTGATGATTCGCATCCTATCTCTTATTAACTGGAATATTACCTGTGATGGAAATGACCTCATTGGGGTTTTAGCTCCCCAAAATCACCACAGTTCTTGCAGGTCTTCTAGAAGACAAAGACGTAGACGGAGCAGAGTATTCAGATGGTCACGTGTTACTCAAACGCCAACCGTAGTCGATTTATTTTGTAAAATTCAATGTAATAAGACATTAGTGGAAAAGAAACTTTATATTTGAGATTTATTTTAATTATGCGATGTGTGGAATGAAATCTCAAGGAATTTGTGTTCGAATTTTAAATTCACACCCTGGAACTCGAGCTTTGGGTTGTTGTACTCGAGTCCCGAATTTCGGGTCGTGACACTTAGCTTCTTTTCTTCTGACATGGAACTTTCCTTTCTTTTTGAAGCATTGATTATGAAGAATATGAAACCCCGCAGGAAGACCGAGTCTTGATGAAGGAATGTTTCGAACATAGATTCCACAATCCGAATGAGTTTACGCCCACTTGTGAACTGGGGGGCTTCTTAGCATACTGGCTATAGGCAGTTGTGTTGTCGAGCTCCAAGGGTGCTGATGGGGTCAAGGTTTCTTGCTTTATCGTGGCAGGAGCTCTTGCAAATGGCCATCGATATTCTTTAGCATTGTCGGTGTTGTGCAGTCTATATAGGGCTTTCGGCAATATTGCCAGTAATAAAGATCAACCCGGGCGAGGGATGAACATGGCTTATTGCTCATGGCATTTCTTTTGCGGGTAGCTGGGCATATATTTCATGTGCACATATGGAATGGATCTCTTTCAGTATCCTCACACCGATCATGCGCATCTTTATCGTTACAGAAAACTTGAGATGATAGCGTAGTCATCTGATTTAATAGCTTCCAAAATCGACAGTTGGGCGAAGATTTGCTTCTACCACTTTCCTGTTTCTAATGTCGAAGAGGATCGAGAAGTCGTTGACGATGAATGTTCTATGAATACTCTTGATAGGAAGTTTCTGGTGTCTATTCATACTGTTTCACTTCCACTACGCGAAGGAATAGAGTTCTAGGGGAGCCTTATTACCCTAGCCGGTTTGCCAGGCAATTCGGATATGATAAGGGTGTTCTGATAACGTTACCGGATGTAGCCAAAGTAGAGCGGGCGTACGGCACAGGTCCGACTCACTGGGAGTGGATATGACATCAACTTCTAATGACACGAACGGGCACGAGGTTCATGCCTCCTAGTCTTTATCGAAAGAATGGTGGTCCTTATGGCTAGCTGAGATGGTGGGTGCATCAATATGCTTTGATTCGGAACAACAGCTCTGTTGATGATCCAATCTACATTCCTCCTCCAAGGCTGACAGAGGTCCTTGCTGATGGATTGGGTTATTATAGAGAGCAGGCCGAAGCGTATTTGTCATCAAGTATTAGGCGTAAGACTTCTCTTAGTATGTCAATTGACCGCCATAAGGAGGATACGACATTGGACGGCTGGCATACTTTCGGAGTATCTTTGGTGAAACGGTCACAAGAAGCAGGGTTCACACGTCTTCTGGTGGTTGAAGGTGATAAGGATGACAATCGGTTAATTAGTGAAGAGTACTCAATAATGACTGAGCCAGTGAATGAAATATCAGACCATGTCAGCGTGAGAGAGCAAGTCGGGCAGATTGGAGAAGATAATCTGCAAGGGATCACTATGTCGGTGAATGACACAACTGTGTTCGTAGCCTCTGGTGCTTCTAATTTTGATGGTATGGCGGAGGTGTCAACGTCGATTAAGGTAATTAATGCTGAAAATAACACTATTAAATCTTCGATCATGACTTCGAAGCTACCGACTAAGATCGCTGAATTATTCATTGACACGACGGCACACGTTACGGGTCCCTTAAAACCTGTTCTGACTCATGTTTGGTCCCTGGTAGCGCTCTTTTATAACTTGATATATTATTTTTTCTACATTTATCATTTCATCATATGCTCACCATGTTTCTTCGCCGCAGTTATTGTTGATTTTGGTGTTGTTGTTTATGAAGCGTTCGATGTTCCTTCTTTCGATCATTTGGACTGTTTCGGGCGGAGCATATTGAGGGGTTTATTATCGAGTATCTCAAAAACGCTAGCTGATCCACATGAATGGCATATGTTGGGTGCTGGAATGAAAGTGTTGGAGGCTTGCGTTAGAGTGATAGGACCTAATGTGCTCGTGATTGTCGATCATATTTCTTCATTCGAAAGCTCCGTCACGAGGGTAGTGGCTGCTAAACGTGCCGAGCCAGACCCTGTTATTAAAGGGAAACGGAAGATTGCGGATTCTCTCGGACCTATAGTAGAGCATCATATGCGGTCAACGATGGATGCATGAGCGTCTTCTCAAAATAATAAGACACAACATAAGGGGTGCTTAGATCGTCTGGCTGAAATCGATGTCGAGATTAGGTACTTGTAGGTAGAGAAAATAGTTGTGGGCTTCGAGGCTGCTCGTCTTGAGTCAGTAGTTGCTCAGGATCAAATAACTGTTATAAGGCTTGAAAGTGAGAGCGAAGCGGTGAGCAAGCAGATAGAAGATTTGACCACTGAGCTCCAGAATGTTTCCGATCCTGCGTTGATATTATCCGAGGCGAAGTCGGCAATGGAAGCTGCCAAGGTGGCTGTAACCAGGTTGATATCAGGATGTCTGGAGAAGCTATGATCTTTACTTTTGATATTCTGCTTGCAATTTTTTGATGTATAGAAACGATCATGGGGTTTCATCTTGACTAGATTTTGATAATCATTGTAATCAATGTAAGGGATCCTTACTTTTTGAACGTCCATGTATACGGCATTGAGAAATGCCAAGCTTGTGTCATGAACGGGTGTTTTCTGGCCTGCCCCCAGTCATTTCTCCCTATAGGCTTGAGTTCCTTATTATGTATTGGGGCTTGCCCCCAGTCATCTTCTTCTATAAACTTGAGTTTTTCATCATATATTGAGGCTTGCCCCCAATCATTTTCATCTATAGACCTGAGTTTCTCATCATATATTGGGGCTTGCCCCCAGCGTATTTAGATTGTCATTTTGCGAGACTCCCTCCTTCTGATGAAAGATGTCATGTGCTTTGGAAATCCATAGAGAATATTTGTTAGATCATAATCTTTGATCGCATATTCCTGTTGTAGAATTATTCATATGAGAAAGTCGTCGATATTCTCAAGGTGAAGTGATACATAATAGAATGCCATGATCATTTTCATATAAGGCCGTATGTATATATATAGGAGATTCCTGGTTCTAACTCATCCTCATATAGAATAGAAGAATATCACAATAATGATGAGAAGATTCGCTATAAAATACAAAAGCTGAATATATGGCTAGACATTCTGATCATCTTCATATAGAACTAAGTGTGTATGTATAAAAGATTGACAATAATAGAATATCCCGGTCATCTTCACATAGAACCCTATGTATAAGAGATCATCATCTCTGAATTGCTTTCTTAGGTGTTCTAGGGAATGCTTTCTTCTGGCTTGACTGGTTTAATAGGAATATAATGAGTCAGTTGATGATTTATAGAGTCGATTCTTTGACATTCTTTGACCATGGTACTTTGTTCGCTCGCCTCAAGTGCAAGGCTGCGATGTAGTAATAATTCTCAGTAAGACCGAGGTCGATCCACAGGGAATTAGAAAACCAATTCTAAACTATTCCAGCAACTAGAATTGAAACAATTTAGAGTTTTAAATTAAAAGAACTAACTTAAAACAGTAATTTAGAGAAATCAGTAATTAAAGGACCTAAGGCTTTCAAGGATCCACTTGTAGCAATCCCATGTCAATCCAATCAATCCAAGCATAAAACACAACCAGATTTAAAGTTCTATCTCTCATCTAATTGGAAGATAAAGCATTGAAACACATTCAATCCCACTTAAGTTGAACTTTCAAGTTCTAGTCCTATTCAATCCCATAGCATTCAAAATCATAGCCTTCAGAGCAACAGCCATGCCTATGGACTATGGCATGCTCAAGGGTTACCATAATTCGAATCTAATCAAGCCAAATATGATAATCTCAGAGAATTGCAAGGAATCCATGTCCGAAGCACATGAACTCTCATAAAACTTCTAAAAAATCACCTTTATTCGAACTAGAATATTCAAAATCCAAACTTAAAGTGAAAGTACTTGAATCAAATTGAATTAAACATGAAATTGGCTACAAGCTTCACCTCTCAGCCCTAGCTGAGAGATTCTAGCCGAGCATTGTCATACTACAACTAGAACTCAATGAAAAAGACATAAAAACTAGAAAAATCGGAATTGACGGAGTTGTAGACGCTCCACGGTGCTCTCCTTCACTTCCCATGACTTCTAATCTCTTCTAGGATGCCTTTAGACGAAGTCTTAGGTCTCTTTTTATAGAATAGTGCGAAAGATTCCAGATTGTGCAAGAAATCACAAAGTTGCACAGAGAAAATTGGAGCTTGTAAGACAAGCTTTGTTACGCAGACGACCAGTCGGATGACTGGTCTGAGCTCCTGGAAGACCGGTCAGAAAATGGCAAAAATAGTCCAGTGACTTTTTAAAATTTCCTCCCCCTCTCTGTTGAGTGCTCAACGGGTCTGACAACCAGTCTGAGCGATGTGCGACCGGTCTAGCTTGGTCCAGTGAAAGGGGGGTCTCTGTTGAATTGCAGACCAGTCAGACGACCGGTCCTGTGCCTTGGCAGATCATTCGGACGACCAGTCCTGTGCCTTGGCAGATCGGTCGGACGACCGGTCCTCAGTGCAAAGTGTTGCACTTCTTCCTTCTTTCTTCCATATCCCTCTTGCTTCTTTTTCCCATCCTTTGACACTTGGTTCTTCGATCTTCAATGTGTACAAAGTACTCTTTTTAACCTTAAATCGGTGAAATCTCTGCTTCGCTCCTACAATCACAAATCATGCATTAGATGGGCCTTTTATGCATGCAACCGTGCATATAATCTGATGAAATGGGTTAGTGAATGTATAAATTGGAGGCTCAACACACCTGTCACTAAGAGGAGCTATACGAGCATTTTTTATTCATATGTGTGACAGCATGATGTGAGTGAATGGTGAGTGAGTATGAAATATAGCATATAGATGAAATAGATGCATGAACGAACATAAGTATATCCCTATTTACTTTATAACCCGTCAGAACTATTTGTAAGCGTTCACGACTATTCAAGTTTAGGAAATTGAGTCTTTGAACAAATGTTCTTCCTAGGTGATATCTATTGGAACTGTACTGGCCAGGGCTCTCTCAGACCCTTTAATCTTCACACTAACTAAACCTTGATTTATCATCCTTTGTACCTTTCCTTTCAGAACGAAGCATTGCTCGATCTAATGGCTTATGCATCTATGATATTCACAGTAATTGGGGTCATCCACACGTCTCACTTCAGCTGGTCGAACCGATTTTGGGAGTTGTAATTGTCCTTTTTCGGTTAACTACTCCATAATTAGGACAAGCTCCTCAATGTCAAATGTATACAGTCCATTCCTTTTATCTCGCTCGCTGATTGTTATATACTACGACCTTTGAGGCTCTTTGCCCATGTCTTGTGTCTTCATTTCACTGATCTCTACCTCATGCTCTGGATTCAGTCGCTTCCGGTTCCTAGGGTTCTTTCTTGCGTCAACCCATGTCCTCTTTCTCGTTTCATGTCTTGACTCTTCCGCTTGAGACCGTGTCTTTGAAACAGATTGTTCTATCATGCGAACCTCTGCAGCCAGGTTACGAAGGGTCAAAGAGATGTTGCTTAGTAGTTCGTATGGAACCATGGAATTCGAACTCAGTATACGTGCATTTGTTTGTTCGGGATGGGTTTTCCATCTCACTATAATTGGTTCCTGTACTGCCCCCGGTGTTTCTTCTTCCAACCATCGGACGGGTGGAGCGATATTAGGGGTTGCATTCTGAGAGATCAAGGTGGCTAGAGCCTCCTGAATTTCCTTCATCTACCTAGATAACTCTTTATGAGCTCAGACCAATTCGCTAATCTGCTCTCGGATCACTAATAATTCGACGTCTTGTCCTGCCAGTTCCCTTTCTTCGACGACCTGTACCATTGCGACTTGCACCAGCCTTTCCTGTATCGTGGGCGCTATCGACACTACGGCTGACGTGTTCTGAGTAGTTTCTTCTTCTTTCATGTTAATAGTGCCATCGTTGATTGAATCCTGTCTTTTAATACGAAGTAGTCCTCAGTCTTGTGGCTGATCACACAATGGTATCTGCAGTAGTTGGGATGATCGACCATTTTCGCTTCTTCTGGACGCTTGGATTCCAGCAACCTGATCATTTTTTCTTCAACCAATTGTTCCATGATCAGAACCAGGTCATCCATGTCGAAGGTATAATGCCTGTTCGCACAATTGTGTTCTTCTATCGTCGTATATCGCGGTCTCTGAAAACCTTTGCCCTTGTCTTGCATTGTTGTCACCGACTTGGCTTCAACTTTGCGTTCGGTAATGGGGCGTTTCTGACCCTTCTGACTTTTTCCCTTGTCAACATAGTTGGATGCTATTATCCTTCCAGTTTCTCTTCTGGGTTTCTTTGCTTTGAACTGCGCTCTGAACACGGCTCCTTCCACCAGGTGCGCTTTCGTAGCTAGATCTCAGAACGTCGAGAAGTTGTGCCCAGATAAACCAAACGAAATCATCGCGTCCATGGCCTGCATGCACATCCTGACCTGCTCAGGCTCGCTAAGCAATTCTTGGCATTGCGCCACTATGGTTCCCCATATGTCAATGAACTTCTCAACTGACTCCCCTTGCCTCTACCGGATCAAGGCCAAGTCTGTCAATGAGACTTCTCAGTCAGTGGAGCAAATTTTGGAGATGAACAACTCTTGCATCTGATCCTAAGACTTGATAGACCCTGCAGGCAGTGACATGAACCACTGGAATGCTTTACTTGTGAGCGTCGAACCAAACAACCTGAGGCAGTACTGGGGGATTGTTGACAAGTTACCCAGCACCGTCATAAATTGAGTCATATGCTCCCCCAACGATCCTCTGCTATCGAATCGGGGGAAATCTAGATGTTTGAAGTTGTTAGGAAATGGAACTTCATCAACCTCAAGCAAATATGGCACTCGATACACGTATTTTCCTCTCTTCTCCTTTTCTCTCTCCTGACAGAGAAAGATTTATGTGGTGGTGCGTGCTCGAAAGCGACATTTTTCAAGTGAACCTGTGGTTCGGCGGTAGCTGGCTTCTGCTACCCCCTGGGATTCCTCCACAGACTATCGAGTAGGGATAGCCGGGCTCCTGTTTGCCCCCTGGGCGACTAAAGCCAATAATACTTCTTTCATCTCTCTCATCTCTCTGGTCGTGATCTCTTAGACTTGGATTATCTCGTCTACATATTCTTAGATTGGAGGCAGCTCTGCGTATCGCTCGCTTGCCTCTCCTTCGATGACCTGTACCATCGTCACCTGTACTCGTTGTGGCTTATCTTAATCACGGCGGCTTCAGCAGAGATTGTCTTCATCGATGCCTTGGTCGACTGTAGGGCAATGGACCTGTTCGGTATCTTAGATAGTTGTGTTGTTTTCGTAGGGTTAGAAAGTCAGTAGCGGCAAAGGAGAACTCTGGCCTGGATGACATGATTATCTTGTTGTCGCTGCAGGCTTCGTGTAACGCCCCCAAAATTCGACACTCGAGTATATAACTCAAATTTTGAAATCAAGGGTGTTATGAATGAATCGTTCACAATCACAACTGAAACTTTTATCCTTTCCATTCACAAGGTACCAAATATATGGAATAAAAATAAACCAACTTTGAAAATTAAACTAAAATCAACGAGTCTATGAAATTGTTCCCAACTGTCTAAACTAATGGCCGTCTAATGGACCTTATTACATCAATGCTTTCAAACCAAAAATCAAATAACTAATTCAAATAAAAATCTTCTAGAGTATTTCCTCATCTGGAACCGCTTCTTCAAAGTCCTCTAAATCATCACCTATCACTACGGTTAATCGCATAACACTGCGTCAGCTATAAAAGCCGGTGAGCATTCTCATATAGTTTAGCACATGTAATTCGACATAGAAAATCACTTAACCATTAAAGTACAAATCATTACAATTCCAACAATTATTTCATCACCAAAACTCTCTTAAACATGCACGTGATGCATGGGATGCAAGTATGCTTCAACAATCTCGGTACGGTCATCAGTAGAACATCCAGGGCCAGTTTATAGTCGGGCCTACACTTTCACAATTACAGAGTTGGTCTCTTGTACACACCCGGGAACTCACCCAACCTGCTAAAATCATCTGATATCCACCGGTTACGCTAGTATGGTATCTTGCACACGCCAGGGAGCTCAACCAACCCGTCCACAATCGATGGACTATCAGAAGGGTATATTGCACACACAGGGCGCTCAACCAGGGACTGTTGCACACACTTGGGTGCTCACCCAAACAATCATCAATGGGCCTATTGCACACACCAGGATGCTCAACCTACGGTAATAACTGGAGTTCACAATCGTGCTATGCATGAATCCGATTAGTATTTCAAATTCCTTTAAAGGAAATCCACACTCAATTAACACATGTACAACGTAAATTAACTGAAAATTCACACATAATTATTTAAAATTTATGCAATCGTATTTACTAGAAAGAAAACAACTACAAACTAAGCTACAACGTTTAAACTTCTCATTAAAGCAAAATAGATTCCAAAAATAAATTTCTAAATAACCAAAATATTCAAAATTATCATGTAGAAAAAGATATGAGAAAGAAACTCACTCTTTCTTTCTTTCTTTCCTTCTTCTTTCTCTTCTTCTTCGTCTTCTTCTTCTTCTTCCTGGTGCTGCTGGAAGGTCGCTCCAGCAATGGAAGGAGCAAACAGCACTCGAAAACCCCCCTTAAAAGCTCTCTCTCTCTCTCTCTCTTTACAAGACCTCTCTCTCTCTTTCTCTTTCCTCTCTCCAACGTCTCTCTCTCTCTCTCTCTCTCTTTCTCTTTCCTCTCTCCAACGTCTCTCTCTCTCTCTCTCACTCTCTACGTTTTTCTGGGAAGGGGAGGGACGTCTACATGCCCTTTTATATCCCACTGACACGCTGAAGGTGGCGTAATGCGGACGGAACCTCCGGACGAGCGTAGCCGAGTTTGAGTGGGAGAAGGAAAGATCAAGATTTCGGATCTCTCACTACATCAACGTTTGGTACTATGTAAACCGTTAAAATCGTAGGTGTGGCCCACGCAACCAATCCTTTTAAGTTTCAGGGGCCCATGCGTAGAATCGACCCCGATCTTGCACATTCTTTCTCGTTTAGTTATAGGTTTCAATAGCTTTTGCGGTCCACACAAGTTACTGTTTACAAGGATGAATCCTCCCATTAGTAGACCCAAACATGAGCTACACAATGGATGGAATGGATATTTGGATGGGGCCCACAGCGATGGATGGTGAGAACCACTCAGCAACCAGCGGACGCTGCTGTTGCAGCGTCCGGGCGAAGAAGACGCCCGCTCCTTCGGTCGCGCACGCGGTCAACGTGCGTTGACCGCGGCTGATTCGTGCACGCGGTGCACGTGTGCTCCATCGTGATGTATATGACAAATCTACTCCGACCATCATGTAGGCTACATAATTCTAGGATGTGACACAAAATTTGGTGCAGTTCCGAGTTTAGATGGCCCACTTATGGCCCGATTTCTGATTAGGGTACTTGTAGGATGATCGGAGGGCTGAAATTTGACGTGTATGGTTAGATTAGGTCTCTAAACTATTATATGAAGTTTTACATGAAACGGATCGTCAAAAACTGGTATACTTAAAGTCGTCTATATGGATTAAGTTTAATCAATGATATTTTTTTGTATTTATGGTGAGTTTTGATAAACCTACCACTTCTACACTGATCTAGGGCTTGTGTTGAGCAAATTTAGTAAAGAATCCTACATGAATTCCCTACAATTTATTAATTTACAATAATCTACATAATTTATTAATTAACTGATTTGTTAATTTAATTATTTTCGAAAACTTGGGGTATTACATTCTTCCCTCCTTAAGGAAATTTCGGCCCGAAATTTATTTTAAGGTAAGTTAAAGTGTTTCACAATATGATGAAATGTATAATAGAATGTATATATGGAATGCAAATATGAAGTGCTTCGCACTAAAATGAAAAATATTTCGTCTCGAATTTACCTTATTGGTCGAATAGCTGTGGGTACTTTCCTTTGATTTCGTCTTCTCGTTCCCACGAGGCTTCGTCTTCTCCATGATTACTCCACTGAACCTTGATCAGGGAAATCGTTTTGGTTCGGAGTATTTGGTCCTTTCGGTCCAAAATTCGTATCGGTTGCTCTATATAGGTAACGTCTTCCCGTATTTCTAATGGTTGCCAATCAATCACATGGGATGCGTCTCTTTCATATCTTCGCAACATACTCACGTGAAATACATTATGCACGCTCGATAATTGTGGAGGTAGAGCTAGTCGGTACGCTACTTTTCCCACCTTTTCCAATATTTCAAAAGGTCCAATGTATCGGGGTGCAAGTTTTCCTTTCTTTCCAAATCGCATTACCCCTTTCATAGGAGAGACCTTTAAAAATACATGCTGTCCTTCGAAAAATTCCAATTCTTTTCTGCGATTGTCGGCGTAACTCTTCTGTCGACTCTGTGCTGTGCGGATTCGGTCTCTTATGATGTGTACTTTCTCCGAGGTTTCTTGTACTAATTCTGGCCCGAGTAGACATTTTTCTCCGACCTCGGCCCAACAGCTCAGTGATCGGCAGGGTCTTCCATAAAGAGCTTCGTATGGCGCCATTTCGATGCTGGCCTGATAACTGTTATTATATGCGAATTCAATTAAGAATTCAATTAAGGGTAGGTGCTCATCCCAACTTCCTTTGAAATCTAGGGCGCATAACCGAAGCATATCCTCGAGTATCTGGTTTACCCGCTCTGTCTGTCTGTCAGTCTGAGGGTGAAAGGCCGTACTATAATCGAGTGTAGTTCCCATTGCTTTCTGAAAGGTTTTCCAGAATCTAGACGTGAATCTTGAATCACGGTCGGAAACAATCGATACAGGGATTCCATGCAGTCGTACTATTTCCTTGATATAAAGTTTACACAATTTATCCATCGAGTATGACATACAGATCGGTATAAAATGTGCAGATTTGGTTAGTCTATCGACAATTACCCATATCGCATCGTGGTTTCCCTGGGTTTTCGAAAATCCTGTCACGAAATCCATCGTAATATGCTCCCATTTTCACTGAGCGATAGGTAATGGTTGTAACAACCCTGACGGTTTCTGATGCTCAGTCTTCACTCGTTGACATGTGAGGCATTTAGATACGAATTCTGCTACGTCTCTTTTCAGGTTATTCCACCAGTATTGTCTTCGTACGTCGCGGTACATTTTTGTGCTTCCCGGATGGATGGTAAATTTTGATCGGTGTGCCTCACTCAATATTTCCTCCTTTAATTCTGTAATGTCCGGGACGCATAATCTTCCTTGGTGTCTAATTCCTCCGTCTGTTCCGATATTCCAATTGAGTGTATCTCCTTTTGGTGCTTCCGTGATTTTAGCTTGTAACCATGTATCATGTTTCTGCGCTTCTATAACTTTGTTCACCAGTGTTGGTCGGACTACTAAGCTGCTAAGATAGGAATTTTCTCCTCCCGACTTTAGTTCAAAGTCATAATTCTTTATAGCATCGATCATCCTCCATTCCTTTATGGTCATACAAGCTGCAAGTCGATGATTCTTCCTACTTAATGCGTCGGCTACCACATTTGCCTTGCCTGGGTGGTAACAAATATCAAAATAGAAATCCTTTAAATATTCTACCCATCGCCTCTGACGCATGTTGAGTGCCTTCTGATCGAACAGATACTTCAAGCTCTTGTGATCTGTATAAAGCTCAAACTGCTCTCCGTATAGATAATGCCTCCATATCTTTAGGGCAAACACCACTGCTGCTAATTCTAAATCATGAGTCGGGTAGTTTCTTTCGTGATTCTTCAGTTGCCTCGATGCATAAGCGATAACTTTACCTCCTTGCATAAGGACGCATCCTAATCCTTGGTAGGATGCATCGGTATATACCACGAACTTCTCTCCTTCGACCGGTATTGTGAGCACTGGAGCAGTCGTCAGTTTTTCTTTTAACTCACGAAAGGCTTTCTCTTGCTCATCTTCCCATCGGAATGGTGCCCACTTACCAATTAAGTGAGTCAATGGTTTTGCTATCTTTGAAAACCCCTCAATGAACCTTCTGTAATATCCTGCTAGTCCCAGGAAGCTGCGAACTTCTGACGCATTCGTGGGCTGCTCCCATTTCACCACTGCTTCAACTTTAGAAGGATCAACCAATATTCCTTTTTCCGACACTACGTGGCCCAGGAATTTCACTTCCCTTTGCCAGAAATCGCACTTCTCAAATTTTGCATGCAATTGATGATCCTTAAGGGTTTGCAGACAAATTCGCAGATTTCCTCATGTTCTTCTCGCGACTTCGAGTAAATCAAAATGTCATCTATAAACACTATGACGAATTGGTCCAGGTAGGGTTTGAAAACCCGATTCATTAAGTCCATAAATACTGCGGGGGCATTCGTCAGTCCGAACGGCATCACTAGAAATTCATAATGTCCGTAGCGTGTCCTAAAAGCGGTCTTAGGTATATCTTCCTCCTTGATACGAAGTGTTGGTACCCTGATCGTAAGTCAATCTTGGAGAAGTACTGGGCTCCCCTCAATTGGTCGAATAGATCGTCAATTCTGGGCAGAGGGTATTTATTTTTTATGGTGGCTTTATTTATCTTCCTATAATCAATACAGAGTCGTAGGCTACCGTCCTTCTTCTTCACAAACAGCACAGGTGCTCCCCATGGTGAGACACTGTGTCGAATAAAGCCTTGCTCTAGTAGTTGTTCGAGTTAATCTTTTAATTCTTTTAACTCAACAGGTGCCATTCGGTATGGTGGAATCGATATAGGCGTAGTTCCCGGCAGCAGGTCGATACAAAAATTTATTTCCCGACGAGGCGGTAATTTCAGCACTTCGTGAAATACTTCGTGAAATTCGTTCACGATAGGGATGTGATCCATGCCGCCCTTTTGGGTTTCATCATCTATAAGGATTGCCAAGTTCCCTAATTCATTCCATTCTTTACTTCCATGGAATTGTACGCTCGGTTGTCCGGGGACTGAGAACGTTACTGTTTTCTTGAAACAATCGATTTTGGCATGAAACGCAGCGAGGAAATCCATGCCCAAAATCATTTCGAACCCTTGCATTTCCATTGCAACTAAATCGGCCAATAGTTTCCATTCCCCAATGGTGATGGGACAAGATTTACACACTTGACTTAAGACTACTGATTTCCCCACGGGTGTAGCCACCACAAGTTTTTCTATTAACTATGCAGTAGGTAAGCCTAATAATTTGACGATAGATGTGGAGATAAATGAATGAGAGGCGCCGGAATCAAATAAAGTTTTCACCGGAGAGGCATAAATGAGTAAAGTACCTTCCACCATATTCCTGTCCGCGGCTACATCGGCATCAAGATTTTCTTCTGGTTCGTCTTCTAGAGGAGCTACAGCAAAGACCCGCCCTTGTGTTGTCTGACGTACCGCTTGACCGTTCTGCCTTGTTTGTTGTTGTGGTTGCGGCCTTACTTGAGTCTGGGGGTAGGGTGGCTTTGGCTGCGAGGTTTTGGGTGTCAAATCAAATGGTTGCATCCTTGCCTGAGTTTGTTGTCCAGGTTTCTGATCTTGTGGTTGACGACGGGGTTGGGGGCAAGTACGTGATATGTGCCCTTCTATACCGCAATTATAGCATGTGACCGAAAAGTTTTGTCGTTGTTGAGGGTGTGCTGGAGGTACTGCCGGTGTAGTCCTTTGTCTTTTCTCCTGATTTGCAAGATATTCTGATATCATTTTCTGCTTAGTGCCCACCCCTCTCTTTGGTTCGCGATTTTTCATAATGTCTTCAAAATCTTGTTCGATGACCAGTGCTTTGTTTACGACCTTGGAGTATTTTTGAAGCTCGAAAGGGACTACTCTGGTACGGAGGGGAGTCTTCAATCCTTGAACGAACTTTTTCGCTTTTTGTTTATCATCAGGAATGAGATGGGGTGCAAAACGCGATAATTCAGTGAACTTAGCTTCATATTGGCCGACAGTAAGATTCCATTGTTCTAAATTCAAAAATTCGGCCACCTTTCTGTCCTTTACACTTTCGGGAAAATATTTTTGGTCGAATTTCTCACAAAATTTCTCCCATGTCCATACTGTGTTTGCAGAGGCTGCTCTTTTGGTTGCCTTCCACCAGTGATCTGCTTCTCCTTCTAACATGTATACTGCTAAGACCACTCTATCTTCATCGGTACACCTCATTCCGTCGAAGAGTTTTTCCATTTGATTCTTCCAATTGTCTGCTTCCAGATAATCAGCTTGTCCTTTAAAGACGGGTGGTCTAAGTCTTCTGAATCTCTCTAATACATCTCCCCCCCCCCCCCCCCCCCCCCCCCCCCCCCCCACTGCCTTGTGGAGTCGGTATTTGGCGCTGATTTATAATGTTATTCGTTGTCTGCACTTGTTGACGGAGGAGAGATGCTATGTCTCCTAAAATGTTGTATAGTCCCTCTATTGATTGTCCGTCACTTGTTACGTTGGGCGTAGGTGGAGTAGCTTGACTTTTCCTTTTAGGTGGCATGATCTACATTTAGTGGAAAGCAACTTTAGTACTCCTTAAAGTATTACTCATCTAAGTATACATGTATGAAGTGTTTCAGTATTAGTAGCTATGTTATTCATCCTTTGGTCTAGATAGGTTACGTCACTCCATATTTTTTTTTTGTTTGATGGAGGTTTGGAAGAAAATCGGATGGCTGGACAGGCAGTTACTCTACAATTTATTCCTACCAAACCATATATCCAATCGACTTGAAATTTGGAACGGATGTTACTGACTTCAAGATGTATCATCAGAAAAAAATTTCAGCTCAAAATACCTAATAATTCTTAGACTTTCTCCCTAGTAAAGGTAGTAATATGTTGCTGTCCAGCAGCAGATTTCATGTTTCTTAGTCTACTACTAGAATATTTAGAATTTTTCTACAATTCCGTTTGTTCTTAAATTTTACAGGGATATCAATGGGTATGTTTCTAACCTCCAAGAAAATTTTAAAAAAAATTTAGACTTGTATTATGTCGTGTGTGATCATAGGTATGAATGTGGTCCATAATTTCAGTCCTACAAGTGAAAATTAAGGAAAAATAAAAAAATATCGATTTCTGATCAATCCACTTGTTATGATTTCGTGGGAACGTCCTTATAACCCTAAGAAAAAATCACAGAGGTTTAGAAATTTTAATTTCGATTACTTATGATTTAGCAAAACGCTTATTAAGGTGGGGATTCACTTCTCATGGTACCAAGGTACATGTATCTAAGTTCAATGGCTATCCTAAAAGTATTTGGGAGCCTATGTTTAGAGTTTCTACATTCATGAAGCTACTATATATCCTAAAACTTTAGTGGACTATTTCCCAAGGCACAGTTTATCTCATTCCTACTCTCTGATACCAACTGTAACGCCCCCAAAATTCGACACTCGAGTATATAACTCAAATTTCGAAATCAAGGGTGTTATGAATGAATCCTTCACAATCACAACTGAAACTTTTATCCTTTCCATTCACAAGGTACCAAATATATGGAATAAAAATAAACTAACTTTGAAAATTAAACTAAAATCAACGAGTCTATGAAATTGTTCCAAACTGTCTAAACTAATGGCCGTCTAATGGACCTTATTACATCAATGCTTTCAAACCAAAAATCAAATAACTAATTCAAATAAAAATCTTCTAGAGTATTTCCTCATCTGGAACCGCTTCTTCAAAGTCCTCTAAATCATCACCTGTCACTACGGTTAATCGCATAACACTGCGTCAGCTATAAAAGCCGGTGAGCATTCTCATATAGTTTAACACATGTAATTCGACATAGAAAATCACTTAACCATTAAAGTACAAATCATTACAATTCCAACAATTATTTCATCACCAAAACTCTCTTAAACATGCACGTGATGCATGGGATGCAAGTATGCTTCAACAATCTCGGTACGGTTATCAGTAGAACATCCAGGGCCAGTTTATAGTCGGGCCTACACTTTCACAATTACAGAGTTGGTCTCTTGTACACACCAGGGAACTCACCCAACCTGCTAAAATCATCTGATATCCACCGGTTACGCTAGTATGGTATCTTGCACACACCAGGGAGCTCAACCAACCCGTCCACAATCGATGGACTATCAGAAGGGTATATTGCACACACAGGGCGCTCAACCAGGGACTGTTGCACACACTTGGGTGCTCACCCAAACAATCATCAATGGGCCTATTGCACACACCAGGATGCTCAACCTACGGTAATAACTGGAGTTCACAATCGTGCTATGCATGAATCCGATTAGTATTTCAAATTCCTTTAAAGGAAATCCACACTCAATTAACACATGTACAACGTAAATTAACTGAAAATTCACACATAATTATTTAAAATTTATGCAATCGTATTTACTAGAAAGAAAACAACTACAAACTAAGCTACAACGTTTAAACTTCTCATTAAAGCAAAATAGATTCCAAAAATAAATTTCTAAATAACCAAAATATTCAGAATTATCATGTAGAAAAAGATATGAGAAAGAAACTCACTCTTTCTTTCTTTCTTTCCTTCTTCTTTCTCTTCTTCTTCTTCTTCTTCTTCTTCCTGCTGCTGCTGGAAGGTCGCTCCAGCAATGGAAGGAGCAAACAGCACTCGAAAACCCCCCTTAAAAGCTCTCTCTCTCTCTCTCTCTTTACAAGACCTCTCTCTCTCTTTCTCTTTCCTCTCTCCAACGTCTCTCTCTCTCTCTCTCACTCTCTACATTTTTCTGGGAAGGGGAGGGACGTCTACATGCCCTTTTATATCCCACTGACACGCTGAAGGTGGCGTAATGCGGACGGAACCTCCGGACGAGCGTAGCCGAGTTTGAGTGGGAGAAGGAAAGATCAAGATTTCGGATTTCTCACTACATCAACGTTTGGTACTATGTAAACCGTTAAAATCGTAGGTGTGGCCCACGCAACCAATCCTTTTAAGTTTCAGGGGCCCATGCGTAGAATCGGCCCCGATCTTGCACATTCTTTCTCGTTTAGTTATAGGTTTCAATAGCTTTTGCGGTCCACACAAGTTACTGTTTACAAGGATGAATCCTCCCATTAGTAGACCCAAACATGAGCTACACAATGGACGGAATGGATATTTGGATGGGGCCCACAGCGATGGATGGTGAGAACCACTCAGCAACCAGCGGACGCTGCTGTTGCAGCGTCCGGGCGAAGAAGACGCCCGCTCCTTCGGTCGCGCACGCGGTCAACGCGCGTTGACCGCGGCTGATTCGTGCACGCGGTGCACGTGTGCTCCATCGTGATGTATATGACAAATCTACTCCGACCATCATGTAGGCCACATAATTCTAGGATGTGACACAAATTTTGGTGCAGTTCCGAGTTTAGATGGCCCACTTATGGCCCGATTTCTGATTAGGGTACTTGTAGGATGATCGGAGGGCTGAAATTTGACGTGTATGGTTAGATTAGGTCTCTAAACTATTATATGAAGTTTTACATGAAACGGATCGTCAGAAACTGGTATACTTAAAGTCGTCTATATGGATTAAGTTTAATCAATGATATTTTTTTGTATTTATGGTGAGTTTTGATAAACCTACCACTTCTACACTGATCTAGGGCTTGTGTTGAGCAAATTTAGTAAAGAATCCTACATGAATTCCCTACAATTTATTAATTTACAATAATCTACATAATTTATTAATTAACTGATTTGTTAATTTAATTATTTTCGAAAACTTGGGGTATTACACTTCGTTCATGCGGGCTGGCTTCCACTGTTTCCTCATGCTGGTCTGTGACTTAACTACCTTCACTCCAACTAGAGCGGTCTTCTTGTCATCGGTCTTCTTCAGCGACCGACGTTTCTGGACAAGTTGTCAACCTACTTCAGAGGTTGCTGCTCCTGCTACTGTGAGGTGAGGGAAGTAGAACCCCCCAGATGCTAAAAAGATCATTGTAGTTGCCATTGTAGTCTTGCTGGTTGATTCTTCTCTCTCTCTCTCTCTCTCTCTCTCTCTCTCTCTCTCTCTCTCTGGACAATCATACATGCATTAGAGTATTTCGCAGTTTTGAAAAGGAGAGGAGGTGCGACCTTACCAATCACGATACGGCTCAATGATAGACAGAATGTACGAGCATGAATCATATGCATGCTATGAGAAGTTTTAGAAGTCCTTCTTAGAAATCTTTCTATAATTTTGAAATTCTTTTGCCTTAAAGATGAAGGGAAGAACGTTCCCATTGAGAGTCGACAGTTTGGCGCCTGTGAAGGCGACAACCATTTCTCATTGCGGTAACTTTTCTTACGTATATGTCTGTGTTTGCAAAAGATTTATCTTAGAACATTTCTTTACTCAGAAATAACCAAGGATTCTAGTATTGTTCGATCCCCAGCAGAGTCGCCAATTTGTTAAAACTAAAAAAATGCTCAAAGGGCAGTTTTTCTTGTATTTCATTGTTCTGGGGAATTCTAAGTATAAAGACATTCATAGACAATCATAAACAATCACAAAGTACACAAGAGAGAAGATGTCGCAAAGCGAATTTTATTCTAGAGATTCTGAGATCTTTTACATCCATGCTGTGAACTAGTCACGAACCCTTAATTACATCAATGGATGATCACCCTTGATTAGAAGGCAAAAGTAAATGAATGCACGCATCATAGATAAGTTAAATAAAGCATTAAGAGAGCAGAAATGTAAATGAAATAAATCACAAATAACACAAAGATTTTTACATGGAAACCCTTACGGGAGAAAACCACGGCACAAAGTGACAAGATTCCACTATAAATGTAACTATATAATGGGTGAAGTCTTAGGGAGGAAGCCTGAATAGATCGAGCAAGTAATTTAGATCATCAGGGACTATGGTCCTAAGTTCACGGTCGTAAGGACCAAGTTTCGGGTTTCTTATGAACTAAGCCATCGTTTAGATCAGTTAAATGTACATCCCATGTTTTTTCGGGTATTCCTAGTTGAGAAGCAACCAAGATTTTAATCGAGTCATATATCACAGTGTCACTGACCGTTTTTGTCGATGAGTGACTTTCAGAATATATGTCACAATTCCCATATAGTGCAACCAGTGTCACTGACTATTTCTGTTGGTGAGTGACTTTCAGGAAGACACGCCATGGTTTCCATTTAGTGCAACCAATGTCACTAACCATTTCTGTTGGTGAGTGACTTTCAAGAAGACACGCCATGGTTTCCATTTAGTGCAACCCGTATCACCGACCATTTCTGTTGGTGAGTGACTTTCACGAAGACACGCCATGGTTTCCATTTAGTGCAACCAATGTTACTGACCATTTCTGTTGGTGAGTGACTTTCAAGAAGACACGTCATGGTTTCCATTTAGTGCAACCAGTGTCACTGACCATTTCTGTTGGTGAGTGACTTTCAGGAAGACACACCATGGTTTCCATATAGTGCAACCAATCTCACTGACCATTTCTGTTGGTGAGTGACTTTCAGGAAGACACGCCATTATTACCTTAACATCTCTTCTAGCGGATCCGGCTTTAGATGGGATGTACATCAACTGGTCTTAGCAATGGTAGTTCATAATGAGGTATTTCAGATGCTTTAGAACTCTTTGATTATAGTTTTTGATGATAACCATAGTCCCTTTGATTTAATTTCGTATCTCGATCTGGGATGAATAAAACTCATATAATGGATATAAGGAGCACAAAGTAAATATACTTGATTACATGCTCGAGAGAAGATTGCATTTATGCTTGATGTTTGGTGCACTGAGTGAATTATACATTTGATTTGGTTAATCTGCTTTATATATATCTTGATTTCAACTACGTCATTGTTAATAATCGATATTTTGAATGATTAGGTTATTGGGAGGAGCTGTGTTGAGATATATTTCTTTGAGAAGTTTAAGTTTGATGGATTGGATTGGACATTTCTGATGCTTATAAATGGCCCAGCATCAGGTTTGATAAGTGCTCGTATAAATACCAATTTCTGATAAATAATAGGGATCGGTGCCTCGCAAATGTTTGACTCATATGTTTTATAGCATGAGGATGTTAACTTTGCCTTCACATCTTCGAGATCACGAATACTTTACTTGGCATTAGCCGATTTGCAAACTAACAGGGCATTTTCCATGGTTGAAAATGACTAAGCACTGGACCTGTTTACGATCTGATCAGGGTATTCGGTAAATACCGGTCGTGATCATTCTCGAACAGTGATGGATCATGTCTACTAGGATCGCAATGATGCTGGATCCACTTTGTCGTTAGTGCGATCGTGTTTTATTTCTCTTGGCGTAAGTCGATTTCCAAGGCGACACAGCACTTCCCAGGGCTGAAAATGACTAAGTATCGGGCTTGTTTACCGCTTAATTAGGGTATTCTAGGGTCCTGAGATCAGATAACCTTGTTGTGGTGCATGATTATGGTGTATCATGTAATGGAGAAGAGAAGTGTATCTCTCGGGGTCGGTCAAATTTCGCCTGGTTCTTCTTGATTTCGGCCATTTCTGGCTCTTTCGGAGGGATTTTCGAAGTTGTAAAATTGACTAAGTGTTGGTATTTTTTATTTATTAAATCATGGATTTGGGCCATTTATCATCGACCGTTGGAGAATCTGATCCGGTGGATGGATAGATCTCATCGATGTGCATCTAGGAGAGGTGATTTGATCGAAAACCGATTTAGATCGAAGGTAGGCCACATCATGGATTGTCCCACCTCCCAACCAGCATCCAGGCACATGGGGGAGGAGAGTGGGAGCATGTTGGACTGCGTATAGGCGCATGTGCCCTGGAGGTGGGTGCATGTGCCACCTCCCGGGCACATGTGCCCCAAAATATATGAAAGAGAGAGAGTAAAAGGTGTCTAGGCGCATGTCATTTTGCACATGCGCCTAGACCCAGGTGGTGGGCTCATGTGCCCATGGGACTTGGTGATTTTCTCACTTTTTCTGGCCAAAAAGTGTGGGCGCATGTCCCCCCTGCACTTGGTGCTGTTAGTGCACTTTTATGTGGCATACTAGTGCACCTTGTTTGTCAATTACTTAGGTCAATGAGTCTAGTGTCGATTGAGCCTGATGAAGACGAAGACCAAAGAATCAAGACGGACCTGCTGCATCAAGAAAGAAGAAACAGGTGAAAGTGATGCCTCGGTGAGCCTTAACCTTGTACCTACCCAAAACCATAAACCTCTAAATGACCATGACCAATAGGCATACCATTAGTCATCTTAGATTGGCCAAGAGGTTGCATGTTCTGCTAAAAAATAGAAACAAAAGAGCAGAAAAACATGCATGGCTGAGCGCCCGACCCAATGTCCACCAGGCACCGGACCTAAGGGAAATCCGTCCAAGTGAGTGGCCTGCAAACCAGAAGGTCATTGGGCGCTCGACCATACCCTGTCCGGGTGCCCGACCAGTGCAAAACCTATCCAGCAGCATAGACCTTTTCTGGACCAAATTTCGGATGCCCGATCATATAACCATCCGGCGCCCTATCATATAACCATCGAGCACCCGATCAGTGCAAGAATGGCCATCGGGCGCTTGACCAACTCAAGACATGTCCAGCGTCTAAAATCATTTTCTGGACCGAATTTCGGGCGCCCAACCACAAGCGTCCGGGCGCCTAACCTTGCGCGAATATGCCCGTTATTTGACTATTAGGAGAAACTTTATAAAAGCAGGGGTTTCGTTTTTAGGGCCGAAAGAGGGATTTTGAGGAACTAGAAGCCACCATTGCTAAAGATCATTAGAGGCTCTATTCCAAACCCATAGCAAGTTACTCTCCTTGTGTTTCATCACAAGCTTAGGGCATTCAATGCCAATATGAGAATGGACTTATTCCCTCTTGATTCTTAGGGTTTTAGACACCTTGATCATAATTAAATCCCTTATCTAAACACCACCTAGGAGTCCAAATATATGTATCTCTCTAAGAAACTCATTTCCTATCATTTGTAGAGGTTTCACCATTCCCTAGCACTTTGGGCATCTCAAATGGAGCATCATATGCAAGGGAGCTGATCTTGGAACCGAAGCCTTAGCAAAGTAGCGGCATCAAAGATCGGGGGAGCGCAAGGGGAGTTGATTCAAGCACGAGAGAGCAAGAAAAAGCAACCCGAAGCGGCGCTATAAAGGGGCTCAATCCGACAAATGAGTGTCTATTGTAAGAGTTCGTTTTCACTCTTCCCTTGTGGGAGTTGAGTGTAGAGTTTGTTAGTCAAACTCGGTCTAGGATCGTTTGCCGATCCTTGGTTCGTTTGCAGAGCCTAAAACTCTAGGGACGTTAGCCGTTCCTTGGCCTGTTTGTCGGCCTAAAGACTAGGGGTTGTTTCGCACTCCTTGGCTCGTTTGCCGAGCCTAAATTTAGGTACGTTCGTCGTTCCTTATCATGTTTGGCGAGCCTAAACAAGTCTCCAAAGGGAGCCACCAACACGAGTGTAAACGTGTAGGTTGTGAGGAACCTGTAAACTCCCCGGTTGGGTGGATCCGAGTTAAAACACCTTAGTTGGGAGGAACCAGATTTAAACTCCCTATTGAATGCCAGTGTGCTCAAAGGGATTGAGTACTTGAATCGGGAGTGAAGTAGACAAGTAGTCGAACCACTATACATTCTTGTGTTTCTGATTGTTCTTGAGTACATTTCTCATTATGCATTGTGTTTAATTGCTTAATTATGAATGCTTAATTAGGAATGCATGCTAGGCACTTGATAAGCACCTCCACTCACACAATATGTACTTTCACTCCTCATGTAAACTTGAGCTTTTGCTTATCCATCTTCTATAGTCTATTTGAGTTGATTAGACTAGGATGTTTATTGCTTAAACCATATGCTAGTCTTTTGATTGGACCCACTTAAGCTTAGAAGCCGAAGTGTTAATAGCTTTCTTAGTTTAATTTGTAAAAACTGTTAAGTAGGCGAAAAGATTTTAAAAGGTCCTAATCACCCCCCTCTAGGACTTAGCCATAATTATAATTTCTCCTTAAGCTTCCGCATGCGTATGCGTATGGTGTCATGTTAGACTACCTGACGTAATTTCAGGTGCGATTCGCGATTTTCCAGCGAGCAAAAGTAGGCGCATGTAATTTTGCAAAGTGGTAAAATTCCACTACTTAGAATTATTTTAGGATTTCTCTCCCCCTGCACTTTGTTCCAATGGGGGAAATCCTTTTCCGGCGAGGGATTCCAGTGAGGGAAACTATCCGACGGTAGTGTATTTTTTATTTCGACGGGAGAAATTCCTTTCCGACGAAGGATTCCAGTGAGGGATTCCTTTCCGACGAGGGCATCCGGTGAGGGATAATGGAGTTGCGTCGCTCTGAGGTCAGAAGGGGATGATGTCGATAATGATCATGAGGGGGACTTGCTATTTATAGTAGTGTAATCGAGTTCGGGTCCGATTCAATGGGCATTTCCCGGCGTATGTGTTTTCGGGATGATTTCCGAGCACATGTGCTGGGCAGAAGTAGTGAGTGCAAGGCTCCAATCGCATGTCATTTCAGGCCGGGCGCATGTCACTTTTCGGTGAGTTTTTCGGGCAGTTTTCGGGAAGTTTCCAGATCATTTTGTTCCGGGCACATGTTGCAAGCGAATGTGGTTTTAGGCCGGGCGCATATCCCTCTAAAAAATTTCAGTTCCCCCACTATTTAGCCAAGTTTCAAGTTCTGCACTCTACAAGAGAAAAACAACTCCCAGACTTAGATTTTTGTAGGATTTGGCTCCCACGGGATACCTCTAGAGGACAGCGACCTTTTCGAGGACCGAAGTCACTAACGCCAAGCCACTTTTAAGTCGTGATCGACCTACCAAATCAACAGGATGGGGTGTGGGGGTCTAGATGTTGTGAATTTTGGTAGTTCCTTCTTAATTTGGAGCCTCCTGGTCAGCTCTTCTTATAAGAACGTTGCTCCGGAAAGCGTGCATATAGAAATACGCACCGAAAGGACTTCAAATTTGCTAGTTAAGGGTTCTTAGGTGCTCCGGATCATTTGGCGGAAGTAAGGAGGTCCAATTTTACTCTGAAATGGTACCTATAGGCTTTCGAACCCTTTCGGTCAGCTCTAGACAAGGGCGAAACGCATTTTGAGGTGTGCAGGTAAAGATATGCGCCGCGTAGACTTCGAAACTTGCAGTCTAAGGGTTTTAGGGCATTCCAGATCATTTAGCGGCAATCCGTGTTGAGCTCTTAATGTGAATATTCTAACCCCATTTCATCACTAACTATGCTTGAAATCTATGTTTAAAGACCTACCTAATGCATGGTTTTGTGAGTGTAGGAATGAGAGAGAGACTTCGTAAGACCCGTACCCTTATTTGCCCTCCGTACGCTTAATTTTCGGTGCCGGTACGTCCTGGATGGACCAGATTAGCGAGCCTTGATCGCGACCCTGTTTTAGTACCGCACGACCCAAGACCTATACCCCGGCGACCGCGTAGGCGCTGCGATTCCAACGCCGCGCGGCACGCCCCATTGGGATACCCGGTGTGTAAGTTGTGTCATTTGCGTAATCCGAGGTGGGCCGCACAACACGCGAGTGGCGTGGGCCCCACTTGCATAAATCCCAAGATCATGTCAAATCAATCAAATCCATCACTATCACCCTCACCCATACCCCTCTCATTACCCCTACTCTACTCACCCCATACCCCCCATCCCTCTCTCACCTCCAAAGTCAACAAAGACCCATACCTCCCATACCCATCTCCCATGCTAGCCATCATCATCACCATCATCACCCCATGCTCCCTCCTCTCTACCCATACATTAACATACGTATAGGGGGAGAGTGGCCTTCTCACTTCCCATATTTGCAAGAAGAGAAAGGAGAGAGAAAGAGAGAAAGAGATTTGAGAGAGAGAGAGAGAGAGAGAGAGAGAGAGAGAAGAAGAGGTTTGAGTGATCAAAAGAGAGAGAGAGAGAGGTTAGGGGAATTTAAGGAGGAGATCCAACCTTGGACGACCTCAATCACCGTCCGATCGTCAATCCAACCGTCCAACCATCATTGTGAGTGCAAGGGGGACATAAACCCCCCATTTTCTTAATTTCCTTTCATTTTCTTTATTTCTTTTTAGGCCCACCTTGTGATGGAGAGTTAGATGGATGGATTGGATCATCCACGAGTGGGCCCCACCTACTTATAATAATAATAATAATAATAATAATAAAGAAAAAGGAAAGAAGGAGAGTCTAGCCGCTGGATAGTCAGCGTCCAGAGGACGCTGCTGCCCAGCAGCGCTTGCGCTGAGCCCCTTTTGGGCATTAACCGTGGGCCCACTCGTGGGACCCACCTTGATGCTTTCGTAATATCCACACCGTCCGTGTGTTTCTCCAGCTCAGTTTAGGACTGGACACCAAAAATGAAGCTGATCCAGATCTCAGGTGGACCACACCATAGAAAACAGTGGAGATAGGGATGTCCACTGTTGAAACTTCTTGGGCCCACTGTGATGTTTGTGAACCTTTTTACCTATCCAATATTGGGCTCTGTGGGTTCCTCACGGGCATGGGGAACCTGATGAATGGCGTGGATCGTCCCCAAGTGGGCCCCACTTGAAAGAAACTAAGAAGAAGAAAAAAAAAGGAAGGAGAATAGAGGACCTGGTCGCTGGACGCCCTCAGCGTCAGAGACGCCGGGACGGTCCAACGTCAGGGACGCTGGAACGTGGGAATGGGTCCCCACTCATAGGACCCACCGTGATGTTTATGTTGTATCCACACCGTCCATCTGTTTTCCCAAGTCATTTTAAGGCCAGGGCCCGAATACGAACCAGATCCAAACGTCAGATGGACCGCACCGCATGAAAACAGTGAAGCTAATGATGTGCACGGCTGAAACTTCTTTGGTCAACCTTGAGGTTTCTAGACTGAATCAGGTACCCAATTTAGGGCTCATTGGGGCCACCGTGAGATGGCCCAGCTGATGAACGGAGTGGATCACCCGTATGTGGGCCCCACTGGATCAAGACCTTTGATACACAAAAAAAAATAAGAAGAAGAAGAAGAAGAGGAAGAAGCAGGGCGTCGCTGACGCTGGGAGTACCAGCGTCCACGGACGCTGGGCTCCTGATGCCCAGCTGGTGGCCCACTCGTGGGTCCCACCATGATGCATGTGCTATATCCACACCGTTCATCCATTTGGGGAGATCATTTTAAGGCATGATCTGAAGAGTGAGTCAGATCCAAATCTCAAGAGGGCCCCACTGAAAGAAGACAGTGAGGACAGTGACCCTACTATTGAAACCTTCCCACGGTCCACCATGATGTTTATTTGAGATCTAACCTGTTAATAAGTTCACACGCAGGTGAATGAAGGGAAAACAAAAATATCAGCTTGATCGAAAACTTCTGTGGGCCCCACTTGATGAGAACAATAACAAAAAAAAAGATGAAAAAAAAGACGCTGGTAGCAACCAGCGCCGTGGGCTGGTTGGGCTGCCCAGCAGGTGGCCCACTTGTTGGGCCCACCTAGAATGTATCTGCTTTATCTATTACGTCCATATGTTTTTCAGCTCATTTTAGGTGGCTGAGCCCAAAATTTAAGCATACCCAAATGTCAAGTGGACCCTGCCATGGGAAACAGTGGGAATGATGATTTCCACCGTTGAAACCTTCCCTGGCCCTACAGTGATGTTTATTTGTCATCCAACCTGTTCATAAGATCACATGGGTATGGATGGAGGGGAAAACACAGATATCTACTTGATCCCAACACTTCCTGAGACCCAGCTGGGTACCACGTTGCCCAGTAGGTGGCCCACCCTGTGGGTTCCAACGTGATGTATCTATTTTATTCATGCTGCCCATCTATTTTTGTCAGCCGATTTGGTCTATGCAGGCCCAAGTATGGGGCCGATGTGGTCTCAAGTGGGCTATGCCACGAAGACCTTTACATTTCCAATAGGGCCATAGTTCGGGCCTCATTCTTTGTATATATATTGGGCCATTTAAGGCCAAAGTCACATGATACGTTTGGTAACATGCTAGTATACTTAGCTTGGTATGTCACACTGATAACATGCTTAGTATAATGAATACCATGCTCATTCATATGCCCATACGCATCATTTGTATGCCTGTTATGGATCATGATTAACCATAGCATATGCTAGTTGGCTTGTTATACTTAGGGGACCCGTGCGAGACAGGGTCGCCCCACATGATTGCGCAGTATGCGTAAGTTTGGTGCATGACGTGGATTGTATGACTCATGCATTTCGCATTATATATGTTACGATCGCTTTCACACCCCAACAACATCGGGGTGGTGGCCACCATAGTCACATCGTGGTTGGCAGTATTGGACACCGGAAACTTGTTCTAGTACGTGGGTGCTATGGATGTCCTTGGGTGAAAGTCCCTAAACCCTGTGGTACCAGTAGGATGCTCCAGCGTTGAGACCGAGTGGATAACATTAGCGCCCGTGTGCCAAATACTAGTAGGCCGCGTCTCTCACTGTGTCGAGGTCGGTTGGAAAGGGGTGTGATCTTATCCGCCCGGGTGCAGTGGGCTGTAAGCTAGGTCGAGTTTGACTAACTCATGGAATGGGTCCGCTATCGGCGAGCCGGGTGGGCATTGGCATACCACTGACGAGGCGGATAGTGAGGTCTTTTCTACTCGCTTGGTTATGCGCGCAATGTGCGGCAGCCAGTATTAGAGTATACTAGACCCCGGTGATGTCCCAGATGAGAACTATTTTGATATGTGGATCAGTTGAGGATTGACGTGTTTGCATTGCATCTTTAGCATGTAACACTCGGCCATGTAGGCCCTTGCATCGCATAGCCTTGGGATGGCTGATAGCATTCATGAACTTGGTAACTTAGTCCTCTACTACTTTCGCTTACTCTGATATCTGTATACTTGTCATATGCATCACACGTGCACACACGCACTCTACTGAGCTTCGTAGGAATCTCATGCGCGTTTGTTTACACTGCAGGTACTAGGGCACATCAGCAGCGTTGAGCGCAGTGCATGTACCTAATATTTTGGACTTCTGCTACATGTTGTATTTCCCTTTCCAGCACTGTACTCAACAAACTTTTTAGTGGATATTTGATGATGTTTTATGGTTTTGATTACGCTCCTGTACAAAAAAAATTTACCCTGAAAATCCTCCTGGTAGGATCCCAGGATCGGAACCTGGCACATGAGATCTAGGAGCTGAGAATGGGGTACTACGGAGGCTATTGGCTCCAAGGTCAGCGATCGGGAATTTAGTGAGCCCGGTCCCCGGGTTTAGGGCGTGACAGAAGTTGGTATCAGAGCATAACTTGGGAATACCTGCGGATGACATCACATATCTAGTAATGGCCTTGGATTAACTACCCTTAACTGAATGATTGTTGCAAACTTAGGATGATTAGGATCCCGATCTCATGCACTTAGCGACCCACACTAGGATCCTGTTACAACATAGTTATAATAGGATTCCCTATTGGAGCTTAGAAACTTCTGAATATGATTCCCTAACGTGTGTGCATTCGAGAGTATCAATGCTAAGAGGTACCTGTCCTTTTCTGTAGGATATGGCGCCTAAGAGAGCCACCGGTAGACCATCGACCGGTGCGGGTACATCCCGGACCACCTCAGCCCCAGCTCCAGCTCCAGCTATGACTGCTGGTCAGTTCCAAGAGATGATGCGGGTTATGACCTCCATGGTAGAGCGTCAGGAGAGGAGGTCATCTGACGCAGTTGCCCCATCGGAGGAGGATCGTGCTCGTTCCTTGCTATGGATTTCAAGCGGATGGATCCCCCATGGTTTTTGGGCGGGCCGGACCCGGTGGCAGCAGAGAGATGAAAATCGGAGGTAACGAAGATCTTTACCACGATGCAATGCTCGACCGAGGAGCGAGTTCCTCTTGCCGTTTTCCTCATTCAGGGAGAGGCCGAGCACTGGTGGGCATCGGTTACCCGAGCCGCCGGGCCCGATTTCGAGTGGACATGGGAGGACTTTGTAGACCGGTTTGACCGAAAATTCTTCCCTGAGCATGTCCGCCAGCAGCGTGCTCTATAGTTCGAGACACTGGTCCAGGGAGATATGTCAGTGTCGCAGTACGAGGCTCGATTCGTTGAGCTATCCAGATTTGCGACGTATCTCGTGGATGATGAGGTGCGGAAGGCCCGTCGATTCGAGACCGGACTGCGCCTTGGCCTTCGTGGCCGTGTCACGGGACACAAGCTTCCTACGTTCGAGGAGGTGGTAGAGCGGGCCCAGATATATGAGGCAGAGTGGGCCGATGCACAGCAGATCAGTGACCAGAGCGGAGATCGGAAGGGGAAGAGGAAGGCTCCTTCTAGCAGCTTCCGGCAGTAGCAGACTCGGGCACAGCAGAGGCACCCGGTTCGTTCATCTGTTCGACCGCCAGTAGCACCAGCAGCACCTCCATCACAATCCCAGAAACAGTTTGCAGGTGTTTGTTACGGATGTGGGGGGACAGGGCATCGTAGGCATGAGTGTCCCCACCCATAGCAGCAGAGGCAGCAGCAGCCACAGCAGCAGAGGCAGCAGCATAGACCACAGCAGCGGCGGCGGCGGCGACTGCAAAGGGGACAGACACATCTCCAGCAGACTCAGTGCAGGTTCTATGCAGCCCAGCAGGATCCTCAGGCACCTGGAGAAGTCGTTGATGGTACACTCATTGTCTCTGCATGCATAGCTCATGTTTTGTTTGATTCTGGTGCATCGCATTCTTTTGTATCCGATGATTTCTACCGATCGACTGGTTTGCCGTTAGAATCCGTGCGTGAGGGTTTGTCAGTGTCGACACCCTTAGGGAAGACCGCAGTATTGAGTTTGATCTGTTTGTCTTGCCCCGTCTTGGTAGGAGAGACCTTTTTGCCCGTCGATTTGTTTGTTTTACCGATGACCGAGTTTGATGTTATCTTGGGCATGGATTGGCTGGCCGAGTATCACGCTGTATTGGACTGCTTCGCAAGAACAGTCACTTTCCTTATACCCGGCATGCCGCAGTTTCAGTTCGTTGCCGAGCCCAGAGGAGAGCAGTTGTCATCTTTGATGTCCTGTGCCGTAGAGGAACCGGTTGCCGTGTGCATCGAACAGCTGCGGGTAGTTTGTGATCTTCCGAATGTGTTTCAGGAGATTCCGGGGTTGCCGCCTCATCGACATACCGAGTTTCAGATTGACCTCGTGCCCGGTCCTGCGCCTATCTCAAAGACCCCGTACCGTATGGCACCATTGGAGCTGCGGGAGCTGCGGAAGCAGTTGGACGAGTTGCGTGAACTAGGCTTCATCCGTCCGAGCAGTTCACCGTGGGGAGCGCCAGTACTCTTCGTGAAGAAGAAGGATGGGTCGTTGAGGCTCTGCGTGGATTACCGCGAGCTCAACAAGGTCACGATTAAGAATAGGTACCCGCTTCTGAGGATTGACGATTTATTTGACCAGTTGCGGGAGGCCCAGTTTTTTTCGAAGATTGACCTACAGTCCGGTTATGATCAGGTCCGTGTCCGGGAGGAGGATATCCAGAAGACGGCATTCAGGACGCATTACGATCATTTTGAGTTCCAGGTCATGTCTTTCGGACTGACCAATGCGCCCGCTGTGTTCATGCAATTGATGAACGAGGTCTTTCGTCCCTACCTTGATCAGTTCGTTGTGGTGTTTATCGATGACATTTTGATCTATTCGAGGACTCAGGAGGAGCATGCGCAGCATCTGAAGATCACCTTGCAGACCCTCCACACACACCAGCTTTATGCGAAGTTGGAGAAGTGTGAGTTTTGGCAGGAGGAGGTGAAGTTCCTCGGTCATGTGGTGACGAGGCAGGGAGTAGCAGTAGATCCGGTGAAGATTGATGCTGTGCGTCAGTGGGGTTAGCCCACGAACGCGTCCGAAATTCGGAGTTTCCTGGGGTTAGCAAGTTATTATCGTCGTTTCATAGAGGGCTTCTCTCGTATTGCAGCCCCGCTGACCAGGTTGACCCCGAAGGGCGCTGACTTCGTGTGGAGTGATGCATGTGAGCGAGCATTTGCAGAACTGAAGGACCGTCTTACTTCTACACCAGTCCTTACTCTTCCCTCTGGGAGTGAAGGATTCGTGGTTTTTACAGATGCCTCACGTATTGGCTTAGGTGCTGTCCTGATGCAACATGGCAGAGTAGTAGCGTATGCGTCTCGCCAGCTCAAGGTCCATGAGCAGAACTACCCCACGCATGATTTGGAACTAGCAGCTGTAGTCTTCGCACTGAAGGTGTGGAGGCACTATCTTTATGGGGTCAGGTTCGAGCTCTTTTCTGACCACAAGAGCCTGAAGTACCTCTTCTCGCAGTCCGAGTTGAACATGAGGCAGAGACGTTGGATGGAGCTCCTGAAGGATTATGATTTTGATCTTCAGTACCACCCTGGTAAGGCCAATGTGGTGGCAGATGCCCTTAACCGTCAGCCACGAGGCCTGGTGGCGCATATGATGGTCCGAGAGTGGAGGATGCTCGAGGAGGTTGCCGAGTATGATTTTGAGCTGAGCCTGCAGTCTTCTATCGTGCAGTTATCGAGCTTGTCGATTCAACCCTCTCTTGTTTCTAGGGTGTGATCGAGGCTCAGCAGACAGATCAGACGTTGAAGGATTATTAGGAAGAGGCCGCGTCAAAGGGTCAGACAGATTGGCAGATTGGGTCAGATGGTGGACTTCATTTCAGGGGTCGGTTGTGTGTCCCAGATATTCCTCAATTGCGCAGAGATCTTATGGATGAGACACACCGATCGAGGTTCACGATTCACCCAGGCTCTGCTAAGATGTATCGCGATATGAGGAGGCAGTATTTTTGGGCCAGTATGAAGCGTCAGATTGCCAGTTTTGTGGCTGAGTGTGACACTTGCCAGCGTGTCAAGGCCGATCATCGCAAACCTCCAGGTCCCCTGCAGCCGTTGAGTATCTCGTTGTGGAAATGGGAGCACGTGACCACAGACTTCATTATGGGCTTGCCGAGGACTGATCGCGGTCACGACGCCATCTGGGTTGTTGTTGATCGTTTGACGAAGTCGGCACATTTTCTTGCAATACGTGCGACCTGGCCATTGGACGGACTTGCAGAATTGTTTATCGAGGAGATTGTGAGATTGCACGGAGTCCCAATTTCGATCGTTTCTGACCGAGATTCGAGATTTACGTCGCGGTTCTAGAGGAGTTTTCAAAAGGTGATGGGGCCTGCCTTGAAGTTCAGCACCGCATATCATCCTCAGACTGATGGACAGACCGAGAGGGTCAACCAGATCCTTGAGGACATGCTTCGAGCTTACGTGTTGGATTTCTCAAGTAGTTGGGATAAACACCTGCGTTTGGCTGAGTTTGCATATAATAACAGCTACCAGGCGACTATCGGTATGGCTCCTTTTGAGGCGTTGTATGGTAGACCTTGTAGGTCTCCTAGTTGTTGGGCCGAGGTTGGAGAGCATCGTCTCCTAGGTCCCGAGCTTGTGTAGAGGACATCAGAGGCTATCAATATCATCAGGCAGAGGATGCGCACAGGTCAGAGTCGACAGAAGAGTTTTGCAGATCGTCAACGTCGTCTCCTAGAGTTTTCCATTGGGGATCGTGTGTATCTCAGGGTCTCGCCCATGAAGGGCGTGGTTCGTTTTGGGGCCAAAGGGAAGCTTGCCCCCAGATTCATTAGACCCTTCGAGATCACTGGGCGCGTTGGCGTCGTGGCCTATCAGCTTGCCTTGCCACTTCAGTTGTCTGGCGTCCACAATGTTTTTCATGTTTCTATGTTGCGGAAGTGTGAGTCAGACGTGGTTCCTGTGATAGATTGGCAGCTGTTGGAGGTTCGTGAGGATGCTTCTTACATTGAGCAGCCGGTTCGTATCCTTGACCGGAAGGAGCAGGTCCTCCGAACCAAGGTCATTCCCTTGGTGAAGGTCCAGTGGAGTCATCATAGCGCTGATGAGGTGTCGTGGGAGCGAGAGGCAGAGATTCGCGAGTCTTATCCTTATCTTTTTGAGGATTGATTGTATCTGTATGATTGCTTTTCAATTCGATATGCATATATAGTGATGCGATTCCCTTTTTTTATGATCTTCGACTAGTTTGGGTTTGTATTGCAAATTTTGAGGACGAAATTTTTTATTAGGAGGGGAGAGTTGTAAGACCCATACCCTTATTTGCCCTCCGTACGCTTAATTTCCGGTGCCGGTATGTCCCGGATGGACCAGATTAGCGAGCCTTGATCGCAACCCTGTTTTAGTACCACATCAACCCAAGACCTATACCCCTGCGACCGCGTAGGCGCTGCGATTCCAACGTCGCGCGGCACGCCCCATTGCGATATCCGGTGTGTAAGTTGTGTCATTTGCGTAATCCGAGGTGGGCCGCACAACACGCATGTGGCGTGGGCCCCACTTGCACAAATCCCAAGATCATGTCAAATCAATCAAATCCATCACCATCACCCTCACCCATACTCTTCTCATTACCCCTACTCTACTCACCCCATACCCCCCATCCCTCTCTCACCTCCAAAGTCAACTAAGACCCATACCTCCCATACCTATCTCCCATGCTAGCCATCATCATCACCATTATCACCCCATGCTCCCTCCTCTCTACCCATACATTAACATACGTATAGGGGGGGGGGGGGGGGGGTGTGGCCTTCTCACTTCCCATATTTGCAAGAAGAGAAAGGAGAGAGAAAGAGAGGAAGAGATTTGAGAGAGAGAGAGAGAGAGAAGAAGAAGAGGTTTGAGTGATCAAGAGAGAGAAAGAGAGAGGTTAGGGGAATTGAAGGAGGAGATCCAAGCTTGGAGGACCTCGATCATCGTCAGATCGTCAATCCAACCGTCAAACCATCATTGTGAGTGCAAGGGGGACATAAACCCCCCATTTTCTTAATTTCCTTTCATTTTCTTTATTTCTTTTTGGGCCCACCTTGTGATGGACAGTTAGATGGATGGATTGGATCATCCACGAATGGGCCCCACCTACTTATAATAATAATAATAATAATAAAGAAAAAGGAAAGAATGAGAGTCTAGCCGCTGGACAGTCAGCGTCCAGAGGACGCTGCTGCCCAGCAGCGCCTGCGCTGAGCCCCTTTTGGGCATTAACCGTGGGCCCACTCGTGGGACCCACCTTGATGCTTTCGTAATATCCACACCGTCCGTCTGTTTCTCCAGCTCAGTTTAGGACTGGACACAAAAAATGAAGCTGATCCAGATCTCAGGTGGACCACACCATAGAAAACAGTGGAGATAGGGATGTCCACTATTGAAACTTCTTGGGCCCACCGTGATGTTTGTGAACCTTTTTACCTATCCAATATTGGGTTCTGTGGGTTCCTCATGGGCTGGGGAACCTGATGAATGGCGTGGATCGTTTCCAAGTGGGCCCCACTTGAAAGAAACTAAGAAGAAGAAAAAAAAAGGAAGGAGAATAGAGGACCTGGACGCTGGACGCCCTCAGCGTCAGAGACGCCGGGACGGTCCAACGTCAGGGACGCTGGAACGTGGGAATGGGTCCCCACTCGTAGGACCCACCTTGATGTTTATGTTGTATCCACACCGTCCATCTGTTTTCCTAAGTCATTTTAGGGCCAGGGCCCGAATACAAACCAGATCCAAACGTCAGATGGACCGCACCGCATGAAAACAGTGAAGCTAATGATGTGCACGGCTGAAACTTCTTTGGTCAACCTTGAGGTTTATAGACTGAATCAGGTACCCAATTTAGGGCTCATTGGGGCCACCGTGAGATGGCCCAGCTGATGAACGGAGTGGATCACCCGTATGTGGGCCCCACTCGATCAAGACCTTTGATACACAAAAAAAAATAAGAAGAAGAGGAAGAAGCAGGGCGTCGCTGACGCTGGGAGTACCAGCGTCCACGGACGCTGGACTCCTGATGCCCAGCTGGTGGCCCACTCGTGGGTCCCACCATGATGCATGTGCTATATCCACACCGTCCATCCATTTGGGGAGATCATTTTAAGGCATGATTTGAAGAGTGAGTCAGATCCAAATCTCAAGAGGGCCCCACTGGAAGAAGACAGTGAGGACAGTGACCCTACTATTGAAACCTTCCTACGGCCCACCATGATGTTTATTTGAGATCCAACCTGTTCATAAGTTCACACGCAGGTGAATGAAGGGAAAACAAAAATATCAGCTTGATCGAAAACTTCTGTGGGCCCCACTTGATGAGAACAATAAACAAAAAAGAAAAAAAAGAAGAAAAAAAAAAGACGCTGGCAGCAACCAACGCCGTGGGCTGGTTGGGCTGCCCAACAGGTGGCCCACTTGTTGGGCCCACCTAGAATGTATCTGCTTTATCTATTACGTCCATATGTTTTTCAAGCTCATTTTAAGTGGCCGAGCCCAAAATTTAAGCATACCCAAATGTCAAGTGGACCCTGCCGCGGGAAACAGTGGGAATGATGATTTCCACCTTTGAAACCTTCCCTGGCCCTACAGTGATGTTTATTTGTCATCCAACCTGTTCATAAGATCACATGGGTATGGATGGAGGGGAAAATACAAATATCTACTTGATCCCAACACTTCCTGAGACCCAGCTGGGTACCACGCTGCCCAGTAGGTGGCCCACCCTGTGGGTTCCAACGTGATGTATCTGTTTAGTCCCACTATGATGTATCTGTTTTATTCATGCTGCCCATCTATTTTTGTCAGCCGATTTGGTCTATGCAGGCCCAAGTATGGGGCCGATGTGGTCTCAAGTGGGCTATGCCACGAAGACCTTTACATTTCCAATGGGGCCATAGTTCGGGCCTCATTCTTTGTATATATATTGGGCCATTTAAGGCCAAAGTCACATGATACGTTTGGTAACATGCTAGTATACTTAGCTTGGTATGTCACACTGATAACATGCTTAGTATAATGAATACCATGCTCATTCATATGCCCATACGCATCATTTGTATGCCTGTTATGGATCATGATTAACCATAGCATATGCTAGTTGGCTTGTTATACTTAGGGGACCCGTGTGAGACAGGGTCACCCCACATGATTGCGCAGTATGTATAAGTTTGGTGCATGACGTGGATTGTATGACTCATGCATTTCGCATTATGTATGTTACGATCGCTTTCACACCCCAACAACATCGGGGTGGTGGCCACCATAGTCACATTGTGGTTGGCAGTATTGGACACCGGAAACTTGTTCTAGTACGGGGGCGCTATGGATGTCCTTGGGTGAAAGTCCCTAAACCCTGTGGTACCAGTAGGATGCTCCAGCGTCGAGACCGAGTGGATAACATGAGCGCCCGTGTGCCAAATACCAGTAGGCCGCGTCTCCCACTGTGTCGAGGTCGGTTGGAAAGGGGTGTGATCTTATCCGCCCCGGTGCAGTGGGCTGTAAGCTAGGTCGAGTTTGACTAACTCATGGAATGGGTCCGCTATCGGCGAGCCGGGTGGGCATTGGCATACCACTGACCAGGCAGATAGTGAGGTCTTTTCTACTCGCTTGGTTATGCGCGCAATGTGCGGCGGCCAGTATTAGAGTATACTAGACCCCGGTGATGTCCCAGATGAGAACTATTTTGATATGTGGATCAGTTGAGGATTGACGTGTTTGCATTGCATCTTTAGCATGTAACACTCGGCCATGTAGGCCCTTGCATCGCATAGCCTTGGGATGGCTGATAGCATTCATGAACTTGGTAACTTAGTCCTCTACTACTTTCGCTTACTCTGATATCTGTATACTTGTCATATGCATCACACGCGCACACATGCACTCTACTGAGCTTCGTAGGAAGCTCATGCGCGTTTGTTTACACTGCAGGTACTAGGGCACATCAGCAGCGTTGAGCGCGGTGCATGTACCTAATATTTTGGACTTCTGCTACATGTTGTATTTCCCTTTCCAGCACTGTACTCAACAAACTTTTTAGTGGATATTTGATGATGTTTTATGGTCTTGATTATGCTCCTGTACAAAAAAAATTTACCCTGAAAATCCTCCTAGTAGGATCCCAGCATCGGAACCTGGCACATGAGAGCTAGGAGCCGAGAATGGGGTACTACGGAGGCTGTTGGCTCCAAGGTCGGCGATCGGGAATTTAGTGAGCCCGGTCCCCAGGTTTGGGGCGTGACAACTTCATCAATTGGAGGCTTAGAAGCCCTTCTTACAAGCCTTGATGATCAAAGGAGTGAGGGACCAAAGGTGGAGCGAAACTGCATTGAAGATGAGGGAGAAGAAGTTGAAAATTTAGCACTTTTCATGTCCACCGGTCGACCAATCACAGCCACCGGCCAGTCGACTAACCTCTCCAATGTTAGTGCACTTTTCCGTGGCATACTAGTGCACCTTGTTTGTCAATCACTTACAGCAGTGAGTCTAGAGTCGGTTGAGCCCAAAGAAGACGAAGAAAGAAGACTCAAGACGTCCAGCCGCATCAAGGAAGAAGATTCAGGTAAATGAGATGCCTTGGTGCCTTAACCTTGACCAAAACCTATCCCCCTTGTATCCTTGATGACCTTGACCATATCTAGAACCCTTTAGGCATCATTGATAGGCCCTAGGTGTCCCATTTGATCACCCAAACCTTGGCCCAAGTGAATTGGCTGAAACATGAGAAGATTCAGCATATTTAGGGGGAACCAGGCTGGTCCGACCGGTGATGACCGGTCGGCCAGCAGCCTTGCTGCTTTATGCAATGGCCAGCCGACCGGTCATGACCGGTCGGCCTGGAGGATTTCCTTCATCCAGCAGAGGGCGCCGACCGGTCATGACCGGTCGGCCTGGGGCATCTTGGCTGTCCAGCAAAGGGGGCCGACCGGTCATGACCGGTCGGCCAGAGTGTTTGACCTGCATTGATGAAACCTGCCAGCAGGGATGTCCGACCGGTCATGACCGGTCGGGACAGGTCGGGACAGGCCGTTTTCTGCCCGTTTTATGACCGTTGGAGCCCTTTTTCTATATATTTGGAGCTCCACTCTTGGGCAAAGGGTGAGAGGTTTTAGAGAGCCCTTTACCCACATCATTTGTACATCCTTTGGGGCCTCAAAGAGGAGGTTTTCAAGTCATATCCCTTGTGTTTCAAACACAAGTATGGGCATTCAAATGCTATCAAGAGATGACTTGATTCCTCTCTCAAATCTAGAGGTGTGACACTATTCCACATAGGTATATCCTTTGTCCAAGACCTCTAGAAGACTCTCTAGGTGAATCTCCTAGTTGGAACAACCTACACATCCCATGTATGAGATTCACCCATCCTCCTAGCACCTTGGGCATTTCAAGGCATCGCATGCAAGGTGTTTGATCGAATGTGGCTGAGGCATTGGCGACGCAACGGCGACACGATCGAGGGAGCAAAGGGAAGCTGATTGAAGCACGGGAGAGCGGAGATCAAGCAACCCATTACGGCGCGAAACAAGGGGCTCATCCGACAAGTAAGTTGTCTCATTTGAGAGTCCATTTTAGAGTTTGTTCGTCAACTCTCCTTAGGGACGTTAGCCGTTCCTTGGCCCGTCAGCCGGGCCTAAACTAAGTCTCCTAGGGGGAGCCTCCGACACGGGAGTAAACGTGCGATAAGGTTGAGAGTTAGCCTTTGTCTAAAACTCCGGATACGGTTGAGAGGTGAACCGATAAAACCTCCGTGTAAAGGTTGAGAGGTGAACCTCATTTAAAACCTCCGATAGTGAATGCCGGTGTGCTCAAAGGGGTTGAGTACTTGAACCGGGAGTGGAGTAGACACGTAGTCGAACCACTATACATCCTTGTGTTTGTGATTGTTATTGAGCACATTGATATCTTTGCATTGTTAGTTTAATTGCTTAATTATGAATGATTGATATGAATGCATGCTAGGCACCCTTTAGGCATCCTTGCACAAGATGTACCTTCACTACTTGTGGAGACTTGAGCTCATTGATCCAATCTCATAAGTCTACACAAGGTGCATAGGTTAGTAGCTTAATTAGTTGAATCATTTTCTTACCTATGCATGCTTAGACTAGGGTTGGTTATTGCTTAACTCTTGCTAGTCTTGTGATTGGACCCACCAAGGCTTGGAAGCCAAGGTGTTCTTGCTTACCTAGCTTAAACTTGTTGAATTGCATAAGTAGGCGAAAAGAATTTTAAAAAGGTCCTATTCACCCCCCCTCTAGGTCCATAGACATATCTCCGAGTATCTCTACAAGCGGTAAAACCGCAATTTCATCCAAAAACATCAGTTTCTCTGGACAGTTTTTATGAGGACCAGCCCCTTGACCAGCTAGGCGGATGGACTGGCCGGCTGGTGGGTCGGTCTGTGTAAAATACTGTCCAGCGAAAATTGCAGATTGAAGCACTTTGTCCAGCCAGCTGATAGGTCGACCTTTGAAAAAAAGACTCCAAAGAAAATTTCATTTAGAGACACTTTGTGGTCTGGCCAACCGGTCAGCATCCAGAAATATCTGGAGCTCCGAAAATCTCTGCGCAAAACGATATTCTTACGGGATTTCTCAAAGTTTCTTCACAGCTAGGGCCCCAAACCTATAAAAGAACTCCTCTAGCTCGTTCCTAAGGCATCCTAGAAGAGATTTACCACAGTAGGAGGCAGCGAAAGACTGATTCGGAGTTCTACAACTCCTCCTAGTTTGTTTCTTCTAGTTTTCATGCTTTCCTTAGTTGAATTCATGTTTCCTTAGATCATGATCGGCTAAACCTCTTAGCTAGGGCTAAGAGGTGAAGCTTGTAGTGAATCTAAGATGTTTTAATTCGTTTATATTGGTTTCAAGTTGGATTTTTATTGAAGAACAATGGTTTTTGAAGTTTAAATGAGGTTCTAAGTACTTTTTCTTAATATTATGATGGCTCATGCATGTTTGGAAGAATTACTTTAATCCTTAATTGTTTTGAATGGGTCTAGACCTATATGCTCCAAGGAATCGGATTCAAGATGCTCTAGGCTTGGATTCTCATGTGGGAACTACAAATCCAAAGTTCTACTTTTCTGAATTTCTGAATTTTGTGGGATTGTTTATGTGATTTGAATGAAGTTCAAATCATGATATAGTTAAGATTTTTAATGCGTATCATGGTTGTGATCTTAACCTATTGGAACTAGGATTGATCTATGCAATTGAGTGTGCTCAAGTCCTAACTTGAATTAGGGGAATCATGTATATGAATCACACATATAACAGATTATTTGTTATAACCGCTCTATCATCCGGCTAGATAGGATTTAATTTCAATTCTAGTTGTGTAATTGAGAAACCATAGCAAATTAAGCATTAAGGATTTCTACAAGTGGATCCTTGAACCCCTAGTGCTTCTTTTATATTGATTACATTCACCTTTAGTTTAAGAATTCTATCTACATTCAATTCTAAAAATCTGTTTAGTTAGATCTCAATTAGAGACCATTGGAAGTATTTTGTGAATTCCTACACAAGTCCTTGTGGATCAACCTCGGTCTTATCGAGATTATTACTACATTGCAACCCTACACTTGGGGAAGCGAATAATCAGCATGTCTGGTTTCGCTCCGAAATGTCATTTACGGGTTTTGGTCGCGACTGCATAGGTTAGAGTTGCGCTGGCGTTTTCTGGGTATTTTCGATCTCAAAACTAATCTAAATCATCGTAGATGAACCACTGGATGTTGTTTTACCATGGGTGCGAATTTGAGCCCCAACAGCACCCAAATGGCGAAGTCTCTCTCTCATTCCTACAATCACAAAACCATGCATTAGGTAGGTCTTTAAACATGTAAATCATGCATAATTAGTGATGAAATGGGTTTAGAATATGCACATTTAAGAGCTCAACACACACCCCAACCATCATTTTGCTAGTCCCGAGCAAAACATGCATGAAACAACCCCATCCTCTAAAACTCAACTCTCTTCTGGAGACATTCTTCTATAAACTTTAAAACATACAAGTGTAAATATCAAAGAAAATCAATTAAAGAGATTGAAATCTTAAAACCCCAAATATCGTAAGTGTTCCACATAGAATTCCCACCAATTGATTGAATAGTAGAAGATTTAAGACAAATATGGTCTAGTGTGCAAAGTGAATGCTCATTTCATGAACTTCAAGTATTACCTTCTTCATAAATCAATCAAACTGAAGATTCAAAGTGTACGGATCAACAACAATCCTCTGACAAGAATTTGCCTTACCGTTCCTTCGACGGCTTTCACACTACTTCCTATTTCCAGCTTAGGTTAAGGGTAGACCTTCCCCTGGTCAATTACTAGGTAGCCCTTTTTGGAATTTCTCAAAATATTTAATTGTAACCAGACTTCCTTTCTTTTCATATACATGAAATAGGATTTTTAGATATCCATATCTTTTGTTCTTTTCTTTTATTTTCTCATGAACAAGGATGGACAAAATTCCCCGGCTTGGTTCCTCAATACTTTAAATCTCAGTCTAATCGATCCACAAATCTAATAATCCCTTCCATTATGAAAATTGTGTAATGTGGACTAGGCTCAAAGTGTTCAAAATTTCTATCAATCATTCGATATGGGAATTCATATAGAAATCTACTATATTTACGATAATTCAAGGATTTCAAAATCTCATCACTTCATTCTTCTTCCTTTTGAACTCATATTGTATAAAATGTATAAAAACTAATGTTTTCCAAGAGTGTTTTGAAGTTTCAGAAAATCAAAAAATTTCCTACATGATTGCTCGAAATGTACAAAATATTAGATGATGAATCACACCCCCAATCAAATCTTACGTTGTCCTCAATGTAAAAAGATATGAATGCTACGATGACAGGAGAGCAACGACAAAAACAAGGGGATTGAGGAATGAGAGTACCTAAGAGAACAAACGTTGAGATTCTACCTCCATCTAACAAACTTACTGAATAACAAATAAAGCAAAAGCAGAAATCCTAATCCTAAACTACACTACACCTCCATCAAACTAGGAGATCAAGTATCCTGATACACAGGATCAGTCAGAGGTATGGACATACCTTCGAAAGGAAACTTCTCAAAGAACGGCTTTAAATGCTGACCATTAGCTTTAAAGATGTTGTCGTTCCTTGGATTCAGCAACTTGAAGGTCCCATATGGATAAACAGTTTTGACAATGAAAGGACCGGTCCATCGAGACCTCAACTTACCCAAAATAGATGTAATCGAGAATTATACAAGAGGACCTTTTGATTGATCATGAAAGTCTTACGAAGGATGTTCTTATCATGGAACACCTTCGTCTTGTCCTTGTAAATTTGCACATTCTCATATGCCTCATTCCGGAGTTCTGCAAGTTCATTCAATTGAAGCTTGCGCAGCAAACTCGCTTTGTCATAATCAAAATTCATCTTCTTTATCGCCCAATATGCCCTATGTTCCAACTCCACAGGCAAGTGACAAGCTTTCCCATAGACAAGTCTATAGGGTGACATTCCAATGGGAGTCTTGAAAGCTGTACGGTAAGCCCAGAGTGCATTGGTAAGTCGAAGCGACCAGTCCTTACGATTGGGGTTTACTGTTTTCTCTAAAATATGTTTGATTTTCATGTTGGATATCTTAGCTTGTCCACTTGTTTGTGGGTGATGGGGGTGCTTACTTTATGAGTAACACCATATTTTTTCATTAATGCTTCAAATGGCCAGTTACAAAAGTGAGACCCTCCATCACTGATAATGACTTGAGGGGTTCCAAACCGGGAAAGAATATTTTCTTTTAAGAATCGAATGACTGTTTTATGGTCATTGGTCCGGCATGGAATCACCTCGACCCATTTTGAAACATAATCAATGGCAAGCAAAATATACAAATTTTCAAAAGAAGATCGGAATTGACCCATAAAATCGATGCCCTAATAATAAAAAATTTTGATTGGTAAGATGAGATTAAGTGGCATCATATTTTAACGGGATATTCCTCTCAATTTTTGACAAGGCTCACAAGGCTTACAAAACTCATGCATATCTTTGAACATGATGGGCTAAGAGAACCCACATTGCAGAATTTTGGTTGTGGTCTTTTTATCCGAGAAGTGGTCACCACACGCTTAAGAATGACAAAAGGAGATGATACTATGTTACTCATCATCCGGCACATATCTCCTTATAATCTAATCGGGACAGTACTTGAACAAGTATGGGTCATCCCACAGGATTTTTCTTACATCACTGAAGAACTTATCTTTATCTTGCTTTTTCCAATGTGTTGGAATGGCATCTATAGAAAGATAGTTAGCAATGTCCGCATACCATAGTAATTGAGAAACTTAAAAAAGTTGTTCATCAAGGAACATGCCATTGATCGCAGTCGTCTCAGAGGAATCGGTGAGAACAAGTCGTGAGAGATGGTCAGCCACTACATTTTCTACTCTCTTTTTATCTCGTATTTCTATGTCGAAATCTTGGAGTAGGAGGATCCATCGCAACAAGCGCGGTTTAGCATCCTTCTTAGAAAGAAGGTACTTAAGCGTGGCATAATCGGTAAATATTATGATCTAGGATCCGATCAAGTAGGACCTAAACTTGTCCAAAGCAAATACTACGGCTAAGAGTTCCTTTTCCGTAGTAGTGTAATTTACTTGAGCAGAGTTTAGAGTTCTACTTACATAGTAAATGATGTATGGCTTCTTCTCTTTTCTCTGGCCTAACACTGCCCCAATAGCATAATCACGAGCATCACACATGATCTCAAAAGGAATGCTCCAATCAGGTGGTTGCATTATAGGAGCAGATGCCAACATACCTTTAAGTTTGACGAAGGCATTTTGACATTCCTCATTCCACTCGAATGAGATCTCCTTTTGGAGGAAGTTGCATAAAGGACAAGATAAAGTACTAAAGTCCTTGATGAACCTCTTATAGAATCCGGCATGTCCTAAGAAGGACCGCACATCTCGTACGCTCTTAGGTGGTGGAAGGTTAGAGATAAGATCGATTTTAGCCTTGTCCACCTCAATTCCTTTGGCTGAGATAATGTGACCAAGGACTATTCCCTTTTGAACCATAAAGTGACATTTCTCCCAATTCAGCACGAGGTTCTTCTCTTCACACCTTTTCAAAACAGTTTTAAGTGCCCAAGGCACTCATCAAAGTAGCGACCAAATACGGAGAAGTCATCCATGAAAACTTCAAGAATTTTCCCCACCATATCTAACATGATACCCAACATGCAACGCTAAAACATGGTAGGGGCATTGCACAGTCCAAACGGCATCCTTCGATAAGCAAAAGTGTCAAATGGACATGTGAATGTTGTCTTCTCTTGGTCCTCTAAGGCAATCTCTATTTGGTTGTACCCTTAATATCCATCGAAGAAGCAAAAGTGGGAATGACCCGCTAACCTTTCTAAGATTTGATCAACAAAAGGTAAAGGGAAGTGGTCTTTCCTCGTGACAGTGTTTAGCTTCCGGTAGTCAATGCACATTCTCCAACTGGTAGTGACCCTGGTTGGCATGAGTTCATTGTTGGCATTGGATACAATGGTTATTCCAGATTTCTTAGGCACGACTTGAGTTGGACTCACCCATTAACTATCGGATATTGGATAAATGATACCCACATCCGATAGTTTAACAACTCGGCCTTAACCACCTCCTTCATGTTTGGATTGAGGCGTCTTTGTGGTTGACTAGATGTTTTCACATTCTCCTCAAGGTGTATGTAATGAGTACAAATCAAGCTATCTATGCCTTTGAGATCCGCAATTGACCACCCGATGATATTCTTCTGCTCTTTTAGAATAGCAATCAACCTACTCTCTTGTTCCTGATCCAAGTGGGAAGAAATCACCACTGGATATGTTTCATCTCGACCTAAGTACACGTATTTGAAATCCATCGGCAATGGTTTTAGGTCGAGCTTCAGAGCCTTGATACTAGAGGGAAGAGGCTTATTTTCAGTTAAAGGCAAAGGCTCAAATGAGTTCCTCCATCGGTTAGTATCAAGTACCGGCACAGAGTCCAAAATGGCATCCATCTCTCATATCATGTCATCATTAATCTCATGAGAATGGTACAAACACGCCTCTAAGTGATCGGAGAAAAATGTTAAAAGGGATGTATCTACCACGAATGAGTCAATTAAATTTATTTCGTGGACCTCATCATCTCCATCCCGTGGTTGTCTGCATAAATCGAAAATATTCAGCTCAAGTATCATATTTCTAAAGGACATTTGTACAAGCCCATTTCTACAATTGATGATTGCATTTGAAGTGGCTAAGAAAGGGCGGCCAAGTATGACAGGAATTTGAGCACTGGTACCAATTACAGGATGTGTATCCAAGACAATAAAATCCACTGGATAGTAGAATTTATCGACTTGTACAAGCACATCTTCAATCATTCCTCTTAGTATACGAATGGATCGATCAGCAAGTTGGAGTGTGGTTTTGGTGGGTTTTAATTCACCTAAACCAAGTTGTTCGTAGACTGAGTATGGGATGAGGTTAACACTTGCCTCCAAATTGAGTAATGCTTGTTTGATCCGGTAGTCACCTATGATGCATGAGATGGTAGGACTACCCGGATCTTTGTATTTTTGAGGCACCTCTTGTTTGATGATGGCGCTCAAATTCTTAGTCAAAAGTACTTTATTGTGTACATTGTGTTTCCTTTTGATCGTACAAAGTTCCTTAAAAAATTTGGCATATGATGGTATTTGTTTTATAGCATCCAACAACAGGATGTTGATCTTCACTTGCTTAAAAACCTCCAAATTTTTATATTTTTGTCTAGAGGTTTGGGTGAAATCAACCTTTAAAGAAAAGGAGCAACCAACTTATATTGCTTTTCTGATTCTTTCTCATGTGGAGTGTTGTTAGAACTATCATCCTTGTTGACAATTTTTGGATCATTAGGCTTTAGAGCTTTCACAGGATTAGATTTGTTAATTTTTTTGCCGCTTCTTAAGGTGGTAATAGCTTTAACATGTTCCATGTGTTAGGAGAATGAGCTGGGATCTTGTATCTCGAATTGGGTTATTGGGTTAGGGAAAGGTTGGGCAGGAAGTGTGCCTTTCTCCCTAACACTAAGATGAGATTCAACTCTAGCCATTAAAGTTTTTAAATTAATGATGGCTTGAGATGTGTTTTGGTTTAATCTTAGTTGTTCTTGTATGAACCTATCAACTTTTAGAGAATTAGTCTTGTTATATTCAGCTTGAATCGACACGAATGCACCCAACATCTCCTCAAGCGTAGCTTTTGGTGTGATTACTAGGGATGGACCTAATAAAGGTTGAGCTTGAGGGGTGTTATTTGCATTCGTGGTTGGTCCATTCCTCTAACTGAAGTTGGGATGGTTCTTCCAACTGGCATTATACGTGTTTGAGTTTGGAGCACTAAATGGTCATTGATAATTGTTTATGGCATTGAATTGTTCTTGTAAAACTTCTTGAAACGCAGAAATTGTAGGACAATCCTGTGTTTCATGTTGATTACCGGCACAAATTCCATAAACATTATCAACAACCTCTATGGGTATAATCGTTTCTCCTTTCTTCAATTCCATAGCCTCAACTTTTCTTATGAGACTAGCTACACATGCACTTATATTGTATTCTTCTGAAAAGACATAAATTCCTCCATTTTCTCTTTGTTGGCTTGTCTTGGGATTTGTTGGTTTAGATGTATACTAAGATTGTGCATTCTCAGCTAAGACATCAAAGTAATCTCATGCTTTCTCGGCTTCCTTATTCATGAATTCTCCATTACATATCATCTCTATAAATTAGTGCATGGGCGAAGTCAGTCCTTCATAGAAAAGCTTATTACCCGCCAACTTTCGTAGCCATGATGTGGGCATGTATGCAATAAGTCCTTAAACCTCTCCCAACATTGGAAGAATGTCTCATCCTCTTTTTGGGCAAAATTCATGATGAGGCGCCTTAGCATGTTGGTTTTATGAGTTGGGAAAAACTTTTTAATGAATTTCCTAGTCATTTCAGTCCATGTGTCAATTGATCTTGTCCTTAATGCATGAAGCCAAGCCTTCGCTTTCTCCTTAAGAGAAAAGGGAAACAATTTAAGTTGCACAACGTCATTTAATACGATTGCAAAGTACATCATGGCTATCACTTCATCAAATTCCTTAAGATGTTGATAAGCACTTTTACTATCTAATCTATGGAATTTGAGAAGGAGTTGGATTACTCCCAGTTTGAGATCAACATTCCCTGCATTATATGGAAAAATTATGCATGAGGGAGTGCTTGTTCTTGTAGGTTGTAAGTAATCACGTAAAGTCCTTGGTCAAGGAACATTCTCAACTTCAGTTCTCTCCCGTTTCTGTTTGATTTTGGTCCAGATTTTGATTGGCCCTTTAATCGGGTTGATTTTCAGCCATATTTAAAAAAAAAGTCAGAAATTTAAACGTTTCTTAGCGCGTGGTTACTTAACAATCCCCTCAACAATTCCCACTTCACTTATTAAGCGATTATTTGAATCCCGGACCCAATGGGGCCTACAAACTCAAAACAAAAAGAATGATAAAAGAAAGAAGAATTCTTCCTTCTTTTCTTTACTCCTCTCTAGGACCGAAGCACAAGATGTCTTGCAATGGCTGAGCCAGAAGCAAAGATAGAGACTGATTTCTCCTGGTCAATAGGGGTTCAGAGAACTCCCCACCCACTCTTTGAATCTTTTAAGAAAAGTTCAGAAAAAAGAAGAAAGATGAGTAGATTTGAGAAGAGAAATCTCTGGGCACAAGGTGATCCAAGACGACAATGCCGACTAATAGGAATTAAGGCGGCTCAAGGTCAACCTATCAGAGATACAATAGGAGTCTCCACCCACTCTACAAGAGATGAATAGGATAGGAATGAATAGGGAAGAAGAAGAGTAAGGTTGGAAAGAAAAAACCAGATTTGAGAATCTAAGATAACCAACTTACTTCTACTTCAAGTCTTAAAAATTTCTGCAAAAATCAAAATAAAACAAATTAAGTTAGTACTAATAGAAAAATTCCTAAAAATCTCAATAGAAAACTATTTTCAGAAATTCTGTAAAAACCGTCAAGTCCCCAGCAATGGCGCCAAAGAATTCTTTCTAGGGCTCTGACCTGCGAGGAAGGCCCGGGTACATTCCCTTGGCCTAGGGCCTCATCAACCTTAGGCGTTTCCCAAGCACTTTAGGCAAAAAACCACTTGTCCATCCACTCTTTATTGTTGGACGGATTGTCGACGATGAAGTTCAGCCCGTGCCAGTAGCTCAAGTAATACAGCCCATCGAACTAAGGGTTCTTCTTTAATTCGAACATTTTGAGAAAGTCATCAAGGGTAAGTTCCCCAATTTTCTCCTTCTTCCAAAGCACATATGTCTCGTACAATACCCTACAGCCATTTAGTTGAAGTTGTCCAAGAGAAAGATTGTATCGGATCAAAACATCCCTCACCAGGGGTTGTAGAGGGAAACTAAAAACTATCTTGAACAAATATTTGAAGATGGCCGCTTACCCAGGAGGTGGCCTGCTTGGGCTCTCACCCGCGCAGGGCAGGCGAATGGTGACAAAATTCGGGATATTGTACTAAGACCGGATACGTTCTAGTTTTGATTGGGTAAGCGTGGACAGAAATACATCAACAACGTATGAACCAGGGGGAATTCTATGATTCAGAATGTTAGAGGAAGAAGATTCAGGGGTATGGTCCCCCAAAGGTTCTACCTCTGATTTCAAATCCAAAACAATATGCCTGGAACCTCTAGCCATGGCAATGGAAGAGAGGGAAATGGAGAAAACCCTAAAGAAGACGAAAACTGGAAGAAAGATGAAGAAGGTACTTAGAAAGCAAGAACGTGGTGGAAACTTAGAAGGCTTGTAATCCCAATATTATAAGGAAGAAGGCAGAAGTTTGCTGAGATTAGGAGAAGACACGAGGCGTTGTGAAAGAATTTCTAAGTCTGAAGCAAGAAGAAGGAGAGGCGGAGTTTTCAGAATAAGGTTTCTTAGGGTTTTGGTAACCCCCAAAAATGAAGGTATCACATTTATAGGCAATCATGCCTCTCTGATCTCTAAAGGACGTGACATGTGGCAGGCCCCAACTCGTTACGACATTTCAGTCGATATGCCGCATTTATGACGTAACAGCCTTTTGTACGGAAGGAATGATTGCAATGTTTCTTTTCCATGCGCATTTAGTGCATCCATTCAATGAGGCCCCATTTTGAAAAATGCACTCATTGAGGCCTTTGTGCCAAGAGCACCGAAGACAAATTTCTAAGTTTCGTACTCAGCTTTTCTGACCATAAAACTATGGGGGGGGGGGGGGGGGGGGGGGCTGCTTTTATGGGTGAATCTGAGCATGCCAAAGATGGCTACCTCGTGTCACACGTGGCAAGAAGGAAAGACACCTGGCATGATGCTACAATCCGAAGATTGCACACCCAAGTGCAGGTAGCGAAATAGTAAAATACTCGGTGAGACCGAGGTCGAACCACAGGGATTGAGGTTAAGAACACTTAGAGGAATTAGTTTAGGTGTGAGAGATGAAATCTGAATTATCCACAAGAGTGGAGCAAGTTGTGTGTGATAAAAAATAAAATAGAAAAGGGGTTAAGGCAATAGGAATCCACCTTTGATTTATCCACAAGGTTTGATTCATTGGTCCAACTATAAGTCAATTGGAATCAAATAAAGATCCGTTCCAATCAGAAGATAAAACCGTTAAACTACTTGCTTATTTCATAAAAGATGGTGATTTAAACCGATTGATTTGACCATGAAGCACTTTTTAGTTGATTGCAGAGAATCCCAAGCATCCATTGTGCCCGGAATCAACAGTGGATCAAGGAATTATACATATCAATAACTTTGCCAAAAAGTCAACCAATAAGATCACAATTCATACGATCAAATGCATACTTACAAGATAGGAGGCCTTGATTGACCGATCCAACTGTTGAGATCTCGTCTATCGATCGCAGGGAATCCAAAGCATCCAATGTGCCTGGAGTCTACAATGGATCAAGGGATTTTATTGATCAATAACTTTACTTGCACTAGCTCGATGACCGTAGGGAATCCAAAGCATCCATCATTGTTTGCTTCCCCAAGTGTAGGGTTGCGATGTAGTAATAATCTCGGTAAGACCGATGTCGATCCACAGGGACTTGTGTAAGAATTCACAAACACATCCAACAGTTTCTATTAAAAAACTAACAATCGGATTTTGTATGAGATTGATGTAAGTAACAACTTTGAGCTAAATTGAAGGTAAACAATTATAAAAAGGCACTAGGGGTTCAACGATCCACTTGTAGCAATCCTTGATGTTCAATCCGCTGTGGTTTTTCAATTTCTCAACTAGAATCGATATTAAGATCTATCTAGCCTGATGGGGTAGAGCTTGTTAAACCAAACAATCTGTCATATGTAAGGCCAATGTATATGATTAACTCAATGCAAGCTAGGATGAGCATGCTCAATTGCATAGTTCAGTCCCAATTCCAATAACTTAAGTTCATAATCATGATCATCATTAAGTCCTGTCACCAGACAAAGCTAGATCATGATTTGAACTTGAATCAAATCACATGCACAGTCCCATACATAATTCAGAAAACCAGAAAAGTAGAACTTTGGTAGGAAGTCCCCACATGAAGATCATAGTACTAGAGCGTACTCCAATTCCTCGGATCATACAGGTCTAGACTAACACAGAGCAATTAAGAACTTAAGTAATTCTCCCAAACATCCATGAGTCATCATAAGACTAAGAAAAACTACTTAGAACATGTATAAACTTCAAACCATTGTTCATAAACATGAAATTCAATCTTAAAACCAACTTAGAATGAATTGAAACATGTTAGATCCATTACAAGCTTCACCTCTTAGCCCTAGCTAAGAGGTTCAGCTGTTCATGATCCAAGGAAACATGAAACAACTAGAAAAATCATAAAAACAGCAAAACAAACTAGAAGGAGTTGTGGAACTCCGAAATCCACTTCGGCCGCCTCCAACCTTGCTCAAACTCTTCTTAGATACTCTAGGAACGATCCCTAGGTGTCCTTTTATAGTGGGGAGGCTCCGCAACCTCAGAATATTCCAGAATCTGCGTAAGCTTACGCAGTGCGCAGAGATTTTCGGCGCCAGAAACAGAAAGTCCGCAACTTACGCATGGACGACCGGTTGCACGACCGGTCTGAGTGGCTGGCCGACCGGTCGGACCCCTTGTTCAACCAGTTGGACAAAGTGCTTGCAATTGAAATTTTCACTGGAGTGTTTTTTTCACAGTCCTACCCACCAGCCGACCGGTAGGCTGGCCGGTCGGTCAGTGGGTCGGCCTTCAATGGATAGGCCGACCCTTCAGCCGGCCGGCCGGTCGGTCAGTGGGTTGGCCTTCATAAAAATATGTCCAGAGATTTTTCTCTTTCTGAAGGGTTTGGCCGGTCGGTCGATGGCTGTGACCGGCCGGCCGGTGGACATGAACTTGGCTGAAATCTTCAGCTTCTCCTCCTTCATTTTCAATATGCTTTTACTCCACCTTTGGTCCTTCATTCAATGGTTCTAAATGGACCCTTTTCATCTTCAATTGAGTGAAGTCCGCTCTCATCCTACAATAATAAAACATGCCTTAGATTAGTCTTTAAATTGTGAAAACCATGCATAATGAGTGACGAATTGGGGTTAGAATATGCACAATTAAGAGCTCAACACACCCCCCAACCAGCATTTTGCTAGTCCCGAGCAACACATGCGTGAAACCAATTCCATTCTCCAAAACCCAACTCTCTTTCAGAAACCATTCTTCTATATATCCCAAGACATACAAGTGTAAGATTCAAAAATATTAGGCGACAGAGGTTGAAACCGTAAACCCTCAAAACATGATAAGCATTCATATGAAATTCCCACTGATTGGTTGAAAGATAGAAGAACTTGAACAAATTCAACCTAGTGTGCATAATGAAACTTCATCTCATGAGTTTTTAGGATTATCTTCTTCATAAATCAACCAGACTATAGATCTCAAGGTATATAGAGCCACATCAAGCCAATGACAGGAATTTGCCTTACCGTCCTTCCGACGACTTTCACACTACGTCCCATTTTTGGCTTTGGTTACGGGTAGACCATCCCCCGGTTGGTAGTAGGTAGCTCTAATCGAAATTTTTCACCATTTTTCCATCTTTCCCAATTTCATCCTTCCTTTTCCTTTTTCTTTTAAATTAGATAGGATTTTTAGAAATCCATATCTTTCGTTATTTTCCCATGGACAAGGATGGACAAAGTACCCCGGCCTGGTTTCTCAGCACCTTAAATCAAAGTCTAGCTAACCCACAAATCACATAATTCTTTCAACTCATGAAAATCGTGTAATGTGAACTAGGTGTAAAAGTGTTCAAATTTTCTATCAATCACATAACTAGGGGAATTCACATATAAAACCATTATGCTATGAGAAATTCCAGACATACAACCTCATACACTTCATATCTCCTCCTCTTATGCTCATATCATCTTGAATGCATAGAAACGAAGTTTTCCAAAAGAGTTTTGAATTTTAGGAAAATTGAAAAATTTCTACATAATTGCTCGAAATGTTACAAAACGCTGGATTCATCCAAGTGATCCTACACCCCCCAACCAAACCTTGCATTGTCCTCAATGTAAAAGATGCGCAATGAACAAAACATGTGAGCAATTTGAACATAAAAGGGAGTGAGGAATGAGAGTACCTGAAAAAGTGAAAAGTGGAATTCTTCCTCCTTCTAACAAACCTAAGCAAAAGCAAACAAAAGCAACAAAATCCTAATCCTAACTACTCTATACCTCCATCAGACTAGGAAATCAATCATCCTGGTAGACAAGATCAATCAGAGGTATGGACATACCGTCTGAAGGAAATTTCTCAAAGAACGGCTTTAATCACTGCCCATTCGCCTTAAAAATGTTGTCGTTCCTTGGATTTAACAACTCGACGGTCCCATATGGATAGACAGTTTGCACAATGTAGGGACCGGTCCATCGAGATCTCAATTTTCCCGGAAATAAATGTAAGCAAGAATTATACAGGAGGACTTTTTTATTGATCGTGAATGTCTTGCGAAGAATATTCTTATCATGGAATATCTTCGTCTTGTCCTTGTAAATTCTCGCATTCTCATATGCTTCGTTCCGGATTCTGCAAGTTCATTCAATTGTAGTTTGCGCAATGAGCTCGCCTTGTCAGAATCAAAATTCATCTTCTTAATTGCCCAATATGCCCTATGTTCCAACTCCACAGGCAAGTGACAAGCCTTCTCATAGACAAGTCTATAGGGAGACATTCCAATAGGGGTCTTAAAAGCAGTACGGTAGGCCCAAAGCGCATCAGTAAGCCGAAGCGACCAATCCTTGCGATCGGGGTTCACCGTTTTCTCCAAAATGTGTTTAATCTCCCCATTGGATATCTCAGCTTGTCCACTCATTTGTGGGTGATAGGGAGTGCTCACTTTGTGTGTTACGCCATATTTCTTCATTAATGTTTCAAATGGGCGATTACAAAAGTGAGACCCTCCATCACTGATGATGACTCGAGATGTACCAAACTGGGAAAGAATATTCTCTTTTAAGAAGCGAATGACCATTTTATGGTCATTATTCTGGCAAGGGATGGCCTCGACCCATTTGGATACATAGTCAACGGCAAGCAAGATGTATGCGTTTCCAAAAGAAGATGGGAATGGACCCATGAAATCGATGCCCCAACAATAAAAAATTTTGATTATTAAGATGTGATTGAGTGGCATCATATTTCTACGGGAAATTTCTCCTAATTTCTGACAAGGTTCACATGTTTTGCAAAACTCATATGTGTCTTTAAACATGGTGGGCCAATAAAACCCACATTGAAGAATTTTTGCTGTGGTCTTTTTAGCCGAGAAGTGGCCACCACATGCCTAAGAATGACAGAAGGAGATGATAATTTGTTGTTCATCATCTGGGACACATCTCCTTATGATTTGATCGGGACAATACTTGAATAAGTATGGGTCGTCCCATAGGAATTTTCGCACCTCATTGAAGAATTTATCCTTTTCTTGCTTTTTCCAATGTGTAGGAATTGTACCTGTAGTAGTTAGCAATGTACGCATACCATGGCAATTGGAAAACAGCAAAAAGTTGTTCATCAGGGAACATATCATTGATCGCGGTCGTTTCAGGGGAATCGGTGAGGACAAGTCGAGAGAGATGGTCAGCCACGACATTTTCTACTCCTTTCTTATCACGTATTTCTATGTCAAATTCCTGGAGTAGAAGGATCCATCTTAACAACCGTGGTTTAGCATCCTTCTTAGAGAGATGGTACTTAAGCGCGGCATGGTCAGTGAATATGATGATCTTGGATCCAATCAAGTAGGACCTAAACTTGTCCAAGGCAAAAACTACAGCTAAAAGTTCTTTTTCAGTAGTAGTGTAGTTTGCTTGGGCTGAGTTTAGGGTTCTACTTGCATAGTAGATGACACATGGCTTTTTCTCTTTTCTTTGGCCTAGCACGGCCCCAATAGCATAGTCGCTAGCATCGCACATAATTTCAAAAGGAAGGCTCCAATCAGGTGGTTGCATTATGGGAGCACATATCAACATACCTTTCAGTGTGGTAAAGGCCTTTTGACATTCTTCATTCCACTCGAATGAATTTTCCTTTTGAAGTAGGTTACAAAAAGGACAAAAGAGTGAACTGAAGTCCTTTATGAACCTTTTATAAAATCCTGCGTGTCCCAAAAAGGACCGCACATCTCGTATGCTCTTGGGTGGTGGAAGGTTAGAGATAAGATCAATTTTCTCTTTGTCTACCTTGATTCCATTTTGTGAAACGATGTGACCAAATATAATTCCCTTTTGAACCATAAAGTGACATTTCTCCCAATTCAGCACAAGGTTCTTCTCTTCACATCTTTTCAGCACAGATTTCAAGTGCTCAAGGCACTCATCAAAGTTACAACCAAATACTGAAAAATCATCCATGAAGACTTCGAGAATTGTCCCCACCATGTCAGAAAAGATACTCATCATAGAACGCTGAAAGGTGGCAGGGGCATTACATAGTCCAAACGGCATCCGTCGATAGGCGAAAGTGCCGAATGGACATGTGAATGTAGTTTTTTCTTGGTCTTCACGGGCAATCTCTATTTGGTTGTACCCTGAATAGCCATCAAGGAAGCAAAAATGGGAATGACCCGCCAACCGTTCTAAAATTTGATCAACAAACGGTAGGGGGAAGTGGTCTTTTCTCGTGACAGTGTTTAGCTTCCTGTAGTCAATGCACATTCTCCAACCAGTAGTGACTCTAGTTGGCACGAGTTCATTATTAGCATTGGCTACAATGGTTATTCCGGATTTCTTAGGCACCACTTGAGTTGGGCTCACCCATTGACTATCGGATATTGGGTAAATAATACCCACATCCAATAGTTTCACCACTTCGGCCTTAACCACAACCTTCATGTTTGGATTGAGTCGTCTTTGTGGTTGCCTGGATGTCTTTGCATTCTCCTCAAGGTGTATGCGATGAGTACAAATCAGTGGGTCTATGCCTTTGAGATCTGCAATTGACCATCCAATGGCACTCTTGTGCTCTAATAGAGTGGCCATTAGCCTACTCTCTTGTTCCTCATCCAAATGGGAAGAAATCACCACCGGATATGTCTCATCTCAACCTAAATAGACATATTTCAGCTCACTTGGTAATGGTTTTAGGTCGAGTGTTGGCGCCTTGATATTGGATGGGAGGGCTTTGTTCTCGTTTACGGGCAAAGGCTCAAATAGGGCCCTCCATATTTTGTTATCAAGCACCGGCATCGCATCTAGAATGGCATCCATCTCTTGTATTGTGTCATCATTTATCTCATGAGAATGGGCCACACATGCCTCCAAAGGATCAGAATATAATGACAAGGGGAATGTATCTTCCACGAATGATTCAATTATGTTTATTTCGTGGATATCGTCATCAACTTCCCGTGGTTGTTTGCATAAATAAAAAATATTAAGCTCAAGAGTCATATTTTCGAAGGACATTTGTACAAGCCCGTTTCTACAATTGATAATTGCATTTGAAGTAGCTAGAAAGGGGCGGCCAAGTATGATGGGAATTTGAGCACCGGTACCTATCACGGGATGTGTATCCAAGACAATAAAGTCTACTGGGTAGTAGAATTTATTAACTTGGACTAAGACATCCTCAATCATTCCTCTCGGTATACGAATGGACCTATTTGCAAGTTGGAGTGTGGTTTTGGTCGGTTTCAATTCACCTAACCCAAGTTGCTCGTAGACCAAGTATGGAATGAGATTCATACTTGCCCCCAAATCAAGTAAGGCTTGTTTAATCCGGTAGTCTCCTATGATGCATGAGATGGTTGGACTACCCGGATCCTTGTATTTTTGGGGCACCTCTTGTTTGATGATAGTGCTCAAATTCTCAATCAAAAGTACTTTGTTGTGAACATTGTGTTTCCTTTTGACCGTACACAATTCCTTTAGAAATTTGGCATAAGATGGTATTTGTTTTATGTCATCCAACAACGGGATGTTAATCTTCACCTGCTTGAAAACTTCTAATATTTCCAGATTTTTGTCTAAAGGTTTAGGTGAAATCAACCTTTATGGAAACGGGGCAACCAGCTTGTATTGCATTTCCGGTTCTTTCTCTTGTGGAGTGTTGTTTGAGCTATCATCCTCTTTGGAATTTTCTGGATCCTTAGGCTTTGGGGCCTTCACCGGATTAGATTTGTCAATTACTTTTCCACTTCTCAAAGTGGTGATAGCTTGAACATGCTATGTATGTTGGGAGGATGAGCTTGTATCTTTTATCTCAAATTGGGTTCTTGGGTTAGGAAGAGGTTGGGCAGGAAGTGTGCCCTTCTCTCTAACACTGAGATGAGATTCAACTCTAGCCATTTATGTTTTCAATTCATTGATGGCTTGAGTTGAATTTTGATTAAATTTCAATTGCTCTTGCATGAACCCATCTATTTTCAGAGAATTTGTCTTGTTATACTCAGCTTGAACCGATACAAATGCACCCAACATCTCCTCTAGCATCACGTTTGGAGTAATGACTAGAGATGGACCTAGTATAGGTTGAGCTTGAGGGATATTGGTTGCATTCGCAGTGGGTCCATTCCTCCAACTGAAGTTGGGATGGTTCTTCCAACTAGAATTAAACGTGTTTGAGTTAGGAGCACCAAATTGTCGTTGATAACTGTTTATGGCGTTTGATTGTTCTTGTAAGATGTCATGAACTGTTGAAATTGTGGGACAATCTTGTGTTGCATGTTGATTTTGGCACAAATTTCACAAACAGTTTCAATGTCATTAGAGTTGATCGTCTCTCCTTTCCTTAATTCCATGGCTTCGACCTTTCTTGTGAGGCTAGCCACCCGTGCACTTATGCTATCCTCTTCCGATAAGACATACATTCCCCCTCTTTCCTTTTGTTGGCCAGTCTTGAAATTTGTTGGTTTCGATGTATCCCAAGACTGTGTGCATTCTCAACCAATTCTTCCAAATAATCCCATGCTTCATCAGCTTCCTTATTCATGAACTCCCCATTACACATCATCTCTACAAATTGGTGCATGGGTGAAGTCAGTCCTTCATAGAAAAAGCTTATAATCCGCCAAATTTCATAGCCATGATGTGGGCATGCGTTTAATAAGTCCTTAAACCTCTCCCAACATTGGAAGAAGGTTTTATCTTCCTTTTGGGCAAAGTTTATGATAAGGCGCTTCAACTTGTTTGTTTTGTGAGTAGGGAAGAATTTTTTTATGAATTCCCTATGCATATCAGTCCATGCACCAATTGATCTTGGCCTTAATGCATGAAAGCAACCTTTAGCTTTATCTTTAAGAGTAAAAAGGAAGAATTTGAGTCTCACCACATCATCAGTCACATTAGCAAAGTGCATGGTGGTTATTACCTCATCAAACTCCTTAAGGTGTTGATAGGCACTTTCACTGTCTAATCCATGGAATTTAGGGAGAAGTTGGGTCACTCCCGGTTTCAAATCCACATTCCCTGCATTTTGTGGAAAAACTATGCATGAGGGAGTGCTCGCTCTTGCTGGTTGCAAGAAATCAAATAAAGTTCTTGGTCGTGGAACATTCTCAACCACATTCTCCCCCGTTTCAGTTTGGTTTTGGCCCAGATTAGGATTGGCCATCGGATTAGGTTGATTTATAGCCATACTTTCAGACAAAATTGGAGAAGTTAGATGTCTCCTAGCACGTGGTTCTCTGTCTATTCCCTCTACTATTCCCCCTTCACTAATGAGTCGGTTATTGGAATCCCGAGCCCAATGTGGCATGCAAATCCAAAAAAATATGAAACGAAAAGAGAAACGAATTCTTCCTTCCCTTCTTTACTCTTCTCTAGGATCGAAGCACAAGGTGTCTTGCAATGGCTAGGCCAGAAGCAAGGATAGAGACCGATTTCTCCTGGTCAATAGGGGTTCAAAGAACTCCCCACCCACTCTTTGAATCTTTTGAGAAAAAGTACAGAAAAAGAAGAAAGAGGAGTAGAGGTGAGAAGAGAAATCTCTGAGCACAAGGTGATCCAAGACGGTAGAGCCAACCAATAGGAATCCAGGTGGCACAAGGCCTACCTTTCAGAGATCCAAAAAGGAATCTCCACCCACTCTACAAGAGATGAATGCGATAGGAACAAATAGGAGAAGAAGAAGATTAAGGTTTAGAAAGATAAACCCTGATTCGGCACTTGAGATCCTTATATCTTCTTCAGTTTCCTAGAAATCCCTGCAAAAGAAAAATCAAACAAAACAAACTAAATTAGTCCTAGAATCCTAAAAATCCTAAATAGATACTATTTTCAGAAATTTATGAAAAACCATCAAAGTCCCCAGCAACGGCGCGAAAAACTTGTTCGCTTCCCCAAGTGTAGGGTTGCGATATAGTAATAATCTCGGTAAGACCGAGGTCGATCCACAGGGACTTGTGTAAGAATTCACAAACACATCCAACAGTTTCTATTAAAAAGCTAACAATCGGATTTTGTATGAGATTGATGTAAGTAACAACTTTGAAATAAATTGAAGGTAAACAATTATAAAAAGGCACTAGGGGTTCAAGGATCCACTTGTAACAATCCTTGATGTTCAATCCGCTATGGGTTTTTCAATTTCTCAACTAGAATCGATATTAAGATCTATCTAGCCGAATGGTAGAGCTTGTTAAACCAAACAATCTGTCATATGTAAGGCCAATGTATATGATTCACTCAATGCAAGCTAGGATGAGCATGCTCAATTGCATAGGTCAGTCCCAATTCCAATAACTTAAGTTCATAATCATGATCATCATTAAGTCATGTCACCAGACAAAGCTAGATCATGATTTGAACTTAAATCAAATCACATGCACAGTCCCATACATAATTCAGAAAACCAGAAAAGTAGAACTTTGGTAGGAAGTCCCCACATGAAGATCATAGTACTAGAGCGTACTCCAAGTCCTCGGATCATACAGGTCTAGACTAACACAGAGCAATTAAGAACTTAAGTAATTCTCCCAAACATCCATGAGTCATCATAAGACTAAGAAAAACTACTTAGAACTTGTATAAACTTCAAACCATTGTTCATAAACATGAAATTCAATCTTAAAACCAACTTAGAACGAATTGAAACATCTTAGATCCACTACAAGCTTCACCTCTTAGCCCTAGCTAAGAGGTTTAGCCGTTCATGATCCAAAGAAACATGAAACAACTAGAAAATCCACTTCCGCCACCTCCAACCTTGCTCAAACTCTTCTTAGATACTCTAGGAACAATCCCTAGGTGTCCTTTTATAGTGGGGAGGCTCCGCAACCTCAAAATATTTCAAAATCTGCGTAAGCTTACGCAGTGCGCAGAGATTTTCGGCACCAGAAACAGAAAGTCCGCAACTTACGCATGGCCGACCGGTCGCACGACCGGTCTGAGTGGTTGGCCGACCGGTCGGACCCCTTGTCCGACTAGTCGAACAAAGTGCTTGCAATTGAAATTTTCACTGGAGTGTTTTTTTCACAGTCCAACCCACCAGCCGACCGGTCGGCCAGTTTGTCCGCCCGGTCGGTCAGTGGGTCAGCCTTCAATCTGCTGAGTTTTATGGACATTGCAATGGATAGGCCAACCCTTCAGCAGGCCGGCCGGTCGGTCAGTGGGTCGGCCTTCATAAAAATATGTCCAGAGATTTTTCTCTTTCTGGAGGGTTTGGCCGGCCGGTCGATGGCTGTGACCGGCCGGCCGGTGGACATGAACTTGGCTGAAATCTTCAGCTTCTCCTCCTTCATTTTCAATATGCTTTTGCTCCACCTTTGGTCCTTCATTCAATGGTTCTAAATGGACCCTTTTCATCTTCAATTGAGTGAAGTCCGCTCTCATTCCTACAATAACAAAACATGCCTTAGATTAGTCTTTAAATTGTGAAAACCATGCATAATGAGTGACGAATTGGGGTTAGAATATGCACAATTAAGAGCTCAACAATCATACCCGGAGTTGACAATGGATCAAGGAATTTTATCGATCATGAACAAGCTAATTGGTGTGCAAGGGATCACAAGCATCCAACGTGCCCGGAGTCAACGATGGATCAAGGGGCTTGCACAACAATAGCGTTTGCCGAGTTGGATAACCAAACCAATCAACCAAAGAAGACTCCAACATTCAAGCACAACTGTTGAACCAAAAGAACCAAAGCTTGTAAATTTCTTCAAAGGCTTTACCCCTAGCCTTAGTTAGAGGTTTAGCCAACCACGCTACAATGGAAGACTAAATTCTCTACAAAGGAAAACTACTTTACACTACAAAACTAAGAAAGAAAGAAAGGAATTTGGATTGTGGGATGTTTCTGGGATGATGGGCCTCACTTGACTGGATGGACAGTAAGTTTGACTCCGGCCTGGTGACGTTGGTTAATGGAAGACTGGTCCAGTTGTCTCAGATACGGATGGTGGCAATCAAGCTGAACGTCTGGGATGAAACGTTTCCACTTATTGCTTGATGCTCAGTTCACCCTTTATGTGGACATCCAATCTTGATTGCCACAAAAATGCACAGCCTAGAATTCCAAATGAGCGGTGATGTGATGCAGTCCATCATAGAACAGGATCCATCCTTTGATCTTTACAGTTCGACTTCCTTCAAGATCGTTCTCATGCTTGATCTTGCTCTCTTTTTTGTCTTTAAACGCCCTGATTAGCTCGGATCTTGTCTAAACTCTCCTGATCACCTGAACATTGAAAATTCGCCTAATGAGGGATAATCAACCAAGAAAATAATGATAATACTCTAAATATTTAGGGTTAATTATACAATATTAGGCACTTATCACACCCCCTAACCAGCATTTTGCTAGTCTCGAGCAAAACATGCAAAAATAATCCAAGGATATTTCAAAACAATGCAATCAAACCTATCCTGAATAGTTTTCACCAATGGAAACAATCTCGAGACTTCTCTTATTTCCTAATAAAAGAAAGATAAAGAGAACAAAAGGTTCAATGTATTTATGTGATCCTTCGAGTTATCTAAACAATAGAGTTTCCAAAGCATATAGTTTTAAGAATATTTAAACCTAGATTCTAGCAACTTAGTAAACAACTTAATCGAGTTCAAAGCATTAATCAGTCAGTAGAAACATTCTAAACATTGAGTTCCATGGTGCACGGTGAAGTCTAGTCTTAACATAACTAGGGGTTCAGTTTTCTACTTTCATGTTTAACGTTGATGATTGAAGAGAATGGTCAAATCAACCAAGTCACTAATTCCAAACCTTACTATTGTTCTTTCAATATTTTTTCAGCTTTTTTTTTTTAATCAATAACCGATAGCTGAAAACTCCAAAAAGCTCGCTTCGTACTAAGGTAATGTTTTGTAATGGTAACGACAATGGATGAAAATCCTTGCCCCAGATTACTATGAATATATATTTTTTTTTATGAACAAAGTTGACAAGGATCTTCAAGCTTGATTCCTAGCATTCTCAACAATCATCAAGTCAACATTATAGTATCAAACTCAAATCCTAGTAGTGCAAGTTAGAAAATTCATGACTCAATCAATGTTTATCACTTTCTAACAAAAAATTAATGGAAAGAACTCAATTTTGAAATTTACTAAAGCAACTAAACTCTAAGCTTTAACATTGTCATCACTAAATGCCTTTTCATTCTACTATTTAAATTATTTCAAAATCACATAAATTCATAGAATTTTTTTCTTTTTTTTTTAAATAGCATAAAACCAGAAAAAATTTAACAACATTCTCAATAAAATTCCGCAAGAATTCCCACCCCCCAACCTAAATTCGACATTGTCCTCAATGTTGAAAAATATGCAATGTAATATAATATGAGAGCAACGACGAAAAGATGAGTGAGTGAGAGAGTACTTGAGAGAGTTATCAAGGAGCGAGTTTATTCATACCTAATCATAAGCAAAGACAAGAAATCCTAATCTAAACTAATCTATCCTGGGAAAGCAGGGAAATGGATCTCCATCAGACTAGGAGATCAATTAAGGGAATAGACTGGAGTAGGATCATCATGTATTTCAACAAATTTCACATTAGGACCATCCATAGTCCTGCTCGGCAATGTACATGGGTGTTCTTAATTATTATGGGCCAATAGAAATTTTCACCACATGTATGAGAAAAGGAGACATCATCAAGAAGATATCTCCTTAGTGCATTGACTGGGTAATGGTTTATAAAAATGGATCTTCCCAGTAATGGTCCACTTCAATCTGAAATGACTAAAGCGATGGAGAGACTTCAAATGGTGATGTCTTCTCCATACAATCAGAATCTCCTGGTGCTTCTACAATAGATAGTATTAATTGTGAATCAGTGGGAAACGTCTCACCATGCACCGGGGTAGGGTCTTGGTATTTGAGCTGATAGAAGAAAAATTCGTGCTCGTTGGGAAGGAAGAGGTAGTTAGACCCGATGGGACATGCACGAGGAATACAATTTCGAGTCTTGAACTTTGGTACTTCAATACTTGACGGTGAAGGCTCTGAATCGGTAGAGGAAAGCTCTTCAATTTAAGGCCTCCCTTGGTTTGTATCAAGCACCAGAGTTGAGTCTTGCAATGCATTCACCTCTTTCATGACCCCCATCATCATCAGAGTCAACAAAGTGGGCCAAACCTACTTCTAAGGGATTAGAAGAAGAGGTTCTCAGGAACTTATCCTCCACGAGGGTATCAATCATGTCTACCTCGTCGATTTCATCCCCTTGTTATTTGCACATGTTAAAAACATTGAGCTTTAACTTCATATTGCCAAAGTTAAGCTTCATGACCCCATTCCTGTAATTAATCACGGCATTGGCAGTTGCCAGGAATGGTCGGCTGAGAATAACAGGTATCTGAGTGATAGCATTCATCACAAGTTGGGTGTCCAAGACGATAAAGTCTACTGGGGAGTAGAACTTGTCGACTTGTACCAATACATCTTCCACCACCCCTCTCGGTATTTGCATAGATTAATCTGCAAGTTGTAAGGTGGTCCTGGTGGGTTTTAACTCACCAACTCCCAATTGTTCGTATACCGAAAAAGGTAAGAGATTGACACTCTCCCCCAAGTTAATAAGTGCTCGATCGATCCGAAAGTTTCCTATTATGCAAGAAATATTAGGACTACCCAGATCTTTATATTTTGGGGGAGTGTTCTACTTGATGATAGCACTGACCTGTTCAGTTAGGAAGGCTTTCTTTTGTACATTAAACTTGCGTTTAACAGTACAAAGATCTTTTAAGAACTTGGCATATGAGGGTATTTGTTTGATTGCATCCAACAAGGGTATGTTGATCTTCACCCGTTTAAAAACTTCCAAAACATCTTGATTATTAACCATCGGTTTAGAAGAGAACAATGTTGAGGGAACGGGACTACAAGTTCATAACCACATTCCAGTTGAATATCACTAGATCTGTCATCATTCTTAGGTTGAGAAGATTCCTCAAGTTTGTCAACCTTCTTTGGAATATCTTTGTTGATCACCTTACCACTTCTAAGGGTGGTGACAGATTTTGTGTTCTCAACATGAGGGTTGGAAGAACTTAAATCAATCACTTCATCTTTCTCATGTGGGTTGGGTTGGGGTTGGGCCAGAAAGGTCCCTTCCTCCCTAACATTCTGGTGTGATTCAATTCTTTCAAGGAAGGTTTACTCCCTTGGAGGGTTTGCATGAACACTTCCAAGGTATCCTCAAGGGTCTTCCTCTACAAAGTGCTAGAAGAAGGCACTTGGGGATTCTTACCAACATTGATTGTAGGTCTATTCCTCCAATTGAAGTCAAGATGCTTCTGCCAATTAGGATTATACGCATTTGACATTGGAGCACTAAAGGGCATTTGATAAGCATTCATGGAATTGGTTTGATCATGCAACACTTCTTGGGAAGCAGGGATTGTAGGACAATTCTTAGTCAAGTGTACATCGCTCTTACAGTTACCACAAGCACTTTCAATCTCATTGACTCTAACAACGTTACCTTTCCTCAATTTCATGGCTTCCACTTTTCGTGTAAGTCTTGCCATATTTGCATTAACATCGTCATCCTCAGTCAAAAGGCAAATATTTCCATTTTCCTTGGCCTTGGCCTTGGTCTTGTCTTTTTTATTAGATGTGTCCCATGATTGGGCATTATCTGCTAGGATGTCAAAATAATCGCAAGCCTCATCAGGATCCTGACTCATAGACTTACCATTGCACATCATTTCTATAAATTGATGCATGTTTGAGCTCAATCCATCATAGAAGAAGCTAATCACGTGCCAAGTTTCGTAGCCATGATGTGGGCAAGCGAGTAAGAGTTCCTTATAACGTCTCCAACACTGAAAAAAAAAGTTTCATTCTCCTTTTGAGAGAAATTCCTGATATTCCGTCTCAGGGTGTTGGTTTTGTGAATAGGAAAAAACTTTTTAAGAAATTCCCTAGTCATTTCTTGCCATGTCCTGATAGTTCTAGGCCTCAAGGAGTATAGCCAAGATTTGGCTTTCTCCTTCAAAGAAAGGGAAAATAATTTTAGCCTAATCACATCATCAGAAACATTGTTATAATGCAAAATAGCGACAACATCATCAAATTCCTTTAAGTGTAAGTAGGGACATTCAGAGTTGAGTCCGTGAAATTTTGGAAGCAACTGTATCATTCCAGGGTCAAAGTTAATGTTTCCCACATTCACTGGAAAAACTATGCAAAACTGAATGCTCATTCTTGTTGGTTGCAAGTAATCACATAAAGTCCTAATTGGTGGCTCATTATGCACTTCAATATTCTTATCTTGATTTTGTTCATTCTCGACTATGCCTTTGGTTAATTTACAAGTGTCGGAGTCTTTTTCAACAAGTTTGTTGGTCAAGACACTAACCAAACTTTTCTCACTTAAAATACGGTTTGTGTGATCATGTCTCCACCTTGGCATGAACAAACTAAGCAAGTTAAAAAGATAAGGGAAGAGGTTACCTGAAAAGAAGGATACACACTATGTACAATCCTAAAAACAAACAAAACAAAGAAGTTAGTAATTAAATACACTTTCTCAACAAAAACTAATTTCATAAACATTCTTAAACCGTTACAATCCCCAGCAACGGCACTAAAAACTTGCTACAATCCGAAGATTGCACACCTAAGTGCAGGTAGCGAAGTAGTAAAATACTCGGTGAGACCGAGGTCGAACCACAGGGATTGAGGTTAAGAACACTTAGAGGAATTAGTTTAGGTGTGAGAGATGAAATCTGAATTATCCACGAGAGTGGAGAAAGTTGTGGTGATGAAAAAAAATAGAAAAGGGGCTAAGGCATTAGGAATCCACCTTTGATTTATCCATAAGGTTTGATTCATTGGTCCAACTATAACTCAATTGGAATCGAATAAAGATCCATTTCAATCGGAAGATAAAATGGTTAAACTACTTGTATATTTCATAAAAGATGGTGATCTGAACTGATTGATTTGACCATAAAGCGCTTGTTAGTTGATCGCAGGGGAGTCCTGAGCATCCACTATGCCCGAAGTCGACAATGGCTCAAGGAATTATACAGATCAACAACTCTGCCAAAAAGGCAACCAATAAGATCACAATTCATACAATCAAATGAATACTTACAAGATAGGAGGCTTTGATTGACCGATCCAACTGTTGAGATCTCATCTATCGATCACAGTGAATCCAAAGCATCCAATGTGCCCGGAGTCTATAATGGATTAAGGGATTTTACAGATCGATGACTTTACCTGCACTAGCTCGATGACCGCAAGGAATCCAAAGCATCCATCGTGCCCGAAGTCGACGATGGATCAAAGGACTTTATCGATCATGAACTAGCTAATTGGTGTGTAAGGGATCCCAAGCATCCAATGTGCCCGGAGTCGACGATGGATCAAGGGGCTTGCACACAATAGCATCTACCGAGGTAGATAACCAAGCCAATCAACCAAAGAGGACTCCAACATTCAAGCACAATTGTTGAACCAAAAGAACCAAAGCTTACAAATTTTTTCAAAGGCTAAACCCTAGCCTTAGCTAGAGGTTTAGCCAACCATGCTACAATGGAAGACTAAATTCTCTACAAAGGAAAAATTACTCTACACTACAAAACTAAGAAAGAAAGAAAGAAAGAAAGAAAGGAATTTGGATTGTGGGATGTTTGTGGGATGATGGGCCTCACTTGACTGGATGGACAGTGAGTTTGACTCCAGCCTGGTGACGTTGGTCGATGGAAGACTGGTCCAGTTGTCTCAGATATGGATGGTGGCAATCAAGCTGAACGGCTGGGATGAAACGTTTCCACTTATTGCTTGATGCACAGTTCACCCTTTATGTGGACATCCAATCTTAATCGTCTAATCATGACCATCCAAAAATGCACAGCCTAGAATTCCAAATGAGCGATGATGTGATGCAGTCCATCATAGAACATGATCCATCTTTTGATCTTTACGGTTCGACTTCCTCCAAGATCATTCTCATGCTTGATCTTACTCTCTTTTTTGTCTTTAAATGCCCTGATTGGCTCGGATCTTGTCTAACCTCTCCTGATCACCTGAACATTGAAAATTCACCTAATGAGGGATAATTAACCAGGAAAACAATAATAATACTCTAAATATCTAGGGTTCATTATACAATATTAGGCACTTATCACATGAGGAGACACATATCAAGGAGGGATCAAAGCTTGTGCGGGCAAGCAACCTAGTACAGAAGAAATTATGAGCCGTGAGCCTCAGCTCAAATATTGGAGCTAGACTTGGCTCAAATTTGAAGCTAGACTTGCTTGGTTCAAATGGGGGGATTAGACGAGAGCCAATAGGCTCATCCTCAAATGAGTCGGATACTATAAAGAAGAGCAAACGCCTTCCTTGATGACTCAAGCCCTTGGCCTCAGTGGTCTCAATGCTGAGCCCTCGTCCTCCACAACTTCGGGGCCTGGTCACCAACTGAGCACGTAGCCTCAGCCTTGGCAGGACTGAGGACCCAGTTTTCAAAGTAGGACAGACATTTTGTCAAAGCATCTTAGACTACTGACATTGAGTACCAACCACAGCTGCTCAGATCAAAGCTTATCACATGCCGCCACATGGGGATAATTCTGGCTGCCAAGATATGCGGGATCTCAAACGTATTATCTCGGATCTCTCTCAATAAGGAAATATTACTTAGATGGTATATCATCCGGATACATATTCTAAAATGGAACCAATGGATACATAGACGCAAATCATGAACGGTTCGTGGACCCTTATGTTAACGCCAAAAATTGGCTAACAGATGTTGGTCAAAGACCAACATTGATTCTTCGTCATCTGACCTCCAATCAGAGATGTATGGTATAGATTGGGGAACCTGCAATCACCAAGAAAGGTTAGGACCACCGCCGGTTGGCCCGGCTTATGGCCCTCCGATGGCAAAGTCAGTACGGGTACTGTGATAGTAAGATGAAGTGTGAAATGTAGGCTTAGAGATTGTGTACCTTTATCATCTGTGGGGTCATCTATTTATGCAGATCCGGGTGATCCAGTCTGTTACGCAAGCCGTTAAGATCACTGCTGATTTCAGGGGATAAAGCACTTATCCTGTTAATCCTTAGATAAGGGGATAACCTAACCACTTTACACGTCTAACTGATTACGTCTCTTGATGGAGATCTCCCATGGTTCGGAGCTACAAATAGAAACAAGCCAAAATCGGCCTATATAGGCTGCTGGTACTATGAGCTGAAGGACGTCCTCGCCAGAGACCAGAGACCAGGGCTACTCACATGACGGAAGCTGCTCATATGACGGGAGCTGCTCGCCAGAGACCAGGGCTGCTCACATGTTGGGAGCTGTTCATATCAAGAGTGCTCGCATGGTGAAGATGCGACCCATTTCGTCGAGCGCGAGCCGGGCTGGTCGCATTTTGGAGTGCGACCCCTTTCGTCGAGCGCGAGCCGGGCTGGTCGCATTTCGGAGATGCGACCCCTTTCATCGAGTGCGAGCCGGGCTAGTCGCATTTTGGAGATGTGACCCCTTCTTCGAGCACGAACCGGGCTGGTCGCATTTTGGAGATGCGACCGCGATTCCTCACTTCTCTTTAAAGCCAAATTTGTCTGCAACAAGTGCCCCCCAAACCCTTGGTGTTGAGGAACTATGCTAAGGGTTTTACTTGTATGCGTAGCTGACTGCTGGGAGAGAATCGCGCATAATTCATTTAACATGATTCTTCATTTATGATGGCCAGCTTTTACGCAGCTTTTCTTGCCGCAAGAAATGAGGCGTCGGTCGCCACGTGTCTCCGTATTTAATGCTTGTGCCCGTTCGTCTGTCGTGCCGGATGAGAGGCTGCCGCGTGTCAACCAAATCAAAGAAATGATTGCGTATAAATATCATACCCTGCAGAATTTTCTTCATTTTTGAATTTTTGGCTGCAGGGTATAAATAACAGAAGAATGGCTCTCTAGCCTTCATTCAGAATGGCTGCAGGGTATAAATAACAAAAGAATGGCTTTGTTTTTAGCACCGGAATAACTTCATTCTGGGGAACCCCTCCTCCAATTGCCCTGGATGGAGGAAAAAATGGTTTTACGTCTCCGGTAACTGGGAGTCCGAAGCAGGCTCCGACCCCAAAGGCCATAACGTTAGTCGCATGTTCGGAAGCTGTTCACATGTCAGGAGTGCTCATGACGGAGTACTCATGATGAGAGTGATCATATGTCCGGAGTGCTCACGAGCCGAGCTGCTCGCATGTTGATCGGATGGCATTGCTCGGGGATCTGAGATGAACTATAAACGGAGGAGGCTCGCTATCGAACAATCTGATAATGACTTTCCTTAGTGTTGAGGAGCTACGCGAAGGACTTGTATGTATATGTAACCGCCTATTTTCGGAGGAGAAGCTGTACATGATTGAGCATGCATTTATAAGTGCCAGCTTTCTGCATAGAGATGGCCTATCAATTGAGTCTTTGGCCCTGCGGTGAGCAGATGACTTAGTCACTTCATGCTATAATGTTTTACTCAACTCATGAAAATGAGTTGGGCTCAATCTGGGAGGTCTTGGCGACCATGTCCGCATAGAGATAGACTGATCTATCGATTGAGGCTTTAATTCTACCAAGGGCAGAAGATTGGCCAAGAGAATGTATGTATTCCCTTCGGGGCTATTCGGGTCCAAAAAATGGAGTAGCGACCAAGTTATAGATTCCATAGCTGAACAGCTGCAATGAGAGAGATCGTCTTTATTTAGGAATGGTCCAATATTCACATGCTTTATGAAAAATATCGGCGTAAATGTTCCATGTGCCAAGGGTGACGTTGGGGTCTTTCTCGCATGTCTTCTAGATAATATGTACTTGGTCGAGCAATCTCGATGACTCGATACGGGCCTTCCCAGTTAAGATGCAATGACCGAGTGGCTGTTCCGATGTTTTGCCTGAGCACCAAGTTGTCGAGCTAAAAAACCGTAAATTTGACCTTTGAATTATGACAATGGGCTATACGTTGTTGATAAGCCACTACTCGAAGACAAGATATGTTCATTTTCTCTTCTAGGAGATCGAGGTGAAGTAATCGATTGCCACGTCCTTTTCTCATAGATAGTGGTCTGATTATATCGATTCTCCATTGAGCGAAAGGCCAAGGACCGTCCATCGGCGTCATTTACTCAGAAGGTAAATGAGGGAATGGAGAATATCGCTGATATTTGTCACATTTCTTTGAGAATTCGATAGCATCCGCCTTCATAGTGGGCCAATAGTATCATTGTCTTATTGCTTTGTTTGCTAGAGACCGTCCTTTGGGATGATTACCACATGCCCCCTAGTGTATTTCATCTAGAACACGGTGTGCTTCTTCTGGATGAAGACACTTTAAATACAGTAAAGTAAAACTTTTACGTAACAATTTTTCATTTTGTAAGATGTACCTGGCAGCACGATAGCGAATTTTTGGGCTGATTTTTATCATCTCATCCGCTTTGGAGTAAAGGATGATGGAGTCCATCCAACAGGAAGATAAAAGTAATGTGCAACTTGATCGACACTCGGAGTAGATAGATGCTCGATAAGAACAGCTTGCGTCAGATCGGACTCAGGTGCAGAAGATAATTTTGCAAAAGAACCTGCGAGCTTGTTCTCCTCTCGAGGAATATGACTTATTTTATATTTGTTCAATTTGAGCGAGCAAGATGAGTACCTAAGATTTGTACGAAGCCATCCGCTCCTCCTTTGCCTCAAATTCGTTGAGCACTTAATATACAACGAGCTGAGAGTTGTTGTGAATGAGTAGGTTCCTTATTGCGTGTATATTTGCTAATTTGAGGCCGACAATTAAGGCTTCATATTCCGTTTCGTTGAGGCACGAGAGCTTTAATGCTACAATGATGGAATCCTTATGAGGGAAATGGATTCCTTTAGCATCTTCGTGAGAGAGAGAGATTGGATGATGGCTCCAAACTTAACGTGCTGGATAATTTCTCCACCCAATAAATATGCTAAGGCTTCTGGCATGCCTTTCGAGTATATGCTTTTCCTGAGGCTTGGGAATCTCCTTCACAAGCCGAACCATTTGCAATGGATGGAGTGGATGACCGCTAGCTGGATGATGAAGATCAGCTGAGCGGCGTTGATGGTTGCTGGCCCCACATGTGATGACGAATGGTAATCCATTACGAGGTAAGATGAGGAAATCCAAGTCATTGATTAGTTTTGCGAGATTCAGATGATCTGTGAACTCAAATACGAAGCAGGTCTTGAACTCTTGCGGGCCGCATAACAGGAAATAATGAAAAAGCTTTGGACGATCAAAGTTTTCCAAGAGCTTGGATCAAATGGACGGTTTGGATCAGGAACATGGGTTCCATCACTATAGAAGGTTTGGATGTCGCTGGTGGTGCGTGTGCTGGTTCATGAATGAAGGAGGCGTCCTAGCTGCTGGAGTGGATAGTTAAAGAGGATGGATTATCCATGCTGGATGTTAGATGATGCAAGCTCCATTGTTGGTTGACGGTGTCCTTAGCATGGAGTTGGAGGTGTGGTTGACCGCATGAGATGGATGAGCGGCTGCTGGGAAGAGCTTCATGTGCTACAACGGCTGGGTTTTTACTTGCTGGAGACGTTGTAGCTTGCTGGCTCTGATGAACGGTTGGATGGTAAAGTTAGTCCGTGAGATCCGGATATGCTTAAGAATGATTGAATTGGTGGGGTTCTGCACGGACTACCAGCGGGAGATGTGTGCGACATTGCCGCTGGTGAGGAGCGAGTCCCGCTATGACAGATACTCTCGAAACAGATGTAGGAGCGCGATTTTGCTATGGACGTTAGGTGGGATCCACCGAGGAGTCTTATGAGAAATCGAAGTCGTTTATCAATTTTGGCAGATCAGAGTCTGTGACAAGGTTCTGGATGAGGCAACTTTGTGGCTGAGGTTTCTCATGCTGATGAACGGGGCAGATCTATGAGGTGTGATCAACGGCTGGGCTTTGAGGGGGTTGCACGTTCCAGACAGCTGCGGAATGTCGGAGCTGAGAAGATGTGATGGTTGCATGACATATGAATGCAGATCCCGCTGGACAGAGAGGATGGACGCCCATCTGCATCGTTGGTTGATCAGGTGCTGATGATTGAAGATAGCCCACCTGTTGGGCGTTGATGATGTCCACCATTAGGTTGGATGTTTACACTTATGAAGGCTAGGTGACGTGGAATCTGGAACGTTGGATGAGGGGTTGTACACTTATGATGCCCTGGTCTCTGGAAGACGGGATGTACATGCAAGATGAAGGCCATCGATAATGGGTGCGACGTCCTCAACTGATGGACGACTGAGCGGCTTGGTGGAGATGTGGGCCCCTCCTGATGTTGGAGTGCTGGAGAGGAAGATGAGACTGGTGGAGATGTGGGCCCCTCCTGACATTGGAGTGCTGGAGAGGAAGATGAGACTGATGGAGATGCAAGTGTGAAATGATTCACCAACTCTTGGTTGAGCATGTGTGGTAGATGATGCTAAGCATTGATTAAGTAAAAGGGAGAAGATGACTAAACGACGAAGGAAGAAATAGGCGAGAACAATTTAGTCGTTCCCACAGACGGCGCCAATCTGTTAACGCCAACAATTGGCTAACACATGTTGGTCAAAGACCAACATTGATTCTTCGTCGTCTGACCTCCAATCGGAGATGTATGGTGTAGATTGGGGAACCTGCAATCACCAAGAAAGTTTAGGACCGCCGCCGGTTGGCCCGGCTTATGGCCCTCCGATGACAAAGTCAGTACGGGTACTGTGATAGTAAGATGAAGTGTGAAATGTAGGCTTAGAGATTATGTACCTTTATCATCTGTGGGGTCATCTATTTATGCAGATCCGGGTGATCCAGTCTGTTACGCAAGCCGTTAAGATCACTGCTGATTTCAGGGGATAAAGCACTTATCCTGTTAATCCTTAGATAAGGGGATAGCCTAACCACTTTACACGTCTAACTGATTACGTCTCTTGATAGAGATCTCCCATGGTTCGGAGCTACAAATAGAAACAAGCCAAAATCAGCCTATATAGGCTACTGGTACTATGAGCTGAAGGACGTCCTCGCCAGAGACCAGAGACCAGGGCTGCTCACATGACGGAAGCTGCTCATATGACGGGAGCTGCTCGCCAGAGACCAAGGCTGCTCACATGTTGGGAGTTGTTCATATCAAGAGTGCTCGCATGGTGAAGATGCAACCCCTTTCGTCGAGCGCGAGCCGGGCTGGTCGCATTTTGGAGATGCGACCCCTTTCGTCGAGCGCGAGCCGGGCTGGTCGCATTTTGGAGATGCGACCCCTTTCGTCGAGCATGAGCCGGGCTGGTCGCATTTTGGAGATATGACCCCTTCTTCGAGCACGAACCGGGCTGGTCGCATTTTGGAGATGCGACCACGATTCCTCACTTCTCTTTAAAGCCAAATTTGTCTACAACACCTTATCATCCATAAAAGGAATTTGCCGCATGGCCTTAAGGTATGCAATCTCAAATACAGTTAACAAATTAGTCCATTGAGAATTTATGTCTTTCTTCTTACTAAAGTATCGGAGGTTCCTTAGCCGGCATGACCAGCAACCCCTCACTTTGTCTTTGTGATTGCAGATCCTTCATCCGCATCGATCGTTAAGAGGCCCATTGAACAATGAAGATCCATCATACATTTACCATCATCTGCTAATCAATTTTTGGCGTTAACAGGTTTCATCGCTATTTTCAGGGCCCTAATGCGAAAGCAAGCAATGAGGTGATCTTAGCCGTCTGATCAATTCGAAGGTTACACCAGGAGTCCATTCATCTGATCCACACACTCCATCTACATTGAGGCCCACCATTGACGGTACTGATCACCACGTACACAGCCAAGTCCAACGTGGACACTTGATATAAGGGTAGCGCCAGCTATGGAAAACCCATCTGTAGGGCGGAGGAGGTCGTGGATCTAGACCGTTCAGGTCGTGGGGCCTTTCTATCGATGTACTTTAGCTGATTATCATACTGAACGCTCTATCCAAGCCCCACGAACAGGAGAATTAGAATTGGACGGTAAAAATGAAAATGGGCACGGTTTCATCATTCAGTGGGGAAAAAAACATATGGCTACCATTGTCCATTTGGTGCGACTTCCAACCATGGAGATCCAACAAATGGGCGGTCTGGAACCATCGTCGTGGGGCGTGGGGATCCACCGAGTTGGGTAGGACCCTGACTGTGGGGCTCAGAGTGATGTGTGTTCCTTAAATCCACACCGTCCAACCATTTTAACAGCTTATTTTAGCGCATGTTCCCAAAAATGAAGCAGACGCAAATTTTAGGTGGACCATACCACAGTAAACAGTTGTGATTGAATCTCCACCATTAAAAAATTCATGGAGTCCACTAGAATGTTTATTTTCCATCCAACCTGTTGATAAGGTCACAAAGACCTAAATGAAGAGACCACACAAATATCATCTTGATCCAAAGATTTGTGGCCCACAAGAAGTTTTTAATGTTCAATTACTACTATTTCCTGTACTATAGTCCATCTGAGATTTGGATCTGCTTAATTTTTTAGATCACACCGTAAAATGAGTTTTTAATAGGGATGGACAGCGTGGATATAGTCGTATACATCACCGTGGGCCCACAGCCAGTGTTCTCACAGCGCCGAAATGGATGTAGTCTAAACCATTTAAATATATATATATATATATATATATATATATATATATATATATATATATATATATATATATATATATATATATATATATCCATTTTCTAAAACCCACCTATCTTTATCTGAAATTACGAAAACTTGCCCTTTTACTCGTTATCCATGGAGCCGCTTAGGGTCACTTGCCGTTGCAATTGCATACGGTTTTAAAACCGTATTTTATAAAAGGCCAGAATACCTTCATTTAAGACACGTAAAGTAGTAGGGAAGGTGGCTGTCATTGTTCTGATCCCAAGCTAGGCGGGGCCCACATGCTGTTTGTGAGAAATCCAACCCATTGACATGTTTTGCCAAATCATTTTATGGAATCAGCCCAAAAAAAGGCTGATCCAAAGCTCAAGTGGGCCACACAACAGAAAATAGTGGAGATTGTATGTGCACCATTGAAGCATTTGTGGGCCGCAGAAGCTCTGGATCAGGCTAATATTTTTATTATTTTAATTCATCATAGTAGTAAGGACGTTATGAACTGTTGGGCCAATAAACGGTTGGGATGGTATATAAATATCACAGTCGAGAAAGTATTGAATGGTACGCAGTCATTTCCATTGTTTCCATTCGTGTGGCCCACTTAACTTTCAGATTTCCCTGAATTTTGGTCACATATCTTAAAATATTCTTACAAAACGGATGAACGGAGTGGATTCTCCCAAATATCAATATGGGCCCCCACATGGTGGATCAGATACGTCATTTCAAATGTGACGTAAACATCACATCACATCACAGCTGGCATGGCAGATAGAGGCCGAAATTTATTAGGTGTGGCAACCGAGTCATCCAACACGGTTTTATCCGGCATGTTGGTCCCACCTAGATGTATTAGCCTCACATCCATACCGACCAGCCAATTTATAAAACTCATTTATAGGGAAAAATCCAAAAAATTGTAACGGTTCTAAACCTCAGGTGGACCATATTACAAAAAAAACAGTGGTAATCATCCATTAAAAGCTTTTTAAGGTCAGAGAAGTTTTGCATCAGGCTGGTATTTTGTATTTTCCCTTCATGCATGTTTGTGTGATCTTATAAACAGGTTTGATGGAAAACAAACATTATAGTGGGCCTCAGACAGTTTTTAATGGTGAGAGTTCAATCACCGTTGTTTTCAGGTGGTGTGGTCCACCTGAGACTTGAATGTGCTTCATTCTCAAGATCTGCCCTATAATAATTATCCAAAATGGATAGATGGTATGGATAAAACAAATACATCATGGTGGAGCCCACTAAGCACCGCCAAGTACCCACCTTTGTAGGATAGCGTATATTGGCAATCCGACTCGGGGCTCCGATTGGGTACTTCCCCCACCAGGACGTAGCGAGAGACGGATGGGTATGTGTCACCTCAGCACTGGTGGAGAGCAGGTGGGACCCGGCTGATGTGACAGGTCTGTCAACTCTCCACTATTACTGAGGTGCGGGTGCCACCTGCTTACTATGCCGAGGTGACATGTACCCGTCTGTCTCCAACTGCGTCTTGGTGGGGGTAGTAACGATCCGAGCCCTCCGACAGGGGGGGAAGCGGATTAGTTGGTGCACCGCACACTAGCGAGATCGATGGTGTATCGATGTCATCAATTTCTGTGGGCCCCACCATGAGGTTCATGGTATATCCAAATCGTCCTTCCATCTAGAGACATCGTTATAAGGGTTTAACCCAAAAATAAGACAGATTCAATGATCAAGTGGACCACACTGCAGAATGCAGTGGGAGATTGAATGCATACCATTGAAACCTTCTTATTGGTCATAGAAGTTTTGGATCAATCTGAATTTTTTTTACCCTTCATCCAAGTCTTTGTGACCTTATGAACAGTTTGGATGGAAAATAAACATCATGGTGGTCCCTAGGAATGTTTTAATAGTGAAAATCATTGTCCCCACTGCCTTTTGTGGTGTGGTCCACTTGAGATTTGGATATATCTCAATTTTTTGTTCATGCCCTAAAATGATATAGTAAACTGGATGAACAGTGTAGATATGTTAAATACATCATCGTGGAGCCCACATAATCTTGATTTTCTTTGAATCGTTGGTGCGAACACGGAGCTCGAGGACTGACGCAGTTGTCTGCAGGCGACACGTACTCACACCAGTAAATTAGCTGGTGTAGGGTGCACCAGCAATCCACTTGGGGGGAGTGGATTAGGACATGGATTTCCTGCGAAAGCCTTTGGTAGGAAGTTCCGGCGCTGGGATGCTAGGTGGAGCCCACCATGATCTTTGTGTGAAATCCACTCCGTACATCCATTTTGGGATCTCATTTGAAGGCATGCTAACAAAAAATTAGGTGAACAAATAACTCAAGTGGGCCATACGAGAGGAAACAGTGGGTGTTAACGTCAGATTTTGTTCACAGGTTCCCTCCTCCCAAATGCACAATCTTTCCAAAGATGAATCCCTCCTCCTCACTGTTCGCTTGCCTCAAGTGCAAGACTGCAATGTAGTGATAATTTTCGGTAAGACCGAGGTCGATCCACAGGGAATTAGAAAACTAATTCTAAACGATTCCAGCAACTTGAATTGGGATAATTTGGAGTTTTCAGTTAAAAGAGCTAACTTAAAACAGTAACTTAGAAAAATCAGTAGTTTAAAGGAACTAAGGCTTTCAAGGATCTACTTGTAGTAATCCCATGTCAATCCAATCAATCCAAGCATAAAACACAAATAGATATGAAATTCTATCTCTCTTCTAGTTGGAAGATAAAGCATTGAAACACATTCAATACCACTTAAGTTGAACTTCCAAGTTCTAGTCCTATTCAATCAGATAGCATTCAAAATCATAGCCTTCGAAGTAACAGCCATGCCTATGGACTATGACATGCTCAAGGGTTACAATAATTCGAATCTAATCAAGCTAAATATGATAATCTCAGAGAATTGCAAGGAATCCATGTCCGGAGCACATGAACTCTCAAAACTTCTAAAAATATCAACTTTATTTGAACTAGAACATTCAAAATCCAAACTTAAAGTGAAAGTACTTGAATCAAACTGAATTAAATATGAAATTGGCCACAAGCTTCACCTCTTAGCCCTAGCTGAAAGGTTCTAGCCGAGCATTGTCATACTACAACTAGAACTTAATGAAAAAGACATAAAAACTAGAAAAACCGAAATCGACAGAATTGTGGACGCTCCACGGTGCTCTCCTTCACTTCTCATAACCTCCAATCTCTTTTAGGATGATTTTAGACGAAGCCTTAGGTGCCTTTTTATAGAATAGTATAGAAGATTTCAGATTACCCAAGAAATCACGGAGTTGCGCAGAGAAAATCGGAGCTTGTAGGACAAGCTCTGTTACGCAGCCGACCGGTCAGACGACCGATCTGAGTTCATGGACGATCGGTCGTAAAACGTGAAAATTAGTCCAGTGAATTTTTAGAATTTCCTCCCCCTCTCTGTTGAGTGCTCGACCGGTTTAAGTGATGGTCGACCGGTCTGACGACAGGTTTGTCTTGGTCCAGTGATATGTATAGTAATGGGGGGTCTCTGTTGAATTGCAGACCGGTCGGACGACTGGTCCCGTGCCTTGGCAGACCGGTCGGATGAGGTCTTCAATGCAGAGTGTTGCACTTCTTCCTTCTTTCTTCCATATCTCTCTTGTTTCTTTCTTCCATCCTTTGGCACTTAGTTCTTTGATCTTCAATGTACCTACAATGATCTTTTTAGCCTTAAATCAGTGAAATCTCCGCCTCACTCCTACAATCACAAATCCGCATTAGATGGGTCTTTTAAGCATGCAAACCATGCATATAATGTGATGTAATGGGTTAGTAAATGTATAAATTAGAGGTTCAACACACCCCCCAACCAGCATTTGCTAGTCCCGAGCAAAACATGCGTGAAGCAAGATCAATTCTCCAAAACCAACTCTCCTTCAGAAATTATGCTTCTATTCATTCCAAGACATACAAGTGTAAAAATTAGAAAAATTAGGTGATAGCAGTTGAAACCTTAAACTCTTAAGACATAATAAGTGTTCATATGAAATTTTCGTTGATTGATTGATAAATAGAGGAATTTAAACAATTTTAATCTAGTGTGCATAGTGATGTCTCATCTCATGAGTTTACCGGACCATCTTCCTCATAGATTAACTAAACGATGAATCTCAAGGTGTACAGATCAACAACAAGCCTATGACAGGAATTTACCTTACCGTCCTTCCAATGGCTTTCACACTACGTCTCATTTCCGGCTTTGGTTACGGGTAGACCATCCCCGGTTGGTAATAGGTAACCCTTTTCGAAATTTTCCACCATATTCTCAATCATTCCCATTTTGTCATCCTTCATTTCCTTTTTATACACATTAGATAGGATTTTTAGAAATCCATATCTTTTGTTATTTTCCCATGGACAAGGATGGACAAAGTACCCCGGCTTGGTTCCTCAACACCTCAAATTTAAGTCTAGCCAATCCACAAAGCTACATAATACTTTCAAACCATGAAAATCATGTAATGTGAACTAAGTGTAAGAATGTTCAAATTTTCTATCAATCATATAAATAGGGAAATTCACATATAAAACCATTATATCAAAGGTAGTTCAAGACTTTCAACATCACTCACTTCGTATCTCCTTTTCTTATACTCGTATCATCTCAAATGCATAGAAACAAAGTTTTCTAAAAAGAATTTTGAATTTTCAGAAAATTCAAAAAAATTTCAACAAATAACAAATAATGCTCGAACTGTCCACAAACTGCTAGATGAGGAATCTCGTCTCACCCCCCAACCAAATCATGCATTGTCCTCAATGTAAAAAGATATGCAATGAGCATGAACATGAACATGAGACCAGTGGTAAAATAAAAGAGAGTGAGAACGATAGTACCTGAGAGAGTCGATCATGGAAGTGTACAATCCCGGTATCAAAATCTACTAAAGCAAGTAAAACTAAAACAAAAAAACAATTAAACCTAATCCTACACTATACCTCCGTCAGACTAGGAGATCAATCGTCCTGTTACATATGATCATCCAGAGTGATAGACATATCCTTTGAATCAAATTTCTCAACGAATGGTTTAAGGCGTTGTCCGTTCACTTTAAAACAGTTACCATTCACTGCATTCTCTACCTTAATAGCCCCATGGGGAAAAACTTCTTTAACAATATATGGGCCGGTCCATCGAGATCGTAATCTTTTCGGAAAAGATAAAGTCGAGAATTGTACAAGAGCACTTTCTGACCTTCGTGGAAAGATTTCCTGAAAATGTGCTTGTCATGGAAAGCCTTCATCCCACTCTTGTAAATCCTCGAGTTCTCATAAGCATCATTTCGGATCCCGTAAAGCTCATTCAATTGGAGTTTGCGAAGCGAGCTAGCCTTGTCAATGTCAAAATCCAATGCCCGAATTACCCAATAGGCTTTGTGTTCAATCTCCACAGGTAAGTGACACGCTTTCCCATAGACAAGTCTATAGGGGGACATTCTAATGGGGTCATGTAAGCGGTATGGTGAGCCTAAAGAGCATCGTCTAATCTCAGCGACCAATCCTTGCAATCCGGCCTCACCGTCTTTTTCAAAATGTGTTTAATTTCCCGATCGAAAATTTCAGCTTACCCACTTGTCTGTGGGTGGTATGGCGTACTCACTTTATGTTCAATACCATATTTCTTCATTAAGGCTTCAAATGGCCAATTGCAAAAGTGAGAACGTCATCACTAATGATGGCTCGAAGCGTTTCAAATCTGGAAATTATGTTTTCTTTAAGGAACTTTAGAACCATACGATGATAGTTAGTTCTACATAGAATGGCCTCTATCCACTTGGACACATAGTCTACGGCGAGTAATATATAGACATGTCCAAAAGATGAGGGGAATGGTCCCATGAAATCGATGCCCCACAAGTCAAAGACTTCAAGATGTTGAATTGGGGTAAGAGGCATCATATTTCAACGGGACAATCCTCCTAGCTTTTGGCAACGCTCACATGCTTTGCAAAACTCGTGGGTGTCCTTAAATAGAGTGAGCTAATAAAAAGTACACTACAGAATTTTAGCAGTGGTTTTCTTCGTGGAAAAATGACCCCCACAAGCTTGATCATGGAAAAAGGAGACGATAAAATTATGTTTATCATTAGGGACACATCTCCTAATAATTTGATTAGGGCAATATTTACAAAGTAAAGGTTCATCCCAGAAAAATCTGTGCACTTCCCTTAGAAATTTCCATTTATCCTGCGCAGTCCAATGAGTCGGCATCGCACCTGTGGAAAGATAGTTTGCAATATCAGCATACCATGGTAGATTCATAGCAACAAAGAGTTACTCATCAAGGAATGAGTCCTTCAATAGGTGACTCGTCAATGGAACTCGGTAAAACTAGACGGGATACATGGTCCGCCACCACATTCTCTACTCATTTCTTATCCTTGATCTCTAAGTCGAATTCTTGAAGGAGTAGGATCCATCTAAGCAAACGGGGCTTAGCATCCTTCTTAGAAAGAAGGTATTTCAGCACCGCATGGTCGGTGTAAACTATGACCTTGGATCCTATCAAGTACGCCCTGAACTTGTCCAAGGAAAAAACAATGGCTAGAAGTTCCTTCTCCGTAGTCGAGTAATTGACTTGGGCGGGGTTCAGGGTCCTACTCGCAAAGTAGATAACATGGGGCTTTTTGTCCTTCCTTTGTCCTAACACCACCCCAATAGCATAACCAGTCGCATCGCACATCAACTCAAAAGGAATGGACCAATCCGATGGTTGCATAATAGGAGTGGTTGTTAACATGTCATTTAGCTTTGAAAAAGCTAATTGACAATCGACACTCCACTCGAATTGGTTCTCCTTTTGGAGAAGGTTGCATAAGGGCTTAGAAATATGACTAAAATCCTTAATAAACCTTTTATAAAAATCGGCATGTCCAAGAAAGGACCGCACATCGCGCATGCTCTTGGGTGGAGGTAGGTTGGAAATAATATCAATTTTAGCCCGGTTTACCTCTATTCCATTAGACGAGATGATATGTCTAATGACTATTCCTCTTTGTACCATAAAATGACACTTCTCCCAGTTTAAAACAAGGCTCTTCTCCTCACACCTTGTCAAGACCAACTTCAAGTGATTAAGGCACTCTTCAAAAGTACAACCAAAAATAGAAAAATTATCCACGAATACCTCAAGAAATTCACCCACCATGTCTGAGAAAATACTCAACATGCATCAATGGAATGTGGCGGGTGCATTAGATAGCCCATATGGCATTCTTCGGTATGCGAAGGTGCCAAATGGGCATATAAAGGTGGTCTTCTCTTGGTCTTCCAGGGCTATCTCAATTTGATTGTAATCAGAATAGCCATCTAGGAAGCAATAATAGGAGTGACCCGCTAACCTCTCTAAAATTTGATCCATGAATGGGAGAGGGAAGTGGTCCTTCCTGGTGATCGTGTTTAGCTTTCGATAATCGAAGCACATACGCCAACCGGTGGTCACTCTAGTCGGTATAAGATCATTGTTGGCGTTTTCTACGATGGTAATACCAGACTTTTTAAGGACAACTTAGGTAAGACTCACCCATTGGCTATCCGAGATGGGGTAGATGATACCCACATCTAGTAGCTTTAACACCTCAGCTTTGACAACCTTCATCATATTTGGATTTAACCTTCTTTGAGGTTGTCCAGTCATTTTTGCATTCTCTTCGAGGTGTATAAGGTGAGTATATACCGAAGCATCTATCCCTTTGAGGTCCGCTATTGTTCATCCTATGGCTCCCCTATGTTCTTTGAGTAGCTTAATCAACTTGAGCTCTTGGTCTTTTCCTAAGTGAGAGGCAATGACTACCGGGAACGTTTCTTCTTGACCCAAATATACATATTTCAGCTCAGATGACAATGGTTTAAGGTCAAGCTTCGGTGATTTGATGTTAGACGGTAGAGGCCTTGATGTGGTTGGTGGCAATCTTTTAAAATGGGGCCTCCACCGGCTAGTACCAATTATCGGTTTCTCAAAATTCAATGCTTGCACAATTTCACTAATGGAGTCCTCGAAATGTGCCAAGCATGTCTCCAAGCTTTCTAGTGGTTCAAGTTGGAGGAGCTCTTCTTCTTCAAAAGATTCGAGCATGTTTACCTCGAAGAGCTTATCATCATCATCCCTATGCCTTTTGCCCAAATGGAACACATTCACCTCCAATGTCATATTTCCAAAGGATAATTACATTACCCCATTCCGGCAATTGATAATTGCGTTTGATGTAACTAGGAATAGGCGGCCTAAAATCACCGATATTTGAGTGCTATATCCATAACCGGTTGTGTTTCCAAAACGATAAAATCCACCGGGTTGTAGAATTTATCGACTTGGACCAATACATCCTCAACTATCCCTCTCGATACACGGATGGATCTATCAACAAGTTGCAACATAGTTTTTGTTGGTTTTAATTTACCAAGGCCTAGTTGCTCATATACCGAGTATGGCATTAAATTTACGCTTACCCCCAAGTCTAGCAATGCACGTTCAATCCGGTAGTCACCAATGATGCATGATATTGTGGGACAACCGGGATCCTTGAATATTTTTTTTTTTTTTTTTTTTGGGGGGGGGGGGGGGGGGGGGGGGGGGTCTTTTGATTGAGAATGGCACTCACTTGCTCATTCAAAAAGGCCTTTTGTTGCACATTATATTTGCATTTGGTTGTGCATAAGTCCTTTAGAAACTTGGCATAAGAGAGGATTTGTTTAATGGCATCAAGCAATAAAATGTTTATCTTGGCTTGTCTGAAAATCTCTAAAACATCATGAGAGTTTGTAAGAGATTTTGGAGCAACAAATCTCGAAGGGAATGGTGTTGCGGGCTTATAAACGCGTTCTGTTTCTTATGGGGCTGAGTTAGATCCATCCTCATCCTCAGAATTTATCGGATCATTAGGCTTATCGACCTTCACCGGAATAGATTTGTCGATTTTCTTACTACTAAGAGTGGTGACGGATTTGGCTTACTCCACATGTTGGTTGGGGGGATTAGGGATGCTTACTTCATGTACTTACTTTGGATTGGGCTAAGGTTGGGTCAGAAAGGTCCATTCCCTAGCATTCAAGCTGAAAGTACGTCGGTAGTCTAACACAACACCTTCGTATGTGCGGAAGCTTAAAAAGCAACTAGAATTATGGCTAAACCTATAGGGGGTGATTAGGACCTTTTTGAAATTCTTTTCGCCTACTTACACAATTTAACAAATTAAACTAAGCTAGAACACTTTGGCTTCCAAGCCTAAGTGATCCAATCACAAGACTAGCATATGGTCTAAGCAATAAACAACCTAGTCTTAAGCATGCATTGATAATCAAATGATATAACTAATCAAGCTCCTAATCTATGCAACCTATGTAGACTTATGAGAATGGATCAATGAGCTCAAGTCTACACTACTAGTGAAAGTAAATCTTGTGTGTGGATGCGCCTAATTAGTGCCTAGCATACATTCCTATCAAGCATTCATAATTAAATAATTAAACTTACAATGCTAAGATATCAATGTGCTCAATGCAATCATAAACACAAGCATGTATAGTGGTTTGACTTTGGGTCTACTCCACTCCCGGTTCAAGTATTCAACTCCTTTGAGCACACCAGCATTCACTATCAGAGGTTTTAAATGAGGTTCACCTCTCAACCTTTACACGGAGGTTTTACCGGTTCACCTCTCAACCATAACTGGAGTTTTGGACAAATGGCTAACTCTCAACTCGAACGGAGTTTTGGACATAGGCTAACTCTCAACCCGACGCACGTTCACTCCCGTGTGGGAGGCTCCCCCTTGGAGACTTTGTTTAGGCCCGTCTAACGGGCCAAGGAGTGCCAAATAACCCCTAGTCTTTAGGCCGACAAACAGGCCAAGGAACGGCCAACGTCCCTAGATCGAATTTGACTAACAAACTCTACACTCAACTCCTAAAGGGAATTGAGTAGATGGACTCTCAATAAAGACAACCTTACTTGTCGGATGAGCCCCTTGTTCAGCGCCAGTTCGGGTTGCTTGATCTTCGCTCTCCCATGCTTCAATCGGCTTCCCTTGCTCCCTCGATCATGTTGCCATTGCGTCGCCAATGCCTCAGCTAAACTTGATCAATCACCTTGCTTGTGATGCCTTTGAGATGCCCAAGGTGATAGGAGGATAGGTTTGAGAACTCTACAACTAATGGGAATGGGTTGTCTAGAGTTTCTCTCCTTCAACGATCTCATCTTAGAGTTTTGGACAAGGATATGCCTATCAAGGAAGGTCCAAACTCTAGAGATCAAGAGGGGATGAAGGTCATCTTCTTCATGAGCTTGGAATGCTTCAATCTTGTGTTAAAGCACAAGGAAGATGCCTTACATAGGTTGGGAATAAGCCTCAAATGGTCTCCAACAATGGTGGCTTCACTCCTCTTGAAATCCCTCTCCTTACCCCTCAAAACAAGCCAAGCCCCTTTATAAAAGGATGTGCAACGGATTTAAAACGGGCAAAAAATGGCTAGTGTCAACCTGTCGTGACCGGTCGGCCAGGGGTCCCCAACCGGTCTTGACCAGTCGGCCAGAGGCCAAAAGTGGACAGAGAGCTTGCTGTCTCTGTAAAGGGGTCTGTCCGACCGGTCAAGACCGATCGGCCCAATGGCCTACACTCATGCAGCATATGCTGCCTGGACTGGGGTCAGTCCGACCGGTTGGTCTAGTCCAGCAGACTGGTCGTGACCGGTCGGACAAGCTTGGGTTCAGCCAAACAGTTTGCTGACCCAACTTTTTCACACCCCGATCTCTTAGGCTATAGAATGGGTGATCTTTTGGTACACCTAGGGCCAATCTATGATGACTAAAGGTTTCCTAATATGGTCAAGGTCACCAAAGAGGATAAGGGTTAGGTTTTGGTCAAGGTTAAGGCACATCAAGGCATCACTTTTAGCTGTTTCTTTGTCCTTGGTGCAACTGGGCCACTTGAGTCTTCGGTCTTCGTCTTCATTAAGCTCAACCGACAGTAGACTCACTGACCTAAGTGATTGACAAACAAGGTGCACTAGTATGCCATGAAAAAGTGCACTAACACAAGCATCCCTTAATCTCATCAACCGAGACTTTAAGCTTTTGGAACATTTATTGGTTTGTTTGGTTTATTCGCGTTTGCCCTTGCATAAACACCTTTAGAGTATGCTCCATTGAGAATTGAGGTGGGGCCATGTTTTGCATGGGTGGCCCTCCTTGAGAGTTGGTAGGGTTACCCATGGGATTATTCTTCCAACTAAAATTTAGGTGGTTCTTCCAAGTAGAGTCATACGTGTTACCCACTAGTCCATTAAAAGGCCGTTGATATCCATATGTGGCATTTGCATGTTCTTGTAACACCTCTTGAAATGCAGGAATTGTAGGACAATCTTGCGTAACGTGTATATTAGTGGCACAAATTCCACATATGTTCTCAATAGCTTCATTGGACTTTGAAACTCCACTCTTACTAAGTTCCATGGCCTCGATCTTCGTTGTGAGGCTGGCTATCTTTGCATTCACATCATCTTCTTCTTTAAGAATATAGATGCCTCCTTTTTTCTTTTGTTGAGGAGGCTTGAGATTACTAGATTTGTCCGAGGTATCCCATGATTGGGCATTCTCGGCTAACATATCCAAGCAACTCCAAACCTCATCTGAATTTTTACTCATAAACTTGTCGTTGCACATCATCTCTACGAATTGGCGCATGTTGGAACTTAATCTATCGTTGAAGAAGTTTATGATTCGCCAGCTTTCGTAGCCGTGATGTAGGCAAGCAAGTAGGAGGTCCTTAAACCCTTTCCCAACATTGGAAGAATGACTCATTCTCTTTAACCAAAAAGTTTATTATGGCTCTTCGAAAGGTGCTTGTTTTATGAGCCGGGAAAAACTTTTTCAAGAATTCTCAGGTCATCTCATTTCATGACCCTATCGAGTGTGGTCTAAGAGAGTGAAGCCAACTCTTGGCTCTTTCTTTCAATGAAAAGGGAAAAAGTTTGAGTTTTATGGCATCTTCCGAAACATTCGCATATTGCAAAGTAGCCACCACTTCTTCAAATTCCTTTAAGTGTAAATATGGGCTTTCAGAGTCTAGCCCATGGAACTTTGGAAAAAGTTTAATCACACCCGGCTTTATATCAATGTTTCCCCCGGTTGGTGGTAAAACCACGCACGAGCGTGTAGTTGTACGAGCTGGTTGTAGGTAGTCCCGTAAAGATCTCATTGGAAGAACATTATATACCTCATTCTCTCCTACTCCCTCTTGATTTGCATTTGTAGTTGGAGTAGGGGGGATGATTCTTTAAAGGTGTTTGATCCATACTCCCCAAACTATCACAAAGCTCTTGGTATTTTCGGACTCATCTATGGATTAATAATGGTCCAACTAGACCACCTTCGAATTGGAGACGATTGGTGTGATCACGTTCCCAAATGGGACATAAACCACACAACTAAGAACTAAACTAATCCAAAGTCATAAAACAGAATTTAACAAAAATCTAAAAATTGAAAAATCTATAAAAAGCACTAAGTTAGAAGGATATTATCCGATTTGCTTGAACTATGGAAGAATTCCTACAAAATAAAACAACTTGTTAGTCCTAGAAAATCATAAAAAACCTATCTACTTCTACTTTTACAGCCACTAAAACAATCTAGAACTGTTATCTGAATTCCCCGACAACGGCGCCAAAAACTTGTTCGCTCGCCTCAAGTGCAAGGCTGCGATGTAGTGATAATTCTCGGTAAGACCGAGGTCGATCCACAGGGAATTAGCAAACCAATTCTAAACTATTCCAGCAACTTGAATTGGGACAATTTGGAGTTTTCAATTAAAAGAGCTAATTTAAAACAGTAACTTAGAAAAATCAGTAGTTTAAAGGAACTAAGGCTTTCAAGGATCCACTTGTAGTAATCCCATGTCAATCCAATCAATCCAAGCATAAAACACAACTAGATTTGAAGTTCTATCTCTCATCTAGTTGGAAGATAAAGCATTGAAACACATTCAATCCCACTTAAGTTGAACTTCTAAGTTCTAGTCCTATTCAATCACATAGCATTCAAAATCATAGCCTTCGGAGTAACAGTCATGCCTATGGACTATGACATGCTCAAGGGTTACCATAATTCGAATCTAATCAAGCTAAATATGATAATCTCAGAGAATTGCAAGGAATCCATGTTCGGAGCACATGAACTCTCATAAAACTTCTAAAAATATCAATTTTATTTGAACTAGAACATTCAAAATCCAAACTTAAAGTGAAAGTACTTGAATCAAACTAAATTAAACATGAAATTCGTTACAAGCTTCACCTCTCAGCCCTAGCTGAAAGGTTCTAGCCGAGCATTGTCATACTACAACTAGAACTCAATGAAAAAGACATAAAAACTAGAAAAATCAGAATCGACAGAGTTGTGGACGTTCCACGGTGCTTTCCTTCACTTCCCACAACCTCCAATTTCTTCTAAGATGGTTTTAAATGAAGCCCTAGGTGCCCTTTTATAGAATAGTGCGGAAGATTCCAGATTGCGCAAGAAATCACGGAGTTGCACAGAGAAAATCAGAGCTTGTAGAACAAGCTCGGTTACGCAGCCGATCGGTCGGACGACCGGTCCGAGTTCATGGACGACCGATCGTAAAACGTGAAAATTAGTCCAGTGACTTTTTGGAATTTCCTCCCCCTCTCTGTTGAGTGCTCGACCGATCTGAGTGATGGTCGACCGATCTATCTTGGTCCAGTGCTATGTACAACAATGGGGTCTCTATTGAATTGCAGATCGATCGGACGGCCGATCATGTGCCTTGGCAAACCGATCGGATGACCGGTCTTCAGTGCAGAGTGTTGCACTTCTTCCTTCTTTCTTCCAAATCTCTCTTGCGTCTTTCTTCCATCCTTTGGTACTTAGTTATTTGATCTTCAATGTACCTACAATGATCTTTTTAGCCTTAAATCAGTGAAATCTCCGCCTCACTCCTACAATCACAAATCACGCATTAGATGAGTCTTTTAAGCATGCAAACCATGCATATAATGTGATGTAATGGGTTAGTAAATGTATAAATTAGTGGTTCAACACTCACCTGAAAATCAAAGAGATAAACTAAGGGTGGCTGGCCCTCAGCCATTAGCCCTCCGATGCCTAAGTTAAAAGTAGGCTTGAAAGTATGATGAAGTGTGAAACGTGAATTTAGATGTTGTGTACCTTTCTCATCCATCGGCCATCTATTTATTTAGGTCCAAATCGATTAATCCGTCACTTAGGCTGTTAAGATCTTCCTAGCTTCAAGGAATAAGGTGTTATCTTATCAAATAAGACACCTAAGTGGTTACGTTTACTGTTGGAGATCCCATTTAATCTGAGATTTATGAGTAGAAACAAACCCAAGCAAGCCTGTAATCTGGGCCAACTCATGAGCTATATGGGCTGCTGAGACTACGACCCGAGAGACTTCCTTACCAAACAACTGGTGAGCAAGGCTTCTCGGATATGAATGGTGACTGTCTTGTGAGCAGATCTCCTAAAATGATGAGATACTCATAACTTGGCTCGCTAGACGATATATTTCATTTATCTACTCGTGGCATCTGCTCGCGGTTTGAAATATCCGGGAGGTGCTCGCACGTCGTATATGAGCCATGTGAAGCTGATCGAAAGACACTGATCGCAAAATACCTTCGACCAACTTTATTCTACAACAGATGCCCCCTAAGTCCTTTGTTTTGTGCAGCTAAGAGAAGGACTTGACTACTCATGTAATCGTCTGACACGTTTTTCGAAGGGAAGAAGTCGTACATGATTGAGCCTTACATTAATGAGCGCCTAGCACTTCGGCCGAAAGAAATGAAGTGGCGTTCGCCACGTGTCGTCAGAAGTTAATGCTTGTGCCCGTTCGACTGTCGTGCCAAACGAAGAGTCGTCGCGTGTCATTCAAATCTTCGAAAGAATGATTGCATATATATATATATATATATATATATATATATATATATATATATATATATATATATATTCGAACGCTTGCGGAGGTTTTCTTTACTTCGAAGTTTCCTGGTGAATTCAAAAACTCTCCTTCCTTTTTCTTCCTCTGGCGAGACCTCTTTCCTGAGGTATTTTCCTTCTTCCTTTCTGTTGTCTTTCTTCCAATGGCGAGGGATTCCGATAATGAAGTCGTTCCTTTGGGGGATGAAACTCCGGATTCTTCCTCCTCAAATAACGCACGGGTACCCGCGGGGAGGTATTCTGTGTCTGAGTATCCTTCTATAATGACGGAGGAACACTTGAACGATTTACCAAGGAAATACCAGATTCCTAACTCCGTCATTCTCCGATTACCCGGGGAAGGGGAAACTCCGAATTCTCCACCACCAGGCTGTGTGGCCTTATATAAATATTTTTTTGAACTTGGCGTGCGTCTCCCCCTTCAATCCTTTATCCGAGACGTACTCTGTATCTATAAGATCGCTCCTGGACAACTCATAGTAAATGGCTGTAGAGTTGTACTGAGCACCTTTATCCTCTGGAAACAAGTCGGAAATGGGGACTTAACGGCCGATGAATTCCTGAAGATGTTTCAACTCAAGAAGGCTTTTTCCAGTGAGGGTTGGTATTATCTATGTTATTGGCACTGGGAGAATTACATTTTAGGGAACCCCTCTTCAAATTATCCCAGGTAGAGGAGACTGGTTTTTTGTCTCTGGCAATTGGGAATCTGAAGTGAGTTCTAACCCTAGAGGCCATAATGTCAGTCGCTTCTTTTGTGAAAGTGGGTAAATCTTCACTTATGTACGAGTACTAGCATGGTCTTATTTTCTTTATTTATTTAGTGTTACTCGCGTTTACAGGTATTCCAGCCGGAAGGAAGCCTAGCTTAAGAGGAATTAACGAAAAGATTGTTAAAGTCTTCAAGTTGTCAATTGACGATAGAGATATCAAGTTCACCCTCTCACTTCCGCGACTTGCTGCATCCGGGCTTATCTCCCAAGAAGAGGTCATGACAGTAGTAGGTGAAAAAAGGGAAGTATTGCCCCGTTTGAAGGGTACCGCCTCGAAGAGGCAGAAGAAGACGGCGACTGGCCCCTCCAATCCACCCAAACGAACAGATTAGCCTGCTCATGGCTCGCAGCCACACAACCCTGCCCCAGCTGAAGTTACCATGGCTACAATTTTTACTCCGGTTTTTCCACCTGAACAACCGATTATTGATATTATTGATAATTCTCTAAGGGGTGACGTGGCAGGACCAAGTCATCCTTCGGAGGAGGGAGTCGCGGGCCCGCTGTTGCTCACGAGTTGGATCCTGCTCAGGAGTCGTCTTTTGCTCGAGAGCCGAGCACTGTTGAAGAAGAGATGGTCGTAGCTCAACCTTTCGGGGTTGGGACTTTCACCATTCCGGGTCATTTGCACCCTATTTGCAAGTTTCTTTTTTATAATGTCACTCTGCAGTCTTTTCGTGCTCTTCTTGAGCCCAGTCCGAAGGATCTCTCTCTGGGTGCAGGGATGAGGATGGTCCAGGTATACAAAATACTTCGTCGTTTCTTGTATTTATTTAAAGAAACTTTTCTACCTTCAATAACACTCCCTTTAATTTTTTAGCAGGGTTTGGACCTTACCATACGGACAAGACACGACATCATAGCTGCTCGTCGTATTATAGATGAGGCTGAAGAAAATAAGAAGGCTATGGAGAGTGCGATCCAAGGGAGGGATCAGGTCATAAAGGCTCGCGAAACTTTAATTGCCAAGATAAATGAGGAGAAGAAGATCCTCATTGGTAAGATCCAGGCTTTAACCGAAAGGTATTAATTGCTGGATCTGAAGTTTGCTCTCCTTGCTAAAATGAAGGAGAAGATCAAGAAGGAAAAAGAGGTCTTTCGTCAAGACAAGATCTTTTTGGAGCAACAGCTCGTAGAGAGTAAGTCGGGACTCAAAGAAGTAAGCAAAAGCTTGGAGAAGGAGAAGGCTGCTCTTGTGGAGTTAAAAGTCGACTTAATTCATTGGTAAGAGGAAAGGGTGGCTTTCGTCAAGATGGTGTCAGAAGAAGGCCCCCACGCTGTTCTGGAGTTTCGGAATTCGTAGCTTTATAATGATGAACGATACGAATCATACGACGCTGGTCGTGACTTCGCGATAAAAGTGATGTAGAAAATTTCTCCAGCATTCAACTTGGAGGAATTAGAGAAGGTTGCCGCCATTGACGTTGCTGAAGAAAGAGCAGTAGCTGCTAATGAAGTCACGGAACCTATTGAAGTCGTGGGGGTTCCTAAAACTGACCAAGAGGTCGAGAGTCGTGCACCTCCTCCAAGCGATGTTCAAGAATGAGCGGCCGAATATCGATCTTGATGTCTTCTTTCTCTTTTCATAGAAAACAATTTAATGTTTTTGTAATTGGATCGTCATATGAATTTAAATGAAAAATAATCATTTTGACTTCTCTTTTAGTTGTTTTAATTCATGGATATGAATTTTGCTTAAATATGTGATTACTCAACCCATGAAAATAAGTTGGGCTCAATTAGGGAGGTCTTGGTGACCACATCCGCATAGAGATAGATAGATCTATCAATTGAGTCTTTGGTCTGCAGTAAGCAGAAGACTTGGTCAAGAGAACATTTGTATTCTTTTCAAGGTGGAGTAACGACCAAGTTATAGGTTTTATAGCCGATCAGCCAGAATAATAAAAAATCTTTATTTAAATATGATTCACGTGCTCACTTCATGAATGCTTTATGGAAAATATCGGAGTAAGTGTTCCACATGCCAAGGGCGACGTAGGGGTCTTCCTCGCATGTCTTCTAGATAATAAGTATCTGGTCAAACGATTTTGATAACTTGATACGGGCGTTCCCAATTAGGATCCAACAACCAAGTGGCTGTTCCGATATTTTGTATGAGCACCAAGTCACCAAGCTGAAAAGTTCTGGGTTTGATCTTTGAATTGTGGTAATGGGCTATATGCTGTTGGTAGGCCGTTGCTCGGAGTCGAGATGTGTCCCTTCTTTCTTCTAGGAGATCAAGATGAAGTTTTAAGCCTTCTCCATTATTCATTGTTTCATAATGTTCTACTTAATGAGTGGGCACTTTGAATTCCAATGGGACAACTTCTTCAGTATCAAATGCTAGAGAGAAAGGATTTCTCTCGTCGATGTGCGGGTTGTCGTTCTGTAAGCCCATAAAATTTCTGACAGAAGTTCTGGCCACATACCTTTACGTTCATCAAGTTTGGTCTTCAGATGGTGCTTGATAATCTTATTAACTGCATCTACTTTTTCGTTAGCCTGAGGATGATATGGGGAAGTTCGAATATTACGTATCTTCCATTTCTCGTAAAATTCGGAGAACGCAGCATTATCAAACTGTCTTCCGTTGTCAGAAATTATGGTGTGGGGAAGTCCATAACGGCATATGATATTCTTTCATATAAATTTAGTAGTCTGCTTTTCGTTGATGGTGGCCAGAGGTTTTGCTCTGACCCATTCGGTGAAATAATTGACTGCCACAATCGCGAACACGTTTTGTCCTTTTCCCATGGGTAATGGCCTAATTATATCAACTTCTCATTGAGCGAAAGGCTAGGGGCCGTCCATTGGCGTCATTTGTTCATATGGTAAATGAAGAATTGGAGAATATCTCACATTTTTTTAAAAATTCGATGGCGTCTGCCTTCATAGTAGGCCGATAGTTCCCTTGCCTCATTGCTTTGTACGCCAGAGACCGTCCTTTGGGATGATTACCACATGCCCCCTGGTGTATTTCATCGAGAACACGTTGTGCTTCTTCTAGATAGAGACACCTTAAATATGGTAAAGTAAAACTTCTTCGTAATAACTTACCATCTTGTAGGATGTACCTAGCAGCATGATAGCAAATTTGTCGAGCTGATTTTTTGTCATCTGGGAGCTTTCCGCTTTGGAGGTAAAGGATAATGGGATCCATCCAATATGAAGATAATTGCACTGCAGAGACTTATTCTGGAGAAACTTAATCGATGCTTGGGGCAGAGAGGTGCTCGATAGGGACAGCTCGTGTAAGATTGGACTCTGGTGCTGAAGCTAATCTCGCCAAAGAATCTGTGAGCTTGTTTTCTTCTCGAGGAGTATAAATTATTTCATATATGTTGAATTTGGCAAGTAAGATTAATACTTGGGATTTATATGAAGCTATCCTTTCTTCATTTGTCTCAAATTCATTGAGCACTTGATTTACAACGAGCTGTGAGTCGTTGTGGTTGAGCAGATTCCTTATTTCGAGCATATTTGCTAATTGGAGACCTACTATTAAGGCTTCGTATTCTGCTTCATTATTTGAGGCACGAAAGTCGAAGCACAAAGCGTATTTGAATTGTGATCCATCAGGAGCGGTTAGAATCAATCCAGCCCCATTGCGAGAGGAGCAGAATGATCCATCTACGTAGAAAGACCAAGAAACTTGCTCATTTTTTGGTGAATCATCTTCGGGAGTAGGAGGGATCGTTGTATCAACATGAATAGGGGGCGAATACATAAATTCGACAATGAAGTCTGCTATGGCTTGGACTTTTATGGTAGTTCATGAGCAGGAGGTAATATCGTGTTCACCAAGTTCGATCGCCCATTAAGTTAGTCGCCCAGATACTTCAGGTTTTTGAAGGACTTGCCTCAATGGATGATTTGTAGGTACTATTATAGAATGAGCCTAAAAATAAGGCCGTAGCTTTCGTATTGCGACTACCAATGCCAGAGCAAGTTTCTCCATATCTGAGTATATAGTTTCAGCATCCACCATTGTGCGACTAACATAATAAACGGGTTTCTGTACCCCGGAATCTTCTCTTATTAAGGTGGCACTAACGGCAGTGGAAAATGCAGATAAGTAAAGAAAGAGCTGCTTGTGTGGAACAGGTTTTGACAGAATGGGAGGCGTGCTCATATACTGCTTCAGTTTCTGAAACACCTCTTCACATTGTTGGGTCCATGACTAGTCGGATTTTACAGTTGCATGAAGTAGTTTGAAGAAAGGGAGACATTTATCGGAGGCACGCAAAATAAACCTGTTTAAAGATGCAATTCACTCGGCCAATCGTTGGACCTCTTTGACGGTGGAGGAAGATTTCATTTCTATCAAGGCTTTAATCTTTTCGGGGCTTGTTTCGATCCCCCGTTGACCGACTATAAACCCAAAAAAATTTCAAGCGAAAACTCCAAAAGCGCACTTCTTTAGGTTCAACTTCATCTAATATCTCCTCATCAAATCGAAGGCTTCTCGGAGATCTGCAAGATGATCATCGGCCATATCACTTTTTACGAGCATATCATCGATGTATACTTCCATATTCTTGTCAATTTGTGCAGCAAACATTTTGTTGACTAGGCGTTGATAAGTGGCCCCGGCGTTTTTAAGACCGAACAACATCACTTTGTAACAGTATAGACCTTGATCAGTGATAAAGGCAATGTTCCCACGATCAGCTGTATGCATCATGATGTGGTTGTAACCAGAATAGGCATCTATGAAGCTAAGTAGAGCGTATCCTGCTGTTGAATCGACTAACTGGTCGATACGGGAGGTTGGGAAGCTATTCTTCGAGCATACCTTGTTAAGATCGGAATAATCTACGCACATTCTCCACTTGTCGTTCTTCTTACGGACGAGAACGACATTCGTGACCCATTATGGATAATCGACCTCTTCGATAAAATCGATGGCTAGTAGTTTATCAACTTCTGTTTTTATAATCATATGCCTTTTGGCTGTGAATGCTCGTCAACGTTGATGAACTGGTTTAAACTTTGGATCAACATTCGGATGATGAACAACAACTTCGGGGTCGATACCTGACATATCTTCATGAGACTAGGCGAACATGTCTTGATACTCGACCAAAAAGCTAGTTAGGTAGGCTCGGGAGATACAGTCTAGAAATGATCCAACATGGACCTTCTTGGAAGGATCATCTTTAAATAGCTGAACTTTGACTGTTTCTTCTCCTGGAGCTCCTACTTGATATATATCCTCCCTTGGGTCCAGCGTTGTTGCAATTGGAGAGTCTGCTGAACCTCCAAAAATTGTCATAATAGGAGCTGTTTGGACGTTCTTCTGATCTTGTACTGTGATTTCATAACGCGCCCGAGCTTCTTTCCAGTTCCCTTGAACTACCCCAACTCTGTTTGGAGTGGGGAACTTAATGCATAAGTAGAGCGGATGTAGAGCTGCTCCTATCTTGGTGAGTGACGGTCGGCCTAAGATAGCCTTAGATTTTCGATCAACCACGAGAAAGTTGATAAAAACAGTGACTTTGGTTGGGGCTTCGCCGAAAGTGACAAGGAGGTCGATACTTCCTTCTAGTGCTACCACCTAACCCCCGAAGCCGATGAGGGGAGTAGAGATTGGTTTGAGCAGGTTTCTAGCAATAGCCATTTTGTTGAAGGCTTCAAGATAAAGGACGTCTACAGAACTACCTGTATCCAACATAATGCGATGAGTTAAATAATTTGATACCTTTAAAGCTACCACGATAAAGTCCTCATGAGGAAAATGGATTCCTTCAGTGTCTTCATGAGAGAAAGAGATTGGTTGGTGGCTTGGACTTGACGAGCTGGATGAATCTTTCCACCCAATAAATATGTTGAGGCTTCTGACACGCCTTTTGAGCATAAGCTTTCCTCGAGGTTTGGGAAATCTCCTCCACAAGCCGGACCACCTGTAATGGTCCAAATTTCGCCTGCAAGTTCGGTATCTTCCTATGAAGGACGATGTTGTGACAACTTTTTCCTTTGCGCTTGATTCTCACGATGCATCGGGGTGCCGGATTCTTTGGGTGAACGATCTTGTCGTGCGACATAATCCTGGAGACGTCCCTTTCGAACGAGAGTTTCTATCTAATCCTTAAGAGATATACAATCTTGGGTGTTATGCCCATGGTCTTTATGAAAGTAGCAGAACTTCCTCTTGTCTCTTTTTTCCGAATCCAATTTGATTCTTGGAGGCCATTTAACATAAGATTTATGTTTGATCTCCATCAGTACCTTTTCTGGAGACTGATTGAGAGGTGTATAATTGTGATATTTTCCAGAATAAGACTTCTTAAGAGAACGATCTCGTCGATCACGTAGATATTTTCTATCAGATGGAGAGATTTGCTCAGATTTTCGTTTCTTTACTTGAATGCCATGACGAGCCAGTGCTACTTCAACATTGATATATTTTTAGGCTTTGGCTTGAAATTCAGTCATGGTTTTAGGGGGATTTTTATCCAGGGCGAACCGGAACTTTTTGCTCGTAATTCCCGCTATAAGGGCAGTGAGACCTTTGTCTTCTGTATAACCCTCTGTCTAGACTGCTTCCGCTATAAACCGAACTGTGAACTCTTTAATCGTTTCTCCATGTTGTTGTTCAGATCTGATAGATGAGATGCAGGCTTTTTGATGCGAATACTTCTCATGAATTAAGAAAGGAAAAGATCTAATAATTGAGAAAAAGACTCTATGGACTGAGGCTTCAGACCACGAAACAAGGTACGCACCGTGTCCTTAAGAGTTAAGGAGAAAGCCCTGCACATAATTTTTGAGCTATATCATTCTAGCTCCATGAGAGATCTATACATCTCCAGGTGTTCGAGAGGATCACCGATACCGGTATATGAAACAATGCCAGGTGTTCGATACTTTTTAAACAAAGGGGCCTCGATTACCTCACAAGTAAAGGGAGGTTCAACTCGATAGATTGATGCGAGAGTGGAGGTCGGGAGGTTGGATTGATATCGTTGTTCAATATTAGCGAAACGATCCTCGATTCTTTTGAGGTCTCCCTCCCAGGGTAAAGTATAACCGGACGTTTGGCATCAGGTTCTTCAGGTTGGCGTTGCCGAGAGACACTGGAGCGGATAGATTACGGCCATTGGATCAAAATTTGATTGCCACAGCAGACACGGTTTGGAGGAGGATTTTGCTGGGCTTGAGGTTCGCCTGGGGAGTGTTTGGAAGTCGCAGGTGTAGGTCATAACGGTGGTCCTTCCAGAGCTTGTTGTGGCTAAGGAAAGTGCTGATCAAACCGATTAGAAAGGGTTTGAAATCCTGTTTGGAGAGTAAGGAGCGTATCTCCTACAAAGCGAATAATACCATCAAAGCCACCAGATATATCTTAGAACGGATTTTGTGGTATAGAATCAGGTAGGTTGGGCTGCCCTGGGGGAATTCCTAGTGCAATTTGAGGGAGATTCAGATTTGGTTCAGGAATTTCTGCTGGAGGCAGTGTCTGCCTTGAGGTGGAAGGATGAGTCATCTTCTTAAGAGGCATAATAGGAGGTAAAAATTAGTAGTGAGAACGAATTGAAACTCGTTTCCCACAGACGGCGCCAATCTGTTAACGTCATATTCTGGTCACAAGTTCCCTCCTCCCAAATATACAATCTTTTCGAAGATGAATCCCTCTTCCTCACCTGAAAATCAAAGAGAGAAACTAAGGGTGGCCGGCCCTCGGCCGTTAACCCTCTGATGCCTAAGTTAAAAATAGGCTTGAAAGTAAAATGAAGTGTGAAACGTGAATTTAGATGTTATGTACCTTTCTCATTCATCGGCCATCTATTTATTTAGGTCCAGATTGATTAGTCCGTCACGTAGGTTATTGAGATCTTCCTGGCTTCAAGAGATAAGGTGCTATCTTATCAAATTAGACACCTAAGTGATTACGTTTTCTGATGGAGATCTCATTTAATCTAGGATTTATAAGTAGAAATAAACCCAAGCAGGCCTGTAATCTGGGACAACTCATGAGCTATATGGGTTGCTGAGACTACGACCCGGGAGACGTCGTTACCAAACGACTAGCAACCAAGGCTGCTCAAATATGAATGGTGACCGTCTTGTGAGCAGATCTCCTGAAATGACGAGATGCGCCTAACTCGGCTCGCTAGACGATATATTTCGTTTATCTACTCGCAGCATCTGCTCACAGTTTGAAATATCCGGGAGGCGCTCAGGCGTCGTATATGAGCCACGTGAAGCTGCTCGAAAGATACCGATCGCAAAATACCTTTGACCAACTTTATTCTACAACAGTGGGGATTCAGTGACCACCGTTGAAATATTTGAAATGCCACAAAAGTTTCATATTAGGATAATTTGTTTGTGATTTCACTTCATTCCATTGGGAATGACATTATAAACAGTTTGGATGGCATGTAAACATTAAGGTGGAGATCAGGAAGATTTCAATGGTAGAAAACTCTTTTTTCAGTTTTCCCTCTCGTGTGGCCTACTTAAGTCCTGGATTCACTTCATTTTTTTATCTTATTCCACAAAATGATCTCCTAAAATGAATGGACGGAGTGGATTTAACACAAACATCACGGTGGGCCCCACCTATTATTCCAGACAGGAACTTCCTGCTAAAGGCTTCCACCGGAAATCCGCGTCCAGTGGATTAGGTGCGCCCTGGTCTCACTGCTAGATCACTGTTCATGGTGGGGCCCACCTTGATCATATTTCCATATCATTTGAAGGCTTAATACAAAAATTAAGCATATCCAAATCTTAGATGGACCAAAACGCAAGAAACAGTTGTGTTTGACCATTAAAATTTCTTGTGGGCCACAAAATTTTTAAATTAAGATGATATTTGTTTTTTTTTTTTTTTTTTTTTTTTTTACCTTCATCCGGTTTTCTATGACCTTATCAAAATGTTGGACGGCGTGGATACATAATACATGCATCGAGGTGGCCCCACTATTAGGGCTGCAGCATGTTGGTTGATGCCACGGTCGCACAAACTCAACTCTACATCCTTGGGTGGTTAGCTAGGTGGGGCCACCATGGTGTTTATGAAAAATCCACACTGTTCATCCATTTCTCTAGATGATTTTAGGGTATGACTCCAAAAACGAGATAGATCCAATGCTCATGTGGACCACATATTTTACGATTCAAACATTGTCCACCGTTGAAACCTTCCTAGAGCCCACTTTCAATTCAGATCTAACTCATTCTTTTGGCTTGTAGCAAAAAAAAATGAGCGTGCAAAATGGATGGATGGTTTTGATCAAGTGTATGCATAAAGATGGGCCTACGGATGCACGCTGTCCCAAAAGTCTCCAAAAACGATTGCCTTGAAGGGTAAAATGGTCATTTGCGGATGTAAACGGCACTATTCCGTCTGCCGCGGTTAGTCAAAGTCAGCAAAGGAATTTTTACACCGTCTTTTCAAACTGTAAGCGGTTTTCGAAACATTAATGTAAAGGAAGGCGGGGAACTCAGAAAATCCAAAAAATAGAAGGAAAAAAGAAAAGCCCACACTTGCTTGGGAATTTTTTTTCTTTTAGTTTTACCTGACTGTGGGGGTGGGCTTCTCTTTGTTCTCCCTATTGACCCTTCAGAAATAGATGTAATCTAAAACATATGACAAAAATGGATGTCATCTAAACCATCGATTTTGTATTTCCCAATACTGTATGGTCTCATGATCCAAAAGAAATCACAATGTCTTCTATTGATTTTGATGTTAACGAAATTTGGTCAGGGGCTAATCAACCACGTTGATCACATGATGCCTTGACCGGATAGTCATAAGACATATGTGAGGCACGAGAATGCTGTGCCTCTTGCCTCTGAATGCAGGCAATCCACTCTGTTACCAAGGTCACATAAAAATAAAAAATAATAGACAAATAAATAGTACCCATCTTGCTTGTTGAAGACGTTGTTTGGGGGAATGTATGAAGGCACAGACCTCCTACATTTTCTGGCCCACCCACCTCATACACGACAAGATATTGTCTATTTAATCCATTCCAGAGTTATTCTGGTAATATAACGGTTTTTTTTTTTTTTTTTTTGTAGGGGCATGTGAACTGTAACGCATGCAACATTACCATAATTTTCGGTGCACACATCATGGGGCCCACCCTTAATAGAGGACCAGCTGATTTTTCGGCCAACATGTATGGTGCTTACCAAGCTCTAACAGATTATATAAATTGTTGGTTATCAGGATTATTTTTTAGTTGGCTCATCATCTTTTGAAATATAGATACTAGTCATACTTGGCCTTTGCTGAAATCACTCGTGCTCTTTCAAAGGAATTTAGTTCTAAAATAGAATTACTCCATCCCATTCCCAGATGACGATGGATCATGCCCCAGAAATTCCTCTGGTTAGATGATCGTGTCATTTGACTCATTGACCATCAAACAAAAGATCAGACTTCCAATTTCATTTCTCAAAATCAGACAATTAAGAACTTGGCATCAGCATAATGTTCCAGCTGCTGTGGGGCCCTGGCCCCATATTCTAGATGGGCTCATGGACGTACCCCCATTCTATTAAAAAAGATGAGCCACAGGGTGCTGGTCGGTGATATCATCTAGAGTAGAGGCAAAAGGATAGGGCCCACACCTCTTCCTCGACACTGCTCGTTTTCCTAGTCACCTGTGGTCACCAAAGCCATCCAATTTGCCGTCCCATCATGCAAATCCATGCTCAGAAAGCATCCGGTTTGTGGCCCATCGAACATGAATCATAGCCCAAAATCACACTGATCAGGTTGGGCATTCAATTTCAGACAAGGACTAGGGACACCAAACCATTTAGTTTTTAAACCATGACACCCCCATTCCAAGGTTAGGATCATCCAGATTGGGGTGCATATCTGCCACATTTTAGTGGATGAGCCGTCATTTCCCACATTATAGTTTAGCCCTAAGATTCATCAATACAAAAACGTAGCCATGGGTGTTTTTATAAAGCGTCATTTCCCATGTAATGATCAACGAATCAACAACAAAATTGAAACAATGCAAGCAGCAGAAGTTTCACAAAGCAGACACCATAACAACCATTTCAACATCTTACAGCAAATATTACATCATTTAGCTGTTACAAGATTCATCAAGGCCATTTTACTGGCTGCTGCAACAGTGAATTTGGGTCCCTTCACTGTGGCAGCCAGCCAGTCCCTAACATAATTAACAGACCTTTATCAATCATACAGTACTACTACAAATGGTCCCCTATCTCATTCACAGGCCAACTTGGTATCAAAGCTGCTGAGGCATATCCCAAATGCCTGAAAAGCAGACAAGGGGTAGCGATAATCCATCGTAAACAAATCCTTGCCAATCTTACCAAACTGGAGGATGATCTTATCATGGTCGCTGGACCCCGCCTGAGAAGTTCCAGCCCTAGCACTGTCTGCTGACTCCCCAGAAGCAGCTATCAGCTGAAAGTTCTTCACTGAAGCAACTGTCACCCGTCCACGGAAATTGAGGCACCAGCACTGGAGCTGCTCGTGCCACCTAGGAGGCTTGTTCTTCAGGATGAGTGGCTCCTCCTTTCCGAATACATCGACCAAGACTTCTGTGAACCGGGTGCTGCCGGAAAATCTTGATGAGCTGACTGATTTGAGATCTCCGGCAATGTGGTCCAGGGACTGAGAGAGGGAGATGCCAGAAAAGGAGTCGTCCAAGGAATGAGGGATGTCGGAGTAGCTTGGAACAATACCATTGGGTTCAAGAGAGGAGGCAGGAATGGAGTGCATGGTGCAGCGCATGCGGCGCGGTCCCCGGGTGCCAAGCATGTTGAGCTCGTAGGTGATGTGGGCGATGCTGTAGCTGCCTGATGGCAACTTGGGCGACACTTTACGGCTGTAGAATCGCCGGCTGGAATGGCCTGTTGATGTCACAGCCCCACGGTAAGGGGGTTGGCTGTCGTGGATGACAAACTTGGTGCCAAGAAAGTTTGACCTAAAAGGAGGTTAAAGATGGAGAAATGAGAACAAATCATTCTGTGTGACATTTTTAACTGCTGATAATGAATGGAATCCAGAAAATCAAAAGAAGGGGTTTTCATTGGTTCAAACGAACTAAAAGCCTAAACATCGCAAAAGCTATAAAATGAAGCGGAAATCATGTGAAAGAATATGCTCGAAATAAAAGTTCAAGAAAAAGGTCCTGGCTTTCTTATCAGAAAAAAAGAAGGTTGAATGTAGAATCACATTAGAAAAGCTACTTACTAGGATCCTTTAATAAATTTATGTTCTTGTTACCTTTATTGAATGTAGAATCGCATTAGAAAAGCGGCATTTGATCCTATAGACCAGTGAAAAAGGATATTTTGATTTCTAACCATCATTTCAGGATAGGTATAAGTCAACATGATCTTAACCATGAAAACAAAACATTCCAGATGAGTCATATATCAATTTGGTGTTTCGACCAATTAAGAAGTAAGAAATCACAAAAAAAAAAAAAAAAGGCTCTGCGATTTAACATTGAAGAGAATAAATATCATTTAATCTCTTATAAAGAAAAAAAAAATAATTTAGACTTTACCTTTTCTAAACGAATTTTTTTGAAAGTTTTTTTCTAAATGATTCTTAACCCCAATTTAAAAAAACATAAAACGAAAGCTGAGTGAAGCTTAAAATAGAAGAAAACAAGAAAATTTTGAATTGTAAATTGGGATTTGAATCGTAAATAGTAGGATTCGAATCATAAAATCATAGGATTCATATAAAAAGGGATTCAAAGGTGGGATTCAAATTGTTTTTCTTAAGATTCAACTCAAATCGTAAATCATTGGATTTTGACGACATTGATCCTGGCTACCGAATAACAAAATACAAGTTTTCATTTCTCGTTTCCTTTATTTATTTATTTATTTATTTCGTATTTCAGAAACAACAACTGAGCTTTCGTCAGATTATTTTGATGACACAGCTTCCGCTGACAGAAGATGAAAAACTCCATGAACAGGGCAATTTCAGGAACAACAGAGATTTCTGAGAGATAAAACGTTATCTTCACACACACACACACACACACACACAAACACACACACACACCAAAAAAAAAAAAAAGAAGAAGAAGAAGAAAGAACTGCAAATTTGGAAAACCAATGAATATTGAGAATTCAACAAATTTGGTAATGCATGCAGTGGTAACTCCAACATTAAGGGAAACACATCGATTTATTCATCTTGTACACAACATTAAATTGGACCAAGTGGTACAATGGTTCACAATCTAGACAAATCATTGGATGGATCCCTTAGTTGATTGCACATGATACAAAACTCTCACTAATGGACAATCTTAACCATTCAAATGGTATAGTACAAATAGCTAAACAAAAGTAATCGGCAACTGTCAGCATTGATGGCAACAACGTCCAATTGTAAAGTAGGATCCTCCAACACGCGAGGGCTGTGGAGAGTAGTCCATCCTCTGCAGGAGCCACCCAATGGACTGTCCAGATCATTGACCAATGTGTCGTGTGGTGTCCTGCATCCAGTATAGATTTACCCTTTAATGTTTTGGCAATCCAACAACTAGAAAGGGCACCAAGTCACATAGCAGAAAGATCCATTAAATACGGTCATCAATAATAGAAATACCGAACCATGATTCCGACGAGGCATGGACACTACTAAGGAACAAAATCATACATGGAAATAGAGAGAGCAAACAGCCACCACTAATATATTGAATCCGTGCAAACTAAAGTACAGTGCACAAATCATAAATGGTAGTGGTGGTGGAGGCTGCAGTAACAATAATGACAACGATGACAACAAGAATAACAATATTAATAATACATTTTCTGCCAGGATAGAAAATAAAAACAACACAAATAATCTTTAGCAAGTCTGATTACCAGTTCAAATCAGCAACACTGCCAATATGGCCTTGTTGAGAAGCCTTCTGCACCACATCAAAGATGGATGCATACTAGAATTCAACCAGTCCAGGTGCAACTAGGTGGTTCTTACCTCAACTTTCCAATGTAGCTGACGCTGTTTCTGGAGATGTCTTCTGCATCCAATGATATGATGTACTCTGCATGAGTAGGCCGCCTCACCTTTCGCGCAGCAAGAAGAAATTTACCGGTCTCTGCAGACAAATCAACAACATTACTGCGGAAATACGTTGCAGAATCAAATTACCCTGTTGAGCTCAAACCATGTTTACAACTTCTGAATTCTCCAGAATCTATTAGGTGTTTTACTAATGTAACATATATTCTTCAAAATTCAAAACGAATGCTACATAGCACTTCTAAATAAACCAAAGTGCAGGGTTAAGAACTTAAGATAGATCCAGCATACAATGGTGATTCTCTATGCGAGTTTCAAAATAACCCAACAGAAATGGTATTTCAATTCTTCAGATTCAAAGTAACATCATATTCCAGATTTCAGTTTCTCTTCCCAGAAAAGCACAAACCCTCGTTTCTGAAATAGCAAGGTACTAAAAAAAAATTATCCATAAAATTTTTTTGTGCTGGTGGTAAGGATTTGAGAGCTCCACAATGGGAGATTTGTGGGTTAATGAGTCTTTGACACAGGCATAGTTATCAAAAGTTGTCCGGGCATCTTGGTTGAATTCTAGCAATGGGTTGAATGGATTGCGTGTAATACTTGAGATGGAAAAGCTGCCATGACATTCATGTATTCTGCGCAGATGGGTCTTACACTTGCACATTCTCATATCAGATACCAAATGCATGGTTAGTTTCTGCCAGTGATAGTCAATTAGACATTAACCTGCTGAGAGACATGTCAACTGACAAGAAACTGTTCATGCAAGTTAGCTATCAATGTCACTCTGAATGCTTCAACTTTGAATATGATTCATTCAATTGGACATGTTGGAGCCTGCTGCTGTTGTGTCTATCTTTGATTATCATTACTTCTTTTGTCCATCTTTGGTTATCATTATAGAAAGAGTAGTGTTCATATATGTTTTTTTTATTTGTTTGTCTTTTCTTTTCTTCGTGTGTGTATGGCATTGGCATTGTATGCTCCTGCGGAGTATATTATGTATTATTAGCTTCATAATAAAAAGTGTGGGAGTTTGTTGCTCCAATGCACACCATTCCTCAAACTCACTTCTTTTCTCTTCTTCTCTCTCACTCTACTCCTCTTCTCTCCTCCCATAATTATCATACCTTCTCCAACTTGGTATCAGAGCAAGGATCAGGGCATTCCGCATCTAACAAGTTGAGAGGCAACACGTTAGCTTGCTGACGTCAGCATTATACGGACGCATGAACCCCATTTAAGCTGGAAGTGTAGGGGATATGTCATGATTTTTTGAAAATTTTTGAGACCTTTCATGGTATTTTGCCCAAAATAAAGAAATTCAAAAAACGGCCCCTTAATCAGATTTTCCTCAATTTATCTCAAATCGGTAAGTTTTTCTTTAATTTCTTTCCTCAACATGGACCCAAATCTTGGTCCCCAGCTACTCATGGAGGATTTTTTAGCAATGATTCGTGTTTGAGTGGGTTATAACCCCAAATGGACGTGCGGCTAGGCCATTTTTCGCTCGTTTGAGTTAGATCTGACTGGATTAGGTGCTGTTTTGGAAGATTACTGATTGTTTGGGGTAAATCTTCCATTCCCTTGAAAGATTGAGTGAGAGAGAGTTGTGTTGTGTTAGTTTTTCTCTATTGGAGTCTCCTATGGACGACAAAGGGCTCTCATCTCTTGGCATGGGCTCACTTGAATCCAAGTCTGGAGAGGCTTATGATGCATTGATGCGGCTACATGTTCGTGATGTTCATGATACTTCCAGACCCATCTCAGCCTAGTTAGGTACTGCTCTCAGTGTGTCCTCGTCTCCTTCACCTTGGGTCATTGATTCCGGAGCCACCTCTCATATGACTGGTAAGCCTCAACTGTTTAGTTTTTGTCTTCCTTCTAGCTAATCACCCTATGTCACAGTGGCTGATGGGAACCAAACTCCAGTAACTGGAACAGGCTCTGTTCGGCTCTCTCCCTCTATGCATTTGTCACCAGTTTTACATGTTCCTAGTTTTCCTCTTAATCTATTATCTGTCAGTTCTCTTACCAAATCCCTAAATTGTTCAGTAACCTTTTTCCCTTCACATTGCGTATTTCAGGACCTCCAGATGAAGCAAATAATTGGTGGGGGCCGTGAACATGGAGGTCTTTACATCCTGGATGATACTCCTGCGATAGCTTCTAGTGCCTTGTCCCTTGAAGGAGAGTCTGTGTCTAGATGGCATCATCATCTTGGGCACCCATCCTTGTCTAGGTTAAAACTGTTATTCCCTTCAATTTCTACGTCTACCACTTTATGTTGTGAAACCTGTGAGCTCTCCAAACATCATCGGGCTACCTTTCCTCCTAATGTGTCTGAGAAGAGACCCAAACCATTCGAGTTGGTCCACTATGATGATTGAGGCCTTGCACCTGTTGTGTCTCTCCTTAGGTATAAATATTTTGTCCCCTTCATTGATGATTGCACCCGCATGACTTGGGTTTATCTTCTAAAGTCTAAGCGCAAAGTTTTTTATATGTTTAAGGCCTTCTACCATGAGGTAGTTACTCAATTTCAGTGTCCTATCAAAATTCTTCACTCTAATAATGGAGGGGAATACATGTCGCATGCCTTTCTATCCTTTTTGCAGGACCATGGTGTTATATCTCGTACTTCATGTCCTCGAACACCTCAACAAAATGGAGTTGCTGAGAGAAAGAACCGCCATCTTCTTGATGTCACTCATGCCCTCTTACTAGGGATGAGTCTTCTGAAACGACATTGGGATGATGCCTTGCTTACCACTGTATTTCTGATTAATCGTGTTCCATCCCGAGTATTATCTGACAGGTCCTCATTTGAAATTTTGCGTCCACATGATAAACCGTTTCCTTTACCACCTAAGGTCTCTTCCTATCGCTTGTTTTGATGACAGCCGTACTCCATCTGTCTCTAAGTCTATCCTTGTGTATCGTCGATAGGCTAAATCCTCCACTGATCAACCGCCCACCAATTTATCCACTTCAACTGGTGGTCAAGGTATAAGCTCTCCCGATGATCTTCCCATTGCCTTGTGCAAACTTTAGTGATCGTGTACAAAGCATCACATTAACAATTTTGTTTCTTATAACCGTCTTTCACCTTCCTTCTAGTCCTTGGCAGCTTCTATATCCTCCTTGGCTACCCCACATACCTTGAAAGAAGCTATGAGTAGCCCTAACTAGGCTCAGGCTATGATGGAAGAAATGCAAACATTGGAAAAGAATGATACTTAGGAACTCGTTCCCTTACCTCCAGGAAAACAGATAGTTGGATGTTGATGGGTTTATAATATCAACTATCTTCCAGATGGTTCTATTGATCGGTATAAATCACGACTCATCGCAAAGGGCTATACTCAAACGTATGGAGTAGATTACTTTGAGACGTTTTCTCCTGTGGCCAAGCTTAACTCTGTATGTGTGATCATCTCCTTGGCGGTTAACTTGTCTTGGCCCTGGTTTCAATTAGATGTAAAGAATGCATTCTTGCATGGTGATCTTGCCGAAGAAGTCTATATGGATCAACCCCCCGGGTTCTCTACACGTGACACTTTGCCTCTCGTATGCCGACTCAAGAAGTCCATTTACAGCCTCAAGCAATCCCCACGTGCTTGGTTCGATAAATTCAGTCGTGCTCTTCTAGACTTTGGATTTGTTCGTAGCCAAGCTGATCACTCATTGTTTATCTGTCGTCGACCCACTGGGATTATGGTGTTGATTGTCTATGTTGATGACATTGTGTTGTCTGGTGATGATACTGCAGGATTAGAGGCAGTTAAATCGTTCCTCAAGGCTCGCTTCGAAATTAAAGATCCTGGGTCCTTCGCTACTTTCTGAGTATAGAAGTTGCACGATCTAAATCTGGTGTTGTGCTCTCTCAAAGGAAATATGCCCTTGACCTTCTTTTTGAAACTAGAATGCTTGGGTGTAGACCTGTCGCCACTCCTATGGATGCGTCTCATAAAATTAGTTTTAATGAAGGTGAACTTCTTCCGAACCCAGGGATGTATCGGCGATTAGTCAATCGGCTTATCTATCTTACCATTACTTGACCGGATCTTTCATATGTTGTGTGTAGTAAGTCAATTCATGCATGCCCCCCGTACCACACATCTCACAATCATGTACCGTATCCTTCGGTATCTTAAATGTTCTCCAGGCAAAGGTTTACGGTTTCAACGGCACGGTCACCTTCATCTGTCAGGTTACTCTGATGCGGATTGTGCTGGCAGTCTCTATGATCGCAAGTCTACATCCGGATATTGTGCATTTGTGGGTGGCAATCTTGTCACCTGGAAGAGTAAGAAACAATTCGTCGTGGCATGATCCTCTGCCGAGGCTGAGCATCGGGCAATGACCCATGCTACATGTGAACTTCTTTAGCTGCGATATTTCCTATAAGAACTCGGCTATAATCCTTCAAGTCCCACTCCTTTACATTGGGATAATCAGGCTGCCATTCATATTGCCAGCAATCCCGTGTTTCATGAACGTACGAAGCACATTGAGATTGATTGTCACTTCATTCGGGAGAAAGTGGCCAACCATGAAATTACGACTCCTTTTGTTTATACTGGAGATCAGTTGGCCGATGTTCTTACCAAGTCTCTAAGTCGTGATGCTCATCTTCATATCACTGGCAAGTTGGGCATGATCAATATCTATGCTCCAACTTGAGGGGAATATAGAAAGAGTAGTGTTCATATATGTTTTCTTTTTTCTTTTTTTTATCTTTTCTTTTCTTTGTGTTTGTATGGCATTGTATGCTCCTACGGAGTATATTATGTATTATCAGCTTCATAATAAAAAGTGTGTGGGAGTTTGTTGCTCCAATACACACCATTCCCCAAACTCACTTCTTTTCTCTTCTTCTCTCTCACCCTACTCCTCTTCTCTCCTCCCATAATCATCATACCTTCTCCAACTATCATTACCTCTTCTTCTTGTATTATTACTTCTCCTCCATTTATGCTGTTTGTATTACAGCCCTAGAGTTCAAGAAAACTCAAGTTCTCATTGTCAACACCGAGCAGAGATGCCCTTCTTTTTTGTTGAAAGGTAACACTGAGCAGGGATGCCAACCATATATCTCACAAAATGGTAACTCGTTTAATACCTCCAGCAGGATTTAAAAAAGAAGAAGAAGAACTTAGCAGCATGTTCTAATCAAACTGTCAAAAGTGTAAACAAAGAAACGGGGTTCAGAAGAAACCCAAAACTTTTGAATTAATCAAACAAAGGTTGCCCGTGGCGGTCTCATGTTGACCAGTTGCAGCTTCAGCTCGTGTTGTGCCGACCTGAATATCTCATATTAAAATAACCTTACCATCCCAATTCCAATCTTTGGCCTTCCTTCCACGGACATCCATTGGCATCCATGACAGCAGATCCAGCTATGTCTTCCAATTGGTGGTGAGAGAGGGAGAGAGGCAGCGAGAAAGGAGTTCAGCCATGGCTACGAATTAGGGAGCCTGACTCGGGTGGAAATTGCCAACCATCGGTTTAGTGGAACCAACATCCAAGGCCATTGATTGGATTAGATGATTTTTGTTGAATTTGGTTTACATGGGAAATCGAAAGCCATCAAGCTCAGGTTACCCAGACGCTTGAACCATCGAACTCTGAGTTCATAAGCCAAAAGTTCTACGCATCCAAATTACCCCTAAGAGTCAAGTAACATCTGTTTGCAAAACCTTCCGCAAATTAATCCATACACACCTTGGGGGTGAGGTATCAAGGTAAAAAAGGAGTGAGAAATACCTCTTTAGGGAGCTAAATTGATATTTGCAGGGGCATGCTAAGAGTACACCCCACAATGTAATGGAGACGCAGAAAATCACCACTTTCTTGAAGCCATTTGCTCTTCTTCTTTTTTTGTTTCTAAGAGAGATTATATTGCCAGATTATCAGGGAAATTAGAGTTCATCCCAGGCATACTTGTGCTTTTGTTTGTACAAGTGGGACCCATGGTCAGTGATCCAAACTGTTGCTTTGATTGACCACTCCATAGATGGTGGTCTTAACAATCCACCTAACGAATGACCCAACCCTTCGGGGCTTGCAAATAGACAAGTCAAGAAGGAAACACGAAAACGTTCCACATGCACTGGAAAATAAAAAAAGAAAAACATTGGATTGCTACAAGCTTCCAATTTTGGAACTTCGGGCCCAATCCAATGTGGGGCCCATCAGATCAACAGTCTCACTTACTGAGCAATGCCCACTTGTACAAACAACCCAAGGATACAGTGGATGTCCTTGGCTTGAGGATTGTATGACTCCTCTAAGGCATCGTCTGGATGCGTGGACAGGGGTTCTCAAGGGAAAGTCCATGTCTGTGGTTCTTCAAATCCTGGACATGAACTTCAATAGATGTCGAGATTTTGGGCGTGGATGCACTGATGGAGGGGCCATGGATGTTCAGATTTAGAATTCGGATGGCACCTATCTGAAGTCATGTTCCTGAGGAGTGTACTGCGGCCTGCAGGAACATATATTGAAGAGGTGAGATGTAGTAGAAGTGCCAACATGGCACATGTGCAAGAGATCCAAGACATGTAATAAGTGGACCTAGAATGCGAACATGCTCTCTCGAAATCCATGCCATTTTCTGTTGGATTGCATATGTTGGAGCAGAGTTGCAGTAGGGATGAGGAGTAGTGATCAATTTTTGTGGTAACCTCTGTCCATGGATAACTGCATCACAACCTACCAGATGGGGGCCAATATGCTCTATTCTTGTGAAAACATTTCCCATACAGCCAGACATTGGAAACCTCCAATGCATATGGACATTATTGTCTTAACTGGATCATTGCATGCATCCAAATGGCCATAGAAGAAACCCCAACAACATACAAAGCATAAAGTAATCGAACTACTAGTGGTCTTATGCTGTTCTACAACGTCGTATTTAACAAAAAAGGCCTAGATGCCCCATCTTCACACGTGCCACCATGGCACATTTGTGTTGGATCCAGCACATTTGTTGGGTGGTTTGTCGGTGAAAGTTCCTTGGCCCCAAAAATCTGGTTGGTGCACTTATTAGGAGGGAAAAACATGAATGAAGAAATGGATGGGCATAAAGATGATAACCAATGCTCTGCACTCAGCATGCATGCATGCACAAACCGATGAGCGGCTGGCCTCATTTTGTTTTTATTTTTTATTTAATTGGTAGGCTGGCCTGATTTTAGGAACACTTGCACCATTGGGAGCCCCTTCTATCAACACCCCTGATCCTGCGCACATGCCACATTGGCATGAGTGGTGCATTTGTGATGCGGACACAAAAGCATTCAAAGTGTAACAACGGAGAAAGCGCCAACCACAAGTGTCGTCCTTGTGGATAGGCAACTATTAAGGAACTGAAGACCCGCTGAAGACCCTTCACATGTGATTGGACACATAGAAGACCCCACTTAGGAAGGACACATGTGAAGGAAGAAAGGAGAAAGAAGGCCAAATATCTGAAGAATTCGGGCGCCCGATCTATCTTCGAGCGCCCGACCATAGCCTTCGGGCGCCCGAACTTTATCTGCCGAGCGCCCGAACCTCTCTGGAGGTTTTCGGACGACTTCGGGCGGCAGCTCGGGCGCCCAACCGAGCGCACGAACTTTCCCGCACTTTTGTTAGTTACGCGTTTTTGCTTAGTTTTAGGGGTATTTTAGTACTTTCATGTCTTATTTGCTTATTTTAAGTGGGCTAAAGCCCTAAACTCGAATTAATTATTGATTAATGAAAAGCCTCTTGGAGCTTCTCTTTTCCTCTCTCTCTCTCATGGTGATGTTTCTTCTTCCTTAATCCCTCTTTCTTCTATTTGCTTCTTATGCCCCTCCAATCCTTCTTCCAGGTAATTCTATCTTCTCTAACCTATTTGCTTCATTACCCACAATCCCCAAAATCTGATTTTGAGCATAAACCCTAAGCTTTCAGATTTTCAAATCCCTAATCCAAAATCTCTTGATTTCCTAGATTAGAGATTCCTCTTAATTGATTGGGTTATAGCCATGCAAGATCGGGAGGTTCCATCCCTCGCCGGATCCAACCATAGTGATAATTGAATTTCATACTTCATGGTTGTTATGAATGGCCCGTTCTATTGCATGCTTCCTTGTGATTTTCTTAGTTCGTGATGATTATTGCTAGATTTTATATTGTTATTGCCTTTTAATTCCGCTGATTTAATTGTGTTCATGAGCATGCATCATAATTAGGGCATCCTACATCAAATTTGGTATCAGAGAATAGGCTTGCATGGTTTGTCTAAATCGAGTTATCCAATTAGAATTTTGATTAGGTTTAATTTCGGAAAGTTCCAGATTTAGAAAGTTTTCAATTTTAGAAACTTTCCAATTTTAGAAAGTTTCCTAATTTGGAAAATTTCCAGATTTGAGTTGTTTCCTGTTTTAACTTAATTATGTCAGTTCATATTAGTTTTACAATCATCGCATTCATCTTGAAAGTCATAACACCTAGTAGTCTAGTTGGGTAGAGTTTAGTTCAAGTCTCCATTATATGCCCACGAGAAGAGGTAGAGGTTTCGGACTTCAGCCTACCATGAATAACGAGCAATTATCTGAGCAACTTGCTCAATTGATACAAAAGATAACCGCCCTAGAAGTAGGTCAAAAGCGTGAGTTTGCCCACCTTGAGAACCAAATCACCACTACCATGACTAAGGTCGAGCAACTAGAAGCGTCCCAAAGGGAAAACCCGCTGTAGGGGATGATGCGCACTCCCAAGTGTGAGGAATCATTGAAGAATGCACCGCCACACGTGGAGGTAGTGAGGATAGAGATCGTGGTAATGGTCGTGGTGTCGTGCGAGAGGCACGAACCACATGTGATCATCAAGACCGCTATGATCCAGATAAGCGTGCGATGAAGAGTGTGAGAGTTGAGGCCCCGAGTTTTGATAGGCGTTTGGACCCCAAGGCATTCATTGACTAGATTGCTGATATGGACCACTACTTTGAGTGGTATGGCATGTCAGAAAACCGTCAAATGCAGTTTTGCTAAGATGAAGCTTGTGGGCCAAGCCAAGCTCTTTTGGACCAACACCGAGCGTAAGATAGAAAGAGTTGCTAGAGCCCCTATCACACATTGGTATGAGATGAAAGAGAAGTTGAAGGAGAAGTACCTTCCTCTCTCATACCGTCAGAAGCTCCTTGACCAGTGACAATCCTTACGCCAAGGGTCAATGTCTGCCGCTGACTACATCGCTAAATTTGAAGAATATGTGATGCGATGTGATATCTAAGAAGACCCTCTAGTAACGCTCTCGCGTTTCAAGACGGGCCTTCGTGCGAATCTTCAGCGTGAGCTTATGACTCGGCCCCTAACGGACTTGGATGAAGCATATCAAGTCGTGCAGGAGTTAGAGCAATATCTGAAGGCTCCCGCCGTTCGTCATTTTGAGTCCCAAGACTCCAGTGCTAGATCTAGTTCCCAGGGTACTAGACCTAATATTGGTAGTCAATTTAGAGCACAGGCGACCATTCCGCCTAGGCCTAGGGAAGACAAGGGCAAATGGGTTCTTGGTGCTGGTCCTAGTAACATGAGCCAAGTGAGGTGCTATGAGTGTGGCAATCTTGGCCACATGTCTAATCAGTGTCCTACGAAGAGCCGTGGAAAAGCCTTAGTTATAGGTGAGTTCCACGAAGGGGGAGATAACCAGGGTGATTATGAAGTTGAAGAGTATCACCCTGAAGGAGGATTTACTGATGAGGAAGAATTAGATGGAGAAGCAACGTTTGCAGTAGTCAGGCGTGTGCTAGCTCAGTCTAGAAGTAGTATTGACTGGCGTCGAAGCACTATCTTCTACACTATTGCCAAGTGTGGTGAAACGAATTGTAAGGTGATAGTGGACAGTGGAAGTTGTCAGAATGTGATTTCCACTAGCACCTTAGATCGCTTGAAACTAAAACCCACACCTCATCCAGACCCATATAAAGTTTCTTGGGTTGACAAGACATCCCTACCTGTCACCCATCAATGTCTAGTCCCCATCGAGTTTGTGTCATACAAAGAGTCCCTGTGGTGTGATGCTTTACCTATGGATGTGGGACATGTTATCCTAGGTAGACCGTAGCTATTCGATAATGATGTCACGATCTTTGGCCGTTCGAATGTGTGTACCGTCATGCATAACGGTAAAAAGATCAAACTTAACCCCATGCCACCTGAGAACACACTAGGGAAGAAGAAGGATGAGAAGGCAAGTGAGCCTAGAGGAGCGGGGAAATCCAAGCCTAAGTCTCTATATATAATCAGTGCAAGAGAGTTTGAAAAAGAGGCTAAGGAGGATTCTGTGGTGTATGCCCTTGTGGCTAGAGAAATTACACCTGAGGTTCCATCAGAGTTGCCCCGTGAGGTGACCTCGGTCCTGAGAGAATACAGTGATGTATTTCTTGAAGACTTGCCGAATGAGTTGCCACCTATGAGAGACATACAACATGCCAATGATCTTGTCCCAAGGTCTACTCTACCGAACCTTCCTCACTACAGGATGAACCCTGCAGAACATGCAGAATTGAAGAAGCAAGTTGATGAGCTTCTGTAAAAGGGTTTCATCCAAGAGAGTATGAGCCCGTGTGCCGTGCCTGCACTGTTGACGCCAAAGAAGGCACGTGGCGCATGTGTGTGGATAGCCGTGCCATAAACAAAATTACTGTCAAATATCGGTTCCCTATACCTAGGCTTGACGATATGCTTGACATGATGGCCAGGTCCACTATATTCCTCTAAGATAGACCTCAAGAGTGGATATTACCAAATCCGTATACGCCCAGGAGATGAGTGGAAGACTGCGTTTAAAATGAAAGATGGGCTATATGAGTGGTTGGTCATGCCCTTCGGCTTGACTAACGCACCCAGTACTTTCATGCGGGTGATGACACAAGCTTTGAGGCCGTTCATGGAAAAATTCATAGTGGTGTACTTTGACGATATTCTTATTTATAGTACCACTAAGGAATCACACCTTGAACATTTAAAGAAGGTCTGTAATGTCCTTAGGAATGAAAAGTTGTACACTAATCTTAAGAAATGTGCATTCATGTCTAACCAAGTTGTGTTCTTAGGATTTATAGTGTCATCTGAAGGGATGCGCGCAGACCCTGAAAAGGTCAGGGCCATAGTTGAGTGGCCTGAACCGAGGAACATTCATGAGGTGCGAAGCTTTCACGGCCTAGCAACTTTTTATCGTCGGTTCATTAGGGGTTTTAGCACTATCATGGCTCCCATTACCGAGTGCATGAAAAATGGAGAGTTCGTGTGGTCTAAAGCCGCAGTCAAGGCTTTCAAGGAAATTAAGGGCAAGATGGTAGAGGCTCCTATCATGCGTCTACCTGACTTGTCTAAAGTCTTTAAAGTAGCGTGTGATGCGTCTGGTGTCGTATAGGTGGAGTGTTAAGTTAAGAAGGACACCCAGTGGCCTATTTCAGTGAGAAACTGAATGAGGCAGAACAAAAGTACTCCACTTACGACAAAGAATTTTATGCGGTAGTGCAATCCCTGAGACATTGGCGACACTATCTCCTACCGCAGGAATTCGTTTTGTTTTCTGACCATGAGGCTTTGAGATATTTGCATTCTCAGAAGAAACTCAACCCAAGGCACGCTAAATGGGTAGCGTTTCTTCAGGAATATTCGTTTGTTCTGAAACACAAGGTCGGGGTTGAAAACAAACCAGCAGATGCCCTTAATAGAAGAGTGGCATTGCTCAACTCCTTGAGCATAGAGGAAGTCGGATTTGAGCAACTGAAAGATGAATACCCCACATGTCCTGATTTTGCGGGTACTTACGCGTCGCTCTCTAGTGACCAGCGTATTATGGGTGAATATGTTCTTAAAGATGGCTACCTTTTCAAGGGAGACAGACTTTGTATTTCCCGTATGTCCCTTCGTGAATTCCTCATCTGGGAGCTTCATTCAGGAGGGATAGCTGGCCATTTTGGTCGTAATAAGACCATTGCCCTCGTGGAAGATCGTTTCCATTGGCCAAGTCTCAAGCGAGACATAGCCAAAGTTTTAGGGCAGTGTCGTACATGTCAGCTAGCAAAGCAGAGAAAGCAAAATACCGGGCTGTGCACGCCATTGCCAGTGCCACATGCCCCGTGGCAGGACATTAGTATGGACTTCGTGCTTGGGCTTCCCAAGACAATCAAGAAGCATGATTCCATCTTTGTCGTTGTGGACCGTTTTTCTAAAATGGTGCATTTCCTCCCATTTTCGAAGACGTCAGATGAGTCTCATGTTGCTCGTATCTTTTTTGATGATGTGGTGCGTCTCCATGGGTTACCTAAAACCATAGTGTCTGATCGTGATGTCAGATTTACTACCTATTTTTAGAAGACACTATGGCACATTATGGGAACTCGTTTGCAATTCTCTACTGCTAACCACCCACAAACAGATGTTCAGACTGAAGTGGTAAACCGTAGTCTTGGAAATCTTCTATGTTGTCTAATGGGTGAACATGTTAAGACTTGGGACCTAATTTTACCAACTACCGAACTTGCTTATAATGGGTCAGTTAATAGATCTACAGGGTTGAGTCCTTTTGAAATTGTAAGTGGTTATAAACCTAGAATGCCCATAGATCTCCTACCTATGTCTGTTACCCAAAGGTCTTCTGAATCAGCCGATGCATTTGCACGTCATATTCATGATTTGCATACACATATTAGACAGTGGTTAAATAAGAGCGATGATGATTATAAAATTTCAGCTGATTCTCATCGTAGAGCACAAGAATTTCAAGAAGGAGACTACGTAATGGTGTGAATAAGGCCAGAGCAATTCTCTCAAGGATCCGCTAAAAAGTTACAAGTGCATAGTATTGGACCATTCAAGATATTACAAAAGGTTGGGTCCAACGCGTATCGGATTGACCTTCCACCTGAAATGAGCATTAATCCAACTTTTAATGTGGAAGATCTAGTCCGTTCCCATACCCCCATTGTCGATCCATCGTCCCTCTCATGGCCTTTTTCAGATTTTGCTACACAACCCCTTTCACCCATTACCCACAAAGAAGAAATTGAGGAGATCTTGGATGACGAGATAGTATCTACGAGAGATAGAGGTTTCCAGAGGTATCTTGTCAAGTGGAAAAACAAACCTTCGTCTGAATCTACGTGGTTGCCGGGCGAAGCATTGCAGGGTATTGATCCCGATCTACTAGAGTGCTACAAAAGTTTCAACTCGTCGGAGTCGAGTTTTTCTCACCCGGGGGGAATTGATGTGGACACAAAAGCATTCAAGGTGTACCAACGGAGAAAGCGCCAACCACAAGTGCCGTCCTTGTGGATAGGCAACTATTAAGGAACTGAAGACCAGCTGAAGACCCTTCACATGTGATTGGACACATAGAAGACCCCACTTAGGGAGGACACATGTGAAGGAAGAAAGGAGAAAGAAGGCCGAATATCTAAAGAATTCGGGCGCCCGATGGGCGCCCGACCACTGTCTTTGGGCGCCTGATCGGGCGCCCGACCATAGCCTTCGGGCGCCCGAACCTCTCTTGAGGTTTTCGAACGACTTCGGGCAGCAGCTCGGGCGCCCGAACTTTCCCGCACTTTTGTTAGTTATGCGTTTTTGCTTAGTTTTAAGGGTATTTTAGTACTTTTATGTCTTTATTTACTTATTTAAGTGGGCTAACCCTAAACTCGAATTAATTATTGATTATTAATTAATGAAAAGCCTCTTGGAGCTTCTCTTTTCCTCTCTCTCTCTCTCATGGTGATGTTTCTTCTTCCTTGATCCCTCTTTCTTCTATTTGCTTCTTATGCCCCTCCAATCCTTCTTCCAGGTAATTATATCTTCTCTAACCTATTTGCTTCATTACCCACAATTCCCAAAATCTGATTTTGAGCATAAACCCTAAGCTTTCAAATTTTCAAATCCCTAATCCAAAATCTCTTGATTTCCTGGATTAGAGATTCCTTTTAATTGATTGGGTTATAGCCATGCAAGATCGGGAGGTTCCATCCCTCGCCGGATCCAACCATAGTGATAATTGAATTTCATACTTCATGGTTGTCATGAATGGCCCGTTCCATTGCATGCTTCCTTGTGATTTTCTTAGTTCGTGATGATTATTGCTAGATTTTATATTGTTATTGTCTTTTAATTCCGCTGATTTAATTGTGTTCATGAGCATGCATCATAATTAGGGCATCCTACATCAGTTTGTCTCCAGTTGATGGTGAAGCATATGGAATTAGCAGTACTATAGTGGTAAATCTCCCTTTACCTTTATTGAAAATGCATTGATCCATTTTCCTTCTATGCTTTGGTGTGTACTTTGCTTGTGACTTGAGTATTGATGGCAACAGGCTAGATAATAGGACTGCTAAGTGTATAATCCTTGGGTATTCACCGGCTCAAAATAGGTAGAAGTCCTATGATCCAGGCAAACAAAGAAATGCATCTACAAGGTAATTTTCTTCAAGGGAGAGCTCCATGTGTGTGCATGCCTCAAGCTTAGCAGTACGTTTAACAACATTCAGTAATGACCCTCCTTTGCTTGCTTGTGTTTTGGGGCATGGGCATATTAGTTGGACTGGGGGTTAGCACTAGGCAGCTGGACTCTATTGGCATCAAAGGTACTACGTAAGAGTATCAACTGGTGTATTGGCCAGCTTGCTGGCTGATATGATACAGGCCACTGGCTGATATGATACGGGCCATATTGGCTGATACGGCTCCAGTATTGGCAATATGGACCTATAATGGCCATAAATTTTTTAGAAAAACTAAATAGTAATTGGTAGAATTAAAAAAGAAAAGAAAGGATCCCAAAGAGGAATTCTTTTTTTCTGTTTTGAACATGTATTTGATGGTGTAATGGGCCATTCTTTGGTAAGAATGTTGTTTGTCGGACAATAACAGCTTGACCTGTTGAAAGTTGACCAAAAATGCCTAATTGAACAGAAATTAGGCATGATTTGGTGGATTAGGGCTGACATTTAAATACAAGAAAAAATGGAAAATAAGAAAAAAGTAATGGTTTACAACTACTTCCAATATTTCCCAAAATGGTCCACACTGCTTCAATTCATCAAATCCTAATTAAATTTTGTGATTTTATCCTCAGACATGGCTAGATCTAGTTTAAAATTAGTTTCTAAGCTTCCTTCTTGGTTGAAATGAAGAAAGAAGTGGAAAAAGAGAGAATATTAAAATAAAAGTTTTCAAAGTTGCCTCTTTCTGGTCGTATTCACCTTTAATGGCTGTATCAGCCTTGTAACGGTGCCAAAATGGCCCCTTTTTTTTTCATGATGGACCGATTAACCCTTCTATTATGTAATGGGAGTGAATGTTTCCTTTACGTATCAGCCAATACAACAATATGTAACCATATTTTAATACCATTGCTGGCATGAGACAATTATCATTGTGAGCCTCTGCCATTGTTGGTTCGGTGAAGGAGGAAGACTCATTGTCGCGCAGGCAACCTTTCATAAACATCAGAAAATTTACCATTTAAAACCCGACCCAAATTCTTAGGAAGGCTAAGACGTTGACGACGATGATGATAACGAGTGAGACTACCTCAATGTCATCCCTCCATTAGTGCATAAGGCCATCCAAATCTTTACTTTGTTATTGCTACGGGATCGGAATTTTAAAAGAGAAACAAGGACTAGTGTATGAGAGAAGGAAGATGGCACACTTTCAAGACTCATACTCACCATGGATAGGAGGCAATCCAAATTCAAGTAGTGTTCAATTCTTGAGCACTCCATCATAAGCCATTTTGCCTCCTTTACCTCATGCTCTGTGCCATTAGGATCTCACTTTGGACTTTGGAAAGTGATCTGCCGATTGAAAGGGAAGAGACTAGGCTGGGTGGCTAGCTCAAGCAAGGTATTCAATAACGGTAACAGTGGCCATAATGGCCGTTAATATACGGTCCGTCCATAGCAACTGTTGTGGCCTGTAATGGTAAATAAATTTTAAAAAGGAGAAAATGCATCAGCCCTATGTTAAATCGTTACAGCCATTAAAGGTCTGTTATGAGCCATTCTTTCAGAACGGGCATTACAGCCCTATATCGCATAACAGGTCCCACCACTACCATTATGAAATGGCTGTTATGGCTGCTACATAATCATATTTGAATACCATGAGCTTAAGTCCAATCTGCTTTAGCCTGAACCTCCCAACACCGATAAAAATGTCAGGTTATATCGCATAGCAGGTCCCACCATTACCATTATGAAATGGCTGTTATGGCTGTTACATGATCATATTTGAATACCATGAGCTTAAGTCCAATCTGCTTTAGCCTGAACCTCCCAACACCCATAAAAATGTCGGGTTGGGTAACTACCCACTAGGGTTGGTCTGGTCTGGTCTTGGCCTAGGATCGTAAGCTAGTTGGCAAGGGTGGGTTGGGAAAGTCATGGTCTGGCCCAATTATCCTACCAATGTTCCTAGGAAAGGGAAAAGGTCTTGCACCAATCATCCCATTAATCATCTTACTTATCATTCTTCTAATTCATCTCATAAGAGCACTATTTTAGTAAAAGCATTAACCTCATCCTAAATGTAAACATGAAGTGGAGGAAGAGAATATTATAAGTGCCTTAAAGATATTGATGCAATCAAATGCATGACATGCAAGGGATCAAGAGTCCCCACTTGATCACGCATTTGGGACATGTTAGCCCTAATTGATCCCACATTTGGGACATGTTAGCCCTAATTGATCCCACGTTTGGGACATGTGAACCCCACCTGATCACGCGTTTGGAATGGGTGAGCCCCACATGATCATGTGAGTGGGCCATAGTATTTTTTAGTTTTCATTTAGTTCATTTTTGTTATCCTTATTTAATAAAAGAAAGGAAATGACCAAAATACTTTCACTTAAGGTGGTAGTGGCCCAAGCAAGAGGATATTTTAGTCTTTTAACCATAATCAAGTTTCTTCCTCTGTTTCAATCATGTATAACCTTTTTTGCTCTAGATGTGTATGGCACTTTTGCCTTCGGAAATAAAAACAATTTTTTATTTGCAAGAAGTGGACTAAAGAGGGTGGGATATGTGTGATCTCTAGTTATCTACTAGAGGGTTGTGCATTCTCCCACGATGTTTTGGGTTGCATCAAGTTGCAATCTTGGTTTCTGGTTCTTGATACAATCGCACCTGTTGGTCTAGAATTCAGCCACATGATACAAGTGTGAGGATTGCGGGCGTGCCAGAACCGATTAGGTCTAGTTCAAACCAAGACCATTGAACCTTGGCGTCGAGATAGAGCAGTGCTTGGTCGTGAATACGACCTACTGTCAATTGAGCCAACCGTTGAATGCGATATCAGGCGATTTGCGGAGGTTGGGGATAATCCTCCAATGAGTTCTTTTTGCCTTGAGAAACCAAGGACTTTCTAAGGCGCGACAATTGCGTGATCAAGGGGAAATAAGTTGGAAATGGATGCAGAAAGGCGAGAACTTACCACTAAAGCTGGAATCACCGACCTGGCTGAGAGCAGCGGGGGTGCTTCGTGGAGCAGCGCGCTGATGAGTGAGGATCGTGCAATGCCGAGGATTACAAGCTACTGTCGACCCAGCATATAAGCGTAGGAGGACAATTCCTAAAACTAAGGTCTTCCTTCAGGTCCGACATGCAAGCACAAACGAAAGGGAATTACAGCTTCGGCTAAGTCGGTCTGGCGTGATTGCAGGGACAAATTAATCTGCTCCTAAAAGCTAAGGATAAGAGCCTCGGAGGATTGGATAAACAACTTTGTGCTTGTTGTTTGATCGGGTTGTTGTGATTGTGGATTTTGGATCCTGTGCCTTCTACTATTTATAGCGTTATTGATTTAGTCAGGAGAATAACCATTGCCTACGTTGCGATCTCTGATGTCACCAGATCTTAAGTAGCGGTTACCTCCTTTTGCCAAACGCATCCTTATCTCGTCAAGAACCTCTCGCACATTCTCATGCTAATATAGCCTTGACGGTTACAAGCTCGTATCTCTAAGTCATGTGCTTGACACGCCCCTTCGGAGATTCACTCAGCAATGAACTTTCCTCCATATATTCAACCCATCACATAAAGATATTACGCGTGCCATGTGGCCATATCTACACCATTCGTCTGTGACTACCAAATCTTGTCCACACACTGGCCCCCACGTTTCTCTCTTTTTAGCTAAAGAATGGAGAGAAACGTAAGATGATCTTGAAAGCATTTATTATCAAGCCACGTGGCACGACCTCCATTCGCCCATTTACCGAACGACGTCTCTGTCGCTTCATTCTCTTTCGAATTCTAGCCATGTGTCCATAGGAGAAGATATTGTCGGATCTCTATTGCAGCTTTTGCCTCAAGAATCCCCCTATCATCATTCGGTAATTAATGTTGCGCATGCAACAAGACTATAAACATTTCCTTGTCTTCCTTATTCCTCTTTCACAATTTGAATCCTCTCAAACCCTAATCCTTTCTCTTCTCTGCTAATCGCCATGGCTCCCAAGAAATCTTCTGCTATGTCTTCTTCCTCAGCATCTCCTCTGCTTTCTTTGTTGGAGCCACTTCAGCCTTCTTCCTGCTTAGAGGAAATCTTCATATCTGAGTCTGATACTTCCGATTCCACTCTCTTCTTGGGCCTTGCATTTCTTCCTTCTTTTACTTTAGCTGTAACTTTCATAGTCATCATTCTTGAAGGCTGCTTGACCGGTCGGAAACCTTCCTTTATTGGCAACCTATGCTCGATTAGCATTTGGTCTAGACTGGGAATTTCGTGGTAGTCCCAAGCAAAACAATCTCTGTATTCTCACAGGAACTCGACCAGTGTTTTAAATAGCATGTAGCGTAGCGTTCAACCCTCCATAGCTTGTAGTGTAAACTACACGATACTTTGATTTGTTTTTAATTAAAATAATTTAAAATAGGATAAATAAATATAAAAATAGCAAAAAATAAATAAATAAAAAGGCATAGGATGTCAAATAGATCACTAACAAAAGAACAGAAACAAGAAAGATCATACAATCTCCAAAGTCCAAAGTCCCAAGTCACAATCACAAATTTGTTAAGTATAAATTCCATAATGTTCATGTAACCAAACCCCATTAAAAACGTTAAACGTTCTACTCTAAAATCTAGACTCTAGAGGTCTAGAGGTCATCTTCCTCTTCAAGTAGCAAGTCATCATCATCGTTATCATCATCCATTCCTCCACCAACCCTTTCATCATCAGCATCTCCATCTACATCATTCACCTCTTGTATATCCTTATCTCTCTTCTACGACAAGAGCAAGAAATCATCTCATAGGACCACCTATACATTAAAAAGAGATACGTTGAAATTTCTTTTTAAAGAAAAGAATATATAAAACATCATCTTGAAAGCTATAACTAAAAGTAATACTAACTTAAATGAGTTGTGGCCTTTCTTTTCTTGGAGGAAGGGGTAGGATCTGGACAGCCATTGCTATCAATGGTGCATTGCTATCAGCTGGATCATCAAAATCTAGAATAGTAGTAATAGCACTAACATCAAATACTACGTCTCCATCCTCTCCAAGCTAAGATGTATCTTTAGGAAGAGTAGGGTCTTCTTTCTCAGTAATCCACTCATCATCAGAAGCAATATGGTCAACCAATATATGGTCTACTTTAGCTCTCCTCTTTATGCTTCTCTCCCTTAACTTCGTATTATACATGACATAAGCCAAAGAATTCAACTTTTGTTGCTCCAGTATATTCCTCTTCTTCGTATGGACCTATCATATAATGATTCACATAAAAAACTTACTAATATACTAAATTACTAATTACTAAATAGCTAATTTAGATTTTAGAATATATCAAACTAAAAGAAAAAGGAACCTGTTCAAAAGTACTCCAGTTTCGCTCATAGCCCGAAGCACTACATGTGAGACTCAAAACTCGGATTGCAAATCTCTTGAGTTGTGGTGTTCTCTCTCCAAAGCATGCCCACCAATCAACTACACATTAATTAAAAAATAAAATATTAAATGTTTTCATCAATTACACAAACATATTATACATAAAGAATATAAAAGTGCAAATATAAATTCACTTGGTAAACGATGTATATTCATATAACCCGCATTTTATCTCGAGGTGTGAAGAGAACTTATCCAAATACTGTATCTAAGGATTGAAAATGAACCTAGCTGCATGCAAGGGGCAATGAAGCTGTGGAGTCCACCTTTCATCTATCTTATTCCAAATCAGAAGATATTTCTTTTTTACTTGATTGCAATTGAATGCAATATTCTCCTTTGCAGAGTCCATCAGTTCATAAGTAAAGCCCATTGCAAGCCTCTCCTATGGATCCACTTCTCATAACACACTCACCAATGGCATGGTGCTCTTCACGCACAAGGAAACCTGCGGCCAAAACTTCGGATCAAACATTATGATAGCTCGTGCTTTCACTCCTTCTGGCTTTTTAGCCTAAGCACAAGATGATCACTACTCTGATGAAAACATGGTTTGAAGAGCTGTTTTTTGCTTATAAAAGACTTCGAAGGGTGAGGTACGCAGTGGCAAAGCATGTCACTGTTGGCCATAGAAGCTCATTATTGTTTGTAAAGCTTCTCATCATGCTAAGAACTATGTCATGCCCATACATGAATTTTGTAATTTCTCTTGCCTTTTCAAGTGTCTCGGAGTACATCTTCATCTTTCCTATATCTTCCAACATTAAGTCAATGCAATGCGTGACACATGGAGTCCAATATAACATTTTTCTCTTCTCCATCGTCTTCTTCCTGGCACTAACATAGCTTAAATGGTTATCTATAGTAACCTACACTACATTCTCTTTCCAATTTCTTTTACAACATCGTCGAGATACTTAAACAATAAATTTCCATCCTTTATCAAATCCGAAGCATCGATGGACTTATAAAACAATATTCCAGCAGGGCTATTTATTAAGAAATTGATGATGCTTCTATCTTTCCCATTTGTCCAACCATCAGACATAATTGTGCAGCCATATGTTGTCCAAGATTAATTATACCCCTTCATTAATTCTTCAATATTATTTACTTCCTCCTTGAGTATCCACGTCATCATCTCATGCATAGATGGTGGCTTTAAACCCGATCCAAACTTTCCAATAGCCCCACACATAATAGGAAAGTATGTGCTATTGCATAAGTTGAATGACAATGCATTCACATAGAAAATTCTCCCAATCACCTTACAAACTTCTTTTCGCTCTTCCTTCTTCCACTTCAAATTTAATGTTGTCTGTCGCCATTCACTACTTACAAATTGGTCCATTGGACCTCATGCTCTTACTGGTTGGCTTACTATGCCAAAACCAGAACCAATAGCATCGTCATTACCACCACCCGCTATGCTACTAGATTCCGATAAATATGCGAACCCCCCTCTCCCAATGCCACAGGACACCTCATTTTTTTTTCTTCACGATAATCCTTAAGAGCCTTTGCACACTCCAACTTTGCTTCTTCTGTTACTTTCGAGTATGGCTTAATTCCAATGTGGGTTCCAGCCAAGTGATGCTTTAAGCTGATGTGGGATGATTAACCACTTGCTCTAAAAGCTCGAACTGATAGAACATAGCGAATCAATCATTTTATCTCATAGCCCAGACTCCTGCTTCACACAAGCCAGGCCCTCAGCCAAACCCTCCTTCGTAGGCCCCACATCACATGGGTTCGCATCACACTAAACACCCGCCTCACATGAGCCACCCGCATCACATGGACCGCCCACCCCAAGTGTGCCCTCGCATCACACAAGCCACCCCACTCGAGCCCGGTACGAAAATGCCCCTACATTAATCACCCCCGGTAAGGAGTCTCAAACACGAGACCTCCCGCTCTGATACCACTTTGACATAAGACGATTACCCATTTGCTCTAAAAGCTCGAACTGATAGAGCGTGGCGAATCAATCCCTTTATCTCATAGCCCAGGCTCCTGCTTCACACAAGCCAGGCCCTTAGCCAAACCCTCCTTCGTGGGCCCCACATCACATGTGTTCACATCACACTGGCCACCCGCCTCACATGAGTGGGGCCCGCATCACATGAGCCGCCCACCCTGAGTGTGCCCTTGCATAACACAAGCTACCCCACTCGAGCCTGATGTGAAAATGCCCCTGCATTATAAGCGCGTCACTCCACCTGTACACCTTTGCCCACAAAACTTGCATAGTACATAATTCCTATGTGTTTTTTACTGATCATCCATAACATATTTCCATGCAAAATCTCTCTCTTTCTCTTTGCCTTCTAATATCTCTAATCTCTTCTTCTTAATTTACTGAAACATCACAAATTCACAAATCAACAAATATTCAATTTTTGTAGGGCCACATCCACACTATCCACAATATAGGTGAGCATTAAGCAACTAATAAAGTAACAGACCATTCCAAATTCAGTTAGTCCTAAAACAATGGTGTATGCAACACTAAAATAGGCCATTTGAAATTTTCCATGTAAAATGGATCTCTAAATGGGCCATGTTCATGCAAAATGAGGCTACAGGTGGGCCATTTCAATACAAACCAGTAAAACAATGGTTGTACAGATGGGAAAAAAAAAAAACACCTAAGATGGAATAAAAATAAAAAGAAATGAAAAAAAAACACCTGAGCTGGAATTAAAAAAAAAAAATCACATCTGAGATGGAATCAAAATTGAAAAAGAAAAAGAAAAAAGGGCACCCATACAAAGAAAAAAATGAAAAAAAAAAAAAAGCAATCAAATATGGAAAAAAGAAAAAAGAAAAAAAGCATAACAATATTGCAAAATGTAGCTAACACCAATGTTCGAAATATCGGTATCGCGCAATGTATCGCACCCTTGGGATACAAATACGTATCGGTTATCGCACGGGATATATCGTTTGTATCGCATAATTTATCGCACTTTTTGAGAAACATGGGGAAACATTGGGTTATTAATTGAATTTTTCAATGTAACTTTAGGGATTGTTAATTTATACCTTAATACACACTTGTAAATCATAACATCTCAAAAAATAAGTGTACATAATAGGTTTCCTTTGTAAAGAGTCTTAAACTATACGCCAATTGACTGAACTAATGCAAATATATTCAAATTGAATGCATAATATTTATAAATGTATCAATGCATGTATGAAAACACAATTAATTCATTCAAAAGCAAGAAAAAGAAGTTCAAATTGAAAATGGATGGACGGTGTGGATGTAAGGTTCATACATTATAGTGGGCCCCATAATTATGATTCTTGAAAGATTTTTTTTTTTTTTTTTTTTTTTTTGGGGGGGGGGGGGGGGGGGGGGGGGTTAGTCATCCAACGCACACACCCTGTTAGATGCGCAATGCACCCCGGTCAGTCACACGGTGCTCCCACCCACAGGTGGGGTTAGTGGGTTTCGAACCCGACACCCGCAGTTGAAATGCCCAGTAGAAATAAGACCATTGGATATTTTTCATTATAATTGTGCAATAAATGTCCACCAATTTGATAATCAGATAAGTGAATAAGAGTGGTTCAAAACTTCTACGGCCCCGCGAATATTTCAATCGTGGACGTTCAATCCTTATGTTTTCGGCCCACTTGAGTCTTGGATCTGGCTCATTTTTGGTCTCATGTCCTAAAATGGGCTCACAAAATGGATGGACGGGGTGGATTTCTCACAAACATCATGGTGGGCCCCACCTACACAGGGTTAGGAACATCCTACGAAAGGCTCTCGCAGCAAATCCGCGTCCCCGGCATAGAATCGGATTGCATACTCAGTACGCTTATCGTGATGAGTAAACTGTGTTGGACCCACCGTGAATGAATTTGGTTTATCCACGCCATCCATCCATTTTTCCAGCTCATTTTTGGGGTTGAGCCCAAAACTAAAGCATATCCAAAGCTCAAGTGGACCACATCACATGAAACAGTGAGAAAAATGACTTCCACCGTTGAAACCTTCTTAGGGCCACAGTGATGTTTATTTGTCATCCAACCTGTTCATAAGATCACACAGACATGGATGAAAAATAGTTTGGATGGCAAACACACATTACAGTGGGCCTAGGAAGTTTTTAATGGTGGGTGTTCAATTACAACTGTTTTCATGTTGTGTGGTCCACTTGAGATTTGGATTTGCCTCATTTTCAGGACCATGCCATAAAATAAACTTTAAAAATAGATTAATGGCATGGATATAACACATACATCATGGTGGGGTCCACAGAGCACAATCCAGTAGCCACCTCGCTACTAGCAGCGTTAGTCTGCCTCCGTCTTGGTGGGGGTAGTACCCAATTCGCGGCGATGGAACAACGTTGTGGCTGAGATCCTGACTGTGGACCCCACCATGATATATGTGTCGTATCCACACCGTCCATACATTTGGAGAGATCATTTCAGGATATGATTCAAAGAATGAGGATGATCCAAAGCTCAAGAGAACCCCATCAAAGAAAACAGTAGGGACAACGATGCCACCATTGAAACTTGAAACTATTTTTGGTGGCCCACCATGATGTTTATTTTAGATCCAACTTGTTCATAAGTTCGAAAAGACATGGATGAAGGGAAAACACAAATATCAGCTTGATCGAAAACTTCTATGGCCCCCAAGATGTTTTTAATAGTAAGCGTTCAATCCCCATGGTTTTCTGTGGTGGGATCCACTTGAGCTTTGGATTTGCCTCATTCTTTATATTATGACCTAAAATGATCTCTCCAAATGAATGGACAACATGGATATACAATACATATATCAATGTGGGCCCCACTGTAAGGGCTGCACTGTCTTTAGTGCAGCGAGTCGCACTGAATCCACTCTTAAGGGGTGCGGATTAGGAGTTACCCATGTAACAGCTTAGTGGGGGTTAACCTTACTAGGACCCACCTTGATGATATGTTGTATATCCACTCTGTCCATTTGTTTTTCCTGTCCATTTTAGGACACGGTCCCAAACATTAAGCACATCCAAATCTCAGGTGGACCACACCACATGAAATAGTGATGATTGAATGTTCATCATTAAAACTTCCCAAGGCCCACCCGAGATTTGGATCTGCTTAAGTTTTGGGATAACATTAGTAAATGATCTAAAAAAATGGATGAACAGCATGGGTATGAAACACATTCATCAAGATGGGCCCCACACGGTAAGGCTAACACGCACTAATTTGTTACCCACGTAACAGCTATTCCGCTACCTAACTTAAGATCGAGAGAGATAGAGAGAGTGAGAGAGAGAGCTCTTCTCCGTCAAATTCGGCCGTGTCCGCGACCCAACCCAAAAATTCGCCCGAAAATCCCAACCCAACCCAGAAACTCGCCCGGAATTTCTTTTTTTAGCAAATTCCAACCCAAAAATCTCGCCAGGAAATTTGGTTTCCTTCCAGAACAATCATCTTCAAAGAAAAAAAGGGTTTTAGGGTTTTTCTTACATGATCTGGCGATGTCAATCGCGGCCCACCAAATCCAGTCGAAAAAGACTCCCTTAGGCAGATAAAAAGGTAAGAGAATTTTTTTCAATATTTTTTTATTTTTCTTTGGAATTTTTGGATGGGATTTCCTGTTGCCTGATGCTCGGATGGAATTTTTTATATTTCTTTGGAATTTTTTAATCCAATATATCATTGATATCGGCGATATCTCATGATATTTTGTCATTTTCTTGCGATATATCGCACGATACACAGAAGTTTGTCAATTTTTTAGTATTTTTCCGAATTTATGGGGGTTTCGTATCGCTGGACTGCGATACCAATATTATCGGCCGATATTATCGATATTGCGAACACTGGCTAATACTACTAAACATACCTTTAATTTCTTTAAAATCAAGCAAAAATATCAAATCCGAAGGCCCACAACCACACAAACATCAGATTGGGGAAATCCTCTTTTCTCCTTCGTTTTTGGTCCAATGCAGCTGAAACTCCACCCGTAGTATCCTCTAATAGGGCCAATCAAACCCCTAAAGTTTTTATTCAAAAGGATTTGTATTTTGGGAAATCCAAAATCCCCAAAATTTTCTTACGCTGAAGACCACATTCATGACGATTCCTCTTTGACGCAGCATTGCTCTAGCCGATGTAGTACGGGCTCTTTCGGCATAGCCAGCTGTAACACCCCGTACTTTTTCGTACTCGGGTGTTACCATGAAGACCTAACTTAGTATAAACATAGATCTGGCTTATTAGTATGTTCACCTTCATTCTAGCCTAAATCTAATCAGCAGGAGCAATCTTCATCCATAGATCAGACCATCCGACCATTGATTGGAGAGAATTACCGTAGATCTTCACCTAAGAAGTTCATGAAATCCTGTGCGCCACTTAAATTGTAATTTTAGGATCACCAAATTGCTACCCTTAAATCAAGCAAGTCTAAAGGATCTAATAGTGAATGGCCATGATTAGAGTATTTTCAGTAGAATTGACCATTGATCTGAAGAATGGATTATTCATCATAGCAACAAACAATCCAAGAGGACTTGATTTGTATCTATAGGTGATCTGCTCAATTGAACTTATTATAAACATCCAACTCGAAATAACAAATGAGGAAGCAAGTATAGACGATTCAAACATTTCTAAACCGTCGAATCAAGATCGGCCTATCAGTATCAGACTGTAACGAACCCAAACCATTCATCCACTTGATGGACCGATCATTGTACATTAGATCCACAGTTAATCAGATCTACAATTGTTAGTAGGCAATCCATCACTTGATCATACCATCGAGTCATTAGACTTCAAAAACAACTACTAAAACCTATCTAGATTAGCTTGGAGTTTTGATCTCATCCAAAACTTCGTAAAACCATGTGGTAATCGTATTGAACCGTTCATTATCAGTATTGAGTCCCAGATTATATAATCCACTGTTAATCACGTTCAAAACAACTTAAAAGTTAAACCCGCACCTAAGCCATATAATTTAACCAGTAAATCTGCCATTATACATTTTTAGTCGAACTCTGATCTTCAATCAAAGATGTTCTTTAGGTGGGCCAATGACCTAGAAACCCATCCATGTGGTTTGATTTTGATCGTGCAAATTAAATCAACGTGTTAGTGACTATATCAATGAAAGTTCTCCATGCCCACACTCTATTAACAAAAGCTACGTGTAACTAATCACGCAATTAAGTGTTGAAGTCTCTAGATGATTCCTGGTCATCTATAAATAGCTTTCTCCCAGGCCAGATGGACCCTTTCGATCAGAGAAAAACAAGGAACGAGAGAGAGCGAGTTCGAAGTGAGCGCCGCATCACGCCTAGCTGCCGAGCCACTGTTTGTTCTTGGCCAGCTTGTGAGCTGAGAAGGCCTGTTGGACGGTCACCAAAGAATGAGGAGAAGGAAGAAAGAACAGAAAAGAAGATGAAGAAGATGAGGAAGGAGGTTAGGGAGTGAGAGACAACAAGGGTATTTCCTTTCTTTTTCTTTTCTATTTGCTTTCATTTATATTCTATTTTGTTAGATCTCTATTTTAAATATTAGATATTATTATTTTTTATTCTTTTAGCATTATTAATAATAATATTATTATTTTATTAATTATTATTATAAATTGTGATTATTATTATTATTATTAGTTGTGATTATTATTATGCTTATTAATATTGATTAATATCAGATTAATAATAGTTATTCTTATTCTTATTAATATTTGATATTATCATATTATCATTTTATTTATTTATTTATTGAATACCATTATTATTATTAGTAAATTATTGTGATTATAATAATATTAGTTAAATGTTAGCATAATAATATTATTTTTAAATAATATTATTATCATTGTTAATATTACCATCATTTTATCATCATTATTGGTAGTATCATTAGTTATTATTAGTGCTATTATTATCATCTATCATTACTACTAGTCTTATTATTATTTGTTATTATTATTGGTATTATTATTATTATTAATCGTTATGCAATTAGAATTTGAATACCTAAATTTTAACCCAAAAGGGCCCAAGTCAACAAAATTTGTGGTGTTGAGAAGGCCGACATCATCTCAATCCAAGAAACAAAGCTTCAGAATGTTGATAGAAGCATTATGGATTCCATTTGGGGGCTGAAGAATAAGGAATGGGTGACGTTGGATGCATCTGGGGCTTCAGGGGGTATCTGTTCAGGGTGGAATTCCAGAAGATAAAAGAGCTTGGATATCTTAGTGGGAGTGTTCTCTATTTCTGTCTTGCTGTGTGATTCTTCTTCTAGCTTCAAATGGGTTTACAGGTCAGTCTACGGGTGTCTGTACAGTGCTAGAGGTCAGCTTTGGGAGGAATTGGATAGGGTCAGGAATTATTGGGAGGCTCCATGGTGCATTGGGGGCGATTTTAATGTAGTTCGCTTCTTTGAAGAGAAAGCTAGGGGGAAGAAAGTTACAACCAATATGACCAGATTTTCTGAGTGGATAGGGAAGTATGACGTGGTAGATCTTTCTTTGGGGGGGCTAGATTCACGTGGTCAAATGGTCGGCTAAACCCCCAAATGTCGAGGCTGGACAGGTTTTCAGTCTCTACAGATTGGCTCGAGAGATATCCTCTGGTTCGTCAGTGTGGGCTCCCGAGAATTGTCTCCGATCATAGACCAATTCTACTACATGTTGATGAAGAAAATTGGGGCCCAAGGCCTTTCTGGTTTGAGTTAGCTTGGTGTGAGATTGATGGGTTTCGGGATCTTGTTTCCAAATGGTGGGCTGATTTTTCAGTGGAAGGTTGTGCTGGTTTCAGGTTGGCAAGAAAGCTTAAGATGCTGAAAGAGAAGCTGAAACTGAGGAAGTCAAAGGTACTTGGTAAGAGAGAGGAAGATTTTAATAGCTTGGCTGAGGAGATTCAGTCCCTAGACTTAGTAGAAGAGGAAAGGGAATTACAGAAAGAGGAGAGAATCAGAAGAAAAGATTTAACTCACAAATATGCTTGTAAGGCAAGAGAGAAGAGATTAAGTGGCATTAGAGGTTGAGCGCCATATGGTTAAAGGAGGGAGATAAGAATACCAAGTATTTTCATAGCATGGCTAGTGCAAGGGCTCGCAACAACAGAATATCGACATTGGAAGTGGATGGCGTGTCTATGACAAATAAGGACAAAATTTGTAAAGCAATAGTCTCCTTCTACAAGAATTTAATTTCCGCTGATCAGTGGGATAGACCAAGGTTAAAGAATCTGCAGTTTCATCAGTTGTCCCCTCTCAACACTTCATTTCTAGAAAGCCCCATTAAAGAGGAAGAGGTGAAAGAAGCAATTGAGTAGATGTGTGGAGATAAAGCCTCAGGCCCGGATGGTTTCCTTATTGCTTTTTTCCAAAGATTATGGCATGTGGTGGGGAAGGATGCTTCAGACTTTGTGCTTGAATTTTCCAAGACAGATCACCTGGCAGTAGAGTTGGGATAGTCTTTCATCGCTCTCATTCCTAAGGAGGAAGGGGATGAGCATCTTAAAGATTTCAAACCGATAAGTCTGCTTGGGGGTCCTTACAAAATCTTGGCAAACATTCTAGATCTTAGATTTAGAGCCAACATCTCTAGGGTGATATCAGGGGGATTTTGTGATGGGTAGACAGATCTTGGATACGACCTTGGTGGCCCACGAACGTGTCGATTCAAGGAACAGAGAAAAGAAAAGCGGCGTTGTGTGCAAGTTAGATATTGAGAAAGCTTCTGATCATGTCGATTGGGGGTTCCTGGATTATATGCTCCATAGGGTTGGGTGTGGTTCTAAGTGGCGTCAATGGATTAGAGCGTGTACTCGTATGGCCTCTTTCTCTATTTTGGTGAATGGATCACCCAAAGGTTTTTTTAAAGCTTCTCGGGGTCTTAAGTAGGGAGATCCTTTGTCTCCATACCTTTTTGTGGTAGTGGCGGAAGCCCTTAGCATGATGCTTTGGAAAGGGGAGGAGAACGGCCTTTTTTGCGGCTACTAGATTCCGGGCTTTGCAGAGACCGTGACCCATCTGCAGTATGCGGATGATACCATCCTTTTTTGTGAGGCGGAGGAAGAGTCGATTCAAAATGTGCGCAAGGTTCTGGTTTGTTTTGAGGCGGTTTCGGGCCTTAAGATTAATGCTTCAAAGTCTGAAATGTTGGGGGTGCACGTCAAGGGTGATGATCTTCTTCGGTTTGCTACTGGGTTTGGTTGTCGGCCCGCTTCCTTCCCTACTAAGTACCTTGGTCTGCCCCTCTGCATTGGTAAGCCTACTACTCATTTGTGGAACAGTCACAGAAAAAATTCCGAGGAAGCTTGAGTCGTGGCAAGGCGGGTATCTTTCCTTCGACGGTTGCCTATCATTGATAAAGACGGGCTTCTCCAATATGCCAGTGTCCTTTCTATCCTTGTTTAAGTGCCCGAGATTTGTCTTGGACGGACTTGAGAAACTTAGGAGGGACTTTCAGTGGAATGGGGCAACCGAAAGGAGGAAGTTTCATCTCTTAAAGTGGGAAGAGGTTTGTAAACCAGTAGTTGAAGGAGGTGCAGGTTTAAGACCTTTAAGCTTGGTGAATACGGCCCTTCTTGGGAAATGGATATGGAGGTTCTCCGTCGAAGAGGATAAATATTGGAGAAGGCTGATAGCTGTAAAGTATGGCTTACAGGAGGGTGGTTGGTTCGCTAAGACTTCCTCTCTCTATAAAGCTTCAAGTGTGTGGAAAGGTATTGCTTCTACCTAGCATCTTGTCACCAGAGGTATTGCTTATGGCTTAGGCAAGGGATCCCAAATATGTTTCTAGGTGGACATATGGTGTGGCTCCCAAGCTTTGTAGGAGGTCTTTCCTAGGTTAGCTCTGCTCGCTCCTGATAAGTTCACTCAAGTGTGAGTGTTACACATAGGAAGGGGGCAATGTTGTGTGGCTTCCTCCCTGTCGCAGGAATCTGCATGATGAGGAATTTGTTGAGATGTTGGGATTATTGGATCTGTTAGGTTTAGTAAAACCAAGCACATTTGAGGAAGACAAGATCCGCTAGACCAGGAATAGTTCCGCCAAGTTCTCAATTAAATCGTCCTCCTCCTTCCTCTCCGGGGTGTCCTCAGAATCACGTGCCCATCACCCTTTTCATCATTGGTACTATGGGGCTCCTCCTAGAGTTGCGGCCTTCATTTGGATGGTGGGTCGGTGTCGTATTCTCACGGTGGATAATCTCCAAAAAAGAGGGATGGTCATTCCGAATATCCGTCACGTATGCATGTCCAAGGAAGAATCGATTGATCACCTCTTCATACTTTGTCCCTTCGCGGCAAAGGTGTGGGAGTTCTTCCTTACCTCTAAAAGTGTTGGGTGGGTTATGCCCGAGCATGTGGAGGGTCTCATGTGGGCGTGGCATGGAGGAGTTGGCAAACATAGAAAAGCGATTTGGCGGCTCCTCATTTTGGCAATCTTCTGGACAATTTGGGAATCGAGGAATGCTCAATGCTTTCAGAACGTCAGTATGGGATGAATGAGGTCATCTAAAAGATCGACCGCCTTGTATCTGAGTGGTTAATTTTTGTAAAGGCGGGCTAGTTCAATTCTTGAGTGGGTGGTTTTAGTTAGGTGGGTTTGTCGGTCTCCTGTTTCAGGTGTCGGGCTTGTATTCTTTCTCGCGCTTGCGAACTTTCTAATAAATTTGCATTACCTCTAAAAAAAAAAAAAACCGTGTCTGTCCCAAGAGTTGGATAACCTAGCAAACTCAAAACTACCTACATTTCAATTTCCTTTCATTGTTGAATTGTTCCATTCCTGTATTTTATTTTGACTTGAGTCATTGGTTTGTATGAACCCTTCGGGCAGCCACTTAGATACTTTGGGATGTGTGTTCGAATATTTCCTGTATGCATGGTTTGTTTTCTTCTGCTGCGACACTCTTTTCTTGGAATGATACTTTGAATAGAATGAAATGTGGGCTATATTTATAGGTTAACACTCGGGTTTTCGGAACATGGATATAGAACTCGGGTTACGAAAACTGGAGCGTTACACCACCTCAATCTCAGCCATGAGATTTGTATATTTTATTTTGATCAATGGATTTTTCAAAGCTAAGATTCCAATCGGGCGACCAAATCAGTCTCGACCAGTGAAAACTAAGGGTTCTCATGAAAATATGCTAAGCCGAATTAGATCCCACTTGGAACAGCTTGTTATTAGCCCAAACCAATTCAACTTTCCCTTTATTCCAAAAGATGAGGAATTGATGTAAAGATGATGGGATGCAAAAATTAGAATGAATCCAATCTCGGCCAAGAAGGGCGTTATAGTTGGAAGATGATTTTACTGCAAAAAAGGTTGTCAATGCTCTCTTACTTCCAACTATTAACTCAATCGGCAAAATCCCTTTTGCATCTTTCACACAAAATCACTGACTGTTAGTTCGGTTCCCATTAAATCATTGCTCCTTTTTCCCAATTTTTTCAACATAGCTCTTGGCAGGATATTAATGGCAGCTCCATTATCAACCATGGTATGAGTAATCGGACATCTGTCCATGTGTGCCAATATGTAAAAAGGCTTGAGATGTTGGGACATTGCCGGAGTAGTCTGATCGAAAACAACCTTTCTGAGTTTGTACCTGGCTCAATGGTAATAGTTGAAGTACCTTTCGGCTTTAATGGATCAAAAGTAATTGATTCGCATTCAGCCATAGTTGCCACGGCTTCCTTGACATCCCCATCAATGTTAGTTGGTTGATCGGACTAAGCCTAGAAATTGGGCAACAGTACAAATACCTTGTTGCACTGTACTCGTAGTGGTTGCAGCGTCCCAAATGTAATCATGGTCGTCCCCTGTCCATCTTGGGCTTCCATGTTTTCCGGATTTGTAGCTCACTAAAAATCGGCATCTTCTTCCAATATCTTTGCATTTGCTAGCATTTCTTCAATCAACAAACAAACCTTCCAAATGATTATCAATTTCGGTCGTTGTGACCGATTTATGTCTCGCTTGACCAGTCTGACTAGTTCGTTTAGCCAGACTATCCATATTACCATCCTGTTTCTGTTCAAGATTAACCAACCTTACCCAAGTCCAATTCTTACCGGGTCGGCACCGACCGTTAGTTATTATCTTTATAGGCTCATCAAACCATTGGTTTTGCATTTCTATAACCAACATTGCCACTCTTTTTCGTTGCCAGCGGCGCTTTTGGGTCCTTGTCATTTCAGGCGAGTATTGCGGAAACTTTGGATGGAGAGCTCTAACCCATCGATTGACCGAAACCTCGACAAGCTTGACCATTCTTGGTTGTTTCCTGATGTAATGTTCGGAAGCATCTCTCCATTTGGAGCCTCGTAAATTCTTTCTCAAATTAACAGCTTGATAATTTTGAATTGTGCTATTGCCATGCACATTCACCTGTTTCCATGGAGTGTAATAAACTCTTGTTGATTCTCTTCGCCAATCGTTTTCGTAACATCGTTCACATAACTGACTCTCGCTGACAACCAACTGATTTTTCCGACTCTTTTTCTCAATTATTTTTTCTTTGAATTTTGATTTCTCACCAGTTTCCTTTGGCTGACGCAAGTGTGGTCGTTCGGTATTTCTTGCTAGGTTAACCTTCTCTCTAGGAGCGATCATCCTTCTCTAATTTGCAAAAACCATATTAATACCGATCGCAGATAGGAAAGGGTCAGTATCCACTAACATGGCTTCTTTCTCCTGCTTGGGGAACTTCAACATTCCTTAATCAATATTATCCTAGATAACGTTCCTAAAAGCAACACAATTTATGGTTGAATGAGAACATGAGCCATGCCATTTGCAATATCTATTTTCTTTAATTCATCAACCGTAGGAATTCTTTGCCTCAACGACAATTTAATAAATTTTTAGGCCAAAAGAAGATAGACAATCTCATCGACCTTTGTTATATCAAAAGAGAAGTGCCTACCACATTCTGAATGTTCTTTGGCGCAGCATTTGAATTTTGAGTAGAAGATTCATCATTGCTTTTAATTAAGGTCATGCAAATAAAAGGTTTCTTGAAATTTATTTCAGCCATTATTATTTCATAGTTTGGGGTTATAGTAATATGTCCCAAGGGATGCGTTCTTCCTCTGGCTTTCCTCATGTAAAAGCCATTCATATCTGGTCGCTCTAGTAGATAGGTCAACCAGATCTTCGAAATCCACCCCTTCAAACTTCTTTCGAAGTTTAATATTTAACCCTTCCATGGCCAATTTAACGAACTGAGCCTCCAACATGAAGATTCTACATCCATTTCTCGCTCTCTTGAATCGAGCAATATAGCTCTTAGCCGATTCATTAGGTAATTGTCTTATGCGAGACAAATCAACCAAAGATAATTCGGGCTCTGTTCGAAAGAACTGAGAGTGAAACATTTCTTCCATTTCTTACCAAGTATGTACTAAATTTGAAGGTAGACCAATATACCATAAGAAAGTAGTATCAGTCAAGGAATTTGGAAATCATTTCAGTTTTACATATTATTGGAATATTCACCACATTACATGGTAAAACGACCAATATGTTCTATAGTGGATTGGTCTGATTCTCCAGAAAATAAAGAAAAATCTGGAATTCTATAGCCTCTTGGTATGTCCGCGAGTCGATCGACCCAAGCACGATAAGGCTTATGGTATGTTGGTCGATTGGTTTGGCGACCGTGTCCTTGGTCAGTAACTTCCTGTATCCAATTAACCAATTCTTCTCGGCCTATTGGCAGAGGCAAAACCGTCATTCTGTGATCTTGGGGTCCTAGGTTAACCACCTGAGACTCGACCCCCCAGGTGTTTCATTGTTCGGCATGAATGGTCCCACAAGGGGTACGCCGGTCTTTCCTTCATATTCATTTTGACCGTTCAGTCGGCCATTACGACCATTTCTCATGATACCAGCATGAGGCGATATGTTTCAGGCGACTTGGTCTTGATCCAATCAAACATTCTGTGGAGGAGGAATCAGTAGTTCCTAGGGAACATTTCCAAAAGGAGGTACCTCCGTGTTGTATTGTCGAACTTCGGGGAATCTCTCGTTGAGAAATCCCCAAATATGGTTGACCATTTCGAGTTGAGCCTTAGATTGCTTGGTCAATTGTTACAAACTTGCATGCATATTACCTATTACCCCGGTAACATAATCCAGGGAAATATTATTGTTATGAGATGATGATCCCACTTCCAGGATCACTAGCAACCATGGTTCTTAAACCTCAAGATCGGCCTGCATCTGAAATGCTTCTGGGGCCTAATGCAATTCCTATTCATCGACATTACCACTAAGTCGTGTGGATAGATGACTCATTTTATCAAATCGCTCGATTAACAACTGCACACCTGTCCCACTAAGCGTGCCAAGAACGTTGTTGGTCTAGAATTCGGGCACGTGATGCATGTGTGAGGATTGCGGGCATGCCAGAACCGACTGGGTCCGGTTCAAGCCAAGACCACTGACCCCTGGTGTCGAGATAGACTGGTGCTTGGTCGGGAATACGACTTGCCGTCTATTAAGCCTATTGTCGAATGCAATATCAGGCGATTTGCGAAGGTTGGGGATACTCCTCTAATGAGTACATTTTGCCCTGAGAAACCGACTTTCGAAGGCGCAACAATTGCATGATCGAGCAGAAATAAGTCAGTAATGCATGCAGAAAGGCGAGAACTTACCACCAAAGCCAGAATCACCAACCTAGCTAAGAGCAGCGGGGTGTTTCGTGGAGCAGTGCGTTGATAAGCAAGAATCGTGCAATGCCGAGGATAACAAACTACTGGCGACCCAACGTATGAGCGTAGGTGGACAATTCCTAAAATTAAGGTCTTCCTTCAGGTCCGGCATGCAGGCGCAAACAGAAGGGAATTACAGCTACGGCTAAGTCGGCTGACGTGATCGCAAGGACGGATTGATCTACTCCTAGAAGATAAGGATAAGAGCCCCGAAGGACTAAATAAACAACTTTGTGCTTGTTGTTTGATTGGGTTGTTGTAATTGTGGATTCTGGATCCCATGCCTTCTTCTGCTATTTATAGATTATTGATGTAGTCGTGAGAATAATTGTTGCCTACGTGGCGATTTCTGATGTCGCTAGCTGTAAAGAAGTGGTTACCTCCTTTTGATTGTGTTTGCCCTTTGCCAAATGCGTCCTTATCTCGTCAAGAACTTCTCGCACGTTCTCATGCTGACGTAGCCTTGATGGTTACGAGCTCTTGTCTCTAAGTCACATGCTCGGCCTGCCCCTTCAGATTCGCTCAGCAATGAGTTGTCCTCCGTATATTCAGCCCATTACACGAAGATATCACACGTGCCATGTGGCCATATCTACACTGTTCATCTGGGATTGCCAGATCTTGTCCAAACAACACCCATTTGGGTTTACATTAGATATGGAATTTGGGATTTGATCAGACCACGAAAACAAAAGCATGTGGGTAGGCTACAACTTGGACCTTTTTCCTTTTTCTTTTTTATAATTGGTTGCAAGTTGGTCTCTACCTTAAGGTTTTAGCCAAATGGTTCAATAGAGAGACACAAAGATCAATGTGGAGAGCCTTCGCTCAAACCCAAGGCATAGACCATATAGAGAAGCTTGTTGTGGTAGCCAAAATGACCTCCACTCATTTGATGTAGACAACGCTTGAGATTTCCATCAGTTGGATGTTAAGTATGCCTTCCTTCAAGGAAACTGAAGTGTATCAAATGTGCAAATGCATATCTACAAGTACAAATATATATAAAGATAATTAAAACATATCATCATGTAAATTTCAATGCATTCAAAGATTTAAAATTTCATAGGAAAGGAGTACCACCAATAGGAGTGGTAAAAAGAAATGAACGCATCCAAGGGAACTCATAAATCGTAATAAGATGAGGAAAAGTATACTTAGATGGTTCCATCATGTGCAATGGAGACCAAGAACTATGCCAGTTAGGAGTGAGTTGGTACAAATTGAAGGCCCCAAAAGGGCAAGGGGAAGAGCCAAATGGACATGGGTGGAGGTGGTAAGAAACGACTTGATGACTTATGGATTGGTCTAACTGAAGTTATGGCCCTTGATGGTGGAATGGCAGAACAAGATTCATGTAGCCGGCCCCAATTAATTTGGAAGGCTCAGATGATGATGGTGGTGATGATATAAATTTCAGTGCATACATGCATAAGATAGAAAACATGCATCTCTGACAGTTGGTTCAATATGCATCTGATGCAACATGAGTATTAGACATGGCTATTTTGTTTAGAAAATGGAGTGTCCTAGTTAAATCAACAAAAAGCAGAACCCAAGCAATAACATGGCACAATTTATGCAAAAAAAAAAAAAAAAGTTATGCAAAAAAGATATGCGATAAAAACAGAGTCAATGACACTTTATGAAAGGGAATACCAGGATTAAGGCCCAAATAGAGATGGTAAGTGGAAGTTGCCTTATTCCTCTTGATATAGCATTGAATTGGCCCAGTCCGAGGTCCAGACTGCAAGATCAAATTTTCAAAAGCAAAATGATATTAGTTTGCCATACACTTTCAATACTAAATGCATGCTCACACCAAACTATATGAAAAATCCAATTATATTATATGCTGGTAAATTTGGGTTCTCTTTTCTTTCATTTTCTTCATGAAAATTATCTTGCCAATGTAGAAATAGCCTGAAACAAGGAGAAAGAAAAGTGAAAATTATGTAGATTTTTGAAAGGTAATAAAAGAATTAGAAACGAAAAGAACCCAAAAAAAAAAAAAAAAAAATCACATCAAGAACACAAACAATCACAACAAGACAAATAAACCCCCCCCCCCCCCCCTCTCAATTGCCGCAAAACACTGAAAAACTATTTCTGTATCACCCAAAATCATAAAACTCCAATCTTCATCTTCAAATTACAAACAAATACCCACTACTGTCTCGAACGACTGAAAATACCATCAAATTGCAACAAAGAAGACGAAAATGAGATGCTGAGTGGTGGCGACATACCTGCTTGAGAGAGACAGGGAATGTGAGCTGGGCGCTGATCTCAGGCGTCCCGACAATCTCCTTACACATGTGGCGCCACGACTGGCACACGGCGGCACACGCCACAACGTGCTTCCTCGCGGGCCAAACGCTCTCACTGGCGTCCACCCGCTTCATGACGTCTCTCAGCAGCTCCGGTGGGAGGCTCGCCCAGCAGCTTTGCTCGCCACTGAAGTCTTCGGGATCAAAATCGAAAGAGACGCTCGATGCTGATGCCGGCGCGGATCGGTCTCTCCTCCACTCGAAACTGCTTCGCCTGGAAAAGCTCCCGATTCCATCTCTAACGTCTCGAACGATGCTCTTCAAAGGCATACTACTATCTCCCTCCCTCTCTCTCTATCTCTAAAAATCGAGAAGTGATTCTAGGGTTTTGATGATCTCTCTCTCCAGAGAAGGGGTTCTGTGGAATAGTATTTTTTTATTTTCTTGATTTTGGCTTGGGATTTGGGGAGCGAAGGGTAGAAGAATGGGAAGTTTGGAGCAATGGAGAGTGCTGCAGACTTTGATTGCTGTTGGTGTGGTTGCTTGATACAATTGAAAGGTGTGATGCTTCATACACGGGCACTAATATACATTTCACTCAAATTAATCTATGAAAATTGTGGTGCTCACGGTAAATGAAACCTCATCAAAAAATCAGATTTGATTATATAAACTTAACATGAGATTGATTAGATACTTGTTTGATGAAATCATGACCGTTGGATATTTTTCATCCTTCCAATGATGTCTGTCAATTGAGTATTTTAGGGGGCGTTTGGCGCATGGTATTAAACGGGATTAGTTGGGATGGAATTGTATTTGGTTCCGTGCAAATTCCATCTTGCGTTGGGGGATGGGGAGGATGGGAGGGTTGGGATTAGGTGGGATGGAATTGCATTTGGTCCCATTCGGGATTTCTATGGGATTTATGTGGATTTTGAAATCCACTACACATGTGGGCCCCACATTGATGCATGTGTTTTATCCATGTTGTCCATCCATAGACGCCTTTTACATGTGACATTATAGTTATATACATGTACAAGTGAGCGACATCGGTTGTGAATTTAGTTCTTTGATTGCAATCCCATGGTCCACCAAACAGGATTTTGCTTAATCCTGTGTTTTTCCTAGAGGTGGGCAACGATCAGATCCAAGTCGAACATGGACTAGATCGGATCGTTCAGCTGCTTGAGTGGGTGTGTTCGAACAATGTTCTAACAAACATTCAAACAGGGTGGCTCTGTTCGAACTCGATTTGGTCTGGCCCAACCATGTTCGAACATATGGATTTCAAACAATTTTTACGAGTTCGTATGATTTCATTTATTTCGCTTGAAAATATTTTTTCTGCTACTAAATAGTGAATACCGATTTGTTTACAAATTACATGTCACAAATGACAAATCACAAGGTTTAAATTTTTTTAACTAACAAAAAATGAGGTAAATACAAAGCTCAAGTGCACCACACAACAAAAAACAACGAGGAGAATGATGTCCACCATTGAAACCTTCCTAGGGTCCACAGTCATGTTTATTTGTCATCCAACTCTCTCTCTCTCTCTCTCTCTCTCTCTCTCTCTTCTCTCTCTCTCTCTCGTTGAGTCGGTCAATTTTCGAGTTGAGTTCGAGTTCGAGTCGAACAAGGTTGTGATTGAAACCAACTGGATTTTTTTTCGAACAAACTCTGTGTAGCCAAACAATGTTCGAACATGAAAACTTTTTGTTTGAACAGAGTTTTACTGAGTCAATACGAGTCAATCCGAACGATCAAACTCAATTCGTGTCCAGATCTAGTTTTTCCCATAGCAAGAATCTGATCCCAAACATGAGATTAGATGGTGAAAATCCATGGTATTACCAAACATGTAATCACTACGTAATAAATGATGTTAATTCCACCTAATGCTATACGATCCCTTTTAATACCACGGGCCAAACGCCCCCTTAAGTTATTGAATTCATGTAAATTTTGGTGTATGATTCATCTAAGGTGGGGGTAATCATTTTACGGTTTAATTGAGCTCATTATGAAAATTGCGTCACTTTGATTACACTTGTGGACGCATATGCGTGCGGAAGCTTAGATGAGCAACTAGAATTATGGCTTAATCCTAAGGGGGGGTGATTAGGACCTTTTAAAAATCTTTTCACATGCTTAACAAATTCAACAATTTAAACTAAATAAGCAAGAACACTTCGGCTTTCAAGCCTAAGTGGGTCCAATCACAAGACTAACATATGATGTGAAATAAACAACCTAGTCTAAGCATGCATAGATTATCAAATGATTAAACTAATCAAGCACCTAATCTATACAATCTATGTAGACTATAAGAAAATAGATCATTAAGCTTAAGTCTACTCTAATAAGTGAAAGTACGTCTTGTGTGTGGATGTGTCTATCTAGTGCCTAACGTATATTCCAATTAAGCATTTATAATTAAACAATTAAACCCAATGCATAATAAGAAATGTGCTCAAATACAATCACAAACACTCGATGTACAGTGGTTCGACTTCAGGTCTACTCCACTCCCAATTCAAGTACTCACTCCTTGAGCACACCGACATTCACTAGAGAGTTTAAATCAGGTTTCTCCCAACCTAGGTGTTTTAACTCTATTCCACCCAACCGAGGAGTTTACAGGTTCCTCCCAACCTACACTTTTACACCCGTGTTGGTGGCTCCCCTTGGAGACTTGTTTAGGCCCGACAAACGCCCCTAGACTTTAGCCCAGACAAACATGTCAAGGAACTGCAAACGTCCCTAGACTTTTAGGCTCAACTAACAAGTCAAGGATCGACAAATGAACCTAGTTCGAGTTTGACAAACAAACTCAATACTTACTTTCCACCGAGAAAAGAGTGGATGGACTCAACATAAATTAACAACCTTACTTGTTGGATTTTAGCCCCATTGAGGCGCCGCTTCGGGTTACTTTTTCTCGCTCTCCTGTGCTTGAATCAGCTCCCCTTGTGCTCCCACGATGTTGTTGCTGATGCTTTGTCAATGCTCCAATTCCAACGATCTATCGCTTTGCATTTGATATTCTTGAGATGACTAAGGTGATAGAATAGTAGGTTGGAGATCTCTACAATTAATGGGGAATGGATTGCCTAGAGAATCTCACCTACGAGGATTTCATCATAGAGTTTTGGATAGGTATATAACTATCAAGATCAATCCAAACTCTAAAGATCAAAGAAGGATAAATGCATTTTCATTATGAGCTTGAAATGCTCCATTCTTGTGATGAATCACAAGGAAGATGACTTGTTAGGGTTAGGATTTGGGCCTCTAATGGTCTCCAATAATGATGGCTTCAAACTCCTCAAAATTCCTCTCATGAGCCCAAAAATTGTCTCTCCCATATATAAAGAAAAATCTCCAATAGTTACAAAACGGACAAAAAAATGGCTTCTTCGAGAGCGTCGAAACCCATTTCGATTGATCGAAGCATTCTTCGATATATCGAAACATCAGTTTGATGGATCGAAAAATTTGTCCAGAGATCTGTGAAGTTGCTGAATATATTTATGATATATCGAATTGGGGTTTCGATTGATCAAATTATACCAATTCGATGGATCGAAGAAACTATCCATAGAGTTGGTAAATTACTGGACATTTCTCGATATATCAAAATGGCCTTTTCGATGGATCGAAGACCTATTGAAATTGGTCTCTGATCTATCGAAGACTTATAAAAAATTGTTATTTGGGCTGGATCATATATAATAGCTTACACCTCTTTTATTAACTTAATTTATCATGTTTTTCTATATGATTTAAGGGTAATAAGGATGACTAAGGGTATTCTTAGTTGGTCCAAGTCATCTAAGAGGATTTGGGTATTTTAGATCAAAGGGTTAGGCTCAGCAAGGCATCTCATTTACCCGTTCTTCTTCCTTGATGCTTCTGGTCCACTTGAATTTTCGGTCATCAGCTTGTCAAGGCTCAACCAACATTATAATACATGGACACACGTATTGACAAAGAAGGTGCATTAGTATGCCATAGAAAAGTGCACTAACACATTACATATTATATGTCAATTGTACACTTATTTAGTGCTTGATTATTAACTATTACATTCCAAACTGCTACAAAAGTTTTTCATACGATTTTTTACGTAGTAGGTTTGCCTAAGTGCGTCATGACCCATACTTTAGCCTTTAAATCTAAGTTATCTTTGAATAATCAAATTGTTATACATAATCAAATCGTTTTTCATGACAACTATTTTTTATCATAGAAAGACAACAAATAAAGGCTTTAGATTAGATGGTTCAACTATTTGATAATTTTATAAACATGAACAATCACCAAAACTATTTGAATAACAAATAGGTTGGAAATATTCAATTTAAGGGATCATTTGAGACCATGTATTTGATGTTCATAGGAATTACCATGGAATTCATGTGAATTAGAACCACTAGTTATGGTTGGTAGCCTACAATTGGAATACATTATAATTCACAAAATGTGTTTAGCGGTTTGTATTTATAATGCATTGGTGGAGAGAGAGAGAGAGAGAGAGAGAGAGAGAGAGAGAGAGAGAGAGAAATGTAAGAGGTCTGAGGTCTTTTGGGCATTAGTTCACTAATTATCAAACACACGAACTATCATTGGTTCACACTGTTGTACCCTATTTTTGACCTGTCTTAGAAGGATGAATGAGCAAAAGACATGTGGCATTGCATAGAGGAGGTGCAACATGTGTGCAATCCGTAGAAGCACGTGAGCAGAATTTCTGAATTAACAATTGGCAAAAGTTGATTGGAATATGCCATCTAGAAGGTGAACGGTCAAAACAAGTGCTCGAAATTGTTAAACGTCGCAAAGAAGAGGAAAGGTTTCAAGGAATTTCTACAGTCATATCAGTCGAATAAAAAAGGAGATCTAGAAGATTATCATATATTGTGGGTAGTCTATAAATAGAAGATGAAGTCGACAGAGCAAAGGGTCTCACACTAAACAAACAAATAAACTCTATTTATCCTTTCTTTATCTTAGTGTAGTCCGTAATCTAGGAGTAGCTATAATCTCAGTTCACGCCCACTGGACGAACTTAGTTGTAATTGTTAGTTCACGCTTGCTAGACAAATCTAAATACAATTAATTCTATTTCCTGCTAAATTATTTGTTTGACAGTCAATCTCTCAAAGTCCTTTTTGGTGAAAGGCAAGGCACAATCCATTTTCGGAGGACGAACCCTACCCTTCGTCAATTGTCTGATTGCTCTGAACTAATTAGCGAGTGGCTGAATAGGCGACTAACCTCTCCAGGCTTCTGTCATATATGGTCGAGCATAACATATTTGCCTATCTCAGCGCTTGGGGTTGAAGTTGAACCAGTTGGAATCAAGCCGCACAGTCGGTTCTGGCATGCTCGCACATCACACCACTTGCATGGAGGAAGTGTTACTCCGATCGAGGACCAACAATTTTTAGCATGCCTGGTGGGACTTGAAGTTCAGGTATACATACCGATCCAATCTCAAGTGTTAATTATCATTTGAAATATGAGTCGTTAAGGCAGTCGATCTTCTGCAGCTAATGATCCCTTAAATAGGGCACCCACTTCTTATACAAACAGGATGAGGGTCTTATACAAACAACACCTGTACCTTGAACCTTGTACCGGAAACGGCTAATGATCCCTTAAATAGGGCACACACTTCTTGAAATGACCCTATTGAGGCCATTTCGCTTGGATTGCATGACCTACATATGAGAATCCAACACATTATGGAACAATGAAGGATACAGGCCGACATGGAGCGTCTTCAGGCCGAGTAGTCTCAGGTTAATGGCAACCATCAACAAAGGGAGATAACAACGCTTCAACTAAATGTTGAGGTTAACTCAGTTGGAAACTTAGCACTAGCCCGACCAATGCCGATGCCAGCACTGAATATTTCTCCGTCGCTGGTCCAGGAAGCACGAAATATTTCGACACTTAATGACTAAAGGAGACCTGATTGAGAAGCCAAGAACCTCATCCATGAATAAAGAAATTATGGTATACGTAGAGGTCAACCATTCCCTAAAAATCAACCAATCGAGGTCGGGCACAATCAAATCGACCCGAAACTGCCACCAATGGAAGAATCGTGACATTTGGATCATGACCGAATCATGCAAATGATTCAGGAAGTGGCAGGCCATGTTCTTGGTCGAACCACTCCGTCGGTCCATCATAAGCCGTATCCAGAATGGATTGACCAACAATATTCATTGCCTAGGAAGTATTGACCGAATTTTGCCTTGTTCACAGGTGATACTAGTCAATTGACCATTGAACATATATGTTGATTTACCATGCAATGTGGAGAATTAGCCAATAATGATTGTTACAAATTATAATTATTTAGTTATTCTTTAACAACAATAACTTTTACGTGGTTTCGAATCTTCTAGCCAATTCCATCCAGACCTAGCAAGAAATGGAAGAAAAGTTTCATGCCTATTGCTTTTACAGGGATAGGGAAATTTTATATGGCAGACCTTGCCTGGTTCCGTCAGTTGCCAGTCGAATCATGTGAAAGCTACAACGCACACTTCAATAGAGCGAAAAGTCGATGTGAGGTGGTCATGACTAAAGCAGAGTTTGTGCAACTCATTCAAGATGGTCTGGAACACAAGCTCTAAAAGAAATTTATCGGAATGGAGTTTGCCGATTTATATGACTTGATCAAAAAAGTGTCACGATATGAGGCCCTTCTCCGAGAAGGAGAGAGACAAAAAAAACTCATTAGTTGGAACCGTTAAAACTAGAAAATGCACAAGGTAGTTTTTTTTTTCTGTTTCGTTGTTTTGGGGGGTTCTGAGTAATAAAGACATTCATAGACAATCATAAGCAATCACAAAGTACGCAAGAGGAGGTATCGCAAAATAAATTTTATCCCAGAGATTCTGAATTCTTGTATATTCCAGGCCGTGATCTGGCACAAGCCCTTAATTACATCAATGGATGATCACCCTTATTTAAAAGGCAAAAAAAATAAATGTATGCAAGCATCTTAGATAAATTAAATAAAGCAAATGAGGAAGCATCAATGTAAATCATGCACGCCATAGAGAACAGAGAGATTTTTACGTGGAAACCCTTGCGGGAGAAAACCACGGCACAAAGTGACAAAACTCCACTATGAATAATGTTTGTATAATAATGGAGTATTAGAGAAAAAGCTTGGATAGATCGAGCAGGTGATTAAGTCATCGGGGACTATGGTCTTTGAATTTGCGGTCTGTGTAGTTTTTGTTATGGACCGAGTCATCGTTTAGACCAGTCGAATGTTTCTGTCCCATGTTCTTTCTGATTGTCCGAGTTGAAAGACTACCAGGGGTTTTTCTAATCGAGTGGTGCATCACTGGGCCGTCTTCCTGTATTTTTATGACGGGTGACTACTGGAGTACACGAACTATGACTGTTAGATAGCACAACTTAGAGTCATCACCTGCTTTATTTGCACCGATGACCGCAGGAAGGCACATCATAACTACCTGCCCAGTCCAACAAGCAGATCCCGTTTTGGATAGGTAGTATATTGACTAACTCTAGTGATAGTAGTTCATAACAAGCGTATTAAGGTAATCTGAAAATTTTCATTTATGGTTTCGAATAATAACCACAGTCCCTTCTATTTAGTCTTAAGTCTCAATTTGGGCTTATTGGGGCTCAAATTCGCACCCATTATAAAACAGTATTCAGCGGTCCATTTACGATGATTCGATTTTGAGATCCGAAATACTCGAAAAACGCCAGTCAACCTTAACATGCGCGAGCGTGATCGAAACCTACAAATGCTATTTCGGAGCGAAATCGGACATTGGATCACCACCAAATGAACCGGAACGTCCTAAAACCCTTAACGTACAAGTTTCAAAGTTGGGCGTAGCGTATTATTACCCGCGCACTTCCAAATACGTTTTGCCTTGATCGTATCGATTGTAGGGGCCCGGAAGCCTATAAATGCTATTTCTGAAGGGAATTGGACATGCGGATGGCCGCCAAATGATCTAAAATGTTCAAAAACCCTTAACTAGCAAGTTTGAGGTCCTTGCGGTGTATATTTCTACGTGCGCGTTTCCCGGAACAATATTCCTATGCAAATAGCCAATCGGGAGGGTCCAAATTGGGAAGGAACTACCAAAATTCACAGCAGATGACCATCGGTACCCCACCCCGTTCATTCAAGAGGTCAATCATGGCCTAAAAGCGGCTTGGCGTCAGTGACTTCGGTCTTTGAAAAGGTAGGCCCCTCTGGAGGTCGCCCGTCGGAGCCTAAAACCTGAAATATTCTAAGTGATGGAACATGCATTTGCCCTCTCTCTCCACATGCGGATGCCATAAGGAGACATGCATTTGCCCTCTCACCACATGCGCATGAGGGACATTCTCTCCCTCCTTTGAAATTTGAAAAAATTAAAATAAATAATAAAAAATTGAAAATATGCTAAGTGTTGGCACATGCGCCCATACTAGGGGCACATGCACCCACAACATGGCGCATGCGGCCACACCAGGTGGCACATGCGCATCCACAAGCCACATGCGCCTACACACCCCAGCACATGCGCATGGCCCCCTCTTGCAATCACATGCGCTCGGTCAAATTTGATTTTTGGTGAACCCGGGACCCGATTAACATATTATAAATACCCCTCCACTCGATGAGACAAGGAGGAGATCATCTTCAGCTGCTGCTAAAGAACTCTGTAAGAGGTAGAATTCTCACCGGAATCCTCACCGGAAAGGGACATGCGCCCATCCCTTCGTCGGATGCCTTCGCCGGAAAAGGATTTCTCCCACCAGAAGGAGAATTCTCAAAATTTCTCGAAAGTCATATCACATGCGCCCATTCTATGGAGGGGAAATGTGCTAAAATGCTAAGTCATTGAAGACATGCGCCTAGGAGGAGGAGAGTAGGCACATGTGCCTTGCCACATGCGCCCATCCCTCTCTAACTTTCTCTCTCTACTTTCTCTCTCCACATGCGCTTGGGGTGGGATCACATGCACCCAACTTAGGGCCACATGTGCCCACACCACATGGGAGATGTGCCTGGACGCTAGTGTGAGCCCTGGACCTTCTGTGATGTGGCCCGCCTTCGATGTGGTCCGCCTTCCGATAAAGATGACGCTCCTAGACACACATCAATGCCCTCTATCCATCTCCTGGACCGGATTCACCAACGATTGATGTTAAGAGGGCCAAATCAGTAATTTGATAAAAAAGGCCAACACTTAGCCAATATTGCAAATCTCGAAAACCCTCCCGAAAGAGCCGAAAACGGCTGAAATCGAGAGGAATCGGGCGAAATTTGACTGAATCCGAGAGGGAGACTTCTCTCCGCCATAACATGATATATCATAATCATGCACCGCAACGAGTTATCTAAATTCAGGAGCCCCGAATACCCTAATTAAGCGATCAGCAGGCCCACTACTTAGTCATTTTCAGCCTTGGGAAGTGCCATGTTGGCTCAAAAATCGACCCATGCTAAACAAATCGAGATGCGATCGAACTGCGACCCTCATGGACATAATCCACCCCTATCCAAAGACGATCGTGATAGGTATTCACCAAATCCTCCGATCGGATCGTAAACCGGCCTTAGGAAGTGCCTTGTTGGCCCAAAAATCTACTAATGCCAAATGAAATCAATTGCGATCTCAAAGACGTAAAGGCAAAAATATCGATGACACAAAGATATATATATGAAGAAGAACAATCAAATCAAATGCATAATTTGTCTGATACACTGAACATCTAGCATAAATGCGATCCTCTCTTAAGCATGCATAAAGCATATGTACTTTGTACTATACTCATTTGCATTTATTGCATGAATTTATTTCATCCCGGATCGAGATACGGAACTAAATTGAAGGGGACTATGGTTATCATCGAAAATCGTAATCAAAGAGTTCTAAAATGTCTGAAATACTTCATTGTTAAGACCAGTTGATGTGCGTCCTGTCCAAGGCGGGATCCGTCAGTTGAGTGGCTAAGGTAATGAGTGTCTTCCAGCAAGTCACCCGTCCAAACAGAGACGGTCACTGGCCCTGGTTGCAGTAAGTGAAAACCGTGGAGTGTATTCCCAAAAGTCATTTCGTCCATAAAGACGCGTCATGGCACTGAGATATACGACTCGGTTGAAACCCTGGTTGCACGAAGACCCCATAGAGTGCCTTCCAACAAGTCACCCGTCCAAACACGAGATGGTCACTGGCCCTGGTTGCAGTAAGTGGAAACCGTGGAGTGTATTCCTGAAAGTCATTTCGTCCATAGAGATGCGTAATGACACTGAGATATACGACTCGGTTGAAACCCTGGTTGCACTAAGACCCCATGTAGTGCCTTCCAGCAAGTCACCCGTCCAAACACGAGACAACCACTGGCCCTGGTTGCACTAAATGGAAACTGTGGAGTGTATTCCTGAAAGTCATTTCATCCACAGAGACGCGTCATGACACTGAGATACACCACTCGGTTAAAATGATGGTTGCTACTCAACTAGGAAAGCCCGAAGAGTATGGGACCAACATCTAACTGGTCTTAACAATGGCTTGGTCCATAAGAAATCCTAAATTTGGTCTATACGACCATGAACTCGAGACTATAATCCCTGAAGATTTAAACTACTTGCTCGATCTATCCGGGCTTCATCCCTTTGATATTCCATCTATTGTATAACTGCAATTTATAGTGGAATGTTGTCACTTTGTGCCGTGGTTTTCTCCCATAAGGGTTTTCACGTAAAAAATCTCTGTGTTATCTATGTTGTGCTTTATTTATATTTGTGCTCTTTTAACGCTTTATTTAATTCATTTATGATACATGCATGCATTTACTTTTGCCTTTTAATCGAGGGTGATCATCCATTGATGTAATCGAGGGTTCGTGACCAGTTCATAGCCTGGAATGTTAAAGATCTCGGAATCTCTGGAATAAAATTCTCCTCGCGGTGCTTTCTCGTATATATTTTGTGATTGGTTATGATTGTCTATGAATGTCTCTATCCTCAGAATTCTCCTAGAATAATGAAACACACGAAAAACTGCTGATGAGCACGATTTTTCTAGTTCTAACAGGGCTAAACTCTAGTTGTGCAATGAACATAATTGATACAAAGTTCTTATAATCGGTTGTCGAATTAGATTAGAGTCTACTGGCTTGTGTTTAGAAACGATCCCGATCCTGCACCTTTGTTGATAGCTAATTCGCAATGAGAGATAAGCAGAGAACCTGCTCACGCATGCATAAATGTGCGGGACATTGTAACAAGGCAAATGATCTTTGATGCGCAATGAATATAATAGAATATATATCGTATGAGATTAATTATATGTGATGGATACAATAGAAGACATGTCATGTGAGAATGATGTATGTGAGAATACAATAGTATGTATGCCATGTGAGGTTGAAAACATGTCGAGTTAAGTAATGTAAATGCTGAGTAAGCAGAGATGAGTGCTAGATTAAGCAAGATGAATGTTAGATTAAGTATGGATGAATGCTAGATTAAGGAAAATGGGTGTTAATGGATGAAGTAAGTAATATTATTTAATCACAGCTCCATTTCTATATAAATTTGCACTAAGACGATATTCTGGTCATTTCGCTGCTTGAAAATTCTAAGTAAAAATCTGAATTTTTTATATATCCACAGATCGACCATAAAATATTATGAATATTTCACAGGACTTTGATGTTTTAGCATAATTAGGGTATTTCATATTTTTTTGGACGGTTTAGATTCGAAAAAAACCCCTCCATTCAAAAGGTGAACTTTTGGGGGGTGCTAAAAAGTTACGATTTGTACTTCGGATGAAAAATCAAAATCTTTATTATTGGGAATTTATTTTTTTAGTATGTTTTATTGAATCCAAATGGAGGGTACTTCCTTATTTACATAAATAACTTAAAGTAAATGGAAACATAAATTAAAATATGACATTTACTTAGAGATGAGTTTTTGGGCGCATGTGCTTAGAGAGGAGTTTCCGAGTGCATGTGGCATAACCCCGAGCGCATATGACATGCCCTGGGTGCATGTGCCTCTTGGAGATGGAGAAATAGAGCTCCGGGCTCATGTGCCTCTCGGAGATGGAGAAATGGAGCTCCGGGCGCATGTGACCATGCCCCAAGCGTATGTCCCTCTTAGTAGCTTCTAGACTTAGAATTTTTCAGCATTTCAGGCCGAGCGCATATTATTCTGCACTTGCGCGTCTCTACGAAAATGACCATAACTCCTTCGTTACATATCCATATTGGACGCTCTTATACTCGTCGAAAAGCTATTTCAGCAATCTACGCAATGAAACTATCATGATAACCAAGGGGAAGGCACATGTGAGAGGAGAGATGGGGGGTGTGGGTGCATATGATGATGAGAGAGGGAATGGGCGCATGTGGGGATGAGAAGGAGGGAGTGGGCACATGTGGGGATGAGAAGGAAAGAGTGGGCGCATGTGTCCCTTGGTGTTCTCTCTCTCACCCTCTCTTAACAGCTTTTCTCTCAGCTCTCTTCACTCTGCATACTGAGGTCATGGGGTTGGGGTATTTATAGTTTGTTAATCGGGTCCGGGTCCACACAAGGAGAAGTTGCGGGCACATGTGATGATGAGAGAGGGAATGGTTGCATGTGGCATAGCCCCGGGCGCACGTGCCTCTTAGAGATGGAGAAATGGAGCTCCGGGCGTATGTGGACATGCCTCGGGCGCATGTCCCTCTTGGCAACTTCTAGATTTAGAATTTTTCAGCATTTCAGGCCGAGCGCATGTTATTCTGCACTTGCGCGTCTCCACAAAAATTGCCATAACTCTTTCGTTACAAATCCGATTTGGACGCTCTTATACTTGCCGGAAAGCTATTTTATTGATCTACGCAATGGAACCATTATGATCATCTTTAGAAGCCTCTTTTATCTTAAAAAATGGGCCATAAGTGATCAATGTCATCAATAATGTACGGTCTTTGGTGAACGACTCATATCTCCTTCGTCACAACTCAAAATTGGATGATCTCGGACTTGTCGAAATCGTGACTTGGTAAGCCTTCCCATGACGTATCATTTTCTTCAAACGTACATTACTTATTAGATCATCCTCTAACTGAAAGTGAGATCTTCATTGATATTTGTTCTCATACTTAGAAAAATTCAGGTTTCAGACTCCGACTGTTCACTCCAATGGACAGGTACCTTTTCGGGGATAAACGTCACTGACGCCAGAGCACTTTTAGCCTCTAATAATGTTTCTGAATGAATGGGTCTGCTGGTGAATGGTCAAATGCTGTTAATTTCGATAGTTCCTTCCCAATTAGGATCCTTTAGTTGGCTCCTAGCAAGGAAAAAATGTACTTTGGGGTGCGCAGGTGAAAATATGCATCGCACGGCATCCAAATTCAGAAGTTAGGGTTTGTTGGGTATTCTGAATCATTTGGCATCAATACGCATGTCCAGATCAGCTCTGGAATGACATACTTCAGTTCTAGGTGTGATTACGCGAGCTGCTCGAGCCAGGACCGCACTGGCACTCTACTACTTTTCTGACTGTCTATGGCTCTGTTGTTGACTTAGACTACTGTATTCGAGTCATCACTTCTTCTTTTATCGTTGGTGATATTTTGAGCCCCAATAGGAACATATTATTATGTTCCCAATTATGATATTTTTGTGGTTGAGGTCGCAGAAAAAAAAACCATTTGTATATTCGGCCTTGATTAGAGCTGAACCTATTGGGACCATAACCCAAAAGTTGCCCATAATTTTTTCTTTTGACATTACTAAGGCCGATGAAATTTTTGACCTTATGTTGGTTGGGAAATTCATTAAACTGCCTAGTAATCATAAGATGGCTGCTAATGATGAGATAAAGAAGAATTGGGATCATAATAAATGGCATGGGACTCGCACTCATGCAACTAACAATCGTGCGTCTTTTAGGAATATTATTTAGGACAATATTGATAAGGGTTTACTCAAATTCCCTGAAGGTGAGAGTGAGACGATGCTGATCGACACTGATCCATTTCTGACTAACGTGGAGGTCAATATGGTAGCAATCAACCTTTAGAGATTATCCTGATTGCAATAAAAGATTAACCTCAGTCCGAATAGCCCACTGTTGACCTCTAAATTGTGCATATTCTAACCCCAATTCATCACACATTATGTATGGTTTGTATGTTTAAAGACTCATTAATATATGTTTTTGTGGTTATAGGAATGAGAGAGAGACTTCACCAATATGAGGTTAAAAGAGTCACTTTGGATGCATTGAAGAACAATAGAAAAAGAGTTAAGAGGTGAAAGAAAAAAGCAATGACGAATGAGAAGAAGAAAAGAAAAAAGTTAGAAAAAATACATTGTTCGACCGGTTGGCCATGGCCGTCGACCGATCGACTGACAGGTTGATAATTCAACAGGGAGGTGGGATTTTTTACAAAACTCGCTAGACTAAAAAATCTCTTTTTCGACTGGTTGGCCAGAGGCTACGAACGGTCGATAGAACACCCAGATTCAAAAGTAGTTAAAGTCATTTCTGCCAAGAGCTCCGACCGATCGGCTAGAGGCTCCGACCGATTGACAACAAACTCGACTATTCTCGAAGATTCCAGCTTTTCGTTTTCTTATTTTCTAGAACTAACATTTTCTTGTTTGTTTTGTAGGAACTTAATTAACCTAATTCAAGCACATCGGGCAATATCCTTCTAACTTAGAACTCTCTCTATTTCAATTTTTCTGTTTTCTCTAGTTTTCAGATTTTTACTTTAGTTACAAATTTTATTTTTAGGACTTAGTTCTTAGTTTTAGATTGGCTTTTGCGTGGCTTATGTCTCGTTAAGAACGTGACCACACAAACCGTCTCCAAACCGAGGGTGGTTTAGTTAGACCACTTTCTGTCCAAAAGCGAGTTAGAAAATATCTGAAACTTTGTGAAAGTTCAGAGAGTATGGATCAAACACCGTTAAGGAATCCTCCCCCTCCTACTCCAACTACTAACACAAATTAAGAGGGAGTGGAAGAGAATGAGGTACATAATGCTCCTCCAATGAGAGCATTCCGTAATTACCTACAATCGGCCCATGCTACTACACCCTAATGTGTGGTTTTTCCAACTATTGGGGGAAACATTGATATTAGGCCAGGAGTTATTCAACTCTTACCCAAGTTTCATGGGCTCGACTACGAGAGCCCATACTTATATCTTAAAGAGTTTGATGAGGTGGTAGTTACTTTACAATATAATAATGTGACAAAGGATGTAGTTAAATTGAGGCTATTCCCTTTCTCTTTGGAAGAAAGAGGCAAAACATGGCTTCACTCTCTAAGACCGAGGTTGATTGGGACATGAACTAAGATGACCCGGGAGTTTTTGAAAAAGATCTTCTCATGTCATAAAACGAATGCCCTTCGATGTACCATAATGAACTTTTAAGTCAAAGAAGGTGAAACTTTCTTTCAAAGTTAGAAGAGATACAAGAACCTCTTACTTGCTTGTCTACATCATGGCTACGAGATTTGGCGAATCATAAATTTCTTCTATGAAGGATTGAACTCGAATATGCACCAATTCATAGAGATGATGTGCAATAGTGAGTTCATGAGCAAAGATCCCGAGGATGCATGAAGTTACTTGGACATGTTGGCCGAGAATGCCCAATCATGGGATACCTCGAACAAATCTAGTAACCTCAAGCCTCCTCAACAAAAAGAGAAATGAGGGATTTACATCCTTAAGGAAGATAATGATGTTAATGCAAAGATAGCTAGTCTCACAAGAAAGAGGCCATGAAACTAGTAAGAGTGGAGCTTTCAATTCCTCTAAAGCTATCGAGAATGTATGTGGGATTTGTGCAGCTAATGTACACTCTACGCAAGATTGTCCTACAATTCCTGTGTTTCAAGAGGCATTACAAGAGCAAGCAAATGCCGCATACGGGTATCAACGGCCTTTCAATAGACCAAGTAGGTAACACGTACAACTCTACTTGGAAAAATCATCCAAATTTCAGTTGGAGGAATGGTCCCACGACTGATCCTACCAACCCTCAAAGAGGGCCACCCATGCAAAATGTAGCACCAAGCATGACCCTACCTCAATTCACTATGGAGGATACTTTAAAGGCGTTTATGTAAGGACAAACGTAAATAAATCAAATGAATCAGCAAATGTTCCAAGAGCTTAAATGCTAAGGAAGGGACCTTTCCGGCCCAACCCTAGTCCAATCCTAAACAAACATATGAAATTAGCGCCCCTAATCTCCCCAACCAACATGTGTAGCAAGCAAAATCCATCACCACTCTTAGAAGTGGTAAACAAATCGACAAATCTATTCCGGTGAAGGCCGACAAGCTTAATGATCTGGTAATTATGAGAATAAGGATGGATTTAGCTCAGTCCCACAAGAAAAGGAACGTGTTCACAAGCCCATAACACCATTCCCTTCAAGATTGGTTGCTCCAAAACCTCTCCCAAACTCTCATGACATTTTGAGGTTTTCAAACAAGTCAAGATCAACATTCCATTGCTTGATGCCATAAAATAAATTCCCTCTTATGCCAAGTTTCTAAACGACTTATGCACAACAAAACGTAAATATAATGTGTAACAAAAGGCCTTGCTCAATGAGCAAGTGAGTGCCATTCTCACCCAAAAGACCCTCTTAAAAAATAAGGATCCCGGTAGTCCTATAATCTCATTCATCATTGGCGACTGTCGGATTGAGCGAGCTTTGCCAGATTTGGGGGCAAGCGTAAATTTGATTCCTTACTCGGTATACGAGCAATTGGGTCTTGGTGAATTAAAACCCACCAAAACCATATTACAACTCGCTAATAGATCCATCCGTGTACCGAGAGGGATAGTTGAGGATGTTTTGGTCAAAGTTGACAAATTCTACTACCCGGTAGACTTTATCGTCTTGGACACGCAACTAGTCATGGACACTAGCACTCAAATACCGATTATATTCGGCCACCCATTCTTGGCTACATCAAACACAATTATAAATTGCCGGAATGGGGTGATGCAATTGTCCTTTGGGAACATGACCTTATAGGCGAATGTGTTCCACATGTGCAAAAAGTAAAGGAATGAGGAATATTATGAGCTCTTCGAGGTAAACATGCTTGAATCCTTTGAAGAAGAGAAGCTCCTCCAACTTGAACCACTCGAAACTTTGAAGACATGCTTGGCACGTTTTGAGGATTCCAATGACCCATCATATGTGAAATTGTGCAAGCATTGAATGATGAGAAGTCGATAGTTGATACTAGCCGGTGGAGGCCTCACTTTGAAAAATTGCCACCAACCACATCAAAGCCTCTACTGTCTAATATCCAACCGCTAAAGCTTGACCTAAAACCATTGTCATCCAAGCTAAAATATGTATATTTGGGTTAAGAGGAGACATTCCCGATTGGAATAGTCTCCCACCTAAGAAAAAACCAAGAGCTCAAGTTAATTGAGTTACTCAAAGAATATAGGGGAGCCATAGGATAGATAATAGCGAACCTCAAGGGGATTGACCCTTTGGTATGTAGTCACTGCATCCACCTCAAAGAGAATGTAAAAATAATTTGACAACCTCAAAGGCGGTTAAATTCAAACATGATGGAGGTTGTTAAGGTCGAGGTGTTAAAGCTACTAGATGTGGGTATCATCTACCCCATCTTAGATAGCCAATGACTGAGTCCTACCCAAGTTGTCTCTAAGAAGTCCGGTATTACCATTGTAGAGAACGCCAACAACGAGCTAATACCGACTAGAGTGACCACCGATTGGCGTATGCGTATTGATTATCAGAAGCTAAAAACGGTCACTAGAAAAGACCACTTTCCTCTCCCATTCATGGTTCAAATTTTGGAGAGGTTAACGGGCCATTCCTATTATTGTTTCTTAGATGGCTATTCCGGATACAACTAAATTAAGATAGCCCCGTAAGATCATGAGAAAACCAGCTTTACATGCCCGTTTGGGACCTTCCCCTACTGAAGAATGCCATTTGGACTATGTAATGCACCCGCCACATTCCAACGATGTATGTTGAGTATTTTCTCGGACATGGTGGGTGAGTTTCTCGAAGTTTTCATGGATGATTTCTCAATTTTTGGTTGTACGTTCGATGAGTGTCTTGACCACTTGAGATTGGTCTTGACTAGGTGTGACGAGAAAAATCTTGTTTTAAACTGGGAGAAGTGCTATTTTATGGTATAAAGAAGAATAGTCCTTAGACATATCATCTCGTCTAATGGAATAGAGGTAGACCGAGCCAAAATCGACATCATTGTCAATCTACCTCCACCTAAAAGCATACGTGATGTGTGGTCCTTCCTTGGACACACCAGTTTTTATAGAATATTCATAAATGATTTTAGTCAAATCTCTAGGCCTTTATGCAATCTTCTCCAAAAGGACAACCAATTTAAGTGGAATGTCGAATGTCAATTAGCTTTTTTAAAGCTAAAGGACATGTTGACAACCGCACCCGTCATGCAACCACCGGATTGGTCCCTTCCTTTTGAGTTGATGTGTGATGCAAACGATTATGCTATTGGGGCGGTGTTATGACAAAGGAAGGATAAGAAGCCCTATGTTATTTACTATGCGAGTAGGACCTTGAATCCCATTCAAGTTAATTACTCGACTACGAAGAAAGAGCTCCTAGCCATGATTTTTGCCTTGGACAAATTCATGCTTACTTAAAAGGATCAAAGGTCATTATCTATATGGATCATGCAGCGCTGAAACAACTTCTTTCTAAGAAAGAAGCTAAGCCTCGTTTGCTTAGACGGATCATACTCCTTCAATAATTCGACTTAGAGATCAAAGATAAGAAAAGAGTAAAGAACGTGGTGGCGGATCATCTATCCCGCCTAGTTTTGCCTGATTCCATTGACAAGTCATCCATTCAGGACTCATTCTATGATGAGCAACTTTTTGTTGCTATGCATCCACCGTAGTACGCTGATATAGTGAACTATCTTTCCACGGGTGCGATGTCCACTTATTGGACTGCGCAAGATAAACAAAAATTTCTAAGGGAAGTATGTAGATTTTTCTAGGATAAACCATTACTTTTTAAATATTGCCCAGACCAAATTATAAGGAGATGTGTCCCTAATGACGAACAAAATTTTGTTTTTGTCATCTCCTTTTGTCATAGTCAAGCGTGTGGTGGTCATTTCTCCGCCAAAAAAACTACTACGAAAATTCTGCAGTGTGGTTTTTATTGGCCTATCATGTTTAGAGACACCAACGAGTTTTGCAAAGCATGCGAGTGCTGTCAAAAGCTAGGAGGATTGTCCCATAGGAATATGATGCCTCTCAACCCAATTCAACATATCGAAGTATTTGACTGTTGGGGCATCGATTGCATGAGACCATTGCCCTCATCTTTTGGATATGTCTACATATTGCTTGTCGTAGACTATTTCTTCAAGTAGGTAGAGACGATTCTATATAGAACCAATGATCACTGAACGGTTCTACGATTCCTCAAAGAAAACATACTTTCTAGGTTTAGAACGCCTAGAGCCATCATAAGTGATGGTGGCTCTCACTTTTACAATAGGCCTTTTGAAGCCTTAATGAAGAAATATGGCATATCGCATAAAGTAAGTACTCCATACTACCCTCGTATAAGTGGGCAAGTTGAAATTTCCAACCGAAAAATTAAACAAATTTTGGAGAAGACGATGAGGCTGGATCGCAAATATTGGTCGCTGAGATTAATTGATGCTCTTTGGGCTCACCGTATGGCTTATAAGACCTTGTTTGGAATGTCTCCCTATAGACTTGTCTATTGGAAAGCTTGCCACTTGCCCATGGAGCTTGAACATTAAGCCTATCAGGCAATTCGAACATTGAACTTCAATGTTGACAAAGTTAGCTCGCTTCGCAAACTCCAATTGAATGAACTTGACGAGATCCGAAATTATGCTTATGAGAGCTCGAGAATTTACAAAAGTAGGATGAAAGCCTTCTATGACAAATATATTTTCAGGAAATCTCTCCATGAAGGCCAAAAAGTACTCTTGTATAATTCTCGACTTCATCTTTTTTCGAAAAAATTGAGAACTTGTTGAGCCTCCAATTTATACATTTGCCGACCCATTACATCACATTATATGCATGGTTTTCATGTTTAAAGACTAATCTAATACATGTTTTTGTGATTGTAGGAATGAGAGGGAGATTTCACCCATTCATGGTTAAAAGAGTCACTTGTATTCATTGAAGATCAATATAACAAGTGCCAAAAGGTGGAGGAAAGAAGAAGAAAGAAAGAGAAGAAAATGTGGAAAAACTGTCACAAGACCTATCCCAAGACCGGTCGCCAGACAAGTCTACATAGCTAGACCGGTCACCAGACCGGTCGCCCGATCGGTTGCCAGACATGTCGTCAGGAGTCCAGAAAAACATAGCTTGCTGGACTATTTTTTGGTTTCTTAGACCGGTCTAAGGTGATCCAGAAACTCCGATTTTCAAGGCCAAATTTCCAAATTGCAAAAGGACTCCGTGGATTCTCGAAGTTTTCAAGTTGGTGCGGGATTTCTCTTATAAAAGGCCACCTCTACTCTTTTTCTAAGGCATCTAGCAATGTGAGGAGCAAAGAGATCAAGACATAGGAGGCTTCATAGCCTCCTACAACTAGTTTTCTTTTTCTTCTAATTCTAGTTTCTAGTTTTTAATGCTTTCTTCTAGTTAACCTCTTAGCTAAGGCTAAGAGGTGAAGCTTGTATTTAATTTCATGTTTAATTCAGTTTGATTCAAGTACCTTTACTTCAAGTTGGATTTTTGAATGTTCTAGTTTGAATAAAGTTGATATTTTTAAAAGTTTTATGAGAGTTAATGTGCTGCGAACATGGATTCCTTGCAATTCTCTGAGATTATCATGTTTGGCTTGATTAGATTCGAATTATGGTAACCCTTGAGCATGCCATAGTCCATAGGCATGGCTGTTACTCCGAAGGCCATGATTTTGAATGCTATGCACTTGAATAGGACTAGAACTTGAATTCCTAACTTATGTGGGATTGAATGTGCTTCATTGCTTTATCTTCCAACTAGATGAGAGATAGAACTTCGAATCTAGTTGTGTTTTATGCTTGGATTGAATGGATTGACATGAGATTGCTATGAGTGGATCCTTAAAACCTTAGTTTTCTTTCTCTCTTATTCTTAAATTTTCCTTTTTAAATTACTGCTTAGTTTTAGTTTTCTCAATTGAAATTCCAAATTGTTCCAATCCAAATTGCTGGAATAGTTTAGAACTATTTACTTCTTTCCCTGTAGATTGAGAATTATTACTACATCGCAGCCTTGCACTTTAGGCGAGCGAACAAGTTTTAGGCGCCGTTGTCGGGGAAAAAGTTAAACGATTCTAATTATTCTAGTAGCTATAGAGTAGTTTTAGTTAGGTAGGATTTTCAGTTTTTATAGAAGTAGATTTTTTGATTTTTTGTTTAGATTACTAACAATTTTTTTTTGTAGGACATTATTGCTGACATAGTTCTCACCTTCACGGGTAACATCTCCCCATCTCTCTTTTTATTTTTATTTTTTTCTAGATTAGGGTAGTTTTCAATTCCTAAAAATTTCATCATGTATGATTGGACAAATGGTGCATACAAGTACCTTTTAGAGGATGAGACGTCGGATTGGGGGACTTGAACTCAATGTGATCGAGATCCCTCCAAGCATGAGTGTTTTTCTGAGATTCAAACAACCACTGCTACCCCCCCCCCCCCCCCCCCCCCCCCCCCCCCCCAGGTAAGATGATGCGTGAGTACATTAATGAAAATAATACACATGTTGAGACACGACGTAAGAAAATGGGGGAATACTGGAACAAAGCAAAATCAAATAATGATCATCCGGGGAAAACATTACGTGATTACCGGATTGAAAATAACATGAGTGTTCCACCGATTATGGTAGGAGGTGTGCAACAACAAAAGGAACCGGTGAATAGTGGCCAACCGGTTAAGACAATGCGTGATCACTTGTATGGATATGCCTACAACCATCATATAACTTTTCATCCTACAATGCGTATGGTCTTAATTGAGGAAACCTCCATTCTCCTTGTTCAAGGGAAGAACCAACCGTGGTTATTAACAATCACCCTAAAACGTCTTCCTCTTGTGATGACATGTATACACAAATACTTGAGGAAATATGAAAAGAGTATGTAGATGAACAATCAAATCAAGCTAACTCGCCATCTTGTTGTTGACCCTCCAATTTATACATGATCTAGCCCATTACATCGCATTATATGCATGGTTTGCATGTTTAAAAGACCTATCTAATGCGTCTAATGCGTGATTTGTGATTGTAGGAGTGAGACGGAGATTTCACCAATTCAAGGCTAAAAAGGTCACTGTAAGTACATTAAAGATCAAAGAACCAAGTGCCAAAGGATGGAGGAAAAAAGTAAGAGAGATATGGAAGAAAGAAGGAATAAGTGCAATATTCTGCACTTTCAACAGAGACCCCCATTTGCTGCACTTCTCACTGGACCAAGCTAGACCGGTTGACCAAACGACTGGTCAAGCACTCAACAGAGGGGGAGGAATTTTTGAAAAGTCACTGGACTGTTTTTGCCGTTTTACGACCGGTTGTCCGACCGGTCATCCAAGAGCTTAGACCGGTCATTCGACCAGTCGTCTGCGTAACAAAGCTTGTCCTACAAGCTCTGATTTTCTCTACGCAACTCCATGATCTCTTGCGCAATTTAGAATCTTCCGCACTATTCTATAAAATGGGACCTAGGGCTTCGTTTAAAGGCATCCTAGAAGAGATTGGAGGTCGTGGGAAGTGAATGAGAGCACCGTGGAGCGTCCACAACTCCGTCGATTCTGATTTTTCTAGTTTTTATGTTTTCTTTATTAAGTTTTAGTTGTAGTATGACAATGCTCGGCTAGAATCTCTCAGCTAAGGCTGAGAAAAGAAGCTTGTAGCCAATTTCATATTTAATTCAATTTGATTCAAGTACTTTCACTTTAACTTTGGATTTTAAATATTCTAGCTCGAATAAAGTTGATATTTTTAGAAGTTTTTATGAGAGTTCATGTGCTCCGGACATGGATTCCTTGTAATTCTATAAGATTATCATGTTGGCTTGATTAGATTCGAATTATGGTAACCCTTGAGCATGCCATAGTCCACAGGCATGGCTGTTACTCCGAAGGCTATGATTTCGAATGCTATGTGATTGAATAGGACTAGAACTTGGAAGTTCAACTTAAGTGGGATTGAATGTGTTTCAATGCTTTATCTTTCAACTAGATGAGAGATAGAACTTCGAATCTAGTTGTGTTTTATGCTTGGATTGATTGGATTGATATGGAATTGCTACAAGTGGATCCTTGAAAGCCTTAGTTCCTTTAAATTACTGATTTTTCTAAGTTACTGTTTTAAGTTAGTTCTATTAATTCAAAACTCCAAATTGTTTCAATTTAAGTTGTTGGAATAATTTAGAATTGATTTACTTCTTTCCCTGTGGATCGACCTCTGTCTTACCGAGAATTATTATTACATCGAAGCCTTGTACTTGAGGTAAGCGAACAAGTTTTTGGCGCCGCTGCCGGGGAATTTAGATAAACGGTTCTAGATTGTTTTAGTGGCTGTAGAAGTAGAAGTAGATAATTTTTTTTCTGATTTCCTAGAACTAATAAGCTGTTTTGTTTTGTAGGGATTCTTCCATAGTTTAAGCGAATCGAGTAATATCCTTCTAACTTATATTTTCAGATTTTAGGACTTAGGATTAGTTTAGATTTTGGATTGTGTGGTTTATGTCTCGTTGGGAACGTGACCACACTAATCGTCTCTAATCCGAAGGTGGTCTAGTTAGACCATTATCAGTCCATAGATGAGTCTGAAAATACCAAGAGTTTTATGATAGTTTGGGGAGTATGGATTAAACACTTTTAAGGAATCCTCCCCCCTACTCCAACTACAAATGTAAATCAAGGAGTAGGAGAGAATGAGGTACACAATGTTCCTCCAATGAGATCTTTACGGGACTACTTACAACCGGCCTGTACAACTACACCCTTGTGCGTGGTTTTACCACCAACCGGGGGAAATAAAGTTGGGTGTGATTCAACTTTTGCCAAGGTTTCATGGGCTAGACTCCGAGAGCCCATACCTACACTTAAAGGAATTTGAGGAAGTGGTGGCTACTTTGTAATACACTGATGTTTCACAAGATGCCATAAAACTCAAACTTTTTCCTTTTACATTGAAAGAAAGAGCCAAGAATTGACTTCACTCTCTTAGACCACACTCGATAGGGTCATGGAATGAGATGACCTGGGAATTTTTGAAAAAGTTCTTCCTGTCTTATAAAACAAATACCCTTCGAAGAGCCATAATGAACTTTTCGTTTAAAGAGAATGAGTCATTCTTCCAATGTTGGGAAAGGTTTAAGGACCTCCTACTTGCTTGCCCACATTACGGCTATGAAAGCTGGAGAATCGTAAACTTCTTCAATGATGGATTAAGTTCCAACATGCGCCAATTCATAGAGATGATGTGCAACGACGAGTTTATGAGTAAAAATCTAGAGGAAGCTTGGAGTTACTTGGATATGTTGGCTGAGAATGCCCAATCATGGGATACCTCAGACAAATTTAGTAATCTCAAGCCTCTTCAACAAAAGGAGAAATGAGGCATCTATATTCTTAAAAAAGAAGATGATGTGAACGCAAAGATAGCCAGCCTCACAAGGAAGATCGAGGCCATGGAACTTAGTAAGAGTGGAGTTTTAAAGTTTAATGAAGCTATTGAGAACATGTGTGGAATTTGTGCCACTAATATACACGCTATGCAAAATTGTCCTACAATTTCTGCGTTTCAGGAAGTGTTATAAGAACATGCAAATGCCACATATGGTTATTAACGGCCTTTTAATGGTCCGGTGGGTAACACGTATAACTCTACTTGGAAGAACCACCCAAATTTATGTTGGAAGAATAATCCCACGAGTAATCCTACCAACTTTCAAGGAGGGTCACCCATACAAAACATGGCCCTACCTTAATTTTCAATGGAGGATACTTTAAAGGCGTTTATGTAAGGGCAAATGCAAATAAATCAAACGAACCACCAAATGTTCCAAGAGCTTAAAGTCTCGGTTGATGAGATTAAGGGATGCTTGAATGCTAGGGAAGGGACCTTTTCGGCCCAACCTCAGCCCAATCCAAAATAAGTACATGAAGTAAGCATCCATAATCTCCCCAACCAACATGTGGAGCAAGAAAAATCCATCACCGCTCTTAGAAGTGGTAAACAAATTGACAAATTCATTTCGGTGAAGGCCGACAAGCCTAATGATCCGGTAAATTCTGAGGATGACGATGGATCTAATTCAGCCCCACAAGAAACGGAACGCGTTTATAAGCCCGTAGCACCATTCCCTTCTAGATTGGTTGCTCCAAAATCTCTTCCAAACTCTCATGATATTCTAGAGATTTTCAGACAAGTCAAGATCAACATTCCATTGCTTGATGCTATTAAATAAATCCCCTCTTATGCCAAGTTTCTAAAGGACTTATGCACAACTAAACGCAAATATAATGTGCAACAAAAGGCCTTCCTAAACGAGCAAGTGAGTGCCATTCTCACTCAAAAGACCCCCTAAAATTCAAGGACCCTGGTAGTCCCACAATTTCATGCATCATTGGTGACTACCGGATTGAACGTGCATTGCTAGACTTGGGGGCAAGCGTAAACTTGATCCCATACTCGGTATACAAGCAATTGGGTCTTGGTGAATTAAAACCCACCAAAACCACATTAAAACTCGCTGATAGATCGATCCATGTACCGAGAGGGATAGTTGAGGATGTTCTAGTCCAAGTTGACAAATTCTACTACTCGGTGGATTTTATAGTCTTGGACATGCAACCGGTTGTAGATGCTAGCACTCAAATACCGAAGATTTTAGGCCGCCCATTCCTTGCTACATCAAATGCAATTATCAATTGCCGGAATGGGGTAATGCAATTATCCATTGGAAACATGACATTGGAGGTGAATGTGTTCCATTTGAGCAAAAGGCATATGGATGATGATGATGAGCTCTTCGAGGTAAACATGCTCGAATCCTTTGAAGAAGAAGAGCTCCTTCAATTTGAACCACTAGAAAGCTTGGAGACATGCTTGGCACCTTTCGAGGATTCCAAAGACCCCATTATTAGTGAAATTGTGCAAGCATTGAATATTGAGAAACCAGTAGTTGATACTAGCTGGTGGAGGCCCCATTTTGAAAGATTACCACCAACCACATCAAGGCCTCTACCGTCTAACATCAAACCATTGAAGCTTGACCTTAAACCATTGCCATCTAAGCTTAAATATGTATATTTGGGTCAAGAAGAAACATTCTCGATTGTCATTGCCTCTCACCTAAGGAAAGACCAAGAGCTTAAGTTGATTGAGCTACTCAAAGAACATAGGGGAGCCATAGGTTGGACAATAGCGGACTTCAAGGGAATAGACTCTTCGGTTTTCACTCACCGTATCCACCTCGAAGAAAATGCGAAAACGACTAGACAACCTCAAAGAAGGTTAAATCCAAATATGATGGAGGTTGTCAAAGCCGAGGTGTTAAAGCTACTAGATGTGGGTATCATCTACCTCATCTCGGATAGCCAATGGGTGAGTCTTACCCAAGTTGTCCCTAAGAAGTCCGGTATTACCATCATAGAAAATACCAACAACGAGCTTATACCGACTAGAGTGACCATCGGTTGGCGTATGTGCATCGATTGTCGGAAGCTAAACACGGTCACTAGGAAGGACCACTTCCCTCTCCCATTCATGGAAAAAATTTTGGAGAGGTTAGCAGGTCACTCCTATTATTGCTTCCTAGGTGGCTATTCCGGTTATAACCAAATTGAGATAGACCCAAAAGACTAAGAGAATACTACCTTTACATGCTCGTTTGGCACCTTCGCATATCGAAGGATGCCATTCGGACTATGTAATGCACCCGCCACATTCCAACGATGCATGTTGAGTATTTTCTCAGAAATGGTGGGTGAGTTTCTTGAGGTATTCATGGATGATTTCTCTGTTTTTTGTTGTACTTTCGAGGAGTGCTTAAATCACTTGAAGTTGGTCTTGACAAGGTGCAAGGAGAAGAACCTCATTTTAAACTGGGAAAATTGCCATTTCATGGTACAGAGAGGAATAGTCCTTAGAAATATCATCTCGTCTAATGGAATAGAGGTAGACCGGGCCAAAATTGATATAATTTTCAATCTACCACCACCCAAAAGCATATGCGATGTGCGGTCCTTCCTTGGAAACGCCGGCTTTTATAGAAGGTTCATAAATGATTTCAGTCATATCTCAAGGCCCTTATGTAACTTTCTCCAAAATGAGATCTGGCACCTTCGCATATCGAAGGATGCCATTCAGACTACGTAATGCACCCGCCACATTCCAACGATGCATGTTGAGTATTTTCTTAGACATGGTGGGTGAGTTTCTTGAGGTATTCATGGATGATTTCTCTGTTTTTGTTGTACTTTCGAGGAGTGACTAAATCACTTGAAGTTGGTCTTGACAAGGTGCGAGGAGAAGAATCATTTTAAACTGGGAAAAGTGCCATTTCATGGTACAGAGAGGAATAGTCCTTAGAAATATCATCTCGTCTAATGGAATAGAGGTAGACCAGGCCAAAATTGATATAATTTCCAATCTACCACCACCCAAAAGCATATGCGATGTGTGGTCCTTCCTTGGACACGCCGGCTTTTATAGAAGGTTCATAAATGATTTCAGTCATATCTCAAGGCCCTTATGTAACTTTCTCCAAAAGGAGAACCAATTTGAGTGGAGTGCCGCATGTGAATTAGTTTTTTCAAAGCTAAAAGACATGTTGACAACCGCTCCTATCATTCAACCACCGGATTGGTCCGTACCTTTTGAGTTCATGTGCGATGCGAGCAATTATGCTATTGGGGCGGTGTTAGGCCAAAAGAAGGATAAGAAGCCCCACGTTATCTACTATGCGAGTAGGACCTTGAATCCCCCCCACGTCAATTACTCGACTACGGAGGAGCTCATAGCCGTCATTTTTGCCCTGGACAAATTCATGCCTTACTTAATAGGATCCAAGGTCATTGTTTACACAGATCATGCGACACTGAAATACCTTCTCTCTAAGAAGGATGCTAAGCCCTGTTTACTTAGATAGATCATGCTCCTTCAAGAATTCGATTTGGAGATCAAGGATAAGAAAGGAGTAGGAAATGTGGTGGCGGATCATCTATCCCGCCTAGTCCTACCCAATTCCATTAACGAGTCACCTATTGAGGACTCATTCCTTGATGAGCAACTCTTTGTTGCTATGCATCCACCATTGTACGTTGACATAGCCAATTATCTTTCCACAGGTGCGATGCCGATTCATTGGACTGCGCAGGACAAACGAAAATTTCTAAGGGAAGTGCGCAGATTTTTCTGGGATGAACCTTTACTTTTTAAATATTGCCCAGATCAAATAATTAGGAGATGTGTCCCTGATGACTAACATAATTCCGTCATCTCCTTTTGTCATGATCAAGCATGTGGGGGTCATTTTTCCTCCAAGAAAACCACTGCAAAAATTCTGAAATGTGGTTTCTATTGGCCAACTCTATTTAAGGACACCCACGAGTTTTACAAATCATGTGAGCGCTATTAAAAGCTAGGAGGATTGTCCCGTTGGAACATGATGCCTCTTGCCACTATTCAACATCCAGAAGTCTTCGATTGTTGGGGTATTGATTTCATGGGACCATTCCCTTCATTTTTTGGACATGTCTACATATTTCTTGCCGTAGACTATGTGTCTAAATGGATAGAGGCCATTCCATATAGAACTAACGATCATCGTACGGTTTTAAAGTTCCTAAAAGAAAACATACTTTCCAGATTTGGAACGCCTCGAGCCATCTTTAACGATGGCGGTTCTCACTTTTGCAATAGGCCATTTGAAGCCTTAATGAAGAAATATGGTATTAAACATAAAGTGAGTACCCCATACCACCCACAGACAAGTGGGCAAGCTGAAATTTTCAATCGGGAAATCAAACAAATTTTGGAAAAGACGGTGAGGCCAGATCACAAAGATTGATCGCTTAGATTAGATGATGCTCTTTGGGCTCACCGTATCACTTACAAGACCCCCATTGGAATGTCTCCCTATAGACTTATCTATGAAAAAGCTTGTCACTTGCCTGTGGAGATTGAACACAAAGCCTATTGGTAAATTTGGTTATTGAACTTTAATGTTGACAAAGGTAGCTCCCTTCGCAAACTCCAATGAATGAGCTTGACGAGATCCGAAACGATGCTTATGAGAACTCGAGGATTTACAAGAGTAGGATGAAGGCTTTTCATGACAAGCACATCTTCAGGAAATCTTTCCATGAAGGTCAGAAAGTGCTCTTGTATAATTCTCGACTTCATCTTTTTCTGAAAAAATTACGATCTCGATGGACCGGCCCATATATTGTCAAAGAAGTTTTTCCCCATGGGGCTGTTGAGGTAGAGAATGCGGCGAATGGTAACTGTTTTAAAGTGAACGGACAACGCCTTAAACCATTTGTTGAGAAATTTGATTAAGAGGACATGTCCATCACTCTGGATGATCCTGTGTATCGGGATTGATCTTCTAGTTGACGGAAGTATAACGTAGGATTTGGTTTTGTTTAATTTTCTGTTTTAGGTTTATTTCGTTAGTAGTTTCATTGTCGGAGTTGTACACTTTCATGATCGACTCTCTCAGGTACTATCGTTCTCACTCTCTTTTATTTTTTCATTACTCTCATGTTCATGCTCATTACATATCTTTTACATTGAGGACAATGCAAGATTTGGTTAGGCGGTGAGATGAGATTCCTCATCTAGGAGTTTGTGGACATTTCGAGCATTATATGTCGAAATTTTTTGATTTTTCTGAAAATTCAAAACTCTTTTAGAAAATTTTGTTTTTATGCATTCGGGATGATATGAGTATAAGAAAAGGACATACGAAGTGAGTGATGTTACAAGTCTTGAACTATTTTTAATATAATGGTTTTATATGTGAATTCCCCTATTTATATGATTGAGAGGAAATTTGAGCATTCTTACAACCTAGTTCACATTACATGATTGTTGGGGCTCAAATTCGTACCCATTATAAAACAGTATTCAGTGATCCATCTACGACGATTTGGATCAATTTCGAGATCCAAAATACTCAAAAAATGCCAGTACAACCCTAACGTGCGCGATCGTGATCGAAACCTATAAATGCTATTTTGGAGCAGAATCAGACATGCGGATCACCACCAAATGATCCGGAATGCCCTAAAACCATTAACCTGCAAGTTTCGAAGTCGCGCGATGCATATTCTTACCTGCGCACACCTAAAACGCGTTCTACCCTTGTCCGGAGCTGACCGAAAGGGCCTGAAAGCCTACAGGTACCATTTCGGAGTGGAATCAAACATATGGATGATTGCTAAATGATTCAGAATGCCCGAAAAACCTTCAGTAGCAAGTTTGAAGTTCTTGTGGTGTATATTTCTATGTCCGCACTTTTCGGAACAATATTCCTATGCAAATAGCCGGTTGGGAGGGTCCAAATTGGTAAGGAACTAACAAAATTCACAGCACATGACCATCGGTACCCCACCTCGTTCATTCAGGAGGTCGATCATAGCCTAAAAGTGGCTCAGCATCAGTGACTTCGGTCTCCGAAAAGGTAGCCCCCCTTTGGAGGTCGCCCGTCGGAGCCTAAAACCTGAAATATTCTAAGTGATGAAACATGCATTTGCCCTCTCTCTCCACATGCGGATGCCATGAGGAGAAATGCATTTGCCCTCTGTTGAGCTCTTAATTGTGCATATTCTAACCCTAATTCATCACTCATTATGCATGGTTTGAATATTTAAAAGGCCCATCTAATACATGTTTTGTGATTTTAGGAATGAGAGTGGCTTGGCTCAATTGGTGACCAAAAGGGCACATTTAGGAGCCTTTGATGAAGGTCCAAGGTGGACCAAAGAACGATGAAGAAAGAGAGGAGAATGAGGAAGAAAGAAAGAAAGAAAAGATGAAAAAAATGAAGACCGACCGGTCTTGACCGGTCGGCCAGGAAGGCTTGACCGGTCTCGACCGGTCAGCCAGTTGCTCTCCCCTCTCTTAAAGCTTCTAGAGCAAGGACACATGGGCTAGACCGGTCGGCCATGCAATTTTAGAGTTCCAGATTTCAGACAGCAGGTTATTCCCGTTTTTGAATTTTCCACACAGTTTTCTGGAGCCATCTTGATGATATTTGGAAATCCAACACATTCATGTCGAAGAGGAGCTTGACGCCGAAATAACCCAAGTGGTTTCGTGTCGATCGGAGCTACGGATTGACCGTGGTGGCCAAAACAATACGAACTATCTAGAAAGTTCCAGATTCCGCCTACTCAACTCTGGGCCTGTCCAGGTGGCCCATCATTGATGATATGAAGAATCTACTATGACCATCTTCTAGACCACATCCATATATGAATAACCACAAAATTTCAGATCAAAAGGATGTGTGGTTTGATCGTAACGGTTGAAGAAAGATGGACCATCCAGAACGATTCAACTGCGCAGAGTTCATAAAAGCCCTAAGTGTTCTAATTTTTGGACCACATTCTGGGATTGTTTTAGACAATCTAATCCGTCTATCATATATAAGAGGAAGTTTTCTACCAATGTGCAAAATTTGAGATCAATCCAACCTCTGTACACTCCGGAACGTTAAAAGCAAGATGACTGGTTCTGAAGGTACCCGAATTGTGCGATTTTGAGAGGCAGTTGCTGATCTGATTGGTGGGCCCATTCAGAAGATAATTTTGGAAATCTAAATCATTTATGAGGAAGATCACATTACAAGGAAGCTACAAACCAAATTTGAAGGCAATCCGACCATTGGTTAAGCCGTACAAAGCGAAACAAAATCTGTTATGTTGCGGTACTCTTGTTGTATTATAAAAGGAGGTGCTCTCTTCTATTCCAGGGTAAGCAAGGACGTGGGGAGCAAGGAGTTCAAGTCATAGGAGGCTTCCTAGCCTCTTCCAGCTAGTTTTTCTTCCTTTTCTTAGTTCTAGTTTTATTTTTAATATGCTTTTTATTAAATAATCTCTTAGCTAGAGCTAAGAGGTGAACCTTATAGTTTTCTTAGATTTTTTAATTCGTTTTATTCGTTTCAAGTTGGATTTCTATTGAAGAACAATGGTTTGAAGTTTAAATAAAGTTCTAAGTAGTTTTTGTTAATCTTATGATGGCTCATGGATGTTTAGAAGAATTGCTTGAGTTATTAATTGTTTTGAGTTATTCTAGACCTGTATGATCTGAGGAATTGGATTCAATACGCTCTAGACATATGATCCTCATGTGGGAGCTTCATACCAAAAGTCTATTTTTATGGAAATTCTGGATTATGTAAGATTGTGTATGTGATTTGGATCAAGTTCAAATCATGATCTAGCTTTATCTTGTGACAGGATTTAATGATGATTATGGTTGTGATCTTAACCCATTGGAATTGGGACTGACCTATGCAATTGAGTGTGCTCAAGTCCTAGCTTGCATTGAGAGAATCATGTACATGAATGATACATGTGACATATTGATTATTTTAACTGCTCTATTATCCGACTAGATAGAACTTAATTTCGATTCTAGTTGAGAAAGTGAGAAACCATAGCGAATTATGCATATAAGGAGAGCTATAAGTAGATCCTTGATGCTCTAGTTATCTTTTCATTATCAGATTTTATATTTCATATTTAAAAATCGATTTCCTAAACCCTTCTTAGATTCCAGTTATTAGGATAGTTGGAATTGTTTACTTCCTTCCCTGTGGATCGACCTCGGTCTTACCGAGATTATTACTACATCGCAACCCTACACTTGGGAAAGCGAACACCCTCTCACCACATGCGCATGAGAGCTCTCTCTCTCCCTTTTCAATATTTTCAAAATTCTAAATAAAATAAAATACAAAATCATGAATATATTCTAAGTGGGGCAACATGCGCCCAACACAGAGGCTACATGCGCCCACCACATTGGGCACATTGTTGAGCTCTTAATTGTGCATATTCTAACCCCAATTCATCACTCATTATGCATGGATTTTATGTTTAAAGACTATTCTAATGCATGGTTTTGTGATTGCAGGAATGAGAGAGAGTTCACTCGATCAATAGCTAAAAGAAGCGCATTTAGGAACCTTGGATGAAGACCCAAGGTGGGCCAAAGAATCATGAAGAAAGAAGGAAAGAAAAGAAAGAAGGAAAGTATGAAAAGGAGCCCCCATAAGGTGGTCCGACCGGTCGGCCAAACAGGCCCCGACCGGTCTTGACCAGTCGGCCAGTTGCTCTCTCCTCTCTTAAAGCTGCTGGAGCAAGGACACATGGGCTAGACGGGTCAATATCGGTCGGCCATGAAATTTTAGAGTTCCAGATTTCAGATAGCAACCTCTTCCCGTTTTTGGATTTTCGGCACAGTGTTCTGGAGCCAGATTAATAATATTTGAAAATCTAACATATCCATGTCGAAGAGGAGCTTGACGCCGAAATAACCCAAGTGGTTTCGTATCGATCGGAGCTATGGATTGACCGTGGTGGCCAAAACAATACGAACTATCCAGAAAGTTCCAGATTCCACCTACTCCACTCTGGGCCTATCCAGGTGGTCCATCATTGATGATATGAAGAATCTACTTTGACCATCTTCTAGACCACATCCATATATGAATAACCACAAAGTTTCAGATCAAAAGGATGTGTGGTTTGATCGTACTGGTTGAAGAAAGATGAACCATCCAGAAAGATTCAACTGCGCAGAGTTTATAAAAGCCCTAAGTGTTCTAATTTTTGGACCACATTCTGGGATTGTTTTGGACAATATAATCATCGATCATGTAGAGGAGGAAGTTTTCTACCAATGTTCAAAATTTGGGATCAATCCGACATCTGTACACTCCGAAGCGTTGAAAGCAAGATGACTGGTTCTTAAGGTACCCGAATTGCGCAATTTTGAAAGGCGGTCGCTGATCTGATTGGTGGGCCCATTTAGAAGATAATATTGGAAATCTAAATCATCTACGAGGAAGATCACATTACAAGGAAGCTACAAATCAAATTTGAAGGCAATCCGACCGTTGGTTAAGCCATACGAAGCGAAACAAAATCTATTATGTTGCGGTACTCTTGCTGTATTATAAAAGGAGGTGCTCTCTTCTATTCCAGGGCAACTAAGGACGTGGGGAGCAAGGAGTTCAAGTCATAGGAGGCTTCCTAGCCTCCTCCAGCTAGTTTTTCTTCCTTTTCTTAGTTCTAGTTCTAGTTTTTAATATGCTTTTCATTAGCTAATCTCTTAGCTAGAGCTAAGAGGTGAACCTTATAGTTTTCTTAGATTGTTTAATTCGTTTTATTGGTTTCAAGTTGGATTTCTATTGAAGAACAATGATTTAAAGTTTAAATAAAGTTCTAAGTAGTTTTTGTTAATCTTATGATGGCTCATGGATGTTTAGAAGAATTGCTTGAGTTCTTAACTGTTTTGAGTTATTCTAGACCTGTATGATCCGAGGAATTGGATTCAATACGCTCTAGACATATGATTCTCATGTGGGAACTTCATGCCAAAGGTTTATTGTTTTAAGAATTTCTGAAGTACGTGAGATTGTGTATGTGATTTGGATCAAGTTCAAATCATGATCTAGCTTTATCTTGTGACAGGATTTAATGATGATTATGGTTGTGATCTTAACCCATTGGAATTGGGACTGACCTATGCAATTGAGTGTGCTCAAGTCCTAGCTTGCATTGAGAGAATCATGTACATGAATGATACATGTGACATATTGATTGTTTTAACTGCTCTATTATCCGACTAGATAGAACTTAATTTCGATTCTAGTTGAGAAAGTGAGAAACCATAGCGAATTATGCATATAAGGAGAGCTATAAGTAGATCCTTGATGCTCTAGTTATCTTTTCATTATCAGATTTTATATTTCATATTTAAAAATCGATTTCCTAAACCCTTCTTAGATTCCAGTTATTAGGATAGTTGGAATTGTTTACTTCCTTCCCTGTGGATCGACCTCGGTCTTACCGAGATTATTACTACATCGCAACCCTACACTTGGGAAAGCGAACACCCTCTCACCACATGCGCATGAGAGCTCTCTCTCTCCCTTTTCAATATTTTCAAAATTCTAAATAAAATAAAATACAAAATCATGAATATATTCTAAGTGGGGCAACATGCGCCCAACACAGAGGCTACATGCGCCCACCACATTGGGCACATTGTTGAGCTCTTAATTGTGCATATTCTAACCCCAATTCATCACTCATTATGCATGGATTTTATGTTTAAAGACTATTCTAATGCATGGTTTTGTGATTGCAGGAATGAGAGAGAGTTCACTCGATCAATAGCTAAAAGAAGCGCATTTAGGAACCTTGGATGAAGACCCAAGGTGGGCCAAAGAATCATGAAGAAAGAAGGAAAGAAAAGAAAGAAGGAAAGTATGAAAAGGAGCCCCCATAAGGTGGTCCGACCGGTCGGCCAAACAGGCCTCGACCGGTCTTGACCAGTCGGCCAGTTGCTCTCTCCTCTCTTAAAGCTGCTGGAGCAAGGACACATGGGCTAGACGGGTCAATATCGGTCGGCCATGAAATTTTAGAGTTCCAGATTTCAGATAGCAACCTCTTCCCGTTTTTGGATTTTCGGCACAGTGTTCTGGAGCCAGATTAATGATATTTGAAAATCTAACATATCCATGTCGAAGAGGAGCTTGACGCCGAAATAACCCAAGTGGTTTCGTATCGATCGGAGCTATGGATTGACCGTGGTGGCCAAAACAATACGAACTATCCAGAAAGTTCCAGATTCCACCTACTCCACTCTGGGCCTATCCAGGTGGTCCATCATTGATGATATGAAGAATCTACTTTGACCATCTTCTAGACCACATCCATATATGAATAACCACAAAGTTTCAGATCAAAAGGATGTGTGGTTTGATCGTACTGGTTGAAGAAAGATGAACCATCCAGAAAGATTCAACTGCGCAGAGTTTATAAAAGCCCTAAGTGTTCTAATTTTTGGACCACATTCTGGGATTGTTTTGGACAATATAATCATCGATCATGTAGAGGAGGAAGTTTTCTACCAATGTTCAAAATTTGGGATCAATCCGACATCTGTACACTCCGAAGCGTTGAAAGCAAGATGACTGGTTCTTAAGGTACCCGAATTGCGCAATTTTGAAAGGCGGTCGCTGATCTGATTGGTGGGCCCATTTAGAAGATAATATTGGAAATCTAAATCATCTACGAGGAAGATCACATTACAAGGAAGCTACAAATCAAATTTGAAGGCAATCCGACCATTGGTTAAGCCATACGAAGCGAAACAAAATCTATTATGTTGCGGTACTCTTGCTGTATTATAAAAGGAGGTGCTCTCTTCTATTCCAGGGCAACCAAGGACGTGGGGAGCAAGGAGTTCAAGTCATAGGAGGCTTCCTAGCCTCCTCCAGCTAGTTTTTCTTCCTTTTCTTAGTTCTAGTTCTAGTTTTTAATATGCTTTTCATTAGCTAATCTCTTAGCTAGAGCTAAGAGGTGAACCTTATAGTTTTCTTAGATTGTTTAATTCGTTTTATTGGTTTCAAGTTGGATTTCTATTGAAGAACAATGATTTAAAGTTTAAATAAAGTTCTAAGTAGTTTTTGTTAATCTTATGATGGCTCATGGATGTTTAGAAGAATTGCTTGAGTTCTTAACTGTTTTGAGTTATTCTAGACCTGTATGATCCGAGGAATTGGATTCAATACGCTCTAGACATATGATCCTCATGTGGGAACTTCATGCCAAAGGTTTATTTTTTTAAGAATTTCTGAAGTACGTGAGATTGTGTATGTGATTTGGATAAAGTTCAAATTATGATCTAGCTTTATCTTGTGATAGGATTTAATGATGATTATGGTTGTGATCTTAACCCATTGGAATTGGGACTGACCTATGCAATTGAGTGTGCTCAAGTCCTAGCTTGCATTGAGAGAATCATGTACATGAATGATACATGTGACAGATTGATTGTTTTAACTGCTCTATTATCGACTAGATAGAACTTAATTTCGATTCTAGTTGAGAAAGTGAGAAACCATAGCGAATTATGCATATAAGGAGAGCTATAAGTAGATCCTTGATGCTCTAGTTATCTTTTCATTATCAGATTTTATATTTCATATTTAAAAATCGATTTCCTAAACCCTTCTTAGATTCCAGTTATTAGGATAGTTGGAATTGTTTACTTCCTTCCCTGTGGATCGACCTCGGTCTTACCGAGATTATTACTACATCGCAACCCTACACTTGGGAAAGCGAACACCCTCTCACCACATGCGCATGAGAGCTCTCTCTCTCCCTTTTCAATATTTTCAAAATTCTAAATAAAATAAAATACAAAATCATGAATATATTCTAAGTGGGGCAACATGCGCCCAACACAGAGGCTACATGCGCCCACCACATTGGGCACATTGTTGAGCTCTTAATTGTGCATATTCTAACCCCAATTCATCACTCATTATGCATGGATTTTATGTTTAAAGACTATTCTAATGCATGGTTTTGTGATTGCAGGAATGAGAGAGAGTTCACTCGATCAATAGCTAAAAGAAGCGCATTTAGGAACCTTGGATGAAGACCCAAGGTGGGCCAAAGAATCATGAAGAAAGAAGGAAAGAAAAGAAAGAAGGAAAGTATGAAAAGGAGCCCCCATAAGGTGGTCCGACCGGTCGGCCAAACAGGCCCCGACCGGTCTTGACCAGTCGGCCAGTTGCTCTCTCCTCTCTTAAAGCTGCTGGAGCAAGGACACATGGGCTAGACGGGTCAATATCGGTCGGCCATGAAATTTTAGAGTTCCAGATTTCAGATAGCAACCTCTTCCCGTTTTTGGATTTTCGGCACAGTGTTCTGGAGCCAGATTAATAATATTTGAAAATCTAACATATCCATGTCGAAGAGGAGCTTGACGCCGAAATAACCCAAGTGGTTTCGTATCGATCGGAGCTATGGATTGACCGTGGTGGCCAAAACAATACGAACTATCCAGAAAGTTCCAGATTCCACCTACTCCACTCTGGGCCTATCCAGGTGGTCCATCATTGATGATATGAAGAATCTACTTTGACCATCTTCTAGACCACATCCATATATGAATAACCACAAAGTTTCAGATCAAAAGGATGTGTGGTTTGATCGTACTGGTTGAAGAAAGATGAACCATCCAGAAAGATTCAACTGCGCAGAGTTTATAAAAGCCCTAAGTGTTCTAATTTTTGGACCACATTCTGGGATTGTTTTGGACAATATAATCATCGATCATGTAAAGGAGGAAGTTTTCTACCAATGTTCAAAATTTGGGATCAATCCGACATCTGTACACTCCGAAGCGTTGAAAGCAAGATGACTGGTTCTTAAGGTACCCGAATTGCGCAATTTTGAAAGGCGGTCGCTGATCTGATTGGTGGGCCCATTTAGAAGATAATATTGGAAATCTAAATCATCTACGAGGAAGATCACATTACAAGGAAGCTACAAATCAAATTTGAAGGCAATCCGACCATTGGTTAAGCCATACGAAGCGAAACAAAATCTATTATGTTGCGGTACTCTTGCTGTATTATAAAAGGAGGTGCTCTCTTCTATTCCAGGGCAACCAAGGACGTGGGGAGCAAGGAGTTCAAGTCATAGGAGGCTTCCTAGCCTCCTCCAGCTAGTTTTTCTTCCTTTTCTTAGTTCTAGTTCTAGTTTTTAATATGCTTTTCATTAGCTAATCTCTTAGCTAGAGCTAAGAGGTGAACCTTATAGTTTTCTTAGATTGTTTAATTCGTTTTATTGGTTTCAAGTTGGATTTCTATTGAAGAACAATGATTTAAAGTTTAAATAAAGTTCTAAGTAGTTTTTGTTAATCTTATGATGGCTCATGGATGTTTAGAAGAATTGCTTGAGTTCTTAACTGTTTTGAGTTATTCTAGACCTGTATGATCCGAGGAATTGGATTCAATACGCTCTAGACATATGATCCTCATGTGGGAACTTCATGCCAAAGGTTTATTTTTTTAAGAATTTCTGAAGTACGTGAGATTGTGTATGTGATTTGGATAAAGTTCAAATTATGATCTAGCTTTATCTTGTGATAGGATTTAGTGATGATTATGGTTGTGATCTTAACCCATTGGAATTGGGACTGACCTATGCAATTGAGTGTGCTCAAGTCCTAGCTTGCATTGAGAGAATCATGTACATGAATGATACATGTGACAGATTGATTGTTTTAACTGCTCTATTATCGACTAGATAGAACTTAATTTCGATTCTAGTTGAGAAAGTGAGAAACCATAGCGAATTATGCATATAAGGAGAGCTATAAGTAGATCCTTGATGCTCTAGTTATCTTTTCATTATCAGATTTTATATTTCATATTTAAAAATCGATTTCCTAAACCCTTCTTAGATTCCAGTTATTAGGATAGTTGGAATTGTTTACTTCCTTCCCTGTGGATCGACCTCGGTCTTACCGAGATTATTACTACATCGCAACCCTACACTTGGGAAAGCGAACACCCTCTCACCACATGCGCATGAGAGCTCTCTCTCTCCCTTTTCAATATTTTCAAAATTCTAAATAAAATAAAATACAAAATCATGAATATATTCTAAGTGGGGCAACATGCGCCCAACACAGAGGCTACATGCGCCCACCACATTGGGCACATTGTTGAGCTCTTAATTGTGCATATTCTAACCCCAATTCATCACTCATTATGCATGGATTTTATGTTTAAAGACTATTCTAATGCATGGTTTTGTGATTGCAGGAATGAGAGAGAGTTCACTCGATCAATAGCTAAAAGAAGCGCATTTAGGAACCTTGGATGAAGACCCAAGGTGGGCCAAAGAATCATGAAGAAAGAAGGAAAGAAAAGAAAGAAGGAAAGTATGAAAAGGAGCCCCCATAAGGTGGTCCGACCGGTCGGCCAAACAGGCCCCGACCGGTCTTGACCAGTCGGCCAGTTGCTCTCTCCTCTCTTAAAGCTGCTGGAGCAAGGACACATGGGCTAGACGGGTCAATATCGGTCGGCCATGAAATTTTAGAGTTCCAGATTTCAGATAGCAACCTCTTCCCGTTTTTGGATTTTCGGCACAGTGTTCTGGAGCCAGATTAATAATATTTGAAAATCTAACATATCCATGTCGAAGAGGAGCTTGACGCCGAAATAACCCAAGTGGTTTCGTATCGATCGGAGCTATGGATTGACCGTGGTGGCCAAAACAATACGAACTATCCAGAAAGTTCCAGATTCCACCTACTCCACTCTGGGCCTATCCAGGTGGTCCATCATTGATGATATGAAGAATCTACTTTGACCATCTTCTAGACCACATCCATATATGAATAACCACAAAGTTTCAGATCAAAAGGATGTGTGGTTTGATCGTACTGGTTGAAGAAAGATGAACCATCCAGAAAGATTCAACTGCGCAGAGTTTATAAAAGCCCTAAGTGTTCTAATTTTTGGACCACATTCTGGGATTGTTTTGGACAATATAATCATCGATCATGTAGAGGAGGAAGTTTTCTACCAATGTTCAAAATTTGGGATCAATCCGACATCTGTACACTCCGAAGCGTTGAAAGCAAGATGACTGGTTCTTAAGGTACCCGAATTGCGCAATTTTGAAAGGCGGTCGCTGATCTGATTGGTGGGCCCATTTAGAAGATAATATTGGAAATCTAAATCATCTACGAGGAAGATCACATTACAAGGAAGCTACAAATCAAATTTGAAGGCAATCCGACCATTGGTTAAGCCATACGAAGCGAAACAAAATCTATTATGTTGCGGTACTCTTGCTGTATTATAAAAGGAGGTGCTCTCTTCTATTCCAGGGCAACCAAGGACGTGGGGAGCAAGGAGTTCAAGTCATAGGAGGCTTCCTAGCCTCCTCCAGCTAGTTTTTCTTCCTTTTCTTAGTTCTAGTTCTAGTTTTTAATATGCTTTTCATTAGCTAATCTCTTAGCTAGAGCTAAGAGGTGAACCTTATAGTTTTCTTAGATTGTTTAATTTGTTTTATTGGTTTCAAGTTGGATTTCTATTGAAGAACAATGATTTAAAGTTTAAATAAAGTTCTAAGTAGTTTTTGTTAATCTTATGATGGCTCATGGATGTTTAGAAGAATTGCTTGAGTTCTTAACTGTTTTGAGTTATTCTAGACCTGTATGATCCGAGGAATTGGATTCAATACGCTCTAGACATATGATCCTCATGTGGGAACTTCATGCCAAAGGTTTATTTTTTTAAGAATTTCTGAAGTACGTGAGATTGTGTATGTGATTTGGATAAAGTTCAAATTATGATCTAGTTTTATCTTGTGATAGGATTTAGTGATGATTATGGTTGTGATCTTAACCCATTGGAATTGGGACTGACCTATGCAATTGAGTGTGCTCAAGTCCTAGCTTGCATTGAGAGAATCATGTACATGAATGATACATGTGACAGATTGATTGTTTTAACTGCTCTATTATCGACTAGATAGAACTTAATTTCGATTCTAGTTGAGAAAGTGAGAAACCATAGCGAATTATGCATATAAGGAGAGCTATAAGTAGATCCTTGATGCTCTAGTTATCTTTTCATTATCAGATTTTATATTTCATATTTAAAAATCGATTTCCTAAACCCTTCTTAGATTCCAGTTATTAGGATAGTTGGAATTGTTTACTTCCTTCCCTGTGGATCGACCTCGGTCTTACCGAGATTATTACTACATCGCAACCCTACACTTGGGAAAGCGAACACCCTCTCACCACATGCGCATGAGAGCTCTCTCTCTCCCTTTTCAATATTTTCAAAATTCTAAATAAAATAAAATACAAAATCATGAATATATTCTAAGTGGGGCAACATGCGCCCAACACAGAGGCTACATGCGCCCACCACATTGGGCACATTGTTGAGCTCTTAATTGTGCATATTCTAACCCCAATTCATCACTCATTATGCATGGATTTTATGTTTAAAGACTATTCTAATGCATGGTTTTGTGATTGCAGGAATGAGAGAGAGTTCACTCGATCAATAGCTAAAAGAAGCGCATTTAGGAACCTTGGATGAAGACCCAAGGTGGGCCAAAGAATCATGAAGAAAGAAGGAAAGAAAAGAAAGAAGGAAAGTATGAAAAGGAGCCCCCATAAGGTGGTCCGACCGGTCGGCCAAACAGGCCCCGACCGGTCTTGACCAGTCGGCCAGTTGCTCTCTCCTCTCTTAAAGCTGCTGGAGCAAGGACACATGGGCTAGACGGGTCAATATCGGTCGGCCATGAAATTTTAGAGTTCCAGATTTCAGATAGCAACCTCTTCCCGTTTTTGGATTTTCGGCACAGTGTTCTGGAGCCAGATTAATAATATTTGAAAATCTAACATATCCATGTCGAAGAGGAGCTTGACGCCGAAATAACCCAAGTGGTTTCGTATCGATCGGAGCTATGGATTGACCGTGGTGGCCAAAACAATACGAACTATCCAGAAAGTTCCAGATTCCACCTACTCCACTCTGGGCCTATCCAGGTGGTCCATCATTGATGATATGAAGAATCTACTTTGACCATCTTCTAGACCACATCCATATATGAATAACCACAAAGTTTCAGATCAAAAGGATGTGTGGTTTGATCGTACTGGTTGAAGAAAGATGAACCATCCAGAAAGATTCAACTGCGCAGAGTTTATAAAAGCCCTAAGTGTTCTAATTTTTGGACCACATTCTGGGATTGTTTTGGACAATATAATCATCGATCATGTAGAGGAGGAAGTTTTCTACCAATGTTCAAAATTTGGGATCAATCCGACATCTGTACACTCCGAAGCGTTGAAAGCAAGATGACTGGTTCTTAAGGTACCCGAATTGCGCAATTTTGAAAGGCGGTCGCTGATCTGATTGGTGGGCCCATTTAGAAGATAATATTGGAAATCTAAATCATCTACGAGGAAGATCACATTACAAGGAAGCTACAAATCAAATTTGAAGGCAATCCGACCATTGGTTAAGCCATACGAAGCGAAACAAAATCTATTATGTTGCGGTACTCTTGCTGTATTATAAAAGGAGGTGCTCTCTTCTATTCCAGGGCAACCAAGGACGTGGGGAGCAAGGAGTTCAAGTCATAGGAGGCTTCCTAGCCTCCTCCAGCTAGTTTTTCTTCCTTTTCTTAGTTCTAGTTCTAGTTTTTAATATGCTTTTCATTAGCTAATCTCTTAGCTAGAGCTAAGAGGTGAACCTTATAGTTTTCTTAGATTGTTTAATTCGTTTTATTGGTTTCAAGTTGGATTTCTATTGAAGAACAATGATTTAAAGTTTAAATAAAGTTCTAAGTAGTTTTTGTTAATCTTATGATGGCTCATGGATGTTTAGAAGAATTGCTTGAGTTCTTAACTGTTTTGAGTTATTCTAGACCTGTATGATCCGAGGAATTGGATTCAATACGCTCTAGACATATGATCCTCATGTGGGAACTTCATGCCAAAGGTTTATTTTTTTAAGAATTTCTGAAGTACGTGAGATTGTGTATGTGATTTGGATAAAGTTCAAATTATGATCTAGTTTTATCTTGTGATAGGATTTAGTGATGATTATGGTTGTGATCTTAACCCATTGGAATTGGGACTGACCTATGCAATTGAGTGTGCTCAAGTCCTAGCTTGCATTGAGAGAATCATGTACATGAATGATACATGTGACAGATTGATTGTTTTAACTGCTCTATTATCGACTAGATAGAACTTAATTTCGATTCTAGTTGAGAAAGTGAGAAACCATAGCGAATTATGCATATAAGGAGAGCTATAAGTAGATCCTTGATGCTCTAGTTATCTTTTCATTATCAGATTTTATATTTCATATTTAAAAATCGATTTCCTAAACCCTTCTTAGATTCCAGTTATTAGGATAGTTGGAATTGTTTACTTCCTTCCCTGTGGATCGACCTCGGTCTTACCGAGATTATTACTACATCGCAACCCTACACTTGGGAAAGCGAACACCCTCTCACCACATGCGCATGAGAGCTCTCTCTCTCCCTTTTCAATATTTTCAAAATTCTAAATAAAATAAAATACAAAATCATGAATATATTCTAAGTGGGGCAACATGCCCCCAACACAGAGGCTACATGCGCCCACCACATTGGGCACATTGTTGAGCTCTTAATTGTGCATATTCTAACCCCAATTCATCACTCATTATGCATGGATTTTATGTTTAAAGACTATTCTAATGCATGGTTTTGTGATTGCAGGAATGAGAGAGAGTTCACTCGATCAATAGCTAAAAGAAGCGCATTTAGGAACCTTGGATGAAGACCCAAGGTGGGCCAAAGAATCATGAAGAAAGAAGGAAAGAAAAGAAAGAAGGAAAGTATGAAAAGGAGCCCCCATAAGGTGGTCCGACCGGTCGGCCAAACAGGCCCCGACCGGTCTTGACCAGTCGGCCAGTTGCTCTCTCCTCTCTTAAAGCTGCTGGAGCAAGGACACATGGGCTAGACGGGTCAATATCGGTCGGCCATGAAATTTTAGAGTTCCAGATTTCAGATAGCAACCTCTTCCCGTTTTTGGATTTTCGGCACAGTGTTCTGGAGCCAGATTAATAATATTTGAAAATCTAACATATCCATGTCGAAGAGGAGCTTGACGCCGAAATAACCCAAGTGGTTTCGTATCGATCGGAGCTATGGATTGACCGTGGTGGCCAAAACAATACGAACTATCCAGAAAGTTCCAGATTCCACCTACTCCACTCTGGGCCTATCCAGGTGGTCCATCATTGATGATATGAAGAATCTACTTTGACCATCTTCTAGACCACATCCATATATGAATAACCACAAAGTTTCAGATCAAAAGGATGTGTGGTTTGATCGTACTGGTTGAAGAAAGATGAACCATCCAGAAAGATTCAACTGCGCAGAGTTTATAAAAGCCCTAAGTGTTCTAATTTTTGGACCACATTCTGGGATTGTTTTGGACAATATAATCATCGATCATGTAGAGGAGGAAGTTTTCTACCAATGTTCAAAATTTGGGATCAATCCGACATCTGTACACTCCGAAGCGTTGAAAGCAAGATGACTGGTTCTTAAGGTACCCGAATTGCGCAATTTTGAAAGGCGGTCGCTGATCTGATTGGTGGGCCCATTTAGAAGATAATATTGGAAATCTAAATCATCTACGAGGAAGATCACATTACAAGGAAGCTACAAATCAAATTTGAAGGCAATCCGACCATTGGTTAAGCCATACGAAGCGAAACAAAATCTATTATGTTGCGGTACTCTTGCTGTATTATAAAAGGAGGTGCTCTCTTCTATTCCAGGGCAACCAAGGACGTGGGGAGCAAGGAGTTCAAGTCATAGGAGGCTTCCTAGCCTCCTCCAGCTAGTTTTTCTTCCTTTTCTTAGTTCTAGTTCTAGTTTTTAATATGCTTTTCATTAGCTAATCTCTTAGCTAGAGCTAAGAGGTGAACCTTATAGTTTTCTTAGATTGTTTAATTCGTTTTATTGGTTTCAAGTTGGATTTCTATTGAAGAACAATGATTTAAAGTTTAAATAAAGTTCTAAGTAGTTTTTGTTAATCTTATGATGGCTCATGGATGTTTAGAAGAATTGCTTGAGTTCTTAACTGTTTTGAGTTATTCTAGACCTGTATGATCCGAGGAATTGGATTCAATACGCTCTAGACATATGATCCTCATGTGGGAACTTCATGCCAAAGGTTTATTTTTTTAAGAATTTCTGAAGTACGTGAGATTGTGTATGTGATTTGGATAAAGTTCAAATTATGATCTAGTTTTATCTTGTGATAGGATTTAATGATGATCACTATGCCAAAATTGCCTTTTTGCGACGGACCAAGTCGTCGCAAATCTAGATTAGCGACGAACTTGTTCCGTCGCAGTTTAAACGACGAATTACGTCCGTCGTTAAAATATGTGGCAAATTTTAAACGACGAATTACGTCCGTCTCATTTAAACGACGAATTACGTCCGTCGCATTTAAACGACGAATTACATCCGTCGCTAAATTATGTGAGGCGATGGATTTAACCACGGATTCTGTTCGTTGTACAAAATTGTTGCCAAGGATATTGGTCCGTCGTTAAATTTATGGGCGACAGCGTGATTGCATTTAGAATTTTAGCGACGGTTTTGGTCCGTCGCTAAAGTTTCTGCAACGGAAAAACCTAACGCCCAAATTGTGTCTTGAATCTGTTGCACCTAATAGTCATCCAAATTATTAAAAAACAAAAAAGAACAGAAAAAAAAACTAAACTGTAACCCTCACAAATCATCATTATATCATATATGAAATTTATAAATCCTTACATTTCTAGTGGAAAATAATATTAATATTTGTTACAAATCTACACATTTCTCCATATAGTGAGCAACTAGGCATTATTTTGTCCTTGTTGATACCAATCTCTTAATCATACGTGAAGCCATTTCTACTCTTTCTTTTATAGCTGCGTCCACCTCATACGTTAGCAAATCCATCAACTGGCCCACCTGCAAAATTCAGAATATAAAACATAAGAGTATGAGTTTTGTAATCTAAGAAGAAAAAAGAAAAAAAACAAGCTTGATAACTATTATGCAAGAAGTTTCAGTGGGATAAAATTGAAAACTTGGAGGAAATCAGCTTTATAATCTATGAACAGAACCATTTTCCATAGCTTGAAGCACCTTGTTCTTTGTTCTAGCCGCCTTGTCTGAAACCATGAACAACTCTGTAAAATTCAAATGAACTTAAGTTAACTCGCTTTATTTTTTTATTCTCTGGATAATCCAACTAACAAAAACAACCAAAAAAATATTTGTCTAAACCAATCATGAAATTCTTCTCAAAATCAAATGGGTGAAAATTGGTTTGGGCATATAGCAACATTCAAAACCGATGCGGGGTCGTATTGCCTTGTATCACTTTGTATCTGACTGCTTCAGGCAGATACAACTGTATTGTTCATGGACAATGCCAGGTGATAGATGGGGCATTGTCCTGAGACCCACATCAATTAAGTATCAGCTTGACTTGAGACCTAACCTAAGCTACCCAACCTTGGGCATTGAATACTCAACTCAATCTCAACATCCAATTGAATGGCCCAGTAGTAGATGGGGCATTCGCCATGCTAATCAGGCAAGAATGAAACAATTTGAAACTGTGGCAACAAAAAAGAAGAAGAAATCCCAAAGGAACAATATAGAGCAATACAGAAGTCATGGAAATGAAAAAGGATTTAATTTCAATCACATGTAAACAATGCATATGAACTTCATAAACACCCCCCTCACACATGCCAACTTGTCACAGTCACACGAATAGGTTTGATGGCAGGACAACCCATGTGACCTAGGTGGTCTAATTGCAAAATGGGCTCCTAATAGTGACCTGGCTGGGACAGGACACCATTCCGGTCAAAATGGGCCCACCATATAACTGTTTGGATTTTAAAACATTGATATGACATGTGCAGGGGCAGTTCCTTTACAAGTACTTATTCTATAAACCAACACTATATAGGATCAACTCGTGTGAGCTGCGCAAAAATCCAGCCATTCAGTATATCAACAGTCCATACATATGAGATTACCCTTCAATGTCTTTTGTAGATGAATTTCTTTTTATATGTTGTAGCTCATCTTATCAATGGAAAAGCCAAAACATTTCCCAAAAACATCTAAACAGTGGGCTAAATCTGATGTTTTCAGTTATGTTCTTTGTGTTTTCAGGAGTACAATCTGTGGATATAAACAGGAAATAGTAGAAGGTGACTGTAATCAGGTATTTAGAGGCAAGCAAGGTATTAAAGAAGGTTCAATCTACAGGCAAAAGGGCTGAGATCTTGCATGCTAATGCAACTTAGTGTCCTATTGATGGGATTTTTAACTTTTGTTCTCTTCAGAGAGTATCTTTGAAATAAAAAGTATATAAATGTGTCCCAAGAGAATCATCACTTAGTGGATCAATAAGTTCATCCGAATCCCATATTGGAAGCAGGTTGAATATACATACCGTGTAAACAAAGACAGAAGTAGGAAGACTGCTCTCTCGATAATTATGCGGTATGAATAGTGATATTTGGCGACATGAAATCTTTAGCTCTGGGTCCGGTTCACCTGGAGACAAGAGACCAATTATTTTAGAAATATATAATTTCAGGGGATAAAAAATACTTAGTCCACAAAAGAAGGTGATAAGAAAATAATGTGCGGGAGTCGTATTTAGTACAAATACCATCATAGATTGTTCGAGCCCTTGGAAACAAGGCATGATATGTGGAATGTTGACCACTCAAATTCCAGTTGCACGATGATATGCCTTGATCACCTGATTTTCTGAAAGAGAAAACAAAGAAAATCTGACACACAGGACCCACTAGCTTCTTGAGCATGCATACATTTATGATTTACCAGAACAAATGAACTTCAGATGCAATAGCTATTGGAAACTCAGATTTTTTCCCCTTCTAAAGGCCATTGGCATTCAGATATTAGCTTGGACATTTTGGCAATTAGTCCAATCAAGTCGAGGTTAGGATTGCTCAACTAACTGATTTTCAAACTGTAACTTAGCAACAGTGGTTTCCACAATTTACTTGGATTAATTTATGGATGCCACTAAACAATATCTGAGTGCCTGCATATCAAGTTTCTTACTCTGCCGAAGTATTGAATTACTCCCAATCAGACAATGTAACATGAGAATTGTGTTTGGAATATCCTACACAATCAGACCTGTCATGCTCCAAACCACAAGTGAAAAATGAACAAAAATCACTTTTGTTTGGATGCAATTCATTACAGTAAGGCTGACTAATTTGGAGCGATCTGTGTTTATCAAGACCCAGTCCCACAGAAAACAGTCGTGATTGAATCCAGACCACTAAAAGCTTCATGGGGGCCACCGGAGTGTTTATTTCCCATCTAAGCTGTTGATAAGGTCACAAAGACCTGGATGCAGAGACCACCTAAATATCATATTGAACAAAAAATTGTGGCCCATGAGAAGTTTTTTTTATACATTCCACATAAACAGAAGCCATGTTCTATAGCATGTTCCAAGGAAAAGAGAAAACTATTAACTAAAATGGGAAACCAAAAACAACACAATCTTCTCTATTCTCTATTATTCCAATGAAATGAGAAAATATCCAATGTCCTAGTTCAGCAAAAAGGTGTCTATATCAAAGGTTAGGATTGTTCAATCTTCTCTATTCTCTATTTTTCCAATGAAATGAGAAAATATCCATTTTAGTGCAGCCCATTTTAATATTTCCCAATTCTTTTTCTAACTAGCAAAGTTCAATAATTGGATATTGTACTTGTATGACGCTGACTGCTTGTTTGATTGCCCACCCAAACAGAGCCAATGTGACTGGAAATAAGAGCAAAGAGATTGGTTTCACAGACTTCACCAAGACCTGCCATAGGATAAACAATAAAATAAATAAATGAAAAACAGATGAAAAAGATGAGCTCGTAAAGTTCGATAATAGATTAACATGCAAACATAGCAAAGCTACAAACGTGAATTGCCATGTCACTTGCTTAGAACAAGTGGGCCACAACATGAAGATCGTCGCGGTAAAAAATCAGATTGATTCATTCACCTTGGCATGACAAACTGTCAACATTCAAATCAATGGACAGCCAATGTTTTGCATGGAGATGGTGTATTTATAAGACCATGCCGAATCTATTGTCACCTGATCATCAAAAGCACAAATATAACTAAAAAATCATCTAATTTAAAATAAAAAATCGAGACCAATAACAAACTATGGAGAACGTATATTGAAGTTTAAATCGGAAGATGGTTTGGAGTCCAACCATAGGCTACATCATGTATATGTAAGTACTGAAACTATCTTTTTGTTTATCTATATCGAACTGTCCCAAGTGGAACAGATTTTTTTACAGTTGCTTCAGACATTGGAATGGGTTTCCATCAATTCCTTAACCTAAGATTTACTGTAGGAAGAAAATTCAATCTGCCAATTCATCTATTTATAAGCTGAGCAAGTTCAAGAACCTCTAACAGGTTGTTTGGTGGACGCCACAATCTCTAATACATAATTGTCATCAACTAAAATGAGAATAACCTATTTTCAGGCGTCTAATAAACAGGCCCTGAAGGATTCTTTAGACCGTTTTTTTTAACTGTTGTATTTTTTATTTTACTACCTTGAAATTTATAGAAGATAAATATCAAGTTCAATGCCAACAAATGTGTCCCATAAAAATCAGAATTCTTGACAATTTAAACAGTTACCATCAATCGTTATGGTCAAGCTTGGAATATGCATGGAAGTATCACATACAAAATGTGCGAAAGAAAATTCTCCTAGCCAATTTTGGGAATTATAGGGTGCCCAATGTTGTACCGCAAAAATCAAACAAATATAAACTCATTTAGCCTTTGGAGAAAAGGAAATAAATGATGAAATAGAAGAAGAAAAAAGACCAGAAAAAAGTGTACCATGGATAGGTGAAACCATAGAAATCAGAAAAATTCCATCCTAATTCCTATTTAATGATCAGATCAGTGGCTCACTACAGATTGCTACAACAAAAGTGAAAAATGGTCCACATTCATTGGGTAAGATGAAAAAACAACATCCACAAATCAAATGGTTAGCATTATGCAATCAACACAATTTCAAGGTGATGCCCCATCTATAAAAGGGGGTGTCACATGAAAGCCCCGGATCACTGCACAAACCACTCATGAATGCACTTATGAGACACACAAATGCTGAATCCAGATGGCCCATTTTCAATTACAAAACACAAATGCACTGCATGTACTGACATGGCACATTCAAGACCTGGGCTGTCCATAGATCCCCATGGTGAGTGTTCTTCAGCTAGAAAATCCAACGGGTTCATTAATTAAGTGGGCTAGAAAGAAATGCAGTTAGAAAAAAAAATGACAAGCAAGGGTCTATGTTCTATGTTCAATGTTCATGTGTTGCTTACCTAATCTATGCATCGAATTGACTGTGCCCGATGAACATCTCAGGCTCCGCACGTGTCCCATTGGCAGATGTGAGGTGCTTGTGTTTTGCACTTGGAGCATCTGTTGTATGGTCATCACCCAAAAATTAGGCAAGGCAGGTCATCAGATGGACCCCATTACATGTGGACAGTGATCATTCTCTGTCCAGTTATTCATAGACGTGTGGCCCACCTGATGAATGGACCAGCCTGATTTTCTGGCCACAACACAAAGTGGACCCAACCAATGATAAACCCAAATCTCACATATATACAGCACATTGGCAGATTTGGTAAGATGGACTTGAAATCCTCCTCTCACAAGTAGACATCAAATTTCTCAAATAAGTGGCTTGAATTATGATATCCTATTTTATAATATTGGATAAAATAATGTTTAAACAAAACAATATTAGCACAACAATCACCAGTAAAATGAGCAACAAATGTCTACTTGTGAGGAATGGATTGCAAAAGGCTCCGTTTAATGTATCACCACTTTGGCATGGATGTTTTGAAGAAACAAATGTTGAACTCATTTAAATTAATTAAAAAAAAATGCCTATCCAGTGGGTTCCACTGTTCTAGGGATGAACCCCATTGTGGATGAAGAATAGCTCGAAAAATAGCACACCGATCAGACAATCTCGACCAACTGATTTCACACTACTGAACATTTTCTGTTAATAGTTCATTTGTCAGCCACCAATTGGCATATGCCCTATGTGTGATTTTGATGGCTCAGCTTGATTTAAACATTTAGATGAGTTGCCACAATTTAGTTGAGTTGCTAACACAGTGTCTAGCCAAAAAAACAAATTCAAAAACAATTTATTTAGGAGGAATGATCAGATATTCCCCAGCATGTTGCCCACCCACGCATGCATGCACAACTCGAATTAGTAGAGTTGCTAACACATACTTAGTCTAGCCAAAAAAACAAACTCAAAAATAATTTATTTAGGAAGAATGATCAGATAGCCCCAACAAATTCAAAAACAATTTATTTAGGAATGAGCAGATGCGCCCTGGCATGCCATGTGTGTACCACATCAGAGATGGCAGATATTGGCCCCACCATGAACATCAGATAGCAAAAGATTCAGGGTGGACCACTCACCACGCTGGAGACACACCCATACAAAAACTATTGACAATTTTTAATCAGACCTTCTATTGGCCTGATTCAATGTACAATGTGTGGCCCACTTGATGAGTGGACCAGCCAGATTTTTGCACCAAATGAATTTCATGACCACCATTTCCAACGCTCAGATGTATCAGAATCGTGACATGAGGTGCACCTTGAATTACCCTCCACTCCTTATGTATTTTCGACCGAATTACTCAACCGCTTTTTTTTTCTTTTTTGGAAAAATAGAAACAAAAACAATTTCATGAAAGTGATTCTGAAAACTAACCTTTGCCACCTGATTCATCATAGAAAGCACCTCATTACGACTCTTCTTACTCAAACACATCGCCATCCTCTCTTTCAAGTCCTCAAAGCTGCAAACATCCTGCAATGAGATCTCCAACGATGGGAACCCTGCCGACGCCGCCCCCAACAATGACGAGGACTCTCCATCACCAGCCGGCGCCGTAGCCCACCAAGAGCAATTCCTCTGACGCTTCGGGCTCCGCCACGGGCTATCAATCCCGATCCTCCTTCCCTGCAAGCTGTCCCTGTTCCCATTAACCACCGACTCAGATCGGGCTTCCTCATCCCAGGCAGCAACATCATAGCCGCACGATCTAGGGTTCTTAAACAAAAAGTTGAGCCAAGCAGTGAGCGATTTAGATGACGTCCTGATCGTCTTCTCACTACGGATCTGGACTTTCCGAGAGGACTTTGATTGTTCGATTTCGAATGCTTTGAGACGGCGAGCGGCTTTGGATTTAAAGGCGGCCGGGAGGACGGAAGGTCGGCGGCGGCGGCATGGGAGTAGTGGATTTTTTGAGAGAGAGAGAGAGAGAGAGAGAGAGAGAGAGAGAGAGAGGGTGGGAGACGGTAGAGAGTGAGAGGGAACTGAGGGATTTGGGGATTTTTAGGGGACGGGGAATCGAATTGCATGCGGAGAAACTCCGCACACTCTTATCGTGCGGAGTAAACTCAGTTGGGCCCACCTAGAATGTATGTGCTTTATCTATTCCGTCCATATGTTTTTCTAGCTCATTTTAGTGGTTGATCCCAAAATTTAAGCATATCCAAATCTCAAGTGGACCATGCCACGGGAAACAGTGGGAATAATGATTTCCACCGTTGAAACCTTCCCAGGCCCTACAGTGATGTTTATTTGTCATCCAACCTGTTCATGAGATCACATAGATATGGATGAAGGGAAAACACAAATATCAGTTTGATCCAAAACTTCTATGTCCTCCGAGAATTTTTCAACGGTAGACATTCAGTTCACACATTTCTTGTGGTGTGGTCCACTTTAGATTTTGATATGCTTCATTTTTTGGCACCATACCTAAAATTTTCTGTTAAGATAGATGGATGGAGTGGATAAAATACATAAATCACTGTGGGCCCCACAGAGTTTACTCCGCACGCTAGGTGCGGAGTTACTCAGTACGCAATCCGCTCCCACAGGACGGGGGCGTGAATTAGGTGTTACCCCGGGGATAGCTTAGTGGGTGTTACCCCACCGTATGGCCCACATGGATGATATTTTGTATATCCATGCCGTCCATCTGTTTCTACAGCCCATTTTAGGATGACATTCCAGAAATTATGTAGATCCAAATCTCAAGTGGACCATAACACTAGAAATAGTGTAATTGAGTGCCCCACCATTAAAAATTCCACAGAGCCCATCATAAGGTTTTTGTAATGTTTATTTGCAATCAAAGCTCTTGATAATGTCAATAAAGTCTTGATGAAGGGAAAATATAAAGATCAGATTGATCCAAAACTTTTGTGGCCCACAAAACATTTTTAATGGTTATACATCACTGTTTCTAGTGGTCTGGTCCACCTAAGATTTGGATCTTCTTAGGATTTTTTATCACATCCTAAAATGATATGAAAAAAGAGATAGACGGTGTTGATATATAAAAACTACATCAAGATGGGCCCCACATGGTTAGGATAACACCCACTAAGTTGTTCCTGGGGTAACACCTAATTCGCACCCCTTGGCTATTAATGCTTGGCTATGGGGCCACTGGCCGGTGCTTTGTGGGCCCCACCATGACTTTTTTGTTTTATCCATGCTGTCTAGCCATTTTTGAAGATCATTTTAGTGCTTGATCCAATAAATGAGCCAAATATAAATCTCAGGTGGACCACACCATAGGAAAATAGTGTTGACTGAATGTCCACCATTAAAAACCTCATAGGGCCCACTATATTGATTATTTAACATCCAACCTCTTGATTAGGTCATACAGACCTGGATGTAGGTAAAAAACAAATATCAGCTTGTTCCAAAACTTCCGTGGCCCCCAATAAGTTTTTAATAGTGGGTGTTCAATTAACACTATTTCTTGTGATGTGGTCCACTTGAGATTTGGATCTACCTCAAATTTGGGCTCATACCATAAAATGATCTATGAAAATGTATGGATAGAGTGGATGAAACACATTCATCGTGGTGGGGCCCACAGAGCACCAATCACTAGGCATTGACTGGTGGCAGGGTCACTAGCCAATCTGCATCTGTTATCCTAACGGTATGAGCCCAAGTTGATGTATTTTATGTATATCTAATCCATCCATCTGTTCTTTTATATCATTTTAGGATGCAATAGCAAATATTAGAAAGATCAAATTCTCAATGGCTAGATTAGGGTTTGGGGTCCAATGACTATACATTTATTAGGTTTTCACGAGGTCAACAAGTTGCAGCGCAATTTTGACTTAAAAATTTGGCCTAATTTGGAAATCTAATCCATTTACTCTATTCTATTCATCAATAACTTTGATTTGACTGGTCACTTGCCCTTATCAAGTTTCAGATGAGAAAGATACTGAATAGATAAAATTGATCAACAATATGATGGACCATATCTTGTGACCTAACCGTCAGATTTGAGTGAAATTTAATCTAAACATCTAAAGTAATATACTTTTCAATTTGGACCAATCAGATTGTCCACAATTTGTCTAGCTCTAGACAAATTGATTGTGCACATTTAAAGAGTCTTTTGGACGGATATGATTCGGGATGAATTTTGTTTTCAATAATAATTAGCACGTTCTAAACATATCTGACCATTCAGATCAAGTTTAGGATGATTTGATCATAGAATTTGATCAATCTCATCATTATAAGTTTTCCTTGCAATTAATTAACATCATTATATTAGGGCCTTCATTTTTTGCACCAATGAACATGTGTGTATGCATAAACCAGCTAACTGAATGAGTGTAATTTTTCATTTTCAACTATCCAATAAATGTCCACCAATAAATTTGGCCCACTCATTTCAAATTTCTCACTTTTGTTTAAATCACAATTTTTTTCCAACTTTTTTTGTTTCAAAATACAAAACCTCAACTTTTTTCTCATTTTTTTTTTATCAAACTTCTCAACTTTTTTTTTTCAAAATACAAAATCTCGATTTTTTTTTTAAATCTCAAATCTTCTTTTCCTTTTCAAATCCAATTTTTTTTCGAACTTTTTCAAACTTATAAAAAATTTATTTTTTTAAACTTATCAGTTTTATTCAAACTTCTCAATGTTTTAAAAATGTTAATTCTTTTTTTCAAAACACTAATTTCTTTATGCCAATTTTTTTTTTCCAAAATGTCAATTTTATAAAAATATAATTTCTTTACAAAATTAATTTTTTTAAGCTTATCAATTTTATTCAAACGTCTCAAATTTTTTTTTTTCAAAATGACCTTTTTTTGTCTAAAAATGTTACTTTTTTTTTTTTTTTTTTTTCTAAAATCCTAATTCTTTTTTAAATCTCAAGTCCTTTTTTTTTAATACAAATTTTTATCAAACATTGTCGATTTCTTTCCAACTTCTCAACCTTCTTTTTCGAAATCACAATTTTTTTTAAACTAGTTAATTTTCAAATTTTATTTTTATCAAAATCTCCATTTTTTTACATCACATTTTTTTCTTCAAAATTTCAATTTTATTTCAAACTTCTCTAACTTTTCAAAATGTCAATTTTTTAAAGCTTTTCAATTTCTTTACAAAATGTCCTTTTTATTATTATCAAACTTCTTAATTTTTTCAAAATACAAAATCTTAATTTCTTTATAAAAATTTTAATTATTTTACAAACTTATCAATTTTATTCAAACTACTCAAATATTTTCAAATGGCTTTTTTTCAAAAATCTCAATTTTTTGAATCTTAATATTTTTCAAAATCTCAGTTTTACTAAAAAATTATTAATTTATTTTCAAACCTCTCAACTTTTTTTGTTTGAAAATCACAACTTTTTTTGTTTGAAAATCACAAATTTTTTTAAAGTTCACAATTTTCTTTTTCAAAGTGTTTAATTTTGTGAAAATTTGAAAAGAAATTTCAAACATATTAATTTTATTCAAATTTCTCAATTTTGTTTTTAAAACCTCTTAACTCTTTTTTTCAAATTACAAAATTATTTTTTTAAATATCAAAATTTTTAATTTTTTAAAAATATCAGTTTTCTTTAAGTATCTCATTTTTCTTAAATTTTATTTTACGACGGACCTTATCCGTCGTTTAAGGAAATAATTCGTCGCTATTCTGTATGGGTCTTTGGTGGATTTTTTCGGGCTGAGAGTAGCGACGAACCAAGTCCGTCGTTAACTAGCGACGGGCTAGATCCGTCGGAAATTATAATTTTATGACGGACTATGTTCGTTGCTATATCCCGCGACGAAATCCAGCCTTATTTTCGCAAAAGCAACGGAATATTTTCTAATACGACGAACAAGGTTCGTCGTTAAACCAACACTTTTTGCGACGAACAATGTCCGTCACAAAATCCGTCGCAAATTTACCTTTTTCACGTAGTGGTTTGTGGTTGTGATCTTAACCTATTGGAATTGAGACTGACCTATGCAATGGAGTGTGCTCAAGTCCTAGCTTGCATTGAGAGAATTATGTACATGAATCATACATGTGACAGATTGATTGTTTTAACTGCTCTATTATCCGACTAGATAGAACTTGATTTCGATTCTACTTGAGAAAGTGAGAAACCATAGCGAATTATGCATCTAAGGAGAGCTATAAGTGGATCCTTGATGCTCTAGTTATCTTTTCATTATCAGATTTTCTATTTCATGTTTAAAAACCGATTTCCTAAACCCTTCTTAGATTCTAGTTATTAGGATAGTTGGAATTATTTTCTTCCTTCCCTATGGATCGACCTCGGTCTTACCGAGATTATTACTACATTGCAACCCTACACTTGGGGAAGCGAACAAGTTTTTGGCGCCGTTGCCGGGGAAGATGTTAAATGATTCTAATTGTTTTAGTAGCTATAGAGTAGTCTTAGTTAGGTAGGATTTTCAGTTTTTCTAGAAGTAGTTTTCTGATTTTTTTTTCTAGATTATTAACAATTTTTTTAGTTTTGGGTTTTGTAGGAACTTAGTTGCTGACATAGTTCTCACTTCCATGGATAACATCTTCCTATCTCCTTTTCTTCTTTTTGTTTTTCTTCCTAGACTGAGATTATTTCAACTTATAATTTCATTATGAATGATTGGGCGGGTGAATTGTCTAAATACCTTTTGGAAGATGAGAGGTTGAACCAAATAAAAAATCATTATGATTGGAACCATTACAAGCATGAATATTTTTTATGACTCAATCTACTTCTAATACCCCCCCCCCCCCCCCCCCCCCCCCCCCCCCCAACGTAAGACCTTGCGAGATTACCAGAATGACAACAATGTGCATAACTTTTCGCCAGGTAAGACAATGGGAGAGTATCGGAAAGAGATAAATAATGTTCCACCAGTTAGGGCAATGAATGATCACTTGTTTGGCTATAAATATCAACAACCATCTAATAGCACAACATATGACATGCATAATCCTAATAGGTGGGAGCATCAAAATTTCAATTTGGGAGACGAGCCAATCATAGATGCCAACAATTCTCCTCAAGAGTTTCTTTCTCATGAACTGCAACCGACACGAATTCTTGAGGATACACTGCGAGAGTTTATGGAAATAACTGAGCAATGCATACAAAACCTCTCGCCATCTCAAAATCCTGAACCCAACATTGGGAACACCGAATCATTCCCCAACAAGGAGGAGGATGAGGCTATACAAGCCCAACCCTCTTCCGATTTGATGTCTAAACTTTTAGGGGATGTAGATCTCAATGATCCCAACATTATCATAGATTATGGTAAATCAACTATCTCTTTTAGCTATTCCGATTTGAATGATGAAGAGATTTCAAGGACGGTTGACGAACCCGAGGAATCTACAAAATTTGAAAGTGATAGTTTGATTACTTACAATGAGGGTTTGAAGGATGATTTTGAGTCCATAATTTCTTCTTCCAAAGGGTTGAATGTTTATGAGTCGCCGGAAGATATTCTTGCTAGAGAGATGGCCGAAGTCGATATTTTTGAGTCCTTCCACCAACAACACATGCCGGATTCTATTGTGAAAGAACTCCCTTGGGTTGAAAATTCTGTTTCTTTGGATGACGGGGTGGCATAATCTGAAATTTCAAAAGATCAATCAATGTTAGATGATATGCTTACCACTGAATCTGAAAATTTTTCTTTGGAAGACCTCCCCTCTATAGAGGAGGAATTCCTTACCCTTGAAACAGAATTTCCTCAATCACTTAGGAAGAACGAGGACCCTTCATCCGACTCTCTCGATTTCCTAGAGGAATGCATGACCCACCCCTATGATCTTGATGATGAGATGATTAAGGAGTTGGATAGTTTGTTAGACACAGTGTCGGTGCCTGAAGAACACCATTCCACTGATTTACACTCTTTATCATCATTTGTGGAAACACCTTGCAATTCTGAATTTGTGGAGGAGACAACCCAAACTGAAAAATACTTAATGAATGTCTCTCCACCATCATGGGTTCTTCAACCCATTGAAAATTCTGATTGGGATGACCCGTTTTTAATCAATTACAACCCAATTCAGAACTTGAGGAGATATCTTTTTGCTGATCTTATCTCCTCCTTACATGCGTGTGGTGCACACTATGATTGAACCTCATGAAGAAACGCACCCAGGTATACATTCGAGCAGGACTTTAGATTGTCCTCATGAGAAACCTATTGAAATTCATGAAGATCCTGCTCAAATTTGATCATGTAGTCGATCGGACTAATCAAAGGTAGGTAGGTAGGTTAGGATTTCTTTTCTACATTTAGGATTGAATAAGTCTCATTGAGATAATGGAAGATGCTAGAATTGATCTACTTGCTACCTCAGGTACTCTCGTTCTCACTCTCCTTTGTTTTATGTCATTGCTCTCATGTCATGCATATTGCATATCTTATTACATTGAGGACTGTAACACCCCGTACTTTTCTGTACTCGGGTGTTACCACGAGAATTCAAAATATATGTGTATGTGTAATGCCCTTCCGAGACTCTTTCGTCAATTTGTGCGCGACTCCTGGTGCCCCGGATTGGCAGTGCGTAGTTCGCACCCAAATGACTGAAGTCCTGAGATCCCAAAACCTTTGTCATATTGACTGCGCCGTCCTCTCGATCGCAATGGCGAAAACAGTGCGTCGATCTGATACCCGAGCGCAAAGATATGGACATTTAATCAAAACACCCAAAAAAATGTGGTTGTGCACACTCGTGTGGGGCCACCCAATGTGGAGCCCACTACACGGTCTCTCAAGCAATCATTTTCCCTCCCTTGTAATTATTACACTTAGTTATTACACACAAAAAAAAAAATAAAAAAATGAATAAATTAATAAAAATTAAATAAATAATAAAAGAGAGAAAGGTGTAATGATTGAGTGTCATGATGACACCCCATTCCTCTCCCATGCGCCCCACGTCCTCTACCATCCCTTCATTTAATAAAAAAATAATAATAAATAAATAAATAAAAAGAGTATAAGAGAGATGTATGGAAGGGGGGAACGATCTCTCCCCCTTCATCCTTCCTTTCTTCTTCATTCATTTGCCATCCACGCCCTTCCTAAGTGTGTGTGTGTGTGTGTGTGTGTGAGAGAGAGAGAGAGAGAGAGAGAGAGAGAGAGAGAGAGAGAGATGAGTGGGCCATCTTCATCAACCTCCCCTCCATCTCAACCATTCATTCACTTCAACCGTCAAGATCGACCTTTGATCAAGGATACCAAGGTGAGTGCAAACTTTCCCATTTTTTTTCTCGTTTACCTTTCATTTTCTTTCCTTGGGCCCGCCTTGTGATGTGCAATGAGATGGATGGGCTGGATCGTCCATGAATGGGTCCCACCTTTTGATGGTATGGATCCCACTTGGGGACCCATTTTGTGGCAAGATTAGTGTGGCCAACGGCCCACCAGGATGTATGTAGTTCATCCATGCTGTCCATCATGTGGACCCACCATGATGCTTATTTTCCAAACCCCCCCCACCACCATTTTGTTTTAGATCACAAAGATATGGATGAAGGATAAATATAAAGATTATCTTGATCCAAAGCTAATTGGGCCCACCATGAGATGGCCCAGCTGATGAATGGAGTGGATCCTGCACGTGTGGACCCCACTAGTCAAGACGACGACAACAACAACATCAACAAAAAAAAAGAGCAAGAATCGGCCGCTGGACAGTCAGCATCCAGAGGACGCTGCTGCCCAGCAGCGCCTAGCCACTTTGGGGGTTGACCGTGGGTCCCCACTCGTGGGACCCACCTTGATGCATGTATTTGATCCATGCCGTCCATCTGTTTCTCCAGCCCATTTTAAGGTTGGGTACCAAAAATGAAGTAGATCTAGATCTCGGGTGGACCACACCATAGAAAACAGTGGAGATAACGATGACTACAATTGAAACTTTCGTGGCCCACCGTGATGTTTATAGACGGAATCACCTGCCCAATATTGGGCTTACTAGGTCCCAAACGAGCTGGGAAACCTGATGAACGGATTGGATTATACCCATGTGGGCCCCACTTGAAATAAACAAAAAAGAAAAAAATAAAATAAAAATAAAACAACCAGCGTCTGGACGCTGGACGTTCTCAGCGTCACTTGGACGGTTTGACTGGGTCCCCACTCGTGGACCCACCTTGATGTTTATGTTGTATCCACACCGTCCATCTGTTTTCCCAAGTCATTTTAGGGCCAGGGCCCAAATCTGGAGCAGATTCAAATCTTAAGTGGACCGCACCGCATGAAACAGTGGTGATAGTGATCTCCACCATTGAAACATTCATAGGGCCCAGCTTGTTGGGTCCACCTTGATGTATATAGTTTATCTACGCGGTTCACCTATTTTAGCACCTCATTGTAGGGCCGATAGTTCTCAATAATGTGGCCCAACTAGATGGGACCCACCTTTCATCTATGTTTCATGCACATTTGTGCTTGCTGCACATTTCTATTTCAAAAATCTACGTTGGATTTTAGTGTTTTAGGCCATGTTTGGGTGTCCTTGGTCGGCCCCACGTGTGAGCAATGTAGAGGCCACCACTTGGACCTTTTATTTGGTATATGTGGTAACACGAATGACACATCACCTGGGTCGAAGCGGCCCCCACGCGATCGGGAAGTTGATCCCAAAATGGGGTTGGGAATTGTTGTGCAGAAAATTCTGCACAGAAATTTCAAATAACCATATTTGTCCATAGGGTAAAACTTGCATGTGTACATCCAGCACGTCATATAAGGTGTCTTTTGTAGAACACACATGGGTCTATCAGGGGCACTTTGAGGAATGCAAAAAGGTGGCCCCATTTGATCATGGAGCCTGCCCAAAGTGGGGCCAAAATCAATTATGGGTTACATTTCTGCACAGTTCTTCCAAGTACTTATCTTTGGGCCATCGCTATAAATTGTATACAACCAATCTAGGAAGGATGTCTGGTGGTTTCTTAAGCCCATATATAGGTCTACGATGGGGAGTTGACAAAAAGCCAAAAGGTGGTCCCATTTAATGGTGGGACATGCCCAACGTTGGGCCAAAATCATTTCTGCACTACCGTTTCTGCACAACTCCAAGTACCCATGTTTGGGCCTTTGTTAAAAATTGTACACATGAAAACAAATGGATCCGTCTTATGAGTTTTGAAGACCATACATTGGTCTGTGTAGTGACCATTTTATTTCTGCAAAAGCTGGCCCCCTTGTGATCACGAATTGGACCCAAACGTAGCCAAAAACCATTTCTGCATGTAAAGTATGTTTAATTAGAAATCTACGTGGGGTCACATCCATGGAATCCACCACCTTCCTAAAGTATTAAATAAGTCATTTAAACCCTAAAACTTAAATTTAGAGCCACCACCATAGGGTTGATCTTAACCGTATAAATTATGGATATGACAATCTAACCTCATAAATGGTCTAAAACATGGTAGGGTCGAATTCTAGCGAGCGTGTACATGTTTCAAGCAGCATTGAAAGATGCTTCGATTCTTAAGGTGATGATTCCTCCCCTTGAGCTTTCCGCCTTCATGTTAATTAAGTAATAGTTTTATTCATATATGACTGAAAATTTTACTTTGTCTCATGATTACCTGTGTTGTTTGATTTTGCCATAAATCATATGTTTAATCTTGCTATACGTGAATTCCTTTATAACTGTGAATTGTTTACGAATTTTGGAATTGTCATTTTCATTCCTCATGTTTGGAATATGAAAGTGGAATATGAATTTGAATGGTTGCGATCACCTATATTTGATGGGACCTTAAATTGGTGGCCTTTGGAAGCGACTATTGGAAAGATTCCTGATGGTGTCTTTAGATGGAATTGTTGGACTAAATGTTAAATGAGATGGGATCTTGATTATGCCCCTAGTTGGACTAGTATGAAATATTTTTGATGATGTCTTTATATGGACTCGTTGGGCTGAATGTCCTATTGAGATGAGTTGTTGGGATTCCCGATGGACTTGATGGACCAATGGTCCTGCGAGATAAATTATTGATTATGTCCCTTGTTGAACTCGTGTGGAAATATTTTGGAGAATTATTGTGATGAAAGGCAACTAGTTGTAAGGAAATGTCATAATTGGTTTGGTTGTAAATTGGAATAATAATGGTTGGTTTAATCATGTATATCATGGCACAGACGGGACGTGTGGTGATGAGCCATATTACCGTCAGGTGGTCTGGTTGCTGAGAGCATGTACCTCGAGGTATTTTCGCTGGCTCTAGACCACTATAGAGTGTAATTCACTGAGAGCACGTACCTTTGGTATTTTTGCTGGTGATGACCACTCGTGATATTGTGGGGCTGATGTATGTCCTTAGTGACTTCCAGACCATTGGGTGAGGCCGATGTGTGTCCTTAGTGACTTTCGGATCACCAATTGATGAATTTACATTGTGGGGCTGATGTGTGTCCTTAGTGACTTCCAGACCACATTTTCCAGCTGGATGTGCATCCTCAGGCTGAGGGACATGTGCATGCATTCATGCATTTAAGAAAGACTGGATCATGGATGTTTTGTACTTTTTTTTTTATTCTTCTTGATTAATGTGTTGGTGTGTAATCTTGAGGGGACCTCACACTGAGCTGGCCACTCATGCTGTTATATTTCAATTGTATAGTTGGTGCAGATGATTTGAACAATATACAGGTATTATTGGTGAGGACAGGATGATGAGATAGGGATGACAATGCATTGCGTTTGTCCAAAGAAGAGCTGAATGTCTTTGCATTTTGGCAATAGTTATTTAAATTGGTTTATGATTGAGAATTATTTAATTACTGTATTCTAATTTCGTTGGATATATTTAGATTGCTTCCTTTCTGTATCTCGGAATAGAGGTCGAGACATTTGATTTGTATAATCTTTATGGGCACCACTTAGACTTATTGTCGTATATGTTATATCTTTCCTATGTGCTTGGTTTTATTTTTCCACTGCGAACGCTCTTTTTGGAATGATACTTGGAAATGAAAGGAAATGTGAGTTTTCTTCATAGGCTAACGCCCGGGTTTTTAGTATACGAGTCTAGAACTCGAGTTGCGAAAATCCGGGGCGTTACAAGGACAATGTAAGATTTTGGTTGGGGGGTGAGATTCCTTAGATGAATCTGCTAGCTTTTGTGACATTTCGAGCAATTATGTAGAAAATTTTCGATTTTTCTAAAATTCAAAACTCTTTTGGAAAACTTTGTTTCTATGCATTCGAGATGATACGAGTATAAGAAGAGGAGATACGAAGTGAGTGATGTTGCAAGCTTTGAACTTCTCTTAATATAATGGTTTTATATTCGAATTCCCCTATTTATGTGAGTGATAGAAAATTTGAACACTTTTACACCTAGTTCACATTACACGATTTTCATGGGTTGAAAAAGGATTATGTGATTTGTGGATTAGCTAGACTTTGATTTAAGGTGTTGAGAAACCAAGCCGGGGTACTTTGTCCATCCTTGTCCATGGGAAAATAACGAAAGATACAGATTTATAAAAATCCTATCTAATGAAAAAGAAAAAGGAAAAGGAAGGATGAAAATTGGTAATGATGGAAAACATGGTGGAAAATTTTGAAATGGGCTACCTATTACCAACTGGGGGATGGTCTACCCGTAACCAAAGCCGGAAATAAGACCGATAAGGCAAATTCCTGTCATAGGCTTGTTGTTGATCTGTGCACATTGGGATCCATAGTTTAGTTGATCTGTGCACATTGGGATCCATAGTTTAATATCAGAAACTCATGAGATGAACATTCACTATGCACACTAGGTTGAATTTGTCAAGTTCTTCAACAGAGACACCCCATTGCTGCACTTCTCACTGGACCAAGCTAGACCAGTTGTTAGATCGGTTGACCAGCACTCAGACCGGTCGAGCACTCAACAGAGAGGGGGAGGAATTTTCGAAAAGTCACTGGACTGTTTTTGCCGTTTTACGACCGGTCATCCAGGAGCTCAGACTGGTCATCTGCGTAACAAAGCTTGTCCTACAAGCTCCGATTTTCTCTGCGCAACTTTGTGATTGCTTGAGCAATCTAGAATCTTCCGCACTATTCTATAAAAGGGGACCTAGGGCATCGTCTAAAGGTATCCCAGAAGAGATTGGACGACGTGGGAAGTGAAGGAGAGCACCGTGGAACATACACAACTCCATCGATTCCGATTTTTCTAGTTTTTATGTTTTCTTTATTGAGTTCTAGTTGTAGTATGACAATGTTCGGCTAGAATCTCTCAACTAAGGCTGAGAGAAGAAGCTTGTAGCCAATTTCATGTTTTATTCAGTTTGAGTCAAGTACTTTCACTTTAAGTTTGGATTTTAAATGTTCTAGCTCGAATAAAGTTGATATTTTTAGAAGTTTTTATGAGAGTTCATGTGCTTCGGACATGGATTCCTTGCAATTCTCTAAGATTATCATGTTGGCTTGATTAGATTCGAATTATGGTAACCCTTGAGCATGCCATAGTCCATAAGCATGGCTGTTACTACGAAGGCTATGATTTCGAATGCTATGTGATTGAATAGGACTAGAACTTAGAAGTTCAACTTAAGTGGGATTGAATGTGTTTCAATGTTTTATCTTCCAACTAGATGAGAGATAGAACTTCGAATCTAGTTGTGTTTTATGCTTGGATTGATTGGATTGATATGGAATTGCTATAAGTGGATCCTTGAAAGCCTTGGTTCCTTTAAATTACTGATTTTTCTAAGTTACTGTTTTAAGTTAGTTCTATTAATTCAAAACTCCAAATTGTTTCAATTCAAGTTGCTGGAATAATTTAGAATTGGTTTACTTCTTTCCCTGTGGATCGACCTCAGTCTTACCAGGAATTATTACTACATCGCAGCCTTGCACTTGAGGTGAGCGAACAAGTTTTTGGCGCTGTTGCCGGGGAATTTAGATAAACGGTTCTAGATTGTTTCAGTGGCTGTGAAGTAGAAGTAGATAGTTTTTTTTTTTTTTTTGATTTCCTAGAACTAATAAGCTGTTTTGTTTTATAGGGATTCTTCAATAGTTCAAGAGAATCGGGTAATATCCTTCTAACTTAGTGCTTTTTACAGATTTTTAGATTTTAGGACTTAGGATTAGTTTAGATTTTAGATTGTGTGGTTTATGTCCTATTGGGAACATGACCACATCAATCGTCTCCAATCCGAAGGTGGTCTAGTTGGACCATTATCAGTCCATAGATGAGTCCGAAAATACCAATAGTTTTGTGATAGATTAGGGAGAATGGATCAAACACCTTTAAGGAATCCTCCCCCCTACTCCAACTGCAAATGTAAATCAAGGAGTAGGAGAGAATGAGGTACAAATGTTCCTCTAATGAGATCTTTACGGGACTACCTACAACCGGCCCGTACAACTACACCCTCGTGCGTGGTTTTACCACCAACCGGGGGAAATAAAGCCAGGTGTGATTCAACTTTTGTCAAAGTTCCATGGGCTAGACTCTAAGAGCCCATACCTACACTTAAAGGAATTTGAGGAAGTGGTGGCTACTTTGCAATATACTAATGTTTCAGAAGATGCTATAAAACTCAAACTTTTTCCCTTTTCATTGAAAGAAAGAGCCTTTTATCATGCATGTGGTGCATATAAATATTGGTCTTCAATGAAGAAAAGCATCCATGTTTACTATCGAGTAGGACTTTGGATGGTCCTTATGAGAAATTTATTGAAATTCATGAAGATCCTTCTCAAATTTGATCATGTAGTCGATCGGACTAATCAAAGGTAGGTAGGTAGGTTAGGATTTATTTTTTTGCAATTAGGATTGAATAAGTCTCATCGAGACAATGAATGATGCTAGAATTGATCAACTTGCTACCCCAGGTACTCTCGTTCTCACTCTCCTTTATTTTATGTCATTACTCTCATGTCATGCTTATTGCATATCTTGTTACATTGAGGACAATGTATGATTTTGGTTGGGGGGTGAGATTCCTTAGATGAATCTACTAGTTTTTGTGACATTTCAAGCATTGTATGTAGAAAATTTTCAAAATTTTTAAAAAATTCAAAACTCTTTTGGAAAACTTTGTTTCTATGCATTCAGGATGATATTAGTATAAGAAAAGGAGATACGAAGTGAGTGATGTTGCAAGTTTTGAACTACTTTTAATATAATGGTTTTATATGTGAATTCCCCTATGTTATAGCTGAAAAGCGGTGGTCGAAGATATCAAAGACTCAAGACCCGTGGGCGCCTTTTGGTTTATGGTGTTTAACCTGCGAGCCCTTATGGTCGAAGCTCGCATATCGTAAAAGTACGGTATACTCTCGAATATGCGAGCTGGCTTGGTCGCTGGTCATCAGATGAGGGCATTTTCATAATTTTCTGTCTTTACTCCTTGGTTACAAAACAAAGGTTTCACATGCAGCAACTCGGCTTGTGGTAGTTGAAAGGGATCGTATATCAACATGCGAGCAGCCCACTTCAAGGTTGTTAAACAAGGTTATCTTCGAGGCGAATAATCGCTGCCTTTCAGTATCATTCTGTACAGATCAATTTTGGTTCATCCTTATCCATAACTTCGAGCATCTCCATCAAGAGACGTAATCAGTTAGACGTCCAAGGTTGTTAGGTCATCCCTCTATTTAAGGATTAACAAGATAAACACCTTATCCCCTAAAATTAGCAGTGATCTTAACGGCTTGCGTAATAGATTGGATCACCTGGATCTATATAAATATATGGCCCTGCAGATGATAAAGGTACATAATCCCTAAGCTCATATCCAGCTTTTCACTTTATAACCGTATCTCGTCTGACTTAAGCTTCGGAGGGCCAACGGCTGAACATCGGCCACCCTTAGTTTTCTCCTTTACTTTTTCAGGTCTGGAGGGAAGCTTGCTCAAAGGAAGATGAACGTCTGGAGGATCCTGTTACTAAATTAGATGTAAACAGATTGTCGCCATCTGTGGGATCTAGGTTTTCAGAATTAGCCATTCTCATCGCTAATCGTTATCTCCCACTATGCCTCCCAAAAAGACGGTTCATCCTTCCACTTCAAGGCAGACGTTACCTCCGCCTGACATCACTGAACCAGCGTCTAATCTCCCTCAAACTGCTCCGACGGTCATGCCCCCGGGAGAGCCCAATTTGCCGTCATAAAATCCATTTTACGATGTATTCGGCAGTCAAGACGACATTATGCGTTTCGTCGGAAACACACTTCTTACTCTCAAAGCTGGGCTTCAAACTTTATCTAATCGGTTTGATCAAAACTTTCCGGAACCACAACAACAACCTCCAGAAGGGCCGCCTGTGCGACCTGTACCTGTAGCTTCCAGACATTCTGCAACCGAGCCACGAACCCAACCAAATCCTCCTTCAAATCGAATGCCACTCGGCAATCAAGTCTTGATACCTCCTCCACAATCTATACACTCCAGTACCTCCCGGCAACAACAATCTCAGGGGTCTGCCGTCAAAACTTTGAGCTACACCTTACCATAGGAAGGAGATCTCAAGAGAATCGAGGATCTTTTCGACGATATGGAGCAACGACATCGATCTAACCTCCCACCTATTGCTCTTGCATCAATCCATCGATCTGAATCTCCCTTCACCCGTGAGGTTATAGAGGCTCCCTTGATTAAGAAATACCGAACGCCTATCATCGTCCCGTATATGGGCACCAGCGATCCTCTTGAACATCTGGAGACGTATAAGTTTCTTATGGAGCTAGAAAGATATGGTTCAGAAATTATGTGTAGGGCTTTCTCCTTAACTCTAAAGGATGCAGCGCGTACATGGTTTCGAGGCCTAAAACCTCGATCTATCGGATCCTTCTCCCAATTGTCGGTGGTTTTCCTTTCTCAGTTCATGAGAAGCATCCACACCAAAAAATCGGTATCTCATTTAATGGATCTGAAGCAATAGCATGGGGAGACAATTAAGGAGTTCATGGTTCGATTCACTGCAGAAGCCGTCCAAACCGAAGGTTATACTGAAGACAAAGGCCTCACCGCCCTTATAGCCGGAATTACAAGCGAAAAATTTCGGTTCGCCCTAGACAAAAACCCTCTTAAAACTATGACGGAATTCTAAGCCAAGGCTAAAAAATACATCAATGCAGAAGAAGTTGCTTTGGCACGTTACGGTATATAGGGCAAGAAGTATAAGTCTGAGGAGATCCGAACCATTGCTGGAGGTCCAACTTGTGGAGGAGATTCTCAAGCGTCAAGAAAAGCATATGCTCGCAAGGCATCTCAGAAGCCCCAACATATTTATTGGCTGGAAAAATCGTCCGATATATCAAATCCTACCTATCATCCAATCTCTTTTTCTCTTGAAGATGCAGAAGGGATTCATTTCCCTCACGAGGACTCCATTGTGGTCGCGTTAAAGGTATCAAATTATTTAACTCATTGTATTATGTTGGATATAGGTAGCTCCGCTGATGTTCTTTACCTGGAAGCTTTCAATAAAATGACACTCGCCAGAAGTCTACTCAAACCAGTCTCAACTCCCCTCGTCGGCTTCGGGGGCGAAGTTGTAACACCGGAAGGAAGCATCAACCTTCCAGTCACCTTCGGAGAAAGTCCAGTAAAAACCACAGTCTTCGTTAATTTCCTCGTGGTGGATCGAAGATCAGCATACAACGCTATCCTACTCCAAACGGAGTCGGGATTGTACGAGAAAATCAAAAGGAAGCTCGAGCATGTTACGAAATCATCGTACAAGATCGAAAGAAAGAATAAGTAGCTCCTATTATGACGATTACAGGAGATCCATCGGATCTCCCGATAGCTACAATGTTGGACCCAAGAGATATCACTCTTCAATCAGGTACCCCGGGGGAAGAGACAGTCGCAATCCACTTATCTAAAGAAAATTCGTCCAAGAAGGTTTACATTGGATCTTCTTTGAGCGATATCTTTCGTGAAAATCTGACTCATTTTCTCACCGAAGATGTATTTGCTTGGTCTCATAGTGATATGCTAAGTATCGACCCCAACGTCATAGTTCATCGCCTGAAAGTTGATCCGAAGCACAAATCTGTTCATCAGCGTCGACGAGCGTTCACAGCAGAAAGGCAAATGATGATTAAAACTGAGGTCGAAAAATTGTTGACCGTCAATTTCATTGAGGAAGTTGACTACCTAGAATGGGTCGCGAACGTGATCCTTGTTAGAAAAACTAATGGTAAGTGGAGAATGTGCGTGGACTACTCTGATCTAAACAAAGCATGCCCAAAGGATAGTTTCTCGACTCCTCGCATCGACCAATTGGTTGATTCAACAACGGGGCATGCCCTGCTCAGTTTTATGGACCCTTACTCTGGTTATAACCAAATCATGATGCACCCTCCCGATGGTCAACACACTGCCTTTATCACTAACCGCGGCTTGTATTGCTACAAGGTAATGCCTTTTGGTTTAAAGAATGCAGGAGCCACCTATCAACGTCTGGTCAATAAAATGTTCGCTACGCAAATCGGTAAGAACATGAAAGTTTTTATTGACGACATGCTCGTGAAAAGCGTCGCAGGCAACGACCATCTCGCAAATCTCTGAGAAGCCTTCGACCTAATAAGGAAGTATCGGATGAAGCTAAATCCAGAAAAATGTGCTTTCAGGGGTTCCGCCGGAAAATTTCTTGGGTTTATGGTTGGCCAACGAGGAATCGAGGCAAATCTCGAGAAAATAAAAGCCTTGATCGAAATGAAGTCTCCGTCCACTCTCAAAGATGTCCAACGACTGGCTGGTCACATTGCATCATCGAAAAGGTTTATTTCGTGTGCCTCTGATAAGTGCCTTCCTTTCTTTAAGCTTCTTCGAGCTACCACAAAAACCGACTGGGTGTGGACTCAACGATGCGAAGAAGCATTTCAACAATTGAAGCAATACATGAGCACGCCCCCTATCTTATCGAAACCTGTTTTACACGAGCAGCTCCTTTATTTATCTGTGTCTTCTACGACTGTTAGTGCCGCATTAATAAGAGAAGATTCCGAGGTACAAAGGCCCGTTTATTATATTAGTTGAGTGATGGTGGATGCCGAAACTCGATATTCTGATATGGAGAAATTAGCTCTCGCCTTAGTGACTGCTGCTCGAAAATTACGACCATATTTTCAAGCCCACTCTATATTGATACTACGAATCATCCATTAAGACAGGTCCTTCAAAAATCCAAGGTTTCAGGGCGATTGACTAAATGGGCAATTGAGATCAGTGAGCACGATATATCGTTCTGCCCAAGAACCGCAATTAAGGGTCAAGCCGTGGCTAATTTCATTGCTGAATTCACATATTTTTTCTCCAACAATGACCCTGCAACCAGCGATCAGACCCCCTGGTCGCTCTTTATGGATGGGACTTCACGCGCCACCGGTAGCGGAGCCGGCTTAATCTTAATTGCTCCTGACGAGTCACATTTTCAATATGCTTTATGATTTGACAATCATGTCTCTAATAATGAAGCAGAATATGAGGCTTTGATCGTCGGCCTCGAACTAGCGAATGTGCTCGCGATACAGAGTTTACTTATTCATAGTGACTCTCAACTCATAATCAATCAAGTGCTCGGCGAATTCGAAGTGAAAGAAGAATGGCTTTATACAAATCTCGAGTACTTATTTTGCTCGCAAAGCTAAACAAATATGAAATAATTCACATCCCTGTTCGCTTCCCCAAGTGTAGAGTTGCGATGTAGTAATAATCTCGGTAAGACCGAGGTCGATCCACAGGGACTTATGTAGGATTTCACAAACTCATCCAAAAGTGTCTATTGAAAGCTTATAATCAGATTTTGAATAGAATTGATATGAATAGTAGTTTTAAACTAATTTGAATGTAGACAATTATAAAAAGGCACTAGGGGTTCAAGGATCCACTTGTAGCAATCCTTGATGTTCAATCCACTGTGGTTTCTCATTCTCTCAACTAGAATCGACATTAAGGTCTCTCTAGTCGGATGATAGAGCTGTTAAACTAAACAATCTGTAATATGTAAGTGCAATGCATATAATTCACTCCATGTAGGATGAGCTGAGCATGCTCAATTGCATAGGTCACTCCCCTTTCCAAAAGGTCTAGTTCACAATCATAACCATCCTCAAGTCCTGTCACAAGACAAGGCTAGATCAGGATTTGAACTTGATTCAAATCACATGCACAGTCCATACATATTACAGAAAATCAGAAAATTAGAACTTTGGTAGGAAGTCCCTTCATGAAGATCATAGTACTAGAGCGCACTCTGATTCCTCGGATCATACAGGTCTAGATTGTCACAAACCAATTAAGCAATTAAGTAATTCTCCCAAACATCCATGAGTCATCATAAGACTAAGAAAAACTACTCAAAAATTTGTATAAACTTCAAACCATAGTTCATAATCATGAATTCCACACTAAAAACCACTTAACTACGAATTAAAACATCTTGGATCCACTACAAGCTTCACCTCTTAGCCCTAGCTAAGAGGTTTAGCTGATCATGATCCAAGGAAACATGAAACAACTGAAAAATTCATAAAAACAGCAAAAACAAACTCCAAGGAGTTGTAGAACTCCAAAATTCACTTCTGCCGCCTCTAAGCTTGCTCCAACCCCTCTTTGATACCTTAGGAATGATCCCTAGGTGTCCTTTTATAGTAAGGAGGCTCCACAACTTCGAAAAGATCGAGAATTTGCGTAAGAGTTACGCAGCGTAGAGAAAATCGGACTGAATTTGGAAGTTTCTAAGTCCTCACGCACAGCCGACCGGTCATGACCGGTCGGCCTCAATGGACAGCCACCCCAGCAAGCATGGCCGACCGGTCATGACCGGTCGGGCTTGTCCAGCCTTGGTCCAGCAACCATGTCGGACCGGTCATGACCGGTCGGACGTCTTCACAAAGGTTCCAGCAACTATGGCCGACCGGTCATGACCGGTTGGCCTTATTCAATATCTCTCCAGTGACCATATCCGACCGGTCGTGACCGGTCGGACGTCTTCAGCAGCCTCCCAACGTGCATGGCTGACTGGTCAAGACCGGTCTAGCCTTCTTGGCCGACCGGTCAAGACCGGTCGGTAGTCTTCCTTTTTCTTTTCTTCTTTTTCTTTTCTCTCCTTGCTCCTTTCTTTTACTTTCTTTCTTCTTTTCTTCTTTGGTTCTCAAATGATCTTCATCAAAACAGTCCCAAATGAGTCCTTTTTATCATTTATTAGGCGGCGTTCTCTCTCAAACCTGCAATCACATAACATGCATTAGATTTGTCTATAAACCATGCAAACCTCGCACAATGAGTGATGAATTGGGGTTAGAATATGCACAATTAAGAGCTCAACAATCCCTCATGAGAAGAACAAGCTTGCGGATTCCTTGGCAAAGCTAGGGTCTGCACCAGAGTCTGAATTGATGCGATCTGTTCCCATCGAGCATCTTCATGCTTCGAGTATTAGTCAAATGACCCCAGAGCAAGTAGTCACAGTACCTTCCTCCCCATGCTGGATGGACCCCATCGTCCTTTACCTCAAAGATAGACAACTCCCAGATGATAAAAAATCTGCACGACAAATTCGTCACCGTGCTGCCAGGTATACCTTACAAAATGGAATTTTACTACGTAAAAGCTTTACTTTACCATACTTAAGGTGTCTTCAACCAGAAGAGGCGCATTGCGTTCTTGATGAAATACACCAGGGGCCATGCGGTAACCATCCTAAGGGATGTTCTTTAGCATATAAAGCAATGAGGCAAGGGTACTATTGGCCCACCATGAAGGCGGACGCAATCGAATTTTCTAAAAAATGTGACAAATGCCAGCGATATTCTCCAATACCTCATGTATCATCTAAGTAGATGATGTCGATGGACGGCCCTTGGCCCTTCGCCCAATGGGGAGTCAATATCATCAGACCATTGCCCATCAGGAAAGGTCAGAACAGGTTTGCAATTGTAGCAGTCGATTATTTCACCAAATGGGTCGAGGCAGAACCGTTAACCACAATCACCGAAAAGCAGACTATTAGGTTCATGTGGAGAAACATCATATGCCGTTACGGGCTCCCCTATAATCACAGACAATGGAAAGCAGTTCCACAACGCCGTGTTCTCGGAGTTTTGAGAAAAATGGAAGATACGAAGTATCGTACCTCCCCATATCATCCCCAGGCTAATGGACAAGTTGAAGTAGTCAATAAGATCATCAAACATCATCTAAAGATTAAGCTCGATGAATGTAAAGGCATGTGACCAGAGCTCCTACCTGAAGTCTTATGGGCCTATAGAACTACAACTCACACGTCAACCTTTTTAGCATTCGGCACCGATGCAGTTGTCCCAGTCGAAGTCCAAGTACCCTCGTATAGAATCGAGCAGTACGATTCCACGAATAATCAAGAGGGGCTGAGGCTTCATCTCGACCTCTTGGAAGAAAGAAGGGACGCATCCCGACTTCGAGCAGTAGCTTATCAACAACGTATTTCTCGCTATCGTAACGCCAAAGTCCGACCCAGAGCTTTCCAGCTTGGCGATTTGGTCCTTAGACAGAATCTCGAAATTCTTGCTTGCTCATTGGATCCGAACTGGGAAGGCCCTTACCGAGTTATCAAAATTGTGCGACCAGGTACATATTATCTCGAAGATATGTAAGGAAGACCCCTATGTCGCTCTTGGCATGTAGAGGATTTACTCAGATATTTTCCTTAACCTGATGTAAATCCTAACGATATTCAAATAAAGATGGATTTTCTTTTGGTCGCTACTCCATTAGTTGGACTCGAATAGCCCTGAAGGGAATATACGCATTCGCTTTGCCAAATCCTCTGCTTTCGGTAGAGTCAAAGCCTCAATCGATAGATCAGTCTATCTCTATGCGGACATGGTCACCAAGACCCCCGGATTGAGCCTAACTCATTCTTTCATGAGTTAAGTACTTAGGCATTCAACATACGACCAATGAGAAAGAAAGAGGGAAGGAGAAACAACAAACAAGCTATAATATCAAAAGGTTTTTCATTCACTTCATTGATTAAAATATTTAGATCGTTTACAAAAGGAGAATGAATTTTTTTACATAAGATAGAAAGAGATAAGAAAGAAGATGATCATTCTTGCGAATCACTTGAAGGAGGAGCATTAGTTTCAACCTCAGGGCCCGCTTCCGAGACCCCTCCAGCTTGTGTAACCTCAGTGACCTTGTTCTCAGCGGCCACCCTCTCCTCTGCAACTATGATAGCTACGACCTTCTCGAACTCTCCCATGTCAAACGATGGAGACATCCGCTACACCACTCGCAGTGCGAAGTCGCAACCAGCATCGTACGATTCATATCTTTCATCGTCGTACAACTGCGAGGTACGGAACTCCATGATAGCGTGGGGCCCCTCTTCGGAGAGCATCTTGACGAAGGCCACTCTCTTCTCCTCCCAATGAATAGAGTCATCTTTGAGCTGCACAAGGGTCGATCGTTCTTTCTCCAGACTGTCGCTGATTTTAGTCACGACCTGCTCTCAGCAAGCTGCTCCTCCAGTGAGATCTTATCTTGGCGAAAGATCTCTCTCTCTCTCTCTCTCTCTATCTTCTCTTTTATCTCTGCGACGCTGACGAAGTTTGTGTCCAAGGCCTGGTATTTGTCAGTTAGGACTTGGACCTTTTCAATGAGGATTTTTCTCTCCTTAGTCATCTTCGCGATTAAGGTCTCGCGAGATTTAATGACTTGGTCCCTCCCGTGGATCGCCTTCTCTAGGGCAACCCTCTTCCCCTCATCCTCATCTATAGTACGACGGGCGGCGAAGATGTCACGCCTCATTCGTATGATGAGATCTAGGCCCTGTTCAAAGAGAAGAAGAATTTTTGAAGCCCTCTGAAGAAATTTCAAAAATTTCGCAGGCTCCGTATATTTATAAGCAATCATTCCTCAAGATTTGGTGACACGCGGCGACCATTCGTTTGGCACAACAGTCGAACGGGCATGATCATTAATTCCGTAGATACGTGGCAGGCGTCTCTTCATTTCCTCTCTGCTGAAAAGCTGCGGAAAGCTGGCGTTCATTATTAACAGTCCAATCATGTACGACTTCCCCTCCGAGAAACACATTAGGCAGTTATGCATGCTGATAAACAAGTCCTTCCCTTAGACTCTTCGACGGCAAGGACTTGGGGGGCATCTGTTATAGCCGAAAAGCGGTGGTCGAAGATATCAAAGACTCAAGACCTGCGAGTGCCTTTTTGGTTTATGGTGTTTAACCTGTGAGCCCTTATGGTCGAAGCTCGCATATCGTAAAAGTACGGTATATACTCCCGAATATGCGAGCTGGCTTGGTTGTTGGTCATCGGATGAGGGCATTTTCATAATTCGTCCGTCTTTACTCCTTGGTTACAAAACAAAGGTTTCGCATGCGAGCAGCTCGGCTCGTGGTCGTTGAAAGGGATCGTATATCAACATGCGAGCAGCCCACTTCAAGGTTGTTAAACAAGGTTATCTTCGAGGCGAATAATCGCTGCCTTTCAGTATCAGTCTATACAGATCAATTTTGGTTCGTCCTTATCCATAACTCCGAGCATCTCCATCAAGAGACGTAATCAGTTAGACGTCCAAGGTTGTTAGGTCATCCCTCTATTTAAGGATTAACAAGATAAGCACCTTATCCCCTAAAATCAGCAGTGATCTTAACGGCTTGGGTAATAGATTGGATCATCTGGATCTATATAAATATATGGCCTCGCAGATGATAAAGGTACACAATCCCTAAGCTCATATCCAGCTTTTCACTTTATAACCGTATCTCGTCTGACTTAAGCTTCGGAGGGCCAACGGCTGAACGCCGGCCACCCTTAGTTTTCTCCTTTACTTTTTCAGGTCTGGAGGGAAGCTTGCTCGAAGGAAGATGAACGTCTGGAGGATCCTGTTACTAAATTAGACGAAAACACCCTATTTATATGATTAATAGAAATTTTGAACACTCTTACACCTAGTTCACATTACATGATTTTCATGGTTTGAAAGGATTATGTAGATTTGTGGATTGGCTAGACTTAGATTTGAGGTGTTCATGAACCAAGCCGGCGTACTTTGTCCATCCTTGTCCGTGGGAAAATAACGAAAGATATGGAGTTCTAAAAATCCTATCTAATGTGTATGAAAAGGAAAGAAGGAAAGAAATATGGGTATGATTGAGAATATGGTGGAAATTTCGAAAAGGGCTACCTATTACCAACCGGGGGATGGTCTACTCGTAACCAAATCCGGAAATGGGACGTAGTGTGAAAGCCGTTGGAAGGACGGTAAGGCAAATTCCTGTCATAGGCTTGTTGTTGATCTGTGCACTTTTAGACCCATAGTTTAATTGATATATGAAGAAGATAATCCTGGAAACTCATGAGATGAACATTCACTATGCACAATAGGTTGAATTTGTTTAAGTTCTTCTATTTATCAATTAATCAGTGGGAATTCTATATGAACACTTATTATGTTTTGAGAAGTTTAAGGTTTCAGCTTCCATCACCCAATTTCTCTGATTTTTGCACTTGTATGTCTTGGAATGGATAGAAGCATAGTTTTTGAATGAGAGTTGGATCTTGGAGAATTGAACTTGTATCACGCATGTTTTACTCGGGACTAGCAAAATGCTGGTTGGGGTGTGTGTTGAGCCTCAATTTATACATTTGCCGACCCATTACATCACATTATATGCATATTTTTCATATTTAAAGACTAATCTAATACATGTTTTTGTGATTGTAGGAATGAGAGAGAGATTTCACCAATTCATGGTTAAAAGAGTCACTTTGTATGCATTGAAGATCAATATAACAAGTGCCAAAAGGTGGAGGAAAGAAGAAGAAAGAAAGAGAAGAAAATGTGGAAAAACTATCCCAAGACCTGTCCTAAGACCTGTCTCAAGACCTGTCCCAAGACCGGTCGCCAGACAGGTCGACAGGAGTCCAGAAAAAACATAACTTGCTGGACTACCGGTCTAAGGTGATCTAGAAACTCTGATTTTCAAGGCTAAGTTTTCAAATTGCGAAAGGACTCCACGGATTCTCGAAGTTTCCAAGTTGGTGCGGGATTTCTCTTATAAAAGTCCACCTCCACTTCTTCCTAAGGCATCTAGCAACGTGGGGAGTGTTGAACCTTCAATTTATACATAATATAGCCTATTACATCACATTATATGCATGGTTTGCATGTTTAAAAGGACCATCTAATGCATGTTTTGTGATTGTAGGAATGAGAGCGACTTTGCCCAATTGGTGACAAAAAAGAGCATATTTAGGAGCCCTTGAATGAAGGCCCAAGGTGGACCAAAGAAGGAAGAAGAAAGAGGGAGAAAAGAGAAGAAATAAAGGAAGAAAAAGAAGAAAAAAAGAGGTCCGACCAGTCATGACCGGTCGACCAAGGGAGCCACGAACGGTCCTAACCGGTTGGCCACCCTGCCGCCCACCTTGAAGACTCACTGGACAAAGGACTAGCCTGGTCCGATTGGTCAAGACCAGTCGGCCATCAGGTCGGCCACCCTCTGGTGCACGCTGGACTCCACTCCAACAGGTCCGACCGGTTAAGACCAGTCGGCCAGCCCAATCCGACCGGTCATGACCGGTCGGCCTTGCGTAAACAGAGGTTTCTAATTCTAGCTTCGAGATTTTCTACGCAGTGCGTAAGTGCTATGCAAATTCTGGAAGATTCTGACACGGTAGAGCTTCCCCACTATAAGAGGACACCTAGGGTCTCTTCCTAGGGCATCATAGAAGCCAAGGAACTTCATGGGAGGTGAAGGAAGCCGTCGTGGAGCATTTGCAACCCTCCCAACTCCGGGTTTTTATGCTTTTTATATCTTTTTCTTTGAGTTCTAGTTGTAGTATGACAATGCTCGGCTAAAATCTCTCAGCTAGGGTGAGAGGTGAAGCTTGTAGCTAATTTCATGTTTAATTCAGTTTGATTCAAGTACTTTCACTTTAAGTTTGAATTTTGAATGTTCTAGTTCATATAAATTTGATATTTTTAGAAGTTTTATGAGAGAGTTCATGTGCTTCGGACATGGATTCCTTGCAATTCTCTGAGATTATCATGCTTTTCTTGATTAAATTCGAATTATGGTAAACCTTGAGCATGCCATAGTCCATAGGCATGACTGTTACTTCGAAGGCTATGATTTTGAATGCTATGTGATTGAATAGGACTAGAACTTGGAAGTTCATGTGTTTAATGTGTTTAATGCTTTATCTTCCAACTAGATGAGAGATAGAACTTCAAATCTAGTTGTGTTTTATGCTTGGATTGATTGGATTGACATGGGATTGCTACAAGTGTATCCTTGAAAGCTTTAGTTCCTTTATGTTATTTTTATAAGTGATTGCAAGGGCAAGAAAACACATTGGAGGCAACTTGCTACGTCCAATAGTCATCCGTTTTGCTATAGCCTTCTTAACAGTACAAAGATTAAATGCAAAAAAATTGAAACTTAGAAGCTTCGTAGTGTTGGCTGATTTTACACGCGAGCCTTGGTTAAAGAAGACTGAAGAGAAACATGTTCAACAAATAATCCTTTCACAAAATTTTTGGACATAAGTGGTGAAGGCGCTAAAAGTATAGAGCCCTTAGTCACTATTTTGCGACTGGTGGACGAGGATGAAAAGCCGGCAATGGGTTACATTTATGATGCGATGTAGATGACGAAAGTTAAGATCATGAATCATGAGAGAGTGATTATAAGCCCATTCTAAATGTTCTAGATAAAGATGAGGCAACCAAATGTCATCTCCATTCTATTCAACTACCTACATCCTTAACAGAGCCTGTTTATTCTCTTCTCCCAATCTAGTTGCAGCACTTGTAGTACATATGGTTGGATTTACTGATGTGTTGGAAAGAATGATTCCAGAAAGAGAACAATAGGACATGATCTCAACTTTACTAGGCTTTTATACAAAGAGTGATGGAATATTCTCAAGGGAGATCGTTGTCAAGCATCAGACAATGAAAATGCCCAGTAATTGGTATGAAAATGTCTCTTACAAATAGTTTTTTACAATCTAGTAATCTATAAAGTAAAGTCTAACTTGTACTTAAACTATTTTTTTAGCTGACTCGTGGGCTGCCTATGGAGTGGACCTGAATAAGAATTATCCAATTTTAAAGAAGTTGGCCATGAGGATTCTTAGACTCACGTGTTCTACCAGCGTTTGCGAGCGCAACTGGAGCACATTTGAGGCGGTAAGTTTGCAAAAAAATAAAAATGTTAATGTGTTACTCGGTCAAATTTATTAGGCTGGAAGGTTAGGAAGCATGGACCCTGGGTCAAGGTCTGTAGCATGCTGAATGTCCATCATAGGTGGTAATTCATCTGACAGTTCATCAGGCACCAGATCTGAAAATTCAGACATCAACCTTTTGACTTGCGGATTCATCACTCGCCCCTTTGTCGAGATCTTGTCCTTGACCTCCTGCGTCACTAGAGTAGACATAACACCTCCCTCTTTGCTCTCTTGCTCAAATTGCCTCATAGACAAGACATTGGCGGACTTCTGTGGCTTAGTTCTCTTCTTCATAGGTTCACTTGTCTTTATAGGCACAAGGAGAATCTTCTTGCCATTGAATCTAAAGGTAAATGTGTTGTCCTCTCCATTACCGAACACCTTTTGGTCATAAAGCTAAGGCCTTCTGTTGGGGCTCAAAATCTTACCCATGATAAAACAACATACGACGGTCCATTTACGACGATTCAGATCGATTCCAAGATCGGAAAACACCCGGAAAACGCGATCAGACGCCAGTGCAGCCCTAACCCGCGCAATCGTGACAAAAACCTACAAATACCATTTCGGTGTAGAACTGGACATGCGTATTGCTGCTGAATGGTCTGGAATACCCAAAAATCCTTAACTAGCAAGTTTGAATGCCACGCGGCGCATATCTTTACCTGCGCACCTCGAAATACGTTTTGCCCAGATTTGGAGCCGACTAAAAAGATATGAAAGCCTACAAATACTATTTCGGAAGGGAAATGGACATGCATATTGTCGCCAAATGATCTAAAATGTCAAAAAACCCTTAACTCCCAAATTCGAATGTCATACGATGCATACTTTTACCTGTGCATCGTGGAGTACATTCTGCCCCTGTTAGGAGCTGATCGAAAAGGTCCGAAACCTATAAATGATATTTCAGAGTGTATCTGGATATCTGTATTGCTGCCAAATGATCTAGAATGCCTCAAAATCCTTAACACTTGAATTTGAATGCTGTACGATGCATACTTTTACCTGCGCACACTGAAGCGAATTCTACCCATCTGGATCCAATCGGGAGGGTCTAAATTGGGAAGGAACTATAAAAATTTGCAGTAGTTAATCATTAGTACCCCATCTCGTTCATTCAATAGCCCGATGAGAGGCGTAAAGTGCTTTGGCGTCAGTGACTTCGGCCTTCGAAAAGGTACCTGTCCTCTGGAGCGGACAGTTGGAGCCTGAAAATTGAAAAGTATTCTAAGTATGGAGATACATGCGTACACCACAAGCAGGACATGCGCATAAGAGGAGAGACATGAGCCCATGCCCCTACCACATGCGCATGAGAGCCCAAATTCCCCTTCCTTCCAAATACCAAATCTCCAAAATTTCCTTAGTGTGGGCACATGCGCCCACACCGGGACATGCGCTCATGCTCATACCACATGCGCCTAATCCCCCTCTCCCAACTACATGCGCTTAAAATTTTTCATTTGTTTGGACCCAAGACCCGATTAACCTACTATAAACAGCAGGTCGAGACTTCTTCATTCGGAGAGGACGCCAGAGCATGCAAGAGGTAACATGCTCCTGCTCCTAATCCCTTGCCGGAATCCTCATCGGAAAGGGTAACATGCGCCCATCACCCTTGCCGGAACCCCTCGTCGGAAAGGGTTACATGCGCTCATCTCTTCGGAGCTCGGAGAAACAAAAAATTGGCCAAGTCCCAAAGCTACATGCGCCCACCTCCTTTTATCCGGAGAAACATGAAAATTGGCTAAGTCCCAAAGCTACATGCTCCCACCTCCTTTTATCCGGAGAAACATGAAAATTGGCTAAGTCCTAAAGGGACATGCGCCCACCATAAGTAGCTGGGCGCATGTGCTAGAAGCGAGGTCCTCCCTCTCTCTTTCTTAACTTCTGGGACATGCGCCTAGGGGGGCTACATGCTCCCACCACTCCACGTACATGCGCCAAGACGGTCCTTCTGACCTGGGGAATTCCATGATGTGGCCCGCCTCTCCATCGCACTATCGCTTCTAGACACACATCGCCATGCTCTATCCATCCCACAGACCGGATCTTCCAATGGTCGACGTTAAATGGCCCGAATCAGCAATTTAATAAAAAATGACCAACACTTGGCCAAATTTGCAAATCTGAAAATCCTTCCGTAAGAGCATAAAATAGGAGAAATCAAGAAGAATCAAGCGGAATTTGACCGAGAGGCCAAGAGAGAGACTTAGCTCCTCCATAGTATGAAACACCGCAACGATGCACTGCAACGATGTTATTCGTCTCCCTAATCATCGAATACCCTGATTAAGCAATAAACATGCCCAGTACTTAGTCATTTCTAGACCTGGGAAGTGCCCTGTTGGCTCGAAGATCGACTGACGCTAAGTAGAATTAAATGCGATGTCATTGACGCCAAAGTGGATCTAGCATCTTTACAACCTTAATGTAGACACCCCACCTTCGGCTACAAGATTGGCAGAGATAGCTGAATGAATGGAGGACCACACACCCAAATCCCATGTCCAAACTCAGCCAAACTCACCCTTGTAAGCCCCAATCCATAGCCCAACTCAAGCCTGAACCCAGTCAACTCACCCTTAAACATCAGCCTGGAAAATCCCCCATAAGAAAAACCAGTCAAAAAAGTCCTAAAAAGTCAAACTCGGCAAGTCAACCCGCTGAGTCAAATCGCCAAGTCAACCCGCTGAGTCAACCCATCGAGTCGACTCACCGTGTCAACCCATCCCCTAAACCCAGTCAACTCACCGAGTTCCAAGCCGCAGCCTCGGAGCATGTCCGTACTGCCCGCTGAATCCCGAGAACGGCTGTACGGTCGGCCCCCTGGGTGCCGCCCAAACTTATTTACGCAATCTGCCACTGCTTGCTGCTATAAATACCCCCTCTCCGCTTCACATTCGACATCCACCTCCCCTCCTTTCAATCCGAGAGTCCCGATCCCACCTCCATCCTTCTTTAGCCCATTCTTCCACCAAGGAGAGCCCGAGTGAGAAGAGTCTAGCCCTGGTCCAGCCCAGCCTGACCACTGGTCCAAGTCTCCCAAGCCATCCAAGTCTTGATTCAGCCACTCGAAGCTAACCCTTGCAACACCTCCGTCCATCCAGCTACTCTATCATCAGCATCATCTCATTCGCATCTAGCATAAGTGCAACATTTACTTTTCTTCCAACCCCCTGCTTCACTACAAGCACTTTGATCATTCAAGCACACAGCATGCATCCTGCATAAAGCACCTGTCAGTTCGAGCGTATGCTCTGGGCTTGCCTGTTAATGGAAACCTGCCCATCAGAAACTCTTACTGTTCAGACCAATATTCATGTACATGTCACTACAAGCACTTTGATTATTCAAACACACAGCATGCATCCCGCATAAAGCACTTGTCAGTTCGAGCGTATGCTCTGGGCTTGCCTGTTAATGGAAACCTGCCCATCAGAAACTCTTACTGTTCAGACCTGCATTCATGCATCATGTCATCTATGAGAATGTACGAGGATTAAATCGGACTTTCAAGTATTAGTTCGATTTTGTGAAGTAGAGACCGTACTTCGGTACGGGCAGTGTGTGAGGTGCTTAACCTCTTCCCACCCTGTAATAGTGATCCTTTACCTCGAATCTCTGGCCGCAGATCAAAAGGAGTCATTTTAAAGGAAGGAATCTTCAGATTCCCTTCTCTAACGTTCTACGGGGTCTAGCCAACTGTAGATTCGAAGTAACTGGCTAGTGGCGACTCTGGTCTTATATAAACTCATCTAAACACATCCAGCTTAACACAACAACTGAACAAAGCCCTTGAGAACGAGGCAAGCCAGTGGCACAAACAACGATTCGCATGCACTCACCTCTTCTTCTTTTCCGAAAGGGAAAGGAGAACGTACGGGAGCGTGGAATAGCGAGGGTCCACAGAATGGCGACTCCACTGGGGATGTGCTAGTCCCACTAGTCGTGATCCGACTTGAAAAAAAACAGAATCCCTCTTGCACTTGAAAGTCATTAGTCCTCATACAATCTCATCTGCATAGCATTCTACCCAAAACCAAAAAAGAAAAGAAAATCCCAAAACCCAAAAAAGAGTAGAATATAGTCCTCATCATTACGCCTCCTCGAGCTCAACGCGTTCGGAAACAACTTCCCTTCCGCAGCATAATCTGCACTCGGGCACAACAAGCCATGTCCGACCACGAAAAAGAAACTCATCTCTTCCCCGCTCTTGAAATGACCGAAGCGCAACCTCCAACGCAACAACCAATTGAGAATACGCCAATCATACAAGAATTGGCACAAGGAATGAGAGCAATGCAAGAAATGCTCTTGTAATTCATGCAAGCACAAGCTACCGTAGCAGCCAACAATCAAGTTGGCCCAGTCCAGCAATCTCAACAGCCATGTCGGGTCCCTCCGGCCTCCAGTTCGAATCAAGCATAACCTTCGGAGTCTGCCCAAGACTATCGACAGCAGCCATCTCAGCCCTTCGCTATGAGGCATCCTCCTCAGTATCTTCCTGTGACAATAAGACCGTCTCAGAGCATTCCCATCGTAGGAACTTCCAGTCAGCTTCCAGTCAATCTGGCAAACAACAATCTCGGTAGGTTTCAGCCTGTCCCTGCCAATGGGACCCCTTTTTTTCTCAGCATGTCCCCGCCGATGGGACCCCTTTTCAATTTCAGCACATCCCGCCGATGGGATTTCAATTCAATTTCCAGCAACAGGGACAGCACTGGCGAATGCCCACAATGGGGGTCAGTGTCAAGCCCACATCAATCAGCGGACAGTGGCGAATACCCAACAAAGGGGTCACTTCCCAGCATCTCAGCCTCTTACAAACAGGAGCACTTTTCAATTCCAGCACATCCCCGCTGATGGGATTCCAGTTAATTTTCAGCAATCTTCAATTCAGCAAACTCCAGTTAATTTCCAGCAATCTTCAATTCAGCAATCTCCAGTTAATTTCCAGCAAGTTCCAGTTCAACCTTCAGAACAATCTCCAGTTCAGTTACAATCCTTTCAAGCACAAGTTCATCAGAATCCAGTCCAGTCATCAAATCAATTTCAGCAACCCGCGGTTGCTTTTCAGCAAGCCCATAGGGTCGAAGACATCGACCACTATGTCGAAGAAGAACGTGCCTTACTCCAAGGGGCACCAGTCGCTCGAACAGATAACTCAAGACTGGACGAGTTGCGGGAGCAGTTCCAGATCTTGCAAAATCAGCTTCAGCGACAACAAGGAATCGATCTACCTTCAACCAAGTTCAGAGACTTGTGTCCTTTCCCAGATGCTCAAGTACCTCAAAACTTTAAGGTACCAAAATTCAAAAGATACGATGGCAGCGGTTGTCCCACAGCACATCTCAAGGCCTTCTGTGGAGAGCTGAGTGCAATCTCAGGAAATGAAGGGGCCCTCATTCGTTTGTTCCAAAAATCTCTGAAGGACGATGCCCTAGATTGGTACACCTCATTGGACTGCCACCACATCAAGACCTGGGAACAACTTTCCCAGGCTTTCGTTGACAGATTCACGTACAATCTCAACATGGCACCTAGAAGGGCCGACCTCGCGGCTCTCAGGCAAAAGAGTGATGAAACACTATCAGCTTATGTGGGACGTTGGTGAGCTATGACAGCCAGAATGCGGACACCTATCGACGACGAAGAACAAATTTCCATGATTGTTCATTCAACATATCCTGACATATCTGGATATCTCATCTCGCATCCATATACGAATTTCTCACAGTTGATCCGTGCTGGAGAACAAGTCGAAGCAGGAATCCATGCTGGGACAATCTCCCCATGGCCTCATCAAGCCACTCCAGTCAAGAGGAATAGAGTGGAGGGAAGACCCATCGGATATGGGAACGGAAACCGCAGCGGTTCTCCTCCTCGCCCGACAGAGGTAAATAACATCAGCACCACTGCTCAGGGTAATTAATGTGCTCCCCCACAGGGACGTCAACAGTATCAGCAGAATCAGGTTCAGCATCAACCTCAGCCGTATCAGCCGCAACCGAATCCTCAACCACAACCACAACTACCTCGACAACAGCAGCAGTCCAGAGGGAACGGCCAATACTCATACCAGAATAGGCAGAATTACAGGGAGCTCAGGAAATTCACTCAGTTCACTCAACCACTTAGTCAAGTCATGGCTATGTTGGTACAGAAGCAGTTGCTCACTCTAATGGCACCTAGGCCTCCTCCAAATCCTCTGCCTCCAACTTACCGAGAAAATGAGTATTGCGCCTACCATCAAGGGCGTGGCCACACCACTGATTGATGCTTTACTTTGATGACCGCAAGATCGTCATCTCGGTCCCTGGAACTCCTCCAGCAGCTTCTACCAATATCCTTAAGAATCCTCTGCCTCAGCATCCGACGGACCCCAGCTCATCTCGTGGCCCTGCTGTCAACAGCATAGAAGAAGGAGAGCGCCTTGATCGATTCTTCTCCCCTATCCAGTCCATTCATGCCTACACTTATGGGCCAACAAATCTTCCTCCGATCTTGCAAGGGGCAAACCCCTTTCCTCCTTCAGTCCCCGAACCGTTAATACTCAAAGGAGCACCTCCATATGATGTACCAGTTGTGCAAGGGGCATCTTACAGCCATCCATGTTGGGAGCCATTCGTCCTGGAAGGAGCACAATCATACATCGAGCCCGCATACGAACCTGTCATCTTGCAAGGGGCAATTTCAGCACAGGAACAATACAATCCGCAATGGAAGGATCATACTCATGAGCAGCAAGAACCCATTGTCTTGGAAGGGGCTCCTCCAGTCGAGCCAATCATATTGCAAGGGGCAAATCCCGGAGGCGTGTCAATCACACTATGACGGCTGGGACGAATAGAGAAACCCCCTGCCATATCAAGAGGACCAGTATTCATTCCATGGGAGCCTCCCGCTCCAGGAACAGTCAGACCAGGACCACAACCTTATGTGATCTATGAAGACAAGCCTCGATATTACTCCTTCAGCACGGGTAACAATGTAGTCCTCAAGGCAAAAGCTCCATACGAGGAAGATCTGGTACCAGCACCAGCCTCGTTGCAAGAACCAGTGGTCTTGGAAAGCAAGGGAGAGGAAAACTATAAAGAAGTCCCATGGCACTATCCAGAATGTGCGGAGGTAGGAAACATGAATCCAAATGGGCGTTGCATCCGAAGAGATAATCAGAACAGAGGAGATCCCAAAGGCGCTCTCTCTGGTCTCGGTAACAAAAATGAAACCGCATACGATGTAGCAACTCAGCTCAAGTCAATCCCTGCTCAAATCTCAGTATGGGAATTACTCTGCACATCATGTATACATAGAGAAATGTTCGCCAAAACCTTTAGCGATGCTCATGTCTCCTCCGACACAGAACCTGAAATGATAGCATTGATAATCGGACAACTCCTGGCTCACACGCCATCACCTTCACCGACAATGAGTTGCCACCAGAAGGACGCGATCATGGGCGATCCCTCAACATAGCCTTACGATACAAGGACCTCTGTGTCCCACTGGTCCTTATCGATAATGGCTTAAGCTTAAACGTTTGCCCACTCAAGACTGCCAAACGTCTGGGAATCAATCCCTCTTCATTTCGGCCCAGCACCGTATACGTCAGAGCATTCGACAACACCCGCCGATCAGTGGAAGGGGAGGTCGACATAGAGGTACAGATAGGTCCAGAAATCTCCACTATCAGATTCCAAATCCTGGATATATCAGCCTCTTTCAATATGTTGCTCGGACGGCCTTAGCTACACAAGGTTGGAGCTGTGCCATCAACCCTGCATCAACGAGTGAAGTACATCTGTGGAAATCAAGTGATCTCTATCCATGCAGAGAAGGAGTTCATCATTCCTTCCAATGCTGCTGCCACTGAACCAGACATCCCTGTCATCGACATCCAGCACTCTGAAGAGGACGTCCCGTTTCATAGTTTCGAATTCGAGACTGTGAACTCTATCGCCAATCCAGAACCGATAAGGGTGGACCGTGTCTTTTCGCTAGCAGAACGTCTGAGCCTCAAGTATCGTATGAAGAACCATTTCAAGTCTAGGAAGATGCCGCTGGTATATAATCAATGCAAATGGGGACTTGGGTACAGAGCAATCTTCATGGACAAAAGAAGGAAGAAATTTCGGTGCTCACCCATCCAATTCATCAAGCCAGGAGAACCTTGCAAAAATCCAAGAGAGAATCAACCGATTGCACTACACAAAGGCCTCCCGATGAGCCTAGCTTGGGCCACGTGGCCCCCCATTCGATGGGACCAGATTCTCGAACCATCCAAGCCTCCGGAAGAAGGAAAGGATGAAGATGAAGAAGAAAGTCAAATACAACAGCTTCAGGACCAGGATATTCTGACACCTGCTCCCAACCAGGAGCACAACCTACCCACTTTAATTCTAGCCAACCAGGGGCACAACTTGCTCATCTCAACATCAATCAACAGGGGGCACGACTCGCCTATCTCTGCAGAATCAACATATCAACCCGCAGCCAGGGGCAGAAGCAGCCCATCCATTGGACCAAGAAAGGGAAATGGCCAGCCCTGGATTGGTCCGATGTCCAGATTCCGAACCCATGCCTCAGTGTGGAGCCAGACGAACTACAATGCGAGGTAAGTGATCCGGGAGGGACTGAGTACTGTTCGCTCGCCTCAAGTGTAAGGCTGCGATGTAGTAATAAAACTCGGTAAGACCGAGGTCGATCCACAGGGAAAGAGGTAAACAATTCCAAGTACTCTAATAACTAGAATCTAAGAAGTTTGAGAAGATAGTTTTTCACATAAAATAGGAAAATCTGAAAATAAGAAGAACTAGAGCATCAAGGATCCACTTGTAGTAGTCCAATGCCAATCCATTCATCCAAGTACAACACAATTAGAATCAAAGTCCTATCTCTCATCTAATTGGAAGATATAACATTCAAGCACAAAGAGTCCCACTTAAATCTGGAAATAAGATTTCTAGTTCTAATGGAGCACATAGAACTTGAACTTGTAGCCTTCGGAGTAACAACCATGCCTATGGACTATGGCATGCTCAAGGGTTACTACAATTCAAATTCAAACAACCCAATCATGGTAATTTTAGAGAATTGCAAGGAACTCATGTCCGGAGCACACAAACTCTCACAAAACTTCTAAAAAACCAAACTTTATTCAAACTAGAACTTCAAAATCCAAAATTAAGAAAAGGGTACTTGAAATAAAAGAATTAAAGCATTAGAACCAACTACAAATTTCACCTCTAGCTCTAGCTAAGAGGTTAGCTAAGGAAAAGCATATTAAAAACTAGAACTAGAACTAAGAAAAGGAAGAAAAACTAGCTGGAGGAGGCTAGGTAGCCTCCTGGGACTTGGACATCCTTGCTTCCCACGTCCTTGCTTGATTTGGAATAGAAGAGAGCACCTCCTTTTATAGTGCAGCAATAGTACAACAACATAGCAGAATTTGTTTCGCTTGGTACGGCTTAACCAATGGTCGGATTGCCTTCAAATTTGGTTTGTAGCTTCCTTGTAATGTGATCTTCCAAATAGATGATTTAGATTTCCAAGATTATCCTCTGAATGGGCCCACCAATCACATCACCGACCGCCTCTCAAAATCGCGCACTTTGGGTACCTTCAGAACCAGTCATCTTGCTTTCAACGCCCCGGAGTGTACAGAGGTCGGATTGATCTCAAATTTTGAACATTGGTAGAAAACTTCCTCCTCTACATGATGGATGGATTAGATTGTCCAAAAAAATTTCAGAATATGGTCCGAAAATTAGAACACTTAGGGCTTTTATAAACTCTGCGCAGTTGGATCTTTCTGGATGGTCCATCTTTCTTCAACCGGTACGATCAAACCACACATCCTTTTGATCTGAAACTTTTGTGGTTATTCATATATGGATGTGGTCTAAAAGATGGTCAAAGTAGATTCTTCATATCATCAATGATGGGTCACCTGGACCGGCCCAGAGTTGAACAGTGAAATCTGGAACTTTCTGGACAGTTCGTATTGTTTTGGTCACCACGGTCAATCCGTAGCTCCGATCGACACGAAACCACTTGAGTTAGTTCGGCGTCGAGCTCCTCTTCGACATGGATGTATTGGATTTCCAAATATCATCAAAATGGGCCCAGAAAACTGGTCTGAAAAATCAGACACGGGAATACCTTGGTGTTTTAGAATCTGGAAGTTGAACTTGCATGGCCGACCGGTCATGACTGGTTGGACAGGGCTGGCCGACTGGTCATGACCGGTCTAGACCTGCCTTGCAGATGTCCAGGGAGTGCATCCGACCGGTCTTGACCGGTCGGATCCAGTTTTGCCTTTTTTTTCTTCTTTCCTTTCTTCTCTCCTTCCTCTCTCTTTGGTTTCTTCTTTCCTTGGTCCACCTTGGGCCTTCATCAAAGGCTCCTAAACATGGTCTTTTGGTCTCCAATTGGGTTAAGTCCGCTCTCATCCCTACAATCACAAAACATGCATTAGATGGGCCTTTTAATCATGAAAATCATGCATACCATGTCATGTAGTGGGCAATGCAATGTATAAATTGGAGGTTCAACAAGTACGACTCAGATCTCGAGCTCAACCAGCGAGAAATCATGGTCATTGGGCCAGACTGTGATTCTTCACCCAAATCATCAACCCCCACCTCTTCAAGGGAAGGAGTGTGGGGTCCTGAATGGTCATCTGTTCCCCTAACTTCTGAATCAGCCAGAGAGTCATTTGAGGGCTCTGGCTTCAAAAAAAAAATGCCGGTTTAAGTGGCAAGCGGAACTTTGGGACAAGCTGGGATCAATCATGGTCTGCAATGCCCGCTTGTTCAAGGTCCCGTGAATTTCAAAAATTTAAAAAAATAAAAAACTTTCAAAAGCCAAAAATATCTAGCATTTTAATTCCAGAAAATTCTCAAAAACAAAAAAACATGTCTTTTCCTACATTCAATGATGTGCCAAGTTCGTCTAAAGAGTCGCATGAGTTTGAAGTCGAATCATATGATTTTGACATCGAATTAGACTTCGAACTCATGGGTCTGGACGAAGCTCGGAATGAGGAAGATGATGACCCGGCTCCTGAACTAGAGGATCTCCTCAAAAAGTTAGAATCTAAAGCCAATGTTGTAGCCAATGATTTTGAGATAGTAAACTTGGGGATGCCTGAGATCCCCAGGGAAGTACGCATTGGAAAATCGTTGCCACCAGAGATGAAGCAGAGAATGATAGAATTCCTAGCTCCAAGATTGTCCAACTTCGCGTTCTCATATGAAGACTTGCCGGGGCTCGATGAAGAGCTCGTTGTAGACCATCTGCCAACCAAGCCGGATATGAAGCCAATGAAGCAGAAACTTCGAAGAATGAAGCCAGAATGGGCTCTGAAAGTTCAAGAGGAAGTCATCAAATAGTACAATGCGGGATTCTTGGTAGTCTCCAACTACCCTGAATGGCTCGCCAACATTGTACCAGTCCCAAAGAAGGATGGCAAGGTTCGAATGTGCATCGACTTCCGAGATCTCAACAAAGCCAGTCCTAAAGATGACTTCCCTTTGCCACATATCGACACTCTGGTCGACAACACTGCTGGATACAAGGTCTTCTCATTCATGGACGGCTTCTCAGGTTACAATCAGATCAAGATGGCCGTCGAAGATCGCGAGAAGACATCGTTTATCACTCCCTGGGGAACCTTCTGTTACAGGGTAATGCCGTTTGGTCTGAAGAACGCATGAGCAACATATCAGCGAGCAATGACAGCATTATTTCATGACATGATGAACAAAGAACTCGAAGTATATGTGGACGATATGATCGTCAAATCTCGCACGATTGAAGGACACTTTGAAGATCTGAAGAAGTTATTCAACAGATTAGAAAAGTACAAGCTCCGCCTCAACCCTCAGAAATGCATCTTCGGTGCAATGGGAGGCAAGCTCCTTGGCTTTATGGTGAGCAAGGATGACATCAGGGTTGACGAGACCAAAACCAGAGCAATCATCGAGATGCCCCCTCCTAGAACAAAGAAAGAAATTCGTGGCTTCCTCGGCAGAATTCAATACATCAGTCACTTCATCGCATAGCTCACACTTATCTGTGAGCCCATATTCAAGCTCCTCCGGAAGAACGTTCCAAAAGAATGGATGACGATTGCCAAGTCGCCTTCAACCGCATCAAGAAATATCTCATGAATCCTCCAGTCCTAGTGCTGCCTACTCCCGGACGACCACTATTGTTATACATCTCGGTAGCAGCGGAAGCCATTGGCTGTGTTCTTGGCCAGCACGACGAGACCGGAAAGAAGGAACAAGCAATATATTATTTGAGCCGAAAGTTCACTGACTACAAGACCAGGTATTCCCCGATCGAGAAGACTTGCCTCGCCTTAGTCTGGGCAACTTAGCAACTCCGTCAACACATGATTGCGTTCCCTATTCTCCTACTCGCTTATATGGATCCGCTCAAATACTTGTTCGAGAAACCGACACTCACTGGAAGGATAGCTAAATGACAGTTACTCCTATCTGAATTCGACATCACCTATGTCACTCAGAAGGCAATCAAGGGGCAGGACCTCACCGATCATCTTGCCGCTCACTCTCTCCTGGATTATCAACCACTTAAGACATTCTTCCCTGATGAAGATCTCTTACTTAACGAAGGTGAAGAGAAGAAGAAGAAAGATGAGTGGACGTTATTCTTTGATGGCGCAGCAAATTCTAAAGGGAGTGGTATTGGGGCGATCCTCTACTCTCTAGATGATGTCCCTATTCCTATCTCAAGGCGCATAGCATTCGAGTGCACCAACAACATGGCAGAATATGAAGCATGCATCACTGGCTTAAGGGAAGCCATAATCTTGGGTGTCAAGAAGCTACGAGTATTTGGAGACTCACAGCTTATCATCAATCAGACTAATGGCGAATGGAAAACCAAGGACGAGAAGTTGATACCATATCATTGTTAACGTCAGATTTTGTAACTGGATCCTCCGGACGTTCACCTTCTCTCTAACAAATACCCTCCTCCGCCGGACCTGAAAGAAGACAGAAAGTACCTAAGGGTGGCTGGCGTCCAGCCGTTAGCCCTCCGACGCTTAAGTCAGGCCGAAGCAAGAAGAAGAACAACCAGGCAAAAACAGGCCAGAGATTGAATATTGTGTGTACCTTTCTCTTAATGGAGTCACCTCTTTATATAGATCTGGAGTGATTCCATCTGTCACGTAAGATATCGAGATCCCGCTGATTTCGTGGGATAAGATCCTTATCCTTGGAGACGAGATCTAAACCGATGACTTATTTTGGCAATCATGTTCCTTGATAGCAATCCCTTGAGATTCGGAACCACAAGAGAAGATAAGCCCAAACCCGACCTATACGGGCTGCTGGTAAGCGTAATAATAGCGCTGATCGCTTATGTAGAGCTGGAAACCGTAGTTGGAGTCATAGCCGGCGAAAAGGAAGGAGACGCCGACGGGACGGAGACCACCGAACTGGGTGTAGCCCTGCTTGGTATCGCAGAGGGATTGAACAAGCTGCTCGACGGGAATCTGGTGCTGGTACTGAAGGCTAAGAGGTGTCGCCGCGGAAAAGCTGTTCGCATGTTGGAATATGGTCGCGAGTCCAAGTGCTCGCTCATTTAGACGTAACACCTTTCAACGACTTACGAGAAGGTCTGCTCGCGGATTTTGCTTTGCCGTATTCGACTATCGGCTATGAGAACTCGAGACTTGCGAATAGCTGCTCCGTATTTGTCAATCCTGCGACTCTCGCTCAGATGATCTCGAGAGTCGAATGGGCGTCCCGCACTTACCCAATCTGCGACTCGTGATCAGATGATCTCGAGAGTCCAATGGGTACTTCCGTATTTACCCGATCTGCGACTCTCGCTCAGGTGATCTCGAGAGTCTAATGGGTACTTCCGTACTTTCCCGATCTGCGACACTCGATCAGATGATCTCGAGAGTCTAATGGGCGTCCGTGTACAATCTTAATAGCTGGGTTGATCTCCATTATTTTGCCTATAACAGATGCCCCCCAAGTCCTTGCCGCCAAGAATTTTTAAGGGAAGGACTTAGCTCACTATCACATGTAACCGCCCGCTGCCTTCATCGAGAACGGAACCTCACATGATGGGCTGGAATTAATGAGCGCCAGCTTTTCGCAACCTTTCCGCAGACAGAAAATGAAGGGGCCCTCGCCACGTGTTTGAGGAGTTAATGGGCGTGCCTGCTCGAGTGCTACGCCGAAGGAGGGACTGCCACGTGCCATCAGATGCGGCGGAATGATTGCCTATAAATATACGGAGTCCACCATTTCTCTGGTTTTCTACAGAAGCTCTTCGAAAGGAATTTTTCTGCAGTCAGTCTTTTCTCAGTCTCCTTCCTCCGGTGCTCCTTCTCCTTTCTTTCTTTTCTGGGTATAGGCCTTGGTTCTCTTCTTTTTCATAATCTTCTTAAAAACTCCTTCATGGCTGGGAACTCTGACGAGACCACCGTTCCTCTAGGCGATGCCACCCCGGAATCCTCTGCTTCTAGCAGTGCGAGGGTTCTAGCAGGGAGATATACGGCAGCCGGATATCCTTCTGTTTTATCGGAGGACCGGCTAGCTGAGTTACGGGAGAGATACCTGATCCCCGACTCAGTCAATCTCCGATTGCCCGGAGATGGAGAGACACCAGACTCCCCCCCCCCCCCCCCCAAGGATGCGTAGCTTTTTATGAGTACCAGCTCGTCCTGGGGGTACGCCTCCCCCTCCATCCTTTCGTACGCGATGTTCTCTGGTGTTACAAGATTGCCCCCGGGCAACTCATTGTGAACGGATGGAGGGTAGTTCTGGGCTCCTTTGCCCTCTGGGCTCAGGCCGGCAACGGGGAGCTCACGGCGGAGGAGTTCCTCCGTATGTTCCGCCTGAAAAAAGCACCCTCCAGCGAAGGCTAGTATTACTTGTGTTACTGGCACCGGGATAACTTCGTGCTGGGGAAACCCTCTTCGAACTATCCCGGCTGGAGGAAACGGTGGTTCTACGCTTCCGGGAACTGGGAGTCTGCTTCCTCCAGAGGTCCAGGTGTTACCCATTTTTTCTGCGAAGGTAGGCACAATCCCACATTGTGCAGTTTTCTCCAGTTAGGATTTTAGGGTTTTACTTCATTCTTTGACCTTTGACCTCTGTTTGTGCTCGCAGGTATCCCGGCCTTGAGAAAACCAAATCTTAAGGGAGGAATCAACGAGAAGATTGTCAAGGTGTACAAGGTGCCTGTTGGTGATAGGCACATCGAGGCTTGCCTGTCTCCCTCGCGACTTGCAGCAGCGGGCCTAATATCCAGAGGAGAAGCCGAGATGACGAAGGCCGGGGAGAAGAGGGGTCTGCTGCCCCGTCTGAAGGGCACGAACTCCAAAAGGCAGAGGAGAACTCCTGCCGAACCATCTCAACCACCCGTCCGTAAGGGTGGCTGTTCGCTTCCCCAAGTGTAGGGTTGCGATGTAGTAATAAACTTAGTAATACCGAGGTCGATCCACATGGACTTATGTAGGATGTCACAAACTCATCCACAAGTTTCTATTGAAGCTAACAATCAAAGTTTGAATAGAATGTGTGTGTTTAATAGTTTAAGCTAAATTGAATGTAAACAAGTATAAGAAGGCACTAGGGGTTCGAGGATTCACTTGTAGCAATCCTCGATGTTCAATCCGCTGTGGTTTCCCATTCTCTCAACTAGAATCACCAGTCAGGTCTATCTAGTCGGATGATAGAACTGTTAAACCAGAAGTCTGTAACATGTAAGTTCTGTGCATAAAGTTCACTCAACTCTAGGCTGATCTGAGCATGCTCATTGCATAGGTCATTCACCTTTTCTATAGGTCCAATTCCCAATCATAACCATCCTCAAGTCTTCTCACAAGACAAGGCTAGATCATGATTTGAACTGGATTCAAATTATATGCACAGTCCATACATATTCCAGATAATCAACCAAAACTAGAACTTTGGCATGAAGCCCCTTTATGAAGAGCTTGGTACTAGAGCGCACTCCAATTCCTCGGATCATACAGGTCTAGACCGTTGCAAACAAATTAAGCAGATAAGTAATTCATCCAAACATCCATGAGTCATCACAAGACTAAGAGAAATTACTTAAAAAAACTTGTATAAACTTCAAACCTTAGTTCATAATCCTTAATTCCAAACTGAAAACCACTTAACTACGAATTAAAACATCTTGGATACACTACAAGCTTCACCTCTTAGCCCTAGCTAAGAGGCTTAGCTGCTCATGATCCAAGGAAACATGAAATAACTACTAAAAGCATGAAAACAGCAAAGCAAACCAAAAGGAGTTGTGAAACTCCAATCTCCACTTCCACAGTCTCCAACCTCGCTTGAACCCTTCTAGGATGCCCTAGGAACGATCCCTAGGTGTCCTTTTATAGTCTGGAAGCTCCACAACTTCGGAAGAATCGAGAACTTGCGTAACACTTACGCAGCGCAGAGAAAATCGGAATGAAATTAGAAATTTCTAACTTCTTTCGCACAGCCGACCGGTCATGACCGGTCGGCCTCAATAAACAACCACTCCAGCAAGCATGCCCGACCGGTCAAGACCGGTCGGGCCTATTTATCTTCAGTCCAGCAATGATGTCCGACCGGTCAAGACCGGTCGGACGTTTCTTCTTATGTTACAGCAGCCATGGCCGACCGGTCATGACCGGTCGGCCTTCCTTAGTACCTCCAAACACGTATGGCTGACCGGTCACTGACCGGTCTGGCTTCCTTGGCCGACCGGTCACGACCGGTCAGCTCTTTTTTTCTTCTTGTTTCCATCCTTTCTTTCTTCTGCTTTCTTTTCTTCTTTACTTCTTTCTTTCTTTTCTTCTTTGGTCCTTAAACGTTCTTCATCAGAATGATCCCAAGTGAACCCTTTTCGTCTTCAATTGAATGGAATTCCCTCTCAGTCCTGTAGTCACAAAATATGCATTGGGTTAGCCTACAAACCATACAAACCTTGCACAATGAGTGATGAATTGGGGTTAGAATATGCACAATTAAGAGCTCAACACACCCCCCAACCAGCATTTTGCTAGGCCCGAGCAAAACATGCATGAAACTATTCTCATTCTTCAAAGCTTAACTCTCTTTCAGAAACCATCCTTCTATACATTCCAAGGTTCATAAGCTTAAGGTTCAGAAACATTAGGTAACAGAGGTTGAAACCGTAAACTCTCAAAGCATAATAAGCATTCATATGAAATTCCCGCCGATTGGTTGATAAATAGAAAGATTAGAACAAATTTAACCTAGTGTGGGTAGTGAAAATTCATCTCACGAGTTTTTAGGATTATCTTCTTCATAGCTCAAGTAGACTATAGAACTCAAGGTACATAGAGCCATATCAAGCCAAAGACAGGAATTTGCCTTACCGTCCTTCCGACGACTTTCACACTACGTCCCATTTTCGGCTTTGGTTACGGGTAGACCATCCCCCGGTTGGTAGTAGGTAGCCCTAATCGGAATTCTCCACCATTTTTCCACATTCCCAATTTCATCCTTCCTTTTCCTTTTTCTTTTTTTTTTTTTTTTTAAATTAGATAGGATTTTTAAAAATCCATATCTTTCATTATTTTCCCATGGACAAGGATGGACAAAGTACCCCGGCCTGATTTCTCAATACCTTAATTCAAAGTCTAGCTAATCCATAAATCACATAATCCCTTCAACTCATGAAAATCGTGTAATGTGAACTAGGTGTAAAGATGTTCAGATTTTCTATCCATCACAAAATAGGGGAGTTCACATATAAAAACCATTATGCTATGAGGAATTCCAGACTTCCAGCCCTATACACTTCATATCTCCTCCTATTATGCTCATATCAACTCGAATGCCTAGAACCAGTGTTTTCCAAAAGAGTCTCAAATTTTTGAAAAATCGAAAAAATTTCCACATGATTGCTTGAAATGTTGCAAATCGCTGAATTCATCCAAGAGATCCTACACCCCCCAACCAAATCTTGCATTGTCCTCAATGTAAAAGTTGTACAATGAGCAAAACATGAGAGCAATTTGAAAATAAAAGGGAGTGAGGAAAGATAGTACCTGAGAGAGTGAAAAGTGAAGATCTTCCTCCTTCTAACAAACCTATGAAAATGAAAACAAAAGCAGCAAAATCCTAATCCTAAGTACTCTATACCTCCATCAGACTAGGAGATCAATCATCCTGATACACAGGATCATTCAGAGGTATGGACATACCTTCTGAAGGGAAGTTCTCAAAGAACGGCTTTAATCGCTGCCCATTTGCTTTAAAAATGTTGCCGTTCCTTGGATTTAATAGCTCAACAGTCCCATATGGATAGACAGTTTGCACAATGTAGGGACCGGTCCACCGAGATCTCAATTTTCCCGGAAATAGATGTAAACGAGAATTATACATGAGGACTTTTTGATTTATCGTGAATGTCTTGCGAAGAATATTCTTATCATGGAATATCTTCGTCTTGTCCTTGTAAATTCTTGTATTCTCATAAGCTTCATTACGGATTTCTGCAAGTTCATTCAATTGTAGTTTGCGTAACGAGCTTGCCTTGTCAGGATTGAAATTTATCTTCTTAATAGCCCAATATGCCTTATGTTCCAACTCCACAGGCAAGTGACAAGCCTTCCCATAGACAAGTCTATAGGGAGACATTCCAATAGGAGTTTTAAAGGCAGTACGGTAAGCCCAAAGCGCATCGGTAAGTCGAAGTGACCAATCCTTGCGATCAGGATGCACCGTTTTCTCTAAATTGTTTTTAATCTCTCTATTGGATATCTCAGCTTGTCCACTAGTTTGTGGGTGATAGGGAGTGCTCACTTTGTGCGTTACACCATATTTCTTCATTAATGCTTCAAAAGGGCGATTGCAAAAGTGAGACCCTCCATCACTTATGATGACTCGAGGCGTTCCAAACCAGGAAAGAATGTTTTCTTTTAAGAATCGAATGACCGTTTTATGGTCATTATTCCGGCAAGGGATGGCCTCGACCCATTTGGAAACATAATCAACGGCGAGCAAGATGTATAAGTTTCCAAAAGAAGATGGGAATGGGCCCATGAAATCGATGCCCCAACAATCAAAAATTTCGATAATTAAGATGGGATTGAGTGGCATCATATTTCTACGGGAGATTCCTCCTAATTTCTGACAAGGTTCGCAAGCTTTGCAAAACTCATGTGTGTCTTTGAACATGGTGGGCCAATAAAACCCACATTGCAGAATTTTTGCTGTGGTCTTTTTAGCCGAAAAATGGCCACCACATGCTTGAGAATGACAGAAGGAGATGATACTTTGTTGCTCATCATCTGGGACACATCTCCTTATGATTTGGTCGGGACAATATTTGAACAAATATGGGTCGTCCCATAGAAATTTCCGTACCTCTGAGAAGAATCTATCCTTATCTTGCTTCTTCCAATATGTAGGAATTGTACCTGTAGCAAGATAATTAGCAATGTCCGCATACCATGGCAATTGGGAAACATCAAAAAGTTGTTCATCAGGGAACATGTCATTGATTGCAGTCGTTTCAGGGGAATCAGTGAGGACAAGTCGAGAGAGGTGGTCAGCTACTACATTCTCTACTCCTTTCTTATCACGTATTTCTAAGTCGAATTCTTGGAGTAGGAGGATCCATCTTAATAACCGTGGTTTAGCATCCTTCTTAGAGAGAAGATACTTAAGCGCGGCATGGTCAGTGAATACAATGATCTTGGATCCAATCAAGTAGGATCTGAACTTCTCCAAGGCAAAAACTACGGCTAAAAGTTCCTTTTCAGTAGTGGTGTAGTTTGCCTGGGCTGAGTTTAGGGTTCTACTTGCATAGTAGATAACACATGGCTTTTTATCTTTTCTTTGGCCTAACACGGCCCCAATAGCATAGTCGCTAGCATCGCACATAATCTCAAAAGGAAGGCTCCAATCAGGTGGTTGCATTATTGGGGCGCATGTCAACATGCCTTTAAGGGTGGTAAAGGCCTTTTGACATTCTTCACTCCACTCAAATGAATTTTCCTTTTGAAGTAGGTTGCATAAAGGACGAGAGAGTGAACTGAAATCCTTTATGAACCGTCTATAAAATCCTGCGTGTCCTAAAAAGGACCGTATATCTCGTATGCTTTTGGGTGGTGGGAGGTTAGAGATAAGATCAATTTTCGCCTTGTCCACCTCAATTCCATTTTGTGAAACGATGTGACCAAGTACAATTCCCTTTTGAACCATGAAGTGACACTTTTCCCAATTGAGCACAAGGTTCTTCTCTTCACATCTTTTTAGCACAGATTTCAAGTGCTTGAGGCACTCATCAAAGTTACAACCAAATACAGAAAAATCATCCATGAAGACTTCGAGAATGGTCCCCACCATGTCAGAAAAGATGCTCATCATACAACGCTGAAAGGTGGCAGGGGCATTACATAGTCCAAACGGCATTCGTCGATAGGCGAAAGTACCGAATGGACATGTGAATGTAGTCTTTTCTTGATCTTCACGGGCAATTTCTATTTGGTTGTACCCTGAATAGCCATCAAGAAAGCAAAAGTGGGAATGACCCGCCAACCGTTCTAAAATCTGATCAACAAACGGTAGGGGGAAGTGGTCTTTCCTCGTGACAGTGTTTAGCTTCCTGTAGTCAATGCACATTCTCCAACCGGTAGTGACTCTAGTTGGTACGAGTTCATTATTGGCATTGGCTATGATGGTTATTCCGGATTTCTTTGGCACCACTTGAGTTGGGCTCACCCATTGGCTATCAGATATTGGGTAAATGATACCTACATCCAATAGTTTCACCACTTCGGCCTTAACCACATCCTTCATATTTGGATTTAGTCGTCTTTGTGGTTGCCGGGATGTCTTTGCATTTTCCTCAAGATGTATGCGGTGAGTGCAAATCAGTGGGTCTATGCCTTTGAGATCCGCAATTGTCCATCCGATGGTACTCTTGTGCTCTAATAGAGTGGCTATTAGCCTACTCTCTTGTTCCTCATCCAAGTGGGAAGAAATCACCACTGGATATGTCTCATCTCGACCTAAATAAACATATTTTAGCTCACTTGGCAATGGTTTTAGGTCGAGTTTTGGTGCCTTAATGTTGGATGGGAGGGCCTTGTTCTCATTTATAGGCAAAGGTTCAATTGGGGTCCTCCATCTTTTATTCTCATTTCACGCACATCTAGAATGGCATCCATCTCTTGTGTTGTATCATCATTCATATCATGGAGATGGGCCACACATGCCTCCAAAGGGTCGGAAAATAGTGACAAGGGGATTGTACCTTCCACGAATGATTCGATCATGTTTAATTCGTGGATATCATCATCAACTTCCCGCGGTTGTTTGCATAACTCAAATATGTTAAGCTCAAGGGTCATATTTCCAAAGGACATTTGTACAAGTCCGTTTCTACAATTGATAATGGCGTTTGAGGTAGCTAGAAATGGTCGTCCAAGTATGACGGGAATTTGAGTACCGGTGCCTATCACAGGATGTGTGTCCAAGACAATAAAATCTACTGGGTAGTAGAATTTATCAACTTGGACTAGAACATCCTCTACCATTCCTCTCGGTATCCGGATGGATCTATCAGCAAGTTGGAGTGTGGTTTTGGTGGGTTTCAATTCACCTAACCCAAGTTGTTCATAGACCGAGTATGGAATGAGATTCACACTTGCCCCCAAGTCGAGTAGGGCTTGTTTAATTTGGTAGTCTCCTATGATGCATGATATGGTTGGACTACCCGGATCTTTGTATTTTTGGGGCACCTCTTGTTTGATGATGGCACTCAAATTCTCAGCCAAAAGCACTTTGTTGTGGACGTTGTGTTTCCTTTTGATTGTACACAATTCCTTTAAAAATTTGGCATAAGATGGTATTTGTTTTATTGCATCCAACAGCGGAATGTTGATCTTCACCTGCTTGAAAACTTCCAGAATTTCCAGATTTTTATCTAAAGGTTTAGGTGAAATCAACCTTTGTGGAAATGGGGCAACCGGCTTGTATTGTCTTTCCGGTTCTTTCTCTTGTGGAATATTGTTTGGGCTATCATCCTCTTTGGGAGTTTCCGGATCCTTAGGCTTGGGAGCCTTCACCGGATTGGATTTATCAATTTCTTTCCCACTTCTCAAAGTGGTGATAGCTTGGACATGTTCCGTATGGTGGGAGGATGAGCTTGCATCTTGTATCTCATACTGGGTCCTTGGGTTAGGAAGAGTTTGAGCAGGAAGTGTGCCCTTCTCTCTACCACTCAGGTGAGCTTCAACTCTAGCCAGAGATGTTTTCAATTCATTAATGGCTTGGTTTGAATTTTGATTGAATTTCAATTGCTCTTGCATGAACCCATCTATTTTTAGAGAATTTGTCTTGTTATACTCATTCTGGACCGATACGAGTGCACCCAACATCTCTTCTAGTGATACTTTTGGAGTGTTGTTTGCATTTGCAGTGGGTCCATTCCTCCAACTGAAGTTGGGATGGTTCTTCCAATTAGGATTATACGTGTTTGAGTTTGGAGCACCATATTGCTACTGATAACTGTTTATGGCATTTGTTTGTTCTTGTAGGATGCTTTGGACTGCTGAAATTGTGGGACAATCTGGTGTAGCATGTTGATTTCCAGCACAAATTCCACAAACAGTTTCAACCTCAGTGGAGTTGATTGTTTCTCCTTTCCTTAATTCCATGGCTTCGACCTTTCTTGTAAGGCTAGCCAACCGTACACTTATGCTATCTTCCTCTGATAAGACATACATTCCTCCCTTTTCCTTTTGTTGGCCAATCTTGGAATTTGTTGGTTTAGATGTGTCCCAAGATTGTGCACTTTCAGCCAATTCTTCCAGATAATCCCATGCTTCATCAGCTTCCTTATTCATGAACTCCCCATTACACATCATCTCTATAAATTGGCGCATGGATGGAATCAGTCCTTCATAGAAAAAACTTATAATCCGCCAATTTTCATAGCCATGATGTGGGCATGCGTTTAATAGGTCCTTGAATCTCTCCCAACATTGGGAAAAGGTTTCATCCTCCTTTTGGGCAAAGTTCATGATAAGGCGCTTAAGCATGTTCGTTTTGTGAGTAGGGAAGAATTTTTTTATAAATTCTCTGTGCATATCATTCCATGACCCAATTGATCTTGGCCTCAATGCATAAAGCCAACCCTTGGCTTTATCCTTAAGAGTGAAAGGGAAGAATTTAAGTCTTACTACATCTTCAGTCACATTTGCAAAGTGCATGGTGGTGATTACCTCATCAAACTCCCTAAGGTGTTGATAGGCACTTTCACTGTCTAAACCATGGAATTTAGGGAGAAGATTGATCACTCCCGGTTTCAAATCCACATTCCCTGCATTTGGTGGAAATACTATGCATGAGGGAGTGCTCGTTCTTGCAGGTTGCAAGAAATCACGTAAAGTCCTAGGTCGGGGAACATTCTCAACCACATTCTCCCCTGTTTCGGTTTGATTTTGAACCGGGTTAGGTTGATTTGTAGCCATACTTTCAGATAAAATTGGAGAATCTAGATGTCTCCTAACACGTGGCTCTCTGTCAATGCCTTCTACTATTCCCCCTTCACTTATGAGTCGGTTATTGGAATCCCGAGCCCAATGTGGCATGCAAAATCAAAAATAAGAAACAAAAAAAGGAAAAAGAATTCTTCCTTCTTTTTCTTTACTCTTCTCTAAGACCGAAGCACAAGGTGTCTTGCAATGGCTAGGCCAAAAACAAAGATAGAGACCGATTTCTCCTGGTCAATAGGGGTTCAGAGAACACCTCACCCACTCTTTGAATCTTTTGAGAAAAGGTGCAGAAAAAGGAGAAAGAGGAGTAGAGATGAGAAAAGAAATCCCTGAGCACAAGGTGATCCAAGACGGCAGAGCCGACCAATAGGAATCCAGGTGGCAAAAAGGCCGACCTTTCAGAGATCCAAAAGGAGTCTCCACCCACTCTACAAGAGATGAATAAAATAAGAATGACTAGGAGAAGGAGAAGAGTAAGGTTTTAGAAGGATAGAACCTGATTCGCACTTGAAATCCTTGAATCTTCTTCAGCTTCCTAGAAATCCTTGAAAAAATCAAATAAACAAACTAAGTTAGTTCTAATAATCTAAAAGAGTCCTAAATAGATACTAATTTCAGAAATTTGTGAAAACCGTCAAGGTCCCCGGCAGCGGCGCCAAAAACTTGTTCGCTTCCCCAAGTGTAGGGTTGCGATGTAGTAATAAACTCAGTAATACCGAGGTCGATCCACAGGGACTTATGTAGGATGTCACAAACTCATCCACAAGTTTCTATTGAAGCTAACAATCAAAGTTTGAATAGAATGTGTGTGTTTAATAGTTTAAGCTAAATTGAATGTAAACAAGTATAAGAAGGCACTAGGGGTTCGAGGATTCACTTGTAGCAATCCTCGATGTTCAATCCGCTGTGGTTTCCCATTCTCTCAACTAGAATCACCAGTCAGGTCTATCTAGTCGGATGATAGAACTGTTAAACCAGAAGTCTGTAACATGTAAGTTCTGTGCATAAAGTTCACTCAACTCTAGGCTGATCTGAGCATGCTCATTGCATAGGTCATTCACCTTTTCTATAGGTCCAATTCCCAATCATAACCATCCTCAAGTCTTCTCACAAGACAAGGCTAGATCATGATTTGAACTGGATTCAAATTATATGCACAGTCCATACATATTCCAGATAATCAACCAAAACTAGAACTTTGGCATGAAGCCCCTATATGAAGAGCTTGGTACTAGAGCGCACTCCAATTCCTCGGATCATACAAGTCTAGACCGTTGCAAACAAATTAAGCAGATAAGTAATTCATCCAAACATCCATGAGTCATCACAAGACTAAGAGAAATTACTTAAAAAAACTTGTATAAACTTCAAACCTTAGTTCATAATCCTTAATTTCAAACTGAAAACCACTTAACTACGAATTAAAACATCTTGGATACACTACAAGCTTCACCTCTTAGCCCTAGCTAAGAGGCTTAGCTGCTCATGATCCAAGGAAACATGAAACAACTACTAAAAGCATGAAAACAGCAAAGCAAACCAAAAGGAGTTGTGAAACTCCAATCTCCACTTCCACAGTCTCCAACCTCGCTTGAACCCTTCTAGGATGCCCTAGGAACGATCCCTAGGTGTCCTTTTATAGTCTGGAAGCTCCACAACTTCGGAAGAATCGAGAACTTGCGTAACACTTACGCAGCGCAGAGAAAATCGGAATGAAATTAGAAATTTCTAACTTCTTTCGCACAGCCGACCGGTCATGACCGGTCGGCCTCAATAAACAACCACTCCAGCAAGCATGCCCGACCGGTCAAGACCGGTCGGGCCTATTTATCTTCAGTCCAGCAATGATGTCCGACCGGTCAAGACCGGTCGGACGTTTCTTCTTATGTTACAGCAGCCATGGCCGACCGGTCATGACCGGTCGGCCTTCCTTAGTACCTCCAAACACGTATGGCTGACCGGTCACTGACCGGTCTGTCTTCCTTGGCCGACCGGTCACGACCGGTCAGCTCTTTTTTTCTTCTTGTTTCCATCCTTTCTTTCTTCTGCTTTCTTTTCTTCTTTACTTCTTTCTTTCTTTTCTTCTTTGGTCCTTAAACGTTCTTCATCAGAATGATCCCAAGTGAACCCTTTTCGTCTTCAATTGAATGGAATTCCCTCTCAGTCCTGTAGTCACAAAATATGCATTGGGTTAGCCTACAAACCATACAAACCTTGCACAATGAGTGATGAATTGGGGTTAGAATATGCACAATTAAGAGCTCAACAGTGGCGATCAACCTGCCCCTCCCGCGAGCACGACGGAGGCTCCGGCAGGGCCCAATATTCCCTCACTGGTGGTCGCACCTGGACCGCCGGTGATTAACATCGCTGACAATTCCCCGGATGGGGCGGGGTCCAGCTGCCCCCCAGCTGAAGAGGCTCGAGAGCAAATAGAGCCTCGAGAGCCGGCTCCTGCTCGCGAACTGATCCCTGCTGCCGAGCAGGGACCTGCTCACGAGTCGATGCCTCCACCTCGGGAGCCGGCTGGGTTGGTCGTTGCCCAACCGTCTGGGAGCGGGACATATTCTATCCCCCGCCACCTCCATCCAATATGTAAATTTTTATTCGAGAACATTCCCCCCCAAACCTTCGGCTCTCTTCCCGAGCCAAGCCCTGAGAACCTTTTCCTTGAAGCGGGGGTGAGGATGGTTCAGGTAAGACTCTGCCATGACCTGCTTTAATCTGTTGTTATGTTCTAGAATACTTTCTCACATTTCTCATTACTTTTGCAGGGCTTAGATCTTATCCTGCGAACGAGGCGTGATATCGTTGCCGCCCGTCGCGTGATAGATGAAGCTGAGGGGAAGAGGACTGCCTTGGAGAAGGCAGTTCAAGGGAGAGATCAGCTGCTCAAGGCCCGTGAGGCGGTGATCGCGAAGAGAGATGAGGAGAAGAAGATCCTCATTGAGAAAATCCAAGTCCTGACCGACAGGTATCAAGCCTTGGACTCAGACTTCGTGAAGCTCACGGGTTTGAAGGAGAAGGCTGAGAGAGAGAGGGAGATCTTTCGCCAAGACAAGATCTCGTTGGAGGAGCGGTTTGCGGAAGCCAGGTCGCAGCTCAAAGAAGCCAGCGACAACTTGGAAAAGGAGCGCTCCGCTCTTGCACAACTTAAGGACGACTTGATCCATTGGGACGAGGAGAAAGTCGCCCTTGTAAAAATGCTCTCGGAGGAAGGTCCTCGGGCAATTTTTGAGTTCCGGACTTCGCAGCTATATGACGACGAAAGATACGAGTCATATGATGCTGGTCGCGACTTTGCGCTAAGAGTAGTGCAACGAATGATCCCATCCTTTGATATGGGGGAATTTGGTCAAGTCGCGACCATCATAGCTGCAGAAGAGCAAGCTACTGCTGAGAACGAGGTGACTGAAGCCACGCAAGCTGGAGGGGCTCCAGAAATGCGCCCTGAAGTCGAGAGCACAGCTCCTCCTCCAAGAGATTGATTTTCTTTTTGTTTTCCTCTCTTGTATCCACGAGCAGATATTGTAAACATTTACCATCAATGAAAAGATATTTTTGAAAGTGTTGTCCTCGTTTACTCTCCCTTTCATGCAATGGATGCCTTCTCATTCTTGTTTACTTTCTTTTCCTTTGTGCATTGAATGCTTTCCTGTTGCAATGAGTTATGCTCAACCCGGGGGGTCGTAGCGACCATACCCTCGTGGAGATAGACTGATCTATCGATTGAGAAATGTATTGTGCTCAATCCGAGGGGTCGTAGCGACCATGCCTTCGTGGAGATAGACTGATCTATCGATTGAGAAATGTATTGTGCTCAATCCGGGGGGTCGTAGAGACCATGCCCTCGTGGAGATAGACTGATCTATCGATTGAGAAATGTATTGTGCTCAATCCGAGGGGTCGTAGCGACCATGCCCTCGTGGAGATAGACTGATCTATCGATTGAGACTCCAAGTTTATCAAGGGTAGGATGGTCATCCATAAAATAGAAATGCGACCATCCTAGGTGAATTAAACCCTACCAAAGGTAGGCAATTGGCCAAGGGATTGTATGCATCCTCTTCAGGGCTATTCATGTCCAAGTAAATGGAGTAGCGACCAAAAGATATCTTCCGTTTTATTCATAAAATGTTGTTATGAACTACATTGAATCTTGGGATAGTATCGTAGCAAATGCTCCACGTGCCAAGGGCGACGTACGGGCTTTCCCTGCATGTCTTCAAGGTAATAAGTACCGGGTCGCACAATCCTAGTAACCCGATATGGGCCTTCCCAATTTGGATCTAGTGAACGAGCGGGAACTCCGAGATTTTGACTTAGTACCAAATCTCCGGGCTGGAAGGATCTAGGCCGAACCCTAGCATTTCGATAACGAGAAATACGTTGTTGATATGCTGCCACTCGTACTTGGGAAGCATTTCTTCGTTCTTCCAAGAGATCGAGATGAAGTCGGAGGTTTTCTTGATTACTCGCGGGGTCATACTGCTCGATCCGATATGAGGGCACTTGAATTTCCACTGGTACCACTGCGTCGACACCAAATGCTAAGGAGAAAGGGGTTTCACCTGTTGATGTACAAGCCGTGGTTCTATATGCCCATAATACCTCTGGCAGAAGTTCTGGCCACAACCCTTTACATTCACCTAGCTTGGTCTTTAAATGGTGCTTGATGATCTTATTTACTGCCTCGACCTGCCCATTCGCCTGAGGATGATATGGAGAAGTGCGGAGATTACGTATCTTCCATTTTTCACAAAATTCATCAAAGGCTGCGTTGTCGAACTGCGTTCCATTGTCGGTGATTATAGTGTGGGGGAGTCCATAACGGCATATAATATTTCTCCATATAAACTTGGTAGTTTGTTTCTCAGTAATCTTGGCTAATGGTTCTGCCTCGGCCCATTTGGTGAAGTAATCAACCGCTACAATCGCGAACTTATTTTGTCCCTTTCCCATGGGTAAGGGCCCGATGATATCGACCCCCCACTGAGCGAAAGGCCAAGGGTTATCAACTGGAGTCATCCGCTCGGACGGTACACGAGGTATAGGTGAATATCGTTGGCACTTATCACATTTTTTAGAAAATTCAATTGCGTCTGCTTTCATAGTGGGCCAATAATATCCTTGCCTCATCGCCTTATACGCTAGGGATCGCCCCCTGGGGTGATTACCACATGCCCCCTGGTGTATCTCATCTAGAACATGAAGTGCTTCTTCTGGATGAAGACACCTTAAATAAGGCAAGGAGAAACTTTTTCGCAACAATATTCCGTCTTGCAAGGTGTACCTGGCAGCTCGAAGCTGAATTTGTCTTGCAGCTTTCTTGTCGTCTGGTAGGTATCCGTCTCTGAGATAAAGGATGATGGGATCCATCCAGCATGGAGACGATTGTACCGATATTACTTGCTCAAGAGTTGCGTGGTCGATACTTAGGTTCTGACGATGCTCGACGGGGACCGAATGTGATAACTCAGATTCTGGTGCAGAGGCAAGCTTTGCCAGGGAATCGGCAAGTTGGTTCTTCTCGCGAGGAATATGAATTATTTCGTAAGTCTTTAGTTTTGCGAGCAGGATGAGGACACGAGACTTGTAGAAGGCCATCCTTTCTTCTTTGGCCTCGAATTCACCAAGGACTTGGTTGACAATGAGCTGAGAGTCGCTACGAATTGACAGATTCTGAATTGCAAGGACAATGGCCAATTCAAGGCCGACGATCAGGGCTTCATATTCAGCTTCATTATTCGAGATACGAGAATCAAAACGCAGAGCATATTGGAAATGTGACCCGTCGGGAGCCACTAAAATCAGGCCCGCTCCACTGCCACTGGCCCGCGACGACCCATCCATGAAGAGTGACCAAGGAGGCTGGTCGTTGGTCATGGTATTATCATCAGGAGAGTATGTGAATTCGGCGATGAAGTCAGCCACGGCCTGGCCCTTTACCGCGGTCCTAGGACAGAATGAGATATCGTGCTCGCTGATTTCGACTGCCCATTTAGTTAAACGTCCGGAAGCCTCAGGCTTTTGAAGGACTTGCCGCAGTGGATGATTCGTTGGTACTAAAATAGCGTGGGCTTGAAAGTATGGCCGCAGTTTTCGAGCAGCCGTAACTAAAGCCAGGGCCAGCTTCTCCATATCAGAATACCTAGTTTCTGCATCAACCATTGCTCGACTGATATAATAAACGGGCCTTTGTACCCCAGAATCTTCTCTTATTAAAGTGGCGCTAACGACCGTGGTGGACACAGAGAGATAAAGAATGAGTTGCTCATGTGCTACAGGTTTAGATAAAATGGGGGGTGTGCTCATGTATAGCTTCAATTGTTGAAAAGCCTCTTCACACTGTGGTGTCCATTTCCAATCAGACTTGGTCGTTGCACGAAGGAGTTTGAAGAATGGTAAGCACTTGTCAGATGCTCGCGAGATGAACCTGTTCAATGATGCGATGCGACCAGCCAGACGTTGGACGTCCTTCAGAGTGGTGGGGGATTTCATCTCTATTAATGCTTTGATCTTTTCAGGATTCGCCTCAATTTCGCGCTGGCAGACCATGAACCCGAGAAACTTTCCTGCAGACACTCCAAACGCGCATTTTTCTGGGTTCAATTTCATTTGATACTTCCTCATTAGGTCGAAGGCTTCTCGAAGATCAGAAATATGATCACCTTCCACAGTACTTTTCACGAGCATATCATCAACATAAACTTCCATATTCCTACCGATTTGAGCAGCAAATATTTTGTTGACGAGACGTTGATAAGTGGCCCCTGCATTTTTAAGGCCGAAGGGCATTACTTGATAGCAATATAATCCTCGATCTGTGATGAAAGCGGTATGCTGGCTATCAGGTGGATGCATCATGATCTGATTGTAACCAGAATAAGCATCCATAAAACTGAGCAGAGCGTGTCCAGCCGTTGAATCAACCAACTGGTCAATCCGCGGGGTCGGGAAGCTATCTTTGGGGCATGCTTTGTTTAAGTCTGAATAGTCGACGCACATTCTCCATTTGCCATTAGCTTTCCGGACGAGGACCACGTTCGCGACCCACTCTGGGTAGTCTACTTCTTTTATGAAATTGACCGTGAGTAGCTTCTCGACTTCAGCCTTGATCGCCATTTATCTTTCTGCAGTGAAGGCACGTCGACGCTGGTGTACGGGCTTATGTTTTGGGTCGATATTGAGGCGATGTACAATGACATTGGGGTCGATGTCTAGCATATCTTTATGAGACCAAGCGAATACGTCCTGGTATTCGGTGAGGAAACGGACCAGATCTTCATGACGGACACTAGTTAAGGAGGATCCAATGTATACGACCCTGGACGGGTCACTTGTGGATAAGTGAATCGCCACTGTTTCTTCCCCAGGAGTTCCTGCTTGGAGAGTATTCTCTCTCGGGTCCAACGAAGTGTTGGTGGGAGAGTTGGGCGAACCCTGCGATATCTCCATAACGGGCGTCGCTTGAGCCTTCTTTCGATCTTGTAGGGCTATCTGGTAGCAAGACCGTGCCTCCTGTTGACTTCCTCGCACAACCCCGATACCATTTGGGGTAGGAAATTTGACACACAGATATGAAGGGTGCAAGGCTGCCCCAACCTTAGTAAGAGACGGCCGCCCCAAAATGGCGTTATACGCTGATTTTCGGTCCACCACGAGGAAGTTTACGAAGACGGTGGTCTTCGCTGGATTTTCTCCAAAAGTAACTGGGAGATCGATGCTTCCTTCAGGCGTTACTACCTCACCTCCGAAGCCAACAAGGGGGGTCGATACTGGCTTGAGAAGGCTTCTGGCAAGTGCCATTTTGTTGAAAGCCTCTAAGTATAGAATGTCGGCTGAGCTACCTGTATCCACCATAATTCGATGTGTCAGATAATTTGATACCTTCAATGTGACTACGATGGAGTTCGTGAGGGAAGTGAATTCCCTTTGCATCTTCGAGAGTGAAGGAAATTGGAGGATGGCTGGTTTTTGACGAGCTAGACGTCTGTTCCAGCCAGTAGATTTGCTGGGGTTCTTTGGACGCCTTTCGAGCGTATGCTTTTCTTGAAGCTTGAGAATCACCCCCGCAAGCTGGTCCTCCGATGATGGTGCGGATTTCTCCCGTAGGCTCAGCGTCCTCTTGGTCAGTTTGATGATGAGGTTGTTCCTTTTGGCGAGACGAGGTGTTCGTCCTTTCTGGTGATCGATTTTTACGAGCAACATAATCCTGGAGATGCCCTTTTCGAATGAGAGCTTCGATATGGTCTCGTAGAGAGATGCAGTCCTGGGTTCTATGCCCATGATCTTTGTGGAAGTAACAGAACTTGATCTTGTCTCTCTTCTCGGGATCGGATTTGATCTTTGCAGGCCACTTCACATATGGCTTGTGTTTAATCTCCATTAGAACCTTTTCATGAGACCGATTAAGAGGAGTGTAGTTATGATATTTACCGGAATAAGGCTTCTTGGGAGAACGTTCGCGTTGATCACGACGATATTTTTTATCTGTAGAAGAGGCTCCTTCTGGCTTGCGTTTCTTACCCTGTACTCCATGGCGTGTCAATGCGACTTCTTCTGCATTGATATACTTCTGAGCTTTGGCTTGAAAATCTACCATAGTTTTTGGAGGGCTCTTGTCTAAAGCAAACCTGAATTTCTTGCTCATTATTCCGGCTATGAGGGCTGCGAGGCCCTTTTCTTCAGTATAACCTTCAGTTTGAACGGCTTCAGCGGTGAACTGTACTGTGAACTCCTTTATCGTTTCCCCATGCTGCTGTTTTAGATTCATTAGATGGGAGGCTGGCTTCTTAATGCGGATGCTTCCCATGAATTGAGAAAGGAATATCTCCGATAACTGAGAAAAGGAGCTGATGGAACGAGGCTTCAATCCCCGGAACCACGTACGAGCTGCCTCCTTCAATGTTAGGGGAAAAGCCCTACACATGATTTCTGAACCATGTCCCTCCAACTCCATGAGGGACCTGTATGTTTCCAGGTGTTCAAGAGGGTCGCCAATACCTATGTACGGGGTGATAACAGGCGTTCGATACTTTCTGGGTAACGGGGCTTCCATAACCTCGCTGGTGAAGGGGGACTCGGATTTATGTATCACCGCCATGACGGCAGATGGCCGATTTGCCTGGTATCGCTGTTCCATGACATCAAAACGATCATGGATTCTTTTGAGATCTCCTTCCCATGGTAGGGTATAGCTTGATGTTTCGGCGGTGGAGCCCTGCGGTTGAGGTTATCGAGACGAACTAGAATGTATAGAATGTGGAGACGGCACAGGGAGATGGCTGCCAAGTGGTGGGACCTGTGGTTCGTCCATAGAATGTTTGGATGCCACTGGTATGGGTTGCGGTGGTAACCTTTCGGAGGCTTGTCTCTGCGGTTCGGGGAAATACTGATCAAGCCGATTCGACAGGGCCTGAACTCCGGCATTTAGAGTTAGGAGAGTGTTTCCGAGGAAACGCAGGACATTGTCTTGATTTCCAGAAGCTTCCAATAATGGGTTTGCTGATGGCATATTTGGGGCTCCTTGAGGGATGTTAGTCGAGGCAGGTGGAAGGGTAGGTACGGATTCCGTCTCATCGGGCAGAGGTGGTGCCTGCCTTGAAGTCGAAGGATGAACAGCCTTTTTAGGAGGCATCGCCGAAGGATTTTTATCGGTGGTTAGAACGATTGATTTTGACGATCAAGTCATTCCCACAGATGGCGCCAAACTGTTAACGTCAGATTTTGTAACTGGATCCTCCGGACGTTCACCTTCTCTCCAACAAATACCCTCCTCCGCCGGACCTGAAAGAAGACAGAAAGTACCTAAGGGTGGCTGGCGTCCAGCCGTTAGCCCTCCGACGCTTAAGTCAGGCCGAAGCAAGAAGAAGAACAACCAGGAAAAAACAGGCCAGAGATTGAATATTGTGTGTACCTTTCTCTTAATGGAGTCACCTCTTTATATAGATCTGGAGTGATTCCATCTGTCACGTAAGATATCGAGATCCCGCTGATTTCGTGGGATAAGATCCTTATCCTTGGAGACGAGATCTAAACCGATGACTTATTTTGGCAATCACGTTCCTTGATAGCAATCCCTTGAGATTCGGAACCACAAGAGAAGATAAGCCCAAACCCGACCTATACGGGCTGCTGGTAGGCGTAATAATAGCGCTGATCGCTCATGTAGAGCTGGAAACCGTAGTTGGAGTCATAGCCGGCGAAAAGGAAGGAGACGCCGACGGGACGGAGACCACCGAACTGGGTGTAGCCCTGCTTGGTATCGCAGAGGGATTGAACAAGCTGCTCGACGGGAATCGGGTGCTGGTACTGAAGGCTAAGAGGTGTCGCCGCGGAAAAGCTGTTCGCATGTTGGAATATGGTCGCGAGTCCAAGTGCTCACTCATTTAGACGTAACACCTTTCAACGACTTACGAGAAGGTCTGCTCGCGGATTTTGCTTTGCCGTATTCGACTATCGGCTATGAGAACTCGAGACTTGCGAATAGCTGCTCCGTATTTGTCAATCCTGCGACTCTCGCTCAGATGATCTCGAGAGTCGAATGGGCGTCCCGTACTTACCCAATCTGCGACTCATGATCAGATGATCTCGAGAGTCCAATGGGTACTTCCGTATTTACCCGATCTGCGACTCTCGCTCAGGTGATCTCGAGAGTCTAATGGGTACTTCCGTACTTTCCCGATCTGCGACACTCGATCAGATGATCTCGAGAGTCTAATGGGCGTCCGTGTACAATCTTAATAGCTGGGTTGATCTCCATTATTTTGCCTATAACAATCATGTGTATCTTGAAAACCCGATCGAAGAATTCACAGAAATCACCTTCTTATACATGCCTAGAGCTAAGAATCAGTTTGCAGATGCTCTTGCTACACTTGCATCAATGCTCGAGATCCTGAAAAGAGCTTCGAAATGGGAGCTCACAGTCGAAATTCAAGATGAACCTGCTTTCTGCCTACAAATAGAAGAAGCCGAAGCTGTCCCTGACAAACCTTGGTATGCTGACATTAAGCAATATCTCGAAACCCAGGAGTATCCGGAGTCAGCAACAGCAACAGATCGCCGAACCATCCAGCGTTTGGCTGGCCAGTTCACCATCAGTGGCGAAGTTCTTTACAAGCGATCCTATAATCACATTCTCCTTCGATGCGTCGATGAGACAGAAGCTGTAAAGATCATGAAAGAAATACATGAAGGAATCTGTGGCCCACACATGAACGGGCACATGCTGGCAAAGAAGATTCTATGACTCGGATACTATTGGCTCACCATGGAAACAGACTGCTGCCAACACGTCAGAAAATGCTTCAAGTGTCAGAAGCATGCGAACCAAATTCATACCCCATCATCAGAATTATACAACCTGACAACTCGCTGGCCCTTCTCCATGTGGGGACTCGACATCATTGGGAAGATTAGTCCCAAAGCATCAAACGGTCATGAGTACATACTTGTGGCAGTTGACTACTTCACCAAGTGGGTAGAGCAGCCTCCTACACCACAATTGCAGCATCCCAGGTGATCAAATTCATGAAGAACAACATCATATGCCGATATGGAATCCCCAATGCTATCATCACAGATAATGGGACCCCTTTTGTCAACAAGAAGATGAATGACTTCCTCAGCAAGTTCAAAATTCAGCGTCATCGATCAAGCTCCTACCATCCTCAGATGAATGGTCGGGTAGAAGCCGTAAACAAAACAATCGCCAGGATACTCGAGAAGATGGTCGTGACTTATTGAGATTGGTCAGATATGCTCTCATATGCACTTTGGGCCTATCGAACATCTGTACGGTCTGTTACAGGCGTTACTCCTTTCAAGCTTACTTATGGAATGGAAGCAGTTCCACCAGTCGAGGTGGAAATACCGTCACTACGGGTGTTACTCGAAAGTGGAATTGAAGAAGTAGAATGGCAACGAGCCAGATTTGATCAGTTACAGCTAGCAGATGAGAAGCATATGCGTGCACTAAGTCATTCACAGTCTATCAGAAAAGGATCACTCGGGCTTACAACAAGAGAGTCCAAAAAAGAAGTTTTAAAGTGGGCGACATGGTCATGAAAAAAATCCTACCGTCGCACCTTCCCGATCCTAGAGGAAAGTTCAAACCCTCGTGGGACGGGCCGCTGATCATCAGAGAAATACTTCCCGGAGGCGCCCTCAGACTCACCAGCATGAGAGGGGTGGATCTTCCTGAGCCAATCAACGCCGACAAAGTGAAAATCTTTCACGGGTAAGTCATTCTGACTTGATCAAGAGTTACATTAATAGAGCTGAAGTCAAGAGGTCAAAGCTAAAGCCTCTGATAAATCATTTCCGTCCACCAACAAGTGTTTCAAATAAGGGGATTCAAAGGAAAAAAGAGAGAAAAAAAAAAGAATACAAAAAAAGGGGAAAAGGAAAAAGAATACAAAAAAAAGAAAGAAAATGGGAAGCCAAAACAAGGCACCCGAGAAAAATCAACCCAAAAGGAAACACAGTCATCCATCCATTCATCTCAGATGGGTCTATGGCTAAGACCGACAGCTCTGTCATCGTAACTTAAGATAAGGGCTGGAAGACTGCCATCGGCCGGCAACGACGGATTCCCAACCTTTAGTCGCCGCAGTTATCCAAAGATCCAGAAAAAAGAAAAAAGAAAATGTGTGCCTAAACAAAGAGGGCGGAGTGAAAACCCGAAAGGGCGCCGAGGGTAAAAACAGTAGTGCTTCCAAAGGGCAGGCAAGTTCAAACACCCGGGACATGGTGAAAACCCGAAAGGGCGCCACGGGCAAAAATGACGGGAAAGGCCGGTTATAGTAAAAACTCGAAAGAGCGCTGCAGGCAAAAATGGCTCAAATAGAAAAAGAAAAATTAAAAGTGTAGGTACCAAGAAATCAGACGGTCCAGATCGGTTCAAGCAGTTACAGTTCAAGAATAGGAAGAAGTACAGTAGGGAACAAAGAACTCTACAAACTCTGACAATCTCAGGAAGCAACAATTTCCATTGACTACACCTCTAGGGAACCAAAGGGACCTCACAAGTCAATCTTAAGACATCGGTCAAAGCATTGACCGAGCCTCAGCTCTGATTCCTATATCCCGACACAAAATCCAGACACACTTACAAGACAACTCAGGGCACAATAGATTTTCAAAAGTTTTCTCCTTTTTTCATTAAATGCATCATATTTCTTTTACATATATCATTCATCTTTTTCAAAAAATACAAAAAATGCATCATCACCAGTCATGCAAAAGGGAATGTACAGATGGCCAACACAATCAATCTCTACCCTCCTCCTCGGCCATATCAGGTAAGTCCTCTGACTCATAATGAAGTAGCCTCGCTCTCAACCTGCTCACCTCCATACGCAGGTAATTCACCTCATCGCGCTCAAGGATACGGATCGTTGTCTCCTCATCAGACAACCTCTGATCGGCAGCCAATCTCCTCGACATCATCTCACAATGATACCGAAGTGCGGAAATCTCAGACAGCAAATGGCCATGAGTGGCCAAAAGGAAGCCAGGATCGATGAATGGGCGCTCCTCAAAAGGCTCATATGAACCAGATGAAGAGCCGGCATCTCCAAGGATATCCTGCTCATCCTCATCGGCAGTCTGGTGCCAGTAAGGGATACGTCGATACAGAGACTGCTCAGCAACCCAGTACTGATATGGGGCAGTCGCCATCGGAAAAGCCCGCAGCTCAAAACCAAGCAGATCAACAGTCAGGTAACTCGCCCAGGATCCGTTAACTTGGGTCCTAAAGTCAGATAATCTAGATGGAAGTGCTCGACGCCCGATACCCATGAAAACAAAAAGAGGAACATCCTGCTCGTACCCAAACTGCCGCAGGAACCGGATGGGGTGATAAGAAAAGTAAGATCGAAAGCCTACCAGCATCAGAGGAAGGCGGTGCGCATCGCAAAGCACTGGAGGAAGTGAAAGCCAAGATGACTCCCAACGAACATTCTAGTCACGCAGCTCAGCAAACATCCTGCGATATAAGGGCTCACTCATCCTAGCCATATGTGGAAGAAACTCCATGATGTGTCGCATAAGGTCTGGGCGACGGGTTCCAGGAAATGGTACAGGAACAGTCAGCGAAAGGAGCTCCCATAGCCAGACCTAATCATCAAGAAGGAAAAGAAGATCAGCTAGGGCAAAGCAATTCCCAAAAGACAAGAAAAGAAAAGGAAAGTGCAGAAAAGATACCTGAAGAAATGCACAGCAGCCGCGAAGGACACGAGTGCCGCCCAGGGCACAGTCAGTCAGCCCATTAAATAACTCTGCCAGGACAAGAGAAATGATCCCCTGATGTCGAATAACTCAGCTCATCACCTCGAAAAGCAAAGGAGTCTGAGACCTCTGCCATCCCAAGAATAGCACCTCAGCTATCAAGCAGAAGATCAGTGCATTCCGAGCAAGTAGAGACCCTGCCACACTCTGAGGACCCGAAAAAAGATCATACAGCAAGTCCAAGGAGAACACCATAGCATCCTGGCCGGCAGATGCAGGCTGAACAAGATAGAGGATCCCGAACCAAATCTGCAGTGTGGCACCCTTCGGCAAAGTCTTCGGCGAAAAATACTAAGTATAATCCCAAGGAAGACTGGTCAAACGCGCAAGCTCCTCCAAAGAAGGTCCCATCTCCATGTCGTTGAACGCAAACAAGTTCAACGAAGGGACCCAGTCAATCAGTCCATCCCCGAGCATCCTCCAGTCAATGTCAACTCTAGCCATATGGATCAGACCGCCGAAGCCATAGGACTCTAAATCTCGAATCTCATACGCTGACAAGCTGTCAAGCCAAGCAAGCAGCCGTGGCGAGCAAGAATGACGAGGAAGCAGCTGACAAGTCCTCACAGGAATGCCCTCCAGAACAAAAGGCTCAGGAATCAATGACAGCTCATCAAAGACCGGAAGATCAACGGGCGAAGGAGAAGGAAAAGCTGGGACCTCTGCAGACTCAACAACCCCTGACCTGTCACCAGCAACGGCTATGTCTGAAATAGTTGCATCGCTGTCTGAAAATGTCACGACCTCAGCCGCATGAGAAGACTCGCCCACCTCGTGAATTGAGTGCGTAAAGGACCGACGATCAGGAGAAGGACGGTACTCTCCATCAAAAGGGCTATTAACGAAGATCACACCGCACATCGTGGCATCCTGACCAATCTGACCGTCGAAAAATGCATCTGAACCATCAAGAAGGGTCCCGACAACCTCGATCGAAGAATCAATGGTCAGATCTGCACCTGCGGCCCTCCCCAACATAAAGTCGTGAAACCAATCATCATCCTGTCCAATCAAAGGGATCATCAGGGAATCCATACTGTCCATCATCAGGGGGACAACATCAATGATCACATCAAGTCCACCCAAGCAAGTGTGCCGCAGATCTCGGCCATCCTTAAGAGCATCCAAGCCATCAAAGGTATCATCTGAACCATCTATTCCATTCAAACATGAGATCAACCCATCTATGTCCATCATAGCCCCATCACCACCATCAATCACATCATCCAACAGCCCACACTCAAGGGATGCATAGCCTCACCTATGTCCCATCTCCTCATCCCATCCATACCATCCATTTCTCCCATAATCAATGCCCCATTCAAATCTGAATTTACAGCATGGCTGCCATTAATGGGGTCATTCAAAGCTCCACCAACCACTCCCCCTAAATCCCCATCAATACCCTCATTCAATGCTTCATCTACACCATCAATCAAGGGCATCTCACCATCTTTAAAGCCTTCACCAATTACTGAAGTATGGGACTCACCAACGTCTCCCACAATGGCCCCTAAGCCATCATCAATGGCTGCCCAAGAGAGGACCAATAGAGAAAAAGACAAAAAAGGAAGGAAAGAAGAGAGAAAAAGAAGATTCATGGTCGAAATCGAACCTGGACGTACAAGGAAGGTGGGGACAAGAGCAGTGGACAGAAGGGAATGTCAGAACCAGAGCCAGCCCAGACCGCACAAGAGGCGAGCCTTGGGCGGCCCGCTGTGGGCCGCTCGTACGGACGCGCTCCCTCTCTCTCCGCGGGATTGGCTCCACGGTCGTTGGTAGGTGAGGCTGACAGTCCACATCAGTATATGGCACCCTGAGGGCCGCCCAAGGCTCCAATCAACTCCGGATTTCGTTTGAGGATGATCAGAATCATCTGGAAGGTACCCCACCTGTCCAATCATGAAGTATTACAGCCAACATGGGCCTGATCAAGTTAAAGAGAAGGAGAATTGATCAAGAGGGGCCCACAAGCAATTTGAGCCATTCAAAGACCAGATCATCATGATCTAAACCATGGAAGAATTCACATGAGTCATAAAATAGCAAGATCAAAGGTTTGATCATCAAGAAAGAGGGCCAGAATCCAAGATCTAATCATCAAGTGGGACCACAGGGCCAAATCAAGCGATCTGAGCCGTTCAAGTCATCATCTACACCAAGAGAGGCCTTCTTAGCCTCACAAAACATCAAGAAAAGGGGCTCAAAAGCAAAGCTGAGGTCTGGAAGGGCCCACGGGCCAAATCAAGCAATTTGAGCCGTTCAAGTCATCATCCATGCAGTTAAGAAGTCTCATCTTCCACAAATCATTCAGAACATGTAAGCATCATCAGGTAATTTGAGACAAGTCAGAGGTTGTATATTCATTCAAAAGATTTTGATACAGAAAAGGGTAAAAGCAAAAAGAAGAAGGTCATACATCAAGCAAGCTGAATACAAAATCAGGCTATAAGTCAACAACATAGTCGTCGTCATCCCTCCTCTCATCCCGCTCCCGACGATGAAGGTCCATCAGACGAGCTGTCACCGATCCGCCAGCATATCTGCGACAACCCCCTGGAACATAGAGCGGAGGAAGCAGAGGCCCCTGTCCGTACAGCAAGTACCACTCGTCATAGTCGCGATCTGGGATCGTGAAACGAAACCCGGGCTGGCCCACAAGAGCATCAGCTATCTGATCAGTTGAGATCTGAGCAGCCGGAGGAGGTGCGAAACAAGGGACTCGAGCCACCCCAATAATCTGTCGAAGCAGCCTCTCACCCAAATACCACTGAAATAATTCAGCGTCAGAAAGCATGATCCGGAGGCATGAAGAATCATATGCCTCCACACGCTGAGGGGTGTAGTAGAGAGGAAAGTTGGCGTATGGCATCCGAGCAAACTACAGCAAATGAGGCCATCACAATCAGCCACAGAGCAGCACGAGGGATAAGAAAAAAAAGATACTTACATCCTCGACGGTCAATCCGTCTATGTCAGCGCGCCAATTGTCCCCAGATACACGAGAGTTCCGTTGACGATTTTGTTGATGCCAGTGCATATGGCGGTACAGAGGTGGCTCAATGTCGTTTCGTATCCTCGGCGCGAGATGAGCAAAATGGTCATAAAAGCAAGTCTGGGCAAGGGCACACATAACGATCAAAGAAAGAAAGAAGGAAAATGTCTCCAGGGAAGGTTAAAAAGAATACCTCTACGACAGGCCAGAAACCTGTGAAGGACCGGCTATTCCGAGAGGTCTTATCCAAACCCAGAAAAACATGAGTCAAGATAGCCCTATTCCAATTGTAGGGATGGTAAAGATCCTCAACCAAACGAAGAAATTTAGGATCGATCCTCTCGTTCGCGTGACAGAAAAGGAAGGACTCGAAGGCGTAAGCAATCATGGCCCGTGCTTTGGGAGGGCCTCTAGCTCGGTAGTAGGGGTGACGGCAGCAAAGGTGTTGTAGAACCATAGCAATTTTACTTGATGGCCCTGGAATTCATCCTCAGGTGGGACGTCACCTACAAGCCGTAGCCAGTCAGTGGAAGTGATAGAAGCGAGAGAGCCGACCTGGGGAACAACTGTCCCATGGAATGGAAAGCCGATTTGCATATATATATATATATATATATATATATATATATATATATATATATATATATATAGGGGAGTTATTCCCCACTCGCCACAAGGGAGTTGAAAAGTGTGGGTCTCATCCCTCCACCGCTCACAAAGAGCCGCAAGCAGCATGCGGTTGGCATTGTTGTTATGGAAGCGCAAGGTAAGGAGGCCAGCAAAAGGAGTGTCAGCCAGAACTCGTTCAAGCAAATGCTGTGGGTGTTTCACCCAGTCATCCCAATGATCTCTGGTACCTCGACCCTTGATGGAAGGGAGAGGTTGGTGCTCCTTAGCCAAGGAACACATATGGGCCACTTGGCGGATAATAAAGGCCGGAGCATCCTCATCGATCACCCGTCGTCCTCTTGTACCATCCGCCATTGAATCTTACAAGCTTGGCAAGGTAAGTCCCTATTCTTTACCCGTTAAGATCCAAATCATCATCCAGGAAACCCATGGATTCGGACTTACATCCATATGCAAAAACTAAAAGTCCAACTCCATGTGTCATCTAGGATATGTGTTGGGCCCATTGAAGAAAGCAAGGCCCACCTTAAAGAAGGTTGCATGCCATGCCTTAGGCAAGGAAAGTCCATCATCCAAGGACACACTTTGGACAACAAATGCACTCAAGTGCCATGAGATCAACAAGGGATAAGAATCCTACTTCACATGAGAAGTCCCTCTTCAAAGTCCATATGTGTCCAAAGATTGGTTCACTTTTCATACCAAGGCCATGATTCTCATTTAAGATGTTCCCATCTTTTTACACATGTACATGGACAAGTGGGGAATAGGAAGGAAATGGGCCTCCGAAGAGCAACCCAAATGCCCCACCTCAATGGATTGAAAGGAGCACATAGCCCATTTGAAGAACATGAGGACCCATTCATGGGTTAACCATGGGCAACCCTATGTGCATTATCTTGATGAATGTTTTAACCATGAGAGTACAACATAGTGGTCTACCCACAAATATATGAATCAAAGAAGCCAATGGTAAAAATTTGATGCACATAGCCCACATGAGGAATCAAAGTTGGAAATGTCCATGTAAGGACAAGTTTGGTCAACTTATGCGCACCAATCGCTTTACAAAAGGGGACCATTTGAACACAAGAGGGTGTGGCTTGATGAGTCACCCAACCATCATGAAAATGGCTAAGAATGGTATACATAGCCCACTTGAAGATCAAATCCAAAGTGCCCCAAAACATGGGACAAAATTGGGCAACTTATGGGTATCATTCTTTCCCACAAATTGAAAGAAAAATCACTCATCTTTAGGGATGATGATGGATGACCCACCAAGCACCACAAGAGAAGTTCAAGAAGCTATGGTTGGGTGGATAGCCCACTTGATGAAAGTCATCCTATTGAGGTCGGTAACATTAAAGGAAACTCTTGAGAACCACTTTCCTACCACATGGGCAAACCATTTGAACTTAGTGAGATTTTTGAAACAACTCACTCATGGGACTTGTAGGTGATCAATTAACCCAAGTTCTCCATCCATCCAAAGAAAAGGCATGAAGGAAAAGAATTTTACATGCACAAAGTGTAGTGGTGCACACATGACTCAAAGAAATTCATAAGTTTCAATGAGGGCCTAAAAGCCCATCCATATGGAAAGACCCCAAGGAACCCACCACACTTTGTACATAAGGATGTACATCATTATCAAGAAATGATGGAAGATTTGGGCCACTTGACCATAAGGGCCCAACTAAGAAATCTAGCCCACTTAAGATCCAAGTGAAGAATGGGCTAGTCACCTTTGTCCATACACATGTGAAGAAAGATGGGGCCACCTAAAGCGAGCCCTATAAGCCCAAAACTTGAGGTGGGCCCTACCATTCCCATGGGCCCAAACCTTGAAAAGAAGATGGAAAAGAAAGGGAAGCTCCAAAGGAAATGACAAGAAAGAGAAAGCAAGAGGGAGCCCAAAATGAAGCATTGGGCCCATCAAATACACCAAGGGCCATGACTTCACTTTGAGCCCATTTGATACACATGAAAAATGGCCCAACTCCCATGAAGAAAGATAGGATATCTTGCCATGCACACTTGATGGACATGGCAAAATTACCCTTTACATACACATGAAGGGAGTGTGAAAGAAGAAAAGAAAAGAATGAAATGGAAGCTTGCAATGTCCTTCTCCATGCACCACCTTTAGAAGAGATTGGAGATCTAGAAAAAGGCCAAAAAGACTTGGGCCCACCTTGGCTCCCTTGGTATATCTACATGGAGAAAAGAAAAGAAACATGAGAAGAGACAATGAAGAAGGAAAAGGACAAGAGAGAAAAGGGAGCGGTCCATACCTTTACCACTCACCAAAGGGGGACCACCTTGCTTCCCAAAGCTTCACTAAGGCCCGCCACTTGAAAAGAGTAAGGAACCACCAAAAGAAAGAGAAAAACTTGAAGAAAGAGAGAGTATGAGAGAGAGAAGAGAGAGATTGCACGTTGGAGGGGCCAAGGGTGCCCCATGTTATATAGAAAAGGGAAGGGCACCCCTTTACCCAACCCACTGGAAAGACTAGTGGGTAGAGACGGTTTGGGCGGCACCCAGGGGGCCGTCCCTCCTCCCATCTAGTTGAAACGACCCCTCACCCTCTCTCCTTGGAAAGAACTCCTCCTTAGGAAGGGTGGTTGCAAGTGAATCTTGTACCTCCATGTAAGAATGAAGTGATGGAAGAGAAGGGTGAGAAAAAGCAAGGAATCTCACCAAAATCTCATCTTGTGAGAAATTGGAGAGAAATTGGCTTGATGATGTGGAAAAGCTCCATGAAATTTTCAAGAAAAAGAAAAAGAATTGACTTGGTCAAACATTGATCTCAACCGTCCAAAGTCATAGCCTAATGATCTGAACCATTCTAAGAAGAATCCCTGAAATCTCCAACCTTGATTACTGCCTACTGTACATAGTTCTGGGTCCGAAGACCTTAAACTATGTCGGGATCGACATCCCGAGAGATTTTCAATAAAAATCGGTAGTGGTCTTGATCGTCCGAATCAAGATCCGACGACACCGGACATATTTCAAAAATCACAAAAAATGTATTCCCAGTCTCGCTCCTAAATTCTGGGTCTGAAGACCTTAAATTACGTCAGGATCGACATCCCGAGAGATTTTCAATAAAAATCGGTAGCGGTCTTGATCGTCCAAATCAAGATCCGACGACACCGGACATTTTTCAAAAATCACAAAAAAATGTATTACCAGTCTCGCTCCTAAATTCTGGGTCCGAAGACCTTAAACTACGTCGGGATCAACATCCCGAGAGATTTTTAATAAAAATCGGCATTGATCCTGATTGTTCGGATCAAGATCCGACGGCCCCAGACATTTTCTAAAAAATAAAAAGAATATATTTTCAACATGTACATATTTTTGGTCCGAAGACCTTAAACTACTTCGGGATCAAGTTCCCGAGGGACATTTTAATAAAAACTGGCATCGGCCTTGACCGCTCAGATCAAGGTTCGATAACCTGGATCATTTCCAAAATATTAAAAAGATTTTAAGCTTTCCATAAAGACCAGTATCAATCTCAATCACTTGAGTTGAAGTCTGGAACCTTTAAAAAAAAAAAATTCACCATCAATTTCAACTGCACAAATTCATCCCCAGCGGTCCGAAGACCTAAAACTACACTGAGATTAACTTCTCGGGGGCTTTCTTTCCCAACCTGTTCTGGACGTGGCTGACACTTGATCGTACGGGTGTCCGGAGTCTTCTAAACAAGTAAGGACTGAGGCGGGCAGAACCCCGCGACCTTGTTCGTGTTGAACGCACCGTGATAGACAACCTTGATTTGGAAGTCGCTGTTGAATCTGACGGATGTTCCCTGTTTCTAAAACTCATGAAGGGGATTAAGGCAGTTGGGAGGTGAAGCGCACCCCACGAAATTGTGAGCGATGTAAGGCCCTAAACTGGATTGGCAAAGGAAAATGTGAGGATGTGGCTTATTTTGTGGTCGAAGGAGTCCGTCGGATGATACGTGGTCTATGTGCATTGCAGATGAGGAACAGACAACTTTGTGGGTGTGTTGACTGAAAACCCTCAAAATTCCCTCATCCGAAGATGTAAAACTACGGCACTTAACTGTGTGAGATTCGTCTTGCTCGCTGACATAAAATGGATCGGGTGCCTTACCAGCAGTAGAAGCTGGAAGTGGATGAAAATTCCACACTATTCCCTGCATTTCAGAAAAATCAGAAAATACCAAAACATTTGCAAAATATTTTCAAAAATCACAAAAATATTTCTCTTGCTTTCAAAGAAAATATTTCAAAAATCACAAAATATTTTCCTTGCTTTTTTAATAATACCGATCTTTACTTGGACAAAATATTTTCAAAATCACAAAAATATTTTCCTTATTTTCAATAGCCGATCTCCATCCTGACTACTCAAGTAAAGGTTCGGACCACATATTTACAAAAAATCACAAAAGTGTCACTATCCCCAGTACTGCACTTTAGAAGTCCCGAACTCCACTCAGTCATTTTGCAGTTTGGGATGACGGATCCGATCGCCCGCAAGTTGGAATCTTGACTAAAACTGGCGACCAAGCACCATCCCAATCAAATCTATGCCCAAAAGAACATCTTGAAGTCGGATAACATCCTCGTATATTCTCATTAGCAAAGAAATAGCATTTGAGACGATGGACCTGATCGACCACGGGTTGGGTTCTTGACCAACCTGCTGACTAAACATCCGCATTGAAAGGAAAATCCCCAGGGGAGCACAACCCTGCAAGCAATAAGCTCAAAATTCTCTGCACCCACAGCAAAAGTAAAATCATCGAACTGAAAAAGAATGAGCCAAACCATGCATCCATCATCAAATATGCATCTCCATGCATCAGCATCCATCGCATCAATCATCATGTTTACCTGCTTTCAAAATAAAAGTCGGTTAGCCAGAGACCCCACAGGCATCCCTAGTGGAGGCGCGTGCAAACCAGATTTCCATTTCAAAAAGACAAAATATTCCTATTTGTAAATAAAAACCCCACGGAGTATCACTCCCCAGAGTTGGTATCTTTTCAAAAATCCAAAAACATTTTCCCAGTAGAGCGTTCGACCTCCAAAACACCAGGAGATCTTCCATAACTCTGGGTAGGAGCTGACGCAAAAATCAAATAAGATCCGATGTCTCGCGTTTTCCCCGGAGATCATCGGATCCAATGCACTCAAGATACGGTCGAACTGAACTCCAGTGTCAGTGCAGTCGTACCACATGCCAAGATACGAAAAGATGAAAGCTAAAAGGCTCGGTCAAAGAAACCACTTCAACAGGTGGAAACGATGAATTGTTACCCAAGTATCAAAATCAGCAGATCGGGTGGAAAGAGTTTACCCGCACATACCTAGGCGTGGATGCCTGAAGTACCTTAACTGAGTCCAAGTCGGCGTAGTGGACTCCCGTAAGACTACATAACGTAGGGCAGCTAACCACTTTGACAGTCAAGCGAAACAAATACTCCTGGAGTGATCCGAGAAAACATCATACAATTAATCACAAGGTCAGTATCCTTGTAAGACTACGATGCAGAGGCTCTGCTGTACCTTTTCGATGTTAGTACTGATCGGGAATGGAAGGGTTGCGATTGGGTACCCAGGTTGTTACACACTGCAGGGACAATCGCAACGTTTTCTCCAAACTCCCGTGGTATGTGCGAGTTACCAATCTCCAAACAATCAACTGACTCAGATACAAAGGAAAACAAAGATTCCAGACCACAATCTAGGAAAGAATGAATTGCAAACCAAGCATCAAAACCAGCAGATTGGGTGGAAAGAGTTCACCTGCACATACCTAGGCGTGGATGCCTGAAGTACCTTGATTGATTCCAAGTCGGCGTAGTGGACTCTCGTGAGACTACATGACGCAGGGCAGCTAACCACTTTGACAGTCAAGCAAAATAAGTACTCCTGGAGTGATTCGGGAAAACATCAAACAGTCAGTCACAGGGTCAGTAACCTCATAAGACTACGACGCAGAGGCTCTGTTGTACCTTTCCGATGTTAGTACCGATCAGGAATGGAAGGGTTGCGATTGGGTACCCAGGTTACAGCACACTGCAGGGACAATCGCAACGTTTTCTCCAAACTCCCTTAGTATGTGCAAGTGATCAATTTCCAGACAATCAACTGGCGCAGATGCAAAGGCAAGCAAAGATTTCAGATCATGATCATCATGATCTATGAATGACCGGGTCAGAAGTGGGGTGTCCACTCTCTTTGGCATTCGGTTGCACGCAACCTCTGCCAAAGAGGGGCATCTGTAGACCTTCGGCTACAAGATTGGCAGAGATAGCTGAATGAATGGAGGACCATACACCCAAATTCCATGTCCAAACTCAGCCAAACTCACCCTTGTAAGCCCCAATCCATAGCCCAACTCAAGCCTGAACCCAGTCAACTCACCCCTAAACATCGGCCTGAAAAACCCCCCATAAGAAAAACTAGTAAAAAAAGTCCTAAAAAGTCAAACTCGGCGAGTCAACCCGCTGAGTCAACCCATTGAGTCGACTAACCGTGTCAACCCATCCCCCAAACCCAGTCAACTCACCAAGTTCCAAGCCGCAGCCTCGGAGCATGTCCGTGCTGTTCGCTGAATCCCGAGAACGGCCGTACGGGCGGCCCCCTGGGTGCGGCCCAAACTTATTTACGCAATCTGCCACTGCCCGCTGCTATAAATACCCCCTCTCCCCTTCACATTCGACATCCACCTCCCCTCCTTTCAGTCCGAGAGTCCCGATCCCACTTCCATCCTTCTTTAGCCCATTCTTCCACCAAGGAGAGCCTGAGTGAGAAGAGTCTAGCCCTGGTCCAGCCCAGCCTGACCACTGGTCCAAGTCTCTCAAGCCATCCAAGTCTTGATCCAGCCACTCAAAGCTAACCCTTGCGACACCTCCGTCCATTCAGCTACTCTATCATCAGCATCATCTCATTCGCATCTAGCATAAGTGCAACATTTACTTTTCTTCCAACCCCCTGCTTCACTGCAAGCACTTTGATCATTCAAGCACACAGCATGCATCCTGCATAAAGCACCTGTCAGTTCGAGCGTATGCTCTGGGCTTGCCTGTTAATGGAAACCTGCCCATCAGAAACTCTTACTGTTCAGACCTGCATTCATGAACATATCACTACAAGCACTTTGATTATTCAAACACAAAGCATGCATCCCGCATAAAGCACCTGTTAGTTCGAGCGTATGCTCTGGTCTTGCCTGTTAATGGAAACCTGCCCATCAGAAACTCTTACTGTTCAGACCTGCATTCATGCATCATGTCATCTATGAGAATGTATGAGGATTAAATCAGACTTTCAAGTATTAGTTCGATTTTGTGAAGTAGAGACCGTACTTCGGTACGGGCAATGTGTGGGGTGCTTAACCTCTTCCCACCCTGTAACCGTGATCCCTTACCTCGAATCTCTGGCCGCAAATCAAAAGGAGTCATTTTAGAGGAAGGAATCTTCGGATTCCCTTCTCTAACATTTCTACGGGGTTTAGCCGACTGTAGATTCGAAGTAACTGGCTAGTGGCAACTCTGGTCTTATATAAACTCATCTAAATGCATCCAGCTTAACACGACAACAGAACAAAGCCCTCAAGAACGAGGCAAGCCAGTGGCACAAACGACGATTCGCACGCACGCACCTCTTCTTCTTTTTCGGAAGGGAAAGGAGAACGTACGGGAGCGCGGAACGGCGAGGGTCCACACTTAATAAACATAATCCATCACTGTTCGAAGATAATCGTTGCCGATATTCACCGAATACCCTGATTAAGCAGTAAATAGGCCCAATGTTTAGTCATTTTCAACCCTGGGAAGTGCCATTTTGGTTCGAAGATTGACTAATGCCAAATAAAACTAAAGGCAATCTCACTGACACCGAGGTAAACTTAACGTTTTCATGCTACAAGGCAACTAAATCAAGCACTTACAGGGTACCTATCCCTATCATTTATCAAATACTGGCATAAATGGGCATCTATCAGACCCGATACTTGGCCATTTACAGGCCTCGAAAGTATGTGATCTGGTCCATTGGACTTGAATCCTCGAAGGAGCTTGGCTCAATATAACTTACTCGATCTCGTATTGATAATCAAAAGACGTATAGAAGAAGGAATGTTCCCGAAGATGAGTCGCTGGGCCGCTGGACTCCGAGATTGAACATATTTACTTTGTATTCATGTACTGTACAAGCTTTATGCATTCCGGATAAAGGTTTGAGGCTAAACCCATGGGACTATGGTTACCACGAGAAACCGAAATCAAAAGAGTTCCAACAACGTTCAAAATATCCTGCTATGGACTGCCATTATAAAAGCGAGTCGATGCCCTACCCATCCACAACGGGATCCGTTGGTTGAGCTAATAAGGCAGTTGCATGCGTCTTCTCACAGTCACCCGTCATAAAAATACGGGAAGAGGGCTCTGAGTTATATCATCTCGAGGTCACCTATCATAAAAATTCAGGAAGAGGGCTTCGAGTCGTGCCTTCTCCAGGTCACCTGTCATAAAAATATGGGAAGAGGGCCTTGGGTCGTGCCGACTAAAAATCAATGTTTGTGTACTCCAGTGGTCACCCGTAATAAAAATACGGGAAGAGGGCCCAGTGTTGAACCACTCGATTAAAATCCTCGATTAGGCAGTTGCGATGCGTCTTCTCAAGGTCACCTGTCATAAAAATATGAGAAGAGGGCCTTGGGTCGTGCCGACCAACAGACGATGTTCGTGTACTCCAGTGGTCACCCGTCATAAAAATAGGGGAAGAGGGCCCAGTGTTAAACCACTCGATTAAAAATCCTGACAGTCCTTTAACCTGGACAATTCGAAAGAAAATAGGACATAGACATCCGACTTGCCTAAAAGCATGGCTCAGTCCATAACAAGAAAATAAAGCCTCTATGACCATGAACTCAAAGACCATAGTCCCTGATGATTTAGTCACTTGCTCGATCTATCCGGGCCTTTTCTCGAATACTCCATCTATTGTACAAACATTATTCATAGTGAAGTTTGGTCGCTTTGTGCCGTGGTTTTCTCCCGCAAGGGTTTCCACGTTAAAATCTCTATGTTCTTTATGGTGTGCATGATTTATATTGATAATTCCTCATTTGCTTTATTTGATTTATCTATGATGCTTGCATACATTTACTTTTGCTTTTTAATCAAGGGTGGTCATCCGTTGATGTAATTAAGGACTCGTGATTAATATCACAGCCTGGAATGTAAAAGATCTCAAAATCTCTGGAATAAAATTCGCCTTGCGATATCTCTTCTCATGTATACTTTGTGAATGCTTATGATTGTTTATGAATATCTCTATAGTCAGAAATCCCCCCAGAATAAGGAAACACAAGAAAACTGCCTTGAGCATTTTCTAATTTCAACACCTTCTAAGAAGTATATCAGAGATGTTCATAGGAACTATGTTACACCAAATGGAATCTTCATAATGACCCATCTTGAAGTTCACCAAGCACCTCTTAAACATTGGAATGGTCATGTCATTGACCCATGCAATCTTGTAGGGTTGTGGGTGTGCCTCCATTGGTAATTGCATCTTCCCAACCAGCTCTTTCAATACCGCATTTGAACAACTGCCCTCATCAATAATCAGGTTGCATACCCTATCACCACATTGATCTCGGGTTTGGATAAGAGCAGTCTGTTGGGGCTCAAATTTGCACCCATTGTAAACCAACATCCCGTGGTCTATTGACAATAATTTTGATCAGTTTTGAGGTCGGGAAAGCCTTGCAAACGCCAGCATAACCTTGATCGCTTGGTAGCGACCAAAATTTGTAAACAGCATTTCGGAGCGGAACTGGACATGCGCTTTGCCGCCAAATGATCTGAAATGTCCTAAAACCCATAACCTGCAAGTTTCGAAGTCATCCAATGCATATTTTTACCGGGCACCTCGAAATGCGTTTCGTCCCTGCTTGGAGCTGACCAAAAGGGTCTGTAAGCCTACAGCTACTACTTCAGAGCAGAACTGGACATGTACTTCACTGCCAAATGATCCGAAATGTCCTAAAACCCCTAACCTGCAAGTTTCAAAATCATCCGGTGCATATTTTTACCCGCACACCTCGAAATGCGTTTCATCCCTGCTTGGAGCTGACCAAAAGGGTCCGTAAGCCTACAGCTACCATTTCAGAGTGGAACTGGACATGCGCTTCACCGCCAAATGATCCGGAGCACCCCAAAACCCTTAAATAACAAGTTTGAAGTCATTATGATGCGTCTTTCCATGCGCGCGCTCCCCGGAACAACGTTCTTATACGACAAGCCGACCCGAAGGCTCCAAATTAGGAAGGGAGTACCAAAATTGGCAACATCTGGACTTCCACACCCCATCCCGTTCATTCAGGAGGTCAATCATAGCCTAGAAGTGGCTTGGCGACAGCGAGTGCATGTTTAGAAAAGGTAGCTATCCTTTGGAGGTCCCCCGTTAGAGCTGAAATCCTGAAATTTTCTAGTGCTGGAATCCTGAAAATCTGGCTAAGTAGTGGGAAAGCGCCGGCAAAGGACATTGGCCTGGCCTCCAACCACATGCGCTTGCACCCTATTAGTGAAATGGAGTGAATGAAACACTTTTTCGAAAAGCGCCGGGAAATGCGCCGGTAAAGGACATGCGCCCGGATCCACCACATGCGCCTGGTGCATTTTTATCACATGCGCTTGGCTTTGCTTCTGGCACATGCGCCGGGAAATACCCGCCAGACCGGACCCGAACCCGATTACCCCCTATAAATAGCGATGTCACTTCATTTCATCGGCACGAGATCATCCCCTGCCGACCTCAGAGTGATGTAAGCACCACATGCGCTTGCTTTCTTTCCCCTCGCCGGATACCTTGGCCGGAGTGGATTCCCTCGCCGGAAACCCTCGCCCGAAAGGGATTTCCTCGCCGGAATCCCAAGTTTAGGAAGAAAATCCTGAAATTTTCTAAGTGTTGGGCACATGCGCCGGCTTATCCCCCACATGCGCCGGCTTATTCCACAATATGCGCCGGCTTTTCCCACCGGAAAAACATGAAAATCCACTAAGTCCAGGAGGGACATTCACCCACTGCTTGGGTCCAGGCACATGTGCACCACCACATGCGTCGGGATTGCCTCCCGTTTCTCTTTTTCAATGAAAAAACACCTCCACATGCGCCCGGGAGATGGGACATGCGCCCGGCTCCCTGCCACATGCTCCTGAAAGCTGATGCAGTGCCACATGCGCCTGCACTATAACCACATGCGCTTGCACACACACACCCCCCCCCCCCCCCCCCCCCCCCCATGCGCCTGGACGCTGATGGGAGGGGTGGCCCGCCTTCGTCCGAGATCGAATTTTGATGAAACCGCCTCTCCTAGATGCATCTCGATGAGTTCTATCCATCCACCGGATCAGATTCTCCAACGGTCAATGATAAGTGGCCCAAATCAGTGTTTTGGTCCAAAATGACCAACACTTAGATAATTTGGCAGCTTTGGAAATCCTTCCGAAAGAGCCGAAAACGGCCGAAAACGAGAAGAATCGGGCGGAATTGGACCAAGCCCGAGAGGAAAACTTTTCTTCTACATGACATGATACACCATAATCATGTGTCGCGATGAGGTTATCTGATCTCAGGACCCTCGAATACCCTAATCGAGCGGTCGGCAGGCCCGCTACTTAGTTATTTCCAGTCCTGGGAAGTGCCCTGTTGGCCCGAAAATTGACTTCTGCTAAACAAATCGGAACGCGATCGCACCGCGATCTTCGTGGACATAATCCACCCCTGTTCCAAGACGGTCATCAATAATATTCACCGACTACCCTGATTAGACCGCAGACAGGTCCACTACTTAGTCATTTCCAGCCCTGGGAGGTGCCCTGTTGGCCCGAAAATTGACTTCTGCTAAGCAAATCGAAACGCGATCGCACAGTGATCTTCGTGGACGTAATCCACCCCTGTTCAGAGACGGTTATCGACAATATTCAACGATCTCTCTGATCAGACCGCAAACAGGTCCACTACTTAGTCATTTTCAGCCCCAGGAAGTACCCTGTTGGCTTGAAGATTGACTAATGCCAAATGAAATCAATCGCAATCTCAAAGACGCTGAGACAAAGCTAAAGCGCTCAAGCCCAGGCTATCCAACAGCCGAGTTAAGCATTTATGGGGCACCGATCCCCATCATTCATAAGAAATTGGCATGAACAGGAGTCCATCGGACCCTATACTTAGCCACCTACAGGCATTGGAAATAGCCGATCCAGCCCATTGAATTTGGATCTTCAAAAGATCTTAGCTCGATAAAGCCTATTCGATCCCAAACAGATCATCAGAAAATACTCAGAAGAAAGAGTGTTCTCGAAGACGAGTCGCCCAACTCCAGAAGAAAGACATTTACTTTACTGTACAAAGCTCTATTCATCCCGGATAAAGGTCCGAGGCTAAACCTAAGGGGTTATGGTTACCACGAGAAACCACATACAAAGAGTTCAAACTAAGCTTGAAACATCTTGCTATGGACTGCCACTATGAAAAAGACAGTCGATGCCCTACCCATCGACAACGGGTCCATTGGTTGAGCTGATGAGGCAGTTGCGGATTGCTTTCCTAAGGTCACCTGTTCACAGTAACAGGCGCGAGCTTTAGGTTATGCCGACCAACATTTCGATGTTCTTGTATTCCAGCGGTCACCTGTTCACAGTAACAAGCGCGGGCCCAGAGTTGCACCACTCAATTAAAAACCTCGTTCGGGAACATTGCGGAGTGCTCTCCTAAGGTCACCCGTCATAAAAATACGGGCGCGGGCCTTGGGTTATGCCGACCAACATTCGAGGATCGTGTATTCCAGTGGTCACTTGTTCACAGTAACAGGCGCGGGCCCCGAGTTGCACCACTCGAATCCTGACAGTCTCTCAACCCGGACAATCCGAAAGAAAATGGGACATAGACATCCGGCGTGTCTAACAAATGTGGCTCAGTCCATAACAAGAAAACAAAGGTCTAAACGACCATGAACTTAAGACCATAATCCCCGGCGGATTAGTCTTTTGCCTTCCAATCAAGGGTGATCAACCGTTGATGTAATTAAAGGCTCGTGACCAGTATCACAGCCTGCAATGTGAAAGATCTCAGAATCTCTGGAATAAAATTCACCTTGCGATATCTCTCTCTTGTGTACACTTTGTGATTGCTTATGATTGTCTATGAATGTCTCTATACTCAGAATTCCCCAGAATAAAAGAAACACAGAAAAAACAAAAGAAGGACTGCTAACGAGCAAGTTCTGATTCTCTTTTTTCTAAGTTCTAACACAGTCCATTGCCAATATTCAGTGTCATCCTTCTTAGGGGCTATAGGAACTCTTTGAACAACAGCCAATATCCCATTTTTTGGGCCACATTCATAGGTGTCTCCTTGTGGTTCATCAGTCTTACATGGATCTTTTTTCCCTTCGAATTCGTTACCTCTTCTTCTGCACAAATAGCCGTAACTTTCCGATGCATAATGTCCCTTTCCACCACAATTATAGCAGTTCACGTCTTTCATATCCTGGCGTGAATCACTTCCTACAGGGCCTTGCCTTGATTCTCCGTGAAACGAGGTGGCTTTGAATTAGTAGGCTTGTTGGTGGTTGCGTTATTAGGGACCCTTACCTTCCAGCTGACTTCCGTACCTCGTTGATTCATCAACTCACCGGTAACTGCACCAAATCTTCTCCTAACTGGCTGTCTAAGTTGTTGCTCAATTTTCAAAGCCAATTGGAATGCATCATCTATCCCACAAAGCCTCACAATAATCATTTCTCTTTGAATTTCAGCTCTTAGGCCCGACTTGAAACGAGAGAGGATATGACGCTCCTTTGTAATTTAGCAATAGACTGTAAGCTCGTTGAAGCACTCCATGTTTTCTTCTACCGTCATGTTTCCTTGTCGTAGTTTGAGCAACCATTCATAGAGCACATCCTCATAATCAAGAGGAAGATACTTCTCCTTTATCTTTGACTTCATTTCTTTCCAATGAACATTAGGTGGCCGGCCAAGTCGATACACACGGTCTTCCACACTTCTCCACTAAACACGTGCATGCCCATTAAACTTCATCTTCGCAAACCTGACTTGACAATCATCATAAATGTCGATTTGAAGTAATCCTCTAATGCTGTCGGCCAATCAAAAAATTGAGTCAGCTCCAACTTACTGATGAAGTTAGGTACATCTATTTTCACCTTCGTGATATCGTTGGCCACATAGTTGCGTTCCAGTCGGTCCCCTCTAAAATACCTTGGTACAGTGTATATGAGCGCACCTCGTGGGGGAATAGACTGCTCCTGAGTAGCCCTACCGGTGGTTACATTAGCAGGTGCCACTGGATGCTCTCGAAGAAGATTATCGACCTCACCTTCTTCCTATGCCATATGCTGTCTGGAAGTTTCACCATCTCTCATGTAATAAGTAGGGTTTGCCGGTACATGATTTTCGTCGTTCCTTGACTCCAATCGCTCCACTTGCAGCTCCAAAGCATCCATGCGACGCACCTAGTAGTTGAGTTGATCCACCATGTGTGCAAGCATGTCATCCTGCTGCCCATTCGTAAATCTCCCATGGTAGGATCTACCTGTGCAAGTCGACCTCAGCAAGCCTAGGCTTTGATACCAAATTGATAGCAGACGGGCAACAGGAATAAAGAAAATAAAGAGAAAGAACGGAGATTTAAAGGTTTTAAGGAGAAGATGTGATGATTAGAAAGAAGAAGAGTATAGGAGATTAGAGTAAGAGAATAGAGTAGGGAAGGGATAGATTTCACCGGAATTAACATCGGTGGTGGTCTTGGAGTCGGTACCAAGAAGGGAAAGAGAAGTTGGCACCTTTTTAGTTTTCTTTCTTTAAAACTAGGTTACAATGTAATGTCTTTCTCCCCAAGAAACCCCTACATAAAGACCCCAACTTACTTAAATACATATTACAAAAATACCTTGTAAAAGACATATTATAAAAATACCCCTGCAATAACTTTTCTTGACAAAAAGCACACGTGCGGTTGTTGGCTCAAGGGGTCCCAACTAAGGCTGTACATCGAGTCGAGTCGAGTCGAGGTGGGCCAAGCTTGGTTTGACTCTCCTCGAGTTCGAGCTCGAGCTCGAGCTCACCCTCGAGCTTACCATTGAAGCTTGCCTTGTTTGCTAAAACTTTTGAGGCGAGCTCGAGGCGAGCTAGTGGATCAAGTCGAGGCGAGCTTACCTCGAGTCGAGTCGAGCTTGCTCCCACCTCAATTTATTATATTTTTTACTACAAAATACAAATTAAAAGTCAACAACATTAAGTTCGAGAAGTCACACATATATTAGGGGAGAATAGTATTTCTATAGGTGGGACCCACCATTAAAATGACCTAGCTCTGATCAATTTTTTCTTTGGCCAAGTCACACATGCATTCAATGCAAACCACTAGTAATATTTTATGAACCATAATTAACATAGTACATGCATGGCTCACCACGTGAATGGACTGCCCTAATTATTGTGTGGTCCATCTTCATGATGAGGCCCAGCTGATTCATGGATCAGGTGCACCACCTCCCTTGTAAAATTGCAATCAATAGCTGCATATGGTGTTTGGTCTAACCATAACCCCTGTTTTGTAGATATGTATGGTGTGTGGTCTCACCGTAGCACTTGTGTTTGTGTAGTGTGTAAAACACACAACCACTATGTGCTCACCATGTTTTGTACTTGAAATTACTCAATCCATCAAATATGCTCAACAAGGAATGTTTTACCTGAACAAAATAATAGGATTAAGAAACCCCCAACGTGTGAGGGTTTTATATGTCCTAAGCTTGAACCCCAATGTGTGTGTGGGGGGAGGGGGGAGAGAGAACCAAGAAATAAGAAGATTATGATTTTTTTTAAACAAATATCTATATGAAATGAGTCGAGCTCAAGCTCGAGCTGACTCGGCTCATGACCAGCCCTGGGCCCAACCGCACCACCTCTATTGGCTTGTAAGAGTGGTCAACTAACCTGTGGGACCTAGAGAAGACTCATAGGTCCCACCCCAGCCTTACTTCTTCTATAGACTTTGAGGCCCCTATCACATAGTAGATAGTATTCGGAAGAATTATTCTTCTCTTACAGAGATTGTCCACTATTAACACCTTCTTCCTACCCACTAGCGAAGCAAGCACCGCAACCTTTGATAGGGCATCGTAACCCCATACAAATGTTGTTGGATTGATCTCCTCACTGCTTCCCTCCTTGCATAGCATCATACAGAAAGATTTGATTGAAAAGTTGCTGGACTTATCATGAAGCCACCTCATCGAGTCGGATTTGGAAATCGATTGATTTACTTTGGACAACAACTCAAGAAGATCGATGAGCTCTTCGATCTCTACATCCTCTAAGTTCCTTCTACATGGCGGGGCTCAACAACAAACATCATACACCCTCAAATTGGCTTCAGTTGCCAACCTTGCTGAGTGTGGAAATAGTTCGGTTAATTTTTTATCCCCCAACCATATATCCTCCCAAAGCCTAATTTTTTTTCCATCCCCAACAAGAAACCTTTCCCTTCCCAAACTTTACTTTTTATCAAGGCAATGGACTTCCATAGATATGAAGCCTTGTAGTGAAGACAACTTTATCCACCTACCCCTTTCTCCCACCCCATATTTCCTCCCAACCACTTCTCTTCAAAAAGAGCACTCTTTTGCTCCAAACCTCCAAACCCATTTGTCTATTATCAAGAAAGTTGCCCTCAACATTTTGAAGAAATTATCTCGAACTTCATGTGAGGTATCAAATGATAGAGTTAGCTAGATTATTTCCAACTCCTCTTTGATTGATTGCTTCCTCCCTCATTTAGAGAACACACCTTGGAGCAATAGTGCCTCCCAATGGCACCAATTTTTCAGTGCCTTGAATCGTGTAGCGTCTTTTCTATTTTATTTGTATTTTTGGCGTTTTTAATATAATTTCCAACAATTTTTAAAATGTTATTTTAGTTTTTGTGAAATGTCTGGAGTTTAGATTGCTCAATACATGTATGGAGTTTAGATCTACACATGCATGCACTAAATTGGTGCTTTCTAGCTCTTTCTATTATTATTATTATTTTTTTTATATATTTTTGGCAGTTTTGGGCAATTTTTTGGGATGAATAACCATACATACATTAGATTGCATGAATTTCAGGCCGTTTTGAGGCTATTTGAGTGTACCCAAATTGGCCTGATGCTATTCATCCAAATTAAATTTTATTTTTTCCCTCAAATTTCTAAATGAAATGGTGTCGAATGGTTGGGATATACATTAGCATGATGAATCCCATGGATTGCATGAATTTTGGGCTATTCTTGGGCCATTTGAGTGTATTTAAATCGGCCCAACACTATTCATCTAAATTAAATTGTTTTTCCTCAAATTTCTTGTGGGGAAATGGTGTCAAAGTTTAGGGATATGCATTAGTGGTATGAATCCCACGGATTACATGCATTTTTGGGCTGTTGTGGGGCCATTTTAGTGTACCCTAATTAGCTTATTGTTAGTCATTCGAGTTTAGTTTTCAATGTCTGGTTTGTATTTGTTTAAGATACTGTTGTTTTAACATTATAAGCTTGTAACCTGCACAGGGTTTTGGCGAACGGCAAGTGTCGTGGGTGTGCTCCCCACAAATGTGAGTTCAATTCCCCTCCCTGGGGTTACCCCTTGCATGTGGTTTGCAGGTGATTGCGTGCATCCGCAAGGAATAGTCTCGCCTTAAAATGGGGCAGGAACACCCTGACATTATAAAAAAATAAATTATATGCTTGTATTTTGGTAGGAGTATGGGGCTTTGGGACTAGTTTTGGGTTGATGACTTGAGTCATTTGACGGTTGCGGTCGACCGGTGACTTGGTTTACTTGGAGAGTTGAGAGAGATACTTGGTTGGTTTGAGTAACTTGTGAGTAGAAAAATGACGGAGATTTCAGGTAATGAAGATATTGGATGACAATATTGTGAGAAAGTAGGTGGGAATTGGCATGCCATATAATGCAATTACTGTGGAAGATCAATACCTAGAGGAATCAATCATGTGAAACAACGTTTGCCACATCAAAAGGGGCAAGGCGTGTGCCCAAGTATTCCAAAAGAGATAAGGATGATGCAGAAGAATCTGGTAGATATTAATGGGAAGAAAGCTACTGTAAAGAAAGGAAGGATGCTCTCAATGCGGCCCGCTGAGGGTTTTGGGCTTTGATTATATGGGTATGAGTGATGCTGATGTTGGAGAGCCTTCAAACTGTGCATGTCAAGGGTGCTCAGACCGATCGGGCGACTGGTTTGCCCTTTGGCCCAGATGCACAGCAAGGTTGCTGTACAAATCTCATGTGCCCTAGACCGGTCGGGCAACCGGTCTGTAGGGGGCTCTGACAGGTCTGTGGTGAGGCAAACTGTGTTGTTTCTTTGCATTTTTTATGTAGGATGCCTTAATTATGATGCATGTTTATGAACACAATTAATCAGTGAAATAAAAGACAATAATAATCTAAAATTCTAGCATTAATCATCATAATTAAGAAAATCATAAAGGAAACATGCAATGGAGCGGGCCATCCCACAACCATGAAGTGTGGAATTCAATTATCGCTTAGGTTGGATCTGGCGAGGGATAGAAAATCCCGATCTTGCATGGTCTTAACCCAATTGATCAATGGGGATCACTAGCCCGAGGAATTGAAAGGTTTCTCGGATTAGGGATTTGGAAAATCTGGAGAATTAGGTTTGGGATTAATTATCAGATTTTGATCATGGGGAATTAACAAAACCAATGTTTAGAATGTAGGGAAAGAAAGATAAATTACCTAGATGAAGTTGGAAGGGCACAAGAAGAAAAGTGAAGAAGGAGATCAAGGAAGAAGAATCACCATGAGAGAGAGAGAGAGGTTTGCTATTTTTCATTAATCAACAACTAATCTCGTTTTTAGGGCTTAGCCCACTTAAATAAGTAAAGGAAAAACATAAAAGTACTAAAATACCCCTAAATACTTAAGCAAAAATGGAACTTAAAACAAACTTGCACAGAAGTTCGAGCACTCGGTTGGGCGCCTGAATAAGGCCGAAAACCTCCAGTGAGTTTCAGGAGCCCGAAGGCTATGGTCGGGTGCCCGATCAGGCGCCCAAAGATAGTGAAAAATGTCCTGCAAAGTCTTCGGTCTTCTTCGTCCTACACACGTGTCCTCCCAATGTGGGGCCTTCTATGTGTCAACTCACATATGTAGGGGCTTCAGTGCTCCTCAATGATCGCCTAAGCACAAGGAAAATACTTGTGGCGTGCACTTTCTTCGTTGATAGACTTTGAAGGGCTAGATGTTCGCATCAATCTCCTCGTCTGAGAAGAACTCGACTCTGACGAGTTAAAACTCTTGTGGCGCTCTAGTAAATCTGGGTCAACGCTCTGTAACTCCTCTTCAGTCAACCACGTAGATTCTGACGGTGGTTTGTTCTTCCATTTGATAAGGTATCTCTGGAAACCTTCATCTATCGTGAAAACTATCTCTTCGTCCACAGTTTCCTCTTTGCAAGCAATATGTGGTGGAAGGGATAGAGTAGGTTGTGAAACAAAATCAGAGAATGGCCAGGAAAAGGACGATGGATCAATGATAGGATTAGGGGAATGGACTAGATCCTCCACATTAAACGTAGGATTAATGCCCATTTCAGGTGGAAGGTCAATCCGATACGCGTTAGACCCAATTCTTTGCAATATTTTGAATGGTCCAGCACTACGCGCTTGTAATTTCTTAGCGGAACCCTGTGAGAACCGCTCTGCCCTTGTCCTCACCATTACAGTCTCCTTCCTGAAAGTCTTGTAATCTACGATGAGAGTCAGCTAAATATTTATAACTATCATTGCTCTTATTGATCCGCTGTCTAATATATGTATGCAATTCATGAATGTGTCGTGCAAATGCATTGGCTGACTCTGAAGACCTTTGGGTGATAGACATGGGCGAAACTAAAGGACTCTCTGAAAAAGCAACGGACTCGAAATAAACAATCCTATGACTTAGAACTTGAAAAACTGAAACAAAAGGACACTTCTCATGGGTGACACATAATTTCTCATTATAAGTATTATAAACAAGGATGATTTTCAAGTATCCCAACACTTGAGTACACACGTTATTAATACCAAGTCTTGAGCAGATCTTGGCATCGGCCATTATGTCCAAAATGTCATCAAGATGCGGGATAGGGACTCTGGCCATCATATCCACCATGAAGTGAATACCTTGCAAGGTGGCATGACACTTGACTAAAGCTTTGTGGATGGACAGGATATGCTCACATGTGCGCCGTATGCCATCGTTTTTTAAAGTAAAAAGGGCAGGCTTGGCACACAAAACAAAACTCCAACTCAAACTTTCCTTATTGAATTCTTCCCCAAGAAGTTTATCAAATTGACGCTGCATTTCTGTATTTTCTGCGGGGTTCACTTGGTATGGAGCAAAGCTTGATAGGACCAACGTAGGGACAAGATCGACTGTGTGTTGAATGTCCCATATGGGTGAAAATTTATCCCATAAATTATCTGGTGCGATATCACAAGTCATGTGGGCGTCCACCATCATATCCTCACTATTCTCCTTTTCAAATTCATTCGTGTGTATTATGGTAAGAGATGTAGATTGGGAATCTACATCACTTAAGTCGCACATGATACCTGGAAGTGGTGCGGTCTCAAACTTCGACCTTTTCATCACTAGCACACACTTCTGCATCATCAAAGATGATGAGTGATGCCTCAATTTCTTCCATTTCATCACTACTGATGTCAGGCACGTACTCTTCCACTTTATAAACATCATGTTTGGACCCTTCCAACTTGCTGTTCACCAAGGCATATTGTTGATCATCTTTTCCATAGTTAGGGTTAGTCTGGTTGAATGCTTCTAATTTGTCGTTGAGATTCTGGAAGGATTTTCTACAATGGTTTTCAATGTTGTCCAGACATCGGGATATGGCGGCCAAAGCCTTCAGAATCTGATCTTGATTCATGGCAGTGATGTGTAATCCAAAACCATGACAAAAACGAATGGGCCCACAACGGAGGACTTGTCCTAGGTTCTTCCTAAACTCGATTCTATGGATTAGATGACTCACAATGTGAATGATATGAACCTAACTATAGTGGACTGACAATAATTAATTCTAGATGATGCGACTCAAATCTGGAAATTTTCCAAATTAGGAAATTTCTAAAATTGGAAAGTTTCTAAAATTGGAAACTTTCTAAATCTGAAAATTTCCTAAAACAGACCTAAAAATTAAAACCCTAAATTTTTTTTTGATAACTCGATCTAGACAAAACCATGCAAGCTTAATCTCTGATACCAAATTTGATGTAGGATGCCCTAATTATGATGCATGTTTATGAACACAATTAATCAACGAAAATAAAAGACAATAATAATCTAAAATTCTAGCATTAATCATCATAACTAAGAAAATCATAAAGGAAACATGCAATGGAGCGGGCCATCACCACAACCATGAAGTGTGGAATTCAATTATCGCTTAGGTTGGATCTGGTGAGGGATAGAACCTCCCGATCTTGCATGGTCTTAACCCAATCGATCAATGGGGATCACTAGCCCGAGGAATCGAAAGGTTTCTCGGATTAGGGATTTGGAAAATCTGGAGAATTAGGTTTGGGATTAGTTATCAGATTTTGATCATGGGGAATTAAGAAAGCCAAGGTTTAGAATGTAGGGAAAGAAAGATAAATTACCTAGAAGAAGTTGGAGGGGCACAAGAAGAAAAGTGAAGAAGGAGATCAAGGAAGAAGAGGCACCATGAGAGAGAGAGAGAGAGGAAGGAGGCAACCAAAGGTTTGCTATTTTTCACTAATCAATAACTAATCTCATTTTTAGGGCTTAGCCCACTTAAATAAGCAAAGGAAAGACATAAAAGTACTAAAATACCCTTAAATACTTAAGCAAAAACGGAACTTAAAACAAACTTGCGCAGAAGTTCAGGCGCTCGAAGAAGGCCGAAAACCTCCAGTGAGTTTCGGGGGCCCGATCAGGCGCCCGAAGACAGTGAAAACTGTCCAGCAAAGTCTTCGGTCTTCTTCCTCCTACACACATGTCCTCCCAATATGGGGCCTTCTATGTGTCAACTCACATGTGTAGGGGCTTCAGTGCTCCTCAATGATCACCTAACCACAAGGAAAATACTTGTGGCGTGCGCTTTCTTCGCTGATAGACTTTGAAGGGCTAGATGTCTGCATCAATTTTCCTTTGGACTGTTTTGTGCTAGATCCGACCGGTCGGGCGACCGAGCGGCTGCGCACGCATTTTCTTACGCTGTTACGCGGTTGTGCGTAAGATGTTTATAAATTGGGATTGTTTGCTATATATATGGCATGTATTCGGACTTAGATGGTATCCTAAGGTGTCCAACGTTTCCTAAGTGTGTTAGGAAGAGGGGAGAGTGTTTTGAGAGAGAGAGAGAGCTTGGGTTTTCTCTGTTTTTCCTTGCTTATGGGCTGTCAATCTTTGTAATCTTCTGGAATCATAGTGGATCGCTTTGTGCCGTGGTCTTTTACCCGTTGAGGGTTTTTTCCACGTAAAATCGAATTGTCTCTTGTGGTTGCATGCTTGTGTGGTGTGATTGCATTGTGTTTCTCGTTTGATCGTATATTCTGCTGTGTGTTCGGCTTTTGCTTCCGCTGCAGGCGTTCCTATTCACGATAGCTGATAGTGTTGAGTTTGATGAGGAATTTGATAGGAAGCTCGCAATGGCAAGGACAGAGAACCTATGCATTGATGAAGATGTAAGAACATTAGCAAATGTTTGGAGGAGGGAATCGGTTCATTATGTGGGCTTGGGGTAGTGGGAGTGGGCTTGAGAGTGTTAGTGGGGGGAGGGGTGGGAGTGAGAGTCATTGTATGTTTGGTGGTTTGCAGTGAGCCTTTAATCAACAACAACATTCATATGTTCCTTTAGCTGCTGAAGGAGAGGTAGAGTTTGTGCTGGGGACTTGGATAATGCAAATGTGGAGCCAAGGATACTTTCATGTGATCTCATTTTATTTAGAAAACAGAAGAGGTTGAAATAAATGTGGGAAAAAACTTCAGTTGAGAAGCTTAGTAGGCTAGCAGCCAAGCTATTCATACATGGCAATATATCTCCAAATGTAAGCTCTCTATTGGTAAGTAGTAATAGATGCATCAACAGAGGTAGATCGTTCATTCACGTAGATCGTGAGATGGAGAGAAATTGATAGATGCCAAGTAAAGAGATGTTATGTGGCCACTGTTAAATTGATATGAGAGCGTAGAGGATATACTATTATGTGCGATGATTGAGCTGTCCCAACCAGATGAAGATGATAAACTTTAATTAATGGTGTACTGCCACTTGGTGTTATAAGCAAAATAATGGAGATCAACCCAGCTATTAAGATTGTACACGGACGCCCATTAGACTCTCGAGATCATCTGATCGAGTGTTGCAGATCGGGAAAGTACGGAAGTACCCATTAGACTCTCGAGATCACCTGAGCGAGAGTCGCAGATCGGGTAAATACGGAAGTACCCATTGGACTCTCGAGATCATCTGATCACGAGTCGCAGATTGGGTAAGTGCGGGACGCCCATTCGACTCTCGAGATCATCTGAGCGAGAGTAGCAGGATTGACAAATACGGAGCAGCTATTCGCAAGTCTCGAGTTCTCATAGCCGATAGTCGAATACGGCAAAGCAAAATCCGCGAGCAGACCTTCTCGTAAGTCGTTGAAAGGTGTTATGTCTAAATGAGCGAGCACTTGGACTCGCGACCATATTCCAACATGCGAACAGCTTTTCCGCGGCGACACCTCTTAGCCTTCAGCACCAGCACCCGATTCCCTTCGAGCAGCTTGTTCAATCCCTCTGCGATACCAAGCAGGGCTACACCTAGTTCGGTGGTCTCCGTCCCGTCGGCGTCTCCTTCCTTTTCGCCGGCTATGACTCCAACTACAGTTTTCAGCTCTACATGAGCGATCAGCGCTATTATTACGCCTACCAGCAGCCTGTATAGGTCAGGTTTGGGCTTATCTTCTCTTGTGGTTCCGAATCTCAAGGGATTGCTATCAAGGAACGCGATTGCCAAAATAAGTCATCGGTTTAGATCTCGTCTCCAAGGATAAGGATCTTATCCCACAAAATCAGCGGGATCTCGATATCTTACGTGACAGATGGAATCACTCCAGATCTATATAAAGAGGTGACTCCATTAAGAGAAAGGTACACACAATATTCAATCTCTGGCCTGTTTTTGCCTGGTTGTTCTTCTTCTTGCTTCGGCCTGACTTAAGCGTCGGAGGGCTAACGGCTGGACGCCAGCCACCCTTAGGTACTTTCTGTCTTCTTTCAGGTCCGGCGGAGGAGGGTATTTGTTGGAGAGAAGGTGAACGTCCGGAGGATCCAATTACAAAATCTGACTTTAACAGTTTGGCGCCGTCTGTGGGAACGACTTGATCGTCAAAATCAATCGTTCTAACCATTGATAAAAATCCTTCGGTGATGCCTCCTAAAAAGGCTGTTCATCCTTCGACTTCAAGGCAGGCACCACCTCCGCCCGATGAGACGGAATCTGTACCTACCCTTCCACCTGCCTCGACGAACATCCCTCAAGGAGCCCCAAATATGCCATCAGCAAACCCATTATTGGAAGCTTCTAGAAATCAAGACGATGTCCTGCGTTTCCTCGGAAACACTCTCCTAACTCTAAATGCCGGAGTTCAGGCCCTGTCGAATCGGCTTGATCAGCATTTCCCGAACCGCAGAGACAAGCCTCCGAAAGGTTACCACCGCAACCCATACCAGTGGCATCCAGACATTCTATGGACGAACCACAGGTCCCACCACTTGGCAGCCATCTCCCTGTGCCGTCTCCACATTCTATACATTCTAGTTTGTCTCGACAACCTCAACCGCAGGGCTCCACCGCCGAAATATCAAGCTATACCCTACCATGGGAAGGAGATCTCAAAAGAATCCATGATCGTTTTGATGTCATGGAACAGCGATACCAGGCAAATCGGCCATCTGCCGTCATGGCGGCGATACATCAATCCGAGTCCCCCTTCACCAGCGAGGTTATGGAAGCCCCGTTACCCAGAAAGTATCGAACGCCTGTTATCACCCCGTACACAAGTATTGGCGACCCTCTTGAACACCTGGAAACATACAGGTCCCTCATGGAGTTGGAGGGACATGGTTCAGAAATCATGTGTAGGGCTTTTCCCCTAACATTGAAGGAGGCAGCTCGTACGTGGTTCCGGGGATTGAAGCCTCGTTCCATCAGCTCCTTTTCTCAGTTATCGGAGATATTCCTTTCTCAATTCATGGGAAGCATCCGCATTAAGAAGCCAGCCTCCCATCTAATGAATCTAAAACAGCAGCATGGGGAAACGATAAAGGAGTTCACAATACGGTTCACCGCTGAAGCCATTCAAACTGAAGGTTATACTGAAGAAAAGGGCCTCGCAGCCCTCATAGCCGGAATAACGAGCGAGAAATTCAGGTTTGCTTTAGACAAGAGCCCTCCAAAAACTATGGCAGAGTTCCAAGCCAAAGCTCAGAAGTATATCAATGCAGAAGAAGTCGCATTGACACGCCATGGAGTACAGGGTAAGAAACGCAAGCCAGAAGGAGCCTCTTCTACAGATAAAAAATATCGTTGTGATCAACGCGAACGTTCTCTGAAGAAGCCTTATTCCGGTAAATGTCATAACTACACTCCTCTTAATCGTTCTCATGAAAAGGTTCTAATGGAGATTAAACACAAGCCATATGTGAAGTGGCCTGCAAAGATCAAATCCGATCCCGAGAAGAGAGACAAGAGCAAGTTCTGTTACTTCCACAAAGATCATGGGCATAGAACCCAGGACTGCATCTCTCTACGAGACCATATCGAAGCTCTCGTTCGAAAAGGGCATCTCCAGGATTATGTTGCTCGTAAAAATCGATCACCAGAAAGGGCGAACACCTCGTCTCGCCAAAAGGAACAACCTCATCATCAAACTGACCAAGAGGACGTTGAGCTTACGGGAGAAATCCGCACCATCATCGGAGGACCAGCTTGCGGGGGTGATTCTCAAGCTTCAAGAAAAGCATACGCTTGAAAGGCGTCCAAAGAACCCCAGCAAATCTACTGGCTGGAACAGACGTCTAGCTCGTAAAAAACCAGCCATCCTCCAATTTCCTTCACTCTCGAAGATGCAAAGGGAATTCACTTCCCTCACGAAGACTCCATCGTAGTCACATTGAAGGTATCAAATTATCTGACACATCAAATTATGGTGGATACAGGTAGCTCAGCCGATATTCTATACTTAGAGGCTTTCAACAAAATGGCACTTGCCAGAAGCCTTCTCAAGCCAGTATCGACCCCCCTTGTTGGCTTCGGAGGTGAGGTAGTAACGCCTGAAGGAAGCATCGATCTCCCAGTTACTTTTGGAGAAAATCCAGCGAAGACCACCATCTTCGTAAACTTCCTCGTGGTGGACCGAAAATCAGCGTATAACGCCATTTTGGGACGGCCGTCTCTTACTAAGGTTGGGGCAGCCTTGCACCCTTCATATCTGTGTGTCAAATTTCCTACCCCAAATGGTATCGGGGTCGTGCGAGGAAGTCAACAGGAGGCACGGTCTTGCTACCAGATAGCCCTACAAGATCGAAAGAAGGCTCAAGCGACGCCCGTTATGGAGATATCGCAGGGTTCGCCCAACTCTCCCACCAACACTTCGTTGGACCCGAGAGAGAATACTCTCCAAGCAGGAACTCCTGGGGAAGAAACAGTGGCGATTCACTTATCCACAAGTGACCAGTCCAGGGTCGTATACATTGGATCCTCCTTAACCAGTGTCCATCATGAAGATCTGGTCCGTTTCCTCACCGAATACCAGGACGTATTCGCTTGGTCTCATAAAGATATGCCAGGCATCGACCCCAATGTCATTGTACATCGCCTCAATATCGACCCAAAACATAAGCCCGTACACCAGCGTCGACGTGCCTTCACTGCAGAAAGACAAATGGCGATCAAGGCTGAAGTCGAGAAGCTACTCACGGTCAATTTCATAAAAGAAGTAGACTACCCAGAGTGGGTTGCGAACGTGGTCCTCGTCCGGAAAGCTAATGGCAAATGGAGAATGTGCGTCGACTATTCAGACTTAAACAAAGCATGCCCCAAAGATAGCTTCCTGACCCCGCGGATTGACCAGTTGGTTGATTCAACGGCTAGACACGCTCTGCTCAGTTTTATGGATGCTTATTTTGGTTACAATTAGATCATGATGCATCTACCTGATAGCTAGCATACCGCTTTCATCACAGATCGGGGATTATATTGCTATCAAGTAATGCCCTTCGGCCTTAAAAATGCAGGGGCCACTTATCAACGTCTCGTCAACAAAATATTCCCTGCTCAAATCGGTAGGAATATGGAAGTTTATGTTGATGATATGCTCGTGAAAAGTACCGTGGAAGGTGATCATATTTCTGATCTTCGAGAAGCCTTCGACCTAATGAGGAAGTATCAAATGAAATTGAACCTAGAAAAATGCGCGTTTGGAGTGTCTGCAGGAAAGTTTCTCGGGTTCATGGTCGGCCAACGCGGAATTGAGGCGAATCCTGAAAAGATCAAAGCATTGATAGAGATGAAATCCCCCACCACTCTGAAGGACGTCCAACGTCTAGCTGGTCGCATCGCATCATTGAACAGGTTCATCTCGCGAGCATCTGACAAGTGCTTACCATTCTTCAAACTCCTTCGTGCAACGGCCAAGTCTGATTGGAAATGGACACCACAGTGTGAAGAGGCTTTTCAACAATTGAAGCTATACATGAGCACACCCCCCATTTTATCTAAACCTGTAGCACATGAGCAACTCATTCTTTATCTATCTGTGTCCACCACGGCCGTTAGCGCCGCTTTAATAAGAGAAGATTCCGGGGTACAAAGGCCCGTTTATTATATCAGTCGAGCAATGGTTGATGCAGAAACTAGGTATTCTGATATGGAGAAGCTGGCCCTGGCTTTAGTTACGGCTGCTCGAAAACTACGGCCATACTTTCAAGCCCACGCTATTTTAGTACCAACGAATCATCCACTGCGGCAAGTCCTTCAAAAGCCTGAGGCTTCCGGACGTTTAACTAAATGGGCAGTCGAAATCAGCGAGCACGATATCTCATTCTGTCCTAGGACCGCGGTAAAGGGCCAGGCCGTGGCTGACTTCATCGCCGAATTCACATACTCTCCTGATGATAATACCATGACCAACGACCAGCCTCCTTGGTCACTCTTCGTGGACGGGTCGTCGCGGGCCAGTGGCAGTGGAGCGGGCCTGATTTTAGTGGCTCCCGACGGGTCGCATTTTCAATATGCTCTGCGTTTCGATTCTCGTATCTCGAATAATGAAGCTGAATATGAAGCCCTGATCGTCGGCCTCGAATTGGCCATTGTCCTTGCAATTTAGAATCTGTCAATTCATAGCGACTCTCAGCTCATTGTCAACCAAGTCCTTGGTGAATTCGAGGCCAAAGAAGAAAGGATGGCCTTCTACAAGTCTCGGGTCCTCATCCTGCTCGCAAAACTAAAGACTTACGAAATAATTCATATTCCTCACGAGAAGAACCAACTTGCCGATTCCCTGTCAAAGCTTGCCTCTGCACCAGAATCTGAGTTATCACATTCGGTCCCGTCGAGCATCGTCAGAACCTAAGTATCGACCACGCAACTCTTGAGCAAGTAATATCGGTACAATTATCTCCATGCTGGATGGATCCCATCATCCTTTATCTCAAAGACGGATACCTACCAGACGACAAGAAAGCTGCAAGACAAATTCAGCTTCGAGCTGCCAGGTACACCTTGCAAGACGGAATATTGTTGCAAAAAAGTTTTTCCTTGCCTTATTTAAGGTGTCTTCATCCAGAAGAAGCACTTGATGCTCTAGATGAGATACACCAAGGGGCATGTGGTAATCACCCCAGGGGGCGATCCCTAGCGTATAAGGTGATGAGGCAAGGATATTATTGGCCCACTATGAAAGCAGACGCAATTGAATTTTCTAAAAAATGTGATAAGTGCCAACGATATTCACCTATACCTCGTGTACCGTCCGAGCGGATGACTCCAGTTGATAGCCCTTGGCCTTTCGCTCAGTGGGGGGTCGATATCATCGAGCCCTTACCCATGGGAAAGGGACAAAATAAGTTCGCGATTGTAGCGGTTGATTACTTCACCAAATGGGCCGAGGCAGAACCATTAGCCAAGATTACTGAGAAACAAACTACCAAGTTTATATGGAGAAATATTATATGCCGTTATGGACTCCCCCACACTATAATCACCGACAATGGAACGCAGTTCGACAACGCAGCCTTTGATGAATTTTGTGAAAAATGGAAGATTCGTAATCTCCGCACTTCTCCATATCATCCTCAGGCGAATGGGCAGGTCGAGGCAGTAAATAAGATCATTAAGCACCATTTAAAGACCAAGCTAGGTGAATGTAAAGGGGTGTGGCCAGAACTTCTGCCAGAAGTATTATGGGCATATAGAACCACGGCTTGTACATCAACAGGTGAAACCCCTTTCTCCTTAGCATTTGGTGTCGACGCAGTGGTACCAGTGGAAATTCAAGTGCCCTCATATCGGATCGAGCAGTATGACCCCGCGAGTAATCAGGAAAACCTCCGACTTCATCTCGATCTCTTGGAAGAACGAAGAAATGCTTCCCAAGTACGAGTGGCAGCATATCAACAACGTATTTCTCGTTATCGAAATGCTAGGGTTCGGCCTAGATCCTTCCAGCCCGGAGATTTGGTACTAAGGCAAAATCTCGGAGTTCCTGCTCGTTCACTGGATCCAAATTGGGATGGCCCATATCGGGTTATTAGGATTGTGCGACCCGGTACTTATTACCTTGAAGACATGCAGGGAAAGCCCGTACGTCGCCCTTGGCACGTGGAGCATTTGCTACGATACTATCCCTTGATTCAATGTAGTTCATAACAACATTTTATGAATAAAACGAAAGATATCTTTTGGTCGCTACTCCATTTACTTGGACATGAATAGCCCTGAAGAGGATGCATACAATCCCTTGGCCAATTGCCTACCTTTGGTAGGGTTTAATTCACTTAGGATGGTCGCATTTCTATTTTATGGATGACCATCCTACCCTTGATAAACTTGGAGTCTCAATCGATAGATCAGTCTATCTCCACGAGGGCATGGTCGCTACGACCCCTCGGATTGAGCACAATACATTTCTCAATTGATAGATCAGTCTATCTCCACGAGGGCATGGTCGCTACGACCCCCCGGATTGAGCACAATACATTTCTCAATCGATAGATCAGTCTATCTCCACGAGGGCATGGTCGCTACGACCCCTCGAATTGAGCACAATACATTTCTCAATCGATAGATCAGTCTATCTCCACGAGGGTATGGTCGCTACGACCCCCCGGGTTGAGCATAACTCATTGCAACAAGAAAGCATTCAGTGCACAAAGGAAAAGAAAGTAAACAAGAATGAGAAGGCATCCATTGCATGAAAGGGAGAGTAAACGAGGACAACACTTTCAAAAATATCTTTTCATTGATGGTAAATGTTTACAATATCTGCTCGCGGATACAAGAGAGGAAAACAAAAAGAAAATCAATCTCTTGGAGGAGGAGCTGTGCTCTCGACTTCAGGGCGCATTTCTGGAGCCCCTCCAGCTTGCGTGGCTTCAGTCACCTCGTTCTCAGCAGCAGCTTGCTCTTCTGCAGCTATGATGGTCGCGACTTGACCAAATTCCCCCATATCAAAGGATGGGATCATTCGTTGCACTACTCTTAGCGCAAAGTCGCGACCAGCATCATATGACTCGTATCTTTCGTCGTCATATAGCTGCGAATTCCGGAACTCGGAAATTGCCCGAGGACCTTCCTCCGAGAGCATTTTTACAAGGGCGACTTTCTCCTCGTCCCAATGGATCGAGTCGTCCTTAAGCTGTGCAAGAGCGGAGCGCTCCTTTTCCAAGTTGTCGCTGGCTTCTTTGAGCTGCGACCTGGCTTCCGCAAACCGCTCCTCCAATGAGATCTTGTCTTGGCGAAAGATCTCCCTCTCTCTCAGCCTTCTCCTTCAAACCCGTGAGCTTCACGAAGTCTAAGTCCAAGGCCTGATACCTGTTGGTCAGGACTTGGATTTTCTCGATGAGGATCTTCTTCTCCTCATCTCTCTTCGCGATCACCGCCTCACGGGCCTTGAGCAGCTGATCTCTCCCTTGAACTGCCTTCTCCAAGGAAGTCCTCTTCCCCTCAGCTTCATCTATCACGCGACGGGCGGCAACGATATCACGCCTCATTCGCAGGATAAGATCTAAGCCCTGCAAAAGTAATGAGAAATGTGAGAAAGTATTCTAGAACATAACAACAGATTAAAGCAGGTCATGGCAGAGTCTTACCTGAACCATCGTCACCCCCGCTTCAAGGAAAAAGGTTCTCAGGGCTTGGCTCGGGAAGAGAGCCGAAGGTTTGGGGGGGAACGTTCTCGAATAAAAATTTACATATTGGATGGAGGTGGTGGGGGATAGAATATGTCCCACTCCCAGACGGTTGGGCAACGACCAACCCAGCCGGCTCGCGAGGTGGAGGCATCGACTCGCGAGCAGGTCCCTGCTCGGCAGCAGGGATCAGTTCGCGAGCAGGAGCCGGCTCTCGAGGCTCTATTTGCTCTCGAGCCTCTTCAGCTGGGGGGCAGCTGGACCCCGCCCCATCCGGGGAATTGTCAGCGATGTTAATCACCGGCGGTCCAGGTGCGACCACCAGTGAGGGAATATTGGGCCCTGCCGGAGCCTCCGCCGTGCTCGTGGGAGGGGCAGGTTGATCGCCACCCTTACGGATGGGTGGTTGAGATGGTTCGGCAGGAGTTCTCCTCTGCCTTTTGGAGTTCGTGCCCTTCAGACGGGGCAGCAGACCCCTCTTCTCCCCGGCCTTCGTCATCTCGGCTTCTCCTCTGGATATTAGGCCCGCTGCTGCAAGTCGCGAGGGAGACAGGCAAGCCTCGATGTGCCTATCACCAACAGGCACCTTGTACACCTTGACAATCTTCTCGTTGATTCCTCCCTTAAGATTTGGTTTTCTCAAGGCCGGGATATCTGCGAGCACAAAGCAGAGGTCAAAGGTCAAAGAATGAAGTAAAACCCTAAAATCCTAACTGGAGAAAACTGCACAATGTGGGATTGTGCCTACCTTCGCAGAAAAAACGGGTAACACCTGGACCTCTGGAGGAAGCAGACTCCCAGTTCCCGGAAGCGTAGAACCACCGTTTCCTCCAGCCGGGATAGTTCGAAGAGGGTTTCCCCAGCACGAAGTTATCCCGGTGCCAGTAACACAAGTAATACCAGCCTTCGCTGGAGGGTGCTTTTTTCAGGCGGAACATACGGAGGAACTCCTCCGCCGTGAGCTCCCCGTTGCCGGCCTGAGCCCAGAGGGCAAAGGAGCCCAGAACTACCCTCCATCCGTTCACAATGAGTTGCCCGGGGGCAATCTTGTAACACCGGAGAATATCGCGTACGAAAGGATGGAGGGGGAGGCGTACCCCCAGGATGAGCTGGTACTCATAAAAAGCTACGCATCCTGGGGGGGGGGGGGGGGGGGGGGGGAGTCTGGTGTCTCTTCATCTCCGGGCAATCGGAAATTGACTGAGTCGGGGATCAGGTATCTCTCCCGTAACTCAGCTAGCCGGTCCTCCGATAAAACAGAAGGATATCCGGCTGCCGTATATCTCCCTGCTGGAACCCTCACACTGCTAGAAGCAGAGGATTCCGGGGTGGCATCGCCTAGAGGAACGGTGGTCTCGTCAGAGTTCCCAGCCATGAAGGAGTTTTTAAGAAGATTATGAAAAAGAAGAGAACCAAGGCCTATACCCAGAAAAGAAAGAAAGGAGAAGAAGGAGCGCCGGAGGAAGGAGACTGAGAAAAGACTGACTGCAGAAATATTCCTTTCGAAGAGCTTCTGTAGAAAACCAGAGAAATGGCGGACTCCGTATATTTATAGACAATCATTCCGCCGCATCTGATGGCACGTGGCAGTCCCTCCTTCGGCGTAGCACTCGAGCAGGCACGCCCATTAACTCCTCAAACACGTGGCGAGCGCCCCTTCATTTTCTGTCTGCGGAAAGGCTGCGGAAAGCTGGCGCTCATTAATTCCAGCCCATCATGTGAGGTTCCGTTCTCGATGAAGGCAGCGGGCGGTTACGTGTGATAGTGAGCTAAGTCCTTCCCTTAAAAATTCTTGGCGGCAAGGACTTGGGGGGCATCTGTTATAGGCAAATAATGGAGATCAACCCAGCTATTAAGATTGTACACGGACGCCCATTAGACTCTCGAGATCATCTGATCGAGTGTCGCAGATCGGGAAAGTACGGAAGTACCCATTAGACTCTCGAGATCACCTGAGCGAGAGTCGCAGATCGGGTAAATACGGAAGTACCCATTGGACTCTCGAGATCATCTGATCACGAGTCGCAGATTGGGTAAGTGCGGGACGCCCATTCGACTCTCGAGATCATCTGAGCGAGAGTCGCAGGATTGACAAATACGGAGCAGCTATTCGCAAGTCTCGAGTTCTCATAGCCGATAGTCGAATACGGCAAAGCAAAATCCGCGAGCAGACCTTCTTGTAAGTCGTTGAAAGGTGTTACGTCTAAATGAGCGAGCACTTGGACTTGCGACCATATTCCAACATGCGAACAGCTTTTCCGCGGCGACACCTCTTAGCCTTCAGTACCAGCACCCGATTCCCGTCGAGCAGCTTGTTCAATCCCTCTGCGATACCAAGCAGGGCTACACCCAGTTCGGTGGTCTCCGTCCCGTCGGCGTCTCCTTCCTTTTCGCCGGCTATGACTCCAACTACGGTTTCCAGCTCTACATGAGCGATCAGCGCTATTATTACGCCTACCAGCAGCCCGTATAGGTCGGGTTTGGGCTTATCTTCTCTTGTGGTTCCGAATCTCAAGGGATTGCTATCAAGGAACGTGATTGTCAAAATAAGTCATCGGTTTAGATCTCGTCTCCAAGGATAAGGATCTTATCCCACGAAATCAGCGGGATCTCGATATCTTACGTGACAGATGGAATCACTCCAGATCTATATAAAGAGGTGACTCCATTAAGAGAAAGGAACACACAATATTCAATCTCTGGCCTGTTTTTGCCTGGTTGTTCTTCTTCTTGCTTCGGCCTGACTTAAGCGTCGAAGGGCTAACGGCTGGACGCCAGCCACCCTTAGGTACTTTCTGTCTTCTTTCAGGTCCGGCGGAGGAGGGTATTTGTTGGAGAGAAGGTGAACGTCCAGAGGATCCAGTTACAAAATCTGACGTTAACACTTGGGGATGGTGTTTCAAATTGCAATTGATGCATCCAAGGAAATGAAAGATAATTTATATTTTCGGTCTTGTGAATAAGATGGTAGATGAAATTGGGGAGGAAAATGTTGTGCAAATTGTTATTGATAATGAAGAACTGTATAAAGCAGCAGCTGGGAAAACACTGATGGAGAAGCGGATTTTTTTAGGTCACCATGTGCTGCACACTATATTGTAATCTAACTTACCTCCTCTTCACCTAGGAAGTACTAGATGCATTGGCCTTTTGTATATTGTTCTTCTAAGGTTCCAAAGTTTAGGGTTTAGGGTTTAGGGTTTAGGGAATATTGCCTGAAAATGGCAATATTCACTGCAACCAATAAGGGCCGTTTGGTAGATGCCTGAAAATGAGTTAAATCTCATGATTTCTGATATGTAATTATGATTAACTAAAATGAAATGAACCCATTTTCAGGCATCTATCAAGCAGTCCCCGAGGAATAGGGCATGATTTATGTGATGGCTACCGGGTGGAAGACCAGGAAAATGCCAATTCTGAAACCCATGCAGTCTTTGGTTTTCAGAGTATGAGACCTCATGGCTGTAGGCTACCAAATTATCTTCCTCCTATGAAGGAGTATACAACACTGTACAGATTTGTAGCCTGGTCTATAAAGAAATCTGTAGAGTTGGTATTGTGGAGTGAGGGCTGATGGTGGTACAGATGTTGAATTCAATCTACTCTCTAGATAATGGTAAGGTGACTAATTTGATCAGATGGATTAGGGATTGAACACTCTCAATGCGGGGTGGCTGCCACTTCCATGGGAATCCTTTGATTTACATTCATAGGTGGTCTGGTTTTGGCTTCAGCTATCCCCAGGGAGGTCAAACACGTAACAGAAGTTGGAATCTATCTTTGTATTGAAGGCTTGCTGGTTATGCTGAATCTTTGGTTTTAAGATGGTTTGGAGCTGCAGCAACCAGTTGTGTCACTTATTATCTAAGTAACTAATCTAAGGCTCTGTTTGGTTGCCACTTAAAAATGAGTTCATCTCATTTAATAACAGTAATAACATGTAAGAGATTTTGATAGTGATTAAAAATGATCTTGATAACCCCTAATTTACATAAACTATGATATCTAATATTGAATTGCTGTTATATGAAATGAGATGAACTCATTTTTTAAGTACAACCAGGCAGGCCTTAGTGTAGTTAGAATTGTTGCATATTTTCCAACAAATTGCACCTTAATGGACTCTACCGCTAAGGAACTCCTTTACTGCCTGAAAGTGCTTGAAGATGAAATCTAATTGAAGACACAAAGGAAGCAAATGCTACAAATGTTACTGCAGCACATTACTTCATGGACATAAAGAGTAATTATGCAAGTGTTTACTGAACGAAACAGCGTTTTTTATTTTTACATGATCTCTATTGGTGGGCCCACCTTTGTACAGTATGGGGTGTTCATATGTAGGTGGCAATCAAGAATAGTGACCCCAAAGTTTTTTTCATTGGAAAATCTTATCCTTGTGATACTATTTTTGTGTTCTATGTGGACTATTAGCTAAACACTGATTTAAATATTGGTATCGATGCACGTATCACACGCTTGGGATGCAAAACATATTGGAACCGCATGGGAAATATCGCATGCATCCGGGAATATATCATTGTTTGAGGGAAACATCAGGATTTTTTTCCCCCTTAATGAAGATGGGAAACATTGGGAAATGATGGAAATTTTCAATAAAAATTTAGAATATGCTGGAAGAGTCATGATTACACACTTAAAGCTCAAAAAATCACAAAAAGTAAGTATGCACAAGCACAACAAGTCTCCTTTGAATACAGTCCTAAACTATGTGTTGTCTGACAGAAGTGATGCAATAATATCCAAAATGAGTTCATATAATTCACAAATCATACAAGTATGTCTCCTGCTCATTAGATGAGCTGGTGGAGATAGTGTCGCATGTGCGAGTGATCTAGCCATCTAGGGTTCAACCCTACTAGTGTTTCCTTTCAATTCACACGAGCGCACACAAGTATAAAAACATATTCTCCCAAAAACTGTAGGAGAGTGAATTTTTGTGGGGTTTTTATTTTTTGCAATTTCCAGTAGGGAATGTATTGCAATGTATTGCTGATACATATCACAATGTATTGCATATATCGACAATACAGTGGAATTTTGTGAAGGGTTTTTAGCAAAATATCGCATTGTATTGATGGATCACAATATACCAGCGATACATTGTGATATTTTGTCTGATACGTGGGAATTTAATAACTCTTCTTGTATATTGAATTGGCCACATGCAATATCAATAGTATCGGCTGAAACTATCGATATTTAAATGATTGGCTTCACATGCAGGCTACAAATCTCATGACACCTAGGTCCATAGCTCAAGTGGCAGACTGAGTGAAGATAGCCTCGTTTCAACACTGAAGTCATGGTATCGATTCCCATAGTGGGGGTGGCTAACATTGTGACGTGACTAAAAGGGGTGGGTGGGTGTACTAACAATGGGTGTGTGAACTAACCCATAAAAAAAAGAGGCTACAAATCTAATGGTGGAGAGATTCGGTCATTACCCATCCATAATGGGTGCACCAGGTGAGTGGTCTGGATCAACAAAAGTAGGCTTTGCCTGTATGAATAGACAATTTTTGGTTTGGAAGAGTGCCATTTTAATTCCTAATTCCTAAGGTATGAACCGTAGAACAAAGTGACCAAATTTTGATTAGATGCCGTTTATAGCGGAGTGAAATGAATATATATTTGCATAAGATTGGGCTTTATTTTATCATGGCAGGGAATTATTTTTAGATAGCACGAACAGAACTACAACAAAGCTTTTATCTGAAATTTGCATGTTTGATTTGTTTCAAATATGAAGTTAGAACTGCCACTTTGGTGATTAATATAATGAATCTCCCAGATCTCCTGTTGCTGGTTAATTTGTTTCCAATGGATCTGGCAACATGCTTTCTACTGGTTTTGCCAATCTGACATTCACATTGCCTGCAATCATCATAAATTTTACCACTTGATATTATATATATTTCTCATTTTTGGTTATTTGCATCATGTGCGTTGTACTCTGTACATGCACTAATATGTTCATAACTCCTAGATATGAACACGTAGCAAGCCAAGTGCATTGGTTCAGCCAATGACACAAATTTGTCTTGGCTAATCTTTGTCTATTTGGAATAGGTTCACAATCAGTGGCTGCTTTCGACAGCTCGTCTCTAAGGTTGTCATGCTACTAAGTTATTGCATTAGTATGGTTGGATCTTGACCGGTTTTAGTGGCTCTTAACATCAGCATGCGAGTGTGCATGAAACATCGAATAGGATAAAATGAGGGAATGTTCTTTGGCCACAATGATATTGAGCATACGCTTTTTCTCCCTGATTTACAAATCGTCTAACTAGAGATTCAACATGAGCAAGTACTCTTTTTTGTGGAAACGACTCTCTGATGCTAGCTTAACTTGCAAGCTTCACTCTCTACCAATGTGGTCTAGTGTAAATAATTCACATTGTTAAGTTTGGTCGATGTCATTAGAAGATTCTTCAACTCAGAGATAAAAGACTATTCTTGGCATCATTCTTGACACCCATATTGAAGGGAGAGAAGAAATCAAACACAGAGAAGAACTTGGATTTAAACTTACCCAACACTTGCTTCGAGATACCATAAATCAATGATTACCACCACACATGTACGAAAAGAGTGATGACAAATACGGAAAACGGTTCACATTCATTCACCACTTCTGAACTCACACTTGATCTTCAAATCTGGCCATATATGACTTGCTACACACGATTTTCAAAGCTGGCCATGGATGCACAATGACCCACTTTAACCATCATGATTGATTGCATGCGTAAGTGGGGTGATTTGTGTAAACCAGCCCCCAAATGGTTTAGGACATAAAAGTAAAAGATGGAAGGGTAGATAAATGAAGTGAAAGAAAGGAAAAGAGAGTAGGTATCGGATCAATCACGCTTTGATACCGTGTGTGTGTGTGTGTGTGTGTGAGAGAGAGAGAGAGAGAGAGAGAGAGAGAGAGAGAGAGAGAGAGAGAGAGAGCCTCTCGTACGTGTAGGCTCTCTATACAAAGGACTTCCAGCCCCTCCCTTCCATACCGTGTAAATGACTTTATCATCAAATAATAAGAATTTAAGATTCCTACTCAACACACTTAATTTTGGTACTTTTGATCACTTCCTAATGTGAAGTGCATCCTTTTTATTCTTGATTTTCATCACAATGGAAATTATCTTTGTAGTTTCTATCAAAGATCATGTAAGCATGTCTGTGTATCCACTAAATGAGACTATTTTGCCTTTGGGAATTTTATATTTACTGTCCTCGAATTTACTTTTTTTGCAGTTGCAAAGGACACAATGAAGGGCATGGGCAGTGGATGGGAACGCTTTGATTTCAACAAGGAAGCCCCAATTGATGATGAGGAGATCGAAGGTTAAATTTTGGCCCCACTTTCATCTCTTACTGGATATATTTGAGCAGCTATGCATGGTTCTGACATTGCAACAATGTTGAGTTACTCTCTATAGCTTGGTTATGGGTACCGTTTTGAAGTCGAAACCTTTTTTCACATCTATTTGACTGGTTGCGTCTTTCATTCCATCTGAACTGAAGCTTATGTTGGAAGGCCTCTTTAGCTACTGGGAGTCCACTCATGATCTTTGATTCTCCATGCTGCTCCTTTCATGCCTCTTAATCATCAAACAAATCGTGACCCAGGATTTTATTTTATCATATATCCGATCATCATTCACATTTTCTGTCTATATGCTTTATTTGCCAAGTTGAAGGAATTAGTGATTATTCTTATTGCGTTGATGCAAGTACCAATAGCATTTAGATCCTAGAGTTTCCTCCTTTTTTTTATTTTTTTTATTTTTTTATTTTTTATTTTTGGGTTTCTGATTTCATTCAATCCATCTGCTTTTGCTATTTATTTGTATGACTGCCCAAGATGTTTCCTGTCTATATCTCTATGTTCAAATGACTACCTACCCTGTCTCATGATGTTCTGACATCTTTTCAAATTATTTATAAGCTAAAACAAATTTTCTAGACCATTTTTTTTATAAATATCAATTGTCATTGGCAGCTGACTGGTAGAGTATCTAAAAATTTGTTCCGATGTTTTTCTTCTGACAGGTCAACTAATAAGTTGACTCACAATATTCATGGTGTTTTGTTAGATAAGGTTCCCGGCACTCATTTCTTGATGATCTGAGTCCGGCACAGGTTTAATCTACTCAAATTGAGACTTTCCCATCAAGTATAGGGCCTGTCAGTGGGCCAGCTGGTCTGTTGGGCTTTAGTGTCTAGCCCAATATGGCTGTTTTTGGGTCTTATTTTTAGGTATTCAGGTTGGGTCTGGACCCTAGTCAGCAAAACACCATTTTAAACTCTGCATTAAAAAAAAAAGGAACTCATATGATGGCTTTAACATTTAAAAGTCCACATACTTCAGAAGATCAGCAAAAAACTAATTTTTGGGAAAACCAACTTACTTTTTTAGAAAGAGAAGCATCATTTTATTCAAAGAAGACTTTTATCGGTGATCTAAATAGAGAGATTGCTCAGAATTGTCCATTCGTAGTATTGAGTGGAAGTTGGAGAATTTAGTGGAGAGGGTCAGCTTATATAGTGATTACTTAGAATAATGGGTTTTAGAGAGGGAAAGACTGGTATTAATCCACTATTTCATAACCTGTTTTATTAATCAAGCAGATATAAATTCGTACCATTTTAATCAAAGCTTTGCATTTGAATCTTTTTTATACACAATTTGCATATATTTGGCTGTGTTTTTTTCCCCACTTTGTATTGGCTTTTCTTTAGCCAATTTGTAATAAAACTGACCTTTTCATTCTCCAACTTGTTGGTGGTGTTGTTTATTTGATTGAATGTTGACCATATTTTTAAAGATAGAAACAAAATTCATTGCAAACTTTTCCCATACTGCTTTTTTCTGGATGGTGTTTTCATCACCATCATCTAAGCCTCATCTCAACTAATTGGGGTCGGCCACATGAATCATGTTCCACCATTCCACTCTATCAAGGGCCATAACCACAGGTTATCAATTCTTTTCTTACTATCTCCACCCACGTCCTTTTGGGCCTTTCCCTTGCCCTTTTAGAGCCTTCACCTTGTACCCACTCGCTCTTCTAACTGGTGCATTTTTGTCTTCGTTGCACATGACCAAATTCCCTCATCTTATAACCTGTTGGTGCTACTCCTAAGTTCTCTCGAATGCATTCACGTCTAATTCCATCTGTCCTAGTCTTGCCACTCATCCATCTCACCATCCTCACAAGGTGTAGTGTAACGGCCGTTACGTAATAGTAATGGTGGCAACCGTTAGGCATACGGAAAAAAATGGCCTGTGACAGCCCCATAACGGCCGTTACGGGGCCAATACAGGATTCATGTCTAATTCCATCTGTCCTCATCTTGAGTGGTACACGATGATCACATAAAACTCCGGAGTTACATCACCATTTCTTCCACCCGATGTGAATGCTATGCGCAACATCCTTCTCAATCTCTCCACTCGCATAAATTATCTACTGAAGATACAAAAGTGACACCTCTGAGTAACTTCTTGCTCAACAATCTAACTAATTCCTGGTTGGGCAGCAGCGATGAAGGTGCTAGATCGGTTCCCATCTTGTTGGGCTGAGTTGTAATGGTTCTTGGCCCGTTTGGGCTGTTCTGTATAGTTTGCTTCTCTGTATATTCCGTTCTTCTTTTCTAATAAATTTTTTTCCAGCACCCCAAAAAAAAAAAAAAAAAAAAAAATTCTAACTAATTCCTTGTTTCCACTCTTCTTGCTACTAAAATCGTACTCCATATACTCTGTTTTAGTCCAACTAATTTTAAATCCTTTAGATTTTAAAGCACCAGTCCTCTCGTCTTGTCAATCAAACTATGTCATCTGCAAACAACATACATCATGGGATCTCTTGCTACAAATCATTCGTTAACTCTTCCATACCAATGCGAAAAGGTATGGGCTCAATGCTGACCCATAGTGCAAGCCTTTAGTAATTAGGAACTTGTCTCTCCAATAGTGGTCCTCATACTTGTTATCACTTCCTCATCCATATCCATGATCATGTCAATATATCCTCTTGAAACGTTCCCAACACCCACCAGATTAACTCTATCATAAGCTTTCTCTAAGTCAATAAAGACCACGTGGAGATCAATTCTCCTCTCCCTATATTTTCTCCATCAATTGTCTAATTGGGAAAATAGATTCAGTATTAGATCTCCTTGGCATGAAACCAAACTGATTTTCTGATCTGTTTGTCTTGTGCCTTAGCCTTTGCTTAATCACTCTCTCGCAAGGTTGGTATTTTGCGAACTATTATTTGGCTTCTGCCTGATTTAGAGGCTTAAAAGATGAAGGGGCTGGGCTCAAGCTCATTTGACAATATTTTCTACCTATTAGTGGCTTTCATGGGCCGGGGCCAGGCCTGGGCCTTAGTTTCTGGCTCCAAACATAATTGGGCTGTGTTCTGGTGGACCCATATATCTGGGGAGACCTCACTTATTATTTATGTTCCCCCAATATGCAGTAGCAGAAGATGATGCAGCGTTGGTCAAAGATTTGGGGCGAAGTTTCCGGTTTTCTGCAGTGGAGGTGGGAGTATTTAAGTATTCTGGTTTTCTGTCTGAGACATGTAAGAAACATTGGAATCAAGAGGTTTCTGATAGATCGTTTTTGTTGTTCTGTAGGCAAAGCGGGAAGCAGAAATCAAGGCTGCTCACGACGAGGCCATATTTGGATCATCGGCAGCTTCACCCATTGTTGAAGAAAAGGTATCTACTGAAGAGAACAATGCGAAAGAGAAAACTGAATCTTGCAGGAACCTCATGAGCGACCAGGTCAGAACTTTAGTTGGGTGCCACTTCTACTTTTTTTGGGGTATTAGAAAAGAAAAGCAAAAAAAGAAAAAGAAACAAAAAAAAAACTGGAAAGGAAGAAATAAAAGCTCATGTCGTTGTGACATTGTTTGCAGGTGCTTGCCATGCAACAAGGTTCTTGGCGTGATCGAGCCCGGAAACTTCGGGATGGATCGAACTGATGAATATTGGGCAAGGTTCATGTTGCCAGACTGTATATATACTGTGGTGTCTTTTCAAGCATTACATTCAGTATCATCTCACTCAGGCTCATATGCTAATGACAAAGTGTAAGTCGAGCGTTCTGCCATCAGCCGAGTAAGAAACCTTGGTGCAATTGGGGAAGTATTATAAGATCCTCAGGTTCGTAGTTTTTACAAGTGCAGCCATTGTTCAATGATCCAGACTGTTGCTTTGTGGGCCCCTGGTGGACTGAAATTCCCCCAACAGGACAACACTAATCTGTCAATTTTTTGGCCATAAATTGCAGCAGCCCTCCACATTCAACTGAAATAGTACCCAGATTGGAAGATAGGATCTTCCAATTTTCCAATATGAGAGATATTGACAGAATGGTCTTTCCGCATCCCACTTATGCAAACTGAAAACTTGAATTATGCTGTTCATGTCCTCAGGTTCAGGGTATGTCGAAGTTGGAATCCGCAAGATGTGTTACTTGTACGGCTTGTAATTTGTTATGGACTAACACACAACTGAAGATTTGTCAGGCATCGATGTCTTTGTTTCAGCTCGTTCCGGAAACTGGCAGAGGCCATTTTATGAAGAGAAGGATGCTATGATGCATGCGCCATAGTTCTATGAAACTGCATCCCCATTGTACTAATGTATTAAATTATTATGGTGCGTGAAACAGCTGATCTGGTGGACCACCGTGTGGGAACCTACTGCTGACCAAAGGTAATGTGATCGTACAATTTTGGTCATCCCCAATTGTAATGACTCGGCCCTGTTGAATGTTATCCTTTGCTCTTCTTCTTCATCATTTATTTTTATTATTATTATTATTATTGTTATTTACGTCAACCATTCATTTTACAGCTGCTTGCTGACAAGATAGCCACTGTATTATGATTTCTGTCAACCATCCATTTTTCAACTGCCTGCTGACATGGCTGCTGTATTATGATTTCTGTTCCTGTTGACCTTTGTCCAACCAAACATCTTAAATCTTCTGCTCAATGGCCTAACAATACACCCAGCTTAGTTTCCCAACTGATTTGTATGATTCTCCTTATGTGGCATCGGCTTGGGCCCAGTCTTACCTGTGAAACTTAAACTTAATGCGGAATAATCGGATCGTCTATGCATCGAATAATAGAGATTCCATACTATAATCTTAAAGGCGTACCTGATTGGGAAGACATTCCCGATGCCGTCGTGTTGCCGAGAAGAACTCTTGGTCTTCCGCACCTTACACCTTTAGAAGAATCACTCAATGGGATTAGGGTTTTCTCTTGTGTGTTGGTGAGGGGACCAAGACATATATTTATAGGAAAGAGGGCCAGAGAAGCTTACCTATCACACTTCTCTCCTCTAGGGTCTCCATACCGTAGGTTTCCATATCTAGCTTAACAACCGCGAATAGGGACAACGGTTCAAGTGTCCCGCCCCAAACCTATTTGTAATGATCACACGTATAGTGGGGCCCACTGAATCGCTCAATCTGAATAATCCAGCGGTCATGATCTAAACCGATGATCATGTGTGGCCCACCTAATGGAGTCTTACATTCTCCCACTTGGGCTACACTGATCTCTGAAGGAAAACAAAACATTTTATTTTATTTTGTGAAAAAATAATTTTATAAAACGCATTTGTTTCAAAAGTTCCTAATGGGCGCCTTACTGATTTCAAAACAATACCGTTGGATAATTATGAGCAACGCTTGTCAGATGCGGTCCATCAAGACCACTGATATTGAATTGTGGTAGTCAACACAACATTTAATATTTGTCGAAGTGTGACGAATCACAATCACAAATACCAATAGCCTTAACGACATGGATCAATGATATGGGGTGTGGTATGAGGATTACACGTCTAATGTGATCATACGTGCTTATCTTCAAGTGGTCCTTCTGAACGTGTCTCCAAGACACAAACCAAATTCTTGCCTCCTCAAAATTGAATGTGCACGCTGAAGGAGAAACAAGATATAAACTGAATAACAGAATCATCAAAATGAGATCTCCGATGTCTATACCTGAATCGGATCAAACTGAAGCTCCCACTAATCCAATATTTCTCTGGGTCACCAAATCCCATGAAAGACAAATGTCTCAAAAGTTACGTGACAAACTGACCTTTAAGGAGTAGATCCATCATCATCTGCTTCATGCAAATGAGTTCTATAGACATTAGACAATTCTGCACTGAATAAAACTTGCAGCCATATCGCCTCATGCGTAGGCTCAAGAGAAGCTACATATTCCACTTTCATCGTAGATGAAGCAGCCAAACCATGTCACGTTTTTCATAGTATAATTTCATTATGAAAATGTAGCTCGTAATGGAACTCTCGCTGAAGGCAGCTAACAAAATCTGCATTTGTATATCTAACCAGCTCTAAATGGTCAGACCTTCTATATGTGAGGGCGAAGTCCTTTGTCCTTTACAGGTAGCGCAATGCTTTCTTAACTATCCAGTGGTTCATACTTGGATTGTTAAGGTACCTGCCCAACATTCCAACCATAAAAGCAATATCCGGACTCGTACAGACCTGAGCATACATGATGCTCCCTACTGCCGATGCATACGGAATAGCTTTCATCTTGTCCTTTTCTAGGTCATTCTTAGGACATTGAAATTGACCAAACTTGTCACCTTTTACAATAGGTGCTTGGCCAGGAGCACAACCTTGCATGCCAAACCTTTCGAGAACCCTATCAATATAGGCCCTCTGCGACAGGCCAAGTAATTCACATGATCTGTCTCTTCTAATCTGAATGCCGATGACAAATGAGGCATCACCAAGATCTTTCATCTCAAAATTTTGAGATAGAAATTTCTTAGTCTCACGTAACAATCCAATATCACTACTTGCCAATAAAATGTCGTCAACATACAAGACCAAAATGATAAACTTACTCCCACTGATTTTCACATTTATGCACTCATCCGCAGTATTTTCAATGAAACCATATGAGGAAATAACTTCATGAAACTTTAGGTACCATTGTCGTGATGCCTGTTTCAACCCATAAATGGAATTCTTAAGTTTGTAAACCAGATGTTCTGAGCTTTTGGCTTTAAAACCTTCTGTCTGCAACATATATACGTTCTCCACTAGATCTCCATTGAGAAATGCAGTTTTCACGTCCATTTGATGTAGCTCCAGATCCATATGAGCCACAAGAGCCATAATGATCCTAAAGGAGTCTTCCTTAGATACTGGTGAGAAAGTCTCCTTAAAGTCAATACCCTCACGCTGAGTGAAACCCTTTACAACTAGTCTGGCTTTATACCTTTCGATATTGCCTTTAGAGTCCCGTTTGGTTTTAAATACCCATTTGTAACCAATCAGTCTAATCCTTTAAGGCAATTCAATAAGGTCCTAAACTTTGTTGTTCTTCATGGATTTCAATTCATCCTTCATTGCATCGAACCAATAAGAAGAATTCACACTTTGTTCGACTTGTGAAAGGGATACAGGATCATTTTCAATCCTAATGTCAAACTCATGCTCCTGTAAATAAATGATGTAATCGTCTGGTATTGTAGATCTTCTCTCTATATGTGATCGTCTTAATGGCTCATTATTCTGAATTGGGTTTTCCATTTCCTCATCAGTGGGTTGTATTTGAGGTTGTACATGGTTGTCCATAGAAATCTCAGGGTCCACTGCTAGACGGACAACCATGCTACTCTGAATGATTGTGATGGGAATCACAATCCGCTCTTCCTCAAATATAATATCTCTTAAATTTGTGCTCCCACTATCTTCAGTGTTCTCAATAAACCTAGCATTCGCAGTCTCAATGACTCTCATAGAATATGATGGACAATAAAATCTGAATCATTTTAATCTTTCTGAGTATCCAATAAAGAAGCAACTAACAGTTCTAGGGTCAAGTTTTCTTTCATGCGGGTTATACGATTTGGCTTCTGTAGGACAACCCCATACATAAAATTATCGTAGATTAGGCTTTCGCCCTGTCTACAATTCATATGGAGTTTTCATTACAGCCTTACTTGGGACCCTATTAAGGATGTGCACGACTGTTTTTACCCTTAGAAACGAGTCATGCTTTAAATCCTTCACCATCTTTCTTCTGATGACCAAGCTTATTGCAGAAGAAGTAGCCATCATTAGGACCATTCCTTTTCTTCTTAAATATTTTTTCAGACTTAGGCTGATTGCCACCCGCAGGACCCGTAGAACTTTAACTGAAGTGTGCTTTATTTTCTTATTTCTTTTTCGTCCTTGACCAGATGTCATTAGGTGCGCACTTTGTGTCTTGCTCGACCTTCTGAGTCTCTCTTCCTCCTGAACGCACTGAGATATCAGTTCGTTCAATGTCCACTTTTCCTTTTGAGTATTATAGCTGATTTGGAATTGACCGAATTGTGGAGGTAGGGAATTCAGAACCAAGAAAATCAGGAGTTCATCCTTAATCTTAAGGTCTAATGCGCGGATTTTAGCCACTACATCAGACAATCCACCAATGTACTCCCTGATATTTCCTTGACCGTTATAGGTGGCTTGAGTTAGCTTATGTAAAAGTGAACTCAGCTCAGCTTTATCCGATTTCTTAAATCGTTTTCCTATTTCAGTCAAGAAATCTTTAGCTTTCTCAGTGTCGGGCATGACACCCTGCATGGTCTCAGAAATCGAGTTCTTTATGATCTTGAGACACATCTTATTTGACTTGGTCCAGGCCTTGTAGTGAGCCTTTGCTGATTCCGTACTAGAATCAGTTGGAATGGGAGGTTCTACTTCCTCCAGGGCCAGGTCCAAGTCCATGCAACCTAGAACTATTTCAACGGATGACTTCCATTTGGAATAATTGGACCCAGTAAGAAAAGGTATGGAATTGAATTGGGTTGGAACATCGGAAACGGTCATAGTTGGACATTCAAAGCATAAAACTCACATTAATAAACAAGTCCCATATAACAATGCATAAATATAAACCACAAATATCATGCATGTATGTGTATTCGATTGATTTGTGCCTTCAATCAAATGACCCAGAATAATGATGGGCCATAATCAAAATATGGCAAGAGCCCAGCGTATCATCAAAATTCCTCATTTGGGCGAAATTGTAACATACAAGAGGCTCTACTGAACATGAAGCTGATCTATGCTAGTGAAATAAATCTAAGACGCCCATCATCTTTGGATGAAATGAGTCTCTCAAACCTATATCACTATCACCAATCACTTCATCCCGCTCACACCCAGCCAAACGATAATACTTCTTTGTTCTGACCACCGCTGCCTGACTATGAACGCAACTGAATGCAATCCTATAATGGAGGGTCACTGAATTCCAAGTACAGAAGTCTAGAGGTAGAAATCTTTGCCAATTGAGGTCACTTTGGTGGCTAACACAATAAGCTCCAATCCTCACTTCCAGACCCCAGGATTGCTTCATGGTCCAGCCCATAATGAACCATTCTGCAAAAGTTCTAATTCAGCCTAAAACATGGCTGATGTTGACTGCTCGTAGGCTCAAATGTATTCTAAAGAATAGTTGGTTTAAATTCTTAATGGTCAACAACTAAATATCAGCCTCAAACACATGGGTAATGGCCCTATTTTAGGCCAAATTTGAACTTGATAAAGAATAACCATATTCACTGAAGTACTTAGGCCATCCACAAAATAAAATCCACCAACCATTAATAATTTATTTAGGTTTTATTTGTTCTAAATTGGCCTAAGTGAAATTAATTCAATTGTTTAGATCGTCTTGGACAATGGGCCCAAAAAATGAAGCAAGCCATATAACGTCAAAAAAAAAAAGGAACACAACATCTTGTCTTAAGTTGGGCCTAGAATAAGCTTCAAATGGGCCGCCCAAAATGAAAATTAATTTGGCTAAAAAAACCAGGCCCACTAAATGGCCTAAGTTATCATCAATGGACAATGGATCGTAATATCCAAAGTGGCCACCAAAAGGTTCAAAGATGAATGTGTCAATAGGCCCTAAGGTTGGGCCCAAAATGGGCATCAAACAGGGCCAAGTCAACACCCAAGGATGACCTGCAAATCTGGCCCTATTTTAGCCGATTGAACTAGATGAAATGGGTCCATATACTAGCTCATCACTTGGCCTAATTTGACAAGAAAATAGGCCCGTAAGTTGGCCCTAAATCTGTCCTTGAAAATGGGCATAGAATAGGCTAATAACGAGCCTAACATATACTGAAAACAGACCCCAAAATCAACCCATTTCTAGCCATTCAAGGAGCCCCATCCACAAGCCTAAAAGAAACTCAAACATATTCTGAATTCAAGTCTCAAAATGGGCCCAAGACATGGCCCATATATATACATGTAAGAAGACCCAACAACAGATCCAGTAGACAAGCCCATGAGCCCAACGGCATCTGCCAAGGTTGGGCGTAATATGGCCATTAAACAGGCCCACCATAGGTCATCTTTCAATGCAACACGTTGAGAAACCCATGCCACTTAAAATGTCAAGACCTGGTTGACAAGCCCAGTTCGACCAGTCACGACTAGTCGGCCACATGCAGACAGTGAATTGAACTTTCTAAATCCGGTTTTTGGGTTTCCTAAGTGCGGGAGGACTCTGTAGTTCCGTGATTCTTCCAAGTTGGTGACGCCTCTAAGCTATAAAAGGACACCTACAGCCTCTTCCTGATCCATCTAGAAACGTGGGGAGCAAAGAGATCAAGACCTAGGAGGCTTCCTAGCCTCCTACAACTAGTTTTCTTCTTCTTTTAGTTCTAGTTTTTAATATTTTCTTCTAGTTAACCTCTTAGCTAGAGCTAAGAGGTGAACTTTGTAGTTTATTTCAATGTTTTAATTCGTTTCTTCAAGTGCCCTTTACTTATTTATGGATTTTCAAGTTCTAGTTTGGATAAAGTTTGGTTTTTTAGAAGTTTTGTGAGAGTTTGTGTACTTCAGACATGAGTTCCTTGCAATTCTCTGAGATTACCATGATTGGGTTGTTTGAATTCGAATTGTAGTAACCCTTGAGCATGCCATAGTCTCTTGACATGGCTGTTACTCCGACGGGTACAAGTTCAAGTTCTATGTTCTTCATTTGAACTAGAAATCTGATTTCCAGATTTAAGTGGGATGTTTGTGCTTGAATGTTATATCCTTCAATTAGATGAGAGATAGGACTTTGATTCTAATTGTGTTGTGCTTGGATGAATGGATTGGCATTGGACTGCTACAAGTGGATCCTTGATGCTCTAGTTCTTCTTATTTTCAGATTTTTCCTATTTCATGTGAAAAACTATTTTCCTAAACTTCTTAGATTCTAGTTATTAGATTTGTTGGCATTGTTTACCTCTCTCCCTGTGGATCGACCTCGGTCTTACTGAGGTTTATTACTACATCCCAGCCTTACACTTGAGGCGAGCAAACAAGTTTTTGGCGCCGTTACTGGGGAAAAGGTTAAACGGTTCTAATTGTTCTAGTAGCTATAGGGTTGTTTTAGTTAGGTAGGATTTTCAGTTTTTATAGAAGTAGATTTTCTGATTTATTTTTCTAGATTACTAACAAATTTTTTGTTTGATTTTTAGGACATTGTTGCTGACATAGATTCACTCTATTGGGTAACATCTCCTCATCTCCCTTCTTTTTGTTCTTTTTTCAAGATTTGGGTAGTTTTCGATTCCTTAAATTTCACCATGTATGATTGGACGAATGGTGCGTATTAGTACCTTTTGGAGGATGAGACGTCGGATTGGGGGACCTAAACTCATTGTGATCGGGATCCCTCCAAGCATGAGTATTTTTCTGAGATTCAAGGAACCTCCGCTACCCCCCCCCCCCCCCCCCCCCCCCCCCCCCCCAAGACAATGCGTGATTACATTAATGAAAGCAATATACATATTGAGACACGACGTAAGACGATGGGGGAATACCGAAATGAAGCAAAATCAAATAATGATCATCCGGGGAAAACATTACGTGATTACCGGATTAAAAATAATATGAGTGTTCCACCGGTTATGGTAGGAGGTGTGCAACAACAAAAGGAACGGGTGAATAATGGCCAACCGGTTATGACAATGTGTGATCAATTGTATGGATATGCCTATCAACCATCATATAACTCCTCATCCTACAATGCGTATGGTCTTAATTGGGAAAACCACCATTCTCCTTGTTTAAGGGAAGAACCAACCGTGGTTATTAACAATCACCCTAAAACGTCTTCCTCTTGTGATGACATGTATACACAAATACTTGAGGAAGTATGGAATGAGTATGTAGATGAACAATCAAATCAAACTTACTCGCCATCTTGTGAAGACGTTGAGCCTGAAATTGGGAGCATCGAATCAATCCCCTTTAATGAGGAGGATGGGGCTACCCAAGTCCCACTTTCTTCGAATTTAATGAATAGACTTTTAGAGGAGGTTGATCTCGATGATCCCAATGTCATCACAATTATTGTGAGTCGACAATCTCTTTTGGATACTTTGAACTTAATGATGAAGAGATTTCAATGACGGTTGACGAACCCGAGGAATCCATTAAATCTAAAAGCGATAGTGGGGTTACTTACAATGAGGGTTCAGTGGATGCTTATGAACCTATGGTTTCTTTTTCCGAAGGGCATAATGATTATGAGTCTCTAGAGGATATGTATGCTAGAGAGATGGCCGAGGTTGATATTTTTGAGTCACTCCACCAACTTAACATGCTTAATTTTAATGTGGAGAATGAGACTCCCATGAGTGAAAATTCATATTCTTTGGACGAATGCTTGACTCATTTTGAAAATTCAAACGGCCCCATTATTCAAGAGATTGTTAAAGCCTTGCATACTTCTGACTTGGTGCCTCATACTAGTTATGGAGAACCTAGTTTGGAAGAATTCCACTCCATGGAAGGCGAGTCCCTGACCATCGAAACTGAATTTTTGCACTCACTCAAGAAAGATCATGATCCTTCATCCGACTATTTCGATTTCTTAGAGGAATGCTTGGCCCACTCTTATGATCTTGATGATGAGATGATTAAGGAGTTGGACATTTTGTTACACACGGTGTCGGTGCCTAAAGAACACCATTCCACTGATTTACACTCTTTACCATTCTTTGTGGAAGCACCGTACAATTCTGAAATTGTGGAGGAGACAACCTTAACCAATGAAAACTTGATGAATGTCTCTCCACCATCATGGGTCCTTCAGCCCATTGAAAATTCTAATTGGGAGGACCCGTTTTTAATCAATCATAACCCAAATCAGAATTTGAGGAGATATCTTTTTGCTGCTCTTATCTCCTCCTATCATGCATGTGGTGCACATAAATATTGGACTTCAATGAAGACAAGCACCCATGTCTACTGTCGAGCAGGATTTTGGATGGTCCTCACGAGAAATTTATTGAAATTCATGAACATCCTTCTCAAATTTGATCATGTAGTCGATCAGACTAATCAAAGGTAGGTAGGTAGGTTAGGATTTATTTTTTTGCAATTAGGATTGAATAAGTCTCATCGAGACAATGGAAGATGCTATAATTGATCAACTTGCTAGCTCAGGTACTCTCGTTTTTACTCTCCTTTGTTTTATTTCATTGCTCTCATGTCATGCTTATTGCATATCTTGTTACATTGAGGACGATGTAAGATTTTGGTTGGGAGGTGAGATTCCCTAGATGAATCTACTAGCTTTTGTGACATTTCAAGCAATTATGTAGAATTTTTTTTATTTTTCTAAAATTCAAAACTCTTTTTAGAAAACGTTGTTTCTATGCATTCGGGATGATATGAGTATAAAAAAAGGAGATATGAAGTGAGTGATGTTGCAAATCTTGAACTGCTTTTAATTTAATAGTTTTATATGTGAATTCCCCTATTTATATAATTGATAGAAAATTTGAATACTTTTACACCTAGTTCACATTACATGATTTTCATGGTTTGAAAGGATTATGTGATTTGTGGATTGGCTAGACTTAGATTTAAGGTGTTGAGGAACCAAGCCGGGATACTTTGTCCATCCTTGTCCATGGGAAAATAATGAAAGATATGGATTTCAAAAAATCCTATCTAATATAAATGAAAAAGGAAAAGGAAAAATGAAAATTGGGAATGATGGAAAAAATGGTGGAAAACTCCGAAAAAGGCTACCTATTACCAACCGGGGGATGGTCTACCCGTAACCAAAGCCGAAAATGGGACGTACTGTGAAAGCCGTCGGAAGGAAGGTAAGGAAATTCCTGTCATAGGCTTATTGTTGTCTGTACACCTTGAAATCCGTAGTTTAGTTGATCTATGGAGAAGATAATCCCAGAAACTCATGAGATAAACTTTCACTATGCACACTAGGTTGAATTTGTTCGAGTTCTTCTATTTATCAATCAATCAGCAGGAATTTCATATGGACACTTATTGTGTTTTGAGAGTTTAAGGTTTCAACTTCTATCACCAAATTTTTCTGAATTTGACACTTGTATGTCTTGGAATTGATAGAAACATAGTTTCTGAAGGAGAGTTGGTTTTTAGAGGTTGAACTTGTTTCACGCACGTTTTTCTCGGGACTAGCAAAAAGCTGGTTGGGGGGTGTGTTGAACCACTAATTTATACATTTGCCAACCCATTACATCACATTATATGCATGGTTTTCATGTTTAAAAAGCCCATCTAATGCTTGTTTTGTGATTGTAGGAATGAGAGCGACTTCACCCAATTGGAGACCAAAAGGAGCACATTTCGGAGCCTTTTGATGGGGATCAAAGGTGGGCCAAAGAATGGTGAAGAAAGAGAGGAGGAAGAGGAAGAAAGAAAGAAGGAAAATGAAGAAAACAGAAGGCCCGACAGGTGAAGACCGGTCGGCCAACAGGTAGTCAGCTCCCTGGACTGACAAAAGATAGGTTAAGACTGGTCAAGACCGGTCGGCCACATGCAGACAGCGAATTGAAGTTTCTGAATCCAGTTTTTGGGTTTCCTAAGTGCGGGAGGACTCCGTAGTTCCACGATTCTTCCAAGTCGGTGATGCCTCTAAGCTATAAAAAGGACACCTACAGCCTCTTCCTGATCCATCTAGCAACGTGGGGAGCAAAGAGATCAAGACCTAGGAGGCTTCCTAGCCTCCTACAACTAGTTTTCTTCTTCTTCTAGTTCTAGTTTCTAGTTTTTAATGTTTTCTTCTAGTTAACCTCTTAGCTAGAGCTAAGAGGTGAAGTTTGTAGTTTGTTTCAATGTTTTAATTCGTTTCTTCAAGTACCCTTCACTTATTTATGGATTTTCAAGTTCTAGTTTGAATAAAGTTTGGTTTTTTAGAAGTTTTGTGAGAGTTTGTGTACTCCGGACATGAGTTCCTTGCAATTCTCTGAGATTACCATGATTGGGTTGTTTGAATTCGAATTGTAGTAACCCTTAAGCATGCCATAGTCTCTTGGCATGGCTGTTACTCCGAAGGCTACAAGTTCAAGTTCTATGTGCTTCATTAGAACTAGAAATCTGATTTCTAGATTTAAGTAGGATTGTTTATGCTTGAATGTTATATCCTCCAATTAGATGAGAGATAGGCTTTGATTCTAATTGTGTTGTGCTTGGAAGAATGGATTGGTATTGGACTACTACAAGTGGATCCTTGATGCTCTAGTTCTTCTTATTTTCAGATTTTTCCTATTTAATGTGAAAAACTATTTTCATAAACTTCTTAGATTCTAGTTATTAGATTAGTTGGAATTGTTTACCTCTTTCCCTGTGGATCGACCCTGGTCTTACCGAGATTTATTACTACATCGCAGCCTTACACTCGAGGCGAGCGAACACTAATCACCCCCCCTCTAGGACTTAACCATAATTCTAGTTGCTCCTTAAGCTTTTGCTCACGTATGCGTAGGGTATCGTGTTAGACTACCTGACGTAATTTCAGAGATTAGGGATGCTAATTTCATATGTTTGTTTTGTATTGGGTTGAGTTTGGGCCGAAAAGGTCCATTCCTTAGCATTTAAGCATCCCTTAAACTCATCAACCGACACTTTAAGCTCTTGGAACATTTACTGATTTGTTTGATTAATTTACGTTTTCCCTTGTATAAACGCCTTTAAGGTGCCCTCCATGGAGAATTGATGTGGGACCATGTTTGGTGTTATGTTTTGCATGGGTGGCCCTCTTGAGGGTTGGTAGGATTGGTCGTGGGACCATTTCTCCAACTGAAATTTGGATTATTCTTCCAAGTAGAGTTATACGTGTTACCTATCGGTCCATTGAAAGGCCGTTGATATCCATATGCAGCGTTTGCTTACTCTTGTAATACCTCTTTAAACGCAGGAATTGTAGAATAATCTTGTGTAGAGTATACATTAGCAGCACAAATCCTACATACGTTCTCAATATCTTTAGTGGAATTGGAAACTCCACTCTTACTAAGTTCCATGGCTTCTATCTTCCTTGTGAGGGTAGTTATCTTTGATTTAACATCGTCTTCTTCCTTAAGGATGTAAATCCCTCCTTTCTCTTTCTGTTGAGGAGGCTTAAGGTTACTAGATTTGTCTAAGGTATTCCATGATTGGGCATTCTCGGCCAACATATCCAAGTAAATCCATGCATCCTCAAGATTTTTAGTCATAAACTCACTGTTACACATCATCTCTATGAATTGGTGTATATTCGATTTCAATCCTTCATAGAAGAAACTTATGATTCGACAAATCTCGTAGCCATGATGTGGACAAGTAAGTAAGAGGTCCTTATATCTCTCTCAACTTTGAAAGAAAGTTTCACCTTCTTTGACTGAAAAGTCATTATAATACGTCGAAGGGTTTTTGTTTTATGAGCCGAGAAGAAATTTTTAAAAAGCTCCCAGTCATCCCAGTCCCAGTCTATGTCCTAATCGACCTCGGTCTTAGAGAGTGAAGCCCTGTTTTGGCCTTTTCTTTTGGACAGAAAGTGGTCTAACTAAACCACCCTCGGTTTGGAGACGGTTTGTGTGGTCACGTTCCCAACGGGACATAAACCACACAAACACAAACTAAAACTAAAACTAAGATTTAAATCCTAGAAATAAAAAAATTATTTGAAAACAAGAAAAAATAAAAAAAAAACTGAATTGAAAAAGAGTTCTAAGTTAGAAAGATATTACCCGATGCATTTGAAATAGAAGAAATTCCTACAAAACAAAACAAACAACGTTTGTTCTAGAAAATAAGAAAACTAATTCTAAGAAAACAGTAAATTCTACATATATAAGAACTATTCTATAACTACTAGAACATTAGAACTGATTAGCCAATTCGCCGGCAACGGTGCCGAAAGTTTGTTCGCTCGCCTCAAGTGCAAGGCTGCGATGTAGTAATAACTCGGTGAGACTGGAGTCGATCCACAAGGAAAAGAGAGAAACAATCCAAACTATTTTAATAACTCAAATTCAAATGGTTTAGGAAATTCAGTAATTTGAACTAGAACTAAAACAACAACTTAATTAAAGAAAATCAAAGAATTGAAATAAGAACTAGAGCACCAAGGAGTTACTTGTAGTAGTCCAATTCCAATCCATTCATCCAAGCACAAACACAATTAGAATCAAAGTTCTATATCTCATCTAATTAGAAGATATTGCATTCAGTCACAAACAATCCCACTTAAATATGAAAAATTAGATTTCTAGTTCTAATTAAGTAAATAGAACTCAAACTTGTAGCCTACGAAGTAACAACTATACCAACAGATCACGGCATGCTCCAGGGTTACTACAATTTGAATATAATTAAACTAACATGGCAATCTCAAAGAATTGCACGAAACTCATGTTTGAAGTACACAAACTCTCATAATTCATCTAAAAATACTAACTTTATTCAAACTGGAACTTGAAAATCCAAACCTTAAGTAAAGTGTACTTGAATAAATGAATTAAACATTAAAACTAACTACAAGCTTCACCCTTAGTCATAGCTAAGAGGTTCTAGCCAAGCATTATCATACTTAAATTAGAAATAAAAGAAAAACTACTTGAAAGCATAGAAAACTATAAAAACCCTAATTGGAGGAGTTGCAGACGCTCCATGACGATCCTCTCCACCTCCAGAGACTTCCCAGTCCTTCTATGATGATTTTAGACGAGCCCTTAGGTGTCCTTTTATAGCTTTCACGCACTACTGCCAAAGAATCTTCCAGAATTGCATAACAACTTATGCAGTTGCGCAAAAAAATTCAGAACCAATTTGGAAGTTTTTGAAATTTGCATGTGGCCGACCAGTCATGACCAGTCGGACTTATTAGTGCACAATCTAGGGAGCTCCAGCAAGATCTGGGTAGGCAGCTGATCGGTCTGACATCTGGCCGACCGGTCATTGTTATAGTAAAAAATAGCGGAGATCATCTGTTGGAGATAGACCCCGCGAGCACGTCTATCCGACTATCAAGAACGTCTGTTCGTGACTCGTATATTCTAATGATGCGCCGATCCCGCGAGCACGTCTATCCGACTATCGAGAACGTCTGTTCGCGACTCGTATATTCTAATGATGCGCCGCGAGCACGTCTATCCGACTATCGAGAATGTCTGTTCGTGACTCGTATATTCTAATGATGCGCCGACCCCGCGAGCAAGTCTATCCGACTATCGAGAACGTCTGTTCGCGACTCGTATATTAGGAAAAATGATGCTCGATTACCAAAGCTTCGAGAAGTTGTGATCGATACTGGAAGGTGAGGGAAGTTGTATTTTTCCTGCGAGCAGACCTTCTCACAAGTCGTTGAAAGGTATCGTATCTATATGAGCGGGCACTTGGACTCGCGACCATCTTCTAACATGCGAACAGCTTTTTCTGTGGTAACATCTCTTAGCCCTCAGTACCAGTAGCCCGTATAAGCCGAGATTGGGCTTATCTTCTTCAGTGGTTCCGAGTCTCAAGGGATCGCTATCAAGGAACGAAACTATCGGACGAGTCATTGGATTAGATTTCCCTTCTATCTGACGATAAGAATCTTATCCCACGAAATCAGCGGGATCTCGATATCTTACGTAACAGATTGGATCATTTTGGATCTATATAAGGAGAAGACTCCATTAAGATACAGGTACACAATATTCAATCCCTAGCCTCGTTTTGCCTGGTGATTCTTCTTCCTGCTTTATCTGACTTAAGCATCGGAGGGCTAACGGCTGAACACCAGCCACCTTTAGTTGCTTTCCGTCTTCTTACAGGTCCGGCGGAGGAAGTCTCTGCTGGAGAGAAGGTGAACGACCGGAGGATCCTGTTACAAAATCTGATGTTAACAGTTTGGCGCCGTCTGTGGGAATGACTTGATCGTCAAAATCAATCGTTCTAACCACCGATCAAAATCCTTCTGCGATGCCTCCTAAAAAGGCTGTTCATCCTTTGACTTCAAGGCAGGCACCACCTCCGCCCGATGAGACGGAATCCATACCTGTTCTTCCACCCACTTTGACGAATATCCCTCAAGGAGCCCCAAATATGCCATCAGCAAACCCATTATTGGAGGCTTCTGGAAATCAAGACGATGTCCTGCGTTTCCTCGGAAATACTTTTCTAACTCTAAATGCCGGAGTTCAGGCCCTGTCGAATCGGCTTGATCAGCATTTCCCCGAACGGCAGAGACAACCCTCCGAAGGGTTACCACCGCATCCCATACCAGTGGCTTCCAGACATTCTATGGACGAACCGCAGGTCCCACCACACCATCCACCATCAAACCAGACACCACTTGGCAACCATCTCCCTGTGCCGTCTCCACATTCTATACATTCTAGTTCGTCTCGACAACCTCAACCTCAGGGCTCCACCGCCGAAACATCAGGCTATACCTTACATCAGGCTATACCTTACCATGGGAAGGAGATCTCAAAAGAATCCATGATCGTTTTGACGTCATGGAACAGCGATATCAGGCAAATCGGACATCTGCCATCATGGCGGTGATACATCAATCCGAGTCCCCTTTTACCAGCGAGGTTATGGAGGCACCGTTACCTAGAAAGTATCGAACGCCTGTTATCACCCCGTATACAGGTATTGGTGATCCTCTTGAACACCTGGAAACATATAGGTCTCTTATGGAGTTGGAGGGACATGGCTCAGAAATCATGTGTAAGGCTTTTTCCCTAACATTGAAAGAAGCAGCTCGTACGTGGTTTCGGGGATTAAAGCCTCATTCCATCAGCTCCTTTTCACAGTTATCGGAGATATTCCTTTCTCAATTCATGGGAAGCATTCGCATTAAGAAGCCAGCCTCCCATCTGATGGATCTGAAACAGCAGCATGGGGAGACAATAAAGGAGTTCACAGTACGGTTCACTGCAGAAGCCGTTCAGACTGAAGGTTATACTGAGGAAAAAGGTCTCACAGCCCTCATAGCCGGAATAACGAGCGAGAAATTCAGGTTTGCCTTAGATAAAAGCCCTCCGAAAACTATGGCAGAGTTCTAAGCCAAAGCTCAGAAGTATATCAATGCAGAAGAAGTCGCATTGACACGCCATGGAGTACAGGGTAAGAAACGCAAGCCAGAAGGAACCTCTTCTACAGATAAAAAATATCGTCGTGATCAACGCGACCGTTCTCCCAAGAAGCCTTATTCTGGTAAATATCATAACTACACTCCTCTTAATCGGTCTCATGAAAAGGTTCTAATGGAAATTAAACACAAGCCATATGTAAAGTGGCCTGCAAAGATCAAATCCGATCCCGAAAAGAGAGATAAGAGCAAGTTCTGTTACTTCCACAAAGATCACGGGCATAGAACCCAGGACTGCATCTCTCTACGAGATCATATTGAAGCCCTTATTCGAAAGGGCCATCTCCAGGATTATGTCGCTCGTAAAAATCGATCACCAGAAAGGGCGAAAGTCTCACCACACCAAAAGGAACCATCTCATCATCATACCGCCCAAGAGGACGCTGAGCCAACTGGAGAAATCTGCACCATCGTCGGAGGACCAGCTTGCGGGGACGACTCTCAAGCTTTAAGGAAAACGTATACTCGGAAGGCGTCTAAAGAACCCCAGCATATTTATTGGCTGGAACAGGCATCTAGCGCGTCAAAAGCCAGCCATTTTCCAATTTCCTTCTCCCTCGAAGATGCAGCAGGAATTCACTTCCCTCACGAAGACTCCATCGTAGTCGCATTAAAGGTATCGAATTATCTGACTCATCGAATTATGGTGGATACAGGTAGTTCAGCTGATATTCTGTATCTGGAGGCTTTCAACAAAATGGCACTTGCCAGAAGCTTACTCAAACCAGTTTCGACTCCTCTCGTCGACTTCGGAGGTGAGGTGGTAACACCTGAAGGAAGCATTGATCTCCCAGTTACTTTTGGAGAAAGTCCAGCGAAGACTACCGTCTTCGTAAACTTCCTCGTGGTGGATCGTAAATCAGTATATAACGCCATTTTGGGGCGGCCATCGCTTAATAAGGTTGGGGCAGCCTTACACCCATCCTATTTATGCGTCAAGTTCCCTACCCCAAATGGTGTTGGGGTTGTGCGAGGAAATCAAAAGGAGGCTCGGTCTTGCTATGAGATAGCCCTACAAGATCGAAAGAAAGCTCAAGCGACACCCGTTATGATGATAGCACAAGATTCACCCAACTCTTCAACAAACACCTCGTTAGATCCGAGAGAGAGCGCCCTTCAATCAGGAACTCCTGGGGAAGAAACAGTGGCGATTCACTTAACCAAAGACGACCCGTCCAAGGTCGTATACATTGGATCCTCTTTAACTGGTGTCTATCATGAAGATCTGGTCCGTTTTCTCACCGAATACCAAGACGTGTTTGCTTGGTCTCATAAAGATATGCCAGGCATCGATCCCAATGTCATCGCACATCGTCTGAATATCGACCCGAAGCATAAACCCGTATACCAGCGTCGACGTGCCTTCACTGCAGAAAGGCAAATGGCAATCAAAGCTGAAGTCGAGAAGCTGCTTACGGTTAATTTCATAAAAGAAGTTGACTACCTAGAGTGGGTCGCTAATGTAGTTCTTGTCCGCAAAGCTAATGGCAAATGGAGAATGTGCGTCGACTATTCAGATTTGAACAAAGCCTGTCCTAAAGATAGCTTCCCGGCGCCGCGGATCGACCAGCTGGTCGATTCAACAGCAGGACACGCTCTGCTTAGTTTTATGGATGCTTATTCTGGTTACAACCAGATCATGATGCATCCACCTGATAGCCAGCATACCGCCTTCATCACAGATCGGGGATTATATTGCTACCAGGTAATGCCGTTCGGTCTTAAAAATGCAGGGGCCACTTATCAACGTCTAGTCAATAAAATATTCACTGCTCAAATCGGTAGGAATATGGAAGTTTATGTTGATGACATGCTCATGAAAAGCACCATAGAAGATGATCATATCTCTGATCTTCGAGAAGCCTTCGACCTAATGAGGAGGTATCAAATGAAATTGAACCCAGAAAAATGTGCGTTCGGAGTGTCTGCAGTAAAATTTCTCGGGTTCATGGTTGGCCAGCGTGGAATTGAGGCAAATCCTGAAAAGATAAAAGCATTGGTAGATGAAATCCCCCACTACTCTGAAGGACAACCAGCGTCTGGCTGGTCGCATCGCATCGTTGAATAGATTCATTTCGCGAGCATCTGACAAGTGCTTACCATTCTTCAAACTCCTTCGTGCAACGGCCAAGTCTGATTGGAAATGGACACCACAGTGTGAGGAAGCCTTTCAACAATTGAAGCTATACATGAGCACACCCCCCATTTTATCTAAACCTGTAGCACATGAGCAACTCATTCTTTATCTCTCTGTGTCCACTACGGCCGTTAGCGCCGCTTTGATAAGAGAAGATTCCGGGGTGCAAAGGTCCGTTTATTATATCAGTCGAGCAATGGTTGATGCAGAAACTAGGTATTCTGATATGGAAAAGCTGGCCCTAGCCTTAGTCACGGCAGCTCGAAAACTGCGACCATACTTTCAAGCCCACGCTATTCTAGTACCAACAAATCATCCACTACGGCAAGTCCTTCAAAAACCTGAGGCTTCCGGACGCTTAACTAAATGGACGGTCGAGATCAGCGAGCACGATATCTCATTCTGTCCTAGGACCGCAGTCAAGGGCCAGGCCGTGGCCGACTTTATCGCCGAATTCACATACTCTTCCGATGATAATACCATGACCAACGACCAGCCTCCTTGGTCACTCTTCGTGGACGGGTCGTTGCGGGCCACTGGCAGCGGAGCGGGCCTGATTTTAGTAGCTCCTGACGGGTCGCATTTCCAATATGCTCTGCGTTTCGATTCTCGCGTCTCAAATAATGAAGCAGAATATGAGGCCCTGATCGTTGGCCTCGAACTGGCCATTGTCCTTGCAATTCAGAATCTGTTAATTCATAGCGACTCCCAGCTCATTGTCAACCAAGTTCTTGGTGAATTCGAGGTCAAAGAAGAAAGGATGGCCTTATACAAGTCTCGTGTCCTCATCCTGCTCGCAAAACTAAAGACTTATGAAATAATTCATATTCCTCGCGAGAAGAACCAACTTGCCGATTCCCTGGCAAAGCTCGCCTCTGCACCAGAATCTGAGTTATCACATTCGATCCCCATCGAGCATCGTCAGAACCTGAGTATCGACCAAGCGACTCTTGAGCAAGTAATATCGGTACAATCATCTCCATGCTGGATGGATCCCATCATCCTTTATCTCAGAGACGGATACCTACCAGAGGACAAGAAAGCTGCAAGACAAATTCGTCTTCGAGCTGCCAGGTATACCTTGCAAGACGAAATATTGTTATGCAAGAGCTTTTCCTTGCCTTATTTAAGGTGTCTTCATCCAGAAGAAGCACTTCGTGTTCTAGACGAAGTACACCAGGGGGCATGTGGTAACCACCCCAGGGGGCGATCCCTAGCATATAAGGCGATGAGGCAAGGATATTATTGGCCCACTATGAAAGCAGATGCAATTGCATTCTCTAGAAAATGTGACAAGTGCCAGTTATATTCTCCTATACCTCGTGTATCTTCCGAGCGAATGACTCTAGTAGATAGTCCTTGGCCTTTCGCGCAATGGGGGGTCGATATCATTGGGCCCCTGCCTACTGGAAAAGGACAAAATAGATTCGCGATAGTGGGGGTTGATTACTTCACCAAATGGGCCGAGGCAGAACCACTAGCCAAGATTACTGAGAAACAAACTACTAAGTTCATATGGAGAAATATCATATGCCGTTTCGGACTCCCTCACACTATAATTACTGACAACGGAACGCAGTTCGACAACGCAGCCTTTGATGAATTTTGTGAAAAATGGAAGATACGTAATCTCCGCACTTCTCCATATCATCCTCAGGCGAATGGGCAGGTCGAGGCAGTGAATAAAATCATTAAGCACCATTTAAAGACCAAGCTTGGTGAATGCAAATGTGAATGGCCAGAACTTCTACCAGAGCTATTATGGGCATATAGGACTACAACTCGTACATCAACGGGTGAGACCCCTTTTTCCTTAGCATTTGGTGTCGACGCGGTAGTACCAGTGGAAATTCAAGTGCCCTTGTATCGGATCGAGCAGTATGACCCCGTGGGTAATTAGGAAAACCTCCGACTTCATCTCGATCTCTTGGAAGAACGAAGAAATGCCTCCCAATTACGAGCGGTCGCATATTAACAACGTATTGCTCGCTATCAAAATGCTAAGGTTTGGCCTAGATCCTTCCAGCTCGGAGATTTGGTCCTGAGGCAAAAACTCGGAGTTCCCGCTCATTCGCTGGATCCAAATTGGGAAGGCCCTTATCGGGTTATTAAGATTGTGCGACCCGGTACTTATTCCTTGAAGACATGCAGGGAAAACCCGTACGTCGCCCTTGGCACGTAGAGCATTTGCTGCAATACTATCCCTAGATTCGATGTAGTTCATAACAACATTTTGTGAATAAAGTAAAAGATATCTTTTGGTCGCTACTCCATTAACTTGGACCTGAATAAGCCCCGAAGAGGATGCATACAATCTCTTGGCCAATTGCATACCTTTGGTAGGGTTAAATTCACCTAGGATGGTCGCATTTCCATTTTATGGATCGAAAACAACACTCCAGAAGAGCCTGTTGGTATTCTCGACCATCCTTCTACCCTTGGTAAATTTGGAGTCTCAATTGATAGATCAGTCTATCTCCACGAGGGTATGGTCACTACGACCCCCCGGATTGAGCACAATTCATTTCTCAATCGATAGATCAGTCTATCTCCACGAGGGTATGGTCATCACGACCCCCCGGATTGAGCACAATTCATTTCTCAATCGATAGATCAGTCTATCTCCACGAGGGTATGGTCATCACGACCCCCCAGATTGAGCACAATTTATTTCTCAATCGATAGATTAGTCTATCTCCACGAGGGTATGGTCACTACGACCCCCCGGGTTGAGCATAGTTCATTGGAACGAGAAGGCATTCATTGCATGAAGGGAAAAGAGGAAGTATACAAGAACAAGAACACTTCCAAAAATATCTTTTCATTAATATCAAATGTTTACAAAATATCAGCTCGCGAGTACAGAAGAAAGAAAAAAGAAAAGAAATGTACCCAAGTACGAAAGAAAGATGAAGAAGGAACACCGGAGAAAGGAGTATGAGAGGAAGATAACGGGAGAATTCTTTCCTTCGAAAAAACTTCTGTAGAAAACCAGAGAAATGGCGGACTCCATATATTTATAGGCAATCATTCCGCCGCATCTGGTGATACGTGGCAGCCCCCCCTTTGGCACGGCAGTCGAGCAGGCACGCCCATTAACTCTCCGGACACGTGGCGAGCGTCTCTTCACTTCCTGACTATGGAAAGGCTGCGAAAAGCTGGCGCTCATTAATTCTAGCCTAATCATGTACGGTTTCGTTCTCGATAAAGGCAGCAGGCGGTTATGTGTGAAATAGAAGTCCTTCCCTTAGAATTCTTGACAGAAAAGACTTGGGGGGCATCTGTTATAGTCAAAAATAGCGGAGATCATCTGCTGGAGATAGACCCCGCGAGCACGTCTATCCGACTATCGAGAACGTCTGTTCGCGACTCATATATTCTAATGATGCGCCGACCCCGCGAGCACGTCTATCCGACTATCGAGAACGTCTGTTCGCGACTCGTATATTAGGAAAAATGATGCTCGATTACCAAAGCTTCGAGAAGTTGTAATCGATACTGGAAGGTGAGGGAAGTTGTATTTTTCCTGCGAGCAGACCTTCTCACAAGTCGTTGAAAGGTATCGTATCTATATGAGCGGGCACTTGGACTCGCGACCATCTTCTAACATGCGAACAGCTTTTTCTGTGGTAACATCTCTTAGCCCTCAGTACCAGCAGCCCGTATAAGCCGAGATTGGGCTTATCTTCTTCAGTGGTTCCGAGTCTCAAGGGATCGCTATCAAGGAACGAAACTATCGGACGAGTCATTGGATTGGATTTCCCTTCTATTTGAGGATAAGAATCTTATCCCACGAAATCAGCGGGATCTCGATATCTTACGTAACAGATTGGATCATTTTGGATCTATATAAGGAGAAGACTCCATTAAGATACAGGTACACAATATTCAATCCCTAGCCTCGTTTTGCCTGGTGATTCTTCTTCTTGCTTTATCTGACTTAAGCATCGGAGGGCTAACGGCTGAACACCAGCCACCTTTAGTTGCTTTCCGTCTTCTTACAGGTCCGGCGGAGGAAGTCTCTGCTGGAGAGAAGGTGAACGACCGGAGGATCCTGTTATAAAATCTGACGTTAACAGTCATGACAGGTCGAACCCCCATGATTTGTGTTTTTTCTTTGTTTCTTCTTTCTTTTCTCTCTTGCATCTTTCTTCTACCTCTTGGTACTTGTTATATTGGTCTTCAATGCATGAAAAGTGACCCTTTTGACATCATATTGGTGAAGTGTCTCTCTCATTCCTATAATCATAAATTCATTCATTAGATGGGTCTTTAAACATAGAAATCATGCATAATGAGTGATGAAATGGGGTTAGAATATGCACAATTCAGAGCTCAACACTAGCCAGAAGAACCAGAGTTTATTTTCTGTTTTGTTCGTTGTTGTACAAGTAAGGATTGGTCAGCCAGGGGCTCCGACCAGTCGGCCACCGACCCGACTGCGTAAGTCCTTATGCAATTTCTTGAAGATTCCAAGGTAATGGTGAGATTTTCTATAAAATGACACCTCTGTAGTCTTTCCAATCCATCTTAGAAGAGTTCTGAAGTTACTGGAGGTAGAGAGGATCAAAGTGGAGCATCTACAACTCCTTCGACCTAGGGGTTTTCTAGTTCTTTTATGTTTTTATTAGTTTTTTTTTGTTTGTTTTTAGTTCAATCATGTCTATAGTTGGCTAGACCTCTTAGCTAGGGATAAGAGGTGAAGCTTGTAGTTAGATTTAATGCTTAATTCATTCATGAGAGTACTCTAAGCTTTTGGTTTTGGATTTTTAAGTTCTAGTTTGAATAAAAGTTGATATTTTTATATGATTTTGAGAGTTTATATGCTCGGGACACAAGTTGTTTATAAGTTTCTGAGAATGATCTATTGGTTTAATGAGATTTGAATTGTAATAACCCTAGATCATGTCAATATCTCCTGGTATGGTTGTTACTTCGTAGTGCTACAAGTTCATCTTCTCCATGCTTCATTAAAACTAGAATTGGATTCCAGATTGAGTTTGGATGGTTAAGTGATAAATGAGATATCTTCCAATTGGATAGAGATAGGACTTCGATTCCAATTGTGTTTATGTGCTTGATGAATGGATTGACATTGATCTACAACAAGTGGATCCTTAGCGCTCTAGTTGTTATTTATTCTCAGAATTTCTCTTATTTAATTTCTTGTTTTTACTTAATTATACAAATATGAATTTCTGAACTTTACTATTTATAGCTATTAAAAGAGTTGGAATTGGTTTAATTAATAATCCATGTGAACGATCCGGTCTCATGATCAATTATTACTACATCGCAACCTTGCACTTGGGGTTTGCGAACATTTAAACAATGGGATGCCTATATAGTTTGTTTCTAACTCCCTAGAGAATGAGAGAAATCAAGTTCATCTTCATTTAAGCTTTAATGCTTTAGCATGTGAAGGATCATAAGGTATATGACTTAAATCTCCTAGGATTAGAGCCTAATTTATATTTGCAATAATGGTGATGTCTAATGCACTAATAACCCATCTTGTAGCTCAAAAATAGAATGCCATATATATAGAGTTAAAGCTCTAACAGTTAGAATTCGGGATCAATGGCTACCTGTTGGCATGTCAACCTAACCTGTAAGTTGGGCGTCGGGCGGCCGAATTTAATTGTGGCTTAAGGTATGCCTGCTATCCAAATTTTGCCACTTTCGACCTGTCAATTAGATCTTTCGGCCAGTCGAACTGGACTGTAGGTCAACTGATTTTATGCAGGACGATTAAGATTCTTGTTGTCCTATTTTCAGCCATTTCGGTTTGTTGACCTGATCTCTCAGTCTGCCGAACCTATGCTCGACCGGTCGATGGATCGCCCGATGTTCGCTCACCTCAAGTGTAAGGTTGGGATGTAGTAATAATTATTGGTAAGACCGAGGTTGATCCACAGGGAATTAGGGTAAAGAATCCCAACTTATTCTAATAACTTCATTCTCAACAACTTTAGAATTCAGTTTTAAGGACTAATGAAAAACAGTAATTAAATAGAAGAAAATCCGAGAATTAAAGGAATACTAGGGCTTTTAAGGATCCACTTGTAGTAGTCCAATGCCAATTCATTCATCCAAGCACAAACACAATTAGAATCAAAGTTCTATCTCTCATCTAATTGGAAGATATTTCATTCAATACAAACAATCCCACTTAAATCGTGGAAAATCAGATTTCTAGTTCTAATGAAGCATGTAAAATTCAAACTTGTAGCCTTTGGAGTAACAACCATACCAAGAGATTATGGCATGCTCAAGGGTTACTACAATTTGAATCTAATCAAACCATAATGATAATCTCAGAGAATTGCAAGGAACTCATGTCCGATGTACATGAACTCTCATAAAACTTATAAAAATACTAACTTTATTCAAACTAGAACTTAAAAATCAAAACTTGAAGTAAGAGTACTTGAAATAAATGAATTGAATATTGAAACTAGCTACAAGTTTCACCTCTTAGCCCTAGCTAAGAGGTTCTAGCTGAGTATTGCCATGCTTCAACTAGAATCAAAAGAAAAACTACTTGAAAGCATAGAAAAACTATAAAAACCCAAGTTGGAGGAGTTGCGAACGCTCCACAACAATCCTCTCTACCTCCCACGACTTCCAAAGCCTTCTATGATGCCTTAGGAAGAGTGTGTAAGTGTCCTTTCATAGCGAAAATCACTCACCGCCTCAAATTACGTAAGAATTTACGCACTTAAGTCGATTATCGGGCGCCTGGCAAGTGTTGGTCGAGCGCTCGACCATACCACAAAATAGTCTAGCTAGTTTGGTAACTTTTCTTTGAATTTCAGGCGCACAGAACCTCTTTATTGGTGCCCGACGGGTCATCGGGCGCTCGGCTAGTTGTGATCGGGCGCTCGGCCATGTCCAGAAAAGTTCCAACAAGAAACTAAAATTTCTGTCAATTTTGAACGCCTGGTAAAGTGGTAGTCGAGCGTCCGAAGGCCAAAATTTAATTTTTCTGCTCTGGAAGGTCATCTGTTGAACTTTCTGCAATTTGCTTTTCTAGCCCTACAGCTATGCAATTTGACTTTTCTGGCCAATCCAGGTCTTCAATTTGATTCCTTCAAGGTTTTTCTCCACTTCTTTGGCTCATCAAAGCTTGGTCTTCTAGTCATTCTAAATCCTTCAAATTAGCATTAAATCTATTCCATCTCTCTCTTGTACCTGTAAACACAAAAACAATCATAAGTCCTTATCTTTAACAAGTTAAACTATGCAACTGTACTATGAATTGGGGTTCAAATATGCATAATTCATGACTCAACACACCCCCCAACCAGCATTTTTCTAGTCCTGAGCAAAACATGCGTGAAACAATTCCAATATTTAAAAACTCAACTCTCCCTTTGAAACTATATTTCTATAAACTTTAATATATATCAGTGAAAAATTCGGAGAGATTTAGTGATAGGAAACTGTAATCCTAATTCCCCAAACATAATAAGTGTTCAAATAGAATCCCCCCCAATTAATTGACAAATAGAAGAATCTGAACATTGTCTAGTGTGCGTAGTGAATGTTCATCTCATGAATTTCTAGGATTACCTTCTTTATAGATTAACAAAACTAAATATCTGAAAAGTGTTCAGATCAACCAAATGCCTATGACAAGAATTTGCCTTACCGTTCCTTCGACGACTTTCACACTACTTCCCATTTTCAGCTTTGGTTACGAATATACCATCCCCTAGTTGGTAATAGGTAGCCCTTTTCGGAATTATCCACAAATATCCAATAATAACCATACTTTCTTTCTTTTCATATACATGAGATAGGATTTTTAGAAATCCATATCTTCTATTCTTCTTTCTCATGAACAAGGATGGACAAAGTTCCCCGGCTTGGTTCCTTAACACCTTAGATCAAAGTCTAATCAATTTACAAATCTACATGATCCATTCAAACCATAAGAATCGTGTAACATGAACTAGGCTCAAAAGTGTTTAAATTTTCTATCGATCATAGAAATAGGGGAATTCATATAGAAAATTATTATATTTAAGTTAATTTAGAAATATCAAAACCATATCAATTCATCTCTCATCCTTTCATACTTATGACACCCCAAGTGCATAGAAACAAGGTTTTCCAAAAGAGTTTTGAATTTTCAGAAAAATTGAAAAATTTTCTGCAAGTGTTGAGCTCTTAAATGTATTTATTCTAACCCCATTTCATCACTAACTATGCATGGTTTATATGTTTAAAGATCTATCTAATGCATGGTTCTGTGAATGTAGGAATAGGAGAGAGGCCTCACCATTTGGACGATAAAGGACACTTCAAAGGGACATTGAAGAGTCAAGGAAAGGAAGAAGGAGAGGAAGAAATCAAGTAAAGAAAGTTTGAAGAGAAAGCAGAAGAAAAAGAAGAAATCAATATTTTCAATGGATCGTCGATAAGTGTCCGATCAATCGAAGGAGTTTCCGATGGATGTCCGATCGATCGGACCATCCATCAAACATACCAGACAAACCAGATTTATGAACAACTCTCTAGACATATTTTCAATCAATTGGCACATCTCCGATCAATTGAAGAGAGGTGTCTAATCAATCGGAACCATGTCCGATCAATCAGAATAAGCGACAGAAAGTAGCAACTCTCTGAACTCTTTTACGATCAATCGGCCAATCTCCAATCAATCGGAGACTACATTCCGATCAATCGGAGGGAGCTCCGATCAATCGGACTGTCTACATAATGAGTTATGCAATTTCAGAAGTTTTCAAGTGAAAGGCAGATTTGTGCTATAAAAGGGGACCTCTACATCATTCCTAAGCTATCTTGGAAGAGATCTACTATAGTGGGAGGCAGAGACGGACGAAATTGGAGTTCTACAACTCCCTCTTTCTAGTTTCCTTTCTAGTTTTCATGTTTTTATTAGCTTTCATGTTTTCTTTTAGCATGATTGGCTAAACCTCTTAGCTAGGGCTAAGAGGTGAAGCTTGTAGTTTATCTGAGATGCTTTGATTCGTTTTAGGGTTTCATGGATTGAATTTTAATGTTGAACAATGGTTTGTTTAAGTTTGAATAAATTTTGAGTTAGTTTTTCTTAATCTTATAATGGCTCATGGATGTTTGGAAGAATTATGCTTATTACTTAATTGTTTTGCTAAGACCTAGACCTGTACGCTCCAAGGAATCGGATTCAAGACGCTCTAGACTTGGATCTTCATGTGGGAACTTCAAACCAAAGTTTTATCTTTTCTAGAAATTCTGGAATATGTGTTAGTTGTTTATGTGATTTGAATCAAGTTCAAATTATGATATTAGTTAAGCCAAGTGACAGAGTTTGATGTTTATCATAGTTGTGATCTTAATCTATTAAAAGAATCATGTTGATGAACAACACATATGACAGATTGTTTAATGATATAACCACTCTATAATCCGGCTATATAAGATTTGATTTCGATTCTAGTTGTGTAATTGAGAAACCACAGTGAATTATTCATCAAGGATAGCTATAAGTTGATCCTTGGCACCCTAGTGCTTCTTTTATATTGTTAAATTCATCCTTAGTTATAGATCACCTATTTCACATTCAATATCCAAATTTGTTTAGTTTGATTTCAATTAAAGGCTATTGGAAGTTATTCTGTGGATTCCTGAGCTAGTCCATGTGCATCGACCTCGATCTTACCAAGATTTTTACTACATCGCAACTATTGAGCTCTTAAATTATACATATTCTAACCTCGTTTCATCACATTTCATGCATGATTTCTATTATTAAAGTACTAATCAAATGCATGTTTGTGATTGTAGGAATGAGAGAGAGAAGTTATGAATTTGATGTTAAAAGGGTCCTTTGGAACTACATTGAAGACACTGAAAAGAAGCCCTGAAGAATCACGTCAGAAAGATCTGGATTGGCCAGAAGAAAAGTGGAAATAAAAAAATCATATCAGAAGGCCACTGGGCACCCGACCATCACATGGTCAGGCGCCCGAAATTTGGAGGAAATCTGCAAAACCCACTGGACAAATATGGTCTTGACCGGGCGCCCAACCAACATCTGATCGAGCGCCCGATATTTAAAGTGGATTTTATCAAAAACGTGCTGGACGAATTAAAGCTTGGTTGGGCGCCCGACCAACACCTGACCGCGCGACCGACCAACGCTCGACTACCGGCGTAAGTGCGTAAATTGTTATGCAATCTGAGGTGGTGTGTGATTTTTCTTGTAAAAGGACACCTTGGCATCTTGCTAAGGTATCCTAGAAGAGTTCTAAGTTTGTGGGGAGCAAGGGAGATCATCGTGGAGCAATCGCAATCCTCTAACTCCGGTTTTTCTAGTTTTCTATGTTTTAATTAGTTTCTCTTTTGTTTTTAGTTCAAGTATGACAATGCTTGGCTAGAACCTCTTAGTTAGGGCTAAGAGGTGAAGCTTGTAGCTAGTTTTCATGTTGAATTTATTTAATTCAAGTAAGTTTGGATTTTTAAGTTCTAGTTTGAATAAAGTTGGTATTTTTGGATGTTTTATGAGAGTTCATATGCTTCGGACATGGGTTCCTTGCAATTCTCTGAGATTATCATGTTTGGATTGATTATATTTGAATTGTAGCAACCCTAGAGCATACCATAGTCTCTTGGCGTGGTTGTTACTTCAAAGGCTACATGGTTGAATTCTATGTGCTTCATTAAAACTAGAATCTTATTTTCTGACTTAAGTGGGATTGTTTGTGTTTGAATGCTTAATCTTCCAATTAGATGAGAGATAGAACTTCGAATCTAGCTGTGTTTATGCTTGGGTGAATGAATTCATATAGAACTACTACAAGTGGATCCTTAAGGCCTTAGTTTCATTAATTAATAGATTTTTACAAAAGTTACTGTTTTTACTTAGTTTATGAAATCAAACTTCAAATTTGCTTAATTCAAAGTTGCTAGAATAGTTTAAATTGGTTTACCCTAATTTCCTGTGGATCGACCTCAGTCTTACCGAGAATTATCACTACATCGCAGCCTTGCATTTAAGGCGAGCAAACAAGTTTTTGGCGGCGTTGCCGGGGAATCTAGGTTAAACGGTTCTAAATTGTTTTAGTAGCTATAGAAATAGAAGTAGTTAGGTTTTACTATTTTCGTAGGATTAGTTTTTCTGAATTATAGAACTAACAAGGTTTATTTTGTTTTTGTAGGAAGTTCTTCTAGTTTAAGCAAATCGGGTACTATCCTTCCAACTTGAACTCTTTCAGTTTTCAGTTTTTATTTTCAGATTTTTTTAAGGATTAATTTAGATTTTGGATTGTGTGGCTTGTCCCATTGGGAACGTGACCACAACAATCGTCTTTAAACTGAAGGTGGTTTAGTTAGACCACTCTTCGTTCATAGACAAGTCTGAAAATCTGTAGAACATTGTGAAAGTTTAGGAAGTATGGATCAAACTCCATTAGTGAATCCTCCCCACCCTACTCCAATGACAAATGCAAATCATGAAGGAGGAGGAGAGAATGAGGTATATAATGCTCCTCCAATGAGACCTTTATAGGACTACCTACAACCGGCTTGTACGACTACACCTTCCTGTATGGTTTTGCCAACCACTGGGGGGAACATTGACATAAAGCTGGGAGTAATTCAACTTTTGCAAAGTTCCATGGGTAAGATTCTGATAGCCCATATCTACACTTGAAGGAGTTTGATGAAGTTGTTGCTAACTTGCAATAAAATAATGTTTCAGAGGATGTCATCAAACTTAGATTATTTCCCTTCTCATTGAAAGAAAGAGCCATAGGTTGGCTCCATTCTCTTAGATCGCATTCGACAGGGTTATGGACTGAGATGATTCGGGAATTCTTGAAAAAGTTCTTCTCAGCTCATAAAACTAACACCCTTTGAAGATCTATAATGAACTTTATTAGAAAAGAGGGTAAGTTGTTCTTTTAAAGTTGGGAACGGTTTAAGGAACTCTTACTCGCCCACATCATGGATACGAAAGTTGGCGTATTATCAACTTCTTTTATGATGGATTAAATTTCAACATGCGCCAATTTGTAGAGATGATGTGCAATGGTGAGTTCATGAGCAAAAATCCAGATGAGGCATGGAGTTACTTGGACATGTTGGCTGATGTTTACGTCGAATTTTGTAACAAGGTCTTCCAAATGTTCACCTTCTTTCCAAGGAATTTTCTCCGTAGACCTGAAAGGAATCAGAAAACACCTAAGGGTGGCCGGCGTCCAGCCGTTGGCCCTTTGATGCTTAAGTTAGACAGGGAGAGGTGGAAAGAGAACAAACATACAACCGGGGCTCAAGATTGAGTATTGTGTACCTGTATCTTTAATGGAGTCATCTTTATATAGATCTGATGTGATCCAATCTGTTACGTAAGATACCGAGATCCCGCTGATTTCGTGGGATAAGGTTCTTATCCTGCTTACCCTTAGATAGAGGAGTGATCTAATCCAATTACTCATCCGATCAGTTACATTCCTTGATAGCAATCCCTTGAGACTCGGAACCATAGAAGAAGATAAGCCCAAAATCGGCCTATATTGGTTGCTGGTACTGAAGGCTAAGGGATGTCATCGCTGATTTATCGGAAAGAACTATTCGCATGCAGGAAGATGCTCACGGGACCAAGTGCTCATACATCGAGATGTGACACCTTTCAACGACTCGTGATAAGGACTGCTCGCAGGTCAAAAATGACTTCTCTCGCCTTCCAATATTCGACTATCGACCACAAGGGCTCGAAGACTGGGTAACCGTGCGCCGTTTTTCCTAATATGCGAGACGCGAACAGGCGTTCTCGATAGTCGAATAAATGTGCTCGCGGGATCGGAACATCGTCAGAATATACGAATCGCGAACAGACGTTCTCGATAGTCAAATAAAGGTGCTCGCGGGATCTGGACATCATGAAGATAATAAGAAGCCTCGCCAGCCTCTCGCAGCCTTTCCGCAGACAGGAAATGAAGAGACGCTCGCCACGTGTCTGGGGAGTTAATGGGCATGCTCGCTCGACTGCCGCGCCGAACGAAAGGCTGCCACGTGTCACCATATGCGGCGGAATGATTGCCTATAAATATACGGAGTCTGCCATATCTCTGGTTTTCTACAGAAGCTTTTCAAAAAAACAGAAAGAACTCTCCCGTCATCTTCCTCTCAAACTTCTTTCTTTGGTGGTCCCTCTTCTTCCTTTCTTTCATTTTTGGGTACATTCCTTTTCCTCTTTTTCTTCTTTAACCATCTCATGGTTGGAGACTCTGACGAGACTACCGTCCCCCTGGGAGATGCTACACCGGAATCCTCTGCCTCTAGTAATGCGAGGGTTCCGGCAGGCAGATATTCGGCAGCCGGGTATCCTTCTATTTTATCGGAGGACCGGCTGGTTGAGTTACGGGAAAGATATTTAATCCCCGACTCAATCAATCTCCGGTTACCCGGAGATGGAGAGACACCAGATTCTCCTCCCCCAGGGTGCGTGGCCTTTTATGAGTACCAGCTCATTCTGGGGGTACGCCTTCCTCTCCATCCCTTCGTCCGTGATGTTCTCCGATATTACAAGATTGCCCCCGGGCAACTCATCGTGAACAGATGGAGGGTAGTTCTAAGCTTATTTGCCCTCTGGGCTCAGGCCAGCAACGGGGAGCTCACGGCCGAAGAGTTCCTCCGTATGTTCCGTCTGAAGAAGGCGCCCTCCAGCGAAGGCTGGTACTACCTGTGCTACTGGCACTAGGATAACTTCGTGCTGGGGAAGCCCTCTTCGAATTATCTCGGCTGGAGGAAATGGTGGTTCTACGCTTCCGGGAACTGGGAGTCTGCTTCCTCCAGGGGTCCAGGAGTGACCCATTTTTTCTGTGAAGGTAGGCACAGTTCCACATTGTGTGGTTTCCCCAGTTAGATTTTAGGGTTTTATTCATTTTTTAACCTCTGTTTGTGCTCGCAGGTATCCCGGCCTTAAACAAACCAAATTTAAAGGGAGGGATTAACGAGAAGATCGTAAGAGTATACAAGCTGTCTGTTGGTGATAGGCACATCGAGGCCTGCTTGTCCTCCTCGCGGCTCGCAGCAGCAGGATTAATATCCGGCGAAGAGGTGATGACAAAGGCTGGAGAGAAGAGGGGTTTGCTAACTCGACTCAAAGGCACAAACTCCAAGAGGTAGAAGAAAACACCTGCCGGACCATCTCAACATCCACCCGACCCGTGAGCACGGTGGGGGCGCCAGCTGCTCCTGCTCCTGTCATTCCTTCGCTGGTGGTCGCACCCGGACCACTAGTAATTAATATCGCAGACAATTCTTCGAGGGATGACGGGGCAGGATCCAGCTGCCCCCCAGCCGAAGAAACTCACGAGGAGGCAGGACATCGGGAGTCGGCTCCTGCTCGCGAGGTGGCTCCTATGAGCGAGGTAGCACCTGCTCGCGAGTCGGCTGTCGCTCCTGTCGCGAGCACAGCAGTGCTGGTCGTAGCCCAGCCATCCGGCAGTGGGTCCTTCACGATCCCGCGCCACCTCCACCCTATCTGCAAATTTCTTTTTGACAACATCTCTCCCCAAACTTTTGGCACCCTTCCAGAACCAAGCCCTGAAACCCTCTTCCTCGAAGCGGGAGTGAGGATGGTCCAGGTAAGATCTCGCTGATATTTGTTTACCTTACTATTTTTGGGCTCTCAAGTATTTTATCTCACGTTTCCTTTTCCATTTTACAGGGCTTGGATCTCATCTTGCGGACGAGGCGTGATATCGTCGCCGCCCATCGCGTGATCGATGAGGTGGAAGGGAAGAGGATCGCCTTGGAGAAGGCTGTCCAAGGAAGGGATCAGCTCCTCAAATCCCGTGAGGCAGTGATCTCGAAGAGAGATGAGGAGAAGAAGATCCTCATTGAAAAAGTCCAAGTCCTGACCGATACGTACCAGGCTCTGGACTCCAACTTCGCCAAGCTCGCGGAGTTGAAGGAGAAAGCAGAGAGAGAGAGGGAGATCTTCCGTCAAGACAAGATCTCGCTGGAGGAGCGGCTCGCAGAGGCCAAGTCGCAGCTCAAGGAAGTTAGCGAAAACTTGGAGAAAGAGCGCTCCACTCTCGCGCAGCTCAAGGATGACTCGATCCACTAGGACGAGGAGAGAGTCGCCATGGTCAAGATGCTTTCTAAGGAAGGGGCTCGGGCAATCTCCAAGTTCCGAACCTCGCAGCTATATGACGAGGAAAGATACGAGTCATATGATGCTGATCGCGACTTCGCACTACGAGTAGTGCAACGGATGTCTCCGTCTTTTGATATGGGGGAATTCGGTCGAGTCGCGACCATCATAGCTGCAGAGGAGCAAGCTGCGGCCGAGAATGAGGTGACCGAAGCCACTCGGGCTGGAGGGGTTCCAGAAACGGGCCCTGAAGTCGAGAGCGCGGCTCCTCCAAGAGATTGATATTTTTCTTTTTCTCTCTCCTGTACTTATGAGCAAATTTTGTAAACAATTGATTATCAATGAAAAGATACTTTTGATGATATTCTTATTTCCTTCTCGTCTTCTTTTTATGCAATGAATGCCTTCTCGTTTAATACCTTTCATGTGATGAATGTCTTCTCGTTTAACAAGTAGTTATGAGTTATGCTCAACCCGGGGGTCGTGATGACCATACCCTCGTGAAGATAGACTGATCTATCGATTGAGGAATGAGTTATGCTCAATCCGGGGGGTCGTGACGACCATACCCTCGTGGAGATAGACTGATCTATCGATTGAGGAATGAGTTATGCTCAATTCGGGGGGTCGTGATGACCATACCCTCGTGGAGATAGACTGATCTATCGATTGGGGACTCCAATTTTACCAAGGGTAGTAGATTGGTCAAGAGAACACACATGTTCTTCTTCAGGGCTATTTTTGATCCATACAATGGAAATGCGACCATCAAGGGCGATTTTATTCCTACCAAAGGTAGGCAATTGGCCAAGAGAATGTATGTATTCTCTTCTAGGCTATTCGAATCCAAGTGAATGGAGTAGCGGCCAAAAGACGTCTTTAGTTTTTATTCATTCGAAAGTTGTTATAGAGTTACATCGAATCAAGGGAAATATCGTAGCAAATGTTCCACGTGCCAAGGGCGTCATACGGGTCTTCCTTGCATATCTTCAAGATAATAGGTACTGGGTCGCACAATTTTGATAACCCGATACGGGCCTTCCCAATTTGGGTCCAATGAACGAGCAGGAACTCCAAGGTTCTGCCTAAGGACCAAATCACCGAGTTGGAAAGCTCTAGGTCGAACTTTAGCGTTTCGATAGCGAGCGATGCGTTGTTGATATGCAGCTGCTCGCATCTGGGAGGTATTTCTGCGTTCTTCCAAGAGATCGAGATGAAGTCGAAGACCTTCCTGATTACTTGTGGGATCATACTGCTCGATCCGATACGAGGGCATCTGAATTTCCACCGGTACTACTGCGTCGACACCAAATGCTAAGGAGAAAGGGGTTTCACCTGTTGATGTACGAGTTGTAGTTCTATATGCCCATAATACCTCTGGTAGAAGTTCTGGCCATATACATTTGCATTCACCAAGCTTGGTCTTTAAATGATGCTTAATGATTTTATTCACTGCCTCAACCTGCCCATTTTCCTGGGGATGAAACGGAGAGGTGCGGATGTTACGTATCTTCCACTTTGCACAAAATTCATCGAAAGCTGCATTGTCAAATTGCGTTCCGTTGTCGGTAATTATAGTGTGGGGGAGTCCATAACGACATATGATATTTTTCCATATGAACTTAATAGTCTGTTTCTCAGTGATCTTGGCTAATGGTTCTGCCTCGGCCCATTTGGTGAAATAGTCAACCCCCACTATTGCAAACCTATTTTGTCCTTTTCCAGTAGGCAAAGGCCCGATGATATCGACCCCCCATTGAGCGAAAGGCCAAGGGCTATCAACTGGGGTCATTGGCTCGGATGGTAAATGAGGTATAGGAGAGTATCGCTGGCACTTGTCACATTTTTTGGAGTATTCAATTACATCTGCTTTCATAGTGGGCTAAAAATATCCTTGCCTCATCGCCTTATATGCTAAGGAACGCCCCCTTGGGTGGTTACCACATGCCCCCTGGTGTATTTCATCTAGAACACGACGTGCTTCTTCTGGATGAAGACACCTTAAATAGGGCAAGGAAAAACTCTTACGCAGCAATATTCCATCTTGTAAGGTATACTTGGCGGCTCGATGACGAATTTGTCGTCCGACTTTCTTATCGTCTGGGAGGTAGCCATCTCCAAGGTAAAGGAGTATGGGGTCCATCCAACACGGAGACGGTTGTACCGAAGTCACCTGCTCGAGAGTTGCTTGATCAATACTCGGGTTCTGAAGATGCTCGATGGGGATTGAATGTGATAACTCAGATTCTGGTCCCGAGGCAAGCTTTGCCAGGGAATCTGTGAGTTGGTTCTTCTCGCGAGGAATATGAATTATTTCGTAAGTCTTCAATTTTGCGAGCAGGATGAGGATACGAGATTTATACAAGGCCATCCTTTCTTCTTTTGTGTCGAATTCGCCGAGTACTTGGTTCACGATGAGTTAAGAGTCACTATGAATGAGCAGGCTCTGAATTGAAAGGACGTTTGCTAGCTCGAGGCCAACGATTAAAGCCTCATATTCCGCTTCATTATTTGAAATGCGAGCATCGAACCGTAAAGCGTATTGGAAATGCGACCCGTCTGGAGCGACTAGAATTAGGCCCGCTCCACTACCAGTGGTTCGTGAGGATCCATCCACGAAGAGTGACCAGACAGGCTGGTCGCTGATCGCGGCATTATCACTAGAAGAGGAGTACGTGAACTCGGCGATAAAGTCAGCTACGGCTTGACCTTTGACTACAGTCCTGGGGCAAAATGATATGTCGTGCTCACTAATCTCGATCGCCCATTTGGTTAAACGTCCAGAAGCCTCAGGTTTTTGAAGGATCTGCCGTAGCGGATGATTTGTTGGTACTAAAATAACGTGAGCTTGAAAGTATGGTCGCAGTTTTCGAGCTGCCGTGACCAAAGCTAGGGCCAGTTTTTCCATATCAGAGTACCGAGTTTCTGCGTCAACCATTGCTCGACTGATATAATAAACGGGCCTTTACACCCCGGAATCTTCTCTTATTAAAGTGGCACTAACGGCCGTGGAGGACACAGATAGATAAAGAATGAGTTGCTCGTGCGCAACAGGTTTAGATAAAATAGGGGGTGTGCTCATGTATTGCTTCAGTTGTTGAAAAGCTTCTTCGCACTGTGGTGTCCACTCCCAATCAGATTTGATTGTAGTACGAAGGAGTTTGAAGAAGGGTAAGCATTTGTCAGATGCTCGCGAGATGAACCTATTCAACGATGCAATGCGACCAGCCAGACGTTGGACGTCCTTAAGAGTGGTCGGGGATTTCATCTCCATTAACGCTTTTATTTTTTCAGGATTTGCCTCAATCCCTCGCTGGCCGACCATGAATCTGAGAAATTTTCCAGCAGATACTCCGAACGCACATTTTTCTGGATTCAGCTTCATCTGATATTTCCTCATCAGGTCGAAGGCTTCTCGAAGATCAGAGAGATGATCGTCTTCTACCATGCTTTTCACGAGCATGTCATCAACGTAGACCTCCCTGCCGATTTGGACGACGAATATTTTATTGACGAGGCGCTGATAGGTGGCCCCTGCATTTTTAAGACCAAACGGCATTACCTGGTAACAATATAGTCCTCGATCTGTGATGAAGGCAGTATGTTGGCTATCGGGTGGGTGCATCATGATCTGGTTGTAACCAGAATAAGCGTCCATAAAACTAAGCAGGGCATGCCCAGCTGTTGAATCGACCAGTTGGTCGATCCGCAGCGTCGGGAAGCTATCTTTGGGGCACGCTTTGTTCAAATCTGAATAGTCGACGCACATTCTCCATTTGCCATTAGCTTTCCGAACGAGAACTACGTTTGCGACCCATTCTGGGTAATCAACTTCTTTTATGAAATTGACCGTAAGCAGCTTCTCGACTTCAGCTTTGATTGCCATTTGCCTTTCTGCTGTGAAGGCACGTCGGCGCTGGTGTACGGGCTTATGCTTTGGGTCGATATTCAGACGATGTGCGATGACGTTGGGGTTGATACCTGGCATATCTTTGTGAGACCAAGCGAATACATCTTGATATTCGATAAGGAGACGGGTCAACTCATCCAGGAAGGCACTCTTCAAAGAAGATCTCATGTAAACAACTTTAGACGAGTCGTCTTGGGTTAAATGAATCGCCACTGTATCTTCCCTAGGAGTTCCCGACTGGAGGGCGTTCTCTCTTGGATCTAACGAGTTGTCCGTCGAGGAATTAGGTGAATCTTGTACTATCATCATAACGGGTGCTGCTTGCGCTTTCTTTCGATCTTGTAGGGCTATCTTGTAACAGGACCGGGCCTCTTTTTGATTTCCTCGTACAACCCCAACACCATTTGGGGTAGGGAACTTGACGCATAGATATAAAGGATGTAAAGCTGTCCCAACCTTATTAAGCGATGGTCGCCCCAAAATGGCGTTATATGCTGACTTTCGATCTACCACGAGGAAGTTTATGAAGATGGTAGTCTTCGCTAGACTTTCCCCAAAAGTGACAGGAAGATCAATGCTTCCTTTAGGCGTTACCACCTCGCCCCCGAAGCCGACGAGGGGAGTCGTGACTGGCTTGAGTAGGCTTCTGGCAAGTGCCATTTTGTTGAAAGCCTCCAGGTACAGAATATCGGCCGAGCTACCTGTATCCACCATAATACGATGAGTTAAATAATTAGATACCTTTAATGCGACCACGATGGAGTCTTCATGAGGGAAGTGAAGTCCCTCAGCATCTTCGAGGGAAAAGGAAATTGGTGGATGATTGATTTTTGATGCGTTGGGTGTTTTCTTCAGCCAATAGATATGCTGGGGTTTCCTGGACACCTTACGAGCGTATGCTTTCCTTGAGGCCCGAGAATCTCCCCCACAAGCAGGTCCCCCGACGATGGTCCGTATCTCCCCAGTGGGCTCAGCATCTTCTTGCGGATCATGTCGATGAGGTGATTTTTTCCGTTGTTGCGAGGCTTCTCCCCTCTTTGGCGAGCGAGCTTGCCGGACAACATAGTCTTGATGATGGCCTTTCCAAATAAGAGCCTCAATGTGGTCACGCAAAGTTATACAATCTTGGGTAGTGTGCCCATGGTCTTTATGAAAATAACAGAACTTTCTCTTGTCCCTCTTCTCCGGGTCGGATTTTATTTTTGCGGGCCATTTCACATATGGTTTATGCTTAATCTCCATTAGCACCTTTTTCGGAGGCTGATTAAGGGGGGTGTAGTTACGGTACTTACCAGAGTAAACTTTCTTGGGAGAGCGATCACGCCGATCGCGCCTATACTTCTTCTCCGAAGAAGGGACCTCCTCCGACTTGCGTTTCTTGCCTTGTATACCATGATGTGCTAATGCCACCTCTTCTGCATTGATATATTTCTGAGTTTTAGCTTGGAATTCAGTCATAGTTTTGGGAGGATTCTTATCCAACGCGAATCTGAATTTTTCACTGGTGATCCTTGCTATTAAGGCGGTGAGGCCTTTTTCTTCGGTATAACCTTCAGTCTGGACTGCTTCGGTTGTAAACCGCACTGTAAACTCTTTTATTGTTTCCCCATGCTGTTGTTTCAAATCCATTAGGTGAGATGCTGGTTTTTTGATACGGATACTTCCCATAAATTGGGAGAGGAACAGTTTCGATAGCTGTGAAAAGGAGCCGATAGACCGAGGTTTTAGCCCTCGGAACCACGTGCGAGCTGCTTCCTTCAAAGTTAGGGAAAAAGCCTTACACATAATTTTCGAGCCATGTCCCTCCAATTCCATAAGAGACCTATATGTTTTCAGGTGTTCAAGAGGGTCGCCAATACCTGTATATGGGGTGATAACAGGCGTACGATACTTCCTGGGCAATGGTGCCTCATGACTTCGCTGGTGAAGGGGGACTCGGATTGATGTATTGTTGCCACAACGGCAGACGGTCGATTTGCCTGATAGCGCTGCTCCATATCGTCAAAACGATCATGGATTCTTTGGAGATCTCCTTCCCATGGTAAAGTATAACTGACGTTTCGACGGTGGACCCTTGAGGTTACTGTTGGCGAGAAGCGCTAGAACGTATAGAATGTGGAGGTTGCACAGGGGGTTGGTTGCCAACCGGCATTCGGTTGGATGGAGGATGATTTGGTTGGACCTGTGGTTCGTCCGCAGAATGTCTGGAAACCACCGGTATGGATTGTGCAGGTAACCCTTCGGAAGGCAGCCTCTGAGGCCCCAAGAAATGCTGATCGAGTCGATTTGACAGGGCTTGAAATCCAGCGCTGAGGTTTAAGAGTGTGTTTCTAAGGAAACGCATAACATCTTCTTGACTTCCGGAAGCCTCAAGTAATGGGTTTGCCGATGGCGCGTTTGGAGCTCCTTGAGGGATGTTTATTGAAACGTTTTGAGGAACAGGAGCTGATTCTGTCACGTCAGGCGGAGGTAATGTTTGCCTTGATGTGGAAGGATGAACTGCCTTCTTAGGAGGCATAGTGGAAGGAGTTTGATCGATGGTAGAACGATTGACTGTGATGATCAAATCGTTCCCACAGATGGCGCCAAACTGTTTACGTCGAATTTTGTAACAAGGTCCTCCAAATGTTCACCTTCTTTCCAAGGAATTTTCTCCGTAGACCTGAAAGGAATCAGAAAACACCTAAGGGTGGCCGGCGTCCAGCCGTTGGCCTTCCGATGCTTAAGTTAGATAGGGAGAGGTGGAAAGAGAACACACATACAACTGGGGCTCAAGATTGAGTATTGTGTACCTGTATCTTTAATGGAGTCATCTTTATGTAGATCTGACGTGATCCAATCTGTTATGTAAGATACCGAGATCCCACTGATTTCGTGGGATAAGGTTCTTATCCTGCTTACCCTTAGATAGAGGAGTGATCTAATCCAATTACTCATCCGATCAGTTACATTCCTTGATAGCAATCCCTTGAGACTCGGAACCATAGAAGAAGATAAGCCCAAAATCGACCTATATTGGCTGCTGGTACTGAAGGCTAAGGGATGTCATCGCTGATTTATCGGAAAGAACTATTCGCATGCAGGAAGATGCTCACGAGACCAAGTGCTCATACGTCGAGATGTGACACCTTTCAACGACTCGTGATAAGGACTGCTCGCAGGTCAAAAACGACTTCTCTCGCCTTCCAATATTCGATTATCGACCACAAGGGCTCGAAGACTGGGTAACCATGCGCCGTTTTTCCTAATATGCGAAACGCGAACAGGCGTTCTCGATAGTCGAATAAATGTGCTCGCGGGATCGGAACATCGTCAGAATATACAAGTCGCGAACAGACGTTCTCGATAGTCAAATAAAGGTGCTCGCGGGATCTGGACATCATGAAGATAATAAGAAGCCTCGAGCAGACGATCTCCGCTATTTTGATTATAACAGCCAAGAATGCCCAATCTTGGGACACTTGGGACAAATCTAGTAACCTCAAGCCTCCTCAATAGAAAGAGAAAGGAGAGATTTACATCCTTAAGGAGGAAGATGATGTTAATGCAAGACTAGCCAACCTCAGAAGAAAAGTTGAGGCCATGGAACTTAGCAAGAGTGAAGTTACAAAGCCCACTGAAGCTATTGAAAATATATGTGGAATTTGTGCCACTAATATACATGCTACGTAAGATTGTCCTACAATTCTTGCGTTTCAAGAGGTGTTACAAGAATATGCAAATGCCACATATGGGTATCAACGGCCTTTCAATAGACTGGTAGGTAACACGTTTAACTCTACTTGAAAGAATCATCCTAACTTTAGTTGGAGGAATGCTCCCACGGGCAATCCTACCAACTCTCAAGGAGGGCCACCCATGCAAAACATGGCCCCACCTCAATTCTCAATGGAGGACACTCTAAAGGCATTTATACAAGGGCAAACGCAAATAAATCAAATGAACCAACAGATGTTTCAAGAGCTTAAAATCTTAGTTGATGAGATTAAGGGACGCTTGAATGCTAGGTGTTGGGTTTCAAAATATCACTAATGATAAAAGAAGAAGTGACAAATCGAATTAGTCAAAGTCAACAATAGACTTAGAAGCAGTCAGAAAAGTAGTAGAGCGTCGGTGCAGTCATAGCTCGAGCAGCTTGCGCAATCACACCCAGAACTGAAATCTGTCATTACGGAGTTGATCTAGAGTGTATTGCCTTCAAATGATCCAGAATGCCCAAAAACCCCTAACCTCCAAATTTGGATGCCGTACGATGCATATTTCCGCCCGCACACCCCGAAGTACGTTTTTCCCCTGCTAGGAGCCGACTGAAGGATTCGAATTGGGAAGGAACTATTGAAATTAAAACCATTTGACCATTCGCCAGCCAACATGTTTATTCAATAATATTATTAAAAGCTAAAAGTACTCTGGCGTCAGTGACTTTGATCCCAAAAAAGTTAGCTGTACATTGAACAATTAGAGCTTAAAACCTGAATTTTTCTAAGTCTGGGAACAGATACTAGTGATGAGATCACTTCCAGTCAGAGGATAACTGCGAAAATAATATACGTTTGAAGAAAATTATACGTCATGGAAATTCATACCAAGTCACGATTCTAACAAGTCCAAGATCATCCAATTCCAAGTTGTAACAAAGGAGATATGAGTCGCTCATTGAAGACTGTACATTATGGATAGTATTGATCACTTGTATTCCACTATTAGAGATAAAAGAGGCTTCTAAAGGTGACCATGATAGTTCTATTATGTAGATCGTCGAAATAGCTTTTCGATGAGTATAAGAGCATGCAGATCGGATTTGTAACGAAGAAGTTATGACCATTTTCGTGGAGGCGCGCAAGTGTAGAAAAACATGCGCTCGGCCTGGAATGCTGAAAATTCTAAGTCTGGAAGCTGCTAAGAGGGACATGCGCCCGGGGCATGTCCACATGTGCCCGAGGCATGGCCACATGTGCCCGGAGCTCCTTTTCACCATCCCCAAGAGGCACATGTGCCCGGGGCATGCCACATGCACCGGGGCTATACCACATGCTCTCGGAAACTCTCCTCGTGGACCCAGACCCAATTATCAGACTATAAGTAACAAGCCCTTTGATGACCATTGGCAAGATAGCTCCCCTGAAACCACATGCACTCGCTCTGCCATCCCCTGTCGGATGCCTTGGCCGGAATGGATTTCCTCGCCGGAATCCCTCTCCAGAGCCTGAATGCAGAGGGAGAGAGGGAGAGAGGGAGAGAAATCTCAGAAAAATGGCTAAGTAGTGGACTTTTTTCACTTTCAAGAGGGACATGCGCCCACTACTCCTTGGCTGGAAAACCCGAAAAAAGACTAAGTAGTGGGAAATTTCACTGTTTCAAGAGGGACATGCGCCCACAGTCTCCCGACTGTTTGAAAATCTGAAAATGCACTAAGTGCGGAGGGACATGCGCCCACTCCCTATGGCCTGAAAAATGATGAAATGCACTAAGTGGTGGGGGGACATGCGCCCACCACATTGTCCCAGGCGCATGTGCCATACCACTTGCGCTCGGGAGCTATCTCCTTCCTCTCCCTTTGTTGGAAGTTAGGCACATGCGCCCGGGAATTGGGCACATGCGCCCACCTCATGTGACATGCGCCCACACTCCACACTTCATGCGCCTGGACGCTGATTGAGACCCAGGATCTTCTGTGATGTGGCCTGCTTTTAGTGGGTCCCTTCTCTCCAACGTAGTGTGCCTCCTAGACACGTGTGGGCATGCTCTATCCATTCCTCAGATTGGATTTTTTGAAGGTTGATGTTAAAGACGTCTATTCCCTGATTTTCTCCAAAATGTCCAATACTTAGCCATTTCTACAACTCTGAAAACTGCATTGCACATCTCTCTGCACTGCACTACACTGCATACTTGTACCTGCAATACACACTGCACACCTTATTTACATAAAAACATTTAACTTTAAGTTATTTATGTAAATAAGGAAGTACCCCTATTCGCTTGCCTCAAGTGAAAGGCTGCGATGTAGTAATAATCTTGGTAAGACCGAGGTCGATCCACAGGGAAGGAAGTAAAACAACTCGAACTATTTTAATAACTAGAATCTTAAAAGGAGTTTATGAAATTGGTTTTAACATGAAACAGGAAAAATCTAATAATAAGGAATAACTAGAGCATCAAGGATCCACTTATAGCTCTCCTTGATGTATAATTCACATAGGTTTCTCAATTACTCAACTAGAATCGAAATCAAATCCTATCTAGCTGGATTATAAAGCGGTTATATTATTAAAACAATGTTAGTGCACTTTTCTGTGGCATACTAGTGCACCTTGTTTTTCAATCACTTAGGTTAGTGAGTCTAGTGTCGGTTGAGCTTAATGAAGACAAAGACCGGAGACACAAGACGGACTAGCTACATCAAGGATGAAGAAACAGGGAAAAGAGATGCCTTGGTGTGCCTTGCCTTGAACCTACCCAAAACCATAACCTCTTAGATGACTTAGACCAACTAGGTATACCTTTAGTCATCATCATTAGTCTTAGAACTCCATGAAAAACATGATAAGTTAGACTAATTAAAGAGGCGAAAGCTGCTATAAACAATTCAGCTCAAACAACAGTTTCGATTGGTCTCCGATCAATCAGACATTGGCTCCGATAGGACTCCGATCAATCGGACTGAAGTTCCGATCAATCGAAAATTGTTCCAGCAACTTTGAAAATCCACTGGACATATTTTCGATCAATCGAACAGTCTTCCAATCCATCGGAAGGGGTCAGTCCGATCAATCGGACCATGTTTTCGATCAATCGAACAGTCTTCCAATCCATCGGAAGGGGTCAGTCCGATAATCGGACCATGTTTTCGATCAATCGAAATATCTTCTAGAGAATCCACTGGACTGATTTCCGATCAATCGGATATATCTCCGATCAATCGGACTAGTCTCCGATCAATCGGATCCTTTTTCCAATCAATCGGAGATGCACGAATCTGCCCTTTTTTTTACCGTTGGAAGAAAATCTATTTAAAAAGGGAGATTCGTTTTTGAGTTGATAGAGGGGAGTTTGAGGAGATAGAAGCCACCATTGCTAGAGACCATCAGAGGCTCTATCCCAAACCCATAGCAAGCCATTCTCCTTGTGTTTTCATCACAAGCTTGGGTCATTCAATGGCATCTTGAGAATGGACTTGTTCCCTCTTAATTCCTAGGATTTAGACATCTTGATCATAGTTAAATCCCTTGTCTAAACACTACCTAGGAGTCCAAATAGGTGCATTCCTCTAGGAAACCCACTTCCTACCATTTGTAGAGGTTTCACCATTCCCTAGCACCTTAGGCATCTCCAATGGAGCATCACATGCAAGGTAGCTGATCTTGGAGCTGAAGCCTTGGCAAAGCAGCGACATCAATGATCGAGGGAGCACAAGGGGAGCTGATTCAAGCACGGGAAAGCGAGAAGAAGCAACCCAAAGTGGCGCTACAAAGGGGCTCAATCCGACAAGTAAGGTTGTCTTGTTAGGAGTTCATCCACTCAATTCCCTGTGGGAGTTGAGTGTAGAGTTTGTTTAACAAACTCGAACTAGGGTCATTTGTCGATCCTTGGCCTGTTTGTCGAGCCTAAACAAAGTCTCCAAGGGGGAGCCACCAACACAGGTACAAACGTGTAGGTTGGGAGGAACCTGTAAACTCCCCGGTTGGGTGGATCCGAGTTAAAACACCTTGGTTCGGAGGAACCAGATTTAAACTCCCCAGTAAATGCTGGTGTGCTTAAAGGGGTTGAGTACTTGAACCAGGAGTGGAGTAGACAAGTAGTCGAACCACTATACATCCTTGTGTTTGTGATTGTTCTTAGGCTTATTTCTCTTTATGCATTGTGTTTAACTTGTTAATTATGTATGCTTAGTTAGGAATGTATGTTAGGCTCTTGATATGCACCTCCACATGCACAAGATGTACTTTCACTACCTCATGTAGACTTAAGCTTTTGTTGATCCATCCTCATTAGTCCACATGTGTTGATTAGACTAGGTTGTTAATTACATTTATTATTTGCTAGTCTTTTGATTGGACCCACTTAGGCTATTTATCGCTTATGTAGTTTGATTTGCTAAATCTGTTAAGTAGGCGAAAAGAATTTCAAATGTCCTAATCACCCCCCCCCCCCCCCCCCCCCCCCCCCCCTTCTAGGACTTAGCCATAATCCTAGTTTCTCCTTAAGCTTCCGCACATATATGCATAGGGTGTCGTGTTAGACTACCCGACGCAATTTCAAACAATCCAACACATGTGTTGTTCATCAACATGATTCCCTCGATTCAAGTTAGGACTTGAGCACACTCAATTGCATAGGTCAATCCTAGTTCCAATAGATTAAGATCATAACCATAATAATCATCAAACCCTGTCACAAAGCTTAACTAATACCATGGTTTAAACTTGATTCAAATCACATAAACAAACAATACATGTTTTAGAATTTTTAGAAAAGATAGAACTTTGGTTTGAAGTTCCCACATGAAGATCCAAGCTTAGAGCGTCTTGAATCTGATTTCTTGGAGTGCACATGTCTAGATTTTTGCAAAACAAGTAAGAAACTAATGTAATTCTTTCAAACATTCATGAGTCATCATAAGATTAAGAAAAAATACTTAGAACTTTATTCAAACTTAAGCAAAACCATTATTCAACACTAAATTCAAACTTTAAACCTAAAAAATGAATTAAAAAATCTAAGAAAACTATAAGGTTCACCTCTGTTAACGCAAAAAATTGGCTAACAGATGTTGGTCAGGGACCAACTTTGATTCTTCGTCGTCTGACCTCCAATCGGAGATGAATGGTGTAGATTGGGGAACCTGAATCACCAAGAAAGGTTAGGACCACCGCCGGTTGGCCCAGCTTATGGCCCTCCGATGGCAAAGTCAGTACGGGTACTGAAAGGAAAGGTTGTTGGAGGTTTAATGGCGGTGGATTACATACCTGGAGAGAGTGCAGAGGCCTCTTTATAGATAATTATTGGAGAGATTTAAGTGGATCCCAAATTTGTTGGGATGATCCATATCTTATCTGGATCAGTGGGATAAGCCTTATCCTTATCTTATGTGGATCAGTGGGATAAGTCTTTATCTTATCTGGATCAGTAGGATAAGTCTTTATCTTATCTAGATCAGTGGGATAAGTCTTTATCTTATCTGGATCAGTGGGATAAGCATTATCCTTATCTTATCAAGATAGATAAACCAAGGCGGATGAGGCCAGGCCTCTTGCCAAGCTGAGGGCCAAATGTTGAGCCGAGTGGGCCGAGGCTGAGAAGGCCGTATGCCAAAGCCCGAGTGGGCTGAGGCCTGAGAAGGCCGAATGTCGAGCCCGAGTGGGCGGAGGCCTGAGAAGGCCGAATGTCGAGCCCAAGTGGGCGGAGGCCTGAGAAGGCCGAATGTCGAGCCCGAGCAGGCCGAGGCCTGAGAAGGCCATATGTCGAGCCCGAGTGGGCTGAGGCCTGAGAAGGCCGAATGTCGACTTAGCTTCCTCTCCTAAATAGTCGGTCCATGACCATACTTGGTGTAGAAGATGAACCCCAGTGGAAAGCTTTCCATGTTTTGAGCTCAGCCTGAATTTACCCGTAACAGAAGCCCCCCAAGTTTCGTGGTTAGAATGTCTAAGCACGAAACTTTGAAGAGGTTACTACTAAAGCGTCTGAGTAGGCTGAGCTTAATTTGCATGGCTCGGAGGCGATGGTGCCCGGAGGCTATGCGAGGCAACCGGCACTGCCGAATGAGTTATCAGATCCAAATTAAATCTTTGTCACAGGGAAAAATTTTGTCAGGGGAAGTGCTGATCGGCCTTGTCCCTCATTTGGACAGCTGGTGCTGCTGACTGAGTCTCCATTGATGTTGCCCGGAGTCGCGATATGGCCCGGAGGCTTCCAGTTCTTGGCCAGGGAACATCTAGCATTCCCCCTAAGTCCTCGTATCCTCTTAGGATAAGGGCAGTCAAGCGTCGGATCCACGTGCCTACTTGATGAAGTCTTTCACTGTTTGACATCTTCTTTGGGCACCTGCGGCTTAGCCGTCGAGGCGATTGATCCTGTTGTGGTCAATTTTGTTGACTTGAAGATTTGCCACACCTCTTGGACGTGCAGTTTTGTCATACTATATAGTTGCGGGGATGACCCCTTATGAGCAAGTGTCTTGATTTCACCTTTTTATTTAAGGATGAGGCTTCCTTCAGATGGATGAGTATTTACGGATGAGAGCTTGCGGATAAGCACCCACAGATAAGGCCGATGTCAATGGATATGGTCTCGATAGATAACTGTCGCCGAGCTGAAGCGGCCGAGTGCTAAGGCTTGTAGATGAGGCCAAGTAGGCCGAGCCGAGTGACGAGACCGACATGGGACCGATCCCCTGTGTGTAACTTCCTGGATAACGAGCAAATACATCCCAAATGCTCAAACCATGACCGTGCTCGCATTCAGTATGTGCCTCAAGGATATGAGGCCTTTTAGATGATGCAGAGGTCGTCTGCTGATGCCTTCGAGACAATGCCAAGGACGTCTACCAAGTACCCAAGGCCGAGTGTCGATCCGAGGGCGAGTGGGCAGAGGCCGAGCCGAGGGAGAGTGCTCAAGTCCAAGTGTCAGACTAAGAGCGTAAGGCCATATGTTTAGGCCAAGGCCTGCTGCCTACCCGAGGTCTGTGGATGAGGTCAAGGCGGCTGGGGCCTGCTAGAGCTCGTGTGAGATGATGAATGGATGGCTAAGATGGAGGATCATACAATGGCTGCTGATATTCTGGACATGCCATTGGAGGGAACTCCAGGTGCTGCATGGGCGTTTGAATGATAGGTTCCACGTGGAGGCTGGACATTTAGATGCTTGGCACATGTGAGTGAAGAGGGGCTGCGTTGCGGCAACACACATGAGGGACTTGGAGAGCTCTTTGTGCTTCACGCACATGCATGAGAAGGAGATTCTCCTTCGCACGACTGGGAGAGAGATGCACTCCTTTGGCTGATACGTGAGATGTGGGAGGTGTCTTGTATGGCTGGACGTTTGAGATGAAGATGCCCTTTACTGATCACACGGCCGATGATCGTGATCATTCATTTGTCGACTGCGTGTGCTCCTCTTGGACGTCCAATCATTTGGATGTTAGATGGAGCTAGAGATCACGTGTGACATGTAGATGACGTGACATGGATGGTGGAGATTGATCTCCAGCTATTGTATGGACTGTGTGACGGTGGACGGTTGATGTTGGATGATCAACTGTTGGACGATGGAAGATCTTCACTGTTGGTGACGTTAATGAAGGAGATCTCCATTACTTCCTTTGAATGTGGGGTCCACCACAGTTGCATTTTGGACGGATGGACGGTGGATCAACTAGCTGTGATCACGTCAGATGGAGGTCCTGCACCTGAAGATATATGGTAACTTCTCATCCATTGGATCTAGGTATGGAAGATTTTTGGTGCTGGACCATCAGAGGCAGTTGGATCTAAGATTTTTAACAGCTGAGATTTCAGGAGGAGGATTCTACACCGATTGCCAAACAAGAATCGTGCAAGGCTTTGTCATTACACCAAAAAAAATTGGAAGGCAGATTTTTTGGGATATTTGGTTATGCATGGGTGCTTAGGATAATAGGTGAGGTCCACCGAGGTAGCAAGAAGGAAATCCAATCCGTTCGTCAGTTTTAACCATGCACAAGAGACTATGGGGCGAAACATGAGGCAGATCATAAGATCAAGTGGGCTGTATCAGAATGTCCTGGGCAAGAGATGGAAATAGATGTATGTTGGACAAAGCAGCAATTGTGTTATTCGTATGCAACCAGGCCGACCTCGCCGCGATGAGTCACGGCAAGAACCCAAGATCGGCCATCTCGATCGCAAGGTCACGAGCTAGGCCGGGCAAGACCCATTTGCAGTAGTTGGTGCAGAGGATTGGGTAGGCGACGTTGTTAATGGCGTCGCTGAGGGATTTTCAGGGGCCATCATTGATCCCCAGAAGCGGAGCAGTTAGGAGATGGAGATGATTGCAGAGTTGTGGTTCATTGTGCGGGGCTGTTGATGCTGTTGATGATCCTAACCGTGTGCTTCGATCCTTTCCCAAACCTGGACCGGGCATTTGTGAAGATTGAAATCAGGACGTGGAAATTAAGACGTGCTTCTAGACTTGAAAGGACGGCCAGATTTCCTTTATTGTTGCTGCTGGTGGGTCAGCGTCTGGTCCTGAGATTTTGAAGTTGTTGCTTGATACTTCTGCAGATGTGGAAACCATTGATGTGAATGAGAATCGGCCTGATGGGTGTGATGCGCCGGCTTCTCCGGCGATCAAGCCAAGGATGCTAGAGATGCTTCTGAAAAGTGAAGAAGAAGGATGTGTCTCTTCGAGTCCAATGGCTAGCGTGAATTCAGAAGATCTTCAAGATGAAGACGACAGCTAGGGACGGTTTGTACGGAATGTTGCCAGGGCCGTGGAAACCGACGACAGTGGAGGATTGTTGAACCGCTGGACGTTGGAACTTCCTTCTACTGGAGCCGATTTCATAAAGTGAAGAACGATTGAATGACGAAGAAAAGATCGAGTGAACGATCTAGTCGTTCCCACATACGGCACCAATCTGTTAAAGCCAAAAATTGGCTAACAGATGTTGGTCAGGGACCAACTTTGATTCTTCGTCGTCTGACCTCCAATTGGAGATGAATGGTGTAGATTGGGGAACCTGCAATCACCAAGAAAGGTTAGGACCACCGCCGGTTGACCCAGCTTATGGCCCTCCGATGGCAAAGTTAGTACAGGGTACTGAAAGGAAAGGTTGTTGGAGGTTTAATGGTGGTGGATTGCATACCTGGAGAGAGTGCGGAGGCCTCTTTATAGATAATTATTGGAGAGATTTAAGTGGATCCCAAATTTGTTAGGATAATCCATATCTTATCTAGATCAGTGGGATAAGCCTTATCCTTATCTTATTTGGATAAGTGGGATAAGTATTTATCTTATCTGGATCAGTAGGATAAGTCTTTATCTTATTTAGATCAGTGGGATAAGTCTTTATCTTATCTGGATTAGTGGGATAAGCATTATCCTTATCTTATCAAGATAGATAAACTAAGGCGGATGAGACCAGGCCTCTTGCCAAGTTGAGGGCCAAATGTTGAGCCGAGTGGGCCGAGGTTGAGAGGGACCAAGGTTGAGAAGGCCGTATGCCGAGCCCGAGTGGGCTGAGGCCTGAGAAGGCCAAATGTCGAGCCCAAGTGGGCCGAGGCCTGAGAAGGCCGTATGCCGAGCCCGAGTGGGCTGAGGCCTGAGAAGGCCGAATGTCGAGCCTGAGTGAGCCGTGGCCTGAGAAGGCCGTATGTCGAGCCCGAGTGGGCCGAGGCCTGAGAAGGCCGAATGTCGACTTAGCTTCCTCTCCTAAATAGTTGGTCCATGAACATACTTGGTGTAGAAGATGAACCCCAGTGGAAAGCTTTCCATGTTTTGAGCTCAGCCAGAATTTACCTGTAACAACCTCTTAGCTCTAGCTAAGAGATTAGCTAATGAAAAGCATATTAAAAACTAGAACTAAAACTAAGAAAAGGAAGAAAAACTACCTGTAGGAGGCTAGGAAGCCTCCTATGACTTGAACTCCTTGCTCCCCACGTCCTTGCTTGACTTGGAATAGAAGAGAGCACCTCCGTTTATAATGCAGCAATAGTATAACAACATAGCATATTTTATTTCGCTTGTTGCGGCTTAACCAATGATCGGATTGTCTTCAAATTTGATTTGTAGCTTCCTTGTAATGTGATCTTCCTCATAAATGATTTATATTTTCAATATTATCTTCTGAATGGTCCCACCAATCAGATCAGTGACCGCCTCTCAAAATTGCGCAATTCGGGTACCTTTAGAACCAATCATCTTGCTTTCAACGCTACAGAGTGTACAGAGGTCGGATTGATCTCAAATTTTGAACATTGGTAGAAAATTTCCTCCTCTACATGATTGATGGATTAGATTGTCCAAAAAAATTTCAAAATGTGGTTTGAAAATTAGAACACTCAGGGCCTTTTATAAAATCTGCGCAGTTGGAATCTCTCTGGATGGTCCATCTTTCTTCGACCGGTACGATCAAACCACACATACTTTTGACCTAAAACTTTGTGGTTATTCATATATCTATGTTCTCTAGAAGATGGTCAAATTAGATTCTTCATATCATCAATGATGGGCCACCTGGACCAGCCCAGAGTTGAGTAGGAGGAATCTAGAAACTTTCTAGATAGTTCGTATTGTTTTGGCCACCACGGTCAATCCGTAGCTCCGATCGACACGAAACTACTTAGGTGATTTCGGCCTCGAGCTCCTCTTCGAAATGGATAGGTTGGATTTCTAAATATCATTAATATGGGCCTAAAAAATTGGGCTGAAAAACAAAAATGGGAGTGTTGCTGTTTGAAATCTGGATTCTGAAAGTGCATGTTCACCTGTCAGTCGGTCGGTTGGACCACAGGTTGGCCTTCATAATATTAGTCCAGAGAATTTGTTGTTTCTGGAGGGTTTGGCCAACCGGCCGGTGGTTGTGGCCGGCCAGCCGGTCATGCTAAAAACATGTGTTTTTCTTAGTTTTTGCTCATCTATCTTCATTATCCTTCGCTCCACCTTTTGGTCCTTTGTTCTTTGGTCTTCCAAGCATATAAGACGGGCCTCTAAGCATCCGAATGGTGAAGCCTCTCTCTCATTCCTACAATCACAAATCCATGCATTAGATTAGTCTTTAAATCATGAAAACCACGCATAATAAGTGATGAATTGGGGTTAGAATATGCACAATTCAGAGCTAAACACCCCCCATTTGGATTCAATAAAAAATACTAAAAAATTAAATTCCCAACAATTAAGATTTTGATTTTCTATCCAAAGTACAAATCACAACTTTTTGGCACTCCCCAAAAAGTCCTCCTTTTGTTTGGGGGGGTTTTCTTCAAATCTAAACCGTCCAAAAAATCTGAAATACCCTAATTATGTTAAAATACCAAAGTTCGATGAAATATTCATGATATTTTATGGTCGATATATGGATATATCAAAAATTTAGATTTTTACTTAGAATTTTCAGGCAGCGAAATGACCAGAATATAGTTTTAGTGCAAATTTGTACAAAAATGGAGCTGTGACTAGATAATATTGCTTGCTCTGTGCGTTAACACCCATCTTGCTTAATCTAGCATTCATCCATGTTTAATCTAGCATTCATCTCGCTTGATCTTGCGCTCATCTCTGCTCAATCTAATACTCATCTCTGTTTAATCTAGCATTTACCTTACTTAACTCGACATGTATTCATCAACCTCATATGGCATACATACTATTGTATTCCCATATACATTCATTCTCACTGATATATCTTATATTGTATCCATCACACACAATCAATCTCATACAATATATATTCTATTACATTCATCGTGCATCAAAGATCCTTTACCTTGTCACAATTAATGTCCCGCACATTTATGAATGCGTGAGCAGGTTCTTTACTTATCTCTCATTGCGGATTAGCTATCAACAAAGGTGCAAGACCAGGATCGCTTCTGAAGATGAGTCAACGGACTTCGGCCTGATTCGACAACTGATTACAAGAACTTTGTATCGATTATGTTCATTGCACAACTAGGATTTAACCCGGATTGAGGCTCAAGACTAACCAAAAGGGACTATGGTTACTATTAGAAACCTTGATTAAAGAGTTCCAACAATACTCAAAATATCCTGCTATGGACTGCCATTATAAAAAGATAGTCGATGCCTTACCCATCGACAACAAGTCCGTTGGTTGAGCTGATAAGGCAATTGAGGAGTGCCTTCCTAAGGTCACCCATCATAAAAATACGGGCGCGGGCCTTGGGTTGTGCCGACCAACATTCGATGCTCGTGTATTCCAGCGGCCAATGGCCCAAAGTTACACCATTGGATAAAATCCTTATAGTCCTTCAACCTGGACAATCCGAAAGAAAATGGGACATAGACATCTGACTTGTCTAAAAAAGTGGCTCAGTCCATAGTAAGAAAACAAATAGGTCTCTATGACCATGAACTCAAAGACCATAATCCCTGATGGCTTCATTGCTCGATCTATCTAAGCCTTTTCTCGAATACTCCATCTATTGTACAATTATCATTCATAGTGGAGCTTTGTTGCTTTGTGCCGTGGTTTTCTCTCGCAAGGGATTTCCACGTAAAAATCTCTGTGTTCTCTATGGTGTGCATGATTCACATTGATATTTTCTCATTTGCTTTATTTAATCTATTTATAATGTATGCATTCATTTACTTTTATCTTTTAATCAAGGGTGATCAACCATTGATGTAGTTAAGGGCTCGTGACAAATATCACAGCCTGGAATGTAAAAGATCTTAGAATTTCTAGAATAAAATTTTGCCTGCGATATCTCTTCTTGTGTACACTTTGTGATTGCTTATGATTGTCTATGAATGTCTCTATACTCAAAATTCCCTAGAACAATGAAATGTACGAAAAACTGCCAATGAGCATTTTTTTAGTTTTAACACTAGGGAAGGGACCTTTCCGGCCCAACCTCAGCCCAATCCAAAGCAAGCACATGAAATAAGTATCCTTAATCTCCCCAACCAACATGTGGAGCAAGCAAAATCCATCACCACTCTTAGAAGTGGTAGGCAAATTGACGAATCTATTCCGATGAAGGCTGACAAGCCTAATGATCCGGTAACTTCTGAGAATGAAGATGGATCCAACTTAGCCCTACAAGAAACGGAACGCGTTTTTAAGCCTGTAGTATCATTCCCTTCGAGATTGGTCACTCCAAAACCTCTCCCAAACTCTCATGACATTCTAAAGGTTTTCAAACAAGTCAAGATAAACATTCCTTTACTTGATGCAATAAAATAAATTCCCACCTATGTCAAGTTTCTAAAGGACCTATGCATAACTAAACGCAAATATAACGTGCAACAAAAGGCCTTTTTAAATGAGCAAGTGAGTGCCATTCTCACCCAAAAGACCCCTCCAAAATTCAAGGATCCCGGTAGTCCCACAATCTCATATATCTTTGGTGACTACCGGATTGAACGAGCATTGCTATATTTGGGGGCAAGCATAAATTTGATCCCATGTTCGGTATACGAGCAATTAGGCCTTGGTGAATTAAAACCCACTAAAACTACATTGCAACTCGCTGATAGATCCATCCGTATACCGAGAGGGATGGTTGAGGATGTATTGGTCCAAGCCGACAAATTCTATTACCTAGTGGTTTTATAGTATTGGACACACAACCAGTTATAGATTCTAACACTCAAATACCAGTAATTTTAGGCTGCCCATTCTTGGCTACATCAAACGCAATTATCAATTGTCAGGAATGGGGTGATGCAATTGTCCTTTGGGAATATGACATTGGAGATAAACATATTCCATATGTGCGAAAAGCAAAGGAATGAGGAGGATGATGAGCTCTTCAAGGTAAACATACTTAAATCCTTTGAAGAAGAGGAGCTCCTTCAACTTGAACGACTAGAAAATTTGGAGACATGCTTGGCACATTTTGAAAATTCTAAGGATCCCATCTTGAGTGATATTGTGCAAGCATTGAGTAGTGAGAAACCGGTAGTTGATACTAGCCGGTGGATGCCTCATTTTGAAAGATTACCACCAACCACATCAAATCCTCTACCGTCTAATATAAAACCACCGAAGCTTGACCTTAAACCTCTACCATCCGAGCTTAAATATATATATTTGGGTCAAGAGGAAACATTCTCAGTTGTCATTACCTCTTACCTAGGAAAAGACCAAGAGCTCAAGTTGATTGAGCTATTCAAAGAACATAGGGGAGCCATAGGTTGGACAATAGCAGGACCTCAAGGGGATAGACTCTTCAATCTTTACTCACTGTATACACCTCGAAGAGAATGCGAAAATAACTAGACAACCTCAAAGAAGGTTAAAGCCAAACATGATGGAGGTTGTCAAAGCGTAGGTGTTAAAGCTACTAGATGTGGGTATCATCTACCCCATCTTGGATAGCCAATGGGTGAGTCTTACCTAAGTTATCCCAAAGAAGTCTGGTATTACAATCGTAGAGAACGCCAACAATGAACTTATACCAACTAGAGTGACCACTTCCCTCTCCCATTCATGGATCAAATTTTGGAGAGGTTAGAGGGTCACTCCTATTATTGTTTCCTCGATGGTTATTTCGGTTACAACCAAATAGAGATAGCCCCGGAAGACCAAGAGAAGACTACATTTACATGCCCGTTCGGCACCTTCGCATATCGAAGGATGCCATTCGGACTATGTAACGCACTTGCCACATTTCAACGATGCATGTTGAGTATTTTTTCAAACATGGTGGGTGAGTTTCTCGAGGTATTCATGGATGATTTCTCTATTTTTGGTTGTACTTTCGATGGTGCCTAAATCACTTGAAGTTGGTCATGATAAGGTGTGAGGAGAAGAACCTCATTTTAAACTGGGAGAAGTGTCATTTTATGATACAAAGAGGAATAGTCCTTGGACATGTCATCTTGTCCAATGGAATCGAAGTAGACCAGGCCAAAATTAACATAATTTCCAATCTACCACCACCCAAAAGCATACACGATGTGCAGTCATTCCTTAGACACGCCGGCTTGTATAGAAGGTTCATAAAGGATTTCAACCATATCTCTAGGCCCTTATGTAACCTTCTCCAAAAGGAGAACCAATGTGAGTGGAGTACCAAATTTCAATTAGCTTTTTGAAAGCTAAAAGATATATTGACAACCGCTCCTATCATGCAACCACCGGATTGGTTAGTACCTTTTGAGTTGATGTGCGATGCGAGCTATTATGCTATTAGGGCGGCGCTAGGCCAAAAGAGAGATAAGAAGTCCCACATCATCTACTATGTGAGTAAGACCTTAAATTACGCCCAAGTCAATTACTCGACTTGAGTGTTAAAACTAGAAAAATCATGCTCGTCAGCAGTTTTTTCCTGTGTTTCATTATTCTGGGGGAATTCTGGGAATAGAGACATTCATAGACAATCATAAGCAATCACCAAGTGTACACAAGAGAGATATCGCAAGGCGAATTTTATTCCAGAGATTCTGAGATCTTTTACATTCCAGGCTGTGATACTAGTCACGAGACTTTAATTACATTAACGGTTGATCACCCTTGATTAGAAGATAAAAGATAAATCTCCTGGGGATTATGGTCTTGAGTTTATGGTCGAATAGACCTATTTGTTTTCTTGTTATGGACTGAGCCACATTTCTTAGACAAGTCAGATGTCTATGTCCCATTTTCTTTTGGATTGTTCGGGTTGAGAGACTATCAGGATTCGAGTGGTGCAACTCTGGGCCGGCGCTTGTTACTGTGAACAGGTGACCACTGGAATACACGAACATCGAACGTTGGTTGGCATAACCCAAGGCCCGCACCCGTATTTTTATGACGGGTTGTAGACATCCCACCTTCGGCTACACTGTTGGTAGAGATAGCTGAATGAATGGAGGACCATACCCCCAAATCCCAAGTCCAAACTCAGCCAAACTCACCCTTAAAAGCCCCAATCCATAGCCCAACTCAAGCCTAAACCCAATCAACCCACCCCTAAACATCAGCCTGAAAAACCCCCCATAAGAAAAGCCAGTCAAAAAATCCTAAAAAATTCAAACTCACTGAGTCAACCCACTGAGTCAACCCGTCGAGTCAAAACACCGAGTCAACCCGCCGAGTCAAATCACCGAGTCGACCCACTGAGTCAACTCACCGAGTCAACCCACTGAGTCAAAACAGCAGCCCCGAGGCATGACCATACCACGCGCTAGAAACTGAGGAGTGTCCGTACGGGGGCCGCCCAAAATTATTTACGCAATCTGCCACTGCTCACTGCTATAAATACCCCTAGCCTCTTCCCATTTCAACATCCACTTCCCCTCTCTTCAGCTCGAGTGCGATCTGTCCCTCTACCCCTTAGCCCATTCCTCCACCAAGGAGAGCCCGAATGAGGAGATCCTAGCCTTGTCCAGCCCAGCCTGACCACTGGCCCAAGTCTCCCAAGCCATCCAAGTCTTGATCCAGCCACTCGAAGCCAACCCTTGCGACACCTCCGTCCATCCAGCTACTCTTTTTCCAGCATCATCTCATTTGCATCTAGCATAAGTGCAACATTTACTTTTCTTCCAACCTCCCTGCTTCACTGCAAGCACTTTGATTATTCAAATACACAGCATGCATCTCGCATAAAGCATCTGTCAGTTCGAGCGTATGCTCTGGGCTTGCCTGTTAGTGGAACCTGCCCATCAGAAACTCTTACTGTTCAGACCTACATTCATGTACATATCCCTGCAATCACTTTGATTATTCAAACACACAGCATGCATCTCGCATAAAGCACCTGTCAGTTCGAGCATATGCTCTAGGCTTGCCTGTTAGTGGAACCTGCCCATCAGAAACTCTCACTGTTCAGACTTGCATTCATGCATCATGTCATCTATGAGAATATACGAGGATTAAAACAGACTTTCAAGTATTAGTTCGATTCTGTGAAGTAGAGACCGTACTTCGGTACGGGCAGTGTGTGGGGTGCTTAACCTCTTCCCACCCTGTAACCGTGATCCCTTACCTCGAATCTCTGGCCGCAGATTAAAAGGAGTCATTTTAGAGGAAGGAATCTTCGGATCCCCTTCTCTAACGTTTCTACGGGGTCTAGCCGACTGTAGATTCGAAGTAACTGGCTAGTGGCGACTCTGGTCTTATATAAACTCATTTAAACACATCCAGCTTAACACGACAACCAAATAAAGCCCTCGAGAACGAGGCAAGCCAGTGGCACAAACGACGATTCGCACGCACGCACCTCTTCTTCTTCTTTTTCCGAAAGGAAAGGGAAGAACGTCATGTGGGAAGCGTGGAACGGCGAGGGTCCACAGAATGGCGACTCTGCTGGGGATGAGCTAGACCCACTAGTCGTGATCCAACTTGAAAAACAGAATCATTCATATACTTGAAAGTCATTAGTCCTCATAAAATCTCATCTGCATAGCATCCTACCCAAAACCAAAAAAAAAAAAAAAAAATCCCAAAACCCAAAAAGCGTAGAGTATAGTCCTCACCATTGCGCCTCCTCAGGCTCAACGTGTTCAGAAACAACTTCCCTTCCGCAGCATGATCCGCACTCGGGCTCAGCAAGCCATGTCTGACCATGAAGAGGAAACTCACCTCTTCCCAGCTCTTGAAATGACCGAAGCGCAACCTCCAGCGCAACAGCCCATTGAGAATACGCCAATCATACAAGAATTGGCACAAGGAATGAGAGCAATGCAAGAAATGCTCTTGCAATTTATGCAAGCACAAGCCACCGCAGCAGCCAATAATCAGGTTGGCCCAGTTCAGCAATCTCAGCAGCCATGCCAGGTCCCTCCGGCCTCTAGTTCAAATCAAGCACAACCATCAGAGTCTGCCCAAGACTATCGATAGCAGCCGTCTCAGCCCTTCGCTACGGGGCATCCTCCACAATACCTTCCCGCGACGACAAGGCCGTCTCAAAGCACTCCTGTCGTAGGAACTTCCAGTCAGCTTCCAGTCAATCTTACAAACAACAGTCTCAGTAGATTTCAGCATGTCCCCGCCGATGGGACCCCTTTTCAATTTCAGCACATCCCCGCCGATGGGATTTCAATTCAATTTCCAGCAACAGGGACAGCACTGGCGAATGCCCACAATGGGGGTCAGTGTCAAGCCCACATCAATCAGTGGATAGTGGCAAATACCCAACAAGGGGGTCACTTCCCAGCATCTCAGCCTCCTAAAAACAGGAGCAGTTTTCAATTCCAGCACATCCTCGCCTATGGGATTCCAGTTAATTTTCAACAATCCTCAATTCAGCAAACTCCAGTTAATTTCCAGCAATCTTCAATTCAGCAATCTCCAGTCAATTTCAGCAAGTTCCAGTTCAACCTTCAGTACAATCTCCAGTTCAATTACAGTCCTTTCAAGCACAAGTTCATCAGAGTCCAGTTCAATCATCAAATCAACTTCAGCAACCCGCAGTTGCTTTTCAGCAAACCCATAGGGTCGAAGACATCGACCACTATGCCGAAGAAGAACATGCCTTACTCCAAGAGGCGCCAGTCGCTCGAATAGATCATTCAGGACTGGACGAGTTGCGGAACCAGTTCCAGATCTTGCAAAATCAGCTTCAGCGACAATAAGGAATCGATCTACCTTCGACCAAGTTCAGAGACTTGTGTCCTTTCCCAGATGCTCAAGTACCTCAAAACTTTGAGGTACCAAAATTCAAAAGATACGATGGTAGCGGTTGTCTCACAGCACATCTCAAGGCCTTCTGTGGAGAACTGAGTGCAATCTTAGGAGATGAAGGGGCCCTCGTTCGCTTGTTCCAAAAATCCCTGAAAGGCGATGCCCTAGATTGGTACACCTCATTGGACTGTCATCGCATCAGGACTTGGGAACAACTCTCCTAGGCATTCGTCGACAGATTCTCATACAATCTCAACATGGCACCCAGAAGAGCTGACCTCGCGGCTCTCAGGCAAAGGAGTGATGAAACACTATCAGCTTATGTGGGACGTTAACGAGCTATGGCAGCCAGAATGCGGACACATATCGACGACGAAGAACAAATCTCCATGATTGTTCATTCAACATATCCGGGCATATCTGGATATCTCATCTCGCATCCATATGCGAATTTCTCACAGTTGATCCGTGCTGGAGAGCAAGTTGAAGCAGGAATCCGTGCCGGGACAATCTCCCCATGACCGGAGTTTTGGACAAAGGGCTAACTCTCAACCCAAACGGAGTTTTGGACATAGGCTAACTCTCAACCCTACGCATGTTCACTCCCGTGTCAGAGGCTCCCCCTTGGAGACTTTGTTTAGGCCCCGGCTAATAGGCCAAGGAACAGCTAACGTCCTTAGATCGAGTTTGACAAACAAACTCTAAATGGACTCTCAATAAAGACAACCTTACTTGTCGGATGAGCCCCTATTCAGCGCCGGTTCGGGTTGCTTGATCTCTGCTCTCTCGTGCTTCAATCAGCTTCCCTTGCTCCCTCGATCGTGTTGTCGTTGCGTTGCCAATGCCTCAGCTACACTTGATCAAACACCTTGCATGTGATGCCTTTGAGATGCCCAAGGTGATAGGAGGATAGGTTTGAGAACTCTACAACTAATGAGAATGGGTTGCCTAGAGTCTCTCTCCTACAACGATCTCATCTTAGAGTTTTGGACAAGGATATGCCTATCAAGAAGGTTCCAAACTCTAGAGATCAAGAGGGGATGAAGGTCATCTTCTTCATGAGCATGGAATGCTCCAATCTTGTATTAAAGCACAAGGAAGATGCCTTACAAAGGTTGGGAATGAGCCTCAAATGGTCTCCAACAATGGTGGATTCACTCCTCTTGAAATCCCTCTCCTTCCCCCCTCAATATGAGCCAAGCCCCTTTATAAAAGGTGTTCAAACGGTCGAAAATGGGCAAAAAATGGCTCTGCCGACCTGTCCCGACCGGTCGGCCAACAGCCAGAAAGAGACAGAAAGTTTACTGTTTGAGGGGGGAACTATCTGACCGGTCTTGAACGGTCAGACCAGCCCAGCCGACCGGTCACGACCGGTTGGCCCTATGGCCTGTTTAACACAGCAAGCTGCTGTTTGGTCTGGTAGCCTGGCCGACCTGTCTTGACCGGTTGGACAGGCCTGGGTTCAGCTCAGTTGTTTGCTGACCCACATATTCTTCAACCCTCTCACTTTATCCACGATTTGGGTGATGTTTTGGGAAACCTAGGGCCAATCTATGATGACTAATGGTTTCCTAATATGGTCAAGGTCATCGAAGAGGTTAAGGGGTTGGGTTTTGGTTAAGGTTAAGGCACATCAAGGCATCACTTTTACCTGTTCCTTCTTCCTTGATGCAGCGGGGCCACTTGAGTCTTCGGTCTTCGTCTTCATTAAGCTCAACCGACACTAGACTCACTGACGTAAGTGATTGACAAACAAGGTGCACTAGTATGCCACGGAAAAGTGCACTAACATCTTTGACCAATTATGTATGATTAACTATGATTAAATAGTTACATTTTCTTGTTAATCATGTTCCGTAGCATGCTCCATGTTTTTATGTTCATACACCCTATACTCTTCTTGTTAGCATGTGCTTATTGTTTTAACTTGGACATAATATCTACTCTTACCTTAACCTTAATTGATAGATCATTAAGGGGGAGAGAATAGTTTGTCAATTGCTGACAAAAAGGAAGAGAATCAACAAGTCCCACCAAATCCAGTTTGCTATGTTTTGTGATGCAGGGATTGACAGGTTATGGGGGAGCAAACTGAAGAGGAGCTGCTTCGTTAAGCATGTCAAGAGTCCTGTATTTAATTCATTATCAATATAATATCTTGTATATGTATTTTGTTTTGGTAAGTTAGGTTTTTATGAGTAATTGATAAAGGGGGAGATTGTGAGTGCACTTTTCTATGGCATACTAGTGCACCTTGTTTGTCAATCACTTAAGTTAGTGAGTCTGGTGTCAGTTGAGCCTAATAAAGACGAAGACGGAAGACTCAAGTGGACTTGCTACATCAAGGAAGAAGAAACATGTAAAAGTTATTCCTTGGTGTGCCTTAACCTTGACCAAAACCAAACCCTTAACCTCTTGATGACCTTGACCATATTAGGCATACGTTTAGTCATCATAGAGTGGCTTTTGGTGTTCCAAAAGATCGCCCATTGTTGAACCTCCAATTTATACATACCCTAGCCCATTACATCACATTATATGCATGGTTTGTATGCTTAAAAGACCCATCTAATGCTTGTTTGGTGAATGTAGGATTGAGAGAGCAAATGTTAACTTAAAGAGCGTATTTAGGAGCCCTTGAATGAAGGCCCAAGGTGGACCAAAGAAGGAAGAAGAAAGAGGGAGAAAAGAGAAGAAAAAAAGAAAAAAAAGAACAAGGACCGACCGGTCCTGACCTGTCGACCGACCTGCCAGCCACCTTCTGAAATTCACTGGACAAAGGGTCAGTTTGGTCCGACCGGTCAAGACCGGTCGGCCAACAGCTTGGGCCCTCTATTTTACTCCTTAGACCAAGGACAGCATAGTCCGACCGGTCGGCCATCAGGTCAGGGGTCTTCCTATGCACGCTGGATTAGTTACAAACTCTGTCAGTCCAGTCAAGACCGGTCGGCTAGCCCAGTCCGACCGGCCGTGACCGATCGGCCATTCATTAAACAGCAAGTTTCCAACTTGGGATCCGATTTTCTCTGCATAAGTGCGTAACCTTACACAAATTCTGGAAGATTCCGATGCAATAGAGCTTCCCCACTATAAAAGGACACCTAGGGTCTCTTCCTAGGGCATCATTGAAGTTGAGGAACTTCGTGGGGAGTGAGGAAGTCGTCGTGGAGCGTTTGCAACCCTCCCAACTCTGAGTTTTTATGCTTTTTTATGCTTTTTCATTGAGTTCTAGTTGTAGTATGACAATGCTTGGCTAGAATCTCTCAGCTAAGGCTGAGAGGTGAAGCTTCTAGCCAACTTCATGTTTAATTCAGTTTTATTCAAGTGGCTTCACTTCAAGTTTGAATTTTGAATGTTCCAGTTCTTATAAAGTTGATATTTTTAGAAGTTTTATGAGAGTTCATGTGCTACGGACATGGATTCCTTGGAATGCTCTGAGATTATCATGTTTTGCTTGATTAGATTCAAATTATGGTAACCCTTGAGCATGCCATAGTCCATAGGCATGACTGTTACTCCGAAGGCTATAATTTCGAATTCTACATGTGGTTGAATGGGACTAGAACTTGGAAGTTCAACTTGAGTTGGATTGAATGTGTTTAATGCTTTATCTTCCAACTAGATGAGAGATAGAACTTCAAATTTAGTTGTGTGTTATGCTTGGATTGATTGGATTGGCATGGGATTGGTACAAGTGGATCCTTGAAAGCCTTAGTACCTTTTATTACTGTTTTTCTTAAGTTACTGTTTTAACACAATTCTCTCACTTGAATATTTTAATTATTGTAATCCTAGTTGTTGTAATAGTTTGGAAATTGTTCTCTAATTCCCTGTGGATCGACCTCGGTCTTACCGAGATTTATTACTACATCACAGCCTTGCACTTGAGGTGAGCGAACCAGTTTTTGGCACCGCTGCCGGGGAATTTAGATAACAGTTCTAGATTATTTTAGTGGTTGTAGAAGTAAAAGTAGATAGGTTTTTTTATTTCCTAGAACTAACACATTTTATTTTTTTTTTGCTTTGTAGGATTTCTTCTCTAGTTCAAGCGAATCAGGTAATATCCTTCTAACTTAGTGCTTAGTGCAGATTTTCAATTTCTAGATTAATTTCAGATTTTTAGGATTCAGGATTAGTTTAGTTGTTGTTGAGTGGTTTATGTCCCGTTGGGAACGTGACCACTCCAATTGTCTCCAATCCGAAGGTGGTCTAGTTGGACCATTGTCAGTCCATAGACAAGTTCGAAAATACTAAGAGCATTGTGATAGCTTGGGGAGTATGGATCAAACACCTATAAGGAATCTCCCCCTTACTCCAACGACAAAAGCAAATCAAGAGGGAGTAGGAGAGAATGAGGTACATAACGTTCCTCCAATGAGATCATTACGGGACTACCTACAACCGGCCCGTGCAACTACACCCTCGTGCGTGGTCTTACCACCAACCGAGGGAAACATCAATATAAAGCCGGGTGTCATTCAACTTATACCAAAGTTCCATGGGCTAGACTCTGACGGCCCATATTTGCTCTTAAAGGAATTTGAAGAAGTGGTGGCTACCTTGCAATACACTAATGCTTCGGAAGATGCCATTAAACTTAAACTCTTTCCCTTTTCATTGAAAGAAAGAGCCAAGACTTGGCTTCACTCTCTTAGACCACATTCGATAAGTTCATGGAACGAGATGACCCAGGAATTCTTGAAAAAGTTCTTCCCGGCTCATAAAATGAACACCCTTTGAAGAGCCATAATGAATTTTTTGGCTAAAGAGAGTGAATCATCCAATGTTGGGAAAGGTTTAAGGACCTCCTACTTGCTTGCCCACATCACTGGTTACGAAAGTTGGCGAATTATAAACTTCTTCAATGATGGATTAAGTTCCAATATGCGCCAATTCGTAGAGATAATGTGCAACTGCGAGTTTATGAGCAAAAATCCAGATGAAGCGTGGAGTTATTTGCATATGTTGGCCGAGAATGCCTAATCATAAGATACCTTGGATAAATCTAATAACCCCATGCTTACTCAAGAAAAAGAGAAAGGAGGGATTTATATCCTCAAGGAGGAAGATGATGTGAATGCAAGGTTAGCCAACCTCACAAGGAAGATCGAGGTCATGGAACTTAGTAAGAGTGGAGTTTCAAAGTCCAATGAAGCTATTGAGACCATATGTGGGATTTGTTTCACCAATTTACACGCTACGCAAGATTGCCCTACAATTCCTGCATTTCAAGAGGTGTTACATGAACATGCCAATGCCACATATGGTTATCAACGGCCTTTTAATGGACCAGTGGGTAATACGTACAATTCTACTTGGAAGAGCCACCCAAATTTTAGTTGGAAGAATGCTCCCACGAGTAATCCTACCAACTCTCAAGAAGGGTCACCCATGCAAAATATGGCCCCACCTTAATTCTCGATGGAGGACACCTTAAAAGCGTTTATGCAAGGGCAAATGCAAATCAATCAAACAAATCAGCAAATATTTCAAGAGCTTCAAGTCTCGGTTGATGAGATTAAGGGATGCTTGAATGCTAAGGAAGGGACCTTTCCGGCCCAACCTCAGCCCAATCTAAAGCAAGTACATGAAGTGAGCATTCCTGATCTCTCCAACCAACATATGGAGCAAGCTAAATCCGTCACCACTCTTAGAAGTGGTAAACAAATTGACAAATCTATTCCGGTCAAGGCCGACAAGCCTAATGATGCGGTAAATTCTGAGGATGAGGACGTATCTAACTTAACCGCACAAGAAACGGAACGCGTTTACAAGCCCGTAACACCATTCCCTTCGAGATTGGTCACTCCAAAATCTCTTCCAAACTCTCATGATATTTTAGAGATTTTCAGACAAGTCAAGATCAACATTTCCTTGCTTGATGGCATCAAACAAATCCCCTCTTATGACAAGTTTCTAAAGGACATATGCACAACTAAACACAAATATAATGTGTAACAAAAGGCCTTCCTAAATGAGCAAGTGAGTGCCATTCTCACTCAAAAGACCCCCCCCCCCCCCTCCAAAATTTAAAGATCCTGGTAGTCCCACAATCTCATGTATCATTGGAGACTACCGGATTGAGCGTGCATTGCTAAACTTGGGGGCAACCATAAACTTGATTCCGTACTCGGTATATGACCAATTGGGTCTTGGTGAATTAAAACCCACCAAAACTGCATTGCAACTCGCTGATAGATCCATCCGTGTACCGAGAGGGATAGTTGAGGATGTTCTAATCTAAGTTGACAAATTCTACTACCCGGTAGATTTTATCGTATTTTGCTTAATTAATCTTGATATACACACCATTAGGGGTGATTGGTTGATTGGGAAAAATGCCCTTTGTGCTTATATTGATTTCATTGTATATCATGATGTTTTATGTCGCTTCTTTTCTCCCATGTTGTTCATGAACTATCTCTTCTCATACATTGTATGATTAATATTTTCTGCGCTTTATTGTTAATTGTTCATGGTTTTGCGTCACTGCTCTTATAGGCATATTCTTTTGCGAGCTAACCTTTGTCAATCACTAACAAAAAGGGGGAGAACTATATCCCACCAAGAAGCCAATTTATATAGTTTTGCAGGCTTTCTTAAGTGCAGATGTTGAGGGGGAGAAATTGAAGAAATTTTGAGTCTGTACATGTCATTTTGTATAGTTTAATTTGTAAATTTTATTCTAACATGTAATTGGGTGTAATAGTATTTTTGTTTTGGGATATTCATGATATGAAAATCATGAAGTGTCTTAGTATGTGTTTAGTCACGTAATTGACAAAGGGGGAGATTGTTAGTGCACTCTTTCGTGCATCGGATTGTCAATTCCGTGATCGTATAAGTCAGCCCTATCTTGTGAGCCCCGACGATGAATGCAGACTCAAGACTTGATGACTGAAGCTTCTTCCCGCATCCAGGACCAAGCACAATCTCTACGGAAGGTAAGTGTGCATATAGACAGACTTTAGGATCCCAAAACCTCATGACTAGATGGCATAGCATCCTAAGAAAAGCCTTAGCCATTCAATCTTAGTCATTTCCGTCTTCTTGATCAGGGAAGATTGTGTGTAATCATTGCTCAAAAGATAAAAGAGCTTCATCCATAAAAGATAGCTCATATAGTTCAATTCGGCTGTCTATTGATCAATCTACAAGGAAAAGCGATTGATCAATAACCATCATTGATTGATCTCTATAACTGGACTTGTTTCATTAAAGAAATCAAGCAAAAGATGCCAGTTGCGATTGATCAACTCTGCATGAGCGATTGATCGCTCATCCTGGATAAGGTCCAGCAAGCATACAAGTAAAATCATTTGCGATTGATCGGTGGAGCTCTTACGATCAATCGGTAACCCGCAAAATGGTCCAGCAAGCACATCTGCATAAAATCACATTAGCGATTGATCGACTGAGCCTTTGCGATCAATCGCTAGGCCTCAAATATATCCAGCAAGCATTAGGCCCAAAATTGCATTTGCGATTGATCGGCTGGCCGATCGATCAATCGACCAGCCTGGGCGATCAATCGACCTGGACGGGCGATCAATCGATCAGGGCCATTTCTGTCCAGCAAGCATATTTCTGGAAAATTACTTCTTGCGATCAATCAGTGCTTTATTAAATCAATCGACAACTAGCCGTTTTATATTTGTTGAAGCCCGTTTCTTGGAATCTATAAAGGCATATCTTAAGGGCTTTAATGAAATTCTTTGCACACCATTGAAAGCATTGAAGGGGGCAATTAAGAACATCATCTATCCTTCCTTGGCTCATCATTGCTTAGAGTTCATCATTCAATCCAAGTGATTCATGGCACTTTAATGAGCATTCAAAGCTTGGTTTGAAGAATGAACTCAAGCAAGGTATTCATGGCTGACCTAACCCATCTTGTTGAATCTCTTGGTCATCAATAGCCATTGAATACTCAAGTTGGTAGTTCCTATCATCACCATTGTATTGAATAGGCAAAGGGAACTCCAACAACTCCTCCCACCTACCCGGCACTTGTCTAGGAACATCATATGTATTGGTAGCTTATCATGGGAGCTTGGAGAGGAGCTAAAGTATTCGTGGAAGCTGAAGCTACTCATCAACGGCGCTGAATCGGGGCTCATCTCTTGTAAGTGTTTACGCTTATAGAGTCCATTGTTTGATTCCCCCTTCTTGTTGAGATTGGGGTCTAGAGATTGTGACCCAATCTCGGAGTTGTCCTTGAGTAAGACGTGTACGTCCTTGCGTAGGCCTCCGACACGGGAGAATATGTGCGTGTCCTTGTGTAGGAGTTGAGAAGTCCTTGCGTAGGCATTAATCTTGTGTAGGTTGTAAAGGTTAAGAGGTGAACCTCATTTAAAACCTTCGATAGTGAATGCCGGTGTACTAAAAAAAGTTGGGTACTTGAATCGGGAGTGGAGTAGACTTATCGTCGAACCACTATACATCGTGTGTAATGTGGTGAATGCATTTTGTCTATCATTGTCCCTTGTGATCTATCTTATAAGTGCTTAACCGTATGCCCATCTTATGTTTGACAAAATGCTCATATGCCATCCTTGAATGATTAATACAAGCATGCATATGAACTATTTGATCAATTGCTTCTTTTTAGTATAGTTGATCATTTAAAAGGCCCTTGTGTGATCAATTTACGTGTATTCACATATATTATATTGGTAAATTGTTTTGAGTTTTTATTTGGCAAAGAATTTGTTAAAAGTCCTATTCACCCCCCCTCTAGGACATAAGCATACCAATTTTATGTTTAATTCAATTTGATTCAAGTAGCTTCACTTCAAGTTCGAATTTTGAATGTTCTAGTTCTTATAAAGTTGATATTTTTAGAAGTTTTATGAGAGTTCATGTGCTACAGACATGGATTCCTTGCAATTCTCTGAGATTATCATGTTTTGCTTGATTAGATTCAAATTATGGTAACCCTTGAGCATGTCATAGTCCATAGGCATGGTTGTTACTCCAAAGGCTATAATTTCGAATTCTACATGTGGTTGAATGGGACTAGAACTTGGAAGTTCAACTTGAATTGGATTGAATGTGTTTAACGCTTTATCTTCCAACTAGATGAGAGATAGAACTTCAAATCTAGTTGTGTGTTATGCTTAGATTGATTGGATTGGCATGGGATTGTTACAAGTAGATCCTTGAAAGCCTTAGTACCTTTTATTACTGTTTTTCTTAAGTTACTTTTTTAACACAATTCTCTCAATTGAATCTCTTAATTACTGCAATCCCAGTTGCTATAATAGTTTGGAAATTGTTCTCTAATTTCCTGTGGATCAACCTCGGTCTTACCGAGATTTATTACTACATCGCGCCTTGCACTTGAGGCGAGCGAACACCCATGCTATGGACAGAGATTGGGTCATGTAAGAATGGGTCAACAAATTAATAAGCTGAACCCAGGCATGTCCGACCGGTCATGACCGATCAGTCTGGACTGGACCGACCGATCAAGACCAGTCGGACAGACTCAGTCTAGTGAAGTATGCAAGCCATTGGGACCGACCGGTCGGCAGGTCTGGTTCTACCAGTCTCGACCGGTCGGACAGACACACAACAAACTCACTATCTTGGCTGGCCTCTGGCCGACCGGTCTTGATCAGTCGAGACAAGTCGGCAGTAGCCATTTTTTGCCTGTTGTTAGTCCATTACACACCTTTTTATAAAGGGGCTTGGCTCATTTTGAGGGAGAGGGATTTTGAGAGGAGTGAAGCCCCCATTGTTGGAGACCATTTAAGGCTCATTCCCAACTTATGCTAGGCATCTTCCATGTGCTTTAAAACAAGATTGGAGCATTCCAAAATCATGAAGAAGATGACCTTCATCCCCTCTAGATCTCTAGAGTTTGGATCTTCCTTGATAGGCATATCTTTATCCAATCTTAGAGATGAGATTGTTGTAGGAGAGCAACTCTAGGCAACCCATTCCTATTAGTTGTAGAGTCCTCAAACCTACCCTCCTATCACCTTGGGCATCCTAAAGGCATCACAAGCAAGGTGGTTAATCAAATGTAGCTGTGGCATTGGCGACGCAATGGCAACACGATCGGGGGAGCAAGGAAGCTGTTTGAAGCACGGGAGAGCGAGATCAAGCAACCCGAACTGGCACTAAACAAGGGGCTCATCCGACAAGTAAGGTTATCTTTGTTGAGAGTCTATCCACTCAATTCCCTGTGGGAGTTGAGTGTAGAGTTTGTTTGTCAAACTTGAACTAGGGACGTTGGTTGTTCATTGGCCTGATTTCATCCTAAAGACTGGGGGTTGTTTGGCACTCCTTAGCTCATTTGCCGGGCCTAAACAAAGTCTCCAAGGGGGAGCCTCCGACACGGGAATGAATATGAGTCGGGTTAAGAGTTATCCTATGTCCAAAACTTCATTTGGGTTGAGAGTTAGCCCTTTGTCCAAAACTCTGATTATGGTTGAGAGATGAATCAGGAAAACCTCCTTGTAAAGGTTGAGAGGTGAACCTCATTTAAAACCTTCGATAGTGAATGCTGGTGTGCTCAAAGGAGTTGAGTACTTGAACTAGGAGTGGAGTAGACCCAAAGTCGAACCATTATACATGCTTGTGTTTGTGATTGATTGAGCACATTGTTATCTTAGCAGTGAATGTTAATTGTTAATTATGTATGCTTGATAAGAATGTATGCTAGACACTAGATAGGCACATCCACACACAAGATGTACTTTAACTAGTTGTGTAGACTAGAGCTCATTGATCCATTCTCATAAGTCTACATAGGTTACATAGATTAAGAGCTTGATTAGTTAAATCATTTGATTATCTATGCATGCTTGGACCAGGTTGTTTATTGCTTAAACCATATGCTAGTCTTGTGATTGGACCCACTTAGGCTTGGAAACCGAAGTGTTCTTGCTTACTTAGTTTAATGTGTTAAATTGTGTAAGTAGGCGCAAAGAATTTCAAAAGGTCCTAATCAACCCTATATAGGAATTAGCCTATAATTCTAGTTGCTCTTCAAGCTTCCACACATACGAAGGTGTCATGTTAGACTACCGACATAATTTCAATTAGTACCAAAGTGGGTTTCTCTTCAAGGACTTAACCGTCTAGAGTAAGATCCTATACCGAAGCACTAGCATGATGTCTAACCGAGATGGGGGTACCACTAACCGTCCACCATTCTTTGATGGGTCCAAATACACCTACTGGAAGGCTAGGATTAGGATTTTTCAACAATCCATGGACCGTCCGGTGTGGCTAAGCACACAACGTGGATATGCCTTGCCCACCGAATAAGTGGAGGTTGATGAAAAATACATTGTCATTCCCAAAGATGATAAAAAATGAAATTATAGTGAGAGAGCTCAATACATGGCAAATGCCAAAGCTCTCAATGCGAGTTGCTGTGCAGTTTCCCCAAATGAATTTCAGCGCATTCTCACTTGCCCAACTGCAAAAGAAGCGTGGAATATACTTGAGGTTACCCACGAGAGAACTAGCACAGTAAGACGCTCGAAGCTTCAGCTCTTAACCACCAAACTTGAAAACATTAGGATGGAAGAGATTGAAACCTTCATGGAGTTTTATAGAAAAATTTATGATATTTGAAACTCCATGTTTGTCTTGGGTGATCGGATTCCGGAAGGACGTATATGTAGAAAAATACTTAGGTCCCTCCCGAAAAGATTTAACACCAAGGTAGTAGCCTTACAGGAGTGTAGAGACATAGATAACATGAAAGTAGAAGAACTCATAGGTTCCTTACAAACTCATAAACTACACTTTAAGGCCCCTTCTAGAAAGAAAAGCAACGCTCTAAAGTCTTCTCACAAACATAAGAAAATTATGAGTGAGTCGGAGGAAGATAGTGATGATGAGGATGATAAAGAAGAAAAGTTAAACAAAAAATTCAAAAGATTTCTCAAATTTGATAGATGGAGTAGTCGTGACAAGAAGGACAAGAAGGGTGATAAACATAAAGGGAAATCATCCAACTCTTCATCCGTCCGTTGTTACAGTTGTGGTCATCGTGGCCACATTGCCCTGGAATTTCCGAACGGATTAAAATCGGAAGGTAAAAAGGCAATGGCTACCACTTGGGATGATATGGAGGAGTCCGAATCCAAATCTGGTGACTCCACTAGTGATGGGAGCCAAAATATTGATAAAGCACTCATGACTTTCACCACTACCTCTCATCCCCCTAATCTAACAGAGGATCCCGACCGCTATCCCTTCTAGGAGAAGGAGTTCCCAACCCCTCACCCCATGCTACATTTTATGAGGGTGTTGAGGAAATTAGTTACCCTTAGGCCTTTCAAACTAGACGTAGTTAGTAAGGGTAGCTAGAAAGTGATTCTATAGGAATATCTAAGGATTTCAGCCTAATTTTTGTATGTACAGGAAAATCAGAAGATTCAAGCCTCTTGAGCCCAAATTTGGTAGTTTAGCCTTGCTTTTAATTTGTATATTTACTTGCTAGACTATCATCATGCTTAGATTAGCTAATCTTGTTGAATTACATGCTTCATTGTATGCTAATATTTGCTTAGTATTGGTCTTGATATTCTAATAGGGGAGGTTGGTTGATTGGGTTATAAGCCCTTTGTGCTATTAATGCAAATGTATATCTTTGACGAATTATGCATGATTAACTATAATTAGATAATTATATTTTCTTATTAATCTTGTTCCTTAGCATGCTCCATGTTTTTATGTTCATGCACCCTATACTCTTCTTGTTAGCATGTGCTTATTGTTTTAACTTGGACATACTATATGCTCTTACCTTAACCTTAATTGATATATCATTGAGGGGGAGAGAATATTTTGTCAATTATTGACAAAAAGGGGGAGAAAGATCAAGTCCCACCATAACTAGTTTGCTATGTTTTGTGATGCAGGGATTGACAGGTTATGGGGTAGAAAACTGAAGAGGAGTTGCTTAGTTAGGCATGTCAAGAGTCCTATATTTAATTCATTATCAATATAATATCTTGTACATGTATTTTGTTTTGGTAGGTTAGGTTTTTGTAAGTAATTGACAAAGGGGGAGATTGTTAGTGCACTTTTCTGTGGCATACTAGTGCACCTTGTTTGTCAATCACTTAAGTCAGTGAGTCTAGTTTTGGTTGAGCTTAATGAAGACGAAAACCGAAGACTCAAGTGGCCCTGCTGCATCAAGGAAGAAGAAACAGGTAAAAGTGATGCCTTGGTGTGCCTTAACCTTGACCAAACCCCAACCCTTAACCTCTTGATGACCTTGACCATATTAGGCATACATTTAGTCATCATATAGCGGCCCTATGTGTTCCAAAAGATCACACATGCTATGGCCAAAGAGATTGGGTTGTGCAAGAATGGGTCAGCAAATTAATAGGCCAGGCTTGTCCGATCGATCACGACCGGTCAGCCTAGACTAGACGGACGGCTCAAGACCGGCCGGACAGACTCAGTCCAGTGATGTGTGCAGGCCATTGGGCCGACCGGTCTTGACCGGTCAGCATGTCTGGTCCGACCGATCTCGACCGGTCGGACAGACACCCCTCTTAGACAACAAACTCACTGTCTTGGCTGGCCTGTGGCCGACCGGTCTTGACTGGTCGAGACAGGTCGGCACTAGCCATTTTTTGCCCATTTTTAGTCCGTTGCAAACCTTTTTATAAAGGGGCTTGCCTCATTTTGAGGGAGACGGAGAGGGATTTTGAGAGGAGTGAAGCCACAATTGTTGGAGACCATTTGAGGCTCATTCCCAACCTATGCAAGGCATCTTCTTTGTGCTTTAACACAAGATTGGAGCATTCCAAACCCATGAAGAAAGATGACCTTCATCCCCTCTTGATCTCTAGAGTTTGGATCTTCCATGATAGGCATATCTTTATCCCAATCTCAGAGATGAGATTGTTGTAGGAGAGCAACTCTAAGCAACCCATTCCTATTAGTTGTAGAGTCGTCAAACATACGCTCCTATCACCTTGGGCATCTCAAAGGCATCACAAGCAAGGTGATTGATCAATCGTAGCTGTAGCATTGGCGACGAAACGGTAACACGATCGGGGGAGCAAGAGAAGCTGATTGAAGCACGGGAGATCGGAGATCAAGCAACTCGAACCGGCACTGAACAAGGGGCTCATCCGACAAGTAAGGTTGTATTTGTTAAGACTTCATCCACTCAATTCCCTGTGGGAGTTGAGTGTAGAGTTTGTTTGTCAAACTCGAGCTGGGACGTTGGCCGTTCCTTGGCCAGTTTGTCTGCCTAAAGACTAGGGGTTGTTTGGCACTCCTTGGCTCGTTTGCTGGGCCTAAACAATGTCTCCAAGGGGGAGCCTCCGACACGGGAGTGAACGTGCGTCGGGTTGAGAGTTAGCCTATGTTCAAAACTCCATTTGGGTTGAGAGTTAGCCCTTTGTCCAAAACTCCAGTTATGGTTGAGAGGTGAACCGAAAAAACCTCCGTATAAAGGTTGAAAGGTGAATATTATTTAAAACCTTCGATAGTGAATGTCAGTGTGCTCAAAGGAGTTGAGTACTTGAACTAGGAGTGGAGTAGGCCCAAAGTTGAACCACTATACATGCTTGTGTTTGTGATTGATTGAGCACATTGTTATCTTAGCATTAAATGTTTAATTGTTAATTATGTATGCTTGATAACAATGTATGATAGACACTAGATAGGCACATCCACACGCAAGATGTACTTTCACTAGTTGTGTAGACTAGAGCACATTGATCCATTCTCATAAGTCTACATAGGTTGCATAGATTTGGAGCTTGATTAGTTAAATCATTTGATTATCCATGCATGGTTAGACTAGGTTGTTTATTGCTTAAACCATATGCTAATCTTGTGATTGGACCCACTTAGGCTTGGAAGCCGAAGTATTCTCGCTTACTTAGTTTAATGTGTTAAATTGTGTAAGTAGGAGAATAGAATTTCAAAAGGTCTAATCACCCCCCCCCCCCCCCCCCCCTCTTAGGATTTAGCCATAATTCTAGTCGCTCTTTAAGCTTCTGCACATACGAAGGTGTCGTGTTAGACTATCGACGTAATTTCGATTGGTATCAAAGCGGGTTGCTCTTCAAAGACTTATCCGTCTAGAGTAAGTGTAAGTACACATATTTGTCAATTAACATGTCAGTTGAGTCGTCACGTCTGATGAGCCTAGAAGATACTGAAGAATGAAGCCTTGAAGATCTCCGGCTGCTCAACTCAGAAGATCTGCGAAGATACTTCATTCAAAACCAACCCTCTCAACCCTAGATCCACATATTTCTTAAAACTCGCGTCCTCTAGATGACCCGTCTCTTAAAAGGCTTTTCCATTATCCCCATGGCCATAGAGGTTAGTTCAAAAGATCAGTTTGAACTTTGTATGTGTTGGCCCATAGTCCATCTGCAGGAAAGAATCCAAAAATCTGATTGTTTATAAAACCTGCAAAATGAGCACCAGGCGCCTGATCATTGTGTATTCGGGCGCCCGACCACCTGAAGACTGGTCCAACAACATTGAACATGAATATCGGGCGCCCAACCTATGGAAAACTTGTCCAACAACTTGTTTATGATATTCAGTATGAATATCGGGCGCCCGACTGAAACTGTGTTCGGGCGCCCGACCAGTGAAATTCAGGTCCAGCGACTTTTAATGTAATTCTGAAGGATTCCGGGCGCCCGACCAGGTCAAAATATGTCCAGTAAGGAATGTCTAAAATTCAAAGAGGATTTCGTGCGCCCAACTGCAACTATGTCCGGGCGCTCGACCAAGTGGAAACTGGTCTAGTGACCTGACCTTCTGGCTGGAATGAATATCGGGTGCCCGACCCAGTGTTCACCGGGTGCCCGAAGCTAGTGTCCGGGCACCCGAACTAGCCGTTTTTTGCCTCTTTTTTTCACATCTACTTAAGCATTCATTTGGGCAAAAACCTAACAACGAAAAATAGAGTCTTCCTTTGAGTTTGTGATCATCTATAGCCAAAACCTCCCTTCTCAAAGTCCTAATCATTGAGTTCATTGTTCAATCCTAGTTGTTACAAACCATCAATGAGCATTCAAAACTCGAATTGAAACATGAACTCAAGCCCTCATTAATGGCACTTGACCTCATCTCTAGTTGATGTATTTTCTAGTCATTATTGCCATTAATGAAGATCTTGGTGAAACCCTTCTCTTGCATTTAAGTCGTATCCTTTAGGGAAGTTTCAACTAAACCCTAATCCCTCACCTTGAAAACTACAAGAAGGCATTCGTAGCAAGGTTGCTGATCGAGGGAGCTGAAGAAGGTATCGTTCGTGCAAACCGAAGCTTCTTCAACTAAAGGCATTATCAAGGGGCTCAATCAGCTTAGTATATTTTAGTTTCTCAAGTCCAAGAAACTATCTCAAAAGTTGAGATTTGGGTTTCAAAGTTTGAAGACCCAAACTCAGTAGAGTCCTTGCGTAGGACAAGTCCTTGAGTAGGACAAGCCCTTGTGTAGGACAAAGTGTTTGATTGATTAGTCCTAAGGAAGGATGAATCCATGTGTTGAAGTCTAAGTCCTTTTGTAGGCTATTAAGGTTTATGGTTAACCTCATTTAAAACCATTGTGATAGTGAAATCTGGCCACTCAAGGAGTGAGTGGATCAGCCGGGAGTGGAGTAGGTACATAACCGAACCACTATAAAATCTCTTGTTATGTGATGAATGCTTGCAACTGCTTTACTTCTTTCATGATTGAGATAAACTGATTATAACTTGTTCTACTATTGTTGAAAGATAATATTCTACATATCAAGTGTTTGAGGAAAGATTTCTTAAATGCAACTCATATTCTTATATGTGTCTTCGATTAACATTTGCATGATTATGAGTGTTTAAATTGGATAGTTTAAAAAGTGTCCTATTCACCCCCCTTTAGGACAAAGAAACCAGTTTCTTGCTTCCACAAGTGCGGTAATCAAACTTATACCGCAATTAATTCTAAAAGGACTCCGCACTGGACTCTGCACTGGAGACAACTGTTATGTTATTGAAAACAAAGGTGATGGTGGATCATCTTCCGTATGCCACATGGCAATTAATGATGAAACTGAGTTATGGCATCAACGGCTTGACCATGTCCATTATAGGAACCTATCTAAGTAGGAATAAATTAGTTAGAGGGTTACCTAAAATAGGAAAGAAACCAAAACAAGTATGTGTAGAGTGCCTGAAAGGTAAACAGATTAAAGTTGCACATAAGAAGACATCCACCATTGCCACATCAAAACCCCTTGACCTACTCCACATGGATCTTGTAGGTCCCACCAGAGTTTTGAGTCAAGGTGGTAAAAGATATTTCTTTGTTATTATTGATGATTACTCCCGCTACACTTGGGTCGTATTTTTTAGAGAAAATCTGACACATTTAATGAATTTGAAAATCTCATGAAACGACTTCACAATGAAAAGGAATGTACCGTGAAAAGAATTAGGAGTGATCATGGTGGAGAATTTGAGGATGGCCGATTTGAACAATTTTGTGAAAACTTAGGCATCAAGCATGAGTTCTCAGCCCTAAAAACTCCTCAACAGAATGGAGTAGCAGAAAGAAAAAACAGAGTCCTACTCGATATGGCCACAGTTATGATAACAGCAAAAATCTTGCAAAAAATCTGTCGGCCGAAGCAGTAAATAAAGCATGTCACATAATTAATCGAGTATATTTGAGAACCGGCCTAGATAAAACACCATATGAAATATGGAATGGAAAAATCCCGAATGTCAAGTATTTTAGAGTCTTTGGTAGCAAATGCCACATCCTTCGAGATATAGAAAATCTAGAAAAATTTGATTCAAAAAGTCATGAGAGAATATTCCTAGGATACGCTTCAAATAGTCGTGCCTATAGAGTTTATAATACAAAGACTAATACAACTCAAAAATCCATAAATGTTATCATTAATGACCAATCTAAAGAAGTCATGAGACTTGATGATGATGAAGAGGGAGAACCATGCCAAATAGGTAAACTTGTTGAAAAATATCCCTCTCCCAATGCCTCAACAACTCTTGGAAATGTGCCATATGTCAAGGATCACCCCCTCAATCAAATCATTGGAGATCCTGATACTAGGGTTAAGACTAAGAGACAGCTTGAGGCCATCAATAGTCATGTGTGCTTCTCCTAAAAAATCGAACAAAAAAATATAGATGAGGCTCTTAATGATGAATTTTGGATACTTGCTATGCAAGAAGAACTTCAACAGTTCACCAGAAATGATGTTTGGTTTCTGGTAGAAAGACCGTATGAGAAAAATGTCATTGGAACTAAATGGATTTTCACAAACAAAACAGATGAATCTGGCAATGTTATTCAAAACAAAGCTCGTCTAGTTGCTCAGGGGTACTCTCAAATTGAGGGAATTGATTTTGATGAAACTTTTGCCCCGGTTGCTAGATTAGAATCCATTCTAATTCTCATGTCCATAGCATGTGTGCTCAAATTTAAATTATTTTAAATGGACGTGAAAAGTGCCTTTCTGAATGGTATACTCGATGAGGAAGTTTATATTGAACAACCTAAAGGGTTTGTGGACCCTACATATCTTCAAAGAGTCTATCGATTGAAAAAGGCTCTCTATGGGTTGAAACAAGCCCCCCGAGCATGGTATGAACACCTAACTCAATTCCTAATTGATCACGAATTCGTTAGGGGGAGTGTTGACAAAACCTAGTTTGTTAAAAGGATGAATGATTTGATTCTCATTGCTCAAATTTATGTTGATGACATTGTATTTGGTTTCACATGTGAAGAATTTTTTGGTCTATTTACTAAGTTAATGAAATCTGAATTTGAAATGAGTTTGGTAGGCGAACTGAATTTTTTCCTAAGATTGCAAGTTAAACAATTGAAAAATGGAATTTTCATCAACCAAACTAAATATACAAAAGATCTAGTCAAAAGGTTTTGGTTATACTCGGGTCGATCACACACTACACCCATGGCCACAACCATTAAACTCTCCAAAGATTTGTCAAGCAAAAGTGTTGATCAACATCTATATAGAAGTATGATTGGGAGTCTCCTTTACCTTACAGCTAGTGTTGAGCTCTTAATTGTGCATATTCTAGCCCCAATTCATCACTCATTGTGCAAGGTTTGCATGGTATATAGACAAATCTAATGCATGTTTTGTGATTGCAGGTTTGAGAGTGAACTCCGCCAAATTGATGATGGAAAGAGCTGATTTAGAACCTTGGATGAAGACCCAAGGAGGGCTGAAGGAAGAAGGAAGCAAGGAAAGAAGAAAATAGAAGAAAGAAAGGAAGAAAACAAGAAGAAAAAGAGACCGACCGGTCTTGACCGGTCGGCCAAGGAAGCCCGACCGGTCTTGACCGGTCGGCCATGCTTGCTGGAGTAATGCCAAAGAAGGCCAGACCGGTCGTGACCGGTCGGCCATGTAAATTTCAGTTTCAAAATTGCAGACAGCAGGCCACTCCCGTTTCTGATTTTTCAGACCAGATTTCTGGGCCCATCTTAATGATATTTGGAAATCCAACAGATCCATGTCGAAGAGGAGCTCGACGCCGAACTAACCCAATGGTTTCGTGTCGATCGGAGCTACGGATTGATCGTGGTGGCCAAAACAATACGAACTGTCCAGAAAGTTCCAAATTTCGCTGTTCCTACTCTGGGCCGGTCCAGGTGGCCCATCATTGATGATATGAAGAATCTACTTTGACCATCTTTTAGACCACATCCATATATGAATAATCACAAAGTTTCAGATCAAAAGGATGTGTGGTTTGATCGTACCGGTTGAAGAAAGATGGACCATCCAGAAAGCTCCAACTGCGCAGAGTTTATAAAAGCCCTAATTGTTCTAATTTTCGGACCACATTCTGGGATTGTTTTGAACAATCTAATCCGTCTATCATGTAGAGGAGGAAGTTTTCTACTAATGTTCCAAATTTGGGATCAATCCGACGTCTGTACACTCCGGAGCGTTGGAAGCAAGATGACTGGTTCTGAAGGTACCCGAAGTACGCGATTTTGAGAGGCGGTCGGTGATGTGATTGGTGGACCCATTCAGAGGACAATCTTGGAAATCTAAATCATCTATGAGGAAGATCACATTACAAGGAAGCTACAAATCAAATTTGAAGGCAATCCGACCATTGGTTAAGCCGTACCAAGCGAAACAAATTCTGCTATGTTGCTGTACTATTGCTACACTATAAAAGGAGGTGCTCTCTTCCATTCCAGGGCAACCAAGGACGTGGGGAGCAAGGAGTTCAAGTCATAAGAGGCTTCCTAGCCTCCTCCAGCTAGTTTTTCTTCCTTTTCTTAGTTCTAGTTCTAGTTTTTAATATGCTTTTCATTAGCTAATCTCTTAGCTAGAGCTAAGAGGTGAACCTTATAGTTTTCTTAGATTGTTTAATTCGTTTTATTGGTTTTAAGTTTGGAATTCATGATTATGAACTATGGTTTGAAGTTTATACAAGTTTTAAGAAATTTTTCTTAGTCTTATGATGACTCATGGATGTTTGGGAGAATTACTTAAATTCTTAATTGGTTTGCATCAGTCTAGACCTGTATGATCCGAGGAATTGGAGTGCGCTCTAGTACTATGATCTTCATGTGGAGACTTCCTACCAAAGTTATACTTTTCTGAATTTCTGTAATATGTATGGATTGTGCATGTGATTTGAATCAAGTTCAAATCATGATCTAGCCTTGTCTTGTGACAGGACTTGAGGATGGTTATGATTGTGAACTGGACCTTTTGGAAAGGGGAATGACCTATGTAATTGAGCATGCTCAGCTCAGCCTACATTGAGTGAATTATATGCATTGAACTTACATATAATAGATTGTTTGGTTTAACAGCTCTATCATCCGGCTAGATAGATCTGAATATCGATTCTAGTTGTGAAAGTGAGAAACCATAGCGAATTATGCATCTAAGGAAAGCTATAAGTGGATCCTTGACGCTCTAGTTATCTTTTGATTATCAGATTTTCTATTTTATGTTCAAAACCAATTTCACAAACCTCTTAAGATTCTAGTTATTAGGATAATTTGAATTGTTTACTTCATTCCCTGTGGATCGACCTCGGTCTTACCGAGATTATTACTACATCGCAACCCTACACTTGGGGAAGCAAACAAGTTTTTGGTGCCGTTGCCGGGGAAGAGGTTAAACGGTTCTAATTGTTCTAGTAACTATAGAGTAGTCTTAGTTAGGTAGGATTTTCAGTTTTTATAGAAGAAGATTTTTTGATTTTTTTTTTCTAGATTACTAACAATTTTTTGTTGGATTTTGTAGGACATTGTTGCTGACATATATCTCGCTCTATTGGGTAACATATCTCCATCTCCCTTCTTTTTGTTCTTTTTTCTAGATTAGGGTAGTTCCAACTCTTTAAAATCTCATTATGGCTGATTGGAAGTGTGGTGCTTATGCATACCTTTTGGAAGATGAGATGACAGACCATGGAATCAAAACTCTTTATGATTGGAACCAATTTAAGCATAAGTATTATTCTGAGATTCAATCAACCTCCACTACCCCCCAACGTAAGACGCTACGTGATTATTGGGTTGAAAATAACAAGAGTGTTCCACCAAGTTTAACAGGAGGTAGGAATAAGAAAAAGGACCGGGGGAGTAATGACCAACCGGTAAAGACATTGCTTGATCACTTGTATGGTTATGCCTATCAACCATCTTATCAGTCTTCATCATATAACACGTATGGTCTTCATCGAGAGAGTCCTCACACCTCTAGTCCAATGGAACATGAGCCAACCATGGATGCCAACAATTATCCTCGAGAGTTTCTTTCTTATGATCCACAACCGACACGAACTCTTGAGGATATGTTGCGAGAGTTTATGGAAATAACTGAGCAATGCATACAAAACCTCTCGCCATCTCAAAATCCTGAACCCAACATTGGGAACACCGAATCGATCCCCAACAATGAGGAGGATGAGGCTATCCGAGCCCAACCCTCTTCCAATTTGATGACTAAACCTGTAGGGGATGTAGATCTCAGTGATCCCACCATTATCATCGATTATGGTGAATCAACTATCTCTTTTAGCTATTCCGATTTGAATGATGAAGAGATTTCAAGGATGGTTGACGAACCCGAGGAATCTACAAAATCTGAAAGTGATAGTTTAATTGCCTACAATGAGGGTTTGAAGGATGATTGTGAGTCCATGATTTGTTCTTCCAAAGGGCCGAATGTTTTTGAATCACCGAAAGATATTCTTGCTAGAGAGATGGCCGAAGTCGATATTTTTTAGTCCTTCCACCAACAACACATGACCAATTCTATGGTGGAAGAACTCCTTTGGGTTGAAAATTCTGTTTCTTTGGATAATGTGGTGGCACAATCTGAAATTTTAGATCAACCAATGCTACATGATGTGCTTACCAATGAATCTGAAAAATTTTCTTTGGAAGACCTCCCCTCTATAGAGGAGGAATTCCTTACCCTTGAAACAGAATTTCCTCAATCAGTTAGGGAGAACGAGGAAACTTCATCCGACTCTGTCGATTTCCTAGAGAAATGCATGACCCACCCCTATGATCTAAATGATGAGATGATTAAGGAGTTGGATAGTTTGTTAGACATGGTGTCGGTGCCTAAAGAACACCATTCCACTAATTTACACTCTTTACCATTATTTGTGGAAACACCGTGCAATTCTGAATTTGTGGAGGAGACAACTCAAACTAAAAAATACTTAATGAATGTCTCTCCACCATCATGGGTTCTTCAACCCATTGAAAATTCTGATTGGGAGGACCCGTTTTTAATCAATTACAACCCAATTCAGAACTTGAGGAGATATCTTTTTGCTGCTCTTATCTCCTCCTTACATGCGTGTGGTGAACACTATGATTGGACCTTCATGAAGAAACGAACCCATGTATACATTCGAGCAGGACTTTGGATGGTCCTCATGAGAAACCTATTGAAATTCATGAAGATCCTGCTCAAATTTGATCATGTAGTCGATCGGACTAATCAAAGGTAGGTAGGTAGGTTAGGATCTCTTTTCTATATTTAAGATTGAATAAGTCTCATCGAGACAATGGAAGATGCTAGAATTGATCTACTTGCTACCTCAGGTACTATCGTTCTCACTCTCCTTTGTTTTATGTCATTGCTCTCATGTCATGCATATTGCATATCTTATTACATTGAGGACAATGTAAGATTTTGGTTGGGGGGTGAGATTCCTTAGATGAATCTACTAGCTTTTGTGACATTTCAAGCAATTATGTAGAAAATTTTCAATTTTTCTAAAATTCAAAACTCTTTTGGAAAACGTTGTTTCTATGCATTCAAGATGATATGAGTATAAGAGGAGGAGATACGAAGTGAGTGATGTTGCAAGCTTTGAACTTCTCTTAATATAATGGTTTTATATGTGAATTCCCCTATTTTTATGATTGATAGAAAATTTGAACACTTTTACACCTAGTTCACATTACACGATTTTCATGATTTGAAAGGATTATGTGATTTGTGGATTAACCATACTTTGATTTAAGGTGTTGAGAAACCAAGTCGGGGTACTTTGTCCATCCTTGTCCATGGAAAAATAACGAAAGATATGGATTTCTAAAAATCCTATCTAATGAAAAAGAAAAAGGAAAAGGAAGGATGAAATTGGGAATGATGGAAAAATGGTGGAAATTTCCGATTAGGGCTACCTACTACCAACCTGGGGATGGTCTACCCGTAACCAAATCCGGAAATGGGACGTAGTGTGAAAGTTGTCGGAAGGACGGTAAGGCAAATTCCTGTCATTGGCTTGATGTTGCTCTATGCACCTTGAAATCCATAGTTTAGTTGATCTATGAAGAAGATAAGCCCAGAAACTCATGAGATGAACTTTCACTATGCACACTAGGTTGAATTTGTTTAAGTTCTTCTATTCATCAATCAATCAGCGAGAATTTCATATGGACACTTATTATGTTTTGAGAGTTTAAGGTTTTAACTTCTATCACCTAATTTTTCTGACTTTTACACTTGTGTGTCTAGGGATGTATAGAAGCATAGTTTCTGAAGGAGAGTTAGTTTTTGGAGAATTGAACTTGTTTCACGCATGTTTTGCTCGGGACTAGCAAAATGCTAGTTGGGGGGTGTGTTGAGCTCTTAATTGTGCATATTCTAGCCCCAATTCATCACTCATTATGCAAGGTTTGCATGGTATATAGACAAATCTAATGCATGTTTTGTGATTGCAGGTTTGAGAGTGAACTCCGCCAAATTGATGATGGAAAGAGCTGATTTAGAACCTTGGATGAAGACCCAAGGAGGGCTGAAGGAAGAAGGAAGCAAAGAAAGAAGCAAGGAAAGAAGAAAATAGAAGAAAGAAAGGAAGAAAACAAGAAGAAAAAGAGACCGACCGGTCTTGACCGGTCGGCCATGCTTGCTGGAGTAATGCCAAAGAAGGCCAGACCGGTCGTGACTGGTCGGCCAGCCCTGTCCGACCGGTCTTGACGTGTCGGCCATGTAAATTTCAGTTTCCAAATTGCAGACAGCAGGCCACTCCCGTTTCTGATTTTTTCAGACCATATTTCTGGGCCCATCTTAATGATATTTGGAAATCCAATACATCCATGTCAAAGAGGAGCTCGACACCGAACTAACCCAAGTGGTTTCGTGTCGATCGGAGCTACGGATTGATCGTGGTGGCCAAAACAATACGAACTGTCCAGAAAGTTCCAGATTTCGCTGTTCCACTCTGGGCCGGTCCAGGTGGCCCATCATTGATGATATGAAGAATCTACTTTGACCATCTTTTAGACCACATCCATATATGAATAACCACAAAGTTTCAGATCAAAAGGATGTGTGGTTTGATCGTACCGGTTGAAGAAAGATGGACCATCCAGAAAGCTCCAACTGCGCAGAGTTTATAAAAGTCCTAATTGTTCTAATTTTCGGACCACATTCTGGGATTGTTTTGGACAATCTAATCCGTCTATCATGTAGAGGAGGAAGTTTTCTACTAATGTTCCAAATTTGGGATCAATCCGACGTCTGTACACTCCGGAGCGTTGGAAGCAAGATGACTGGTTCTGAAGGTACCCGAAGTGCGTGATTTTGAGAGGCGGTCGGTGATGTGATTGGTGGACCCATTCAGAGGACAATCTTGGAAATCTAAATCATCTATGAGGAAGATCACATTACAAGGAAGCTACAAATCAAATTTGAAGGCAATCCGACCATTGGTTAAGCCGTACCAAGCGAAACAAATTCTGCTATGTTGCTGTACTATTGCTGCACTATAAAAGGAGGTGCTCTCTTCTATTCCAGGGCAACCAAGGACGTGGGGAGCAAGGAGTTCAAGTCATAGGAGGCTTCCTAGCCTCCTCCAGCTAGTTTTTCTTCCTTTTCTTAGTTCTAGTTCTAGTTTTTAATATGCTTTTCATTAGCTAATCTCTTAACTAGAGCTAAGAGGTGAACCTTATAGTTTTCTTAGATTGTTTAATTCGTTTTATTGGTTTTAAGTTTGGAATTCATGATTATGAACTATGGTTTGAAGTTTATACAAGTTTTAAGTAATTTTTCTTAGTCTTATGATGACTCATGGATGTTTGGGAGAATTACTTAAATTCTTAATTGGTTTGCATCAGTCTAGACCTGTATGATCCGAGGAATTGGAGTGCGCTCTAGTACTATGATCTTCATGTGGAGACTTCCTACCAAAGTTCTACTTTTCTGAATTTCTGTAATATGTATGGATTGTGCATGTGATTTGAATCAAGTTCAAATCATGATCTAGCCTTGTCTTGTGACAGGACTTGAGGATGGTTATGATTGTGAACTGGACCTTTTGGAAAGGGGAATGACCTATGCAATTGAGCATGCTCAGCTCAGCCTACATTGAGTGAATTATATGCATTGAACTTACATATAATAGATTGTTTGGTTTAACAGCTCTATCATTCGGCTAGATTGATCTTAATATCGATTCTAGTTGAGAAAGTGAGAAACCATAGCGAATTATGCATCTAAGGAAAGCTATAAGTGGATCCTTGATGCTCTAGTTATCTTTTGATTATCAGATTTTCTATTTTATGTTCAAAACCAATTTCACAAACCTCTTAAGATTCTATTTATTAGGATAATTTGAATTGTTTACTTCATTCCCTGTGGATCGACCTCGGTCTTACTGAGATTATTACTACATCGCAACCCTACACTTGGGGAAGCGAACAACTAGTAGACCAGATATTGCATTTAGCGTAGGTGCATTCACTAGATTTCATGCTGATCCTAAAGAATCGCATCTAACTGCTGTAAAAAGAGTCATAAGATATGTGGCCTGTACAACTGAGTTTGGCTTGTAGTACCCCTTTGACACATCATCCATCATTGCGGGGTACTCCGACGCCGATTGGGCTGGAAATATGGATGATCGAAAATCCACTAGTGGTGGCTGCTTTTACATAGGAAACTGCTTAGTTGCTTGGCATAGCAAAAAGCAAAATTCCATCTCATTATCCACCGCTGAAGCAGAATACATTGCTGCCGGTAGTTGTTGCGCTCAGCTACTTTGGATGAAACAAATGTTGAAGGATTACGGAATCAGTCAAAAAGAAATGACGCTCTTTTGTGACAACACAAGCGCCATTAATATTTCAAAAAATCCCATTCAACATTCTCAAACTAAGCATATCGACATCTGGCACCATTTTAGAAGAGAGCTTGTTGAAGAAAAGGTGGTCACACTTGAATATGTCCAAACCGACCAACAATTGGCCGACATTCTTACAAAACCGTTAGATTCCACTAGGTTTGAACACCTCAGGAAATCTATCAGTGTTTGCTCAACCTAGTTGGTTAGAAGAGCGTGTGTGCTTATAGGAAAATCAAAGGATGTAGCCTCATATCCTAGTGCTCTTTAGAAAAGTTAATGGTAGATTGGACTACTCCAACAAGTATGGTCAAAGGATCTGTGCATCCCATTGATTGTTGACCACTTGGCCGTCTTAGGTCCTTAGTATCTAGGTTTGGAAGGACAAAACGAGGTAGGGATAAGCTCATCACTGCCCAAGACATCCTTGATTGGATAAACCACCCATAGGGATCATATCTCAACTCTAAACCTCACAGTCCCACACACAGGAAGAATGTGCTACAAAAGGTCCATCGGGTGCCTGACTCGAAACTGTCCGGGCGCCCGCCCATGCGCGGCCCTCTGTTTATAAGGGCCCCTCCAAATAGAAACATGCACCCTCTCTCACTCTATTCCAGCAAACACCTCCTCTCTCTTGTGCCCTTGGTCGTCCTCCAACCCTCCAAGGTGAACTTTCCTTCCAAAATCCTCACATTTCGCCCAAAAGAAGCTACTTACCTCTTGCCTTCCTTCTGGACTTCCTTTCTAATTTGGGATTTAGTTAAGCTCTTCCTTAATCTTCCTTGCTTGGGTGTTAAACTTGCTCATGGCTGGGGATAAGAAGCTAAAACGTCCTGCCACTGAAGGTTCCTCAAAGGGCCCACCGAGCAAGCAACTTGCTCCCAAGCGAGCATCCAAAACGCACCGTGCATCCACCCCCAATCGTGAGCCCTCCTCCAGTTCTTCTAAGCAAGGGAGTCCATCTCCGGCTAAGGGTACCCCAACCCATCTCCACTCTCTGTCTTATCTGTCCCATCGCCTTATTGTTGGGGAACGGTATATTGAGCGGGACTGCCTTGTTGGATACCTTGTGTATGAGCGTTTGACCACCATCAAGTGACAGGATTGCTGGATTTTTGTGGGCCAGTCTATCCCAATGCTATCATCGTCTTCTTTCCCGTGTGGTCAAAGTCATAGATGACCCACCCTCTCTCACCGTAGATCGGGATGGACGGCTCCTAGTCATCAATGTTGGCACCATTGCAAGGGTGCTTAACATTCCTCTGTCCTACGAAAGAATTCCCCCATCTGGCCCTGATGAAATAACGAACAAAGTCACATGGACAAAGGCCTTATGTGGTGGTAGAAATGTCATGTGGGGGGGGGGGGGGGGGGGGGGGGGGGGGGGGGGGGGCGGTAAAGGCGGGAATGTTCTCGCAGCCCGGCAAATGACTGATGATTTCTGTCTACTACACCTCATTTTCTCCTATAATGTCTATCCGAGGAGAGGAAATCGGTCCAACCTTACATCCTCTATGGCTGAGCTCATTTACCGGGTCGAACAAAGTCATCAGATGTGTCTGCCCTCTCAGATCATGAGTCACATGGTATGCATCTTTACTGTTGGTGGAAAAACTGCTGGTATCCCTTTTGGGTGTCTGCTATCACTCTTATATCTAGACTGTGACTTTCCACCTACTGCGGAGAATCCTATCCATGTCGCCAATGTCAACAGCCGCACCATCACCTACATGCGCCTGAACACTCCTGAAGTGGATGTTGGCTGGCCTGATATCTACACGGAGACTCCCACTGAAGAGGAGATTGCAGCCCACACCACACATCAGGCTGCTCAAGGAGGAACAGAACAGAGTGGTCCATCTCATCCCAACTCCTCTTGGCACTCCAAAGCTTCCAAAGCCGAACGTCAGGAGACAAATGCGCGGCTTAGTCGTGTTGAGAAGATGCTGAAATCCCTTCAAGACACCACCAACATGATTCTCGCCATGATCACCTGCTGCAATAATGACGCTCCTCCTCCTGCTCCACGTAAGGATGCTCGGCCCACCCGATCGCTATAGGTACGCGTCGCATCATCCTCTCTTTGCTCAGTCATTCACACCGTTTCGACTAAAGCACTTACCCCTAGTCGTCTAAATGTCTTAGTTTGTACTTGGATGGGGACATGGTTGCGCCAACATTTTAGAACTCTAACTCTATCTTAGTCATGTTAACTTTGCTTGGACATGTTAACTTTTCTTAGAATGTTGGGCTCAGTGGATGCCCTTTTTCTTATGATTGTCTCTCACTATTTATTTGATATATCTATCCACCTTCTTTATGTTTTATACTCTTATTGTGTGTATGGATGGTTGGATGGTTGTGGGCCCCTTGCCCATGATATGGCTTGCTTTTACTACTCATTCTTCTTCGAAGCCTTTTATTATCTATGCATATTGATCTATTTAGGGCCGCTTGCCCTCTTTTGATAGGTACACAGTCTGTTTGGTCATGATATACATCAAGTGGGGTGGTTGGTTGCTTGGACTGTAAGCCCTCTGATTTAAAATATTTTATACATGTATATCTCATTATGACCATCCTGTTTAATTTGGTTTCTCCCTTCTTATACATAAATGCACTAACCCTTTATCAATGACTAACAAAAAGGGGGAGAAGAGTCCCACCAATCAACCATGTTATCTTTTTGCAGTCTTTGGTATACAGGATCTCAGGGGGAGGAATTGAAGCCAAGGGTCTGTATATTGTGTCTGTACATGTCTATTTTTTTGTAAATGAATAAATGTAAATCTTTTGATGACATGTAAGGATATATTTTGGGTTTTCGAGTCTAAAAATGTCATTAGAAAGGTCCATGACACTTAAGTTGGTTTTCTGGAGTAATTGACAAAGGGGGAGATTGTAAGTACACATATTTGTCAATTAACTTGTCAGTTGAGTCGTCACGTCTGATGAGCCTAGAAGACATTGAAGAATGAAGCCTTGAAGATCTCCAGCTGCTTAACTCAGAAGATCTACGAAGATATCTTCATTCGAAAACCAACCCTCTCAACCCTAGATCCACATATTTCTCAAAACCCGTGTCCTCTAGATGGCCCGTCTCTTAAAAGGCATTTCCATTATCCCCATGGCCATAAAGGTTAGTTCAAAAGATCAGTTTGGACTTTGTATGTGTTGGCCCATAGTCCATTTGCAAGAAAGAATCCAAAATCAGATTGTTTATAAAACCTGCAAAATGAGCACCGGGCGCCCAACCACTGTGTATCTGGGCGCCCGACCACCTGAAGACTGGTCCAGCAATGTTGAACATGAATATCGGGCGCCCGACCTATGGAAAACCTGTCCAGTAACTTGTTTATGATATTCAGTATGAATATCGAGCACCCGACTGAAATTGTGTCCGGGCGCCCAACTAGTGAAATTCAGGTCCAGTGACTTTTAATGTAATTCATAAAGGACTCCGGGAGCCCGACCCCAACTGTGTCCGGGCACCCGACTAGGTCAAAATATGTCCAGTAAGGAATGTCTGAAATTAAAAGAGGATTTTGGGCGCCCAACTGCAACTATGTCCGGGCGCCCGACCAAGTGGAAACTGGTCTAGTGACCCGACCTTTTGGCTGGACTGAATATCGGGCGCTCGACCCAATGTTCACCGGGCGCCGACTGCTGCTGAATCTGTTTTTGGACTATGTGTCCGGGCGCCCGAAGCTAGTGTCCAGGCACTCGAACTAGCAGTTTTTTTGCCCATTTTTTCACATCTATTTAAGCATTCATTTGGATAAAAACCTAACAACAGAAAATAGAGTCTTCCTTTGAGTTTGTGATCATCTATAGCCAAAACCTCTCTTCTTAAAGTCCTAATCCTTGAGTTCATTGTTCAATCCTAGTTGTTACAAACCATCAATGAGCATTCAAAGCTCGGATTGAAACATGAACTCAAGCCCTCATTAATGGCATTTGACCTAATCTATAGTTGATGTATTTTCTAGTCATTATTGCTATTAATGAAGATCTTGGTGAAACCCTTCTCTTGCATTTAAGCTGTATCCTTTAGGGAAGTTTCAACCAAACCCTAATCCCTCACCTTGGAACCTACAAGAAGGTATTCGTAGCAAGGTTGCTAATCGAGGGAGCTGAAGAAGGTACCGTTCGTGCAAGCCGAAGCTTCTTCAACCAAAGGCATTATCAAGGGGCTCAATCAGCTAAGTATATTTTAGTTTCTCGAGTCCAAGAAACCATCTCAAAAGTTGAGATTTAGGTTTCAGAGTTTGAAGGCCCAAACTCAGTAGAGTCCTTGTGTAGGACAAGTCCTTGAGTAGGACAAGCCCTTATGTAGGACAAAGTGTTTGATGGATTAGTCTTAAGGAAGGATGAATCCATGTGTTGAAGTCTAAGTCCTTTTGTAGGCTGTTAAGGTTTATGTAGTGAAATTCAGTCACTCAAGGAGTGAGTGGATCAGCCGGAGTGGAGTAAGTACATAACCGAACCACTATAAAATCTCTTGTTATGTGATGAATGCTTGCAACTGCTTTACTTCTTTCATGATTGAGATAAACTGATTATAACTTGTTCTACTATTGTTGAAAGATAATATACTGCATATCAAGTGTTTGAGGAAAGATTTCTGTAATGCAACTCATATTCTTATATTTGTCTTCGATTAACATTTGCATGATTATGAGTGTTTAAATTGGATAATTTAAAAAGTGTCCTATTCACCCCCCTTTAGGATAAAGAAACCAGTTTTTTACTTCCACAAGTGCGGTAATCAAACTTATACCACAATTTCAGTAAGATCCGGTACTGGAGCACTAGCATGATGTCTAACCGAGATGGGGGTACCACCAACCGTCCACCATCCTTTGAGGGGTCCAACTACGCCAATTGGAAGGCTAGGATGAGGATTTTTCTACAATCCATGGACCGTCCGGTGTGGCTAAGCACACAACGTGGATATGCCTTGCCCATCGAACAAGTAGGTTGATGGAAAATACATTGTCATTCCCAAAGATGATGAAAAATGAAATGATATTGAGAGAGCTTAGTACATGACAAATGCCAAAGCTCTTAATGCAATTTGCTGTACGGTTTCCCCAGATGAATTTCAACGTATTCTCGCATGCCCAACTACAAAAGAAGCGTGGGATATATATGAGGTTACCCACGAGGAAACTAGCACAATAAGACGCTCGAAGCTTCAGCTCTTAACCACCAAACTTGAAAACATTAGGATGGAAGAGACTGAAACCTTCATGGAGTTTTATACAAAACTTTTTGATATTTGCAACTCCATGTTTGTCTTGGGTAATCGGGGTTCGGAAGGACGTATATGTAAAAAAAAATACTTAGGTCCCTCCCAGAAAGATTTAACACCAAGGTAGTATAGCCTTAGAGGAGTGTAGAGACATAGATATCATGAAAGTAAAAGAACTCATAGGTTCCCTACAAACTCATGAACTACACTTTAAGGCCCCTTTAGAAAAAAAAAAGCATCGCTCTAAAGTCTTCTCACAAACATAAGAAAATTAAGAGTGAGTCGGAGAAAGATAGTGATGATAAGGATCATAAAGAAGAAAAGTTAAACAAAAAATTCAAAAGATTCCTCAAATTTGATAGAGGGAGTAACCATGACAAAAATGACAAGAATGGTGATAAACATAAAGGGAAATCATCCAAATCTTCATCCATCTGTTGTTATGGTTGCGGTCATCATGGCCACATTGCCCGGGAATGTCCAAACGGACCTAAACCGAAGGGTAAAAAGGCAATGACTGCCACTTGGGATGATACGGAGTAGTCCGAATTCAAATCTAGTGACTCCACTAGTGATGGGAGCCAAGATATTGATAAAGTTCGCATTGCTTTCTCCACTACGTCTCTTCCCCCTAATTTGAGAGAGGATCCCGACCGCTATCCCTTCTAGGAGAAAAGGGAGTTCCCAAACCCTCACCTCATGCTATATTTTATGAGGGTGTTGAGGAAATTAGTTACCCTTAGGCCTTTCGAACTAAACATAGTTAGTAAGGGTAGCTAGAAAGTGATTCTATAGAAATATCTAAGGATTTCAGCCTCATTTTTTGTGTACGGACAAATCAGAGGATTCAAGCCTCATGAGCCCAAATTTGGTAGTTTAGCCTTGCTTATAATTTGTATATTTGCTTGCTAGACTATCCTCATGCTTAGATTAGCTAATCTTGCTGAATTACATGCTTCATTTTATGCTAATCTTTGCTTAGTATTGGTCTTGATATTCCAGTAGGGGAGGTTGGTTGATTGGGCTATAAGCCCTTTGTGCTTTTATTACAAATGTATATCTTTGACCAATTATGCATGATTAACTATGAATAGATAGTTATATTTTCTTATTAATCATGTTCCTTAGCATCCTCCATGTTTTTAGGTTCATGCACCCTATACTTTTCTTGTTAGCATGTGCTTATTGTTTTAACTTGGACATACTATCTACTTTTACTTAACCTTAATTGATATATCATTAAGGGAGAGAGAATAGTTTATCAATTGTTGACAAAAAGGGGGAGAAAGATCAAGTCCCACCAAAACTAGTTTGCTATGTTTTGTGATGCAGGGATTAACAGGTTATGGGGGAGCAAACTGAAGAGGAGTTGCTTAGTTAGGCATGTCAAGAGTCCTGTATTTAATTCATTATCAATATAATATCTTGTACATGTATTTTGTTTTGGTAGGTTAGGTTTTTTCAAGTAATTGACAAAGGGGGAAATTGTTAGTGTACTTTTCTGTGGCATACTAGTGCACCTTGTTTGTCAATCACTTAAGTCACTGAGTCTAGTGTCGGTTGAGCTTAATGAAGACGAAGAACCAAGACTCAAGTGGCCCTGCTGTATCAAGAAAGAAGAAACAGGTAAAAGTGATGCCTTGGTGTGCCTTAACCTTGACCAAAACCAAACCCTTAACCTCTTGATGACCTTAACCATATTAGGCATACATTTAGACATCATAGAGTGGCCCTAGGTGTTCCAAAAGATCACCCATGCTATGGCCAAAGAGATTGGGTCATGTAAGAATGGGTCAGCAAATCAATAAGCTGAACCGAAGCTTGTCCGACCGGTCACGACCGGTCAGCCTGGACTGGACGAACCAGTCAAGACCGGTTGGATAGACTCGGTCCAGTGAAGTGTGCAGGCCATTGGGTTGACCGGTCATTACCGGTCGGCAGGTCTGGTCCGACCGATCTCAACCGATTGGACAGACACCCCTCTTAGACATCAAACTTATTGTCTTGGTTGGCCTGTGGCCAACCGGTCTTGACTGGTCGGCAGTAGCCATTTTTTGCCCGTTTTTATTCCGTTGCAAACCTTTTTATAAAGGGGCTTGGCTCATTTTGAAGGAGAGGGAGAGGGATTTTGAGAAGAGTGAAGTCACCATTGTTGGAGACCATTTGAGGCTCATTCCCAACCTATGTAAGGCATCTTCCTTGTGCTTTAACACAAGATTGGAGCATTCCAAGCTCATGAAGAAGATTACCTTCATCCCCTCTTCATCTCTAGAGTTTGGATCTTCCTTGATAGGCATATCTTTATCAAAATCTCAGAGATGAGATCGTTGTAGGAGAGCAACTCTAGGCAACCCATTCCTATTAGTTGTAGAGTCCTCAAACCTACCCTCCTATTACCTTGGGCATCTCATAAGGCATCACAAGCAAGGTGATTGATCAAGTGTAGCTGTGGCATTGGCAACGCAACGGCAACACGATCAGGGAAGCTGATTGAAGCACAGGAGAGCGGAGATCAAACAATCTGAACCGACATTGAACAAGGGACTCATCCGACAAGTAAGGTTATCTTTGTTGAGAGTCCATCCACTCAATTCCATGTGGGAGTTGAGTGTAGAGTTTGTTTGTCAAACTCAAACTAGGGACGTTGGCCGTTCCTTGGCCTGTTTGTCGGCCTAAAGACTAGGGGTTGTTTGGCACTCCTTGGTTCGTTTGTCGGGCCTAAACAAAGTCTCCAAAGGGGAGCCTTCGACACGGGAGTGAATGTGCGTTGGGTTGAGAGTTAGCCTATGTCTAAAACTCTGTTTGGGTTAAGAGTTAATGTAATATACTGAACAAATTTTAGGTGTATAAATTTTTTTTTAAAACAATTAAGATAAAATATGACCATTGAGTGGATCATATGGCATTTAACCATAAATATAGATCAATTTGTTTTATGAAATATTGATCTAAACCATGGATCGTACATCCATGTCATATAAAACGAAAACGTACAGTCGGATCGTCAATTCGAGTGCTATAAATGGTCCGATCGATGGACGAATGACTTAAATCCTCTAAATTGATTACCTTAGAGAATGATCCATCCAATGTGTGCTGATCATCTTGTAAATCGTATTATAACATTCAAAATGGTATAAGTATGATAATTTTTTTCTAAGTATAACTTGAGACGTGAGGCCGGATATATGGATGGCCACAATTTATCGAAGATATTAACCAATCTAGTAATCTGATTTATGTAAAACTACTTTCATATGATTCATCTTAAGTAGACCTATCATGCTATCTGATTTGATCATATCATATATATACTTAGATCTTTCTAATCATGTGCATGTGTATACTGCATCATCATGACCACCCATTACCTCATTTATCATACATAGTTGAACATTGCCACTATTTTTCCATGTACATGTATATCATGGTCTATGATTCTGTGTGGTTAGAATTTAATATTTTATAACCATGTGTAACATACAAGGTTGGCACACACACAAACATGTATATACTCCCACCCATGATATTGAGAGAGTACATTTGATAGGTGTGCCCTCATGGCTATGAACGGTAATACATCATATCTCGTTATCCCAGTATCTTTTGAGAGTGAAATAAATTTTAATAGGATGTGATCACTTTTAAGGAATAAATAAATGTTTTAGATGATGATGACCACCTATGTGGGACCCACTTTGAGAGTGGCACGTGTACGTACTCTAAGCTACACTCTTAAATAAGATTTTCTCTTAAATCCCTCTCTCGTAACCTTTTTCTTAAATTTCTCTTTTCATAACTTTTTCCTTAATACCTCACACGTTACATAAAATAAACCCTTTAAAAAGAGGTGTGCACCACTTCTTACCGTCATTGCACACATACACACAAAGTGAGGAAGAGGTCTTAATAAGTGGGCCCCGTTCGACCCTACTTGATCTGAGTCTCTCAATCTTATCCAAAGTGCGCCTTAGAGGTATTTTTCCAATTTGATCTACATCTAATGGTTTAGAATACATTAAATCCCTTTTTTATCAAAAGACGCGCCAATTTAGATTAAATCGTGAAAGAATATAGATTTTGTTATTTATATGTTGGAATTCTCATCATTTGTTAAGATCCACCATGACCAAATGGTAGATTTTGCATAACCAAACATTGTATTATCTAGAGCATCACTTGATCATGATAGATCACTTGGTAGGGATATAGGTCAACGGTGTAGATCATACTTCGATCAAGTGTAGTGGGCCCCACATTGAAGGAATGATCAATAATCACATTAAAAAAAATAGATCCGTTCAAATACACGTGATCCTGCCCATGGAGCGGACCACATATCATTACTTGTGCCATTAGATGGTGGCCCACCACGAGATCAAGATGTGTGGATGATAAATGATGAGAAATCTTAAATTTAGATTTAATGTTGTACTTGAATGAGATGCACAATGATCATCTCATATGGTGGACCTTACAGTGAGTGGTCACGATCACTCAAGGTGGGCCCCACTATATGATCTTGATCTATTTAATTAGATTGAGAACGAGATATGAAATCCATGTTAAAGGAATTGAATTTGGGAATAATAAGATCCACCCGACCCAGATCTAGATCGGATCATCTGATCAAGGATCAACTAGGGTCGTTGGACTAAAATTGTGAAAAATAAGGAAATGAACGGTCGGATCGGATGGATCTTAACACATAATTGTTATAAAGGTTGATCTTGACCTTAGACCCACTTAAATCATGATTTAAACCCATGATTCTTGAGATATGAATAAGATTTGACTAGTGAATGGACCCGATTATTCACTTAAGGTCGCAAGTGGACCATCTTAAAACCAATATGATCTGATATTGATCTTGATTTCAGATCATGAATCAATTCCATCTAAACCATATAAAATATGTCTAAACCCTTGGATTAGTAATTCAACTAGTCATAACTGTCCATCAAGTGGCGAATTGATCAAATGGAAGATTAAGTATATAAGAACCTAGATCCAACCGACCATATTTTAAATGAACGATTCTAATTAAAGTTTAACGGTCGGATCGAAAGGATCTCAGGTTTATATGAAAATAAAGCCAAAATGAACAATTAAGATTGATAGATCATGAACTAAATGTGAAATATGACTAAACCAAAGGTGTGGATCGTTAGCTTGATGATCTAATTGTCAAATCAACGGTCATACTTGTTTATTAACAGATAATAATTGATTATATCATGAAATTAAGTATGAAAGTAACCCTATTCGCATAACATTTAAAAGGGAACCCAACGAGAACGAAAATCGATAACCCGTCAACTAGTCGCAGAGGATTGTATCCAAGGAGCTCAAGCAGAATAAAACTTTTTAGTAAGTAACACTACACCAGGATGGTATTTCCAGCATGCATTCATTATGCATTCATGAATCTTATGATATAAACTGCTTATTTGATATATGTCATTATCGAAAATGTGATGTTGAAGTTGAACACCAGACAACTCGGGGATAGAAATCCCTTAAATTCTCGGGCAGAGTTCCCAATCGGAACCCGAGTTGGTACCAATAGGGCCTCCTCCCAAGGCTGCGGCTCAGGGCTGGAGAAGGAGTATAGTCAGCTCTAGAATAGACTACTCATCATTGAATGGGTGTTGGCAGGCCGGAAGCTGTGCGCAGCCATGGCCCTGGTGATTCCTGAGTATGGAGTTGTTTATATGATAGATGGCATATTTTATTGTTATTTTGGTAAACATGATATGTATTGAATCATGCAAATTATTGTTACTTATTGGGCTTCTAGCTCACGATGTTGTATATGGAAACCATCCAGGAAAAGACATAGTGGAGGCGTCTCTATGAAGATGACTTCGACAGAATAACTGGTGGAGGAGCCAGAAGAAAATAAGAGAATTTAGTATTTATTTCTATGAAGTTATTTATGTTTTGAGTGATTTACTTCGGACATAAGCCTTAGGGCCATTTGATACTTTGAGACAATTAATAATTAGTTATATGCTATGATGATAATTACACTTTTATTTTAGTGGGTGAATGTGTTACGGTTTAATCTTAGCACAATATGATAGCTAATACCTCGAACTCGATACCCGAATTGATAGAATTCGGATATCCAAGGTTGGGGTGTTACAGTTAGCCATTTGTCCAAAACTCCGGTTATGGTTGAGAGGTGAACCGAAAAAACCTCCATGTAAAGGTTGAGAGGTGAACCTCATTTAAAACCCGGTGTGCTCAAAGGAGTTGAGTACTTGAACCGGGAGTGGAGTAGACCCAAAGTCGAACCACTATACATGCTTTTGTTTGTGATTGATTTGTGCACATTGTTATCTTAGCATTGTATGTTTAATTGTTAATTATGAATGCTTGGTAGGAATGTATGCTAGGCACTAGATAGGCACATCCACACACAAGATGTACTTTCACTTATAGTGTAGACTTGAGCTCATTGATCTATTCTCATAAGTCTACATAGGTTGCATAGATTAGGAGCTTGATTAGTTAAATCATTTGATTATCTATGCATGCTTAGAGTAGGTTGTTTATTGCCTAAACCATATGCTAGTCTTGTGATTGGACCCACTTAGGCTTGGAAGCCGAAGTGTTCTTGCTTACTTAGTTTAATGTGTTAAATTGTGTAAGTAGGCGAAAAGAATTTCAAAAGGTCCTAATCACCCCCCTATAGGACTTAGCCATAATTCTAGTTGCTCTTTAAGCTTCCGCACATACAAAGGTGTCGTGTTAGACTACGGACATAATTTAAATATCCATGCCGTCCATCCGTTTTGAAAACACATTTTAAGACATGATCCCAGAAATGAAGCAAATCCAAATTTCTGGTGGACCATCATACAAGAAACAGTCATGATTGAATCCTCACTATTTTAAACTTCATGGGGGCCACCAGAATGTTTATTTGTTATCCAACCTGTTGATAAGGTCAAAAGGTCCTGAATGAAGAGACCTCACAAATATCATCTTGATCCAAAACTTTTGTAGCCCAAGGTAAGTTTATAATAGCTGATTACCACTCTTTCTTATATTATAGTCCACCTGAGATTTGGATCTTTTCATTTTTTGGTTCATGCCCTACGATGAAATGTAAAAATGGATGGGTGGTGTGGATTTAAAAAAGTACATCATAGTGGCCCCACAGTTAGGGATCCACAGACCTATGTGGATCCGGGGATCCACCCAAACCGCGCTCGTTCACGGCTTGGCTATTGACGCTGCCACTAGCCACCTGGCTAGTGGTCAATGCTTTATGGACCCCACCATGATGTATGTATTTTATCCATGTTGTCCATCCATTTCTCAAGATCGTTTTAAGGCTTAATCCAAAAAATGAGCTAGTTCTAAATCTCAGGTGGACCACACCCTAGGGCCTTCTATAGTGTTTATTTGACATCCAAGCTCTTGATTAAGTCATATAGACATGAATGTAGGGAAAAAAGCAAATATCAGCTTGCTCTAAAACTTCCGTGGTCCCCAAGAAGTTTTTAATGGCTGGCGTTCAATTAACATTGTTTCTTGTGATGTGGTCCACTTGAGATTTGGTTCTACCTCAAGTTTGGGCTCATACCATAAAACGATATGGGAAAGTGTATGGACGACGTGGATGAAACACATACATCATGGTTGGGCCCACAGAGCACCGATCAGTACTAGCCATTGGCCAGTGGTAGGATCACTAGCCGATCCGTGTCGATTACACTAATTTTGTGAGCCCAAGTTGATGTATTTTATGTATATCTGTCCTGTTCATCCATTCTTTAATATCATTTTAGGACACAATACCAAACCTTAAGAAAATTCAAATCTCAATGGTTGAATTAGAGCTTGGGGTTCAATGACCGCACATTTCTTGGGTTTTCATGAGGTCAAGAAGTGGCAACACAATTTTGACCTAAAAAATTGGCCCGATTTGGAAATCTAATCTAGTCACACTATTCTACTTATCAATAGCTTTGATATGGCTGGTCACTCGCCTCGATCAGGTTCCGAATGAGAAAGATATTAGATGGATAAAATTGATCAACAATATGATGGGCCATTTCTAATGATCCAAGGATTAGATTTGAGTGAAATTTAATATACACTTCTAAATTCATTTACTTTTCAATTTGGACTGATCAGATTGTCCAAAATCTATCTAGATCTAGACAAATTGATCACGCACATTTAAAGAGTGTTTTGGACAGATCTGTTTTGTTTCAGGTTAAATTGTGATAAATTTTGTTCTCTGTAATAATTGCATGTTCTGAACATATTTGACTGTTTAGATCAAGTTTAGGATGGCCATATCATAGAATTTGATCAATCTCATCATTATAAGTTTTTCTTGCCATTAACTTCATTATACTTGGGCCACCATTTTTTGCACTAGTGAACTTGTATGTATGCATAAACCAATCTGATAGCCAACTAACTGAATGAGTGTAATTTTTCATTTTCGACTATCCAATAAATGTCCACCAATAAATTTGGTCCACTCATTTCAAAATTTTCATTTTTTTTAAATCTCATTTTTTTTTAAATTTCAATTTTTTCCGAAATCTTAATTTTTTTCAAAATCTCATTTTTTTTTTTATCAAACTTCTCAATTCTTTTAAACTTCAGTTTTTTTTAATTTCAAAATTTCATTCTTTTTTAAAATCTCAATTTTTTTTTTCAAACTTTTGAACTTTTTCAAACTTATCAAAACTCAATTTTCTTTTATCAAACTAATCAATTTTATTCAAACTTCTCAAGCTTTTCAAGATGCAAATTTTTTCTTTTAAATGTTAATTTTTTTTCAAAAACTATTTTTTATGCCAATTTTTCCTTTTTAAAATGTCAATTTTCATAATTTAAATTTTTTTAAACTTATCAATTTTATTCAAACTTCTCTTTTTTTTTTCAAAATGACATTTATTTTGTCAAAAAATGTTTTTTTTTTAAATCCCAGTTCTTTTTTAAGTCTCAATTTTGTTTCAAAATCTAAATTTTTTGCAAACATTATCGATTCCTTTCTTACTTCTCAACCTTCGTCTTTTTTTTTTTTTTCCAAAATCACAAATTTTTTTTAAACTGTCAATTTTCTTTTTCGAAAATTTCTCAACCTTCGGTTTTTTTTTTTTCAAAATCACAATTTTTTTTTAAACTTGTCAATTTTCTTTTTCAAAATATCTATTTTTTTTAATCTTGATTGTTAACGCCAAAAATTGGCTAACAGATGTTGGTCAAAGACCAACATTAATTCTTCGTCGTCTGACCTCCAATCGGAGATGTATGGAGTAGATTTGGGAACCTGCAATCACCAAGAATGGTTAGGACCACCGCCGGTTGGCCCGGCCGGCTTATGGCCCTCCGATGACAAAGTTAGTACGGGTACTGTGATAGTAAGATGAAGTGTGAAATGTAGGCTTAGAGATTATGTACCTTCTCATTGATGAAACCATCTATTTATATAGATCTGAATGTCCCATTCTGTTACGTAAGAGGATAATGACTTTCCTTAGTGTTGAGGAGCTATGCGAAGGACTTGTATATATATGTAACCGCCTATTTTGGAGGAGAAGCCGAACATGATTGAGCATGCATTTATAAGTGTCAGCTTTCTGCATAGAGATAGGCTGGCCTATCAATTGAGTCTTTGGCCCTGCGGTGAGCAAATGACTTAGTCACTTCATGCTATAATGTTTTACTCAACTCATGAAAATGAGTTGGGCTCAATCTGGGAGGTCTTGGCGACCATATCCGCATAGAGATAGACTAATCTATCGATTGAGGCTTTGATTCTACCAAGGGCAGAAGATTGACCAAGAGAATGTATGTATTCCCTTCGGGGCTATTCGGGTCCAAAAAATGGAGTAGCGACCAAGTTATAGATTCCATAGCTGAACAGCTGGAATGAGAGAGATCGTCTTTATTTAGGAATGGTCCAATATTCACATGCTCTATGAAAATATCAGAGTAAATGTTCCATGTGCCAAGGGTGACGTAGGGGTCTTCCTCGCATGTCTTCTAGATAATATGTACCTGGTCGAGCAATCTCGATGACTCACTACGAGCCTTCCCAGTTAAGATGCAATGACTGAGTGGCTGTCCCGATGTTTTGCCCTTTGAATTATGACAACGGGCTATACGTTGTTGATAAGCCACTACTCGAAGACAAGATATGTTCATTTTCTCTTCTAGGAGATCGAGGTGAAGTAATCGACTGCCACATCCTTTTCCCATAGGTTGTGGTCTGATTATATTGATTCTCCATTGAGCGAAAGGCCAAGGACCGTCCATCGGCGTCATTTACTTAGACGGTAAATAAGGGAATGTAGAATATCGCTGATATTTGTTACATTTTCTTTGAGAATTCGATAGCATCCGCCTTCATAGTGGGCCAATAGTATCATTGTCTCATTGCTTTGTTTGCTAAAGACCGTCCTTTGGGATGATTACCGCATGCCCCCTGGTGTATTTCATCTAGAACACGGTGTGCTTCTTCTGGATGGAGACGCTTTAAATACAGTAAAGTAAAACTTTTACGTAACAATTTTTCATTTTGTAAGATGTACCTTGCAGCACGATAGTGAATTGTCGGGTTGATTTTTATCATCTGGGAGTCATCCGCTTTGGAGTAAAGGATGATGGGGTCCATCCAACAGGAAGATAAAAGTAATGTGCGAGCTGCTCTGGAGCAACTTGATCGACACTCGGGGTAGATAGATGCCCGATAAGAACAGCTTGCGTCAGATCGGACTCAAGTGCAGAAGATAATTTTGCCAAAGAACCTGCGAGCTTGTTCTCCTTTCGAGGAATATGACTTATTTTATATTTGTTCAATTTGAGCGAGCAAGATGAATACCTGAGATTTGTACGAAGCCATCCGCTCCTCCTTTGCCTCGAATTCGTTGAGCACTTGATATACAACGAGCTGAGAGTCGTTGTGAATGAGTAGGTTCCTTATTGCGTGTATATTTGCTTAATTTGAGGCCGACAATTAAGGCTTCATATTCCGTTTCGTTGAGGCACGAGAGCTTCAACACTACAACGATGGAATCCTTATGAAGGAAATGGATTCCTTTAGCACCTTGGTGAGTGAGAGATTGGATGATGGCTCCAAACTTAACGTGCTGGATGATTTCTCCACCCAGTAAATATGCTAAGGCTTCTTGGGAGAGTGGTCTCGACGATCACGTCGATATTTTTTATCTGGGGGCGAGATTTCCTCCGGCTTGTGCTTCTTACCCTGTATACCATGACGAGCTAGAGCAACTTCTTCTGCATTGATATACTTCTGAGCTTTAGCTTGGAATTCTGCCATGGTTTTTGGAGGGTTTTTATCTAAGGCAAATCTGAATTTTTAGCTCGTAATTCCGGCTATGAGGGCGGTAAGGCCTTTTTCTTCGGTATATCCTTCAGTTTGGACGGCTTCGGCAGTGAACCGTACTGTGAACTCCTTTATCGTCTCCCCATGCTGCTGTTTCAAATCCATTAGGTGGGACGCTGGCTTTTTGGTGCGGATGCTTCCCATGAATTGGGAAAGGAAAAGCTCCGATAACTGTGAAAAGGAGCCGATAGATCGAGACTTCAACCCCCAGAACCACGTACGAGCTGCTTTCTTTAAGGTTAGGGAAAAAGCTCTACACATGATTTCCGACCCATGTCCCTCCAGCTCCATAAGAGACCTATAAGTTTCCAACTGTTCGAGAGGACCGCCTATACCTGTATATGGAGTGATGATGGGTGTACGATATTTTCTAAGTAAAGGTGCTCCCATGACCTCGCTGGTGAAAGGAGACTCGGATCGATGTATCGACGCCACCACAGCTAACGGTCGATTTGCCTGATATCGCTGCTCCATGACATCAAAACGATCATGGATTCTTTTGAGGTCTCCTTCCCACGGTAAAGTATAACCTGACGTTTCAATGGTGGACCCCTGAGATTGATGTTGACGAGAAGCACTAGAATGTATGGAATGTGGAGGTAGCACAGGGGGTTGGTTGCCAAGCGGCATTCGATTTGATGGAGGATGATTTGGTTGGACCTGTGGCTCATCCACGGAATGTCTGGAAGCCACCCGTATGGGTTGCGCTGGCAACCCTTCGGAAGGTTGTCTCTGCGGCTCCAGGAAATGCTGATCAAGCCGATTAGACAGGGCTTGAACTCCGGCGTTGAGGGTTAGAAGAGTATTTCCGAGGAAACGCATGACGTCCTCTTGACTTTCGAAAACCTCAAATAACGGGTTCGCTGATGGCACGTTTGGAGCTCCTTGAGGGATGTTTATTGAAGTGGTTTGAGGAACAGGCACTGATTCCGTAACGTCAGGCGGAGGTAATGTTTGCCTTGATGTGGAAGGATGAACAGTCTTTTTAGGAGGCATGGTGGAAGGATTTTGATCAGTGGTAAGAACGATTGACTATGATGATCAAATCGTTTCCCACAGACGGCGCCAATCTGTTAACGCCAAAAATTGGCTAACAGATGTTGGTCAAAGACCAACATTGATTCTTCGTCGTCTGACCTCCAATCGGAGATGTATGGTGTAGATTGGGGAACCTGCAATCACCAAGAAAGGTTAGGACCACCGCCGGTTGGCCCGGCCGGATTATGGCCCTCCGATGGCAAAGTCAGTACGGGTACTGTGATAGTAAGATGAAGTGTGAAATGTAGGCTTAGAGATTATGTACCTTCTCATTGATGAAACCATCTATTTATATAGATATGAATGTCCCATTCTGTTACGTAAGATACCGAGATCATCTACTGATTTCATGGGATAAGGTGCTTATCCTGCTTATCCTCAGATAAAGGAATAATCTAATCCAATTACTCATCTGGTCAATTACGTTCCTTGATAGCGATCCCTTGAGACACGGAGCCGTAGACGAAGATAAGCCCCAAATCGGCCTATACGTGCTGCTGGTACTATAGGCTAAGGGATGTCATCGCTGATCAGTAGTCAAAGCTGCTCGCACGTCGGAAGATGATTGCGAGACACGCTGCTCGCATATATAGGCTGCTGGTACTATGAGCTGAAGGACGTCCTTGCCAGAGAGCAGAGAGCAGAGAGCCAGAGACCAGAGACCAGAGAGTAGAGAGCAGAGAGCAGAGACCAGAGACCAAAGAGCAGAGAGCAGAGAGCAGAGAGCAGAGCTGCTCACATGACCAGAGACCAGGGCTGCTCACATGACGGAAGCTGCTCATATGTCGGGAGCTGCTCACCAAAGACCAGAGACCAGGGCTGCTCGCATGAACAGAGACCAGAGACCAGTGCTGCTCGCATGACCAGAGACTAGAAACCAGAGACCAGGGCTGCTCGCATTTTGGAGATGGGACCCCTTTCTTCGAGCACGAGCCGGGCTGGTCGCATTTTGGAGATGTGACCCCTTTCTTCGAGCACGAGCCGGGCTGGTCGCATTTTGGAGACGCGTCCGCGATTCCTCACTTCTCTTTAAAGCCAAATTTGTCTACAACATTGATTTTTTTAAATCTGGGATTTCGAAAAAATGGTCTCAATTTCTTTATAAAAATTTCAATTTTTTTGAAACTTACAAATTTTATTCAACTTCTTAATTTTTTTCATAATGCCATTTCTCTTTTCAAAGTCGAGATTTTTCTAAATCTTATTATTTTTGAAAATCTCAAATTTTCTCAAACAATGTCAATTTGTTTTCAAACCTCTCAACTTCTTTTGTTTCAAAATCACAATTTTCTTTTTCAAAATGTTTAATTTTTACCAAAATTTGAAAAAGAAATTTCAAACTTATCAATTTTGTTTTTAAAACTTCTAACTTTTTCAAATTGCAAAATCTGTTTTTCTAAATCTTAATTTTTTTTCCTGAATGTGGTGGTAATATTTTACAATATGTAACGACGGACATAATTCGTCGCTAATGGAAAATGTCCGTCGTCATTTAAATGTACTCGTTTTCGTGGAGCGGATTAGCGACGAACCAAGTCCGGCACTAAAATAACTTTGTAATAGCGACGGATCAGAACCGTCGTAAATGATAATAGCGACGCAGTTAAATCCCGGCACAAGATGTCGCCTAAAATTGCCTTAGCGACGGACTTTTTCAAAAGCGACGAGGGAAGTTCGTCGTTAAACTAGCATTTTGGCGACAAACGATATTCGTCGCAAAATCCGTCTCAAATTTGCAATTCTCACATGGTGAGTAGTATCAATGAAAATTGAGTTTCTGCTGTCCCTATTTTACTATTTTTTTTTTTGCCTCCTTTATTGTTACGTGGTGGGTTGTGGGAGCCAACGGAAATCGAATCTCTGCCCCTATTGTTGAGGGGGCAGTTGATGCTTGGACTTGATAAGTAGGGGGTTGACATTTAAAAGAAAATTTTCTGGGTGATTATGGTAATTAAGCTAAAATCTGGGATACATTTCGTAAAAAGCCCAAAATTAAAATATTCCTATTCTTAAATTTTGAAAATTAGGTCCAAAATTTCATAGTCAACGGTTGAAATCTTTACAATTTTGAAAATCTACAACGAAAATTATGTTGAGGGGCCTACGTTCCATCAACCTCTAATCAACGGACAGTGGTGAGGGTCATCACGAACAAAATTCCAAGGGCAAGTTGAATGTGAGGTTTGGTAATCCCACACGTCTCTAGTAGCTCAGCCGCCGTAGGACGCGGATTAGCTACTGACAGGTTGAGTAGCTATATCGCTACTGAGTGACGTCACCAACTTCCGTGGGCCCCACCATGATGTATGTGTTGTATCCACACCGTCCATACATTTGGAGAGATCATTTTAGGGCATAATCTGAAGAATGATGAAGCTCCAAATCTCAAGTGGACCTCACCAAAGAAAACAGTAGGGACTGATCTCTTACCATTAAAAACTTCTTGGGGCAACAGAAGTTTTCGATCAATCTGATGTTTGTGTTTTACCTTCTTCCATGTCTGTGTGAACTTACGAACAGGTTGTATCTCAAATAAACATCATGTTGGGCCCTAGGAAGGATTCAACGGTCAGGGTCATTCTCCCCACTGTTTTCTTTGGTGGGGTCCACTTGAGCTTTGGATCTGCCTCATTCTTCAGTTCATGCCCTAAAATGATCCTCTCCAAATGTATGGACGGTGTGGATACAACACATACATCATGGTGGGCCCCACATAAGTTGATGACGTCACTTCAGTGGCCATATAGCTCCTCAACTTGTCAGTAGCTAATCCGCGTCCGCCGCCGTACGTGCCTTCAAACTTCAATGAATTACGGGAGCGAATTAGATGTTACCCTGGTAACACATTAGTGGGTGTTACCCCTACCATGTGGGGCCTACCTTGATCTATTTTTTTGTATATCCATTTCGTCCATCTGTTGTTATGCCTAATTTTAAGTCGAGATCTAAAATTTTACAAAGATCCAAATCTCGGTGGACCATACCAATAGAAAGAGTATTGAATAATCATTAAAAGCATTTTGCAGGCCACAAGTTTTAGATCAAGCTGATCTTTAAATTTTCCCTTCATCCAGACCTTCTTGACATTATGAAGAGCTTGGATTGCAAATAAATATTAAAAAAACCTTATGATGGGCTCTTCGGAATTTTTAATGGTGGGCACTCAATCAGCACTGTTTCCAGTGGTATGGTCCGCTTGAGATTTTGATTTTTATAATTTTTGGAAGACCATCCTAAAATGGGCTGGAAAAACGGATGGACGGCATGGATATACAAAATACTGTCCATGTGGGCCACACGGTAGGCGTAACACCTACTAAGCTGTTCCCGGGGTAACACCTAATTCGCTCCCATGAATTACACCCCATTCTATCCAATTTCTCCATCAGGTGGGCCCAAACACGTAGATGTCCAGGTCCAACATTGAATCACGTATTTCAATATGGTGGGCGGCTACTTATGGAAATCATGGACCTTCACCAAGTTCATTTCATCCATCCATTCGCACCTGACGAATGCCCTGTCTTTTAGATTTTTGGTAGGGCATCTCCGCTGTGGATCCCACATAATGGACAGCCCCAGTATGTTCTACAGGTGTCCCATATTGGCACGTGCAGATGCTTATGAGTCTTACATGTCCGCAACAAATGATTTTCCGGATGTAGTGCGGCTCACCAAATGATTGGCCCTGTTCACCGAGGGTGAAGCCCACCTACTACAATTTTGTGTGATCCCGCGAGCACCTTACTGGTGCTCAATTGTCAGGAGCCGATGGACGCGGGTTGCTGGTTAGGCGAACACCAGCCAGCAAGCTTCTGTCAAAGCTCTGTGAGTCCCATCATGATGTATTTGTTTCGTCCTGCGGTTCACCCATTTGTACATATTTTAAGTCATGAAACAAAAAAAAGAGCCAGATACAAAGCTCAAGTGGACCACACCACAGGAAATAGTGAGGAGAATTATGGCCAACATTGAAACCATTCTAGGGCCCACAGTGATGTTTATTTGTCATCCAACCTGTTCATGAGATCACATAGAGCTGGATTAATGTGTGTGCATATATATATATATATATATACATATATATAAGCTTGATCCAAAACTCTATTGCCCCCAAAAATTTTCCTACGGTGGATGTTCAATCCCCAATGTTAACCTATGGTGTGGTCCACTTGAGCTTTGCATTTGCCTCATTTTTTGTCCCACGCGTTAAAATAATCTGTAAAAATGGATGGACAGCATAGATAAAACTCCTTAATCTTTAGGGGCAATCTTTATTTGATTGTACCCTGAAATCCATCAAGGAAGCAAAAAAGAGAATGACCCGCTAAGCCCTCTAAGATTAGATCAACTAAAGGTAAAGGGAAGTGGTCTTTTCTCGTAACCATGCTTAGCTTCCTGTAGTTAATGCACATTCTCCAACCAGTAGTGACTCTGGTTGGCACCAGTTCATTGTCGGCATTGATCATGATGGTAATTTCGAATTTCTTAGGCACAACCTGAGTTGGGCTTACCTATTGACTATTGGATATTGGGTAGATAATACCCACATCCAATAGCCTCAACACCTTGGCTTTAACCACCTCCTTAATGTTTGGATTTAGGCGTCTTTTGTGGTTGCCTTGATATTTTTCGCATTCTTCTCAAGGTGTATGCGGTGAGTACAAATCAGGGGATCAATGCCTTTGTGATCCACAATTGTCCACCCGATGACGTTCTTATGTTCTATAATAGCAGTGATAAACCTACTCTCTTGCTCATCATTCAAGTGAGAAGAAATCACTACTGGATATGTCTCATCTCGACTAAATAAGCATATTTAAGATCCGATGGAAATGGTTTTAGGTCGAGCTTTGGTGCCTTGTTACTCGACGATAGAGGCTTGTTGTCAATTAAAGGTAATGGTTCAAATGGTGCATTCTTAAATTGCGTCTATCGCTTACACTTTGTGACTTTAAGCGTACGAAAGCTTAGAGCAGAGATTCAAACTATGACTAAGTCCTAAAGGGGGTGATTAGGACCATTTTACAGTCATTTTAAAAATTTCTTGTCTAATTAAACTAATTTAACAATTATAAACTAATTAAACAAGAACACTTAACTTCCAAGCTTAAGTGGGTCCAATCACAAATGCTATAAAAGATTATGCAATTAAGCAAACTATCTTAAGCACATAAATTACAATGATACAACATATTGAGCTTCTAATCAATGTGCAATTATCTAGACTACAAATGATATAACTACAGAAACAGCTATTCTAGAGGGCTATGTAGATAATATGAAATTCATCATGCTAAGCATATATCTACAAGCCTAGTAAATATACATCTTGTGTGTAAATGTGCCTATCATGCCTAGCATACATTCCATTCAAGCATTCATATAATAAATAATAAAATAGAAAATGCTAGAACAACAATGTGCTTAAATCAATCCCAAACATAAGCATGTATTGTGCCTCGACTACTTGTCTACTCCACTCCAAATTGCCATACTCATCTCTTGAGCACACTAGAATTCACTAAGGGAGTTTGAATCAGGTTCCTCCCAACCTAGGTGTTTTAAATCGATTCCACCCTACCAGGGAGTTTGACAAGGTTCATCCTAACCTATTAAGGAAATTTTACAAGTTCATCTCTCAACTAAGATGTTTACGAGTTCCATCTAACCCAGGAATTTACAGATTCCTCCCAACCCTTCAGTCCTACACTAGAGCCTATCGTAAACTCCCTCCGGAGGCATCTCTTAGAGACCTAGTCGAGTTTGATTCCAAACTCTCACACTTAATTCCCCACATGGAAAGAGTACAACTGGACTCTTACAATGAAAACGTACTTGTTGGATTGAGCCCCTTGTTCAGCGCCGCTTGAGTTGGTTGATATTCGCTCTCTTATGCTTCAATTAGCTCCCCTTTGCTCCCCTGATCATGTTGTTGCTGCGTTTCTAATATCTCATCTCCACTTGATCAGCTACATTGCATGTGATGCTCCAAAGAGATGCCCAAGGTACTAGGAGGTGGTGGTGAATTCTCTACAACGAGTAGGATTTAGTTGCCTAGAGGAATTCTACCTAATTGGATCTCTAAAGAGGTTTAAACTAAGGATATACTTATGGTGTAGGTGTCTAAAATATCTAAAAATTAAGAGAGAGCAAATTCATCTTTATATAAGCTTTAAATGCTCCATTTTGTGATGAATCACAAGGAAAATGACTATGGTATGATTAGATCCAAATGATGTGGGCAATGAAGGTGGCTTCTAATACTCTCAATCTCTCTCTTGACCCCTAAAACCATACTCCATCTTTATACAGATAAAGCTCTAGTGGATGAAAAATGGCATCGAACGGCTATTTAATGATCGGTTGACACTCTATAACGACCAGTCGCATGAGGTCATCGACCGGTTGCTCAAAGGGCAACGACCGGTCTAATTAGGACTGGGATTAGTGTCTTGCTTGCTGTCCCAAATGAAGCGAGATGTGACCAGTCACCTAAGACCGTCGACCGGTCTGTGACTGGTCTAATTAGGCATGGGATCAGGCTATCTTTGTTGTCCCATTTTTTGCCTCTGCCGACCGGTCGCATGTTGAGCTCTTAATTGTGCATATTCTAACCCCAATTCATCACTCATTATGCATGGTTTCATGATTTAAAGACTAATATAATTCATGGATTTGTGATTGTAGGAATAAGAGAGAGGATTTATCAATTAAAGACCTAAATAAAGCACTTTGCATACATTGAAGATCAAGGAACCAAGTGTAAAAGGGTTGAAGAAAGAAGCAAATGAGAGAAGAAAAGAAGGTAGAAGAAGACACTGAAGACCGGTCGTCCATAGCTCAGGACCGGTCGTCCGACCGGTCCGAACATTCAACAAAAGAGGAGCTCTTTGAAAATCCTGCTGGACCATCCAAGACCGGTCATGCGACCGGTCGTCCACTGCTCAGACCGGTCGTGCGACTGGTCCTTGAATTAAAATGCCGGGTTGGAATTTACGAAAAACTCACTAAACGATTTTTGCGTTTTTGAGACCGGTCGTCCAGGAGCTCAGACCGGTCGTGCGATCGGTCGTTAGCGTAACAGAGCTTGTCCGTGAAGCTCCGACTTTCTCTACGCAATTGCGTAATTCCTTGCGCAATCTGGAATCTTCCGCGCCAATCTATAAATAGGACTTCTAGTCTTCATACCTAGGCATGCTAGGCATGGGGATCATCAAGGAAGCTCAGGAGACGGATTCTACTTCAAGTTTTCCTAGTTTTTCTTTCAATTTTAGTAGTTTTTATGTTTTTGAGGCTTTTAGTTCAAGGATGTTAGAGATGAACTAAAACCTCTTAGCTAGGGCTAAGAGGTGAAGCTTTTGATTTGTTTTTTATGGATTAATGCAACCTAGGTTTCCTTTTCATGTTTTAATTGAAGAATTTAGTTTAATATGAGTTTGAATCAAGTACTAGTTCAGTTTTACTTTGATCTCTTGATGACTCCGGGCTCATGTGAATTTTAGTGATTCTAAACTTAGTAGCTTATCTTTTGAGCATTGGTTATGCTTGTGTAGTTCATTGATCTATCATCGACTCTGGGCATGGTAGACCCTTTGATTGCCTTGTGTACAATGGCATGAACTTCATGTGGGAACTCATTCAACTTAAGTTCTTATCTTTTGTTATAATCTGAAATAGCTGTTTGCTGATTGATTTTGATTTATTTAGAGTTTTAATCATTGGTTATAGTCAAGTCTAGTGACAGGATTTGATGAAATCTATGGTTGTGAATCTCAACTAGATTGGAAAGAGGGTTGGCCTATACAATTGAGTGTGCCCAATGCCTGAGCATGGTTGTAGGAATCGAATCAATGAACAAGCAACTGTTTTAGATAATTGTTGATTGGACCACTCTATATTCCGATCGGATAGAGATATGAATTCGATTCCAATTGTGTTGTGAGAGACCTAGTTGTGTTGATGCATTGAAACTTATCAAAATGGATCCTTGGCGCTCTAGTGCCTTTTTAGATTGATATTACCTTTCATAAATCATCGTTTTACTTCAAATTACTATTTTTCCTGCTTTAGTTCTTAATAGGATCTTAATTATAAGTTATTTTTAGACAAATCCTGAGAATATCCATACATAAATCTCTGTGGGAACGATACTCGGTCTTTCCAAATTATTACTACTTCGCAACCCTATACTTGGGGAGTGAACGTCGCACCTAGCTTACGATCGGTCGCAGACTGCTATTTTGTGCGATTTGTTTACAAAAGCATGCACCACTTATAATAGCCTAACTAGTCATGTTTTTCTAAGTGTTCTAAGGCTAATGAAGATGACTAAGGGTTTCCTTATGTGTTTAAGTCATCTAGAGGTTTGGTTTTGGTTTGATTCAAAGGTTTTGGCTCATCAATGCATCTCATTTACCTGTTCCTTCTTCCTTAATGCAGCTGGTCCACTTGAGTCTTCAATCTTCATCTTCTTTGGGCTCAACCAACACCTAAACTCATTGACGTACGTAATTGATAAATAAGGTGTACTAGTATGTCATAGAAAAGTTCACTAACAATCTCATCCTTTGTTAATTATGTAATAAAATCCTAACCTACCAAAACAAAATAGATGACAAGATTACACTGATATTCCAATAAAATATAAACTCTTGACAAGTACAAACTAAGGATAGCTTGTTCGCCAGCCCCAAGTGTAAGGTTGCGATGTAGTAATAATCGATCATAAGATTGGATCATACTTAGGGATTATGTAACTAAACTGACTCTAAGGATTCTAACAACTTGGATTAAGAAGTTCAAAGATTTAGAGTTTTAAAGCTAAGTAAAAACAACAAATTAAAATAGAGAAATTCGAGAATTAGAACTAACTAGAGAGCCAAGGATCCACTTGTAGTAAATTAATGCGAATCCATTCACCAAGCACAAACACAAAATTCGAATCGAAGTCTTATCTTTATCCAATTGGAAGATATTGTATTCGAACACATAAACAGTCCAAACTCAATCTGGAAATCTAATTCTAGTTTTATTGAAAGATGGGGAAGATGAACTTATAACATTTCAAAACATTAGCCATACCATGAGATAATGGCTTGATCTAGGGTTTCTACGATTTAAATCTCATAAGAGCATAATGATAAATTTTAAAAACTTATAAGTAATGTTCGCTTCCCCAAGTGTAGGATTGCGATGTAGTAATAATCTCGATAAGACCGAGGTCGATCCACAGGGACTTATGTAGGAATTCACAAAACACTTCCAATGGTTCTACTGAAGAGCAAACTAACAGATTTGTAGAAGATTGATGTAGATAGATACTATTAAATTAAACCGAAAGTAATCAATTAATAAAAAGGCACTAGGGGTTCAAGGATCCACTTATAGCAATCCTTGATGCTCAATTCACTGTGGTTGCTCACTTTCTCAGCTAGAATCGAAATTAAGTTCTATCTAGACGGATGATAGAGCAGTTAAAATAGTCAATCTGTCATATGTATTAGTCATGTACATGATTCTCTCAATACAAGCTAGGACTTGAGCACACTCAATTGCATAGGTCAGTCCCAATTCCAATAGGCTAGCATCACAAGCAGAACCATCATTAAATCCTGACACAAGATAAAACTAGATCATGATTTGAACTTGATCCAAATCACATACACAATCTTACATAATCCAGAATTTCCAGAAAAATAGAACTTTTGGTAAGAAGCTCCCACATGAAAATCATAGATCTAGAGCGTATTGAATCCAATTCCTCGGATCATACAGGTCTAGACTAGCTCAAAACAATTAAGAACACAAGCAATTCTTCTAAACATCCATGAGCCACCATAAGACTAAGAAAAAGCACTTTGAACTTTATTTAAACTTCAAACCATTGTTCTTCACTAATAATTCAACTTGAAACCAAATCAACGAATTAAAACATCTTAGATTCACTACAAGCTTCACCTCTTAGCCCTAGCTAAGAGGTTTAGCCGTTCATCACCCAAGGAAACATGAAACAAACTAAACAAAGTATAAAACTAGAAAAACAAACTAGGAGGAGTTGTAGAACTCCAAATCCGACTTCCACCGTCTCCCACCATGCTCAATCACCTCTAGGATGCCTTAGGAAGAAGCCCTAGGTCCCCTTTTATAGCATAGTGCGGAACGTTCCAGATTGTGCACGAATTCCCGGACTGCGTAGAGAAAATCGAAACTTGTAGAACAAGCACTGTTATGCAGACGACCGGTCGCACGACCGGTCTGAGCTCCTGGACGACTGGTCGCACGACCGGTCTCAAAAACGCAAAAAACGTCCAGAGAGTTTTCATAAATTTCGAGCCCAGGATTTTAATTCAAGGACCGGTCGCACGACCGGTCTAAGATGTGGACGACCAGTCGCACGACCGGTCTTGGATGGTTCAGTAAGGTTTACAATGAGGCCCCTTCTGATGAGTGTTCGGACCGGTCGGACGACCGGTCTTTGGCTATGGACGACCGGTCGGACGACTGGTCTTGGCTGCTTTTTCCTACCTTCTTTTCTCTCCTTTTTCTTCATTCTTCCATCCTTTGACGCTTGATCTTGTGATCTTTAATGCCCATAGTTAGCATCTTTAAGCCTTCTATTGATGAATCTTCACTATCATTCCTATTACCACAAAATCATGCATTAGTTGGGTCTTTAATCATGTATTTTAAGCATAGTTAGTGATAAAATGGGGTTAGAATATACACATTTAAGCACTCAACACACACCCCAACCAGCATTTTGCTAGTCCTGAGCAAAACATGCATGAAACCAATTTCATTCTTCAAAACCCAACTCTCCTTCAGAAACCATGTTTCTATATACTTAATGATATGCGAGTGCAAGAACCAGGAAAACTTAGTGATAGGAGTTGAGACCTTCACCTTCTCATAAAATAACAAATATTTACATGAAATTCCCGCTGATTGATTAATAAATAGAAGATTCCAAACAATTTAACCTAGTGCGCTCGGTGAATGTTCATCTCATGGATTTCCGGGGTTACCTTCCTTGTGAGTTGATTGATGTATGGATTCGGCAGTGTATAGATCAACAACAAGCCTAGACAGGAATTTGCCTTACCGTCCTTCCGACGGCTTTCACGCTACGTCCCATTTTTGGCTTTGGTTACGGCTAGACCATCCCCCGGTTGGTAATAGGTAGTCCTTTTCGGAAATTTTCACCATGTTTTCCATCATTCCCCATTTTCATCCTTCCTTTTCGTTTTCTTTTTCATTAGATAGGATTTTTAGAAATCCATATCTTTCGTTATTTTCTGTTGAGCTCTTAATTGTGCATATTCTAACCCTAATTCATCACTCATTGTGCAAGGTTTGTATGGTTTGTAAGCTAATCCAATGCATGTTTTGTGACTACAGGATTGAGGGTGGACTCTACTCAATTGAAGACATAAAGAGCTCATTTGGGACTATTCTAATGGAGATTACTTGAGGACCAAAGAAGAAAAGAAGAGAGAAAGCGAAAGAAAGAAGCAAGGAAAGAAAGAAAAGGAAGAAATGAAGAAGCATGAAGACTGCCGACCGGTCGGCCAAGAGGGCCAGACCGGTCTTGACCGGCCAGCTATGAAGATGGAATGATATTGCATAAGGCCGACCGGTCATGACCGGTCGGCCATGATCGCTGGAGGATTGCTGAAGACGTCCGACCGGTCATGACCGGTCGGACATGGTTGCTGGAACGTCAATGTACACGTCCGACCGGTCATGACCGGTCGGATATGCTTGCTGGAGTGTTTTTCACTTGAGGCCGACCGGTCATGACCGGTCGGCCATGTGTAAGAACTTAGAAATTTCCAAATCAAGTCCGATTTTCTCTGCGCTGCGTAAGTATTACACAATTTCTCGATTCTTCCGAAGTTGTGGAGCCTCCAGACTATAAAAAGACACCTAGGGATTGTTCCTAGGGTATCCTAGAAGGGTTCAAGCGAGGTTGGAGACTGTGGAAGTGGAGATTGGAGTTTTACAACTCCTTTTGGTTTGCTTTGCTGTTTTCATGCTTTTTGTAGTTGTTTCATGTTTCCTTGGATCATGAGCAGCTAAACCTCTTAGCTAGGGCTAAGAGGTGAAGCTTGTAGTGAATCCAAGATGTTTTGATTCATAGTTAAGTGGTTTTTAGTTTGGAATTCATGATTATGAACTAAGGTTTGAAGTTTATACAAGTTTTTAAGTAATTTTTCTTAGTCTTGTGATGACTCATGGATGTTTGGATGAATTACTTAGCTTCTTAATTCGTTTGCAACGGTCTAGACCTGTATGATCTGAGGAATCGGAGTGCGCTCTAGTACTAAGCTCTTCATAAAGGAACTTCCTACCAAAGTTCTATTTTTCTGTTTTTCTAGAGTATGTATGGACTGTGCTTGTGATTTGAATCCAGTTCAAGTCCTGATCTAGCCTTGTCTTGTGAGAGGACTTGAGGATGATTATGATTGTGAACTGGACTTATAGGAAAGGGGAATGACCTATGCAATTGAGCATGCTCAGCTCAGCCTACATTGAGTGAATCTTATGCATAGAACTTACATATTACAGAATGTTTGGTTTAACAGCTCTATCATCCGACTAGATAGATAGGAATGTCGATTCTAGTTGAGAGAATAAGAAACCACAGCGGATTGAACATCAAGGATTGCTACAAGTGGATCCTCTGAACCCCTAGTGCCTTCTTATAATTAATTACTTTCGATTTAATTCAACTTCTGTTACTCATATCAATTTCATACAAAAATCTGATTAGTAGATAGACACTTGTGGATGAGTTTGTGAAATCCTACATAAGTCCCTGAGGATCGACCTCGGTCTTACCGAGTTTATTACTACATCGCAGCCTTGCACTTGAGGAAGCGAACATTTTCCCATGGACAAAGATGAACAAAATACCCCGGCTTAGTTTCTCAACACCTCAAATCCAAACTTAACCAATCCACAATTCTACATAATCCTTTCAAAGCGTGAGAATCGTGTAATGTGGACTAGGTGTAAAAGTGTTTAGAAGTTCTATTAATCATAAAAATAGGGAAATTCACATATAAAACTAGTATCTTAGAGATTGCTCAAGGTAATCAACTTCACTCACTTTACTTTTCCTTTTTCTTATACTCACACCATCCCAAATGCATAGAAACAAAGTTTTCCAACGGAGTTTTGAATTTTAGAAAAATCGAAAAAGTTCCTATATAATTGCTCGAGATGTTACAAAACACTAGATTTATCCTAGTGATCATACACTCCCAACCAAATCTTGCATTGTCCTCAATGGAAAAGATATGCAATGAGCAAAACATGAGAGCAATTTGAAAATAGAAGGGAGTGAGTGATGATAGTACCTGGGAGAATGAAAAGTGGAATTCTACCTCCTTCTATCAAACCTATGAATAAAAATAAACAAAAGCAACAAAATTCTAATCCTAACTACTCTATACCTCCATCAGACTAGGAGATCAACCATCCTGATACACAGGACCAGTCAGAGGTATGGACATACCTTCTGAAGGAAACTTCTCAAAAAACGGCTTTAATCGTTGACCATTCGCCTTAAAGGTCTTGTTGTTCCTTGGATTCAACAACTCGACGGTCCCATATGGGTATACAGTTTGTACAATGTAGGGACCGGTACATCGAGATCTCAATTTCCCCGGAAATAAGTGTAAGCGAGAATTGTACATAAGGACTTTTTAATTAATCGTGAATGTTTTACGAAGAATGTTCTTATCATGGAATACCTTCATCTTGTCCTTGTAAATTCTCGCATTCTCATATGCTTCGTTCTGAATTTCCACAAGTTCATTTAATTAAAGTTTGCGCAACGGCTTGCCTTGTCAGAATCAAAATTCATCTTCTTTATTGCCCAATACGCCCTATATTCCAACTCCACAGGCAAAAGTGACAAGCCTTCCCATAGACAAGTCTATAGGGAGACATTCTAATAGGGGTCTTAAAAGCAGTACGGTAAGCCTAGAGTGCATCGGTAAGTCGAAGTGACCAATCCTTGCGATCGAGGTTCACCGCTTTCTCAAAAATATGTTTAATCTCCCTATTGGATATCTTAGCTTGTCCACTTGTTTGTGGGTGATAGGGAGTGCTCACTTTGTGATTTACGCCATACTTCTTCATTAAGGCTTCAAATGGGCGATTACAAAAGTGAGACCCTCCATCACTTATGATGACTCGAGGTATTCCAAACTGGGAAAGAATATTTTCTTTTAAGAAACGAATGACTGTTTTATGTCATTATTCCGGCATGGAACCGCCTCGACCCATTTGGACACATAGTCAACGACAAACAAGATATATACGTTTCCAAAAGAAGATGGGAATGGACCCATGAAATCGATGCCCCAACAATAAAAATTTTTGATTATTAAGATGGGATTGAGTGGCATCATATTTCTACGGGAGATTCCTCCCAATTTCTGACAAGGCTCATATGTTTTACAAAACTCATGGGTGTCCTTGAATATAGTGGGCCAATAAAACCCACATTGCAGAATTTTGGCGGTGGTCTTCTTAGCCGAAAAGTAGCCACCACACATGTTCGCTTCCCCAAGTGTAGGGTTGCGATGTAGTAATAATCTCGGTAAGACCGAGGTTGATCCACAGGGACTTATGTAGGAATCCACAAAACACTTCCAATAGCTCTACTAAAGAGCTAACAAACAAATTTGATGTAAATAGTAATGTTGAATTAAACTGAAGGTAATCAATTAATAAAAAGTCACTAGGGGTTCAAGGATCCACTTGTAGCAATCCTTGATGCTCAATTCGCTGTGGTTTCTCACTTTCTCAACTAGAATCGAAATTAAGTTCTATCTAGTTGGATGATAGAGCAGTTAAACTAAACAATCTGTCATATGTATTATCCATGTATATGATTCACTCAATGCAAGCTAGGACGAGCATACTCAATTGCATAGGTCAGTCCCAATTCCAATAGGCTAAGATCACAATCATAACCATCATTAAATCTTGTCACAAGACAAAACTAGATTATGATTTGAACTTGATTCAAATCACATACACAGTCTCACATACTTCAGAATTTCCAGAAAAGTAGACTTTTGGTAAGAAGTTCCCACATGAAGATCATAATCTAGAGCGTATTCCAATTCGTCAGATCATACAGGTCTAGACTAGTTCACAACAATTAAGAACTCAAGCAATTCTTCCAAACATCCATGAGTCATCATAAGACTAAGAAAAACTACTTAGTACTTGAATTAAACTTCAAACCATTGTTCTTTAATAAAAATCCAACTTAAACTAAATCAAACCAATTGAAACATCTTAGATTCACTACAAGCTTCACCTCTTAGCCCTAGCTAAGAGGTTTAGCCGTTCATGATCCAAGGAAGCATGAAACAACTAAAAAAACATAAAAACTAGAAAGCAAACTACGAGAAGTTCTAGAACTCCGACATCGACTTTCGCTGTCTCCCACCGTGCTCAATCTCTTATAGGATGCCCTAAGAACGATTCCTAGGTGTCCTTTTATAGTGGGGAGGCTCCGCAGCGTCGGAATCATCTAGAATTTGCGTAAGGATACGCACTGCGCAGAGAAAATACGAGTCCAGAATAGAAACTGCTGTTTGAACGCATGGCCGACCGGTCTGGACCGGTCGGACTATTAATCCCATCAGTCCAGCGAGTATAGCAAACCATCAGACCTATTGGCCGACCAGTCAAGACCGGTCCGACCAACTGGTCCTTTGTCTTGTAACTTTCACATGGGCCCTTGATTATTTTCTTCCTTTTCTTCTTTTCTTTCTTCTCTTTTCTCCCTCTTTCTTCTTTCTTCTTTGGTCCACCTTGGGCCTTCATTCAAAGGGTCCTAATGTATCCTTTTTTGTCTCCAATTGGGTGAAGTCCCTCTCTGTAATGACCCGGGATTTTGGGTGCATGTAGATACGTACATGAGTATGTACACTACGTTAGTTCAAGCATATACATGTATAAATCCATTAACCGTTGATTTCCAAGATGAACCATCAATTACACTTATTTATCAAAACCAACTGTTCAATTAATTATTCATCACTAGGTAAAGGTATCTGACCGTACACTTCAAATTTGGACAAGCCAATCATGGTAAACTAAACCCTTGATCCCCATAGCTGCTCATACACAAATCAATTTAACATTCTGATCCGTTCATCTTGTTTATCATACATTGACATGCTTAACCTACCGTCAAAACTATGATCTGATGAAATTTCATGAGTAGACAAGTCATTAAAGTCTAACGGTGTATAGGTCTCACCAATAGGCCACCCAAAGACCATATTAGGAATATCAGTTTGAGAAACTGACCGTACAATAAGTCATACTTGTGTTTAAGAACATAAACATCTAATTAGAAAAAAATTGGCCCTTCATATAACCATCCATCGAATTCGTATCCGCTGATTGGGCCACCCAAATAACAAACCGAACCGATCATTTCGAAGATCATAGGATATATACCAAGACTACCGGTTAAATTTTCTATTAGATATGTATAAATGTCACTTTGGATCACCTAGTGTAATGGACCACTAAAAGTGCATCTTGGTTATCTGTAAGAGATCAAGGCCCAAAATTAACCTGTATAAAGAGCGCAGAAAATGACAGGCCTTGGTGAAGTTTCACCGAAAACTGATGGTAAACGGGACCGCTACAGGTGGTTGAACTCAAAAACAAAGAAAAGGGTAAACTTGGAATTACCTTAAATATATATATGGTTGAATCGTTACTTAGGTTAGTGTAAGTTTTAACGTAAGTTTACTTACCCATCTTTTGCATGAAGCGGCCCACCTAAACATCGGATCTGCCTCATTTTTGGTGTCACACCCTAAAACTCCCTGGCCTAACTAATGAGCGGAGTAGATTTGTCACATACATCACGGTGGAACCCACGTGCACAACGTGCACGTCATCCTCTCGGTCAACAAGTATTCAAGAAGACCGAGCGTCTTCTTCGCTGGACGCTGCAACAGCGAACGGACGCTGTCCGTCCGCACCATCCACTCCGTCCGTGTGTGGGCCCCACATCTAGATCTGAACCGCCCATTCTTTTCCTTTAACCCACGTATGGGGTCCCCTTGAGTTTCTTTCATAACGGTCGCCAATCCAGGCTTTTCCAAATCACCGTCCAAACCAAAAGATCCCAAGATCCGGTCCGTTGCTCTGCATGGGCGGACCAAACTTCTTCCAGGGGTTCGTGTGGACCCCACCTAGGTTTCCAACGTCTCACTTGGGGTTTTGTCTACAAGAAACGAAAACGGAAGCCTTCTCCAACTCAAATTCTACCACCTTCGGTTCGGTTGTAGTACCGCGAACTCAGGCCATTCAAGCCCATCTTAGACCGTCCAATCTCATCTAGGGTGGTGTATAAGACCCCCCTAGGTGTCGTTTCCTAGAAGAAAAACGTAGAGAGAGAGAAGAGCGGGTAGAGAGAGAAAGAGAAAGAGAAAGAGAGAGAGAGTGAGTACGAGTAGAGAGAGAGGGAGGCTTTGTAGAGAGAGAGAGAGAGAGAGAGAGAGATTTCTGGGGCAATATCCCAGCAGCAAGGAGAGAAGAAGAAGAAAGAAAAAGAAGAAGAAGAAGAAAGAAGAAGGAAAGAAGAAAGAAAGATTGAAACTGTGAGTTTATCTCATATCGTTTTTCCATTGTATTCAAAATTTCCTTTTATTTGAAATTGTTTTATTTTATTTTATATTATATTGTAGATTGGTTAATCGTCATGTGAAAGTTGAAATCTTTCTTTGGTTTTGTTTTAAACAATTGTTGGAAATTTATATAGTTTCATGAATTTATGGATTTGCGTGATTGTAATTGGTGCCTTGATGGGCTGAAATTTTGTTATATTACATTCTATTTGAAAGTTGGATTTTAAAGGGTTGGTTTTACAGTGATTTTGATAAATCATATGAATTTGATACCCATTAAGGTTGTACATGTGTGAGCTTATTTTTGAATTATCTTGGAAAGATGTTATGGAGTGTTGATTTGGTTCATGCATAGCACGATTTGAGAACTCCAGTTATTACCGTAGGGTGAGCACCCTGGTGTGTGCAATAGGCCCATTGATGATTGTTTGGGTGAGCGCCCAAGTGTGTGCAACAGTCCCTGGTTGAGCGCCCTGTGTGTGCAATATACCCTTCTGATAGTCCATCGATTGTGGACGGGTTGGTTGAGCTCCCTGGTGTGTGCAAGATACCATACTAGCGTACCCGGTGGATATCAGATGATTTTAGCAGGTTGGGTGAGTTCCCTGGTGTGTACAAGAGACCAACTCTGCAGTTGTGAAACAGTGTAGGCCCGACTATAAACTGGCCCTGGATGTTCTACTGATAACCGTACTGAGATTGTTGAAGCATACTTGCATTCCATGCATCACGTGCATGTTTAAGAGGTTTTTGGTTTGATGAAATTACTATTGGAATTGTAGAGAATTGGTACTTTAATGGTTAAGTGGTTTTCTATGTCGAATTACATGTGCTAAACTATATGAGAATGCTCACCGGCTTTTATAGCTGACGCAGTGTTATGCGATTAACCGTAGTGACAGGTGATGATTTAGAGGACTTTGAAGAAGCGGTTCCAGATGAGGAAATACTCTAGAAGATTTTATTTGAATTAGTTATTTGATTTTTGGTTTGAAAGCATTGATGTAATAAGGTCCATTAGACGGCCATTAGTTTAGACAGTTGGGAACAATTTCATAGACTCGTTGATTTTAGTTTAATTTTCAAAGTTGGTTTATTTTTTTATTCCATATATTTGGTACCTTGTGAATGGAAAGGATAAAAGTTTCAGTTGTGATTGTGAATGATTCATTCATAACACCCTTGATTTCGAAATTTGAGTTATATACTCGAGTGTCGAATTTTGGGGGCGTTACAGTTGGTATCAGAGAATAGGAATGAGATAAACTGTGCCTTGGGAAAAATTCCACCAAAGTTTTAGGATATAGGGTAGCTTCATGAATGTAGAAACTCTAAACATAGGCTCCCAAATACTTTTAGGATAGCCATTGAACTTAGACACATGTACCTAGGTACCAAGAGAAGTGAATTCCCACCTTAGTGAGCGTTTTGATAAATCATAAGTAATCGAAATTAAAAATTTTAAACCTCTGTGATCTTTCTTAGGGTTATAAGGACATTCCCACAAAATCACAACAAGTGAATTGACCAGAAATCGATATTTTTGAATTTTTCCTTAATTTTCACTTGTAGGACTAAAATTATGGACCAAATTCATACCTATGATTACCTATGACAAAATACAAGTCTAAAAATTTTCAAATTTTTCTTGGAGGTCAGAAACATACCCATTGATATCCCTGTAAAATTTAAGAACAAACGGAATTGTAAAAAAATTCTAAATATTCTAGAAGTAGATTGAGAAACATGAAATCTGCTGCTGGACAGCAACATATTACTACCTTTATCAGGGAGAAAATCTAAGAATTATTAGGTATTTTGAGCTGAAAATTTTTCTGATGATACATCTTGAAGTCAGTAACATCTGTTCCAAATTTTAGATCGATTGGATGTATGGTTTGGAAGAAATAAATTTTAAAGTAACTGCCTGTCCAGCCACCCGATTTTCTTGCAAAACCTCCATCAAACAAACATATGGAGAGACATAAGGGACCTAGATCAAAGAGTGGATAATTAAATTATTATTAATGAAATATTAAATCATGTGTGGATATTTGGATGATCCGATATTTTGAGGAGTACTAAAATAAATTTTGTTGGTTGTATGATTCTCCCTTTGTGGCTTATGATAATTGAAGATTGATACATATGTACTCTAATCTCAAGGACGAGATTCTTTTAGGGGGGTAGATTTTCAGAACCCGAGTTCATATGATGAATTATGCATACTATCATCTCTATACATCATGGAAGTTTTTGAATTTCGGGACGAAATTCCTTTAAGGAGGGTAGAATGTAATGACCCGGGATTTTGGGTGCGTGTAGATACGTACATGAGTATGTACACTACGTTAGTTCAAGCATATACATGTATAAATCCATTAACCGTTGATTTCCAAGATGAACCATCAATTACACTTATTTATCAAAACCAACTGTTCAATTAATTATTCATCACTAGGTAAAGGTATCTGACCGTACACTTCAAATTTGGACAAGCCAATCATGGTAAACTAAACCCTTGATCCCCATAGCTGCTCATACACAAATCAATTTAACATTCTGATCCGTTCATCTTGTTTATCATACATTGACATGCTTAACCTACCGTCAAAACTATGATCTGATGAAATTTCATGAGTAGACAAGTCATTAAAGTCTAACGGTGTATAGGTCTCACCAATAGGCCACCCAAAGACCATATTAGGAATATCAGTTTGAGAAACTGACCGTACAATAAGTCATACTTGTGTTTAAGAACATAAACATCTAATTAGAAAAAAATTGGCCCTTCATATAACCATCCATCGAATTCGTATCCGCTGATTGGGCCACCCAAATAACAAACCGAACCGATCATTTCGAAGATCATAGGATATATACCAAGACTACCGGTTAAATTTTCTATTAGATATGTATAAATGTCACTTTGGATCACCTAGTGTAATGGACCACTAAAAGTGCATCTTGGTTATCTGTAAGAGATCAAGGCCCAAAATTAACCTGTATAAAGAGCGCAGAAAATGACAGGCCTTGGTGAAGTTTCACCGAAAACTGATGGTAAACGGGACCGCTACAGGTGGTTGAACTCAAAAACAAAGAAAAGGGTAAACTTGGAATTACCTTAAATATATATATGGTTGAATCGTTACTTAGGTTAGTGTAAGTTTTAACGTAAGTTTACTTACCCATCTTTTGCATGAAGCGGCCCACCTAAACATCGGATCTGCCTCATTTTTGGTGTCACACCCTAAAACTCCCTGGCCTAACTAATGAGCGGAGTAGATTTGTCACATACATCACGGTGGAACCCACGTGCACAACGTGCACGTCATCCTCTCGGTCAACAAGTATTCAAGAAGACCGAGCGTCTTCTTCGCTGGACGCTGCAACAGCGAACGGACGCTGTCCGTCCGCACCATCCACTCCGTCCGTGTGTGGGCCCCACATCTAAGATCTGAACCGCCCATTCTTTTCCTTTAACCCACGTATGGGGTCCCCTTGAGTTTCTTTCATAACGGTCGCCAATCCAGGCTTTTCCAAATCACCGTCCAAACCAAAAGATCCCAAGATCCGGTCCGTTGCTCTGCATGGGCGGACCAAACTTCTTCCAGGGGTTCGTGTGGACCCCACCTAGGTTTCCAACGTCTCACTTGGGGTTTTGTCTACAAGAAACGAAAACGGAAGCCTTCTCCAACTCAAATTCTACCACCTTCGGTTCGGTTGTAGTACCCGCGAACTCAGGCCATTCAAGCCCATCTTAGACCGTCCAATCTCATCTAGGGTGGTGTATAAGACCCCCCTAGGTGTCGTTTCCTAGAAGAAAAACGTAGAGAGAGAGAAGAGCGGGTAGAGAGAGAAAGAGAAAGAGAAAGAGAGAGAGAGTGAGTACGAGTAGAGAGAGAGGGAGGCTTTGTAGAGAGAGAGAGAGAGAGAGAGAGAGAGAGAGATTTCTGGGGCAATATCCCAGCAGCAAGGAGAGAAGAAGAAGAAAGAAAAAGAAGAAGAAGAAGAAAGAAGAAGGAAAGAAGAAAGAAAGATTGAAACTGTGAGTTTATCTCATATCGTTTTTCCATTGTATTCAAAATTTCCTTTTATTTGAAATTGTTTTTATTTTATTTTATATTATATTGTAGATTGGTTAATCGTCATGTGAAAGTTGAAATCTTTCTTTGGTTTTGTTTTAAACAATTGTTGGAAATTTATATAGTTTCATGAATTTATGGATTTGCGTGATTGTAATTGGTGCCTTGATGGGCTGAAATTTTGTTATATTACATTCTATTTGAAAGTTGGATTTTAAAGGGTTGGTTTTACAGTGATTTTGATAAATCATATGAATTTGATACCCATTAAGGTTGTACATGTGTGAGCTTATTTTTGAATTATCTTGGAAAGATGTTATGGAGTGTTGATTTGGTTCATGCATAGCACGATTTGAGAACTCCAGTTATTACCGTAGGGTGAGCACCCTGGTGTGTGCAATAGGCCCATTGATGATTGTTTGGGTGAGCGCCCAAGTGTGTGCAACAGTCCCTGGTTGAGCGCCCTGTGTGTGCAATATACCCTTCTGATAGTCCATCGATTGTGGACGGGTTGGTTGAGCTCCCTGGTGTGTGCAAGATACCATACTAGCGTACCCGGTGGATATCAGATGATTTTAGCAGGTTGGGTGAGTTCCCTGGTGTGTACAAGAGACCAACTTTGCAGTTGTGAAACAGTGTAGGCCCGACTATAAACTGGCCCTGGATGTTCTACTGATAACCGTACTGAGATTGTTGAAGCATACTTGCATTCCATGCATCACGTGCATGTTTAAGAGGTTTTTGGTTTGATGAAATTACTATTGGAATTGTAGAGAATTGGTACTTTAATGGTTAAGTGGTTTTCTATGTCGAATTACATGTGCTAAACTATATGAGAATGCTCACCGGCTTTTATAGCTGACGCAGTGTTATGCGATTAACCGTAGTGACAGGTGATGATTTAGAGGACTTTGAAGAAGCGGTTCCAGATGAGGAAATACTCTAGAAGATTTTATTTGAATTAGTTATTTGATTTTTGGTTTTGAAAGCATTGATGTAATAAGGTCCATTAGACGGCCATTAGTTTAGACAGTTGGGAACAATTTCATAGACTCGTTGATTTTAGTTTAATTTTCAAAGTTAGTTTATTTTTTTTATTCCATATATTTGGTACCTTGTGAATGGAAAGGATAAAAGTTTCAGTTGTGATTGTGAATGATTCATTCATAACACCCTTGATTTCGAAATTTGAGTTATATACTCGAGTGTCGAATTTTGGGGGGCGTTACACTCTCATTCCTACAATCATAAAATCATACATTAGATTAGTCTTTAAATCATGAAAACCTTGCATAATGAGTGATGGATTGAGGTTAGAATATGCACAATTAAGAGCTCAACAACACGCCTGAGAATGACAAAAGGAGATGATATTGTGTTGCTCATCATCCGGCACACATCTCCTTATAATTTGATTGGGGCAATACTTGAATAAGTATGGGTCGTCCCAGAGGAATTTTCACACCTCATTGAAGAACTTATCCTTATCTTGCTTTTTTCCAATGTGTAGGAATCGTACCTGTAGCAAGATAGTTAGCAATGTCCGCATACCATGGCAATTGCGAAACTTTAAAAAGTTGTTCATCAAGGAACATGTCATTGATCGCAGTCGTCTCAGGGGAATCAGTGAGAACAAGTCGAGAGAGATGGTCAGCCACTACATTTTCTACTCATTTCTTATCACGTATCTCTATGTCAAATTCTTGGAGTAGAAGGATCCATCTTAACAACCGTGGTTTAGCATCCTTCTTAGAGAGAAGGTACTTAAGCGCGGCATAGTCGGTGAATATGATGATCTTGGATCCAATCAAGTAGGACCTAAACTTGTCCAAGGCAAAAACTACGACTAAAAGTTCTTTTTCTGTAGTAGTGTAGTTTGCTTGGGTTGAGTTTAAGGTTCTACTTGCATAGTAGATAACACATGACTTCTTCTCTTTTCTTTGGCCTAGCACAGCCCCAATAGTATAGTCGCTTGCATTGCACATAATTTCAAAAGGAAGGCTCCAATCAGGTGGTTGCATTATGGGAGCACATGTCAACATACCTTTAAGTTTGGTAAAGGCATTTTGACAATCTTCATTCCACTCGAATGAGTTCTCCTTTTGAAGTAGGTTACATAAAGGACGAGAGAGTGAACTGAAGTACTTTATGAACCGTCTATAAAATTCGGCGTGTCCCAAAAAGGACCGCACATCTCTTATGCTTTTGGGTGGTGGAAGGTTAGAGATGAGATCAATTTTAGCTTTGTCCACCTCGATTCCATTTTGTGAGACTATGTGACCAAGTACAATTCCCTTTTGAACCATGAAGTGACATTTCTCCCAATTCAACACAAGGTTCTTCTCTTCACATCTTTTCAACACAGATTTCAAGTGCACCAGGCACTCATCAAAGCTACAACCAAATACAGAGAAATCATCCATAAAGACTTCGAGAATTGTCCCCACCATATCAGAAAACATACTCATCATCCAATGCTGAAAAGTGGCTGGGGTATTGCATAATCCAAACGGCATCCGTCGATAGGCGAATGTGCTGAATGGACATGTGAATGTAGTCTTTTCTTGGTCTTCTAGGGCAATCTCTATTTGGTTGTACCCTAAATAGCCATCAAGGAAGCAAAAATGGGAATGACCCGCCAACTTTTCTAAAATTTGATCAACAAATGGTAGGGGGAAGTGGTCTTTCCTTGTAACTGTGTTTAGCTTCCTGTAGTCAATGTACATTCTCCAACCGGTAGTGACTCTGGTTGGTACGAGTTCATACTGGCATTGGCTATACTGGTTATTCCAGATTTCTTAGGCACCACTTGAGTTGGGCTCACCCATTGACTATCGGATATTGGGTAAATAATACCCACATCCAATAATTTCACCACTTCAGCCTTAACCACATCCTTCATGTTTGAATTGAGTCATCTTTGTGGTTTCCTAGATGTCTTCGCATTCTCCTCAAGGTGTATGCGATGAGTACAAATCAGTGGGTCTATGCCTTTGAGATCCGCAATCGACCATCTAATGACACTCTTATGCTCTATTAGAGTGGCTATTAGCCTACTCTCTTATTCCTCATCCAAGTGGGAAGAAATCACCACCGGATATGTCTCATATCGACCTAAATATACATATTTCAACTCACTTGGTAATGGTTTTAGGTCGAGTGTTGTGCCTTGATATTGGATGGGAGGGGCTTGTTCACATTTAAGGGTAGCGGTTCAAATAGTGCCCTCTATCTTTTGTTATCAAGTACCGGCATTACATCTAAAATGGCATCCATCTCTCATATTGTGTCATCATTTATCTCATGAGAGTGGGCCACACATGCCTCCAAAGGGTCAGAATATAATGTCAAGGGGAATGTATCCTCCACGAATGATTCAATCACATTTATCTCGTGGATTTCATCATCAACTTTCCATGGTTGTTTGCATAAATCAAATATATTCAGCTCGAGAGTCATATTACCAAAGGACATTTGTACAAGCCCGTTTCTACAATTGATAATCGCATTGGAAGTAACTAGAAAAGGGCGGCCAAGTATGACGGGAATTTGAGCACCGGTACCTATCACGGGATGTGTATCAAAGACAATAAAGTCTACCAGGTAGTAAAATTTATCAACTTGGACTAAAACATCCTCAATCACTCCTCTCGGTATATGAATAGATCTATCAACAAGTTGGAGTGTGGTTTTGGTGGGTTTCAATTCACCTAACCCAAGTTGTTCATCAACCGGGTACGGAATGAGGTTAACACTTGCCCCTAAATCAAGTAATGCTTGTTTAATCGGGTAATCTCCTATGATGCATGAGATGGTTGGACTACCCGGATCCTTGTATTTTTGGGGCACCTCTTGTTTGATAATAGCACTCACATTCTCAATCAAAAGTACTTTGTTGTGAACATTGTGTTTCCTTTTGACCGTACACAATTTCTTTAGAAATTTGGCATAGGATGGTATTTGCTTTATGGCATCCAACAACGGGATGTTGATCTTCACTTGCTTAAAAACCTCTAAAATTTCTAGGTTTTTATCTAAAGGTTTGGGTGAAATCAACCTTTGGGGAAACGGGGCAACCGGCTTGTATTGCCTTTCCGGTTCTTTCTCTTGTGGAGTGTTGTTCGGGTTATCATCCTCTTTGGGATTTTTCGAATCCTTAGGCTTTGGGGCCTTCACCGGATTAGATTTATCAATTATTTTCCCACTTCTCAAAGTGGTGATAGCTTGAACATGCTCTGTATGTTGGGAGGATGAGCTTGCGTCTTGTATCTCAAATTGGTTTCTTGGGTTAGGAAGAGGTTGGGCAGGAAGTTTGCCTTTCTCCCTAACACTGAGGTGAGATTCAACTCTAGCCATTGAGGTTTTCAAGTCATTGATGGCTTGAGTTGAATTTTGATTAAATTTCAATTGCTCTTGCATGAACCCATCAATTTTCAGAAAATTAGTCTTGTTATACTCAGCTTGAACCGATACGAATGCACCCAACATCTCCTATAGCGTAGCTTTTGATGTAATGACTAGGGATGGACCTAGTAAAGGTTGAGCTTGAGGGGTATTGTTTGAATTCGCAGTGGGTCCATTCCTCTAATTGAAGTTGGGATGGTTCTTCCAACTAGAATTATACGTGTTTGAGTTTGGAGTATTAAATTGCCATTAATAATTGTTTATGGCATTTGATTGTTCTTGTAAGATGTCTTGGACTGCTGAAATTGTGGGACAATCTTGTGTTGCATGTTGATTTCTGGCACAAATTCCACAAACAATTTCAACGTCTTTTGAGTTGATCGTCTCTCCTTTCTTTAATTTCATGGCCTCGACTTTTCTTGTGAGGCTAGCCACACGTGCACTTATATTATCTTCCTCTGTGAGGACATAAATTCCTCATTTTTCCTTTTGTTGGCTAGTCTTGGAATTTGTTGGTCTAGATGTATCCCATGCTTCTTCAGCTTCCTTATTCATAAATTCCCCATTACACATCATCTCTACAAATTGGCGCATGGGTGAAGTCAGTCATTCATAGAAAAAGCTTATAACCCGCCAAATTTCGTAGCCATGATGTGGGCATGCATTTAATAAGTCCTTAAACCTCTCCCAACATTAGAAGGTCTCATCTTCCTTTTGGGCAAAATTCATGATAAGGCGCCTCAACATGTTCGTTTTGTGAGTAGGGAAGAACTTTTTAATGAACTCCCTAGACATCTCAGTCCATGTACCAATTGATCTTGGCCTTAATGCATGAAGCCAACCTTTAACTTTATCTTTAAGGGTAAAAGGAAATAATTTAAGTCTCACCACATCATCAGTTACGTTTGCAAAGTGCATGGTGGCTATCACCTCATCAAATTCCTTAAGGTGTTGATAGGCACTTTCACTGTCTAATCCATCAAATCTCTGGAAGAGTTGGATTACTCCCGGTTTCAAATCTACGTTCCCTGCATTTTGTGAAAAAACTATGCATGAGGGAGTTCTCGCTCTTGTTGGTTGCAAGTAATCATGTAATTTTCTTGGTCGGGGAACATTCTCAAACACATTCTCTCCCGTTTCGGTTTGGTTTTGGCCTAGATTTTGATTGGCCATAGGATTGGGTTGATTTACAGCCATACTTTCAGACAGAATTGGAGAATTTAAATGTCTCCTAGCACATGGTTCTCTATCAATTCCTTCTACTATTCCCCCTTCACTAATGAGTCGGTTATTAGAATCCCGAGCCCAATGTGGCATGCAAATCCTAAAAGAATGAAACAAAAAGAATTATTTCTTCCTTCCTTTACTTCTCTCTAAGACCGAAGCACAAGGTGTCTTGCAATGGCTGAGCCAGAAGCAAGGATAGAGACCGATTTCTCCTGGTCAATAGGGGTTCAGAGAACTCCCCACCCACTCTTTGAATCTTTTGAGAAAAGTGCAAAAAAAGAAGAAAGAGGAATAGAGTTGAGAAGAGAAATCTCTGAGCACAAGGTGATCCAAGACGGCAGTGCCGACCAATAGGAATCAAGGCGGCACAAGGCCAACCTATCAGAGATCCAAAAAGGAGTCTCCACCCACTCTACAAGAGATGAATATGAAGGGAATGAATAGGGGGAGAAGAAGAGTAAGGTTAGAAAGATAAAACCTGATTTGAGAACTTAAGATCCTTAACTTCTTCTTCAACTTCCTAAAATCCTTGCAAAAGAAAAAAAATCAAAATAAAACAAACTAAGTTAGTACTATTCCTAAAAATTTCAAAAGAAACTATCTTCAGAAATTCTGTAAAGACCGTCAAAGTCCCCGGCAGCGGCACCAAAAACTTGTTCTCTTCCCCAAGTGTAGGGTTGCGATGTAGTAATAATCTCGGTAAGACCGAGGTCAATCCACAGGGACTTATGTAGGAATTCACAAAACACTTCCAATGGTTCTACTGAAGAGCAAACTAACAGATTTGTAGAAGATTGATGTAGATAGATACTATTAAACTAAATCGAAAATAATCAATTAATAAAAAGGCACTAGGGGTTCAAGGATCCACTTGTAGCAATCCTTGATGCTCAATTCACTGTGGTTGCTCACTTTCTCAGCTAGAATCGAAATTAAGTTCTATCTAGCTGAATGATAGAGCAGTTAAAACAGTCAATCTATCATATGTATGAGTCATGTACATGATTCTCTCAATACGAGCTAGGACTTGAGCACACTCAATTGCATAGGTCAGTCCCAATTCCAATAGGTTAGGATCACAAGCAGAACCATCATTAAATCCTGTCACAAGATAAAACTAGATCATGATTTGAACTTGATCCAAATCACATACACAATCTTACATAATCCAGAATTTCCAGAAAAATAGAACTTTTGGTAAGAAGCTCCCACATGAAAATCATAGATCTAGAGCGTATTGAATCCAATTCCTCGGATCATACAGGTCTAGACTAGCTCAAAACAATTAAGAATACAAGAAATTCTTCTAAACATCCATGAGCCATCATAAGACTACGAAAAAGCACTTTAAACTGTATTTAAACTTCAAACCATTGTTCTTCACTAATAATTCAACTTGAAACCAAATCAACGAATTGAAACCTCTTAGCTCTAGCTAAGGGGTTTAGCCGTTCATGATCCAAGGAAACATGAAAAAACTAAACAAAGCATAAAACTAGAAAAACAAACTAGGAGGAGTTGTAGAACTCCAAATCCAACTTCTGCCGTCTCCCAACGTGCTCAATCACTTCTAGGATGCCTTAGGAAGAAGCCCTAGGTCCCCTTTTATAGCATAGTGCGGAACGTTCCAGATTGCGCACGAATTCTCAGACTGCGCAGAGAAAATCGGAGCTTGTAGAACACGCACTGTTACGCAGACGACCAGTCGCACGACTGGTCTGAGCTCCTAGACGACCGGTCTCAAGAAGGTAAAAAACGTCCAGAGGGTTTTCATAAATTCCTAGCCTAGGATTTTAATTCAAGGACCGGTTGCACGACCGGTCTTGGATGGTTCAGTAAGGTTTGCAATGAGGCCCCTCCTGATGAGTGTTCGGACCGGTCTGACGACCGGTCCTGGGCTATGGACGACCGGTCTTGGTTGCTTTTTCCTGCCTTCTTTTCTTTCTCCTTTTTCTTCCTTCTTCCATCCTTTGACAATTGATCTTGTGATCTTTAATGCCCATAATTAGCGTCTTTAAGCCTTCTATTGATGAATCTTCACTCTCATTCCTATAACAAAAAAACCATGCATTAGTTGGGTCTTTAATCGTGTATTTCAAGCATAGTTAGTGATAAAATGGGGTTAGAATATACACATTTAAGCACTCAACAAGTAACTCATGTTGGAGTACACGAGCTCTCAAAATTGTCTAAAAATATCAACTTTATTCAAACTAAAACTTGAATTATCCAAAACAAAGCTTAGAGTACTTGCATGATGAACGAATTAAACATTAAACCTAACTACAAGCTTCACCTCTTAGCCCTAGCTAAGAGGTCTAGCTAACCATAGACATGATTGAACTAGAAACAAATAAAAAAACTAAGAAAAACTTAGAAAACTAGAAAAAAAACTTGAAGAACGGAGTTGTAGATGTCCACTTTGATCCTCTTCACCTCCAGGACTTTCAGAACTCTTCTAGGATGCATTAGTACGAAGGTAGAGGTGTCCTTTTATAGAAAAAAAACTCATCATCGCCTTGAAATCTTCTAGAATTGTGTAACCAGTAACGCAGTCAAGTCAATGGCCGACTGATCGTTGATGGGCTCCGACAGGTTGGTGCTCGAAAGACCAACAAACAAAAATGAATTTTGAATGTCTGGATGTCTGATGACTGGTCGGTGGCTCCTGACAACCGGTCGGGCGACCAATTGGAAATGACATTTTTTAGTCCAACAAGCTTTCTGAAAAATCTCCCTCCTCTTTTGAATTTCAGACAGGTCAGACGACCATTCTAGAATGACCGTTTTTAGTCCCGAGAGTTCAGCAGCTTATCTTGATTTTTAGACCTGTCTAATGACCGATCTTGGCAGTGGCTGACTAGTCTGGTGACCGGTCGGACATGTTGTTTGTTCATGGTTTCTTCTTTTCTCCTTCTCTTTTTTCCTTACTTCTTTCCTTCACCTCTTGGCTCTTCTTCCATGGATCTTCAATGTGTCTAAAGTAGTTCTTATAGCTCATATTCATGAGGTCTCTCTCTCATTCCTACAAATACAAATACGATCATAAGATAGGTCTTTTAATGATTTAATCAAAGTAAATATGTGATGAATTGGGGTTAGAATATGCACAATTCAAAGCTCAACACCCCCCAACCAACAGTTTGTTAATCCCAAGCAAAACATGCGTGAAACAAATCCAACTCCCCAAATTAAACCTCTTTTAGAAACTATATTTTTATAGACTCCAAGACATGTGAATACAAAATTCAGAAATAAGTTGTAATCAATTTCTCAAACCTTGATCTTCTTAAAACATAGTGAGTGTTTTAAATAAAGTCCCCGCTGATTAATTTACAAATAGAATAACCCAAACAAGTATGGTCTAGTGTGCTTAGTGAATGCTCAACTCATCAATTTCTAGGATTATCCTTCTTTTCATGGATCAATTAGACTACAAATCTAAAAGTGTACAGATCAACAACAAGCCTATGACATGAATTTGCCTCACTGTTCTATCAATGGCTTTCACTCTACTTCCCATTACCAGCTTGGGTGATAAACGCTCCCCTGGTTGTTGATAGGTAGCCCTTTTTTATACTTTTCAATAGATTTTTCAACTCTACTCTTCTTCTTTTCTTTTTCTTTTCTTCATTCAAAATACCATAAGATTAACCTTGAACCTAACCAAAGTCATAACCTCTAGATAACCGTGACCATTAGGATACCCTTAGTCATCTTAGATTGGCCCTAGGTGTCCCAAAAGATCACCAATTATATGGCCAAGAGGTTGCATGTACTGCTGCAAAATAAAAGAGAAACAATGCAACAAAAATGCATGCCAGACCGGTCGCCCAACCGGTGGGCAGAAGGCCGAAAATGGATAGTAAGCTTTACATGAAAAATCTGTTTGGGCATGTAAATTCGACCGGTCGTCCGATCGGTCGGTGACTGACCTGTTTAAGACATGAATTTTTTTTACATCATGACCTTAATTCGATCGGTGGCCCGACCGGTCCTGGACCCCATCTGACCGGTCGGACAGAGCCATTTATAGTTGTTTTATAGTCGTTGGAGGCTTTCTTATTTAAAGGCTTGACATGTTTTTAGGGAAAACAAGAGGATAAGTCACCATTGTTGGTGATCATTAGAGGCTCAATTCCTAACCTTTACAAGACATTTTCCTTGTGATCTTACACAAGAATAGAGCATTCCAAGCTCAAAGAAGAATATGATCCTACCCCTCTTTGATCTCTAGAGTTTGGATCTTTCTTGATAGTCAAATCCTTATCCAAAGCTCTAAGATGAGATCGTTGTAGGTGAGCAACTCTAGGCAATCTATTCCCATTAGTTGTAGAGTTCTCAAACCTACCCTCCTATCACCCTGGGCATCTCAAATGCATCACAAGCAAGGTGATTGATCAAGTGGAGCTGAGGCATTGACGACGCAGCGGCAAACGATTGGGGGAGCAGGGGAAGCTGATTGAAGCATGGGAGAGCGGATATCAAACAACCCGAAGCGGCGCTGAACAAGGGGATCATCTGACAAGTAAAGTTGTCTTTATTGAGAGTCCTTCCACTCAATTCCCTGTGGGAGTTGAGTGTAGAGTTTGTTTGTCAAACTCGATTTAAGGTCGTTTGTTGATCCTTGGCACGTTTGTCGGGCCTAAAACATCCAGGGACGTTTATCGCTCCTTGGTACATTTGTCAGGCCTAAATTAGTCTACACGAGGGAGCCTCTGACATGGAAGTGAACGTGTGTTGGGTTAAGAGTTAGCATATGTCCAAAACACCGTTTGGGTTGAGAGTTAGCCCTTTGTCCAAAAATCTTTTTATAGCTTAGAAGTGAACCGATAAAACCTCCGTGTAAAGGTTAAGAGGTGAACCTCATTTAAAACCTCCGATAGTGAATGTCAGTGTGCTCAATGGGGTTGAGTACTTGAACCAAGAGTGGAGTAGACCTAAATTCGAACCACTATACATGTTTGTGATCGTTTTGAGCACATTGTTATCTTAGCATTGTATGTTTAATTGTCTAATTATGAATGCTTGATAAGAATGTATGTTAGGCACTAGATAAGCACATTCATACACAAGATGTACTTTCACTAATAGTGTAGACTTGAGCTCATTGATCCATTCTCATAAGTCTACATAGGTTGCTAGATTAGGAGCTTGATTTGTTAAATCATTTGATTTTCTATGCATGCTTAGACTAGTTTGTTCATTGCTTAAACCTTATGTTAGTCTTGTAATTGGACCCACTTAGGCGTAGAAGCCGAAGTATTCTTTCTTACTTAGTTTAATTTGATAAGACTGATAAGTAAGCGAAGAGAACTTCAATAGGTCCTAATCACCCCCCCCCCCCCCCCCCCTCTCAGACTTAACCATAATACTAGTTGTTATACAAGCTTCCCCACTCTTACGCCTCTATAAGTGTGTTGATCCAAAAGGCGTAATTTCAATCATTATCATCATCCCTTTGCTTCTTACTCATGTGGAACACGTTCACCTCTAATATTATGTTCCCAAAAGATAATTGCATAACCCCATTCCAGTAATTAATGATAATGTTTGATGTAGACAAGAATGGGTGACCAAAAATTACCGGTATTTCAGTGCTCGTGTCCATTACCAGTTGTGTGTCTAAGGAGATAAAGTCTATCAAGCAATAGAACTTGTCAACTTGGACTAGAACATCTTCAACCACCCCTCTCAGTACACGGATGGATCTATCAGCGAGTTGCAATGCAATTCGGTGGGTTTTAATTCTCCAAGATGTTTGCTCGCCTCAAATGCAAGGCTTGCAATGTAGTAATAACTCAGTAAGACCGAGGTCGATCCATAGGGAATTAGGGTAAACAATCCCAACTTATTCTAATAGCTTCAATCTAAAAAATCTTAGAATTCAGTTTTAAGAACTAGAACAAAACAGAAAACTAAGTAGAATAAAATCTGAGAATTAAAGGAAACTAAGGCTTTTAAGGATCCACTTGTAGTAGTCCAATGTAAATTCATGCATCTAAGAAAAAACACAACTAGATTCGATGTTCTATCTCTTATCTAGTTTGAAGATTAGGCATTCAATCACAAACAATCCCACTGAAGTTAGAAAATAAAATTTTAGTTCTAATGAAGCACATAGAACTTAAACTTGTAGCCTTCAAAGTAACAACCATACTAAGAGATCATGGCATGCTCCAGGGTTACTACAATTCAATTTTAATTAATCCAAACATGGTAATCTTAAAGAATTGCAAGGAACTCATGTCTGAAGTACATGAAATCTCGTAAAACATAAAACAATTCACACTTTATTCAAACTAGAACCTTAAAAATCCAAACTTTAATTAAAGGTATGTTGAGCTCTTAATTGTGCATATTCTAACCCCAATTCATCACTCATTTTGCATGGTTATCATGATTTAAAGACTAATCTAATGCATGGATTTGTGATTGTAGGAATGAGAGGGAGACTTCACCAATTCATGGTTAAAAGAGTCACTTTGTATGCCTTGAAGATCAAAGAAATAAAGGATATGAGATGGAGGAAAGATGCAATGCAACGGAGGAAGAAAAGTGTGAAAAAGTTACAATTTACAGCCTGACCGGCCGGCCGGCCATAGCCACCGGCCGGTCGGCAAACCCTTTAGAAATAGAAAATTCTCTGGACTGATTTTTTTTTAAGGCCGACCTGTCATCCGGCCGGTCGGTCGACCAGGCCGGACGACAGTCGGCCATGCACTTTCAGGAGTCAGATTTTAGATACAAGCTATTCCCCTTTTTGGATTTTCGGAACAGTGTTTTGGGCCCATCTTAATGATATTTGGAAATCCAACATATCCATGTCGAAGAGGAGCTCGACGCCGAACTAACCCAAGTGGTTTCGTGTCGATCGGAGCTACGGATTGATCGTGGTGGCCAAAACAATACGAACTGTCCAGAAAGTTCCAGATTCCGCCTACTCCACTCTGGGCCGGTCCAGGTGGCCCATCATTGATGATATGAAGAATCTACTTTGACCATCTTTTAGACCACATCCATATATGAATAACCACAAAGTTTCAGATCAAAAGGATGTGTGGTTTGATCGTACCGGTTGAAGAAAGATGGACCATCCAGAAAGATCCAACTGCGCAGAGTTTATAAAAGCCCTGAGTGTTCTAATTTTCGGACCACATTATGGGATTGTTTTGGACAATATAATTCATCTATCATGTAGAGGAGGAAGTTTTCTATCAATGTTCAAAATTTGGGATCAATCCGACATCTATACACTCCGGAGCGTTGAAAGCAAGATGACTGGTTCTAAAGGTACCCGAAGTGCGCGATTTTGAGAGGCGGTCGGTGATTTGATTGGTGGGCCCATTTAGAAGATAATCTTGGAAATCTAAATCATCTATGAGGAAGATCACATTACAAGGAAGCTACAAATCAAATTTGAAGGCAATCCGACCATTAGTTAAGCCGTACGAAGCGAAACAAAATCTGTTACGTTGCCGTACTCTTGTTGTATTATAAAAGGAGGTGCTCTCTTCTATTCTAGGGAAGCAAGGACGTGGGAAGCAAGGAGTTCAAGTCCCAGGATGCTACTTAGCCTCCTACAGCTAGTTTTTCTTCCTTTTCTTAGTTTTAGTTCTAGTTTTAATATGTTTTTCCTTAGATAACCTCTTAACTAGAGCTAGAGGTGAAATTTGTAGTTGCTTCCAATGCTTTAATTCTTTTATTTCAAGTATCATTTTCTTAATTTTGGATTTTGAAGTTCTAGTTTGAATAAAATTTGGTTTTTAGAAGTTTTGTGAGAGTTTGTGTGCTCCGGACATGAGTTCCTTGCAATTCTCTAAGATTACCATGATTGGGTTGTTTGAATTCGAATTGTAGTAACCCTTAAGCATGCCATAGTCCATAGGCATGGCTGTTACTCCGAAGGCTACAAGTTCAAGTTCTATGTGCTTCATTAGAACTAGAAATCTGATTTCTAGATTTAAGTGGGACTGTTTTTGCTTGAATGTTATATCTTCTAATTAGATGAGAGATAGGACTTTGATTCTAATTGTGTTGTACTTGGATGAATGGATTGGCATTGGACTACTACAAGTGGATCCTTGATGCTCTAGTTCTTCTTATTTTCAGATTTTCCTATTTCATGTGAAAAACTACTTACTTAAACTTCTTAGATTCTAGTTATTGGAGTACTTGGAATTGTTTACCTCTTTCCCTGTGGATCGACCTCGGTCTTACCGAGATTTATTACTACATCGCAGCCTTACACTTGAGGCGTGTGAACAAGTTTTTGGCGCCATTGCTGGGGAAAAGGTTAAACAATTCTAATTGTTCTAGTAGCTATAGAGTAGTTTTAGTTAGGTAGGATTTTCAGTTTTTATAGAAGTAGATTTTCTGATTTTTTTTCTAGATTACTAACAATTTTTTGTTTGATTTTGTAGGACATTGTTGCTGACATAGATCTCACTCTATTGGGTAACATCTCCCCATCTCCCTTCTTTTTGTTTTTTTTTCCTTTTTTTTTTCTAGATTAGGGTAGTTTTCAATTCCTTAAAATTTCATCATGTATGATTGGACGAATAGTGTGTATAAGTACCTTTTGGAGGATGAGATGTCGGATTGGGGGACTTAAACTCATTGTGATCGGGATCTCTCTAAGCATGAATATTTTTCTGAGATTCAAAGAACCTCCACTACCCCCCACGTAAGACGATGCGTGATTACATTAATGAAAACAGTACACATTATTGAGACACAACGTAAGACGATGGGGGAATATCGGAACGAAGCAAAATTGGATAATCATCCGGGAAAAACATTACGTGATTACCGGATTGAAAATAATATGAGTGTTCCACCGGTTATGGTAGGAGGTGTGCAACAACAAAAGGAACAGGTGAATAGTAGCCAACCGGTTAAGACAATGCGTGATTACTTGTATGGATATGCCTATCAACCATCATATAACTTTTCATCCTACAATGCGTACGGTCTTAATTGGGAAAACCATCATTCTCCTTGTTCAATGGAGGAACCAACCATGGTTATTAACAATCACCTTAAAACGTCTTCCTCTTTTGATGATAAGTATACACAAATACTTGAGGAAATATGGAATGAGTATGTAGATGAACAATTAAATCAAACTTACTCGCCATCTTGTGAAGACGTTGAGCCCAAAATTGGGGGCATCAAATCAATCCCCTTTAATGAGGATGGCGCTACCCAAGTCCCACCTTCTTCGGATTTAATGAATAGACTTTTAGAGGAGATTGATTTCGATGATCCCAATGTCATCATCAATTATGGTGAGTCCACTATCTCTTTTGGATGCTTTGAACTTAACGATGAAGAGATTTCAATGACGGTTGACGAACCCGAGGAATCCATAAAATTTGAAAGCGGTAGTGGGGTTGCCTACAATGAGGGGTTGGTGAATGCTTATGAACCTATGGTTTCTTTTTCCAATGGGCATAATGATTATGAGTCTCTAGAGGATATGCATGCTAGAGAGATGGCCGAAGTCGATCTTTTTGAGTCCTTCCACCAACAACACATGCCAAATTCTATTGTGGTAGACCTCCCTTTGATTGAAAATTCTTTTCATTTGGATGATGAGGTGACACAATCTGAAATTTTAAAAGATCAGCTAATGTTAGATGATGTGCTTACCTCTAAATCTGAAAATTTTTCCTTAAAAGACCTCCTCTCTATAGAGGAGGAATTCCTTACCATTGAAACAGAATTTCTTCAATCATTAAGGGAGGATGAGGACCCTTCATCCGACTATCTCGATTTCCTAGAGGAATGCTTGGCCCAATCTTATGATCTTGATGATGAGATGATTAAGGAGTTGGATATTTTGTTAGACACGGTATCGGTGCCTGAAGAACACCATTCCACTGTTTTACACTCTTTACCATTGTTTGTGGAAGCAACATATAATTCTGAAATTGTGGAGGAGACAACTTTAACTGAAGAATACACGATGAATGTCTCTCCACCATCATGGGTCCTTCAGCCCATTGAAAATTCTGATTGGGAGGACCCGTTTTTAGTCGATCATAACCCATATAAGAATTTAAGGAGATATCTTTTTGCTGCTCTTATCTCCTCCTTTTATGCATGTGGTGCACAATACAATTGGACTTCAATGATAAGAAGCACACAGGTTTACTGTCGAGCAGGACTTTGGATGGTCCTCATGAGAAATTTATTAAAATTCATGAAAATCCTGCTCAAATTTGATCATATAGTCGATCGGACTAATCAAAGATAGGTAGGTAGGTTAGGATTTCTTTTCTACATTTAGGATTGAATAAGTCTCATCGAGGCAATGGAAGATGCTAGAATTGATCTACTTGCTACCTCAGGTACTCTTGTTCTCACTCTCCTTTGTTTTATGTCATTGTTCTCATGTCATGCATATTGCATATCTTATTACATTGAGGACAATATAAGATTTTGGTTGGGGGGTGAGATTCCTTAGATGAATCTACTAGCTTTTGTGACATTTCGAGCAATTATGTAGAAAATTTTCGATTTTTCTAAAATTCAAAACTCTTTTGGAAAACTTTGTTTCTAAGCATTCAAGATGATACGAGCATAAGAAGAGGAGATATAAAGTGAGTGATGTTGCAAGCTTTGAACTTCTCTTAATATAATGGTTTTATATGTGAATTCCCCTATTTATGTGAGTGATAGAAAATTTGAACACTTTTACACCTAGTTCACATTACACGATTTTCATGGGTTAAAAGGATTATGTGATTTGTGGATTAGCTATACTTTGATTTAAGGTGTTGAGAAACCAAGCCGGGGTACTTTGTCCATCCTTGTCCATGGGAAAATAACAAAAGATATGGATTTCTAAAAATCCTATCTAATGTAAAAGAAAAAGGAAAGGAAGGATGAAATTGGGAATGATGGAAAAATGGTGGAAAATTCCGATTAGGGCTACTTACTACCAACCGAGGGATGGTATACCCGTAACCAAAGCCGGAAATGGGACGTAGTGTGAAAGTCATCGGAAGGACGGTAAGACAATTCCTATCATAGGCTTGTTGTTGCTCTGTGCACCTTGAAATCCATAGTTTAGTTGATCTATGAAGAAGATAAGCCCAAAAACTCATGAGATGAACTTTCACTATGCACACTAGGTTGAATTTGTTCAAGTTCTTCTATTTATCAATCAATCAGTGGGGATTTCATATGAACACTTATTATGTTTTGAGAGTTTAAGGTTTCAACCTCAATCACCTGATTTTTCTGACTTTTACACTTGTGCATCTTGAGATGTATAGAAGAATAGTTTCTGAAGGAGAGTTGGTTTTTGGAGAATTGAACTTGTCTCACGCATGTTTTGCTCGGGACTAGCAAAATGCTGGTTGAGGGGTGTGTTGAGCTCTTAATTGTGCATATTCTAACCCCAATTCATCACTCATTATGCATGGTTATCATGATTTAAAGACTAATCTAATGCATGGATTTGTGATTGTAGGAACGAGAGGGAGACTTCACCAATTCATGGTTAAAAGAGCCACTTTGTATGCCTTGAAGATCAAAGAAATAAAGGATATGAGATGGAGGAAAGATGCAATGCAATGGAGGAAGAAAAGTGTGGAAAAGTTACAATTTACAGCCTGACCGGCCGGCCGGCCATAGCCACCGACCGGCCGGCAAAACCCTCCAGAAATAGAAAATTCTCTGGACTGATTTTGTTAAGGCCGACCTGTCATCCGGCCGGTCGGCTGACCGGTTGGACGACAGGTCGGCCATGCACTTTTAGGAGTCAGATTTCAGATACAGGCTATTCCCCTTTTTAGATTTTCGGAACAGTTTTTTGAGCCCATCTTAATGATATTTGGAAATCCAACACATCCATGTCGAAGAGGAGCTTGACGCCGAACTAACCCAAGTGGTTTCGTGTTGATCGGAGCTACGGATTGATCGTGGTGGCCAAAACAATACGAACTGTCTAGAAAGTTCCAGATTCCGCCTACTCCACTCTGGGCCTGTCCAGGTGGCCCATCATTGATGATATGAAGAATCTACTTTGACCATCTTTTAGACCATATCCATATATGAATAACCATAAAGTTTCAAATCAAAAGGATGTGTGGTTTGATCGTACCGGTTGAAGAAAGATGGACCATCCAGAAAGATCCAACTGCGCAGAGTTTATAAAAGCCCTAAGTGTTCTAATTTTCGAACCACATTCTGGGATTGTTTTGGACAATCTAATCCATTTATCATGTAGAGGAGGAAGTTTTCTATCAATGTTCAAAATTTGGGATCAATCCGACATCTGTACACTCCGGAGCGTTGAAAGCAAGATGACTGGTTCTGAAGGTACCCGAAGTGCATGATTTTGAGAGGCGGTCGGTGATCTGATTGGTGGGCCCATTTAGAAGATAATCTTGGAAATCTAAATCATCTATGAGGAAGATCACATTACAAGGAAGCTACAAATCAAATTTGAAGGCAATCCGACCATTGGTTAAGCCGTACGAAGCGAAACAAAATCTGTTACGTTGCCGTACTCTTGCTGTATTATAAAAGGAGGTGCTCTCTTCTATTCCAGGGAAGCAAGGACGTGGGAAGCAAGGAGTTCAAGTCCCAGGATGCTACCTAGCCTCCTACAGCTAGTTTTTCTTCCTTTTCTTAGCTTTAGTTCTAGTTTTAATATGTTTTTCCTTAGCTAACCTCTTAGCTAGAGCTAGAGGTGAAATTTGTAGTTGCTTCCAATGCTTTAATTCTTTTATTTCAAGTACCCTTTTTTTAATTTTGGATTTTGAAGTTCTAGTTTGAATAAAGTTTGGTTTTTTAGAAGTTTTGTGAGAGTTTGTGTGCTCCGGACATGAGTTCCTCGCAATTCTCTGAGATTACCATGATTGGGTTGTTTGAATTCGAATTGTAGTAACCCTTGAGCATGCCATAGTCCATAGGCATGGCTGTTACTCCGAAGGCTACAAGTTCAAGTTCTATGTGCTTCATTAGAACTAGAAATCTGATTTCTAGATTTAAGTGGGACTGTTTGTGCTTGAATGTTATATCTTCCAATTAGATGAGAGATAGGACTTTGATTCTAATTGTGTTGTACTAGGATGAATGGATTGGCATTGGACTACTGCAAGTGGATCCTTGATGCTCTAGTTCTTCTTATTTTAGATTTGCCTATTTCATGTGAAAAACTACTTCCTTAAACTTCTTAGATTCTAGTTATTGGAGTACTTGGAATTGTTTACCTTTTTCCCTGTGGATCGACCTCGGTCTTACCGAGATTTATTACTACATCGCAGCCTTACACTTGAGGCGAGTGAACAAGGTACTTGAATTAAATGAATTCTATATTAGAACTAACTACAAGCTTCACCTCTTAGCCCTACCTAAGAGGTTCTAGCCCAGCATTATCATACTTCAACTAGAAACAAAAGAAATCTATTAAAAAACATAAAAAAATTGAATTTGGAGGAGTTGTAGACGCTCCATAACAATCCTCTTTACTTTCCACGACTTCCCAAGCCTTCTATGATGAGTTTATATCTAGCCATAAGTGTCCTTTTATAGATTTTAAGCTCCATCGACTTAGAAACTTCCAGAATCGCTTAACTTACGAGTGTGCAACAATTTTCGGAGCTTCATGAAGAAGTTATTGTGTTTTGAGATTACACTTGGCCGACTGGTCAAGACCGGTCGGACTGGTCTGACGTTTAGTCTAGCATGCATCGGAGGGCAGCCATGTGGTGGCCGGCCAATTAGCCGACCGGTCAGCCCCTTGGCCAACTGGTCATGATCAATCGGACACACATGAAAGTTACTTTTTCTTCCTTCTTTTCTCCCTTCTCTTGTTGCTTCTTCTCTCCTTATCTTGTTGCTTCTTCATTCATCTTTAAAGGGTCTTAAGAAGGATCTTTAACATCTAAAATGGTGAAGTCTCTCTCTCATTCCTACAATCACAAAACATGCATTAGATAGGTCTTTTAAACATAAAATCCATGCAATATGAGTGATGAAATGGGGTTAGAATATGTATAATTCAAGGCTCAACACAAGACCCAATTGATCATAAACCGAGTACAGGATCAAGTTTATGGTTGCCCCCAAATCTAACAAGGCTCGCTCGATCCGGTAGTCTCTAATAATGCAGGAAATTGTGAGACTACTGGGGCCTTTATATATATTTTTTTTTTTGGGGGGGGGGGGGGGGGGGGGGGGGGGGGGGGGCTTTTGGGTGAGAATGACACTCACTTGCTCATTGAGGAAGGCCTTTGTTGTACATTATATTTTCTTTTGGTTGTGCATAGGTCTTTTAGAAACTTGGCATAAGAGGGAATTTTTTTTATGGCATCAAGCAAATGAATGTTAATTTTGACTTGTTTGAAAATCTCTAGAATGTCATGAGAGTTTAAAAGAGGTTTGGGAGCTACCAATATTGAAGGGAATAGTGCAATGGGCTTGTACTCACGTTCCTTAACTTGTGAGGATGAGATAGATCCATCCTCATTATAAAAAATTACCGGATCATTAAGCTTGTCAACCTTCACCAGAATAGATTTATCAATTTGTTTACCGCTTCTAAGAATGGTGATGGATTTTGCTTGCCCCACATGTTGGTTGGAGAGATTGGGGGCGCTTACTTCATATGTTTGTTTAGGATTTGGCTGAGGTTGAGCCGAAAAGGTCCCTTCCCTTGCATTTAAGAGTCCCTTAATTTCTTTAACTGAAACCTTTAGCTCTTGGAACATTTGCTGGTTTGATTGATTGATTTGAGTTTGCCCTTTCATAAACTCCTTTAAGGTATCCTCCATAGTGATTTGAGGTGGGGCCATGTTTGGTATAACGTTTTGCATAGGTGGCCCTCTTTGAAAGTTGGTGGGATTAGCCGTAGGACCGTTCCTCCAACTTAAATTTGGATGATTCCTCCAACTAGAATTGCACGTGTTACCCATCGGTCCATTAAAAGGTCGTTGATAAGCGTGTTTGTGGCATTCGCTTGCTCATGTAAGACCTCTTGAAATGCAGGAATTGTGGGACAATCCCGAGTAGAGTGTACATTAGCTGCACAAATACCACACACGTTCTCAATGACTTTATTGGACTTTGAGGATTCACCCTTCCGAAGTTCTATAGCCTTGACTTTCCTTGTGAGGCTGACTATCTTAGCGTTTACATCTTTCTCTTCTCTGAGGATGTACATTCCTCCTTTTTCTCTTTGTTGAGAAGGCCTGAGATTACTTGACTTGTTCGATGTATCCCAAGATTGGACGTTATTAGCCAACATATCAAAGTAAGCTCATGCTTCCTCTGGGTCTTTGCTCATGAACTCGTCATTACACATCATTTCTACGAATTGGTGCATGTTGGAACTCAATCCATCATAGAAAAAGCTTATAATTCACCAAATCCTGTAGCCATGGTGTGGGCAAGTGAGTGGGAGGTAGAAGTTGAATCACACCAAGATTAATATCAATATTCCCCACATTGGTTGGAAAAACCATGCATGTGGGTGTAGTTGCCCAAGCCGGTTGTAAGTAGTCATGTAAAGTTCTAATCGGAGGAGCATTATGCACCTCATTCTCTCTTACTTCTTCTTAGTTTATATTTATGGTTGGAGTAGAAGGGGGAGGATTGCTCAAAGGTGTTTGGTTTTCAGCCATACCTCTTAAACTTTCACAAATTTCTAAGTATTTTCTCACTCATCTTTTGACGAAAAGTGGTTCAACTATTCCTCCTTCGGTTTCGATACGGTTTGTGTGGTCACGTTCTCAACGGGACATAAACCATACAAATCTCTATCTAAATCTAGAACCTAAAACTAAAGACAAAAATCTAAAAAAATCTAAAAAAATGAAAAACGGAACTAGAGGGAATCTAAGTTAGAAGGATGTTACCAAAAGAGCTTGAACTAGATTAATGAAGTTCCTAAAAAACAAACAAAGCGATGTTAGTTCTAAGAAAAAACAAAAAACAAATTCTAGAAATTTAGAAATCCTACCTAACTATGTTAGAAATCTACTTCTATAACTATTAGAATACTTAAAACTGTTTAGCTTACAAAAATCCTCGGCAACGGCGCCCAAAACTTGTTCACCAGCCCCAAGTGTAAGGCTGCAATGTAGTAATAATCGATTGTGAGACCGAATCGTCCTTAGGGATTATGTAACTAAACTGACTCTAAGGATTCTAACAACTTGGATTAAGATGTTCAAAGATTTAGAGTTTTAAAGATCAACAAATTAAAAAAGAGAAATTTGAGAATTAGAAACAACTAGAGCACCAAGGATCCACTTGTAGTAGATTAATGGTAATCCATTCACCAAGCATAAATACACAACTGGAATCGAAGTGCTATCTCTATCCAATTGGAAGATATTGCAGTCAAACACATAAACAGTTAAAACTCAATTTAGAAATCTAATTATAGTTCTATTGAAGCTGGGGAAGATGAACTTGTAGCACTTCGAAGCATCAGCCATACTATTGAGCCATGAATTGTGCATATATGAACCCCAATTCATAGCATAATTGCTTAGTTTATGTTGTTAAAGTTTATGCTTGCTTTTGTGTTTGTAGGTAAAAGAGAGAAATGTCATCATTTAATGCTAATTTGGAGAATTTGGAGTGATTAGAAAGCTTTGATGAGCCAAAGAAGTGAAGAAAATGCCTTGGAGAATTAACTTAAAAACTTATAATGACCAGAAAAGCAAGATGCAGAAATTTCAGAAAATAGCCCTAGAATTCTGCTGAAGTGCAATTTCGATATACTGAAATAGCATTTTGATATATCGGAGGTCTATTGAAAAAAGCTCCAATATATCAAAATAATATCGAAAATTGGAAGAAAAAGTTGCAACTATCTAAACAGAAGTTCCGATATATCGAAACACTATTCCGATTGATCGAAGCCAGCGAGAGCTGCGTAAATTCTTATGCAAATCTGAGGCGGTGGCGGACTTTCTCTATAAAAGAGCACCTCTACTCTCTTCCAAAGGCATCATAAGATGTGAGCAAGGAGATCAAGTCCTAGGAGGCTTCCTAGCCTTCTACAACTAGTTTTTCTTTCTTTTTTAGTTCTAGTTCTAGTTTTTCTATGTTTTCTTTTATCTAACTCTCAAGCTAGGGCTGAGAGGTGAAACTTCTAGTCTATTAATCATGTTTTGATTCTTTGATTTCGAATTATGCTTTAATTGTCGAACAATTCATTAATGGTTTGATTTAAGTTGATAGTTTTAGATAATTCAGAGAGTTTATGTGCCAAGTACATGAGTCCTTGTTGGATTTCTGAGATTAATCAAAATGGTTTATGAGTTATTGATTGTGAAAGCTTTTGATTCGAGTTCTCTATGATTTAAAATAGTGGAATCTCTATTAGAACAATAATGGAAAGTTCATATATCTTTGTAGAATCTGAGGTAGGTGTGTTGCTTATTGAAATTGATTTAATTGGAGTTCAAATCATTGGTCGTAGTCAAATCTAGTGACAGGATTTGATGAAATCTATGGTTGTGAATCCCAACTAGATTGGAAAGAGGTTTGGCCTATACAATTGAGTATGCCCAAGGCCTAAGCTTTATTGTGGGAATCAAATCAGTAAACACCCATCTATTTCAGATTATTTATGTGCTTTGATTGTTATATCTCCAGGCTGGATAGAGACAAAAGTTCGATTCCAGTTGTGTTTGAATCGAATCAATGGGTTGAGCATGATTAACACTAAAAGTGGATCCGTGATGCTCTAGTTTTTCAAATTTCAAATTTTCCTATTTTATGTTAAAAACCAATTTTTGAACCTTTTAGATTTAAGTTATTAGAATAGTTTGAATTAGTTTATCTCTTCCTTGTGGATCGACCTTGGTCTTACCGAAAATTATTACTATATCGCAGCCTTGCACTTAAGGCGAGCGAATAAGTTTTTGGTGCCACTATAGGGGAATAGGTTAAACAGTTCTAATTGTTCTAGTAACTATAGAGTAATCTTGGTTAGGTAGGATTTTCAGTTTTTCTAGAAGTAGATTATTTGATTTTTTTTTCTAGATTACTAACAATTTTTTTTATAGGACTTATTGTTGGCATAGTTCTCTCACCCTCACGGGTAGCATCTCCCCATCTCCCTTCTTTTTGTTCTTTTTCCTAGATTAGGGTACATTTCAATTCCTTTTAATTTCATCATGCATGATTGGACGGATGATGCATATAAGTACATTTTAGAGGATGAGACATCAGATTATGTGACCCAGACTCATTATGATTGCAATCCCTCCAAGTATGAGGATATTTCTGAGATTCAATTAGCCTCCACTACCCCTCAACATAGACGCTGCGTGATTATTGTGATATACATGATGAGACACGGCATAAGACGATGGGGGAATACCAGAACGAAGCTAAAATATATAATGATCTACCAGGGAATATACTTTGTGATTATCGAATTGAAAGTAACATGAGTGCTCCACCGGTTATGACAGGAGGGAATAAGAAAAAGGACCGGGGGAGTAATGACCAACCGGTAAAGACATTACATGATCAGTTGTATGGTTATGCCTATCAACCATCTTATCAATCTTCGCCATACAGCACGTATGAGCTTCACCGGGAGAGTCATCACACCTCTAGTCCAAGGGAAGAACCAACCATGGTCATTAAAAATCATTCTAAAATGTCTTCCTCTTATGATAACATGTACATACAAATCCTTGAGGACTTAGAGAAAGAGTACGAGTACGAGCAATTAATTCAAAACTACTCGCCATCTCTTGAAGACGTTAAGCCCGAAATTGGGGGCATCGAATCAATCCCCTCTAATGAGGAGGATGGGGCTATGCAAGTCCCACCTTCTTCGGACATAATGAATAAACTTCTAGAGGAGATCGTTCTCGATGATCCCAATGTCATCATCGATTATGGTGAATCCACTATCTCTTTTAGATGTTTTGATCTTAATGATGAAGAGATTTCAATGACGGTTGACGAACCGGAGGAATCCATAAAATCTGAATGCGATAGTGGGGTTACTTATAATGAGGGTTCAGTGGATGATTGTGAGACTATAATTCCTTCTTCCTAAGGGCAGAATGTTTATGAATCTCTGGAAGATATTCTTGCTAGAGAGCTTGCCGATGTTGATATTTCTTAGTCACTCCACCAACTTGGCATGTTTAATTTTAATGTGGAAAATGAGACTCCCTTGAGTGAAAATTCATATTCTTTGGACGAATGCTTGGCTCACTTTGAAAATTCAAAAGACCCCATTAATCATGAAATTGTTAAAGCCTTGCACACTTCCAACTTGGTGCCCCATACTAGTTATGAGGAACCTAGTTTGGAAGAATTTCACTCTATGGAGGGCGAGTCCCTCACCATCGAAACTAAATTTTTGCACTCACTCAAGAAAGATCACGATCCTTTATCCGACCATCTCGATCTCCTAAAAGAATGGTTAGCCCACTCCGATGATTTTGATGATGAGGTGATTAAGGAGTTGGATATTTTGTTAGACACGGTGTCGGTGCCTGAAGAACACCATTCCACTTATTTACATTCTTTACCATTGTTTGTGGAAGCATCATACAATTTTGAAATTGTGGAGGAGACAACCTTAGCTGAAGAAAATTTTATGAACGTCTCTCCACCACCTTGGGTTTTTCAACCCATTAAGAATTCTGACTGGGAGGACCCATTTTTAATCAATCACAGCCCAGTTCAGAATTTGAGGAGATATCTTTTTGCTGCTCTTGTCTCCTCCTTTCATGAATGTGGTGCACATTACGATTGGGTTTTAATGAAAGAAAGCACCCATGTCTACTATTAAGCAGGACTTTGGATGGTCCATATGAGAAATTTATTGGAATTCATGAAGATCCTGCTTAAATTTGATCATGTAGTCGATCCAACTAATAAAGATTAGGTAGGTAGGTAGGATTTATTTTTCTGTATTTAGTATTGAATAAGTCTCATAGAGACAATAGAAGATGCTAGAATTGATCAACTTGCTGCCCTAGGTATTCTCATTCTCACTCTCCTTTACTTTTGTCATTGCTCTCATGTCATTGCTCATTGCATATCTTTTTACAATGAGGACAATGTAAGATTTTGGTTGGGGTGAGATTCCTAGATGAATCTATACTAGTTTTTGTGACATTTCGAGCAATTTATGAAGAAATTTTTTATTTTTCTAAAATTCAAAACTCTTTTGAAAAACTTTGTTTCTATGCACTTGAGATGTTATGAGTATGAAAGGAAGATAGATGAAGTGATTGATTTTGAAACCCTTGAATTATCTTAAATATAGTAGTTTTCTATATGAATTCCCCTATTTTTATGATCGATAGAAAATTTAAACACTTTTGAGTCTAGTTTACATTACATGATTCTCATGATTGAAATGATTTTATAGATTTGTAAATCGACTAGAATGAGATTTAAGGTATTGAGGAAGCAAGTCGGAGAACTTTGTCCATCCTTGTTCATGAGAAAAAGAAAAGGAATGTTTAGATATGGATTTTTAAAAATCCTATCTCTTGTTTATAGTATAAAAAGAAGAAGAAGAAAGTATGTCTATTATTGAATGTGTTGTAAAATTCTGAAAAGGGCTACTTATTACCAACCAGGGGAAGGTCTACCCGTAACCTAAGCTGAAAATGGGAAGTAGTGTAAAAGCCGTTGAAGGAATGGTAAGGCAAATTCTTGTCATAGGCATGTAGTTGATATGTACTATTGAGCTCCGAATGGTGCATATTCTAACCCCAATTCATCACTCATTCAATGCCAAATGAGTCCCTTTGTATGCATTGAAGATCAAAAGAATACATGCCAAATGGTGGAAGAAATATGCAGGGGAAAAAGAGAAGAAAGAAGAAAAAGTTGCAGAAAAGCATGCACTGCCAACCGGCCGGCTGACCGGTCGGCCATGGCCACCAACCGGTCGTTAGACTGGTTAGAAATTCAAAATCAATAGGCCCCGTGTTGCTGACCTTGCTGGACGAAAAACGCTCAAAATCGACCAGTTGGCCACCACTGACGACCGGTCGCATCGTATATTCCTGAGCTATGGAGTTTTTATGCAAAACCTTACTTGACCAAAAAAAGGCAGATCCGACCGGTCGACCAGGCAAAAAAATCATAAATTTCTACTTTTAAAGTCCAAAAAATTTTGCGCACTGCAAACTCCTTGTGCGATTCTGAAAGATTCTTTAGTGGTGGAGCCTCAAACCTATAAAAGGAGACTTAGGGCCTCATTTAAAATCATCCTAGAGGAGTTCTAAGTTCGTGGGGGGTGAAGAGGAGCATCGTGGAGCGTCCACAGCTCCGCCGACTTTGGGTTTTTCTAGTTTTTCATGCTTTTAAGTAGTTTTCTTTTTGTTTCTAGTTATAGTATGAAAATGGGATATTTATTATGAAAATGGTTGGGCTTCTCACCCAGAGGTCCCGATTGTGCTCTGATACCAACTGTAACGACCTGAGATTTTCGACTCTCGTGTATAACACGACGGTCGAATTCTCAAGTAATTTATGGAATAACTAATTTGTCAAATAATAAAATATAGTATTCAAGTACAATGGCGGAAACAATTATCATCTTATTCTATCAAACTTACTACGTCATCATCAATGTTTAAATAAGGGAACCAACCAATATCCATACTGATTAATTAAAATACAAAATCATGTCTTCTCTTGAAGACTTATTACAATTCCATAAATGTATCAACTACTCAAAAGAAATATTTAATAAATGATAACATCAATTAAGTTTATCTAACATCGTCATCCGCCATGTGATCGTACGAACCATCGAACTCTTTTCCTTAAAAGTCGGGTTCAATACCTGGATCTTCACCTGCATCATCTAAATTGTGTTTGGGATAGCGTTAAACGCTATAATAGTGGGGAATATTTCCTCTAAGACTATCAAGAATAACAATGTACAAAACTCAGAGTAACGCAACACAATAATATCTTTATTCAAACAAAACAATCAAGTAAAAATCTTTGTTAATGCGATGCATGGAATGCATGCTCTGGCTAAGGCACCCTGGCTAGAAATCATAATACATGAAGTGGGAGACTCCCTGTTACGACTTCACGCTAGCCACTAGTCACCAGAGGTTCCTGGGACGCACAAGCCCATAGTTTTGCCCGACCACGTGAGAAACAGGACGCTCATAGCCCAAATCTACACGTGACAGTGTACGGGAGAAGTAGGACGCTCTAGCCTATTTTCAATTCCGTACACCCACATGGAGCCAAGTGAATGCATGACTTTAGTTTCACCTTTATTTAAGTGTTTTCGCATACAACCGATTTAAATAAAACTCAATGGTCACTATGGGGAGTCGCAAGCAACCCAGCATAGGCCGACAGCACGAGATTAGTGTCCATAGCACCAACCTCGGCTCATGAGAATTTGTATACCATTAGTGTCCACTCATTGTCCCTTTTTATGATTTCATCATGTCCCAAAAAGCCAATGTTGTACATCATGACCAAATTCATTAAAATACTCGTGTAATGTAAATGGATCCAATCAAGCATCATGTACATGTAAGGATCCATTGATAAACAATCACTTCATTCTCTCAGTTAAGTCAAGAGATATTCTTCCATCATTGACACCTCTCATGGGTTCCATCTCTCTATATCGAATAATTTTACCAAATTAGGGACAAAGAGTATACAATAATGGGATGTCCATATGATGATCTTATACACATATTTCATATCATAATATGAAAACCAATGTTACTTGTAAAACACAGATTAAGGAAATAAGGGTATAGATTTCACAAAGATAAATAACACAAATACACATGCTTCTTAGTAAAAAAAAATCTAAACAATGAATCACATTATTACAATGATATTCATTACAAATCCTACATTAAACTTCATTTTATATGGATCAGCAATTCAAAACAAAACAACTTCACATGCCACAAAAGAAACTTATGATAATCGTGGTATTATTAATGAAAGGCTTGAAGGAAAATCCTCACCTTAGGATGGACTTAGAAGAAGAGGGTTGTAGAAGATCCTAGCCGCTGGAAAAATATGAGAAAGAACTCTCTTCTCTTCTCTTCTCTCTCTCTCTCTCTCTCTCTCTCTAGGGCATGGAGGCTAGGGTTAGGAGAAGGGCTTGGAGGTGCGTAGTAGAAATATGGAGGGGATGTGCACGCGAGGTCTTGTGTAACAACTTCTTGAGGTGGGTTTCTCAAATCTCAATATTCGGGTGATCTTTGATCAATTCCAATCCGTTCATCTTATCAAGCTCGAAGAGTAGAGTCAGAATACGTAAATTTCTTGATGATCCACATTCTAGATTGGCCGATCCTTGAAAATGGCCTAACGGGTGCTAAAATGGGCTAGATCTCAATTAACGGTCTACGCTTGATGATCGGGGCCCAAATTTTGAGAAAATATGTAGTCATGATAGACAAACAATTGTACAAAGTTTAGTGGTTGATTGATGGTGAGAAATGCCTAGATCTGAAATTTTAACTTTTGGCGGAAAAGAAAGGGGCTGATTTTGTGGTTCAACGGTGTAGGATTATAGATCGGGGTCCAAATTTTGTGTAAACTCGTAGTCATATGAGTATAATAAGTGGTCCAAATTTGAGAAGTGATTGATGGTTAGAAGTGGGTAAATCGAAAGGTTCAGTTTTAAAAAGAGTTGGTAACTCGTTAATTTCTAAAACGGGATAACTTCGCGCATAAGAAAGAGGCTTATCAAGGTGGGGCACTCAAATCACACTATTGGTCCATGATAAAGACGATCCAAGTCATTCATATGAAAAAAAAATTTCGACTACGACTAACCATCTACTTTCCTCACTCGATGGACATGAAAATCAAGGGTTGAGGGGCTAAGTTGACAATTGGACCACTTCTACTATGATTTAAGGGCTTAAATTTGACGTGTATGGTTAATATATTTCCAAAAGCTTAAATCCAGGGTTTTGCGTGAAAGTGATCGTCAGAAACTATAATACTTAAAAATGGCATCTTAACTTAAGTTTAACTAATGGCATTTTCGTAATTATCTGAAAAGTGCGTGGTTTTTGAAATCTGATCTTTCTACGATGTTTATGGGATCGTTCTAAGCAACTTTTGTAAAGGGTACCCTATCGGATCTCCTACGGATGGTCCGTTATTCTTGAAATAAGGGTAAATGTATGATAATTAATTAAAATAAAATAAAAATAAATTTTCAAATAATTCTCGAAAATCTGGGGCGTTACGAACCACCCCCCTTAAAAACAAACTTCGTCCCCGAAGTTTTCTAAGCATCGTCGATAAAATATTGAGGGTAATCTCACTTCATGACTTCTTGTCTAACTTTCTGAACTATTCCGGGTCAGACACGATCATAATCCACCCCCCTTAAAAATAAATCCATACTCGACATCGATTTTTACATGCTCCCCCAAATTTCTTTCCTATCATGTTTCCACTGCTCCCTCTGATTCCTAGATGGTTCTATACATAACGATGGGTCTAATCAAACATCTGATGCCCTGATATGTCTTAGGTCTGGGGGTGCTCCTATAGTCAAGGATCTAAAAGGATGATTAGGGTTAGATGATTACTAAGGATGTTTGATCGATAATGTGATGACTGACCGGGAGTTTAGAGGATAGATCTGAGTTTGATTAGGTTAGCATGATCGAATGGTTACGTGAATGAGTGGATAAACAAGCGGATAACAAAGTGAATGAGATATCATCGACGGTTCTTTAATATCTGAAGGTGCGACAGAAATGTGAGGTTAGGGATACCGTATTCTAACTCTTTATAGGGTCTAAGTGGCTAAGCTTCTATGTCCTAGGGTTGTCTATACATCTATCTTATTTTAGTCATCCAAAGAAAACAATCACACACATTCCAAGAGAATGCACAAAAGTCGTCCAGTTAGAACAAGGATGCGATTTGTATTGTGTCGACATCACGGGTGAACAGTTCAAGTAGATTCGGATCCGATACTTAGATCTTCTACTCGCATTTGAGCATTGAGTTCATTAGTATCCATTCGAAATTCCGAGTGTCGACCCTCGGGATTTGAATGAGGATTCAATCCTTTACACAATATATTAGGTACGGTTCTGCCCTCTCGTGCGGCCGATTTAGTCTAACATTGTGGGGACTTTCATGTATTCTCCAACAAAAAAAAATCAACAAAGATCACGTAAATTAAAATCCAACAATACAAAACATTAAAACTTTACGAGATCCTATTTACTTTCATTGTTAGACATAGTCGAAGATCTATGTGAGGGATTGGTAAATGGCATTTTATGGTTACGATAATCTATCTAAAGTAACATAGTTGGGCCTAAAATTCGTAGGGATGTATGAGAATATGCTAGGAAGTACTTCTAAGGGTGCCATATTACAATAACTAAGCCTAAACAAGGGGTTCAGAGGTTTTCAAAGCTAAGGAACTGGGATAGTGTCGAATCTAGAACACAGGACTTATAACCGCTCTTAGAATTTTATCTCTTAAACTGAACGTGGTTTTTGCCTGAAATTTGGAGGGTAATCTGAAGGTTAGGTGAAGAATCACCCAAATTTTTCTCAGAATGAAATTCCTATGGTAAGATATGATTCTGACCTCTAAAAGTCTGAAAAATGTAACAGTCCAGCAGTTTCCAGTGCAAGATTTTCTCTACTAACAGAATTTTCACGATTTATCTAGATGTCAGATTGATCTGAAATTTTATGGGAGTGTTGGGTGATGAGTCAGAAATATGTATAAAAGTTTTCAAAAATTTATCAATTTCAAAAATATGACTCTTAGTGGTGATATTGATGAAGGGTCAGGAAATTTATCCTAACAAAAACAATTCAAAATAAAATAGTTATCCTTAAAATTTGAGGGAGATAAATCCCATGACTCGGCGTAACACTAATCTAAATATGATAAAATGATGAGAGCTCCAAAACTTCTAAAAAAAAAGTGAGAATCCACTTCCCAAAAATCCTAAAATTTCATATTTTTACGTTCATCGGCTATCATAATGATTTTAAGGGGCCTATGTTTGAGTCTCTAGATTCATAACATCTCATGCATCCAATGGGGGATGAACCTAGGTGTTTTTGTTTCTATTTCATGGGATCCTAAGCCCTAAGGGATATTTATTATGAAAATGGTTGGGCTTCTCACCCAGAGGTCCCGATTGTGCTCTGATACCAACTGTAACGACCTGAAATTTTCGACTCTCGTGTATAACACGACGGTCGAATTCCCAAGTAATTTATGGAATAACTAATTTGTCAAATAATAAAATATAGCATTCAAGTACAATGGCGGAAACAATTACCATCTTATTCTATCAAACTTACTACGTCATCATCAATGTTTAAATAAGGGAACCAACCAATATCCATACTGATTAATTAAAATACAAAATCATGTCTTCTCTTGAAGACTTATTACAATTCCATAAATGTATCAACTACTCAAAAGAAATATTTAATAAATGATAACATCAATTAATTTTATCTAACATCATCATCCGCCATGTGATCGTACGAACCATCGAACTCTTTTCCTTAAAAGTCGGGTTCAATACCTGGATCTTCACCTGCATCATCTAAATTGTGTTTGGGATAATGTTAAACGCTATCATAGTGGGGAATATTTCCTTCAAGACTATCAAGAATAACAATGTACAAAACTCAGAGTAACGCAACACAATAATATCTTTATTCAAACAAAACAATCAAGTAAAAATCTTTGTTAATGCGATGCATGGAATGCATGCTCTGGCTAAGGCACCCTAGCTAGAAATCATAATACTGTTAGTGCACTTTTTCGTGGCATACTAGTGCACCTTGTTTGTCAATCACTTACATCAGTGAGTCTAGAGTCGGTTGAGCCCAAAGAAGACGAAGACCGAAGACTCAAGACGGACCGGCCGCATCTAAGAAGAAGATTCAGGTATATGAGATGCCTTGGTGCCTTAACCTCGACCAAAACCCATCCCCTTTGTATCTGTGATGTCCTTGACCATAATTAGAACCCATTAGGCATCATTGATAGGCCCTAGGTGTCCCATTTGAACATCCCCACCTTGGTCTAAAACTACAGCTGAAGAAAGAGGTGATTCAGCTTGTTAGAGAGGGGACCCAGGCTGGTCCGACCGGTCAAGACCGGTCGGCCAGCATCCCTGCTGTTTTTACAAGGCCAGCCGACCGGTCATGACCGGTCGGCCTTCACACATGAAGGCATACAGCATGGAGGGCCGACCGGTCATGACCGGTCGGCCAGTTTTTTTGGCTCTTGTAATGCTCAACATCCAGCATGGGGGGCCGACCGGTCATGACCGGTCGGCCAGAGTGATATGGCCTGTCCAGTGAGGGTAGCCGACCGGTCATGACCGGTCGGCCAATGTATGTGGCCTATACTCATGTTGTTCTCCAGCAGGGAGCTCCGACCGGTCATGACCGGTCGGGACAGGTCGGCATATAGCCGTTTTCTGACCGTTGGGGCTCTATTTCCCTATATATAGAGCTCCGGTTTTGGGCTTTTTGGGAGGGATTTTTGAGGAAGGAAAGCCACCATTGAAGGAGTTCTTTTGAGGCTTATTCCTTGACCTATGCAAGGCATCTCTCTTGTGCTTTAACACAAGATTAAGAGCATTCCAAGCTCATGGAGAAGATGACCTTCATCCCCTCTTGATCTCTAGAGTTAGGAGGCTACTTGATTGGCAAATCCTTGTCCTAAACTCGAAGATGAGATCGTTGTAGGTAAGAGACTCTAGGAAACCCATTCCCACCAAGTTGTAGAGTTCTCAAACCCATTCTCCTAGCACCTTGGGCTTTTCAAGGCATCGCATGCAAGGTGTTTGATCGAATGTGGCTGAGGCATTGGCAACGCAACGGCGGCACGATCGAGGGAGCAAAGGGAAGTTGATTGAAGCACGGGAGAGCGAAGATCAAGCAACCCAATACGGTGCTAAACAAGGGGCTCATCCGACAAGTAAGTGGTCTCATTTGAGAGTCCAATTTGAGTTTGTTTGTCAAGCTCGTCTTAGGGACGTTAGCCGTTCCTTGGTCCGTCAGCCGGGCCTAAACTAAGTCTCCAAGGGGGAGCCTCCGACACGGGAGTAAACGTGCGATTGGGTTGAGAGTTAGCCCTTGGTTTAAAACTCCGGTGACGGTTGAGAGGTGAACCGATAAAACCTCCGTGTGTAAAGGTTGAGAGGTGAACCTCATTTAAAACCTCCGATAGTGAATGCCGGTGTGCTCAAAGGGGTTGAGTACTTGAACCGGGAGTGGAGTAGACAAGTAGTCGAACCACTATACATCCTTGTGTTTGCGATTGTTCTTGAGCACATTCATATCTTCGCATTGTTAGTTTGATTGCTTAATTATGCTTGCTTGATAGGAATGTAATGCTAGGCACTTATTAGGCATCCCCACACAAGATGTACCTTCACTACTTGTGTAGACTTGAGCTCATTGATCCACTCTCAAAAGTCTACACAAGTTGCATAGGATAAAAACTTTATGAGTTGAATCATTTTCTTACCTATGCAGGCTTAGACTAGGTTTGATTATTGCTTAACCCTTGCTAGTCTATTTGTTTGGACCCACCAAGGCTTGGAAGCCGAGGTGTTCTTGCTTAGAACGCTTATTTTGTTGAATTGTATTAGTAGGCGAAAAGATTTTCAAAAAGGTCCTATTCACCCCCCCTCTAGGTCTATAGTCATATCTCCAAGTGTCTCTACAAGCGTGAAACCGCAATTTCAATTGGTATCAGAGCGGGTTCCTCTTTAAAGGCTTAATTGCCTAGAGGTAGATCCTAAAGAGAAACTTGAAAATATGTCTAGAGAGGACTCTTCATCCGTCACTAAGCCTCCTTTCTTTGATGGGTCAAATTATCCATATTGGAAAGCCCGAATGCGCATCTTCTTGGAATCCATTGATTCGGATGTGAGGGACATGGTTGATTTTGGATATGAACCCCCAATGGTAACTATCTCTAAGGAAGGTGAGCCGGATGTTATCAGGCCAAAAGATAAGGCATTGTGGACTGCTCAAGAAAAGGCTCAACGTATCAATAATGCCAAGGGCCTGAATGCTATATTTTGTTCAGTATCGAGAGAAGAATTTGGTCGGATCCAAAACTGCACTACCAGTAAACAAGCATGGGATATTCTGGAAGTTACCCATGAAGGAACAAATGTTGTTAAAAATTCTAAACTCCAGCGCCTCTCCACTCTCTTTGAAAATATTACTATGGAGGAGGATGAAACGTTTACTGAATTTTATACCAAACTGAACAAAATCACAAATGATATGTGGAGCTTAGGGGATCCGGTTCCGGAACATAGGCTTTGTAGGAAAATTCTGAGATCTCTTCAGGATCGGTTCTCTTCTAAAGTCACCACAATTGAAGAGTGTAGGGATCTTAATACAATGAAAGTTGAAGAACTCATAGGTTCCCTACAAACCTTTGAGCTAGGCTTTAAAGCCCCCTCTAGAAGGAAAAACATCGCTTTCAAGTCCTCTCACAAACATAAGAAGATCTAAAGTGAGACGGAGGAAGATAGCGATGATGAGGATGATGAGGAAGAGAAATTAAACAAAAAATTTAAGAGATTCCTCAAATTTGATAGAGGGAATAGCCGTGACAAGAAGGACAAGAAGGGTGATAAACGTATAGGAAAATCATCCATACCTTCATCCGTCCGTTGTTACGGTTGCGGTCGTCGTGGCCATATTGCCCCGGAATGTCCGAAAGGGCCTAAACCAAAAGGAAAAAAAGGCAATGGCTGCTACTTGGGATGATACGGAGGAGTCCGAATCTGATGATGAGAGCCAACATAAAGATCTTGCTCTCTCGGCCTCCATCACGACCCCTTTACCAGATTATTTAAGAGGGGATCCCAACCGCTATCCCTTCTAGAAGAAGGAAGAGTTCCCAACCCCTCACCTCATGCTACATTTTATGAGGGTGTTGTGAAACTTTGCTACCCTTTTGCTTTTTAATCTCATCATGGTAAGAGAGGGTAGCTAGTTAGGCTTCTATTGGAAAATCTGAGGATTTCAGCCTCATTTCTGTGTTTATGGGCAAATCAGAGGATTCAAGACTCTTTCGCCCAATTTTTGATGATTTAGCTTTGCTTTTATTGATACATTTGCGTGCTAGATTGTCATCCTGCTTAGATTAGCTAACCATCTTGAGTTTTATGCTTCATGTATGCTAATCTTTGCTTAGTATTGGTCTTGATATACCATAAGGGGAGGTTGGTTGATTGGGCTATCAGCCCTTTGTGCTTCATTGCAAATATATATCCTTGACCAATTGCATGATTAACTTTGGCTGAATAGTTACATTTCTTGTTAATCATGTTTCTTAGCTTGCTCCATGTATTTATGATTCATGCACCCTATACTCTCCTTTTAGCATATGCTTATAGTTATAACTGCGACACACTATCTCCTCTTACCTTAACTTCATTGGTATATCATTAAGGGGGAGAGAATAGTTTGTCAATTGCTAACAAAAAGGGTGAGAAAGATCAAATCCCACCAAAACTAGTTTGCTTTGTTTTGTGGTGCAGGGATTGACAGGTTATGGGGGAGCAAACTGAAGCGGAGCAGCTTAGTTTAGGCATGTCAAGAGTCCTGTATTTAATTCATTATCCTTGTAATCTCTTGTTCATGTAATTTGTTTTGGTAGGTTAAGTTTTTGTAAGTAATTGACAAAGGGGGAGATTGTTAGTGCACTTTTCCGTGGCATACTAGTGCACCTTGTTTGTCAATCACTTACATCAGTGAGTCTAGAGTCGGTTGAGCCCAAAGAAGACGAAGACCGAAGACTCAAGACGGACCGGCCGCATCTAGGAAGAAGATTCAGGTATATGAGATGCCTTGGTGCCTTAACCTCGACCAAAACCCATCCCCTTTGTATCTGTGATGTCCTTGACCATAATTAGAACCCATTAGGCATCATTGATAGGCCCTAGGTGTCCCATTTGAACATCCCCACCTTGGTCTAAAACTATAGCTGAAGAAAGAGGTGATTCAGCTTGTTAGAGAGGGGACCCAGGCTGGTCCGACCGGTCAAGACCGGTCGGCCAGCATCCCTGCTGTTTTTACAAGGCCAGCCGACCGGTCATGACCGGTCGGCCTTCACACATGAAGGCATACAGCATGGAGGGCCGACCGGTCATGACCGGTCGGCCAGTTTTTTTGGCTCTTGTAATGCTCAACATCCAGCATGGGGGGCCGACCGGTCATGACCGGTCGGCCAGAGTGATATGGCCTGTCCAGTGAGGGTAGCCGACCGGTCATGATCGGTCGGGACAGGTCGGCATATAGCCATTTTCTGACCGTTGTTGTCCAAAGTATGTCCTTGGATGATGGACTTTCTTTGCCTAAGGCATGGCATGCAACCTTCTTTAAGGTGGGCCTTGCCTTCTTTAATGGGCCCAACACATACTCTAGGTAACACATGGAGTCGGACTTTGGATTTTGCATTTGAATGTGAGTCCAATCCCATGGGTTTCCTGGATGATGATTTGGATTTTAACGGGTAAGGGATAGGGACTTACCTTGCCAAGCTTGTAGGATTCAATGGCGGACGGTACCAGAGGACGTCGAGTGATTGATGAGGATGATCCTGCCTTCATCATCCGCCGAGGGGCCCATATGTGTTCTTTGGCTCAAGAGCACCAACCTCTTCCCGCCATCAAGGGTCGAGGTACCAGAGACCACTGGGACAACTAAGTGAAACATCCACAGCCTTTGCTTGAATGAGTACTGGCTGACACTCCTTTTACTGGCCTCCTTACCTTACGCTTTCATGACAACAGTGCCCGCATGATGCTCGTGGCTCTTTGCGAGAGGTGGCGGGATGAGACCCACACCTTCCAGCTCCCTTGTGGTGAATGGGGAATAACTCCCCTGGATATTTATATGCAAATTGGCTTTCCATTTCATGAGGCAGTTGTTCCCCAAGTCAGCTCTCTTGCTCCCATCACTTCCACTGACTGGCTACGGCTTGTTGGTGATGTCCCGTCCGAAGATGAATTCCAAGGCCATCAAATAAAGATGCGATGGTTCTATAACACTTTTGCCTCCGTCATCCCCACTACCGAGCTAGAGGCCCTCCACAAAGCACGGGTCATGATCACTTATGCCTTCGGGTCCTTCCTTCTCTGCCACGCCAATGAGAGGGTCGATCCTAAATTTCTTCGCTTGGTTGAGGATCTACACGACCCCTACAATTGGAACGGGACTATCCTGACTCATATTTTCCAGGGTCTGGATAAAACCAGTCGGAATAGTTGGTCCTACACAGGTTTCTGGCCTGTCGTTGAGGTACTTCTTCTTTCTCCTTTCTTGGAGACATTTACCCTCTTCCTCTCTCTAATTGTTAGGTGTGCCCTTGCCCAGACTTGCTTTTATGATCATTTTCCCCACCTCGTGCCGAGGATACGAGACGACATTAAGCATCTTTGTATCGCCACACGTACTGACATCAACAAAACCGTCAGCGGAACTATCGAGTTTTTGGGGACAATTGGCGTGCTGACATAGACGGATTGACCATTGAAGATGTAAGTATCTTGCTTTCCTTATCCCTCGTGTTGTACTGTAATTGATCGTGATGATCTCCCTTGTTGTAGCTTGCTCAGATGCCATACGCCAACTTTCCTCTCTACTACACCCCTCAACGTGTGGAGACCTATGATGCTTCATGCCTCCGGATCATGCTTTCTGACGCTAAATCATTTCAGTGGTATTTGGGTGAGAGGCTACTTCGACAGATTACCGGAGTGGCCAGAGTCCCTTGTTCTGCACCTCCTCCAGCTGCTCAGATCCCAGCTGATGAGATAGCTGATGCTCTTGTGGGCCAGCCCGGGTTTCGTTTCACGATCCCGGATCGCGATTATGATGAGTGGTACTTGTTGTATGGCCAAGGGCCTCTGCTTCCTCCTGCTCTATGTTCCTGGGGGCCATCGCAGATATGCTGGAGGCTCGATGACAGCTCCTTTGATGGATCTTCATCGTCGAGAGCGGGACGAGAGGAGGGACGATGACGACTATGTTGGCGACTTGTAGCTTGCTTTTGTATTCAGCTTACTTGATGTATGACCTTCTTCTTTTTGCTTTTACCTTCTTCTGTATAAAAAAATCTTTTGAATGAATATACGATCTTTGACTTGTCTCAAATTCCTTGATGATGTCTGGATGCTTTGACTGGAGACTTCTTAATTGCATGGATGATGACTTGAATGGTTTAGATGGCTGGATTCGGCATTGTGGGCCCACTTGATGATCAGATCTTGGATTCTGACCCTTCTTTTGATAATCAAGCCCTTGGTCTTGCTATTTGATGACCCGTGCGAGCTCTTCCATGGTTTGGATCATAATAATCTAGTCTTTGAATGGCTCAGATTGCTTGTGGCCCTCTCTTGATCATCTTTCCCTCTCTTTGACTTGATCAGACCCATTCTGGCCGCAGTGCTTCGTGATTGGATAGGTGGGGTACCTTCCAAATGATTCTGATCAACCTTAATCGAAATCTGGAGTGGATTGGGGCCTTGGGCGGCCCTCAGGATGCCATCTGCTGATGTGGACTGTCAGCCTCACCTACCAACGACCATGGAGCCAATCCCGCGGAGAGAGGGGGAGCGCGTCTGTACGGGCGGCCCAGAGCGGGCCGCCCAAGGCTCGCCTCTTGTGCGGCCTGGGCTGGCTCTGGTTCGGACAGTGAGCATATTCTCCTGGCTCTGGTTCGGACAGTGAGCATATTCTCCTGGCCTCTTGTGCGGCCTGGGCTGGCTCTGGTTCGGACAGGAGATTGATTTCGATGATCCCAATGTCATCATCAATTATGGTGAGTCCACTATCTCTTTTGGATGCTTTGAACTTAATGATGAAGAGATTTCAATGACGGTTGACGAACCCGAGGAATCCCTAAAATTTGAAAGCGGTAGTGGGGATGCCTACAATGAGGGTTTGGTGAATGCTTATGAACCTATGGTTTCTTTTTCCCAAGAGCATAATGATTATGAGTCTCTAGAGGATATGCATGCTAGAGAGATGGACGAAGTTGATCTTTTTGAGTCCTTCCACCAAAAACACATGCCAAATTCTATTATGGTAGACCTTCCTTTGATTGAAATTCTTTTCCTTTGGATGCTAAGGTGGCACAATCTGAAATTTTAAAAGATCAACCAATGTTAGATGATGTGCTTACCACTACATCTGAAAAAATTTTCTTGGAAGACCTCATCTCTATAGAGGAGGAATTTCTTGCCATTGAGACAGAATTTCTTCAATCATTAAGGGAGGACGAGGACCCTTCATTCGACTATCTCGATTTTCTAGAGGAGTGCTTGGCCCACTCTTATGATCTTGATGATGAGATGATTAAGGAGTTGGACATTTTGTTAGACACGGTGTTGGTGCCTGAAGAACACCATTCCACTGATTTACATTCTTTACCATTATTTGTGGAAGCACCATATAATTCTGAAATTGTGGAGGAGACAACTTTAACCAATGAAAACTCGATGAATGTCTCTCCACCGTCATGGGTCCTTCAGCCCATTGTAAATTCTGATTGGGAGGACCCATTTTTAATCAATCATAACCCAAATCAGAATTTGAGGAGATATCTTTTTGCTGCTCTTATCTCCTCCTTTTATGCATGTGGTGCACAATACGATTGGACTTCAATGATAAGAAGCACACATGCTTACTGTCGAGCAGGACTTTGGATGGTCCTCATGAGAAATTTATTGAAATTCATGAAGATCCTGCTCCACTTTAATCATGTAGTTGATTGGACTAATCAAAGGTAGGTAGGTAGGTTAGGATTTATTTTTTTGCAATTAGGATTGAATAAGTCTCATTGAGACAATGGAAGATGCTAGAATTGATCAACTTGCTACCTCAGGTATTCTCATTCTCACTCTCCTTTGTTTTATTTCATTGCTCTCATGTCATGCTTATTGCATATCTTGTTACATTGAGGACAATGTAAGATTTTGGTTGGGGGGTGAGATGAGATTCCTCACCTAGCAGTTTGCAACATTTCGAGCATCATATGTGCAATTTTTTTTGAATTTTATAAAAATTCAAAACTTTTTTGGAAAACTTTATTTCTATGCATTCGAGATGATACGAGTATAAGAAAAGGAGATACGAAGTGAGTGATGTTGCAAGTCTTGAACTTCTCTTAATATAATGGTTTTATATGTGAATTCCCCTATTTATGTGATTGATAGAAAATTTGAACACTCTTACACCTAGTTCACATTACACGATTTTCATGGTTGAAGGGATTATATGATTTGTGGGTTAGCTGGAGTTAGATTGGAGGTGTTGAGAAACCAAGCCTGGGTACTTTGTCCATCCTTGTCCATGGGAAAATAACGAAAGATATGGATTTTTAAAAATCCCATCTAATTTAAAAGAAAAAGGAAAAGGAAGGATGAAATTGGGAATGATGGAAAAATGGTGGAAAATTCTGAAAAGACCTATTACCAACCGGGGGATGGTCTACCCGTAACCAAAGTCGGAAATGGGACGTAGTGTGAAAGCCGTCGGAAGGACGGTAAGACAAATTCCTGTCATAGGCTTGTTGTTACTCTGTACACCTTGAGATCTATAGTTTAGTTAATCTATGAAGAAGATAATCCCAGAAACTCGTGAGATGAACTTTCACTATGCACACTAGGTTGAAGTTGTTCGAGTTCTTCTATTTATCAATCAATCAGCGGGAATTTCATGTAGACACTTATTATGCATTGAGAGTTTAAGGTTTCAACTTCTATCACCTAAATTCTCCAAATTTTACACTTATATGTCTTGGAGTGGATAGAAACATAGTTTCTGAAGGAGAGTTGGTTTTGGAGGCTTGAACTTATTCACGCATGTTTTGCTTGGGACTAGCAAAAAGCTGGTTGAGGGGTGTGTTGAGCCTCCAATTTATACATTTTCCAACCCATTACATCACATTAGATGCATGGTTTTCATGTTTAAAAGACTCATCTAATACATATTTTTGTGATTGTAGGAATGAGAGGGAAACTTCACCAATTCATGGTTAAAAGAGTCACTTTGGACACCTTGAGGATCAAAGGAAGAAAGCCCAAGAATGAAAGAAAGAAGTTATGGAAGATGGAGTTGAAAGACAAAGAAAAACACAGAAGAAATCATGTTAAAAGACCTGACAGGGCCAGAAAAACCAAAGTGCAGAGCTACAGGGTCATAAAAGTAAAATGCAGAAAGTTGCAACTTCTGAAGATTGATCCAGAGATTGATCCGTCGATTGATCGCTCAGTCTGAGCGATTGATCGACAGACTTGAGCGATTGATTGCTCACAGCAGAAATTTGACAGAATTGTTGCTGGAGAGAAGTGAAGAATTGCGATTGATCGCCCAGCCTGAGTGATTGATCGCCCATCCCATAGATCAATCGCCAGAATGCAGATTTTTAAGAAATTTGAAGAAAACTCTCTGGACACTTTTTGCACCCTCCGATTGATCGCTGGACACTGATCGATTGATCGCCAGAAGTGACCGATTGATCTCTCAGCCAGCCGATTAATCGCCAGATCCGAAAAAGGAAGTTTTTTCAGTTATTTGAACTAGCGATTGATCGCCCGGATCTAAGCGATCAATCGACAATGCGCCCAGTTTAGAAATTTCCAAGTCTGGCTCTGATTTTCTCTGCACAGTGCGTAAATTCTACGTAAATTCTCAAAGATTCTTCGTTTGTGGGGTATGAAAGCTATAAAAGGAGACCTCCACCTATTCCTAGGGCATCTAGCAACGTGGGGAGTAAAGAGATCAAGACCTAGGAGGCTTCCTAGCCTCCTACAACTAGTTTTCTTCTTCTTCTAGTTCTAGTTTCTAGTTTTAAGAGGTGAAGTTTGTAGTTTGTTTCAATGCTTTAATTCATTCTTCAAATACCCTTTACTTCGATTATGGATTTTCAAGTTCTAGTTTGAATAAAGTTTGGTTTTTTAGAAGTTTTGTGAGAGTTTGTGTACTCCGGACATGAGTTCCTTGCAATTCTCTGAGATTACTAAGATTAGGTTGATTGAATTCGAATTGTAGTAACCCTTGAGCATGCCATAGTCCAGAGGCATGGCTGTTACTCCGAAGGCTACAAGTTCAAGTTCTATGTGCTTCATTAGAACTAGAAAATTTGATTTTCAGATTTAAGTGGGATTGTTTCTGCTTGAATGTTATATCTTCCAATTAGATGAGAGATAGGACTTTGATTCTAATTGTGTTGTACTTGGATGAATGGATTGGCATTGGACTACTACAAGTGGATCCTTGATGCTCTAGTTCTTCTTAATTTCAGATTTTTCTATTTTATGTGAAAAATTGTCTTCTCAAACTTCTTAGATTCTAGTTATTAGAGTACTTGGAATTGTTTACCTCTTTCCCTGTGGATCGACCTCCGTCTTACCGAGATTTATTACTACATTGCAGCCTTACACTTGAGGCGAGCAACCAAGGATCAACTAAACTATAGATCTCAAGGTATACAGATCAACAAGCCTATGACAGGAATTTGCCTTACCGTCCTTCCGACGGCTTTCACACTACGTCCCATTTCCGGCGTTGGTTACGGATAGACCATCCCCCGGTTGGTAATAGGTAGCCCTTTTCATAATTTTTCCACCATATTCTCCATCATTCCCATGTTTTCATCCTTCCTTTTCCTTTTTCTTTTACATTAAATAGGATTTTTAGAAATCCATATCTTTCGTTATTTTCCCATGGACAAGGATGGACAAAGTACCCTAGCTTGGTTCCTCAACACCTCAAATCTAAGTCTAGCCAATCCATAAATCACATAATTCTTTCAACCCATGAAAATCGTGTAATGTGAACTAGGTGTAAAAGTGTTCAAATTTTCTATCGATCACATAAATAAGGGAATTCACATATAAAACCATTATATTAGGAGTAGTTCAAGACTTGCAATATTCATCACTTCATATCTCCTTTTCTTATACCCATATCATCCCGAGTGCATAGAAACAAGGTTTTCCAAACAAGTTTTGAATTTTCAGAAAATTAGAAAATTTTTGCACATATGAAGCTCGAAATGTTACAAACTGCTAGATGAGGAATCTCATCTCACCCCCCAATCAAATCTTGTATTGTCCTCAATGGAAAAAGATATGCAATGAGCATGAACATGAGAGCAATGGTAAAATAAAAGAGAGTGAGAACAATAGTACTTGAGAGAGTCGATCATTAAAGTTTACAACTTTAACAACTAAATCTACTAAGCGAGCAATACTAAAATAGAAAAAACAACTAAACCTACCTACGCTATAGCTCCATTAGACTAAGAGATCAATCATCCTGATACACAGGATCATTTAGAGTGATAGACATGTCCTCTGAATCAAATTTCTCAACAAATGGTTTAAGGCGTTGTCCATTCACTTTAAAACAATTACCATTTGCGACATTCTCTATCTCGACAGCCCCATGAGGAAAAACTTCTTTAACAATATATGGGCCAGTCCATCGAGATCTCAATTTTCTCGAAAAAAGATGAAGTCGGGAATTGTACAAGAGCACTTTCTGACCTTCATGAAAGGATTTTCTGAAGATGTGTTTGTCATGAAAGGCCTTCATCCTACTCTTGTAAATCCTCGAGTTCTCATAAGCATCATTCTGGATCTCATCAAGCTCATTAAGTTGGATTTTGTGAAGCGAGTTAGCCTTGTCAATGTCAAAATTCAATGTCCGAATTGCCCAATAGGCTTTGTGTTCAATCTCCACAGGCAAGTGGCAAGCTTTCTCATAGACAAGTCTATAAGGGGACATTCCAATGGGGGTCTTGTAAGCGGTACGGTGAGCCCAAAGCACATCATCTAATCTCAGTGACCAATCTTTGCAATCCGGCCTCACCGTCTTTTCCAAAATCTGTTTGATTTCCCGATTGAAATTTCAGCTTGCCCACTCGTTTGTGGGTGGTATGGGGTACTCACTTTATGCCTAATGCCATATTTCTTCATTAAGGCTTCAAAAGGCCTATTACAAAAGTGAGAACCACCATCACTAATGATGGCTCGAGGTGTTCCAAATCTGGAAAGTATGTTTTCTTTAAGGAACTTTAGAACCGTACGATGATCGTCGGTTCTACATGGAATAGCCTCTATCCATTTAGACACATAGTCTACAGCAAGCAATATGTAGACATGTCCAAAAGATGAGGGGAATGGTCCCATGAAATCGATGCCCCAACAGTTAAAGACTTCAAGATGTTGAATTGGGGGAAGAGGCATCATATTTTGACGGGTTAATCATGCTTTGCAAAACTCGTGGGTGTCTTTAAATAACGTGGGTAATAAAAACCACATTGTAGAATTTTTACAGTGGTTTTCTTGGCGGAAAAATGACCCCTACATGATTGATCATGACAAAAGGAGATGACAGAATTATGTTCATCATCAGACACACATCTCCTAATTATTTGATCTGGGCAATATTTAAAAAGTAAAGGTTCATCCCAGAAAAATCTGTGCACTTCCCTTAGAAATTTTCGTTTGTCTTGCGCAATCCAATGGATCGACATCGCACCTATGGAAACATAATTAGCTATGTCAGGGTACCATGGTGGATGCATAGCAACAAATAGTTGCTTATCAGGGAATGAGTCCTCAATAGGTGACTCGTCAATGGAATTAGGTAAAAGTAGGCGGGATAGATGATCTGCCACCACATTCTCTACTCCCTTCTTGTCTTTGATCTCCAAATCAAATTCTTGAAGGAGTAGGATCCATCTAAGCAAACGAGGCTTAGCATCCTTCTTAGAAAGAAGGTGTTTCAGTGCCACATGATACATGTAAACAATGACCTTGGATCCTATTAAGTAAGGCCTGAATTTGTCCAAGGCAAAAATGACGGCTAAGAGCTTCTCCGTAGTCGAGTAATTGACTTGGGCGGGATTCAAGGTCCTACTCGTATAGTCGATAACGTGGGGCTTCTTATCTTTCTTTTGGCCTAACACCGCCCCAATAGCATAATCGCTCGCATCGCACATCAACTCAAAAGGTATGAACCAATCCGAGGGTTGCATGATAGGAGCGGTTGTCAACATGTCTTTTAGCTTTGAAAAAGCTAATTGACATTTGACACTCCACTCAAATTGGTTCTCCTTTTGGAGAAGGTTACATAAGGGCCTTGAGATATGACTAAAATCCTTTATGAACCTTCTATAAAAATCGGCGTGTCCAAGGAAGGACCGCACATCGCGTATGCTTTTGCGTGGTGGTAGATTGAAAATTATATCGATTTTGGCCCGGTCTACCTCTATTCCATTAGACGAGATGATGTGTCCAAGGACTATTCCTCTTTGTACCATGAAATAACACTTTTCCTAGTTTAAGATGAGGTTTTTCTCCTCACACCTTGTCAAGACCAACCTCAAGTGATTGAGGTACTCATCAAAAGTACAACCAAAAATAAAAAAATCATCCATGAATACCTCGAGAAATTCACCCACCATGTCCGAGAAAATACTCAACATGCATCGTTGGAATCTGACGGGTGCATTACATAGCCCGAATGGCATTTTTCGGTATGCGAAGGTGCTAAACGAGCATGTAAAAGTGGTCTTCTCTTGGTCTTCTGGGGCTATTTCAATTTGATTGTAATCGGAATAGCCATCTAGGAAGCAATAATAGGAATGACCCGTAACCTCTCCAAAATTTGATCCATGAATGGGAGAGGGAAGTGGTCCTTCCTAGTGATTGTGTTTAGATTCTGATAATCGATGCACATACGCCAACCGGTGGTTACTCTAGTTGGTATAAGCTTGTTGTTGTCATTTTCTATAATAGTAATACCGGATTTCTTAGGGACAACTTGGGTAGGACTCACCCATTGGCTATCCGAGATGGGGTAGATGATACCCACATCTAGTAGCTTTAACACCTCTGCTTTGACAACCTCCATCATGTTTGGATTTAGCCTTCTTGGAGGTTGTCTAGTCGTTTTTGCATTTTCTTCGAGGTGTATACAGTGAGTACAAACCGAAGAGTCTATCCCCTTGATATTCGATATTGTCCAACCTATGGCTCCCCTATGTTCTTTGAGTAGCTCAGTTAACTTAAGCTCTTGGTCTTTCCCTAGGTGAGAGGTAATGACAACCAGGAATGTTTCTTCTTGACCCAAGTACACATATTTAAGCTCGGATGGCAATGGTTTAAGGTCAAGCTTTGGTGGTTTGATGTTAGACGGTAGAGGCCTTGATGTGGTTGGTGGCAATCTTTCAAAATGGGGCCTCCACCGGCTAGTATCAACTACTGGTTTCTCAATATTCAATGCTTGCACAATTTCACTAATGATGGGGTCTTTGAAATCCTCGAAATATGCCAAGCATGTCTCCAAGCTTTCTAGTGGTTCAAGTTGGAGGAGCTCTTCTTCTTCAAAAGATTCGAGAATATTTATCTCGAAGAGCTCATCATCATCGACATCCCTATGCCTTTTGCCCAAGTGGAATACATCCACCTCTAATGTCATGTTCCCAAAGGATAACTGCATTACCCCGTTCCAGCAATTTATGATTGCGTTTGATGTAGCAAGGAACGGGCTGCCAAAAATCACCTGTATTTGAGTGCTAGCATCTATAACCGGTTATGTGTCCAAGACGATAAAATCCACCGGGTAGTAGAATTTATCAACTTGGACTAGAACATCCTCAACTATCCCTCTCGATACACGGATGGATCTATCAGCTAGTTACAACGTGGTTTTGGTGGGTTTTAATTCACTAAGACTTAATTGCTCATATACTGAGTATGGGATCAAGTTTACGCTTGCCCCCAAGTCTAGCAATGCACGCTCAATCTGGTAGTCGCCAATGGTGCAGGAAATTGTGGGACTACCGGGATCCTTGAATTTTGGAGGGGTCTTTTGAGTGAGGATGGCACTCACTTGCTCATTCAAAAAGGCCTTCTGTTGCACATTATATTTGCATTTAGTTGTGCATAGGTCCTTTAGAAACTTGGCCTAAGAGGGGATTTGTTTGATGGCATCAAGCAGTGGAATGTTGATCTTGAGTTGTCTGAAAATCTCTAAAATGTCATGAGAGTTTGGGAGAGATTTTGAAGAAACCAATCTCGAAGGGAATGGTGTTGCGGGCTTGTAAATGCGTTTCGTTTCTTGTGGGGCTAAGTTTGATCCGTCCTCATCCTCAAAATTTACCGGATCATTAGGCTTGTCGGCCTTCACCGGAATAGTTTTGTCAATTTGTTTACCACTTCTAAGAGTGGTGATGGATTTGGCTTGCTCCATATGTTGGTTGGAAGGATTAGGAATGCTTACTTCATGTACTTGCTTTGGATTGGGCTGAGGTTGGGCCAGAAAGGTCCCTTCCCTAGCATTCAAGCGTCCCTTAATCTCATCAACCTAGACTTTAAGCTCTTGGAACATTTGCTGATTTGATTGATTGATTTGCGTTTTCCCTTAGATAAACGCCTTTAAAGTATCCTCCATTGAGAATTGAGGTGGGGCCATATTTTACATGGGTGGCCCTCCTTGAGAGTTGGTAGGATTACCCGTGGGAGCATTCTTCCAACTGAAATTTGGGTGGTTCTTCCAAGTAGAATTGTACGTGTTACCCCCCAATCCATTGAAAGGCCGTTGATAACCATATGTGGCATTTGCGTGTTCATGTAACACCTCTTGAAACGCAAGAATTGTAGGACAATCTTGCGTCACGTGTATATTAGTGAAACAAATCCCACACGTGGTCTCAATAGCTTCATTGGACTTTAAAACTCCACTTTTACTAAGTTCCATGGCCTCGATCTTCCTTGTGAGGCTGGCTAGCCTTGCATTCACATCATCTTCCTCCTTGAGGATATAAATCCCTCCTTTCTCCTTTTCTTGAGTAGGCTTGGGATTATTAGATTTATCAGAGGTATCCCATGATTAGGCATTCTCGACCAACATAACCAAATAACTCCAAGCTTCATCTGGATTTTTGCTCATAAACTCGCCGTTGCACATCATCTCTACGAATTGGAGCATATTGGAACTTAATCCATCATTGAAGAAGTTTATGATTCGCCAACTTTTGTAACCATGATGTGGGCAAGCAAGTAGGAGGTCCTTAAACCTTTCCCAACATTAGAAGAATGATTCACTCTCTTTAGCTAAAAAATTCATTATGGTTCTTCGAAGGGTGTTCGTTTTATGAGCCAGGAAGAACTTTTTCAAGAATTCCCGGGTCATCTTGTTCCATGACCCTATCGATTGTGGTCTAAGAGAGTGAAGCCAAGTCTTGACTCTTTCTTTTAATGAAAAGGGAAAAAGTTTAAGTTTAATGGCATCTTTCGAAACATTAGTGTATTGCAAGGTAGCCACCACTTCTTCAAATTCCTTTAAGTGCAAATATGGGCTTTTAGAGTCTAACCCATGGAACTTTGGTATAAATTAAATCACACCCGACTTTATATTGATGTTTCCCCTGGTTGGTGGTAAGACCACGCACGAGGGTGTAGTTGCACGAGCTAGTTGTAGGTAGTCTCGTAAACATCTCATTAGAGGAGCATTGTGTACCTCATTCTCTCCTACTCCCTCTTGATTTGCGTTTGTAGTTAGAGTAGGGGGGAGGATTCCCTAATGGAATTTAATCCATACTTCCCAAATTTTCACGATGTTCTACAGAGTTTCGGACTCGTCTATGAAGGGAGGTGGTCCAACTAAACCACCTTCAGGTTGGAGACGATTGTTGTGGTCACGTTCCCAACGGGACATAAACCACACAATCCAAAATCTAAACTAAACATAAATCCTAAAAACTAAAAACTAAAAGAGTTCAAGTTGGAAGGATGGTACCCAATTTGCCTGAACTAGAAGAACTTCCTACAAAAAAAAAACAAACTTTGTTAGCTCTATAATTCAAAAAAAGTAATCCTAAGAAAATAATAAAACCTAACTACTACTCTATAGCCACTAAAACAATTTAGAACCGTTTAACTTATCATCCCCGGCAACGGTGCCAAAAACTTGTTCGCTCGCCTTAAGTGCAAGGCTGCGATGTAGTAATAAATCTCGGTAAGACCAAGGTCGATCCACATGGAATAAGGTAAACCAATTCAAGTTGTTCCAACAACTTCAAATTCAATGAATTAAGGATTTGAGGTTTATAAACTAACTTAAAACAGTAATTGTAAAAATCTGTAATTAAAGGGAGCTAAGGCTTTTGAGGATCCACTTGGGATAGCCCTTATATGAATTCATTCGTCCAAGCATAACACAACTAGAATTGAAGTTCTATCTCTCTTCTAGTTGAAAGATATGGCATTTAAACACAAAAATCTCTACTCAAGTTGAAGAACAAGGTTCTAGTTCTAATGAAGCCCATAGAAGTCGAATATGTAGCCTTCGAAGTAACAACTATGCCAATGGACTATGGTACGCTCTAGGGTTACTACAATTCGAATCTAATCAATCCAAACATGATAATCTCAGAGAATTGTAAGGAACTCATGTCCGAAGCACATAAACTCTCATAAAAAATCCAAAAATATCACTTTTATCCAAAATAGAACTTAAAAATCAAAACTTTAAGTACTTGAAATAGAACGAATCCAACATGATAACTACTCACAAGCTTCACCTCTTAGCCTTAGCTAAGAGGTTCTAGCCGAGCATTATCATGCTTCAACTAGAATTCAAAGAAAAACTAAATTAATACATGAAAAACTAGAAGAAAAAAAAACCCTAGTTGGAGGAGTTGCAGTTGCACCACGATGATCTTCCTTGCTCCCCACGAACTTAGAACTCTTCTAGGATACCTTAGCAAGGATGCCAAGGTGTCCTTTTATAGGAAACACTACGACCTACATCGGATTGTGTAAAAACTTACGCACATATGTCGGTTATCGGATGCTGGTCGGGTGCCCGACTGTGCTTGAATTCGGTCAGTACTTTTTTTATAAAATCCTCTTTGAATATCGGGCACTTGACCAGATGTTGGTCGGGCGCCCGGTCAGGTCCAGAACTGTCTAGCATATTTCATCATATTTTCTCCTAATATCGGGTGCCCGGTCATAACATGGGCGGGCGCCCGGTGGCCTTCTCATATGCAGGTTGAAATATCTTTTCTTCTTGCTGATCCAAGTTTTTCTGACGTGATTCTTCAGGGCCTCTTTTTAGTGTCTTCAATGTGGTTCCAAATGACCCTTTTTGCAACAAATTCATAACTTCTCTCTTTCATTCCTACATACACAAAACAAACATTAGATGGGACTTTTAAGCATGTAGCCGTGCATGTAATGTGATGTAATGGGCTAGAAAATGTATAAAATGGAAGCTCAACACAAACCCCCAACCAGCTTTTTGCTAGTCCCGAGCAAAACATGCTTGAAACAAGTTCAACTTCCAAAATCCAACTCTCCTTCAGAAACAATGCTTCTATTCATTCCAAGATATATAGGTGCAAAAATTAGAGAAACTGGGTGATAGAGGTTGCAACCTTGAACTCTCAAAATATAAAAAGTGTTCATATAGGATTCCCGCTGATTGATTGATATATAGAAGAACTTTGAACAAAATTCAACCTAATGTGCATAGTGATGGCTCATCTCATGAGTTTATAGGATCATCTTCTTCATGGATCAACTAAACTATAGATCTCAAGGTGTACAGATCAACAACAAGCCTATGACAAGAATTTGTGTCACGCCCCAAACCCGGGGACCGGGCTCACTAAATTCCCGATCACCGACCTTAGTGCCAACAGCCTCCGTAGTACCCCATTCTCGGTTCCTAACTATCATATGCCAAGTTCCGATCCTGGGATCTTACCAGGAGGATTTTCAGGGTAATTTTTTTTTTTTTTGTAAAGGAGCATAATCAAAACCATAAAACATCATCAGATATCCACTAATAAGTTGTTGAGTACAGTACTAGAAAGGGAAATACAAGATATAGCAAAAGCCCAAAATAGCAGGTACATGAACCGTGCTCAACGCTGCTGATGTGCTCTAGTACTTGCAGCGTAAAATAATGCGCTTAAGCTTCCTAAGAAGCTTAGTAGAGTGTGTGTGTGCTCGTGTGATGCATATGACAAGTATACAGATATCAGAGTAAACGAAAGTAATAGAGGGCTAAGTTACCAAGTTCATGAATACTATCAGCCAGCCCAAGGCTATGCGATGCAAGGGCCTACCTGGCCGAGTGTTATATGCTAGCGATGCAATGCAAACACGTCAATCCTCAACTAATCCACATATCAAATAGTTCTCATCTGGGACATCACCGGGGTCTAGTACACTCTGATACTGGCCGCCGCACATCGCGCGTATAACCAAGCGAGTAGAAAAGACCTCACTATCCGCCTCATCAGTGGTATGCTAATGCCCACCCGGCTCGCTGATAGCGGACCCATTTCATGAGCTGGTCAGACTCGACCTAGCTTATAGCCCACTGCACCCGGGCGGATAAGGTCACACCCCTTTCCAACCGACCTCGACACAATGGGAGACGCGGCCTACTGGTATTTGGCACACGGGCGCTCATGTTATCCACTCGGTCTCCACGTTGGAGCATCCTACTGGTACCACAGGGTTTAGGGACTTTCACCCAATGGACATCCATAGCGCCCACGTACTAGAACAAGTTTCCAGTGTCCATTACTGTCAACCACGATGTAACTATGGTGGCCACCACCCCGATGCTGCTAGGGTGTGAAAGCGATCATGACATACATAATACAAATGCATGAGTCACGCAATCCAAGTCATGCACCAAACTTACGCATACTGCGCAATCATGTGGGGCGACCCTGTCTCGCACGGGTCCCCCAAGCATAACAAGCCAACTAACATATGCTATGGTTAATCATGATCCATAACAGGCATACAAATGATACGTATGGGCATATGAATGAGCATGGTATTCATTATACTAAGCATATTATCAGTGTGAAGTATCAAGCTAAGTATACTAGCATGTTACCAGACATATCATGTAATGTTGGCCTTAAATGGCCCAATATATATACAGAGAGTGGGACCCGGACTGTTGGTCCCATTGGAAATGTAAAGGTCTTCATGGCATAGCCCACTTGAGACCACATCGGCCCCATACTTGGGCCTGCACATACAAAATAGGCCGACAAAAATAGGTGTACGGCATGGATAAAACATATATATCAAAGGAAGGACCATGGTGGGCCCCGCCCACTGGTCGGATAGCAAATATACATCATCGGTCTTAGGAAGTTTCGGTGGTAGGTATTCAATCACCACAATTTCCTAAGTGAAGCCCATTCAAATCGGGCCCCACGCATCGGTCAGACGGTTGGCATGCTACACACTGCATCCATCAAGGTGGAACCCAAAGATGGGCCCACAACCTCTATTTGGATGAAAAATAAATACTAAAGTGGCCCCAAGGAAGTTTTCAATGGTGGGCATCAATGACCACTATTCCCTGCGGGTGTGGTCATATGACGTTTGGATCTGCCTCATTGTTGGGGCCATATGCTAAAATGGCATGGAAAAATAAATGGGCAGCATGAATAAAACAGATACTTCATGGTGGGACTAAATAAATACATCACGTTGGAACCCACAAGGTAGGCCACCTGCTGGGCTGCATGGTACCCAGCTGGTTCCAGGAAGTTTTGGAATCAAGGAGATATTTGTGTTTTCCCCTCCATCCATATCCATGTGATCTTATGAACAGGTTGGATGACAACTAAACATCACTGTAGGGCCTGGGAAGGTTTCAATGGTGGAAATCATTATTCCCACTGTTTCCCATGGCATGGTCCACTTGACATTTGGATATGCTTAAATTTTAGGCTCAGCCACTAAAATGAGCTGGAAAAACATATGGACGGAATAGATAAAGCACATACACTCTAGGAGCGTCCCACGAGCGGGCCACCTGCTGGGCAGCCCAACCAGCCCACGGCGCTGGTTACTGCCAGCGCCCTCTCCTTCTTTTGTTTTTTTATTTATTTTGATTTTTTATTGATCTCATCAAGTAGGGCCCACAGAAGCTTTCGATCAAGCTGATATTTTTGTTTTCCCTTCCTGCACACGTGTGTACTCATGAACAGGTTAGATCTCAAATAAACATCATGGTGGGCCATAGGAAGGTTTCAACGGTAGGGTCACTGTCCCTACTGTTTTCTTACAAGTGGGGTCCACTTGAGATTTGGATTTGTCTCATTCTTCAAATCAAGCCCTAAAATGATCTCCCCAAATGGATGGACGGTGTGGATATCACACATACAACACGGTGGGGCCCATAGAAGTTAGTGACGTCACGTCAGTAGCGAGATAGCTACTCAGCCTGTCCGATATTTACTCCCAGCGTCTCTGACGCTGGGAGCCTTATTATTATTTTTTTTTCTTTTGTTTTCTTGTTTTTCTCTGGGTTTCATCAAGTGGGGCCCACACGAGGATGATCCACTCCGTCTATCAGGTTCCCCAGCTCATGTGGGACCCAATGAGCCGAATATTGGGTAGTTGAATTGGTCTACAAACATCAAGGTGGGCCGAGGAAGTTTCGACAGTGGACATCATTTTCTCCACTGTTTCATGCGGTGCGGTTCGCTTAAGATTTGAATCTAATTCAGATTTGGCCCTGGCCCTAAAATGATTTGGGAAAACAAATGGACGGGGTGGATGGAACACAAACATCAAGGTGGTTCCCATGAGTGGGGACCCCATTCAGCCACACAGACGGTGGACAGTTCCAGCGTCCCTGACGCTGTGAACGTCAGGACGTTTCCTTTTTTTTCTTTTTTTTTTCTTTTTCTTGTATTTATCAAGTGGGGCCCACTTGGGGAAGATCCACGCCATTCATCAGGTTCCTCAGCTCATGAGGAACCCGTAGAGTCCAATATTGGACAGGTAAAAATGTTTACAAAAATCACGGTGGGCCCAAGAAGTTTCGATAGCGGACATCATTATCTCCACTGTTTTCTATGGTGTGGTCCATCTGATATCTGAATCTGCTTTATTTTTTGTGTCCAGCCCTAAAATGGGCTGGAGAAACAGATGGACGGTGTGGATTGGACACGAGCATCAAGGTGGGTCCCCACTCGTGGGACCCCACTCACACGTTCCAAGCCCCCTGACGCTGGACAGTTCCAGCGGCCCTGACGCTGTGAACGTCCAGCGTCCCAACTTCTTTCCTTTTTTATTTATTATGTTAATTATTATTATTATTATTCTCAAGTTGTGGGGCCCATTCATGGAGGATCCAGCCCATCCATCTGATTGCCCATCACAAGGTGGGCCCAAGGAAAGAAAATGAAAGGTAAACGAGAAAAAGGGGGGAAGTTTATGCCCCCGTTGCACTCACAATGATGGTTGGACGGTTAGATGGGGTTGGATTGACGATCGGATAGTCCCGATGATGGTTGGGGCCCTCCAAGCTTTGATCTCCTCCTTCAATTCTTCTAATCCCCCCTAACACCCTAAGTTCTCTCTCTTGATCTCCCTCTAAATCTCTCTCTTCTCTTTCTCTCTCCTTTTTGTCTTTCTTTGCAAATGGGAATGAGAAGGCCCCCCCCCCCCCCCCCCCCCCCCCACGTATGGATCTTGTATTGGTAGAGGGGGGTGCATGGGGTGATGATGGCTAGTATGGGAGAGGGCATGGAAGGTATGATTTGTGTTGACTTTGGAGGTGAGAGAGGGATGGGGTGGGTATGGTGTGTGTAGACTAGGGTGATGAGAGGGGTATGGGTGAGGGTGATTGATTGATTTGACCTTTCTTGGGATTTGTGCAAGTGAGGCCCACCCACATGCACGTTGCGCGACCCGCCTCGGATTGCGTAAATGATCTCAACTTTCACACCGGGTATCGTAATGGGGCGTGCCGCGCGGAATTGGAATCGCAGCACCTACACGGTCGCTGGGGTATAGGTCTTGGGTTGATGCGGTACTAAAATAGGGTCGCGATCAAAGCTCGCTAATATGGTCCATCCGAGTCGTACCGGTACCGTAAACTAAGCGTACGGAGGGCAATACAGGGTATGGGTCTTACAACTTCTGTCCTAATAAAAAATTTCATCCTCGAAATTTACACTACAAACCCAAACTAGCCAAAGATCATAAGGAAAAAGGAAATCACATCACTAAATATGCATACCAAGCGAAAAACAATCATACAGATACAATCAATCATAAAAAAGATGGGGGTAAGACTCGCGAATCTCGGCCTCTCACTCCCACGACGCCTCATCTGCGCTATGATGACTCCACTGGACCTTCACTAAAGGAATGACCCTGGTCCGAAGGACCTGCTCCTTCCGGTCAAGGATACGGACCGGCTGCTCAATGTAAGAAGCATCATCACGAATCTCCAACGGCTGCCAATCTATCACAGGAACCACGTTTGACCCACACTTCCGTAACATGGAAACATGAAAAACATTGTGGACGCCAGACAACTGAAGTAGAAAGGCAAGCTGATAGGCCACGACGCCAACGCGTCCAGTGATCTCGAAGGGTCCAATGAATCTCGGGGCAAGCTTCCCCTTGGCTCCAAAATGAACCACGTTATTAATGAGTGAGACCTTGAGATACACACAATCCCCAATGGAAAACTCTAGGGGAGGACGTCGACAATCTGCAAAACTCTTCTGTCGACTCTAAGCCATGCGCATCCTCTGCCTAATGATATCGATAGCCTCTGATGTCCTCTGCACAAGCTCGGGACCTAGGAGACGACGCTCTCTAACCTTGGTCCAACAACTAGGAGACCTACAAGGTCTACCATACAACGCCTCGAAAGGAGCCATACCGATAGTCGATTGGTAGCTGTTATTGTATGTGAACTCAACCAAACACAGGTGTTTATCCCAACTACATGAGAAATCCAACACGCAAGCTCGAAGCATGTCCTCAAGGATTTGGTTGACCCTCTCGGTCTGTCAATCAGTCTGAGGATGATATGCGGTGCTGAACTTAAGGCAGGCTCCATCGCCTTCTGAAAACTCCTCCAGAACCGCGACGTAAACCTCGGATCTCGATCAGAAACGATCGAAACTGGGACACCATGCAGTCTCACGATCTCCTCGATAAACAATTCTGCATGCCGGTCCAATGGGCAAGTCGTACGTATCGCAAGAAAATATGCCGACTTCGTAAGACGATCCACAACAACCCAGATGACGTCGTGATTGCTCTGAGTCCTCGGCAAGCCCATAATGAAGTCTGTGGTCACGTGCTTCCATTTCCACAACGTGACACTCAACGGCTGCAAGGGATCTGGGGATTTGCGATGATCGGCCTTGACATGCTGGCAAGTGTCACACTCAGCCACAAAACTGGCAATCTGACGCTTCATACGGCTTAGAAATACTGCCTCCTCATATCACGATACATCTTGGTAGAGCCCGGGTGAATTGTGAACCTCGATCGATGTGCCTCATCCATAAGATCTTTGCGCAACTGAGAAATATTTGGGACACACAACCGACCCCTGAAACGAAGTCCACCATTTGACCCAATCTGCCAATCTGTTTGATCCTCTGACACGGCCTCTGCCCGATAATCCTGCAATGTCTGATCGGCCTGCTCAGCCTCGATCACCCTAGAAACAAGAGAGGGTTGAATCGACAAGCTCGATAACTACACGATAAAAGATTGCAGGCTCGGCTCAAAATCATACTCAGCAACATCCTCGAGCATCCTTCACTCCCAGGACCATCATATGCGCCACCAGGCCTCGTGGCTGACGGCTAAGGGCATCTGCCACCACGTTGGCCTTGCCAGGGTGGTACTGAAGATCAAAATCATAATCCTTCAGGAGCTCCATCCAGCATCTCTGCCTCATGTTCAACTCGGACTGTGAGAAGAGGTACTTCAGGCTCTTGTGGTCGAAAAAGAGCTCGAACCTGACCCCATAAAGATAGTGCCTCCACACCTTCAGTGCGAAGACTACCGCTGCTAGCTCCCGATCATGCGTGGGGTAGTTCTGCTTATGGACCTTGAGCTGGCGAGACGCGAAGGCCACGGGTCTACCATGCTACATCAGGACAGCACCCAAACCAATATGCGAGGCATCTGTAAAAACCACGAATCCTTCACTCCCGGAGGGAAAAGTGAGGACTGGTGTAGAAGTAAGACGGTCCTTCAGTTCTGCAAATGCTAGCTCGCAGGCATCACTCCAAATAATGAACTCAGCGCCCTTCCAGATCAACCTGGTCAGTGGGGGTGCAATACGGGAGAAGCCCTCGATGAAGCGGTGATAATAACCTGCTAACCCAAGAAAACATTAGATTTCGGACGCGTTCGTGAGCTGACCCCACTGACGCAAGGCATCAATCTTCACCGGATCCACCGCTACTCCTTGCCTCGTCACAACATGACCGAGAAACTTCACCTCCTCCTACCAAAACTCGCACTTTTCCAACTTCGCATAAAGCTGGTGTGTGCGGAGGGTCTGCAAGGTGATCTCCAAATGCTGCTCATGCTCCTCCTGAGTCCTCGAATAGATCAGAATGTCATCGATGAACACCACAACGAACTATCAAGGTAGGGACGAAAGACCTCGTTCATCAATTGCATGAACACAGCGGGTGCATTGGTCAGTCCAAAGGACATGACCTGGAACTCAAAATGACCGTAACGCGTTCTGAATGCCGTCTTCGGGATATCCTCCTCCCGGACAAGGACATGATGATAACCGGACCGTAGGTCAACCTTCGAAAAGAACTGGGCCTCCCGCAATTGGTCAAATAAATTGTCGATCTTCGGAAGCGGGTACCTATTCTTAATTGTGACCTTGTTGAGCTCGCGGCAATCCACGCAGAGCCTCAACGAGCCATCCTTCTTCTTCACGAAGAGTATCGGCGCTCCCCACGGTGAACTGCTTGGACGGATGAAGCCTAGTTCACGTAACTCGTCCAACTGCTTCTACAGCTCCCGTAGCTCCAATGGTGTCATACGATACGAGGCCTTTGAGATAGGCGCGGTACCGGACACGAGGTCAATCTGAAACTTAGTATGCCGATGAGGTGGCAACCCCGGAATCTCCTGAAACACATCCGAGAAATCGCAAACTACTGGCAACTGGTCGATGCACAAGTCAACCGGCTCCTCTACGGCACACGACATCAAAGTTGACAACTGCTCTCCTCTGGGCTTGGCAACGAACTAAAACTGCGGCATGCCGGGTATAAGAAAAGTGACTGTTCTTGCGAAGTAGTCCAATACAGCGTGATACTCGGCCAGCCAATCCATGCCCAAGATAACATCAAACTCCGTCATCGGTAAAATAAACAAATCAGCAGGCAAAAAGGTCTCTCCTACCAAGATGGGGCAAGACGAACAGATTAAACTCAATACTGCAGTTTTCCCTAAGGGTGTCAATACTGACAAACCCTCGCGCACGGATTCTAACGGCAAACCAGTCGATCGGCAGAAATCATAGGATACAAAAAAATGCGATGTGCTAGAATCAAACAAAACATGAGCTATGCATGCAGAGACAATGAGTGTACCATCAACGACTCCTCCAGGTGCTTGAGGATCCTGCTGGGCTGCATAGAACCTGCCCTAAGTCTGCTGGGGATGTCTCTGTCTCCTCTGCGGTCGTCCTTGCTGCTGCTGCTGCGGCCTATACTGTTGCCTCTGTTGTTGTCGCTGCTGCTGCCTCTGCTGTTAGGCTGCTGCTACTGCTGCTATGGGTGGGGACACTCATGTCTACGGTGCCCTGTCCCTCCACATCCGTAACAAACACCTGCAAACTGTCTCTGGGACGGTGCTGGAGGTGCTGTTGGTGCTACTGGCAGTCGAAAGGATGGACGAACCGGATGCCTCTGCGATGCCCGAGTCTGTTGCTGCCGAAAGCTGCTAGAAGGAGCCTTCCTCTTCCCCTTCCGATCTCCGCTTTGGTCACGGATCCACTGCGCATCGGCCCACTCTGCCTCATATATCTGGGCCCGCTCCACAACCTCCTCGAACGTAGGAAGCTTGTGTCCCGTGACACGGCCACGAAGGCCAAGGCGCAGTCCACTCTCGAATCGACGGGCCTTCCGCCCCTCATCATCGACAAGATACATCGCAAATCTGAATAGCTTAACGAATCGAGCCTCATACTGCGATATTGACATATCTCCCTAGACCAGTGTCTCGAACTCTAAAGCACGCTGCTGGCGAACATGCTCGGGGAAGAACTTCCGGTCACACAGGTCCACAAAGTCCTCCCATGTCCACTTAAAATCAGGCCCGGCGGCTCGGGTAACCGATGCCCACTAGTGCTCAGCCTCTCCCTGAAGAAGGAAAACGGTGAGAGGAACTCGCTCCTCGGTCGTGCATCGCATCGTGGTAAAGATCTTCTTTACCTCCGATTTCCATCTCTCTGCTACCACCAGGTCTGGCCCGCCCAAGAAACGTGGGGGATCCATCCGTCTGAAATCCATCAGTAAAGAACGAGCACGATCCTCCTCTGATGGGGCAACTGCATCGAATGACCTCCTCTCCTGGCGCTCCACCACAGAGGTCATAACGCGCATCATCTACTGGAACTAACCAGCAGTCATGGCTGGAGCTGGAGCTGGGGCTGAGGCTGTCCGGGATGTACCCGCACTAGTCGATGGCCTACCGATGGCACGCTTGGGTGCCATATCCTACAGAAAAGGACAGGTACCACTTAGCATTGATACTCTCGAATGTACACACATTAGGGAACCATATCCAGAAGTTTCTAAGCTCACAATAGGGAATCCTATTATAACTATGTTGTAACAGGATCCTAGTGTGTGTCGCTGTTGAGTTCTTAATTGTGCATATTCTAACCCCAATTCATCACTCATTATGTAAGGTTTTCACTATTTATAGACTAATCTAATGAATGAATTTGTGATTGTAGGATGAGAGAGAAGATTAATCAATCGAAGACTTAAAGAAGCCATTTACAAGCATAAAAGATCAAAGGGTTAAGCGTCAAGGATGAAAGAAAGAAGTCAAAGAAAAGAAGAAAGAAAGCAGAAGAAGAGGCCCACGACCGGTCGCACGACCGGTCCGATCACTCAACAGGAGGGGCCACAGGGCAATTCTCACTAGACTAGCCAAGACTGGTCGTACGACCGGTCGTCCACTGCTCAGACTGGTCGTGCGACCGGTCCTTGAATTAATTTTCGGGGTTGAAAAATCCCAAAACTCACTGGACATTTTTCACGTTTTTAAGACCGGTCGCTCAGGAGCTCAGACCGGTCGTGCAACTGGTCGTCTGCGTAACTAAGCGTGTTCTACAAGCTCCGAATTTCTCTGTGCACTGCGTACTCTTACGCAATTTCTAGAAGATTCTGATGCTACGGAGCCTGCCCACTATAAAAGGACACCTAGGGATCATTCCTAGGGTATCTTAGAAGGGTTTAAGCACGGTGGGAGGCGGTAGAAGTGGATTTCAGAGTTCCACAACTCTTAGTTTGTTTGCTGTTTTTATGTTTTCCTTAGTTTGTTTCATGTTTCCTTGGATCATGAACGGCTAAACCTCTTAGCTAGGGCTAAGAGGTGAAGCTTGTAGTGAATCTAAGATGTTTCAATTCGTTTAAGTTGGTTTTAAGATTGGATTTCATGTTTATGAACAATGGTTTGAAGTTTAATTCAAGTTCTAAGTAGTTTTTCTTAGTCTTATGATGACTTATGGATGTTTGGAAGAATTGCTTGAGTTCTTAATTGCTATGTACTAGTCTAGACCTATATGATCCGAGGAATTGGAGTACGCTCTAGTACTATGATTTTCATGTGGGAACTTCCTACCAAAGTTCTATTTTCTGGAAATTCTGTAATATGTGGACTGTGTATGTGATTTGAATCAAGTTCAAATCAAGATCTACTTTTGTCTTGTGACAGGATTTAATGATGGTTATGATTGTGATCTTAGCCTATTGGGATTGGGACTGACCTATGCAATTAATTGAGTATGCTCGTCCAAGCTTGCATTGAGTGAATCATATATGTTATAGTCAAATTGCGGTAATCAGAGGTTCTCGCGAGAATTCGAGACGTGCGAGCACCCTTATAGCAATATTCGACTCGCAAGCCCACATGGTCGAGTCTCGCACATTAAACAAGTATGGCAAACAGTTACTGAGTTCTCGAGCCCTTGTGGTCGATGGTCGAATATTAGGAAAGTACGGAACATCTTTCCCGACCTGTGAGCAGCTCGGCTCGTGGTCATTGAAAGGCGTTGCATCTCAACATGCAAGCACCCTGACTCGCGAGCAGCTCCCAACATGTGAGCATTCCGGCTCGCGAGCAGCTCCCGACATGTAAGCAGCCCTGGTCTTTGGTCTCTGTCAATGACATACCTCAGCTTATAGTACCAGCAGCTCGTATAGGCCGATTTTGGTTTGTTTCTATCTATAGCTCCAAACCATGGGGGATCTCCATCAAGAGACGTAATCAGTTGGACGTATAGAACGGTTAGGCTATCCCCTTATCTAAGGATTAATAGGATAAGCTCCTTATCCCCAAAAAATCAGTAGTAATCTTAATAGCTTGCGTAACGGACTGGACCACCCGGATCTGCATAAATAGACAATCCTACAGTTGGTAAAGGTACACAAGATACAATCTCTAAACTCCTAAATTGTTAGTTTCCTTTGCAACCATATCCTATCTGAGTTAAGCTTCGGAGGGCTAACGGCTGGACGCTGGCCACCCTTAGTTTTCTCTTATATTCTTTCAGGTTCGAAGGAGATCTGGCTTGAAGGAAGGTGAACGTCTGGAGGATCCTGTTACCAAATCCGACGTTAACAGATTGGCGCCGTCTGTGGGTACTTCTTTGATCGCCACTCTCATCACTGATCAGAGTTCTCCCACCATGCCTCCCAAAAAGACAGTTCATCCTTCCACTTCAAGGCAGACATTACCTCAGCCTAACATTACCGAACCAGCGCCCATCCCTCAAACTACTTCGACGGGCATCCCCTAGGGAGACCCCAACGTGCCATCACGAAACCCATTATTGGATACTTTCAGAAATCAAGAGGATGTCATGCGTTTCCTCGGAAACACACTCCTAACCCTCAACGCCGGATTTCAAGCCTTGTCTAAATGGCTTGATCAACATTTCTCAGAGCCCCAGCGATAACCTTCCGAAGGATTGCCGGCACAACCTATACCAGTGGCTTCCAGACATTCTGCGGACGAGCCACAAGTCCAACCAAATCATCCTCCTAATCGAATGCCACTCGGCAACCAAGCTCCGGTAATACCCCCCCATTCCATTCACTCCAGTACTTCCCGGCAACAGCAATCTCAGGGGTCCACCGTTGAAACGTCAGGTTATACCTTACCATGGGAAGGAGACCTCAAGAGAATCCATGATCGTTCTGATGATATGGAACAACGTTATCAGGCAAATCGATCATCTACTGCTGTGGTGTCGATACATCGATTAGAGTCTCCTTTCACCCGCGAGGTCATGAAAACACCTCTACCTAGGAAATACCGCACTCCCGTCATCACCCCGTATACAGGTATAGGTGATCCTCTCGAACACCTGGAAACGTATAGGTCTCTTATGGAGCTGGAGGGACATGGGTCAGAAATTATGTGCAGGGCTTTTTCTCTAACCTTAAAGGAGGCAGCTCGTACGTGGTTTCGGGGGCTAAAACCCTGATCCATTGGGTCCTTCGCACAGCTATCGGAGCTATTCCTCTCTCAATTCATGGGGAGCATCCGTACTAAAAAGCCAGCATCTCACCTAATGGATTTGAAACAACAGCATGGGGAGACAATAAAAGAGTTTACAGTACGGTTAACTGCAGAAGCTGTCCAAACCGAAGGTTATACAGAAGAAAAAGGCCTCACCGCCCTTATAGCCGGAATTACAAGCGAGAAATTTAGATTCGCCCTAGATAAGAACCCTCCTAAAATTATGACGGAATTCCAAGCAAAAGCTCAGAAATATATCAATGCAGAAGAAGTTGCTTTAGCACGTCATGGTATAGAGGGCAAGAAGTGCAAGCCAGAGGAAACCTCTCCCCCGGATAAGAAATATCGACGCGATCGACGGGACCGCTCTCCCAAGAAGGTTTATTATGGTAAATATCATAATTACACTCCTCTCAACCAATCTCCTGAAAAGGTGCTAATGGAGATCAAGCATAAACCATATGTGAAATGCCCTGCAAAGATAAAATCTGATCCCGAAAAGAGAGATAAGAGCAAGTTTCGTTATTTCCATAAAGATCATGGGCATAGTACCCAAGATTGCATATCTCTACGAGATCACATCGAAGCTCTCATTCGGAAAGGTCATCTTCAAGATTATGTGGTTCGGCAAGGTCGGTCCCCTAAAAGGGCGGAAGGTGCATCACACCAAAAGAAGTCACCTCACCACCACATTCCGCAAGAAGATACTGAACCTACCGGGGAAATTCGGACCATTGCTGGAGGACCAGCTTGTGGGGGAGATTCTCAAGCTTCATGGAAAGCTTATACTCGTAAGGCGTCTAAGAAACCCCAACATATCTACTGGCTAGAATAAGCGCCCAACAAGTCAGAATTCAGCCATCCTCCAATCTCCTTCTCTCTCGAGGACGCGGAAGGGATCCACTTCCCTCACAAAGACTCCATCGTGGTCGCATTAAAGGTATCAAATTATCTGACTCATCGCATTATGGTGGATACAGGTAGCTCTGCGGATATTCTCTACCTGGAGGCTTTCAACAAAATGGCACTCGCCAGAAGCCTACTCAAACCAGTTTCAACTCCCCTCGTCGTCTTCGGGGGCGAGGTGGTAACCCCAGAAGGAAGCATCGACCTCCCAGTCACCTTTGGAGAATGTCCAGCGAAAACAAGGCTGGGGCAGCTTTACATCCTCTATATTTATGTGTCAAATTTCCTACCCCGAATGGTGTTGGGGTTGTACGAGGAAATCAAAAGGAAGCCCGATTGTGTTATGAGATAGCCGTACAAGACCGAAAGAAAGCTCAGACGACACCAGTTATGATGGTGGCACGAGATTCACCAAGCCTTCCAGCGGCTACCTCGTTGGATCCAAGAGAAAATGCTCTCCAATCAGGAACTCCTGGAGAAGAGAAGTGGCGGTCCACTTAACTGAAGATGATTCGTCCAAAGTCGTATACATTGGGACCTCTTTAACAGGCGTCTTTTGAGGAGATCTGGTTAGTTTTCTCACCGAATACCAAGATGTATTTGCTTGGTCTCACAAAGATATGCCAGGCATCGACCCCAGTGTCATGGCACATCGTTTGAATGTCGATCCGAAGTATAAAACTGTTCATCAACGCCCGCGTGCCTTCACTGCAGAAAGGCAAATGGTAGTCAAGGTCGAGGTTAAAAAGTTGCTCGCAGTCAATTTTATAAAAGAAGTCGATTACCCAGAGTGGGTCGCGAACGTGGTTCTCGTTTAAAAAACTAATAGCAAATAGAGAATGTGCGTTGACTATTCCGATTTGAACAAAGCGTGTCCAAAAGATAGCTTCCTGACACCGCGGATCGATCAGCTGGTTGATTCGACGGCAGGGCATGCCTTGCTAAGTTTCATGGACACCTATTCCGGCTACAATCAGATTATGATGTATCCGCCTGATAGCCAGCATACCGCTTCATAACCGACCGAGGTCTGTATTGCTACCAGGTAATGCCTTTTGGTCTTAAACATGCAGGGGCCACCTATTAGCGCCTTGTCAATAAAATATTTGCCACACAAATCGGCAGGAATATGGAGGTTTATGTCGACGACATGCTCGTGAAAAGCGTCGTAGGAAATGACCATCTTGCAGATCTTCGTGAAGCCTTTGACTTAATGAGGAGGTATCGGATGAAACTAAATCCAGAGAAATGTGTGTTCGGTGTATCTGCTGGAAAGTTTCTCGAATTTATGGTTGGCCAGCGAGGGATCGAGGCCAATCCTGAAAAAAATAAGAGCATTGATCGAAATGAAGTTCCGACCACTCTCAAAGATGTCCAACATTTGGCAGGTCGCATCGCATCATTGAACAGGTTCATTTCGCGGGCCTCGGACAAGTGCTTACCCTTCTTTAAACTCCTCCGAGCCACCGTCAAATTTGGTTGGGAGTGGACACCGCAATGCGAAGAAGCATTTCAATAACTGAAGTAATATATGAGTGTACCCCCTGTTTTATCTAAACCTGTGGCTCATGAACAACTTCTTCTTTATTTATCTGTGTCTTCTACGGCCGTTAGTGCCGGTTTAATAAGAGAAGATTTCGGGGTACAAAGGCCCGTTTATTATATTAGTCGAGCAATGGTGGATGCGGAAACTCGGTATTTTGATATGGAGAAGTTGGCCCTCGCTTTAGTCACGGCTGCCCGAAAACTGCGACCATACTTCCAAGCCCATGCTACATTAGTGCCAACAAACCACCCATTACGACAGGTCCTTCAGAAACCCGAGGTTTCAGGGCGATTAACTAAATGGGCGGTCGAGATCAGCGAGCACGATATTTCGTTCTGCCCCAGGACTGCAATCAAGGCCCAGGCCGTGGCAGACTTCATCGCAGAATTCACAAACTCCTCTCCCGACGATAATCCTTCGACCAGCGACCAGCCACCCTGGTCACTCTTCATGGACGGGTCCTCACGGGCTACCGGTAGCGAAGTGGGTCTAATTCTAGTTGCTCCAGATGGGTCGCGTTTCCAATACGCTTTACGGTTTGTATCTCGCATCTCAAATAATGAAGTAGAATATGAGGCTCTGATCGTGGGCCTCAAACTAGCAAGTGTCCTCTCAATACAGAATCTACTCATACATAGTGACTCTCAGCTCATAGTCAATCAAGTACTCGGCGAGTTTGAAGCAAAGGAGGAAAAGATGGTGTTATACAAATCCTAAGTGCTCATCCTGCTCGTGAAACTGAAGAATTATGAAATAATCCACATTCCTCGCGAGAAGAACAAACTCGCAGATTCTTTGGCAAAACTGGCCTCCGCACCAGAATCTGAGTTATCACATTCAATTCCCATCGAGCACCTTCGGACCCCGAGTATCGATCAAACAACTTCTAGGCAAGTGATCGCGATCCATCCCTCTCCATGTTGGATGGACCCCATTATTCTCTATCTCAGGGATGGACATCTTCCAGACAACAAGAAATCCGCACGACAAATTCGTCATCGAGCTGCCAGGTATACTTTACAAAATGGAACGTTATTACGTAAGAGTTTCTCTTCGCCCGGTTTAAGGTGTCTTCACCCAGAAGAAGCGCATCGTGTTCTAGATGAAATACGCTAGGGGGCATGTGGTAACCACCCAAAGGGACGATCTCTAAAATATAAGGTGATGAGGCAAGGATACCACTAGCCCACTATGAAGGCAGATGCGATCGAATTCTCTAAAAAATGTGACAAGTGCCAGCGACATTCCCCTATACCTCATGTACCATCCGAGAAAATGACACCAATGGATAGCCCTTGGCCCTTCGCCCAATGGGGAGTCGACATCATCGGGCCCTTGCCTACGGAAAAGGACAAAACAGGTTCGCAATCATGGCGGTCGATTGCTTCACCAAATAGGCCGAGGCAGAGCCATTAGCTAGAATTACCGAGAAACAGACCACTAAGTTCGTATGGAGAAATATCGTATGCCATTATGGGCTCCCCCACACTATAATCACCGACAATGGAAAGCAATTCGACAACGTCACTTTCAATGAATTTTACGAAAAATGGAAGATATGCAATATCCGCACCTCTCCATATCATCCTCAAGCAAATGGGCAAGTTGAAGCAGTGAATAAGATCATCAAGCATCATCTAAAGACCAAGCTCGGTGAGTGTAAAGGCATGTGGCCAGAACTCCTACTAGAACTCTTATGGGCATATAGGACTACGACTCGTACATCAACAGGCGAAACTCCTTTTTCCTTGGCATTCGGTACCGACGCAGTAGTACCAGTTGAAATTCAAGTACCTTCGTACCGAATCGAGCAGTATGATCCCATTCATAACCAGGAAGGTCTTCGACTTCATCTCGACCTCTTGGAAGAGCGGAGAGATGCCTCCCAGCTGCGAGCAGCAGCGTATCAGCAGCGCATTGCTCGCTATCGTAATGCTAAAGTTCGGTCTAGAAGTTTTCAGCTCGGTGATTTAATCCTCAGAAAAAACCTCGGAGCTCCTGCTTGTTCGCTGGATCCAAATTGGGAAGGCCCGTATCGAGTCGTCAAAATTGTGCGACCCGGTACTTATTATCTTGAAGATATGCAGGGAAGACCCGTACGTCGCCCTTAGCATGTGGAACATTTGCTACGGTATTTCCCTTAATTCGATGTAATGTTGAACGACATTCGAATAAATATCAATTAATGATAGTACTTTTGGTCGCTACTCCATTTAATTGGACCCGAATAGCTCCAAAGAGAATATCCATGTTCTCTTGGCCAATTGCCTACCCTTGGTAGGATTAAAATTAGTATTTTGGTCGCTACTCCATTTTTTCGGACCCGAATAGCCCCGAAGAGAATTCACACACACTCTCTTGGCCAATTACCTACCCTTGGTAGGGTTAAAGCCTCAATCGATAGATTAGTCTATCTCCACGCGGACATGGTCACCAAGACCCCCGGATTGAGCCTAACTCATCGTTACGTGAGTTAAGTATGAAGTCATTCATTATACAAACAAAGGAAGAACGAAAGAAAGGAAATAAGATGCCATCAACATCATCAAAAAGGTGTTTTTTCATTCATTTGAATTGATTACAAAGGCTGATTACAAACGCAAAATTGATACATGAATAAGCAAAGAGGAAAAAGATAATCATTCTCGCGCATCGGTTAGGAGGAGCAGCACTCTCGACTTCAGGGCCCGCTTTGGGAACCCCTCCAGCTTGAGTGACCTCAGTCACTTCGTTCTCGGCAGCTGCTCTTTCCTCCGCAGCTATGATGGCCGCGACCTTCTCGAATTCGCCCATATCAAAAGATGGGGACATCCGATGCACCACTCATAGTGCAAAGTCGCGACCAGCATCGTACGACTCGTATCTTTCTTCGTCGTACAGCTGTGAAGTTCGGAACTCTATGATGGCTCGAGCTCCTTCTTCAGAGAGCATCTTGACAAGGGCTACTCTTTCCTCGTCCCAGTGGATCGAGTCGTCCTTGAGCTGCGCGAGAGTAGAACGCTCTTTATCCAAATTCTCGCTAACTTCCTTGAGCTGCGACTTGGTCTCTGCGAGCCGCTCCTCCAACGAGATCTTGTCTTGGTGGAAGATCTCTCTTTCTCTCTCCGCCTTCTCCTTCAACTCCGCGAGCTTGGCGAAGTTGGAGTCCAAAGCCTGATACCTATCGGTCAAGACTTGGACCTTCTCAATGAGGATCTTTTTCTCCTCAGTCATCTTCGCGATCAAGGTCTCGCAAGACTTGATGACTTGGTCCCTTCCGTGGACCACTTTCTCTAGGGCAACCCTCTTCCCGTCAGCCTCAGCAATCACACGACGGGCGGCGAGGATGTCACGCCTCGTACGTAGAATGAGGTCCAAGCCCTACAGAATAGAAGGAAGGTTATGAGATGAATACTCCGGAGCAAACAAAGAGAGAAAAACAACAGGGTCAAATAAAAAAAAACTTGTTACCTGTACCATCCTCACTCCTGCCTCGAGGAAGAGGTTTTCAGGACTTGGTTCGGGAAGGGTGCCAAATGTTTGGAGGGAGATGTTGTCGAACAAGAATTTACAAATGGGATGAAGATGACGGGGAACGGTGAATGATCCACTTGCAGAGGGCTGGGCTACAACCAGTCCAGCTGGGCTCGCGGCTTGAGCAGTAGCCGACTCGCGAGCAGGATCTAACTCGCGAGCAGGAGCTAACTCGCGAGCGTCTTCAGGCTCGCGAGATTTTTCAACTGGGGGGCAGCCTGACCCCGTCCCATCGTCCCTTGGGGAGTTGTCGATAATATTAATAACTAGTGGTTCGGGGGGAACCACTAGTGAAGGAGCGACAGGTGTAGGTGCCGCTGGCACGACCACCGCAGCCTCGAGAAGGGGAGTTTGGGCGACACCCATCCCATTAGACGGATGAGACGGACCAGCAAGCGTCTTCTTCTGCCTCTTCGAGTTTGTAACCTTGAGGCGAGGTAACAACCCTCTTTTCTCCCCAGCATTGGTCATCGCGACCTCCTCGCGAGATATTAGTCTTGCCGCTGTGAGTCAAGGGGCTGATAGACAAGCCTCGATATGCCTGTCACGAGCAAGCAATTTATATACCTTCATGATTCTCTCGTGAATCCCCCCCTTCAAGCTTGGCTTCATCAAAGTCGGAACACCTGCAGATACGAGTATAAGTCAGAGAAGCAGAAATCAGAAAACCCTAAATTAGCTCGCAAAAATCTGCGACGTGTGAAACTAAGCCCACCTTCACAGAAAAAGCGGTTCACGCCAGGGCCCCCAGACGTAGATCTTGTCTCAGACTCCCAGCTCCAGGAAGCATAAAACCACCGTTTCCTCCACCCGGGGTAATTTAAAGTGGGCTTCCCCAGGACGAAGTTATCCCAGTGCTAGTAACAGAGATAATACCAGCCTTCGCTGGAGGGCGCCCTCTTAAGCTGGTACATCTGGAGAAATTCTTCGGTGGTTAACTCTCCATTACCGGCTTGCACCCAGAGAGTGAAGGAACTCAGGACTACCCTCCACCCATTAACTATAAGTTGCCCGGGGGCAATCCTATAGCTCCGAAGTACGCCGCGGATGAAGGAGTGGAGGGGAAGACGTACCCCAAGAATAAGTAGATATTCATAGATGGCAACGCATCCTGGGGGAGGGGAATCTGGGGTTTCCCCCTCTCCGGGTAACCGGAGAATGACCGAATCAAGGATTTGGTATCTCTCCCGCAATTCATTCAACCGTTTTCCAATAGGATGGATGCGTACCCAGACGCTGAGTACCTACCCGCCGGAACCCTCGCATTATTGGAGGAAGAGGATTTCGGGGTGGCATCCCCCAGAGGGACGGTTTCCTCGTCGGAGTTTTCAACCATGGAAATTTTTAAGATAAAAGAAAAAAGGAGGAAGAAGAAGGAAGAAGCAGATTATACCGAAGAAAGAGAATGACACTAGAGGAAGAAAGGACACCAGGAGATAGTGAGGAAAGAGGAAAAGTTCCGAAAACTTCAGTGAAAATCCAAAGATTTGGCGGACTCCGTATATTTATAAGCAATCATTTCGCAGGATTTGGCGACACATGGCTATTGCCCGTTTGGCACAGCAGTCGAACAGGCAGGGCTATTAACACAGAAAAGTGGCGAGCGTCTCTTCATTTCCTCCCTGCCGAAAAGCTGCGGAAGGTTGGCGCTCATTAATGCCAGCCCAATCATGTACGGCTTTATCTCCGATAAAGGTGTGGCTTCTTTTCCGATAAAGATATTGGGCGGTTACGCATGCAAGTAAGCAAGTCCTTCCCTTAGACTTCTCGGCGGCAAGGACTTAGGGGGCATCTGCTATAGTCAAATTGCGGTAATCAGAGGTTCTCGTGAGAATTCGAGACGTGCAAGCACCCTTATAGCAATATTCGACTCGCGAGCCCACGTGGTCGAGTCTTGCACATTAAACAAGTACGGCGTACAGTTACCGAGTTCTCGAGCCCTTGTGGTCGATGGTAGAATATTAGGAAAGTACGGAACATCTTTCCCGACCTGTGAGTAGCTCGGATCATGGTCATTGAAAGGCGTTGCATCTCAACATGCAAGCACCCTGACTCGCGAGCAGCTCCCAACATGTGAGCATCCCGGCTCGCGAACAGCTCCCGACATGTGAGCATTCCGGTTCGCGAGCAGCTCCCGACATGTGAGCAGCCCTGGTCTCTGGTCTCTGGCAATGACGTACTCCAGCTTATAGTACCAGCAGCCCATATAGGCCGATTTTGATTTGTTTCTATCTATAGCTCCGAACCATGGGGGATCTCCATCAAGAGACGTAATCAGTTGGACGTATAGAACGGTTAGGCTATCCCCTTATCTAAAGATTGATAGGATAAGCTCCTTATCCCCAAAAAATCAGTAGTAATCTTAATAGCTTGTGTAACGGACTGGACCACCCGGATCTGCATAAATAGACAATCCTACAGGTGGTAAAGGTACACAAGATACAATCTCTAAACTCCCAAATTGTTAGTTTCCTTTGCAACCATATCCTATCTGACTTAAGCTTCGGAGGGCTAACGGCTGGACGCCGGCCACCCTTAGTTTTCTCTTATATTCTTTCAGGTTCGAAGGAGAGCTGGCTTGAAGGAAGGTGAATGGCTGGAGGATCCTATTACCAAATCTGACGTTAACAATATACATTGATCTTACATATGGCAGATTGTTTGGTTTAACTACTCTATCATCTGACTAAATATATCTTAATTTCAATTCTAGTTGAGAAATTGAGAAACCACAACGAATTGAGCATCAAGGATTGCTACAAGTGGATCCTTGAACCCCTAGTGCCTTTTAAATAATTGATTACCTTCAGTTTAGTTCAAAGTTGTTATTTACATCAATCTCCTATAAATCTGGTTGTTAGCTTTTCAGTAGAAACTATTGAAAGTATTTGTGAATTCCTACGTAAGTCCATGTGGATTGACCTCAGTCTTACCGAGATTATTACTACATCGCAACCCTACACTTGGGGAAGCGAACAGTCGATAAGTGCATGAGATCGGGATCCTAATCATCCTAAGTTTACAACAATCATTCAGTGAAGGGTAGTTAATCGAAGGCCATTAGTAGATATGTGATGTCATCTGCAGGTATTCCCAAGTTAAGCTCTGATACCAACTTCTGTCACGCCCCAAACCCGGGGACCGGGCTCACTAAATTCCCGATCGCCGACCTTGGTGCCAACAGCCTCCGTTGTACCCCATTCTCGGTTCCTAGCTCTCATATGCCAAGTTTCGATCCTGGGATCCTACCAGGAGGATTTTCAGGATAAATTTTTTTTATAAAGGAGCATAATCAAAACCATAAAACATTATCAGATATCCACTAATAAGTTGTTGAGTACAATGCTGGAAAGGGAAATACAAGATATACCAAAAGCCCAAAATATCAGGTACATGAACTGCGCTCAACGCTGCTAATGTGCTCTAGTACCGCAGCGTAAACAAACGCGCTTAAGCTTCCTAAGAAGCTTAGTAGAGTGCGTGTGTGCTCGTGTGATGCATATGACAAGTATACAGATATCAGAAGAAGCGAATGTAATAGAGGGCTAAGTTACCAAGTTCATGAATGCTATCAGCCATCCCAAGGCTATGCGATGCAAGGGCCTACCTGGCCGAGTGTTAATGCTAGCGATGCAATGCAAACACGTCAATCCTCAACTAATCCACATATCAAATAGTTCTAATCTGGGACATCACCGGGGTCTAAGACACTCTGATACTGGCCGTCGCACATCGCGCGCATAACCAAGCGAGTAGAAAAGACCTCACTATCCGCCTCATCAGTGGTATGCCAATGCCCACCCAGCTCGCCGATAGCAGACCCATTTCATGAGCTGGTGAGACTCGACCTAGCTTATAGCCCACTGCACCCGGGCGGATAAGGTCATACCCCTTTTCAACCGACCTCGACACAGTGGAAGACGCGACCTACTGGTATTTGGCACACGGGCACTCATGTTATCCACTCAGTCTCGACGTTGGAGCATCCTACTGGTACCACAGGGTTTAGGGACTTTCACCCAAGGACATCCATAGCGCCCACGTACTAGAATAAATTTTCGGTGTCCATTACTGCCAACCACGTGTGACTATGGTGGCCACCACCCCGATGATGCTAGGGTGTGAAAGCGATCGTGACATACATAATGCGAAATGCATGAGTCACGCAATCCAAGTCATGCACCAAACTTACGCATACTGCGCAATCATGTGGGGCGACCCTGTCTCGAACAGGTCCCCTAAGTATAACAAGCCAACTAGCATGTGCTATGCTTAATCATGATCCATAACAGGCATACAAATGATGCGTATGGGCATATGAATGAGCATGGTATTCATTATACTAAGCATATTATCAGTGTGAAGTATCAAGCTAAGTATACTAGCATGTTACCAGACATATCATGTAATGTTGGCCTTAAATGGCCCAATATATATACAGAGAGTGGGACCCGGACTGTTGGTCCCATTGGAAATGTAAAGGTCTTCATGGCATAGCCCACTTGAGACCACATCGGCCCCATACTTGGGCCTGCACATACAAAATAGGCCGACAAAAATAGGTGTACGGCATGGATAAAACATATATATCAAAGGAAGGACCATGGTGGGCCCCGCCCACTGGTCGGATAGCAAATATACATCATCGGTCTTAGGAAGTTTCGGTGGTAGGTATTCAATCACCACAATTTCCTAAGTGAAGCCCATTCAAATCGGGCCCCACGCATCGGTCAGACGGTTGGCATGCTACACAATGCATCCATCAAGGTGGAACCCAAAGATGGGCCCACAACCTCTATTTGGATGAAAAATGAACACTAAAGTGGTCCCAAGGAAGTTTTCAATGGTGGGCATCAATGACCACTATTCCCTGCTGGTGTGGTCCATCTGACGTTTGGATCTGCCTCATTGTTGGGGCCATATCCTAAAATGGCATGGAAAAATAGATGGGCAGCATGAATAAAACAGATACATCATGGTGGGAATAAATAGATACATCACATTGGAACCCACAGGGTAGGCCACCTGCTGGGCTGCATGGTACCCAGTTGGGTTCCACAAAGTTTTGGAATCAAGCAGATATTTTTGTTTTCCCCTCCATCCATATCCATGTGATCTTATGAACAGGTTGGATGACAAATAAACATCACTGTAGGGACTGGGAAGGTTTCAACAGTGGAAATCATTATTCCCACTGTTTCCCGTGGCATGGTCGACTTGACATTTGGATATGCTTAAATTTTGGGCTCAGCCACTAAAATGAGCTGGAAAAACATATGGACAGAATAGATAAAGCACATACACTCTAGGTGGGTCCCACGAGTGGGCCACCTGCTGGGCAGCCCAACCAGCCCACGGCACTGGTTGCTGCCAGCGCCCTCTCCTTCTTTTGTTTTTTTTATTATTTTGTTTTTTATTGATCTTATCAAGTGGGGCCCACAAAAGCTTACGATCAAGCTGATATTTTTGTTTTCCCTTCCTGCACACGTGTGAACTCATGAACAGGTTGGATCTCAAATTAACATCATGGTGGGCCATAGGAAGGTTTCAACGGTAGGGTCACTGTCCCTACTGTTTTCTTACAAGTGGGGTCCACTTGAGATTTGGATCTGTCTCATTCTTCAGATCATGCCCTAAAATGATCTCCCCAAATGGATGGACAGTGTGGATATCACACATACAACACGGTGGGGCCCATAGAAGTTAGTGACGTCACGTCAGTAGCGAGATAGCTACTCAGCCTGTCCGATATTTAGAGACGCTGGCAGCCTTATTATTATTATTATTTTCTTCTTTTGTTTTCTTATTTTTCTCTGGTTTTCATCAAGTGGGGCTCACACAAGGATGATCCACTCCGTCTATCAGGTTCCCTAGCTCATGGGGGACCCAATGAGCCCAATATTGGGTAGTTGACTTGGTCTACAAACATCAAGGTGGGCCGAGGAAGTTTCGACAGTGGACATCATTTTCTCCACTGTTTAATGTGGTGGGGTCCGCTTAAGATTTGAATCGAATTCAGATTTGGGCCCTGGCCCTAAAATGATTTGGGAAAACAGATGGACGGCGTGGATGGAACACAAACATCAAGGTGGGTCCCATGAGTGGGGACCCATTCAGCCACATAGACGCTGGACAGTTCCAGCGTCCCTGACGCTGTGAACGTCCAGCGTCAGGACGTTTCCTTTTTTTTCTTTTTTTTTCTTTTTCTTGTATTTATCAGTGGGGCCCACTTGGGGAAGATCCACGCCATTCATCAGGTTCCTCAGCTAATGAGGAACCCGTAGAGTCCAATATCGGACAGGTAAAAATGTTTACAAACATCACGGTGGGCCCAAGAAGTTTCGATAGCGGGCATCATTATCTCTACTGTTTTCTATGGTGTGGTCCATCTGATATCTGGATCTGCTTTATTTTTTAGGGCTGGAGAAACAAACGGATGGTGTGGATTGGACACAAGCATCAAGGTGGGTCCCACGAGTGGGGACCCCACTCACACGTTCCAAGCCCCCCTGACGCTGGACAGTTCCAGCGTCCCTGACGTTGTGAACGTCCAGCGTCCCAACTTCTTTCCTTTTTTTATTTATTATGTTAATTACTGTTATTATTATTCTCAAGTTGTGGGGCCCATTCATGGAGGATCCAGCCCATCCATCTGATTGCCCATCACAAGTGGGCCCGAGGAAAGAAAATGAAAGGTAAACGAGAAGAAGGGGGAAGTTTATGTCCCCGTTGCACTCACAATGATGGTTGGACGGTTAGATGGGGTTGGATTGACGATCGGACGGTCCGGATGATGGTTGGGGCCCTCCAAGCTTTGATCTCCTCCTTCAATTCTTCTAATCCCCCCAACACCCTAAGTTCTCTCTCTTGATCTCCTTCTAAATCTCTCTCTACTTCTCTCTCCTCTTTCTCTCTCCTTTCTCTCTTTCTTTGCAAATGCGAATGAGAAGGCCCACCCCCCTCCCCTATGTATGGATCTTGTATGGGTAGAGAGGGGGGTGCATGGGGTGATGATGGCTAGCATGGGTGAGGGCATGGGAGGTATGGTTTGTGTTGACTTTGGAGGTGAGAGAGGGATGGGGTGGGTATGGTGTGTGTAGACTAGGGTGATGAGAGGGGATGGGTGAGGGTGATTGATTGATTTGACCTTTCTTGGAATTTGTACAAGTGGGGCCCACGCCACACACACGTTACGCGGCCCGCCTCGGATTGCGCAAATGATCACAACTTTCACACCAGGTATCGTAATGGGGAGTGCCACGCGGCGTTGGAATCGCAGTGCCTACGCGGTCGCCTGGGGTATGGGTCTTGGGTCGATGTGGTACCAAAATAGGGTCGCGATCAAGGCTCGCTAATCTGGTCCATCCGGGACGTACCGATACCAGAAACTAAGCGTACGGAGGGCAATACAGGGTACGGGTCTTACAATTTGCCTTACCGTCTTTCCGACGGCTTTCACACTACATCCCATTTTCGTCTTTCGTTACGGATAGACCATCCCCCAGTTGGTAATAGGTAACCCTTTTTGGATTTTTTCCACCGTATTCTCCATCATTCCCTTGTTTTCATCCTTCCCTTTCCTTTTTCTTTTACATTAGATAAGATTTTTAGAAATCTATATCTTTTGTTATTTTCCCACGCTTCTTCAATTTCCTTATTCATGAATTCCCCAATGCACGTCATCTTTACGAACTGGCGCATGGCTGAAGTCAATCCATCATAGAAAAAGCTTATTACCTACCAACATTCATATAAGCATGCGTTTAAGAGTTCCTTGAACCTCTCCCAACATTGGAAGAAAGTTTCGACCTCTTTTTTGGCATAATTCATAATAGCTTGCCTCAGCATGTTGGTCTTATGCACCGAGAAGAATTTTTTAAGAAACTCTAAGGTCATCCCGGCCCATGTCCTAATCAATCTCAGCCTTAAGGAGTGAAGCCATGATTTGGCCTTCTCCTTCAAAGAAAAAGGAAAACATTTAAGTCTTAAGGTGTCCTCGGACACATTATTAAAGTGTAAAGTAGCTATGATCTCATCAAATTCTTTGATATGTAAGTATAGACTTTCAAAGTCAAGGCTATGAAATTTAGGAAGGAGTTGGATTAATCCCGACTTAAAGTCTATATTTTCTGCATTATATGGCAAGATCATATAGGAAGGAGTGCTCATTCTAATAGGCTGCAAATAATCAAGTAAAGTTTTAGGTCTTGAAATGTTACCCACTTCGTTCTCACCTATCCCATTCTGATTTTCAGCTTAAACATGTTGATTTTGTTGATTAACATGTGGATTGGGTTGATTCTTAGCCATATCTCTAGATAATTTAGAAGATCTTAGATGTTTTCAAACATAGCGATGGATGGACAGTCCTTCAACTAGTCATCCCTTAGAAGACGAAGAGTGTGATCATGAACCCACTTGGGCATGAATCACTCAACCTAACCCTAATTCTAAACTTACTTTTAATTTTAGAATAAACAAAGAAAAAATCAGAAATAATTTAGAAGAGTTACAAATATAATATCTGATTTGGCGAACAAGGTTAGATCTCTATAAAAGAACAAAAACAACAATGTTAATATTATGAAAAAAAATTCTATCTTAGAAATAAAAAAAATAAAGTCATATCTTAAACAAATTTTAACCCTGAACTATTTTAGAAAAACATTACCGAAGTCCCAGGCAACGGTGCAAAAAACTTGTTCACAACGCCAAGTGTAAGGTCGCGATGTAGTAATAAACTTGGTGAATCCGAGGTCGATCTCACAGGGACTTATATGGGTACGCTTTTGAAGTAATTCAGAACTAGAACTTGAATTAAGAATTAATTAAATCAAAAGTGAATTTTTTTAAAGTAATAACAGAAACTGAAATTAATAAAGGATTAACAATAAGGAAGAAAAGCACTAGAGTGCCAAGGATCCACTTATAGCCATTCTCAATGTCTAATTCACTTTATTTGATTTAATAACACAACTAGAATCGTAGTCCTATCCTATCCAGCCGAATAATAGAGCGGTTATATCATAATTCAACAACAATAAAACAAACAGAACATCCATTTATTTAGTTCCCACTTTAAGAACCAAGTTACTTATTGCAAAAAATCCAATGTGTTTATCATGACCGTAGTCTATGATAGATTAATGAATTTTATAGATCAATCTCTTACAAAATGGATAAGCAACTAATTTTAGTCTTCCTAAGCATCCAATGAGCCTGGAGTGATCACTAGATCAAAGTAAAATAAAAACTACAACTTTATTTAAAATCAAATCAATGAAATTGTTCAACAATTAAACCATTATTTGAATATAAGTAAACTAGGACATTAAAAGTGAACTACAAGCGTTCCCTCTTAGTCCTAATTAAGAGGATTAGTTCATCATGACATGATTAAACTAAAAGTCTATAGAAAACATGAAAACAAAACTAAAACTAGAAGAAAGAGAGAAAATCTAAAGTAGAACTCCACCGATGGATTCTTCCAGTCCCCTACATCTTAGATGTCTTTAGAAGCCTTGGGGACACCTCCTTATATAGAAGAATCGACCACTGCCTCATGATTTGTATGAGAATTTCCACATCGCCATTGGTTGTCGGTCGCCTGACCTGATTGGTCGGTCAAAAGAAAGTCATAAAATATGTCCAACAACTGTTTGATAAAATCAGTTGAATGTTCGATCACCCGAACCGATCACCCGGGAGAGCCTAACAGGTTCATTGGTCGACTGAACCCATCGGTCAGTCTCTCGAACTTCCTCAAAAGTGTCTGGAGAGTTCAATGATAAATCTCATGCAGTTCCAATTGAAATTGCATCACTTTGATAACACTTGTGGACGCGTATGCGTGCAGAAGCTTAGAGGAGCAAGTAGAATTATGGCTAAGTCCTAAAGGGGGGGCTGGGGGGGATTAGGACCTTTTTGAAATTCTTTTCGCCTACGTACACAATTTAACAATATAAACTAAGTAAGCAAAAACACTTTGGCTTCCAAGCCTAAGGGGGTCCAATCATAAGACTAGCATATGATAAGCAATTAAGCAACCTAGTTTAAGCATGCATATATTAACATATGTTAAACTAATCAAGCACCTAATCTATGAAACCTAAGTAGACTATATCAGAATGGATCACATAAGCTCAAATCTACTCTAATTAGTAAACATACATCTTGTGTGTGGATGTGCCTATCTAGTGCCTAGCATACATTCCAATTAAGTATTCATAATTAAACAATTAGACACAATGCATAATAAAAAATGTGCTCGAATACAATCCCAAACACAACGATGTATAGTGATTTGACTTTGGGACTACTCCACTCTCAATTCAAGTACTCACCCCTTGAGTACTCCATTCACCAAGGAGTTTAAATCAGGTTCCTCCAACCTAGGTGTTTTAACTCAGATCTACCCTACCAGGGAGTTTACAGGTTTCTCCCAACCTACACATTTACACTCGTGTTGGTGGCTCACCTTGAAGACTTGATTTAGGCCCGACAAACTTGTTAAGGATCGCCAAACGAACTTGGAATTTAGGCTCAACAAACGAGCCAAGGAATGACAAACACCTTGGAATTTAAGCTCAACAAACGAGCCAAGGAACGACTAATGCCTTAAGACTTTTAGGCTCAACTGACAAGCTAAGGATTTACAAACAAACCTAGATCGAGTTTGACAAACAAACTCTATACTCAATTCCCACCGGGAACAGACTGGATAGACTCAACACAAATTGACAACCTTACTTGTCGGATTTGAGCCCCATTGATGCACCACTTTAGGTTGCTTGATCTCTGCTTTTCCATAATTCAATCAGCTCCCCTTGTGCTCCCCCAATGTTGTTGTCGATACTTTGCCAATGCTCCAGGTCCAATGATCAATCGCCTTGCATTTGATCTTCATGACATGACCAAGGTGATGAGAGGTAGGTTTGAGATCTCTATAACTAATAGGATGAGTTGCTTAGAAAATCTCACCTACAATGATCTCATCATGAAGTTTAAATAGGAATATGACTATCTAGATTAGTCCAAACTCTAGAGATCAAAGAGGGACAAGTGCATCTTCATCATGAGCTTGGAATGCTCCATTCTTGTGATGAATCACAAGGAAGATGACTTGATATAGTTAGGATTTGAGCCTTTAATGGTCTCCAATGATGGTGGCTTCAAAACTCCACAAAATCCCTCTCTTTTGTCAAAAAATGACTCCACTTATATTTATAGAAAAATCTCCAATAGCTATAAAACGGGCAGAAAAGGTCGCTTCAATATATTGAAATGGTCTATTTGATATATCGGAGAATCTGTCAAGAGCATCAACAAGTTGATAGAAAAAATTCATGATATATCGAAAACACTAATTTCGATATATCGAAATCATCAATTCGATTGATCGAAGAAACTGTCCAGAGAGTTGTAAAGTTGCTGGACATATTTTGATCTATCGAAAAGGCCATTTCGATACATCGAAGACCTATTGAAACTAGGCTTTGATATATCAAAGACCTATCGAAACTGCTGTTTAGGCTGGCTTAGTTATAGTAGCTTCCACCTCTTTTATTAACCTAATTTATCATGTTTTTCTATATGATCTAAGGCTAATAAGGATAACTAAGGGTTTTCCTAGTTGCTCCAAGTCATTTAAGAGGATTTGGGTGTTTTAGTTCAAAGGGTTAAGGTCACCAAGGCATCTCATTTACTTGTTCTTCTTCCTTGATGCTTCTGGTCCACTTGAATCTTCGGTCTTCATCTTACAAAGGCTCAATTGACATTACAATACATGAACACATGTGATTGACAAATAAGGTGCAATAGTATGCCTCAGAAAAGTACACTAACACCAATCACCCGATCTAATCATCGGTCGCCCAACCTCATGGTCGATCGCCCGAAACCTCCTAATTTTCTAAGTTTTGAACCTTGAACTTCCAATCTTCAACTCATTATTTCTCTAACTTCAAGAATTGGCTTAGCTCTTCTTCAATTAAGCTTCTAATTCCTCACAATTATCCTAATTCTCTATGTTGTAGGATAAAGTTGGTCGTTGAAGGAACTCGAAGCCTACAAACCTCGAATGTCTTTATGGTCGTGTATATACGACCCACGAGCGCCTCCGGTTTCCATAAGTCGCAAGCAAATAAGCCATCTAATGAGCCAAAGCGGTCGCATCTCATATATTAGAGGAGCCTACTCATTAACAGGTGACTGTCGTTATCCGAGCAACCATGGCCTCTAGTCGTTAACTGGGGACATCGCCATTATCCGAGCAACCCTGGTCTCTGGTCGTTGAGTGGGGACACCCCCGTTATCCGAGCTACCATAATCCCTAGTCGTCTGATAAGGACGTCCCTCGTCTCATGGTCTCAGCAGCCCATATAGGCCGGTCTGGGCTTATTTCTACTCGTAGCTCCAAACCATAGGATGTCTCCATCAAGAACATAATCAGTTAGATGTCTAATTCGATCACGCTAGCACCTTATCTAAAGATCAATGGGATAAACACCTTATCCCCTGAAGTTAGGAATGATCTTAACAGCTTACGTAACAAACTGGATCACCTGGATCTGCATAAATAGATGGTCCCACAGATGATAAAGGTACAGAACCTCTAATCCTACATTTCACACTTCATCTACTATCAAACCATCTCTAACTTAAGCTTCGGAGGACCAACGGCCAAGCGCCGGCCACCCTTAGTTTTTCTCTTTGGCTTTCAGATGACAAGAGGAGCTCACTTTCAGAAGGGCATATAGTTAGGGAGGAACCTGTTACCAAAATCTGACGTTAACACTCTAGATTCTCTGTCAATTCCCTGCAATCATGAAAACATACTTAAGTTAGTCATTTAAACACATGGATTCATGTAATTACAGTATGAAATTGGGTGTAAATATGTACAATTCAATGCTTAACACTTATCACATTATACTGACCATTCACTTAGATTATTTGTCCATATGAACGGTTCCCTATTTTATTTGATACTCTATATCGATTGAGATGAGTATTTAGTTATAAATCAATAAAAAATGATGTTGTTTTTAGTCTTTTTATTTTAATATATTCATCTTTATTCTCTTGATAAATATATTTTAACTGCAATTACTGATGAAAAAATAAGTCCTTAAAATACATAAGACAAAAAGAATCCACCAGAAGGACAAACCTCAATCGTTACCCAAATTACATTATCCCTTATACAACCGGCTGTCGATATTAACAACTGAGTCATGAAATTCAGTCTTAAATGGTCCATCTCAAAATGGGGTCACCATTGTTCACTCAGACTTGAATAGACTCTGGCATGCCCTCAATCTGACCTTGAATGGACTTGAGTATGCCCCCAAGCCCTTGCTAACACATGTGGGCTTCTATTTGATTGAATTATGCAGTAAAATAAACTACTGCAACATTGGTGGCTGGACCGTCTTTAAGTGAACCTTCACAGTCCAATCCAATGGGTGATTTAGGGTGTGGGTGGCTAGCGTCAAATCAACTCGAGTTGATTACAACGCTAGCCCGCCCAGCAAACGTTTGATTAAGTATGAGCCATTAGTTTGGCCCAGCAACAATGCCATTGGAGTTAGTCTCACATGGACATGGGTCTGTTTTACGTGTTGATTATTTAACGTTTAGTTTGGAAGCGACTGCGTCGTTGACTCAGGCAGTCAAAAGTTAAAGTGGGCTTTTTTCGACATGCGATGGTTGGGCACACATGTGCAAGATCCGGGCTGTCACTTTCAGAAAAATCTGATGGTGAGGAAACAATGACCTCATTGTCTACATTCAATGGCACGAGTGGCAGACCCAATGTTGGCACTTGTACTACGAGGCTCCACACCTCACAGGACTGTCTGATCACATATCAAGAAATCACCCACTAGATCCCACCACAAAAATAAGAGTTATTAAAATACAGAAAAGGTTGCGTCCCATCACTTTCAGCGGTTCTTGTGATTTCATCCTACGGTCAAAGATGACGGGCAGCTTAAGGTAGATAAATCACGTGAGTCTAATCTTCCTTCTATAAACTTCAGGGGCTATCGACAAGCGTAATGGTCCAAGACTGCCATCGTATGTAAGATATCAAATCCCAATAAGGTATTACATTCTGCTCCCCATAACCGCCGCCATGTGATGATCCAAATCGTTCGTCTCGAGGTTCTAACCGCAGATGTACCGTGAGGATCTCTTATCCACCTTAAGCAACGGTCCAAAAGCATCTTCTAACTCAGATTGTATGCACGTGAGATCTCTTATCCGATCTATGTGTTTTCGCAATGTGGTCCATCCATGCGGGTAACTTTCTGGATGAGCGGTCTGGATCATCACGTGGGGAGGCAGAAGGTGCTAAGCTACGTCAGCATTTCTCCATACGTGTGAGTTGAGACATTTGTCCCTACATTCCAGCCAGGGGACACGTGGTACTTTGGGCCCAGTGCAGTCAGCGCGATCTCAACCGTTTATCTAGAGGCCTTACTTACAGGACCGGAACGCCTCACTCACGCGGCCTGTAATTCGAGCCTTCGTCCAGATTATATCCGGCGCTCAAAAATAACAAGCAGTTGTGGAATTGGACTGGGCCTATTTTCGAAATTTAATTAGAACATATGCTATTTAATCTGTGGGCCCAAGATCACGGCCAGTTCTGGTGGGCCAGATAGCCCATGACCGGCCCTAAGTTCCAGTTGACGACCATTCTATCCAAGGGCTCAGGTATGGCAGCCTGAGACAAACAATGGCGATTGGCAGATATCCAGCGAACCACTCAAAAAATGGTGGGACCTAGACCTACCCTTATATTGATTGCACGGTAACCTTCAGTCCTGAGTAGCTTGTTTGTATTTGTATCTGTCGCATTCCCATATCCAACGTGATCTCTCTCATTTCACTTTGGTGTGTTGTAATAATTAATTTAAATTAAAAACTTGCTTTTGGTCAATTAGTCTTAGTGCCTGTTTGTTAACTTCGAAAATTTCTACTTAACGGCAAGTTAAAAAAAATAAAAATGGTCGGTGTTTAGTATTGTTTGTTAACACCGAATGTGGAAAGCGTTCCGTGAGTTTTTACCGAATATTTTCAGCGACCTAAGTCTAGCTTAATGGTGAATTTAGAATGCGCTTGGCATGTCTTTTAAAATATTCAAAATTACCTTGGGCGAGAGAGATTTTCTCCTTTGCCTAATACATAAGCCAACTTTTAATGTGTGGTACTTCTTTGGGTCTATCATGATTTATGTGTTAGATCCACACCGTTCATCAACTTTTCTATATTATTCTAGAGCATGATACCAAAAAATGAGGCACATTGAAAGCAAGTCAACCAAACCACATAAAGCAGTGGAAATGGAATGACTATCGTTAAAACCTTTCTGGGTTCATTGTGAAGTTCATTTGCCATTTAACCTCTTCATAAGGTCACACAAATATGGATGAAGGGAAAACACAAAAAACCAGCTTGATTAGAGCCTTCTGTAGCCCTAAGAAGTTATCAATGGTAGACACACAATTTCCACTGTTTCTTGTAGTGTGGCCCACTTGAGCATTCATGTTCCCTAAAATGATATGGAAACATGAATGGATGGTATGGATAAAAAAATATACATCACAATAGGCCCCCACAAAACCCCTTGACAAGATCGTTCGTCTCTAGTTAGATCCAGATGGGTGTAGTGCGCAATCCCCGCCGGACGACATAAGCCACAACGTGAGTAGCGAGATTCGCTACTGCTACGGAAGTGGCGTCACCAAGTTCTGTGGGACCCACCATGATATATGTGTTGTATCCACATCGTCCGTCCATTTGGAGAGATGATTTTAGGGCATGAGCCAAAGAATGAGGCAGATCCAAAGCTTAAATAGACCCCACTACAGAAAATAGTAGGGACAATGACTCCCACTGTTGAAACCTTCCTAGTACCCACCATGATGTTTTTTTTTTACATCCAACTTGTTCATAAGTTAACACAAACATGGAAGAAGGGAAATCACAAATATCAACTTGATCAAAAACTTCTGTGACCTAAGAAGTTTTTAATGGTAGGCGTTCAATCCCCACTGCTTTCTGTGGTGGGGTCTACTTGAGCTTTGGATGTCCCTCATTCTTTGGCTCATGCACTAAAATGATCTCTCTGAATGGATGGACTATGTAGATATAACACATAAATCATGATGGGCCCATAGAGCTGGAGACGTCACTTCAGGGTAATCACACATCAGTAGCTAATCCATGTCCTGAAATTTGGGGAGGGAATTAGGTGTTTGTTGAGATCTTAATTGTGCATATTCTAACCCCAATTCATCACTCATTACGCATGGATTTTATGTTTGAAGACTATTCTAATGCATGGTTTTGTGATTGCAGGAATGAGAGAGAGTTCACTTGATCAATAGCTAAAAGAAGCATATTTAAGAACCTTGGATGAAGACCCAAGGTGGGCCAAAGAAAGAAGAAAGCAAGGAGAGAGAAGATAGAAGAAAGAAAGAAGAAAACAATGCAGAAAATTAGGCTAGACCGGTCAAGACCGGTCGGCCAGGAGACCCACGACCGGTCAAGACCGGTCGGCCATGGGTAGAAATTCTTCACATGTTGCTGGACTGCCACCCAGACAGGCTAGACCGGTCTTGACCGGTCGGCCATGCAAATTCCAGCTTTGCAGATTGCAAACAGCAGACCATTCCCGTTTCTGATTTTTCAGACCAGTTTTCTGGGCCCATCTTAATGATATTTGGAAATCCAACACATCCATGTCGAAGAGGAGCTCGACGCCGAACTAACCCAAGTGGTTTCATGTCGATCGGAGCTACGGATTGATCGTGGTGGCCAAAACAATACGAACTGTCCAGAAAGTTCCAGATTCCGCCTACTCCACTCTGGGCCGGTCCAGGTGACTCATCATTGATGATATGAAGAATCTACTTTGACCATCTTCTAGGCTACATCCATATATGAATAACCACAAAGTTACAGATAAAAAAGATGTGTGGTTTGATCATACCGGTTGAAGAAAGATGGACCATCCAGAAATATCCAACTGCGCAGAGTTTATAAAAGCCCTAAGTGTTCTAATTTTCGGACCACATTCTAGGATTGTTTTCGACTATCTAATCCGTCTATCATGTAGAGGAGGAAGTTTTATACCAATGTTCAAAATTTGGGATCAATCCGACATCTGTACACTCCGGACCGTTGAAAGCAAGGACGTGGGGAGCAAGGAGTTCAAGTCATAGGAGGCTTCCTAGCCTCCTCCAGCTAGTTTTTCTTCCTTTTCTTAGTTCTAGTTTTATTTTTAATATGATTTTCATTAGCTAATCTCTTAGCTAGAGCTAAGAGGTGAACCTTATAGTTTTCTTAGATTGTTTAATTCGTTTTATTGGTTTTAAAGTTGGAATTCATGATTATGAACTATGGTTTGAAGTTTATACAAGCTTTAAGTAGTTTTTCTTAGTCTTATGATGACTCATGGATGTTTGGGAGAATTACTTAAATTCTTAATTGGTTTGCATCAGTCTAGACCTGTATGATCCGAGGAATTGGAGTGCGCTCTAGTACTATAATCTTCATGTGGGGACTTCCTACCAAAGTTCTACTTTTCTGAATTTTTGTAATATGTATGGATTGTGCATGTGATTTGAATCAAGTTCAAATCATGATCTAGCCTTGTCTTGTGACAGGACTTGAGGATGGTTATGATTGTGAACTAAACCTTTTGGAATGGGGAATGACCTATGCAATTGAGCATGCTCAACTCAGCCTACATTGAGTGAATCCTATGCATTGAACTTACATATGACAGATTGTTTGGTTTAACAGCTCTATCATCCGGCTAGATAGATCTTAATATCGATTCTAGTTGAGAAAGTGAGAAACCATAGCGAATTATGCATCTAAGGAAAGCTATAAGTGGATCCTTGATGCTCTAGTTATCTTTTCATTATCAGATTTTCTATTTTATGTTCGAAACCAATTTCACAAACCTCTTTAGATTCTAGTTATTAGGATAATTTGCATTGTTTACTTCCTTCCCTGTGGATCGACCTCGGTCTTACCGAGATTATTACTACATCGCAACCCTACACTTGGGGAAGCGAACAAGTTTTTTGGCGCCGCTGCCGGGGAAAGAGGTTAAACGGTTCTAATTGTTCTAGTAGCTATAGAGTAGTCTTAGTTAGGTAGGATTTTCAGTTTTTATAGAAGTAGATTTTCTGATTTTTTTTCTAGATTACTAACAATTTTTTGTTGGATTTTGTAGGACATTGTTGCTGACATATATCTCACTCTATTGGGTAACATCTTTCCATCTCCCTTCTTTTTGTTCTTTTTTCTAGATTAGGGTAGTTTCCAATTCCTTAAAATTTCATTATGAATGATTGGACGGGTGGATTGTTTAAATACCTTTTGGAAGCTGAGAGGTCGAACCAAATAAAAAATCATTATGATTGGAACCTTTACAAGCATGAATATCTTTCTATGACTCAATCTACTTCTAATACTCCCCCACATAAGACCTTGCGAGATTACCGGAATGACAGCAATGTGCATAACTTTTCGCCAGGTAAGACAATGGGAGAGTATCAGAAAGAGATGAATAATGTTCCACCGATTAGGACAATGTATGATCACTTGTTTGGCTACAAATATCAACAACTATCTAATAGCACAACATATGACATGCATAATCCTAATAGGTGGGAGCATCAAAATTTCAATTTGGGAGACGAGCCAACCATGGATGCTAACAATTATCCTCAAGAGTTTCTTTCTCATGAGCCACAACCGACGAACTCTTGAGGATACACTGCAAGAGTTTATGGAAATAACTGAGTAATGCATACAAAACCTCTCGCCATCTCAAAATATTGAACCCAACATTGGGAACACCGAATCAATCCCCAACAATGAGGAGGATGGGGCTATCTAAACCCAACCTTCTCTAGATTTAATGACTAAACTTCTAGAGGATATTGATCTTGGTGACCCCAATATCACCATCGATTATGCTGAATCAAATATCTCTTTTAGATATCCCGATTTTAATAATGAAGAGATTTCAGGGACGGTTGACGAATCCGAGGAATCTACAAATTTAAAAGTGATAGTTTGATTGCCTACAATGAGGGTTTGAAGGATGATTGTGAGTCCATGATTTCTTCTTCCAAAGGGCCGAATGTTTTTTAGTCACCAGAAGATATTCTTGCTAGAGAGATGGCCGAAGTCGATATTTTTGAGTCCTTCCACCAACAACACATGCCGGATTCTATTGTGGAAGAACTCCCTTGGGTTGAAAATTCTGCTTCTTTGGATGATGAGGTGGCACAATCTGAAATTTCAAAAGATCAACCAATGCTAGATGATGTGCTTACCACTGAATCTGAAATTTTTTCTTTGGAAGACCTCCCCTCTATAGAGGAGGAATTCCTTACCCTTGAAACAGAATTTCCTCAATCACTTAGGGAGAACGAGGACCCTTTATCCCACTCTCTCAATTTCCTAGAAGAATGCATGACCCACCCCTATGATCTGGATGATGAGATGATTAAGGAGTTGAATAGTTTGTTAGACATGGTGTCGGTGACTGAAGAACACAATTCCACTGATTTACACTATTTACCATTATTTGTGGAAACACCGTGCAATTCTGAATTTGTGGAGGAGACAACCCAAACTGAAAAATACTCAATGAATGTCTCTCCACCATCATGGGTTCTTCAACCCATTGAAAATTCTGATTGGGAGGACCCGTTTTTAATCAATTACAACCCAATTCAGAATTTGAGGAGATATCTTTTTGCTTCTCTTATCTCCTCCTTACACGCGTGTGGTGAACACTATGATTGGACCTTCATGAAGAAACACACCCATGTATACATTCGAGCAGGACTTTGGATGGTCCTCATGAGAAACCTATTGAAATTCATGAAGATCCTGCTCAAATTTGATCATGTAGTCCATCAGACTAATCAAAGGTAGGTAGGTAGGTTAGGATTTCTTTCTGCGTTTAGGATTGAATAAGTCTCATTGAGACAATGGAAGATGCTAGAATTGATCAACTTGCTACCTCAGGTACTCTCGTTCTCACTCTCCTTTGTTTTATGTCATTGCTCTCATGTCATGCATATTGCATATCTTATTACATTGAGGACAATGTAAGATTTTGGTTGGGGGGTGAGATTCCTTAGATGAATCTACTAGCTTTTGTGACATTTCGAGCAATTATGTAGAAAATTTTTGATTTTTCTAAAATTCCAAACTCTTTTGGAAAACGTTGTTTCTATGCATTCAAGATGATATGAGTATAAGAGGAGGAGATACGAAGTGAGTGATGTTGCAAGCTTTGAACTTCTCTTAATATAATGGTTTTATATGTGAATTCCCCTATTTATGTGAGTGATAGAAAATTTGAACACTTTTACACCTAGTTCACATTACACGATTTTCAAGGGTTGAAAGGATTATGTGATTTGTGGATTAACTATACTTTGATTTAAGGTGTTGAGAAACCAAGCCGGGGTACTTTGTCCATCCTTGTCCATGGGAAAATAACGAAAGATATGGATTTCTAAAAATCCTATCTAATGTAAAAGAAAAAGGAAAAGGAAGGATGAAATTGGGAATGATGGAAAAATGGTGGAAAATTCTGAAAAGGGCTACCTATTACCAACCGGGGGATGGTCTACCAGTAACCAAAGCCGGAAATGGGAAGTAGTGTGAAAGCCATCGGAAGGACGGTAAGACAAATTCCTGTCATAGGCTTGTTGTTGCTCTGTGCACCTTGAAATCCATAGTTTAGTTGATCTATGAAGAAGATAAGCCCAGAAACTCATGAGATGAACTTTCACTATGCACACTAGGTTGAATTTGTTCGAGTTCTTCTATTCATCAATCAATCAGCGAGAATTTCATATGGACACTTATTATGTTTTAAGAGTTTAAGGTTTCAACTTCTATCACCTAATTTTTCTGACTTTTACACTTGTGTGTCTTGGGATGTATAGAAGCATAGTTTCTAAAGGAGAGTTGGTTTTTGGAGAATTAAATTTGTTTCACGCATGTTTTGCTCGGGACTAGCAAAATGCTGGTTGGGGGGTGTGTTGAGATCTTAATTGTGCATATTCTAACCCCAATTCATCACTCATTATGCATGGATTTTATGTTTGAAGACTATTCTAATGCATGGTTTTGTGATTGCAGGAATGAAAGAGAGTTCACTTGATCAATAGCTAAAGGAAGCATATTTAGGAACCTTGGATGAAGACCCAAGGTGTGCCAAAGAAAGAAGAAAGCAAGGAGTGAGAAGAGAGAAGAAAGAAAGAAGAAAACAATGCAGAAAATTAGGCTAGATCGGTCAAGACCGGTCGGCCAGGAGACCCATGACCGGTCAAGACCGGTCGGCCATGGGTAGAAATTCTTCACATGTTGCTGGACTGCCACCCAAACAGGCTAGACCGGTCTTGACCGGTCAGCCATGCAAATTCCAGCTTTGCAGATTGCAGACAGCAGACCATTCCCGTTTCTGATTTTTCAGACCAATTTTCTGGACCCATCTTAATGATATTTGGAAATCCAACACATCCATATCGAAGAGGAGCTCGACGCCGAACTAACCCAAGTGGTTTCGTGTCGATCGGAGCTACGGATTGATCGTGGTGGCCAAAACAATACGAACTGTCCAGAAAGTTCCAGATTCCGCCTACTCCACTCTGGGCCGGTCCAGGTGACTCATCATTGATGATATGAAGAATCTACTTTGACCATCTTCTAGGTTACATCCATATATGAATAACCACAAAGTTTCAGATAAAAAAGATGTGTGGTTTGATCGTACCGGTTGAAGAAAGATGGACCATCCAGAAATATCCAACTGCGCAGAGTTTATAAAAGCCCTAAGTGTTCTAATTTTCGGACCACATTCTAGGATTGTTTTCGACTATCTAATCCGTCTATCATGTAGAGGAGGAAGTTTTATACCAATGTTCAAAATTTGGGATCAATCCGACATCTGTACACTCCGGACCGTTGAAAGCAAGGACGTGGGGAGCAAGGAGTTCAAGTCATAGGAGGCTTCCTAGCCTCCTCCAGCTAGTTTTTCTTCCTTTTCTTAGTTCTAGTTTTATTTTTAATATGATTTTCATTAGCTAATCTCTTAGCTAGAGCTAAGAGGTGAACCTTATAGTTTTCTTAGATTGTTTAATTCGTTTTATTGGTTTTAAAGTTGGAATTCATGATTATGAACTATGGTTTGAAGTTTATACAAGCTTTAAGTAGTTTTTCTTAGTCTTATGATGACTCATGGATGTTTGGGAGAATTACTTAAATTCTTAATTGGTTTGCATCAGTCTAGACCTGTATGATCCGAGGAATTGGAGTGCGCTCTAGTACTATATGAAATTGCGGTTTCACCGCTTGTAGAGACACTTGGAGATATGGCTATGGACCTAGAGGGGGGGTGAATAGGACCTTTTTGAAAATCTTTTCATCTACTAATACAATTCAACAAAATAAGCGTTGTAAGTAAAAACACCTCGGCTTCCAAGCCTTGGTGGGTCCAATCAAAAGACTAGCAAGAGGATAAGCAATAAACAAACCTAGTCTAAGCATGCATAGGAAGTAAATGATACAACTAATCAAGCTCCTAACCTATGCATCTTGTGTAGACTTATGAGAGTGGATCAATGAGCTCAAGTCTACACAAGTAGTGAAGGTACATCTTGTGTGGGGATGCCTATAAGGTGCCTAGCATGCATTCCTATCAATCATTCATAATTAAGCAATTAAACAAACAATGCAAAGATAGAATGAGCTCAAGAACAATCACAAACACAATGATGTATAGTGGTTCGACTACGTGTCTACTCCACTCCCGGTTCAAGTACTCAACCCCTTTGAGCACACCGGCATTCACTATCGGAGGTTTTAAATGAGGTTCACCTCTCAACCTTTACACGGAGGTTTTATCGGTTCACCTCTCAACCGTATCCGGAGTTTTAGACATAGGCTAACTCTCAACCTTATCGCACGTTTACTCCCGTGTCGGAGGCTCCCCCTTGGAGACTTAGTTTAGGCCCGGCTAACGGGCCAAGGAACGGCTAACGTCCCTAAGGCGAGTTGACAAACAAACTCTAAAATGGACTCTCAAATAAGACAACTTACTTGTCGGATGAGCCCCTTGTTTAGCGCCGGATTGGGTTGCTTGATCTCCGCTCTCCCATGCTTCAATCAGCTTCCCTTTGCTCCCTCGATCGTGCCGCCGTTGCGTTGCCAATGCCTCAGCCACATTCGATCAAACACCTTGCATGCGATGCCTTGAAATGCCCAAGGTGCTAGGAGGATGGGTGAATCTCATACATGGGATGTGTAGGTTGTTCCAACTAGGAGATTCACCTAGAGAGTCTTCTAGAGGTCTTGGACAAAGGATATACCTATGTGGAATAGTGTCACACCTCTAGATTTGAGAGAGGAATCAAGTCATCTCTTGATAGCATTTGAATGCCCATACTTGTGTTTGAAACACAAGGGATATGACTTGAAAACCTCCTCTTTGAGGCCCCAAATGATGTACAAGATAAGTGTGGAATGGGCTCTCAAAAACTTCTCACTATGACCCAAGAATGGAGCTCCATATTTATAGAAAAGAGGCTCCAACGGTCATAAAACGGCCATAAAACGGCCTGCCCCGACCGGTCATGACCGGTCGGACACCCCTGCTGAAGGAAGACAAAGCACAGGCCAAAACACATGGGCCGACCGGTCATGACCGGTCGGACCCCCTCACTGGACAGGCCAAATGCATCAGGCCGACCGGTCATGACCGGTCGGCCCCCTTTGCTGGCTGGCTTATCAATGCAGGAAGCCAAAACTGGCCGACCGGTCATGACCGGTCGGCCCACCTTGCTGTACCCCTTCACTTGTGAAGGCCGACCGGTCATGACCGGTCGGCTGGCCTTTGAAAATCCAGCAGGGCTGCTGGCCGACCGGTCTTGACCGGTCGGACCAGCCTGGGTCCCCCTACAATGTGCTGAATCTCTACTTTCTTCAGCTTGTCGATTAAGGCCAAGGTTTGGTTGATCAAATGGGACACCTAGGGCCTATCAATGATGCCTACAGGGTTCTAATTATGATCAAGGACATCAAGGATACAAAGGGGATAGGTTTTGGTCGAGGTTAAGGCACCAAGGCATCTCATATACCTGAATCTTCTTCCTAGATGCAGCTGGACATCTTGAGTCTTCGGTCTTCGTCTTCTTTGGGCTCAACCGACTCTAGACTCACCGCTGTAAGTGATTGACAAACAAGGTGCACTAGTATGCCACAGAAAAGTGCACTAACAATCTCCCCCTTTGTCAATTACTTACAAAAACTTAACCTACCAAAACAAATTACATGAGCAAGAGATTACATAGATAAAACATAAAATACAGGACTCTTGACATGCCTAAACTAAGCTGCTCCTCTTCAGTTTGCTCCCCCACAACCTGTCAATCCCTGCATCACAAAACATAGCAAACTAGTTTTGGTGGGATTTGAACATTCTCCCCCTTTTTGTTAGCAATTGACAAACTATTCTCTCCCCCTTAATGATATACCAATAAGGTTAAGGTAAGAGAAGATAGTGTGTCGCAGTTATAACTATAAGCACATGCTAAAACGGAGAGTATAGGGTGCATGAATCATAAATACATGGAGCAAGCTAAGAAACATGATTAACAAGAAATGTGACTATTCAGGCAAGATTAATCATGCAATTGGTCAAGGAAATACATTTGCAATGAAGCACAAAGGGCTTATAGCCCAATCAACCATCCTCCCTTAGTGGTATATCAAGACCAATACTAGGCAAAGATTAGCATACATGAAGCATAAAACTCAAGATGATTAGCTAATCTAAGCAGGATGACAATCCAGCAAGCAAATATATTAAATAAAAGCAAGGCTAAATCATCAAAAATTGGACGATTGAGGCTGGAATCCTCTGATTTGCCCATTAAAACATAAATGAGGCTGAAATCCTCAGATTTACCAATAAAAGCATAATTAGCTACCCTCACTAACCATGATAAGTTTGAAAAGCCAAAGGGTAGCAAAATTCCTCAACACCCTCATAGAATGTAGCATGAGGTGAGGGGTTGGGAACACCTTCTCCTTCTAGAAGGGATAGCGGTTGGGATCCCCTCCTAGATAGTCTGGTAAAGGGGTCGTGATGGAGGCCGAGAGAGCAAGATCATTATGTTGGCTCTCATCATCAGATTCGGACTCCTCCGTATCATCCCAAGTGGCAGCCATTGCCTTTTTACCTTTTGGTTTAGGCCCTTCCGGACATTCCGGGGCAATATGGCCACGACGACCGCAACCGTAACAACGGACGGAAGAAGGTATGGATGATTTTCCTGTACGTTTATCACCCTTCTTGTCCTTCTTGTCACGGCTATTCCCTCTATCAAATTTGAGGAATCTCTTGAATTTTTTGTTCAATTTTTCTTCCTCATCATCCTCATCATCGCTATCATCCTCCGTCTCACTTTTGATTTTCTTGTGTCTGTGAGAGGACTTGAAGGCGATGTTTTTCCTTCTAGAGGGGGCTTTAAAGCCTAGCTCAAAGGTTTGTAGGGAACCTATGAGTTCTTCAACTTTCATTGTATTAAGATCCCTACACTCTTCAATGGTGGTGACTTTAGAAGAGAACCGTTCCGGAAGAGATCTCAGAATTTTCCTACAAAGCCTATGTTCCGGAACCGGATCCCCTAAGCCCCACATATCATTTGTGATTTTGTTCAGTTTGGTATAAAATTCAGTAAACGTTTCATCCTCCTCCATAGTAATATTTTCAAAGAGAGTGGAGAGGCGCTGGAGTTTAGAATTTTTAACAACATTTGTACCTTCATGGGTAACTTCAAGAATATCCCATGCTTGTTTACTGGTAGTGCAGTTTTGGATCCGACCAAATTCTTCTCTCGATACTGAACAAAATATGGCATTCAGGCCTTTGGCATTATTAATACGTTGAGCTTTTTCATGAGCAGTCCATAATGCCTTTTCTTTTGGCCTGAGAACATCCGGCTCACCTTCCTTAGAAATAGTTACCATTGGGGGTTCATATCCAAAATCAACCATGTCCCTCACATCCGAATCAATGGATTCCAAGAAGATGCGCATTCGGGCTTTCCAATATGGATAATTTGACCCATCAAAGAAAGGAGGCTTAGTGACGGATGAAGAGTCCTCTCTAGACATATTTTCAAGTTTCTCTTTAGGATCTACCTCTAGGCAATTAAGCCCTTAAAGGGGAACCCGCTCTGATACCAATTGAAATTGCGGTTTCACCGCTTGTAGAGACACTTGGAGATATGGCTATGGACCTAGAGGGGGGGTGAATAGGACCTTTTTGAAAATCTTTTCGTCTACTAATACAATTCAACAAAATAAGCGTTGTAAGTAAAAACACCTCGGCTTCCAAGCCTTGGTGGGTCCAATCAAAAGACTAGCAAGAGGATAAGCAATAAACAAACCTAGTCTAAGCATGCATAGGAAGTAAATGATACAACTAATCAAGCTCCTAACCTATGCATCTTGTGTAGACTTATGAGAGTGGATCAATGAGCTCAAGTCTACACAAGTAGTGAAGGTACATCTTGTGTGGGGATGCCTATAAGGTGCCTAGCATGCATTCCTATCAATCATTCATAATTAAGCAATTAAACAAACAATGCAAAGATAGAATGAGCTCAAGAACAATCACAAACACAATGATGTATAGTGGTTCGACTACGTGTCTACTCCACTCCCGGTTCAAGTACTCAACCCCTTTGAGCACACCGGCATTCACTATCGGAGGTTTTAAATGAGGTTCACCTCTCAACCTTTACACGGAGGTTTTATCGGTTCACCTCTCAACCGTATCCGGAGTTTTAGACATAGGCTAACTCTCAACCTTATCGCACGTTTACTCCCGTGTCGGAGGCTCCCCCTTGGAGACTTAGTTTAGGCCCGGCTAACGGGCCAAGGAACGGCTAACGTCCCTAAGGCGAGTTGACAAACAAACTCTAAAATGGACTCTCAAATAAGACAACTTACTTGTCGGATGAGCCCCTTGTTTAGCGCCGGATTGGGTTGCTTGATCTCCGCTCTCCCATGCTTCAATCAGCTTCCCTTTGCTCCCTCGATCGTGCCGCCGTTGCGTTGCCAATGCCTCAGCCACATTCGATCAAACACCTTGCATGCGATGCCTTGAAATGACCAAGGTGCTAGGAGGATGGGTGAATCTCATACATGGGATGTGTAGGTTGTTCCAACTAGGAGATTCACCTAGAGAGTCTTCTAGAGGTCTTGGACAAAGGATATACCTATGTGGAATAGTGTCACACCTCTAGATTTGAGAGAGGAATCAAGTCATCTCTTGATAGCATTTGAATGCCCATACTTGTGTTTGAAACACAAGGGATATGACTTGAAAACCTCCTCTTTGAGGCCCCAAATGATGTACAAGATAAGTGTGGAATGGGCTCTCAAAAACTTCTCACTATGACCCAAGAATGGAGCTCCATATTTATAGAAAAGAGGCTCCAACGGTCATAAAACGGCCATAAAACGGCCTGCCCCGACCGGTCATGACCGGTCGGACACCCCTGCTGAAGGAAGACAAAGCACAGGCCAAAACACATGGGCCGACCGGTCATGACCGGTCGGACCCCCTCACTGGACAGGCCAAATGCATCAGGCCGACCGGTCATGACCGGTCGGCCCCCTTTGCTGGCTGGCTTATCAATGCAGGAAGCCAAAACTGGCCGACCGGTCATGACCGGTCGGCCCACCTTGCTGTACCCCTTCACTTGTGAAGGCCGACCGGTCATGACCGGTCGGCTGGCCTTTGAAAATCCAGCAGGGCTGCTGGCCGACCGGTCTTGACCGGTCGGACCAGCCTGGGTCCCCCTACAATGTGCTGAATCTCTACTTTCTTCAGCTTGTCGATTAAGGCCAAGGTTTGGTTGATCAAATGGGACACCTAGGGCCTATCAATGATGCCTACAGGGTTCTAATTATGATCAAGGACATCAAGGATACAAAGGGGATAGGTTTTGGTCGAGGTTAAGGCACCAAGGCATCTCATATACCTGAATCTTCTTCCTAGATGCAGCTGGACATCTTGAGTCTTCGGTCTTCGTCTTCTTTGGGCTCAACCGACTCTAGACTCACCGCTGTAAGTGATTGACAAACAAGGTGCACTAGTATGCCACAGAAAAGTGCACTAACACTATAATCTTCATGTGGGGACTTCCTACCAAAGTTCTACTTTTCTGAATTTTTGTAATATGTATGGATTGTGCATGTGATTTGAATCAAGTTCAAATCATGATCTAGCCTTGTCTTGTGACAGGACTTGAGGATGGTTATGATTGTGAACTGAACCTTTTGGAATGGGGAATGACCTATGCAATTGAGCATGCTCAACTCAGCCTACATTGAGTAAATCCTATGCATTGAACTTACATATGACAGATTGTTTGGTTTAACAGCTCTATCATCCGGCTAGATAGATCTTAATATCGATTCTAGTTGAGAAAGTGAGAAACCATAGCGAATTATGCATCTAAGGAAAGCTATAAGTGGATCCTTGATGCTCTAGTTATCTTTTCATTATCAGATTTTCTATTTTATGTTCGAAACCAATTTCACAAACCTCTTTAGATTCTAGTTATTAGGATAATTTGCATTGTTTACTTCCTTCCCTGTGGATCGACCTCGGTCTTACCGAGATTATTACTACATCGCAACCCTACACTTGGGGAAGCGAACAGTGTTACCAGGTAACAGCTTAGTGGGTGTTACCTCTATTGTGGGGCCCACCTTGATGATTTTCTGTATATCCACGTCGTCCATCCTTTTCTCCACATCATTTTAAGATGAAGTACTAAAATGTATGCGGATCCAAATCTCAAGTGTACCACACCACAGAAAACGGTGGTGATTGAGTACCTCACCATTAAAAATTCCAAAGGGCCTACTGCTTATTGTTTATTTGCAATCCAACTTGTTGATAATGTTAAGAAGATCTGGTTGAAGGGAAATTAGAAAGATCAGATTGATCCAAAACTTTTGTTGGCCCACAAAACATTTTTAATGGCTACTTATCATTGTTTTTATTAGTATAGTCCACTTGAGATTTGAATCTTCTTATGATTTGGGATCATGCCCTAAAATGAGTTGGAAAAAAAGATAAACGACCGGGATATATAACAAATACATCAAGATAGGCCCAAGATTGATGGTTAGGGTTACACTCACTAAGCTGTTACCAGGGTAACAGCTAATTCACTCCCAGATTTGGGGGAGCGGATTAGGTGAGACCCCGAATTCATTGAGGTGGGTGGGACCCTGACTGTGAGGCCCACTGTGATGTATGTGACTACATCCACACTGTCCATCCGTATTGAAAGCTCATTTTAGAGCATAATCTAAAAAAATGAAGCAGCTCTAAATCCCAGATGAACCATAGTACATGAAACAGTGGTAATTGACCATTAATGGGCCACAAAAGTTATGTGCCAAATGAGATTTGGATCATCCTCATTTTTGGGGTCATAGGGGCAAATATGTCACATTAACCTATTTTAAACATTTTAAACGGTAGTCAACAAACAAGTTATTTTACATTCAATACTAGTTTTCCAACTTCAGATTCAAACTTTAGATTCAGATTTCAGGTTCAGACTTTGTACTTCAGATTTAACAAACGGGCCCTTAGTTTATATTAGAGAGAAAATCTAGCACCGCCATCACTACCAGAATATCCCAGCCGTGCAAAAAGTTTTGGGTCATCATGAACATTATCGTTCGTGAAATCTGCAGGATGTATATCTATATGTTGTTTTATATTGTTGACTGTCCATTTATTGCAAATGATATAGGCGACCTGCAAGGGTGGAGGGACACATGATAAACGGCCCATGGGAGAATATTTGTTACTTTCAGGATTCGAACATAGGACCTTGCGCTTTGGTACCATGTCAAACAACCACTTTCTTTAAAAGCTCAGGCTGTTAGGGGATGGTGTATCAATGTACGAGGGACTTTAACACTAGCAAGGTACCACCACTAGTGTTACTATAATACTTTTCCAGCCTTTATGCCACTTGTGTGGGACATCAATACCAATTAAATTGTAAGCCCCACCATCAAGATCACGGGACACAAAAATTAAGACGGAACGATCAATAGGTGAGCCATGCTGGTGGAATTAAAATGAACGTGGGTAAATAACATTTAAAAAAAATTAGAGGTATAACTATCAGCTTCTAATAGTTATTTGAAGTTTCTCTCCTCTATTTCAAATATAAATATAAGGCTCAAAAAGTGGGTAACAGATATTTGAATGGATCAACGGTAGATCTTCGTCGGATGATTGGCCTCCTGATGAACGGTGTGGATCTGCGACCAAAAAGACAAAGTGAGGGGGAGCCGGTCGTGCCGGCTAAAGACCCTCCGATTCTTAAGTTAGTAATGGGGACTTAATAATAATCACAAGATAACTGTATGTTTTGTTGCGTACCTTCAAGCTTTGCATGAGGTCCTTTTTATAGACGATGGATGTTTATGGTCGTTCATAATCTACGTCGTCAAATCCGTTAGTTTTGTCTCCTGATTGATAGGGATTATGATAAGATATCGGAGATCATATTAGGAATCCCGTATATCTTGGGATTCGAGATTATCCCACTTTAATGGTTTATAACTCTTATCAGTACTTTCTTAGTACGCTCAGTACTGTTGAGCCATGAATTGTGCATATCTGAACCCAAATTCATAGCACAATTGCATAGTTTAAGTTGTTAAAGATAAGGAATTACGCTTGTTTTTGTGTTTGTAAGTAAAAGAGAGATAACATAAATTTAATGCTAATTTGAAGGATTTCGAGTGACTAGAAGATTAAGCTTTGATGAGCCAAAGAAGTGGAGAAAAAGCCTTCAAGGAATCAAGTTAAGGACCTGGAATGGTCAGAAAGTCCAATTGTAAAGCTGCAGGGCTAGAGAAGTAAAACGTAGAAAGTTCAGCAGATGACCCTGCAGAACAGAAAAAAATATAATTTTAACCTTCAGGCGCCTAACCATCACTTTTCGGGCGCCTGAAATTCACAGAAATTTATGTTTCTTGCTGGACATTTTTTGGACATGGCCGGGTGCCCGACCACAACTGGTTAGGCGCGCAATAAAGAGGTTTCAGGCGCCCAAAATTTAAAGAAAAGTCACCAAATTCGCTGGACTGTTTTGTAGTATGGTTGGGTGCCCAACCAACACTTGCCGGGCACTGGATAACTGACGTAAGTGCGTAAATTCTTACACAATTTGAGTTGGTGGGTCATTTTTACTATAAAAGTACACCTCCACACTCTTCCCAAGGCATCATAGAAGGACATTGAAGTCGCTGGAGGTGGAGAGGATCGTCCTGGAGCGTTCGCAACTCGTCTAACTAGGGTTTTTATATTTTTTCTATGCTTTCAAGTAGTTTTTCTTTTGATTCTAGTTGTAGCATGACAATGCTCGGCTAAAAACTCTTAGCTAGGGCTAAGAGGTGAAGCATGTAGCTAGTTTCAATGTTCAATTCATTTATTTCAAGTACTCTTACTGTAATGTACTGAACAAATTTAGGTGTATAAATTTAAAAAAAAAAAATAGATAAATCTGACCATTGAGTGGATCATATGACACTTGACCATAAATATAGATCAATTTGTTTAATGAAATATCGATCTAAACCATGGATCGTACATCCATGTCATATAAAACGTAAACCTACAGTCGGATCGTCAATTCGAGTGCTATAAATGGTCCGATCGATGGACGAATAACTTAAATCCTCTAAATTGACTATCTTAGAGAATGATCCATCCAATGTGTGCTGATCATCTTGTAAATCGTATTATAACATTCAAAATGATATATGTATGATAATTTTTCCTAAGTAGAACTTGAGATGTGAGGCTGGATATATGGATGGCTATAATTTATCAAAGATATTAACCAATCTAGTAATCTGATTTGTATAAAATTACTTTCATATGATTCATCTTAAGTAGACCCATCATGCTATCTGATTTGATCATATCATATATATATACTTAGATCTTTCTAATCATGTGCATGTGTATATTGCATCATCATGACCACCCATTACCTCATCTATCATACATAGTTGAACATTGCCACTATTTTTCCATGTATATGTATATCATGGTCTATGATTCTGTGTGGTTAGAATTTAATATTTCATAACCATGTGTAACATATAAGGTTGGCACACACACAAACATGTATATACTCCTACCCATGATGTTGAGAGAGTACCTTTGATAGGTGTGCCCTCATGGCTATGAACGGTAATACATCATATCTCGTTATCCCAATATCTTTTGAGAGTAAAAATTTTTTTAATAGGATGTGCTCACTTTTAAGGAGCAGATAAATGTTTTAGATGATGATGGCCACCTATGTGGGACCCACTTTGAGAGTGGCACGGGTACGTACTTTAAGCTACACTCTTAAATAAGAATTTTTCTTAAAATCCTTCTCGTAACCTTTTTTCTTAAATCTCTTCCCATTACTTTAAGAGAGTACATGCATTTACATGTGTTTAACATGTTTTTTTTTCATGCATGTGTTTAATGTAAGAAGACTTTGTTTCATCTATATAAAGCAATGCCAAGTCTCTTCTCGTAAACACTTACACTTTAAACAGAGAGAGAGAGAGAGAGAGAGAGAGAGAGAGAGAGAGAGAGAGAGAGTTCTGTGAGCTTATCTTCTGATCCAAACCATTTATCAAGTGAGTACTCTAAGACTATATCTCTTAGATATTTTTGATCAAATCCAAGTGGTCCCCACAAAGTATAAAACTAAGATGAACCATGAGTTGACCATTAGTCATCATGAGTGGGCCCCACATGGTACCCCACACGCTGCCTCACGTGGGCAAACGCATGGGCCCCTTATGCGGACGTAATGAATGGCAAGAATGGGCCCCACTCTTTTATAAGGTTTTGTACATGTGGGTTTTTTTGTTTAGATTTGAATTTTTATTTACTTTATTTGTTGCTATCATGTTTAACAATATAAATGAATCAATTAGTTTAGAGATCTTATCATTAGACTTTTGGTGGGCCTATATATAAAAAAAAACTAACATCTCTCTAAAAAAGGCCCCACCTTAAGATCTTGTCATTAGAAACATGACAAATGAGTTTTAGATGAAAGATCCATCGTTGACAAGTAATATAGCAGTGGGCCCCACTAACATTAAAGGCATCCTTAGTGGGCCCCACTGCATTTATTCGAATGAACGATGAATCTTATTCAACAAAGTATAGATCTTTATTGAAAGTCTTATAAATCTTTATCTTCGTTTGTTAATCAAGATCTCTAATCTAATCTTAGATTTAAACCACTAAAGTTTAAAAAAAAGATAAAAATGATGATATGGATTATTAAATCAATGATCAGGTCCAATCCAACCGTTGATCAAGGGTCTAATAAACCAATTAACGAATTGAATTTAGGAATAATAAGATCCACCCGACCCTGGTCTAGATCGGATCATCTGATCAAGGATCAACTAGGGTCGTTGGACCAAAATTGTGAAAAATAAGGAAATGAATGGTCGGATCGGATGGATCTTAACACATAATTGTTATAAAGGTTGATCTTGACCTTAGACCCACTTAAATCATGATTTAAACCCATGATTCTTGAGATATGAGTAAGATTTGACTAGTGAATGGACCCGATTATTCACTTAAGGTCGCAAGTGGACCATCTTAAAACCAATATGATCTGATATTGATCTTGATTATCAGATCATGAATCAATTCCATCTAAACCATATAAAATGTGTCTATACCCTTGGATTAGTAATTCAACTAGTCATAACCGTCCATCAAGTGGCGAATTGATCAAAATGGAAGATTAAGTATATAGGAACCTAGATCCAACCGACCATATTTTAAATGAACGATTCTAATTAAAGTTTAACGGTCGGATCGAAAGGATCTCGGGTTTATATGAAAATAAAGCCAAAATGAACGGTTAAGATTGGTAGATCATGAACTAAATGTGAAATATGACTAAATCAAAGGTGTGGATCGTTAGCTTGATGATCTAATTGTCAAATCAACGGTCATAATTGTGTATTAACGGATAATAATTGATTATACCATGAAATTAAGTATGAAAGTAACCCTATTCGCATAACATTTAAAAGGGAACCCAACGAGAACGAAGATCGAGAACCCGTCAACTAGTCACAGAGGATTGTATCCAAGGAGCTCAAGCAGAATAAAACTTTTGAGTAAGTAACACTACACCAGGATGGTATTTCCAGCATGCATTCATTATGCATTCATGAATCTTATGATATAAACTGCTTATTTGATATATGTCATTATCTGAAATGTGATGTTGAAGTTGAACACCAGACAACTTGGGGATAGAAATCCCTTAAATTCTCGGGGCAGAGTTCCCAACCGGAACCCGAGTTGGTACCAATAGGGCCTCCTCCTAAGGCTACAGCTCAGGGCTGGAGAAGGAGTATAGTCAGCTCTAGAATAGACTGCTCATCGTTGAATGGGTGTTGGCAGGCAGGAAGCTGTGTGCAGCCATGGCCCTGGTGATTCCTGAGTATGGAGTTGTGTTTATGATAGATGGCATATTTTATTGTTATTTTGGTAAACATGATATGTATTGAATCATGCAAATTATTATTACTTATTGGGCTTCTAGCTCACGATGTTGTATATGGAAACCATCCAGGAAAAGACATAGTGGAGGCGTCTCTATGAAGATGACTTCAACAGAATAATTGGTGGAGGAGCCAGAAGGAAATAATAGAATTTAGTCTTTATATCTATGAAGTTATTTATGTTTTGAGTGATTTAGTTCAGACATAAGCCTTAGGGCCATTTGATACTTTGAGACAACTAATAATTAGCTATATGCTATGATGATGATTAAACTTTTTATTTTAGTGGGTGAATGTGTTACGGTTTAATTTTAGCATAATATGATAGCTAATACCTCGAACTCGATACCCGAATTGATGGAATTCGGATATCCAAGGTTGGGGTGTTACACTTACTTCAAGTTTGGATGTTTAAGTTCTAATTTAAATAAAGTTGGTATTTTTAGAAGTTTTATAAGAGTTTATGTACTTCGGACATGAGTTTCATACAATTCTCTGTGATTATAATTATGGTTTAATTAGATTTGAATTATAGTAACCCCAGAGCATGCCATAATCTCTTAGTATGGCTATTACTTCGAAGGCTACAAGTTTGAATTCTACATGCTTCAGTAAAACTAGAAATCTGATTTTCAAGATTTAAGTGGGACTGTGTTGAGCTCTTAAATGTGCATATTCTAACCCCATTTCATTACTAACTATGCTTGAAATAAGTGATTAATGACCCGACTAATGCATGGTTTTGTGGTTGTAGGAATGAGAAAGAGAATTCATCAATTGAGGGCTTAGAGATGCTGTTTACACACCTTGAAGATCAAAGGAATAAAGGACCAAAGGTGGAGCAAAAGTGCATTGAAGATGAAGGAGGAGAAGCTGAGAATTTCATACAATTTCATGTCCACCGGCCGGCCGGCCATAGCCACTAACCGGCCGACCAAACCCTCCAAAAATAGCAAACTCTCTGGACACATTTTATGAAGGCCGACCCCCTGACCAACCGGCCGGACAGACTGACCGACCGGCCAGCTGAATGGTCGGCCTATGCATTACAGTGTCTAGCGAATTCAGTAGTTTAAAGCATGTCCACTGGCCGGCTGGCCGACCGGTCGGCTAGTGGATCAGACTATGTAAAAAAGACTCCTGTGAAAATTGCAATTGCAGGCACTTTGTCCGACCGGCCGGACAGGGGGTCCGATCGGCCGGTCAACACTCAGGAACATCTAGAGCTTCGAAAATTTCTGCGCGAAATGCTAATCTTGTGGGAATTTCTCGAAGTTTCTTTTCACCTAGGGCTCCAAAGCTATAAAAGGACTTCCCAAGCTAGTTCCTAGGGCATCCTAGAAGAGAATTACCATGGTGGGAGGCGGCGAAAGTCGGATCCGTAGTTCTACAACTCCTTCTAGTATGTTTTTCTAGTTTTTATGTTTTTCTTAGTTGTTTTCATGTTTCCTTGGATCATGAACGGCTAAACCTCTTATCTAGGGCTAAGAGGTGAAGCTGGTAGTGAATGTAAGATGTCTCAATTCGTTTGATTTCGTTTCAATTTGGATTATTAGTGAAGAATAATGGTTGAAGTTTGAATAAAGTTCTAAGTAGTTTTTCTTAATCTTATGATGGCTCATGAATGTTTAGAAGAATTTCTTAAGTTCTTAATTATTTTAAGTTGTTCTAGACCTGTACGCTCCGAGGAATCGGATTCAATACGCTCTAGACCTTTGATTCTCATGGAACTTCATACCAAAAGTTCTACTTCTTCTGGAATTCTTGCTTATGTGTGATTGTTTATGTGATTTGAATTAAGTTCAAATCATGATCTATTTATACTTTGTGGCAGAATTTAATGATGATTATGATTGTGATCTTAACCTATTGGAATTAAGATTGACTTATGCAATTGAGTGTGCTCAAGTCCTAACTTGAATTGAGAGAATCATGTACTTGAATCACACATATGACAGATTATTTGTTTTAACTGCTCTATCATCCGGCTAGATAGGATTTAATTTCGATTCTAGTTGAGAAAGTGAGAAACCACAACGAATTAATCATCAAGGATTGCTACAAGTGGATCCTTGAACCCCTAGTGATTTTTATTTTTGATTACATTCAATTTAGTTCAAAATATCTATCTACACCCAATTCCAAAATCCTGTTTAGTTAGTTCTTAATTAGAAACCATTGGAAGTGTTTTGTGAATTCCTACATAAGTCTCTGTGGATCGACCTCGGTCTTATCGAGATTATTACTACATCGCAACCCTACACTTGGGGAAGCGAACAAGTTTTTTGCGCCGTTGCCGGAGACTTTGATGGTTTTTCACAAAATTTCTGAAAATAATTTTTATTTGAGATTTTTAGGACTCCTTTACTAATTTTGTTTGTCTCCTTTGTTTTGTTTTTCTAGGAATTCTAGAAGTCGAAGTAGTTACTTCAAATCAGGTTTTTCTAACCCTTTTTCTTTTTATTTTTCTGAGATTTGCATGCCACATTGGGTTCGGGATTCTAATAACCGACTCATTAGTGACGGGGGAATTGTTGAAGGAATTGATAGGGAGCCACGTGCTAAGAAACGTTTAGATTCTCCAATTTTGTCTGAAGGTATGGATGAAAATCAACCCAACCCTATGGCCAATCAAAATCTGGGCCAAAACCAAACCGAAACGGGAGAGAATGTGGTTGAGAATGTTCCCCGACCTAGAACATTATGTGATTACTTGCAACCTGCAAGAGCGAGCTCTCCCACATGCATAGTTTTTCCACTGAATGCAGGGAACATAGATTTGAAACTGGGAGTAATCCAGCTCATTCCAAAATTCCATGGACTAGACAGTGAAAGTGGCTATCAACATCTTAAGGAATTTGATGAGGTAATAGCCACAATGCACTTTGCTAATGTAACCGATGATGTGGTGAGACTCAAATTCTTTCCTTTTTCCTTTAAAGAGAAAGCTAAGGCTTGGCTTCATACATTAAGGCCAAGATCAATTGGCACATGGACTGAGATGACTAGGGAGTTCATTAAAAAGTTCTTCCCTACTCACAAAATGATCATGTTGAGGCGTCTTATCATGAATTTTGCTCAAAAGGAGGATAAGACCTTCTTCCAATGTCGGGAGAGGTTCAAGGACTTATTAAATGCATGCCCACATCATGGCTACGAAATTTGGCGGGTAATAAGCTTTTTCTATGAAGGACTGACTTCACCCATGTGCCAATTCGTAGAGATGATGTGTAATGGAGAATTCATGAATAAGGAAGCTGAGGAAGCATGTGACTATTTTGATGAATTGGCCAAGAATGCACAGTCTTGGGATACATCTAGACCAATAAATTCCAAGACAAGCCAACAAAAAAAAAAAATGAGGAATTTAAGTCCTCTCAGAAGAAGATAACATAAGTGCACGTGTGGCTAGCATCAGAAAAAAAGTTGAGGCCATGGAATTGAAGAAAGGAGAGTCGATCAACTCAAAGGATATTGAAACTGTTTGTGGAATTTGTGCTGGAAATCAACATACAACACAAGATTGTCCCACAATTTCTGCATTCCAAGATATCTTACAAGAATAATCAAATGCCATAAATAGTTATCAACGGCCATTTAGTGCTCCAAACTCAAACACGTATAATTCTAGTTGGAAGAACCATCCCAACTTCAGTTGGAGGAATGGACCCACTGTGAATGCAAACAATACCCCTCAAGCTCAACCTTGACTAGGTCTATCCCTAGTAATTACACCAAAAGCTACGCTAGAGGAGATGTTGGGTGCATTCGTATCGGTTCAAGCTGAATATAACAAGACTAATTCTTTGAAAATTGATGGGTTCATGCAAGAGCAACTGAAATTCAATCAAAATTCATCTCAAGCCATTAATGACTTGAAAACCTCAATGGCTAGAGTTGAATCTTATCTCAGTGTTAGGGAGAAAGGCACACTTCCTGCCCAACCTTTTCCTAACCCAAGGACCCACAATTTGAGATGCAAGACGCAAGCTCATCCTCCCAACATATGGAGCATGTTCAAGCTATCACCACTTTGAGAAGTGGAAAAATAATCGATAAATCTAATCCGGTGAAGGCCCCAAGCCTAATGATCCAGAAATTTCCTAAGAGGATGATTGCCAGAACAACACTCCACATGAGAAAGAACCAGAAAGGCAACACAAGTCGGTTGCCCCGTTTTCCCAAAGGTTGATTTCACCCAAACATTTAGACAAAAACCTACAAATTTTAGAGGTTTTTAAGCAAGTAAAGATCAACATTCCGTTGTTGGATGCTATAAAACAAATACCATCCTATGCCAAATTTCTAAAGGAATCGTGTACAGTCAAAAGGAAACACAATGTTCACAACAAAGTACTTTTGACTGAGAATTTGAGCGCTATTATCAGACAAGAGGTGCCTAAAAAATACAAGGATCCGGGTAGTCCAACCATCTCATGCATCATAGGTGACTACTGGATCAAACAAGCCTTACTCGATTTAGGGGCAAGTGTTAACCTCATCCCATACTCGGTCTATGAACAACTTGGGTTAGGTGAATTGAAACCCATCAAAACCACACTCCAACTTGCTGATAGATCTATTCGTATACCAAAAGGAGTGATTGAGGATGTCTTAGTCCAAGTTGATAAATTCTACTACCCAGTAGACTTTATTGTCTTGGATACACATCCCATGATAGGTACCGGTGCTCAAATTCCCGTCATACTTGGCCGTCCTTTTCTAGCTACTTCAAATGCGATTATCAATTGTAGAAACGGGCTTGTACAAATGTCCTTTGGAAATATGACACTCGAACTGAATATATTTGATTTATGCAAACAACCAGGGGAAGTTGATGACGAGATCCACAAGATAAGTTTGATTGAATCTGTTCGCTCGCCTCAAGTGTAAGGCTGCGATGTAGTAATAAATCTCGGTAAGACCGAGGTCGATCCACAGGGAAAGAGTAACAGCTTCCTAATTACTCCAGCAACTCAGTTTAATAGAGTAAATTCAAATTCAATGGGATGTTTAATTAAAACAGTAACTTAATGAAAAATCAGAGATATAATGTACTAAGGCTTTCAAGGATCCACTTGTAGCAATCCTATGTCAATTCAGTCAATCCAAGTAGAGAACACAACTAGATTTGAAGTCCTATCTCTCATCTAGTTGGAAAGTAAAGCATTCACACACATTCATCCAATTCAAGTTGAACTTCCAAGTTCAAGTCCATTCAATCAATGTAGAATTCAAATTCATAGCCTGCGGAGTAACAGCCATGCCTATGGACTATGGCCTGCTCAAGGATTACTATAATTCGAATCTAAACAAGCAACCTGTGATAATCTCAGAGAATTAAAAGGAATTCATGTCCGGAGCACATAAACTCAGATAAGACATCTCAAACTACCACCTATTGGACTGGAACATAAGGAAAATCAAACTTTGAATTAAAAAAATACTTGAATCAGACTGAAATTAACATAGAACTGGCTACAAGCTTCACCTCTCAGCCTTAGCTGAGAGGTTTTAGCCGAGCATAGTCATGCTACAACTAAAAACTCAAAAATAAAGCATAAAACTAGAAAAACCCGAAAATAGATGTTGCAGACGCTCCACAGTCGCCTTCAGCCTCCAAACTCACGTTCCTTCTCTTCTCTGATACCTTAGGGAGAGCCCCTAGGTGGCCTTTTATAGCAACAATCCTTCCTTGCGTCGGATTCTGCGAAAGCCTTCGCATTGCGCAGTGAAATTCGGAGTCCCAATTTAGAAAGGAGACTTCTTACGCAGGGCCGACCGGTCGTGACCGGTTGGACTAGTTTTTCAAACCATCCAGGGAGTCCAGCGTTCCTATCCGACCGGTCATGACCGGTCGGGCATTGTTTCTGCTTTGGCCAGTGTACACAGCCGACCGGTCATGACCGGTCGGACATTGTTGTCCAACTTCAGCATTCATCCAGTGCACATGGCCGACCGGTCATGACCGGTCGGCCCCAATGCAATGTGGCCAGCCTTCATTCAGTGTTCATGGCCGACCGGTCATGACCGGTCGGCCTCTCTTCTACTTGATTCCTTTGATGTGGCTGACCGGTCGGACGACCGGTCAGCCTTGTATTTCTTCATCTTCTTTTCTCTCTCTTTCTTCTTCTTTCCTTGATCCATCTTAGGACTTCCTCCAATGTCTTCAAATATCCCTTGTTACGCTCCAATTGGACGAAGTCCGCTCTCATCCCTAAAATCACAAAAACACGTGTTAGTTGGGCCTTTAACCCATGAAAATCATGCAAACTAAGTAGTGTAATGGGCAATGCAATGTATAAATTGGAGGTTCAACACACCCCCCAACCAGCTTTTTGCTAGTCCCGAGCAAAACATGCGTGAAACAGTTTCAAACCTCCAAATCCAACTCTCTTCCAGAAATCATGTTTCTATCCATTCCAAGATGTATAAGTGTAAAATTTGGAAAAATTAGGTGTTAAACGCTGAACCTTGGACTCTCAAAACATAAGAAGTGTTTACATGAAATCCCCGCTGACTGATTGATAAATAGAAAAATTCGAACAAATTCAACCTAGTGTGCATAGTGAAAGTTCATCTCATGAGTTCCTGGAACCATCTTCTTCATAGATTAAGTAGACCAGGGATTCCAAGGTGCACAGAGCAACAGCAAGCCTATGACAGGAATTTGCCTTACCGTCCTTCCGACGGCTTTCACACTATGTCCCATTTCCGGCTTTGGTTACCGTTCGACCATCCCCCGGTTGGTAATAGGTAGCCCTTTTCGGAATTTTCCACCATTTTTCTTTCCTTCCCGATTTCATCCTTTCTTTCCTTTTTCTTTTAACTTAGATAGGATTTGTAGAAATCCATATCTTTCATTATTTTCCCATGGACAAGGATGGACAAAATACCCCGGCTTGGCTGCTCAACACCTATAAACCAAAGTCTAGCTAATCCACAAATCACATAAACCTGTCACTCATGAAAATCGTGTAATGTGAACTTGGTGTAAAGGTGTTCAAATGTTCTATCAATCACAACAATAGGGGAATTAACATATAAAGCCATTATGTTGGAAGAAATTCAAGACTACAACATCACACACTTCGTTTCTCCTCCTCTCCTACTCATAGCCTCTTAAATGTATAGAAACAAAAGTTTCTAAAAGAGTTTTGAGATGTTAGAAAATTCGAAAAAAAATTTGTGCATATGAAGCTCGAAATGTTGCAATATGCGAGATGAGGGATCTCATCTCACCCCCCAACCAAATCTTGCATTGTCCTCAATGTAAAAAGATAGTTAGTTAGCATGAACATGAGAACAATGGTAAAATATGAGAGAGTGAGAATCAATAGTACCTGAGAGAGCGATCATGGAGGTCTGCAATTCCAACAACTAAATCCTAATAAAACAGTAAAACAAAACTAAACCTACCTATGCTATACCTCCATCAGACTAGGAGATCAATCATCCTGATAGACAGGATCATTCAGGGAGATGGACATGTCCTCTGAATCAAATTTCTCAACAAATGGTTTAAGGCGTTGTCCATTAACTTTGAAACAGTCACCATTCGCTGCATTCTCAATCTCAACAGCCCCATGAGGAAAAACTTCTTTAACAATATATGGGCCGGTCCATCGAGATCGTAATTTTTCCGGAAAAAGATGAAGTCGGGCATTATACAAGAGCACTTTCTGTCCTTCATGGAAAGATTTCCTTAAAATGTGCTTGTCATGAAAGGCCTTCATCTTGCTCTTGTAAATTCTCGAATTCTCATATGCATCGTTCCGGATCTCATCAAGCTCATTTAATTGAAGTTTGCGAAGCGAGCTAGCCTTGTCAATGTCAAAATTTAGAGCCCGAATTGCCCAATAGGCTTTGTGTTCTATTTCCACAGGCAAATGGCAAGCTTTCCCATAAACAAGTCTATAAGGGGACATTCCAATGGGTGTCTTGTAGGCAGTACGGTGAGCCCAAAGTGCATCATCTAATCGTAGGGACCAATCCTTGCGATCCGGTCTCACCGTCTTTTTCAAAATCTGTTTGATTTCCATATTGGAGATTTCAGCTTGCCCACTTGTTTGTGGGTGGTATGGGGTACTCACTTTGTGCCTAATACCATATTTCTTCATCAAAGTTTCAAAAGGTCTATTGCAAAAGTGAGAACCACCATCACTAATAATGGCTCGAGGTGTCCCAAATCTAGAAAGTATATTTTCTTTGAGAAACTTGAGAACCGTACGATGATCATTGGTTCTACATGGGATAGCCTCTATCCATTTAGACACATAGTCTACGGCCAACAGAATATAGACATGTCCAAAAGATGAGGGGAATGGTCCCATGAAATCGATGCCCCAACAGTCAAAGACTTCAAGATGTTGAATTGGGGTGAGGGGCATCATATTTCGACGGGATAATCCTCCTAACTTCTAGCAGCGTTCGCAAGCTTTGCAAAATTCGTGGGTGTCCTTAAATAACGTGGGCCAATAAAAACCACACTGCAGAATTTTTGCAGTTGTTTTCTTGGCTGAAAAATGACCCCCACATGCTTGATCATGACAAAAGGAGATGACTGAATTGGATTCATCATCGGGGACGCATCTCCTTATAATTTGGTCTGGGCAATATTTAAACAATAGAGGTTCATCCCAGAAAAATCTGCGCACTTCCCTTAGAAATTTACGTTTGTCTTGCGCAGTCCAATTAGTCGGCATCGCACCTGTAGAAAGATAATTGGCTATATCAGCGTACCATGGTGGATGCATAGCAACAAAGAGTTGCTCATCAGGGAATGAGTCCTCAATAGGTGACTCGTCAATGGAATTTGGTAGGACTAGGCGGGATAGATGATCCGCCACTACATTTTCTACCCCCTTCTTATCTTTGATCTCCAGGTCGAATTCTTGAAGGAGTAGGATCCATCTTAGCAAACGGGGCTTAGTATCCTTCTTAGAAAGAAGGTATTTCAGCGCCGCATGATCCGTATAAACAATAACTTTGGATCCTATTAAGTATGGCCTGAATTTGTCCAAGACAAAAATGACAGCTAGGAGCTCTTTCTCCGTAGTTGAATAATTAACTTGGGCAGGATTCAAGGTCCTACTTGCGTAGTAGATGACATGGGACTTTTTATCTTTCTTTTGGCCTAACACCGCCCCAATAGCAAAATCGCTCGCATCGCACATCAACTCAAAAGGAGTGGACCAATCTGGTGGTTGCATGATAGGAGCGGATGTTAACATGTCTTTTAGCTTTGAAAAAGCTAATTGACATTCGGCACTCCACTCAAATTGGTTCTCCTTTTGTAGAAGGTTGCATAAAGGCCTTGAGATGTGACTAAAGTCCTTTATAAACCTTCGATAGAAGCCGGCGTGTCCAAGGAAGGACCGCACATCACGTATGCTTTTGGGTGGTGGTAGATTGGAAATTATGTCAATTTTCTCCTGGTCTACCTCTATTCCATTGGACGAGATGATGTGTCCAAGGACTATTCCTCTTTGTACCATGAAATGGCATTTTTCCCAGTTTAATACAAGTTGTTTTTCCTCACACCTCATCAAGACCAACTTCAAGTGCTCGAGACACTCATCAAATGTACTACCAAAAACGGAGAAATCATCCATGAACACCTCAAGAAACTCACCCACCATGTCTGAGAAAATACTCAACATGCATCGTTGGAATGTGGCGGGTGCATTACATAACCCGAATGGCATCCTTCGGTAAGCGAAGGTACCAAACGGGCATGTAAATGTGGTTTTCTCTTGGTCTTCCGGAGCTATCTCGATTTGGTTGTATCCGGAATAACCATCTAGGAAACAATAATAGGGATGGCCTGCCAACCTCTCCAAGATTTGATCCATAAATGGGAGAGGGAGTGGTCTTTCCTAGTAACCGTGTTGACCTTCCTATAATCAATGCACATACGCCAACCGGTAGTCACCCTAGTCGGTATAAGCTCGTTGTTGGTGTTTTCGATGATGGTAATACCGGATTTCTTGGGGACAACTTGGGTGGGGCTCACCCATTGGCTATCTGAGATGGGGTAGATGATACCCACATCCAATAGCTTTAACACCTCGGTTTTGACAACCTCCATCATGTTTGGATTTAGCCTTCTTTGAGGTTGTCTAGATGTTTTTGCATTTTCCTCAAGGTGTATACGGTGAGTGCAAACTGAAGGATCTATCCCTTTGAGATCCGCTATTGTCCAACCTATGGCTTCCCGATGTTCTTTGAGTAGCTCAATTAACTTGAGCTCTTGGTCTTTCTCTAGGTGGGAGGCAATGACAACTGGGAACGTTTCCTCTTGACCCAAATATACGTATTTAAGCTCTGATGGCAGCGGTTTGAGGTCAAGCTTTGGTGGTTTGATGTTAGACGGTAGAGGCCTTGATATGGTTGGTGGCAATTTTTCAAAGTAGTGCCTCCACCGGCTAGTATCAACTACCGGTCTTTCTGTATTTAATGCCTGCACAATCTTACTACTGATGGGATCTTCGGAATCCATGATATGTGCTAAGCATGTCTCCAAGCTTTCTAGTGGTTCAAGTTGGAGGAGTTCTTCTTCTTCAAAAATTTCGAGCATGTTCACATCGAAGAACTCATCATCATCGACATCCCTATGTCTTTTGCCCAAATGAAACACATTTACCTCTAGTGTCATGTTTCCAAAAGATATTTGCATCACCCCATTCCGGCAATTGATGATTGCGTTTGATGTGGCAAGGAATGGGCGGCCTAATATCACCGGTATTTGGGTGCTAGCATCCGAAACCGGTTGTGTGTCCAAGACTATAAAATCTACCGGGTAGTAGAATTTGTCAACTTGGACTAGAACATCCTCAACTATCCCCCTTGGTACACGGATAGATCTATCAGCGAGTTGCAATGTGGTTTTGGGGGGTTTTAATTCACCAAGGCCCAATTGCTCATATACCGAGTATGGGATCAAGTTTACGCTCGCCCCCAAGTCTAACAAGGCACGTTCAATCCGGTAGTCTCCAATGATACATGAGACTGTGGGACTACCGGGATCTTTGAATTTTGGGGGAGTCTTTTGAGTGAGGATGGCACTAACTTGCTCAGTTAAGAAGGCCTTTTGCTGCACATTATATTTGCGTTTTGTTGTGCATAGGTCTTTTAGAAACTTGGCATAAGAGGGAATTTGTTTGATGGCATCAAGCAAAAGGATATTGATCTTGACTTGTCTGAAAATCTCTAGAATATCTTGAGAATTTGGGAGAGATTTTGGGGCAACCAATCTAGATGGGAATGGTGCTGTGGGCTGGTAAATGCGTTCCGGTTGTTGTGGGGCTAAGTTAGATCCATTTTCATCCTCAGAACTTACCGGATCATTAGGCTCATCGGCCTTCACCGGAATAGTTTTGTCAATTTGTTTACCACTTCTAAGGGTGGTAATGGATTTAGCTTGCTCCATGTTTTGGTTGGAAAGATTAGGGATGCTTACTTCATGTACTTGCTTAGGATTGGGCTGAGGTTGGGCCGGAAAGGTCCCTTCCCTAGCATTCAAGCGTCCCTTAATCTCATCAACCGAGACTTTTAGCTCTTGGAACAATTGCTAGTTTGATTCATTTTTTGCGCTTGCCCTTGCATAAACGCTCTCAAGGTATCCTCCAATGAGAATTGAGGTGGGGCCATATTTTGCATGGGTGGCCCTCTTTGGGAGTTGGTAGGATTGCCCGTTGGGGCATTCTTCCAACTGAAATTCGGGTGGTTCTTCCAACTCTCATTGTATGTATTACCTACCGGTCCATTGAAGGGACGTTGATAACCATATGTGGCATTGGCTGTCTCTTGCAGCACTTCCTTAAATGCAGGAATTGTGGGACAATCTTGCGTAGCGTGTAAGTCAGTGAGACAAATCCCACATGTGGTTTCAACAGCTTCCTTGGACTTTGAAACTCCATTTTTGCTAAGTTCCATGGCCTCAACCTTCCGTGTGAGGTTGGCTATCCTTGCAATTACGTCATCTTCCTCTTTAAGGACATATATCCCTCCTTTCTCTTGAGTAGGCTTGGGGTTCTTGGATTTATCCGAGGTATCCCAAGATTGGGCGTTTTCAGCCAACATGTCCAAGTAACTCCAAGCATCATCTGGATTTTTACTCATAAACTCGCCATTGCACATCATTTCCACAAATTGGCGCATATTAGAACTTAATCCATCATTGAAAAAATTTATAATTCGCCAACTCTCATAGCCATGATGTGGGCAAGCAAGCAGGAGTTCCTTAAATCTTTCCCAACATTGAAAGAATGATTCACCCTCTTTAGCTGAGAAATTCATTATGGCCCTTCGAAGAGTGTTTGTTTTATGAGCTGGGAAGAACTTTTTCAAGAATTCCCGGTTCATCTCAACCCATGACCCAATCGAATATGGTCTAAGAGAGTGAAGCCAATCTTTGGCTCTTTCTTTCAAGGTGAAGGGAAAAAGTTTAAGTCTGATTGTATCCCCAGAAACATTGGGATAATGCAAGGTGGCCAACACTTCTTCGAATTCTTGCAAGTGTAAGTATGGGCGGTCAAGTCTAGCCCATGGAATTTAGGTAAAAGTTGGATTACTCCCGGTTTTATGTCAAGGGTCCCACCGTTAGCTGGTAGAACTATGCAAGAAGGTGTAATTGTACGAGCAGGTTGTAGGTAATCCCGTAGTGATCTCATTGGAGGAACATTATGTACCTCATTCTCTCCTACTCCTTCCTGATTTGCGTTTGTGGTTGGAGTAGGGGGGGGAGGATTCCTTAAGGGTGTTTGATCCATACTCCCCAAACTTTCACAATGCTCTTGATAATTCCGGACTCGTCTATGGACTGACAATGGTCCAACTAAACCACCTTCAGATTGGAGACGATTTGAATGGTTACGTTCCCAACGGGACATAAACCACTCAACCAGAAACTTAATCCTATTCTAGGAAACTAAAATCTGAAACTGAAAGAAAATTCTGCAGAAGCTAAGTTAGAAGGGTATCACCTGATGCGCTTGAACTAAAGAAAAAACTCCTACAAAACAGAAAAAACTTGTTAGTTCTAAGAAAATCAAAACGCCTAACTATTTCTACTTCTACAGCCACTGAAATTATTTGAAAACCGTTTATCTAATTTCCCCGGCAGCGGCGCCAAAAACTTGTTCGCTCGCCTCAAGTGTAAGGCTGCGATGTAGTAATAAATCTCGGTAAGACCGAGGTCGATCCACAGGGAAAGAGTAACAGCTTCCTAATTACTCCAGCAACTCAGTTTAATAGAGTAAATTCAAATTCAATGGGATGTTTAATTAAAACAGTAACTTAATGAAAAATCAGAGATATAATGTACTAAGGCTTTCAAGGATCCACTTGTAGCAATCCTATGTCAATTCAGTCAATCCAAGTAGAGAACACAACTAGATTTGAAGTCCTATCTCTCATCTAGTTGGAAAGTAAAGCATTCACACACATTCATCCAATTCAAGTTGAATTTCCAAGTTCAAGTCCATTCAATCAATATAGAATTCAAATTCATAGCCTGCGGAGTAACAGCCATGCCTATGGACTATGGCCTGCTCAAGGATTACTATAATTCGAATCTAAACAAGCAACCTGTGATAATCTCAGAGAATTAAAAGGAATTCATGTCCGGAGCACATAAACTCAGATAAGACATCTCAAACTACCACCTATTGGACTGGAACATAAGGAAAATCAAACTTTGAATTAAAAAAATACTTGAATCAGACTGAAATTAACATAGATCTGGCTACAAGCTTCACCTCTCAGCCTTAGCTGAGAGGTTTTAGCCGAGCATAGTCATGCTACAACTAAAAACTCAAAAATAAAGCATAAAACTAGAAAAACCCGAAAATAGATGTTGCAGACGCTCCACAGTCGCCTTCAGCCTCCAAACTCACGTTCCTTCTCTTCTCTGATACCTTAGGGAGAGCCCCTAGGTGGCCTTTTATAGCAACAATCCTTCCTTGCGTCGGATTCTGCGAAAGCCTTCGCATTGCGCAGTGAAATTCGGAGTCCCAATTTAGAAAGGAGACTTCTTACGCAGGGCCGACCGGTCGTGACCGGTCGGACTAGTTTTTCAAACCATCCAGGGAGTCCAGCGTGCCTATCCGACCGGTCATGACCGGTCGGGCATTGTTTCTGCTTTGGCCAGTGTACACAGCCGACCGGTCATGACCGGTCGGACATTGTTGTCCAACTTCAGCATTCATCCAGTGCACATGGCCGACCGGTCGTGACCGGTCGGCCCCAATGCAATGTGGCCAGCCTTCATTCAGTGTTCATGGCCGACCGGTCATGACCGGTCGGCCTCTCTTCTACTTGATTCCTTTGATGTGGTTGACCGGTCGGACGACCGGTCAGCCTTGTATTTCTTCATCTTCTTTTCTCTCTCTTTCTTCTTCTTTCCTTGATCCATCTTAGGACTTCCTCCAATGTCTTCAAATATCCCTTGTTACGCTCCAATTGGACGAAGTCCGCTCTCATCCCTAAAATCACAAAAACACGTGTTAGTTGGGCCTTTAACCCATGAAAATCATGCAAACTAAGTAGTGTAATGGGCAATGCAATGTATAAATTAGAGGTTCAACAGAATCATTCGTGGAGGATACATTCCCCTTGAGATTATATTCTAACCCTTTGGAGGCATGTTTGGCCCACTCTCATGAGGTGAATGATGACACAATACGAGAGATGGATGCCATTTTGGATGTTATGCCGGTACTTAATAACAAAAGATGGAGGGCACTATTTGAACCTTTACCCTTAAGCGAGAACAAGCGTCTTCCATCCAAAATCAAGTCATCAAAGCTCGACCTAAAACCATTACCAAATGATTTGAAATATGTCTATTTAGGTCAAGATGAGACTATCCGGTAGTGATTTCTTTCCACTTGGATGAGGAACAAGAGAGTAGGCTAATAGCCACTCTAATAGAGCATAAGAGCGCCATTGGATGGTCGATTGAGGATCTCAAAGGCATAAACCCACTGATTTGTACTCATCCATATACCATGAGGAAAATGCCAAGACATCTAGGCAACCACAAAGACGCCTCAATTTAAACATGAAGGAGGTGGTTAAGGCCAAAGTGGTGAAACTATTGGATGTGGGTATTATTTACCCAATATCCGATAGTCAATAGGTGAGTCCAACTCAAGTGGTGCCTAAGAAATCCGAAATAACCATCATAGCCAATGCAAATAATGAACTCGTACCAACCAGAGTCACTACCGGTTGGAGAATGTGCATTGACTACAGGAAGCTAAACACAGTCACAAGGAAAGACCACTTCCCCCTATCGTTTGTTGATCAAATTTTAGAAAGCTTGGCGGGTCATTCCCATTTTTGCTTCCTTGATGGGTATTCAGGGTATAACCAAATAGAGATCTCCCTAGAGGACCAAGAGAAGACAACATTCACATGTCCATTCGGCACTTTCACTTATGGAAGGATGCTGTTTGGACTATGCAATGCCCCTGCCACTTTTCAGTGTTGTATGTTGAGTATTTTCTCTGATATGGTGGGAACGATTCTCGAAGTCTTCATGAACGATTTCTCTGTATTTGGTTGTAACTTTGATGAGTGCCTTACGCACTTAAAAACTATGCTAAAAAGATGTGAAGAAAAGAACCTCGTGTTAAATTGGGAGAAATGTCACTTCATGGTTCAAAAGGGAATAGTACTTAGTCACATCATCTCACAAAATGGAATCGAGGTGGACAAAGCTAAAATCGATCTTATCTCCAACCTTCCACCACCCAAGAGCGTATGAGATGTGCGGTCCTTTTTGGGATATACCGAATTTTATAGACGGTTCATAAAGGACTTTAGTTCACTCTCTCGTCCTTTATGTAACCTACTTCAAAAGGAAAACTCATTCGAGTGGACTGATGATTGTCAAAATTCCTTTAACAAACTAAAAGGTATGTTGACATCTGCTCCCATAATGCAACCACCTGATTGGAGCCTTCCTTTTGAAATTATGTACGATGTGAGCGACTATGCTATTGGGGCTGTGTTAGGCCAGAGAAAAGAGAAAAAGCCATACGTCATTTACTATGCAAGTAGAACTTTAAACTCAGCTCAAGAAAACTATACTACTACAGAAAAAGAACTTTTAGCCGTAGTTTTTGCTTTAGACAAGTTTAGGTCCTACTTGATTGGATCCAAGATCATCATATTCACTGACCATGCTGCGCTTAAGTACCTTTTCTCTAAGAAGGATGCTAAGCCACGCTTGTTAAGATGGATCCTCCTACTCCAAGAATTTGACATAGAAATACATGATAAGAAAGGAGTAGAAAACATCGTGGCTGACCATCTCTCTAGACTTGTCGTCACCAATTCTCTTGAGATGACCGCGATCAATGACATGTTCCCTGATGAACAACTTTTTAAAGTTTTCAATTGCCGTGGTATGCGGACATTGCTAACTATCTTGCTACAGGTACAATTCCAATATAGTGGAAAAAGCAAGATAAGGATAAGTTCTTCAACGAGGTGAGAAAATTCCTATGGGATGACCCATACTTATTCAAGTATTGTCTCAATCAAATCATAAGGAGATGTGTGCCCGATGATGAGCTACATAGTATCATCTCTTTTTGTTATTCTCAGGCGTGTGGTGGCCACTTTTCGGTTAAGAAGACCACAGCCAAGATTCTGCAATGTGGGTTTTATTGGCCCATCATGTTCAAAGATACCCATGAGTTTTGTAAAACATGTGAGCCTTGTTAGAAATTGGGAGGAATATCCCGTAGAAATATGATGTCACTCAATTCCATCTTACCAATCGAAATTTTTTTATTGTTGGGGCATCGATTTCATGGGTCCATTCCCATCTTCTTTCGAAAATTTATATATATTACTAGCGGTCAATTATGTTTCAAAATGGGTCGAGGTGATTCCATGCCGGAACAATGACCATAAAACAGTCATTCATTTCTTAAAAGAAAATATCATTTTTCGGTTTGGAACTCCTCGAGTCATTATAAGTAATGGAGGATCTCATTTTTGTAACTGCCCGTTTGAAGCTTTAATGAAGAAATATGGCGTAAATCACAAAGTGAGTACTCCCTATCACCCACAAACAAGTGGACAAGCTGAGATATCCAACAGGAAGAATAAACATATTTTGGAGAAAACAGTGAACCCCGATCGCAAGGATTGGTCGGTTCGACTAACCGATGCACTCTTGGCTTACCGTACTGCTTTCAAGACTCCCATTGGAATGCCTCCCTATAGACTTGGCTATGGGAAAGCTTGTCACTTGCCCGTGGAGTTGGAACATAGGGCATATTGGGTGATAAAGAAGATTAATTTTAATTCTGACAAAGCAAGCTCGTTGCGTAAACTTCAATTGAATGAAATTGCGGAACTCCAAAACGAGGCATATGAAAATGCAAGAATTTACAAGGACAAGACGAAAGTGTTCTATGATAAGAACATTCTTCGTCAGACCTTCGCGATTAATCAAAAGGTCCTTATGTATAATTCTCGACTACATTTATTTTCGAAAAAATTGAAATCTCGATGGACCAGTCCCTACATTGTAAAAACTCTTTATCCATATGGGATCGTCGAGTTGTTGAATCCAAGGAACGGTAATATCTTTAAAGCAAATGGTCAGTGATTAAAACCGTTCTTTGAGAATTTTCCTTCAGAAGGTATGTCCATACCTCTGACTGATCCTGTGTATCAGGATGGTTGATCTCCTAGTCTGATGAAGGTATAGAGTAGTTAGGATTAGGATTTTGTTGCTTTTGGTTTGCTTTTTCATAGGTTTGATAGAAGGAGGTAGAATTCCAGTTTTTATCTCTCAGGTACTCTCATCCCTCATCCCCTTTATTTTATATTTGCTCTCATGTTTTGCTTATTGCTGTTGAGCTCTTAATTGTGCATATTCTAACCCCAATTCATCACTCATTATGCACGGTTTACATATTTAAAGACTAATCTAATGCATGGATTTGTGATTATAGGAATGAGAGGGAGACTTCACTAATTCATAGTCAAAAGAGTTACTTTGTATGCATTGAAGATTAACATAACAAGTGACAAAAGGTGGAGGAAAGAAGAAGAAAGAAAGAGAAGAAAATATGGAAGACCTGTCCCAAGACCTGTCCCAAGACCTGTCGCCAGACAGGTCTACATAGCTAGACCAGTCGCCAAATCGGTCGCCAGACAGGTCGAGAGGTGTCCAGAAACACCAAACTCACTGGACTGTTTTTGAGGTTTTGAGACCGGTCGTGCATATTCTAACCCCAATTCATCACTCATTAATTGTGCATATTCTAACCCCAATTCATCACTCATTATGCACGGTTTACATGTTTAAAGGACTACTCTAATGCATGATTTGTAATTGTAGGGACAAGATAGAGATTTCACTGATTCAAGGCTAAAAAGAGCACTTTATAAGCATTGAAGACCACAAGAACCGAGCATGAAAGGGTGGAAGAAAGAAGCAAAGGAGAGAAGGAAAGAAGGAAGAAACAGACACTCACGACCCGTCGTCCGACCCATCGTCCAAAGCCTAGGACCAGTCGTCCGACCGGTCTAGCCATTCAACAGAAAAGCCCTGCTGCTCAAACCTCACTGGACCATCTGCGACCGGTCATATGACCGGTCGTCCACACCTCAGATCGGTCAAGACCGGTCGGCCAACGGGTCGCCCTCTCCACTGCACTCGCTGGACAGTTTTTCAGACAAGTCCGACCGGTCGTGACCAGTCGGCCAGGCCAGTTCGACCGGTCGTGCGACCGGTCGTCAGTGCAACAGCGTGTGCATGAAGCTCCGAAATTCTCTGCGCAATTGCGTAATTCCTTGCTAAATCTGGAATCTTCCGCGCCAATCTATAAAAGGGACTTTTCCTCTTCATACCAGGGCATGCTAGGACGTGGGGATTGCTTGAGAGATGGATTCTACTTCAAGTTTTCTTAGTTTTCTTCCTATTTTAGTAGTTTTTATGTTTTTGAGGCTTCTAGTTCAAGGATGTTAGAGATGAACTAAAACCTCTTAGCTAAGGCTAAGAGGCGAAGCTTTTGATTTGTTTTTGATGGATTGATGCAACCCAGGTTTCCTTTTATGTTTTAATTGAAGAATTTTAATTCAATATGAGTTTGAATCAAGTACTAGTTTGGTTTTACTTTGATCTCTTGATGACTCCGGGCTCATGTGATTCTTAGTGATTCTAAGCTTGGTAGCTTACCTTCTGAGCATTGTTTATGCTTGTGTAGTTCATTGATCTATCATCGACTCCGGGCATGGTAGACCCTTTGATTGCCTTGTGTACAATGGCCCGATCTTCATGTGAGAACTCATTCAACTAAAGTTCTTATCTTTTTATTATAATCTGAAATAGCTGTTTGCTGATTGATTTTGATTTAATTCGAGTTCTAATCATTAGTTGTAATCAAGTCTAGTGACAAGATTTGATGAAAGCTATGGTTGTGAATCTCAACTAGATTGGAAAGAGGCTTGGCCTACACAATTGAGTGTGCCCAAGGCCTAAGTATTATTGTGGGAATCGAATCAATGAATGAGCAACTGTTTTAAATAATTGTTGATTGAACCGCTCTATATTCCGATCGGATAGAGATATGAATTCAATTCTGATTGAATTATGTGAGATCTAGTTGTGTTGATGCATTGAAACTTATCAAAAGTGGATCCTTGGAGCTCTAGTGCCTTTTTAGATTGATATTACCTTACACATTCACTATTTAAACCCAAATCATTATTTTCCAGCTTTAGTTCTTAATAAAATCTTAATTATTAGTTGTTTTAGTTAAATTATGAGAATACCCATTCATAAATCTCTGTGGGAACGATACTCGGTCTTTCCGAATTATTACTACATCGCAACCCTACACTTGGGGAGTGAACATTAGTTCTTAATTAGAAACCATTAGAAGTGTTTTGTTAATTCCTACATAAGTCCCTGTGGATCGACCTCGGTCTTATCGAGATTATTACTACATCGCAACCCTACACTTGGGGAAGCGAACAAATTGTTTTTGTTGAATGAAAATCTTCCAATTAGATGAGAGATAGAACTTTGATTCTAATTGTGTTGTGCTTAGATGAATGAATTGGCATTGGACTATTACAAGTGGATCCTTAAAAGCCCTAGTTTCTCTTTGAATCTCAGATTTTCTTCTAGTTAGTTTTCTGTTTAGTTCTAGTTCTTAAACTTGAAATTTCAAAATTGTTAAGATTGAAGTTATTAGAATAGTTTAGATTGTTTACCCTAATTCCTTGAGGATCAACCTTGGTCTCACCAAGAATTGTTACTACATCGTAGCCTTGCACTTGAGGCGAGCGAACAAGTACTTTAAGGTCAGCAGTCTTAGCTCCTCGGATGCGATAAATGCTCTTCAGATAATTGGCAGAAAACTCAGGCCGAAGACTTGTAGTCTGTCAATCGCCAAATTGAAGGGAACCCTCATGGAATCACCTTCTCTGAATATTATATTACACCGAGGAGATGCCCCCAGAATAGCCCAGGACATGTCTTCGGTAGCTTCATTGCCTTGTCGATCTGGGCTTCTTTTAGAGGCCGAGTCGAGGGCTTAGTAGTTTTCTTGCAGCATTATTTAATGCACGGGATTGACTAGCTTATGTGGGTCACAGATCAATGGTCACGAATCCTCCACATCAACATTCAAGGACATCTTTAGATTTTACCCATAATAGGAGCCCCCAAGATTCCTGGTCAGTTAATCTCACCTCGGAACTTTTCTATATGTCCTCGGTATTTTGCGAAATAATGGTCAGATTATGCACCACCTTCAAATAACCGCATCATTAAATGTCAAATTAAATATGTGAAGAGTGAAACATCGCAATCATTCCTTTTCGTATAGAAATGCCGCAGTGCCTTAATGAGGCGTGCTGTTTCATGTCCTTCAAGCGAGCGGGGAGTCACCACATGTCAAACCTGCTGGAGAGGGAATGATTTGTCATCATTGCCTATAAATATCATTTCCCCTTTTCTCTGCTTATGGAAAAACCTAAATGCTTGCAACTTCTTCTTCCTTCGAAACCCGAGATTGCTACAACTTACCTTCGAGATTCAAACCCTTCAATTTGCCTTCTTCCTTGGGTATCATCTACCTCTTTTCTTTCATATTTTAATTTCTTTCCCTCTATTTCCTTCTTCCTCATTCATGGCTAGGGTTTCTAGACGTGTTGCCTAGACTTCTGAGTTGGAGGCAACAAAGCCATTAGGAGATTCTGAATCTTCTTGTTCTAACATTCCAGAATAGAGAATTTCATCCGATGGATATTTTGTTGGTTCCTTTCCTTCTAAACTCACCTAAAGGAAATTGGAGCACATTCATTGGAAATACAGTATTCCGGACTCTGCTTCCATTCGTCTCCCTTGTTCGGGTGAAAGTCTAAGCAATCCTCCCGTAGGAGAAGTGGCAATTTATAAGTACCTCTTCAAAGTCGGTTTTAGGCTTCCGTTACAACCTCTGGCAAGGGAGATATTTATTCGATATCGGATGGCACCCGGATAGCTTTCTCGGAATGGTTGGAGAGTGATATACGCCACGTATGTGCTTTGGAAAAAGGAGATCATCGGAGATCTAAACCCCGATGATTTCCTTAAGATGTTTCGGCTGAAAAAGAACCCTGTGTATAATGTTATCCGAATTTTTAGCATGGGCCGAACTTCATTGTTGGCAATCCATCTAGTAACAAGCAATGGATGGATAAGTGGTTTTTTGCCTCGGGTGCTTGGGAAACACTCAAAACAGAGGAGGTTCCGGGTCAGGGGAACGTGCCCTGGGCCTTCCTCAAAGGTTAAAGTCCTGAAAAACCCTTTAGTCTTCTATAATAAAATTTTCCCCTGTCCTTTTTATACCGAGCAATAAACTCAGAGGACTGATCTCTTCGGTCTTTTTACAGTGGATTCTCCTCATTAACTAAACTTAAGGGGTAGAATCCAGGAGAAGCTAGTCAAAACTCGAAGAATACATGAGGATCGTCGGGACATCAAAGTCCTTCTTGGCTACAATTCTCTGAGGTCAAGCGGGCTCATCCTTAGTAACTTCCATAAACTCGGTCTTCATCGTTTCATTCTGCTTCTTGTCTGATCTCTTATTTTTTTATTTACAAGCATAGCATCTGGAGAAGGAAACTAAGGAGGACCAGCACCTGGAGAGGGAAGCCGAAAAAGGTCCATTGCTGACATGGTTCCTCCATTGGAGAAGACTCAAAAGAAGAGGAAGTCAAATGGGGAATCATCTACTACCCCGACTCCGACGTCATTTCCTACTAGTTGGCCCTCTCAGCCTGCTACGATCACGACGCGTTCCCAACAGCCTTCATCTCAACCCCCACAATCTACAGAGCAGCCTCCACAATCTACAACACGGCCTTCCTCGGTGGCTTTGGTCCCATCCGGGGCTCAAACTTCTAGTGTTCCTTAGGCTAGGGAGTCATCTGTGCCTTCTCAGGGTTCTGGTAGACCCCCTGCTGGTCCTTCTTTAGTTAGGCCCTCGTCTAGCCAAGGATCATCGCTTCTAGTGGGGTCAAGTGTTACCTGGTCCCAGACCACTTATGCCATCTCTATCGGTTCATGATCAAGCAAGTTGGGAGCGAACACCTAGAACCGAGGAGGGTGCTCCCTCCAGAGGATAGTGTTACTCACGCGGGAGTGCTAACTGTCCAGGTAACGAAGCATGCTAGTTAATTCTGATGAAGACCTTCTTATCTCTTTGTACCTTTCTTAACCTGCTCTTCTTCTCCTCTTCTTTTTTTTATTAGGCCTTGGATGCGAACCCCAAGGCGCGAAAGGATATTTTTGAAGCTCAGTGGATTATGACGAGAAAGATCAATGGATCGCTGGCTTAGAAGCGGAAGTGAAAGAGGCGCTGGAGAGAGCGAGTACCATTGAAACTTCCTCTCGCGGGAAGACTGGGGTCATCAATGTGTTGGAGGCAAAGAAGAAGGAGCTGGAAGCAAACGTGGAGTGGCTAACGATTTCAGCCCAAGACTTTTGGGCTCGTGCTGAAAAGTTGGAGGCAAAAAACCTTCGATTAGAGGAGGAAAAGGATGAAACGATCAAAGAGAAGACCCAGCTGGAGGTGAAGGTGGATAGTCTTTAGACAGAGAAGACTAAACCTGAGAGTAAGCTTTAGACGAAAGAAACTGGGTTTGAAGAAAAACTCTGAGACGAAGGGGAGCAAGCTGTTGACACCTTCAAGTCCTCAGAATTCCTTCATGAGGATCGGGTCTGGCTATATAGTTCTGCTCGGAGCTGAGCCCTCAAGACCTTCGCTTGAATGTTTCTTACGCTAGACTTATCGAAGTTCAATGATGTTAATGCAGAAATTTTTGCAGAGGCGAGTGAAGCCGAGGCCGAGGAGGAGACGACCGTCATGACCGAAGCCCTAGATACCGGGGATGAAGTTATAAAGGATTCTACGGCGACGAAACCTATCCCTTCAGTTGTTATGCCCCCCGAACCACCTGCACCCGCTGGAGATACCGAGCCCTCACACGTCAACAAACATATCATTATAGAGTAGCCGTTATTGTTTCTCTGTTTTTATTTTTTTTTATATATATAACCATGTTTGTACTGCCTTTTAGGCATTTTGAAATACAGAGAACCCTTTCCTTTCTTGAATAATGAGTACTTTTGGTAATTAAACAATTCACTTTTATATTAAGCAGATAATACTCATTTTATATCGAGCAATAGGTGCTCGTCTTGTGAATCCGTCCAGCGGACAATGCATGTACTATTCAATCAGTCCATTTGAGCAGACTATGCTTGGTTGGGGGATGCCATAGTTGTCTTTTTCCTCCTTTAAACAACTTATGTTGTCAACCAAGTCTTTTGCTCTACGCCTTTTAAGGGCAAAGGGTTCAGCAGGAAAATGTTGTGCATCTTCCTTTGGGCCTCACATCATCTAGGGATAAGGGCAACTAAACATAATGTTCTACTCAAATTTTTAATGAGGTGAGGTAGGAACTTTTCCATTCATTTTGGTAGTGTGTGAAAACACCCATTACAAATTTTCTTACCTTCGTAGATTTATTGCATTCCATGGTCAGTGGATTATCCGTCCTTCCATATTCTCAAGGTAATAAGTCTCAGGTTAAACTATTTTTACAATCTTGTATGGTCCCTCCCAGTTTAGCTTGAAGGCTTGAGGGCTTGGATCCCCTGTATTTGGGATGACTCTCTTGAGTATAAGATCTTCGACGCGAAAGGGTCTGTATAATATGAAGCAATCTTTTACTGATAAGCCATGAGGAGAAGTTGTGTTTGATCTCGATGCTCTTCAAGCATGTCGAGTTGGAAATTCATGGCTTCCTTATTCTGCTCTTGATGGAAATGCTCTATACGAAATGAAGGCATTCCAATTTCTACCGGGACAACAGCCTCAGCACAAAAAGCGAGGGAGAATGGGGTCTCCCATGTGGAAGTCCGAATAGTTGTTCTATATGCCCATAGGACTTAAGGAAGCATTTCGGGCCAGACGCCTTTTCGCTCTTCAAGTTTGGACTTCAAGTAATGCTTGATGATTTATGACTTCTATCTGCCCATCTACCTGGGGGTGATATGGCGTAGTCAGGACATGTTGGATCTTCCACTTTTCACAAAACTCCTTGAATTTCGTATTCTCAAACTTTTTCTCATTATCCATGATAATTGTGTGGGGAATTCCAAATTGACAAACAATAGATTTCCATATAAACTTAGTGATCTGCTTTTCTATGATCGTTGCCAGTGGTTCAGCCTTTACCCACTCTGTGAAATAATCTACCGCGACAACAGCAAACTCTACCTGCCCCTTCCCTTTAGGCAAAGGGTCGATGATGTCAATTATCCACTGTGCGAATGGCTAAGGCCTTGCAATGGGAGTGAGACTTGTGGGGGGCTGATGCGAGATTTCTACAAAGCGTTGACACCTATCACAATTCTTTAAGAACCGAATAGCGTCAACATTCATTGTGGGCCAATAATACCCTTGTCTGATTGCCTTGTAAGCTATTGATCAACCTCCCAAATGGTTTCCACACACTCCTCCGTGAATTTCTCTAAGGATATAGTCAGCCTTAATGGGGTGTACACACTTCAGATGAGGTAAAGAATACCCTTTTTTTATACAGGCTTCCGTCCTTTAAAAAGTACTTCGGAGCATAAAATTTTAGACTCCGGGCTTCCTTCTTGTCGTCTTGAAGTCGCTCGGTCTAGAGATATTAAATAATAGGGTCCATCCAGCACGGAGTCTGGAGGATCAGAAATGCTTCTTCAACCTTGTTGGCCATAATGCTAGGCTCAGGAAAATGCTCGATGGGAAGAGTGAGAGCGAGATCGCCATCGGACGCAGAGCCGAATCTAGCCAGGGATTTAGATGAGTTCGTACCTCTAAAATTCTTTTAGCAAATCGAGTGACATGGCTTGGTAGGCTATCATTTTCTCATCTCTAGCTTCTGAAATTGCACGAGGTAGTCTAACACAACACCCTACGCAATATGCGAAAGCTAGGCGGAGCTTGTAGAACTATGACTAAGTCTTAGAGGGGGGGGGGTAATTAAGACCATTTAAAAATCCCTTTTGAAAACCTTTTACCTAATTAAACTAATTAGCAATTTTAAACTAATTAAGCAAGAACACTTATCTTACAAGCTTAAGTGGGTCCAATCATAAGGCTAGCATATAATTACAATTAAACAACCTAGCCTAAGCATGCATAAATAATCAAATGATTTAACTAATCAAGAACCTAATCTACGTAACCTATGTAGACTATTAGAGAATAAATCATAAGGCTCAAGTCTACACTAATTAATGAAAGTACATCTTGTGTGTGTAAGTGCCCAACTAGTGCCTAGCATATATTATTATCAAGCATTCATAATTAAGCAATTAAACATATAATGCTAAGATAACAATGTGCTTAAATCAATTACAAACACAAGCATGTATCGTGGTTCAACTTTGGGTCTACTCCACTCCTGGTTTAAGTACTCATCCCTTAAGCACACCTGCATTCACTAGGGAGTTTAAATCAGGTTCCTCCCAACCTAGGTGTTTTAAATTGGTTCCACCCTACCAGGGAGTTTGATAAGGTTCCTCCCAACTTATGACAAAGATTTTACTGGTTCATTTCTCAAACAAGATGTTTACGGGTTCCATTTAACCCAGGAGTTTGACAAGGATCCTCCCTACCCTTTAATTTTAATCCTAGAACCTAGCATACGCTCCTGCCAGAGGCCCCCTTTAAAGACTTGATCGAGTTTATAAATCCAAACTCTCACACTCAATCCTCCACGAGGAAAGAGTGCAACTAGACTCTCAAATTGATAACTTGTCGGATGAGCCCCTCATTTAGTGCCTTTTAGGGTTGCTTAATCTCCACTCTCTCGTGCTTCAATCAGCTCCCCGAGGCTCCCTCGATCGTGTTGTCGCTACGTTACCAATGCTTCAGCTCCACCGATCAATCACATTGCATTTGATCTTCTTAAGATGCCCAAGGTAATAGGAGATAATGTGAACTCTCTACAACTAGTAGGAGTTGGTTGCCTAGATGTTGAGCTACTAAATGTGCATATTCTAACCCCATTTCATTACTACCTATGCTTGAAATGAGTGATTAAAGACCCAACTAATGCATGGTTTTGTGGTTGTAGGAGTGAGAGAGAGAATTCATCAAATGAGGGCTAAGAGATGCTGTTTACACACCTTGAAGATCAAAGGAATGAAGGACCAAAGGTGGAGCAAAAGTGCATTGAAGATGAAGGAGGAAAAGCTGAGGATTTTAGCCAATTTCATGTCCACCGGTCAGCCGGCCACAACCACCGACTGGCCGGCCAAACCCTCCAAAAATAGCAAAAACTCTGGACAAGTTTTATGAACGCAGACCCCATGACCGACCGGCCGGACAGACTGACCGACCGGTCGGCCGACCGGCCGAATGAAGGGTCGGCCTATGCATTGTAACGTCCAGAGAATTCAACAGTTTGAAGAATGTCCACCAGCCGGTTGGCCGACCGGTCGACTGGTGGTTCGGACTGTGTAAAAAAGACTCCAGTGAAAATTGCAATTGCAGGCACTTTGTCCGACCGGCAGGACAGGGGGTCCGACTGGCCGGACAACACTTAGGAACTTCCGGAGCTTCAAAAATCTCTGCGCAAAATGCTAATCTTGTGGGATTTCTCAAAGTTTCTTCGCACCTAGGGTTTCAAAGCTATAAAAGGACTTCCCTAGCTCGTTCTTAAGGTATCCTAGAAGAGATTGAGCACGGTGGGAGGCAGCGGAAGTAAGATCTGGTGTTCTACGACTCCTCTTAGTTTGTTCTTCTAGTTTTATTTTTTCTTAGTTGTTTTCATGTTTCCTTGGATCAGGAATGGCTAAACCTCTTAGCTAGGGATAATAGGTGAAACTTGTAGTGAATCTAAGATGTTTCAATTCGTTTGATTTGGTTTCAAGTTAGATTATTAGTGATGAACAATGGTTGAAGTTTGAATAAAGTTCTAAGTAGTTTTTCTTAATCTTGTGATGGCTCATGGATGTTTAGAAGAATTGCTTGAGTTCTTAATTGTTTTGAATTGTTCTAGACCTGTATGATCTGAGGAATTGGATTCAATACGCTCTAGACCTTTGATCCTCATGTGGGAACTTCATACTAAAAGTTTTACTTTTCTGAAATTTCTGCTTATGTGTGATTGTGTATGTGATTTGAATTAAGCTCAAATCATGATCTAGTTATACTTTGTGACAGAATTTAATGATGATTATGATTGTGATCTTACCCTATTGGAACTAGGCTTGACTTATGCAATTGAGTGTGCTCAAGTCCTAACTTGAATTGAGGGAATCATGTACTTGAATAACACATATGGAAGATTGTTTGTTTTAACTGCTCTATCATCCGGCTAGATAGAACTTAATTTCGATTCTAGTTGAGAAAGTGAGAAACCACAATGAATTAAGCATCAAGGATTGCTACAAGTGGATCCTTGAACCCCTAGTGCTTTTTATTATTAATTACATTCAATTTAATTCAAAATATCTATCTACACCAGATTCTTAAAATTCTGTTTAGTTAACTCTTAAGTAGAAACTATTGGAAGTGTTTTGTGAATTCCCACACAAGTCCCTGTGGATCAACCTTGGTCTTACCGAGATTATTACTACATCACAACCCTACACTTGGGGAAGCCAACAAGTTTTTGGCGCCATTGTTGGGGACTTTGACAGTTTTTCACAAAATTTCGGAACATAGTCTCTACTTGAAATTTTTAGGACTCCTTTACTAACTTAATTTGTTTACTTTGTTTTGTTTTTTCCAGAAATTCTAGTAGTCGAAGTAGTCACTTCAAATCAAGTTTTTCTAACACTTTTTCTTTTTATTTTTTTAAGATTTGCATGCCACATTGGGTTCGGGATTCTAATAACTGACTCATTAGTGAAGGGGGAATTGTTGAAGGGATTGATAGGGAGCCACATGCTAAGAAACGTTCAGATTTTTCAATTTTTTCTGAAAGTATAGCTGAAAATCAACCCAACCCTATGGCCAATCAAAATCTTGGCCAAAACCAAACCGAAACGGGAGAGAATGTGGTTAAGAATGTTCCCTGACCTAGAACATAACGCGATTACTTGCAACCTTCAAGAGCGAGCACTCCCTCATGCATAGTTTTTCCACTGAATGCAAGGAACATAAATTTGAAACCGGGAGTGATCCAACTCATTCCAAAATTCCATGGACTAGACAGTGAAAGTGCCTATTAACATCTTAAGGAATTTGATGAGGTGATAGCCACAATGCACTTTGCTAATGTAATTGATGATGTGGTGAGACTCAAATTCTTTCCTTTTTCCCTTAAAGAGAAAGCTAAGGCTTGGCTTCATGCATTAAGGCCAAGATCAATTGGCACATGGACTGAGATGACTAGGGAGTTCATTAAAAAGTTCTTCCCTACTCACAAAACGATCATATTGAGGCGCCTTATCATGAATTTTGCTCAAAAAGAGGATGAGACCTTCTTCCAATGTTGGGAGAGGTTCAAGGACTTGTTAAATGCATGCCCACATCATAGCTATGAAATTTGGCGGGTAATAAGCTTTTTCTATGAAGGACTGACTTCACCCATGCGCCAATTCGTAAAGATGATGTGCAATGGAGAATTCATGAATAAGGAAGCTGAGGAAGCATGGGACTATTTTGATGAATTGGTTGAGAATGCACAGTCTTGGGATACATGTAGACCAAAAAAATTCCAAGACAAGCCAACAAAAGGAAAAATGAGGAATTTATGTCATCTCAGAAGAAGATAACATAAGTGCATGTGTGGCTAGCCTCACAAGAAAAGTCGAGGCCATGGAATTGAAGAAATGAGAGACGATCAACTCAAAAGATGTTGAAACTATTTATGAAATTTGTGCCAGAAATTAACATGCAACACAGGATTGTCCCACAATTTCTGCATTCTAAGATATCTTACATGAACAATCAAATGCCATAAACAATTATCAATGACCATTTAGTGCTCCAAACTCAAACACGTATAATTCTAGTTAGAAGAACAATCCCAACTTCAGTTGGAGGAATGGACCCACTGCGAATGCAAACAATACCCCTCAAGTTTAACCTTTACTAGGTCCATCCCTAGTGATTATACTAAAAACTACGCTAGAGGAGATGTTGGGTGCATTCGTATCGGTTCAAGCTGAATATTACAAGACTAATTCTTTGAAAATTGATGGGTTCATGCAAGAGCAACTGAAATTCAATCAAAATTCATCTCAAGCCATTAATAACTTGAAAACCTCAATGGCTAGAGTTGAATCTCATCTCAGTGTTAGGGAGAAAGGCACACTTCCTGCCCAACCTCTTCCTAACCCAAGAACCCAATTTGAGATAAAAGATGCAGCTCATCCTCCCAACATACGGGGCTTGTTCAAGCTATCACCACTTTGAGAAGTGGAAAAATAATCGATAAATCTAATCCGGTGATGGCCTCAAAGCCTAATGATCCAAAAATTTCCAAAGAGGATGATAGCCCGAACAACACTCCACATAAGAAAGAACCGGAAAGGCAACACAAGTTGATTGCCCCATTTCCCCAAAGGTTGATTTCACCCAAACCTTTAGACAAAAACTTGGAAATTTTAGAGGTTTTTAAGCAAGTGAAGATCAACATTCCGTTGTTGGATGCTATAAAACAAATACCATCCTATGCCAAATTTCTAAAGGAATTATGTACAGTTAAAAGGGAACACAATGTTCACAACAAAGTACTTTTAACTGAAAATTTGAGCGCTATTATCAGACAAGAGGTGCCCCAAAAGTACAAGGATCCGAGTAGTCCAACCATCTCATGCATCATAGGTGACTACCGGATTAAACAAGCCTTACTAGATTTAGGGACAAGTGTTAACCTCATTCCATACTTGGTTTATGAACAACTTGGGTTAGGTGAATTGAAACCCACCAAAACCACACTCCAACTTGCTGATAGATCTATACGTATACCGAGAGGAGTGATTGAGGATGTCTTGATCCAAGTTGATAAATTATACTACCCAGTGGACTTTATTGTCTTGGATACACATCCCGTGATAGGTACCGGTGCTCAAATTCCCGTCATACTTGGACGCCTTTTTTTAGCTACTTCAAATGCGATTATCAATTATAGAAATGGGCTTGTACAAATGTCCTTTGGAAATATGACACTTGGGCTGAATATATTTGATTTATGTACACAACCACGGGAAGTTGATGACGAGATCCATGAGATAAATTTGATTGAATCATTCGTGGAGGATAAATTCCCCTTGAGATTATATTCCGACCCTTTGGAGGCATGTTTAGCCCACTCTCAGGAGATGAATGATGACACGATACGAGAGATAGATGCCATTTTGGATGTGATGCCAGTACTTGATAACAAAAGATGGAGGGCATTATTTAAACCTTTACCCCTAAGCGAGAACAAGCCTCTTCCATCCAATATCAAGACGCCAAAGCTCGACCTAAAACCATTACCAAGTGATTTGAAATATGTCTATTTAAGTCGAGATGAGACATATCCGGTGGTGATTTCTTCCCACTTGGATGAGGAACAAGAAAGTAGGCTAATAGCCACTCTAATAGAGCATAAGAGCGCCATTGGATGGTCAATTGCGGATCTCAAAGGCATAGATCCCCTGATTTGTACTCATCGCATACACCTTGAGGAGTATGCGAAAAGATCTAGGCAACCACAAGGACGCCTTAATCCAAACATGAAGGAGGTGGTTAAGGCTGAGGTGTTGAAACTATTGGATGTAGGTATCATTTACCCAATATCTGATAGTCAATGGGTGAGTCCAACTCAAGTGGTGCCTAAGAAATCTGAAATAACCATCGTAACCAATGCCAATAATGAACTCGTACCAACCAGAGTCACTACCGGTTGGAGAATGTGCATTGACTATAGGAAGCTAAACACAGTCATAAGGAAAGACCACTTCCCCCTACCGTTTGTTGATCAAATTTTAGAAAGGTTGGCGGGTCATTCCCATTTTTGCTTCCTTGATGGGTATTCAGGGTATAACCAAATAGAGATTGCCCTAGCAGACCAAGAGAAGACAACATTCGCATGTTCATTCGGCACTTTCGCCTATTGAAGGATGTCGTTTGGACTATGCAATGCCCCTGCCACTTTTCATCGTTGTATGTTGAGTATTTTTTCTGATATGGTGGGAACGATTCTTGAAGTCTTCATGGACGATTTCTCTGTATTTGGTTGTAACATTGATGAGTGCCTCGTGCACTTCAAAACTGTGTTGAAAAGATGTGAAGAAAAGAACCTCGTGTTAAATTGGGAGAAATTTCACTTCATCGTACAAAAGGGAATAGTACTTGGTCACATCATCTCACAAAAAGGAATCGAGGTGGACAAAGCTAAAATCGATCTTATGTCTAACCTTCCACCACCCAAGAGCGTACCAGATGTGCGGTCCTTTTTGGGACATGCCGAATTTTATAGACGGTTCATAAAGGACTTTGGTTTACTCTCTCGTCCTTTATGTAACCACTTTAAGAGGAAAACTCATTCGAGTGGATTAAAGATTGTCAAAATGCCTTTAACAAACTAAAAGGTATGTTGACATGTGCTCCCATAATGCAACCACCTGATTAGAGCCTTCCTTTCGAAATTATGTGCGATGCGAGCGACTACGCTATTGAGACCGTGTTAGGCCAAAGAAAAGAGAAAAATCCATGCGTCATCTACTGTGCAAGTAGAACTTTAAACTCGGCTCAAGAAAACTACACTACTACAGAAAAAGAATTTTTAGCCGTAGTTTTTGCTTTAGACAAGTTTTGGTCTTACTTGATTGGATCCAAGATCATCATATTCACTAACCATACTACGCTTAAGTACCTTCTCTCTAAGAAGGATGCTAAGCCACAACTTGTTAAGATGGATCCTCCTACTCCAAGAATTTGACATAGAAATACGTGATAAGAAAAGGAGTAGAAAACGTCGTGGCTGACCATCTCTCTAGACTTGTCCTCACCAATTCCCCTGAGACAATTGCGATCAATGACATGTTCCCTGATGAACAACTTTTTAAAGTCTCCCAATTGTAATGGTGTGTGGACATTGCTAACTATCTTGCTACAGGTACGATTCCGACACAGTGGAAAAAGCAACATAAGGATAAGTTTTTCAACGAGGTGAGAAAATTCCTATGGGACGACCCATTCTTATTCAAGTATTGTCCTGATCAAATCATAAGGAGATGTGTGCCGGATGAGGAACAGCACAATATCATCTCCTTTTGTCATTCTCAGGCGTATGGTGGCCACTTTTCGACTAAGAAGACCATAGCCAAGATTCTGCAATGTGGGTTTTATTGGCCCGCTATGTTCAAAGATACCTATGAGTTTTGTAAAACGTGAGAGCCTTATCAGAAATTGGGAGGAATATCCAGTAGAAATATGATGCCACTCAATCCCATCTTACAAATCGAAATTTTTTACTATTGGGGCATCGATTTCATGGGTCCATTCCCATCTTCTTTCGAAAATTTATATATATTGCTGGCCGTCGATTCTGTTGCAAAATGGGTCGAGGCAATTCCATGCCAGAACAATGACCATAAAACAGTCATTCATTTCTTAAAAGAAAATATCCTTTTCCGGTTTGGAACACCTAGAGTCATTATAAGTGATGGAGGATCTCATTTTTGTAAGCACCCGTTTGAAGCTTTAATGAAGAAATATGGCGTAAATCACAAAGTGAGTACTTCCTATCATCTACAAACAAGTGGACAAGCTGAGATATCCAACAGGAAAATTAAACATATTTTGGAGAAAACAGTGAACCCCGATCGCAAGGATTGGTCGGTTCGACTAACCGATGCACTCTGGGCTTACCGTACTGCTTTTAAGACCCCATTGGAATTTCTCTGTAATGCCCCCAAAATTTGACACTCGAGTATATAACTCAAATCTCGAAATTAAGGGTGTTATGTAAATAATGAATGAACTCATCACATTCTCAACTGATACTTTTCTCTTTTCCATTCATATGGTACTAAAAATATAAAATAAGAATAAACCAAACTTGAAATATTAAATCATAATTCCATGAGTTCACTATATTATCCCAAACTATCTAAACTAATGGCCATCTAACAGGCCTTATTACATCAATACTTTTGAACTAAAATTAAAATAAATCCATTCTCAAAATCTTCTAGAGTACTTCTTCATCTGGAATCGCTTCCTCGAAGCCTTCTAAATCATCACCTGTCACTACGGTTAATCGCATAACACCGCGTCAGCTATAAAAGCCGGTGAGCATTCTCATATAGTTTAACACATGTAATTCGATATAGAAAATCACTAGACCATTAAAGTACAAATCACTACAAATCCAATGGCAATTTTATCAAACCAAAATCTCTTAAACATGCACGTGATGCATGGTATGCAAGTATGCCTCAACAATCTCAGTACGGTTATCAGTAGAACTCCAGGGCTAGTTTATAGTCGGGCCTACACTGTTTCACAACTGCAGAGCTAGTCTCTTGTACACACCAGGGAACTCACCCAACCTGCTAAAATCATCTGATATCCACCGGGTACGCTAGTATGGTATCTTGCACACACCAGGTAGCTCAACCAACCCATCCACAATCGATGGACTATCAGAAGGGTATATTGCACACATAGGGCGCTCAACCAGGGACTGTTGCACACACTTGGGCGCTCACCCAAACAATCATCAATGGGTCTATTGCACACACTAGGGTGCTCACCCTACGATAATAACTGGAGTTTTCAAATCGTGCCATGCATGAATCGAATCAGTATACTCAATCTTTTTCCAAGACAATTCAAAATTCGGCTCACACATGTACAACCCTAATCGGGTACCAAAATTCATATGAAAAACATAGTTTATAAACAAATAGAGAGTTCTAAATAACATTGATATAATTCACAAATTCAACCAAAACAAAACCAAATCTAAACTTCTAAAACGGAAGATTAAAACATAAACCAAGAGAATTCGAAATTAGAAAAAAAAATTTCTAAACTAGAACTTGTTAGTGCACTTTTCTGTGGCATACTAGTGCACCTTGTTTGTCAATCACTTACAGCGGTGAGTCTAGAGTCGGTTGAGCCCAAAGAAGACGAAGACCGAAGACTCAAGACGTCCAGCCGCATCAAGGAAGAAGATTCAGGTATATGAGATGCCTTGGTGCCTTAACCGCGACCAAAACCTATCCCCTTTGTATCCTTGATGACCTTGACCATATTTAGAACCCTTTAGTCATCATAGATAGGCCCTAGGTGTCCCATTTGATCAACTCTACCTAGGTCTATATGAACCAGCTGGAGAAAGTAGATCTCAGCTCAACATAGAGGGGACCCAGGCTGGTCCGACCGGTCAAGACCGGTCGGCCAGCATTCCTGCTGGAATTACAAAGACCAGCCGACCGGTCATGACCGGTCGGCCTTCGCAATAGAAGGGAAACAGCAAGGTGGGCCGACCGGTCATGACCGGTCGGCCAGTTATTGGCGTCCAGCCCTCCAGCAAGAGGGGCCGACCGGTCATGACCGGTCGGCCTGGCATGTTAAGGCAGTCCAGTGAGGGTGGCCGACCGGTCATGACCGGTCGGCCAGTGTGTATTTGGCCTAGGCTGTTTTCATCCTACAGCAGAGGGGTCCGACCGGTCGTGACCGGTCGGGACAGGTCGTTTATGACCGTTTTCTGCCCGTTTTAGAGCCGTTGGAGCCCTCTTTTCTATATATATGGTGCTCCACTCTTGGGCAACAGGAGAGAAGTTTTTGAGAGCCCATTCCACACTTATCTTGTACATCATTTGGGGCCTCAAAGAGGAGGTTTTCAAGTCATATCCCTTGTGTTTCAAACACAAGTATGGGCATTCAAATGCTATCAAGAGATGACTTGATTCCTCTCTCAAATCTAGAGGTGTGACACTATTCCACATAGGTATATCCTTTGTCCAAGACCTCTAGAAGACTCTCTAGGTGAATCTCCTAGTTGGAACAACCTACACATCCCATGTATGAGATTCACCCATCCTCCTAGCACCTTGGGCATTTCAAGGCATCACATACAAGGTGTTTGATCGAATGTGGCTGAGGCATTGGCAACGCAACGGCGGCACGATCAAGGGAGCAAAGGGACGCTGATTGAAGCACGGGAGAGCGGAGATCAAGCAACCCATTACGGCGCTAAACAAGGGGCTCATCCGACAAGTAAGTTGTCTCATTTGAGAGTCCATTTTAGAGTTTGTTTGTCAACTCGCCTTAGGGACGTTAGCTGTTCCTTGGCCCGTCAGCCGGGCCTAAACTAAGTCTCCAAGGGGGAGCCTCCGACACGGGAGTAAACGTGCGATAAGGTTGAGAGTTAACCTATGTCTAAAACTCCGGATACGGTTGAGAGGTGAACCGATAAAACCTCCGTGTAAAGGTTGAGAGGTGAACCTCATTTAAAACCTCCGATAGTGAATGCCGGTGTGCTCAAAGGGGTTGAGTACTTGAACCGGGAGTGGAGTAGACAAGTAGTCGAACCACTATACATCCTTGTGTTTGTGATTGTTCTTGAGCACATTCTATCTTTGCATTGTTTGTTTAATTGTTTAATTATGAATGATTGATAGGAATGCATGCTAGGCATTTTATAGGCATCCCCACACAAGATGTACCTTCACTACTTGTGTAGACTTGAGCTCATTGATCCAATCTCATAAGTCTACACAAGGTGCATAGGTTAGTAGCTTAATTAGTTGAATCATTTTCTTACCTATGCATGCTTAGACTAGGGTTGGTTATTGCTTAACTCTTGCTAGTCTTGTGATTGGACCCACCAAGGCTTGGAAGCCAAGGTGTTCTTGCTTACCTAGCTTAAACTTGTTGAATTGCATAAGTAGGCAAAAAGAATTTGAAAAAGGTCCATATCACCCCCTCTAGGTCCTTAGACATATCTCCGAGTATCTCTACAAGCGGTAAAACCGCAATTTCAATTGGTATCAGAGAGGGTTCCTCTTTAAGGGCTTAATTGCCTAGAGGTAGATCCTAAAGAGAAACTTGAAAATATGTCTAGAGAGGACTCTTCATCCGTCTCTAAGCCTCCTTTCTTTGATGGGTCAAATTATCCATATTGGAAAGCCCGAATGCGCATCTTCTTGGAATCTATTGATTCGGATGTGAGGGACATGGTTGATTTTGGATATGAACCCCCAATGGTTACTATTTCTAAGGAGGGTGAGCCGGATGTTCTCAGGCCAAAAGACAAGGCATTGTGGACTGCTCATGAAAAAGCTCAACGTATTAATAATGCCAAAGGCCTGAATGCCATATTTTGTTCAGTATCAAGAGAAGAATTTGGTCGGATCCAAAATTGCACTACCAGTAAACAAGCATGGGATATTCTGGAAGTTACCCATGAAGGAACAAATGTTGTTAAAAATTCTAAACTCCAGCGCCTCTCCACTCTCTTTGAAAATATTATTATGGAGGAGGATGAAACGTTTACTGAATTTTATACCAAACTGAACAAAATCACTAATGATATGTGGGGCTTAGGGGATCCGGTTCCGGAACATAGGCTTTGTAGGAAAATCCTGAGATCTCTTCCGGATCGGTTCTCTTCTAAAGTCACCACCATTGAAGAGTGTAGGGATCTTAATACCATGAAAGTTGAAGAACTCATAGGTTCCCTACAAACCTTTGAGCTAGGCTTTAAAGCCCCCTCTAGAAGGAAAAACATCGCCTTCAAGTCCTCTCACAGACACAAGAAAATCAAAAGTGAGACGGAGGATGATAGCGATGATGAGGATGATGAGGAAGAACAATTGAACAAAAAATTCAAGAGATTCCTCAAATTTGATAGAGGGAATAGCCGTGACAAGAAGGACAAGAAGGGTGATAAACGTACAGGAAAATCATCCATACCTTCTTCCGTCCGTTGTTACGGTTGCGGTCGTCGTGGCCATATTGCCCCGGAATGTCCGGAAGGGCCTAAACCAAAAGGTAAAAAGGGAATGGCTGCCACTTGGGATGATACGGAGGAGTCCGAATCTGATGATGAGAGCCAACATAATGATCTTGCTCTCTCGGCCTCCATCACGACCCCTTTACCAGATTATCTAAGAGGGGATCCCAACCGCTATCCCTTCTAAGTGAAGGTAGAGTTCCCAACCCCTCACCTCATGCTACATTTTATGAGGGTGTTGTGGAATTTTTTGCTACCCTTTGGCTTTTTAAACTGAACATGGTTAGAGAGGGTAGTTAGTTATGCTTTTATTGGTAAATCTGAGGATTTCAGCCTCATTTATGTTTTAATGGGCAAATCAGAGGATTCCAGCCTCATTCGCCCAAATTTTGATGATTTAGCTTTGCTTTTATTGATACATTTGCTTGCTAGATTATCATCCTGCTTAGATTAGCTAACCATCTTGAGTTTTATGCTTCATGTATGCTAATCTTTGCTTAGTATTGGTCTTGATATACCATTAGGGGAGGATGGTTGATTGGGCTATAAGCCCTTTGTGCTTCATTGCAAATGTATATCCTTGACCAATTGCATGATTAATCTTGCCTGAATAGTCACATTTCTTGTTAATCATGTTTCTTAGCTTGCTCCATGTATTTATGATTCATGCACCCTATACTCTCCGTTTTAGCATGTGCTTATAGTTATAACTGCGACACACTATCTTCTCTTACCTTAACCTTATTGGTATATCATTAAGGGGGAGAGAATAGTTTGTCAATTGCTAACAAAAAGGGGGAGAATGTTCAAATCCCACCAAAACTAGTTTGCTATGTTTTGTGATGCAGGGATTGACAGGTTGTGGGGGAGCAAACTGAAGAGGAGCAGCTTAGTTTAGGCATGTCAAGAGTCCTGTATTTTATGTTTTATCTATGTAATCTCTTGCTCATGTAATTTGTTTTGGTAGGTTAAGTTTTTGTAAGTAATTGACAAAGGGGGAGATTGTTAGTGCACTTTTCTGTGGCATACTAGTGCACCTTGTTTGTCAATCACTTACAGCGGTGAGTCTAGAGTCGGTTGAGCCCAAAGAAGACGAAGACCGAAGACTCAAGACGTCCAGCCGCATCAAGGAAGAAGATTCAGGTATATGAGATGCCTTGGTGCCTTAACCGCGACCAAAACCTATCCCCTTTGTATCCTTGATGACCTTGACCATATTTAGAACCCTTTAGTCATCATAGATAGGCCCTAGGTGTCCCATTTGATCAACTCTACCTAGGTCTATATGAACCAGCTGGAGAAAGTAGATCTCAGCTCAACATAGAGGGGACCCAGGCTGGTCCGACCGGTCAAGACCGGTCGGCCAGCATTCCTGCTGGAATTACAAAGACCAGCCGACCGGTCATGACCGGTCGGCCTTCGCAATAGAAGGGAAACAGCAAGGTGGGCCGACCGGTCATGACCGGTCGGCCAGTTATTGGCGTCCAGCCCTCCAGCAAGAGGGGCCGACCGGTCATGACCGGTCGGCCTGGCATGTTAAGGCAGTCCAGTGAGGGTGGCCGACCGGTCATGACCGGTCGGCCAGTGTGTATTTGGCCTAGGCTGTTTTCATCCTACAGCAGAGGGGTCCGACCGGTCGTGACCGGTCGGGACAGGTCGTTTATGACCGTTTTCTGCCCGTTTTAGAGCCGTTGGAGCCCTCTTTTCTATATATATGGTGCTCCACTCTTGGGCAACAGGAGAGAAGTTTTTGAGAGCCCATTCCACACTTATCTTGTACATCATTTGGGGCCTCAAAGAGGAGGTTTTCAAGTCATATCCCTTGTGTTTCAAACACAAGTATGGGCATTCAAATGCTATCAAGAGATGACTTGATTCCTCTCTCAAATCTAGAGGTGTGACACTATTCCACATAGGTATATCCTTTGTCCAAGACCTCTAGAAGACTCTCTAGGTGAATCTCCTAGTTGGAACAACCTACACATCCCATGTATGAGATTCACCCATCCTCCTAGCACCTTGGGCATTTCAAGGCATCACATACAAGGTGTTTGATCGAATGTGGCTGAGGCATTGGCAACGCAACGGCGGCACGATCAAGGGAGCAAAGGGACGCTGATTGAAGCACGGGAGAGCGGAGATCAAGCAACCCATTACGGCGCTAAACAAGGGGCTCATCCGACAAGTAAGTTGTCTCATTTGAGAGTCCATTTTAGAGTTTGTTTGTCAACTCGCCTTAGGGACGTTAGCTGTTCCTTGGCCCGTCAGCCGGGCCTAAACTAAGTCTCCAAGGGGGAGCCTCCGACACGGGAGTAAACGTGCGATAAGGTTGAGAGTTAACCTATGTCTAAAACTCCGGATACGGTTGAGAGGTGAACCGATAAAACCTCCGTGTAAAGGTTGAGAGGTGAACCTCATTTAAAACCTCCGATAGTGAATGCCGGTGTGCTCAAAGGGGTTGAGTACTTGAACCGGGAGTGGAGTAGACAAGTAGTCGAACCACTATACATCCTTGTGTTTGTGATTGTTCTTGAGCACATTCTATCTTTGCATTGTTTGTTTAATTGTTTAATTATGAATGATTGATAGGAATGCATGCTAGGCATTTTATAGGCATCCCCACACAAGATGTACCTTCACTACTTGTGTAGACTTGAGCTCATTGATCCAATCTCATAAGTCTACACAAGGTGCATAGGTTAGTAGCTTAATTAGTTGAATCATTTTCTTACCTATGCATGCTTAGACTAGGGTTGGTTATTGCTTAACTCTTGCTAGTCTTGTGATTGGACCCACCAAGGCTTGGAAGCCAAGGTGTTCTTGCTTACCTAGCTTAAACTTGTTGAATTGCATAAGTAGGCAAAAAGAATTTGAAAAAGGTCCATATCACCCCCTCTAGGTCCTTAGACATATCTCCGAGTATCTCTACAAGCGGTAAAACCGCAATTTCAGAACTACAGGTGAAAAGTTATATGAGATGTAACTCACAGTCTCTTCTTCTTGTCTCTTTCTTTCTTTCTTTTCTTCTTCTTTTTCTTTCTTTTCCTTTTCATTCTCTTTCTTCTTCTTTTTCTCTTTGCTACTGGAATGTTGCTTCAACAACGTGAATCCCCCCTTGAAATCTCTCTCTCTCTACAAAACCTCTCTCTCTCTCTCTCACTGCTCAATATGATGAAGGGTAGGGAGTAATCAGGGGGTTTTATCGCTTCTTGAAGTCGGTGAATAGGGAGGACACGGAGAAGGGACGATCCCGGTTTGATGTGGCTTGTGTCTTATGCAAGGAAAGAGGATGCTGTTTCGTACAGCTGCGAAAGACTTGCGAGGGTTCCCAGTTAGAGTCGAAAATCCATCTAGAGGGAGATGGACGGCCTCGATCAACACCATTCAACACGAAAATCGGAGGTTTGGACGGTCAGCGTTTACGGAAAGTCGATCTGCCGCTGTTTGAGTTGGAGAATGAAACAAATTCTTTCCGGAGATCTTTAACACATGATACCCGTTGGGAATCTAGGTTGGGTCCACACGAATGCCCGGAAGAATTTTGGTCCACCCATGCAAAGCAACGGACTGGATCTTAGGATTCTTTGATTCGAACGGAAATTTGGAAAAGATCAGATACGCAACTATTAACCGAGAAACTCAAGGGGGTTGTGAGCGTCGGGGAGACAAATCGAATAGGCGGTTTAGATGTGTCAAACGTGGTCCACTGACGGACGGCGTGGAAGGATCGGACGGACAACGCTGCTCGCAGTTGCAGTGGACGGGGAAGAAGACGCTGCGTCTTCGTAATACGCGGTCAACGCGTGTTGACCGGTCGGCTTTTTGTGCACATAGTGCACGTGGGTCCCACCATGATGTGTGTGTAAAATCCACACCAATCATCAATTAGGCCACATGATTTTAAGGCATGACACCAAAAATGAGGCAGATCCGAGGTTAGATGGCCCACTTATGGCCCAATTTCTTATTAGGATACTTGTAGGATGATCGGAGGGTTGAAATTTGACGTGTACGGTTAAATATATCCCTAGACTATTATATGAAGTTTTACATGAAACAAATCGTTATACACTGGTATACTTAAAATCGTCAGTTTAACTTAAGTTTAACTAATGGCATTTTCGTAATTATTGTAAATTTGTGAGTTTTGTGAAATCCAACACTTCTACGCTATTCTAAGGTTCATTTTGAGCAACTTTAATAAAGGGATCTCATACTAATTCCCTACGGATTATTTTTTATTAATTTATCAATATAATAAATCACGTAATTTACTAAATAATTAATTAAATTGTTATTTTAATTATTTCTAAAACTTGGGTCATTACAGTCTCCCTATAGACTTGTCTGTGGGAAAGCTTGTCACTTGCCCGTGTAGTTGGAACATAGGGCATGTTGGTGATAAAGAAGATGAATTTTGATTCTGACAAAGCAAGCTCGTTACGCAAACTTCAATTAAATGAACTTGCGAAACTCCGGAACGAGGCATATGAAAATGAGAGAATTTACAGGGATAAAACGAAAGTGTTCCATGATAAGAACATTCTTCGTAAGACCTTCACGATTAATAAAAAGGTCCTTATGTATAATTCTCGACTACATTTATTTTCAGGAAAATTGAGATCTCGATGGACCGGTCCCTACATTGTAAAAACTCTTTATCCATATGGAACCGTCGAGTTGTTGAATTCTAGTAATTATAATATCTTTAAAGTAAACGATTAGCGATTAAAACCGTTCTTTGAGAATTTTCCTTCAGAAGGAATGTCCATACCTCTGATTGATCCTACGTATCAAGATGATTGATCTCCTAGTCTGATGGAGGTATAGAGTAGTTAGGATTAGGATTTTGTTGCTTTTAGTTTGCTTTTTCATAGGTTTACTAGAAGGAGGTAGAATTCTAGTTTTTGTTCTCTCAGGTACTCTCATCCCTCATCCCCTTTATTTTATATTTGCTCTCATGTTTTGCTCATTGCATATCTTTTACATTGAGGACAATGCAAGATTTGGTTGGGGGTGTGGGATCACTAGGATGAATCCAGTGTTTTGTAACATCTTGAACAATTATGTAGAACTTTTTTCAATTTTTCTACAAATTCAAAACTCCATTAAAAAACTTTGTTTCTATGCATTTGGGATGGTGTGAGTATAAGAAAAAGGAGAGGCAAAGTGAGTGAAGTTGAATATCTTGAACAATCTCTAAGATACTAGTTTTATATGCGAATCCCCCTATTTTTATGATTGATAGAATTTCTAAACACTTTTACACCTAGTTCACATTACACGATTCTCATGCTTTGAAAGGATTATGTAAAATTGTGAATTGGTTAAGTTTGGATTTGAGGTGTTAAGAAACCAAGCTAAGTACTTTGTCCATCCTTGTCCATAGAAAAATAACGAAAGATATGGATTCCTAAAAATCCTATCTAATGAAAAAGAAAATGAAAAGGAAGGATGAAAATATGGGAATGATGGAGAAAATGGTTGAAAATTCTGAAAGGGCTACCTAGTACCAACCGGGGGATGGTCTACCCATAACCAAAGCTGAAAATGTGACATAGTGTGAAAGCCGTCAGAAGGACGGTAAGGCAAATTCCTGTCATAGGCTTGTTGTTGATCTATACACCGTTGAATCCATACCTTAGTTAATTCATGAAGAAGGTAACCCTGGAAATCCATGAGATGAGCATTCACTGAGCACACTAGGTTAAATTGTTTGGATTCTTTTATTTATCAATCAATCAGCGGGAATTTTATATGAGTACTTGGTATATTTTGGAAAATTCAAGGTTTCAACTTCTATCACTGGGCATTTCAGAATTCTTTACACTTGCATATCATTGAGTATATGGAAACATGGTTTCTGAAGGAGAGTTGGGTTTTGAAGAATGAAATTTGTTTCACGCATGTTTTGCTCGGGACTAGCAAAATGCTAATTGGGGGATGTGTTGAGCTCCTAAATGTGCATATTCTAACCCCATTTTATTACTACCTATGCTTGAAATAAGTGATTAAAGACCCAACTAATGTATGGTCATGTGGTTGTAGAGTGAGAGAGAGAATTCATCAAATGAGGGCTAAGAGATGCTGTTTACTCACCTTGAAGATCAAAGGAATGAAGGACCAAAGGTAGAGCAAAAGTGCATTGAAGATGAAGGAGGAGAAGCTGAGGATTTCAGCCAACTTCATGTCCACCGGCCGGCCGGCCACAGCCACCAACCGGCCGGCCAAACCCTCCAGAAATAGCAAAATCTCTGGACAAGTTTTATGAAGGACGACCCCCTGACCAACCGGTCGGCCGACTGAAGGGTCTACCTATGCATTGTAACGTCCAGAGAATTCAACAGTTTGAAGCATGTCCACCGGCCGGCCAGCCAACCGGTCGGCTGGTCGGTCAGACTGTGTAAAAAAGACTCCAGTGAAAATTGGAATTGTAGGCACTTTGTCCGACCGGCCGGACAGGGGGTCCGATCGGCCGAATAACACTCAGGAACATCCGGAGCTCCGAAAATATCTGCGCAAAACGTTAATCTTGCGAGATTTCTCGAAGTTTCTTCGTACCTAGGGTTTCAAAGCTATAAAAGGACTTCCCTTGCTCGTTCCTAAGGTATCATAGAAGAGATTAAGCATGGTGGGAGGCGGTGGAAGTCAGATCCGGAGTTCTACAACTCCTCTTAATTTGTTCTTCTAGTTTTATATTTTTCTTAGTTGTTTTCATGTTTCCTTGGATTACGAATGGCTAAACCTCTTAGCTAGGGCTAAGAGGTGAAGCTTGTAGTAAATCTAAGATGTTTCAATTCGTTTGATTTCGTTTCAAGTTAGATTATTAGTGATGAACAATGGTTGAAGTTTGAATAAAGTTCTAAGTAGTTTTTCTTAATCTTATGATGGCTCATGGATGTTTAGAAGAACTGCTTGAGTTTTTAATTGTTTTGAATTATTCTAGACCTGTATGATCCGAGGAATTGGATTTAATATGCTCTAGACCTTTGATCCTCATGTGGGAACTTCATATTAAAAGTTCTACTTTTTTGGAATTTCTGCTTATTTGTGATTGTGTATGTGATTTTAATTAAGTTCAAGTCATGGTCTAGTTATACTTTGTGACAGAATTTAATTATGATTATGATTGTGATCTTATCCTATTGGAACTAGGCTTGACTTATGCAATTGAGTGTGCTCAAGTCCTAACTTGAATTGAGGGAATCATGTACTTGAATCACACATATGGAAGATTGTTTGTTTTAAATCTTCCGGCTAGATAGAACTTAATTTCGATTCTAGTTGAGAAAGTGAGAAACCACAGTGAATTAAGCATCAAAGATTGCTACAAGTGGATCCTTGAACCCCTAGTACTTTTTATTATTAATTACATTCAATTTAATTCAAAATATCTATCTACACCAAATTCCAAAAATCCTGTTTAGTTAACTTTTAAGTAGAAACCATTGGAAGTGTTTTGTGAATTCCCACACAAGTCCCTGTGGATCTACCTCGGTCTTACCAAGATTATTACTACATCGTAACCCTACACTTGGGGAAGCGAACACTAGATAAATTCCACCTAATAGGATCTTTAGAGAGGTTTAGGCAAAGGATCTACCTATAATCAAGGTACCTAAAACATCTAAAGATCAAGAGAGAGCAAGAACATCTTCACATGAGCTTTGAATGCTCCATTTTGCGATTAAACACAAGGAAGGTGGCTTGAAATGCTTAGGATTAGTGCCTAATAGTATGGTCAATGAGGCTCGCTTTTAATGCACTAATATTTCTCTCTTTACCCCAAAAATCGAGCCTAGCCATTATATAGAAAAATCCCCAATGGTTTTAAATGGCTATAAATGGCTACCGGTAGGCTAGGGGTCCACGACCGATCAAATATAAAGGACCGACCGGTCATATTGGCCTGGACAGAACAATTTGGTTGTTGTCCTTACTTGGTCGGTCACAACCGGTCGGAGGTCGGACAGACTAGCTGATCGGTCATCCGACCGGTCGAATTAGGCCAGGGATCTAGCGTTTCTTACTGGCCCTACTCGAGGTCTAACGACCGGTCGGCAACCCTGTTATGCATGCTGTCTCAAGTTGTATTTTACAGCAGCAGGGGAAACCTCTTTGGTCATTGTTTGGGTGGTCTTTTAGGATACCTAGGGCTAATCTAAGATGACTACAAGTATGCCTAAAGGGTCAAGGTCATTTAAAGGTTTGGATTTTGGTTAAGGTTCAAGGTTTAAGGTGAAATTGCGATTTTACCGCTTGAAGAGATACTCGGAGATATGCTTAATGTCCTAGAGAGGGGTGAATAGGACTTTTTGAATTTCCAATTACAATTAAAACTAATCAAGTTAATCTTAGCAACCAAGATTATCACAATAACATTCAAGGCAATTATATGATGAATTTGTAAGCAAGGACTATCATAAGCATTTCATCAAACAGTTAGCATTCATGATTGACTAAGCCATTCAACACATAGCAATCATTCAAACTCACAATGCATAACGATTTATAGTGGTTCGGTTTCCCTACTCCACTCCCGGTTCACGATCTCAACCTATGAGACCACCGGATATCAGTTTAGTCTTGGTTTTAAATCAGGTTAACCATCAACCTTGACATCATTTGATCTAGGACCGCGTTTACCATCCGCCGATGGCCCAATCCAGGGACTTGATGAGTTTGGATCTCAAACTCTCACCAATCCTAATCCAAGGACGGTCACGTACACTCTCGCCGAAGTTTCCCAATCCAGGGAATAGTGATTCAATAAATGGACTCTCAAATACTAGACATACCTAGACGATTGAGCCCCGATTCGATGCCTTTGATGAGTAGCTTCAGCTCTACGTGCTTCAACTTCTCTTTGTGCTCTCAAGATCAGCTACCGATGCAAATGATGAGGTTATGTTGATGCCGGGTAGTTGGGAGAGAGTTGGTCAAGTTCCTCTTGCCTATTCAATGCAATGGTAATGAGGGAACTGCCAAACTTCAAGCATTCAATGGCTATAAACGACCTCATAAAGATATTCCGAAGGTAGGTCAGCCATGAATGAAGGTCTTGAGTTCATACTTCAAACCGAGCTTTGAATACTCATTGATAAGCCATTAATGGCTAGGTTTGAATGATGAACTCAAGGGAGTTAAGAGCAAAGAGGGTAGGAGGATGTGAGTAAAAGCTCTCTCTCTTAGCTCTTGAAGGGTGTTGAATGCATGCCATGAAAGACCACAAGTCATGGCTATATAGAGCCCCAAATGATGGCCCCAACGGATCTAAAACGGTCACGTCCGACCTGTCAGAGAGGGGTCTGAACCGGTCGGACGGACCAGTCGCAATTCAAAAAGGTTGGGCCACATCTGGGATTGACCGACCGGTCAAGACCGGTCGGTACACCTTGCTGGACTGAATGAAGTATACAGGCCGACCGGTCAAGACCGGTCGGCTGCGCTTGCTGGAATGATTTAAACATGCAGGCTGACCGGTCAAGATCGGTCGGCTGCGCTTTTGGAAAATGCAGCACAACTGCTGGATTGATTGGAATAACTGGCCGACCGGTCAAGACCGGTCGGCAGTCCAGCTGAATTTCATCTAGCAGGTCTCTGACCAATATTTGCTATTCTTGGCCGACCGATCTTGACCGATCGGCTGCCCAGCTGCATTCATCATAGCAAGTGCTGTTAAGTATTGATGAGTCTGGCCGACCGGTCAGGGCCGGTCGGCAATCTAGACACTTCCATTATAGCAAGTTGCTGTCCATATCTTACAGTTCTGACCGACCGGTCAAGACCGGTCGGCTGTCTAGATGGTCTTGTCACATCAAGTTTGCTGGACCAAGTCTTTCAACGCAACAGCTGATCACCTTCAATGATGAAGCATGAAGTGATTTGGTGCATGAAGTCCATTGTTTGGACATATGTTCAATTACGATTCGCACCAGCCATGGACCACAGGTCTGATCAACTTGTGCAAGGGTCGAGAGAGAATGGGATAAGATAGGTGAGTCATTACGCCATTCTTTGATGTTTTAGGTTTCCTATGGTCGATCTATATGCAACTTACCTGAGATCTTGTTTCAGCTTGAGCTTGAGCAATGGAAGAAGCATAATCTTCAAGTCTTGATTTTCAAATCTTCGACCGGGGCTCACACGATAAGACACGACCAACCAACACGACAATTGACAAAATAAAGTGTACTAACAATCTCCCCGTTTGTCAATTGCGTGACAAAACATCTAACCTAGACAAATCATGACTCCTTATCATGATTGACCCTTAAACAGAAAGAAAGATACACCCAATTACATGTCTATACAGATATACAAAATAATCTATACAAAAGGACATGTACAGACTCGATTTTCTTCAAAATCTCCCCCTCAATGCTTGCACCCACAAAGTCCTGCAAAAAGATATAATTGGACCTTCTAGGTGGGATGATTCTCCCCCTTTTTGTTAGTAATTGACAAGGGTTAGCCAGCAAAATGATATGCCTAAGAAGCTGCAAGGCTAGTGCCGAAAATATGTCAATCACATAAGGCAGGGAAGAGATATAGAAATTTAAGCCCTGAGGAGATTTAAAGAACAAATCATGCCAGATATACAAGTAATCATGAAAGCATAGAGGGCTTATAGCCCAATCAACCAACCACCCCTCTAGATGTATATCTAGACAAAAACAAAACACAAAGCATGAGCTAAAAAGGGCAAATATGCCCAAACCATCCAACCTCCCACAGATATTCAATAAAAGATCAAGAGCTCATATAAAAAGATATAATTATAGAAAATAGCATCCATACATATACCAAAATGGGCAAGCAGCCCAATGTAAAGATGTATCAATCCGCAAAATATACAGACAATCCATAGAAAGATAGTGCATGAAATCCAGACAATGTCGTTGGTCATACAAAAAGGAACTGTGACCAAGACATGAGACTAGTAATCTGTTCCATCTCCCAGATCAGGGGGTGGAACGTCCCCACGCGCCGCGCTCTCGCCTTTTTCAATCGGTACACTTTGTGAGGATACTTAGGATCAATGAATCATTTTGGTTGTTCAACATACACTTCCTCATCAAGCATACCATTAAAGAAGGCGCTTTTTACATCCATTTGAAATAGTTTGAACTTTAAAGCACAAGCAACAGCATAAAGATTCTAATAGACTCGAGTCTAGCTACAGGGGCAAATGTTTCATCAAAATCAATGCCTTCAATTTGTGAATATCCCTGAGCAACTAACCGAGCCTTATTTCGTATTATATTCCCAGATTCATCGAATTTATTCTTGAAAATCCATTTGGTTCCAATAACATTTTTCCTTTCAGGCCTGTCGACCAGATACCACACCTCATTTCTAATGAATTATTGAAGCTCTTCCTGCATTGCAAGGATCCAAAATTCATCGTTTAGAGCTTCATCAGCATTTTTTGGTTTTATTTTAGAAGTGAAACACAGGTGACTATTGACTACCTCCAACTGTCTCCTGATTTTGACACCAACGCTAGGATCCCCAATGATTTGATTGAGGGGGTGATCCTTGACAATTTGTACATCACCAGGAGCAGTGGGGACATTTGGAGATGAGGGTTGTTTATCAAATTTTCCTATCTCGCATATACCCTCATCTTCTTCTTCATCACCTGGAGACACAGATTTATCCAGGGTATCATCTACAGTCACATTAATTGACTCTTGAACTGATGAGGTACGAAGGTTGTAGACACGAAAGGCTCTACTATTTAATGAGTACCCTAAGAAGATACCCTCATCACTCTTGGAGTCAAACTTTCCCAAGTTTTCTCGGTCTCTTATAATATAACATGTACTACCAAAGACCTTAAAGTATTTCACATTTGGTGTCTTTCCACACCACAATTCATAAGCAGTTTTGTTTAGACCTGCCCTTAAATAAACTCGATTTATAATATAAGCAGGCAGTGTTTACTGCTTCGGCCCACAGATTTTGCACAAGATTCTTATTATTAAGCATAGCTGTGGCCATATCCAACAATACTCGATTTTTCCTTTCAACAACCCCATTTTGTTGAGGTGTTTTGGGTGCTGAGAACTCATGGTGAATACCCAATTCATCGCATAATGCCTTCAAATGATGATCTTCAAATTCACCGCCGTGATCACTCCTGATTCTTGCTACCATGTATCCTTTCTCATTGTGAAGTCGCTTCACCAGTTTTTGGAATTCTCCAAAAGTGTCAGATTTTTCTCTTAGGAAGGCGACCCATGTGAATCTAGAGTAATCATCAACGACTACAAGGAAGTATCGTTTTCCACCTTGGCTAAGTACCCTGGTAGGACAAACTAGGTCCATGTGTAGCATTTCAAATGGTTTTGATGTGACCAGGATAGAGGTTCTCTTGTGTGCAACCTTGATTTGTTTACCTTTTTGGCATGCGATGCACACAGCATTTGGTCTTTTACCCATCTTTGGTAGACCTCTCACCAAAATTTTCTGACTCAGTTTAAACAGATTTCTATAATGTACATGACCGAGTCGATGGTGCCATAGTTCTGCTTCATCCTGAACGGCCACGTGACACATGGTGGAGAAGCTTGAATTGTTGTGATTTTCAATGACATAGTAGTTGTCTCCTGTGCGTAGACCTTTTATGACTAATTTTCCTGTGGAGTTCAGGATCTTGCACATATCTTTGGAGAAGCTTACTGAGTGCTCTTCATCACAAATCTGTGAGATACTCAGTAAGTTGTATTTAAGGCCATCAACATACAGCACATTTTCAATTTCGGGCAAACCTGGCCCCGTGATGGTTCCTTTACCAATAATTTTAGCTATGCTCCCATCACCAAATGTGACAGACCCACCATCAAATTCGTCATATGCACAAAATTGAGATCTATCACCTGTCATGTGTTTAGAGCAACCACTATCCAAGTACCATCTAGGGGTATTCCCAGCTTTTAAGGCAGTATGAATGACCAAACACTTGTTCTTTACAACCCATTTAGTTGTTGTCCTTTTATGAGGGGTATTCTTATGGTGAGATTCTCTAGTTTTCTTGGGAGAATCAGATTTTTCTTTTTCACGCAAGAGAAGAGCAGTTTTCAAATTCAGCATTTTAACTTGCTCTAATACTTCAACCATCCTCTTGTCCTTCCTAGGATAATTCTTTCGAATGTTTCCTCCTTTTGGTGAAGTATGTATGGGAGGATTCCAATAAGCTTGCACATTTTTCCCGGTCGGTACAAATTTACCTCTCAAGTTTCTGACAGGATTTTTGAACACCATGCACTCAAACTTTAAGTGGCCAATGTCTCCACAAGCATGGCAAACAGGAGATGCTTGGTTTTACTTCCCGATGCACCATGATCTTTTCGTACCATAGGATGGACTGAGGTAGTTTTTGAAGTGTGACTGTCATAACCCATACCTCTTCTGCCCATTGGCGATCTTACCACACCTAGGAGTTTTTCATGGTTTTCTTCTCCTTGGGCAAACCGTCTTCTGGAGTCAACGACTTGACACTTAAGACGATCAATTTCAGTGTTCGCCTCTTTGATTTCTTTCTCAAGTCTAACATCCTTGTCTAGAGATTCACCACTTATGAGCTTTTTCTTTTTCTTGTTCAAGCTCATCATTCTTCCTTTTCAGTTCTTCTAGATCTTGACCCATCTTTTGATTCTCAATTTTCAATCCGTCAATATTTTTTGTCAATTTGTCATTTTCAGCCTTCATTTGGCCCAACTTTTTAATAGTATTTATATTTTCAATGTATAGTTGGTTATATACCTCCTGAAGGCCTTCATCCTCATTCTCATCATCACTCAAGGAATCATTTTCAATGTTAGAGGATTCATGATCATCAATGTCTCCGGTGATCTTTGCAATGGGCTCAATTTGAGGCACAATATCAGTGATGGAGGCCATTAGAATTTTGATTGAACCTTGCTCCTCCTCACTTTGATATATGTATGATTCTGATTCAGATTCTTCAGTCTCATCCCATGTAGCCGCCATTGCCTTTTTCTTGGCTTTATTATCGGTGCACTCGGATGCAAAGTGACCAAATGCTCTACACTTGTAGCATTGAGGATCTTTTGACTTAACAAATTTTCCTTTGTTGTTCTTGGAGTCAAAAGGTTTACCCTTCTGGTAGGGTTTCCTTCTAGAAGTATTTCCCCTAGTTTTGAAGAATTTTTGAAATTTCTTGGCCATAAGTGCCATTTCTTCTAAGTATGGATCTTCCTCACTTCCGCATTCAGAATCTTGTTTCTTGTGAGAAGATTTTAGGGCTGTACTTTTGGATTTGGAGGGAGTTTTGAAACGTAGCTCATAGGTTTGAAGGGACCCTAGTAATTCTTCAACTTTCATGGTATTTAGGTCCCTACATTCTTCTATGGTAGTAACTTTGGAAGAGAACCGTTCCGGTAGGGATCTCAGAATTTTCCTACACAGTCTATTCTCTGGAACAGGATCCCCCAAGCCCCACATTTCATTTGTGATCTTGTTCAGTTTGGTATAGAAATCAGTAAATGTTTCGTGCTCCTCCATAGTAATGTTTTCAAATTGTGTAGAGAGGTGCAGAAGTTTTGAGTTTTTAACAATGCTTGTTCCTTCATGAGTAACTTCAAGAATGTCCCATGCCTGCTTACTAGTTGTGCAATTTTGAATCTGGCCAAATTCATCTTTAGATACTGACCAAAAAATGGCATTCAGGCCTTTGGCATTATGAACACGTTGAGCTTTATCAAAATCAGTCCACATCGCCTTATCTCTTGGCCGGAGGACGTCCGGTTCTCCTTCCTTACATATAGTGTCCATTGGGGTTTATATCCAACATCAATCATGTCCCTAACGTCCGAATCAATAGATTTCAAGAAGATGCGCATTCGGGCTTTCTAGTATGGATAGTTTGACCCATCAAAGAAGGGAGGCTTAGTAACGGATGAAGAGTCTTCTCTAGACATATTTTCAAGTTCTCTTAGGATCTCACTCTAGGTTTTTAAACCCGAGCGGAGGAACCCGCTCTGATACCAATTGAAATTGCGGTTTTACCGCTTGAAGAGATACTCGGAGATATGCCTAATGTCCTAGAGGGGGGTGAATAGGACTTTTTGAATTTCCAATTACAATTAAAACTAATCAAGTTAATCTTAGCAACCAAGATTATCACAATAACATTCAAGGCAATTATATGATGAATTTGTAAGCAAGGACTATCATAAGCATTTCTTCAAACGGTTAGCATTCATGATTGACTAAGCCATTCAACACATAGCAATCATTCAAACTCACAATGCACAACGATTTATAGTGGTTCGATTTCCCTACTCCACTCCCGGTTCACGATCTCAACCTATGAGACCACCGGATTTCACTATAGTCTTGGTTTTAAATTAAGTTAACCATCAACCTTGACATCCTTTGATCTAGGACAGCGTTTACCATCCGCCGATGGCCCAATCCAGGGACTTGACGAGTTTGGATCTCAAACTCTCACCAATCCTAATCCAAGGACGGTCACGTACACTCCCGTCGGAGTTTCCTAATCCAGGGAATAGTGATTCAATAAATGGACTCTCAAATACTAGACATACCTAGACGATTGAGCCCCGATTCGATGCCTTTGATGAGTAGCTTCAGCTCCACGTGCTTCGGCTTCTCTTTATGCTCCCAAGATCAGCTACCGATGCAAATGATGAGGTTATGTTGATGCTGGGTAGTTAGGAGAGAGTTGGTCAAGTTCCTCTTGCCTATTCAATGCAATGGTAATGAGGGAACTGCCAAACTTCAAGCATTCAATGGCTATAAACGACCTCATAAAGATATTCCGAAGGTAGGTCAGCCATGAATGAAGGTCTTGAGTTCATACTTCAAACCAAGCTTTGCATACTCATTGATAAGCCATTAATGGCTAGGTTTGAATGATGAACTCAAGGAAGTTAAGAGCAAAGAGGGTAGGAGGATGTGAGTAAAAGCTCTCTCTCTCTTAGCTCTTGAAGGGTGTTGAATGCATGCCATGAAAGACCATAAGTCATGGCTATATAGAGCCCCAAATGATGGCCCCAACGGATCTAAAACAGTCACGTCTGACCTGTCAGAGAGGGGTCTGAACCGGTCGGACGGACCAGTCGCAATTCAAAAAGGTTGGGCCACATCTGGGACTGACCGATCAGTCAAGACCGGTCGGTAACCTTGCTGGACTGAATGAAGTATGCAGGCCGACCGATCAAGACCGGTCGGCTGCGCTTCTGGAAAATGCAGCACAGCTGCTGGATTGATTTGAATAACTGGCCGACCGGTCAAGACCGGTCGGCAGTCCAGCTGAATTTCATCCAGCAGGTCTCTGACCAATATTTGTTAATCCTGGCCGACCGGTCTTGATCGGTCGGCTGCCCAGCTGCATTCATCACAGCAAGTGCTGTTAAGTATTGATGAGTCTGGCCAACCGGTCAAGGCCGGTCGGCAATCTAAGCACTTCCATTACAGCAAGGTTGTTGTCCATATCTTACAGTTCTGGCCGACCAGTCAAGACCAGTCGGCTGTCTAGATGGTCTTGTCACAGCAAGTTTGCTGGACCAAGTCTTTCAACACAACAGCTGATCACTTTAATGATGAAGCATGAAGTGATTTGGTGCATGAAGTCCAGTGTTTGGACATATGTTCAATTACGATTCGCACCAGCCATGGACCACAGGTCTGATCAACTTGTGCAAGGGTCGAGAGAGAATGGGATAAGATAGGTGAGTCATTACTCCATTCTTTGATGTTTTGGGTTTCCTATGGTCGATCTATATGCAACTTACCTGAGATCTTGTTTCAGCTTGAGCTTGAGCAATGGAATAAGCATAATCTTCAAGTCTTGATCTTCAAATCTTCGACCGGGGCTCACACGACAAGACACGACCAGCCAACACGACAATTGACAAAATAAAGTGTACTAACATAAGGTTCACCAAGGCATCTCTTTTACCTATTTTTTCTTCCTTGATGCAGCAGGTCCGCTTAAGTCTTCGGTCTTCGTCTTCTTTAAGCTCAACCGATACTAGACTCACCGACCTATGTAATTGACAAATAAGGTGCACTAGTATGCCACAGAAAAGTGCACTAACAGCTTCAAACTCATCGGTAATTTGGTAACTACAAGCTGAGAGCCGTTGTGTACTTTTAGACCAAGAACCCCCATTGCTCTAAACAAATAGAGTCCCACCAAAAGAGCTTCATATTCAGCTTCATTATTAGAGGCCAAGAAACTAAAATGAAGCGCATATTCAAATTTAAAATCATCAAGGGTAATTAGAATTAATCCAGCCCCACTGCCTTGGGAACAGGCAGAGCCGTCCACAAATAGGGACCATATTGGTGGCTCCGAAGGAGGTGAGTGTTTTGAGGACGACGAGGAATCTGAGGCCGATAAGGGCTCTGACAACTGCTGTGAGGCAGAGTATGTGAATTCTGGGATGAAATCTGGAGCGGCTTGCCCTTTAATTATTGTTCGTGGGCACAATTTTACATCATGCTCACTTAATTCGATGGCCCATTTGGCCAATCTTCAAGAAGCCTCAGGCTTTTGTAAGGCCCGCTTCAAGGGTTGATCTGTAGGGACTATTATAGTGTGCGCCTAAAAGTATGGCCAAAGTTTTCTTGTCGAGGTGATTAGAGCTAAAGCCAACTTCTAAATTTCTGGGTATCTGGTCTTAGCACTACCATTGCATGGCTAATATAATAAACCGACTTCTAAATGTCGTTATCAATTCTTATTAATGCAACACTAACGGTTGTAGTAGATACAGCTAAATATAAAATTAACTCCTCACTAGGAACATGTTTTGATAGTATCGGAGGAGCTCTCATATATTCCTTGAGTTGAAGAAATGCTTGCTCGCAGTTGTCTGTCCTCCAGAATGTCCCCTAAGTTCCTTTCAGAAGTTTGAAAAATGGCAAGCATTTATCAGACGCCCTCGAGATGAATCGATTGAGGGAGGTAATTCGTCTGGCCAATCACTAGATATCCTTCACAATTTTGGGGGATTTCATGTCGAGGAGAGCCTGCATTTTTTCTAGGTTTGCCTCTATCCCTCACTGCCCCACCATAAATCTGAGAAACTTTCCAAAAGCTACGCCAAAAGCATATTTAGCTGGGTTCAGCTTCATTTTGTGCTGACGTGAGATCTGGAACATTTTTTGAAGTTTCGACAAGTGATATTCCACCTTGATGCTCTTAACGAGCATATCATTGACATAGACTTCCATGATTTTTCCAATCTGGTTGGCAAACATTTTGTTTACGAGGTGTTGATTTGTAACGCTCGCATTCTTGAGCCTGAAAGGCATGACCTTATAGCAGTACAATCCTTTTTCGGTGATGAATGACGTCTTCTCACCTTCAGGTGGATATATTGATATTTGGTTGTAAGTAGAGTATGCATCTATGAAGCTAAGGAGTTCATATCCAGCAGTGGCATCCACGAGCTAATCAATTCTGGGTGTAGGGAAGCTATCTTTGGGACTCGCTTTGTTCAGATCTATATAATCGACGCACATGCAACACTTCCTATTGGCCTTCTTTACCAGAACAACGTTGGCTACCCATTCTAGATAGTTGGCTTCTTCAATGAAGCCAGCTTTTAGGAGCATATCAACTTCTTTAATCGTCACATGTCTTTCTTTATTGAAGGCATGTCGCCTTTGTTGAACAGGCTTAAACTTCGGGTCCACCTTCAATCGATGGATGATTACGTTGGGATCGATGCCTGACATATCCTCAATGGACCACACGAAAATGTCTTGATGCTCAGTAAAAAATTCTTCAAATCGCATCTGGGTGCCGATATCCAAAGCTGAGCATATTTGAACCCACTTCAATGAGTCTTCATTTAAAATTTGGACCGAGATCAAGTCCTCAGCGAGTGAGCCTCTTCGGATATCACCTTCTCTTGGATCCAAAAGTGGTCTGTCTTCTTCACTAGGATGCTGAGGAAGTGTCTTAAGAGTCATGACAGGAGTAGCGTGCTTTGCTTTTTCCTTCCCGAGCACCATCTCATAGCACATACATGCTTCAGCCTGATTCCCCCTGACTACACCGACTTTAGTGGGTGTGGGGAATTTAAAATGAAGGTAACAAGGGGTGAGAATTGGCTCGAGTTCAATCATAAATGGTTGACCCAAAATAGCGTTATAAGTTGACTTGCGGTCTACGACAAGAAAATTCACCATAATATTGACTTTATTAGGGGATTGACTAAAAACGACAGGAAGGTCGATGCTTCCTTTTGGCTCGACGAATTCCCCCCCTCAAATCCCACCAATGGTGTCTCCATTAGCTTAAGTTTACTCCTTGACACGTTCATGGCGTCATATGCTGATGTGTGTTAAGCTCTCAATTATATACATTTTAAACCCTTTTCATCACCAAATTATGCATGGTTTTTATGATAAAAGACCTATCTAATGCATGCTTCTTGTGAATGTAGGAATGGGAAAGAGATTTTGTGATATGATGCTAAAAGACTTACATTAGAATGTCATTTAAGATCATGGAAGAAAGAAGAAAGGAAGATGAGCCAAGTGAAGTGAAGAAACAAAGAGAGAAGAGAATGAAAAAGAGAAAAATCAGCCAATCGAGTGGACCGACTAGTCAAGACGAGTCGGCCAGCCCAATCTGACCGATCTTGACCGGTCAGCCATGCACTTTCTAAATTCATATTTCAAACAGCAAGGCTATTCCCGTTTTAGGATTTTCGGCCCAGTTCGTTGGGCCCATCTTGATGATTATTGCAAATCTAATCCGTCCATATTGAAGATTAGCTCGACATAAAAAAACTCAAGTCGTTTTTGTCGATCGGAGCTACGGATTGACCGTGGTGGCCAAAACAACATGAATTGTCCAGAAAGTTTCCTAATTCCGCTGCACAACTCTGAAATGGTCCAAGTGGCCCATCATTGATGATATGAAGAATCTAAACTGACCATCTTCTATATCACATCTATATATGAATAACCACAAAGTTTTAGGTCAAAAGGATGTGTGGTTTGATCGTACCGGTTGAAGAAAGATAGACAATCTAGAAAAATTCCATCTGCGCAGATTTATAAAAAGCCCTAAATGTTTTAATTTTTTTCAACTAATTCTGAAATTTATTTGGACAATCTAATCCATCTATCATCTAGAGGAGGAAGGTTTCTACTAATTTTTAAATTTTGAGATCAATCCAACCTCTGTACACTCCATAGTGTTGAAAGCAAGATGACAGGTTCTGCAGGTACCCAAATTGCGTGATTTTGAGAAGCGGTCACTGATCTGATTGGTGGGCCCATTCAGAAGATAATCTTGAAAATCTAAACCATCTATGAGGAAGATCAAATTCCATGGAAGCTATAAATCAAATTTGAAGGCAATCCGATCATTGGTTAAGCCGTACGAAGCGAAACAAAATCTGTTATGTTGTTGTACTTGTTGAACCTCCAATTTATACATTGCATAACCCACTACATCACATTATATGGATGGTTTTCATGATTAAAAGGCCCATCTAATGTATGTTTTGTGATTGTAGGGATGAGAGCAGACTTCACTCAATTGGAGACCAAAAAGGGTCCATTTAGTACCTGTGAATGAAGGTCCAAGGTGGACCAAAGAAGGAAGAAGAAAGAGGGAGAAAAGAGAATAAAGAAAAGAAGAAAAAGAAGAGGAATAGCTAGTCCGACCGGTCGTCCGACCGGTCAGCCACGCCTTTGGAAACCACTGGAAGGACCAGTTGGTCCAACCGGTCGGTGCTCTCTGGAAGCTTGCTGGACCAATGACCATAAGCAGGTCCGACCGGTCGTGACCGGTCAGCCAACCCAGTCCGACCGGTCAAGACCGGTCAGCCAACCGGTCAGCCCTCTCTGTGTACTCTCTGGACCGTTAAACAGGTAGGTCCGACCGGTCGGCCACGCAGAAAAATCAGGAAGTTTCTATTTCCGGTTCCGAAATTTGCTGCGCACTGCATAACTTTGTGCGGTTTCTGGATGTTTCCGACGCAACCGAGCATCCTCACTATAAAAGGACACCTAGGGGCTCTTCCTAGGTCATCATAGAAGCCAAGGAAAGTCATGGGAGAGGACGGAAGTCGTCGTGGAGCGTTAGCAACCCTCCAATTTCTGATTTTTCTAATTTTTATGCTTTCTATTATGAGTTCTAGTTGTAGTATGACAATGCTCGGTTAGAATCTCTCAGCTAAGGCTGAGAGGTGAAGCTTATAGCTAATTTCCATGTTTGATTCAGTTTAATTCAAGTAATTTCAATTTAAGTTTGGGTTTTTAATCTTTTAGTCCCTTAAGTTGATAGTTTGAGATGTTTTATGAGAGTTCATGTGCTCCGGACATGAATTCCTTGCAATTCTCTGAGATTATCATATGGTGTTTGTTTAGATTCTAATTATGGTAACCCTTGAGCAAGCCATAGTCCGTAGGTGTGGCTGTTACTTCGAAGGCTATGATTTTGAAATCTACATGTGTTGAATGGGACTAGAACTTGGAAGTTCAACTTGAATGGAATTGAATGTGTTTGAATGCTTTATTTTCCAACTAGATGAGAGATAGGACTTCAAATCTAGTTGTGCTCTATACTTGGATTGATTGGATTGACATGGGATTGCTACATGTGGATCCTTGAATGCCTTAGTACCTTAAATTACTGGTTTTCATTAAGTTACTGTTTTAGTTTAATTGCTCAATTGAATCCTCATATCTATTGCAAACTGAGTTGTTGGAATAGTTTGAAAGTTGTTTCTAATTCCCTGTGGATCGACCTCGGTCTTACCGAGATTTATTACTTCATCGCAGCCTTACACTTGAGGCGAGCGAACAAGTTTTTGGCGCCGTTGCCGGGGAGTTTAGATAACGGTTTTCAAATTGTTTTAGTGGCTGTAGAAGTAGAAGTAGATAGGTTTTCTGATTTTTTTTAGAACTAACAAATTGTTTTGCTTTGTAGGATTTCTTCTCTAGTTCAAACGCATCGGGTAATACCTTTCTAACTTAGCTTTTTAGATTTTCTATTTTTAGATTAATTTCAGATTTCTAGGATTTAGGTTTAGTTAGTTTTTGGTTGAGTGGTTTATGTCCCGTTGGGAACGTGACCACTCCAATCGTCTCCAATCAGAAGGTGGTTTAGTTGGACCATTTTCAGTCCATAGACGAGTCCGAAACTACCAAGAACATCGTGAAAATTTGGGGAGTATGGATCAAACGCCTTTAAGGAATCCCCCCCCCCCCCCCTACTCCAACTACAAGAGCAAATCAAGAGGGAGTAGGAGAGAGTGAGGTACATAACGTTCCTCCAATGAGATCACTGCGGGATTACCTACAACCAGCCCGTGCAATTACACCCTCTTGAGTGGTTCTACCACCAAACGGGGGAAACATTGACATAAAGCCGGGTGTAATTCAACTTATACCAAAGTTCCATGGACTAGACTCTGACCGCCAATATCTGCACTTGAAAGAATTCGAAGAAGTGGTGGCTACCTTGCAATACACCAATGTTTCAGAAGATACCATTAAACTTAAACTTTTTCCCTTTTCATTGAAAGAAAGAGCCAAAGATTGGCTTCACTCTCTTAGACCACATTCGATTGGGTCATGGAATGAGATGACTCGGGAATTCTTGAAAAAGTTTTTCCCGGCTCATGAAACGAATACCCTTCGAAGAGCCATAATGAATTTTTCGGCTAAAGAGGGTGAATCTTTCTTCCAATGTTGGGAGAGATTTAAGGACCTCCTACTTGCTTGCCCACATCATGGCTATGAGAGTTGGCGAATTATAAATTTTTTCAATGATGGATTAAGTTCCAATATGCGCCAATTTGTAGAGATGATGTGCAATGACGAGTTTATGAGCAAAAATCCAGATGAGGCTTGGAGTTATTTGGACATGTTGGCTGAAAATGCCCAATCTTGGGATACCTCGGATAAACCCAATAACCCCAAGCCTATTCAAGAGAAAGAGAAAGGAGGGATTTATATCCTCAAGGAGGAAGACAACGTGAATGCAAGGATAGCCAACCTCACAAGGAAGATCGAGGCTATGGAACTTAGTAAAAGTGGAGTTCCAAAGTCCAATGGAGCTATTGAGACCACATGTGGGATTTGTCACACCGATTTACACGTTACGCAAGATTGTCCCACAATTCCTGCATTTCAAGAGGTATTACATGAACATGCAAATGCCACATATGGGTATCAACGGCCTTTCAATGGACCGGTGGGTAATACGTACAATGACAGTTGGAAGAACCACCCAAATTTTAGTTGGAAGAATGCCCCTACGGGCAATCCTACCAACTCTCAATGAGGGCCACCCATGCAAAATATGGCCCCACCTCAATTCTCAATGGAGGATACCTTGAAAGCGTTTATACAAGGGCAAGCGCAAATCAATCAAACAAATCAGCAAATGTTCCAAGAGCTTAAAGTCTCGGTTGATGAGATTAAGGGACGCTTGAATGCTAGGGAAGGGACCTTTCCGGCCCAACCTCAGCCCAATCCAAAGCAAGTACATGAAGTAAGCATTCCTAATCCTTCCAACCAACACATGGAGCAAGCCAAATCCATCACCACTCTTAGAAGTGGTAAACAAATTGACAAATCTATTCCAGTGAAGGCCGACAAGCCTAATGATCCGGTAAATTCTGAGGATGAGGATGGATCTAACTTAGCCCCACAAGAACCGGAACGAATTTACAAGCCCGTGGCACCATTCCCTTCGAGATTGGTTGCCCCAAAATCTCTTCCAAACTCTCATGATATTCTAGAGATTTTCCGACAAGTCAAGATTAACATTCCTTTGCTTGATGCCATCAAACAAATCCCCTCTTATGCCAAGTTTCTAAAGGACCTATGCACAACAAAACGCAAATATAATGTGCAGCAAAAGACCTTCTTAAATGAGCAAGTAAGTGTCATTCTCACTCAAAAGACCCCCCCAAAATTCAAAGATCCCGGTAGTCCCACCGTCTCATGTATCATTGGAGACTACCGGATTGAGCGTGCGTTGCTAGATTTGGGGGCAAGTGTGAACTTGATCCCATATTTGGTATATGAGCAATTGGGTCTTGGTGAATTAAAACCCACCAAAACCACGTTGCAACTCGCTGATAGATCTATCCGTGTACCAAGGGGGATAGTTGAGGATGTACTAGTCCAAGTGGATAAATTCTACTACCCGGTAGATTTTATCATCTTGGACACACAACCGGTCATGGATGCTAGCACCCAAATACCGGTAATTCTAGGCCGCCCATTCCTTGCTACATCAAACGCAATCATAAATTGCCGGAATGGAGTGATGCAAATGTCTTTTGGGAACATAACGTTGGAGGTGAATGTGTTCCACTTGGGCAAAAGGTATAGGGATGATGATGATGTCCACGAGGTTGATTTGATTGATTCAATCATGGAAGAGGAGTTCAATTTAAGGCAGAATTTTGATCCTCTAGATGTTGTTAGCTTTGATCCCTTTGAGGGTTGGGACGACAATGATGGCCCCCATGAGGTAAACATGATTGAATCCATGGATGATGGGGGGTTGTTCCAACATGATCTACCTGAAAGTTTGGGGACATGTTTGACACATTCTAAGGATGAATCTAATGCTCATTTCATTAAGACCTTGGAAGTGTCAAATTCTGAAAATTCAATTGACAAGTCACCAATTTCTAATTTACACAAATTTGTTGTGCAGGATTTAGAAGAATTGGTGCTTTACTTGCCTACAGAGAGGCCAATTTCTGAAAGTGTAGAGGTTGAGGACCCACTCCAACCTACACAAAATGCTGAGAAGGAGGAAGACATAAAGGGTCCAAATCTGAAAATTTCCTCCGATGAGGTCTCTTATACACTCGAGGAGTGCTTAACGTACTTTGAGGATTGGGATGATCCCATGATTCAGGACATTGTACAGGCTTTGAGAGAGACCCCCCCGGTGCCTAAAAAGCTTCCTTCCACAAAGTGCCAAACTGAAAAATCAATTGTGAAAGCACCGGTGAAATCTGATTTTGTGGAGATCATATAGACTTGTGAAGAGGAAATACAAGTCTCCACATCTCTTTGGTTTGTTCAAACCGAAGAACACTTCTGGGATGATCTGTACTTGAATAATTTTCGCCCAGACAAGAAGGAAAGGAGATCCATATTCAATGATTTCCAACCAATGAAATTCTCCTTTCCTAGTACATGTGAAGATTTTGTTGAAGAACCCGCTGAAATTTTTCAGCAGGATTTTCAATGGGTTAGAATGATCGATGTCACTAATGTACTCTCCAAAGCAGGATGGTGGATAGTTCTACTGAAAAATTTGTTACACCACTTGATGATCCTACTCAACTTTGTCCTTTTGGATGTTATAATGATAATCGATCTCCTAGTCTGATGGAGATCCTCTTTTTCCAAGGACGGGTTAGTTATCTTTATTGCTTTCCGAAGATTAGGTTTAGTTTATCTAGTTTTACTATTTTAAGTAGCTTTAGTTGTTGGGTTGTAGACTTCCATGATCGCTCTCTCAGGTACTATTGTTCTCACTCTCTCATATTTCACCATTGCTCTCATGTTCATCTCATTGCATATCTTTTTACATTGAGGACAATGCAAGATGTGGTTGGGGGGTGAGATGAGATTCTTCATCTAGCATGTTGCAACATTTCAAGCCTCATATGCGCAAATTTTTTCGAATTTTCTAAAATTTCAAAACTCTTTTAGAAAACTTTATTTCCATGCATTCGAGATGATATGAGTATAAGAAGAGGAGATACGAAGTGTGTGACGTTGTAAGTCTTGAATTTTCTCCCAACATAATGGTTTTATATGTTAGTTCCCCTATTGTTGTGATCAATAGAAAATTTGAACACTTTTTACACTTAGTTCACATTACACGATTTTCATGGGTTGAAAAGATTATTTGATTTGTGGATTAGCTACACTTTGATTTAAAAGGTGTTGAGAAACCAAGTCGAGGTATTTTGTCCATCCTTGTCCATGGGAAAATAACGAAAGATATGAATTTTTAAAAATCCTATCTAAATTAAAAGAAAAAGGAAAAGAAAGGATGAAATCGGGAATGAAGGAAAAATGGTGGAAAATTCCGAAAAGGGCTACCTATTACCAACCAGGGGATGGTCTACCCGCAACCAAAGCCGGAAATGGGACGTAGTGTGAAAGCCATCGGAAGGACGGTAAGACAAATTCCTGTCATAGGCTTGTTGTTACTCTGTGCACCTTGAGATCTACGGTTTAGTTGATCTATGAAGAATACAATCCCAGAAACTCATGAGATGAACTTTCACTATGCACACTGGGTTGAAATTGTTCGAGTTCTTCTATTTATCAATCAATCAGCGGGAATTTCATGTAGACACTTCTTATGCTTTGAGAGTTTAAGTTTGCAATTTCTATCACCTAGTTTCTCCAAATTTTATACTTGTATGTCTTGGAATGGATAGAAACATGGTTTCTGAAGGAGAGTTGGGTTTGGAGGTTTGAACTTATTCACGCATGGTTTGCTCGGGACTAGCAAAAAGCTGGTTGGGGGGTGTGTTAAACCTCCAATTTATACATTGCATAGCCCACTACATCACATTATATGTATGTTTTCATGATTAAAAGGCCCATCTAATGCATGTTTTGTGATTGTAGGGATGAGAGCAGACTTCACTCAATTGGAGACCAAAAAGGGTCCATTTAGTACCTGTGAATGAAGGTCCAAGGTGGACCAAAGAAGGAAGAAGAAAGAGGGAGAAAAGAGAATAAAGAAAAGAAGAAAAAGAAGAGGAATAGCTAGTCCGACCGGTCGTCTGACCGGTCGGCCACGCCTTTGGTGGAAGGACTAGTTGGTCAGACCGGTCTTGACCGGTCGGCCAACCGGTCGGTGCTCTCTGGAAGCTTGCTAGACCAATGACCATAAGCAGGTCCGACCGGTCGTGACTGGTCAGCCAATCCAGTCCGACCGGTCAAGACCGGTTGGCCAACCGGTCAGCCCTCTCTGTGTATTCTCTGGACCGTTAAACAGGTAGGTCCGACCGGTCGTGACCGGTCGGCCAGGCCAGTCCGATCGGTCGTCCGACCGGTCGGCCACGCAGAAAAATCAGGAAGTTTCTATTTCCAGTTCCGAAATTTGCTGCGCACTGATAACTTTGCGCGGTTTCTAGATGTTTCCAACGCAACCGAGTGTCCTTACTATAAAAGGACACCTAGGGGCTCTTCCTAGGTCATCATAGAAGCCAAGGAAGGTCGTGGGAGAGGACGAAAGTCGTCGTGGAGCGTTAGCAACCCTCCAATTTCTGGTTTTTCTAGTTTTTATGCTTTCTATTATGAGTTCTAGTTGTAGTATCACAATGCTCGGCTAGAATCTCTCAGCTAAGGCTGAGAGGTGAAGCTTGTAGCTAATTTCCATGTTTGATTCAGTTTAATTCAAGTAATTTCAATTCAAGTTTGGGTTTTTAATCTTTTAGTCCCTTAAGTTGATAGTTTGAGTGTTTTATGAGAGTTCATGTGCTCCAGACATGAATTCCTTGCAATTCTCTGAGATTATCATATGGTGTTTGTTTAGATTCGAATTATGGTAACCCTTGAGCAAGCCATAGTCCATAGGCATGGCTGTTACTCCGAAGGCCATGATTTTGAAATCTACATGTGTTGAATGGGACTAGAACTTGGAAGTTCAACTTGAATGGAATTGAATGTGTTTGAATGCTTTATTTTCCAACTAGATGAGAGATAGGACTTCAAATCTAGTTGTGCTCTATACTTGGATTGATTGGATTGACATGGGATTGCTACAAGTGGATCCTTGAATGCCTTAGTACCTTAAATTACTGGTTTTCATTAAGTTACTGTTTTAGTTTAATTGCTCAATTGAATCCTCATATCTATTACAAACTGAGTTGCTGGAATAGTTTGAAAGTTGTTTCTAATTCCCTGTGGATCGACCTCGGTCTTACCGAGATTTATTACTACATCGCAGCCTTACACTTGAGGTGAGCGAACAGTACTCTTGTTGTATTATAAAAGGAGGTGCTCTCTTCTCTCCTAAGGCGATCAAGGACGTGGAAAGCAATGAGTTCAATTCCTAGGAGGCTTCCTAGCCTCCTACAGCTAGTTTTCTTTCTTTTCTTAGTTTTAGTTCTAGTTTTTCTATGCTTTCTTCTAGTTAACTCTCAGCTAGAGCTAAGAGGTAAATCTTCTTAGTTTTTAATAATGTTTTGATACATTGATTTTGGTTTATGCTTTAAGTATTAAACAATTCATTATAATTTGAATAAAGTTGATAGTTGTAAATGATTTTGGAAGTTTGTGTGCCAAGTACATGAGTTCTTGTTGGATTTCTGAGATTAATTAGATTGGCTTATGGGTTATTGATTGATGGGGGCATTTGAATTTAGTTCTCCATGGATCAAAACAGTGGAATCTCTATTAGAACTATGATGGAAAGTTCATGTATCTTGTGTAGAATTTGAGATAGTTGGTGTTGCTTATTGAAGTTGGTTTAATTAGAGTTCTAATCATTAGTCGTAGTCTAGTGAGAGGATTTGATGAAAGTTATGGTTGTGAATCTCAACTAGATTGGAAAGAGGCTTGGCTTATACAATTGAGTGTGCTAAAGGCCTGAGCTTTATTGAGGGAATCAAATCAGTAAACACCCATCTATTTCAGATTATTTGTGTGCTTTGATTGTTATATCTACCGGCTGGATAGAGATAGAAATTCGATTCCAGTTGTGCTTTGAATTGAATCATTGAATTGAGCATGATTAAGACTAGAAGTGGATCCTTGATGTTCTAGTTTCTCAATTATCAGATTTTTTCTATTTTATATTTGGTTCTTAAAAATTGATTTCATAAACCTTCTTAGATTCTAGTTATTAGAATAGTTCGAATTGTTTACCTTTTTCCCTGTGGATCGACCTCAATCTTACTGAGAATTATTACTACATTACAACCTTGCACTTGAGGCTAGTGAACAATGTGTATATGATGTCTGCTGAACTTCTTAGTGTATGTGCTGTTTTATTATAGATGGTGTCTCCATCTATAGATGGTGTCTCCATTAGCTTAAGTTTACTTCTTAAGTAGTATGTATTGTTTTATTATAGGAGAATCAATTGCCCATTTGAGCATTCCTATGTGACTAGTCATAGATTTAGTGTGAGTTTGGTGGCATATGAATCCTCAAATTTTTCCTGTTTTTACAGTTCATGTCATGATAGCTTGTAATATTTTCATTTTACCGATTTAAATGCAGATGCCTTTTTGTGCTTCATCTCTAAATTTCTCGTTGAATATGTTTCTTTCATTTACTTTCATTGTAAAATACTCTCACTTTCTATGGATATTTTATAATTAAAATTAAATGGAAGATAAACATATCTAGCGAGATAAAGGGAGATGTTGCCAAAATTTTAGTGTATGTATTTAAATGGGTAAATGAAAGCATCACAAGCTATCTAGATTTGAATGAGTGTCTGATTTAGTAGTCAGTTCAGTTGGAGTTGTACGAATATTCTAAGTTTATGCATTCCTTAAGAGATGTATCGATTGTACATACAGTCTTTTTTTATGATTTAAGTAGTTTCTTTTGTGTCTATCTTGTATCAAATATGATAAATATGTGTATCAATGTATAGATGATGTCTTCAACGCTTACGATTCCACGAAAAGAGTGGATGAAGGAACCACTGTTGTCGGCAAAGTATCTCAAAGATGTTTTAGAATTCATAACGTACTTGAGATAAAATAATCATAGATTAGGAGGCGATGGCTACTATTTTTATCCCTGTGTTAATTGTAAGAATTTTCAGGAGGGAGGAAATAATTAGATTTAATTTCTACTCATTTAATTTATGAAATCTTAAACTCCCTAAACATAATAAGTGTTATATAGAATTCCTGCTGATTGATTGATAAATAGAAGAATTTCAACAGATTCAGCCTAGTGTGCATACTGAATGTTCATCTCATGAATTTTCAAGATTATCTTCTTCATAGACCAACTAAACTATGGATCTAAAAGTGTATAGATCAACAATAAGCCTATGACAGGAATTTGCCTTACCGTCCTTCCGGCGGCTTTCACACTACATCCCATTTCTGACTTTGGTTACGGGTAGACCATCCCCCGATTGGTAATAGGTAGCCCTTTTCGAAATTTTCCACCATATTCTCGATCATTCCCATATTTTCATCATTCCTTTCCTTTTATACATATTAGATATGATTTTTAGAAATCCATATCTTTCATTCTTTTCCCATGGACAAGGGCTGGATAAAGTACCCCGGATTAGTTCCTCAACACCTTAAATCTAAGCCTAACCAATCCACAAATCCACATAATCCTTTCAAACCATGAGAATCGTGTAACGTGAACTAGGTGCACAAGTGTTCAAACATTCTATCAATCACATCAATAGGGGAATTCAAATAGAAAACTACTATGCTATAAGTGCTTTAAGAGTTTCAAAATCATATCAATTTGTTTCTCATCCTTTTATACTTATGACATCCCAAGTGCATAGAAAGAAAGTTTTCCAAAAGAGTTTGAATTTTCAAAAAAAATCAAAAAATTTCTACCAAACAAGAAAAATGTCACAAATTGTTAGATTCATCTAAGAATCTCACCCCCAACCAAAACTTTACATTGTCCTCAATGTAAGAAAATATGCAATGAATGCAACACATGATAGCAATGATAAAATAAAGGGAAGTGAGAAAAAGAGATATCACTTGAGAAATACATTGCATGGAAAAATTTGCTTTTGGAGATGGGGTACTTCACAACTAAATCAACTAATCAAAGCAATTCCTAATGGGATCTCATTCTAGGAAAGCGATTAAAATTTAAACCATCCTCCGTTAGACTAGGAGGTTAATCCCAACAACTCATCCAAAAGCATAAAACCGAGCAGAATCATTGATGGATTAAAAGGTTTCACAGTAAAATCATCCAATATCCTGCTTTACAATGTACATGTGTGTGAATGATCATGATAAACCACTGAAAATCCCAAAAAAGAATTTCAGCGGGTTCTTTAATGTTTTCACCACATGTATAAGAAGAGACATCATCATATAAATCAGAAAAAATATGTCTCCATTTAGATTTTCCTGGGCATTGATATTGCAAGTATGGGTCTTCCCAGGATTGGTAAAGTTCGGTATGCATCATCCATAAAGGTGTGGAAATATGAATTGATTTCTCAGTACAACAAAGTGTTGTTTCCACATCCTCCTCTTGGCTAAGTCATATACCCATACCGACTCTAAAAGTTCAACTACATCCCCTATCAAATCAACATTCTTATCAAGGGAGTAGGTCACGTCTTCTTCTAAGTGACCTGAGTAAAGAGGTGGGAGGGACTCATCTTCCACAATTGAATTAATCATGTTTATTTCATAGACCTCCTCATCTTCATCCTCTTGTTGGTTGTCAATATTAAAAGCATTTAACTCAATCGGCATATTGCTAAAAGACATTTGGACAACTCCACTCCTACAATTGATGATTACATTTGAAGTAGCTAAGAATGGGTGGCCAAGTTTGACAGGGATTTAAGTGCCAATATTTACCATGGGTCATGTGTCCAAGACAATAAAGTCTACTAGATAGTAGACCTTGTCAACTTGGATAAGGACATCCTTAATCACTCCTCTTGGTATACGAATCGATCGATCAGCAAGTTATAACGTGTTTTTAGTGGGTTTTAATTCACCTAAACCTAATTGTTCGTAAACCGAGAAAGGGATTAAGTTTACACTTGCCCTTAGATCAAGTAAAGCATGCTTCACCCGGTGGTCTCCGATATACATGATATTGTTGGACTACCAGGATCCTTATATTTTTTGGGCATCCCATAATTTATAATGACACTCACATTCTCTGTCAAGAATGCCTTCTTTTGCACATGTCTTTTTCTTTTTACCATACAAAGGTCTTTTAAAAATTTAGCATATGAAGGTATTTGTTTAATAGCATCCAACAGTGGCATGTTGATCTTGACTTACTTAAAAACCTCTAAATTTTTTTGATATTTATCTTGAGGTTTGGTTGAAATCAAGCGTTGAGGGAATGGAGCAACGGGCCTATACTCTTTCGATAACTCTTTTTCATGCATGGCGGTGCTAGTTCATCATCCTCTTTGGAAGATACCGGATCATTAGGCGTTGAGGCCTTCATCGGGTTAGATTTTTCAATAATTTTACCACTTCTAAGAGTGGTGATAGACTTAACATGTTCCATGTGTTGGCTAGAGGAACTAGGCACACTTATTTTGCATTATGATTTCAGATTAGGTAGGGGTTGGACTGGAAGAGTCCCTTCCCTTGCGTTTAAGCAAGCCTTGATTTCCTCCACCGAATTTTTAAGCTCAAGCATTATTGTATGGTTCAATTGGTTTATTTGAGCTTGGCCTTTCATGAACGCGGTCAATGTATCCTCTATAGGCATTTGAGGTGGGGCCATAGAAAATTGCATTGGGGCCCCCTTTTGAGGATTACTTTGGTTGGCCGTGGGTCCATTCGCCCAATTGAAGTTAGGATTTTTTCTCCAACTAGAATTGTACGTGTTTGGTTTTGGAGTACTAAAAGGTCGTTGATAACTATTCAAAGCATTCGATTGTTCGTATAAAAGTTCTTAAAACGCATGAATTGTTGGACAATCCCCCGTTTGATATACATTCGAAGCACAAATAATGCAAACAGTTTCAACAACCCCCCTTTGTTGGGTTGTGTCCACTTTCCTTATTTCCATCGCCTTGACCTTTCGTGTGAGATTAGCCACTTTAGAACTTAGATCATCTTCTTCATTCAAAATGTAAATTCCTCCCTTTTCCTTAGCTTGGGATTGTTTTGAACTTGTCGGCTTAGTTGTATCCCATGATTGTGTGTTTTCAGCCAACATGTCAAAATAGTCCCAAGCTTCCTCTGTTTCCTTGTTCATGAACTCCTCATTGCACATCATCTCTACAAATTGGTGCATGGTTGAGTTTAGTCCATCATACAAGAAACTAATCACCTCCACCGTTCGTAGCCATGATGTGGGCATGCATTTAATAGCTCATTATACCTTTGTTAACATTAGAAAAAGGTTTCATCTTCTTTTTGGGCAAAGTTCATTATGGCCCTTCTCAGCGCATTGGTTCGATGAGCCGGAAAGATTTTTTTAAGAAACTCTTGAGTCATCTCAGCCCATGTCCTAATAGACCTTGGCCTTAAGGAATGTAGCCTAGATTTGGCCTTCTCTTTCAAGGAAAAAGGGAACAATTTGAGTTTTATGGTATCCTTGGTTACATTATCATAGTTTATTGTGGCAATAACCTCTTCGAACTCCTTAATGTGTAGATAAGAACTTTCAGAGTCGAGTTCATGGAATTTGGGAAGAAGTTGGATCAACTCCGGTTTAAAATCAATATTTCCCATATTGTGAGGGAAAATTATGCAAGAGGGGGTACTCGTCTTAGCAGGTTGTAAATAGTCACGTAAAGTCCTAGGTTGAGGTGCATCCCCCACTTCATTCTCATCCAATTCAGTAAAATTTTGGGCTTGATTTTGATTAGCCGCTTGATTGGGTTGATTTTCAGCCATCTCTCTAGCAATTTCAGGAAGATTTTGACGTTTTCTAGCACGAGGCTCTCTATCAATCCCTTCAACAATTACTCCGTCACTTAACAATCTTCGAGTGTGATCACGAACCCACTTGGGCATGAACCACTCAACACAATCCTAAAATCTAATTCTACTTCTGAAAATAAAAATCTAAAACTATCTATAGCAAGAGGGGTTAGAAGGATAGAACCTAAATTGTAAATCTATGTTAGAATCCTGCAAAATCAAAACAAAATAAGTTAGTATTCTGATATTAGAAGAAAACCTATCCTAAAAAGCAAAGCAAATCATAAACCTATCTTAACACAATCTTAACTAAAAGCTATCTTAGAAAATTTTGAAAACACTGTATCATATCCCCGGCAGCGGTGCCAAAAACTTGTTCGCTTCCCCAAGTGTAGGGCTGCGATGTAGTAATAATTCAGAAAGACCGAGTATCGTCCCACAGAGATTTATGTGTAGGTATTCTCAGAATTTACCTAAAACATCCTATAATCGAGATCCTATTAAGAGCTAAATCTGAAAAATAGTGATTTAAAGTAAAACAGTGATTTATAAGAGATAATATCAATCTAAAAAGGCACTAGAGCGTCAAGGATCCACTTTTGATAAGTTTCAATGCATCAACACAACTAGGTCTCTCACAATGCAATCAGAATCGAATTTATATCTCTATTCGATCGAAATATGGAGTAGTTCAATCAACACTTATTTAAAACAGTTGCTTATTCATTGATTCAATTCCCACAACAATACTCAGGCCTTGGGCATACTCAATTGTATAGGCCAAGCCTCTTTCCAATCTACTTAAGATTCAGAACCATAGCTTTCATCAAATCCTACCACTAGACTTGATTATAACCAATTATTAGAACTCTAATTAAATCAAAATCAATCAGCAAATAGCTATCTCAAATTATAACAAAAGATAAGACCTTTAGTTGAATGAATTCCCACATGAAGATCATGCCATTGTACACAAGGTAATCAAAGGGTCTACCATGCCTGGAGTCGATGATAGATCAATGAACGACACAAGCATAAACAATGCCCAAAAGACAAGCTACTAAGTTTAGAATCACTAAGAATCACATGAGCCCGGAGTCATCAAGAGATCAAAGTAAAACTAAACTAGTACTTGATTTAAACTCATATTAAACTAAATCCTTCAATTAAAACATGAAAATGAAACCTAAGATGCATCAATCCATCAAAAACCAATTAAAAGCTTCACCTCTTAGCCCTAGCTAAGAGGTTTTAGTTCATTTCTAACATCCTTGAACTAGAAGCCTAAAAAAAACATAAAAACAACTAAAAATATAAGAAAAACTAGAAAACCTTGAAGTAGAATTTGTAACGACCCGAGATTTTTTATTCTCGTGTATAACACGACGGTCGAATTCCCAAGTAAATCATGGACTAATTGATTTGTTAAATAATGAAATATAACATTCAAGCACAATGGCAGAAATAAATGTTCATCTTATTCTATTAAAATTACTACTTCATCATCAATGTTTAAATAAGGGAACCAACCAATATTCATACTAATAAACCAAAATATCAAACCATGTCCTATCCGGAAAACTTATTACAATTTTCATAAGTGTTACCACTAATCAAAAGAAATGTCTAATAAATAAAAATATCAACTAAATTCCTTCAACATCTTCACCCGCCATGTGATCGTACGAACCATCGAACTCTTCACTTTGAAAGTCGGGTTCGATACCTGGATCTTCACCTGCATCATCTAAATTACGATTGGGATAATGTTAAACACTATCATAGTGGGGAATATTCCCTCCAAGACAATCAGGAATAATAATATACAAAACTCAGAGTAACGCAACAAAATAATATCTTTATTCAAACAAAACAATCAAGTAAAAATCTTTGTTAATGCGATGCATGGAATGCATGCTCTGGCTAAGGCACCCTGACTAAACGAATGCAGGAAGCTCAAGTTGAGTCACCCCATACACACCCGTTAAATGAATGCAGGAAGCCCAAGGTTAAGACACCCCATATACATCCGTCAGTCACTAGTCACCAGAGTGAAATTAACCCAACTAATGGAAGCGGGAAACCCCCAATACACTTCCACTAGATAGTGTATGGCAAGAAGTAGAACAAGTTCCTAAAACTTCATCCATGACACCTAGAGGGGCTGACTCACCAAGTCGAGCCCTAGTGTATGCAGTGAAATTGCGTCGGGTAGCCTAACACGACACCCTACGCATACGCGTGCGGAAGCTTGAGGAGCAACTAGAATTATGGCTAAACCTATAGGAGGGGGTGATTAGGACCTTTTTCAAAATCTTTTCGCCTACTTACCAGATTTAAAAAATTAAGCTACGTAAGCGATAAACACTTCGGCTTCCAAGCCTAAGTGGGTCCAATTAATAGACTAGCAAAAGATAAAGCAATTAACAACCTAGTCTAATCAACTCATGTGGACTAGAGAGGATGGATCAAGAAATGCTCAAGTCAACATGAGGTAGTGAAAGTACATCTTGTGAGTGTGGATGTGCCTATCAAGTGCCTAGCATACATTCCTAACTAAACATTCATAATTAATCAATTAAACATAATGCATAAAGAGAAATGTGCTCAAGAATCAATCACAAACACAACGATGTATAGTGGTTCGACTACTTGTCTACTCCACTCCCAGTTCAAGTACTCAACCCCTTTGAGCACACCGGCATTCACTGGGGAGTTTAAATCTGGTTCCTCCCAACCAAGGTGTTTTAACTCGGATCCACCCAACCGGGAAGTTTACAGGTTCCTCCCAACCTACACGTTTGCACCCGTGTTGATGGCTCCCCCTTGGAGACTTTGTTTTAGGCCCGACTAACGTGCCAAGGAACGGCTGACGTCCCTAGATTTTAGGCCCAACTAATAGGCCAAGGATCGGCTAACGACCCCAGGGCGAGTTTGTCAAACAAACTCTACACTCAACTCCCACAGGGAATTGAGTGGATGGACTCTTAACAAGACAACCTTACTTGTCGGATTGAGCCCCTTGTTGCGCTGTCTTGGGTTGCTTCTTCTCGCTCTCCCGTGCTTGAATCAGCTCCCCTTGTGCTCCCCCGATCTTTGACGCCGCCGCTTTGCCAAGGCTTCAGCTCCAAGATCAGCTACCTTGCATGTGATGCTCCATTGGAGATGCCCAAGGTGCTAGGGAATGGTGAAACCTCTACAAATGGTAGGACATGGGTTTCCTAGAGGAATGCACCTAAATGGACTCCTAGGTAGTGTTTAGACAAAGGATTTAACTATCATCAAGGTGTCTAAACCCTAGGAATCAAGAGGGAACAAGTTCATTCTCAAGATGCCATTGAATGGCCCAAGCTTGTGATGAAAACACAAGGAGAATGACTTGCTTTAAGTTTGGAATAGAGCCTCTAATGATCTCTAGCAATGGTGGCTTCTATCTCCTCAAAATCCCCTCTCTTAGCTCAAAAAACGAATCCCCCTTTTAAATAGATTTTCTTCCAACGGTCAAAAAACGGGCAGATTCGTGCATCTCCGATTGATTGGAAAAAGTGTCCGATTGATCGGAGCCCAGTCCGATTGATCAAAGACAAGTCCGATTGATCGAAAATCTATCTAGAGAAGTCTCTGGAAGAAATTTCGATTGATCGGAACACTGTCCGATTGATCGGAAGGCCCCTTCCGATGGATCGGAAGACTGTCCGATTGATCGAAAATATGTCCAGAGAGTTTTCAATATTTTCTGGGACAATTTCCGATTGATCGAAATTTCTGTCCGATCGATCGGAGTCCTATCGAAAATCCTGTCCGATTGATCGGAGTCCTATCGGAAACTGCTGTTTGAGCCTTTTTAATTGCAGCAGCTTCTACCTCTTTAATTAGTCTAATTTATCATGTTTTTCATGGAGTTCTAAGACTAATGATGATGACTAAGGGTATACCTAGGTGGTCCAAGTCATCTAAGAGGTTATGGGTTAGGTTTTGGTCAAGGCAAGGCACACCAAGGCATCACATTTACCTGATTCTTCTTTCTTGATGCAGCCGGTCCGTCTTGAGTCTTCGGTCTTTGTCTTCATTAAGCTCAACCGACACTAGACCCACTGACCTAAGTAATTGACAAACAAGGTGCACTAGTATGCCACAGAAAAGTGCACTAACATGCATGAGTTTATTTCCCCTTTTATTAAGTATTTTACAAACAACCATTTTTAGCAACTCACTGGACACTATGGGGAGTCGCAAGCGACCCAGCATAGGCCAACAGCTCGGGCTTAGTGTCCATGGCACCAACCCTGGCTCATGAGAATTTGTACACCATTAGTGTCCACTCATTGTCCCGTTTTATGATTTCATCATGTCCCAAGAATCCAAAGTTGTACATCATGGCCAAATTCATTAAAATACTCATGTAATGTAAATGAGTCCAATTAAACATCATGTATATGTAAGGATCCATTAACAAACAATCACTTCATTCTCTCAGTTAAGTCAAGATATAATCTTCCATCATTGACACCTCTCACGGGTTCCATCTCTCTACATCAAATAAGTTTACCAACATAGGGACAAAGAGTATACAAAATGAGATGTCCATATCATGATCTTATACACATATTTCATATCACAATATGAAAACCATTGTTACTTGTAATACATGGACTAAGAAAATAAGGGCATAGATTTTACAAAAATAAATAACACAAATACACATGCTTCTTAGTCAAAAATCTAAACAAGGAATCACATCACCATATAATGATATTCATTACAAATCTCACATCAAACTTCATGTTATATGGAAAAGCAATTCAAAACAAAATAACTTCACATGCCATAAAAGAAATTTATGATAATAGTGATATTATTAATGAAAGACTTGAAGGAAAATACTCACCTTAAGATGGACTTAAAAAAGGATTGTAGAAGATCCTAGCCGCTAGAAAAAAATATGAGAAAGAGGGGACTCCCTTCTTTCTCTCTCCCTCTCTCTCTCTCTCTCCCTCTTTCTCTTCCTCTTTCTCTCTCTTTCTCTCTCTAAATTCGTGGGTAGTGCTCTATATGGCCAAGCGAGACCCTATTTATAGAGTTTGGGTCGGATTCTAGGGTATAGAGTAGATAAGAAAGCAATAGATGGACGGTTGTTATTTTAAGATGAGTTTTTAAGATATTTCGGATCACTTTGGGAGGCACACACACAACGGATGGAAAAGAGATTTCGAATGAGGGTTATGATGAGTATGGGCCACGAAATAGACGTAGTAGATTTCAGAATGGGGCCCACACACAAACGAACGGTCGGTGTGAAACGAATAGGAAAGAGAGAATGGAAATGGAAACTTTTGAATGGGCGATTTATTTGATGATCGGACACCTAGGGTAGGTTTGGATGAGTCCAATTAGGAATGTGGGGTCCACAAAACAAATACACATACTCGTTTGGTTGGTCTTTTACGCGGCGAGAGAGTTTAGAGGATGATTCTTTAAAGGATTGGAAAGCTTCGTTTTCTATAAGTTTTTCTACGTTGGATAGGTAGGAAGGATACTCAGGATCCTCTAGAAGTTTCCCTAGCTTCCCATGTAAAAAGAATTCCTGGATTGGAAGTTCTTGTATAACAAGGGGTGAGTTTGGAGAGATATAGCGGCGAGGACACGCTATGAAATCGAGTAAAACTATGTGGGAGGGGGTTTTGGATGATGGAGAAGAGGATGAATGGTTTGGATCGATAAAATGGGGCCCACATGGAGGTCAGTGGAGGGGCAGCAGCGGCCAGCGTGTGTCGCTGGGAGACGTATACATCTTGGCCTCGTGGGCGCACGGTCAAACGTGGTTTGACCATGCACTAAACAGTGTTAGAACTAGAAAAATTGCTGCTCGTCAGCAGTCTTTTTTCCTGTGTTTCTTTATTCTGGGGGGAATTTTGAGTATAGAGACATTCACAGACAATCATAAGCAATCACCAAGTTTACACAAGAGAGATATCACAAGGCAAATTTTATTCAAGAGATTCTGAGATCTTTTACATTCCAGGCTGTGATACTGGTCACGAGCCTTTAATTACATCAACGGCTGATCACCCTTGATTGGAAGGCAAAAGACTAATCCGTCGGGGATTATGGTCTTGATTTCATGGTCGTATAGACCTTTGTTTTCTTGTTATAGACTGAGCCACATTTCTTAGACAAGCAAGATGTCTATGTCCCATTTTCTTTCGGATTGTCCGGGTTGAGAGACTGTCAGGATTCGAGTGGTGCAACTCTGGGCCTGCTCCTATTACTGTGAACAGGTGACCGCTGGAATACACGATCCTCGAATGTTGGTCGGCATAACCCAAGGCCCGTGCCCATATTTTTACGACGGGTGACCATAGGAGAGCACTCCGCAACGTTCGCGAACGAGGTTTTTAGTCGAGTGGTGCTACTCTGGACCAACTCCTGTTACTGTGAACAGGTGACCACTGGAATACACGAACATAGAAATGTTAGTCGGCATAACTTAAAGCCCGCGCCTGTTACTGCAAACAGGTGACCTTAGGAAAGCAATCCGCAACTGCCTCATCAGCTCAACCGATGGACCCGTTGTCGACAGGTAGGGCATCGACTGTCTTTTATAGTGGCAATCCATAGCAGGATGTTTCAAGCTTAGTTTGAACTCTTTTGTTTGTGGTTTCTCGTGGTAACCATAACCCCTTAGGTTTAGCCTCGGACCTTTATCCGGGATGAATGGAGCTTTGCATAATAAAATAAATGTGTTTCTTCTGGAGTCGGGCGACTCATCTTCGAGATCGCTCTTTCTTCTGAGTATTTTCCAATGATCTATTTGGGATCAAATAGGCTTTATCGAGCCAAGATCTTTTGAGGATTCAAAATTCAATAGGCTGGATTGGCTGTTTTCGATTCCCGCAAATGACTAAGCATCGGGTTCAATGGGTGCCTATTCATGCCAATTTCTGATGAATAATGGGGATTGGTGCCCTGTAAATTTTTAACTCAGCTGTTGGATAGCCTGAGTACTTTAGCCTTGCCATCAGCGTCTTTGAGATCGCGGTTGATTTCATTTGGCGTTAGTCGATTTTCGGGCCAACAGGACACTTCCCTAGCTGAAAATGACTAAGTAGTGGACCTGTTTGCGGTCTAATTAGGGAAATCGGTGAATATCATCGATGACCATCTTGGAACAGGGTTGGATTATGTCCACAAGGATCGCGTTTCGATTCGCTTGGCGTAAGTCGATTTTCGGGCCAGCAGGGCACTTCCCAAGGCTGAAAATGACTAAGTAGTGGACCTATTTGCGGTCTAATCAGGGAAATCAGTGAATATCATCAATGACCATCTTGGAACAGGGATGGATTATGTCCACAAGGATTGCGGTGTGATTGCGTTTTGATTTGCTTGGCGTAAGTCGATTTTCGAGCCAATAGGGCACTTCTCAAGGCTAAAAATGACTAAGTTGTGGACCTGTTTGCAGTCTGATCAGGGAAATCGATGAATATCATCAATGACCGTCTTTGGACGGGGTGGATTATGTCCACGAGGATCGCGGTGCGATCGCTTTTCGATTCGCTGATCACTAGTTGATTTCCGAGCCAACAGGGTACTTCCCAGGGCTGAAAATGACTAAGTAGCGGACCTGCCGACCACTTGATTAGGGTATTCGAGGGTCCTAAGATTGGATAACCTCATCGCGGTGCATGATTATGGTGTATCATGTCATGTAGAAGAAAAGCTTCCCTCTTGGGCTCGGTCCTATTCCGCCCGATTCTTCTCGGTTTCGACTGTTTTCGGCTCTTTGGGAAGGATTTCTAGAGCTGCCAAATCGGCTAAGTGTTGGTCATTTTGGATCAAAACACTGATTTGGGCCATTTATCATTGACCATTTTAGAATCTAATCCGGGGGATGGATAAATCTCATCGAGATGCATCCGGGAGAAGTGGTTTGATCGAAATCCGATCCCGGACGAAAGCAGGCCGCACGATGGAAGGCCCGCCCCTCCAACCAGCGTCCAGGCGCATGGAGGAGGTGGTACAGGCGCATGTGGGACTTCCACAGCTGGTGAGCGCATGTGGTTGGGAGGTGGGCCCATGTTCCCATCTCCCAGGCGCATGTGCCCTTTTCTTTTATGAAAAAAATGAAGGAGAAGCAATCCCGGTGCATGTCTCTTTGCACATGCGCCTGAGCTCAAATAGTGGGTGCATGTCCCTTTGGGACTTGGTGAAATTTAGGTTTTCTCGGGGAGGAAAAGCCAGCGCATGTGCTGGGAAAGCCGACGCATGTGGGGGAAAAGCCGGCGCATATGCCCAGCACTTAGAAAAATTTCAGGATTTCTCTCTGAACTTGGGATTCCGGCGAGGGAATCCACTCTGGCCAAGGCATCCGGCGAGGGGTAATGGAGCGGGCGCATGTACCTCTTGCGTCGTCCTGAGGTCGGAAGGAGATGATTTTGTGCTGATAAATGAAGTGACTCTGTTATTTATAGGGAGGTAATTGGGTTCGGGTCTGGCCCGACGGGTATTTCCCGACGCATGTGCTAGGAAGCCGGCTCATGTGGCAGAAAAAAAAAACCAGGCGCACGTGGCTAGAAAAAGCCGGGTGCATGTACAGGGTGCGGGCGCATGTCCTTTTCTGGCGCATTTCGAAAAAGTATTCGAATCGGTTCCTTTCATACATAGGGTGTGGGTGCATGTGGTGGAAAGCCAGGCGCATGTCCTTGTCGGCGCTTTTCCCACTAAGCCAAATTTCAGAATTCCAGCACTTAGAAAATTTCAGGATTTCTGGCTCCGACGGGAGATCTCCAAAGGACAGCTACCTTTTCTAGACATGCACTCACTGTTGCCAAGACACTTCTAGGCTAGGATTGACCTCCTGAATAAACGGGGTGGGGTCTGGAAGTCCAGATGTTGCAAATTTTGGTACTTCCTTCCTAATCTGGAGCCTCCGGGTCGGCTTGTCGTATAGGAATGTTGTTTCGGGGAGCGCGCATATGGAAATACGTAGTGCACGGACTTCAAACTTGCTATATAAGGGTTTTGGGGCACTCCGGATCATTTGGCAGTGGTGTGGATGTTCGGTTTCGCTCTAAAATGGTAACTATAGGCTTACGGACCCTTTTTGGTCAACTCCGGGCAGGGATGAAAAGCATTCTGTATGACTTCAAAACTTACAGGTTAAGGGTTTTAGAATGTTTTGGACCATTTGGCGGTGATCCTCACGTCCAGTTATGCTCTGAAATGCTGTTTACGAATTTTGGTTGCTACCAAGTGATTAGGGTTGCACTGGCATTTTTCGGGCTTCCTAGTCTCAAAACTGATTCAAATCGTTATCAATGGACCACGGGATGTTGCTTTACAATGTGTGTAAATTTGAGCCCCAACAAGTGCCCCCCCGGTGTGCTGCGCTGGATGCTTACGTCACGCTAGTGTAGTGCACCGGTCCATCAGGCTCAAGTATAAATAGTTGACTCACTGAGTCATTCCAACTTTTTTTCGAGTCAGAAAATATGATTTTTCCAAGGTGAGAGAGCTCATCCTCAAGGTACAGGCGCATGTGGTCCCCTTGTGGGCGCATGTGGCCTGCTATAACTTTTTCGGTGAAGAAACTCCTCCAGGCGCATGTCAGATTGCCCTGAAAAGGTGGGCGCACGTCCCAGGACTTGTGTTTTCCAGAAATCAGAGGTGGGTGCATGTGGTGATGCACATGCGTCTGGTGCTTTGGATTCCAAACTCGTTCATTTCTTTCTTCTGAGCCGGGCGCATGTCAGACAGCACATGCGCCTGAGGCTTTAAGTGATGAAGTTGCACTTTCAAATTTTATGGATTGGGCGCATGTGAGGGGCCACATGCACCTGGGGCTCCACCTTGGGCGCATGTGAGCCCAACACTTAGCCAAAAATTCCATTTTTAGCCCCTGCATTGCACTCGGTGAAGAAATGGCATTTCCGGCTCCGTTTCTCAGTCAAATTCAGTGCTGTTTGAAGCTAGATCACTTAAAATTCAAGCACAATGGGAACTCAGTGCCTTAGGCCTGTAGTTGGATGCCTACTTTGGTCTGTCACAGATTGCAACTGTCTATTTTTAGGCAGGTTCAGGGTATGTTGCCAGAGTGCACTCATAGCGTTCTGATTGCTTGTGAAGTTGTTGTGTGCGAACAGTTGCATATATATGAGGCTGAAACCATTTCCTAACTCTGTCTAGTATCTGCTTATAAGCGCCTGGACTTGTCAAGGTTGCTTTTAGGCTAAATACACGAATTTATTGTGGGCTCAATCTGTGATTTTGTGTGTGCATCAATCACATGTATGCATGTATGTATGATAGCAATTGCTTTGTTGTGAAATGCGTATAATGACTGATATGCTATGCTTTTGATTTTGTTGCTTTCATGCTTTGTTGCTTATGCTCTACGTGCTGTGCTTTTGTTTGCGATACGATTTCGTTAGGCTATTTGCCCATGTGCATCGAGTTGTTTTCTGATGTTGTTCTGTTTGCGCGTTGCAGTGAATTGCAGTAGCGACAATGGAATCTTCTGGTGAAAACTCTAGGTCACATGCTTCTGGTCCGACGCCTGATGAAGCGCGGTCGAAAAAGAACAGCTGAAGGTCCTTCCAACCCTCCTCCTCCAAGACGTAATTCTCACTTTTTTCCTGCGGTCGAACCCGAGATAAAGGATTTCTCGGAGCGTATTGGGCAGCTTCCTCATGAAGTGCTGGTGCGCATCTTTGTCAACAAAACAGTGCCCGAACCTCTAAAGCGGGGAACAGAACAAGAGTGGGTCTATTGGTATGCCCAACTTGCTGGTGTGGCGAGTGCCATTGAGGTAGGTCCTCAAGATATACCTGTCCAAAATGTAGAAGAAAATCTGACAGGTCAGAAAGGTAAGAAGAAAGGAGGACGAGGAAAACAACCGATCAAAGCGCTCAGTCAAGAGGAGCGATTGACACGGACTCCTCGACTTGAAATATGAACGGATGAAGATTGGATGGGAGAGCAACAAGATCGTTGCTGAGCGCGGCATCTACATCACGAACCCCTAAGATGGCGAAGTCATCTTGCACCAGAGGTCTCTTATGAGGTGTAAACCTTTTCCAAGCATCGAGCCATTTGATGTTCGTAGACCTAGCCAATTCTATGGAGTGGAGAGATGGTCTTCAGTTCCTGAGAGATTACTCACTGCACTCTGGGAAGCAACGGGAAGCAACAGAAGGTTGGTGAGATTAAGGAGATGACTTTCCTCATGCCTACATGTGATCCCTATGCACGTTACCAGACTCATTTCTTTGAGACGGTGCGTCAAAGGTTCCTCTCTATGAGCACGTCCACAACGTGGGAGACTTCGAGCTTCATTACACGAGGGCATCTGAGTCGTCGTGACAGCTACATACCATGGGCGAAGGAGATTCTGATTCGGCATGAGGCTGTGTTGAGGGAGGTCGGGCTCTACCGTGCTATTGAGGCGACTGCCGGCTTCTTTCCGCGAGATTCGACGATTCTCAGGGGCTTCTTAAATTACTGGAGTTCCATTACCAATTCTTTCCATCTTCCTCAAGGAGAGATGAGTATAACCCTCTAGGATCTTAAGGTGATGGCAGGCTTGCCCATACGCGGTGGGTATTATCACGAATATATCCCCTCTGATGAAGAATTGTCTGGCTTCAGACGCGAAGGTAATCGGAAGGCTTATCATTTCAAAGCGTGTTTGGAGTTGTTCCATGAATTGCAACAGTTCGACTGCATTACAAAGATACACTATGAAGATTGGTCAGTCTACTTCAGCCACGGGTTGGAGTAAGTCTTCACAGGACGTTTCTTTCTTTCTTCTCATGATGTATGCTCCTTTCTTTTGCGTAGCTTCTTATGTGACGTTCTCTCTCCTTTCTCTCTTTTAGGATCGACTACGAGAAATATAAAGTTGATGTTAAAAGAAGAAGGGCCTTACGACAACGGTTCCAACGCAAATTTCCTTGCCCGAACGTATTGTCTCCCACTTGCGAGCTAGCAGGCTTCCTCCCTTACTAGTTGTCCGCGGTCATGCTTCCCAGCTCGAAGAGTGCTGATGGCGTCAGAGTTTCTTGTTTCGTCATGGCGGGTGCCCTTGCCAGTGGTCAACGTCTTGCTATAGCGCCACCTATACTCTGCAGCATATACAGGGCGTTTGGTTATGTTGCCAGTAATCTGGACAAACCTGCCGATGGAATGGATGCAGCCTATTGCCCGTGGCATTATTTCTGCAGCTGGTTAGGTGTTTATTTCCCATAGGTATATGGCATGAAGCCTCACGCCTACTTCTTTTCGGACCGAGCGCCTCTTAGCAGATTCATGAAGGCTAAGATGGTGCTTAAGACACCAGAATGGGTATCTTCGAGGATCTGTAGCGAGAATAAAGTTGACTTCTACCATTTCCCCGCTTCCATTGCTGATGAAGATCTCGAAGTCGTCAATGATGAGGATTCGGTTGACTCTTCTGACAGGGAATTCCTGATATCGATCCGGATCGCATCTCTCTCATTTCGCGAAGGCATGGAGTTCTGGCACGAGCCTTATTATCCGAGCAGGTTCGCCAGACAGTTTGACTACGATCAGGGTGTTCCGTCGACTCTTCCGAGCGTGACGAGGATAGAACGAGCATATGGCACGGGTCCTGTCCATTGGGAGTGGATGTGGGACCAACTTTTACTGACGCGGACTCGTGCGAGGTTCGTGTTGGCTGGCGGTAGTCGACGTCCTGCGACTTATTATGGTTGGATGAGATGGTGGGGGCATCAGTAGCGCGCATCCGGGATGCCAAGCCTGTCAATTTTCCTCTCTATCTCTCTCCTCCGAGGTTGATTGACAGTCCTGAGGATGGTCTTGGTTATCTTCGTGAGCAGCGTGAGGCTGTCGAAGTTCCTGGTACTAGCCATCTGACTTCCTTGAACGTGTCGATCACTCGTAGGAAAGAAGATGGAGCGTTAGACGGATGGTATTGCTTTGGGGTCCATATACAGAGGTGTCAGCAAGAGGTTGGATCTTCATATCCTCCGGCAAAGACTGTTCCTCCATTTATGTCCTCCGGCAAAGACTGTTCCTTCGTTTATGGAAAAGGGTGAGCCTACGGAAGGCATGGCAGGAGTTAGACCTTCTGATGATTTCATTGACGATCTTCCATCGGGCCGCGTGAGAGATCATTTGAGGGTCAAGATAAAACTCACGCTAAGAGTTCGCCCGTCAGCACCTGAGAAAAACTTAAGACATGTGGAAATATTACATATCAAGAAGTGGGGGAGTTTGGATCCGTCGTTGCAGATTAATCCCCCAGAGGTAGCCGTAGGTGCGACTATTGCCGATAGTCGTGAAGAAGGTGAGCTTCGGTCTTGTGCTACAAAGGAGATTGCAGACGAAGAAGATAAGATTGTCGATAATTGTGACGAAGATGAGTCCGAGCCTGCAGATGTCGAGGGGGACAATGCCGAAGGCGGTTCTGAAGCCGGTGATGGCCAGGGAGTGGCATGCCTTGATGATTAGGGGTCGTAGCTTGAAGATGAACCTGTAGATTATTCTGGCGATGATTGGGAAGTGGATCGTGCTAATGATCACAGCAACGATGATTCTCTAGCAAACTATTATGATAACGATGCTGGTGTCGGGGGTGTAGGTGATCTTGATGATGTTGTCATAGCCGCGATCAAAGCACAACTCTACAACAACGCCAGGGTCCATCCTTCTTCCAAGACTTTAGTCTTCGTTTCTCAGGCTGTCGCGGCACCGACTATGGGGTTGTCGACGGATGTTCATCCTTGTTTGACCGCTCGTGCTGATAACACCGAGGAATCCGTTCCTGGGCTTGAGATGCGTGAGGGGAACGTCGATCCTTCTTCAGTCCTTTCATCAGGCTGTTCATTGCAAGTAGACTATCCTGTTGAGTTGGAGGTCATGGATACATCACACTCTGCTGCGGTTAAAGTCAGACCAACATTCTGCAAGCACAAGGTAAGAAATGCGATTGTGGTTCTGCTTTGTACTTTTCTTCTTTGATTCCTGCATAATCATACTAACCATATTTTGTTATTATTATCTTATTTCTACAAATCTTATTAAGTCGATACCTGCCTCTGCCGCTTCTGTCGCATCGTCTCTGCTTGTGACTATTGAACTGCTGGGCGAAGCTTTGGAAACAGTTGTTGATTCCGGGACAGGCATTGTGGGGCCTTCAGAGCCTGCTGTTGATCTTCCTGCCATTCCTGGTATGACTCTTTCATAATTCACATTAGATTACGACTTGTAGTTTCTGCTTTCATGTTTACTAACGCGTCATTTGTTTGTCCTGTATTCTTTCTTGCAGCTGCCGTCGATTCTGACGTCGTCATTGCTATGATGCCGGACATTCCTGCATTTGAACATTTAGATTATTTTGATCAGAGTGTGCCGAAGGGTCTGTTGTCTAGCCTCGCGAAGCTGTTAGCCGATCCATGAGAATGGCATATGCTGGGCGCTGGCATGAAAGCGCTGGAAGCTTGTGTCGGAGTAGTTGGGTCTGATGCGCTCGTGGTTGTCAATCACATCTCTGCGTTCGAAAGCTCCCTCGCAAACATAGCAGCTATTGAGCGCGCTGAGCCCGATCCTGCTATCGAGGAGAAGCGAAGGATTGCGGAGTCTTTGGGACCTACAGTGGAACGCCATGCGCATTCAACGACGAATGCACGAGAATCCCTTCAAAATAATAGTATACAGTATGAGGGGTGCCTGGGTCGCCTAGCTAAGATCGACGCCGAGATTGAGTGTCTGCAGGCGGAGAAGATCGCTGTGAGCTTCGAAGTTGCCCGTCTCGAGTCAGTAGTTACTCAGGGCCAGATAGCGGTCATGAAGCTTGAAAGCGAGGGTGAAGCAGCGCGCAAGCAGTTGGAAGATTTGACTGCTGAACTTCAACATGTTCCTGATCTTGCGGAGGTGTTATCTGCAGTAAAGTCAGCGATGAAAACCGCTAGGGTGGCCGTGATCAGGCTGATATCGGGATGTTTGGAGAAGCTTTGATCTTTCGCTCCCGATGCTCTCTTTCTTGACTTTAAATGTATAGAAATGATCATAGGATCTCACCTTTAGAAATTTTGTAATTGGTGTAAGAAATACTTACCTTCTGACCATTCATGTATACGGCGTCGAAAAGATGTCAACCAAACTTTTGTTAAATGAAATGACAATAGCAATTACTTTTCTATCATGTGATGTTTGTGTGATATGTGTTAGAATGGTTTGCAATAATAACGATAATAATCACAATTCTAATAAGTGATGAATGTAGAATGAAATGAAAAGAGTAATACTTACCTTTGTTGTCGATTTCGGGAGTGTCCTGGATTTCTAAGCTCGGGATACGCTCGTGTCATAGACGAATGGTCTTTCTTGGTTACTTCTCCATAGCAAGGGCAAGGAAGACTTGCAAGAATATGGAGCAACTGATTAGCTTTTGTAACTACAGGCTTATCTACTGTATTCTACTTCATTTCATTCTCCGTTTCTATCCTTACTTATTACATTCCCTCTCTTGGGGAGTTTACATTTCTCATATTTATGTAAAAGGAAGTAACAGGTTGACTGTTAGGGGTAATATTTCTTTAGAAACCGGCCATTAATTGCAAAACCGGCTCCACACCATCGAAATTCACTAAAAGGTAGGCCCCGTTGGAGTAGACTTCTTCTATGATGCATATCGGGTCCCACTTAGGGTCCAACTTGCTCTTTGTAGTGTGCGTGGCGATCGGTCACTTCATTACGAGTACCAAGTCACCCTTCTTGAAGGATGTACCCCTGACTTGCTTTGTCATATGTCGTTGAGATATGCTTCTGGTACATCTCTAGCCGTTGTTGTACTGCGAGCCTCTTCTCGTCCAAGGCATCGAGCTTTGCCATCCTGAACTCAGCATTACGTTCATCTGTCAAGGAGTTCCGAAGTGCGACTCGTAGGGACTCAACCTGAACTTCCATCAGGACGATGGCCTCCGTGCCGTATACTAGTGAATAAGGAGTAGCCAGCGTTGCTGTGCGGTGCGTAGTATGATATGCCCAGAGAGTTTCGGGCAACCGTTTGTCCCAATCTTTCTTATTCTCTGCCACCATTTTCTTTAAAATCTTCACGATGGTTTTGCTAAATGCCTCAGCAAGCCCGTTTGCAGGAGGATAATAGGGCTTTGAGTAGCAATGCTTGATCTTGAACTTGGCACACAGCTTGTCGATCACAGCATTTCGGAAGGGCGTGCCGTTATCGGTGACGATCCGATCAGGAATGCCATGTCTGTAGATGATGGAGTTCCGGATGAAACCCTCCACTTGTTTAGCTTTCACGTTCTTCAGGGCCACAGCCTCAGCCCACTTAGAGAAGTAATCTGTTGCCGCCAGTATGTACTGGTGCCCTTGAGAGGAAGAGGGGCTAATGGGGCGTATCACATCCATACCCCAGGCCGCAAAAGGCCAACACATCACTGACTGATGCAATTCTTCTGGAGGTATATGTATGATGTCAGCATGTATCTGACACTGATGGCATTTCCTGACGTAGTCCATCGCGTCTTTCACCATGGTGGGCCAATAATAGCCCATGTGCAGCACTTGATGATGTAGGTTCCGTCCGCCTTGATGGGCACCACATTCTCCTCCGTGTGCCTCTCTCAGCGTATCATGAACTTCTTCTCAGGTTAGGCATCTTGACAGCGTTCCGTCGCTGGAGCGTCGATACAGTATTTCTTCTAAGAGGACGAACGAGCTGGCGCATCTTCTGACTTGAGTGCGCATTTACGGATCCTTGGGCAAGAACCCATACTTCAAGTAATCAGAGAATGGTCTTCTCCAATCTTCTTCTTCTGTGATCTCAAAGCAATGTACGAGGCTTGTGCTCGTGACATCCTCGGCTGCTGTGAGGGACAACAATATCCTTCTTTCTTCTATCATAGCTTGAAGTGGGCTGCCCCCTGGGTGCGCAAGAGTCGCGGCCAGGTTAGCCAATGCATCTACTTGAGAATTTTTAGCTCTTGGGACGTGCGACACTGTATTGTCCCAGAAATGATCGAACAGGGCTCGAGCCTAATGGCAAAGAGATGATAGCTCTGGCTTGTGGACTTCATATTCCGTAGTGAGCTGCCCCACGACTAACCGAGAATCACGGTATACTTGTAGTGATCGGATTTACATGTCTCGTGCAAACTGTAACCGAATGATGAGGGCCTAATACTCTGCCTCGTTGTTTGTGCACGACGGCACTATTGTGCATGAGTAAGGCAATAAGTCGCCTTGAGGACTGATGAAGATCACACCGGCCCCTGATCCTGCAGCTCTTGAGGCTCTATCGAAATACATCTGCCACTATCTCACGATCCTTACTGTCATGGCTTGATCGTCACGAAGATCACATTCCATTTCCATGTTATCCGGTATCGAGTGGGCTGCCAGGAAATCAGCTATGCCTGCCCTTTAACAGCTCGAGACGGCAGGTACGTAATGTCGAATTCAGATAGTAGTAGGGCCCATTTGGCTAATCGCCCGGACAACATAGGCCGATTCATCAGGAACTTGATAGGATCTACTCTGGAGATCAATGTAATCTAGTATGACAAGCAGTAATGCCTTAACTTCTTCACAGTGAATATAAAAGCCAGGCATATCTTCTCAATCGGTGAGTAATTAAACTCAGCACCGACGAGTGTGTGGCTTAAGTAGTACAGAGCATTCTCTTTTCCTTCTTCGTTCTTCTGGGCGAGCAGTGCCCCTAGTGAGTTCTCTCCCACTGCTACATATAGTATCAGAGGCTTTCCCTCGATTGGCGCTACGAGCACTGGAGCTTTCCTGAGTAACTCTTTGAGGAAATCGAAGGCTTTCTGGCACACTTCGTCCCACTTGAAGATGATGTCTTTCTTGTTCAATAGAGAGAGAAAGGCTGGCAGCGACCTGACAAGTTCGAGATGAACCGCCGCAAGTGAGCGACTCTCCCTTGGAAGCTCTTCAGCTCTTTCAAGTTCTTCGGAGGAGGCATTTCTCGAATCGCCTTGATCTTTGCGCGGTCAATTTCGATTCCCCGATGCCTGATCACAAAGCCAAGGAATTTTTCGGAGGACACTCCAAAGGTGCACTTCAACGGGTTCATGCGGAGGCTTTTCTTCCTCAACCTCTAAAATAATAACTTCAAATGTTCGCGATGCTGCTGATGTCCGTCGGACCTCACTACCTAGGTCATCGACATAGCATTCCACATGCTTGTGCATCATGTCTTGGAAGATTACCTGCATCGCTCTCTGGTACGTGGCACCTGCATTCTTCAGCCAGAACGGCATCACCCGATAACAGAATATCCCAAGAGATGTGCGGAAGGCAGTGGACTCTTCGTCCTCTGGAGCCATTCGGATCTGATTATACCCTGAGTATCCGTCCAAAAAGGACATCGTTGTATATGCTGATGTGCTATCAATCAAGAGCTCCGGGATGGGTAGAGGAAAGTTATCTTTGGGACAAGCCTCGTTCAGGTTGCAAAAATCAACGCACACCCGGATCTGGCCGCTCTTCTTCTTTACAGGTACTATGTTCAAGATCCATTTGGGATACTGAACTTCCCTGATAAACCTGGCCTGAAGCAGCTTCTTCACCTCTTCTTCTATCTTAGGGACGATGTCAGGATGGAAGCGCCTCTGTGGCTGCTTGACTGACCTCTTCTCCTTCGCGATATTCAACCTGTGCATCGTGATTGCCGGGTTCAGTCCTGGCATTTCAGAATAGGTCCATGCAAACACGTCTCTGTTCTCTTTCAGGAGTTGAACGTAGCTCTCCCTCTCTTCTTCTGGAATGTTCTTGCTGATATAAGTATTCCTCAGCTCTTCAGGAGTCCCCAGATTGACTTCTTATAGCTTATCTATTGTGGGCTGACCTCCATCTTCGATCTGCTCAGGCGCATCGCTAGGCTGTATGACTTCATTCGGTCCAGCGGGCCTTACCTCTTCCACGGGACTGATCGTCACCATGTTAATGTGCCTAATCTCACATCCTGCCCCCAGGGCTTCTTTTCCTCTATAAACCTTCGTCTTTACTTCGAAGGGTGCTAGCATGCCTTTTCGAACTAGTGGTTCTAAACAAATGAATCCCATATTTCTCATGATGTGTCTACTGGCTTTGCTATATCTTTCTTCTTTAATGGGCAGTGTCTCTACCAGTGTTCTCTTTGCGTTCTCTTCAATCTGTAACGGGTTGCAGAGTCCAGCATGAAACCTTATCTCGTGCCTGGCTCCCATTGTCGGCGGTACGCAGAACTGGCTTGGAGCTTTAGGGAAGGGACGAATCCTCTTAACCTTTGGTACCGGCATATTGAAGCTGGACTGTAACACGCTCATCTGTTGGCTTGTCATCTGTTTCAACACTAACTGCCCGGCCTTCCGGAGGTGCTTCGGGATCAGGTAGAACTTCTTCCTTTGCAACGGATTCTCTACGTGAGCCCTTGTCGCTTCAGCGACCACTTGCGGAGCTTCGTTCGCTTGTCTTAGATTCTCACCCTGGGGTTCTGCCCCCTGTGCCACCTTTGTTGGTTCGCTGCCTTTTCTAGCGGTTTCGGTCCCGTCGCTTTCCTAATAGTATCGTGCATCTACTAGGAAGGATTCACTGACGGAGTACGACCTTGGGTCTGCCGCCACTCTATACTGGACGCCATCCCTATTGTACTTAAAGCATTGATGGTATGTCGAGGGAATGAACCGTATTGATGAAGCCACGGTTGTCCCAACAAGATATTGTATGTCGTCGTCGCATCGATCACCTGACAGGTGACTTTAGTGCCCAATTCTTCTATCTCCAGCATGACAGTAATGGACCCTAGGACACGCTGGTCGTCCTGATTGAACCCTTGGATAACCATGGCACTCGGGCGAAGTGTTCTCTGTCTGAAACCCAACTGCTGTAATGTCTTCAGAGACATAATATTCACAGTGGATCCGTCGTCTAACATGCATCTTCAGACCTCTATGTCTCGGATGAGACCTGTCACCATCAACGGGTGGTTGTGGTCCATCAGGGTGATCGTTTTGTCTTCTTCAGAGAATGTGATCATGGACGATCGGTCGATCTGCATGACCTGTTCTATAGGTCGATCCTCAGTTCCCGTTATCTTCATTTCTTCCATCTCTGACTCGATCTCTACCATCATGACCTCACGAGCTTCTTGATCGACCAATGCATTGAGCAACATTTCCCGATATTTCTTCGAAAGGCACAAGGCATCGTCGATGCATAGTCGGCCAGGACCTTCTTCAGATGAGACACCACATCATAAATCACAGGTGCCTTATCTTGAGCGTGATCTCGCTGGTCAGCTGTTGGCTCGTTGACTGCTTCTGTCGGTTCTTTTTCTCGAGGTGTCCATGATGGCTCACCTATGACCACATTCGTTCTTCTAGGTTCTGGTCGCCTCGAAAATTCTCTCTGCACGACCTGCTTTCCGGACTGCAGAGCCACTACATTGACTTCTCCTCTCTCTAGGACTTGGTCCTTGTCACTGACCCCTGGCTGAGCGATCACCGAGACCATGGTGCACTGAAAGGGCTGTGCACACGGCTATTTCTGTCCTTCATTTCTTCTTCCCATTCTGTTCTTCATCTTCCTCTCTTTCTCCATGAGTCTTCTTTTGTTCTCTAGCCTCTTCTTGTTGCTGCTCACAAGTGTCCATGGCTCTTCCGATTCTGGGAATGGATTCGCCGTTCGAATTTGAATTGGTACAGGGAGGGCAGACACCACTGTCGCAGTGTTCCGGGTCACCTCTTCCACCTTCATATTGATGGTGCCGTCGTTGATCATCCATTGGATCTTGCCTTTTAGGACAAAGCAATCTTCAGTCTTATGGCTGGTCACGCGATGATACCTACAGTAGCTGGGATGATCGACTATTTTCGCTTCCTCTGGGCGCCTGCATTCTGGCAGTCTTATCAACCTTTCTTCTACCAGCTGTTCCATGATCGGAACCAGATCTTCCATGTCGAAGGTATAAGGTCCATTTGCTCGATTACGCTCTTCTACCGTAAGATGTCGCGGCCTCTAAAAACTCTTACCTTCGTCTTGAGTCACGGTTACTGGCCTAGCCTTGACTCTACGCTCAGTGTTCGGGCGTTTCCTGTCATTCAAACCCTTTCCTTTGTCGACGTAGTTGGATGTTATCATCCTTCCGACTTCTCTCCTGGGCTTCTCTGCCTTAAACTGGGCTCTGAACGCGGCTCCTTCCACCGGTGGGCTTTCGTAGCTAGGTCTTAGAACGTCGAGAAGTTGTGTCCAGATAGGCCAAATGAAATCATCGCATCCATGGCTTGCAAGAACATCTTGACCTGCTCAGATTTGCTAGGTAGTTCTCAGCACTGTGTTGCTATATATAGTCCCCCATCTGTCGATGAACTTCTCGACCGACTTTCCCTGCCTCTGACGAACTAAGGCTAAATCTGTCAGTGAGATTTCTTGCTCAGTAGAGAAGAATTTAGAGATGAACAGGTCCTACATCTGATCCCAAGACTTGACTGATCTTGCAGGCAGTGACATGTACCATTGGAATGCCTTGCTCGTGAACGTCGAGCCGAACAATCTGAGGTAATATTGGGGAATTGTCGACAGGTTGCCCATCATTGTCATGAATTGCGCCATGTGTTCCTCTGACGATCCTCTGCCATCGAATCGAGGGAAGTCCGGACGCTTGAAATTGTTAGGAAACAGGAGGTCGTTGACCTCGGGTAAGTACGACACCCGATATACATATTTTCCTCTCTTCTCCTTTTCTCTTTCCTGACGCATCAGGTCCGCAACTGTCCGAGACAGTTCTTCTCTTGTGGCTTGAGATGGCAATGGCAGTACACATCCAAACTCAACGTTTCTTAGGCGAGCTTGTGGTTTGGCAGCAGCTGGTTCTCCTGCTGCTCCCTGACATTCTTCCACAGACTGTTGAATAGGTACAACTGGGCTTCTGTTTGCCCCCTGGGAAACTAGAGCCAACAGTGCTTCTTTCATATCTCTCATCTCTCTGGCCGTGTCCTGTTGGACCTGGATAATCTCATCTATCTGTTCTTGGATTGGAGGCAGCTCTGGGTATCGCTCACTCGCCTCTCCTTCGGCGACCTACACCATCATTACTTGTGCTCGCTGCAGCCTCGTCTTGATCACGGCGGCTTCAGTAGGGGTTGTCTTCATCGTCGCCTCAGCCGATTGTCGGACAGTGGGTCTGTTCAATACCTTGGCTGACAGTGCTGTCTTTGGTATTACTGGGAAGTCGATATCGGCGAAGGAGAACTCTGGCCTGGCTGGCACGGTGGTTCTGCTCCACTGTCTCTCTATTCTGCCCTGTACCCTTGCTGTTATCCCTGTTTTTACTGGAATAACCTTCTTGTTCTTAGTCCTTTTGACTGTCCTGCGCTTCTGCACAACCTGCCATCCGGCTTCAGAGGTTGCTGCCAGATGGGGGAAGTAGAATCCTTTAGACGCTAAAAAGATCATTGTAGACGCCATTTGGTTAATTCTTTTGTCTTTTTTTGCTTCTTTCCCTCTCTCTCTCTCTCTATCTCTCTCTCTCTCTCTCTCTCTCTCTCTGCACAGTCATACACGCATTAGAATATTCCGTGCACTTGGAAAAGTGAGGGGACGCGACCTTACCAATTGCAATACGGCTCGACAGTGGATAGACAGAAACATACAAGTACGAACTACATGCATGTTATGCGAAGCTTTGAAATTCTTTTGCCTTAAAGATGAAGGGAAGAACGTTCCCGTTGAGAGTCGTCAGTTTGGTGCCCGTGAAGGCGCCGAACATTTCCCCTTGCGATAGCCTTTCTCAAATACACGTTAGTGTTTACAAATGATTTATCACAGAATGTCTATTTACTCAGAAATAACCAGAGGTTCTGGTATTGAATATTCCCCAACAGAGTCCCAATTTGTTAAAACTAGAAAAATCGCTGCTCGTCAGCAGTCTTTTTCCTGTGTTTCTTTATTCTGGGGGGAATTCTGAGTATAGAGACATTCATAGACAATCATAAGCAATCACCAAGTGTACACAAGAGAGATATCGCAAGGCAAATTTTATTCTAGAGATTCTGAGATCTTTTACATTCCAGGCTGTGATACTGGCCACAAGCCTTTAATTACATCAACGGTTGATCACCCTGATTGGAAGGCAAAAGACTAATTCGTCGGGGATTATGGTCTTGAGTTCATGGTCATATAGACCTTTGTTTTCTTGTTATGTACTGAGCCACATTTCTTAGACAAGCCGGATGTCTATGTCCCATTTTCTTTCGGATTGTCCGGGTTGAGAGACTGTCAGGATTCGAGTGGTGCAACTCTGGGCCCGCGCCTTGTTACTATGAACAGGTGACCACTGGAATACATGATCCTCGAATGTTGGTCGGCATAACCCAAGGCCCGCGCCCGTATTTTTATGACAGGTGACCTTAGGAGAGCACTCCGCAACGTTTTCGAACGAGGTTTTTAATCGAGTGGTGCAACTCTGGGCCCGCGCTTGTTACTGTGAACAGGTGACCACTGGAATACACGAACATCGAAATGTTGGTCGGCATAACCTAAAGCCCGCGCCTGTTACTGTGAACAGGTGACCTTAGGAAAGCAATCCACAACTGCCTCATCAGCTCAACCGACGGACCCATTGTTAACGGGTAGGGCATCAGCTGTCTTTTTATAGTGGCAATCCATAGCAGGATGTTTCAAGCTTAGTTTGAACTCTTTTATTTGTGGTTTCTCATGGTTACCATAACCCCTTAGGTTTAGCCTCGGACCTTTATCCAGGATGAATGGAGCTTTGCACAATAAAGTAAATGTGTTTCTTCTGAAGTCGGGCGACTCGTCTTCGAGAACACTCTTTCTTCTGAGTATTTTCCAATGATCTATTTGGGATCAAATAGGCTTTATCGAGCCAAGAGCTTTGGAGGATTCAAAATTCAATAGGCTAGATTGGCTGTTTCCGATGCCCACAAATGATTAAGCATCGGGTCCGATGGGTGCCTATTCATGCCAATTTCTGATGAATAATGGGGATCGGTGCCCCATAAATGTCTAACTCGGCTGTTGGATAGCCTGAGTACTTTAGCCTTGCCTCAGCGTCTTTGAGATCGGGGTTGATTTCATTTGGCGTCAGTCAATTTTTGGGCCAACAGGACAATTCCCAGGGCTGAAAATGACTAAGTAGTGGACCTGTTTGCGATCTGATGAGGGAAATCGATGACCATCTTGGAACAAGGATTTATTATGTCCATAAGGATCGCGGTGTGATCGCGTTTCGATTCGCTTGGCGTAAGTCCATTTTCGGGCCAACAGGGCACTTCCCAAGGCTGAAAATGACTAAGTAGTGGACCTATTTGCGGTCTGATCAGGGAAATCGATGAATATCATCGATGAACATATTAGAACAGGGATGGATTATGTCCACAAGGATATCGGTGCGACCACGTTTCGATTCGCTTGACGTAAGTCAATTTTCGAGCCAACCGGGCACTTCCGAGGGCTGAAAATGACTAAGTTGTAGACCTGTCTACGGTCTGATTAGGGAAATCGGTGAATATCATCGATGACCATCTTTGGACAAGGGTGGATTATGTCCACGAGGATCGCGGTGCGATCGCATTTCGATTTGTTAAGCACTCATCGATTTCGAGCCAACAGGGCACTTCCGAGGGCTGAAGATGACTAAGCAGCGGACCTGCCGACCGCTTGATTAGGGTATTCGAGGGTCCTGAGATTGGATAACCTCGTCACGGTCCATGATTATGGTGTATCATGTCATGTAGAAGAAAAGCTTCCCTCTTGGGCTCGGTCCAATTTCGCTCGATTCTTCTCGGTTTCAGCCATTTTCGGCTCTTTCAGAGGGATTTTCGGAGCTGCCAAATTGGCTAAGTGTTGGTCATTTTGGATCAAAACACTGATTTGGGCCTCATTGACCGTTGGAGAATCTGATCTGGGGGATAGATAGATCTCATCGAGATGCATCCGGGAGAAGTGGTTTGATCGAAATCCGATCCCGGACGAAAGCGGGCCGCACAATGGAAGGCTCACCCCTCCAACCAGTGTCCAGGCGCATGGAGGAGGTGGTACAGGCACATGTGGGACTTCCACAGCTGGTGAGTGCATGTGGTTGGGAGGTGGGCGCATGTGCCCATCTCCCGGGCGCATGCGCCCTTTTCTTTTATGAAAAAAATGAAGGAGAAGCAATCCCGGCGCATGTCTCTTTGCACATGCGCCTGACCTCAAATAGTGGGCGCATGTCCCTTTGGGACTTGGTGAAATTTAGGTTTTCTCGGCGAGGAAAAGCCAGCGCATGTGTTGGGAAAGCGGGCCCATGTGCCCAGCACTTAGAAAAATTTCAGGATTTTTCTCTGAACTTGGGATTCCGGCGAGGAAATCCCTTTCCGGCGAGGGATTACGGCGAGGGAATCCACTCCGGCCAAGGCATCCAGCGAGGGGTAATGGAGTGGGCGCATGTACCTCTTGCGTCGTCCTGATATCAGAAGGAGATGATTTCGTGTTGATGAATGAAGTGACTTTGTTATTTATAGGGAGATAATCGGGTTCGGGTCTGGCTCGGTGGGTATTTCCAGGTGCATGTGCTGGGAAGCCGGCTCATGTGGCAGAAAAAAAAACCAGGCGCATGTGGTCAAAAAAAGCTGGGCGCATGTACAGGGTCCGAGCGCATGTCCTTTTTCGGCGCATTTTTCGGCGCATTTCGGAAAAGTATTCGAATCGGTTCCTTTCATACATAGGGTGTGGGCACATGTGGTGGAAAGCCAGGTGCATGTATTTGCCGGTGCTTGTCACACTACTTAGCCAAATTTCAGAATTCCAGCACTTAGAAAATTTTAGGATTTCAGGCTCCGACGGGAGACCTCCAAAGGACAGCTACCTTTTCTAGACATGCACTCACTGTCGCCATGCCACTTCTAGGCTAGGATTGACCTCCTGAATAAATAAGGTGGGGTGTGGAAGTCCAGATGTTGCAAATTTTGCTACTTCCTTACTAATCTGGAGCCTCCGGGTCGGCTTGTTGTATAGGAACGTTGTTCCGGGATCGCGCATATGGAAATACACATTGCACGGACTTCAAACTTGATATAGAAGGGTTTTGGGGTGCTCCAGATAATTTGGCGGTGTTGCGGATGTCCGGTTTCACTCTAAAATGGTAGCCATAGGCTTACGGACCATTTTTTGTCAGCTCCGAGCAGGGATGAAACGCATTCTGAGGTGCACAGGTAAATATATGCACCGTATGACTTCGAAACTTGCAGGTCAAGGGTTTTAGGACGTTCCGGACCATTTGGCGATGATCCGCACGTCCAGTTATGCTCTGAAATGCTGTTTATGGATTTTGGTCGCTACCAAGTGATTAGCGTTGCACTAGCATTTTTCGGGCTTTTTCGGTCTCAAAACTGATTCAAATCATTGTCAATGGACCACGGGATGTTGCTTTACAATGGGTGCAAATTTGAGCCCCAACAACGTGAATGCGATTCACGTGGGCCCCACCATGATGTATATGAGAAATTCACTCCTATTAGAAGTTGGGCCACTTAAAATTAGGCTTTGACACAAAAAATGGGACAGATCTGAGATCGGGTGGGCCACATACGAACTGATTTCTAATTTGGCTATTTCTAGGGTGATCCAAGAGCTGAAATTCGACATGTACGGTTAAAATGTGCCCAAAAGCTTAAGTCCAGGGTTTTACGTGAAAGTGATCGTTAGAAACTATAATACTTAAAAATGACATCTTAACTTAAAGTTTAACTAATGGCATTTTTGTAATTATCTGAAAAGTGTGTGATTTTTTAAATTTGATCTTTCTATGATGTTTATACGGTCATTCTAAGCAACTTTTGTATATGGTCCCTTATCGAATCTCCTACGGATGTCCCGCTATTCGCAAATCAACGGTAAATTAATAAAAATAAAATTTAAAATAAATCCAATTAAATTCTAAAAATTCCGGGGTGTTATAATCCACCCCGCTTAAAAACAAACTTCGTCCTCGAAGTATACCTATGTGCTGTCGACAAAAAGATGTGAGTATGCCTTCTTCATCTCTTCTTCACTTTCCCAAGTAGCTTCTTCTTCGCCGTGAAACATCCATAAAACTTTAACTAAGGAGATAACTTTGATGCGTAGGATGTGATCCTTTCGGTCCAAGATTCGTAACGGTTCTTCTAAATAAGATGTGTCGTCTCGTATTTCGATCTTCTACCATTCGATCATGTGAGTGTCATCTCGTTCATACTTCCTTAACATAGAGACATAAAAAATGTTATGACATTTGAAAGCTGAGGAGGCAAGGCGAGACGGTATGCTACTTCTCCAACACGATTGAAAAATCTCGAACGGGCCAATGTATCGTGGTGCTAATTTACCCTTCTTCCCAAAGTGCATCATCCACTTCATTGGAGATACTTTTAAAAACACAGTCTCCCTCCTTGAACTCGAGGTCACGACGTCGGTTATCTACATAACTTTTTTGTCGGCTCTAAGCTATCTGAAGACTCTTACAAATGATTTCTATCTTCTCAGAGGTAGTCTGTACAATCTCCGGACCAATCAAACTTCTCTCTCCAACTTCTTCCCAACAATGTGGAGCACGACACGGGCGACCATACAATGCTTCGAAGGGCACCATCCCGATACTTGCTTGGAAACTATTGTTATATGCAAACTCCACAAGAGGTAAATAATCTTCCCATCTTCCTTTGAAGTCCAACACACAAGCACGTAGCATATCTTCTAAGATTTGGTTAACTCTTTCAGTCTGACCATCGGTTTGGGGATGAAAAGCGGTACTATAATTTAATGAGGTACCCATCGCTTGCTGCAATCTAGACCACAACGAAGACGTATAGCGTGCATCTCTATCTGAAATAATCGACACTGGAACTCCATGCAAACGTACTATCTCTTTTACGTACAGTTCTGCCAGTTCTGATACTGGAGCAGAAACTCGTGTTGGGACAAAATGAGCTGACTTGGTTAATCGGTCCACAATTACCCATATCGCATCGTGCCTATTCCTTGATCGCGGCAATCCTGTGATAAAGTCCATCGCAATATGTTCCCATTTCCATGTGGGAATCTGGGGTTGATTTAGCAGTCCAGCTAGTTTCTTATGATCGGCTTTTACTTTTTGACATGTTAGACACTTCGAAACAAATTCTGCAATCTGACGCTTCATATTATTCCACCAATATTGTCTTTTCATGTCTTGATACATCTTCGAACTACCAGGATGAATTGTTAGTTTAGATCTGTGCGCGTCTTCCAACAACTCTCGCTTCAAGGTCGGATCACTTGGGACACAGAGGCAGTCATGAAAACGGATTTCACCATCAGAACCAATACGCCATTCACTGTTTCCTTCCATATCAGACTTCTTGGCGATAATTTCTTGAAGTTCTTTATCTAAGCTCTGACCATTGATAATTTGGCGAAATAGGGTGGGTTTTACAGAGATATTGCTTAAGCTTGCCTTACGCTGGCCGATGTTCAACTTGACGTCAAAGTCTTTGATGAAATTCAACATTTCCTACTTCTTCATAATACATGCCCATTGGCGCCATATGGATTTTCTTTATACTTAGCGCTTCAGCTACTGCATTGGCTTTCCTAGGATTATAACATAGTTTAATTTGAAAGTCTTTTAATGTTTCCATCCATCTACGTTGGCGCGTGTTAAGATCCTTCTACTGAAATAGGTACTTTAAGCACTTATGATCCGTATTCAACTTAAACTGCTCGCCATATAAATAATGTCTCCAAATTTTTAATGCGAATATTATGGCAGCTAATTCCAGATCATGAGTAGGATAATTTTGTTCGTGCACCTTCAATTGTCAGGAGGCATAAGCTATCACCTTATCCTTCTACATTAGTACACAACCCAATCCTGCTCTTGATGCGTCAGTGTGAACCACGTATTCTACTTCTCCCTCGAGCAATGTGAGAACAAGGGCAGATGTCAATAACTTCTTCAAAGTCTGGAATGCCTCTTCTGCCTTATCATTCCATTCGAAACGTACGCTCTTTCTGGTCAGTTCAAAACTCCTTGATGAAGCGTCTATAATATCCTGCAAGGCCGAGAAAACTTCAAACCTCGGTGACTGAAGTCGGTTGACTCCATTGACTCACATCATCTACTTTAGACTGATCTACTGATATGCCTTCCCGTGTCACCACGTGACCAAGGAATTTAACCTCTTCCTTCCAAAAGTCGCACTTCTTAAGCTTAGCATACAATTGATTATCTTTCAGGGTCTGCAAAGTTATGCGCAAGTGCTCGTCATGCTCTTCTTCAGTCTTAGAATAAATCAATATATCATCAATGAATACAATGACAAACTTGTCAAGATACGGCCGGAAAACACAATTCATCAAATCCATGAATACTGCAGGGGCATTTGTCAAACCGAACGGCATGACTAAAAATTCGTAGTGCCCATATCTTGTCCTGAACGCAGTCTTGGGTATATCTTCCTTCTTCACACGTAACTGATGGTATCCAGATCTCAGGTCAATCTTAAAGAAGAATTGCGCTCCTCTCAGCTGGTCGAAAAGATCATCTATGCGCGAGAGAGGATATTTTTTCTTGATGGTGGCCTGGTTCAGCTTCCTGTAATCAATGCACATTCGAAGCGAGCCATCCTTCTTCCGCACAAACAAGACGAGAGCAGCCCAAGGCGAAACACTCTGGTGAATGAATCCTTGGTCTAGGAGCTCTTCTAACTGCACCTTGAGCTCTTGTAACTCGACTGGCGCCATGCGGTACACACCCAGGGCTATAGGCGTGGTAACTGGAAAGAGATCGATAGCGAAATCCACTTCGCGCTCAGGAGGTAACCCAGGGAATATCTTGGAAAACTTCAGGGAACTCTGCTACCACAGGGATCTGCTCAATGGTTAATTCAAGTGGTCCTTCTTCCATTACACTTATCAAACGTTTAATGACTTCTTTCCTCTTCTTTCCCTGGAATACTAATGAGGTTTGACCAGGAATGACAAGGGAGACAGTTTTGGCATAGCAATCTATGCTCATGTGGTTATTAACTAGCCAATCTATTCCTAGGATCACATCAAATGTCCTCATATTCATCACCACTAAGTCTACTTTAAAAGTAATTCTGCCAATAAATAAGGGGCATTTTTGGCATACTTTTCTTAGTTCCATAATCTGTCCCATAGGCGAGGCTATAGTAACGGTTTCTTCTAGAAGATCAAGCTTTAGTTCTAATCGAGCTACCACGGAAGCAGATATAAAGGAAATAGAAGCACCACTATTAAACAATACTACAACGGGAACATCACGGATGAAGATAGTACCTTCAATGGCTTGGGGGTCTTCTTCCACATTTTCAAGTGGGGCCATGGCATAGAGGTGGCCTTGGGGCTTTTGATTCGAAGTCGATATTGCATCTTTCTTCTGAATAGGAGGGCGGGCAGGTTGATTTGGCTTTGGTGCTTGCTGAGGTCGCTAGTTTTGATTGTTCACTTACAGGGTGGCCTTCCTTTCGTCTGAATCTTCTTATAACAGTCTGCAATGCGGTGACCTAACTTTCCACAGTAGTGGCAGGCTCTCGGGTCTTGGTTCTGTCGTCGATCAGGAGTGTTGTTCTGTGGGTGAATCGGCTTCTGCCTCTTCTCGGGTGCTGACTGGATACTTGGTGCAGGTCTCGACTTTTGACCTGATGGCTTAACCTAATTACGCTGCTGAAGGTAGCGCTCCATGTCTTTCTCTACGATCATCGCACGGTCCACGATCTCCTCGTAAGTCTGAAGCTTCAAGATACTAATTTTGGATCTAATACTTGGCCTTAGCCCCTCCTGAAATTTGTGCATCTTGTACTCGATATCTTCCACAACCTTAGATACATAGCCTACTAATTCTGCGAACTTGTCCTCATATTGGGCCACGGTCATATTCCCTTGTTCTAACCTGAGAAATTCTGACATCTTCTCCTTCTTATAGGCTTCAGGAAAATACTTGTCATAGAACCTGGTACAGAACTCTCCCATGTCCACTGATAATTTGCTGGGACCATTCTCTTAGTTTCCTACCACCAACTATTCGCTGCTCCTTCTAACATATATGCTGCCAAAGCCACTCGGTGTTGTAGGGGGCATGCCATCGTGTCCAACTTCTTCAACATTTGCTTGATCCAAAATTCCGCCTTGGTAGGATCGAGGTTACCCACAAATGGTTCAGGGCGTAGCTTCATAAACTTTTCGATTAATATGGTTTCCTCAGGCAAAGCAAACCTAGGCTGCATGGGAGGTGGAGGGTGAGTAGGAGCGGCATGTGGTGCACGTGTTTCTGACTGTGGTTGTGGCATAGGGGCCACGGGGATTGGGGATGCAGCCGGCATGTGCACTCCTGATTGAGGTTAAGGCATAGAAACTGTAGGGGTCGAGGTTTGGACAGGCGTCACCAAGGTCACAAGTTGTTCCAATAGGGCTTGATGCCTTGCTTATTGCTCTTGCTGATGGCTTTGTTGCTGATGCATGATACCAGTGAGGCGATCAAGTGCGCCCATCATGGCTTCCCAAGGTTACGGTGCATTGGAGTTCCCTCCTACTGAAGTCACAGGGGGATTTGAAGCAGGGGTCGGCATGCTAGCCATAGGTGGCATCTGAGGTTGGGAAGAGGTAGGGCGAGTGTTCCTAGAAGATCTTGTCCGAGGGGCCATGGAGCTAAAACAAAAGTCCTAGAGTTAGAGGATGGTTTAAAGAAAATCTAATAGGGTATTAATGAGAAAATTTGAGGTTAATGGTTTACCTAGCTCGTAGGTAGCGAATCTGAAACCCAGGACTTGATCGGACTCTCGGAATTTTATCTCTTGAACCGAACGTTGGTTTCTCCTTAAATTTGGAAGGCAATCTGATGGTTAGGTAGGGAATCACCCTAACTTTTCTCAGAATAAAAATCCTATGGTAAGGTATGATTCTGACCTCTACAAGTCTAAAAATCATAACAGTCCAGCAGCTTCAGTGCAAGAATTTCTCTACTGGCAGAATTTTCACGATTTATCTGGATGTCTGATTAATCTGAAATTTTGTGGAGATGTTGTAGGATGAGTTAGAAACCTTTAGAAAAATTTTCAAAAATTTTACAGGTATGAAAATGTAGTTATTACTAGTGGAATTTATGTTGGTTCGAAAAATCTGTCATAACAAAATAATTCAAAATAAAATAGGTATCCCTAAGATTTGAGGGTGTTAAATAATTATTCTTATCTAAAAATGGGGAATTGATGAAAGCCCCAAAAATTTTTAAAAAAAGTGAAAATTCACTTCCCAAAAATCCTAAATTTGCCAATTTCTACGTTCACTAGCTACCCTAATGATTTTAAGGGGCTTATGTTTGGGTCTCTAAGTTCATAACATCTCACGCACCCAATGGGGATTGATCCCTAGGTGTTTTGTTTCTAGTTCATGGGAACCTAAGCCCTAACTGTATTTATTATGACATGCATTAGGCTTTACGCCTAAAGGTCCTAATTGAGCTTTGATACCAACTGTAACGACTTGAGATTTTCGATTCTCGTGTATAACACGACGGCCGAATTCCCAAGTAAATCATGGACTAATTGATTTGTTAAATAATGAAATATAACACTCAAGCACAATGGCAGAAATAAATGGTCATCTTATTCTATTAAAATTACTACTTCATCATCAATGTTTAAATAAGGGAACCAACCAATATTCATACTAATAAACCAAAATATCAAACAATGTCTTCTCTGGAAGACTTATTACAATTTTCATAAGTGTTACCACTAATCAAAAGAAATGTCTAATAAATGAAAATATCAACTAAATTCATTCAACATCTTCACCCGCCATGTGATCGTACAAACCATCGAACTCTTCACTTTGAAAGTCGGTTCAATACCTGGATCTTCACCTGCATCATCTAAATTGCGATTGGGATAGCGTTAAACGCTATCATAGTGGGGAATATTCCCTCCAAGACAATCAGGAATAATAATATACAAAATTCAGAGTGATGCAACACAATAATATCTTTATTCAAATAAAATAATCAAGTAAAAATCTTTGTTAATGCGATGCATGGAATGCATGCTCTGGCTAAGGCACCCTGACTAAACGAATGCGGGAAGCTCAAGTTGAGTCACCCCATACACACCCGTTAAACGAATGTGGGAAGCCCAAGGTTGAGACACCCCATATACATCCGTCAGTCACTAGTCACTAGAGTGAAATTAACCCAACTAATGGAAGCGGGAAACCTCCAATACACTTTCACTAGATAGTGTATGGCAATAAGTGGAACAAGTTCCTAAAACTTCATCCATGACACCCAGAGGGGCTGACTCACCAAGTCGAGCCCTAGTGTATGCATGAGTTTGTTTCCCCTTTTATTAAGTATTTTACATACAACCATTTTTAGCAACTCACTGGACACTATGGGGAGTCACAAGCGACCCAGCATAGGCCGACAGCTCGGGCTTAGTGTCCATGGAACCAACCCCGGCTCATGAGAGTGTGTACACCATTAGTGTCCACTCATTGTCCCGTTTTATGATTTCATCATGTCCCAAGAATCCAAAGTTATACATCATGGCCAAATTCATTAAAATACTCATGTAATGTAAATGGGTCCAATCAAACATCATGTATATATAAGGATCCATTAACAAACAATCACCTCATTCTCTCAGTTAAGTCAAGATATATTCTTCCATCATGGACACCTCTCACGGGTTCCATCTCTCTACATCAAATAATTTTACCAACTTAGGAACAAAGAGTATACAATAATGAGATATCCATATCATGATCTTATACACATATTTCATATCACAATACGAAAACCAATGTTACTTATAATACATGGACTAAGAAAATAAGGGCGTAGATTTCACAAAAATAAATAACACAAATACACATGCTTCTTAGTCAAAAATCTAAACAAGGAATCACATCACCATATAATGATATTCATTACAAATCTCATATCAAACTTCATGTTATATGGATAAGCAATTCAAAACAAAATAACTACACATGCCACAAAAGAAACTTATGATAATCGTGATATTATTAATGAAAGGCTTGAAGGAAAATCCTCACCTTAAGATGGACTTAGAAAAGGGTTGTAGAAGATCCTAGCCGCTAGAAAAAAATATGAGAAAGAGGGGACTCCCTTCTCTCTCTCTCTCTCTCTCTCTCCCACTTTCTCTTCCTCTTTCTCTCTCTAAAGTCATGGGTAGTGCTCTATATGGCCAAGAGAGACCCTATTTATAGAGTTTGGGTCAGATTCTAGGGTTTAGAGTAGATAAGAAAGCAATAGATGGACGGTTGCTATTTTAAGATGAGTTTTTAAGATATTTCGGATCACTTTGGGAGGCGTACACACAATGGATGGAAAAGAGATTTCGAGTGAGGGTTATGATGAGTATGGGCCACAAAATAGACGTAGTAGATTTCAGAATGTGGCCCATGTTGAACCACCAATTTAAACATGAGATTGCCCATTACATCACATCTTATGCATGGTTTGCATGCTTAAAAGACCAATCTAATGCATGTTTGTGATTGTAGGAATGAGAGAGAGAATTCACCTATTTGATGGCTAAAAGAATGCTTTTAAACCCACTTGAGGATGAAGGAAGATGAGCCAAAGGAATGGAAGAAAGAAGTAAAGAGAAGAGAGAGATGACATGGATTTAATGCCAATTTGAAGGATTTAGAATGACTAGAAGACCAAGCTTTGATGAGCCAAAGAAGTGGAGAAAAAGCCTTGAAGGAATCAAGTTGAAGACCTGGAATGGCCAGAAAAGTCATATTGCAGAGCTGTAGGGCTAGAAAAGTCAAATGTAGAAAATTCAGCAGATGACCCTGTAAACCAGAAAAACTGTAAAAATTGGCCTTCAGGCGCCCGACCACCATTTGGCCGGGCGCCTGAAATTGACAAAAATATCCAGTTATTGCTGGAACTTTTATGGACTTGGCCGGGCGCTCGACCAAAACGTGACCGGGCGCCCGACCATTGTCTGACTACTGATTTAAGTGCGTAAATCTTTACGCAATCCGAGGCGGTGGGTGGTTTTTCTTATAAAAGGACACCTTGTCATCCTTCCTAAGGTATCCTAGAAGAGTTCTAAGTTCGTGGGGATCAAGGGAGATCATCGTGGAGCGATCACAACTCCTCCAACTAGGGTTTTCTCTAGTTTTTCATGTTTTTCTTAGTTTTTCTTTGAATTCTACTTGAAGCATGATAATGCCCGACTAGAACCTCTTAGCTAAGTCTAAGAGGTGAAGCTTGTGAGTAGTTATCATGTTGGATTCCTTCTATTTCAAGTACTTTGCTTAAAGTTTTGATTTTCAAGTTGTAGTTTTAATAAAAGAGATATTTTTGGATGTTTTATGAGAGTTCATGTGCTTCAGACATGAGTTCCTTGCAATTCTCTGAGATTATCATGTTTGGATTGATTAGATTCAAATTGTAGTAACCCTAGAGCATACCATAGTCCATTGGCATGGTCGTCACTTCGAAGGCTACATATTCGACTTCTATGAGCTTTATTAGAACTAGAACTTTGTTCTTCAACTTGAGTAGAGATTGTTTGTGCTTGAAAGCCATATCTTCCAACTAGAAGAGAGATAGAACTTCAATTCTAGTTGTGTTATGCTTAGATGAATGAATTCACATGAGGGCTATCACAAGTGGATCCTCAAAAGCCTTAGTTCCCTTTAATCCCAGATTTTACAATTACTGTTTTAAGTAGTTTTTAAACCTGAAATCCTCAATTCATTGAATTAGAAGTTCCTAGAACAACTTGAATTGGTTTACCTTATTCCCTGTGGATCGACCTCGGTCTTACCGAGATTTATTACTACATCGCAGCCTTGCACTTGAGGCGAGCGAACAGCCCACACACGAACGAACGGTCGGTGTGAAACGAATAGTAAAGAGAGAGAATGGAAATGAAAACTTTTGAATGGGCGATTTATCTGATGATCGGACACCTAGGGTAGGTTTGGATGAGTCCAATTAGGCATGTGGGGTCCACAAAACAAAGGCACATACTCGTTTAGTTGGTCTTTTATGCGGCGAGAGAGTTTAGAGGATGATTCTTTAAAGGATTGGAAAGCTCCATTTTCTATAAGGTTTGCTACATTGGATAGTTAGGAAGGATACTCAAGATCCTCTAGAAGTTTCTCTAGCTTCCCATGCGAAAAGGATTCCTGGATTGGAAGTTCTTGTATAACAAGGGGTGAGTTTGGAGAGATATAACGACAAGGACACGCAATGAAATCGAGCAAAACTATGTGGGAGGGGGTTTTGGATGATGAAGAAGAGGATGAATGGTTTGGATTGATAAAATGGGGCCCACATGGAGGTCAGTGGAGGGGCAGCAGCGGCCAGCGTGTGCCGCTGGGAGACGTATACGTCTTGGCCTCGTGGGTGCATGGTCAAACGTGGTTTGACGGTGCACTAAACGTGCATGCGACGCACGTGGGCCCCACCATGATGTATATGAGAAATTCACTCTGATCAGAAGTTGGGACACCTAAAATTAGGCGTTAACACAAAAAATGGGACAGATCCGAGATCGGGTGGGCCACATACGGACTGATTTCTGATTTGGCTATTTCTAGGGTGATCCAAGAGCTGAAATTCGACATGTATGGCTAAAATGTGCCCAAAAGCTTAAGTCTAGGGTCTTGCTTGAAAGTGATGTTAGAAACTATAATATTTAAAAATGGCTTCTTAACTTAAGTTTAACTAATGGCATTTTCATAATTATTTGAAAAGTGCATGATTTTTTAAACATGATCTTTCTACGATGTTTATAAGGTCATACTAAGCAACTTTTGTAAAGGGTCCCTTATCGAATCTCCAACGGATGTCCCGCTATTCGCAAATCAACGGTAAATTAATAAAAATAAAAGTTAAAATAAATCCAATTAAATTCTAAAAATTTCGGGGCGTTACAGAATTCGTCTCCTAAGCCTCCTTGATGTTCCCCACATCCTAGCATGCCCTAGGAAGAGAGTGGAAGAGTCCTTTTATAACTTCGATCCGAGAATTTGCGGAGTAGTACCGCACTTGCGCAGCAAAATCCGGATTTGGAGGAGTCCTACACAATCTGGATGTTGAAGTGCCTGCAAATGCAAATATCTCTGGAGTGTAATTTACACTAGCCGACCCCCACAGCTGGCCGATCGGCTGGTCAAGGGGCCGGCCCTGACAAAATTTGCACAGCAAAACTGTTGTTTCGAGGACGTTTGGCCGACCGGCCGGTCAGGCATGAAAATGTGATTTTTTTCACATTTGTTTATTCCTCCTTTCGTCATATCTTTCTTCCACCTCTTCTCCTATATTTCTTTGATCTTCAATGCATGCAAGAAGGGTCTCTAAGCCTCCAATTAGTGGGATCTCTCTTACATTCCTACAATCACAAAACCATGCATTAGTTAACTCTTTAGACCATGAAAACCATGCATAATGAGTGATGAATTGGGGTTAGAATATGCACAATTCAGAGCTCAACACGCCATACCCTCAACATTAGAAGCACCAGAGGCCATGAACATGGTCATATTATTTACCAACACGGTAGTCCCTTCCAGATTATCTTCTTCAACTTGCTCGACCTGCTGTCTCGCGACGACATGGTCTGACATTTCACTCGTCGGTCCGGTCATTGTCAGATCCTCTTCAATAATTAGCCGATTGTTATCCTCATCCCTTATAGCCATTAAAAGATGTGTGAAACCTGCATCTTGTGACCATTTCATCAAAGGTAATCGGAAAGTATGCCAGCCATCCAAGGCCATGTCCTCCTTACAATGGTCAATCGATCCACTCAGAGAAGTCTTGTGCCTAGTACTTAATGACAGATACACCTCAGCCTGCTCTCCCACAAAACCCAGTCCATCAACGGGGATCCAGGTCAGTCTTAGAGGAGGAATGTAGAAAGAATCATCAATAGAACGATTGTTCCAAATCAGAGCATACTGATGTGCTCACCATCTCATCCAGCCATAAGAGCTGCCAGTCTTTCAATAAAGACCAGGAAGCATGAACCTCGCGCCCATCCGCGTCATCAGAAGCTGATGCCATATCCACTCCTAGTGAGCGGGACCCATGCCGTATTCCTGCTCTACTCTAGTTACATCCAGTAACGTCATCGGAACGCCCTGATCATATCCAAATTGCCTGGCAAATCGGCTGGGTTAATAAAGCTCCCCCCAGAATTCCATTCCTTCACGCAGCTGAAGCAAAGAAGTGCAAATGACACTAAGAACCCTCTGTCAATATTATCTACAGAACATTCATCATCAACGACTTCTCAATCTTCTTTGACACTAGAAATAGGGAAGTGGTAGAAGCAAACCTCTGTCCAGCTACCAATTTTTAAAGTCACCCAATCAGGCGTTTACGCTATCATCTCAAGTTTCCTGTAGCGTTAGAGGGGCGCATGATTAGTGCAAAAAGACCAAACGAGATCCATTTCGTATGTCCATGGGAAATATATGCCTAACCATCCACAGAAGAAATGCCATGGGCAGTAAGCCATATTCATTCCTCGTCCAGGTCGATCTTGGTTACTAACAACATTACCAAATGCCCTATATAGACTGCATAACACCGAAGGTTCTAAAGAATATCGATGACCATTTGCAAGAGCTCCTGCCATGACGAAGCAAGAAACCCTAATCCCGTCAACACCCTTAGAACTAGTCAACACAATTGCCGACAACCAATAAGCTAAGAAGCCTGCCAGGTCACAAGTCGGCGTAAGCTTATTCGGATTGCGAAATCTATGTTCGAAACGTTCCCTCATCAAGACTCAGTCTTCCTGCGAAGTTCCATGTCTTTCATAATCAATGCTTTAAGAATAAAAAAGAGTTCCATGTTAGAAGTAAAGAAACTAAAAGCATACAGAATGCAAAGTACAAAAGGGGCATCAGAAGAAATGTTACTTCATCCGGTGGCTGAAGTAGACCAGCCAGATTTCGTAATGAATCTTTGTAATACTGTCAAACTATGACAACTCAACGAACAACTATAGACAAGCCTCTGAATGGTAAGCGTCTTGAGGACTTTCAAGCCGAGATGAAGACAACTCTTCGTTAGTTGGGACGTACTCCTGGTAATACTCACCGATAATGGACAAGCCCGCCATCATTCAAAGATCCCATAAACTTATGCTTATCTCCCCATGCGAAAAATGGAATGAATTAGTAACAAAAGACCAATAGTTCAAGAAGCTTCAAAGAATTGTTGGATCTCAAGAGAAATGCCCAGAAGTTGCATCGATAGCTTGATACAAGCTGACCTGCTTCAAAACCCTTTCATGGTGAACCAGAATCTCCTTTGCCCATGGCTCGTAGCCGACCCGCTCATTCAGATGACCTCGCGTATGAAAGTTCTTCGTTGTCCACATCGTCGTCTTGTCCATGTGCTCAAACCTTTGCTGCACCGTCTAGAAATAATGAGCTGGATAAAGAGTGTGAGGATCACAAGTTGGTACAAGGAAAACTATTTCTCTTGGGAGACCTACCCGCTGCTCTCTCCCATCGTTAACCAGTAAGGTAGTCAACAACTGCTCAGGAGCAGATGTCCACATTTTAACCCCATAAAACTGAAAAGGACCTGAACATTAGATGGCTCGATACTCGGGAAGGGCTTATGCCTCACAAGAGATTTTTCGTGTGTAATAACTCAGCCGTTGTAGGGATTCGTGATGAAGAAACCGCATGTCACAATGGTCTTATTTTTTTCCTAGTTAATCTTCATCCTATCATGATTCAGATTGGCAAGTTGTGTCAACCACTCCGCTCGGCCGATTTCCTCTGCCGGTAGGTTAAAAGGGCCCGCCCCAATGACACCCCGAGCATCAGAAAGTTCACAATACCAAGTGGCCCATTCTTGTTCGGTCCCTCGCATCGGAGGTTCAGATATGGTCTTCTCTACATAAACGCACAACAACACCTCATGGGGAAGCTGCTTAATACGATCGGAGAAATCCTTCAGTTCAAGTTCAACTGTGGCAAAGAAACGCGAGCAACACTATGTTGTAGATGGATCGACAGTATCTTCAGCCACCCTCTTCTTCCCGGGTTGCGCAGATGAGGGACTAGAAACTTGCGACTCAGAAGCTTCACCAAAAGACCTTGTTGTTGTTTCCATGATTTGCTGCAGCACTCAAACAAGAAAACATCAGGAGAAAGCTCCATTGCATGCGACAAGCAACACAATGAGGTATGCATCATAAGAAACAAAATCACATCATTCTGATATGGATTGCACACACAAACAAATTACACCAATAAACACTGCATAAAATCACAACCCATAGGAGCATGGGAGCAACAAAATTCAAGCACGCATCTGACGAATAAGTACACACATGTCATAAGCGTGGAAAATACAATGACTATCCCACATATACGTTTGGAGTGCATGCGAATTCACACTAACCCTAAGCCATACATATACACCCACTCAAAAGCGCACACCGCAAAGCTATTTAAATGGATAGTTACAGGCCGTAGAAGACCAAGACAAGCAACATATTATGGGTTTAAAGCACTAAGTTCTGATCATATTCAAGTATTAAGCAAGATAACCATAAACGGCATCGAATTTGGCTGAGAATGGAGCCGGGTGCATGAATTTTTCACCAAGGGCAAAAGAGGTGCCAAAATCTTGGAATTTGGCTAAGTAGTGGGCTCACATGGGCCCAAGGTGGAGCCCCAGTCCCATGTGCCCTCTCACATGCGCCCATCTAGCAAGTGAGGAAATAAGTGGAGCTGTAGAGGGTGCCCCAGGCGTATGTGATCCCCCACATGCACCACTCCATATAAATTGGAAAATGCAAGTTCGGAGCTAAAGTCTCAGGCGCATGTGCCCTTGCACATGTGCCCACACTCAGTAATGGGGAGAAACATGCGCCCATTCCCATAGCCTTGGAAAAGCTTAAGTGCAGATCAAAGCTCTGGGCACATGTCCAGAGCAACATGCGCCCAACTCCTGGGACATTCCACATGCACCTGAGGACTAAAATTCCATGCATCAAATGGCATCAGAGGCCACATGCGCCCATAAAGAGGTAACATTCGCCCATGCCCTGGTAGAGAGCTCTCTCACCTCAGAAAGTTTCGCTTCTTTGACTCAGAAACTGAGCAAATGACTCAGCGAGTCACCTATTTATACTTGAGCCTGGGAACCGGTGCACTGCACTAGCATGCGTAAGCATCCAGCGCATCACATTGAGGGGCACTTGTTGGGGCTTAAATTCGCACCCATGATAAAAAAAACGAATGATGATCCATCTGCAACGAATCGGATTAAATTCCAAGTCCAAGAATGCCCGAAAAGTACCAACGCAGCCCTAACCATAGGTGACCTGTGCAATCATAGCCAAAACTTACGAATGCCATTTTAGAGCGGAACTAGACATGTGTATTACCACCAAATGATCCGGAATACTAAAGAACCCTTAACCTGCAAGTTTAAATGTCGCGTGTCGCATATCTTCACCTATGTGCCTCTGAATGTATTTTTGCCCCTGCTTGGAGCTGACTGAAAAGGTCTGAAAGCCTACAGATGCTATTTTGGAGCAAAACTAGACATGTGTAATGCCGCCAAATGATTCGAAACGCCCTAAAACCCTTAACTAGCAAGTTTGAGTATCATGCAGTGCATATATTTATGGGTGCGCTTACCGGAACAAAGTTTTTATATGAAGAGCCGACCCAGAGATTCCAAATTGGTAAGGAACTACTAAAGTTTGTGACATTTGGTCCTCCACACCCCATCCCATTCATTTGATAGGTCAATAAGAGCTTAAAAGTGGCTTGGCGTTAGTGACTTTGATCTCTGAAAGGGTACCTGTCCTTGGAAGTTCACCCGTCGGAGCTTGAAATTCTGAAATATTCTAAGTCTAGGAGCTGTTTCTCTCTTTCAAAGTGTAAAATCTAAAAAATGGCTAAGTAGTGGAGAAAATGCACTTTCAAGAGGGACATGCGGGAGCTCCAAAACCGCATGCACCCGAGACAATCCTTTCTAAAAAAGTCCAAATTGGAGACATGTGCCTGACCTGAATTAACATGCTCCCGAACACATGCGCCAGCCACATTCGCCCGGCACATTCACCCAAAAATCCTCTCGAAATCACATGCGCCCAAAAATACCTGATTAACAGGACCCAAACCCCTTTAACTTACTATAAATAGCAAGCCAACTTGATGACCATAAGCAACATCACCCCTTTGATGACCTCAGAGTGACGAAAGAGGTAACATGCGCCCGCTCTGCAATCTCTCTTTGGATCCCCTCATCGGAAAGGGATTTTCGCCGGAAAGGGATTTTTCTGCCGGGGCCTGAATGCAGAGGGAGAGAGAGAGGGAGAAAATTCAGAAAATATTCTAAGTAGCGGACTTTTCCCACTTTGCAGAGGGACATGCGCTCACCTCTCCTTGGCCAAAAAATCAAGAAAACAGACTAAGTGGTGGACTTTACCCACTTTGTAGAGGGACATGCGCCCACTGTTTTATGGCCTGAAAACACATAAATGTTAACACACGTTATTTTATCAATTGTCGTGCCATCTCGTTGTTTCCTGTCTTGCGAGCCCCGGTCGAAGAATAAAAGCTCAAGACTTGATGTCTATGATACTTCCCTTGCTCAAGCTCAAGCAGAAACAAGATCTCAGGTAAGTTGCATATAGATTGACCGTAGAAATCTCAAAACATCAATGAATGGCGTAATTATCAACCTATCTCAACTCATTCCTTCTTGACCCTACGGCTCAAGTTGATCAGACTTGATTTTCCATGGCAGGTGCTAATATCACAATTGAAAACATAGTCCAATCCTTGGACTTCATACACCATTATTTCATGCTGAATATTCAGTTGAGTTGCCAAGGTTATAAGGTTGCCGACCAGTCTGGACTAGTCAGACAGACCCTTGAAGTGAACTTCTGTTGATGTGTATAAACTCTAAGGCAGCCGACAGGTCTTGACTTGTCGGACTGTCCATTTCACTGTCCAGCAGCAGCTGGCTAGGCATCCGACCGGTCTTGACCGGTCAGTCAGATCTAAAATAGGTTCTAGCAGCTGTCTTATGCTTGACCTATCCGACCAGTCAGGCTTCTCTCTGAAAGGTCGGATATGGTAGTTTTAGATCCGTTGGGGCCATCATTTGGGGCTCTATAAAGCTATATCTCAGGGTCTTTCATGGTATGCATTCTACACCCATCAAGAGCCAAGTGAGAGAGCTTTTACTCACTCCTTCCTACCCTCCTTGCTCTTAACTCCCTCGAGTTCATCATTCAAACCTAGCCATTAATGGCTTATCATTGAGTATTCAAAGATCGATTTGAAGTATGAACTTAAGATTTGCATTCATGGCTGACCTACCTTCGAAATATCATCAGGAGGTCTTTTATAGCCATTGAATGCTGAAAGTTTGGTAGTTCCTTCATAACCATTACATTGAATAGGCAAGAGAAACTTGACCATCTCTCTCCCAACTACCCGGCATAATCATACACATATCATTTGCATCGGTAGCTGATCTTGGGAGCACAAAGAGAAGCTGAAACACGTGGAGCTGAAGCTACTCATCAAAGGCATCGAATCGGGGCTCAATTGTCTAGGTATGTCTAGTATTTGAGAGTCCATTTATTGAGTTATTATTCCCTGGATTGGGAAACTCCAGCGGGAGTGTAATAGCCATCCTTGGATTAGGATTGGTGAGAGTTTGATATCAAAACTCGTTAAGTCCCTGGTTTGGGCCATCGGCAGATGGTAAACGCTGTCCTAGAACATAGGATGTTAAGGTTGATGGTTAACCTGATTTAAAACCACGACTATAGTGAAATTCGGTGTTCTCATAGGTTGAGATCGTGAACCGGGAGTGTAGTAGGGAAACCGACCATATATATCGTTGTGCATTGTGAGATTGAATGATTGTTATGTTGAACTTGTGAAATAGTTTAGTCAATCATGAATGCTAACTATTTGATAAAATGCCAATAATAGTCTTTCTTGCAAATTGAACATGTATTTGCCTTGAATGTAATTATGATAATCATGGTTGGTGTAATCGATTTGAATTATCTTTAAATTGTAATTGAAAAATCAAAAAGTCCTATTCACAACCCCCCCCCCCCCCCCCCCTCTAGGACATTAGGCATATCTCCAAGTATCTCTACAAGCGGTGAAACCGTAATTTCAATTGGTATCAGAGTGGGTTCCTCTGCACAGGTTTAAAAACCCGGAATAGGATCCTAAGAGAACTTGAAAATATGTCTAGAGAAAACTCCACATCCGTTACTAAGCCTCCCTTCTTTGATGGTTTAAACTATCCATATTGGAAAGCCAGAATGCGCATCTTTTTAGAATCCATCGTTTCTGACGTAAGGGACATGGTTGGTATTGGATATAAACCCCTAATGAATATTATAAGTAAAGAAGGTGAAACGGATGTCCTCAGGCTAAGAGGGAAGGCTATGTGGACAGATTATGATAAAGCTCAACGTGTCCATAATGCTAAAGGCCTGAATGCCATTTTTTGTTCAATTTCTAAAGATGAATTTGGTCGCATTCAAAATTGCCTAACTAGTAAGCAAGCTTGGGATATTCTTGAAGTTACACACGAAGGAACAAGCACTGTTAAACGCTCAAAACTTCAGCACCTCACTACACAATTTGAAAACATAAGAATGGAGGAGCATGAAACATTTATGGGCTTCTTCACCAGATTGAATAAAATCACAAATGACATGTGTGGTTTAGGGGAACCCGTTCCGAAAAATAGACTATGTAGGAAAATTCTGAGATCCTTATTGGAATGATTCTCTACCAAAGTTATTACTTTAGAGGAATGTCGGGACCTAGATACCATGAAGGTTGAAGAATTGCTAGGGTCCCTTCAAACCCACTCTTTAAAACTCCCTCCAAATCCAAAGGTACTGCATTGAAATCCTCTCATAAGAAACGAGACTCTGAACATGAAAGTGAAGAAGATCTAGATATGAAAGAAATGACACTTATGGTTAAGAAATTTCAAAAATTCATCAAAACTAGAGGAAATACTTCTGAAGGAAACCCTATCAGAAGGGTAAACCTTTTGACTCTAAGAACAACAAAGGTAAATTTTTTAAGAAGTCAAAAGATCCTCAATGTTACAAGTGTAGAGGATTTGGTCACATTACCTCTGAGTGCACCGATAAAAAGGTCAAGAAAAAGGCAATGGTGGCTACATGGGATGATATTGAAGAATCAGAATCAGAATCAAACACATCCCAAAGTGATGAGGAACAAGGCTCAATCAAAATCTTAATGGCTTCCATCACTAAAATTATGCATCAAATTAAGCCCCTTGCAAAGATCACCGGAGACATTGATGATCATGAATCCTTTAACACTGAAAATGATTCCTTAAGTGATGATGAGGATGAGGATGAAGACCTTCAGGAGGTATATAACCAACTATACATTGAAAATATGAATACCATTAAAAAGTTGGGCCAAATGAAGGCTGAGAATGATAAATTGACAAAGAGTCTTGATTGATTGAAAATTGAGAATCTAAAGATGGGATAAGATCTAGAAGAACTGAAAAAGAAGAATGATGAGCTTGAACAAGAAAAGAAAAAATTCATGAGTGGTGAAACTGTTCGCTTCCCCAAGTGTAGGGTTGCGATGTAGTAATAATCTCAGTAAGACCGAGGTCGATCCACAGGGACTTGTGTAGGAATTCACAAAACACTTCTAATGGTTTCTACTGAAGAGCTAACTAACATATTTTTAAAAAATTGATATAGATAGATGCTTTGAATTAAATTGAATGTAATCAATAATAAAAAGACACTAGGGGTTCAAGGATCCACTTGTAGCAATCCTTGATGCTTAATTCGCTGTGGTTTCTCACTTTCTCAACTAGAATCGAAATTAAGTTCTATCTAGTCAGATGATAGAGCAGTTAAAACAAACAGTATGTTATATGCATGATTCATGTACATGATTCTCTCAATCCAAGCTAGGACTTGATCACACTCAATTGCATAGGTCAATCCTAATTCCAATGGGTTAAGGTCACAATCATAATCATCATTAAACTCTGTCACTAAGTATAGTTAGATCATGATTTGAACTTGATCCAAATCACATGCACAATCTCACATAATCCAGAATTTTCAGAAAAATAGACTTTTAGTGTGAAGTTCCCACATGAGGATCATATGTCTAAAGCGTATTGAATCTAATTCCTCGGATCATATAGGTCTAGAATAACTTAAAACAATTAAGAACTCAAGCAATTCTTCTAAACATCCATGAGCCATCATAAGATTAAGAAAAACTACTTAGAACTTTATTTAAACTTCAAACCATTGTTCTTCACTAATAATTCAACTTGAAACCAAATCAACAAATTAAAACATCTTAGATTCACTATAAGCTTCACCTCTTAGCCCTAGCTAAGAGGTTTAGCCGTTCATGATCTAAGGAAACATGAAAACAACTAAACAAAATATAAAATTAAAAGAACCAACTAGGTAGAGTTGTAGAACTCCGAATCCGACTTCTGTCATCTCCCACCATGCTCAATCTCTTCTAGGATCCTTTAAGAAGAAGCCCTAGGTCCCCTTTTATAGAATAGTGCAGAGAGTTCTAGATTACGCAAGAAATCCCGAACTGCGCAGAGAAAATCGGAGCTTGCAGGACACATTCTGTTAAGCAGACGACCGGTCGCACGACCGGTCTGAGCACCTATACGACCGATCATATGACCGGTCTAAAAAATGCAAAAACTGTCCAGTGAGTTTTTTAGAAATTCAAACCCAGACATTTAATTCAAGGACCGGTCGCACGACCGGTCGTGGATTGTCTAGCCAAGTTTGTAGTAAGGCCCTCTTCTGTTGAGTATTCGGACCGGTCGGACGACCGGTCCTGGGCTATGGACGACCGGTCTTCAGTGTATTCTTTTGCTTTCTTTCTTCTCTCATTTGCTCCTTTCTTCTATCCTTTAACGCTTGGTCTTGTGACCTTCAATGCTTGTAAATAGCGTCTTTAAGTCTTCAATTGATGAATGTTCTCTCTTATTCCTATAACCACAACAACCATACATTAGTTGGGTCTTTAATCATGTATTTAAAGCATAGTTAGTGATAAAATGAGGTTAGAATATGCACATTTAAGAGCTCAACACATCCCCCAACCAGCATTTTGCTAGTCCCGAGCAAAACATGCGTTAAATAAATTTCATTCTTCAAAACCCAACTCTCCTTCAGAAATCATGTTTCTATATACTTAATGATATGCAAGTGCAAGAACCAGGAAAACTTAGTAACAGAAGTTGAGACCTTAACCTTCTCATAACATAACAAGTACTTATATGAAATTCCCGCTGATTGATTAATAAATAGAAGAATCCAAAAAATTTAACCTAGTGTGCTTGGTGAATGTTCATCTCATGGATTTCTGGGGTTACCTTCCTTGTGAATTACTTAAGGTATGGATTCAATGGTGTATAGATCAACAACAAGCCTATGATAGGAATTTTCCTTACCGTCTTTCCGACGGCTTTCACACTACGTCCCATTTCTGGCTTTGGTTACAGGTAGACCATCCCCCGGTTGGTAATAGGTAGCCCTTTTCAGAATTTTCCACCATATTCTCCATCATTCCCATATTTTCATCCTTCCTTTTCGTTTTCTTTTTCCTTAGATAAGATTTTTAGAAATCCATATCTTTCGTTATTTTCCCATGGATAAGGATGGACAAAGTACCCCGGCTTGGTTTCTCAACGCCTCAAATCCAAACTTTACCAATTCACAATTCTACATAATCCTTTCAAAGCATGAGAATCGTGTAATGTGAACTAGGTGTAAAAGTGTTAGAAATTCTATCAATCATAAAAATATGGGAATTCACATATAAAACTAGTATCTTAGAGATTGCTCAAGAAATTTAACTTCACTCACTTTACTTTTCCTTTTTCTTATACTCACACCATCCCAAATGCATAGAAATAAAGTTTTCCAACGGAGTTTTGAATTTTGAAAAGTTGAAAAGGTTCCTACATAATTGCTCGAGATGTTACAAAACACCGGATTCATCCTACTGATCTTACACCCCCCAACCAAATCTTGCATTTTCCTCAATGTAAAAGATATGCAATGAGCAAAACATGAGAGCAATTCGAAAATAAAGGAGAGTGAGCAATGATAGTACCTGAGAGAATGAAAAGTGGAATTCGACCTCCTTCTAACAAACCTATGAAAAAGTAAACAAAAGCAACAAAATCCTAATCCTAACTACTCTATACCTCCATCAGACTAAGAGATCAAACATCCTGATACACAGGATCAGTCAAAGGTATGGACATACCTTTTGAAGGAAACTTCTCAAAATATGGCTTTAATCGTTGACCATTCGCCTTAAAGATGTTGTCGTTCCTTGGATTCAATAACTCGACGGTTCCATATGGGTAAACAGTTTGTACAATGTAGGGACCGGTCCATCGAGATCTTAATTTCCCCGGAAATAAGTGCAAGCGAGAATTATACATAAGGACTCTTTGATTAATCGTGAATGTCTTACGAAGAATGTTCTTATCATGGAATACCTTCGTCTTGTCCTTGCAAATTCTCGCATTTTCATATGCTTCGTTTTGGAGTTCTGCAAGTTCATTCAATTGAAGTTTGCGCAACGAACTTGCTTTGTCAGAATCAAAATTCATCTTCTTTATCACCCAATAAGCCCTATGGTCCAACTCCATGGGCAAGTGACAAGCTTTCCCATAGACAAGTCTATAAGGATACATTTTAATGGGGGTCTTGAAAGCGGTACGGTAAGCCCAGAGTGCATCGGTAAGTCGAAGAGACCAATCCTTGCGATCAAGGTTCGCCGTTTTCTCCAAAATATGCTTAATCTCCCTATTGGATATCTCAACTTGTCCACTTATTTGTGGATGATAGGGAGTGCTCACTTTGTGATTGACGCCATATTTCTTCATTAAGGCTTCAAATGGGCGATTACAAAAGTGAGACCCTCCATCACTTATGATGACTCGAGGTGTTCCAAACCGGGAAAGAATATTCTCTTTTAAGAAACAAAAGACTATTTTATGGTCATTATTCCGGCATGGAATCGCCTCGACCATTTGTTCGCTTCCCCAAGTGTAGGGTTGTGATGTAGTAATAAACTCGGTAAGACCGAGGTCGATCCACAAGGACTTGTGTAGGAATTCACAAACACATCCAATAGTGTCTATTGAAAGCTAACAACCAGATTTTGTACGAAGTTGATGTGAGTAACGATTTTAAACTAATTCGAAGGTAATCAATTATAAAAAGGCACTAGGGGTTCAAGGATCCACTTGTAGCAATCCTTGATGTTCAATCCGCTGTGGTCTCTCATTCTCTCAACTAGAATCGATATTAAGATCTATCTAGTCGGATGATAGAGCTGTTAAACCAAACAATCTGTTATATGTAAGTCCAATGCATAGGATTCACTCAATGTAAACTAGGCTGAGCATGCTCAATTGCATAGGTCAGTCCCCATTCCAAAAGGCTCAGTTCACAATCATAACCATCCTCAAGTCCTGTCACAAAACAAGGCTAGATCATGATTTGAACTTGATTCAAATCACATGCACAGTCCATGCACATTACAGAAAATCAGAAAAATAGAGCTTTGGTAGGAAGTCCCCACATGAAGATCATAGTACTAGAGCGTACTCTAATTCCTTGGATCATACAGGTCTAGACTTATACAAAGCAGTTAAGAATTTAAGTAATTCTCCCAAACATCCATGAGTCATCATAAGACTAAGAAAAACTACTTAGAACTTGTATAAACTTCAAACCATTGTTCACAAACATGAATTCCAAACTTAAAACCAACTAAATACGAATTGAAACATCTTAGATTCACTACAAGCTTCACCTCTTAGCCCTAACTAAGAGGTTTAGCTGCTCATGATCCAAGGAAACATGAAACAACTTAAGAAAAGCATAAAACAGTAAAACAAACTAGAAGGAGTTGTGGAACTCCAAAATCCACTTCCGTCGTCTCCAACCTAGCTTTAACCCTTCTAAGATACCCTAGGAACTATCCCTAGGTGTCCTTTTATAGTGGGGAGGCTCCCCAACTTCAGAAGAATCGAGAATTTTTGTAAAAGTTATGCAGTGGGCAGAGATTTTCGGCGCCAGAATTAGAAATCCGCATCTTACGCACGTCCGACCGATCTAAGTGACTGGCCAACCGGTCGCGACCAGTCGTGTCTCACTGGGAAAACAGTCCAGCAAGCTCTGGACTATAAAAACTTCTTCTGGTCGACCGGTCGCGACCGGCCGAACTGCATTAGCCTTCCAGTGTGTACACAGGGTTGGCCGACCGGTCTTGACCGGTCTGGCTCCCTTGGCCGACCGGTCAGACGACCGGTCGTGGCTATTGCTTCTTTATGTTCTTCTTCTTTTCTTCTCTCTTTGCTTCCTTCTTTCTTTGGTCCTCCTTGATCTTCATTCCAATGGTTCTAAATGGACCTTTTCATCTTCAATTAGGTGGAGTCCACTCTCATTCCTGTAATTACAAAACATGCATTTAATTAGCCTTTGAATCATAAAAACCTTGCACAATGAGTGATGAATTGGGGTTAGAATATGCACAATTAAGAGCTCAACACACCCCCCAACCAGCATTTTGCTAGTCCCGAGCAAAACATGCGTGAAACCAATTCCATTCTCCAAAACTCAACTCTCCCTTAGAAACCATTCTTCCATACATTCCAAGATATATAAGTATAAGAATTAGAAATAATAGGTGACAGAGGTTGAAACCGTAAACCCTCAAAACATGATAAGCATTCATATGAAAATTCCTGCTGATTGGTTGACAAATAGAAGAACTTGAACAAATTCAACCTAGTGTGCATAGTAAAACTTCATCTCATGAGTTTTTAGGATTCTCTTTTTCATAAATCAACCAGACTATAGATCTCAAGGAATATAGAGCAACAACAAGCCAATGACGGGAATTTGCCTTACCGTCCTTCCGACGACTTTCACACTACGTCCCATTTCCGGCTTTGGTTACGGTTAGACCATCCCCCGGTTGGTAGTAGGTAGCCCTAATCGGAAATTTCCACCATTTTTCCATCATTCCCAATTTCATCCTTCCTTTTCCTTTTTCTTTTAAATTAGATAGGATTTTTAGAAATCCATATCTTTCGTTATTTTCCCATGGACAAGGTTGGACAAAGTACCCCGGCTTGGTTTCTCAACATCTTAATTCAAAGTCTAGCTAATCCATAAATCACATAATCCCTTCAACCCATGAAAATCGTGTAATGTGAATTAGGTATAAAGGTGTTCAAATTTTCTATCAATTACATAAATAGGGGAATTCACATATAAAACCATTATGCTATGAGAGATTCCAGGCATACAACCTCATACACTTCATATCTCCTCCTCTTATGCTCATATCATCTTGAATGCATAGAAACAATGTTTTTCCAAAAGAGTTTTGAATTTTAGAAAAATCAAAAAATTTCCACATAATTGCTTGAAATGTTACAAAACGTTGGATGCATCCAAGTGATCCTACACCCCCCAACCAAATCTTGCATTGTCCTCAATGTAAAAGATGTGCAATAAACAAAACATGAGAGCAATTTGATCATAAAAGGGAGTGAGGAATGAGAGTACCTGAGAGAGTGGAAAGTGAAATTCTTCCTCCTTCTAACAAACCTAAGCAAAAGTAAACAAAAGCAACAAAATCATAATCCTAACTACTCTATACCTCCGTCAGACTAGGAGATCAATCATCCTGATACACAGGATCATTCAGAGGTATGGACATACCTTCTGAAGGAAATTTCTCAAAGAACGGCTTTAATCGCTGCCCATTTGCCTTAAAAATGTTGTCGTTCATCGGATTTAACAGCTCGACAGTCCCATATGGATAAACAGTTTGCACAATGTAGGGACTGGTCCATCGAGATCTCAATTTTCCCGGAAATAAATTTAGGCGAGAATTATACATGAGGACTTTTTGATTGATCGTGAATGTCTTGCGAAGAATATTCTTATCATGGAATATCTTCGTCTTGTCCTTGTAAATTCTTGCATTCTCATATGCTTCGTTCCGGATTTCTGCAAGTTCATTCAATTGTAGTTTGCGCAACGAGCTCGCCTTGTCATAATCAAAATTCACCTTCTTAATTGCCCAATATGCCCTATGTTCCAACTCCACAAGCAAGTGACAAGCCTTCCCATAGACAGGTCTATAGGGAGACATTCCAATAGGGGTCTTAAAAGCAGTATGGTAGGCCCAAAGCGCATCGGTAAGCCGAAGCGACCAATCCTTGCGATCGGGGTTCACCGTTTTCTCTAAAATGTGTTTAATCTCCCTATTAGATATCTCAGCTTGTCCACTAGTTTGTGGATGATAGGGAGTGCTCACTTTGTGTGTTACGCCATATTTCTTCATTAAAGTTTCAAAAGGGCGGTTACAAAAGTGAGACCCTCCATCACTTATGATGACTCGAGGTGTTCCAAACTGGAAAAGAATATTCTCTTTTAAGAAGCGAATGACCGTTTTATGGTCATTATTCCGGCAAGGGATGGCCTCGACCCATTTGGAAACATAGTCGACAGCAAGCAAGATGTATGTGTTTCCAAAAGAAGATGGGAATGGACCCATGAAATCGATGCCCCAACAATAAAAAATTTCAATTATTAAGATGGGATTGAGTGGCATCATATTTCTACGGGAAATTCCTCCTAATTTCTGACAAGGTTGACATGTTTTGCAAAAGTCATGTGTGTCTTTGAACATAGTGGGCCAATAAAACCCACATTGCAGAATTTTCGCTGAGGTCTTTTTAGCCGAGAAGTGGCCACCACATGCCTGCGAATGACAGAAGGAGATGATACTTTGTTGTTCATCATCTGGGACACATCTCCTTATGATTTGATCGGGACAATACTTGAATAAGTATGGGTCATCCCATAGGAATTTTTGCACCTCAGTGAAGAATTTATCCTTATCTTGCGTTTTCCAATGTGTAGGAATTGTACCTGTAGCAAGATAGTTAGCAATGTCCGCATACCATGGCAATTGGGAAACAGCAAAAAGTTATTCATCAGGGAACATGTCATTGATCGCGGTCGTTTCAGGAGAATCAGTGAGGACAAGTCGAGAGAGATGGTCAGCTACGACATTTTCTACTCCTTTCTTATCACGGATTTCTATGTCAAATTCCTGGAGTAGAAGGATCCATCTTAACAACCGTTGTTTAGCATCCTTCTTGGAGAGAAGGTACTTAAGCGCGGCATGGTCAGTGAATATGATTATCTTGGATCCAATCAAGTAGGACCTAAACTTGTCCAAGGCAAAAACTACGGCTAAAAGTTCTTTTTCAGTAGTGGTGTAGTTTGCTTGGGCTGAGTTCAGGGTTCTACTTGCATAGTAGATGACACATGGCTTTTTCTCTTTTCTTTGGCCTAGCACGGCCCCAATAGCATAGTCGCTAGCATCGCACATAATTTCAAAAGGAAGGCTCCAATCAGGTGGTTGCATTATGGGAGCACATGTCAACATAGCTTTAAGGGTGGTAAAGGCCTTTTGACATTCTTCATTCCATTCGAATGAATTTTCCTTTTGAAGTAGGTTACATAAGGGACGAGAGAGTGAACTGAAGTCCTTTATGAACCTTCTGTAAAATCCTGCGTGTCCCAAAAAGGACCGTACATCTTGTATGCTCTTAGGTGGTGGAAGGTTAGAGATAAGATCAATTTTCGCTTTGTCCACCTCGATTCCATTTTGTGAAACGATGTGACCAAGTACAATTCCCTTTTGAACCATGAAGTGACACTTCTCCCAATTCAGCACAAGGTTCTTCTCTTCACATCTTTTTAGCACAGATTTCAAGTGCTCAAGGCACTCATCAAAGCTACAACCAAATACGGAAAAATTATCTATGAAGACTTCGAGTATGGTCCCCACCATGTCAGAAAAGATACTCATCATACAATGCTGAAAGGTGGCAGGGGCATTACATAGTCCAAACGACATCCGTCGATAAGCGAAAGTACCGAATGGACATGTAAATATAGTCTTTTCTTGGTCTTCACGGGCAATTTCTAGTTGGTTGTACCCTGAATAGCCATCAAGGAAGACCCGCCAACCGTTCTAAAATTTGATCAACAAACGGTAGGGGGAAGTGGTTTTCCTCGTGACAGTGTTTAGCTTCCTGTAGTCAATGCACATTCTCCAGCCGGTAGTGACTCTAGTTGGCACGAGTTTGTTATTGGCATTTGCTACGATGGTTATTCCGAATTTCTTAAGCACCACTTGAGTTGGGCTCACCCATTGGCTATTGGATATTGGGTAAATAATACCCACATCCAATAGTTTCACCACTTCGGCCTTAACCACATCCTTTATGTTTGGATTTAGTCGTCTTTGTGGTTGCCTAGATGTCTTCGCATTCTCCTCAAGGTGTATGCGATGAGTACAAATCAGTGGGTCTATGCCTTTGAGATCCGCAATTGACCATCCAATGGCACTCTTGTGCTCTAATAGAGTGGCCATTAGCCTACTCTCTTGTTCCTCATCCAAGTGGGATGGTTGGACTACCCGGATCCTTGTATTTTTGGGGCACCTCTTGTTTGATGATGGCGCTCAAATTCTCAGTCAAAAGTACTTTGTTGTGAACATTGTGTTTCCTTTTGACTGTACACAATTCTTTTAGAAATTTGGCATAAGATGGTATTTGTTTTATTGCATCCAACAACGGGATGTTGATCTTCACCTGCTTGAAAACTTCTAAAATTTTCAGATTTTTATCTAAAGGTTTAGGTGAAATCAACCTTGGTGGAAACGGGGCAACCGGCTTGTATTGCCTTTTCCGGTTCTTTCTCTTGTGGAGTGTTGTTTGACCTATCATCCTCTTTGGAAATTTCCAGATCCTTAGGCTTTGAGGCCTTCACTGGATTAGATTTGTCAATTTCTTTCCCACTTCTCAAGGTGGTGATAGCTTGAACATGTTCCGTGTGGTGGGAGGATGAGCTTGCATCTTGTATCTCAAACTGGGTTCTTGGATTAGGAAGAGGTTGGGCAGGAAGTGTGCCCTTCTCTCTAGCACTAAGATGAGATTCAACTCTAGCCATTGATGTTTTCAATTCATTGATGGCTTGAGTTGAATTTTGATTGAATTTCAATTGCTCTTGCATGAACCCATCTATTTTTAGAGAATTTGTCTTGTTATACTCAGCTTGGACTGATACGAATGCACCCAACATCTCCTCTAGCATCACTTTTGGAGTAATGACTAGAGATGGACCTAGTATAGGTTGAGCTTGAGGGATAGGGTTTGCATTCGTAGTGGGTCCATTCCTCCAACTGAAGTTGGGATGGTTCTTCCAACTAGCATTAAACGTGTTTGAGGTTGGAGCACCAAATTGTCGTTGAGAACTGTTTATGGCATTTGATTGTTCTTGTAAGATGTCTTGAACTGCTGAAATTGTGGGACACTCTTGTGTTGCATGTTGATTTCCAGCACAAATTCCACAAACAGTTTCAACGTCATTGGAGTTGATCGTCTCTCCTTTCCTCAATTCCATGGCTTCGACCTTTCTTGTGAGGCTAGCCACCCGTGCACTTTTGCTATCCTCTTCTGATAAGACATACATTCCTCCTTTTTCCTTTTGTTAGCCAGTCTTGGAATTTGTTAGTTTCGATGTATCCCAAGACTGTGCATTCTCAGCCAATTCTTCCAAATAATCCCATGCTTCATCAGCCTCCTTATTCATGAACTCCCCATTACACATCATCTCTACGAATTGGCGCATGGGTGAAGTCAGTCCTTCATAGAAAAAGCTTATAACCCGCCAAATTTCATAGCCATGATGTGGGCATGCGTTTAAAAGGTCCTTAAACCTCTCCCAACATTAGAAGAAGGTTTCATCTTCCTTTTGGGCAAAGTTCATGATAAGGCGCTTCAACATGTTTGTTTTGTGAGTAGGGAAGAATTTTTTTATGAATTCCCTATGCATATCAGTCCATGCACCAATTGATCTTGGCCTTAATGCATGAAGCCAACCTTTAGCTTTATCTTTAAGAGTAAAAGGGAAGAATTTAAGTCTCACCACATCGTCAGTCACATTAGCAAAGTGCATGGTGGTTATTACCTCATCAAACTCCTTAAGGTGTTGATAGGCACTTTCACTGTCTAATCCATGGAATTTAGAGAGAAGTTGGATCACTCCCAGTTTCAAATCCACATTTCCTGCATTTGGTGAAAAAACTATGCATGAGGGAGTGCTCGCTTTTGCTGGTTGTAAGAAATCACGTAGAGTCCTTGGTCGGGGAACATTCTCAACCACATTCTCCCCCGTTTCAGTTTGGTTTTGGCCCAGATTAGGATTGGCCATCTGATTAGGTTGATTCACAGCTATACTTCAGACAAAATTGGAGAGTTTAGCTGTCTCCTAGCACGTGGTTCTCTGTCAATTCCTTCTACTATACCCCCTTCACTTATGAGTCGGTTATTGGAATCCCGAGCCCAATGTGGCATGCAAAACCAAAAAATATGAAACAAAGAGAAAGAAGAATTCTTGCTCCCTTTCTTTACTCTTCTCTAAGATCGAAGCACAAGGTGTCTTGCAATGGCTAAGCCAGAAGCAAGGATAGAGACCGATTTCTCCTGGACAATAGGGGTTCAGAGAACTCCCCACCCACTCTTTGAATCTTTTGAGAAAAAGTGCAGAAAAAGGAGAAAGAGGAGTAGAGGTGAGAAAAGAAATCTTTGAGCACAAGGTGATCCAAGACGGCAGAGCCGACCAATAGGAATCCAGGTGCCACAAGGCCTACCTTTTAGAGATCCAAAAGAAGTCTCCACCCACTCTACAAGAGATGAATATGATAGGAATGAATAGGAGAAGGAGAAGAGTAAGGTTTAGAAAGATAAAACTTGATTTGGTACTTGAAATCCTTGTATCTTCTTCAGCTTCCTAGAAATCCCTGCAAAAAAAAAAAATCAAATAAAACAAACTAAGTTAGTCCTAAAATCCTAAAAATCCTAAATAGATACTAATTTCAGAAATTTGTAAAAATCGTCAAAGTCCCCTGGCAACGGCGCCAAAAACTTGTTCGCTTCCCCAAGTGTAGGGTTGCGATGTAGTAATAAACTCGGTAAGACTGAGGTCGATCCACAGGGACTTGTGTAGGAATTCACAAACACATCCAATAGTGTCTATTGAAAGCTAACAACCAGATTTTGTACAAAGTTGATGTGAGTAACAATTTTAAACTAATTCGAAGGTAATCAATTATAAAAAGGCACTAGGGGTTCAAGGATCCACTTGTAGCAATCCTTGATGTTCAATCCGCTGTGGTCTCTCATTCTCTCAACTAGAATCAATATTAAGATCTATCTAGTCGGATGATAGAGCTGTTAAACCAAACAATCTGTTATATATAAGTCCAATGCATAGGATTCACTCAATGTAAACTAGGCTGAGCATGCTCAATTGCATAGGTCAGTCCCCATTCCAAAAGGCTCAGTTCACAATCATAACCATCCTCAAGTCCTGTCACAAAACAAGGCTAGATCATGATTTGAACTTGATTCAAATCACATGCACAGTCCATGCACATTATAGAAAATTAGAAAAATAGAACTTTGGTAGGAAGTCCCCACATGAAGATCATAGTACTAGAGCGTACTCCAATTCCTTGGATCATACAGGTCTAGACTTAACAAAGAAGTTAAGAATTTATGTCACTCTCCCAAACATCCATGAGTCATCATAAGACTAAGAAAAACTACTTAGAACTTGTATAAACTTCAAACCATTGTTCATAAACATGAATTCCAAACTTAAAACCAACTAAATACAAATTGAAACATCTTAGATTCACTACAAGCTTCACCTCTTAGCCCTAGCTAAGAGATTTAGCTGCTTATGATCCAAGGAAACATGAAACAACTTAAGAAAAGCATAAAACAGTAAAACAAACTAGAAGGAGTTGTGGAACTCCGAAATCCACTTCCGTCGCCTCCAACCTGGCTTCAACCCTTCAAGATACCCTAGGAACAATCCCTAGGTGTCCTTTTATAGTGGGAAGGCTCCGCAACTTCAGAAGAATCGAGAATTTGCGTAAAGGTTATGCAGTGCGCAGAGATTTTCGGCGCTAGAATTAGAAATCCGCATCTTACGCACGTCCGACCGGTCAGACGACCGGTCTGAGTGACTGGCCGATCGGTCGCGACCGGTCGTGCCTCACTGGGAAAACAGTCCAGCAAGCTCTGGACTATAAAAACTTCTTCTGGCCGACCGGTTTGGATCGGTCCGACTGGTCTGGCCGACCGGTCAGCGACCGGTCGGACTGCATTAGCCTTCATCCAGTGTGTACACAGGGTTGGCCGACCGGTCTTGACCGGTCGGACTGCATTAGCCTTCATCCAGTGTGTACACAGGGTTGGCTGACCGGTCTTGACCGGTCTGGCTCCCTTGGCCGACCGGTCAGACGACCGGTCGTGGCTATTGCTTCTTGATGTTCTTCTTCTTTTCTTCTCTCTTTGCTTCCTTCTTTCTTTGGTCCTCCTTGATCTTCATTCCAATGGTTCTAAATGGACCTTTTCATCTTCAATTAGGTGGAGTCCACTCTCATTCCTGTAATTACAAAACATGCATTTAATTAGCCTTTGAATCATAAAAACCTTGCACAATGAGTGATGAATTGGGGTTAGAATATGCACAATTAAGAGCTCAACACCATTTAGACACATAGTCGACGGTAAGAAAGATATATAAGTGTCCAAAAGAAGATGGAAATGGACCCATGAAATCGACGCCCCAACAATAAAAAATTCGATTAGTAAGATGGGATTGAGTGGCATCATATTTCTACGGGAGATTCCTCCCAATTTCTGACAAGGCTCACATGTTTTACAAAACTCATGGGTGTCCTTGAACATGGTGGGCCAATAAAACCCACATTGCAGAATTTTAGATGTGGTCTTCTTAGCCGAAAAGTGGCCACCACATGCCTGAGAATGACAAAAGGAGATGATGATGTGTTGCTCATCATCCAGCACACATCTCCTTATAATTTGATCGGGACAATACTTGAATAAGTAAGGATCGTCCCATTGGAATTTCCTCACCTCGTTGAAGAACTTATCTTTATCTTGCTTTTTCCAATATGTTGGAGTTATACTTGTAGCAAGATAGTTAGCAATGTCGGTATACCATGCAATTGGGAGACTTTAAAAAGTTTTTGATCAGGGAACATGTCATTGATCGCGGTCATCTCAGGGGAATCGGTGAGAACAAGTCGAGAGAGATGGTCAGGCACTACATTTTCTACTCCTTTCTTATCACGTATCTCTATGTCAAATTCTTGGAGTAGGAGGATCCATCTTAACAAACGTGGCTTAGCATCCTTCTTAGAGAGAAGGTACTTAAGTGCGGCATGGTTGGTGAATATGATGATCTTGGATCCAATCAAGTAGGACCTAAACTTGTCCAAGGCAAAAACTACGGCTAAAAGTTCTTTTTCTGTAGTAGTGTAGTTTGCTTAGGCTGAGTTTAAGGTTCTACTTGCATAGTAGATAACACATGGCTTCTTCTCTTTTCTTTGGCCTAGCACAGCCCCAATAGCGTAGTCGCTCGCATCGCACATAATTTCAAAAGGAAGGCTCCAATCAGGTGGTTGCATGATGGGAGCACATGTCAACATACCTTTAAGTTTGGTAAAGGCGTTTTGACAATCTTCATTCCACTCGAATGGGTTCTCCTTTTGAAGTAGGTTACATAAAGGACGAGAGAGTGAACTGAAGTCCTTTATGAATTGTCTATAAAATTTGGCGTATCCCAAAAAGGACCGAACATCTCGTATGCTCTTGGGTGGTAGAATGTTAGAGATAAGATCGATTTTAGTTTTATCCACCTCGATTCCATTTTGTGAGATGATGTGACCAAGTACAATTCCCTTTTGAACCATGAAGTGACATTTCTCCCAATTCAACACAAGGTTCTTCTCTTCACATCTCTTCAAAACAGATTTCAAGTGCATAAGGCACTCATCAAAGCTACAACCAAATACAGAGAAATCATCCATGAAGACTTCAATAATTGTCCCCACCATATCAGAAAAAATACTCAGCATACAACGCTGAAAAGTGGCAGGGGCATTACATAGTCCAAATGGCATCCTTCGATAGGCGAAAGTACCGAATGGACATGTGAATGTTGTTTTCTCTTGGTTCTCTAGGGCAATCTCTATTTGGTTGTACCCTGAATAGCCATCAAGGAAGCAAAAAATGGGAATGACCGCCAACCTTTCTAAAATTTGATCAACAAACGGTAGGGGGAAGTGGTCTTTCCTCATAACTGTGTTTAGCTTCCTGTAGTCAATGCACATTCTCCAACCGATAGTGACTCTGGTTGGTACGAGTTCATTATTGGCATTGGCTACGATGGTTATTCCGAATTTCTTAGGCACCACTTGAGTTGGGATCACCCGTTGACTATCGAATATTGGGTAAATGATACCTACATCCAATAGTTTCACCACTTCGGCCTTAACCACATCCTTCATGTTTGGATTGAATCATCTTTGTGGTTGCCTAGATGTCTTTGCATTCTCCTCAAGGTGTATGCGATGAGTACAAATCAGTGGGTCTATGCCTTTGAGATTCGCAATCGACCATCCAATGGCACTCTTATACTCTATTAGAGTGGTATTAGCCTACTCTCTTGTTCCTCATCCAAGTGGGAAGAGATCACCACCGGATATTTTTCATCTCGACCTAAATATACATATTTCAACTCACTCGGTAATGGTTTTAGGTCGAGCGTTGGTGCCTTGATATTGGATGGGAGGGGCTTGTTCTCGTTTAAGGGTAGCGGTTCAAATAGTGCCCTCCATCTTTTGTTATCAAGTACCGGCATCACATCTAAAATGGCATCCATCTCTCGTATTGTGTCATCTTTTATCTCATGAGAGTGGGCCACACATGCCCCCAAAGGGTCGGAATATAATGTCAAGGGGAATGTATCCTCCACGAATGATTCAATCAAATTTATCTCGTGGATCTCATCATCAACTTCCCATGGTTGTTTGCATAAATCAAATATATTCAACTCGAGTGTCATATTTCCAAAGGACATTTGTACAAGCCCGTTTCTACAATTGATAATCGCATTTGAAGTAGCTAGAAAAGGGCGGCCAAGTATGACGGGAATTTGAGCACCGGTGCCTATCACGGGATGTGTATCCAAGACAATAAAGTCTACTGGGTAGTAGAATTTATCAACTTGGACTAAGACATCCTCAATCACTCCTCTCGGTATACAAATAGATCTATCAGCAAGTTGGAGTGTGGTTTTGGTGGGTTTTAATTCACCTAACCGAAGTTGTTCATAAACCGAGTACGGAATGAGGTTAACACTTGCCCCTAAATCAAGTAAGGCTTATTTAATCCGGTAGTCTCCTATAATGCATGAGATGGTTGGACTACCCAGATCCTTGTATTTTTGGGGCACCTCTTGCCTGATAATAGCACTTAAATTCTCAGTCAAAAGTACTTTGTTGTGAACATTGTGTTTCCTTTTGACTGTACACAATTCCTTTATAAATTTGGCATAGGATGGTATTTGCTTTATAGCATCCAACAACGGGATGTTGATCTTCACTTGCTTAAAAACCTCTAAAATTTCCAGATTTTTGTCTAAAGGTTTGGATGAAATCAACCTTTGGGGAAATGGGGCAACCGGCTTGTATTGCCTTTCTGGTTCTTTCTCTTCTGGAGTGTTGTTCGGGCTATCATCCTCTTTGGAATTTTTCGGATCATTAGGCTTTGGGGCCTTCATCGGATTAGATTTATCGATTATTTTTCTATTTCTCAAAGTGGTGATAGCTTGAACATGCTCCGTATGTTGGGAGGATGAGCTTACGTCTTGTATCTCAAATTGGGTCCTTGGGTTAGGAAGAGGTTGGGCAGGAAGTATGCATTTCTCCCTAACACTGAGGTGAGATTCAACCCTAGCCATTGAGGTTTTCAAGTCATTGATGGCTTGAGTTGAATTTTGATTAAATTTCAATTTCTCTTGCATGAACCCATCTATTTTCAGAGAATTAGTCTTGTTATATTCAGCTTAAACCGATACGAATGCACCCAACATCTCCTCTATCATAGCTTTTGGTGTAATGACTAGGGATGGACCTAGTAAAGGTTGAGCTCGAGGGGTATTGTTTGCATTCGCAGTGGGTCCATTCCTCCAACTGAAGTTGGGATGGTTCTTCCATCTAGAATTATACATTGTTTACGTCGAATTTGGTAACAGGATCCTCCAGACGTTCACCCTCCTCTAGGCCAACTTCCTTTCGATCCTGAAAGAACACAAGAGAGAACTAAGGGTGGCCAGCGTCCAGCCGTTAGCCCTCCGAAGCTTAAGTTAGATGGGACATGGTTGTAAAAGGAAACAATGGGATTTGAAGCTAAGAGATTGTGTACCTTTCTTACTGATGAGGCCGTCCCTTTATATAGATCCAAGTGATCCAATCTATTACGCAAGACGTCGAGAATACTGCTGATTTCCAGGGATAAGGTATTTATCATGTTGATCCTTACATGAGGGAACGACCTGGTCCAAACAGACATCTAATCGATTACGTCCCTTGATGGTGATCCCCTGAAGTCCGAAGCCACGAACAAAGATAAGCCTAGAATCGGTCTATATGGGCTGCTGGTACTATAAAGGCGGAGGATGCTTAGGCTCGGAGGTAACTGCTCACATGTTGAGATGCGACCCCTTTCGGCGACCACGAGCCGAGCTACTTGCATGTTGAGATGCGACCCCTTTCGGCGACCACGAGCCGAGCTGCTCGCATGTTGAGATGCAACCCCTTTCGGCGACCACGAGCCGAGCTGCTCGCATTAAGTCAAACTGGCCGTAACTTCTCTCAATCGTTCTCTGATCGCATCTCTCGATGACCAACTTTATCATACAACAGATGCCCCCCAAATCCTTTGCATTTTGAAAAGCTACGCTAAGGATTTTGTCTGTATATAACCGCCTATTAGGAGAGAGATCGTACGTAACCTATCAGGGGTGGCCTTACATTTATGATTGCCAGCTTTCTGCAGCTTTTCGGCCAGGAGAGGTGAAGACGCACTGGCCACGTGCCTCTGCAATTAATGCTTGCGCCCATTCGACTGTCGTGTCGGATGAGAAGCCGCCGCGTTTCAACCAAATCAAACGGAATGATTGCTTATAAATATTAAATCCTGTGGAGTCTGCTTCATTTTTGAAATTTTGCTGCAGAGAAACCTTCCTTCTTCTCTCCTTCTATTCTTGGTGTAAACCTCTTTGAAGAGGTATTCTTTCTTCTCATTTTTCATTTCTCTTTCTTCCTTCCTGTCCTTTTCCCCTTTACAATGGCGGGAGCTTCTGATGAAGAAATCGTTCCTCTGGGAGATGATACTCCCGATTCTTCTGAATCAAACAATGCTCGAGTACTGGCGAGGAGATACTCTGCCGCCGGTTATCCATCTATCATGACGGAAGAGAAACTCTCGATCTTACGAGAGAGATACCGGATCCCAAACTCCATCGTTCTTAGGTTACCAGGGAAATGAGAGACAGTCGATTCCCCTCCGCCAGGCTGTGTAGCATTTTATGAATACATTTTTCGACTTGGCGTGCGTCTTCCCCTTCATCCCTTCATCCAGAACTTCCTCCGCACGTATAAGATTGCCCCTGGCCAACTCATTGTAAATGGCTGGAGGGTCCTTATCAGCGCCTTTATCCTCTGGAAACAAGCGGGTAATGAGGATTTGACCACTGGGGATTTCCTGAGGTTGTACCAGCTAAAAAAGGCCCCAGCTAGTGAGGGTTGGTACTACCTCTGTTTGTGGCACCGGGATAACTTTATCTGGGGAACCCGTCCTCCAATTACCCCGGGTGGAGGAAGAAATGGTTCTTCATTTCCGGCAATTGGGAGTCTGATGTGGGCTCCGGCTCCAAGGGCCACAATGCTAGTCGCTTCTTCAGCGAAGGTGGGTTGAACTTTTACCCCTTTGCCCGAAGAAAATTGAGTTTGCGTTGCTCTGACTGACTCATCTTTCCTTTCTTTTCACAGGCATTCCGATTAAAGCTAGGCTGAACTTGTAGGGAGGGCTCAACGAGAAACTTGTCAAAGTTTTCAAGCTTTCAGTAGCTGCCCACAACGTCAATTCTGCCTTGGAACCTCGCTGCCTTGCTGCCAGCCGGTTTATTCCCCCAGGAAGAGATGACAAACCTAGGAGAAAAAAGGGGGGCGCTTGGGGTGCTCCCCCGCCTGAAAGGTACAGCCTCGAAGAGGCAAAAGAAGTCAGCAACTGGACCTTCAGTCGCGTCGGCTCCAGCAGAGGGGTCTGCTCATGGCTCACAACCACATAATGCTTCTCAGGAGAAGGTTGCTGCGACCCCTCCCGCTGCTCCGACCCCTCCGGCTGGCTCTCGCGGTCAGCCGGTGATCGAGGTTATTGATAACTACCGAAAGGCGATCGATCGGAACCAAGTCTTCTTCCGAGAGGGGCGTCATACGAGCCTACTGCTTCTCACAAATCGGCTACACCCACCTCAGGGCCCGCGGAGGCTCGTGAGGCAGGTTCTGGCGAGATGGTCGTGGCCCAACCTTCAGGGTTGGGAGTTTACATCATCCCACCACACTTGCATCCGATATGTAAGTTCATGTTTGAGAATATTGCCCCTAACTCCTTTGGGGGTCTCCCTGAACCGAGTCCAGAGGCTCTCTCCACCGACATTGGAGTGAGATTAATTCAGGTGATAGCCTTTTCTCCATCTTTTACTTTCTTGAATAGTTCATCTAATGGATTTCTTTTGATTTTTTCTTCTTTTTTAAGCAGAGTCTGGACCTCACGTTGCGAGTCAGGCGTGACATCGATGCCGCCGTCGAATCGTCGATGACGCGGAGAAGAAGAAGAAAGTGATGGAGGGTGAGGTCCAGGGAAGGGACCGCATAATAAAGTCCCAGGAAGCCCAAATCGCCAAAATAAATGAGGATAAGCAGATCCTCATCGCCAAGGTCCAAGCCCTGACTGATCGTTTTCAGTCACTGGACCTACATTTTGCGAAGCTCCAAGAAGTCCACACCAAGAGCGAGAGAGAGAAGGAGATTTTTCGCCAGGACAAGATCTCCCTCAAGGAGTAGCTCAAGGACTGTCTAACTAAGCTTGAAGAGGCTAGGAAGACTCTCGCCCGGCTGAAGGATGATTCCATTCACTGGGAGGAGGAAAGAGTGGCCCTCATCAAGATGATGTTTGAAGAAGGTCCTCGTGCCAAACTGGAGTTCCGAACCTCTCAACTCTACGATGAGGAGCGCTATGAGGCATATATCGTTGGTCGCGACTTCGCGGTCAGGGTTGTTGGGGCTCAAAATTTCACCCATGATAGAAGGGTGAATAATGGCTCAAAATGAATGGTTTGGATCGGTTCAAGACCTGAAAAATAGCCATAAAAGCGATAGAACACCTTCCATACATGTAATACACATAGAACCCATGCAAGAGAATAGTGCGTATGGCTATGCATACCTAAAGCCCGCATGAGCACATACAATCGTAAGCTAAGCCATCACGTGGATGCAACCAACTCATGCATACTATGCATAACCACACATGCCACACACATGTACCTTATTTTGCATGCCATGAATGCAACCCATACAGCCCAGGCGTGCTACCCATGTATGAAGCCCATGAAGGCACTGAGTATAAATGTAACTCTCATCTATGCCCATGCATATATCTCAAACATACATACATTCACACCATGCAAGAACATTATTCTCATGTAACCCATTCATACATGCATGCATAACACATATAAACCATGGACCATGCCTAAGACTCATGTATGAAACACACGTGTCATCAATGCAACAAATGCATACACGCCACAAACTACATGTTCACATACATATGCAATGCATGCACGGCCTGAACACCACCAACATATCATGTGCACACATAAAACCACAATATGTACGTACGTTCACATTGCCCATGGTAACATTCCCACCGGACGTAGTATATGCTTGATCTAAGTCGATCACCTATTTCACCAACCCATTTTACCCCTTGGGACAAAAAATGAAGAAGATCTGAGTCCTAGAGAGACTACACCAGGAGAAATAGTGGAGGAAGAATTGTCCATGGTTGGAAGTTGGTAACACGCATAAAGCACGTAAAACTCACACTTTAAACTTCCAAATTTGTGAAAACACAACTTTATGAGCTTATTGCTGTAGGGCCCCCATCGTGATGCATAAGGGAAATCCAAACCTCCCAGACATCTTGATAGCTTATTTTAACCATTGAGACTAAGTATGAGGCATATCTGAAGCTCAGGTGGGACACACCACAGGAAGATCAATGCTCACCATTACAACTCCCAAAATGAGTGATCACGGGTTAAACCTCTCTAGTGGCCCACCACAATATTGTTTTCCAAGATCTGGGCCGACCAGAGTATCCTAGGGGGTTTACACAAATGGAACATTTAAATGGTTGCTCGACCCAATATCTGTGTGGCCCCCAAATATCATTCAACGGCAAAACAACGGTGACACTATTTCCTGTGGTATGGCCCACATGAACATCTGATTTGCCTCAAACTTGGGCCCACCCCCTAGAATAACACTCCCTAGCCAATGGACGGCTTTGATCCTAGACCCATAGACTATAAATGGGACCCACCTAAAACTTTGCCAAATCACGTGGAAGCATGCAAATATGAAAAAGCCACTGTCTTAAAGGCATGCGCCCAAGCGGTGTTGAAAATTGGTTACTGGTTGAAAACGTGTGGGGCCACCATGGTGCCCTTTGGACCATCCGAATCGTTCATAGGGTCACAAGGGCCTACACGTGTCATATGCATGAAAACTAGCTTGATTTGATACTTCTATGGCTCCACATGAGTCATCAACGATGATTGAACAGTGGAACTGTTTCCTCTTGTATGGCCCACCTGGAACTTGGATTTAGATGAAACTTGAGGCCACCTCCTAGAATGGCAACCCTGAACTAATGAACCGTTCAGATTTGGGGCCCACTAACTACAAAGGAGACCCACTAACCGGTTTTCCAAAAGACGTACGAAACCATGCAAACTCATGGTACATATGGGTTGTCAACATTAACCAAGGTCCAGCGCCTCTAAGAGCCCACCATCTGAGTGATTTGGAGAATCTGACCTGTTCACAGGATCAGTGTGGTCCACACGTGCCAGAATACACAAGATTAACCTGATCCAAGTTTCAAGTGGACCACACCATAAGATGATACATATGAACCGTTACAACTCCCACACCAACAAGTATATAAAGGGGTTGCGTGAGTGGCATAAAAAAGAAGAGAGAAGGAGAGAGAAGAGGAGAGAGGAGGGGAGGATGAGTTTGGGAGTTTCTCACATGCGCCCACTCTTTGGAGGTGGAGTACATGTGCTTGAATGCATGCACCCATCATTCCAAGGTGGGAGACATGCGCATGGATGCATTTCCCAATGGAGGGACACATGCGTTTGGATGCATTCCAATATCCAACTACCAAAAATCATAAAAATGCACCAAGTGCAAGGGGGACATGCGCCCAAACTTTGTTGGCCAAAGTGGTGAAGCCACATGCGCCCATCTCCACCCACCAGGCGCATGTGCAGAGCCACATGCGCCCGGAAGAAGTCGTCTCTCTCTCTCTCTCGTCTTGTATGTTGGTCATGTGCACCCACTCCATGTCACATGCGCCCACCACCCTACTACATGCGCTCACTCTCATAGACATGCGCCAACCCTCTTCCAACATGCGCCTAAACTGGTCACACCGTAACTGCACTACACATCTCTCTGCACTGCATTACACTGCACATCTCTCTGCACTGCCTGCACTTGCACTACACACTGCACACCTTATTTACATAAAAACGTTTAATTTATGTTTTCCATTTACTTTAAGTTATTTATGTAAATAAGGAAGTACCCCCATTTGGATTCAATAAAAAATACTAGAAAAATAAATTCCCAACAACGGAGATTTTGATTTTCCATCCGAAGTACAAATCGCAACTTTTTGGCCCTCCCCAAAAAGTTCGCCTTTTGATTGGAGGGGTTTTCTTCGAATCTAAACCATCCAAAAAATCTGAAATACCCTAATTATGCTAAAACACCAAAGTTCGGTGAAATATTCATGATATTTATGGTCGATCTGTGGATATATCAAAAATCCAGATTTTCACTTAGAATTTTCAGGCAGCGAAATGGCCAGAATATCATTTTAATGCAAATTTGTACAGAAATGGAGTTATGACTAGATAATATTGATTGCTTCATGCATTAACACCTCTCTTGCTTAATCTAGCATTCATTTACACTTAATCTAGTTGCTTAATCCAGCACTCGTCTCTGCTTAATCTAGCACTCATCTTTGCTTAATCTAGCATTCATTTAACTCGACATGTACTGAACTTCACATGGCATATATACTATTGTGTTCTCATATACATTCATTCTCATATGACATACCTTCTGTTGTATTCATCAAATACAATCAATCTCATATGATATACATTTAATTACATTCATTGTTTATTGAAAATCCCTTATCTCGTTACAATGCCCTACACATTTATGCACGTGTGAGCAGGTTCTCTTCTTGTCTCTCGTTGCGTATTAGCTATCAACGAAGGTACGAGGTCGAGATCACTTCTGAAGACAAGTCGACAGACTCCAACCTTACTCGACAACTGATTATAGGAACTTTGTATCGATTATGTTCATTGCACAATTAGGATTTAGCCCGGATTGAGGCTCAAGACTAACCAAAAGGGACTATGGTTATCACAAGAAACCACAAACAAAAGAGTTCCAACTAAGCTTGAAACATCCTGCTATGGATTGCCATTATGAAAAAGACAGTCAATGCCCTACCCATCGACAACGGGTCCGTCGGTTGAGCTGATGAGGCAGTTACGGATTGCTTTCCTAAGGTCACCTGTGCGCTGTAACAGGCGCGGGCCTTGGGTCATGCCGACCAACATTCGAGGATCGTGTATTCCAGCGGTCACCTGTGCGCAGTAACAGGCGCGGGCCCAGAGTTGCACCACTCGAATCCTGACAGTCTCTCAACCCGGACAATCCGAAAGAAAATGGGACATAGACATCTGGCTTGTCTAAGAAGTGTGGTTCAGTCCATAACAAGAAAATAAATAGATAGGTCTCTACGACCATGAACTCAAAGACGATAGTCCCCGATGACTTAATCACCTGCTCAATCTATCCGGGCCCTATCTCGAATACTCCATCTATTGTACAAACATTATTCATAGTGGAGCTTTGTAGCTTTGTGCCGTGGTTTTCTCCCGCAAGAGTTTCCATGTAAAAATCCTTGTGTTCTCTGTGGTGTGCATGATTTACATTGATATTTCCTCATTTGCTTTATTTAATCTATCTATAATGTACGCATTCATTTACTTTTGCCTTTTAATCAAGGGTGGTCAACCATTGATGTAATTAAGGGCTCGTGACAAATATCACAGCCTAGAATGTAAAAGATCTCAGAATCTCTGGAATAAAATTCGCCTTGCGATATCTCTCTTGTGTACACTTGGTGATTGCTTATGATTGTCTATGAATGTCTCTATACTCAGAATTCCCCCAGAACAATGAAACACGGAAAAAACTGCCTTGAGCATGATTTTTCTAGTTCTAACAAGGGTTATGCAACAAATTACTCCTTTGTTCAACGTAGAGGAGTTCGAGAGAGTGGCCTTCGAGGTCGCAGCTAGAGAGTGAACTGCAGCCGAGAATGAGGTCACAGGGGCTACTGACGTCGCACCTGCTCCCGAGGTCGGCCCTGAAGTGGAGAGTCGTGAGCCTGCCCCAGACGAGGACGACCGATCTTAGAGTCGTCGCCCTTTGTTTTTTTTCTTCATTTTGAAAAGAAATATACCTCTGTAAATGATTTGACTTTTTTAGTCACTTGAAATGAAAATTACTCTTTCTCAACACCATGTATCTTTTCTCGCTTTTCTCCCTTTGCCGATCGCATGTTGAATGCTTGTATACTTAACTCATGAAAAAATGAGTTAGGCTCAATCCGGGGGTCGTGGTGACCATGTCCGCGTTGAGATAGACTGGTCTATCGATTGAGGCTTTGATTCTACCAAGGGTAGAAGATTGGTCAAGAGAATGTGTGTATTCTCTTCGGGGCTGTTTGGATCCAATAAAATGGAGAAGCGACCAAAAGACAATCCATCTTTATTCGAATATCGCTCAGACTTACATCGAATTAAGGAAAATGCCGTAGCAAATGTCCTACGTGCCAAGGGCGATGTACCGGTCTTCCCTGCATGTCTTCAAGATAATAGGTGCCGGGTCGCACAATTTTGATGACTCAATACGGACCCTCCCAATTTGGGTCCAATGAACGGGCAGGAATTCCGAGGTTCTGTCTGAGAACCAAATCGCCGAGCTGAAAAGCTCTAGGTTGGACTTTGGTGTCACGATACCGAGCGATGCACTGTTGATAAGCTACTGCTCGAAGCTGGGATGCATCCCTCCGCTCTTCCAAGAGGTCGAGATGAAGCCTCAGACCTTCTTGATTACAAGTGGGATCATACTGCTCGATCCGATACGAGGGCACCTGAACTTCGACTGGAACCACTGCGTCGGTGCTGAAAGCCAAGGAGAAAGGAGTTTCTCCTATTGATGTGCGAGTCATAGTCCTATAGGCCCATAAGACTTCTGGCAAGAGTTCTGGCCACATGCCTTTACATTCATCAAACTTGGTCTTTAGATGATGTTTGATGATCTTAGTTACTGCTTCAACCTGTCCATTAGCCTGAGGATGATATGGGGAGGTGCGAACACTACGTATCTTCCATTTTTTGCAAAATTCTGCGAACGCAACGTTTGTCAAATTGCTTTCTATTATCTGTGATTATAGTATGGGGGAGTCCATAACGACATATGATGTTTCTCCACATGAACTTAGTGGTTTGTTTTTCAGTGATTTTGGCTAATGGTTCTGCCTCAACCCATTTGGTGAAATAATCAACTGCCACAATTGCAAATCTGTTCTGACCTTTCCCGGTAGGCAAGGGTCCAATGATATCGACTCCCCATTGGGCGAAGGGCCAAGGGTCATCCATTGGCGTCATTTGCTCGGACTGCACACGGGGTATGGGAGAATATCGCTGGCACTTGTCACATCGTTTGGAGAATTTGATCGCATCCGCCTTCATAGTGGGCCAATAATATCCTTGCCTCATCGCCTTATACGCTAAAGACCGTCCCTTAGGATGGTTACCACATGCCCCCGGTGTATTTCATCCAGAATGCGATGTGCTTCTTCTGGGTGAAGACACCTTAAGTATGGTAAAGTAAAACTCTTGCATAACAACGTTCCATTTTGTAAAGTATACTTGACAGTGCGATAACGAATTTGTCGTGCAGATTTCTTATCATCCGGGAGATGTCCATCTTTGAGATAGAGGACAATGGGGTCCATCCAACATGGAGAGGGATGAACCATGATCACTTGCTCGGAGGTTGTTTGATTGATACTTGGAGCATGAAGGTGCTCGATGGGAATAGATTGTGATAACTCAGATTCGGGTGCGGAGGCTAGTTTTGCCAAAGAATCTGCAAGTTTGTTCTTCTCGCGAGGGATGTGGATTATTTCATAATTCTTTAGCCTTGCGAGCAGGATGAGCACTCGGGATTTGTATAAAGCCATCCGTTCTTCTCTCGCCTCAAATTCGCCAAGTACTTGATTGACTATGAGTTGAGAATCACTATAAATAAGTAAACTCTGAATCGAGAGGACGTTTGCTAATTCGAGGCCGACGATCAAAGAATCATATTCTGCTTCATTGTTTGAGACGTGAGAGTCAAATCGTAAGGCATATTGAAAGCGAGACCCGTCAGGAGCGATTAGGATTAAGCCCGCTCCGCTCCCGGTGGCCCGTGAAGACCCATCCACAAAGAGCGACCAGGGGGTCTGGTCGCTGATCGTGGAGTTATCATCAGAGGAGGAATATGTGAATTCGGTGATGAAGTCAGCCACAACCTGACCGTTGATGGCGGTTCTGGGGCAGAACGAAATATCATGCTCACTGATCTCAATTGCCCATTTAGTTAATCGCCCCGAAACCTCGGGTTTTTGAAGGACCTACCTTAATGGATGGTTTGTTGGCACCAATATAGCGTGGGCTTGGAAGTAGGGTCGCAGCTTTCGGGTGGCAGTGACTAAGGCGAGGGCCAACTTCTCCATATCAGAATACCGAGTTACGGCATCCACCATCGATCGACTAATATAATAAACGGGCCTTTGTACCCCAGAATCTTCTCTTATTAATGCGGCACTAATGGCCGTAGAAGACACAGATAGATAAAGAAGAAGTTACTCGTGTGCCACAGGTTTGGATAAAACGGGGGGTGCACTCATATATTGCTTCAATTGTTGGAATGCTTCCTCACATTGCGGTGTCCACTCCCAGTCAGCTTTGGCGGTGGTTCGGAGGAGCTTAAAGTTGGGTAAGCACTTATCAGAGGCCTGCGAAATGAACCTATTCAATGATGCGATGCGACCAGCCAGACGCTGGACATCTTTGAGAGTGGACGGAGACTTCATCTCGATCAATGCCTTTATTTTTTCAGGATTTGCCTCAATTCCTCGTTAGCTGACCATAAATCCAAGAAATTTCCCAGCGGACACTCCGAATGCGCATTTCTCTGGATTTAGCTTCATCAGATACCTCCTCATTAAGTCGAAAGCTTCTCGAAGATCTGTGAGGTGGTCGTTTTCTACGATGCTTTTCACGAGCATGTCGTCGACATAAACCTCCATATTCCTACCGATCTGTGCGGAGAATATTTTATTGACTAGGCGTTGATAGGTGGCTCCTGCATTTTTAAGACCAAAAGGAATTACCTGATAGCAATATAGGCCGCGGTCAGTGATGAAGGCAGTGTGTTGTCGGTCGGGCGGATGCATCATAATCTGGTTATAGCCAGAATAATCGTCCATAAAACTGAGTAGGGCATGCCCTGCCGTCGACTTAACCAGTTGGTCGATTCGCGGAGTCGGGAAGCTATCTTTCGGGCACGCTTTGTTCAAATCAGAATAGTCAACGCACATTCTCCACTTGCCGTTAGCCTTTCGAACGAGGACCACATTCACGACCCATTCTAGGTAGTCAACTTCCTTTATAAAATCGACTGTTAGCAGCTTCTCGACTTCAGCCTTAATTACCATTTGCCTTTCTGCAGTGAATGAAATTGCAGTTTTACCGCCTATAGAGATACTTGGAGATATGCCTAACGTCCTAGAGGGGGGGGGGGGGGGGGGGGGGGGGTGAATAGGACTTTTTAAATTCCAATTACAATTAAAAACTAACCAAGTCAATCTTATCAAACAAGATAATCACAATAACATTCAAGGCATTTATATGAGCAGTTTGTAAGCAAGGACTATCATAGGCATTTCATCAAACAGTTAGCATTCATGATTGACTAACCATTCAACACATAGCAATCATTCAATCTCACAATGCACAACGATTTATAGTGGTTTGGTTTCCCTACTCCACTCCCGGTTCACGATCTCAACCTATGAGACCACCGGATTTCACAATAGTCTTGATTTTAAATACATTTAACCATCAACCTTGACATCCTTTGATCTAGGACCGCGTTTACTATCCGCCGATGGCCCAATCCAGTGACTTGACGAGTTTGGATCTCAAACTCTCACCAATCCTAATCCAAGGATGGTCACGTACCCTCCCGCCGGAGTTTCCCAATCCAGGGAATAGAGAATGAATAAATGGAGTCTCAAAAACTAGACATACCTAGACGACTGAGCCCCGATTCGATGCCTTTGATGAGTAGCTTCAGCTCCACGTGCTTCAGCTTCTCTTTGTGCTCCCAAGATCAGCTACCGATGCAAATGTTGAGGATATGTTGATGCCGGGTAGTTGGAAGAGAGTTGGTCTAGTTCCTCTTGCCTATTTAATGCAATGGTAATGAGGGAACTACCAAACTTCAAGCATTCAATGGCTATAAATGACCTTATAAATATATTCCGAAGGTAGGTCAGCCATGAATGAAGGTCTTGAGTTCATACTTCAAACCGAGCTTTGAATACTCAGTGAAAAGCCATTAATGTCTAGGTTTGAATGATGAACTCAAGGGGAACAAGAGCAAGGAGGGTAGGAGGATGTGAGTAAAAGCTCTCTCTCTTAGCTCTTGAAGGGTGTTGAATCCATGCCATGAAGGACCACAAGACATGGCTATATAGAGCCCCAAATGATAGCCCCAACGGATAAAAAATGGTCACGACCGACCTGTCAGAAAAAGGTCTCAACCGGTCGGACGGACCGGTCGTCATTTGAAATCCAAAGCTATATCTGGGACTGGCCGACCGGTCAAGACCAATTGGACCCCCTTGCTGGAGCAAATGAAAAACACAGGCCGACCGGTCAAGACCGGTCGGCACACCTTGCTGGAGGTTTTCAAACATACAGGCTGACCGGTCAAGACCGGTCGGCTAGGCTTGCTGGAACACTTGGAAAAAATAGGCCGACCGGTCTTGACCGGTCGGTTGTGCTTTCTGGACAGCTTTGTTGAACGAAGGCCGACCGGTCAAGACCGGTCGGCTATGCTTGCTGGAGTAACACGTTTTAACTGGCCGACCGGTCAAGACCGGTCAGGCTATGCCTGCTGGACATCATGTAATCTGATGGCCGACTGGTCAAGACCAGTCGACTGTCCTTGGTCTTTATCTCACAGCAAGTCTCCTATTGTAGCATGAAAAGCTTGGCTGACCGGTCAAGTCCGGTCGGCTGTCCATCTGTTTTCTACACAGCAAGGTAGCTGATGTGTTGAGAAGCCTGGCCGCTTTTTAGATAAACTTGTCACAGCGAGCTTGCTAGACCAAGTTCCTCAACACAGCAGCGGATCACTTCAAGTTATGAAGTGATGAGGTGCATATGATCCAATGTATGGACATATCTTCAATACGTGTCGCACCAGCCAAGGACCACAAGTCTGATCAACTTGTGCAAGGGTTAAGAGGGTAAAATGTGTGAGTCTTTACGCCATTCTTTGATGTTTTGGGTTTCCTATGGTCGATCTATATGCAACTTACCTGGGATCTTGTTTCAGCATGAGCTTGAGCAACGGACAAAGCATAATCTTCAGGTCTTGATTCTTCAATTACTTCGACCGGGGCTCACACGACAAGACGCGACCAACCAACACGCCAATTGACAACAAAAGATGTACTAACAATCTCCCCCTTTGTCAATTGCATGACAAAACATCTAACTTAGACTAATCATGACTCCTTATCATGATTGACCCTTAAACAGAAAGAAATATACACCCATTTACATGTTTATACAGATATACAACATAATCTTTACAAAAGGACATGTACAGACTCGATTTTCTTCAAAATCTCCCCCTCAATGCTTGCACCTACAAAGTCCTGTAAAAAGATATAATCGGACCTTCTAGGTGGGATGATTCTCCCCCTTTTTGTTAGTAATTAACAAGGGTTAGCTAGCAAAAAGATATGCCTAATAAAGCTGCAAGGCTAGCGCCGAAAATATGTCAATCACATAAGACAGGGAAGAGATATGAAAATATAAGCCCTGAGGAGATTCAAAGAACAAAGCATGCCAGATATACAAGTAATCATGTAAGCATAGAGGGCTTATAGCCCAATCAACTAACCACCCCTCCAGATGTATATCTAGACACAAAATAGAACACAAAGCATGAGCTAAAATGGGCAGATATGCCCAAACCATCCAACCTCCCAAGGATATTCAATAAAAGAACAAAAAGCTCATATAAAAAGATATAACGGTAGCATCCACATATATAACAAAATGAGCAAGCAGCCCAATGTAAAGATGTATCAATCCGTGCAAAATATACAGACAACCCATAAAAGATAGTGCATGAAATCTAGACAATGTTGTTGGTCATACAAAAAGTAACTATGACCAAGACATAAGACTAGTAATCTGTTCCATCTCCCAGATCAGGGGGTGGAACGTCCCCACGCGCCGCGCGCTCCCATCGCTCTATCCGCCTCTCTATCTGTGCCTGGCGCGTGACAAGGGCCTCTTGTTGTACCAGTATGGTGGCCTGACCCTGCAAAATCTGGTCCCCGGTCTGCTCGAGCCTGTCAAGCCGCTGAAATATATCTGCCCTAAGCTGGCGAAGCTCCGCAATGTAGGAAGGTGGATCCATGGAAGGAGAGTGCCGACGAGAAAAAGCTCGAGGAGGCGTGCTGAATCGACCTGGAGCCTCGCGAGGATCGAGGGATGGATCTGAGGATGGTGCTGAAGTGTGTGAAGGGCCAGTGAAGACAGGTGGAGCCTCAAGCTGGGACGGCTCGGCCTGATCTTGCTGCTGCTCTTGCAGATGACGACGCTGGATAACTTCTTTGTTAAGCTCCATACGAGCAATGATGGTACGATTGATAATGATCGGTTTGTGAATTTTGTCAGTACCAACAATGCCAATATGCTTAGCTAATGTGCATATCAGATGCCCAAAAAGTAAACTGGTGGAGTTTCCATCGTCGCGCAGGATGACCTGATGAATGGTATTCATGATCCGAGTGGGAAGGCAGAGCGGATGACCCTTACCAACACGATACAGCAGCCGAAACATGGTTTAGGTGACATCCGCTTTAGTTACTCATCCGCGGGTAGACATTGTGGAAGAAGAAGTTGTGCAAAATGCGAAAATCCCATGTCATAGAGGATGCTCGAAGTGCACCTCCCACCCATTTGGGTGTCTCATCACCACATAGGAATTGAGCAATAACAAGGTTGGGTTTGGGACCCAAGGAGGAAAAATTGAAACTAGGCTCCTTGAACAAGAGGGACGCCAACAAATTCTGATATGGATTTTAAAGTGAACAGGCAATCCTGATCACCAACCTTGACATTGAAAGAGGGGGGAGAGGAAGTGACATGGACACAGGATGCATAAAATTTCCTAACAACATCAAATTGGACCGGGCCCCCCATGTGGAGTACGGGGCCCCAATTGATGGCATCCAACATGGAACGCACGTTGTAGTCAAACAAGTCACCCAAATGGACTGATTTTTCACAGACGACCTCCTTATCCTTGAAATCATCCCAATGGGTGGAATGGGATGAAACATTTTTCCTCAGAGATTTAGATTTAACAGGGGAAACTGAAGAGGAGGCAGCCCCTTTCCCTTTGGAAGCCGTTTTCTTGGACTTTAAAGGGCGAGGAGGATGAGGCTTAGGTTTTGCCTTGGGACGATCACTCCTCCTCAACGGGAACTCATCCTCGCTCTCTTGGGATGACATTGAAGCACCAAGAAGATCTCTAAATCACTCCAAGAGATGAAGGAAAGGGATGAACCAAAGAAGATAGAAAGTGAAGAGAAGGAATCCCTTACCAAATGACTGAAAGAGAAGAGGAGTGAAGAAGAGGAGGTTAGAACCTCGAATCTTGCAACGAATCAGCGTGAAATCAGCTTGGAGAGCAAGAGGGGGAGCTGGAGCAGCAGGTGGAGGTGAAAAAAAATGGAAGTGACTGACCTAAAATGAGCTCCACAAGTGTTAAATACCCCCCCATTCGGACGGCTCACGTGCGGGCTAGCTGGACTGGGACGCACGACCGGTCGTGACTGGTCGTGGGAAGAGGACTAAGACTTCCAGCAGAATAATTTACTTAGCCCGACCGGTCTTGACCGGTCGGATGGTGTGAAGCATATAAGACAGTGGCCATTATGAAGGCCGGCCGACCGGTCTTGACCGGTCGGCTGATCGTTTGATGTCCACGGCATCCACCAGCAGAAGGTTTCTGCACTGGTTTAGCTGGATAGGAAGTTTATCCTTGTGACAGACCTTTAGATTCAAGTACCCAATGCCATGGTGTACCAAGGTACACCCCAATCACAAAATGAGGGACCCTTAAGGTCCAGATTTATCGATAAGGGGCAAGAATTTGGGACAATGATCCCGGATTTTCATGGAAAGCAATGAAAAGAGGCAAAGATCCTCAGATATACCTATAAAGATCAGAAAGAGAGGCTTAATCCTCAGATTTTTCCTGCAAAACATACACTTGTTAGATAGACTAGATACATCCAACACCGATGGACTTCTGGAGGTTCGCAAAGCGAACCGAGTCCAAAGGTTTCGTTAGGATGTCAGCTAGCTGATTCTCGGTAGGCACATGCTCGAGAGATATTATTTGATCTTCAACCAATTGTCGAATAAAATGGTGCCTAATGTCTATGTGCTTAGTACGAGAGTGCTGAACAGGATTTTTTGAAATATTTATGGCACTCGTATTGTCGCAAATAGAGTCATTGTGCCTTGGTTGATCCCATAATCGGTCAAGGTTTGTTTCATCCATAATAACTGGGCACAACAACTACCAGCAGCAATGTATTCTGCTTCGGCTGTGGATAAAGAGATAGAGTTTTGTTTCTTACTATGCCATGCCACAAGGCAATTTCCAACATAAAAACACCCACCGCTGGTTGATTTATGATCATCCATGTTACCAGCCCAGTCGGCATCTGAATACCCTGCAATATCTGTAGAGGAATCAAAAGGGTACCAAAGACCGTATTCGGTGGTGCTTCTAACAAACTGGATGATCCGCTTAACAGCGGTAAGGTGAGATTCTTTGGGATCAGCCTGAAACCGAGCACAAGCACCTACACTAAAAGCAATATCTGGTCTACTAGCAGTGAGATAAAGAAGACTACCAATCATGCTTCTATAAAGATGTTGATCTACACTTTTCCCTGCAAGGTCTTTTGATAATTTAACAGTGGTGCTCATAGGTGTAGTGTAGGAACGACCAGAGTCTAAGTCAAATCTCTTAACAAGGTCTTTAGCATATTTGGCTTGAGTAATGAATATACCTGATGCAAGCTGTTTTACCTGAAGCCCTAGAAACATGTTCAGTTCTCCTACCATACTCATCTCAAATTCAGATGTCATTAATTCAGCAAAGGAGAGGGACTTTTGCTCACAAGTGGATCCAAAAATAATGTCATCCACATAAATCTGGGCAATCAACACAGAATTCTTGGCTTCTCTAATAAATAGAGTTTTGTCAACGCTCCCCCTAACAAAATCATGGTCAATAAGAAAATGGGTTAAGCGTTCATACCATGCACGGGGTGCTTGCTTGAGTCCGTAAAGCGCCTTTTTCAACTGGTACACTTTATGAGGATACTTAGGATCAATGAATCCTTTTGGTTGTTCAACATACACTTCCTCATTAAGACCATTCAAGAAGGCACTCTTTACATCCATTTGAAATAGTTTGAATTTTAAGGCACAAGCAACAACCATAAGAATTCTAATAGACTCGAGTCTGGCTACAGGGGCAAATGTTTCATCAAAATCAATGCCTTCAATTTGTGAATAACCCTGAGCCACTAACCGAGCCTTATTTCATATCACAATCCCAGATTCATCGGATTTATTCTTGAAAATCCATTTGCTTCCAATAAAATTTTTCCTTTCCGGCCTGTCGACCAGATACCACACTTCATTTCTAATGAATTGTTGAAGCTCTTCCTGCATTGCAAGGATCCAGAATTCATCATTTAGAGCTTCATCAGCATTTTTTTATTCTATTTTTGATGTGAAACACGGGTGACTATTGACTGCCTCCAACTGTCTCCTGGTTTTGACACCAATGCTAGGATCATCGGGTGATCCTTGACGATTTGTACATCACCAGGAGCAGTGGGGGCATTTGGAGATGAGGGTGGTTTATCAGATTTACCTATCTCGCATATGCCCTCATCTTCTTCTTCATCACCTGGAGACACAGTTTTATCCAAGCTATCATCCACAGTCACATTGATTGACTCTTGAACTGATGAGGTTCGAAGGTTGTAGACACGAAAAGCTCTACTATTTAATTAGTATCCTAAGAAGATAACCTCATCACTTTTGGAGTCAAACTTTCTCAAATTTTCTCGGTCTCTCAGAATATAGCATGTACTACCAAAGACCTTAAAGTATTTAACATTCGGTGTCTTTCCACTCCACAGTTCATAAGCTGTTTTGTTTAGACCTGCCCTTAAATAAACTCGATTAATAATATAGCAGGCAGTGTTAACAGCTTCGGCCCACAGATTTTGAGCAAGTTTTTTATTATTAAGCATAGCTGTAGCCATATCCAACAACACTCTGTTTTTCCTTTCAGCAACCCCATTTTGTTGAGGTGTTTTGGGTGCTGAGAACTCATGACGAATGCCCAATTCATCACATAATGCCTTCAAACGATGATCTTCAAATTCACTGCCGTGATCACTCCTGATTCTTGCAACCATGTATCCTTTCTCATTGTGAAGTCGCTTCACTAATTTTTGGAATTCACGAAAAGTGTCAGATTTTTCTCTTAGAAAGGCGACCCATGTGAATCTAGAGTAATCATCAACGACTACAAGGAAGTATCGTTTTCCACCTTGGCTAAGAACCCTGGTAGGACCAACTAGGTCCATGTGTAGCATTTCAAATGGTTTTGATGTTACCAAGATAGAGGTTCTCTTGTGTGCAACCTTGATTTGTTTACCTTTTTGGCATGCGGCGCACACAGTATTTGGTCTTTTACCCATCTTGGGTAGACCTCTCACCAAATTTTTCTGACTCAGTTTAAACAGATTTCTATAATGCACATGACTGAGTCGATGGTGCCATAATTCTGTTTCATCCTGAACGGCCACATGACACATGGTGGAGGAGCTTGAATTGTTGTGATTTTCAATGACATAGCAGTTGTCTCCTGTGCGTAGAGCTTTCATAACTAATTTTCCTGTGGAGTTCAAGATCTTGCACATATCTTTGGAGAAGCTTACTGAGTGCTCTTCATCACAAATCTGTGAGATACTCAGTAAGTTGTGTTTAAGGCCATCAACATACAGCACATTTTCAATTTCGGGCAAACCTGGCCCTGTGATGGTTCCTTTACCAATGATTTTAGCTATGCTCCCATCACCAAATGTGACAGACCCACCATCAAATTCGTCATATGCACAAAATTGAGATCTATCACCTGTCATGTGTCTAGAGCAACCACTATCTAAGTACCATCTAGGGGTATTCCCAGCTTTTAAGGCAGTATGAATGACCAAGCACTTGTTCTTAACAACCCATTTAGTTGTTGTTTTTTTATGAGAGGTGTTCTTATGGTGAGATTCTCTGGTTTTCTTGGGAGAATCTGATTTTTCTTTTTCACGCAAGAGAAGAGCAGTTTTCAAATTCAGCATTTTAACTTGCTCCAATAGTTCATCCATCCTCTTATCCTTCTTAGGAAGAGCAGGATAATTCTTTCGAATGTTTCCCCTCTTTGGTGAAGAATGCATGGGAGGATTCCAATTAGCTTGGACATTTTTCCCGGTCGGTACAAATTTACCTTTCAAGTTTCTGACCGGATTTTTGAATACCAAGCACTCAAATTTTAAGTGGCCAATGTCTCCACAAGCATGGCAGACAGGAGATGCTCTAGTTTTACTCCCTGATGCACCATGATCTTTTCTTACAATTGGATGGACTGAGGTAGTTTTTGAAGTGTGACTGTCATAGCCCAAACCTCTTTTGTCCCTTGGTGATCTTACAACACCTAGGATTTTTTCAAGGTTTTCTTCTCCTTGGGCGAACCGTCTTCTAGAGTCAACTACTTGACACTTAAGACGATCAATTTCAGTGTTCGCCTCTTTGAGTTCTTTCTCAAGTCTAGCATGCTTGTCTAGAGATTCACCACTTATGAGCTTTTTCTTTTCTTGTTCAAGCTCATCATTCTTCCTTTTCAGTTCTTCTAGATCTTGACCTAACTTTTGATTCTCTATTTTCAATCCGTCAAGATTTTTCATCAGTTTGTCATTTTCAGCCTTCATTTGGCCCAACTTGTTGATGGTATTTATATTTTCAATGTATAGTTGGTTATATACCTCCTGAAGGCCTTCCTCCTCATTCTCATCATCACTCAAGGAGTCATTTTCAGTGTCAGAGGATTCATGATCATCAATGTCTCCGGTGATCTTTGCAATTGGCTCAATTTGAGGCACAATATCAGCAATGGAGGCCATTAAAATTCTGATTGAACCTTGCTCCTCCTCACTTTGATATATGACTAATTCTGATTCAGATTCTTCAGTCTCATCCCATGTAGCCGCCATTACCTTTTTCTTGGCTTTGTTATTGGTGCACTCGGATGCAATGTGACCAAATCCTCTACACTTGTAGCATTGAGGCTCTTTTGACTTAACAAATTTTCCTTTGTTGTTCTTAGAATCAAAAGGTTTACCTTTCTGGTAGGGTTTCCTTCTAGAAGTATTTCCCTTAGTTTTGAAGAATTTTTGAAATTGCTTGGCCATGAGTGCCATTTCTTCTAAGTTTGGATCTTCCTCACTTCCACATTCAGATTCTTGTTTTTTGTGAGAAGATTTCAGGGCTGTACTTTTGGATTTGGAGGGAATTTTGAAACCTAGTTCATAGGTTTGAAGGGACCCGAGAAGTTCTTCAACTTTCATGGTATTTAGGTCCCTACATTCTTCGATGGTAGTAACTTTGGAAGAGAACCGTTCCGGTAGGATCTCAGAATTTTCCTACATAGTCTATGCTCCGGAACGGGATCCCCCAAGCCCCACATTTCATTTGTAATCTTGTTCAGCTTGGTATAGAAATTAGTAAATGTTTCATGCTCCTCCATAGTAATATTTTCAAATTGTGTGGAGAGGCGCTGAAGTTTTGAGTATTTAACAATGCTCGTTCCTTCATGAGTAACTTCAAGGATGTCCCATGCCTGCTTACTGGTTGTGCAATTTTGAATCCAGCCAAATTCATCTTTAGACACTGAACAAAAGATGGCATTCAGCCCTTTGGCATTATGGACCCGTTGAGCTTTATCATAATCGGTCCACATTGCCTTATCTTTTGGCTTGAGGACATCCGGTTCACCTTCCTTACATATAGTGACCATTGGGGGTTTATATCCAATATCAATCATATCCCTAACGTCCGAATCAATAGATTCCAAAAAGATGCGCATTCGGGCTTTCCAATATGGATAGTTAGACCCATGAAAGAAGGGAGGCTTAGTAACGGATGAAGAGTCCTCTCTAGACATATTTTCAAGCTCTCTTAGGATCTCACTCCGGGTTTTTAAACCTGAACGGAGGAACCTGGCTTTGATACCAATTGAAATTGCGGTTTAACCGCCTATAGAGATACTTGGAGATATGCCTAACGTCCTAGAGGGAGGGTGAATAGGACTATTTAAATTCCAATTACAATTAAAAACTAACCAAGTCAATCTTATCAAACAAGATAATCACAATAGCATTCAAGGCATTTATATGAGCAGTTTGTAAGCAAGGACTATCATAGGCATTTCATCAAACAGTTAGCATTCATGATTGACTAACCATTCAACACATAGCAATCATTCAATCTCACAATGCACAGCGATTTATAGTGGTTCGGTTTCCCTACTCCACTCCCGGTTCACGATCTCAACCTATGAGACCACCGGATTTCACTATAGTCTTGGTTTTAAATCAGGTTAACCATCAACCTTGACATCTTTTGATCTAGGACCGCGTTTACCATTCGCCGATGGCCCAATCCAGGGACTTGACGAGTTTGGATCTCAAACTCTCACCAATCCTAATCCAAGGATGGTCACGTACCCTCCCGCCGGAGTTTCCCAATCCAGGGAATAGAGAATGAATAAATGGACTCTAAAAAACTAGACATACCTAGACGATTGAGCCCCGATTCGATGCCTTTGATGAGTAGCTTCAGCTCCATGTGCTTCAGCTTCTCTTTGTGCTCCCAAGATCAGCTACCGATGCAAATGATGAGGATATGTTGATGCCGAGTAGTTGGGAGAGAGTTGGTCTAGTTCCTCTTGCCTATTCAATACAATGGTAATGAGGGAACTAGCAAACTTCAAGCATTCAATGGCTATAAATGACCTTATAAATATATTCCGAAGGTAGGTCAGCCATGAATGAAGGTCTTGAGTTCATACTTCAAACCGAGCTTTGAATACTCAATGAAAAGCCATTAATGGCTAGGTTTGAATGATGAACTCAAGGGGAACAAGAGTAAGGAGGGTAGGAGGATGTGAGTAAAAGCTCTCTCTCTTAGCTCTTGAAGGGTGTTGAATCCATGCCATGAAGGACCACAAGACATGGCTATATAGAGCCCCAAATGATAGCCCCAACGGATCAAAAAGGGTCACTACCGACCTGTCAGAGAAAGGTCTCAACCGGTCGGACGGACCGGTCGTCATTTGAAATCCAAAGCTATATCTGGGACTGGCCGACCGGTCAAGACCGGTCGGACCCCCTTGTTGGAGCAAATGAAAAACACAGGCCGACCAGTCAAGACCGGTCGGCACACCTTGCTGGAGGTTTTCAAACATACAGGCCGACCGGTCAAGACCAATCGGCTAGGCTTGCTGGAACACTTGGAAAAAACAGGCCGACCGGTCTTGACCGGTCGGCTGTGCTTGCTGGAGAGCTTTGTTGAACGAAGGCCGACCGGTCAAGACCGGTCGGCTATGCTTGCTGGAGTAACACGTTTTAACTGGCCGACCGGTCAAGACCGGTCGGCTGTCCATGTTCTTTATCTCACAGTAAGTCTCCTATTGTAGCATGAAAAGCCTGGCCGACCGGTCAAGTCCGGTCGGCTGTCCATCTGTTTTCTACACAGCAAGGTAGCTGATGTGTTGAGAAGCCTGGCCGCTTTCTAGATAAACTTGTCACAGCGAGCTTGCTGGACCAAGTTCCGCAACACAGCAGCGGATCACTTCAAGTTATGAAGTGATGAGTTGCATATGATCCAATGTATGGACATATCTTCAATACGTTTCGCACCAGCCAAGGACCACAAGTCTGATCAACTTGTGCAAGCGTCAAGAGGGTAAAATGTGTGAGTCTTTACGCCATTCTTTGATGTTTTGGGTTTCCTATGGTCGATCTATATACAATTACCTGGGATCTTGTTTCAGCATGAGCTTGAGCAATGGACGAAGCGTAATCTTCAGGTCTTGATTCTTCAATACTTCGACCGGGGCTCACACGACAAGACGCGACCAACCAACACACCAATTGACAACAAAAGATGTACTAACAGTGAAGGCATGCCGACGATGGTGAACAGGCTTATACTTCGGATCAACATTCAAACGATGTGCTATGACGCTGGGGTTGATACCTGGCATATCACTATGAGACCAGGCAAACACGTCTTGGTATTCGGTGAGGAAACGGACCAGATTTTCACGAAAGACACTGCTTAAAGAGGATCCGACATAGATAATTCTAGACGAATTGTCTTTAGATAAGTGGATCACAACTGTCTCTTCCCCTGGAGTTCCTGATTGGAGGGCACTCTCCCTCGGATCCAACGATGTAGCCATTGGAGGACTTGATGGATATTTTGCTACCATCATAACTGTCGTTGCCTGGGACTTCTTTCGGTCTTGTACGACGATCTCGTAACACGCTCGCGCTTCCTTCTGATTCCCTCGTACAACTTCAATACCATTTGGAGTAGGGAATTTGATGCATAAGTACAGAGGGTGTAAAGCTGCCCCTACCTTATTGAGAGAAGGTCGGCCTAAAATGGCGTTATACGCTAATCTCCGATCTACCACGAGGAAATTAACTAAAATAGTCATTTTCACTCGGCTTTCTCCGAAGGTAACTGGAAGGTCAATGCTTCCTTCCGGAGTTACCACTTCGCCCTCGAAGCCGACAAGAGGAGTTGAGATTGGTTTGAGCAGGCCCCTGGCGAGTGCCATTTTGTTGAAAGCTTCCATATAGAGAATATTAGCAGAGCTACCTGTGTCCACCATAATACGATGAGTCAAATAATTTGATACCTTTAATGCGACCACAATGGTGTCTTCGTGAGGGAAGTGAATCCCTCCTACATCTTCGAGAGAAAAAGAGATCGGAGGATGGCCGAGTTTCAACGTATCGGGCGTCTTCTCCAACCAATAGATATGTTGGGGCTTCTGAGACTCCTTGCGAGTATAAGCTTTTCTTGAAGCTTGAGAATCTCCCCCGCAAGCCGGTCCTCTGGCGATGGTCCGGATCTCACTAGTGGGTTCAACGTCTTCTTGCGAAGTATGACGATGAGGTGATTTCTTCTGATGCGATGTGATCTCGCAGAGATATGCAGTCTTGGGTGTTGTGCCCATGATCCTTGTGGAAATAGCAAAACTTACTCTTATCTCTTTTTTCAGGATCAGATTTGATCTTTGAAAGCCACCTCACGTAAGGTTTGTGTTTGATCTCCATTAATACTTTCTCAAGAGATTGAATAAGAGGGGTATAATTATGATATTTACCAGAGTAAGGCCTCTTAGGGGAGCGGTCCTGCGGATCACGCCGGTATTTTTTATCAGGAGGAGAAATCTCCTCAGGCTTACGCTTCTTGCCCTGCACACCATGACGTGCTAAAGCGACTTCTTCCGCATTGATGTATTTCTGAGCTTTTGCTTGGAATTCCGCCATAGTTTTGGGGGGGTTTTATCTAGGGCGAATCTGAATCTCTCTCTTGTAATTCCGGCTATGAGGGCGGTGAGGCCTTTATCTTCGGTATAACCTTCAGTTTGGACGGCTTCTGCAGTGAACCGAAGAGTAAACTCCTTTATTGTCTCCCCATACTGCTGCTTCAAGTCCATTAAGTGAGATGTCGGCTTTTTAATACTGATGCTCCCCAAAAATTGGGAAAGGAAGAGCTCCGATAGCTGTGAGAAGGACCCGATGGATCGGGGTTTTAGCCCCCGGAACCATGTACGCGCTGCCTCCTTTAGGGTTAGGGAAAAAGCCCTACACATGATTTCTGAACCATGACCCTCCAGCTCCATAAGAGACTTATATGTTTCCAAATGTTCGAGAGGATCGCCAGTGCCTGTATAAGGAGTGATGATAGGCGTGCGATACTTCTAGGTAGGGGTGCTTCCATAACCTCGTGGGTGAAAGGAGATTCAGATCGATGTATTGACACCACAGCAATAGATGGTCGATTCGTCTGATATCGTTGTTCCATATCGTCGAAGCGATCGTGGATTCTCTTGAGGTCTCCTTCCCATGGTAAGGTGTAGCCTAAAGTTTCAACGGCGGACCCATGAGATTGCTGTTGGAGGGAAGTACTGGAGTGTATAGAATGTAGAGGAAGTACAGGGACTTGGTTGCCAAGTGGCCTTCGATTTGATGGAGGAGGATTTGGCTAGGTTTGTGGCTCACCTGCAGAATGTCTGGAAGCCACTGGTATAGGCTGTGCCAGCGGCCCTTCTGAAGGTTGTCGCTGGGGCTCCGAAAAATGCTGATCAAGCCGATTAGATAAGGTTTAACATCCAGCGTTGAGGGTTAGAAGCGTGTTTCTGAGGAAACCCATAATGTCTTCTTGATTACCAGACGTATCAAACAATGGGTTTTGTGATAGCATGTTAGGATCTCCCCGGGGAATGCCCGTCGAAGTAGTCTGAGGGAGGTCAGGCACTGGTTCGATAATGTCAGGTGGAGGTATGTCTGCCTTGAAGTGGAAGGATGAACCGTCTTCTTGAGAGGCATGGTGGGAGAACTTCGATTAGTGATTAGAATGGCTAATCCTGACGATTGGTTCCCACAGACGGCGCCAATCTGTTTACGTCAAATTTGGTAACAGGATCCTCCAGACGTTCACCCTCTTCCAGGCCAACTTCCTTTCGATCCTGAAAGAACACAAGAGAGAACTAAGGGTGGCCGGCGTTCATTCGTTGGCCCTCCGAAGCTTAAGTCAGACGGGACATGGTTGTAAAAGGAAACAATGGGATTTGAAGCTAAGAGATTGTGTACCTTTCTTACTGATGAGGCCGTCCCTTTATATAGATCCAAGTGATCCAATCTATTACGCAAGACGTCGAGAATACTGCTGATTTCCAGGGATAAGGTATTTATCATGTTGATCCTTAAATGAGGGAACGACCTGGTCCAAACAAACATCTAATCGATTATGTCCCTTAATGGTGATCCCCTGAAGTCTGGAGCCACTGAACAAAGATAAGCCTAAAATCGGTCTATATGGGCTGCTGGTACTATAAAGGCGGAGGATGCTTAGGCTCGAAGGTAACTGCTCGCATGTTGAGATGCGACCCCTTTCGGCAACCACGAGCCGAGCTGCTCACATGTTAAGATGCGACTCCTTTCGGCGACCACGAGCCAAGCTGGTCGTATTAAGTCAAACTGGCCGAAACTTCTCTCAATCGTTCTCTGATCGCATCTCTCGATGACCAACTTTATCATACAACATACGTGTTTGAGTTTGGAGCACTAAATGGTCGTTGATAACTGTTTATGGCATTTGATTGTTCTTGTAAGATATCTTGGAATGCTGAAATTGTGGGACAATCTTATGTAGCATGTTGATTTCTGGCACAAATTCCACAAACAGTTTCAACGTCTTTTAAGTTGATCGTCTCTCCTTTCTTCAATTCCATGGCCTCGACTTTTCTTGTGAGGTTAGCCACACGTGCACTTTTATTATCTTCTTCTGAGAGGACATAAATTCCTCCTTTTTCCTTTTGTTGGCTAGCCTTGGAATTTGTTGGTCTAGATGTATCCCAAGACTGTGCATTCTCGGCCAATTCATCTAAATAGTCCCATGCTTCCTTAGCTTCCTTATTCATGAACTCCCCATTACACATCATCTCTGCAAATTGGTGCATGGGTGAAGTCAGTCCTTCATAGAAAAAGCTTATTACCCGCCAAATTTCGTAGCCATGATGTGGGCATGCATTTAACAAGTCTTTGAACTTCTCCCAACATTGGAAGAAGGTCTCGTCCTCCTTTTGGGCAAAATTCATGATAAGGTGCCTCAACATGTTCGTTTTGTGAGTAGGGAAGAACTTTTTAATGAACTTCCTAGACATCTCAGTCCATGTGCCAATTGATCTTGGCCTTAATGCATGAAGTCAACCTTTAGCTTCCTCTTTAAGGGTAAAAGGAAATAATTTGAGTCTCACCACATCGTCGGTTACGTTTGCAAAGTGCATGGTGGCTATCACCTCATCGAATCCTTAAGGTGTTGATAGGCACTTTCACTGTCTAATCCATGGAATCTGTGGAGGAGTTGGATTACTCCCGGTTTCAAATTTATATTCTTGCATTTTGTGGAAAAACTATGCATGAGGGAGTGCTCGCTCTTGTTGGTTGCAAGTAATCATGTAATGTTCTGGGCCGGGGAACATTCTCAACCACATTCTCTCCCGTTTCGATTTGGTTTTGGCCCAGATTTTGATTGGCCATAGGGTTGGGTTGATTTACAGCCATACTTTCAGATAAAATTGGAGAATTTAAATGTCTCTTAGCACTTGGCTCTCTATCAATTCCTTCAACTATTCCCCCTTCACTAATGAGTCGGTTATTAGAATCCCGAGCCCAATGTGGCATGCAAATCTTAAAAGAGTGAAACAAGAAAGAAGAATTCTTCCTTCCTTCCTTTACTTCTCTCTAAGACCGAAGCACAAGGTGTCTTGCAATGGCTTAACCAGAAGCAAGGATAGAGACCGGTTTCTCCTGGTCAATAGGGGTTCAGAGAACTCCCCACCCACTCTTTGAATCTTTTGAGAAAAGTGCAGAAAAAAGAAGAAAGAGGAATAGAAGTGAGAAGAGAAATCTCTGAGCACAAGGTGATCCAAGACGGCAATGCCGACAAATGTTACAAGTAAGGTAAATTTTTTAAGAAGTCAAAAGATCCTCAATGTTACAAGTGTAGAGGATTTGGTCACATCACCTCTGAGTGCACCGATAAAAAGGTCAAGAAAAAGGCAATGGTGGCTACATGGGATGATACTGAAGAATCTGAATCAGAATCAAACACATCCCAAAGTGATGAGGAACAAGGCTCAATCAAAATATTAATGGCTTCCATCACTGAAACTGTGCATCAAATTGAGCCCCTTACAAAGATCACCGGAGACATTGATGATCATGAATCCTCTAACACTGAAAATGATTCCTTAAGTGATGATGAGGATGATGATGAAGACCTTCAGGAGGTATATAACCAACTATACATTGAAAATATGAATACCATTAAAAAGTTGGGCCAAATGAAGGCTGAGAATGATAAATTGACAAAGAGTCTTGATTGATTGAAAATTGAGAATCTAAAGATGGGACAAGATCTAGAAGAACTGAAAAAGAAGAATGATGAGCTTGAACAAGAAAAGAAAAAAATCATGAGTGGTGAAACTGTTCGCTTCCCCAAGTGTAGGGTTGCGATGTAGTAATAATCTCGGTAAGACCGAGGTCGATCCACAGGGACTTGTGTAGGAATTCACAAAACACTTCTAATGGTTTCTACTGAAGAGCTAACTAACAGATTTTTAGAAAACTGATGTAGATAGATGCTTTGAATTAAATTGAATGTAATCAATAATAAAAAGACACTAGGGGTTCAAGTATCCACTTGTAGTAATCCTTGATGCTTAATTCGCTGTGGTTTCTCACTTTCTCAACTAGAATCGAAATTAAGTTCTATCTAGTCAGATGATAGAGCAGTTAAAACAAACAGTCTGTTATATGCATGATTCATGTACATGATTCTCTCAATTCAAGCTAGGACTTGAGCACACTCAATTGCATAGGTCAATCCTAATTCCAATGGGTTAAGATCACAATCATAATCATCATTAAACTCTGTCACTAAGTATAATTAGATCATGATTTGAACTTGACCCAAATCACATACACAATCTCACATAATCCAGAATTTTCAGAAAAACAAACTTTTGGTGTGAAGTTCCCACATGAGGATCATATGTCTAGAGCGTATTGAATCGAATTCCTCGGATCATACAGGTCTAGAATAACTCAAAACAATTAAGAACTCAAGCAATTCTTCTAAACATCCATGAGCCATCATAAGATTAAGAAAAACTACTTAGAACTTTATTTAAACTTCAAACCATTGTTCTTTACTAATAATTCAACTTGAAACCAAATCAACGAATTGAAACATCGTAGATTCACTACAAGCTTCACCTCTTAGCCCTAGCTAAGAGGTTTGGCCGTTCATGATCCAAGGAAACATGAAAACAACTAAACAAAACATAAAACTAAAAGAACAAACTAGGAGGAGTTGTAGAACTCTGAATCCGACTTCTGCCGTCTCCCACTGTGCTCAATCTCTTCTAGGATTCTTTAGGAAGAATCCTTAGGTCCCCTTTTATAGAATAGTGCAGAGAGTTCCAAATTGCGCAAGAAATTCCGGACTGCGCAGAGAAAATCGGAGCTTGTAGGACACATTCTGTTACACAGACGACCGGTCGCACGACCGGTCTGAGCTCTTGGACTTCCGGTCGCACGACCGGTCTCAAAAATGCAAAAACTATCCAGTGAGTTTTTCATAAATTCAAATCCAGACATTTAATTCAAGGACTGGTCGCACGACCGGTCTGAGCAGTGGACGACCAGTCGTATGACCGGTCGCGGATTGTCCAGCCAAGTTTGCTGTAAGGCCCTCTTCTGTTGAGTATTCGGACCGGTCGGACAACCGGTCTTCAGTGTATTCTTCTGCTTTCTTTCTTCTCTCCTTTGCTTCTTTCTTCTATCCTTTGACGCTTGGTCTTGTGATCTTCAATGCTTGTAAATAGCGTCTTTAAGTCTTCAATTGATGAATGCTCTCTCTTATTCCTATAACTACAAAAACCATATATTAGTTAGGTCTTTAATCATGTATTTCAAGCATAGTTAGTAATAAAATGGGGTTAGAATATGCACATTTAAGAGCTCCACAGAAACTCTAGATAAGCATACTAGACTTAAGAAAAATCGCAAAGAGGCGAATACTGAAATTGATCGTCTTAAATGTCAAGTTGTTGACTCTAGAAGACGTTTCGCCCAAGGAGAAGAAAGCCTTGAAAAACTCTTGGGTATTGTAAGATCACCAGTGGACAAAAGAGGTTTGGGCTATGACAGTCACATTTTAAAAACTACCTCTTTCCAACCGATGGTAAGAAAAGATCATGGTGCATCGGGGAGTAAAACTAAAGCATCTCCTGTTTGCCATGTTTGTGGTGACATTGGCCACCTAAAATTTGAATGCATTGCTTTTAAAAATCCGGTCAGAAACTTAAAAGGAAAATTTGTACCGACTAAGAAAAATGTGCAATATAGTTGGAATCCTCCTATGCATACTTCACTAAAAAGAGGAAACATGAAAAAGAATTGTCCTACACTTCCTAGGAAGGATAAGAGAATGGATGAATTGTTGGAGCAAGTTAAAATGTTGAATTTGAAAACTACTATTCTCCTACGTGAGAAAGAAAAATCTGCTTCTCCCAAGAAAACTAGAGAATCACACTATAAGAATACCACTCATAAAAGGACAACAACTCAATGGGTAGTTAAGAACAAATGTTTGGTCATTCATACTACCCTAAAAGCTGGGAATAACCCTAGATGGTACTTGGATAGTGGTTGCTCTAGACACATGATAGGTGATAGATCTCAATTTTGTGGATATGACGAATTCGATGGTGGGTCTGCCACATTTGGTGATGGAAGAATGGCTAAAATCATTGGTAAAGGAACCATCACTGGGTCAGGACTACCCGAAATCGAAAATGTGCTTTATGTTGATGGTTTTAAACACAATCTTCTGAGTATCTCACAAATTTGTGATGATGAGCACTCAGTACGTTTCTCCAAAGATATGTGCAAGATCCGGAACTCCACAGGAAAATTAGTCATGAAAGGTCTACGCACAGGAGACAACTGCTATGTCATTGAAAATCACAACAATCTAAGCTCCCCCACCATGTGTCACATGGCCATTAAGGATGAACCAGAACTGGGGCACCATCGACTCGGTCATGTTCATTATAGAAATCTATCTAAACTGAGTCAGAAAAATTTGGTGAGGGGATTGCATAAGATAGGCAAAAGACCTAAAACTGTGTGCATCACTTGCCAAAAAGGTAAACAAATTAAGGTTGCACACAAGAGGACCTCTATCCTGGTTACATCAAAACCTTTTGAACTACTACACATGGACCTAGTTGGTCTTACCAGGGTTCTTAGCCAAGGTGGAAAACAATACTTCTTTGTAGACATTGATTATTACTCTAGATTCACATGGGTCACCTTCCTAAGAGAAAAATCTGACACTTTTGAAGAATTCCAGAAATTAGTAAAGCAACTTTATAATGAGAAAGGATACATGGTAGCAAGAATCAGGAGTGATCTCGGTGGTGAATTTGAAGATCATCGTTTGGAAGATCTATGTGATGAATTGGGAATTTATCATGAGTTTTCAGCACCCAAAACACCTCAACAAAATGGGGTTGCTGAAAGAAAAAAAAAATTGGGTGTTATTGGATATGGCCACAGCAATGCTTAATAATAAGAATCTTGCGAAAAATTTGTGGACCGAAGCAGTAAACACTACCTGCTATATTATAAATCGAGTTTATTTGAGGGCAGGTCTAAACAAAACTGCTTATGAATTGTAGTGTGGAAAGACGTCAAATGTGAAATATTTTAAGGTCTTTGGTAACACATGTTATATTCTAAGAGACCGTGAAAACTTGGGAAAGTTTGACTCCAAGAGTGATGAGGGTATCTTCTTAGGGTACTCATTAAATAGTAAAGCCTTCCGTGTCTACAACATTCGAACCTCATTTGTTCAAGAGTCAATCAATGTGACCGTAGATGATCAAGTAGATGACTTAGTGTTTCTAGGTGGTGAAGAAGAAGATGAGGGTATATGCGATATAGGCAAATCTGATAAACATCCCTCATCTCCAAATACCACCACTACTCCTAGTGATGTACAAGTTGTCAAGGATCATCCCCTCAATCAAATCATTGAGGATCCTAACACTATGTCAAAACTAGGAGATAGTTGGAGGTTATCAACAGTCACCTGTGTTTCACTTCTAAAATAGAACCTACAAATGTTGATGAGGCTTTAAACGATGAATTCTGGATCCTTGCAATGCAAGAAGAGCTTCAACAATTCATTAGAAATGAGGTATGGTATTTAGTCGACAGGCACTGAAAGGAAAAATGTTATTGGAACCAAATGGATCTTTAAAAATAAATTTAATAAATCTGGGAAGGTTATACGGAATAAGGCTCAGTTAGTTGCACAAGGGTATTCCCAAATTGAAGGTATTGATTTTGACGAAACGTTTGCCCCTATAGCTAGACTCGAGTCTATTAAAATTCTTAATGTTGTTGCTTGTGCTTTAAAGTTCAAATTGTTTCAAATGGATGTAAAAAGTGCATTCTTGAATGATATTCTAGATGAGGAAGTTTATGTCGAACAACCAAAGAGATTCATTGATCCAAATATCCTCACAAAGTATACCGATTGAAAAAGGCTCTTTACGGACTCAAGCAAGCTCCCTATTGTTAAGTTCTTAAATGTGTATATTCTAAACCCAGTTTATCACTAACTATACTTGAAATACATGATTAAAGAACCAACTAATGCATAGTTTTGTGGTTGTAGGAATGAGAAAGAGAATTCATCAATTAAAGGCGTAGAGACGTTGTTTACAAGCATTGAAGATCAAAAGACCAAGCGCCAAAAGGTGGAAGAAAGAAAGCAAAGGAGACAAGAAAGTGGGCAGAAAATTGCACTGAAGACCGGTCGTCCGACCAGTCCGAACACTCAACAGGAGGACCCCTGCTGCCAACATTGCTGGACCAATCACGACCGGGTCGTCAGACCGGTCGTTAAATTAAAAAGTTGGGTTCGAATTTTCAAAAAACTCACTGGACGATTTTTGGCCTTTTACAACCGATCGTGCGACCAGTCGTCCACGAGCTCAGATCGGTCGTCCGACCGGTCGTCTACGTAACAGAGCTTCTTTTACAAGCTCCAAAATTCGCTACGCAAAGCGCAATTTTTTACGGATTTTCTCAAAGTTTCTTCGCATCGAGGGCCTCAAACCTATAAAAGGACTCCTCTAGTTCATTCTTAAGACATCCTAGAAGAGAATTACCATGGTGGGAGGTGGCGGAAGTCCAATTCGGAGTTCTACAACTCCTTCTAGTTTGTTCTTCTAGTTTTATGTTTTTCTTAGTTGCTTTCATGTTTCCTTGGATCATGAACGGCTAAATCTCTTAGCTAGGGCTAAGAGGTGAAGCTTGTAATGAATCTAAGATGTTTTAATTCATTTTTTTTTCAAGTTAGATTATTAGTAAAGAACAATGGTTTGAAGTTTGAATAAAGTTTTAAGTATTGTTTCTTAGTCTTATGATGGCTCATGGATGTTTAGAAGAATTGCTTGAGTTCTTAATTATTTTGAATGGTTCTAGACCTGTACGCTTCGAGGAATCGGATTCAATATCTCGAGACCTTGAATTCTTATGTTGGAACTTTTAACCAAAGTTCTACTTTTCTGAATTTTTGAGTTATGTGTGATTTTGTAAGTGATTTGAATAAAGTTCAATTCATGATCTAGTTATGCTTTGTGATAGAGTTTAATGATGATTATGATTGTGATCTTAATATCTTGGAACTAGGATTGACCTATGCAATTGAGTATGCTCAAGTCCTAACTTGAATTGAGGGAATCATGTACATGAATCACACATATGACATATTGTTTGTTTAACTACTCTATCATCCGGCTAGATAGGATTTGATTTCGATTCTAGTTGTGTAATTATGAAACCACAGTGAATTAAGCATCAAGGATTGCTACAAGTAGATCCTTGAACCCCCAGTGCTCTTTTACATTGTTTACATTCACTTTTAGTTCAAAATATTTATCTACATTCAATTCCAAAATTCTGTCTAGTTAGTTCTCAATTAGAAACCACTGGAAGTGTTTTGTGGGTTCCTACACAAGTCCCTGTAGATCGACCTCGGTCTTACCGAGATTATTACTACATCGCAACCCTACACTTGGGGAAGCGAACAAGTTTTTGACGCCATTGCCGGGGACTTTGACGGTTTTTCACAAAATTTCTAAAAACAGTTTCTATTTGAGATTTTTAGGAGTCCTTTATTAACTTAGTTTGTTTACTTTGTTTTGTTTTTACAAGAATTCTAGGAGTCGAAGTAGTCACTTCAAATCAGGTTTTTCTAACCCTTTTTTTTCTTTATTTTTTTGAGATTTGCATGCCACATTGGGTTCGGGATTCTAATAACCGACTCATTAGTGAAGGGGGAATCGTTAAAGGGATTGATATGGAGCCATATGCTAAGAAATGTTTAGATTCTCCAATTTGTTCTGAAAAGTATGGCTGAAAATCAACCCAACCCTATGGCCAATCAAAATCTGGGCCAACCGAAACGGGAGAGAATGAGGTTGAGAATGTTCCCCGACCTAGAACACTACGTGATTACTTGCAACCTACAAGTGCGAGCACTCCCTCATGCATAGTTTTTCTACATAATACAGGGAACATAGATCTTAAACCGGGAGTAATCCAACTCCTTCCCAAATTCCATGGACTAGACAGTGAAAGTGCTTATCAACATCTTAAGGAATTTGATGAGGTGATAGCCACAATGCACTTTGCAAATGTAACTGATGATGTGGTGAGACTCAAATTATTTTCTTTTTCCCTTAAAGAGAAAGCTAAGGCTTGGCTTCATGCATTAAAGCCAAGATCAATTGGCACATGGACTGAGATGACTAGGGAGTTCATTAAAAAGTTCTTTCCTACTCACAAAACGATCATATTGAGGCGCCTTATCATGAATTTTGCTTAAAAAGAGGATTAGACCTTCTTGCAATGTTGGGAGAGGTTCAAGGACTTGTTAAATGCATGCCCGCATCATGGCTACAAAATTTGGCGGGTAATAAGCTTTTTCTATGAAGGACTGATTTCACCCATGCGTCAATTCGTAGAGATGATGTGCAATGGAGAATTCATGAATAAGGAGGCCGAGGAAGCATGGGACTATTTTGATGTCTTAGCCAAGAATGCACAGTCTTGGGATACATCTAACCCAACAAATCCCAAGACGAGCCAACAAAAGGAAAAAAGGACTTTATGTTCTCTCAGAAGAAGATAACATAAGTGCACATGTAGTTAGCCTCACAAGAAAAGTCGAGGCCATGGAATTGAAGAAAGGAGAGACGATTAACTCAAAGGACGTTGAAATTGTTTGTGAAATTTGTGCCGGAAATCAACATTCAACATAGAATTGTCCCACAATTTCTTCATTCCAAGATATCTTACAAGAACAATCAAATGCCATAAACAGGTATCAACGGCCATTTAGTGCTCCAAACTCAAACACGTATAACTCTAGTTGGAAGAACCATCCCAACTTCAGTTGGAGGAATGGACCAAATGCGAATGCAAACAACACCCCCAAGCTCAACCCTTACTAGGTCCATCCCTAGTAATTGTTCGCTCGCCTCAAGTGTAAGGCTGCGATGTAGTAATAAATCTCGGTAAGACCAAGGTCGATCCACAGGGAAAGAAGTAAACAATTCCAACTACTCCAATAACTAGAATCCAAGAAGTTTAGGAAAACAGTTTTTAACATAAAATAGGAAAAATCTTATATTTGAAAAGAACTAGAGCATCAAGGATCCACTTGTAGTAGTTCAATACTAATCAATTCATCCAAGCAAAACACAATTAGAATCAAAGTTCTATCTCTCATCTAATTGGAGGATATAACATTCAAACACAAACAGTCCCACTTAAATCTAGAAATCAGATTTCTAGTTCTAATGAAGCACATAGAACTTGAACTTGTAGCTTTCGGAGTAACAGCCATGCCAAGAGACTATGGCATGCTCAGGGGTTACTACAATTCGAATTCAAACAACACAATCATGGTAATCTCAGAGAATTGCAAGGAACTCATGTCCGGAGTACACAAACTTTCATAATTCATCTAAAAATCCAAACTTTATTCAAACTAGAAGTTCAAAATCCAAAATTAAGAAAAGGGTACTTGAAATAAAAGAATTAAAGCATTGAAATCAACTACAAATTTCACTTCTAGCTCTAGCTAAGTGGTTAACTAAGAAAAAGCATATTAAAACTAGAACTAGAACTAAGAAAAGGAAGAAAAACTAGCTATAGGAGGCTAGGTAGCCTCCTAGGACTTGAACCCTTTGCTTCCCACGTCCTTGCTTGATTTGAAATAGAAGAGAGCACCTCCTTCTATAATACAGCAATAGTACCGCAATACAATAGATTTTGTTTCGCTTCGTACGGCTTAACCAATGGTCAGATTGCCTTCAAATTTGATCTGCAGCTTCCTTGTAATGTGATCTTCCTCATAGATGATTTATATTTCCAATATTATCTTCTTAATGGGCCCACCAATCAGCTCCGTGACCGCCTCTCAAAATCGCGCAATTCGGGTACCTTCGGAACCAGTCATCTTACTTTCAACGCTCCGGAGTGTACAGAGATCGGATTGATCTCAAATTTTGAACATTGGTAGAAAACTTCCTCCTCTACATGATAAATGGATTATATTATCCAAAAAAATTCCAGAATGTGGTCCGAAAATTAGAACACTTAGGGCTTTTATAAAATCTGTGCAGTGGGATCTTTCTGGATGGTCCATCTTTCTTCAATTGGTACGATCAAACCACACATCCTTTTGATCTGAAAATTTTGTAGTTATTCATATATGGATGTGGTCTAAAAGATGGTCAAAGTAGATTCTTCATATCATCAATGATGGGTCACCTGGACCGGCCCAGAGTGGAATAGCAAAATCTGAAACTTTCGGGACAGTTCGTATTGTTTTGGCCACCACGGTCAATCCGTAGCTCCGATCGACACTAAACCACTTGGGTTATTTCGACGTCGAGCTCCTCTTCGACATGGATGTATTGGATTTCCAAATATCATCAAGATGGGCCTAGAAAACTGGTCTGAAAAACCAGACATGGGAATAGCCTGCTGTTTGGAATCTGGAAGTGTGAACTTGCATGGCCGACCGGTCTTGACCGGTCTAGCCTGTCTTTCCTTGCTCCAGCAGCTTCTGTAGAAGGCTGCCCATGTGGTCGACTGGTCTTGACCGGTCGGGGCCTGTTTGGCCGACCGGTCTTGACCGATCAGACCACTTTTCTGCATTCTTTCTTCTTTCTTTTCTTCTCTCCTTTCTCTCTCTTTGGTTTCTTCTTTCTTTGGCCCACCTTGGCTCTTCATCCAAGGTTCCTAAATGTGCCATTTTGGTCACCAATTGGGCAAAGCCACTCTCATTCGTACAATCACAAAACCTGCATTAGATGGGCCTTTTAAACATGCAAACCATGCATATAATGTGATGTAATGGGCTATATCATATATAAATTGGAGGCTCAACACACCCCCCAACCAGCTTTTTGCTAGTCCCGAGCAAAACATGCGTGAAACAATTTCAAACCTCCAAACCAACTCTCCTTCAGAAACCATGTTTCTATCCATTCCAAGGCATACAAGTATAAAATTTGGAGAAATTAGGTGATAGAAGTTAAAACCTTAAACTCTCAAAGCATAATAAGTGTCTACATGAAATTCCCGCTGATTGATTAATAAATAGAAGAACTCGAACAACTTCAACCTAGTGTGCATAGTGAAAGTTCATCTCATGAGTTTTTGGGATTATCTTCTTCATAGATCAACTAAACTATAGATCTCAAGGTGCATAGAGCAACAACAAGCCTATGACAGGAATTTGCCTTACCGTCCTTCCGACGGCTTTCACACTACATCCTATTTCCGGCTTTGGTTATGGGTAGACCATCCCCCGGTTGGTAATAGGTAGCCCTTTTTGGAATTTTCCACCATTTTTCCATCATTCCCAATTTCATCATTCCTTTTCCTTTTTCTTTTAAATTAGATAGGATTTTTAGAAATCCATATCTTTCGTTATTTTCCCATGGACAAGGATGGGCAAATTACCCCGGCTTAGTTTCTCAACACCTTAAATCAAAGTCTAGCTAATCCACAAATCACATAATCCTTTCAACCCATGAAAATCGTGTAATGTGAACTAGGTGTAAAAGTGTTCAAATTTTCTATCAATCACATAAATAAGGGAATTCACATATAAAACCATTATATTAAGAGAAGTTCAAAGCTTGTAACATCACTCACTTCGTATCTCGTCTTCTTATACTCGTATCATCCCAAATGCATAGAAACAAAGTTTTCCAAAAGAGTTTTGAATTTTAGAAAAATCGAAAATTTTCTACATAATTGCTCGAAATATCACAAAAGCTAGTAGATTCATCTAAGGAATCTCACCCCCCAACCAAAATCTTACATTGTCCTCAATGTAACAAGATGTGCAATAAGCATGACATGAGAGCAATGAAATAAAGCATAGGAGAGTGAGAACGAAAGTACCTGAGGTAGCAAGTTGATCAATTCTAGCATCTTCCATTGTCTCGAGGAGACTTATTCAATCATAATTGCTAAAAAATAAATCCTAACCTACCTACCTACCTACCATTAATTAGTCCGATCGACTACATAATCAAATTTGAGCAGGATCTTCATGAATTTTAATAAATTTCTCATGAGGACCATCCAAAGTCCTGCTCGACAGTAGACATGGGTGCTTGTCTTCATTGAAGTCTAATATTTATGTACACCATATGCATGATAGGAGGAGATAAGAGCAGCAAAAAGATATCTCCTCAAATTCTGATCTGGGTTATGATTGATTAAAAACGGGTCCTCCCAATCAGAATTTTCAATGGGCTGAAGGACCCATGATGGTGGAGAGACATTCATCAAGTTTTCATTGGTTAAAGTTGTCTCCTCCACAATTTCAGATTTGAACGGTGCTTTCACAAACAATGGTAAAGAGTGTAAATCAGTAGAATGGTGTTCTTCAGGCACCAACACCGTGTCTAATAAAATATCCAAGTCCTTAATCATCTCATCATCAAGATCATAAGAGTGGGCCAAGCATTCCTCTAGGAAATCGAGATAGTCAGATGAAGGGTCCTCGTCCTCCCTTAATGATTGAAGAAATTCTGTTTTAATGGTAAGAAATTCCTCCTCTATAGAGAGGAGGTCTTCCAAGGAAAAAAATTCAGATTTAGTGGTGGGCACATCATCTAACATTGGTTGATCTTTTAAAATTTCAGATTGTGCCACCTCATCATCCAAAGGAAAAGAATTTTCAATCAAAGGGAGGTCTACCACAATAGAATTTGGCATGTGTTGTTGGTGGAAGGACTTAAAAAGATCGACTTCGGCCATCTCTCTAGCATGCATATCCTCTAGAGACTCATAATCATTATGCCCCTTGGAAAAAGAAACCATAGGTTCATAAGCATTCACCAACCCCTCATTGTAGGCAACCCCACTACCGCTTTCAAATTTTATGGATTCCTCGGGTTCGTCAACCGTCATTGAAATCTCTTCATCATTAAGTTCAAAGCATCCAAAAGAGATAGTGGACTCACCATAATTGATGATGACATTGGGATCATCGAAATCAATCTCCTCTAAAAGTCTATTCATTAAATCCGAAGAAGGTGGGGCTTGGGTAGCCCCATCCTCCTCATTAAAGGGGATTGATTTGATGCCCCCAATTTCGGGCTCAACGTCTTCACAAGATGGCGAGTAAGCTTGATTTAATTGTTCATCTACATACTCATTCCATATTTCCTCAAGTATTTGTGTATACTTATCATCACAAGAGGAAGACGTTTTAGGGTGATTGTTAATAACCATGGTTGGTTCCTCCCTTGAACAAGGAGAATGGTGGTTTTCCCAATTAAGACCGTACGCATTGTAGGATGAAAAGTTATATGATGGTAGATAAGCATATCCATACAAGTAATCATGCATTGTCTTAACCGGTTGGCTACTATTCACCTGTTTCTTTTGTTGTTGCACACCTCCTACCATAACCGGTGGAACACTCATGTTATTTTCAATCCAGTAATCATGTAATGTTTTTCCTGGATGATTATTTGATTTTGCTTCGTTCCGGTATTCCCCCATCGTCTTACATCGTGTCTCAATATGTATATTACTTTCATTAATGTAATCACGCATCGTCTTACGGGGGGGGAGGGGGGGGGGGGGGGGGGGGTAGTGGAGGTTCTTTGAATCTCAGAAAAATACTCATGCTTGGAGGGATCCCGATCACAATGAGTTTGAGTCCCCCAATCCGATGTCTCATCCTCTAAAAGGTACTTGTACGCACCATTCGTCCAATCATACATGATGAAATTTTAAGGAATTGGAAACTACCCTAATCTAGAAAAAAAAGAACAAAAAGAAGGGAGATGGGGAGATGTTAACGAATAGAGTGAGATCTATATCAGCAACAATGTTCTACAAAATAAAAAAAATTACTAGTAATCTAAAAAATATCAAAAAATCTACCTCTATAAAAACTGAAAATCCTACCTAACTAAGATTACTCTATAGCAACTAGAACAATTAGAACCGTTTAACCTTTTCCCCGGCAACGGCGCCAAAAACTTGTTCGCTCGCCTCAAGTGTAAGGCTGCGATGTAGTAATAAATCTCGGTAAGACCGAGGTCGATCCACAGGGAAAGAAGTAAACAATTCCAACTACTTCAATAACTAGAATCCAAGAAGTTTAGGAAAACAGTTTTAACATAAAATAGGAAAAATCTGATATTTGGAAAGAACTAGAGCATCATGGATCCACTTGTAGTAGTTCAATACTAATCCATTCATCCAAGCAAAACACAATTAGAATCAAAGTTCTATCTTTCATCTAATTGGAGGATATAACAATCAAACACAAACAGTCCCACTTAAATCTGAAAATCAGATTTTCAGTTCTAATGAAGCACATAGAACTTGAACTTATAGCCTTCGGAGTAACAGCCATGCCAAGAGACTATGGCATGCTCAAGGGTTACTACAATTCGAATTCAAACAACACAATCATGGTAATCTTAGAGAATTGCAAGGAACTCATGTCCGGAGTACACAAACTCTCATAATTCATCTAAAAATCCAAACTTTATTCAAACTAGAAGTTCAAAATCCAAAATTAAGAAAAGGGTACTTGAAATAAAAGAATTAAAGCATTGAAATCAACTACAAATTTCACTTCTAGCTCTAGCTAAGAGGTTAACTAAGAAAAAGCATATTAAAACTAGAACTAGAACTAAGAAAAAAAACTAGCTATAGGAGCCTAGGTAGCCTCCTAGGACTTGAACTCCTTGCTTCCCACGTCCTTGGTTGATTTGGAATAGAAGAGAGCACCTCCTTTTATAACAAAGCAAGAGTACCGCAATACAACAGATTTTGTTTCGCTTCGTACGGCTTAACCAATGGTCGGATTGCCTTCAAATTTGATTTGCAGCTTCCTTATAATGTGATCTTCCTCATAGATGATTTAGATTTCTAATATTAACTTCTTAATGGGCCCACCAATTAGATCAGCGACCACCTCTCAAAATCACGCAATTCGGGTACCTTTAGAACCAATCATCTTGCTTTCAACGCTCCGGAGTGTACAAAGATCGGATTGATCTCAAATTTTGAACATTGGTAGAAAACTTCCTCCTCTACAAGATGAATGGATTAGATTGTCCAAAACAATTTCAGAATGTGGTCCAAAAATTAGAACATTTAGGGCTTTTATAAAATCTGCGCAGTTGGATCTTTCTGGATGGTCCATCTTTCTTCAACCGGTACGATCAAACCACACATCCTTTTGATCTGAAATTTTTGTAGTTATTCATATATGGATGTGGTCTAAAAGATGGTCAAAGTAGATTCTTCATATCATCAATGATGGGTCACCTGGACCGGCCCAGAGTGGAACAGCGAAATCTGAAACTTTCTGGACAGTTCGTATTGTTTGGCCACCACGGTCAATCCGTAGCTCCGGTCGACACGAAACCACTTTGGTTATTTCGGCGTCGAGCTCCTCTTTGACATGGATGTGTTGGATTTCCAAATATCATCAAGATGGGCCCAGAAATCTGGTCGAAAAAACCAGACACGGGAATAGCCTGCTGTTTGGAATATGGAAGTGTGAACTTGCATGGCCGACAGGTCAAGACCGGTCGGACAGGGCTGGCCGACCAGGTCTTGACTGGTCTAGCCTGTCTTTCCTTGCTCCAGCAGCTTCTGTAGAAGGCTGCTCATGTGACCGACCGGTCTTGACCGGTCGGGGCTTGTTTGGCCGACCGGTCTTGACCGATCAGACCACTTTTCTGCATTCTTTCTTCTTTCTTTTCTTCTCTCCTTTCTCTCTCTTTGGTTTCTTCTTTCTTTGGCCCACCTTGGGTCTTCATCCAAGGTTCCTAAATGTGCCATTTTGGTCACCAATTGGGCAAAGCCACTCTCATTCCTACAATCACAAAACCTGCATTAGATGGGCCTTTTAAACATGCAAACCATGCATATAATGTGATGTAATGGGCTATATCATGTATAAATTGGAGGCTCAACAGTAATCACACCTAAAGCTACGCTAGAGGTGATGTTGGGTGCATTCGTATTGGTTCAAGATGAATATAACAAGACTAATTATCTGAAAATTGATGGGTTCATGCAAGAGCAACTGAAATTCAATCAAAATTCATCTCAAGCCACTTTATTGACTTGAAAACCTCAATGGCTAGAGTTGAAGCTCATCTCAGTGTTAGGGAGAAAGGCACACTTCCTGCCCAACTTGTCCTTAACCCAAGAACCCAATTTGAGATACAAGACCCAAACTCGTCCTCCCAACATACGGAGCATGTTCAAGCTATCACCACCTTGAGGAGTGGAAAAAAAATCGATAAATCTAATCTGGTGAAGGCCCCAAAGCCTAATGATCCAGAAATTTCTAAAGAGGATGATAGCCCGAACAACCCTCCACATGAGAAAGAGCCGGAAGGCAATACAAGCCAGTTGCCCCGTTTCCCCAAAGGTTGATTTCACCCAAACCTTTAGACAAAAATCTGGAAATTTTAGAGGTTTTTAAGCAAGTGAAGATCAACATTCCATTTTTGGATGCTATAAAATAAATACCATCCTATGCCAAATTTCTAAAGGAATTGTGTACAGTCAAAAGGAAACACAATGTTCACAATAAAGTACTTTTGACTGAGAATTTGAGCGCTATTATCAAACAAGAGGTGCCCCAAAAATACAAGGATCCTGGTAGTCCAACCATCGCATGCATCATAGGTGACTATCGGATCAAACAAGCCTTACTTGATTTAAGGGCAAGTGTTAACCTCATCCCATACTCGGTCTATGAACAACTTGGGCTAGGTGAATTGAAACCCACCAAAACCACACTCCAACTTGCTGATAGCTCTATTTGTATAATGAGGGGGATGATTGAGGATGTCTTGGTCCAAGTCGATAAATTCTACTATCCATTGGATTTTATTGTCTTGGATACACATCCCGTGATAGGTATCGGTGCCCAAATTCCTGTCATACTAGGCTACTCTTTTCTAGCTACTTCAAATGCAATTATTAATTGTAGAAACAGGCTTGTACAAATGTCCTTTGGAAATATGACACTCGAGCTGAATATATTTGATTTGTGCAAACAACCACAGGAAGTTGATGACGAAGTCCGCGAAATAAACCTAATTGAATCATTCATGGAGAATACATCCCCCTTAACATTCTATTTCGACCCTTTGGAGGCATGTTTGGCCCACTCTCATGAGATTGATGATGACACGATACGAGAGATGGATGCCATTTTGGATGTTATGCCGGTACTTGATAATAAAAGATGGAAGGCATCATTTGAGCCTTTACCCTTAAGCGAGAATAAGCCTCTTCCATCTAATATCAAGGCACCGAAGCTCGACCTAAAACCATTACCCACTGATTTGAAATATGTTTATTTAGGTCGAGATGAGACATATCTGGTGGTGATTTCTTCCCACTTGGATGAGGAACAAGAGAGTAGGCTAATTGCCACTTTAAGAGAGCACAAGAGTGCCATTGGGTGGTCAATTGCGGATCTTAAAGGCATAGATCCACTGATTTGTACTCATCGCATACACCTTGAGGAAAATGCCAAGACATCTAGGCAACCACAAAGACGCCTCAATCCAAACATGAAGGAGGTGGTTAAGGCCGAAGTGGTGAAACTATTAGATGCAGGTATCATCTACCCAATATCCGATAATCAATGGGTGAGTCCAACTCAAGTGGTGCCAAGAAATTCGGAATAACCATCATAGCCAATGCCAATAATGAACTCGTACCAACCAGAGTCACTACCGGTTGGAGAATGTGCATTGACTACAGGAAGCTAAACACAGTCACAAGGAAAGACCACTTCCCTTTACCATTTGTTGATCAAATTTTAGAAAGGTTGGCGGGTCATTCCCATTTTTGCTTCCTTGATGGGTATTTAGGGTATAACTAAATAGAGATCACCCTAGAGGACCAAGAGAAGACAACATTCACATGTCCATTTGGCACTTTTGCCTATCAAAGGATGCCGTTTGGACTATGCAATGCCCCTGCACTTTTCAGCATTGTATATTGAGTATTTTTTCTGATATGGTGGGGACGATTTTTGAAGTCTTCATGGACGATTTCTCAGCATTTGGTTGTAACTTTGATGAGTGCCTTATACACTTAAAAACTGTTTTGAAAAGATGTGAAGAAAAGAACCTCATGTTAAATTGGGAGAAATGTCACTTCATAGTTCAAAAGGGAATAGTCCTCGGTCACGTCATCTCACAAAATGGAATTGAGGTGGACAAAGCTAAAATCTATCTTATCTCTAACCTTCCACCACCCAAGAGCGTACGAGATGTGCGGTCCTTTTTGGGACATGTCGGATTCTATAGACGGTTCATAAAGGATTTTAGTTCACTCTCTCACCCTTTATGTAACCTCCTTCAAAAGAAAAACTCATTCGAGTGGAATGAAGATTGTCAAAATGCCTTTAACAAGCTTAAAGGTATGTTGACATGTGCTCCCATAATGCAACCACTTGATTGGAGACTTCCTTTTGAAATTATGTATGATGCGAGCGACTACGCTATTGGGGCTGTGTTAGGCCAGAGAAAAGAGAAAAAGTCATGCGTCATCTACTACACAAGTAGAACCTTAAACTTGGCTCAAGCTAACTACACAACTACAGAAAAAGAACTTTTGGCTGTAGTCTTTGCTTTAGACAAGTTTAGGTCCTACTTGATTGGATCCAAGATCATCATATTCACCGACCATGCCGCACTTAAGTACCTTCTTTCTAAGAAGGATGTTAAGCCACACTTGTTAAGATGGATCCTCTTACTCCAAGAATTTAACATAAAAATACGTGATAAGAAAGGAGTAGAAAACGTAGTGGCTGACCATCTCTCTAGACTTGTTCTCATCGATTCCCCTGAGACGACCGCGATCAATGACATGTTCCCTGATGAACAACTTTTTAAAATCTCCCAATTGCCATGGTATGCGGACATTGCTAAGTATCTTGCTACAGGTACAATTCCAACACACTGGAACAAGCAAGATAAGGATAAGTTTTTCAACGAGGTGAGAAAATTCTTGTAGGACGACCTGTACTTATTCAAGTATTGTCCTAATTAAATTATGAGGAGATGTATGCCGGATGATGAGCAATATAGTATCATCTCTTTTTGTCATTCTCAGGCATGTGGTGGCCACTTTTCGACTAAGAAGAACACAGCCAAAATTCTGCAATGTGGGTTTTATTGGCCCATCATGTTCAAAGATACCCATGAGTTTTGTAAAACGTATGAGCCTTGTCAGAAATTGAAAGGAATATCCCGTAGAAATATGATGCCACTCAATCACATCTTACCAATCGAAAATTTTGATTACTGGGGCATCGATTTCATGGGTCCATTCCCATCTTCTTTTGAAAATTTATATATTTTGCTTGCGTCGATTATGGGTCGAGGCGAGTCCATGCCGGAACAATGACCATAAAACAGTCATTCGTTTCTTAAAAGAAAATATCCTTTCCTGGTTTGGAACACCTTGGGTCATTATAAGCGATGGAGGATCTTATTTTTGTAACCACTTGTTTGAAGCTTTAATGAAGAAATATGGCGTAAATCACAAGGTGAGTACTCCCTATCACCCACAAACAAGTGGACAAGCTGAGATATCCAATAGGGAAATTAAACATATTTTGGAGAAAACAGTGAACCCCGATCGTAAAGATTGGTCGCTTCGACTTACCGATGCACTTTGGGCTTACCGTACCTCTTTCAAGACCCCCATTGGAATGTCTCCATATAGAATTGTCTATGGGAAAGCTTGTCACTTGCCCGCGGAGTTGGAACATAGGGCATATTGGGCGATAAAGAAGATGAATTTTGATTCTGACAAAGGAAACTCATTGCGCAAACTTCAATTGAATGAAGTTGCGGAACTCCGGAACAAGGCATATGAAAATGTGAGAATTTACAAGGATAAGACGAAGGTGTTCCATGATAAGAACATCATTCGTAAGACGTTCACAATTAATCAAAAGGTCCTTATGTATAATTCTCGGCTACATTTATTTCTGAAGAAATTAAAGTCTCGATGGACCGGTCCTTTCATTGTGAAAATTGTTTATCCATATGGGACTATTGAGTTGTTGAATCCAAGGAACGGTAATATCTTGAATCCAAGAAACGGTAACATTTCAAGCAAGTATGTAGAAAATTTTCAATTTTTCTGAAAATTCAAAACACCTTCGGAAAACCGCGTTTATATACACTTGGGATGTTGTAAGTATGAAAGGTAGAAAGGTGTATTGTGATGATTTTGAAACTCTTAAAGGACTTGTAACTTAATGGTTTTCTAATTGGATTCCCCTATTGATTTGATTGATAGAAAAATTGAAACACTTTTACACCTAGTTCACTTTACATGATTCTCATACTTTGAAAGGATTATTAGAATTGTGGATTAGCTAGGTTTGGATTTGAGGTGTTCAGGAACCAACCTGGGGTACTTTGTCCATCCTTGTCCATGGGAAAATAATGAAAGAAATGGATTTCTAAAAATCCTATCTAATGTGTGTGAAAAGGAAAGGAAGGATGAAAATATGGGAATGATTGAAAATATGGTGAAAAATTCTGAAAAGGGCTACCTATTACCAACTGGGGGATAGTCTACCTATAACTAAAGCCAAAAATGGGAAGTAGTGTGAAAGCCGTGGGAAGGAAGATAAGGCAAATTCTTGTCAAAGGCTTGTTGTTGATTTATACACCGTTAAATCCATACCCTAGCTAATTCATGAAGAAGGTAATCTCTGAAATCCATGAGATGAGCATTCACTGAGCGCACTAGGTTAAATTATTCAGATTCTTTTATTTATCTATCAATCAATGAGAAATCCATATGAGTACTTGTTATGTTCTTGAAAGTTTAAGGTTTCAACCTCTATCACTTAGTTTTTCTGATTTTTACACTTGCATGTCTTAGAGTGTATAGAAGCATAGTTTCTGAAGGAGAGTTGGGTTTTAGAGAATGAAACTTGTTTCACGCATGTTTTGCTCGGGACTAGCAAAATTCTAGTTGGGGGGTGTGTTAAGCTCTTAAATGTGTTTATTTTAACCCCATTTTATCACTAACTATGCTTGAAATACATGATTAAAGACCCAACTAATGCATGGTTTTGTGGTTGTAGGAATAAGAGAGAGAATTCATCAATTGAAGGCGTAGAGACGCTATTTACAAGCATTGAAGATCAAAAGACTAAGCGCCAAAAGGTGAAAGAAAGAAAGCAAATGAGAGAAGAAAGAAGGCAGAAAATTGCACTGAAGACCGGTCGTCCATCGCCCAGGACCGGTCGTCCGACCGGTTCGAACACTCAACAGGAGGACCCCTGCTGCTAACGTTGCTGGACCAATCACGACCGGTTATCCACTACTCAGAACGGTCGTTAGACCGGTCATTGAATTAAAAAGTTGGGTTCAAATTTTCAGAAAACTCACTGGACGATTTTTGGCCTTTTGCGACCGGTCGTCCACGAGCTCAGACCAATCGTCCAACCGGTCGTCTGCATAACAGAGCTTCTTCTACAAGCTCCGAAATTTGGTGCGTTAAGCACAGTTTTTGTAGATTTTCTCGAAGTTTCTTCGCATTGAGGACCTCAAACCTATAAAAGGACTCCTCTAACTCGTTCCTAAGGCATCCTAGAAGAGAATTACCATTGTGGAGGCGGCGGAAGTCGGATCCGGAGTTCTACAACTCCTTCTAGTTTTATGTTTTTCTTAGTTGCTTTCATGTTTCCTCGGATCATGAACGGCTAATTCTCTTAGCTAGGGTTAAGAGGTGAAGCTTGTAGTGAATCTAAGATATTTTAATTCGTTTATTTTGGTTTCAAGTTGGATTATTAGTGAAGAACGATGGTTTGAAGTTTTAATAAAGTTCTAAGCATTCCTTCTTAGTCTTATGATGGCTCATGGATGTTTAGAAGAATTGCTTGAGTTCTTAATTATTTTGAATGGTTCTAGACCTGTACGCTCCGAGGAATCGGATTCAATACGCTCTAGACCTTAAATTTTTATGTGGGAACTTTTAACCAAAGTTCTACTTTTCTGAATTTCTGAGTTATGTGTGATTTTGTAAGTGATTTGAATGAAGTTCAAATCATGATCTAGTTACGGTTTGTGACAGAGTTTAATGATGATTATGATTGTGATCTTAATCTATTGAAACTAGGATTGACCTATGCAATTGAGTGTGCTCAAGTCCTAACTTGAATTGAGGGAATCATGCACATGAATCACACATATGACATATTGTTTGTTTTAACTGCTCTATCATCCGGCTAGATAGGATTTGATTTCGATTCTAGTTGTGTAATTATGAAACCACAGCGAATTAAGCATCAAGGATTGCTACAAGTGGATCCTTGAACCCCTAGTGCTCTTTTACATTGTTTACATTCACTTTTAGTTCAGAATATTTATCTACATTCAATTCCAAAATCCTATCTAGTTAGTTCTCAATTAGAAACCATTGGAAGTGTTTTATGGGTTCCTACACAAGTCCCTGTGGATCGACCTCAGTCTAACCGAGATTATTACTACATCGCAACCCTACACATGGGGAAGTGAACACCCGTGTATGGTATGTGAAATTACGTCGGTAGTCTAACACGACACCTTCGTATGTGCGAAAGCTTAAAGAGTAACTAGAATTATGGCTAAGTCCTATAGGGGGGTGATTAAGACCTTTTGAAATTCTTTTCGCCTACTTACATAATTTAACACATTAAACTAAGTAAGCACACTTTGGCTTCCAAGCCTAAGTGGGTCTAATCACAAGACTAGCATATGGTTTAAGCAATAAACAACCTAGTTTAAGCATGTATAGATAATCAAATGATTTCACTAATCAAGCTCCTAATCTATGCAACCTATGTAGACTTATGAGAATGGATCAATGAGCTTAAGTCTACACAACTAATGAAAGTACATCTTGTGTGTGGATGTGCCTATCTAGTGTCTAGCATACATTCCTATCAAGCATACATAATTAACAATTAAACATTCAATGCTAAGATAATAATGTGCTCAATTTAATCATAAACACAAGCATATATATTTGTTCGACTTTGGGTCTACTCCACTCCCGGTTCAAGTAATCAACTCCTTTGAGCACACCGGCATTCACTATCGGAGGTTTTAAATGAGGTTCACCTCTCAACCTTTACAAGGAGGTTTTACCGGTTCACCTCTCAACCATAACCAGAGTTTTGGACAAAGGGCTAACTCTCAACCCAAATGGAGTTTTGGACATATGCTAACTCTCAACCCGACGCACGTTCACTCCCGTGTTAGAGGCTCCCCCTTGGAGACTTTGTTTAAGCCCGGCAAACGGGCCAAGGAGTGCCAAACAACCCCTAGTCTTTAGGCCGACAAACAGGCCAAGGAATAGCCAACGTCCCTAGTTCGAGTTTGACAAACAAACTCTACACTCAACTCCCACAGGGAATTGAGTGGATAGACTCTCAATAAAGATAGCCTTACTTGTCGGATGAGCCCCTTGTTCAGCGCCGGTTTGGGTTGCTTGATCTCTGCTCTCCCGTGCTTCAATCAACTTCCCTTGCTCCCCCGAGCGTGTTGCCGTTGCGTCGCCAATGCCTCAGCTACACTTGATCAATCACCTTGCTTGTGATGCCTTTGAGATGCCCAAGGTGATAGGAGGGTAGGTTTGAGAACTCTACAACTAATAATAATGGGTTGCCTAGAGTTGCTCACCTACAACGATCTCATTTTAGAGATTTGAATAAGAATATACCTATCAAGGAAGATCCAAACTCTAGAGATCAAGAGGGGATGAAGGTCATCTTCTTCATGAGCTTGGAATGCTCCAATATTGTGTTAAAGCACAAGGAAGATTCCTTGCATAGGTTGGGAATGAGCCTCAAATGGTCTCCAACAATGGTGGCTTCACTCCTCTCAAAATTCATCTTCTTTCACTCAACAAATACCCCAAGCCCTTTTATAAAAGAGGTCCAAACGGACAAAAAATGGGTAAAAAATGGCTAGTCTCGACCGGTCGGCCAACGGCCAGGCATGACAGTGAGCTTGCTGTCTAGATGGGGAATCTGTCAGACCGGTCGTGACCGGTCCAACCAGACCTACCAACCGGTCACGACTGGTCGACCCAATGGCCTGTGAACATACTGCATTGTTGTCTCTGGACTAGGCCTGTCCGACCGGTCTTGACCAGTCGGTCCAGTCCAGCTGATCGGTTGTGACCAGTCGGACAAGCTTGGGTTCAGCCAAACAGTTGTTGACCCAAAAATGTCACAACCCGATCTCTATGGCCAAGGTTTATATGGTCTTTTGGTACACCTAGGGCCAATCTATGATGACTAAAGGTTTTCCTAATATGGTCAAGGTCATCAAGAGGTTAAGGGTTTGGTTTTGGTCAAGGTTAAGGCACACCAAGGCATCACTTTTACCTGTTTCTTCTTCCTTGATGTAGCAGGGCCACTTGACTCTTCGATCTTCATCTTCACTAAGCTCAACAGACACTAGACTCACTGACCTAAGTGATTGACAAACAAGGTGCACTAGTATACCACAGAAAAGTACACTAACAATCTCCCCCTTTGTCAATTACTTACAAAAACCTAACCTACCAAAACAAGTACATAAACAAGAGATTACATTGATAATGAAATAAATACAGGACTCTTGACATGCCTAACTAAGCAGCTCCTCTTCAGTTTGCTCCCCCATAACTTGTCAATCCCTGCATCACAAAACATAGCTATTGTAGGATAAAGTTGGTCATTGAAAGATACGATCAGAAAAAGATTAAGAGAAGTCGCGATCAGTCTGTTCAACAAGCAAGCCTTCTCCGTTTATAATTCATCTCAACATGCGAGCAGCTTGGCTCATGGTCGTTGAAAGGGGCCGCATCTCAACATGCGAGCAGCTCGGCTCCTGGTCGTTGAAAGGGGTCGCATCTCAACATGTGAGCAATTACCCCCGAGCCCTAGCATCACCCTCTTCATTAGTACCAGCAGCCCGTATAGGCCGGTTTTGGGTTTATCTCCGTTCGTAGCTCTAAACCTCAGGGGATCACCATCAGGGAGTGTAATCAACTACATGTCTGACTGGATTAGGTCATCCCTTTTTCTAAGGATTAATGGGATAAACAGCTTACCCCTGGAAATCAGCAGCAATCTTAACATCTTGCGTAATAGGTTGGATCACCTGGATCTGTATAAGTAGATGACTCCACAGAGGACAAAGGGACATAATCCTTAAGCTCATATCCAGCTTTTTATTTCCAACCATACCCCGTCTAACTTAAGCTTCCGAGGCCAACGGCTAGACGCCGGCCACCCTTAGTTTTTCTTGTGTCCTTTCAGGTTTAATAGGGGGAAGCTAGCTTGAAGGAAGGTGGACGTCTGGAGGATCCTGTTACTAAATTCGACGTAAACAGATTGACGCAGTCTGTGGGAACGGTCGTCAGGATTAACCATCCTAATCACTGATTGGGATCTCCCACCATGCCTCCCAAAAAGACGGTTCACCCTTCCACCTCAAGACAGACGTTACCTCCGCCTGACATTACCGAACCAGCGCCTAACCTCCCTCAGAATGCTTCGACGGGCATCCCCCAAGGAGAGTCTAATGTACCATCATAAAACCCATTTTTCGACGTATCCAGCAGTCAAGAGGACGTTATGTGTTTCCTCGGAAACACACTCCTAACTCTCAAAGCTGGGCTTCAGACCTTATCTAATCGGTTTGATCAGCATTTTTTAGAATCACAAAAGCAACCTCCAGAAGGGCCGCCAGTGCAACCTATACCAGTAGCTTCCAGACATTCTGCGGGCGAGCCACGAACCCAGCCAATTCCTCCTCCTTCAAATCGAATGCCACTCGGCAATCAAGTCCCGGTACTCCCTCCACATTCTATACACTCCAGTGCCTCCCGGCAGCAACAATCTCAGGGGTCTGCCGTTGAAACTTCAAGGTACACCTTACCATGGGAATGAGATCTCAAAAGAATTCAGGATCGTTTCGACGATATGGAACAGCGATATCAGACTAATCTACCATCTATTGTTGTTGCGTCAATCCATCGATCCGAATCTCCCTTCACCCGCGAGGTCATAGAGGCACCCTTGCCTAAAAAATACCGCACGCCTATCATCACTTCGTATACAGGCACTGGCGATCCTCTCGAACATCTGGAGACGTATAAATCTCTTATGGAGCTGGAGGGGCATGGTTCAGAAATCATGTGTAGGGCTTTTTCCCTAACCCTAAAGATGCAGCGCGTACATGGTTCCGGGGCCTAAATTCCCGATCCATCGGGTCCTTCTCTTAATTATCGGAACTCTTCCTTTCTCGGTTCATGGGGAGCATCCGTACTAAAAAGCCAGCATCTCACTTAATGGACTTGAAGCAACAGCATGGGGAGACGATTAAGGAGTTCACAGTTCGGTTCACTGCAGAAGCCGTCCAAACTGAAGGGTATATAGAAGATAAAGGCCTCACCACCCTTATAGCCGGAATTACGAGCGAAAAATTTCGGTTCGCCCTGGACAAGAACCCTCTTAAAACTATGGCGGAATTCCAAGCAAAGGCTCAGAAATACATCAATGCGGAGGAAGTCGCTTTGGCACGTTATGGTGTACAGGGCAAGAAGCATAAGACTGAGGAGATCACTACTAATAAAAAATATCGACGCGATCGACAGGATCGTTCCCCTAAGAAGCCCTACTTTGGTAAATATCATAATTATACACCTCTTAACCAATCTCCTGAGAAAGTATTAATAGAGATTAAGCACAAGCCTTATGTGAAATGGCCGTAAAAGATCAAGTCCGATCCTGAAAAAAGAGACAAGAGAAAATTCTGCTATTTTCAGAAGGACCATGGGCACAACACCCAAGATTGTATATCTCTGAAAGATCACATCGAAGCTCTTATTCGGAAAGGTCATCTCGGGATTACGTGGCTCGGCACGATTGGTCACCAAAAAGGACGGAGGCCCTATCACACCAGAAGAAGTCACCTCAACATCATACTTCGCAAGAAGACGCTGAGCCCACTGGTGAGATCCAGACCATTGTTGGAGGACCGGCTTGCGGAGGAGATTCTCAAGCATCAAGAAAAGCATACACTCGCAAAGCGTCTCAGAAGTCTCAGCATATCTATTGGTTGGAAAAGACGCCCGATGCATCGAATCCTGGCCATCATCCGATCACCTTTTCTCTTGAAGATGCAAAAGGGATTCATTTCCCTCATGAGGACTCCATTGTGGTTGCTTTAAAGGTATCAAATTATCTAACCCATCGTATCATGTTGGATACAGGTAGCTCCGCTGATATTCTCTACCTAAAAGCTTTTAATAAAATGGCACTCGCCAGGAGCCTACTCAAACCGGTCTCAACTCCCCTCGTCGGCTTCGAGGGCCAAAGTGGTAACACTGGAAGGAAGCATCGACCTTCCAGTCACCTTTGGAGAAAGTCCAGCAAAAACTACTGTCTTCGTTAATTTCCTCGTAGTGGATCGGAGATCAGCATATAACGCTATTTTGGGCCGACCTTCGCTCAACAAGATAGGGGCCGCTTTACACCCCCTGTACCTATGCATCAAATTCCCTACTCCAAACGGATTTGGGGTTGTACAAGGGAATCAAAAGGAAGCACGAACGTGTTACGAAATCGCCGTACAAGATCGGAAGAAAACCCAAGTAGCTCCTGTTATGTCGATCATAGGAGACTCATCAGACACCTCGACCGCTACAACTTTGGATCCACGAGAAAGTGCTCTTCAATTAGGTACTCCAGGGGAAGAGACAGTCGCAATCCATTTATCTGAAGAAAATCCATCCAAGAAGGTTTACGTTGGATCATCTTTAAGTGAGGTCTATCACGAAAATCTGACTCGTTTTCTTATCGAATATCAAGATGTATTCGCTTGGTCCCATAGTGACATGCCAGGTATCGATCCCAACATCATAGTGCATCACTTGAATGTTGATTCGAAGCACAAACCTGTTCACCAGTGTCGACGAGCCTTCACCACAGAAAGACAAATGGTGATTAAAACTGAAGTTGAGAAGTTGTTGACCGTCAATTTCATAGAGAAAGTTGACTACCTGGAATGGGTCGCGAATGTGGTCCTCGTTCGAAAAGCCAATGACAAGTCGAGAATGTGCGTGGACTACTCTGATTTGAACAAAGCCTACCCGAAGGATAGTTTCCCGACTCCGCGCATGGACCAGTTGGTTGACTCAACGGCAGGGCACACCTTGCTCAGTTTTATGGACGCCTACTCTGGTTATAACCAAATTATGATGCACCCGCCCGATAGTCAACACACTGCCTCCATCACTGATCGCGGCTTGTATTGTTACAAGGTAATGCCCTTTGGTCTAAAAAATGCAGGAGCCACCTATCAACGCTTGGTCAATAAAATATTCACCGCGTAAATCGGTAGGAATATGGAAGTCTATGTCGACGATATGCTCATAAAAAGCATCATAGCAGACGACCACCTTGCAGATCTCCGAGAAGCCTTTGACTTGATGAGGAAGTATCAGATGAAGTAAAACCCAAAAAAATGTGCTTTCAGAGTTTCTGTCGGAAAATTTCTTGGGTTTATGGTTGGGCAACGAGGAATCAAGGCTAATGCCGAAAAAATAAAAGCTTTGATCGAAATGAAGTCTCCGTCCACTCTCAAAGACGTCCAACAACTTGCTGGTCGCATTGCATCATTAAACAGGTTTATTTCACGCGCCTCCGACAAGTGTCTCCCTTTCTTTAAGCTTATTCGAGCTACCGCGAAAACTGACTGGGCGTGGACTCCGTAATGCGAAGAAGCATTTTAACAACTGAAGCAATATATGAGCACGCCTCCTATTTTATCAAAACCTGTTTTACATGAGCAGCTCCTTTATTTATCTGTATCTTCTACGGCCGTTAGCGCCGCATTAATAAGAGAGGAGTCTGGGGTTCAGAGGCCTGTTTATTATATTAGTCGAGCGATGGTGGATGCCGAAACTCGATATTCGGATATGGAGAAATTAGCTCTCGCCTTAGTGACCGCCGCTCGAAAATTGTGACTCTATTTCCAAGCCCACTTTATATTGGTCCCAAAAATCATCCATTAAGGCAGGTCCTTCAAAGACCTAAGGTTTCAGGGCGATTGACTAAATGGGCAATTGAGATCAGTGAGCATGATATATCGTTCTGCCCAAGAACAACCATTAAGGGTCAAGCCGTGGCTGACTTCATCACTGAATTCACATATTCTCACTTCGACAATGACCCTACGACCAGAGACCAGATTCCTTGGTCGCTTTTCGTGGATGGGTCTTCACGTGCCACTGGTAGTAGAGCCGGTTTAATCTTAATTGCTCCTGATGGGTCGCACTTTCAGTATGCTCTGTGATTCGACACCCACGTCTCAAACAACAAAGTAAAGTATGAGGCTTTGATCGTCGGTTTCGAACTAGCAAGCGTTCTCTCGATTCAGAGTTTACTTATTCATAGTGATTCTCAACTCATAGTCAATCAAGTGCTCGGCGAATTCGAGGAGAAAGAAGAACGGATAACATTATACAAATCCTGAGTACTCATCCTACTCGCAAAGCTGAAAAAGTATGAAATTATTCACATCCTTCGCGAGATGAATAAACTCGCAAATTCCTTGGCGAAGCTGGCCTCTGCACCGGAGTCTGAATTACGACAATTTGTTCCCATTGAGCATCTTCATGCTCCGAGTATCAGCCAAACGACCCCAAAGAAAGTAGTCACGGTACATCTCTCTCCATGTTGGATGGACCCCATCATCCTCTACCTAAAAAATGGACAACTCCCAGACAACAAAAAATCTACGCGCCAAATTCGTCATCGTGCTGCCAGGTATACCCTACAAAATGGAATTCTATTACGTAAGAGCTTTACTTTACCATACTTAAGGTGTCTTCATCCCGAAGAAGCGCATCGCGTTCTTGATGAAATACACCAGGGGGCATGTGGTAACCATCCTAAGGGACACTCTTTAGCATATAAAGCAATTAGGTAAGGGTACTACTGGCCCACTATGAAGGCAGACGCAATCGAATTTTTGAAAAGATGTGACAAGTGCAAGCGATATTCTCCTATACCTCATGTACCGTCCGAGCAAATGACGCCAATGGATGGCCCCTGGCCCTTCGCCCAATGGAGAGTCGATATCATCGGGCCCTTGCCCACCGGGAAAGGTCAGAACAGATTTGCAGTCGTAGCAGTCGATTATTTCACCAAATGGGCCGAGGTGGAGCCATTGACCACAATCACTGAAAAACAGACCACAAAGTTCATATGGAAAAACATCATATGTCGCTATGGGCTTCCCCATACTATAATCACCGACAACGGAAAGCAATTCGACAATGCCGCGTTCTCAGAATTTTGTGAAAAATGGAAGATACGAAGTGTCTGCACCTCCCCGTATCATCCTCAGGCTAATGGGCAGGTTGAAGTGTGAATAAGATCATCAAACATCATCTAAAGACCAAGCTCGGTGAATGTAAAGGCATGTGGCCAGAACTCCTGCCGGAAGTCTTATGGGCCTATAAAACTACAACTCGCACGTCAACCGGGGAAACTCCTTTCTCATTGGCTCTCGGCACCGACACAGTGGTCCCAGTCGAAGTCCAAGTACCTTTATATTGGATCGAGCAGTATGACCGCACTACTAATCAGGAAGGTCTGAGGCTTCATCTCGACCTCTTGGAAGAACGAAGGGACGCATCCCAACTTCGAGTAGCAACTTATCAACAACGTATCACTCGTTATCGTAACGCCAAGGTCCGACCTAGAGCTTTTTAGCTTGGCGATTTGGTCCTTAGACAGAACCTCGGAATTCCTGCTCACTCGTTGGATCCAAACTGGGAAGGCCCCTACCGAGTTATCAAAACTGTGCGACCAGGCACGTATTATCTAGAAGATATGTAAGGAAGGCCTTTACGTCGCCCTTGGCACGTAAAGCATCTACTCAGATATTTTCCTTAAACCTTATGTAAACCCAAACGACATTCAAGTAAAGATGGATTTTTCTTTTGGTCGCTAATCCACTAGTTGGACCCGAATAGCCCTGAAGGGAATATACGCATTCCCTTGACCAAACCCTCTGCCTTCGACGGAGTCAAAGCCTCAATCGATAGACTAGTCTATCTCAACGAGGACATGGTCATCACGATCCCCAGATTGAGTCTAACTCATTCTTTCATGAGTTAAGTATTCAGGCATTCAACATGCGATTAACAAAGAAAGAAAAGGGAGAGAAGGTACATAGCATCAAAAAGATTTTCATTTCATTTAACTAAAACAGTGGAGTCCTTTACAAAGGAGGAAATATACACATATGTTCAAGAAGAAAAAGAGGAGAAGGGGGGCAACTCATAGATCAGTCATTCCTCGTCCGGGGGAGCTTCTCGACTCTCTGCCTCGGGGCCTGCCTCGGGAGCACGGGCAGCATCTGTAGCCCCTGTGACCTCATTCTTAGCTACAGCTCGCTCTCTAGCTGTGACCTCGAAGGCCACTCTCTCGAACTCCTCGACGTTGAAGGAGGGAGCAATTTGTTGCATAACCCTGACCGCAAAGTCGCGACCAGCGATATATGCCTCATAACGCTCCTCATCATAGAGTTGAGAGGTTCGGAACTCCAGAACCGCACGAGGACCTTCTTCAGATATTATCTTGACGAGGGCCACTCTCTCCTCCTCCCAGTGAATGGAATCGTCCTTCAGCTGAGCGAGAGTCTTCTCAGCATCTTTAAGCCGAGTCTGACAATCCTTGAGCTGCTCCTCAAGGGAGATCTTATCCTGGTGAAAGATCTCCTTCTCCTTCTCGCTCTTGGTATGAACTTCTTGGAGCCTCGCAAAATTAAAGTCCAAGGACTGATAATGATCAGTCAGAGCTTGAACCTTGGTGATGAGGATCTACTTCTCCTCATTTATCTTGGCAATTTGGGTTTCCTGGGACTTTATTATACGATCCCTTCCCTGGATCTCGCCCTCCATCGCCTTCTTCTTCTTCTCCCAATCATCGATGATGCGACGGGCAGCATCGATGTCACGCCTTGTTCATAACGTGAGGTCCAGAATCTGCTCAAAAAGAAAAATTAGAGGCAGTCTACCAGATGAACTATTCAAAGAAGAAAGAAAGATGGAGGGAAGGTTGTCACCTGAACTAATCTCACTCCAATGTCGGTGGAGAGAGCCTCTGGACTTGATTCAGGGAGGCCCTCAAAGGAGTTGGGGGAAATGTTCTCGAACATAAACTTGCATATCGGATGCAAGTGTGGTGGGATGACGAAGACACACAACCCTCAAGGTTGGGCTACGACCATCTCGCAAGAGCCTGACTCGCGAGCAATCGCGGGCCCAGAGGCAGGAGTGGCTAATTCGCGAGCAGCATTAGGCTCGCTTAACACCTCTCTCAGAGGAAGACTTGGCTCCGTCCGATTGCTTTTCGACGAGTTATCGATGACCTCAATTATTAGCTGACCGCAGGAGCCAGCTGGAGGGGTCGTAGCAGTAGGAGGGGTCGCAGCAACCTCCTCTTGAGGAGAATTACACGGTTGTGAGCCGCTAGCAGGCCCCTCTGGTTGAGCGGGTGCAACTGAAGGACCAGCCGCTAACTTCTTTTACCTCTTCGAGGCCGTGCCCTTCAGACGGGGAAGCACCCCCCAACGCAGCCCTCTTGTCTCCTGCGTTCACCATCTCTTCTTGGGAGATTAGACCGGCGGTGGATAGACAGCGAGGGTCCAAGGAAGCATTAACGTTGCGGGCAGCTACTGAGAGCTTGAAAACCTTGACGAGCTTCTCGTTAAGCCCTCCTCGCAAGTTCAGCCTAGCCCCAATCGAAATACCTGCGAGAAGAAGAGGAAGGCAAGTCAGTCGAAGAGGCGTAAAAACTTAATTTTCTCTGGGCAAAGGGGTAAAGAATCAACCCACCTTCGCTGAAGAAGCGGTTAACATTATGACCCTTGGGGTCGGAGCCCACATTAGACTCCCAGTTGTTGGAGGCGTAGAACCATTTTTTCCTCCACCCAGGGTAATTGGAGGATGGGTTCCCCAGGATAAAGTTATCCCGGTGCCAGAAGCAAATGTAGTACCAACCCTCACTGGTTGGGGCCTTTTTCAGTTGGTACATCCTAAAAAATTCCTCAGCGGTCAGGTCCTCGTTACCCACTTGTTTTCAGAGAACAAAGGCGCTTATAAGCACCCTCCAGCCATTTACAATAAGTTGACCGGGGGCAATCTTATAAGTACGGAGGAAATTCTGGATGAGGGGATGAAGGGGAAGACACACGCCAAGCCGGAAAAAATATTCATAAAAAGCTACGCAGCCTGGCGGCAGGGCATCAACGGTCTCTCCTCTTCCTGGTAGCCTTAGAATGACGGAATCTGGAATTCGATACCTCCCTCGTAAGTTCACGAGTTGATCTTCCGTCATTATAGATGGATATCTGGCGGCAGAATATCTCCCCGCCGATACTCGAGTGTTGTTCGATTTAAAAAAATCGGGAGTATCATCTCCCAGAGGAACGATTTCTTCATAAAAAAAAACCCCCGTCATTGTAAAGGAAAAAGACAGGAAGAAAGAAAAAGGAAAGGCAAGAGAAGGGATACCTCTGTGAAGAGGTTTACACTAGAGACAGAAGGAGAGAAGAAGAAGGGTTTTCTGGAACTCTGCGGAAGAATTTCGAAAATGGGGTAATTTCCAGAGATCGGATATTTATATGCAATCATTCCGTTTGATTCTGGTGACACACGGCGGCCTCTCATCCGGCACGACAATTGAACGGGCACGAGCATTAAATTCAGAGGCACGTGGCGAGCGTCGCTTCACCTCTTCCGGTCGAAAAGCTGCGGAAAGCTAGCAGTCATAAATGCAGGGTCACTCCGGATGATTCACATACGAATTCTCCTCCAATAGGCGGTTACATATGCAAACAAAATCCTTGACGTAGCTTCTCAACGCTAAGGATTTGGGGGGCATCTGTTGTAGGATAAAGTTGGTCGTCGAAAGATATGATCAGAAAAAGATTAAGAGAAGCCGCGATCAGTCTGTTCAATAGCGAGCCTTCTCCATTTATAGTTCATCTCAACATGCGAGCAGCTCAGCTCGTGGTCGTTGAAAGGGATCGCATCTCAACATGCGAGCAGCTCGGCTCGTGGTCGTTGAAAGGGGTAGCATCTCAACATGCAAGCAATTACCCCCGAGCCTGAGCATCCCCCACTTCATTAGTACCAGCAGCCTGTATAGGCCGGTTTTGGGTTTATCTTCGCTCGTAGCTCTAAACCTCAGGGGATCACCATCAGGGAGCGTAATCAACTGCATGTCTGACTGAATTAGGTCATCCCTTTATCTAAGGATTAACGGGATAAACACCTTATCCCTGGAAATCAGCAGCAATCTTAACATCTTGCGTAATAGGCTGGATCACCCGAATCTGTATAAGTAGATGACTCCACAGAGGACAAAGGGACACAATCCCTAAGCTCATATCCAGCTTTTTATTTCCAACCATACCCCGTCTAACTTAAGCTTAGGAGGGCCAACGGCTGGACGCCGGCCACCCTTAGTTTTTCTTGTGTCCTTTCAGGTTTAACGGGGGGAAGCTGGCTTGAAGGAAGGTGGACGTCTAGAAGATCCTGTTACTAAATCTGACGTAAACAATAGCAAACTAGTTTTGGTGGGACTTGTCTTTCTCTCCCTTTTTGTCAACAATTGACAAACTATTCTCTCCCCCTTAATGATATATCGATTAAGGTTAAGGTAAGAGTAGATAATATGTCGCATTATAACTATAAACACATACTAACAAGGAGAGTCTAGTGTGCATGAACTTTAAAACATGGAGCATGTTATGAAACATAATTAACAAGAAAATGTTTCTATCTAATCATAGTTAATCATGCAAAATTGGTCAAAGATAAACATTTGTAATAAAAGCACAACGGCTTATAGCCCAATCAACCAACCTCCCCTATTGGTACATCAAGATCAATACTAAGTAAATATTAGCATACAATGAAGCATATAATTCAGCAAGATTAGCTAATCTAAGCATGGTGATAGTCTAGCAAACAAATATACAGATTAAAAGCAAGGCTAAACTACCAAATTTAGGCTTATGAGGCTTGAATCCTCTGATTTGTCCGTACACACAAAAATGAGGCTGAAATCCACAGATATTCCTATAGAATCACTTTCTAGCTACTGTTGAGCCTCCAATTTATACATTTGCCAACCCATTACATCACATTATATGCATGGTTTTCATGTTTAAAAGACTCATCTAATACATGTTTTTGTGATTGTAGGAATGAGAGGGAGACTTCACCAATTCATGGTTAAAAGAGTCACTTTGTATACCTTGAAGATCAAAGAAATAAATGATATGAGATGGAGGAAAGATGCAATGCAATGGAGGAAGAAAAGTGTGAAAAAGTCACAATTTACATCCTGACCGGCCGGCCAAACCCTCCAAAAATAGCAAACTCTCTGGACTAATTTTATGAAGGCCGACCTATGGTCTGACCGGCTGGCCGACCAGTCGGATGACAGGTCGGCCATGCACTTTCTAAAGCAGATTTCAAATACAGGCAGTCCCATTTTTTATTTTTCAGCCCAGTTTTTGGGGGCCATCTTGATGATATTTGGAAATCTAACAAATTCGTTACGAAGAGGAGCTCGACACCGAAATAACCCAAGTAGTTTCATGTTGATCAAAGCTACGGATTGACCGTGGCAGCCAAAACAATACGAACTGTCCAGAAGGTTTCCAGATTTCGCTATTCAACATTGGAATGGTCCAGGTGGCCCATCATTGATGATATGAAGAATATACTTTGACCATCTTCTAGACCATATCTATATATGAATAACTACAAAGTTTTAGAAGAATGATGGACCATCCAGAAAGATTCAACTGCGCAGATTTTATAAAAGGTCTAAGTGTTCTAATTTTTGCACCCAATTCTGGAGTTGATTTGTAAAATCTAATCCATCTATCATCTATAGGAGGAAGGTTTCTACCAATGTTCAAAATTTGAGATCAATCCAACCTCTGAACAATCCGTAGCGTTGAAAGCAAGATGACTGGTTCTGGAGGTACCCGAATTGAGTGATTTTGAGAGGTGGTCCTTTGTCTGATTGGTGGGCCCATTCAAAAGATAATCTTGAAAATCTAAATCATCTATGAAGAAGATTATATTACAAGGAAGCTACAAATGAAATTTGAAGGCAATCCGACCATTGGTTAAGCCGTACGAAGCGAAACAAAATCTGTTATGTTGCGGTACTCTTGCTGTATTATAAAAGGAGGTGCTCTCTTCTATTCCAAGGCAGTCAAGGACGTGGGAAGCAAGGCGTTGAAGTCCTAGGAGGCTACCTAGCCTCCTACAGCTAGTTTTTCTTCCTTTTCTTAGTTCTAGTTATAGTTTTAATATGTTTTTTCTTAGTTAACCTCTTAGCTAGAGCTAGAGGTGAAATTTGTAGTTGGTTTTAATGCTTTAATTCTTTTATTTCAAGTACCGTTTTCTTAATTTTGGATTTTGAACTTCTAGTTTGAATAAAGTTTGGATTTTTAGATGAATTATGAGAGTTTGTGTACTCCGGACATGAGTTCCTTGTAATTTTCTAAGATTGCCATGATGAGTTTCTTTATATTCGAATTGTAGTAACCCCAGAGCATGCCATAGTCTCTTGGCATGGTTGTTACTTCGAAGGCTACATGTTTGAGTTTTATGTGCTTCATTAGAACTAGAAATTTAATTTTCAGATTTAAGTGGTACTGTTTGTGCTTGAATGTTATATCATCTAATTAGATGAGAGATAGGACTTTGATTCTAATTGTGTTGTACTTGGATGAATGGATTGGTATTGAACTACTATAAGTGGATCCTTAATGCTCTAGTTCTACCCAAATCTCAGATTTTTCTATTTAGTTCTTAAAAACTATTTTTCTAAAAACTTTTTAGATTCAAGTTATTAGAGTAGTTGGAATTGTTTACCTCTTTCCTTGTGGATCGACCTCGGTCTTATCGAGATTTATTACTACATTGTAGCCTTGCACTTGAGGCGAGCGAACAAGTTTTTGGCGCCGTTGCTGGGGAAAATGTTAAACGGTTCTAATTATTCTAGTAGCTATAAAGTAGTCTTAGTTAGGTAGGATTTGCAGTTTTTTTAGAAATAGAATTTTTCTTCTAGATTACTAGTAATTTTTTGTTTGATTTTGTAGAACATTGTTGCTGACATAGATCTCACTCTATTGGGTAACATCTCTCCATCTCCCTTCTTTTTGTTCTTTTTTCTAGATTAGGGTAGTTTCCAATTCCTTAAAATTTCATCATGTATGATTGGACGAATGGTGCGTACAAGTACCTTTTGGAGGATGAGACGTTGGATTGGGGGATACAAACTTATTGTGATTGGGATCCCTCCAAGTATGAGTATTTTTCTGAGATTCAAAGAACCTCCACTACCCCCCACGTAAGACAATGCGTGATTACATTAATGAAAGCAATATACATATTAAGACACGACGTAAGATGATTAGGGAATACCGAAATGAAGAAAAATCAAATAATAATCATTTGGGGAAAGCATTACGTGATTACCGGATTGAAAATAACATGAGTGTTCCACTGGTTATGGTAGGAGGTGTGCAACAACAAAAGGAACGGGTGAATAGTGGTCAACCGGTTAAGACAATGCGTGATCACTTGTATGGATATGCCTATCAACCATCGTATAACTCTTCATCCTACAATGCGTACGGTCTTAATTGGGGAAACCATCATTCTCCTTGTTCAAGGGAAGAACCAACCGTGGTTATTAACAATCACCCTACAACGTCTTCTTCTTGTGATGACATGTATACATAAATACTTAAGGAAATATGAAAAGAGTATGTAGATGAACAATCAAACCAAGCTTACTTGCCATTTTATAAAGACGTTGAGCCCGAAATTGGGGGCATCGAATCAATTCCTTCTAATGAGGAAGATGGGGCTACCCAAGTCCCACCTTCTTCGGATTTAATGAATAGAATTTTAGAAGAGATTGATCTCGATGATCCCAATGTCATCATCAATTATGGTGAGTCCACAATCTCTTTTAAATGCTTTGAACTTAATAATGAAGAGATTTCAATGACAGTTGATGAACCCGAGGAATCCATTAAATCTGAAAGTGATAGTGGGGTTACTTACAATGAGGGTTCAGTGGATGCTTATGAACCTATGGTTTCTTTTTCCCAAGGGCATAATGATTATGAGTCTCTAGAGGATATGCATGCTAGAGAGATGGCCGAGGTTGATATTTTTGAGTCACTCCACCAACTTTACATGCTTAATTTTAATGTGGAGGATGAGACTCCCATGAGTGAAAATTCAGATTCTTTGGACGAATACATGGCTCACTTTTCAAGAGATTGTTAAATCCTAGCATACTTCCGACTTGGTGCCTTATACTAGTTTTAGAAAACCTAGTTTGGAAGAATTCCACTCCATGGAGGGGCGAGTCCCTCACCATCGAAACTAAATTTTTGCACTCACTCAAGCAAGATCATGATCCTTCATCCAACTATCTTGATTTCCTAGAGGAATGCTTGGCCCACTCTTATGATGTTGATGATGAGATGATTAAGGAGTTAGATATTTTGTTAAACACGATGTCGATGCCTGAAGAACATCATTCCACTGATTTACACTCTTTACCATTGTTTGTGGAAGCACTGTACAATATGAAATTGTAAAGGAGACAACTTTAACCAATGAAAACTTGATGAATGTCTCTCCACCATCATGGGTCCTTCAGCCCATTGAAAATTCTGATTGGGAGGACCTGTTTTTAATCAATCATAACCCAGATCAGAATTTGAGGAGATATCTTTTTGCTGCTCTTATCTCCTTCTATCATGCATGTGGTGCAGATAAATATTGGACTTTAATGAAGAAAAGCATCCATGTTTACTGTCGAGCAGGACTTTGGATGGTCCTCATAAGAAATCTATTGAAATTCATAAAGATCCTGCTCAAATTTGATCATGTAGTCGATCAGACTAATCAAAGGTAGGTAGGTAGGTTAGGATTTATTTTTCTGCAATTAGGATTAAAAAAGTCTCATCGAGACAATGGAAGATGCTAGAATTGATCAACTTGCTACCTCAGGTACTCTCGTTCTCACTCACCTTTGTTTTATTTCATTGATCTCATGTCATACTTGTTACATATCTTTTTACATTGAGGGCAATATAAGATTTTGGTTGGGGGGTGAGATTCCTTAGATGAATCTACTAGCTTTTGTGACATTTCAAGCAATTATATAGAAATTTTTTTAAATTTTCTAAAAATTCAAAACTCTTTGTAGAAAACTTTGTTTCTATGCATTCGAGATGATACGAGTATAAGAAAAGGAGATACGAAGTGAGTGATGTTGCAAGTCTTGAACTACCTTTAATATAATGGTTTTATATGTGAATTCCCCTATTTATATGATTGATAGAAAAATTGAACACTTTTACACCTAATTCACATTACACGATTTTCATGGTTTGAAAGGATTATGTAGCTTTGTGGATTGGCTAGACTTAGATTTGAGGTGTTGAGGAACCAAGCCGGGGTACTTTGTCCATCCTTGTCCATGGGAAAATAACGAAAGATATGGATTTCTAAAAATCATATCTAATGTATATGAAAAGGAAATAACGAAAGAAAAAATGGGCATGATTGAGAATATGGTGGAAAATTTCGAAAAGGGCTACCTATTACCAACCGGGGGATGGTCTACCCGTAACCAAAGCCGGGAATGGGACGTAGTGTGAAAGCCGTCGGAAGGACGGTAAGGCAAATTCCTGTCATAGGCTTGTTGTTGATTTGTACTCTTTTAGATCCATAGTTTAGTTGATCTATGAAGAAGATAGTCCCAGAAAATCATGAGATGAACATTCACTATACACACTAGGTTAGCTTTGTTCAAGTCCTTCTATTTATCAATTGATCAGCGGGAATTCTATATGAACACTTATTATGTTTTGAGAAGTTTAAGGTTTCAGCTTCTATCACCCAGTTTCTCTGATTTTTGCACTTGTATGTCTTGGAATGTATAAAAGCATAGTTTTTTAAGGAGAGTTTGGTTTTGGAGATTTGAACTTGTTTCACACATGTTTTACTCGGGACTAGCAAAATGCTGATTGGGGGGTGGGTTGAGCCTCCAATTTATACATTTGTCAACCCATTACATCACATTATATGCATGGTTTTCATGTTTAAAAGACTCATCTAATACATGTTTTTGTGATTGTAGGAATGAGAGGGAGACTTCACCAATTCATGGTTAAAAGAGTCAATTTGTATGCCTTGAAGATCAAAGAAATAAAGGATATGAGATGGAGGAAAGATGCAATGTAATGGAGGAAGAAAAGTGTAAAAAAGTCATAATTTACAGCCTAACCGGCCGGCCAAACCCTCCAGAAACAGCAAACTCTCTGGACTAATTTTATGAAGGCTGACCTATGGTTCGACCATCCGGCCGACCAGTCAGATGACAGGTCGGCCATGCAGATTTCAAATACAAGCAATCCCCCTTTTAATTTTTCAGCCAAATTTTGGGGGCCATCTTGATGATATTTGGAAATCTAACACATTTATGTCGAAGAGGAGCTCGACGACGAAATAACCCAAGTGGTTTCGTGTCGATCAGAGCTACGGATTGACCGTGGCGTCCAAAATAATACGAACATCCAGAAGGTTTTCAGATTTCGCTATTCAACACTGGAATGGTCCAGGTGGCCCATTATTGATGATATGAAGAATCTACTTTGACCATATTCTAGACCATATCTATATATGAATAACCACAAAGTTTCAGATCAAAACGATGTGTGGTTTAATCGTTCCGGGTGAAGAAAGATGGACCATCAAGAAATATTCAACCGCGCAGATTTTATAAAAGGCCTAAGTGTTCTACTTTTCGCACTCAATTCTAGAGTTGATGTGTAAAATCTAACCCATCTATCATCTATAGGAGAAATGTTTCTGCCAATTTTCAATTTTTGAGATCAATCCGACCTCTATACAATCCGTAGCGTTGAAAGCAAGATGACTGGTTCTGGAGGTACCCGAATTGCGCGATTTTGAGAGGCGGTCGGTTATCTGATTGGTGGGCTCATTCAGAAGATAATCTTAAAAATCTAAATCATCTACGAGGAAGATCACATTACAAGGAAGATACAAATCAAATTTGAAGGCAATCCGACCATTGGTTAAGCCGTACGAAGCGAAATAAAATATGTTATGTTGCGGTACTCTTGTTGTATTATAAAAGGAGGTGCTCTCTTCTATTCCAAGGTAGTCAAGGACGTGGGAAGCAAGGAGTTCATGTCCTAGGAGGCTAGATAGCCTCCTACAGCTAGTTTTTCTTCCTTTTCTTAGTTCTAGTTCTACTTTTAATATGCTTTTTCTTAGTTAACCTCTTAACTAGAGCTAGAGGTGAAGTTTGTAGTTGGTTTTAATGCTTTAATTCTTTTATTTCAAGTATCATTTTCTTAATTTTGGATTTTGAACTTCTAGTTTGAATAAAGTTTGGATTTTTAGATGAATTATGAGAGTTTGTGTACTCCGGACATGAGTTCCTTGCAATTCTCTAAGATTACCATGATGAGTTTGTTTAGATTCGAATTGTAGTTACCCCAGAGCATGCCATACTCTTGGCATGACTGTTACTTCGAAGGCTACAAGTTTGAGTTTCATGTGCTTCATTAGAACTAGAAATTTGATTTTCAGATTTAAGTAGGACTGTTTGTGCTTGAATGTTATATCATCCAATTAGATGAGAGATAGGACTTTGATTCTAATTGTGTTGTGCTTGGATGAATGGATTGGTAATGAACTACTACAAGTGAAACCTTGATGCTCTAGTTCTATCCAAATCTCAGATTTCCTATTTAGTTCTTAAAAACTATTTTTCTAAAAAACTTCTTAGATTCAAGTTATTAAAGTAGTTGGAATTGTTTACCTCTTTCCCTGTGGATCGACCTCGGTCTTATCGAGATTTATTACTACATCGCATCCTTGCACTTGAGGCAAGCGAACAGCTATCCTTACTAACTATGTTTAGCTTGAAAGGCCTAAGGGTAACTTATTTCCATAACATCCTCATAAAATGTAGCATGAGGTGAGGGGTTGGGAGCTCCTTTTCTTAAAAGGGATAGCGGTCGGGATCCTCTCTTAGATTAGGGGGAAGAGAGGTAGTGGTGAAAGACATGAGAGCTAGATCAATATTTTGGCTCCCATCACTAGTGGAGTCATCAGATTTGGATTCGGACTCCTCCGTATCATCCCAAGTGGCAGCCATTGCCTTTTTACCTTTCAGTTTAGGCCCATTCGGACATTCCGAGACAGTTTGGAAGTCCGGATGAAGATTTGGATGATTTTCCTTTATGTTTTTCACCATTCTTGTCCTTCTTATCACAGCTACTCCCTCTATCAAATTTGAGAAATCTTTTGAATTTTTTGTTTAACTTTTCTTCTTCATCATCCTCATCATCACTATCTTCCTCCGACTCACTCTTAATTTTCTTATGTTTGTAAGAGGATTTTAAAGCGATAATTTTCTTTCTAGAGGGAGCCTTAAAGTGTAGGTCATGAGTTTGTAGGGAACCTATGAGTTCTTCTACTTTCATGTTATCTATGTCTCTACACTCCTCTAATGCTACTACCTTGGTGTTAAATCTTTCCGCGAGGGATCTAAGTATTTTTTTACATATACGTCCTTCCGGAACCCGATCACCCAAGACAAACATGGAGTTGCAAATATCAGAAAGTTTTGTATAAAACTCCATGAAGGTTTCAGTCTCTTCCATCCTAATGTTTTCAAGTTTGGTGGTTAAGAGATGAAGCTTCGAGCGTCTTACTATGCTAGTTCCCTCGTGGGTAACCTCAAGTATATCCCACTCTTCTTTTGCAGTTGAGCATGTGAGAATGCGCTAAAATTCATCCGGAAAAATCGCACAGCAAATCGCATTGCGAGCTTTGACATTTGCCATGTATTGAGCTCTTTCACTGTCATTCCATTTTTCATCATCTTTGGGAATGACAATGTATTTTCCATCAACCTCCACTTCTTCGGTGGGCAAGGCATATCCACGTTGTGTGCTTAACCACACCGGATGGTCCATGGATTGTAAAAAAATCCTCATCCTAGCCTTCCAATAGGCGTAGTTGGACTCGTCAAAGAATGGTGGACGGTTGGTGGTACCCACATCTCGTTTAGACATCATGTTAGTGCTCCGGTACCAGATCTTACTCTAAACGGTTAAGTCCTTAAAGAGCAACCTGCTCTGATTCCAATTGAAATTACGTCGATAGTCTAACACGACACCTTTGTATGTGCGGAAGCTTAAAGAGCAACTAGAATTATGGCTAAGTCCTATAGGGGGGCGTGATTAGGACCTTTTGAATTCTTTTCGCCTACTTACACAATTTAACACATTAAACTAAGTAAGCAAGAACACTTCGGCTTCCAAGCCTAAGTGGGTCCAATCACAAGACTAGCATATGGTTTAAGCAATAAACAACCTAGTCTAAGCATGCATAGATAATCAAATGATTTCACTAATCAAGCTCCTAATTTATGCAACCCATGTAGACTTATGAGAATGGATCAATGAGCTTAAGTCTACACAACTAGTGAAAGTACATCTTGTGTGTGGATGTGCCTATCTAATGTCTAGCATACATTCCTATCACGCATACATAATTAACAATTAAACATTCAATGCTAAGATAACAATGTGCTCAATTCAATCACAAACACAAGCATGTATAGTGGTTCGACTTTGGGTCTACTCCACTCCCGGTTCAAGTACTCAACTCCTTCGAGCACACCAACATTCACTATCGGAGGCTTTAAATGAGGTTCACCTCTCAACCTTTACACGGAGGGTTTACCGGTTCAACTCTCAACCATAACCGGAGTTTTGGACAAAGGGCTAACTCTCAACCCGAATGGAGTTTTGGACATATGCTAACTCTCAACCCGATGCACGTTCACTCCAGTGTCGGAGGCTCCCCCTTAGAGCCTTTGTTTAGGCCCGGCAAACTAGCTAAGGAGTGGCAAACAACCCCTAGTCTTTAGGCCGACAAACAGGCCAAGAAGCGGCCAACGTCCGTAGTTCGAGTTTGACAAACAAACTCTACACTCAACTCCCATAAGGAATTGAGTGGATTGACTCTCAATAAAGATAACCTTACTGATCGGATGAGCCCCTTGTTCAGCGCTGGTTCGGGTTGCTTGATCTCCGCTCTCTCGTGCTTCAATCAGCTTCCCTTGCTCCCCCGATCGTGTTGTTGTTGCGTCCCCAATGCCTCAGCTACACTTGATCAATCACCTTGCTTGTGATGCCTTTGAGATGCCCAAGGTGATAGGAGGGTAGGTTTGAGAACTCTACAACTAATAGGAAGAGTTGCCTAGAGTTGCTCACCTACAACGATCTCATCATAGAGATTTGGATAAGGATATGCCTATCAAGGAAGATCCAAACTCTAGAGATCAAGAGGGGATGAAGGTCATCTTCTTCATGAGCTTAGAATGCTCTAATCTTGTGTTAAAGCACAAGGAAGATTCCTTGCATAGGCTGGGAATGAGCCTCAAATGGTCTCCAACAATGGTGGCTTCACTCCTCTCAAAATTGCTGAGTTCTTAATTGTGCATATTCTAACCCCAATTCATCACTCATTATACATGGTTTTCATGATTTAAAGACTAATCTAATGCATGGATTTGTGATTGTAGGAATGAGAGGGAGACTTCACTAATTCATAGTTAAAAGAGTCACTTTGTATGCATTGAAGATCAATAGAACAAGTGCCAAAAGGTGGAAGAAAGAAGCAAGAAAGAAAGAGAAGAGATAAAGAAGAAAATCTGAAATTTTGTTCTTAGACCTGTTTGTAGACCGGTCGCTAGACAGGTCGATAGACAGGTCTACAGTGTATTTTTCGACTATTTTTCTCCTCTTAGACCGGTCGCTAGACTGGTCGCCCGACCGATCACCAGACAGGTCGAGATGAGTCCAGAAACACAAAACTCACTGGACTGTTTTTGAGGTTTTGAGACCGGTCATGCGACCGGTCGTCCGGGAGCTCAGACCGGTCGTGCGACCGGTCGTCAGCGTAACAGAGCTTGTGCGTGAAATTCTGATTTTCTCTGCGCAATTGCGTAATTCCTTGCGCAATCTGGAATCTTCCGCGCCAATCTATAAAAGAGACTTCTCCTCTTCATACCAGGGCATGCTAGGACGTGGGGATCATCAAGGAGGCTTAGGAGACGAACTCTACTTCAAGTTTTCCTAGTTTTTCTTCTAGTTTTAGTTATTTTTATGTTTTTGAGGCTTTTAGTTCAAGGATGTTAGAGATGAACTAAAACCTCTTAGCTAGGGCTAAGAGGTGAAGCTTTTGATTTGTTTTTGATGGATTGATGCAACCTAGGTTTCCTTTTTATATTTTAATTGAAGAATTTTAGTTTAATATAAGTTTGAATCAAGTACTAGTTTAGTTTACTTTGTTCTCTTGATGACTCCGGGCTCGTGTGATTCTTAGTGATTCTAAACTTAGTATCTTATCTTCTAAGCATTGGTTATGCTTGTGTAGTTCATTGATCTATCATCGCCTCCGGGCATGGTAGACCCTTTGATTGCCTTGTGTACAATGGCCTGATCTTTATGTGGGAACTCATTCACCTAAAGTTCTTATCTTTTGTTATAATCTGAATTAGTTGTTTGCTGATTGATTTTGATTTAATTAGAGTTCTAATCATTGATTATAATCAAGTCTAGTGATAGGATTTGATGAAAGCTATGGTTGTGAATCTCAACTAGATTGGAAAGAGGCTTGGCCTACACAATTGAGTGTGCCCAAGGCCTGAGCATTGTTGTGGGAATCGAATCAATGAATGAGCAACTGTTTTAGATAATTGTTGATTGAACCGCTCTATATTCCGATCGGATAGAGATATGAATTCGATTCCAATTGAGTTATGTGAGATCTAGTTGTGTTGATGCATTGAAACTTATCAAAAGTGGATCCTTGGCGCTCTAGTGCCTTTTTAGATTGATATTACCTTACACATTCACTGTTTAAACCCAAATCATTATTTTTCAACTTTAGTTCTTAATAGGATCTTAATTATTAGTTATTTTAGACAAATTCTGAGAATACCCATATATCAATCTCTGTGGGAACGATACTCGGTCTTTCCAAATTATTACTACTTCGCAACCCTATACTTGGGGAGTGAACAAAAATTCCTCTTCTTTCCCTCAATAAATACCCCAAGCCCTTTTATAAAAGAGGTCTAAACGGATAGAAAATGAGAAAAACGGCTAGTCCGACCTATCCCGACCTGTCCCGACCAGTCGACCAACGACCAGGCAAGACAGTGAGCTTGCTGTCTAGATGGGGAGTCTGTCCGACCGGTTGTGACCGGTCGGACCAGACCTGCCGACCCCGGTCACTACCGGTCGACCCAATGGCCTGTGAACATACTGCATTGTTGTCTCTGGATTGGGCCTGTCCGATCGGTCTTAACCGGTCGGTCCAGTCCAGCTGACCGATCGTGACTGGTCGAACAGGCCTGGGTTCAGCCAAACAGTTGCTGACCCAAAAATGTCACAACCCGATCTCTATGGCTAAGGTTTAGATGGTCTTTTGGTACACCTAGGGCCAATCTATGATGACTAAAGGTTTTCCTAATATGGTCAAGGTCATCAAGAGGTTAAGGGTTTGGTTTTGGTCAAGGTTAAGGCATACCAAGGCATCACTTTTACTTAATTCTTCTTCCTTGATGCAGCAGAGCCACTTGAGTCTTCAGTCTTCGTCATCACTAAGCTCAACCGACACTAGACTCACTGACCTAAGTGATTGACAAACAAGGTGCACTAGTATGCCACAGAAAAGTGCACTAATAGTATGAGCGTCTAACTCAATTTCTAATACACCACGATTTCGTTAGGGGGGAGTGCTGATAAAACACTGTTTATAAAAGAAGTCAAGAATTTAGTTCTTATTGCCCAAATTTAAGTAGATGACATTGTTTTTATTTCCACTTGTGAGAAAATGTCTATTTCATTTGCTGATTTAATGACATTGTAATTCCAAATGAGCATGGTAGGAGAACTTAACATGTTTCTAAGCTTACAAGTGAAACAACTAGCATTTGGTATATTCATTAACCAAACAAAGTATGCGAGAGACCTTGTTAATAGATTTGGATTAGAATCTGGTCAATCACACACTACACCTATGAGAACCACTATTAAATTATCTAACGATCTAGCAGAAAATAATGCAAATCTACATCTTTACAGAAGCATGATTAGTAGTCTTCTCTATCTCACTGCTAGCAGACCTGACATTGCATTTAGTGTAGGTGCATGTGCTGGATTCCAGGCTAACCCTAAAGAATCTCACATTATCGCAGTTAAGCGTATCATCCAATTTGTAGGATGCACCACTGAATACGGCCTTTGGTACCCATTTGATTCATCTGCAGACATAGCCAGGTATTCAGATGCCGATTGGGCTGATAACATTGATGATCGTAAATCAACAAGTGGTGGGTGCTTTTATGTTGGAAACTACCTAGTGGAGTGGCATAGTAAGAAACAAAACTCAATTTTCTTATCTACAGATGAGGCAGAATATATTGCTGCCAGTAGTTGTTGTGCTCAATTACTATGGATGAAGCAAACCTTATCGGATTACGGAATTAATCAAGGCACTATGACCTTATTTTGTGACAATACCAATGCATTAACATTTCGAAAAACCCGGTTCAACATTCACGCACAAAGCATATTCATATTAGGCACCATTTTATTCGAGAATTGGTTGAAGATCAAATAATATCTCTCGAACATGTGCCTATCGAGAATCAGTTAGCCAACATCCTAACCAATCCCTTGGACTCAGTTCACTTTGCGAACCTCCATAAGTCCATTGGTGTTGGGTGTGTCTAATCAAACTAACAGGTATATATTTTGCAGGTAATATCCGAGGATTAAGCCTCTCTATCGGACCTTTATAGGTATATCTAAGGACCTTTGCCTCTTTAATCATTCCCTTCTAAGATTATCCAGGATCATAGTCCTAGTTTTTATTTTTATTTTTGCATCGTTAAATCTAGACCTATAAGGGTTCCTAATTTTGTGTCGGGTTGGACATTTTGGTACACCATGGTGCATGAGTCTTGTATACTCAATAAAAGGGTATTAGGATTAAAAGTTAATGGTCTGTCCAAAGGCCAGACCATCTATAAAGATAAACTTGTGCAAAAATACACATTTGCTACCAAAATGATTGGCCGTCCGATTAGCAAACCGGTCAAGACTGATCGAGTTAACCATGACTGGTCAGCAAGTGCGTCCGTCCGATTTGGGGGACCTTTAATACTAGTCGGACTTCACTTTAGAGCCCCCATCTCTCCATTTCTCACCTCACCATTGTGCTCCAGCTTCCCCTCTTGCTATCTCTAAGCCTTCCAAGGTGATTTTCTCAAAGATTGGAGGTTCCAATCTCATCTACATTGCTCCAAATCATTTTCATTCCATAGGTAAGGGATTCACTTCCATTTTTCTTGATAGATCTTTATTCTTTGAAATTTAGGAGTGATTTAGGGTGGTCTTTAGAGCTTACAATGTCTTCCTAAGACAGTGAAGATGAGCTCCCTCTGAGGTGGAGTAGTCGGTCCGAGAAACAAACTAAGCCTCCTCCCCCCCTTCAAAATCTAATAAAACCCTATCAAAAGGGAAAGGGGCTGCCTCATCTTCCATTCCCCACCTCAATCACCATCCTTGGGTCAAAATGTCTCATCTCATCTCACCCATTGGGATGACCTTAAGGATAAAGAGGTGGTGTGTGAAAAATCTGAAAATTTGAATGACTTAGCAAAATATAATGTCATTTCCACTCTGAACGCCATCAGATGGCCTCCCGTACTCCACATGAGTGGCCCAGTCCAATTTGAGGTGGTTAGGAAGTTCTATTCCTCCCGTGTTCATGTGACGGCATCTCCCCCTTGCTTTAAAGTTGAGTGCGATGACCGTATTTGTGTATTCACTCTGAACTCCATCTCTCAATTCATTGGAGTGCCGGTTGTTGATGAAACTCCTGTTGATTTTTCCCATCTAGGTCCTAACCTAATGAAGTTATTGCTCAGTTTCTGTGTGGTAGTGGGACACCTAAATGGGTTGGAGGTGCGCTTCGGGCGTCCTCCATGCTGTGGGATTACCGAATACTTCATAACTTATTCTTTCGTAATGTGTATCCTATGAAGAGCAACAAGGCGGATGTCACTAAACCTATGTTTCGTCTTCTTTATCGAGTTGGTCAGGGTCATTCCCTTTGCTTACCATCCCGGATCATGTCTATTATTCACCAAGTCATCTTGCATGATGATGGGAAATCCTCATTTCTTCCTTTTGGGCATCTTATATGCTAACTTGCTGGAGCCATTGGCATTGTCAGTCCCACTGATAAGATACTTAAGCCCATCATTATCAATCGCACCATCCTAGCAAGAATGGAGCTCACTAAGGAAGCCATTCAAAGTCGTCATCTGCAAGATCTGCAGCATGACTAGGAGGAGCCATCCAAGCATGAGGCTCCTCCCATCTCCACTGGACCCTCTCAGACTTCACCTACAGCTCCTTCCTCTGATCCTTCCCTTGATCCACGATTTGCACCTGGTCAATTCTGTACACATCCATGAGCTTTCTCTCATCGTAGATCGCCGCCTACCACGGATCCTCCAGCATATATCATTGAGCTATGCCAGCATCAGGAGCGTCTGTTTCAAAGACTCGACAGGATCGAGCAGAGCGAGATGCAGCTCTTACAAGGTCAGGTCATTATCCTTGTGCAGCAGGAGGCTATCGTGACTTGCCTGGCACAGCTTGAGATACGGATGGAGGTTTGGGAGCGCGCAGCACGTGGAGATGTTCCACCCCCCGATCTGGGAGATGGTTCGGACTACTAGTGTCATGTTTAGTATCGTGTGTCTTGGTCAAAGTTCTCTTTTTGTATGACAAAAGACACCATCTGGATTTCATATATTATCTTTCTATGGTTTTGATATTTTCTGATTGTATATGTTGCGTTGATGGATACATATCGACATTGGGCTGCTTGCTCATTTTGATGTCTTTATGGATGATATTTTTGTTTAGTTGTTCACTATAGTTATACTTTTTCTCCTTTATATGAGCTTATGTTCCTTACTACATATCTATTAGAGGTTGTATGGTTAGGGCTCTTCGCCCTTTATTAGCTCATTTTTTTGTGTTCTATTCTTTGTCTCGATATACATGTGGAGGGGTGGTTGGTTGATTGGGCTATAAGTCCTCTATGCTTTAACGATTATCTGTATATCTAGCATATATTGTTCTTTAAATCTCCGCAGGATTTCAATTTCTATCTCTCATCCCTATTTCATGTGATTGACATATTTTCAACGCTAGCCTTGTAACTTTCTTAAGCATATCTTTTTGCTGGCTAACCCTTGTCAATTATTGACAAAAAGGGGAAGAATCATCCCACCAAGAAGGTCCGATTATATCTTTTTGCAGGACTTTGTAGGTGCAAGCATTGAGAAGGAGATTTTGAAGAAAATCGAGTCTATACATGTCCTTTTGTAAATATTATTTTGTACATTTGTATAGACATGTAATTGGGTGTACTTTTCTTTCTGATTAAGGGTTTATCATGAATTGGATGTCATGATGAGTCTAGGAAGATGTTTTGTCTCACAATTGACAAAGGGGGAGATTGTTAATACACGTTATTTTGTCGATTGTCGTGTCATCTGGTCGTGTCCTATCTTTTGAGCCCCGGTCGAAGAATTGAAGCTCAAGACTTGATGTCTATGCTACTTCCCTTGCTCAAGCTTAAGCAGAAACAAGATCTCAGGTAAGTTGCATATAGATCGACCTTAGGATCCTAAAACATCAATGAATGGCGTAATTATCAACCTATCTCAACCCATTCCTCTCGACCCTATAGCTCAAGTTGATTAGACTTGATTTTCCACGGTAGGTGCTAATATCATAATTGAAAACATTGTCCAATCCTTGGACTTCATGCACCATCATTTCATGCTGAATATTCAACTAAGTTGCTAAGGTTATAAGGTTGCCGACCGGTCTGGACTAGTCAGACAAACCGGTCGGCAACCTTATAACCTTAGCAACTTAGCTGATTATTCTACATGAAATGATGGAGCATGAAGTGAACTGCTGTTGATGTGTATAAACTCCACAGCAGCCTATCGGTCTTAACCGGTAGGACTGTCCATTTCATTGTCCAGCAGCTTCACTTGATATGACCTGCCCTGCTGAATAGAATGCCGATCGGTCTTGACCAGTCAGCCTAGCAGGTCAAATATGTCGAGCAACCATTGCTGTAGATGTCTAGTAAGTCATCCAACCGGTCTTAATCGGTCGGTCAGTATAGCAGGATGTATACAGCAGCTTTGCTGCATTATTCTAGGAAGACATCCGACCGGTCGGACAGGCTAAGAGAAATTGTCCAGAAGCTATGCAGCCTTCAGTTGGCTGGACATCTGACCAGTCTTGACCATTCGGTCAGATCCTAAATAGGTTCCAGCAGTTGTCTTATGCTTGACCTATCCGTCCAGTCGGGCTTCTCTTTGACAGGTCGGATATGGCCGTTTTGGATCCGTTAGGGCCATCATTTGGGGCTCTATAAAGCTATATCTCAGGGTCTTTCATGGTATGCATTCTACACCCATCAAGAGCCAAGTGAGAGAGCTTTTACTCACTCCTTCCTACCCTCTTTGCTCTTAACTCCCTTGAGTTCATCATTCAAACCTAGCCATTAATGGCTTATCATTGAGTATTCAAAGCTTGTTTTGAAGTATGAACTCAAGATTTGCATTCATGGCTGACCTACCTTTGAAATATCATCATGAGGTCTTTTATAGCTATTGAATGCTGAAATTTAGTAGTTCCTTCATAACCATTACATTGAATAGGCAAGAGGAACTTGACCATCTCTCTCCCAACTACCCGGCATAATCATACACATATCATTTGCATCGGTAGCTGATCTTGGGAGCACAAAGAGAAGCTGAAGCACGTGGAGCTGAAGCTACTCATCAAAGGCATTGAATCGGGGCTCAATCGTCTAGGTATGTCTAGTATTTGAGAGTCCATTTATTGAGTTATTATTCCCTGGAACCGGGAGTGTACGTGACCGTCCTTGGATTAAGATTGTGAGAGTTTGAGATCCAAACTCGTTAAGTCCCTGGTTTGGTCCATTGGCGAATGGTAAACGCGGTCTTAGAACATAGAATGTTAAGGTTGATGGTTAACCTGATTTAAAACCATGGCTATAGTGAAATCTGGTGTTCTCATAAGTTGAGATCGTGAACCGGGAGTGGAGTAGGGAAATCGAACTACTATATATCATTGTGCATTGTGAGATTGAATGATTGCTATGTGTTGAACTTGTGAAATAGTTTAGTCAATCATGAATGCTAGTTGTTTAATAAAATGCCAATGATAGTCTTTCTTACAAATTGAACATGTATTTGCCTTGAATGTGTTAGAACTTAGAAAAAAGAGAATCAGAACTGCTTGTCACCAGTCCTTCTTTTTTTTTTCCTGTGTTTCTTTTATTCTGGGGAAATTCTAAGTATAGAGACATTCATAGACAATCATAAGCAATCACAAAGTGTACACAAGAGAGAGATATTGCAAGGCGAATTTTATTCCAGAGATTCTGAGATCTTTTACATTCCAGGCTGTGATACTGGTCACGAGCCTTTAATTACATCAATGGTTGATCACCCTTGATTGGAAGGCGAAAGACTAATCCACCGGGGATTATGGTCTTAAGTTCATGGTCGTGTAGACCTTTGTTTTCTTGTTATGGACTGAGCCACATTTATTAGACACACCGGATGTCTATGTCCCATTTTCGTTCGGATTGTCCGGGTTGAGAGACTGTCAGGATTCGAGTGGTGCAACTCTGGGCCCATGCCTGTTTCTGTGAACAGGTGACCGCTGGAATACACGATCCTCGAATGTTGGTCGGCATAACCCAAGGCCCTCGCCCGTACTTTTATGACGGGTGACCTTAGGAGAGCACTCTGCAACGTTCCCGAACGAGGTTTTTTAATCGAGTGGTGCAACTCTGGGCCCGCACCTGTTACTATGACAGGTGACCGCTGGAATACACGAACATCGAAATGTTGGTTGGCATAACCTAAAGCCCGCGCCTGTTACTGTGAACAGGTGACCTTAGGAAAGCAATCCGCAACTGCCTCATCAGCTCAACCGACGGACCCGTTGTCGATGGGTAGGGCATCAAATGTCTTTTTCATAGTGGCAGTCCATAGCAGGATGTTTCAAGCTTAGTTTGAACTCTTTGTTTGTGGTTTCTCGTTGTAACCATAACCCCTTAGGTTTAGCCTCGGACCTTTATCCGGGATGAATAGAGCTTTGTACAGTAAAGTAAACGTATTTCTTCTGGAGTCGGGCGACTCGTCTTCGAGAACACTCTTTCTTCTGAGTATTTTCAATGATCTATTTGGGATTAAGTAGGCTTTATCGAGCCAAGATCTTTTGAGGATCCAAATTCAATGGGCTGGATCGGCTATTTTCGATGCCTGCAAGTGACTAAGTATAGGGTTCGATGGACTCCTGTTCATGCCAATTTCTTATGAATGATGGGGATCGGTGCCCCGTAAATGCTTAACTCGGATGTTGGATAGCCTGAGTACTTTAGCTTTGCCTCGGCGCCTTTGAGATCGTGGTTGATTTCATTTGGCATTAGTCAATTTTCAAGCCAATAGGGCACTTCCCAGGGCTGAAAATGACTAAGTAGTGGACCTGTTTGCGGTCTGTTCAGAGAAATCGGTGAGTATTATCGATAACCGTCTTTAAACAGGTGTGGATTATGTCCACGAAGATCGTGATGTGATCGCGTTTCGATTTGCTTAGCAGAAGTCGATCTCCGGGCCAACAGGGCACTTCCCAGGGCTGGAATGACCAAGTAGCGGGCCTGCCGACCGCTTGATTAGGGTATTCAAGGGTCCTGAGATCGGATAACCTCGTCGCAGTGCATGATTATGGTGTATCATGTCATGTAGAAGAAAAGTTTCCCTCTCAGGCTCGGTCCAATTCTGCCCGATTCTTCTCGTTTTCGGCTCTTTCGGAGGGATTTTCGGAGCTGCCAAATTGGCTAAGTGTTGGTCATTTTGGACCAAAACACTTATGTGGGCCATTTATCATTGACCGTTGGAGAATCTGATCCGGTGGATGGATAGATCTCATCGAGACACATCTAGGAGAGGTAGTTTCATCAAAATTCGATCTCGGACGAAGGCGGGCCGCACAACGGAAGGTCCACCCCTCCCATCAGCATCCAGGTGCATGGAGGGGATGGTGCAGGCGGGTTGGGCATATGTGCCCATCTCTCAGGCGCATGTGATGATTTTTCGGGCGCATGTGATGATTTTTCATGGAAAACAGATGAAGGAGAGGTGTTCCGGGCGCATGTGGCAGTGCACATGCGCCTGGACCCAAAGATTGGACGCATGTCCCTCCTAGACTTAGAGAATTTCAGGATTTTTCGGCCAGAAAAGCCGGCGCATGTGGGGGATAAGCCGGCGCATGTGCCCAACACTTAGAAATTTTCAGGATTTCTTCCTGAACTTGGGATTCTGGCGAGGAAATCCCTTTCCGGCGAGGGTTTCCGGTGAGGAAATCCACTCCGGCCAAGGCATCCGGCGAGGGGAAACAGAGCAAGCGCATGTGGTGCTTACATCGCTCTGAGGTCGGCGGGGGATGATCTCGTGCTGATGAGTGAAGTGACTTCACTATTTATAGGGGGGTAATCGGGTTCGGGTCTGGCCTGGCGGGTATTTCCAGGCGCATGTGGTAGAAAACAATGTCAAGCGCATGTGGCAGAAAACAGTGTCAAGCGCATGTGGCAGAAAACAGTGTCAAGCACATGTGGCAGAAAACAACTAAGCACATGTGGTTTTCCGGCGCATTTCCCGGTGCTTTTCGGAAAAGTGTTTAATTCACTCCCTTTCACTAATAGGGTGCAAGAGCATGTGGTTGGAGGCCAGGCGCATGTCCTTTGCCTGCGCTTTCCCACTACTTAGCCAGATTTTCAGGATTCCAGCACTTAGAAAATTTCAGGATTTTAGCTCCGACGGGGGACCTCCAAAGGACAGCTACCTTTTCTAGACATGCAATAACTGTCGCCAAGCAACTTCCAGGCTATGATTGGCCTCCTGAATGAACGGGATGGGGTGTGGAAGTCCAGATGTTGCCAATTTTTGTACTTCCTTCCTAATTTGGAGCCTCCAAGTCGGCTTGTCGTATAGGAACATTGTTCCGGGGAGCGCGCGCATGGAAATACGCATCGTAATGACTTCAAACTTGTTATTTAAGGGTTTTGGGGTGCTCCGTATCATTTGGCGGTGAAGCGCATGTCCAGTTCTGCTCTGAAATGGTAGCTGTAGGCTTACAGACCCTTTTGGTCAGCTCTAAGCAAGGACGAAACGCATTTCGAGGTGCGCAGGTAAAAATATGCACCGGATGACTTTGAAACTTGCAGGTTAAGGGTTTTAGGACATTTCAGATCATTTGGCGATGAAATGCATGTCCAGTTCCGCTCCGAAATGCTGTTTACGGATTTCGGTCACTACCAAGCAATCAGGGTTATGCTGGCGTTTTCAGGGTTTTCCTGGCCTCAAAACTTATCCAAATCATTGTCAATAGACCATGGGATGTTGTTTTACAATGGGTGCAAATTTGAGCCCCAACAGAATGTAATTGTGATAATCGTGGTTGGTGTAATCGATTTGAATTATCTTTAAATTGAAATTGGAAATTCAAAAAGTCCTATTCACCCCCCTTCAGAACATTAGGCATATCTTCAAGTATCTCTACAAGTGGTAAAACCGTAATTTCAATAAAAACATTGAGTGTAGAAGGACATGCGCCCACTCTATTATGGCCGAAAAACATCAAAAAATGGCCAAGTGCCATAGGCACATGCGCCCATTGGTCCGTTGTTCACTTCCCCAAGTGTAGGGTTGCGATGTAGTAATAAACTGGGTAAGACCGAGGTCGATCCACAGGGACTTGTGTAGGAATTCACAAACACATCCAATAGTGTCTATTGAGAGCTAACAACCAGATTTTATATGAGATTGAGGTAAGTAACAACTTTGAACTAAATTGAAGGTAAACAATTATAAAAAGGCACTAGAGGTTCAAGGATCCACTTGTAGCAATCCTTGATGTTCAATCCGCTGTGGTTTCTCACTTTCTCAACTATAATCGATATTAAGATTATCTAGCCGGATAATAGAGCTGTTAAACCAAACAATCTGTCATATGTAAGGCCAATGTATATAATTCACTCAATGCAAGCTAGGATGAGCATGCTCAATTGCATAGGTCAGTCCCAATTCCAATAAATTAAGTTCATAATCATGATCATCATTAAGTCCTGTCACCAGACAAAGCTAGATCATGATTTGAACTTGAATCAAATCACATGCACAGTCCCATACATAATTCAGAAAACTAGAAAAGTAGAACTTTGGTAGGAAGTTCCCACATGAAGATCATAGTACTAGAGTGTACTCCAATTCCTCGGATCATACAAGTCTAGACTAGCACACAATAATTAAGAACTTAAGTAATTCTCCCAAACATCCATGAGTCATCATAAGACTAAGAAAAACTACTTAGAACTTGTATTAACTTCAAACCATTGTTCATAATCATGAAAGCCAATCTTAAAACCAACTTAGAACGAATTGAAACATCTTAGATCCACTACAAGCTTCACCTCTTAGCCCTAGCTAAGAGGTTTAGCTGCTCATGATCCAAGGAAACATGAAACAACTAGAAAAATCATAAAACAGCAAAACAAACTAGGAGTTGTCGAACTCTGAAATCCACTTCCGCCGCCTCCCACCTTGCTCAAACTCTTCTAAGATACCCTACGAACGATCCCTAGGTGTCCTTTTATAGTGGGAAGGCTCCGCAACGTCAAAATATTCCAGAATCTGCGTAAGCTTATGCAGTGTGCAGAGATTTTCGACGCCAAAATAGGAAAGTGCGCAGATTACGCATGGCCGACCAGTCGCACGACAGGTCTGAGTGGCTGGCCAACCGGTCGCAACCGGTTTGGCTGGTCTTCTCATCAGTCCAGCAAGCTTCTGGGCCACAAAATTCTCTGGCCGACCGGTCACGACCGGTCGGTGTGCCTTATCAACATGTCCAGCAATCTTTGGAGGATCAACGGGAGATGGCCGACCGGTCTAGACCAGTCGTGGCCCTCCTAGCCGATCGGTCACGACCGGTCTTGGCCCATTTTCTTCACTTCTTTCTTCTTTTCTTCTTTCCTTGCTTCCTTCTTTCTTTGGTCCTCCTTCAATCTTCATTCAAATGGTTCTAAATCGTCCCTTTTCATCTTCAATTAGGCAGAGTCCACTCTCATTCCTGCAATCACAAAACATGCATTCAATTAGTCTTTAAGTCATGAAAATCTTGCACAATGAGTGATGAATTGGGGTTAGAATATGCACAATTAAGAGCTCAACACACCCCCCAACCAACATTTTGCTAGTCCCGAGCAAAACATGCGTGAAACCAATTCCATTCTCCAAAACTCAACTCTCCCTTAGAAACCATTCTTCTATACATTCCAAGATACATAAGTGTAAGAGTTAGAGAAATTAGGTGATAGAGGTTGAAACCGTAAACTCTCAAAACATAATAAGCATCCATATGAAATTCCCGCAGATTGGTTGACAAATAGAAGAACTTGAACAAATTCAATCTAGTGTGCATAGTGAAAATTCTTTTCATGAGTTTCCAGGGTTATCTTCTTCATAAATCAACTAGACTATAGATTTCAAGGTATATTGAGCCACATCAAGCCAATGACAGGAATTTGCCTTACCGTCCTTCTGACAACTTTCACACTATGTCCCATTTCTAGCTCTGGTTATGGGTAGACCATCCCCCGGTTGGTAGTAGGTAGCCCTAATCGGAAATTTCCACCATTTTTTCCATCATTCCCAATTTCATCCTTCCTTTTCCTTTTTCTTTTAATTTAGATAGGATTTTTAAAAATCCATATCTTACGTTATTTTCCCATGGACAAAGATGGACAAAGTACCCCAGCTTGATTTCTCCACACCTGAAATCAAAATCTAGCTAATCCACAAATCACATAATCCCTTCAACCCGTGAAAATCGTGTAATGTGTACTAGGTGTAAAGTGTTCGAATTTTCTATCAATCATAAAAATAGGGGATTTCTCATATAAAACCATTATGCCAAGAGAAGATCAAGATTTACAACCTCATACACTTCATATCTCCTCCTCTTATGCTCATATCATCTTGAGTGTATAGAACCAAAATTTTCCAAAAGAGTTTTGAATTTTAGAAAAATCGAAAAATTTCTACATAATTGCTCGAAATGTTACAAAACGCTGGATTCATCCAAGTGATCCTACACCCCCCAACCAAATCTTGCATTGTCCTCAATGTAAAAGATGTGCAATAAACAAAACATTAGAGCAATTTGAACATAAAAGGGAGTGAGGAATGAGAGTACCTGAAAAAGTGAAAAGTGGAATTCTTCCTCCGTCTAACAACCCTAAGTAAAAGCAAACAAAAGCAACAAAATCCTAATCCTAACTACTCTATACCTCCATCAGACTAGGAGATCAATCATCCTGGTAGACAGGATCAGTTAGAGGTATGGACATACCTTCTGAAGGAAATTTCTCAAAGAACGGCTTTAATCGCTGCCCATTCACCTTAAAAATGTTGCCGTTCCTTGGATTTAACAACTCGACAGTCCCATATGGATAGACAGTTTCCACAATGTAGGGACCGGTCTATCGAGATCTCAATTTTTCTGGAAATAAATGTAGACGAGAATTATACAGGAGGACTTTTTGATTGATCGTGAATGTCTTACGAAGAATGTTTTTATCATGGAATATCTTCGTTTTGTCCTTGTAAATTCTTGCGTTCTCATATGCTTCGTTCCGGATTTCTGCAAGTTCATTCAATTGTAGTTTGCGCAGCGAGCTTGCCTTGTCAGAATCAAAATTCATCTTCTTAATGGCCCAATATGCCCTATGTTCCAACTCCACAGGCAAGTGACAAGCCTTCCCATATACAAGTCTATAGGGAGACATTCCAATAGGGGTCTTAAAAGCAGTACGGTAGGCCCAAAGCGCATCAGTAAGTCGAAGCGACCAATCCTTGTGATCGGGGTTCACCGTTTTCTCTAAAATGTGTTTAATCTCCCTATTGGATATCTCAGCTTGCCCACTAGTTTGTGGGTGATAGGGAGTGCTCACTTTGTTTGTTACGCCATATTTCTTCATTAAGGTTTCAAATGGGCGATTACAAAAGTGAGACCCTCCATCACTGATGATGACTCGAGTGTACCAAACTGGGAAAGAATATTCTCTTTTAAGAAGCGAATGACCGTTTTATGGTCATTATTTCGGCAAGGGATGGCCTCGACCCATTTGGATACATAGTCAACAGCAAGCAAGATGTATGCGTTTCCAAAAGAAGATGGGAATGGACCCATGAAATCGATGCCCCAACAATAAAAAATTTCGATTATTAAGATGGGATTGAGTGGCATCATATTTCTACGGGAGATTTCTCCCAATTTCCGACAAGGTTCACATGTTTTGCAAAACTCATGTGTGTCTTTGAACATAGTGGGCCAATAAAACCCACATTGCAGAATTTTTGCTGTGGTCTTTTTAGCCGAGAAGTGGCCACCACATGCCTGATTATGACAGAAGGAGATGATACTTTGTTGTTCATCATCTGGGACACATCTCCTTATGATTTGATCGAGACAATACTTGAATAAGTATGGGTCATCCCATAGGAATTTTCGCACCTCAGTGAAGAATTTATCCTTATTTTGCTTTTTCTAATGTGTAGGAATTATACCTGTAGCAAGATAGTTAGCAATGTCCGCATATCATGGCAATTGGGAAACAAAAAAAAGTTGTTCATCAGGGAACATGTCATTGATAGTGGTCATTTCAGGGGAATCGGTGAGGACAAGTCGAGAGAGATAGTCAGCCACGACATTTTCTACTCCTTTCTTATCGCGTATTTCTATGTCAAATTCCTGGAGTAGAAGGATCCATCTTAACAACCGTGGTTTAGCATCCTTCTTAGAGAGAAGGTACTTAAGCGCGGCATGGTCAGTGAATATGATGATCTTGGATCTAATCAAGTAGGACCTAAACTTGTCCAAGGCAAAAACTACAGCTAAAAGTTCTTTTTCAGTAGTAGTTTAGTTTGCTTGGGCTGAGTTTAGGGTTCTACTTGCATAGTAGATGACACATGGCTTTTTCTCTTTTCTTTGGCCTAGCACGGCCCCAATAGCATAGTCACTAGCATCACACATAATTTCAAAAGGAAGGCTCCAATCAGGTGGTTGCATTATGGGAGCACATGTCAACATACCTTTAAGTGTGGTAAAGGCCTTTTCACATTCTTCGTTCCACTCGAATGAATTTTCCTTTTAAAGTAGGTTACATAAAGGACGAGAGAGTGAACTGAAGTCCTTTATGAACCTTCTATAAAATCCTGCGTGTCCCAAAAAGGACCGCACATCTCGTATGCTCTTGGGTGGTGGAAGGTTAGAGATAAGATCAATTTTCGCTTTGTCCACCTCGATTCCATTTTGTGAAACGATGTGACCAAGTACAATTCCCTTTTGAACCATAAAGTGACACTTCTCCCAATTCAGCATAAGGTTCTTCTCTTCACATCTTTTCAGCACAGATTTCAAGTGCTCAAGGCACTCATCAAAGCTACAACCAAATACTAAAAAATCATCCATGAAGACTTCGAGAATTGTCCCCACCATGTCAGAAAAGATACTCATCATACAACGCTGAAAGGTGGCAGGGGCATTACATAGTCCAAACGGCATCCGTCGATAGGCAAAAGTGCCGAATGGACATGTGAATGTAGTCTTTTCTTGATCTTCATGGGCAATCTCTATTTGGTTGTACCCTGAATAGCCATCAAGGAAGCAAAAGTGGGAATGACCCGCCAACGTTCTAAAATTTGATCAACAAACGGTAGGGGGAAGTGGTCTTTCCTCATAACAGTCTTTAGCTTCCTGTAGTCAATGCACATTCTCCAACCGGTAGTGACTCTAGTTGGCACGAGTTCATTATTAGCATTGGCTACAATGGTTATTCCGGATTTCTTAGGCACCACTTGAGTTGGGCTCACCCATTGACTATCGGATATTGGGTAAATAATACCCACATCCAATAGTTTCACCACTTCGGCCTTAACCACATCCTTCATGTTTGGATTGAGTCGTCTTTGTGGTTGCCTAGATGTCTTTACATTCTCCTCAAGGTGTATGCGATGAGTACAAATCAGTGGGTCTATGCCTTTGAGATCCGCAATTGACCATCCAATGGCACTCTTGTGCTCTAATAGAGTGGCCATTAGCCTACTCTCTTGTTCCTCATCCAAGTGGGAAGAAATCACCACCGGGTATGTCTCATCTCGACCTAAATAGACATATTTCAGCTCACTTGGTAATGGTTTTAGGTCGAGTGTTGGCGCCTTGATATTGGAGGGGAGGGCTTTGTTCTCGTTTACAGGCAAAGGCTCAAATAGGGCCCTCCATCTTTTATTATCAAGCACCGGCATTGCATCTAGAATGGCATCCATCTCTTGTATTGTGTCATCATTTATCTCATCAGAATGGGCCACACATGCCTCCAAAGGATCGGAATATAATGACAAGGGGAATGTATCTTCCACGAATGATTCAATCATGTTTATTTCGTGGATATCCTCATCAACTTCCCGTGGTTGTTTGCTAAAATAAAAATATTAAGCTCAAGAGTCATATTTCCAAAGGACATTTGTACAAGCCCGTTTCTACAATTGATAATTGCGTTTGAAGTAGCTAGAAAGGGGCGGCCAAGTATGACAGGAATTTGAGCACCGGTACCTATCATGAGATGTGTATCCAAGACAATAAAGTCTACTGGGTAGTAGAATTTATCAACTTGGACTAAGACATCCTCAATCATTCCTCTCGGTATACGAATGGATCTAGAATGGCATCCATCTCTTATATTGTGTCATCATTTATCTCATGAGAAGGGGCCACACATGCCTCCAAAGGGTCAGAAGATAGTGACAAGGGGAATGTATCTTCCACGAATGATTCAATCATGTTTAGTTCGTGGATATCATCATCAACCTCCCGTAGTTGTTTGCATAAATCAAATATGTTAAGCTCAAGGGTCATATTTCCAAAGGACATTTGTACAAGTCCGTTTCTACAATTGATAATTGCATTTGAAGTAGCTAAAAACGGTCGGCCAAGTATGACTGGAATTTGAGCACCGGTGCCTATCACGGGATGTGTATCCAAGACAATAAAGTCTACTAGGTAGTAGAATTTATCAACTTGGACTAGAACATCCTCAATCATTCCTCTCGGTATATGAATGGATCTATCAGCAAGTTGGAGTGTGGTTTTGGTGGGTTTCAATTCACCTAACGGAGTAAGGAATGAGGTTCACACTTGCCCCCAAATCGAGTAAGGCTTGTTTAATCCGGTAATCTCCTATGATGCATGAGATGGTTGGACTACTCGGATCCTTGTATTTTTGGGGCACCTCTTGTTTGATGATGGCGCTCAAATTCTCAGTCAAAAGTACTTTGTTGTGAACATTGTGTTTCCTTCTGACTGTACACAATTCCTTTAGAAATTTGGCATAAGATGGCATTTATTTTATTGCATCCAACAACGGGATGTTGATCTTCACCTGCTTGAAAACTTCTAAAATTTCCAGATTTTTATCTAAAGGTTTAGGTGAATCAACCTTGGTGGAAACGGGGCAACCGGCTTGTATTGCCTTTCCGGTTCTTTCTCTTGTGGAGTGTTGTTTGAGCTATCATCCTCTTTGGAAATTTCCGGATCCTTAGGCTTTGAGGCCTTCACTGGATTAGATTTGTCAATTTCTTTCCCACTTCTCAAGGTGGTGATAGCTTGAACATGTTCCGTGTGGTGGGAGGATGAGCTTGCATCTTGTATCTCAAATTGGGTTCTTGGGTTAGGAAGAGGTTGGGCAGGAAGTGTGCCCTTCTCTCTAACACTGAGATGAGATTCAACTCTAGCCATTGATGTTTTCAATTCATTGATGGCTTGAGTTCAATTTTGATTGAATTTCAATTGCTCTTGCATGAACCCATCTATTTTCAGAGAATTTGTCTTGTTATACTCAGCTTGAACCGATACAAATGCACCCAACATCTCCTCTAGCGTAACTTTTGGAGTAATGACTAGAGATGGACCTAGTATAGGTTGAGCTTGAGGGATATTGGTTGTATTCGCAGTGGGTCCATTCCCCCAACTGAAGTTGGGATGGTTCTTCCAACTAGCATTAAACGTGTTTGAGTTAGGAGCACCAAATTGTCGTTGATAACTGTTTATGGCGTGTGATTGTTCTTGTAAGATGTCCTGAACTGCTGAAATTGTGGGACAATCTTATGTTGCATGTTGATTTCCGGCACAAATTCCACAAATAGTTTCAACGTCATTGGAGTTAATCGTCTCTCCTTTCCTCAATTCCATGGCTTCGACCTTTCTTGTGAGGCTAGCCACCCGTGCACTTATGCTATCCTCTTCCGATAAGACATACATTCCCCCTCTTTCCTTTTGTTGGCCAGTCTTGAAATTTGTTGGTTTTGATGTATCCCAAGACTGTGCATTCTCAGCCGTTTCTTCCAAATAATCCCATGCTTCATCAGCTTCCTTATTCATGAATTCCCCATTACACATCATCTCTACAAATTGACGCATGGGTGAAGTCAGTCCTTCATAGAAAAAGCTTATAACCCGCCAAATTTCATAGCCATGATGTGGGCATGCGTTTAATAAGTCCTTAAATCTCTCCCAACATTGGAAGAAGGTTTCATCTTCCTTTTGGGCAAAGTTCATGATAAGGCGCTTCAACATGTTTGTTTTGTGAGTAGGGAAGAATTTTTTTATGAATTCCCTATGCATATCAGTCCATGCACCAATTGATCTTGGCCTTAATGCATGAAGCCAACCTTTAGCTTTATCTTTAAGAGTAAAAGGGAAGAATTTGAGTCTCACCACATCATCAGTCACATTAGCAAAGTGCATGGTGGTTATTACCTCATCAAACTCCTTAAGGTGTTGATAGGCACTTTCACTGTCTAATCCATGGAATTTAGGGAGAAGTTGGATCACTCTCGGTTTCAAATCCACATTCCCTGCATTTTGTGGAAAAACTATGCATGAGGGAGTGCTCGCTCTTGCTGGTTGCAAGAAATCACGTAAAGTTCTTAGTCGGGGAACATTCTCAACCACATTCTCCCCCGTTTCAGTTTGGTTTTGGCCCAGATTGGCCATCGGATTAGGTTGATTTGCAGCCATGTTTTCAGATAAAATTAGAGAGTTCAGATGTCTCCTAGCACGTGGCTCTCTGTCAATTCCTTTAACTATTCCCCCTTCACTAATGAGTCGGTTATTGGAGTCCCGAGCCCAATGTGGCATGCAAATCCAAAAAAATATGAAACGAAAAGAGAAACGAATTCTTCCTTCTCTTCTTTACTCTTCTCTAGGACAGAAGCACAAGGTGTCTTGCAATGGCTAGGCCAGAAGTAAGGATAGAGACCGATTTCTCTTGGTCAATAGGAGTTCAAAGAACTCCCCACCCACTCTTTGAATCCTTTAAGAAAAGTGCAGAAAAAGAAGAAAGAGGAGTAGAGGTGAGAAGAGAAATCTCTGAGCACAAGGTGATCCAAGACGGCAGAGCCGACCAATAGGAATCCAGGTGGCACAAGGCCTACCTTTCAAAGATCCAAAAGGAGTCTCCACCCACTCTACAAGAGATGAATATGATAGGAATGAATAGGAGAAGGAGAAGAGTAAGGTTTAGAAAGATAGAACCTGATTTGAGCACTTGAGATCCTTATGTCTTCTTCAATTTCCTAGAAATCCCTGAAAAAGAAAAACAAATCAAAATAAACTAAGTTAGAACTATTCCTAAAAATCCTAAATAGATTCTATTTTCAGAAATCTATGAAAAACCGTCAAAGTCCCCGACAACAGCGCCAAAAACTTGTTCGCTTCCCCAAGTGTAGGGTTGCGATGTAGTAATAAACTCGGTAAGACCGAGGTCGATTCACAGGGACTTGTGTAGGAATTCACAAACACATCCAATAGTGTCTATTGAGAGCTAACAACCAGATTTTGTATGAGATTGAGGTAAGTAACAACTTTGAACTAAATTGAAGGTAAACAATTATAAAAAGGCACTAGGGGTTCAAGGATCCACTTGTAGTAATCCTTGATGTTCAATCCGCTGTGGTTTCTCACTTTCTCAACTATAATCGATATTAAGATCTATCTAGCCGGATAATAGAGCTGTTAAACCAAACAATCTGTCATATGTAAGGCCAATGTATATAATTCACTCAATGCAAGCTAGGATGAGCATGCTCAATTGCATAGGTCAGTCCCAATTCCAATAAACTAAGTTCATAATCATGATCATCATTAAGTCCTATCACCAGACAAAGCTAGATCATGATTTGAACTTGAATCAAATCACATGCACAGTCCCATACATAATTCAGAAAACTAGAAAAGTAGAACTTTGGTAGGAAGTTCCCACATGAAGATCATAGTACTAGAGCGTACTCCAATTCCTCGGATCATACAAGTCTAGACTAGCACACAATAATTAAGAACTTAAGTAATTCTCCCAAACATCCATGAGTCATCATAAGACTAAGAAAAACTACTTAGAACTTGTATTAACTTCAAACCATTGTTCATAATCATGAAAACCAATCTTAAAACCAACTTAGAACGAATTGAAACATCTTAGATCCACTACAAGCTTCACCTCTTAGCCCTAGCTAAGAGGTTTAGCTGCTCATGATCCAAGGAAACATGAAACAACTAGAAAAATTATAAAAGCAGCAAAACAAACTAGAAGGAGTTGTGGAACTCCGAAATCGACTTTCGCCGCCTCCCACCTTGCTCAAACTCTTCTAAGATACCCCAGGAACGATCCCTAGGTGTCCTTTTATAGTGGGAAGGCTCCGCAACGTCAGAATATTCCAGAATCTGCGTAAGCTTACGCAGTGGGCAGAGATTTTCGGCGCCAAAATAGGAAAGTGCGCAGATTACGCATGGCCGACTGGTCGCACGATCGGTCTGAGATTCCAGCAAGCTTCTGGGCCACAAAATTCTCTGGCCGACCGGTTTGGACCGATCGGACTGGGTTGGCCGACCGGTCACGACCGGTCGGTGTGCCTTATCAACATGTCCAGCAAGCTTTGGAGGATCAACGGGAGATGGCCGACCGGTTTAGACCGGTCGTGGCCCTCCTGGCTGACCAGTCACGACCGGTCTTGGCCCGTTTTCTTCACTTCTTTTTTCTTTTCTTCTTTCCTTGCTTCCTTCTTTCTTTGGTCCTCCTTCAATCTTCATTCAAATGGTTCTAAATTGGCCCTTTTCATCTTCAATTAGGCAGAGTCCACTCTCATTCCTGCAATCACAAAACATGCATTCAATTAGTCTTTAAGTCATGAACATCTTGCACAATGAGTGATGAATTGGGGTTAGAATATGCACAATTAAGAGCTCAACATCCGTCCCAAGCGCATGTGCTATGCCACATACGCCCAGAAACTGGCATCTCTGTTCGCTCGCCTCAAGTGTAAGGCTGCGATGTAGTAATAAAACTCGGTAAGACCGAGGTCGATCCAGAGGGAATAGGAAAACAGATTCCAAACTATTACAGCAACTCAATTTTGCAAGAAATAGGAGATTCAATTGAAGCAATTATACTAAAATAGTAACTTAATGAAAATCAGTAGTTTAAGGTACTAAGGCATTCAAGGATCCACTTGTAGCAATCCCATGTCAATCCAATCAATCCATGCAAGATACACAACTAGATTTAAAGTCCTATCTCTCATCTAGTTGGAAAATAAAGCATTAAACACATTCAATCCCGTTCAAGTTGAACTTCCAAGTTCTAGTCCCATTCAATCAATGTAGAACTCAAAATCATAGCCTTCGGAGTAACAGCCATGCCTATGGACTACGGCTTGCTCAAGGACTACTATAATTCGAATCTAAACAAGCACCATATGATAATCTCAGAGAATTGCAAGGAATCCATGTCCGGAGCACATGAACTCTCATAAAACATCTCAAACTATCAACTTGGAGAACTAGAATAAATAAAAAATCCAAACTTGAATTAAAACTACTTGAATTAAACTGAATCAAACATGAAATTGGCTACAAGCTTCACCTCTCAGCCTTAGCTGAGAGATTCTAGCCGAGCATTGTCATACTACAACTAGAACTCAAATAAGAAAACATAAAAACTTGAAAAACCGGAGTTTGGAGGGTTGCAGACGCTCCACGATGACTTCCGTCCTCTCCCACGACGTCCCTTGGCTTCTATGATACCCTAGGAAGAGCCCCTAGGTGTCCTTTTATAGTGAGGACGCTCGGTTGCGTCGGAATCTTCCAAAAACCGCGTAAGGTTACGCAGTGCGCAGTATTTTTCGGAGCCCAAAATAGCAATTGCCTATTTTTGTATGTGGCCGACCGGTCGGACTACTGTTCGGACTGGCCTGGCCGACCGGTCACGACCGGTCAGACCACTTTGTTTAACGATCTAAGGAGCTCAAGTGGGAGGATGACCTGCTGGCCGACCGGTCAAGACCAGTCGGACCAGACTGGTTGTTAGTCCAGCAAGCACACAGGGGGCACCGACCGGTTGGCCGACCGGTCAAGACTGGTCAAACCAACTGATCCTTCTTCCAATGATTTCCAACGATGTGGCCGACCGGTCAGACGACCGGTCGGACTTGCTATTCTTCTTCTTTTTCTTCTTTTCTTTATTCTCTTTTCTCCCTCTTTCTTCTTCCTTCTTTGGTCCACCTTGGACCTTCATTCACAGGTTCTAAATGGACCCTTTTTGGTCTCCAATTGAGTGAAGTCTGCTCTCATCCCTACAATCACAAAACATGTATATAATGTGATGTAATGGGCAATGCAATGTATAAATTGGAGGTTCAACAATCTCCCTCCTTTTTTCACTCCATTTTGGGACATGCGCCTGAGAGGGGGCCACATGCGCCCACCTCAGGCCACATGAGCCCACACCCCCACCAGGTGCGCCCGGATGGTCATACAGTGCCAGGGACTTCCATGGTGTGGCCCGCTTTCGATGTGGTCCGCCTCTCCATCGCACCATTGCTCCTAGACACACATCGATGGTCTCTACTCATGCCCCGGACCGAATTTTCCAACGATCAATGTTAAACGGCCCAAATCAATGATTTAATAAAAAAATGATTAATATTTAGCCAAATTTGTAAACCCTGAAATCCTTTGGAAAGAGTGTTAAATGGCCGAAATCAAGAGGAATCAAACGGAATTTGACCAACGCCAAGAGGGAGACTTAATTTCTCCATAGTATGACGCATCATAATAATGCACCATAGTGAGTTTAACTACTTTCATTACCCTCGAAAAAACTGATTAAGCGGTAAACAAGCCCAGTACTTAGTCATTTTCAGCCATGGGAAGTGCCCTGTTGGCTCGAAAATCGACTAACACCACTAAATGCAATCGCACTGATGCCAAAGTGGATCCAGCATCATTGCGATCCTATTAGACCTAATCCTTAACTGTTCGAAAATAATCATCACTGGTATTCACCAAATACCTTGGTTAAGTGTTGAGCCTCCAATTTATACATTTGACGACCCATTACATCACATTATATGCATGGTTTTCATGTTTAAATACTAATCTAATACATGTTTTTGTGATTGTAGGAATGAGAGGGAGATTTCACCAATTCATGGTTAAAAGAGTCACTTTGTATGGATTGAAGATCAATAGAACAAGTGTCAAAAGGTGGAAGAAAGAAGCAAGAAAGAAAGAGAAGAGAAAAAGAAGAAAATCTGAAAATTTTATCTTAGACCTGTCTGTAGACCAGTCGCCAGACATGTCTACAGTTATTTTTTAGATTGTTTTTTTATTCTTAGACCGGTTGCCAGACCGGTCGCCAAACAGGTCTAAGGTACTCTAGAAACTCCGATTTTTAAGGCCAAGTTTCCAAATTGCGAAAGGACTCTACGAATTCTCAAAGTTTTCAAGTTGGTGCGGGATTTCTCTTATAAAAGGCCACCTCCACTCTCTTCCTAAGGCATCTAGCAACATGGGGAGCAAAGAGATCAAGACCTAGGAGGCTTCCTAACCTCCTACAACTAGTTTTCTTCTTCTTCTAGTTCTAATTTCTAGTTTTTAATGTTTTCTTTTAGCTAACCTCTTAGCTAGAGCTAAGAGGTGAAGTTTGTAGTTTGTTTCAATGCTTTAATTCATTTTTTCAAGTACCCTTTACTTTAATTATGGATTTTCAAGTTCTGGTTTGAATAAAGTTTGGATTTTTAGAAGTTTTGTGAGAGTTTGTGTACTCCGGACATGAGTTCCTTGCAATTCTCTGAGATTACCATGATTGGGTTGTTTGAATTCGAATTATAATAACCCTTGAGCATGCCATAGTCTCTTGGCATGGCTGTTACTCTGAAGGCTACAAGTTCAAGTTCTATGTGCTTCATTAGAATTAGAAATCTGATTTCCAGATTTAAGTGGGACTGTTTATGCTTGAATGTTATATCATCCAATTAGATGAGAGATAGGACTTTGATTCTAATTGTGTTGTGCTTGGATGAATGGATTGGTATTGAACTACTACAAGTGGATCCTTGATGCTCTAGTTCTTCTTATTTTCAGATTTTCCTATTTTATGTGAGAAACTATTTTCCTAAACTTCTTAGATTCTAGTTATTAGAGTAGTTGGAATTGTTTACCTCTTTCTCTATGGATTGACCTCGGTCTTATCGAGAATTATTACTACATAGCAGCCTTGCACTTGAGGCGAGTGAACATTAAGCGGTAAACAGGCCCAGTACTTAGTCATTTTCAGCCTTGATAAGTGCCCTATTGGCTTGAAAATCGACTGATGCCAAGAAGAATTAAGTTCGATCTCGCCGACGCTAAAGCAAACTCAACGTTTTCATTCTACAAAGAAACTAAATCAAGCATTTAGAGGGTGCCGATCCCTATCGTTTATCAGATATTGTCTTAAACGGGTATCAATCAGACCTGGTATTTAGCCATTTGCAGGCATCAGAAATGTACGATCTAGTCATCAGACTTGAATCCTCGAAGGAGCCTGGCTCAATACAACTTATTTGATCTCAAATTGATAATCGGAAGATATCCGAAAGAAGAATGTTCCCGAAGATGAGTCGCCGGACTCCAAGATTGAACATATTTATTTTATATTCATTCATGTATTGTACAAGTTCTATTCATCCCGGATAGAGGTCTAAGGCTAAACCTAAGGGATTATGGTTATCACGATAAACCACAATCATCAGAGTTCTAACAACACTCGAAATATCCTGCTATGGACTACCATTACAAAAGCTAGTTGATGCCCTACCCATCCACAACGGGTCCATTGGTTGATCTGATGAGGCAGTTGCGGAGTACCTTCTCAAGGTCACCTAACTAACAGTCGATGTTCATATACTCCAATGGTCACCTATCATAAAAATACAGGAAGAGGGCCCAGCGTTGCACCACTCGATTAAAATCCTCAATCAGGTAGTTGCGGAGTGCCTTCTCAAGGTCACCCGTCATAAAAAAACGGGAAGAGGGACTTGGGTCGTGCCAACCAACAGTCGATGTTCATGTAGTCCAATGGTCACCCGTCATAAAAATATGATAAGAGGGCCCAGCGTTGCACCACTCAATTAAAAATCTTTACAGTCCTTCAACCTGGACAATTCGAAAGAAAATGAAGCATAAACATCCGACTTGTCTAAAAACATGGCTTAGTCCATAACAAGAAAATAAATAGGTCTCTACGACCATGAACTCAAGACCGTAATCCCTGACGGGTTAGTTTTTTGCCTTTTTATCAAGGGTGATCAACCATTGATGTAATTAAGGGCTCGTGACAAATATCACAGTCTGGAATGTAAAAGATCTCAGTATCTCTAGAATAAAATTCACCTTGCGATATCTCTTCTCGTGTATACTTTGTGGTTGCTTATGATTGTCTAGGAATGTCTCTATACTCAAAATTCCCCCTAGAACAACAAAACACAAGAAAACTGACTTTGAGCATTTCTTAGTTTTAATAGTGGGACCGCATGAAAGTTTAGTTGTCTTGTTTGTGGTGAAGGGACGGATTTAGTTTGGCTAAAACATGGAGGAAAGTTTGTATACACGAGGCATAAAAAATTTCTAACAGATCGAACGCATACATTGAGAACTCAAAATCTCAATTTAATGGGGAAGAAGACCATGGAAAATTGATTCTCCATTTGAGCGGCACAGAGTTACTAAAAAAATGAAAACTATTCAGACAGAATTTGAAAATTTATCAGGTAAGAAGAGGAAGAGGTCAACAAATGACGAAACATCATGGATGAAGAGATCAATCTTCTTTGACTTGCCATATTGGAAGAAACGTAAGTCGATCAATACGTCAATTAATATTTTACGTATTATATATGTTTTTTTATCTTAAAAGCTAAGGTAGTGCATGCATTCTTACATTATAGGAATTGCCTATTTGTTACAACATCGATGTTATGCATGTTGAGAAAAATGTGGCTAAAACCTCATCGCAACCATCATGAGGGCAAAGGATAAGACCAACAATGGTAGTAAACCCGCTTAGACTTGAGAGAGATAAAGATAAAGAAAAAAATTGTAGATATATAAAAATAACAGAATAAAGATTTTTCCTAAAGCTCTTTATAAATTGACTCGAGCAGAAAATAAATTAATTTGTAAAACATTGTATGATTTGACGATTCTTGTTTGGTATAGCTCAAAATGGAAACATAATATGAGCTTGCAAGATCTTCAACTGAAAAACATAAAGTCTCACGATTACCATATTCTGATGCAACAACTACTACTGGTACTGTTAATGCATGCATTCAAGAATCAGAATTAAAGGCAATTACGCACTGCTATTAGACAGTTATCGATCTTTTTAATGTCTTATACTAAAAAACTATTGACCATATGATGTTGTAGAAAATGAAAGGATACATTATGAATACAGTGTATTTTTGAAAAGTACTTTCCTCTAGCATTCTTTATTTCAATGATACATGTTCTCGTGCACTTAGTAGATAAGGTACTGATCTGTGGACCTGTCAGATATAGGTGGATGTATCCCTTTGAGCGGTAATTTCCATTCGAAAATCATTAATATATCAATAAATTATATAACTTTGTAGTATCAAGAACACAATATGATTATTAACTCTTATTTCAAATTGATAAAGGGTTACAAATGATATGTAGTGAATCAGACATTTCCAGAGGGTTCTATCTCAGAATGTTACCTCATGAAAGAAGCAATATTGTATTCTATGCATTACATGCTAGATGATTTATATAAGTTGGGAAGTCATAAGTGAGGACGTAGAAGGTACATAGATGACGGTGGTAATGATGAAAGAGTCTACCCGTTAGGAAGGACAAATGGGAATCACTACCTTCTTACCAATGTAGAGTAACAAGTGCGCAAATGGGTACTCTGACAATCCACTGATAATTCTGAATGGAAAAGGTATGTAATATCTAATACTTTTGGTATATGCTTTAAATTTACATATGCACCTATCTGCGCATTTATATTATATTTCACAAGAAGTATCAGGAATACCTTCAAAGGTACACTTCAAGAGTTCAAAATCAAAAAGTCAAGTCATGGTTAGAAAATGTGACTGCTTACGTTCCTTGGATTAAATAACAATTATGAGGTGAATTCAGTCCTTGCGAAATGAAGAGGCTTACCAACGGCCCAAATGTTCATGCCATGTCATATAATGCATATGCGATCAATGGTTATATTTTTTATATATCAGAATATGAAATGAATCTGTCAACACAGAAATTATGGGGTTTCAATAAAAGTTATAACTACCTTTAGGTCCAGAACTAGGGATACTAATCCAGTGGATGACGAAGTCACTTATTACGGCATTGTCAAAAAAATTCTTGAACTGAACTATATTAAGTTTACTAAGACAATCTTTTTTTTGTGATTTGGTATGTATAGAAGATTCGAATGGTTATATAGTCGATCCACAAATGAATCTGACATATGTTAACCTAGGAAGGTTAATGCGAAATATAAAAGAAAATGATGAGCCGTTTATACTTGCACCACAAGTAACTCAGGTGTTTTACTGCAAGGATCATAGTAGGCCTAATGATGATTGGCATGTTGTCTTAGAAGTTTTAAAAAGATTGAACCGGAATGTAGACGTTTTTTAAGATCCTGTAGTTTTCACAACAAGGATAAATAAAAATGCTTTAACATCAACCCTGCAAGAAAACATCATAAAAAGTGATGATGATTAATCATATATTCTTTAAAATTCATATCTTTATCTTTTATAAATATAAAAATAGAAGATTCTTAAGCAAATTCATTTATACTAAAATGCATATTTTCTATCCACTTGAATTCCAATTGAGCTTAATCTAAAACTCTATCAAATGCATCTACGCTAAAATGTTCATTTTGTAATGAAACTCAAATGAGGTATATGTGTCATGATTTTTGTTAGTGCACTTTTCTGTGGCATACTAGTGCACCTTGTTTGTCAATCACTTAGGTTAGTGAGTCTAGTGTTGGTTGAGCTTGATGAAGACAAAGACCGAAGACTCAAGACGGACCAGCTACATCAAGGATGAAGAAACAAGTAAAAGAGATGCCTTGGTGTGCCTTACCTTGAACCTACCCAAAACCATAACCTCTTAGATGACTTGGACCAACTAGGTATACCCTTAGTCATCATCATTAGTCTTAGAACTCCATGAAAAATATGATAAGTTAGACTAATTAAAGAGGTGGAAGATGATGTAATCAAAACAGCTCAAACAACAGTTTCTGATTGATCTTCGATCAATGGGACATTGGCTCTGATAGGACTCTTATCAATCGGACTGAAGTTCTGATCAATCGAAAATTGTTCCAGCAAACTTGAAAATCCACTGGACATATTTTCGATCAATCGGACAGTCTTCCGATCCATCGGAATGGGTCAGTCCGATCAATCGGACCATGTTTCCGATCAATCAAAATATCTTCCAGAGAATTCACTGGACTGATTTTTTATCAATCGGACATGTCTCCAATCAATCGGACTGGTCTCTGATCAATCGGATCATTTTTTCGATCAATCGGAGATGCGAGAATCTGCCCATTTTTTTACCGTTGGAAGAAAATCTATTTAAAGAGGGGGATTCGTTTTTTAGCTTGGGAGAGGGGATTTTGAGGAGATAGAAGCCACCATTGCTAGAGACCATCAGAGGCTTTATCCTAAACCCATAGCAAGTCATTCTCCTTGTGTTTTTATCACAAGCTTGAGCCATTCAATGACATCTTGAGAATGGACTTGTTCCCTCTTGATTCCTAAGGTTTAGACACCTTGATGATAGTTAAATCCCTTGTCTAAACACTACCTAGGAGTCCATATAGATGTATTCCTCTAGGAAACCCATTTCCTATCATTTGTAAAGGTTTCACCATTCCCTAACACCTTGGGCATCTCCAATGGAGCATCACATGCAAGGTAGCTGATCTTGGAGCTGAAGCCTTGGCAAAGCAGCTGCGTCAAAGATCGGGGGAGCACAAGGGGAGTTAATTCAAGCACGGGGAGCAAGAAGAAGCAACCCAAAGCGGCGCTATAAAGGGGCTCAATCAGACAAGTAAGGTTGTCTTGTTAAGAGTCCATCCACTCAATTCCCTGTGGGAGTTGAGTGTAGAGTTTGTTTGACAAACTCGAACTAGGGTTGTTAGCCGATCCTTGGCCTGTTAGTCGACCTAAATTCAGGGACGTTAGCCGTTCCTTGGCACGTTAGTCGGGCCTAAACTAAGTCTCCAAGGGGAAGCCACCAACACGGGTGTAAACGTGTAGGTTGGGAGGAATCTGTAAACTCCCCGGTTGGGTGGATCCGAGTTAAAACACCTTGGTTGGGAGGAACCAGATTTAAACTCCCCAGTGAATGCCTGTGTGCTCAAAGGGGTTGAGTACTTGAACCGGGAGTGGAGTAGACAAGTAGTCGAACCACTATACATGCTTGTGTTTGTGATTGAATTGAGCACATTGATATCTTAGCATTATAAGTTCAATTGTTTAATTATGAATGCTTGATAGGAATGTATGCTAGGCACTAGATAGGCACATCCACACACAAGATGTACTTTCACTAGTAGTGTAAACTTGAGCTCATTAATCTATTCTCATAAGTCTACATAGGTTGCATAGGTTAGGAGATTGATTAGTTAAATCATTTGCTTACCTATGTATGCTTAGACTAGGTTGTTTATTGCTTAACCATATGCTAGTCTTGTGATAGGACCCACTATTGGGGCTCAAAATTTCACCCATGATAAAAGGGTGAATGATGGCTCAAAATGAATGGTTTGGATCGGTTTAAGACCCGAAAAATAGCCATAAAAGCGATAGAACACCTTCCATACATGTAATACACATACAACCCATGCAAGAGAATAGTGGGCATGGCTATACATACCTAAAGCCCGCATAAGCACATACAATCGTAAGCTAAGCCATCACATGCATGCAACCAACTTATGCATACTATGCATAACCACACATGCCACACACATGTACCTTGTTTTGCATGCCATGAATGCAACCCATACAGCCCATGCGTGCTACCCATGTATGAAGCCCATAGAGGCACTGAGTATAAATGTAACTCTCATATATGCCCATGCATATATCTCAAACATACATACATTCACACCATGCAAGAACACTATTATCATGTAACCCATTCATACATGCATGCATAACACATATAAACCATGGACCATGCCTAAGACTCATGTATGAAACACACGTGTCATCCATGCAACAAATGCATACACGCCATAAACTACATGTTCACATATATATGCAATGCATGCACGGCCTAAACACCACCAACATATCATGTGCACACATAAAACCATAATATGTACGTACGTTCACATTGCCCATGGTAATGTTCCCACCAGACGTTGTTCTCTATACCCCACCATGGAGTATATGCTTCATCTAAGCCGATCACCTGTTTCACCAACCCATTTTACCCCTTGGGGCAAAAAATGAAGAAGATCCGAGTCCTAGAGAGACTACACCAGGAGAAACAGTGGAGGAAGAATTGTCCATGGTTGAAAGTTGGTAACACACATAAAGCACGTAAAACTCAAACTTTAAACTTCCAAATTTGTGAAAAACACAACTTTATGAGCTTATTGATGTGGGGCCCCCATCGTGAGGCATAAGGGAAATCCAAACCTCCCAGACATCTTGATAGCTTAATTTAACGATTGGGACTAAGTATGAGGCATATCTGAAGCTCAGGTGGGACACACCACAAGAAGATCAACGCTCACCATTACAACTCCCAAAATGAGTGATCACTGGTTAAACCTCTCTAGTGGCCCACCACAATATTGTTTTCCAAGATCTGGACCGACCAGAGTATCCTAGGGGGTTCACACAAATGGAACATTTAAATGGTTGCTCGACCCAATATCTGTGTGGCCCCCAAATATCATTCAATGGCAAAACAACGGTGACACTATTTCCTGTGGTATGGGCCACATGAACATCTGATTTGTGTCAAACTTGGGCCCACCCCCTAGAATAACACTCCCAAGCCAATGGGTGGCTTTGATCCTAGACCCATAGACTATAAATGAGACCCACCTAAAACTTTGCCAAATCACGTGGAAGCATGCAAACATGAAAAAGCCACTGTCTTAAAACATGCCCCCAAGCGTTGTTGAGAATCGTTAGTGATTGAAAACATGTGTGGGGCCACCATGGTGCCCTTTGGACCATCCGAATCGTTCATAGAGTCACAAGGGCCCACACGTGTCATATGCATGAAAACTAGCTTGATCTGATACTTCTATGGCTCCACATGAGTCCTCAACGGTGATTGAACGGTGGAGCTGTTTCCTCTCGTATGGCCCACCTGGAACTTGGATTTAGATGAAATTTGAAGCCACCTCCTAGAATGGCGACCCTGAACTAATGAACCGCTCAATATTTGGGGCCCACGAACTACAAAGGAGACCCACTAACCGGTTTTCCAAAAGAGGTACGAAACCATGCAAACTCATGGTACATACGTGTTGTCAACATCAACCAAGGTCCAGCGCCTCTAAGAGCCCACCATCTGAGTGATTTGGAGAATCTGATCTGTTCACAGGATCAGTGTGGTCCACACGTGCCAGAATACACAAGATTAACCTGATCCAAGTTTCAAGTGGACCACACCATAAGATGATACATATGAACCGTTACAACTCCCAAACCAACAAGTTATAAAGGGGTTGCGTGAGTGGCATAAAAAAGGAGAGAGAAGGAGAGAGAAGAGGAGAGAGGAGGGGAGGATGAGATTGGGAGTTTCTCACATGCGCCCACTCTTTGGAGGTGGGGTACATGCGCTTGGATGCATTCCAATATCCAGTTACCAAAAATCATAAAAATGCACCAAGTGCAAGGGGACATGCGCCCAAACTTTGTTGGCCAAAGTGGTGAAGCCACATGCGCCCATCTTCACCCACCAGGCGCATGTACAGAGCCACATGCGCCCATCTGCACCCACCAGGCGCATGTGCAGAGCCACATGCGCCCATCTGCACCCACCAGGCGCATGTGCAGAGCCCGGAAGAAGTCGTCTCTCTCTCTCTCTCTCTCTCTCTCTCTCTCTCTCTCGTCTTATATGTTGGTCATGTGCACCTACTCCATGTCACATGCGCCCACCACCCTACTACATGCGCTCACTCTCATAGACATGCGCCAGCCCTCTTCCAACATTCGCCTGAACTGGTCACACCGGAACTGCACTGCACATCTCTCTGCACTGCCCGCACTTGCACTACACACTGCACACCTTATTTACATAAAAACGTCTAAGTAATATGACATTTACTTTAAGTTATTTATGTAAATAAGAAAGTACCCCCCATTTGGATTCAATAAAAAATACTAGAAAAATAAATTCCCAACAATGGAGATTTTGATTTTCCATCCGAAGTACAAATCGCAACTTTTTGGCACTCCCCAAAAAGTTCGCCTTTTGATTGGAGGGGTTTTCTTCAAATCTAAACCGTCCAAAAAATCTAAAATACCCTAATTATGCTAAAACACCAAAGTCCGGTGAAATATTCATGATATTTTATGGTCGATCTGTGGATATATCAAAAATCCAGATTTTTACTTAGAATTTTCAGGCAGCGAAATGACCAGAATATCGTTTTAATGCAAATTTGTACAGAAATGGAGTTATGACTAGATAATATTGATTGCTTCATGCATTAATACCTATCTTGCTTAATCTAGCATTCATTCACGCTTAATCTAGTTGCTTAATCCAGCATTCGTCTCTGCTTAATCTAGCACTCATCTTCGCTTAATGTAGCATTCATCTAACTCGACATGTACTGAACTTCACATGGCATATATACTATTGTGTTCTCATATACATTCATTCTCATATGACATACCTTCTGTTGTATTCATCAAATACAATCAATCTCATATGATATACATTCAATTACATTCATTGTACATCGAAAATCCCTTATCTCGTTACAATGCCCTACACATTTATGCACGTGTGAGCAGGTTCTCTTCTTGTCTCTCGTTGCGTATTAGCTATCAACGAAGGTGCGAGGTCGAGATCACTTCTGAAGACAAGTCGACAGACTCCAACCTTACTCGCAACTGATTATAGGAACTTTATATCGATTATGTTCATCACACAATTAGGATTCAGTTCGGATTGAGGCTCAAGACTAACCAAAAGGGACTATAGTTATCACAAGAAACCACAAATAAAAGAGTTCTAACTAAGCTTGAAACATCCTGCTATGAATTGCCACTATGAAAAAGACAGTCGATGCCCTACCCATCTACAACGGGTCCGTCGGTTGAGCTGATGAGGCAATTGCGAATTGCTTTCCTAAGGTCACCTGTGCGCTGTAACAGGCGCGGGCCTTAGGTCATGCTGACCAACATTCGAGGATCGTGTATTCCAGCGGTCACCTGTTCACAGTAACAGGCGCGGGCCTAGAGTTGCACCGCTCGATTAAAAACCTCGTTCGGGAACGTTGCGGAGTGCTTTCCTAAGGTCACCTGTGTGCTGTAACAGGCGCGGGCCTTGGGACATGCCGACCAACATTCGAGGATCGTGTATTCCAGCGGTCACCTGTGCGCAGTAACAGGCGCGGGCCCAGAGTTGCACCACTCGAATCCTGACAGTCTCTCAACTCGGACAATCCGAAAGAGAATGGGACATAGACATCCGGCTTGTCTAAGAAATGTTGTTCAGTCCATAACAAGAAAATAAATAGGTTTCTACGACCATGAACTCAAAGACGATAGTCCCCGATGACTTAGTCACCTGCTCGATCTATCCGGGCCTTATCTCGAAGACTCCATCTATTGTACAAACATTATTCATAGTGGAGCTTTGTCGTTTTGTGCCGTGGTTTTCTCCCGCAAGGGTTTCCACGTAAAAATCCCTGTGTTCTCTGTGGTGTGCATGATTTACATTGATATTTCTTCATTTGCTTTATTTAATCTATCTATAATGTATGCATTCATTTACTTTTGTCTTTTAATCAAGGGTAGTCAACCATTGATGTAATTAAGGGCTCGTGGCAAATATCACAGCCTAGAATGTAAAAGATCTCAGAATCTCTAGAATAAAATTTGCCTTGCGATATCTTTCTTGCGTACACTTGGTGATTGCTTATGATTGTCTATGAATGTCTCTATACTCAGAATTCCCCCAGAACAATGAAACACGGAAAAAACTACATTGAGCACGATTTTTCTAAGTTCTAACACCCACTTAGGCTTGGAAGCCGAAAGTGTTCTTGCTTACTTAGTTTAATTTGTTAAATTGTATAAGTAGGCGAAAAGAATTTCAAAAGGTCCTAATCACCCCCCCCCTCTAGGACTTAGCAATAATTCTAGTTGCTCCTTAAGCTTTCGCACGTGTATGCATAGGGTGTCGTGTTAGACTACCCGACGCAATTTCAATTTTATCATCATCTTAAGTATGTAGGCAACTCTCACATTGATTATAGAGAGTGCTAAAAAAATCAAATCATGACACTGTTGAATGCAATATATGATGTTTCGTATCTTGATGGATGTTTGTTATAGGCAAAATAATGGAGATCAACTCAGCTATTAAGGTTGTACACGGACGCCCATTAGACTCTCGAGATCATCTAAGCAAGAGTCGCAGATTGGGTAAATACGGAAGTACCCACTCGACTCTCGAGATCATATGCTCGAGAGTTGCAGATCGGGTAAGTATGGAAGTACCCACTCGACTCTCGAGATCATATGCTCGAAAGTCGCAGAATGGGTAAGCGCGGGACGCCCATTCGACTCTCGAGATAAGCTGATCGAGAGTCGCAGATGGGCAAATACGGAGCACCTATTCGCAAGGCCTCGAGCTCCCATAGCCGATAGTCAAATACGGCAAAGCAAAATCCGCTAGCAAACCTTCTCGTAAGTCGTTGAAAGGTGTTACGTCTAAATGAGCGAGCACTTGGACTCGCGACCATATTCCAACATGCGAACAGCTTTTCCGCGATGACACCTCTTAGCCTTCAGTACCAGCACCCGATTCCCGTCGAGCAGCTTGTTCAATCCCTCTGCGATACCAAGCAGGGCTACACCCAGTTCGGTGGTTTCCGTCCCGTCGGCGTCTCCTTCCTTTTCGCCAGCTATGACTCCAACTACGGTTTCCAGCTCTACATGAGCGATCAGCGCTATTACTACGCCTACCAGCAGCCCGTATAGGTCGGGTTTGGGCTTATCTTCTCTTGTGGTTCCGAATCTCAAGGGATTGTTATCAAGGAACGTGATTGCCAAAATAAGTCATCGGGTTAGATCTCGTCTCTAAGGACAAGGATCTTATCCCACGAAATCAGCGGCATCTCGGTATCGTACACGAAATCAGCGGGATCTCGATATCTTACGTGATAGATTGGATCGCTCCAGATCTATATAAAGAGGTGACTCCATTAAGAGAAAGGTACACATTATTCAATCTCGGTCCCGTTTGGCTTGATTATTCTTCTTCTTGCTTTGCCTGACTTAAGCATCGGAGGGCTAACGGCTGGATCCCAGCCACCCTTAGTTGTTGTCTGTCTTCTTTCAGGTCCATCGGCGGAAGTATCTATTGGAGAGAAGGTGAACGTCTGGAAGATTCAGTTACAAAATCTGACGTTAACAGTTTGGCGCCGTCTGTGGGAACTTCAGGGCTATTCATGTCCAAGTAAATGGAGTAGTGACCAAAAGATATCTTCCGCTTTATTCATAATTATGAACTACATTGTGAAATTACGTCGGGTAGCCTAACACAACACCCTACGCATACGCGTGCGGAAGCTTGAGGAGCAACATAGAATTATGGCTAAACCTATAGGAGGGGGGTGATAAGGACCTTTTTAAAATTATTTTCGCCTACTTAAACAATTCAACAAATTAAGCTACGTAAGCGATAACACTTCGGCTTCCAAGCCTAAGTGGGTCCAATTAATAGACTAGCATCAGATAAAGCAATAAGCAACCTAGTCTAATCAACTCATGTGGACTAGAGAGGATGGATCAAGAAATGCTCAAGTCAACATGAGGTAGTGAAAGTACATCTTGTGAGTGTGGATGTGCCTATCAAGTGCCTAGCATACATTCCTAACTAAGCATTCATAATTAATCAATTAAACATAATGCATAAAGAGAAATGTGCTCAAGAATCAATCACAAACACAACGATGTATAGTGGTTCGACTACTTGTCTACTCCACTCCCGGTTCAAGTACTCAACCCCTTTGAGCACACCGGCATTCACTGGGGAGTTTAAATCTGGTTCCTCCCAACCAAGGTGTTTTAACTCGGATCCACCCAACCGGGGAGTTTACAGGTTCCTCCCAACCTACACGTTTGCACCCGTGTTGGTGGCTCCCCCTTGGAGACTTTGTTTAGGCCCGACTAACGTGCCAAGGAACGGCTGACGTCCTTAGATTTTAGGCCCAACTAATAGGCCAAGGATCGGCTAACAACCCCGGGGCGAGTTTGTCAAACAAACTCTACACTCAACTCCCACAGGGAATTGAGTGGATGGACTCTTAACAAGACAACCTTACTTGTCGGATTGAGCCCCTTGTTCAGCGCCGCTTCGGGTTGCTTCTTCTCGCTCTCCCGTGCTTGAATCAGCTCCCCTTGTGCTCCCCTGATCGTTGACGTCGTTGCTTTGCCACTTTGCCAAGGCTTCAGCTCCAAGATCAGCTACCTTGCATGTGATGCTCCATTGGAGATGCCCAAGGTGCTAGGGAATGGAGAAACCTCTACAAATGGTAAGGAAATGGGTTTCCTAGAGGAATGCACCTAAATGGACTCCTAGGTAGTGTTTAGATAAAGGATTTAACTATCATCAAGGTGTCTAAACCCTAGGAATCAAGAGGGAACAAGTCCATTCTCAAGATGCCATTGAATGGCCCAAACTTGTGATGAAAACACAAGGAGAATGACTTGCTTTAGGTTTGGGATAGAGCCTCTAATGATCTCTAGCAATGGTGGCTTCTATCTCCTCAAAATTCCCTCTCTTGGCTCAAAAAATGAATCCCCCTTTTAAATAGATTTTCTTCCAACGGTAAAAAAACGGGCAGATTCGCGCATCTCCGATTGATCGGAAGAAGTTCCGATTGATCGGAGACCGGTCCGATTGATCGGAGACAAGTCCGATTGATCGGAAATCTATCCAGTGAAGTCTCTGGAAGATATTCCGATTGATCGGAACACTGCCCGATTGATCGGACGGACCCCTTCCGATGGATCGGAAGACTGTCCGATTGATCGGAAATATGTCTAGTGGATTTTCAAGGTTGCTGGAAAAATTTCCGATTGATCGGAGCTTCTGTCCGATTGATCGGAGTCCTATCGGAGCCAGTGTCCGATTGAGCGGAGTCCTATCGAAAACTGCTGTTTGAGCCTATTTGATTACAGCAGCTTCCACCTCTTTAATTAGTCTAATTTATCATGTTTTTCATGGAGTTCTAAGACTAATGATGATGACTAAAGGTATACCTAGTTGGTCCAAGTCATCTAAGAGGTTATGGGTTAGGTTTTGGTCAAGGCAAGGCACACCAAGGCATCACATTTACCTGTTTTCTTTTTCCTTGATGCAGCCGGTTCGTCTTGAGTCTTCGTTCTTCGTCTTCATTAAGCTCAACCGACACTAGAGCCACTGACCTAAGTAATTGACAAACAAGGTGCATTAGTATGCCACAGAAAAGTGCACTAACAATCTCCCCCTTTGTCAATTACTTACAAAAACCTAACCTACCAAAACAAATACATGTACAAGAGATTACATTGATATGAAATAAAATACAGGACTCTTGACATGCCTAAACTAAGCAGCTCCTCTTCAGTTTGCTCCCCCATAACCTGTCAATCCCTGCATCACAAAACATAGCAAACTAGTTTTGGTGGGACTTGATCTTTCTCCCCCTTTTTGTCAGCAATTGACAAGCTATTCTCTCCCCCTTAATGATGCAACAAGTAAGGTTAAGGTAAGAGAAGATAGTATGTCGCAGTTATAACTATAAGCACATGCTAACAAGAAGAGTATAGGGTGCATGATCATATAAAACATGGAGCATGCTAAGGAACATGATTAACAAGAAAATGTAACTATCTAAGCATAGTTAATCATGCATAATTGGTCATCTATGATATACACTATGCATTAAAGCTCAAGGTCTTATAGCCCAATCAACCAACCTCCCCTATTGGTATATCAAGACCAATACAAAGCAAAGATTAGCATATAAAGAAGCATAAAACTCAAGATGATTAGCCAATCTAAGCCGGATGATAGTCTAGCAAGTAGACTCTAGACGGTTACGTCCTTGAAGAGCAACCCGCTCTGATACCAATTGAAATTGCGTCGGGTAGCCTAACACGACACCCTACGCATACGCGTTCGGAAGCTTGAGGAGCAACTAGAATTATGGCTAAACCTATAGGAGGGGGTGATTAGGACCTTATCAAATTCTTTTCTCCTACTTACCGGATTTAACAAATTAAGCTACGTAAGCGATAAACACTTCGGCTTTCAAGCCTAAGTGGGTCCAATTAATAGACTAGCAAAAGATAAAGCAATTAACAACCTAGTCTAATCAACTCATGTGGACTAGAGAGGATGGATCAAGAAATGCTCAAGTCAACATGAGGTAGTGAAAGTACATCTTGTGAGTGTGGATGTGCTTATCAAGTGCTAAGCATACATTCCTAACTAAGCATACATAATTAACAATTAAACACAATGCATAAAGAGAAATGTGCTCAAGATCAATCACAAACACAAGGATGTATAGTGGTTCGACTACTTGTCTACTCCACTCCCGGTTCAAGTACTCAACCCCTTTGAGCACACCGGCATTCACTGGGGAGTTTAAATCTGGTTCCTCCCAACCAAGGTGTTTTAACTCGGATCCACCCAACCGGGGAGTTTACAGGTTCCTCCCAACCTACACGTTTGCACCCGTGTTGGTGGCTCCCCCTTGGAGACTTTGTTTTAGGCCCGACTAACGTGCCAAGGAACGGATGACGTCCCTAGATTTTAGGCCCAACTAATAGTCCAAGGATCGGCTAACGACCCCGGGGCGAGTTTGTCAAACAAACTCTACACTCAACTCCCACAGGGAATTGAGTGGATGGACTCTTAACAAGACAACCTTACTTGTCGGATTGAGCCCCTTGTTCAGCGCCGCTTCGGGTTGCTTCTTCTCGCTCTCCCGTGCTTGAATCAGCTCCCCTTGTGCTCCCCTGATCGTTGACGCCGTTGCTTTGCCAAGGCTTCAGCTCCAAGATCATCTACCTTGCATGTGATGCTCCATTGGAGATGCACAAGGTGCTAGGGAATGGTGAAACCTCTACAAATGGTAAGGAAATGGGTTTCCTAGAGGAATGCACCTAAATGGACTCCTAGGTAGTGTTTAGACAAAGGATTTAACTATCATCAAGGTGTCTAAACCCTAGGAATCAAGAGGGAACAAGTCCATTCTCAAGATGCCATTGAATGGCCCAAACTTGTGATGAAAACACAAGGAGAATGACTTGCTTTAGGTTTGGGATAGAGCCTCTAATGATCTCTAGCAATGGTGGCTTCTATCTCCTCAAAATTCCCTCTCTTGGCTCAAATAACGAATCCCCGTTTTAAATAGATTTTCTTCTAACGGTAAAAAAATGGGCAGATTCGTGCATCTCCGATTGATCGGAAAAAATGTCCGATTGATCGGAGCCCAGTCCGATTGATCGGAGACAAGTCCGATTGATCGGAAATCTATCCAGAGAAGTCTCTGGAAGAAATTCCGATTGATCGGAACACTGTCCGATTGATCGGACGGCCCCTTCCGATGGATCGGAAGACTTTCCGATTGATCGGAGCTTCTGTCCGATTGATCGGAGTCCTATCGGAAAACCTGTCCGATTGATCGGAGTCCTATCGGAAACTGCTGTTTGAGCCTATTTGATTACAGCAGCTTCCACCTCTTTAATTAGTCTAATTTATCATGTTTTTCATGGAGTTCTAAGACTAATGATGATGACTAAAGGTATACCTAGTTGGTGCAAGTCATCTAAGAGGTTATGGGTTAGGTTTTGGTCAAGGCAGGGCACACCAAGGCATCACTTTTACCTGTTTCTTCTTCCTTGATGCAGCCGGTCCATCTTGAGTCTTCGTTCTTCCTCTTCATTAAGCTCAACCGACACTAGACCCACTGACCTAAGTAATTGACAAACAAGGTGCATTAGTATGCCACAGAAAAGTGCACTAACAATCTCCCCCTTTGTCAATTACTTACAAAAACCTAACCTACCAAAACAAATACATGTACAAGAGATTACATGATATGAAATTAAATACAGGACTCTTGACATGCCTAAACTAAGCTGCTCCTCTTCAGATTGCTCCCCCATAACCTGTCAATCCCTGCATCACAAAACATAGCAAACTAGTTTTGGTGGGATTTGATCTTTCTCCACCCTTTTGTTAGCAATTGACAAACTATTCTCTCCCCCTTAATGATATATCAATAAGGTTAAGGTAAGAGAAGATAGCATGTCGCAATTATAACTATAAGCACATGCTAACTAGAGAGAGTATAGGGTGCATGATCATATAAAACATGGAGCATGCTAAGGAACATGATTAACAAGAAAAAGTAACTATCTAAGCATAGTTAATCATGTAAAATTGGTCATCTATGATATACATTAAGCATTAAAGCTCAAGGGCTTATAGCCCAATCAACCAACCTCCCCTATTGGTATATCAAGACCAAAACTAAGCAAAGATTAGCATACAATGAAGCATAAAACTCAAGATGATTAGCTAATCTAAGCATGGTGATAATCTAGCAAGCAAATATATTAATTAAAAGCAAGGCTAAATTATCAAAAATTTGGCTAATGAGGCTTGAATCCTCTGATTTGCCCATACACACATAAATGAGGGTGAAATCCTCAGATTTTCCTATAGATCCAAAGAGGCTAAATTCCTCAAGTTCATCAATTTGCTCAAAATGAGGCTTGATCCTCAGATATTCATTTGAGCTCAATATGATCTCCTAAGGTCACCTAAACTAGATCACAACCCCCTTGGGTATGATAAATAGGAACCAACATGCTTGTTGGGAGGGAATTCATCTATCCTAGATTTTCTCCCTTAGGTTCATTCCAAGTTGGAGAGCAATGTTCGGTAGGGGATATGACAATAGTTCCTACCCTAGTTATTGTTGACCTCAACTAATCATTTTACTTATAGTTCAACATGAGGCAACATAGATTCTCCTTTTTGGTTAGACATGATACTAGTGCTCCGGTACCGGATCTTACTCTAGACGGTTACGTCCTTGAAGAGCAACCCGCTCTGATACCAATTGAAATTGCGTCGGGTAGCCTAACACGACACCCTACGCATACGCGTTCGGAAGCTTGAGGAGCAACTAGAATTATGGCTAAACCTATAGGAGGGGGTGATTAGGACCTTATCAAATTCTTTTTGCCTACTTACCAGATTTAACAAATTAAGCTACGTAAGCGATAAACACTTCGGCTTTCAAGCCTAAGTGGGTCCAATTAATAGACTAGCAAAAGATAAAGCAATTAACAACCTAGTCTAATCAACTCATGTGGACTAGAGAGGATGGATCAAGAAATGCTCAAGTCAACATGAGGTAGTGAAAGTACATCTTGTGAGTGTGGATGTGCTTATCAAGTGCTAAGCATACATTCCTAACTAAGCATACATAATTAACAATTAAACACAATGCATAAAGAGAAATGTGCTCAAGATCAATCACAAACACAAGGATGTATAGTGGTTCGACTACTTGTCTACTCCACTCCCGGTTCAAGTACTCAACCCCTTTGAGCACACCGGCATTCACTGGGGAGTTTAAATCTGGTTCCTCCCAACCAAGGTGTTTTAACTCGGATCCACCCAACCGGGGAGTTTACAGGTTCCTCCCAACCTACACGTTTGCACCCGTGTTGGTGGCTCCCCCTTGGAGACTTTGTTTTAGGCCCGACTAACGTGCCAAGGAACGGATGACGTCCCTAGATTTTAGGCCCAACTAATAGTCCAAGGATCGGCTAACGACCCCGGGGCGAGTTTGTCAAACAAACTCTACACTCAACTCCCACAGGGAATTGAGTGGATGGACTCTTAACAAGACAACCTTACTTGTCGGATTGAGCCCCTTGTTCAGCGCCGCTTCGGGTTGCTTCTTCTCGCTCTCCCGTGCTTGAATCAGCTCCCCTTGTGCTCCCCTGATCGTTGACGCCGTTGCTTTGCCAAGGCTTCAGCTCCAAGATCATCTACCTTGCATGTGATGCTCCATTGGAGATGCACAAGGTGCTAGGGAATGGTGAAACCTCTACAAATGGTAAGGAAATGGGTTTCCTAGAGGAATGCACCTAAATGGACTCCTAGGTAGTGTTTAGACAAAGGATTTAACTATCATCAAGGTGTCTAAACCCTAGGAATCAAGAGGGAACAAGTCCATTCTCAAGATGCCATTGAATGGCCCAAACTTGTGATGAAAACACAAGGAGAATGACTTGCTTTAGGTTTGGGATAGAGCCTCTAATGATCTCTAGCAATGGTGGCTTCTATCTCCTCAAAATTCCCTCTCTTGGCTCAAATAACGAATCCCCGTTTTAAATAGATTTTCTTCTAACGGTAAAAAAATGGGCAGATTCGTGCATCTCCGATTGATCGGAAAAAATGTCCGATTGATCGGAGCCCAGTCCGATTGATCGGAGACAAGTCCGATTGATCGGAAATCTATCCAGAGAAGTCTCTGGAAGAAATTCCGATTGATCGGAACACTGTCCGATTGATCGGACGGCCCCTTCCGATGGATCGGAAGACTTTCCGATTGATCGGAGCTTCTGTCCGATTGATCGGAGTCCTATCGGAAAACCTGTCCGATTGATCGGAGTCCTATCGGAAACTGCTGTTTGAGCCTATTTGATTACAGCAGCTTCCACCTCTTTAATTAGTCTAATTTATCATGTTTTTCATGGAGTTCTAAGACTAATGATGATGACTAAAGGTATACCTAGTTGGTGCAAGTCATCTAAGAGGTTATGGGTTAGGTTTTGGTCAAGGCAGGGCACACCAAGGCATTACTTTTACCTGTTTCTTCTTCCTTGATGCAGCCGGTCCATCTTGAGTCTTCGTTCTTCCTCTTCATTAAGCTCAACCGACACTAGACCCACTGACCTAAGTAATTGACAAACAAGGTGCATTAGTATGCCACAGAAAAGTGCACTAACAATCTCCCCCTTTGTCAATTACTTACAAAAACCTAACCTACCAAAACAAATACATGTACAAGAGATTACATGATATGAAATTAAATACAGGACTCTTGACATGCCTAAACTAAGCTGCTCCTCTTCAGATTGCTCCCCCATAACCTGTCAATCCCTGCATCACAAAACATAGCAAACTAGTTTTGGTGGGATTTGATCTTTCTCCACCCTTTTGTTAGCAATTGACAAACTATTCTCTCCCCCTTAATGATATATCAATAAGGTTAAGGTAAGAGAAGATAGCATGTCGCAATTATAACTATAAGCACATGCTAACTAGAGAGAGTATAGGGTGCATGATCATATAAAACATGGAGCATGCTAAGGAACATGATTAACAAGAAAAAGTAACTATCTAAGCATAGTTAATCATGTAAAATTGGTCATCTATGATATACATTAAGCATTAAAGCTCAAGGGCTTATAGCCCAATCAACCAACCTCCCCTATTGGTATATCAAGACCAAAACTAAGCAAAGATTAGCATACAATGAAGCATAAAACTCAAGATGATTAGCTAATCTAAGCATGGTGATAATCTAGCAAGCAAATATATTAATTAAAAGCAAGGCTAAATTATCAAAAATTTGGCTAATGAGGCTTGAATCCTCTGATTTGCCCATACACACATAAATGAGGGTGAAATCCTCAGATTTTCCTATAGATCCAAAGAGGCTAAATTCCTCAAGTTCATCAATTTGCTCAAAATGAGGCTTGATCCTCAGATATTCATTTGAGCTCAATATGATCTCCTAAGGTCACCTAAACTAGATCACAACCCCCTTGGGTATGATAAATAGGACCCAACATGCTTGTTGGGAGGGAATTCATCTATCCTAGATTTTCTCCCTTAGGTTCATTCCAAGTTGGAGAGCAATGTTCGGTAGGGGATATGACAATAGTTCCTACCCTAGTTATTGTTGACCTCAACTAATCATTTTACTTATAGTTCAACATGAGGCAACATAGATTCTCCTTTTTGGTTAGACATGATACTAGTGCTCCGGTACCGGATCTTACTCTAGACGGTTACGTCCTTGAAGAGCAACCCGCTCTGATACCAATTGAAATTGCGTCGGGTAGCCTAACACGACACCCTACGCATACGCGTTCGGAAGCTTGAGGAGCAACTAGAATTATGGCTAAACCTATAGGAGGGGGTGATTAGGACCTTATCAAATTCTTTTTGCCTACTTACCAGATTTAACAAATTAAGCTACGTAAGCGATAAACACTTCGGCTTTCAAGCCTAAGTGGGTCCAATTAATAGACTAGCAAAAGATAAAGCAATTAACAACCTAGTCTAATCAACTCATGTGGACTAGAGAGGATGGATCAAGAAATGCTCAAGTCAACATGAGGTAGTGAAAGTACATCTTGTGAGTGTGGATGTGCTTATCAAGTGCTAAGCATACATTCCTAACTAAGCATACATAATTAACAATTAAACACAATGCATAAAGAGAAATGTGCTCAAGATCAATCACAAACACAAGGATGTATAGTGGTTCGACTACTTGTCTACTCCACTCCCGGTTCAAGTACTCAACCCCTTTGAGCACACCGGCATTCACTGGGGAGTTTAAATCTGGTTCCTCCCAACCAAGGTGTTTTAACTCGGATCCACCCAACCGGGGAGTTTACAGGTTCCTCCCAACCTACACGTTTGCACCCGTGTTGGTGGCTCCCCCTTGGAGACTTTGTTTTAGGCCCGACTAACGTGCCGAGGAACGGCTGACGTCCCTAGATTTTAGGCCCAACTAATAGGCCAAGGATCGGCTAACGACCCCGGGGCGAGTTTGTCAAACAAACTCTACACTCAACTCCCACAGGGAATTGAGTGGATGGACTCTTAACAAGACAACCTTACTTGTCGGATTGAGCCCCTTGTTCAGCGCCGCTTCGGGTTGCTTCTTCTCGCTCTCCCGTGCTTGAATCAGCTCCCCTTGTGCTCCCCTGATCATTGACGCCGTTGCTTTGCCAAGGCTTCAGCTCCAAGATCAGCTACCTTGCATGTGATGCTCCATTGGAGATGCCCAAGGTGCTAGGGAATGGTGAAACCTCTACAAATGGTAAGGAAATGGGTTTCCTAGAGGAATGCACCTAAATGGACTCCTAGGTAGTGTTTAGACAAAGGATTTAACTATCATCAAGGTGTCTAAACCCTAGGAATCAAGAGGGAACAAGTCCATTCTCAAGATGCCATTGAATGGCCCAAACTTGTGATGAAAACACAAGGAGAATGACTTGCTTTAGGTTTGGGATAGAGCCTCTAATGATCTCTAGCAATGGTGGCTTCTATCTCCTCAAAATTTCCTCTATTGGCTCAAAAAACGAATCCCCCTTTTAAATAGATTTTCTTCCAACGGTCAAACAATGGGCAGATTCGTGCATCTCCGATTGATCGGAAAAAGTGTCCGATTGATCGGAGCCCGGTCCGATTGATCGGAGACAAGTCCGATTGATCGAAAATCTATCCAGAGAAGTCTCTGGAAGAAATTCCGATTGATCGGAACACTGTCCGATTGATCGGACGGCCCCTTCCGATGGATCGGAAGAATTTCCGATTGATCGGAGCTTCTGTCCGATTGATCGGAGTCCTATCGGAAAACCTGTCCGATTGATCGGAGTCCTATCGGAAACTGCTGTTTGAGCCTATTTGATTACAGCAGCTTCCACCTCTTTAATTAGTCTAATTTATCATGTTTTTCATGGAGTTCTAAGACTAATGATGATGACTAAAGGTATACCTAGTTGGTGCAAGTCATCTAAGAGGTTATGGGTTAGGTTTTGGTCAAGGCAGGGCACACCAAGGCATCACTTTTACCTGTTTCTTCTTCCTTGATGCAGCCGGTCCGTCTTGAGCCTTCGTTCTTCGTCTTCATTAAGCTCAACCGACACTAGACCCACTGACCTAAGTAATTGACAAACAAGGTGCACTAGTATGCCATGGAAAAGTGCACTAACAATCTCCCCCTTTGTCAATTACTTACAAAAACCTAACCTACCAAAACAAAATACATGTACAAGAGATTACATGATATGAAATTAAATACAGGACTCTTGACATGCCTAAACTAAGCTGCTCCTCTTCAGATTGCTCCCCCATAACCTGTCAATCCCTGCATCACAAAACATAGCAAACTAGTTTTGGTGGGATTTGATCTTTCTCCCCCCTTTTGTTAGCAATTGACAAACTATTCTCTCCCCCTTAATGATATATCAATAAGGTTAAGGTAAGAGAAGATAGCATGTCGCAATTATAACTATAAGCACATGCTAACTAGAGAGAGTATAGGGTGCATGATCATATAAAACATGGAGCATGCTAAGGAACATGATTAACAAGAAAAAGTAACTATCTAAGCATAGTTAATCATGTAAAATTGGTCATCTATGATATACATTAAGCATTAAAGCTCAAGGGCTTATAGCCCAATCAACCAACCTCCCCTATTGGTATATCAAGACCAAAACTAAGCAAAGATTAGCATACAATGAAGCATAAAACTCAAGATGATTAGCTAATCTAAGCATGGTGATAATCTAGCAAGCAAATATATTAATTAAAAGCAAGGCTAAATTATCAAAAATTGGGCTAATGAGGCTTGAATCCTCTGATTTGCCCATACACACATAAATGAGGCTGAAATCCTCAGATTTTCCTATAGATCCAAAGAGGCTAAATTTTTCAAGTTCATCAATTTGCTCAAAATGAGGCTTGATCCTCAGATATTCATTTGAGCTCAATATGATCTCCTAAGGTCACCTAACCTAGATGACAACCCCCTTGGGTATGATAAATAGGACCCAACATGTTTGTTGGGAGGGAATTCATCTATCCTAGATTTTCTCCCTTAGGTTCATTCCAAGTTCGAGAGCAATGTTCGGTAGGGGATATGACAATAGTTCCTACCCTAGTTATTGTTGACCTCAACTAATCATTTTACTTATAGTTCAACATGAGGCAACATAGATTCTCCTTTTTGGTTAGACATGATACTAGTGCTCCGGTACCGGATCTTACTCTAGACGGTTACGTCCTTGAAGAGCAACCCGCTCTGATACCAATTGAAATTGCGTCGGGTAGCCTAACACGACACCCTACGCATACGCGTTCGGAAGCTTGAGGAGCAACTAGAATTATGGCTAAACCTATAGGAGGGGGTGATTAGGACCTTATCAAATTCTTTTCGCCTACTTACCAGATTTAACAAATTAAGCTACGTAAGCGATAAACACTTCAGCTTTCAAGCCTAAGTGGGTCCAATTAATAGACTAGCAAAAGATAAAGCAATTAACAACCTAGTCTAATCAACTCATGTGGACTAGAGAGGATGGATCAAGAAGTGCTCAAGTCAACATGAGGTAGTGAAAGTACATCTTGTGAGTGTGCATGTGCTTATCAAGTGCTAAGCATACATTCCTAACTAAGCATACATAATTAACAATTAAACACAATGCATAAAGAGAAATGTGCTCAAGATCAATCACAAACACAAGGATGTATAATGGTTCGACTACTTGTCTACTCCACTCCCGGTTCAAGTACTCGACCCCTTTGAGCACACCGGCATTCACTGGGGAGTTTAAATCTGGTTCCTCCCAACCAAGGTGTTTTAACTCGGATCCACCCAACCGGGGAGTTTACAGGTTCCTCCCAACCTACACGTTTGCACCCGTGTTGGTGGCTCCCCCTTGGAGACTTTGTTTTAGGCCCGACTAACGTGCCAAGGAACGGCTGACGTCCCTAGATTTTAGGCCCAACTAATAGGCCAAGGATCGGCTAACGACCCCGGGGCGAGTTTGTCAAACAAACTCTACACTCAACTCCCACAGGGAATTGAGTGGATGGACTCTTAACAAGACAACCTTACTTGTCGGATTGAGTCCCTTGTTCAGCGCCGCTTCGGGTTGCTTCTTCTCGCTCTCCCGTGCTTGAATCAGCTCCCCTTGTGCTCCCCTGATCGTTGACGCCGTTGCTTTGCCAAGGCTTCAGCTCCAAGATCAGCTACCTTGCATGTGATGCTCCATTGGAGATGCCCAAGGTGCTAGGGAATGGTGAAACCTCTACAAATGGTAAGGAAATGGGTTTCCTAGAGGAATGCACCTAAATGGACTCCTAGGTAGTGTTTAGACAAAGGATTTAACTATCATCAAGGTGTCTAAACCCTAGGAATCAAGAGGAAACAAGTCCATTCTCAAGATGCCATTGAATGGCCCAAACTTGTGATGAAAATACAAGGAGAATGACTTGCTTTAGGTTTGGGATAGAGCCTCTAATGATCTCTAGCAATGGTGGCTTCTATCTCCTCAAAATTCCCTCTCTTGGCTCAAAAAACGAATCCCCCTTTTAAATAGATTTTCTTCCAACGGTAAAAAAACTGGTAGATTCGTGCATCTCCGATTTATCGGAAAAAGTGTCCGATTGATCGGAGCCCAGTCCGATTGATCGGAGACAAGTCCGATTGATAGAAAATCTATCCAGAGAAGTCTCTGAAAGAAATTCTGATTGATCGGAACACTGTCCGATTGATCGGACGGCCCCTTCCGATGGATCGGAAGACTTTCCGATTGATCGGAGCTTCTGTCCGATTGATCGGAGTCCTATCGGAAAACCTGTCTGATTGATCGGAGTCCTATCGGAAACTGCTGTTTGAGCCTATTTGATTACAACAGCTTCCACCTCTTTAATTAGTCTAATTTATCATGTTTTTCATGGAGTTCTAAGACTAATGATGATGACTAAAGGTATACCTAGTTGGTGCAAGTCATCTAAGAGGTTATGGGTTAGGTTTTGGTCAAGGTAGGGCACACAAAGGCATCACTTTTACCTGTTTCTTCTTCCTTGATGCAGCCGGTCCGTCTTGAGTCTTCGTTCTTCGTCTTCATTAAGCTCAACCGACACTAGACCCACTGACCTAAGTAATTGACAAACAAGGTGCACTAGTATGCCATAGAAAAGTGCACTAACGCATTGAATCTAGGGATAGTATTGTAGCTAATGCTCCACGTGCCAAGGGTGACGTACGGGCTTTCCCTGCATGTCTTCAAGGTAATAAGTAAATGGGCATGTGGTAATCACCCCAGGGGGCGATCCCTAACGTATAAGGCGATGAGGCAAGGATATTATTGTCCCACTATGAAAGCAGACGCAATTGAATTTTCTAAAAAATGTGATAAGTGCCAATGATATTCACCTATACCTCATGTACCGTCCGAGCGGATGACTCCAGTTGATAGCCCTTGGCCTTTCGCTCAGTGGGGGGTCGATATCATCGGGCCCTTACCCATGGAAAAGGGACAAAATAAGTTCGCAATTGTAGCGGTTGATTACTTCACCAAATGGGCCGAGGTAGAACCATTAGCCAAGATTACTGAGAAACAAACTACCAAGTTTATATGGAGAAATATTATATGCCGTTATGGACTCCCCCACACTATAATCACCGACAATGGAACGCAGTTCGACAACGCAGCCTTTGATGAATTTTGTGAAAAATGGAAGATACGTAATCTTCGCACTTCCCCATATCATCCTCAGGCGAATGGGCAGGTCGAGGCAGTGAATAAGATCATCAAGCACCATTTAAAGACCAAGCTAGGTGAATGTAAAGGGGTGTGGCCAGAACTTCTGCCAAAAGTATTATGGGCATATAGAACCACGGCTTGTACATCAACACGGTGAGACCCCTTTCTCCTTAGCATTTGGTGTCGACGCAGTGGTACCAGTGGAAATTCAAGTGCCCTCATATCGGATCGAGCAGTATGACCCCACGAGTAATCAAGAAAACCTCCGACTTCATCTCGATCTCTTGGAAGAGCGAAGAAATGCTTCCCAAGTACGAGTGGCAGCATATCAACAATGTATTTCTCGTTATCGAAATGCTAGGGTTCGGCCTAGATCCTTCCAGCCCGGAGATTTGGTACTAAGGTAAAATCTCGGAGTTCCCGCTCGTTCACTGGATCCAAATTGGGAAGGCCCATATCGGGTTATTAGGATTGTGCGACCCAGTACTTATTACCTTGAAGACATGTAGGGAAAGCCCGTACGTCGCCCTTGGCACGTGGAGCATTTGCTACGATACTATCCCTAGATTCAATGTAGTTCATAATTATGAATAAAGCGAAAGATATCTTTTGGTCACTACTCCATTTACTTGGACATGAATAGCCCTGAAGAGGATGCATACAATCCCTTGGCCAATTGCCTACCTTTGGTAGGGTTTAATTCACCTAGGATGGTCGCATTTCCATTTTATGGGTGACCATCCTACCTTCGATAAACTTGGAGTCTCAATCGATAGATCAGTCTATCTCTACGAGGGTATGGTCATCACGACCCCCCGGGTTGAGCACAATACATTTCTCAATCGATAGATCAGTCTATCTCTACGAGGGTATGGTCATCACGACCCCCCGGGTTGAGCACAATACATTTCTCAATCGATAGATCAGTCTATCTCCACGAGGGTATGGTCGTCATGACCCCTCGGATTGAGCACGTTACATCTCTCAATTGATAGATCAGTCTATCTCCACGAGGGTATGGTCGTCATGACCCCCCGGATTGAGCACGTTACATCTCTCAATTGATAGATCAGTCTATCTCCACGAGGGCATGGTCGCTACGACCCCCCGGGTTGAGCATAACTCATTGCAACAGGAAAGCATTCAGTGCACAAAGGAAAAGAAAGTAAACAAGGACGAGAAGGCATTCATTGCATGAAAGGGAGAGTAAACGAGGACAACACTTCCAAAAATATCTTTTCATTGATGATAAATGTTTACAATTATCTGCTCGCGGATACAAGAGAGGAAAACAAAAAGAAAATCAATCTCTTGGAGGAGGAGCTGTGCTCTCGACTTCAGGGCCCATTTCTGGAGCCCCTCCAGCTTGTGTGGCTTCAGTCACCTCGTTCTCAGCAGCAGCTTGCTCTTCTGCAGCTATGATGGTCGCGACTCGACCAAATTCCCCCATATCAAAGGATGGGATCATTCGTTGCACTACTCTTAGCGCAAAGTCGCGACCAGCATCATATGACTCGTATCTTTCGTCGTCATATAGCTGCGAAGTCCGAAACTCGAAAATTGCCCGAGGACCTTCCTCCGAGAGCATTTTTACAAGGGCGACTTTCTCCTCGTCCCAGTGGATCGAGTCGTCCTTGAGCTGTGCAAGAGCGGAGCGCTCCTTTTCCAAGTTGTCGTTAGCTTCTTTGAGCTGCGACCTGACCTCCGCAAACCGCTCCTCCAACGAGATCTTGTCTTGGCGAAAGATCTCCCTCTCTCTCTCAGCCTTCTCCTTCAAACCCGTGAGCTTCACGAAGTCTGAGTCCAAGGCCTGATACCTGTCGGTCAGGACTTGGATTTTCTCGATAAGGATCTTCTTCTCCTCATCTCTCTTCGCGATCACCGCCTCACTGGCCTTGAGCAGCTGATCTCTCCCTTGAACTGCCTTCTCCAAGGCAGTCCTCTTCCCCTCAGCTTCATCTATCACGCGACGGGCGGCAACGATATCACGCCTCGTTCGCAGGATAAGATCTAAGCCCTGCAAAAGTAATTAAAAATGTGAGAAAGTATTTTAGAACATAACAACAGATTAAAGCAGGTCTTGGCAGAGTCTTACCTGAACCATCCTCACCCCCGCTTCGAGGAAAAGGTTCTCAGGGCTTGGCTCGGGAAGAGAGCCGAAGGTTTGGGGGGGGGACGTTCTCGAATAAAAATTTACATATTGGATGGAGGTGGCGGGGGATAGAATATGTCCCGCTCCCAGACGGTTGGGCAACGACCAACCCAGCCGGCTCACGAGGTGGAGGCATCGACTCACGAGCAGGTCCCTGCTCGGCAGCAGGGATCAGTTCGCGAGCAGGAGCCGGCTCTCGAGGCTCTATTTGTTCTCGAGCCTCTTCAGCTGGGGGGCAGCTGGACCCCGCCCCATCCGGGGAATTGTCAGCAATGTTAATCACTGGCGGTCCAGGTGCGACCACCAGTGAGGGAATATTGGGCCCTGCCGGAGCCTCCGCCGTGCTCGCGGGAGGGGCAGGTTGATCGCCACCCTTACGGACGGGTGGTTGAGATGGTTCGGCAGGAGTTCTCCTCTGCCTTTTGGAGTTCGTGCCCTTCAGTCGGGGCAGCAGACCCCTCTTCTCCCCGGCCTTCATCATCTCGGCTTCTCCTCTGGATATTAGGCCCGCTGCTGCAAGTCGCGAGGGAGACAGGCAAGCCTCGATGTGCCTATCACCAACAAGCACCTTGTACACCTTGACAATCTTCTCGTTGATTCCTCCCTTTAGATTTGGTTTTCTCAAGGCCGGGATACCTGCGAGCACAAACAGAGGTCAAAGAATGAAGTAAAACCCTAAAATCCTAACTGGAGAAAACTGCACAATGTGGGATTGTGCCTACCTTCGCAGAAAAAATGGGTAACACCTGGACCTCTGGAGGAAGCAGACTCCCAGTTCCCGGAAGCGTAGAACCACCGTTTCCTCCAGCCGGGATAGTTCGATGAGGGTTTCCCCAGCACGAAGTTATCCCGGTGCCAGTAACACAAGTAATACCAGCCTTTGCTGGAGGGTGCTTTTTTCAGACGAAACATACGGAGGAACTCCTCCGCCGTGAGCTCCCCATTGCCGGCCTGAGCCCAGAGGGCAAAGGAGCCCAGAACTACCCTCCATCCATTCACGATGAGTTGCCCGGGGGCAATCTTGTAACACCAGAGAACATCGCGTATGAAAGGATGGAGGTGGAGGCGTACCCCCAGGATGAGCTGGTACTCATAAAGAGCTACGCATCCTGGGGGGGGGGGGGGGGGGGGGGGGGGGAGTCTGGTGTCTCTCCATCTCCGGGCAATCGGAGATTGACTGAGTCGGGGATCAGGTATCTCTCCCGTAACTCAGCTAGCCGGTCCTCCGATAAAACAGAAGGATACCCGGCTGCCGTGTATCTCCCTGCCGGAACCCTCGCACTGCTAGAAGCAGAGGATTCCGTAGTGGCATCGCCTAGAGGAATGGTGGTCTCCTCAGAGTTCCCAGCCATGAAGTGGTTTTAGGAAGATTAAGAAAAAAAAGAAAAGAAAAGAGGCCTGTACCCAGGGAAGAAAAGAAAGAAAAGAAGCACCGGAGGAAGAAGAATGAAAAAGATGTTGTAAATTCGCTTCGAAAAACTTCTGTAGAAACATAGAGAAATGGCGGACTCCGTATATTTATAGGCAATCATTCCGCCGCATCTGGTGATACGTGGCAGCCCCTCCTTCGGCGCGGCACTCGAACAGGCACGCCCATTAACTCCTCAAACACGTGGCGAGCGCCCCTTCATTTTCTGTCTGCGGAAAGCTGCAGAAAGCTGGCGCTCATTAATTCCAGCCCATCATGTGAGGTTCCGTTCTCGATGAAGGCAGCGGGCGGTTACGTGTGGTAGTGAGCTAAGTCCTTCCCTTAAGAATTCTTGGTGGCAAGGACTTGGGGGGCATCTGTTATAGGAAAAATAATGGAGATCAACTCAGCTATTAAGGTTGTACACGGACGCCCATTAGACTCTCGAGATCATCTGAGCAAGAGTCGCAGATTGGGTAAATACGAAAGTACCCACTCGACTCTCGAGATCATATGCTCGAGAGTCGCAGATCGTGTAAGTATGGAAGTACCCACTCGACTCTCGACATCATATGCTTGAAAGTCGCAGAATGGGTAAGCGCGGGACGCCCATTCGACTCTCGAGATAAGCTGATCGAGAGTCGCAGATGGGCAAATACGGAGCACCTATTCGCAAGGCCTCGAGCTCCCATAGCCGATAGTCAAATATGGCAAAGCAAAATCCGTGAGTAGACCTTCTCGTAAGTCGTTGAAAGGTGTTACGTCTAAATGAGCGAGCACTTGGACTCGCGACCATATTCCAACATGCGAACAACTTTTCCGCGGTGACACCTCTTAGCCTTCAGTACCAGCACCCGATTCTCGTCGAGCAGCTTGTTCAATCCCTCTGCGATACCAAGCAGGGCTACACCCAGTTCGGTGGTTTCCGTCCCCTCGGCGTCTCCTTCCTTTTCGCCGGCTATGACTCCAACTACGGTTTCCAGCTTTACATGAGCGATCAGCGCTATTACTACGCCTACCAGCAGCCTGTATAGGTCGGGTTTGGGTTTATCTTCTCTTGTGGTTCCGAATCTCAAGGGATTGTTATCAAGGAACGTGATTGTCAAAATAAGTCATCGGGTTAGATCTCGTCTCTAAGGACAAGGATCTTATCCCACGAAATCAGCGGCATCTCGGTATCGTACACGAAATCAGCGGGATCTCGATATCTTACGTGACAGATTAGATCGCTCCAGATCTATATAAAGAGGTGACTCCATTAAGAGAAAGGTACACATTATTCAATCTCGGTCCCGTTTGGCTTGATTATTCTTCTTCTTGCTTTGCCTGACTTAAGCATCGGAGGGCTAACGGCTGGATCCCAGCCACCCTTAGTTGCTGTTTGTCTTCTTTCAGGTCCATCGGCGGAAGTATCTATTGGAGAGAAGGTGAACGTCTAGAAGATTCAGTTACAAAATCTGACGTTAACAATGTTGTTGAATGTTCTTATTTAATATTGTTATATTATTGAATGTTATTTTATTAATTGTCATCTTTTATACTATGAATATAAACAATATGTCGAAGGAAACATCTTTTTAGATAGTGACCGACTCGAGGACTTGATGGCTTATCATCGACTCCCCGGTTTACACCGCCGCCTACGATTGATAGTGCCCATTCAACACGTAGAGTATCATCTTCAACGTCAAACTATGTTTTAGATTCATCAGAGCAGACATGTATCTCTCTTCAATTCAATTCATCGGGGTAATCAATCAGTGATCACTTGTCCGAATTTACGACAAAGGTGGATCGTATAGCTATGAGCCATGTGTTCTCTTTATATCCTTCTTAAGATAGAGTTCTGACAGAGTTGCTGCAGATAGTTTAGACTCTTATTCAGGTAATGTGTAAATACTATAATTTTTTATAGTAATTAGAGTTAATATCTTAAATCATGTCATGATTTTTTATTTCAGTTGTTGGAATAATCTCCTTCACAGGTGCAATTTGATTTGACGGAGGATTGTAGAGATTACGCCTTAAGAAAGGTGGGTAAAGCTTGGAGAGACTGGAAATACATATTGAGAAAGAATTACAAGGAATTCGATGAGATAGACATGGTGAGGAAGGCGGATAAATTGAATAAATGGGTCAAGTAGGAAGATTGTGAGAAGTTTGTCGACTTGCAGTTAACGAACGAAAACAGGATAAAAGTTTTAAGTTTAAGAAACTTCATGCGAAAATGAAGATCCAACACATAATAGGTAGGAAAGGCATAGCTAATAGAACCAAGGAATTGGTAATATTTACGGTTGTTATTTTCATTAAAATATATTTGATAAAAATTGGTTACTTATTTAATTTTTTTTTCAGAAAAAAAAAATGGTTGTACGATTACGAAGACGAGGCTATTTATCAACAGTTATACTAAGGCTGATGGTTCCTCCCTAACCCCTGAAGTGAATCAATACATTGTGAGTAATCATAAATTTGCTTATTTAATTTAATTTTATTATAATTTCATTGTACTGATTATCATTCTATTTTTTAGTCCAAATTAGGAACATTATTGCAATAAATCCCACACTTAGACAGGAATTTTGATAGTGATCTCATCATATGTAAATTTGAATTTAATTTCAATATAATTAAGGTCCAGTCATACGTAAATTTGAATCCTAATATTTAATTATTTGTTATTAATAGAGAAGACCCGATAAGGGTAAACAACCAGTACACTCTCCCTCCCCTAATTTAGGTGGCCGTAGATGTTACTTAAAGAACGTTCGACGTACTAAAACCTTGGACAGTGGAGTATTAGTTCCAGACAAGGACTATGATCCATCTTTTTATTATATCTACACAGAGGGGATATTTGAATGCTTTGCCGAGCTAGCAAATCAAGACAAACTTGAAGAGACATTTACAGATATTGAAATTGGATCGATTATTAGATACCCTTAACATATGACGGATATACTCCATTGAGATTCTGATGTGTTCATTTTATTTTGGCCGGATGATTTTTTGTATGTTAGTTGTTTATATATTTTATTTTATTGTACATTAGTCGTGGAATGGTTGGATGGATTGTGGATAAATTTTATTTATTATGAACACTTTGTTTGATGGGTGATTAGTTGTGGGTATGTATGTTGCACAAATTGTTGTTTTATTATGATACTTTATTACTTGTAGAATGGTTTGAATGCTTATAAGGATGGATTTAGATGTATTGTGTTGTGAAAAATGTATTTGGATGTGATGTATAGTATTGTGAGGGATGTATTATGTTGTGGTGATGGATTTAGATTGGAATGAATGTGTATGAATTTAAATTGGAATGAATGTGGATTTGGATTGGAATAAATGTAGATTTCAATTGGAATATATGTGTTTATTAGGTTTCGGGCTCAACTAGATGCCCTAAGGTATGGATTTTTTTTCAAATCTTTTCTTAAATTCAACAGTTCTGGCCACCATATTTTTATATATTTGACGGCCTTAGCCATTGAAACTTATTCCACATAGGCGACTAAAGCCTCCATTTATAATAAATGATGGGTATGACCATCGAATTATGGCCATCGTATGTTATAAAAACGACGGCTTAGAGTCGTCATTTATTTTTTAAAATTGACAGCCTTAGCCAACAAATATGAGGGAGCCAACTTGAAAATCGACATAAATTATTCGGCGGCTTACATCTTTCGTCGAATATAATTCATCGAGTATAATTCGTTGAGTTTGGTCTACCAAAAACTGTTTTTGGCGTACAAAAACGTCGCCAAGGGCCCTCAAATTTTCAGAAAAATGACGGCTTTGGACTGTTGAATTTATCCCTTTTTCATGTAGTCTAAATGTAACGCCCCAAATTTTCCAGAATTTATTTGAATTTTTTTTAGAATTTTATTTTGATTTTATTTTAATTATATATCGAATGTTTACTTTGATTCGCAAATAGTGGGACATCCGTAGGAGATCCAATAGAAGACCCTTTACAAAAGTTGCTTAGAATAACCCCATGAACAATGTAGAAAGGTTAGATTTCACACAACTCACACTTTTTAGAAAATTATGAAAATGCCATTGGATAACTTAAGTTAAAATGTCATTTTTAACTTTGCTAATTTTTTACAATCATAATGACACAAAACCCTAGACTTAATCTTTTGGGCATATTTTAGCAGTACATGTCGAATTTTAGCTCTTCAATCAACCTAAAAATAGCCAAATCAGAAATCGATCTATAAGTGGCCCACCCAATCTCAGATCTACCTCATTTTATGTGTCATGCCCTAGAATCGTGTGGGAAACCAAATGGACGGAGTGGATTTTACACATACATTATGGTGGGGCCCATGTGTGCCGTGTGCACCTTAGGCGCATGGTCAACCGTGCGTTTGACCGTGCGTCACAAGCCTAAGGCGCTGAAGCACCTCGCTGCCACCGCTACCCTCCCTGTTTTCCACTATGTGGACCCCGCCTCAATGATCTAAACCATCCATCGGCTTTCTAGCTTGCGGAAACCCCCTTCTATCAAATCTTTTCTCATTACATTCCATATCTGTCGCGATCTTCTTCTCCAAAGCAACCCTTGTGAAATAAGATATTCTAATCCGGGAATTCTCCTCGCATTGGGAGCTAAGGAACGATCCTGAGGATCTCTCCTAGCTTACCAAAGTGCCAAATCCTATTGAAAACGAAAATTCCTTCTCTCTTGAAGAATAATTCTCTAGAATATTCTCTCGTGCAAGAAACCTATCAAACGGCTCTAGAGCTTCGATTGTGAACCCTACCTGCCTATTTGGATCCATCCAAGCCTATCCTAGGTGTCCAATCGCCAGATAAATTGTCCGTTTGAAACTTTCCATTTTCATTCCCTCTATTTCCTTAAAACTTCACTATAATTGTTTGTTCTTGTGTGGGCCCCATTCCAAAATCTATCACTTCCAAATTGTAACTTATACACATCATAACTCACGTCCAAAACCATTTCCCCAACCATCAAGTGTGTGCTTTCCAAATTGAGCCGAAACTTTTCAAAATATCTCTTTCTATCACAACCGCGCAAGAATAGTTTATGTAACCTCTCCAAAACCTAAAATTTGACCCCTCTTGTGTATAATAGCCCCCTTCAGCAAAAGAAAGCCTCACAAATGAATTTAGAGAGAAAAAGAAAGAGAGAGAGAGAGAGGAGAGAGAAAGAGAGAGGAGAAGAGAGATAAAGATAGAAAGAGCGAGAGAGGGAAGGAGATAGTTTTCTAAGTTTTCTCAGCCATTCATTAGCCCCTTTCAACTCTCTATTAAGGCCATCCTTGAGGTGAGGATTAATCCATTCAAGCCATTCATCTTAAATAAAAAGTTTTTCTTAAATTATCTTCTCATATATGTGATGTAATGTAATGTTGATTTGTTGATTTGTTTAGCATGCTAATTTGATATGGGATTTACTTCAAATTATCCTTATGATGATAATGATTTCATAAGCAAGTGTATTCTATGTTTATTCATAAGGATTATGTTTGGATTTCATTGATTTATGTTTAACTCATGATAGTAATGATATGATTGTTCGCTTCCCCAAGTGTAGGGTTGCGATGTAGTAATAATCTCGATAAGACCGAGGTCGATCCACAGGGACTTGTGTAGGAATTCACAAAACACTTCCAATAGTTTCTACTTAAGAGTTAACTAAATAGAATTTAGGAATTTGGTGAAGATAACAATTTTGAACTAAACCGAAGGTAATCAATTAATAAAAAGCACTAGGGGTTCAAGGATCCACTTGTAGCAATCCTTGATGCTTAATTCGCTGTGGTTTCCCACTTTCTTAACTAGAATCGAAATTAAGTTTCTATCTAGCCGGATGATAGAGCTGTCAAAATAAACAATCTGTCATATGCGTGATTCATGTACATGATTCTCTCAATTCAAGCTAGGACTTGAGCACTCAATTGCATAGGTCAATCCTGATTCTAATAGGTTAAGATCATAATCATAATCATCATTAAATCCTGTCACAAGATATAACTAGATCATGACTTGAACTTGATTCAAATCACATACACAATCTCACATAATTCAGAATTTCCAGAAAAAAGATAGAATTTTTGGTATGAAGTTCCCACATGAGGATATAGATCTAGAGCATACTGAATCCAATTCCTCGGATCATACAGGTCTAGAATAACTCAAAACAATTAAGAACTCAAGCAATTCTTCTAAACATCGATGAGCCATCATAAGATTAAGAAAAACTACTTAGAACTTTATTTAAACTTCAAACCATTGTTCTTCACCAATAATTCAACTTGAAACCAAATCAAACGAATTGAAACATCTTAAATTCACTACAAGCTTCACCTCTTAGCCCTAGTTAAGAGGTTTAGCCGTTCATGATCCAAGGAAACATGAAAACAACTAAGAAAAGCATAAAACTAGAAGAACAAACTAGGAGGAGTTGTAGAACTCCGGATCTGACTTCTGCCATCTCCCACACTGCTTAATCTCTTCTAGGATGCCTTAGGAAGAAGCCCTAGGTCCCCTTTTATAGAATAGTGCAGAAAGTTCCAGATTGCGTAAGAAATCCCGGACTGTGCAAAGAAAATCGGAGCTTGAAGGACACGTTTTGTTATGCAGACGACCGGTCGCATGACCGATCTGAGCTCCTAGACAACCAATTGCACGACCGGTCTCAAAAGCGCAAAAACAGTCCTGTGAGTTTTTCACAAATTCGAACTCAGGCTTTTAATTCAAGGACCGGTCGAACGACCGGTCTGAGCATTGGACGACCGGTCGTGGATGGTCCAACAAGGTATGCAGTGAGACCCCTTCCATTGAGGTTTGCAATCGGAAGACCGGTCATCAGTGCATTCTTCTGCCTTCTTTCTTCTCTCCTTTGCTTCTTTCTTCCATCCTTCGACGCTTGATCTTGTGATCTTCAATGCTTCTAAATAGCATCATTAAGTCTTCAATTGATGAATGCTCTCTCTTATTCCTATAACCACAAAACCATGCATTAGTTGAGTCTTTAATCATGTATTTCAAGCATAGCTAGTGATAAAATGGGGTTAGAATATGCACATTTAAGAGCTCAACACACCCCCAACCAGCATTTTGCTAGTCCCGAGCAAAACATGCGTGAAACAAATTTCATTTTTCAAAAACCCAACTCTCCTTCAGAAACAAGTTTTATATATACTTAATGATATGCAAGTGCAAGAATCAAGAAAACTTAGTGATAGAAGTTGAGACCTTAACCTCCTCAGAACATAACAAGTACTTATATGAAATTCCCGCTGATTGATGGATAAATAAAAGAATCTAAACAATTTAACCTAGTGTGCTTTGTGAATGTTCATCTTATGGATTTCCGGAGTTACCTTCTTTGTGAATTAATTAAGGTGTGGATTCAACGGTGTATAGATCAACAACAAGCCCATGACAGGAATTTGCCTTACCGTCCTTCCGACGGCTTTCACACTACATCCCATTTCCAGCTTTGGTTACGGGTAGACCATCCCCCGATTGGTAATAGGTAGCCCTTTTCGAAAATTTTCCACCATATTCTCCATCATTCCCATATTTTCATCCTTCCTTTCCGTTTTCTTTTTCATTAGTAGGATTTTTAGAAATCCATATCTTTCGTTATTTTCCCATGGACAAGGATGGACAAAGTACCCCGGCTTGGTTTCTCAACACCTCAAATCCAAACTTAACCAATTCACAATTCTACATAATCCTTTCAAAGCATGAGAATCGTGTAATGTGAACTAGGTGTAAAAGTGTTTAGAAATTCTATTAATCATAAAAATAGGGGAATTCACATATAAAACTAGTATCTTAGAGATTGCTCAAGATATTCAACTTCACTTTACTTTTCCTTTCTCTTATACTCACACCATCCCAAATGCATAGAAACAAAGTTTTCCAATGGAGTTTTGAATTTGTAAAAAAATTAAAAAAGTTCCTACATAATTGCTCGAGATGTTACAAAACATTGGATTCATCCTAGTAATCCCACACCCCCCAACCAAATCTTGCATTGTCCTCAATGTAAAAGATATGCAATGAGCAAAACATGAGAGCAATTCTAAAATAAAGGGAGTGAGGAATGAAAGTACCTCAGAGAACAAAAAGTGAGATTCTACCTCCTTCTAACCAACCTATGAAAGAGCAAAAAAAAAGCAACAAAATCCTAATCCTAACTACTCTATACCTCCATTAGACTAGGAGATCAAAAATCCTGATACACAGGATCAGTCAGAGGTATGGACATACCTTCTGAAGGAAAATTATCAAAGAACGGCTTTAATCGCTGACCATTCACCTTAAAGATGTTGTCGTTCCTTAGATTCAACAACTCGACGGTCCCATATGGGTAAACAGATTGTACAATGTAGGGACCGGTCCATCAAGATCTCAATTTCCCCGAAAATAAATGTAAGCGAGAATTATACATAAGGACTTTTTTATTAATCGTGAAGGTCTTACGAAGGATGTTCTTATCATGGAACACCTCCGTCTTGTCCTTGTAAATTCTCGCATTTTCATATGCCTCATTCCAAAGTTCCGCAAGTTCATTCCATTGAAGTTTGCGTAACGAGCTTGCTTTGTCAGAATTAAAATTCATCTTCTTTATCGCCCAATAAGCCCTATGTTCCAACTCCACGGGCAAGTGACAAGCTTTCCCATAGACAAGTCTATAGGGAGACATTCCAATGGAGGTCTTGAAAGTGGTACGTTAAGCCCAGAGTGCATCGGTAAGTCGAAGCGACCAATCCTTGCGATCGGGGTTCACTGTTTTCTCTAAAATATGTTTAATCTCCCTATTAGATATCTCAGCTTGTCCACTTGTTTGTGAGTGATAGGGAGTGCTCACTTTGTGATTTACGCCATATTTCTTCATTAAGGATTCAAATGGGCGATTACAAAAGTGAGACCTCCATCACTTATGATGACTCGAGGTGTTCTAAACCGGGAAAGGATGTTTTCTTTTAAGAAACGAATGACTATTTTATGGCCATTGTTCCAGCATGGAATTGCCTCGACCCATTTGGAAACATAATCGAAGGCAAACAGAATATACAAATTTCCAAAAGAAGATGGGAATGGTCCCATGAAATCGATGCCCCAACAATAAAAAATTTTAATTGGTAAGATGGGATTGAGAGGCATCATATTTCTACGGGATATTCCTCCCAATTTCTGACAAGGCTCACATGTTTTACAAAACTCATGAGTATCTTTGAACATGGTGGGCTAATAGAACCCACATTGCAGAATTTTGGCTGTGGTCTTCTTAGCCGAGAAGTGGTCACCACACACTTGAGAATGACAAAAGGAGATGATACTGTGTTGCTCATCATCCGGCACACATCTCCTTATAATTTGATCGGGACAATACTTGAATAAGTAAGGATCGTCTCATAGGAATTTCCTCACCTCGTTGAAAAACTTATCTTTATCTTGCTTTTTCTAATATTTTGGAATTATACCTATAGCAAGATAGTTAGCAATGTCCGCATACCATGGCAATTGGGAGACTTTAAAAATTTGTTCATCAGGGAACATGTCATTGATTGCGGTCGTCTCAGGGGAATCTGTGAGAACAAGTCTAGAGAGATGGTCAGCCACTACGTTTTCTACTCCTTTCTTATCACATATTTCTATGTCAAATTCTTGGAGTAGGAGGATCCATCTTAACAAACATGGCTTAGCATCCTTCTTAGAGAGAAGGTACTTAAGCGCGGCATGGTCTGTGAATATGATGATCTTGGATCCAATCAAGTAGGACCTAAACTTGTCCAAGGCAAAAACTACGGCTAAAAGTTCTTTTTCTGTAGTAGTGTAGTTTGCTTGGGCTGAATTTAAAGTTTTACTTGCATAGTAGATGACACATGGCTTCTTTTCTTTTCTTTAGCTTAACACAGCCCCAATAGCATAGTCGCTCACATCGCACATAATTTCAAAAGGAAGGCTCCAATCAGGTGGTTGCATTATGGGAGCACATGTCAACCTACCTTTAAGTTTGTTAAAGGCATTCTGACAATCTTCATTCCACTCGAAAGAGTTCTCCTTTTGAAGAAGGTTACATAAAGGACGAGAGAGTGAACTGAAGTCCTTTATGAACCGTCTATAAAATCCGACGTGTCCCAAAAAGGACCGCACATCTCGTATGCTCTTGGGTGGTGAAAGGTTAGAGATAAGATCGATTTTAGCTTTGTCCACCTCGATTCCATTTTGTGAGATGATGTGACCAAGTACAATTCCTTTTTGAACCATGAAGTGACATTTCTCCCAATTCAAACAAGGTTCTTCTCTTCACATCTTTTCAGCACAGATTTCAAGTGCATAAGGCACTAATCAAAGCTACAACCAAATATTGAGAAATCATCTATGAAGACTTGGAGAATTATCCCCACCATATCAGAAAAAATATTCAGCATACAACGCTGAAAAGTGGCAGAGGCATTCATAGTCCAAATGGCATCCTTCGATGCGCGAAAGTGCCGAATGGACATGTGAATATTGTCTTCTCTTGGGCCTCTAGGGAGATCTCTATTTGGTTGTACCCTGAATAACCATCAAGGAAGCAAAAATGGGAATGACCAGCCAACCTTTCTAAAATTTAATCAACAAACGGTAGGGGGAAGTGGTCTTTCCTCGAAACTATGTTTAGCTTCCTGTAGTCAATGCACATTCTCCAATCGGTAGTGACTCTGGTTGGCACGAGTTTATTATTGGCATTGGCTATGATGGTTATTCCAGATTTCTTAGGCACCACTTGAGTTGGACTCACCCATTGACTATCGGATATTGGGTAAATGATACCCACATCCAATAGTTTCACCACTTCGGCCTTAACCACCTCCTTCATGTTTGGATTGAGTCATCTTTGTGGTTGCCAAGATGTCTTCGCATTCTCCTCAAGGTGTATGAAATGAGTACAAATCAATGGGTCTATGCCTTTGAGATCCGCAATCGACCATCCAATGGCACTCTTATGCTCTATTAGAGTGGCTATTAGCCTACTCTCTTATTCCTCATCCAAGTGGGAAGAAATCAACACCAGATATGTCTCGCCTCGACCTAAATATACGTATTTCAAATCACTTGGTAATGGTTTTAGGCTGAGCATTGGTGCCTTGATATTGGATGGGAGGGGCTTGTTCTCGCTTAAGGGTAAAGGTTCAAATAATGCCCTCTATCTTTTGTTATCAAGTACCAGCATCACATTTAAAATGGCATCCATCTCTCGTATTGTGTTATCATTTATCTCATGAGAGTGAGCCAAACATGCCTCCAAAGGGTCAGAATATAATGTCGAGGGGAATGTCTCCTCCACAAATGATTCAATCAAGTTTACTCGTGGATTTCGTCATCAACTTCCCGAGGTTGTTTGTATAAATCAAATATATTAAGCTCAAGTGTCATATTTCCAAAGGACATTTGTACAAGCTCGTTTCTACAATTGATAATCGCATTTGAAGTAGCTAGAAAAGGGCGGCCAAGTATGACGGGAATTTGAGCACCGGTGCCTATCACGGGATGTGTATCCAAGACAATAAAGTCTACTAGGTAGTAAAATTTATCAACTTAGACTAAGACATCCTCAATCACTCTTCTCGGTATATGAATAGATCTATCAGCAAGTTGGAGTGTGGTTTTGGTGGGTTTTAATTCACCTAACCTAAGTTGTTCATAAGCCGAGTATGGAATGAGGTTAACACTTGCCCCTAAATCAAGTAAGGCTTGTTTAATCTGGTAGTCACCTATGATGCATGAGATGGTAGGACTACCCGGATCCTTGTATTTTTTGGGACACCTCTTGTTTAATAATGGCATTCAAATTCTCAGTCAAAAGTACTTTGTTGTGAACATTGTGTTTCCTTTTGACTGTACATAATTCCTTTAGAAATTTGGCATAGGATGGTATTTGTTTTATAGCATCCAACAATGGAATGTAGATCTTCACTTGCTTAAAAACCTCTAAAATTTTTAGGTTTTTGTCTAAAGGTTTGGGTGAAATCAACCTTTGGGGAAACGGGGCAACTGGCTTGTATTGCCTTTCTGGTTCTTTCTCATGTGGAGTGTTGTTCGAGCTATCATCCTCTTTGGAAATTTTCAGATCATTAGGCTTTGGGGCCTTCACCGGATTAGATTCATCGATTATTTTTTCACTTCTCAAAGTGGTGATAGCTTAAACATGCTTCGTATGTTGAGAGGATGAGCTTACGTCTTGTATCTCAAATTGGGTTCTTAGGTTAGGAAGAGGTTGGGCAGAAAGTGTGCCTTTCTCCCTAACACTGAGATGAGATTCAACTCTAGCCATTGAGGTTTTTAAGTCATTAATGGCCTGAGATGAATTTTGATTGAATTTCAGTTGCTCTTGCATAAACCCATCAATTTTCAGAGAATTAGTCTTGTTATACTCAGCTTGAACCGATACAAATGCACCCAACATCTCCTCTAGCGTAGCTTTTGGTGTAATCACTAGGGATGGACCTAGTAAAGGTTGAACTTGAGGAGTATTGTTTGCATTCGCAGTGGGTCCATTCCTCCAACTGAAGTTGGGATGGTTCTTCCAACTAGAATTATACGTGTTTGAGTTTGGAGCACTAAATGGCCGTTGATGACTATTTATGGCATTTGATTGTTCTTGTAAGATATCTTGAAATGCTGAAATTGTGGGACAATCCTGTCTTGCATGTTGATTTCCGACACAAATTCCACAAACAGTTTCAACGTCTTTTGAGTTGATCGTCTCTCCTTTCTTCAATTCCATGGCCTCGACTTTTCTTGCGAGGCTAGCAACACGTGCACTTATATTATCTTCTTCTAAGAGGACATAAATTCCTCCTTTTTCCTTTTGTTGGCTTGTCTTGAAATTTGTTGGTCTAGATGTATCCCAAGACTGTGCATTCTCGGCCAATTCATCAAAATAGTCCCATGCTTCATCGGCTTCCTTATTCATGAATTCTCCATTGCACATCATCTCTACGAATTGGCGCCTGGGTGAAGTCAGTCATTCATAGAAAAAGCTTATTACCCGCCAAATTTCGTAGCCATGATGTGGGCATGCATTTAACAAGTCCTTGAACCTCTCCCAACATTGGAAGAAGTTCTCATCCTCCTTTTGGGCAAAATTCATGATAAGGCGCCTCAACATGATCGTTTTGTGAGTAGGGAAGAACTTTTTAATGAACTCCCTAGATATCTCCGTCCATGTGCCAATTGATCTTAGCCTTAATGCATGAAGCCAACCTTTAGCTTTCTCTTTAAGGGTAAAAGGAAATAATTTGAGTCTCACTACATCGTCCGTTACATTTGCAAAGTGCATTGCGGCTATCACCTCATCAAATTCCTAAATATGTTGATAGGCACTTTCACTATCTAGTCCATGGAATCTGGGGAGGAGTTGGATTACTCCCGGTTTCAAATCTATATTCCCTGCATTTTGTGAAAAAACTATGCATGAGGGATTGCTCGCTCTTGCTGGTTGCAAGTAATCACGTAATGTTTTGGTTCTGGGAACATTTCTCAACCACATTTTCTCCCGTTTCGGTTTAGTTTTGGCCCAGATTTTGATTAGCCATAGGGTTGGGTTGATTTGCAGCCATACTTTCAGACAAAATTGGATAATTTAAATGTCTCTTAGCACGTGGCTCTCTATCAATTCCTTCAACTATTCCCCCTTCACTAATGAGTCGGTTATTAGAATCCCGAACCCAATGTGGCATGCAAATTCAAAAGAATGAAACGAAAAAGAAGAATTCTTCCTTTCTTTCTTTACTCTTCTCTAAGACCAAAGCACAAGGTGTCTTACAATGGCTGAGCCAGAAGCAAAGATAGAGACTGATTTCTCCTGGTCAATAGGGGTTCAGAGAACTCCCCACCCACTCTTTGAATCTTTTGAGAAAAGTGCAGAAAAAGAAGAAAGAGGAATAGAATTGAGAAGAAAAATCTCTGAGCACAAGGTGATCCAAGACGGCAATGCTGACCAATAGGAATCAAGGCGGCTCAAGGCCAACCTATCAGAGATCCAAAAGGAGTCTCCACCTACTCTACAAGAGATGAATGTAATAGGAATGAATAGGGGAAGAAGAAGAGTGAGGTTGGAAGGACAAAACCTGATTTGAGAACTTAAGATGCCTAACTTCTTCTTCCACTTCCTAAAAATCCCTGCAAAAGAAAAAATCAAAATAAAATAAACTAAATTAGTACAAGAGTCCTAAAAATCTCAAATAGAGACTATTTTCAGAAATTTTGTGAAAAACTGTCAAATCCCCGACAACGGCGCCAAAAACTTGTTCGCTTCCCCAAGTGTAGGGTTGCGATGTAGTAATAATCTCGATAAGACCGAGGTCGATCCACAGGGACTTGTGTAGGAATTCACAAAACACTTCCAATAGTTTTTACTTAAGAGTTAACTAAACAGAATTTAGGAATTTGGTGAAGATAACAATTTTGAACTAAACCGAAGGTAATCAATAAATAAAAAGCACTAGAGGTTCAAGGATCCACTTGTAGCAATCCTTGATGCTTAATTCACTGTGGTTTCCCACTTTCTCAACTAGAATCGAAATTAAGTTTCTATATAGCCGGATGATAGAGCTGTCAAAACAAACAATCTGCCATATGCGTGATTCATGTACATGATTCTCTCAATTCAAGCTAGGACTTGAGCACTCAATTGCATAGGTCAATCCTGATTCCAATAGGTTAAGATCATAATCATAATCATCATTAAATCCTGTCACAAGATATAACTAGATCATGACTTGAACTTGATTCAAATCACATACACAATCTCACATAATTCAGAATTTTCAGAAAAAAGATAGAATTTTTGGTATGAAGTTCCCACATGAGGATATAGGTCTAGAGCGTACTGAATCCAATTCCTCGGACCATACAGGTCTAGAATAACTCAAAACAATTAAGAACTCAAGCAATTCTTCTAAACATCGATGAGCCATCATAAGATTAAGAAAAACTACTTAGAACTTTATTTAAACTTCAAACCATTGTTCTTCACTAATAATTCAACTTGAAACCAAATCAAACGAATTGAAACATCTTAGATTCACTACAAGCTTCACCTCTTAGCCATAGCTAAGAGGTTTAGCCGTTCATAATCCAAGGAAACATGAAAACAACTAAGAAAAGCATAAAACTAGAAGAACAAACTAGGAGTTGTAGAACTCCGGATCTGACTTCCGTCGTCTCCCACACCACTTAATCTCTTCTAGGATGCCTTAGGAAGAAGCCCTAGGTCCCCTTTTATAGAATAGTGCAAAAAGTTCCAGATTGCGTAAGAAATCCCGGACTGCGCAGAGAAAATCGGAGCTTGAAGGACACATTTTGTTACGCAGACGACCGGTCTCAAAAGTGCAAAAATAGTCCTGTGAGTTTTTCACAAATTTGAACTCAGGCTTTTAATTCAAGGACCGGTCAGACGATCGGTCTGAGCATTGGACGACCGGTCGTGGATGGTCCAACAAGGTTTGTAGTGAGACGCCTTCCGTTGAGTATTCAGACCGGTCGAACGACCGGTCCTGGGCTATGGACGACCGGTCTTCAGTGTATTCTTCTGCCTTCTTTCTTCTCTCCTTTGCTTCTTTCTTCCATCCTTCGACGCTTGATCTTGTGATCTTCCATGCTTGTAAATAGCATCATTAAGTCTTCAATTGATGAATGCTCTCTCTTATTCCAAAAACCACAAAACCATGCATTATTTGAGTCTTTAATCATGTATTTCAACCATAGTTAGTGATAAAATGGGGTTAGAATATGCACATTTAAGAGCTCAACAATGATCGATGATCACTTCGCATGGATATTATGTGAAGGATTTATTAATGAGCACTCCTTCGTCCCATGTTGAGAAATTTCTTAATCTAGAAAGATGAAGCCTGTGAGAGGTGTCCATGTGGAGTAATATGTCTTGGCATGAATATGAGAATGCATGTGATATATGTCATGGGATCCTTACGCCTGTTAACACTTGGAATGGATCTATGTATGTTTTATTGGTAGTTGGCCTTGTTGGAAGACAATGGTTATCGAGGGACTTGATTGATTCATAATGAGGGACAAGGAGTGAGCATTGTTGGTCCATGCTATCTCATGAGCCAGGGTTGGTGCTTTGGACACTGTTGGGGCTCAAATTATCACCCAAGATTCAAAAGCAATCCAGGAATATGAGACATCAATCCAGATCAATGAAAAAGTCCAAAAACAGCCAGAAAATTGTTGAGCCTCCAATTTATACATTTGCCAACCCATTACATCACATTAGATGCATGGTTTTCATGTTTAAAAGACTCATCTAATACATATTTTTGCGATTGTAGGAATGAGAGGGAAACTTCACCAATTCATGGTTAAAAGAGTCACTTTGGACACCTTGAGGATCAAAGGAAGAAAGCCCAAGAATGAAAGAAAGAAGTTATGGAAGATGGAGTTGAAAGACAAAGAAAAACACAGAAGAAATCATGTTAAAAGACCTAGCAGGGCCAGAAAAACCAAAGTGCAGAGCTGCAAGGCCATAAAAGTAAAATGCAGAAAGTTGCGATTTCTGAAGATTGATCCTGAGATTGATCCGTCAATTGATCACTCAGCCTGAGCGATTGATCGCTCACAGCAGAAATTTGACAGAATTGTTGCTGGAGAGAAGTGAAGAATTGCGATTGATCGCCCAGCTTGAGCGATTGATCGCCCATCCCATAGATCAATCGCCAGAATGCAGATTTTTAAGAAATTTGGAGAAAACTCTCTGGACACTTTTTGCACCCTCTGATTGATCGCTGGACACTGATCGATTGATCGCCAGAAGTGACCGATTGATCTCTCAGCCAGCCGATTAATCGCCAGATCCGAAAAAGGCAGTTTTTACAGTTATTTGAACTAGCGATTGATAGCCCGATCTGAGCGATCAATCGACAATGCGCCCAGTTTAGAAATTTCCAAGTCTGGCTCCGATTTTCTCTGTGCAGTGCGTAAATTCTACGCAAATTCTCGAAGATTCTTCGTTTGTGGGGTATGAAAGCTATAAAAGGAGACTTCCACCTCATTCCTAGGGCATCTAGCAACGTGGGGAGCAAAGAGATCAAGACCTAGGAGGCTTCCTAGCCTTCTACAACTAGTTTTCATCTTCTTCTAGTTCTAGTTTCTAATTTTTAATGTTTTCTTTTAGTTAACCTCTTAGCTAGAGCTAAGAGGTGAAGTTTGTAGTTTGTTTCAATGCTTTAATTCGTTCTTCAAGTACCCTTTACTTCAATTATGGATTTTCAAGTTCTAGATTGAATAAAGTTTGGTTTTTTAGAAGTTTTGTGAGAGTTTGTGTACTCTGGACATGAGTTCCTTGTAATTCTCTAAGATTACCATAATTGGGTTGATTGAATTCGAATTGTAGTAACCCTTGAGCATGCCATAGTCCAGAGGCATGGTTGTTACTCCGAAGGCTACAAGTTCAAGTTCTATGTGCTTCATTAGAACTAGAAATCTGATTTCCAGATTAAGTGGGACTGTTGTGCTTGAATGTTATATCCTCCAATTAGATGAGAGATAGGACTTTGATTCTAATTGTGTTGTGCTTGGATGAATGGATTGGTATTGAACTACTACAAATGGATCCTTGATGCTATAGTTCTTCTTAATTTCAGAATTTTCTATTTTATGTGAAAAACTATCTTCTCAAACTTCTTAAATTCTAGTTATTAGATTAGTTGGAATTGTTTAGTTCTTTCCCTGTGGATCGACCTCGGTCTTACCGAGATTATTACTACATCGTAGCCTTACACTTGAGGCGAGCGAACAAAAATGCGACGAAGCGCCAGTGTAATCCTAATCCGGGCAGTTGTGCAGTCATATCCGAGACTGATGCCTACCATTTCGAAGTGGATCTAGACGCGCACTTCATGATCAAATGATCCGGAAGGACCAAAAACTCCTAACCCCCAAATTTGAATAACATCCAATTCATATCATTGCATTGCGCACCCCAGAACTCAGTATTTCTCCCTATTAGAACAGTCCGGAAAGACCCAAGATCAAGCAATATCCACCAAATGGCTATTAATTAAATTGTCACCTAACTGCCTGTGTATTCAGCATCATAAATAGAGCCTAAAAGTGCTCAGGTGATAGTTAAGTTCATCCCCGAAAAGGTAGTTGCCCATTAAGCGTAGGCACGTGGCTTGAATTTTCTAAGTACCGGAGACAGAATCTGCTGAAATATTCTAAGCCTGGGAACTTTTTTTTCTTCACTCTCTTTGTACGCACTTACAGCAAACCTTGTATGCGCCTACCCCTCCGCAAACCTTGCACGCGCTTAAGGGCAGACCTTGTACGCGCTTAAGGAGTACCTTGTACGCGCCTACCCCTCTGTAGACCTTGTACGCGCTTAGAGCTGATCTTGTATGCGCCTACCCCCTTTGTAACCTTGTATGCGCCTAAAACAAACCACCTCGGCTATAAATAGCCCACGACCTCGAGAAGAAGAGAGAGAGAAATCTTGAGTAAGTACGACGTGAGCACGAGCGACGTCACCCTAACCCAAGGTGACATGCGCCTACCCCTTTTTGACATGCGCCTAACCCAAAAAATCCTCCCTCCGACGGTCAGAATCCCTTCCTGGGAAGCCGGAATCCCTCGCCGGAAAGGGATTTGTTCACCAGAGCATAAGTGCAGAGAGAGGGAGAAAAGCTGTGAAATTGGCCAAGTACTAACCTTGTATGCGCTTAAGGGGTACCTTGTACGCGCTTAACCCCAACTGCATAACTTATACACGCCTAAGGAACCTTAAATGCGCCTAAAGCCATCTCACATGCTCCTGGCTCAACTCCCAACTTCAACTCCCTCCCTCTCTACTTGTATGCACCTAGGGCATACTTTGTATGTGCCTAGGGTGCCCTTGCATGCACCTGGGGCGTCCCTAATCTCTCTAAATCTTTAATCATGTGGCTCACCTTAGATACGTAGCGTCACACACATTGACACTCCCAATGTATTCCCTGGGCCCATTTGATCAACGGGCAACGTTTGATCCCAAAGATTGCCAATAAACACCGAAAAACCTAGTACTTGGCCAAATCTTTGATCTTGGGAAACGACCTGAAAAACACGACAGTTGATCGCCGCTTATCGAAAATGGATAAAACTAAACTGTCGCCTGATTGGATTTGACACTGTTATAGCCCTAAGGACATTAATTAATCACTTGTGCAATGATAATATCACCATTAATCAAGAATCGATGAAATCAGCCAGACCACACTTCGATACTTAGTCATTTTAACCTTGGGAAGTGCCTTGTTGGCTCGAAGATTGACTGTCGCCTACCAAAATTAAGTGATTAGACTGTCGCCTAAGTGGATTCAACATTCTTATAACCCAAAGTATCTAAATTGGGCACTGAAACAATTTTAAACTTCGTTATTTACATTTCGACGGCATAAACACATGTATTGTGACTCTGATACTTAGTCATTTTCAGCCTTAGGAAGTGCTCTGTTGGCTCGAAGATTGACTGTCGCCTACTGTTGAACCTCCAATTTATACATTGTATAGGCCATTCCATCACATTATATGCATGGTTTGCATGTTTAAAAGGCCCATCTAAGGCAAGTTTTGTGATTGTAGGAATGAGAGCAGACTTCATCTAATTGGAGACCAAAAGGAGACATTTAGGAGCCTTGGATGAAGACCTAAGGTGGGCCAAAGAAAGAAGAAAGCAAAGAGAGAGGAAGGAGAGAAGAAAAGTAAGAAGAAAGAATACAGAAAATGGTTCCGACCGGTCTTGACCGGTCGGCCAAGAAGGCCCGACCGGTCACGACCGGTCAGGACCGATCGGCTGCACTCCCTGGACACTTAATAGACAGGCTAGACCGGTCAAGACCTGTTGGCCAGCCCTGTCCGACCGGTCTTGACCGGTCGGCCATGCAATTTCACACTTCCAGATTCTAAACAGCAAGTTATTCCCGTATCTGGTTTTTTGGCCCCGTTTTTAGGGTCATCTTGATCATATTTGGAAATCCAACAAATCCATGTCGAAGAGGAGCTCGACACCGAAATAACCCAAGTGGTTTCGTGTCAATCGGAGCTACGGATTGACCGTGGTGGCCAAAACAATACGAACTGTCCAAAAAGTTCCAAATTCCGCTTACTCAACTCTGGGCTGGTCCAGGTGGCCCATCATTGATGATATGAAGAATCTACTTTGAACATCTTCTAGACCACATACATATATGAATAACCACAAAGTTTCAGATCAAAAGGATGTGTGGTTTGATCGTACCGGTTGAAGAAAGATAGACCATCCAGAAAGATTCAACTGCGCAGATTTTATAAAAGCCCTAAGTGTTCTAATTTTCAGACTATATTCTAGAATTTTTTTGGACAATATAATCCATCTATCATGTAGAGTAGGAGGTTTTCTACCAATGTTCAAAATTTGAGATCAATCCGACCTCTGTACCCTCCGTAGCGTTGAAAGCAAGATGACTGGTTCTGAAGGTATCCGAATTGCACGATTTTGAGAGGCGGTCGCTGATCTGATTGGTGGGCCCATTCAAAAGATAATCTTGGAAATCTAAATCATCTATGAGGACGATCACATTACAAGGAAGTTACAAATCAAATTTGAAGGCAATCCGACCATTAGTTAAGCCGTACGAAGCGAAACAAAATATGTTATGTTGTGGTACTCTTGCTGTATTATAAAAGGAGGTGCTCCCTTCTATTCCAAATCAAGCAAGGACGTGGGAAGCAAGGAGTTCAAGTCCTAGGAGGCTACCTAGCCTCCTACTGCTAGTTTTTCTTCCTTTTCTTAGTTCTAGTTCTAGTTTTAATATGCTTTTTTTTAGTTAACCTCTTAGCTAGAGCTAGAGGTGAAATTTGTAGTTGGTTTCCATGCTTTAATTCTTTTATTTCAAGTACCCTTTTCTTAATTTTGGATTTTGAACTTCTAATTTGAATAAAGTTTGGATTTTTAGATGAATTATGAGAGTTTGTGTACTCCAGACATGAGTTCCTTGCAATTCTCTAAGATTGCCATGATGAGTTTGTTTAGATTCGAATTGTAGTAACCCCAGAGCATGCCATAGTCTCTTGGCATGGCTGTTACTTCGAAGGCTACAAGTTTGAGTTCTATGTGCTTCATTAGAACTAGAAATTTGATTTTCAGATTTAAGTGGGACTATTTGTGCTTGAATGTTATATCATCCAATTAGATGAGAGATAGGACTTTGATTCTAATTGTGTTGTGCTTGGATGAATGGATTGGCATTGGACTACTACAAGTGGATCCTTGATGCTCTAGTTCATCTTAATTTCTGATTTTTCTATTTGATGTGAAAAACCATTTTCCTAAACTTCTTAGATTCTAGTTATTAGAGTAGTTGGAATTGTTTACTTCTTTCCCTATGGATCGACCTCGGTCTTACCGAGATTTATTACTACATCGCAGCGTTACACTTGAGGCGAGCGAACGAGTTTTTGGCTCCGTTGCCGGGGAAAAGGTTAAACGGTTTTAATTGTTCTAGTAGCTATAGAGTAGTTTTAGTGAGGTAGGATTTTTAGTTTTTCTATAAGTAGGATTTTTTTTCTTTCTAGATTACTAACAATTTTTTTTTGATTTTGTAGGACATTGTTGCTGACATAAATCCCACTCTATTGGGTAACATCTCCTCATCTCCCTTCTTTTTGTTCTTTTTACTAGATTAGGGTAGTTTCCAATTCCTTAAAATTTCATCATGTATGATTAGATAAATGGTGCATATAAGTTCCTTTTGGAGGATGAGACGTCGGATTGAGGGACCCAACTCATTGTGATCGGAATCCCTCCAAGCATGAGTATTTTTCTGAGATTCAAAGAACCTCCACTACCCCCCCTCGTAAGACGATGCATGATTATATTAATGAAAGCAATACACATGTTGAGACACGATGCAAGACGATGGGGGAATACTGGAACGAAGCAAAATTGAATAATGATCATCCGAGGAAAACATTATGTGATTAATGGATTGAAATTAACATGAGTGTTCCACCAGTTATAGTAGGAGGTGTGCAACAACAAAAGGAACGAGTGAATAGTGACCAACCGGTTAAGACAATACGTGATCACTTGTACGAATATGCCTATCAACTATCATATACCTCTTCATCCTACAATGCGTACGGTCTTAATTGGGGAAACCACCATTCTCCTTGTTCAAGGGAAGAACCAATCATGGTTAGTAACAATCACCCTAAAACATCTTCCTCTTGTGATGACATGTATACACAAATACTTGAGGAAATATGGAAAGAGTATGTAGATGAACAATCAAATCAAGCTTACTCGTCATCTTGTGAAGACATTGAGCCCGAAATTGGGGGCATCGAATCAATTCCCTTTAATGAGGAGAATGGGGCCACCCAAGTCCCACCTTCTTCAGATTTAATGGATAGACTTTTAGAGGAGATTGATTGCGATGATCCCAATGTCATCATCAATTATGGCAAGTCCACTATCTCTTTTGGATGCTTTGAACTTAATGATGAAGAGATTTCAATGACGGTTGACGAACCCAAGGAATCCATAAAATTTTAAAGCGGCAGTGGGGTTGCCTATAATGAGGGTTTGGTGAATGGTTATGAACCTATGGTTTCTTTTTCCCAAGGGCATAATGATTATGAGTCTCTAGAGGATATGCATGCTAGAGAGATGGCCGAGGTTAATATTTTTGAGTCACTCCACCAACTTGCCATGCTTAATTTTAATGTGGAGAATGAGACTCCCATGAGTGAAAATTCAGATTCTTTGGACGAATGCTTGGCTCACTTTGAAAATTCAAACGACCCCATTATTCAAGAGATTGTTAAAGCCTTGCATACTTTTGACTTGGTGCCTCATACTAGTTATAGAGAACCTAGTTTGGAAGAATTCCACTCCACGGAGGGAGAGTCCCTCACCATCGAAACTGAATTTTTGCACTCACTCAAGCAAGATCATGATCCTTCAACCGACTATCTCGATTTCCTAGAGGAATGCTTGGCCCAATCTTATGATCTTGATGATGAGATAATTAAGGAGTTGAACATTTTTTAGACACGGTGTCGGTGCCTGAAGAACACTATTCCACTGTTTTACACTCTTTACCATTGTTTGTGGAAGCACCATATAATTCTGAAATTGTGGAGGAGACAACTTTAACTGAAGAATACACAATGAATATCTCTCCACCATCATGGGTCCTTCAGCCCATTAAAAATTCTGATTGGGAGGACCCATTTTTAATCGATCATAACCCATATCAGAATTTGAGGAGATATCTTTTTACTGCTCTTATCTCCTCCTTTTATGCATGTGATGCACAATACGATTGGACTTCAATGATAAGAAGCACACATGTTTACTGTCGAGCAGGACTTTGGATGGTCCTCATGAGAAATTTATTAAAATTCATGAAAATCCTGCTCAAATTTGATCATGTAGTCGATCGGACTAATCAAAGGTAGGTAGGTAGGTTAGGATTTACTTTTCTGAAATTAGGATTGAATAAGTCTCATCAAGACAATGGAATATGCTAGAATTGATCAACTTGCTACCCCAGGTACTCTCGCTCTCACTCTCCTTTGTTTTATTTCATTGCTCTCATGTCATGCTTATTACATATCTTGTTACATTGAGGACAATGTAAGATTTTGGTTGGGGGGTGAGATTCCTTAGATGAATCTCTTAGCTTTTGTGACATTTCGAGTAATTATGTAGAAATTTTTTTATTTTTCTAAAATTTAAAACTCTTTTGGAAAACTTTGTTTCTATGCATTTGGGATGATACGAGTATAAGGAGAGGAGATACAAAGTGAGTGATGTTGCAAGCTTTGAACTTCTCTTAATATAATGGTTTTATATGTGAATTCCCCTATTTATGTGATTGATAGAAAATTTGAACACTTTTACACCTAATTCACATTACACGATTTTCATGGTTTGAAAGGTTTATGTGATTTGTGGATTAGCTAGACTTTGATTTAAGGTGTTGAGAAACCAAGCTGGGGTAATTTGTCCATCCTTGTCCATGGGAAAATAACAAAAGATATGGATTTCTAAAAATCCTATCTAATTTAAAAGAGAAAGGAAAAAGGAAGGATGAAATTGGGAATGATAGAAAAATGGTGGAAATTTTCGAAAAGGGCTACCTATTACCAACCGGGGGATGGTCTACCCATAACCAAAGTCGGAAATGGGACGTAGTGTGAAAGCCGTCGGAAGGACGGTAAGGCAAATTCCTGTCATAAGCTTGTTGTTGCTCTATACACCTTGAGATCTTTAGTTTAGTTGATCTATAAAGAAGATAATCCCAGAAACTCATGAGATGAACTTTCACTATGAACACTAGGTTGAAGTTGTTCGAGTTCTTCTATTTATCAATCAATCAGCGGGAATTTCATGTAGACACTTATTATGCTTTGAGAGTTTAAGGTTTCAACTTCTATCACCTAATTTCTCAAAATTTTATACTTGTATGTCTTGGAATGGATAGAAACATGGTTTCTGAAGGAGAGTTGGTTTGGAGGTTTGAAATTGTTTCATGCATGTTTTGCTCGGGACTAGCAAAAAGTTGTTTGGGGGGTGTGTTGAACCTCCAATTCATACATTGTATAGGTCATTCCATCACATTATATGCATGGTTTACTTGTTTAAAAGGCCCATCTAAGGCAGGTTTTGTGATTGTAGGAATGAGAGCAGACTTCATCTAATTGGAGACCAAAAGGAGACATTTAGGAGCCTTGGATGAAGACCCAAGGTGGGCCAAAGAAAGAAGAAAGCAAAGAGAGAGGAAGGAGAGAAGAAAAGTAAGAAGAAAGAATGCAGAAAATGGTTCTGACCGGTCTTGACCGGTCGGCCAAGAAGACCCGACCAGTCATGACCGGTCAAGACTGGTCGGCTGCACTCCCTGGACACTTAATAGACAGTCTAGACCGGTCAAGACCGGTCGGCCAGCCCTGTCCGACCGGTCTTGACCGGTTGGCCATGCAATTTCACACTTCCAGATTCCAAACAGCAGGCTATTCCCGTGTCTGATTTTTCAGCCCAGTTTTCTGGGCCATCCTGATGATATTTGGAAATCCAACACATTCATGTCGAAGAGGAGCTCAACGCCCAAATAACCCAAGTGGTTTCGTGTCGATCGGAGCTACGGATTGACCGTGGTGGCCAAAACAATACGAACTGTCCAGAAAGTTCCGGATTCTGCCTACTCAACTCTGGGCAGGTCCAGGTGGCCCATCATTGATGATATAAAGAATCTACGTTGACCATCTTCTAGACCACATCCATATATGAATAACCACAAAGTTTCAGATCAAAATGATGTGTGGTTTGATCGTACCGGTTGAAGAAAGATGGACCATTCAGAAAGATTCAACTGCGCAGATTTTATAAAAGCCCTAAGTGGTCTAATTTTTTGACTATATTCTGGAATTTTTTTGGACAATCTAATCTTCTATCATGTAGAGGAGGAAGTTTTCTACCAATGTTCAAAATTTGAGATCAATCCGACCTCTGTACACTCCGTAGCGTTGAAAGCAAGATGACTAGTTCTGAAGGTATCCGAATTGCGCGATTTTGAGAGGCGGTCGCTGATCTGATTGGTGGGCCCATTCAGAAGATAATCTTGAAAATCTAAATCATCTATGAGGAAGATCACATTACAAGGAAGCTACAAATCAAATTTGAAGGCAATCCGACCATTGGTTAAGCCGTACGAAGCGAAACAAAATCTGTTATGTTGCGGTACTCTTGCTGTATTATAAAAGGAGGTGCTCCCTTCTATTCCAAATCAAACAAGGACGTGGAAAGCAAGGAGTTGTCCTAGGAGGCTACCTAGCCTCCTACAGCTAGTTTTTCTTCATTTTCTTAGTTCTAGTTCTAGTTTTAATATGCTTTTCTTAGTTAACCTCTTAGCTAGATCTAGAGGTGAAATTTGTAGTTGGTTTCCATGCTTTAATTCTCTTATTTCAAGTACCCTTTTCTTAATTTTGGATTTTGAACTTCTAGTTTGAATAAAGTTTGGATTTTTAGATGAATTATGAGAGTTTGTGTACTTCGGACATGAGTTCCTTGCAATTTTCTAAGATTGCCATGATGAGTTTGTTTAGATTCGAATTGTAATAACCCCAGAGTATGCCATAGTCTCTTGGCATGGCTGTTACTTCGAAGGCTACAATTTTGAGTTCTATATGCTTCATTAGAACTAGAAATTTGATTTTCATATTTAAGTGGGACTATTTGTGTTTGAATGTTATATCATCCAATTAGATGAGAGATAGAACTTTGATTCTAATTGTGTTGTGCTTGGATGAATGGATTGGCATTGGACTACTACAAGTGGATCCTTGATGATCTAGTTATTCTTAATTTCATATTTTTCTATTTGATGTGAAAAACCATTTTCCTAAACTTCTTCGATTCTAGTTAGTAGAGTAGTTGGAATTGTTTACTTCTTTCCCTGTGGATCGACCTCGGTCTTACCGAGATTTATTACTACATCGCAGTCTTACACTTGAGGCGAGCGAACACCTACCAAAACTAAGTGCGATTAGACTGTCGCTTAAGTAGATTCTGTATTCTTATAACCCAAAGTATCTAAATTGGGCACTGGAACAACATTAAACTTCGTTATTTACATTTTGATAGCATAAATAATGTGTCGGGACTCCGATACTTAGTCATTTTCTGTAACGCCCAGAGATTTTTGACTCTCGTGGATATTGCGATGAGCCAAGTTTTCGGGTGTTATTTGGAATACGCCAAGGATAAATTCCTCTACATTCCATTAATTATTCATTTATTTAATTTTTTGTGGCCTTTAAGCACAATGACGAAAGATAAATAATCTTATTCCATTAATTTCTACACTAAGTTATCAACAAATATCCTTAAAATATATCAAATAAAACATTTAATCATTGTCTTTACTATGAAGGACTTATTACAATTTTGAAATAAAGTGGCAAACTATTCTAAGAATGCATAATAAATAAAGTCTTTATGACACCGCTCTGGCTACGTCATCCGTCATCTGTTACCACAAACCTTTGAACACCTCGCCTTAGTGCTTGATTCACTTACTGGATCTTCACCTGAATTATCTGAGATGTAGTTGGATAGCGTTAAATGCTATCATAGTAGGGAATATCCCTCTAAGACAATCATGATAATAATAACACAGAGATAGCACAAACAGATAATTATCATCGACCAAAACATCCAAGAGAAATCTTATTAATGCAATGCATAATATGCATACTCTGGCTAAGGCACCCTGGCTAGAAATCATAATACATGAAGTGGGAAACTCCTTGTTACAATTTCACGCTAGCCACTAGTCATCAGAGGTTCCTAGGACGCACAAGCCTATAATTTTACCCGACCATGTGAGAAACGGGATGCTCATAGCCCAAATCTACACGTGATAGTGTATGAGAGAAGTAGGACACTTTAGCCTATTCTCAATTTCGTACACCCACATGGAGCCAAGTGAATGCATGACTTTTGTTTCACCTTTATTTAAGTATTTTCATATACAACCGTTTTAAATACAACTCAATGGTCACTATGGGGAGTTGTAAACAACCCAGCATAGGCCGACAGCTCGGGCTTAGTGTTCATAGCACCAAGTCTGGCTCATGAGATCTCATACACGATTAATGTCCACTTATTGTCCCATTTATAATCCAATTAAGTCCCATGAATAGCCATTAATTTCCAACGTGGCCAACCAAAGGAAACATACATATAAGACACATGGATCCATTCCAACATCATGTGTATACAAGGATCCCTTGGCAATATTCAACACATAAACATAGTTATGCCACGATCATCTTTCCAACATGGACACCTCTCACAGGCCCATCTCTCTACAACAACTGATCTCATCAACATGGGGATAATGGTGTATATAAGCGTAATATTCACATGAAAATCATCATCCATATGATGTATACATTATCATAACCATCTTAATCATACATAAATATATATCAAAGAAATCAGCACATGGTTCTCACAATAATGCAAAAAAATACACATGTTTTCTCACAAATACATCTAAACATGAAATCTTAACATCACCTAATATCATCTCAATATAAATTTAACATTAATCATGGTCTAAGATGGATTGTGCATTCAAGCTTAAGATAATAAACAATAATGAAAATCTAAGAAATTACACTTTTATCCATGTTAGCTTGAAGGAAAAATCCTCACCTTTATCTAATAAAAATTCTAGGTTGAAGAACAAGGGAGGAGCGTCGTCTACACTATCCATGGTGACACACTCGAGTTATGATGGGGATCCACTATTGTGGATGAAGAAGGAAGAAGAAGTAGGAAGGGCTTGGCATCCTCTCTCTCTCTCTCTCTCTCTCTCTCTCTCTCTCTCTCTCTTCTCTCTTTCTCTCTCACACCTCTCTTTCTCTGGCACATGGAGGCTAGGGTTAGGAGAAGGGCTTGGACCGTGTGATGTATGAAGAGAATTATGAGAGGGGATGTGCACATCTGCACACTCCTAATCTCATTGGGATTTGCCAAAAATGATTAAAGGGTTGATCTTTGAGGAATTCTAATCCGTTCACTACGTTGGGTATGAAAAGTAGAGTCGAAATATATAATTTTCATAGTGATCTGAAATCTAGATTGGCCGATCTTCAAAAAATGGCCCGATGAGTGCCAAAAAAAGGTTGATCTCAATTAACGGTCTATGCTTGATAATCAAGGCCCAAATTTGAAGAAAATGTGGAGTCATGATAGAAAAATGATTGGATAAATTTAGAGAAAATGTGTAGTCATGATAGGAAAATGATTGGACAAAATTTAGATCTGAAATTTCTACTTTTGACAGAAAATGAAGGGGTTGGCTTTATGGTTCAATGGTGTAGGATTATAGATCGGGGTCTAAATTTTATGTAAACTCATAGTCATATGAGGACAATGGGTGGTCTAAATTTAAGAAGTGATTGATGTTGGAAAATGGGTAAATTGAAAGGTCCAGATTTAAGAAGAGTTGGTAACTCGTTAATTCCTAAGACTAGATAACTTTGCGCTTAAGAAAGATGTTTATCAAGGTGCGAACTCAAATCAAACTATTGGTCCATGATAAGGACGATCTAAGTCACTCACATGAAGGAGAATTTTCTACTACAACTACCCATCTACTTTCTTAACTTGATGGACATGAAAATCAACGGTTAAAAGGCTGATTTGATAATTGGACCACTTTTATTATGATTTAAGGGCTGAAATTTTACATGTATGGTTAATTTATGATGAATATGTATGGTGTAAAATTTCAAGTCAAACGGATTATGGAAACCATGTGATTTAGAAATCAAGGGTCTAGGTTAATGTGAGTCATTCACATTTTGGGCATTCAAGCTTTCATATCTATACACCTTAGATAATCAATCAAATTCTAGGATAAGGGTTTACCATTAAGATAATTAGTTTGGTATGGTTACTTTTCCAACTACGTTCCTGGATCAACGGTTACGGACGCTCCTAGGTTAAGATCTCCATGATCGCGGGGCCTACTTAAAAATCTACTTACACATAATTGTTATATACCTAAAATTATGCTTAACTTTCGGATGGATTCGAGAACTACATATCTGATTGATCAGAAATCACAAATTAGGGGATCTAATGACATTATCGTAATTATCAGAAAAATGTGAGTTTTGATAAATCTAACCATTCTACGTCGTTCAAGGCATCATTCTAAGTAACTTTTATAAAGGGTACTCTATCACATCTCCTATGGATGTCCCTCTATTTGCAAATTAAAGTTAAGGTACAATATTTAATCAAAATAAAATTTTCAAACATTTTCATATAAATTTCAAAAAATTCGGGGCGTTACATTTTCAACCCTGGGTGGTGCCCCGTTGGTTCAAAGATTGACTTTCACCTACCAAAACTAAGTGCAATTAGACTGTCGCCTAAGTGGATTTAGCATCCTTCTAACCCAAAGTACCTAAATGAGGCACTGGCATAACTTTAAGTCTCACCGTTTGCATTTCGACAGCATGAATACATATATCGGAACCTAAGTACTTAGTCATTTTCAGCCTTGGGAAGTGCCCTATTAGCTCAAAGATTGAATGTCACCTACCATAACTAAGTGTAATTACACTGTCACCTAAGTGGATTTAGCATCCTTTTAACCCAAAGTACCTAAATGAGGCACTGGCATAGCTTTAAGTCCTACCGTTTGTATTTCGACAGCATGAATACACGTATCAAAACCCCAGTACTTAGTCATTTTCAGCCTTGGGAAGTGCCCTGTTGGCTCGAAGATTAACTGTCACCTACAAAAACTAAGTGTGATTAGACAGTCGTATAAGTGGATTCAGCATCCTTCTAACCCAAAGTACCTAAATGAGGCACTGTCATAACTTTAAGTTCTGCCGTTTACATTTCGATAGCATAAACACGTTTATTGGGACTCCGATACTTAGTCATTTTCAGCCATGGGAAGTGCCTTGTTGGCTCAGAGATTAACTGTCACCAACCAAAAGCAGGCACAATTAGATTGTCGCCTAAGTGGATTCGGCATTCTTATAACCCAAAGTATCCAAATTGGGCACTGGTACGACTTTAAACTCCGTCATTGACATTCTGACAGCATAAACACACATATCGAGACTCTAGTACTTAATCATTTTCATGCCAAAAAATGTGTAATCAGAGATATCCAACCTTATATCATCAAAAGAGCGCAATTCAACGTTGAAACACTTAATTACTAACTATTTGAATATGAATATCGATAACTGCACCATGCTTTCACTTAACTAACCATTCATTGCACCCGATATCATATGATTCAGCACGCTGTGATTTTCACTCTACATTTGAACATCTAAGAGCATTATTATTCTTTGTTGAGATTGCCACGTGTTAATCATCTTTATTACTTTTATTGCATCTCATATTATATACATGCACTAATGAACTTCTCAAAATATTCCAACCACGCATTGAATCTCAAAGCAAATGCACAAAGGCAAGGATGCTTCCAAAGATGAGTCGCCGTACTCTAGCATTATTTATAAGTACATTGTATCTCTCATATTCATTATACAAACTCTATATCAGCCCGGATTGAGGCTAGAGATTAAACCAAAGGGACCATGGTTATCGCGAGAAATCATAATCAAAGAGTTCTAACGACATCTGAAACATTTGCTATGAACGACTATCTCAAAGTTAGTTGATGTACTACCCATCCATAATAGGATCTGTTGGTTGAGCTACTCAAGTAACAACAGTTGAATTGTATGTCTTCCAGCGGTCACCTGTTCATAATAACAGGCGCGGGCCTAGAGCTGCATGACTCGACTAAAAAACCTTGACTGTCTCTCAACTCATAATACCAAAAAGAACGTGGGACATAGGCATCTGATTTGTACAAAATGATGACTCAGTCCATAACAAAACTAAAATCCGATCTCTATGACTGTGAACTCTAAGACCATGGCCCCCGATCGCTTAGTCTTTTACCTTTTAATCAATGGTGATCAATCATTGATGTAATTAAGGGCTCGTGCTAGTTCACAGCCTGGAATGTACAAGATCCCAGAATCTCTGGAATAAAATTCGCCTTGCGATATCTCTACTCTTGTGTACTTTGTGGATGCTTGTAATTGTCTATGAATGTTTTTGATACTCAGAACCCTAGAATAACATTACACAGGAAAATGCCGTACTCAACCGGGTGTGTTGCATTTTCTAGTTTTAATAGACACTAAGCTCGACCTATCGACCTATGTTGGGTTGCTTGCAACTCCTCATAGTGACCATTAATTAGTTTTTTTTAAAGTGTTTATATGTGAAATTACTTAACTAAAGGTGAAATTAATTTCATGCATTCACTTGGCTCCATGTGGGTGTAAGGAATTAAGAATAGGCTAGAGCGTCCTACTTCTCCCGTACACAGTCTTGTGAGATTTGGGCTATGAGCATTCCACTTCTGACTTGGTCGGGCAAAACTATGGGTTTGTGTATCCCAGAAAACCTCTTGCGACTAGTGGCTAGCGTGAAGTTGTAATCGGGAGTTTTTCGCTTCATGTATTATGATTCTAGCCAGGATGCCTTAGCTAGAGCATACATCTCATGCATTGCATTAATAAGATTTTACTTGTATGTTTTGATTTGGTTAATATTATCTTCCTTCTTTCGTATACTGTGTTATTATTATTATCATGGTTGTCTTGGAGGGATATACCCTACTATGATAGCATTTAACGCTCCAAACACATCTCAGATAATCCAGGTGAAGATCTAGTAAGTGAATTGAGCGTTAAGACGAGGTGTTCGAAGGTTCGCGGTAACAGACGACAGATGACAAAGTTGGAGTAGCTTATTGAAGATTTTATTATGTATTTTAGGGTAGTTTACAACTTTATTCCACAATTGTAATAAGTTTGTTAAAATTAGAAAATGCTCAAGGCAGTTTTCTTGAGTTTTGTTATTCTAGGGTTCTGAGTAATAGAAACATTCATAAACAATCATAGGCATTCACAAAGTACACATGAGAAAGCATCGCAAGGCGAATTTTATTCCAGAGATTCCAAGACCTTTTACATTCTAGGCTATGATACTGATCACAAGCCCTTAATTAAATTAATGGATGATCACCCTTGATTAAAAGGCAAAAGTAAATGTGTGCATGCATCATAGATAAATTAAATAAAGCATTAAAAAAGCATGAATGTAAGTATAACACACCATAAACAACACAAAGATTTTTATGTGGAAACCCTTACGGGAGAAAAACCACGGCATAAAGTGACAAGATTTCACTATGAATATAGTTATACAATAGATGGAATGGTCGGGAGGAAGCCCGGATAGATCGAGCAGGTAATTTAAATCATCAATGACTATGGTCTTGAGGTCACGGTCGCAGAGACCTAGTTTCGGGTTTCTTATGGACTGAGCCATTGTTTAGACAAGTTAAATGCTTGTCCCATATTCTTTCGAGTATTCCTAGTTAAGAAGTAACCAGGATTTTAACCGAGTCATGCATCACAAGCCAATGACCGTCACCGAGGACGGGTGACCGCGGGAAGACATGCCACGATTCCCATGTAGTGCAACACAATGTCAGTAACCGTCACTGCGGACGGGTGACTACCGAAAGATAAACGATGGTTTCCATGCTCAACACAGTGCCAATATCGATTACTACGAATGGGTGACTATCGGAAGGCATATTACGGCTACCATATGTATAACACAGTATTATTGACCGTCTCCATGGACGGGTGACTTTCAGGATACATCATGGATGCTAAATGGTACAACACAGTGCCATTGACCGTCTCTGTGGATGGGTGACTTTCAAGAAGGCACATCATAGCTACCAAATAGTATGACATAGTGTCATTGACCGTCTCCGTGGATGAATGACCACTTGAAGACACATTATGGCTACCAAATGCTACAACATAATGCCATTGACTGTCTCCGTGGACGGGTGACCACTTGAAGACACATTATGGCTATCGGGTGGTACAGCACAGTATCATTGACCGTCGCTATGGACGGGTAACTTTCTGGAAGACACACCGCAATTACCTTAGTTGATCAACTGACGAACCCCGCTTTAGATGAGAAGTACATCAACTGGTTTTAGCGACAGTAGTTCATAATGAAGTATTTCAGATGTTTTGGAACTCTTTAGTTACGGTTTTCGATGATAACCATAATCCCTTTGATTTAGTTTCATATCTTGATCTGGGATGAACAAAGTTCATGTAATGTATACGAGGAGCACAAAGTATATATACTTGATTATATGCTCGAGAGAATATTGCACTTATGCTTAATGTTTAGTGCATCGGATGAATTATGCACTGGATTTGGTTAATCTGCTATATGCATGTCTTTAATTCAACCAAATCATTGTTAATAATCAATGCTTCGAGCGATTGGGTCACTCGGATAGGCTGTGTCGAGCTATATTTCTTTGAGAAGTTTAAGTTCGATGAGTTGGATTGCGCATTTCTGATGCTCGAAAATGGCTAAGTATTAGGGCTGATATATGCCTGTTTATGCCAATAATCGATAAATGGTGGGGATTAGTGTCTCACAAGTGCTTGATTTAGTTGCCTTACGATAGGAGGATGTTAAATCTGGCTTGGTGTCAGTGAGATTGCGCTTAATTCCACTTGGCATCAGTCGATCTTCTAGCCAACAGGGCACTTCTCAGGGCTGAAAATAACTAAGTGCTGGGCCTGTTTACTGATTAATTAGCGTATTCGATGATTAGGAGAGTAAATAATGTCATCGCGGTGCATTATTTTGATATTTCATATCATAGAGAAACTAAGTCTCCTTCTTAGCATCGGTCCAATTCCGCTTAGTTTACCTGCTTTCGATCGATTTATACTCTTTTAAAGGGGATTTTCATACTTGTGAATTTGGCTAAGTGTTAGTCATTTTGATCAAATTGTTGACTTGGTCCACTTAACATCGACCATTGGGAGATTCGGTCCAGGGGATGGATAGAGCTCAGCGATGTGTGTCTAGGAGTGATAGTGTGATGGTGAGGGAGGCCACATCGAAGGCGGACCACACCACGGAGTCCCACCAATTACAATGACCATCCAGGCGACTAATGCCTGGGGTGAGTGCATGTTGCCCCTCCCCCAGGCGCATGTGGTGAGAGAGTGAGAAGAGAGAGGAAGGGAAAGAGAGGTGCGTGCATGTTGCAGAGCCCATGCGCCTGCCCCCTCCCCATGGGCGCATGTCACTTGGTGACTTGGAGTATTTTGGAGTATTTTCCCACCCTTAGGGAATTTCAGGCTTCCAAGGAGGTGGGCGCATGTCCCCCTTTTCGACGAAGGATTCCGGCAAGGGGATGGGTGCATGTCCCTTTCCAGTGAGGATTCCGACAAAAATTCTACCTCTTGCGGCACTCTGGCGGTCCTCTTGAAAATGAAGAAGTCCCTCTCTCAACAGGTGAGTGCGCTATTTATAGTGATTAATTGGGTCCCGGGTCCAAGCAAAAAATGAAATTTTATGATCGCATGTATTTAGGAGAGGGGGATCATGCGAATGTTGAGTGGGTGTGGGTGCATGTGCCCATGTAGTGGGTGCATGTGGCCTGGTGTGGGCGCATGTGCCCCTTGTGGTGGGTGCATGTGTCCACACTTAGCCATTTTTTACTTTTGGAAATTTGAAAGGGGTAGAGATGAGCTCTCCTAGGCATGTGGTAGGGGCATGGGCGCATGTCTCCTTATTGCATACGCATGTCCCCCTTGTGGTATATGCATGTACCCATACTTAGAATATTTTTCAAACTTCAGGCTCTGACTATGCAAAGGACATGTACCTTTTCAGAGACCGAAGTCACTTACGCCAAAGCACTTTAAGCCTCTCATTAGGCTATGAAATGAACAAGTTGGGGTACGAGTGATCAAATGCTATGAATTTTGGTAGTTCCTTCCCAATTTGGACCCTCCCGATTGACTCCAAACAGGGGCAAAACGCAATTCAACACGCGCAGGTAAAGATACGCGCCACACGACTTTCAAACTTGCTAATTAAGGATTTTCGGGCATTCCGGATCATTTGGCAGCAATACGCATGTCCATTTCCCTTCTGAAATGGCGTTTATAGGCTTTTGGGTCCTTTCAGTCGGCTCTAGACAGGGCAAAAATGCGTTTAGAGGTGCACAAGTAATAATACGCGCAGTGCGACATTCGAACTTGCTAGTTAAGGTTTTCTGGGCATTTCGGATCATTTGGTGGCAATACGCATGTCCAGTTGCACTCTAAAATGTCATTTGTAGGTGTTGTTACCAAAAAATGGTCAACAGACGAAGATGCAGATTTATGATCTAGACGGTTGGATGGAGTCGAACTTCTGGTAGAAAATGACTGAGGTGACGGAGTCCTTAGATCCTACAAAAGAATACAGAGAATAAGGGGGGTGGCTGGGGGTCCAGCCGATAACCCTCCGATGCCTAAGTCAGCGATCTTTTATAATGGAATATCTTAGTGGAGATCAGTATCAGTTTTCATTCCTTGATAATAAAGAGAACATCCTTATTTACATACTTAGGTCGCGAAACTGCTTGCCTTTCGGAGAGTCGTAATTCCAGCGGACTGCCAGCTGAGTTCCCGAGATCTTCGGATCTGCCCATAACGAACAAAGATCCTTATCCCTAAAAGCTGGGGATGTCAATCTTTCCTCCTGATATCTCGGCGTAAGCCCAAGATCACGGATTTATAGTTCATCTCGCTTAAGACGATCTTTATTACATCGGGCCGAGTCGACCAATTTTTATCGGGTTAATACGACCCGACTTGTATCCGGAACCTGAAACGGGTCGGCTCGTCTTTCCCGGGTCGGCACTATCAACCTTCTTTCAGGTCGGCTCTTTACCCACAACAAAAGCCCCCTTTTTACCCTCGAGCGTATTTTGCCCGGCTCGGGGGTAAAACGTAAGAGGAAATTGCCGACCTAAATGCTTTTTGTCGTCTAGGCTTTTTGTCGTTTAGTATCCGCAACGCCGCCGTTTCGATGGGCGGGAAAATGGCATTAAATGCGTCTCTTGAAATATCGAGGGCATTAAACGTGTCTCTTGAAATATCGAGGAGTCACCATTCCTCCGTAAGGCATGATATCGTCGATATGATTTAATCGAACGAGGTGTCGCCGCGTGTCCTGAACGGCGCAGCTTTTCGAATCATTAAGTAGGGAGTTGCCACGTGTCGCCTTCGCATTGAATGCGATGAGACCTGAGTAGGGCCCAAATCCTTTCCCGAGTATATAATCCGAGACTTAGCCGGATTTTGGAAACCTCTCTTTATTTTCTTCACTGCTCCCGTACTCTGGTTCTTCTTCCTTCCTCATTCTCCTCAACTTTCTTCCTCCCTCATTCTCCTCAACTTTTTTCCTCCCAGCGGCCGTGCCAGCATTCTGGTACGCTCCTTTTTCTTTCTTTCCAAAGGATTTTCTTTTCTCCCCTTTTTTTTTATTTGGGAAATGTCGGAGCCAAAAACCTCGTGTTCTGAGGCAATCCTCAAGGTGAGGTATGATGACCGCGAGTCTGACTTACCTCTCCTCTGCCACGAGGGGGAAAACTCCAGTGAATCGGATTCTGGGGTGAGAGTGGATGAGGCTGTTGGAGAGGGGGAGTCCGAGCTTCTTGGGTCAGCTGCCGGCAGTAGCCACGACCCAGAGAGAACCCTTCGAATTAGATTCTTTGGTCTCGCAGATTACCCAGGACGAGCTGGATGCTGCGAGGGAGATATATGAACTCCCGGACTTCATAGAGTTTAGGGTTCCTGACCGAGCCGATAGACCGAGCCGACCTAAAGCCGGGGAGGTAGTCATTTCCTTAATGCATCTAGAGTCCGGGCTGAGGTTACCCTTACACCCTTTCGTGAGGGAAGTCCTTAGTGTCTTAGGTCTTTCTCCGAGCCAACTGCAACCGAATGCATGGAGGTGCATGATCGGATGCTACATACTTTGGCAGAGGTTAGGAAATAAGGAGTTTACCTCCAATGAACTCTTCTCTATGTATATTCTCAAGTCCTTGGGCGGCCAAGGACTCTATTACTTTTCGTCGTTGCCGGGTCAGGGCGGCTCGATGATCACCTGTTTGCCCTCCTCCACAAAAACTTGGAAGAGGAAGTGGTTCTTCGCGTCGGGCAGTTGGGAGTGCGCGCCAGATGAGCCTCAACCCCTGAAATTCTGAGTCTGAGCCGACTTTGCTCTGCCAGGTCGGATGAAGTTCTGACCTAACTGATTTTTTCGATTTTCTCGAACTTTTTTTTAACGTATGTATCTGCTCCTCCTACAGTGTCGGCGGCCATTCGGGTGGCTTTGTTGTAGCTCAAGAGAGACAGATCCACAAAGCCCGAGCTCTCCCTGCTGCAGAGAGGGACTTCCGAAGGGTGATCACATTCAACTCCATTTCTAAATCAGGTCGGTAAGCTGAAACAATAATGTATTTCTTCGCCTTTTTGTTTTGTTGTCTTCTTATTTTTTCTTCCTTTTCTTGGACAGGAATGGCTCCGAAGGCAGTCTCCAAGCGGAAGATTCCAGCTCGATTTCTGGACCGCGGGCAGAGCTCTGCCGAGCCCCCTAGGAAGAAGGTGGCTACTGCCGAGGCGCAGAGACCGCCTCGCCTGCCCCAATCCTTTGTCTGTGGGTCCGGGCAGCTTCCCAGCTCGGATTCTGCACCACCCAGAACCGAGCAACGGCCACCCCGGTGACATCTGCTGATGATCCGGTGATCAACGTGCCGGATAACTCGGGCTCCCGAGCTGAGCCCATCAACATCCCTGCGCCTCCAACCGTCTCCTCCCAAACCTCCCAACCTGCTGCAGCTGGACCTGACCAACCTGCTGCTGGCGCCTCCACCAGTCATCCTCCTCAGCCATGCGCTGCTCCCGCTACTCCTGCTGAGCAACGGGAGGACCGGGTCAAGATGCCTCCGTTAACGGAGCAATATTCATCTTGGATGGAGGGTGTCAACGCATATATGCGTGTCAACCACACCATCCCCCAAGATCTGAATATCATAGCCTCCTCCGACCCGGATCAGATGGTCGGGGTGGTAATAGAGAGCAGTCTCAGGGTAATTTCACGAACTCTTTTAGTTTCTTCTTTATGTACCCGTGATATTTTCTGACTTACGTGCTAACTGTACCACTTTCGCAGGATTCAGCTGCACTTATCATGATCCGCCAGGTGATGGCCGAGCGGAACCGCCAGATGCAGAAAGCTCTGATTGCTGCTTCTTCGTGGAAGACGAAGACTGAAGCCGTGAAGGCCGAGCTGAAAAAATGTATCCTTCTTCTGAAGGAAGCTCAGTCCGAGCTGAAGTCTACCCAGTCCGAGCTGAAGGTCGCGCAATCGGAGCTGGAGGTATCTCAGGTTCAGGTCCAGTCTCTGGAAGAGGCTCTGAAGGAGGCAGAGGCCAAGGTCGTATCCGACGGGAATAAGGCCAAATCCCTTGAGGCGGCTCTGAAGACGGCCGAGGAGGAGAAGATGAGCCTGGCTGGGCTTCTGAAGGAGGTCCAGCTGAAGTCCCTGGCAGAGATTAATGGGGCGAAGGCCGAGTACGAGAAGTTGTCCGCAGTTTCTGAGGAGTTGTACAACGACGGCTTCCAGGAGTGCAGGCGTCTCGTACTCAAGCATTTCCCAACCCTTGACCTTACGCCTGTGGACGAGGACGAGGAGGAGGAGGAGGCGCGGATCGGAGACGATGGTGCCGGCCCATCTGGGGCTCCATAGATAGGACTTGTATTTATTTTTTTTCAAGATGTACACAACTTTTAATTTGAATACAAGCCCTTTGAGGCAGATTTTGCTAATCCCTTTGTAGATTTTACTTTCGTATTGTCGTTGATGTATCGAGTTTGTATGGTCGAACTGATCTGGGACTGGCTAGCCAGGTCGGCCACCTATTGCCCTATGTATTTCAGTAAGCTTGAATGTACTATACTGATATTAAGTTGTATTGAAAGAATGTCGTAAAACAACTCCTAGGAGAAGATTTTATTAAATTATCATTCCGAAACACATATTTTGCGCCAAGCACAGCCCATCATTCATGGATAGTAGATCTTGAGATGTTCGGCGTTCCATGGATGAGGAAGTGGTTTTCCCTTCATGTTTTCGAGCCGATAAGTGCCGAGACGACGTGAACTGACGACCTTATATGGTCCTTCCCAATTAGGGCCGAATACACCGGCCTTGTCATTTATGTTTACCTTTTTAAGGACGAGGTCACCGGCTCGGAACCGTCGCTCTCGCACTTTGGAGTTGTAGTATCGTCGGACCCTCTGTCGTCGAGTAGGTCTAGGCCTATTCGCAGCTGACCTTCATTTTGGTCGGGTCTGTGATGACCCGTCCTGCTCGTGGGCATTCCAATTTCCACCGGCACAACGGCTTCGGCTCCAAATGCCAGGAAGAAAGGGGTTTCCCCAGTAGTAGACCGAGCTGTGGTTCGATAGGCCCACAGCACCTCAGGAAGTTCTTCCGCCCAAGCCCCCTTTTTTTCTCCGAGCTTCGTGTTGAGCTGGTTCTTGATAACTTTGTTGACTACTTTGACCTGACCGTTGGCTTGAGGGTAGTGAGGAGATGAATATACATTTTTAATGCCCAATACAGTGCAAAATGTACAAAATCCTTGATTGTCGAACTGTCGCCCATTGTCTGTGATTATGGTATTCGGGATCCCAAAACGACACACAATCGCTCTCCAAATGAAGTCCGTTTTCTTCTTTTCTGTGATGGTAGCCAGTGGTTCTGCTTCAGCCCACTTTGTGAAGTAGTCGACGGCGACAATTGCATATTTAACTTGTCCTTTTCCCGTCGGGAGTGGACCGATGATATCGACTCCCCATTGAGTAAATGGCCAGGGTCCAGCCATGGGCGTGAGCTCTTCAGGCGGCAGGTGGGGTATTGGGGCGAATCGTTGGCACTTGTCGCATCTTTTAACGGTCTCTCGGGCATCTTGCTGGATGGTGGGCCAATAATAACCCTGTCGAATCGACTTCTGTGCAAGTGCTCGTGCCCCGGAATGATTCCCTCAACATCCGTAGTGGATTTCACGTAATACGTAATCAGCTTCTTCAGGTCCTAAACAACGCAGACACGGGCGGGAGAATCCCTTCTTATAGAGGACCCTATCTATCAGCGTATATCGAGCTGACTTATAGCGGATGCGCCGAGCTTCTTTCTGGTCGTCAGGTAACTCGCCCGATTGTAAAAATCGAATGATAGGATCCCTCCAATCTAGATTCTCCGATATTGGAAAAACTCCCGTGAATTCATTTGACGATATGCTGCGTTGAGGTTGGAACTAGATGGGTATCATTCTACCGAGCTCGTCGTCTGCTGATGATGCAAGCTTCGCGAGAGCATCTGCGTTTGTGTTCCCATCTCTTGGGATTTGAACGATTTCATAATGGTCGAATCGTAACAGTAGCTCCTGAGCTTTGTTCAGATATGTAGCCATTCTCCCTCCCTTTGCCTGATATTCTGCAGTCACCTGCCCAACCACAAGTTGCGAGTCGCTTAATACCCTTACCGATCGGATTCCTATTTCCAAGGCGAGGCGAAGACCGGCTAAGAGGGCTTCATATTCCGCTTCATTATTTGAAGCTCGAAATCCGAATCGAAGTGCGTACTGAATTTTGATCCCATCAGGTGAGGACAGAACGAGGCCAGCTCCACTGCCCTGTGAATTGGAAGACCCGTCGACGTGCAATGTCCAAGAAGGTGTGACATGCCTTACCCTCGGATTCTGGACAAGTTCACGACCGCACTCAGCCCCGTGAGGCTCGGTTAATTAGACGATGAAGTCGGCTACAGCTTGTCCCTTGATTGCGGTACGAGGTCGATACTGTATATCGAATTCACCCAATTCGACGGCCCATTTGATGAGGTGACCTGATGTTTGGGGATTCTGCAGCACCTGCCGTAATGGCTGATCGGTTAACACAGCTATCGGATGCGCTTGGAAGTATGGCCTCAACTTGCGGGCTGAGGTGATTAAAGCCAGGGCGAGTTTTTCGATTTGAGGGTATCGTGTTTCCGAGTCGATCAAGGCTTTGCTCATGTAATAAACAGGCCTTTGTATTCCCTCGTCGTCTCGGACAAGAGCCGAGCTGACCGCCGCTTCTGAGACTGCTAGGTATAGGAGCAATTCTTCTCTATGCACCAGCTTGGACAACAGTGGTGGGGAGCCGAGGTAGGCTTTCAGCTCCACAAAAGCTTGCTCACATTCTGGAGTCCATATCATTTCTTTACATTTACGCAACTGTTTAAAGAAGGGAAGACATCGGTCAGTAGCCTTTGAAACGAACCTGTTGAGTGCTGCGATCCTTCCTGTGAGCCGCTGAATTTCCTTGACTGTGCGAGGCGAGCTCATACCGAGGAGGGCCTGGATTTTTTCTGGATTGGCTTCAATTCCTCGCTGGTTTACCATGAAGCCAAGGAATTTTCCCGAGCTTACTCCAAAGGCGCATTTGCTAGGGTTGAGCTTCATACGATACTTCCTTAATATTCTGAATGCAGTGCGTAGGTTGTCGACGTGATCTTCTGAGCGCTCACTTTTGACTAGCATGTCGTCGACATATACCTCCATAGTTTTGCCTAGTTGATCAGCAAACATCTTATTTACCAGTCGTTGGTAGGTTGCCCCGACGTTCTTGAGCCCGAAGGGCATGACCTTGTAGCAGTAGAGGCCCCGATCCGTGATGAATGCGGTCTTTTGCCGATCAGGGGCGTACATCTGGATTTGATTATACCCAGAAAAGTCATCCATAAAGCTGAGAAGTTCGTGCCCAGCAGTTGCGTCGACGAGCTGATCTATCCTTGGTAGCGGGAAGTTGTCCTTAGGGCAAGCTTTGTTCAGGTCGGTGTAATCCACACAGACCCTCCATTTTCCATTGGTCTTTTTGACGAGGACAACATTCGTCAACCAATCTGGATAGCATATTTCTTGGCAAACCCTGCCTTGCGTAGTTTCTGTACCTCTTCTTCGATTATCGGGTACCTTTCCGTGTTGAAAGTACGCCTTTTCTAACGGATCGGTCTCATGGTCGGGTCGACATTGAGTCGGTGGACTATTACCTCCGGACAGATTCCGGGCATTTCTTCATGGGACCACGCAAAGACTCTATATGCTCCTTTAAAAAGTTTATCAAATTATCTCGTACCTTGTCTGTCAAACATGACCCGATCTGAATAACCCTAGTCGGATCGGCCTCCGACAAGTGAATATCGACCAACTCCTCTGCTGGTGATCCGCGCTCCTGCTCGTCTTCTCTCGGGTCCAAGGAGGACGCGTGAGAGACAGTTGATATTGTGCCTTTATTTTTCCCTCTCAGAGAAAGTTCGTAGCAACGCCGGGCTTCTTGCTGGTCCCCCCTGACTATGCCGACTCCTTCATCAGTTTCGAACTTCATCGTTAGGTGATAGATGGAAACGACAGCTTTGAGAGCTCGCAAGATAGGGTGGCCGATGATGGCGTTATAGGCAGAGGGGGTGTTCACTACGAGGAAATCGACCATAATCATTTTTTGATTAGGTTCTTCCCCGGCCGTGACTGGTAAGGTTATTTCTCCTTCCGGCATGACGCTATCTCCTGTGAATCCAGTTAATGCTGTCTTGACTGGCCTTAACCTGGAACGATCGATCTTCATTCTTTCGAAAGCTGAAGCGTACAAAATGTCTGGCGAGCTTCTGTATCGATCATCATCCGGTGGAGCCTTTTGTTCGCCACCACCATTGAGACGACGAGGGAGTCATCATGTGGGTGCACGATTCCTCTAGCATCTTCTTCAGTAAACGTTATCGCCCGAGATATAACTTTTGCGACTTTTAAAGGTCGGCTGGCGATGTTCACAGACAGTCCGGACGGTCCCGGTTCTGGTTGGGATGTTCTTGCTTGTCGCACATAATTTTTGCGCGAATTCCCAGAATCTCCAGTGGTCGGTCCGCCGAAGATCATGTGAATTTCTTCCACAGGGTTGTTATTCAGTTCTTCGTTCAGGTCGGCTGACTGATCTTCGTTTCTCAGACCGTCTTGACGCTGAGCGATGTAGTCTTTTAGAAATCCCTGTTGGATGAGGGTCGCTATTTGTCGCTTTAAATCGAAGCAATCCACGGTGTTGTGACCGTGGTCTTTATGGTACAGACAGTACCTTGATTTCGACCTTCAATTGGGGTCAGTCTTTATTTTCGTAGGTCGTTCAAAGTTGTACCTGTCTTTCTCTGCTAAATACACTTGCTCGATGGTTTTATTGAGCGGCGTATACTTTTCAAACCGTGGCGCAGGTGGTTTCATTCCACGGGCAGGTCCGTTCCGAGCTGGCGACCTCCGTTCCGACTTCCGCTCCGACCTGTGTTTTTTTGAGCTGCTGCTGTCCTGACGATCCTTATTCCTGGTCGTCGGTCGATGAGCATTAACCAGTTCTTCAGCGTTGATGTGTTTAGCCGCTCGATCTAAAAATTCGGCCACAGATTGGGGTGGCTCTTCCCCAACAGACCAAAGAAACCTTCGGTCTCGTAGCCCTCCAATCATGGTGTGTAACAACACATCTTGTGAGAGATTTTCAACTTGTACCGCTTCAGAATTGAAGCGCCCGAGATAATCTTTTAGGGACTCATCTTCTTTTTGCCTGATTGCTGCAAGGTGCGTCGAATGCTTCCTCGGGTCGGTGCTCCCGATGAACTGAGTGGCGAAGGCTCAACTTAATTGAGAGAACGAGCTGATAGTTCTGGGTTTAAGGTTGCGAAACCAAGTCCATGCTGAGCTCGTCAAGGACAACGGAAAAGCTTTACACATAATGTGTCCGTTGGCTCTGAGGAGGTCCATGCGGACTTTGAAGTTTTCTAAGTGCTCCGCCGGATCTCCTATCCCTGAATATTGCTTCAGCTGAGGAACTTTAAACCCTTTGGGAAGGGGTTCCTCACGAATCTCGTCGGTGAACGGCGACTTAGATGAGTCGACCAGTGCGTCTACTGCGATCGGTGCTCGGGCGAGCTGTGCTCTCTGTATATCGCCCATTTGTTCCCGGAGTTCTTTCAGCTCAGCCTCCAGCGGGCTTAGGTTGTCGTCTACCCGGTTACTGGCTTCACGATCAGCCCGTTCATGTTCGAGATGAGCCGTCCTCCGTTCCTCGAGCCGGTGTCGCAGATCGTTGGCAGGCAAGTCCGTTGCTGGTCGAGACCTTGCCCCGGTTGATTTGCTAGCGGCCTCGCTTTCTTCGACCAGAATGGGCTGCTGAGAACGCTGCGACGGCCGAGTCTGGTGAGAGTGCTGGGATTGTTGAGGCCAGGGGTGAGTAGGCTGAGGCCCTTCACGGTCTCTCTCATTTACGACCGTTGGATGGGCCAGACCGGTTAGGAGAGCCTTAATCTCGTCCAGCCTCTGGTCCACGTAGCCGAATCATTCATCGACGCCCCCATCTTTTGGTTGACTCCCCCCACCTGCTCTTCGAGAAGAGACAACCTCATTCCTCGATTACGAGGTCTCTGCTGACCCCCTCTGCTGAGTATAACGAGGAGAATCCCCTCCGAGTTGTATGGCGGGGGTTTCAGGAAATGATCCTTCATTTTATGACATCTGATCGTCTGAAGGTCCGGCGATCGCAGGTGCCTTCCCTTTGTACTTTCTCTTCCCGGCCATTACGAAAGGGAGAGAAGATGTTGAGGTCGTCTTAGACGATTGAGTGAGAACACGGACTTCCTAGTTAAAAGAAGAAGGCACTTCCCACAGACGGCGCCAATCTGTTGTTACCAAAAAATGGTCAACAGACGAAGATGCAGATTTATGATCTAGACGGTTGGATGGAGTCGAACTTCTGGTAGAAAATGACTGAGGTGACGGAGTCCTTAGATCCTGCAAAAGAATACAGAGAATAAGGGAGGTGGCTGGGGGTCCAGCCGATAACCCTCCGATGCCTAAGTCAGCGATCTTTTATAATGGAATATCTTAGTGGAGATTAGTATCAGTTTTCATACCTTGATAATGGAGAGAACATCCTTATTTATAGACTTAGGTCGCGAAACTGCTTGCCTTTCGGAGAGTCGTAATTTAGCGGACTGCCAGCTGAGTTCCCGAGATCTTCGGATCTGCCCATAACGAACAAAGATCCTTATCCCTAAAAGCTGGGGATGTCAATCTTTCCTCCTGATATCTCGGCGTGAGCCCAAGATCACGGATTTATAGTTCAGCTCGCTTAAGACGATCTTTATTACATCGGGCCGAGCCGACCAATTTTTATCGGGTTAATACGACCCGACTTGTATCCGGAACCTGAAACGGGTCGGCTCGTCTTTCCCGGGTCGGCACTATCAACCTTCTTTCAGGTCGGCTCTTTACCCACAACAGTAGGTTTTGGTCATGATTGTGCAAGTTAGGGTTGCGCTGGCATTCGATCGCATTTTTTTAGTGTTTTTTAATTTTGGAATTAATCTGAATTGTCGTAGATGGACCATCGTATGTTGTTTAATCATGGGTGCGAATTTGAGCCCCAACAAAGTTTTCTTAATGAAGGCAATGAGTGATTCTTTATTTAGTTTAGTTTCAAGAACATTGTGATGATAAGGTAGATTAAAATTTCATTAAATAATATGTTTATCTTCCGTCACTGTGCATGAATGTTATTAAATTTCAAATATATGAAAAAATAGTGATATGTCGAGGATTCCACCCTTAACATGTCTTAGATAACACTTGGGAATTCAGCCTATCGTGGAATCCACGGGAGCCGAGATCTTGGGGCGTTATAGTAACAATCTCTTGTGATCATAGATACATGAGATGCTTATGAGTTTCTGAGATTGATTCGATGGGTTTAATAAGTTTTTTTATTGATGGAAGTCCTAGATCCATTGTGATTTCCAGATACGGTGAATGCTTCGATGTTTTTTATTAAGTTCAAATTCCCTAGTTGAAGTAGAACTAACTTTTTGAAATCTCATATTTTCATTGGTTGTGAATGTGCTTTAATTGAATCAATCTTCCGATTGGATAGAGATAAGACTTCGATTCCGAATGAGAAATATACTTGAATGAATGAATTGATATTGAGAAGTGAATGCAAGTGGATCCTTGACGCTCTAGTGTTTTAGTTCATGAACTATTCTACTTTCTCATTGTTTATGTTTCTGAAATCCCACATCACCTTTTTAATCCTAGCTTAGTTAATCTAGAGTGGTTTAAAATTGTTAATTTCCTAATCCCATTGGAACGATCTCGGTCTCAACCAAATTATTACTATAGTGCAGCTTTACACTTAGTGTACTGAGCAGCTTCCCAATGAGTCCATCTTTCAATCCCTGCTGAATTAGAAGGCCCTTCATCTTCGCATTTTATAGTTTAAAGTTGTTTTCGGCAGAATACTTCGCAACGTCAAACTTCACGCTAGATGCCATTGATACTTCGATTTCAGATTTTGTCCGCCTCCCAACATTATCTCTGATACCACTTGTTGGGACTCGCAGAAATACACAGAGAAGAATTAAGCAAATCACTCACAATCGCACAAGCAAATCAACACAAGAGAACACTCCAAATTTACGTGGAAAAACCCTTACGGAAAAAAAAAAAAATCATGGCACAAAACGATCAATGCACTATGAAAACAAAGTAAAAAGAGATTGATTGACTTGGATCAAAGTTCTCAAGAGAAAACCCTAGCTTTTCTCTCTCTAAAACCCTCTCAAACCCTTAAGCACATTTTAGACTTACCCTAATCGCGATGACATTTAGAAACAACTTACGCAAAATTGTGCAAAACTGCGGAAATCGATAGTTGATCGGTCAGTCGCTCAACACCGTCTAACCATTCCTTTGGTTGCCTGACAACTACATGTTCGGTCGCCCGAACATGCCAAAAAACATCCAGGGAATTGTGCACATAATTTTGAATATCGTCAGTCACCTGAGCCTCCAAGTTCGGTCACCCGTACTTATCCAAAAGTGTCCAAACATTAATCTACAATGTATGGGTATTTTCGATCATAACATTTGATCCACCGATGACCCTATGATTTGTAGAGATTGAAGGCTCCCTTCAACAATCAGATCGGTTGTAAACACCTATTTAGTGAACGACCTTCATCTTGGACCAATAACAGCTACATGGAGGTCCACCTGACGAATAGCATGGGTATTTCACATGGCTGACACGATCGGCATGTATGATGGCGTTGGGCATTAGGTGACTTGTCGTTGTCAGGCTTAATAAAGTTTATTTATAGAAAATATAATCTCTAATATATAATATTGTCAATTAAAATGAGATGAAATCTTTTATAGTCGCATCCAAAAAAAGCCCTAGTGAAATTTTTTTTATACGTAATACATCTAAAATGGGGGCTGAAACTCAGTCCGCATATCATAGGAAATGGTTGAGATGGACAAGCTCAACCGCTGGTTTTGTACAGGTTCTCGGCAATGACGATGTTTATGTACTTTATCCATTCATCCTATGTGCCCGTGTCAGGAGGAAATAATTAGCCAAAAGTCACATTGTTCAAAATTGAAGTGAGCCATTCCATACGGATTATGAGGTTCTTGTATAGTTTTTTGGCGTGGGCAACCGAAGTGTTTAATTTGCCTGATTTTTACGATCAAGGCCAACCAATGGGTGGTGTGCCAGATGGACGGGGTGGATTTCATGCAGGTTAAATCATTTCCCCACACTAGAAAAAGTGACCCGGGCAGGTAAACCCTGTAGTCAAGAGAGGCCTAGGGTGCATGTGGGTAGGCACGTGATGATCAGTACCGTCCGAATCATGGGCTCCACCATGTTGGTGTTGGGGCATGAACATCCAATCAACTTACTGGGCTCCGACCAATGGCTAAGTAGCAGATACGGGGTGTTGCTTCAACACTAAGGTCATGGGTTGGACTGTCCAATGTGATGTGGGTAAATAAAATAAAATAAACAATAATATTTTACTAATTTAACGCCGACACCATTACAGATGGGACACTTTTGGATGGCTATGAATGGCTGGACGGTGCTGAAAAGGAGCAATGGATATGGCCGAAGATCAATCAATCAGCGCTCAGCTTACCGTGGGATATAAGGGTGGCCCGCATCATGCGGATGTGATTTTCAAATTCGGGGAAAGGGTCGTGATTCAGTGAAGGGGTGGACGGCACATGTGTCAGCTATCGGGTCCGTTCATCACGTAATGGGGTCTGTGAAACATTCCAGATGCAGAAATCAGGGATTTTGAGCGAACCTTTTTTTTTTTTTTTTTTCAATAACAATTTGACACCTATTCATGACCAACACTATTTTTGTCCATGGCAAGTTCGCCGGATATTTTACGTGATGAATGGTCCGGATCTTTGACACGTTGTGCATCTTTGTCTGTTGCCGTGTTCATTTTTCGTTTAAAACATTGTTGGTTTTCACCGCCCCTCTTATAAGACTCTGGGTTCAACAGTAAATGAGTGACGTTGGCTCGGGGAATCGCCGCAGATGACTACGACCAGTAATGCGTCAAAAAGCAACAACAATTATGTAGTGGGGAAATTCGCGCGAGGAGAGAATGGAAGACGCGTTTCGCCAGACACGTGCCAAATAACCGTACGTGTGTAAGATGGGTGCCACTCTTTTTTTGAAAGGCTGATGGGGCAACTTTAAACATGCCTGGTCCAAACTCCAAAGACCGGTCGCGACGATTGAAGTCATTTGGCCTGAGTGGAACATGGTTCATCTCAGAGCCGAGACGAGTCAGATGTTTGACAGGGTGGAGAGATTGGCACAGTTAACTGGGGTGTGAGGGTAGAGAGGGGCCGTGTGGGAACTATAGAAAAAGTCACGGTTTCCTAGTGCGGATCGCCTTGGAAGGAAATGTCGTCTTCCTCTACCCCTTTAATGACAACCGTTCCTTCCTAGAAACGCACTCTTTTCACCCTTTCTTTCAGTCCGTTTTCTCTTTCTTAAAGATCCCTTCTGAAACTCCCCCTCTTTCCCATCCACCCATCTCTCTCTATCTTTCAGAAATGAAGGTTAGTTTTCTTTCTTCCAATCTAAACCCAATCTCGATTCTTCATATATATATATATATATATATATATATATATATATATATATATATATATATTATTTCAATCCAACACCCAATCTGGATTCTTTTAGTTTTCTTTTTATTTTGAATCCAAAACCCAATCTCGATTCTTCTAATTTTCTTTGTTTCAATCCAACACTCAATCTGGATTCTTTAATTTTGAATACAGAACCCAATTTGGATTCTTTATTTATTTCTTAATTTTAATTTTGGGGGAAGGGGAGAACATGGGTTTTCTTCTTTCGTTATTTTCACAGGGTTTTAGAGGCCTTTTCCGATGAAAATCTAGTTTAGATTCTCTCTTCACTTTCTTTTAGGGCTGCATCCTTTTTCAGTAGAAACCTAATTCAGATTCTACCTTTTAATGGATCTTAGAAGCATGGGTTTTCTCGGTTTCTCTTCTTTTGATGTTTTCTAGACATTGAAAAGAATCTGAAGTATGATTCCTGACGGGTATTGTTTTTATTTCGTTTCTCTTTTTTCATACTTTTGGAACTGAATCTCTCTCTCTGGTTTGAAAAGAATCTGAAGCATGATTCTTGACGGGTAGTGCTTTTTTTTTTTTTTTTTCGTTTATCTGTTTTCATACTATTGGAATTGAATCTCTCTCTCTGGTTTATAAAGATTGATGTTTTCGTGATTCCCTTTTTTTGTGCAAGTGAGAATGGAAATTGGATTTTATTTTGACCTCTCTGTTTCAAGTATATGATTTTCACATGTTTGATTCTTTTTGGAATTTTTATGTTGTTGTTATTGCAGAAAGTGGTGCTGAAATTGGAATTGCATGATGACAAAGCCAAGCAGAAGGCCATGAAGGCTGTTTCTAGCCTTTCAGGTACACCTCATTTCTTAGAAAGTCTATAGAAATTAGATCAATTTCCATTGAAATCGACATTTAAAAGAAAAGATACTTGTGTCCTTCTATTTCTGCAGGGATTGACTCTATCGCCGTGGACATGAAGGAGAAGAAACTAACGGTGATCGGTGACGTAGACCCCGTAAACATTGTAAGCAAGCTCCGCAAGCTCTGGCACACAGAGATTGTCTCCGTCGGGCCGGCAAAAGAGCCCGAGAAGAAGAAGGAAGAGCCCAAGAAGGAGGAGCCCAAGAAGGAAGAGCCCAAGAAGGAGGAGCCAAAGGAGGAACCCAAGAAAGAAGAAGCCAAGAAAGAAGAGCCCAAGAAAGAGGAGCCCAAGAAAGAGGAAGAGAAGAAGAAGGATCCTCATGAGCAGCAGATCGCGGAGCTCGTCAAGGCCTACAAGGCCTACAATCCCCACTTGACCACACATTACTATGTCCCGAGCATGGAAGAGAATCCAAATGCTTGTGTGATTTGCTAGTGAGATTTGAGAAGAACGGAACTATGTTCCCTGGAGTGAATTCTCTCGAAAACCACCTGAAGAGTGATCTGAGATCGACAGAGAAAATCCTTTGTACAGATGATGGTGGATTGTTATTCATGCGTTTTTTTTTTCTTCTGTTCAAGGGATTGTGTAGAGATGATAAGTATCTCTTGATTGTGGGAGTGTTTTTGTAGGGATTACTTCATGAAATATATGGAGTATTTATTCTCAATTCAATGGTGGGTAAGGGGTGTTTTTGGGCAGAACATATTCATCGAGTGTGAAATTGGAAACAAAAGGAGAAGAATTCTAGTGCAAAAATCATAAGAAAAGTTGGGGATTTTATCAAATAATGCAGCCACCAACCGAAATTAGGGAGCAATGCTTGTTGAGGAGAGAAGCTACCTAAACACTTTCAAAGAATTTTATTTGATCTTTAAAAAAAGTTCTGAATTGGGAATCTGTGGGGCCATAAGGAATATGTCTGACATCGAAACCGTCCAACAGGTGCACCTTATCAAGATTACCCAAAGGACCAAAACTCTTGCAGAAGAAATGATAACATGTGCCAAACCCTCAAGAATAATATACACATCTAAAGTCATGTGTAGCTCAGTTTATGATGGATCAGCCAGAACAGATTTTTGGGCAGTGTGAACATCACGGTGGATTCCATATGTTAGGCTGCTACAACTGGAAAGACGTTGTTGCCAAGAAAGCCCTAGGCCCCACCAGGAGTGTCTCCCTCATCTAAAATCAAAGCTAGTTCGCTCACCAAGTGAACCCAACCTGTATGTCGAGTTAGACAGTTGGTTATCCACTGATTTCAACCATTTGGAGTTTCCTAATTTTTGTCCTGCCTGATTTACATGGTAAGGCTTCTTACTCTTTTCATGATACCGATGGTGCTAAATCTCTTATCATTCTTGTTGCAAAACATCATTAGTTTTTATCATTTTTTCTAAATTAAATTGAATGTTTGCAATATAATTTTCAATTGCGCAATTCAAAAGGAGAGTTTAAAATTCACATCCACAGCTATTTTTTGTAAAAAACCTCATAACAATATCAGAAAGGTTACTACCATTACAAAGTGTCGATTGCTTTTCCACACTTTGACGTTGTTTTCTTGGAATTCCATGTCGGATTTGCATCATTGTGCTATTAGCTTTTCTATTCCTTTCAATTGAGTGATACATTTTTATGGCCTTGCAAGTTGTAATAGATTCTCCAAATGATCGAAAGTCTTCTTGATTAGCTCAGATAGGCCTGTCCTTTCATTTCAGATTGGTGTGATGTACAGAGTGCCGCGGTTAACCTTCTTCAAAAGCAAGGACTTATCTGAATTTATGTGGCATGTGTTCGTGGAGGAATTACAACAAATGCAACCAAGTGAGGAATTCTTGTTTATTTAGGAAATTTTGCATACATATCTTGAAAAAAAAAATCTCATGAAAGAGACCCAAGAGGGAATAATTGTAAACACTGCCTCTACTTTTTAACAGTTGTAAGCACCTCCCCTCTAGTTTTAATTATTAGAATTACCTTTCCTTTTCTAAAGATGTTAGAAGAATTTGTATCTATCTTCTACCATAGAGCCTCTCCTTCCTAAGCATAAGACACCAAGAAAATCTAGCTAATACAATCATAGGGTAGGCCATACCCACCCAGAAACTCCCAAGGCAGGTGGTTAGCCACCTAATGGTTGGATCAACTTGATTTTTGGTAGGGTTGTGCATGGTTCGGTCGGTTTGGTTTTGTGGGGCGATACCTAACTGTTGGGGCTCAAAATATCATAAACGATAAAAGAAGAAGTGACGACTCGAATACATCAGTCAAAGTAAGCAACAGACCTAGAAGCAGTAAAAAAAGCAATAGAGCGTTGGTGCGGTTCTAGCTCGAGCAGCTCGCGCAATCACACCTAGAATTGAAATTTATCACTCCGGAGATGATCTGGACATGCGTATTGCCGCCTCGGAATGCCTAAAAACCCTTAACCTCCGAATTTGGATGCTATGCGATGCATATTTCCACCTATGCTCCTCGAAGTACGTTTTTTCCTGTTAGGAGCCAACTAAAAGATCCGAATTGGGAACAAACTACCGAAATTAACAACATTTGACCATTCACCAGCCGACCCATTCATTCAGCAACATGATTAAAGGCTAAAAGTGCTCTCGCGTTAGTGACTTTGATCCTCGAAAAGGTACCTGTCCATTGGAGTGAACAGTCGGAGCCTGAAGCCTGGAATTTTCTAAGTATGAGAACAGATATCGGTGAAGAGCTCACTTCCAGTCAGAGGATGACTGCATAAGCAATATACGTTCAAAGAAATGATATGTCATGGGAATTCAATAAAAGTAATGATTTTGATAAGTCCAAGATCATCTAATTTCGAGTTGTAACGAAGGAGATATGTGTCTTTCATCGAAGACCGTGTATTATTGATGACATTGATCACTTGTGGCCCACTTTTGAAGATAAAAGAGAATTTTAAAGGTGATCATTATAGTTCCATTGCGTAGATCAGCGAAATAGCTTCTGACAAGTATAAAAGCATTCAAATCGAATTTGTAACGAAGAAGTTATGACCATTTTCGTGGAGGCGCGCAAGTGCAGAAAAAACATACGCTTGGCCTAAAATGCTGAAACATTCTAAGTCTGGAAGCTGCCAAGAGGGACATGTGCCCGGGGCATGCTTACATGCGCTTGGAGCTCCATTCCTCCATCTCCAAGAGGCACATGCACCTCGAACTCCCTCTACTCGATTTTGATTGGCTTCTTAGATGTAACATTCGGCTATAAATACCCCAACCCCTTAGTATGCAGAGTGGAGAAAGCTGAAGAGAGGGAGAGCATCCAAGGAACACATGCGCCCACACCAAGGGATACATGCGCCCATTGCTACATGCGCCCACACTCCCAGATAAACGGACACATGTGCCCACTCTATCCCACATGCGCCCACACTCCCATCTTCAAGGTGACATGTGCCCACTCTATCCCTTGTAATGCTACGTGCGCCCACTCTCCCTTGTAATGCGAATGAGCCCACCAACTCCCGCTTGTCCCCACATGCGCCCACTCTCTCTTCACATGCGCCCACCACCTATGCCAGTACTTAGTCATTTTTGCAACTCTGAAAACTGCACTGCACTGCATACCTTCACCTGCACTACACACTACACACCTTATTTACATAAAAATGTTTACTTTAAGTTATTTATGTAAATAATGAAGTACCCCCCATTTGGATTCAATAAAAAATACTAAAAAAATAAATTCTCAATAATAAAGATTTTGATTTTTCATTCGAAGCACAAATGCTAAAAAAATAAAAAAAATACTAAAAAAATAAATTCCCTCTTGGCACTCCCCAAAAAGTTCGTCTTTTGAATGGAGGGGTTTTCTTCGAATCTAAATCGTCCAAAAAATTTAAAATACTCTAATTATGCTAAAACACCAAAGAACGGTAAAATATTCATGATATTTTATGGTCAATCTGTGGATATATAAAAATTTCATATTTTTACTTAGAATTTTCAGGCAGCGATATGAGCAGAATATCATTTTAGTGCAAATCTGTACAGAAATGGAGCTGGGACTAGATAATATTGCTTGCTTCATGCATTAACACCCATCTTGCTTAATCTAGCATTTATCCATGCTTAATCTAGCACTCATCTCTGCTTAATCTAACAATCATCTCTGCTTAATCTAGCATTTATATTACTTAACTCGACATGTATTCAACTTCACATGGCATACATACTATTGTATTCTCACATATATCATTCTCACGTGACATGTCTTCTATTGTATCTATCACATACAATCAATCTCATACGATATATATTCTATTGCATTCATCGCGCATCAAAGATCCCTTGCCTTATTACAATGTCCCACACATTTATGCATGCGTGAGTAGGTTCTCTACTTATCTCTCATTGCGAATTATCTATTAACAAAGGTGCAGGATCGGGATCGCTTTTGAAGACAAGCCAGCAGACTCCAACTTGATTCGACAACTGATTACAAGAACTTTGTATCGATTGTGTTTATTGCACAATTGGAGTTTTGCCCGGATTGAGGCTTAAGACTAAATAGAAGGGACTATGGTTATCATTCGAAACCATAAACAAAGAATTTCAAATTACCTTAAGATGCTTATTATAAACTACTATCGCCAGAGTTAGTCGATGTAATACCCATCCAAAACGGGATCTGCTTGTTGGACTAGGCAGGTAGTTGTAATGTGCCTTCTCGCGGTCATCGGTGCAAATAAAGCAGGTGACGACTCTGAGTTGTGCTATCTAACAGTCGTAATTCGTGTACTCCAGTGGTCACTTATCATAAAAATATGGGAAGATGGCCCATCGATGCATGACTCGATTAAAAAATCCCTGATAGTCTTTCAACTCGGATGGTCTGAAAGAACATGGGACAGAAACATCCGACTTGTCTAAACGATGGCTCGGTCCATAACAAAAACTACACAAGTCTCTACGACCGCAAATTCAAAGACCATATTCCCCGATGACTTAGTCACCTGCTCGATCTATCCGAGCCTTTTCTCGAATACTCCATCTATTATACAAACATTATTCATAGTGGAGTTTTGTCGCTTTGTGCCATGGTTTTCTCCCGCAAGGGTTTCCAAGTAAAAATCTCTCTGTTCTCTATGACGTGCATGATTTACATTGATACTTCCTCATTTACTTTATTTAATTTATCTAAGATTCTTGCATACATTAACTTTTACCTTTTAATCAAGAGTGATCATCCATTGATGTAATTAAGGGCTGATGCCAGATCACGGCCTGAAATGTACAAGAATTCAGAATCTCTGGAATAAAATTCATCTTGTGATACCTCCTCTCGCGTACTTTGTGATTGCTTATGATTGTCTACGAATGTCTCTATACTCAAAAATTCCCCAGAACAAGGAAACACAAGAAAACTGCCTTGTGCATTTTCTAGTTTTAATACCAACCGAATTGACTCAGTCGATTTTGAATATTTAACAACCAAATAGAATAGATGAAGCCTCACTAGCCGAACCGAACCAGATAAATTTTGGTTTTGTCAGTTTTGTCGTTTCATGACAATGTTTAAAAAATTAAGAAGATCCAAATCTCTGGTGGACCACACCAATGTAAAAACTGGTGAATGACCATTAAAACTTTTATAATTATTGACCACAAAAGTTTTGGATTAAGCTGAAAGTGAAATTTGACTTTTCCTTTCATCTAGATCTATTTGACCTTATCAATGGGTTGGATGGAAAATACACATTACAGATCTTCTTCAAGTGGGCCCTAGGACATTTTTAATGGTGAGTGCTCAATCAACACTGTTTCCTATGGTGTGGTCCACATAAGATTTGGATCCGATTCATTTTTGGGGACACATTCTAAAATGGTTTGAGAAAATGAATGGACAACATTAATATATAAGATATTATCAAGGTGGGCCATATGGTAAGGGTAACGTATACATAATAATAAATATAATTCAAATATATATATATATAGTCAGTTCGGTTCGGTTGAAAATAGTTTATAATTTTCACAAACTAACAACCAAACCGATATTCTCAATTTTTAATATAAAAAACTGAACCGACCCAAAATAAAATGGAAAACCGACCAAAACCGACCGATTTGATCCAGTTCGGTCAATTTTATTAGTTTGGTCAATTTTTTGTACAACCCTAATTTTTTGGGTTGCTTATTTTCATGGTGGTGCCACTATGTTTAATAGGTTGGACAACATACATGTACTTAGGTGGGCTTATGCTTTCACGACTAGTTACCTATGATATAAGGATAAAACAATCAATTTCTCAAAAATAATATGTTAGTGCACTTTTCTGTGGCATACTAGTGCACCTTGTTTGTCAATCACTTAGGTCAGTGAGTCTAGTGTCGGTTGAACTTAATGAAGACAAAGACCGAAGACTCAAAGATGGACCAGCTACATCAAGGGTGAAGAAACAGGTAAAAGAGATGCCTTGGTGTGCGTTGCCTTGAACCTACCCTAAACCATAACCTCTTAGATGACTTAGGCCAACTAGGTATACCTTTAGTCATCATCATTAGTCTTAAAACTCCATGAAAAACATGATAAGTTAGACTAATTTAAGAGGTGGAAGCTGCTGTAAACAAAACAACTCAAACAACAGTTTCCGATTGATCTCCGATCAATCAGACATTGGCTTCGATAGGACTCCGATCCATCAGCCAGAAGTTCCAATCAATCGAAAATTGTTCCAACAACTTTGAAAAACCACTGGACATATTTTCGATCAATCGGACAGTCTTCCGATCCATCGGAAGGGGCCAGTCCGATCAATCGGACCATGTTTCCGATCAATCAGAATATCTTCCAGAGAATTCACTGGACAGATTTCCAATCAATCGGACAGGTCTCTGATCAATCGGACCTTTTTTCGATCAATCGGAGATGCGCGAATCTGCTCCTTTTTTTACCGTTGGAAGAAAATCTATATATAGAGGGGGATTCGTTTTTGAGAATTGAGAGGGGATTTTGAGGAGATAGGAGCCACCATTGATGATGATCATTAAGAGCTCTATTCCTAACCCAAACAAGTGATCTTCCTTATGATTCATCACAAGTATGGAGCATTCAAAGCTTAAGAAGAAAATCCACTTGTCCCTCTTATGATTTATAGAGATTTGATTGATCTTGATAGTCATATTCCTATCCAATACTTTATGATGAGATCTTTGTAGGTGAGACTCTCTAAGCCACCCATTCTCATAAGTTGTAGAGATCTCAAACCTACCCTCTTATCACCTTGGGCATATTAAAGGCATCACTTGCAAGGTGGTTGATCAAGTGGAGCTGAGGCATTAGGGATGCAGCGGCAACACGATCGAGGGAGCAAGGGAAGCTGATTGAAGCACGGGAGAGCGGGGATCAAGCAACCCGAACCGACGCTAAAAAAAGGGCTCATCCGACAAGTAAGGTTGTCATTGTAGAGAGTCCTTCCACTCAATTTGCTGTGGGAGTTGAGTGTAGAGTTTGTTTGACAAACTCGAACTAGGGTCGTCTGCCGATCCTTGACTTATTAGTTGAGCCTAAAACTCTAGGGACGTTGGCTGTTCCTTGGCCCGTTTGTCGGCCTAAAGACTAGGAGCTGTTTGGAACTCCTTGGCTCATTGCCGAGCCTAAACAAAGTCTTCAAGGGGGAGCCTCCAACACGGGAGTGAATGTGCGTAGTTCTTGTGTAGGACTAAACCTTGCATAGGTCGAATAGGTTGGGAGGAACCTGTAAACACCTCGGTTGGGTGGAGCCGATTTAAAACACCTTGGTGGGGAGGAACCAGATTTAAACTCCCTAGTGTATGCCGGTGTGCTCAAAGGGGTTGAGTACTTGAACCGGGAGTGGAGTAGACAAGTAGTCGAACCACTATACATGCTTGTATTTGTGATTGTATTTGTGCACACTTCTTGTTATGCATTGTGTTTAATTGTTTAATTATGAATACCTAATTAGAATGTATGGTAGGCACTAGATAGGCACATCTACACATAAGATGTACGTTCACTAGTTGCGTAGACTTGAACTCATTGATCCATTCTCATAAGTCTACATAGGTTGCATAGATTAGGAGCTTGATTTGTTTAATCAATTGAGTATCTATGCATGCTTAGACTAGGTGGCTTATTGCTTATACTCCATGTTAGTCTTGTGATTGGACTCACTTGGGCTTGGAAGCCTAAGTGTTCTTGGTTACTTAGTTAAATTTGTTAAAACTGTTAAGTAGGCGAAAAGAATTTCAAAAGGTCCTAATCCCCCCCATAGGACTTAGACATAATACTAGTTGCTCTCATTGCTTCCACACGCACACGCCTAGGTAATCCAAAAGACGTAATTTCAATTAGTATCAAAGCGGGTTGCTCTTCAAGGACTTAACCGTCTAAAATAAGATCCTGTACCGGAGCGCTAGCATAATGTCTAACCGAGATGGGAGTACCACCAACTGTCCACCATTCTTTGACGGGTCCAACTACACCTATTGGAAGGCTAGAATGAGGATTTTTCTCCAATCCGTGGACCGTCCAGTTTGGCTAAGCACGCAAAATGGATATACCTTGCCCACCGAGCAAGTGGAGGTTGATGGGAAATACATTGTTATTCCCAAAGATGATGCAAAATGGGATGGCAGAGAGAGAGCTTATTGTATGACAAATGCCAAAGCTCTCAATGCGATTTACTGTGCGGTTTCCCCGGATGAATTTCAACGCATTCTCACATGCGAAACTGCAAAAGAAGCGTGGGACATACTTGAGGTAACCCACGACGGAACTAGCACAGTAAGACGCTCGAAGCTTCAGCTCTTAACCACAAAATTTGAAAATATTAAAATGGAAGATTTGAGAATTTTATGGAGTTTTATACTAAATTGTCTGATATTTGCAACTCCATGCTTGTCTTGGGTTATCGAGTTACGGAAGGAAGGATTTGTATAAAAAACTTAGGTCCCTCTCGGAAAGATTTACCACCAAGGTAATAACCTTAGAGGAGTGTAGCGACATAGATATCATGAAAGTAGAAGAACTCATAGGTTCCTTACAAACTCATGAACTACACTTTAATGCCCCCTCTAGAAAGAAAAGCATCACTCTAAAGTCCTCTCACAAATATAAGAAAATTAAGAGTGAGTCGGAGGAAGATAGTGATGTTGAGGATAATGAAGAAGAAAAGTTAAACAAAAAATTCAAAAGATTCCTCAAATTTGATAGAGGGAGTAGCCGTGGCAAGAAGGACAAGATGGGTGATAAGTATAAAGGGAAATCATCAAATCCCAAATCCGTCCAATGTTACAGTTGTGGTGATCGTAGCCACATTGCCCCGGAATGTCCAAACGGACCTAAACCAAAAGGGAAAAAGGCAATGGCTGGCACTTGGGATGATACGGAGGAGTTCGTATTCAAATCCAATGACTCCACTAGTGATGGGAGCTAAATTGATAAAAGCCCTCATGACTCTCACCACTACCTCTCTTCCCCCTAATCTAAGAGAGGATCCTGATTGCTATCCCTTCTAAGAGAAGAAGGATTTCCCAACCCCTCACCTCATGCTACATTTTATGAGGGTGTTGAGGAAATTAGTTACCCTTAGGTCTTTCAAACTAAGGGTAGCTAGAAAGTGATTCTGTAGGAATATCTGAGGATTTCAGCCTTGTTTTTGTGTGTATGGGAAAATCAGAGGATTCAAGCCTCATTAGCCCAAACTTTGGTAGTTTAGCCTTGTTTTTATTTGATATATTTACTGCTAGATTATCATCCTGCCTAGATTATCTAATATTGCTGAATTACATGCTTCATTGTATGCTAATCTTTGCTAGTATTGGTCTTGATATACCACTAGGGGAGGTTGGTTAATTGGGCTATAAGCCCTTGTGCTTTCATTGCAAATGTATATCTTTGACGAATTATGCATGATTAAACTATGCTTAAATAGTTACATTTTCTTGTTAATCATGTTCCTTAGCATACTCCATGTTTTAAAGTCATGCACCCTATACTCTCCTTGTTAGCATGTGCTTATAGTTATAAATATGACATACTATCTTCTCTTACCTTGACCTTAATTGTTGCATCATTAAAAGGGAGAGAATAGTTTGTCAATTGCTGACAAAAAGGTGGAGAAAGATCAAGTCCCACCAAAACTAGTTTGCTATGTTTTGTGATGCAGGGATTGACAGGTTATGAGGGAGCACACTGAAGAGGAGCTGCTTAGTTAGTCATGTCAAGAGTCCTGTATTTGTTTCATATCTATGTAATCTCTTGCACATGTATTTTGTTTTGTTAGGTTAGGTTTTTGTAAGTAATTGACAAAGGGGGAGATTGTTAGTGCACTTTTCTGTGGCATACTAGTGCACCTTGTTTGTTAATCACTTAGGTCAGTGAGTCTAGTGTCGGTTGAACTTAATGAAGACAAAGACCGAAGACTCAAAGACGGACCAACTACATAAAGGATGAAGAAACAGGTAAAAGAGATGCCTTGGTGTGCCTTGCTTGAACCTACCCTAAACCATAACCTCTTAGATGACTTGGACCAACTAGGTATACCCTTAGCCATCATCTTTAGTCTTAGAACTCCATGAATAACATGATAAGCTAAACTAATTTAAGAGGTGGAAGCTGCTCTAAACAAAACAACTCAAACAACAGTTTTCGATTGATCTCCGATCAATCGGACATTGGCTCCTTTAGGACTCCGATCCATCGGACAGAAATTCCGATCAATCGAAAATTATTTCAGCAACTTTGAAAAACCACTGGACATATTTTCGATCAATCAGACAGTCTTCCAATCCGTCGGAAGGGGTCAGTCCGATCAATTGGACCATGTTTTCGATCAATCGGAATATCTTCCAAAGAATTCACTTGATAGATTTTCGATCAATTAGACTTGTCTCTGATCAATCAGCCCTTTTTCCGATCAATTGGAGATGCGCGGATCTGGCTTTTTTTTACTGTTGGAAGAAAATCTATATATAGAGGGGGATTTGTTTTTAAGAATTGAGATGAGATTTTGAGGAGATAGGAGCTACCATTGTTGAAGATTATTAAGAGCTCTATTCTTAACCCAAACAAGTGATCTTCCTTGTGATTCATCACAAGTATGGAGCATTCAAAGCTCAAGAAGAAGATGCACTTGTCCTTCTTTTGATCTCTAGAGATTGGATTGATCTTGATAGTCATATTCCTATCTAATATTCTGTGATGAGATCTTTGTAGGTGGGACTCTCTAGGCAACCCATTCCCATAAGTTGTAGAGATCTCAAACCTACCCTCTTATCACCTTGGGCATATTAAAGGCATCACTTGTAAGGTGGTTGATCAAGTGGAGCTAAGGCATTGGCGAAGCAACAGCAACACGATCGAGGGAGCAAGGGAAGCTGATTGAAGCATGGGAGAGCAAAGATCAAGCAACCTGAACCGGCACTAAACAAGGGGCTCATTCGAAGAGTAAGGTTGTCGTTGTAGAGAGTCCTTCTACTCAATTGGCTGTGAGAGTTGAGTGTAGAGTTTGTTTGACAAACTTGAACTAGGGTCGTTTGCCGATCCTTGGCTTATTAGTTGATCCTAAAACTCTAGGGATGTTGGCCGTTCCTTGGCCCGTTTGTCGGCCTAAAGACTAGGAGCTGTTTGGTGCTCCTTGGCTTGTTGTCGAGCCTAAACAAAGTCTCAAAGGGGGAGCCTCCAACACGGGAGTGAACGTGCGTAGTTCTTATGTAGGACTAAACCTTGCGTAGGTCAAATAGGTTGGAAGGAACCTGTAACTCCTCGGTTGGGTGGAGCCGATTTAAAACACCTTGGTTGGGAGGAACCATATTTAAACTCCCCAGTGAATGCTGGTGTGCTCAAAGGGGTTGAGTACTTAAACCAGGAGTGGAGTAGACAAGTAGTCGAACAACTATACATGCTTGTGTTTGTGATTTTATTTGAGCACACTTCTTGTTATGCATTGTGTTTAATTGTTTAATTATGAATGCTTAATTAGAATGTATGCTAGGCACTAGATAGGCACATCTACACACATGATGTACGTTCACTAGTTGCGTAGACTTGAGCTCATTGATCCATTCTCATAAGTCTACATAGGTTGCATAGATTATGAGCTTGATTTGTTTAATCAATTGAGTATCTATGCATGCTTAGACTAGGTTGCTTATTGCTTATACTCCATTCTAGTCTTGTAATTGGACCCACTTAGGCTTAAGAAGCCTAAGTGTTCTTGGTTACTTAGTTTAATTTGTTAAAACTGTTACGTAGGCGAAATTTTTTTCAAAAGGTCTTAATCCCCCCCCCCCCCCCCCCCCCCCCCCCCCCATAGGACTTAGCCATAATACTAGTTGCTCTCATTGCTTCAGCACGCACACGCCTAGGTAATCCAAAAGGCGTAATTTCATAATAGTGCTACTATATGGCATGAAGCAACTAGTAATAAATTTATAATTTGTAAAATAGAAAGGAGGTATTTGCAATAATCTAAACCAGATGGGAGGTGTTTAAGGGTGCATTTTTTAACACTACTAAAAGCTACTTCTGGTGACTTCTTTTACAAAATGTAAGCTATTCAAAATTGTAAAATGACTTTTATTTTGAAAAATAAGTTTCCACCAAACGCACCATAAAATTCTTTTAAAATCAGAGAGGAGGTGTTTAAAATTATCCCTATTTACAACAATGCTGGGGAGGTTTGGAGATCCTAGCTGTAGATTTAATGGGCCCTGCAATGGATGTAGGATGGCCTAAAACCTTAAATTAATCAAACACTAAAAAATAGAGGGTCAAGGATGAAACATAAAAATAATTGGTATTAAAAATAGTCGAACAAATCAGCAGTTGGGATTGCAGAAGTCCTCTTCTGCACCTATTTTACACACTGTGAGAAACATGGTCCAGTGGTGGAATACGAAGTCCTCTGCAACACCTATTTTGTAGCTTATTGTTGGGGTCCCAAAAGTCAGGATCTCTAAAACAAGGGTTCTAAGTGTAGAAACCATCACCTGACTGGATTTAGGGCTGGTGCATCAGAAGTCTCAGTAGAAATCACAATACACATCGGACTTGACCAAAATGGAAAATTGACCCAGTGGTGGGCTCTGCCATTCATCATGATCAGAACCCTCCAAATTTGGGAGGGTAAGTTCGATCATGAAAAAATAGAGCCAGTGCATCAGTATCCATCGCGAAGCGGGCCCCACAAACCGTCATTTCTGTAAGATAATCACAAATAAGTACGTTGGTGCATTAAGAAATGCACCCCAGCGCATCAAGAAATTCAGACAATTTTACAAAGTGAATTTTAGGATGCACTGCCCTCAGTGCATTAAGAAATTCAGCCAGCGCATCATGAAATTCAGATAGTTTTACAAAGTGAATTTCAGGATGCACTGACCCTCAGCGCGTCATGAAATTCACCCAGCGCATCAAGAAATTCAGACAGTTTTACAAAGTGAATTTCAGGACGCACTGACCCCCAGCGCATCAAGAAATTCGTCCAGCGCATCCAAAAATTCAGGAATTTCAGGACGCACTGACCCTCAGCGCGTCCAATAAATCAGGCATTTTCAGGAATTTCAGGATGCACTGACAGCCAGTGTGCCCTAAAAATCAGCATTCAAACTAAGGCATTTTAAGACGCGCCGAGTGATTTTCTCGACGCGCCAACCTATTTTCTCGACGCACTACACGTGGCGGACTCCTATTGGCCGAACTTCGATATTTTTGGGTATTAATACTCCCCTCTTCGGTTCATTTGGACGGATCCAAAGAGAGAGAGAGAGCTGCATCCCTTGGGCATTTCGAGAAGCCGCCGGAATCCCTCGCCGGAAACCCATTTTCGATCACCGGAATCCCCTTCCGATCGACGGAATCCCTCACCGGAAATCCCATCTCCGACCACAGCAGGTCCGGCGATTAAATGACTTCAAATTGCGCAAGTATAGTAGCGCATCACAAAAATCAATCATCTTCAAAACAAAGTTATTTTCGGACGCACCGGCCCCAGCGCGTCAGAAAAATACCCTTAGCGGATCAAATAAATCAATATTCCAAAACTAATCATTTTAAGGACGCACTGGCCCCAGCGCATCAGAAAAATAGCCCATCGCATCAGGAAAAATCAGTCGTTTATAAAATAAGTCATTTTTGGACGCACTGGCCCCAGCTCATCATAAAAATAGGCCAGCGAATCAGAAAAATACACATCTTAAAACAAGTCATTTTTGGACGCACTAGCCCCAGTGCATCACAAAAATATCCCCAGCGGATCAGAAAAATTAAACACTTTAACAATCATTTTTGGATGCGCTGGCCCCAGCGCATCAGTAAAACTAGGCCAGCGGATCATAAAAATTGACACTCTGAATGTCCATTTCAGCACCTTTAAATCTTCATCTTGTGACGTTTTCGGGCCCCGGTTGGGCCTATTTTGGGTATTTCGAGCATTCCGGACACAATGGAGCAATCAAATAATTCATCTGGGTCACCCAATAAGCAGAATGCAAGCCTTCGGAGTCCGATCCAATCCAACGAGATGAACGAAGTAACTTCTTGAAAAGAGGCCACTAGTGCCCAGAATCATACTGATGTATCATCATTACATGTACTATCATAATGTGACCCAGATTCAGGACCGGACTAAACAAATGAGACTATGGTTAACACGATAAACCATATAGAGAGAGTTCTAAACTATTACCCGGAATTTGTTAAAGAATGACACTTCAAGAACAGTCGATGCCCTACCCATCCAAACGGCATCTGCTAGTTGAGCTGCTCAGGTACATACAACTGCAGATCGGTCTTCCCGCGGTCACCCGTCACAAATGACGGGAGCAGGCCCAGAGTCGCACCCCTCGGTTAAAAACCCTGACAGTCTCAGCCCGAATTTTTGGTCAAAACATGGGACATAGACATCTAACTCATACAAAGATGGATCAGTCCATAACAAAACACAACAAATACAGGTCTCTTCGACCATACAAATACAGGTCTCCTCGACCATACAAATGCAGGTCTCTACGACCACACAAAAATACAGGTCTCTACTACCATGAACTCTGAGACCATAGTCCCCGCTGACTAGTCTTCTATCTTTTAATCAAGGGTCATCGATCATTCGATGTAATTAAGGGCTGGTGCCAGATCACAGCCTGGAATGTACAAGATCTCTGGATCTCTGAAATAAAATTCGCCTTGCGATATCTCTTCTCTTGTGTACTTTTGTGAATGCTTGTGATTGTCTATGAATGTTTCTATTATTTAGAACCCTAGAACAAGAAAACACCAGAAAACTACGTTCGAGCATTTTCTAGTTCTAACAACCTTGCGACTCTGCTGGGGATCGAACCCAGAATCTCTGACTACATCTGAATATAGAAACACTCTAAGATCAATTACTTGTAAACACGAATCTACGCATAGGAAAGCTACCCCGAGGCATAATGTTTCGGCGCCCCTCGGGCGTCAAACTGGCAACTCTTAACGGGAACGTTCTTCCCTTCATCATTAAGGCAATAGACGGTAAATTAAAAGGTTTTCAAACCCACGAACTTCCACAACTACACGTATTTGTCTCCTTCTTGCTTATTTTCGTCAGTTTATGCACCGCGATCGATGGGTTCATTCTCCCGACCGCATTTGTGAACTGTTCTAATGATTTTTATGACACAGCAGGATTAGCAAGATACTAGGACAGACAGAAGAAATGGCATGCTCAATGAACAGTTTGTGCACCTTCCTTGCCATCGGAGGCTTTCGCTTCCCCCACTTCATCCCAACCACGACAACTGCCTCCAACTCAGGATGACAGTTGGTCGAAATGCGCCGACAGAAGAAAGAGCAGAAGAAAGCAGCCATCTTAGCAGCTATAAGAAGGCAAATGTTGTAAGACCTCACCCTGCAATCAGGAAACAATGGCAGCCAAATAGGGGCAGAAGATCCCTATCAGCAGTCAGGTCGCACCAACCAGGTCCTTAGTGCCTGTGATGATGGTCGAACAGTTTCCACCATTGTCCAGGACCACCCGTGTCACATGTAAGTCGACTGGGACCACACTTGTGAAGAGCTCCAAGCCCGTGACAATTCTTGACCCAAGACAGGGGCAGGTTCAAAAGGTACGACCGATGCTAGTCGCAATGGTTCAAGTAGTAGAGGCAGAAGAGGGACCGTATGAAGTGAAAGAATTGCCTACAGTCCAAGATCAGATCGACAGATTAGTTCAGGCCAATCGTGAGACGAATGAATGAATGAGGATCATTCAGGAAGCGTTGACCACTTTGATAGCTCAGAACGTTACCAGAAGTCCTGTACTACCTACGCGCCAGTCAGCCGAAGAATCTCAAGGGGCAGCGGAAGGGCCAGCTGACGCCGAATAGCTTACCCAGGCCAGGAGAGTTCCTACGGACCGAATGCCAGTCCTGACTGCGCAAATGTCGAGAGAGGAACTGTCACAAACGATTACAAGCCTCATGCGACAAGAAAAAGAGAAGGAAAGAGGAACCGGGTATAAGTATCAAGTTCCATACCCACTGGAGATAGAAGAAATACCGTTTCCGATCAACTTCAGATGTCTGTACTTCGAAAAATTTGACGGTAGAGGATCGCTGGAGGAGTATATTACTCACTTCCTCACAGCATTAGGGAATTGGTCGGCCGTCCCACAGTACTGTATGCGGCTATTTGGGTCGACGCTGACAAGGAAAGCCTTACAATGGTACATGTCTCTACCAGCCGGATCAGTGAGATCGTGGGAGCAGATGCGAGAAGTTTTATCTCGAAATTCTTCTCTATCGAAAGAGAAACATTAGTAACAGATCTGGCCTTGATCAGACAGAGACAGGGTGAACCCGTGGAGAGGTTCATGGACCGATGGGGTACGATAGCCGCTCAATGTCAAGAGTTACCCAGTGAGAAAGAACATATAAAGATGTGTATGCGAGCCTTAGACCCAATGATATCATACGGGTTATCAGGGAATAGTTTTCACTCTTTTTGAGAACTGGCCACCAAAGCACACCTGGTAGAAGAAGCCGCAGCATGGATGAACTTCAGGCCCGAAAGGCAAAGAAGAGAAGGAGTAAGGATTGCAGAAACGCACAATATAAACAAAGGCAAAGGTATAATAGATCGGAAACGGCCCGCCGTGGATTCCAAGACAGACATGAAAGCAACACCTACCCAAGACAGAGGCAAGAGGCCTTACGTTTTTTGAGGAATAATAATAGCTGAGAGAGAAAGAGCCAATCGCCCGTACACATTCGACATGGCCGATCTGATCCCCATCATGGAACAACTAGTGGAAGAGAATGTAATCCACTTACCAGAACCAATTCGTCCACACGAAGTTGGGAGGGTGAATGATCCTCAATATTGTAAATACCATCGATGTCTGAGCCACAAGATAGAAGACTGTTTTAGTCTAAAGGGAAGAATACAAGGGTTGATCAACCAAGTGGTAATCAGTATGAAGTCACCATAAACAACAAGGAAGGAAACATCTGGGGAAGTTTCAGCCTTCCCCTCAGAAGAAAGCATCCGATTGCACATCCCGTTCCATGAACTTGAAGAACCCTGGACTTTGGTTAGCAGCAAGAGGAGGCTTGAGAATAGACAAAGACTCCTTAACCGTAAGAAGCAAGGGACGAGAAAGAAGAGTAGCCAGGAGAAGAGCCGACTTATCGAGGCTCAGGTACATTGCGCAATGGTATCATTCACAGAACAACCATCAGCAGGAGAGACACAGGGGCATGTGAAGAAGAAGTCAATGCCGTCATCCTCCGATCCGGAAAACAAATGCTGGAATGCGTTCTGCCAGAACCGGTCGACCCAATGCAAGAAGATGAAAACCCAGATATACCATCAACAAGACCCCAGGGGTAGAAGTTGAAAGAGAAAGTTGTTGAAGCCACGCCCAGTCGGCCGGAGCCAAGGCAAGTGGCATCACCAGTAGCATATGATGTCGTGTCACACCTACGAAAGGTCCCGGCTCGCTTGAGCATATATGACGCCTTGTGTCTCTCAAAGGTATATAGGGAGATGTTGATCAATGCGTTGTTAGACGGTGAAGTCAGCGAAGTGATGATGACAGAGATCGAAACAGAAATGAACGATCCAGACAAGTTTTAAGAAGGAAATGCACCGATTCAGCAAGCAATGCAGATAGATCACCCCTCTGTAATCACATTCTCTGAAGAAGACCGCATGATTGAAGCGACAGACCACAATCACCCGTTGATGGTTACAGGAATGATTAGAGACACGAAAATTAAGCGATGCATGCTTGACGATGGATCCGTAGTAAACATCTTGTCATTGAAGACACTACAGAGGTTGGGTTACAGACTGTCAGCCCTGCATCCAAGCACCATGGTTATTCAAGGGTTTAATCAAGATAGCCAGCGCACTCTGGGGTCGATCACCGTGATGTTACAAATTGAAGAGCTAAAGACGAAAGTAACGTACCAAGTAATTGACGCAGTAACTACATATAATCTTTTGCTAGGGAGGCCATGGCTCCATTAGAACCGCGTTATTCCCTCGACCTATCATCAGTGCTTCAAGTACAACAGAGAGGGAGTTCAGTACAGAGTGGCAGCAGACCTAAAGCCGTATACGATTACAGAATCATTCTTGGCCGATGCCCAGTACTATGACCTGGTCAACGAAAGAGAGGTCAAGAAGAAGCCCGATGTAACGCAGAAAGGGCAAGGGGCAAAACCTAGAGTCAACAAGTTTGAACAGAGAAGCAAGCCTTAGTTTATTACTCAGAAAGAAACCGCAAGTCAGTCAGCCGAAGAGCCTCAAGGGAATACTAAGAAATTTTATATAATCTCGAAGCACTTGCGACAACCAGGGCAATCCGTCCTTAGAGATGATATCGAATAGCACATGAGTGTGCTCAAATCTAGCTTCAACATGCCAGTACCGAAAATAGGAAGAGTTAAACCTTTCCCAAGAGCTCCTAGCCAGTTTGTGGTACCACCAAGTGCCAATGCGAAGAAAGAAATCAAATTTTAATTAGTACTCAATGAACCTGTGCAGCCCAAGGACGAGCCGAGAAATCATTCCATTTACCTCAACCAATAGAAGAGGAAAGATACAGTAAAACCAGCCGCAACATCATGAAGAATATGGGCTTCTATTACTCAGAATCGACCCCGAATGGGAGAATGTTAGCACCGTTCGAAGAAAACACCGAAGCTTACCAAGGCAGAGAAGGGCTAGCGGCAAAGATGAAGATTAGACACGTCAACATGGTAACAATCAGTCCCACAGAAGAGGTGCAGCCACAAGAAGTAGTCGACATCATTCAACCCAGTGCCGCACCCGCACAGATAAAAGACGGGGGACAGCCCACGATAGATGAGCTTGAAGAAATAAATCTAAGAACCCCAAAGGACCCTAGAAATACATACCTGAGCAAGAATGTCCCAGAAGAAGAGAGGGAGAAATACATCCAACTGTTGAAAGAGAACAAGGATGTGTTTGCTTGGACATACTCAGAAATGCCAGGGCTCAGTCCAATAATTGCGATGCACAAGCTGGGCATCATGAAAAGGGAAAAAGGCAGGGCAAGCAACCTCAACGACGATTCCATCTAGACATAGTGCCCAAGATTGAAGAAGAGGTTGAAAAGTTGATTCAAGCTGGATTCATCAGGGAACTCAAATACCAGCGATGGATTTCAAATATTGTGCCGGTTAAGAAAAAGAGCGGTCAAATTCGAGTCTACGTAGACTTTCGGAACCTCAACGAAGCATGCCCTAAAGATGATTTCCCACTGCCTATCCCAGAACTACTGATTGACAGCACGACAGGATACGCGGTAATGTCCTTCATGGATGGTTACTCGGGGTACAATCAGATTCGTATGGCCCCGGAGGATGAAGAATCGATGGCCTTCCGTACGACATTGGGCATATACTGCTACCGTGTAATGCCGTTTGGGTTGAAAAATGCAGGGGCAACATATCAGCGCGCGATGCAAGTAATCTTCCAGGACATGATGCATAAGCACGTCGAATGCTACGTAGACAATCTGGTAGTGAGGTCGGCCGAGCATGAGCAGCATAGAGAGCATCTACGGCAAGTGTTTCAAAGACTGATAAAGAAAAGCCTCCGTATGAACCCGTTGAAATGCGCGTTCGGAGTTTCCTTTGGCAAGTTCTTGGGGTTTGTTATCAGACACTGAGGCATAGAAATTGACCCGACGAAGATTAAGGCAATCAAAGAGATGCCACATCCGAAGAACCTCAAAGAGCTGAAAAGCTTCCAAAGCCGGGTTGCTTACTTAAAAAGATTCATCTCAAATTTATCTGGCCGCTGTTAGCCATTTTCATGCCTCAACAAGAAAGGAGTACAATTTGAGTGGAATGATGCTTGCCAGAAAGCGTTCGACTCTCTGAAAGACCTGCTTGAAAAATCTCCAGTCTTTACAGCACCGATCAAAGGGGAACCACTAATCCTCTATATTGCAGTTGGCAAAAATTCACTGGGGCCCCTTTTAGCCCAGAAGAACGAAGAAGGAAAGGAAAGCGCACTCTATTACTTGAGCCGCACACTAGTGAGAGCCGAGTTTAACTACTCAGCGATCGAAAAAAATTATCTGGCATTAATCTTCGCCGTCAAGAAACTCAGACATTACTGTCTCTCTCACCAGATAACATTGATATCCAAAGCGGATCCTCTCAAGTTTCTCATGAACAGACCCATGTTGTCTGGGCGGTTGGCCAAGTGGGCCCTTCTCTTGTCAGAATTCGACGTGACATACATGTCGGCTCGGGCTATCAAAGGACAAGCAATTGTAGATTTCCTTGCTGCACATCCAGTACCGAGCGGTGAAGAAATAGAATATGACCTCCTAGATGATCAGGTTATGGCAGTTAACGAAGCACGCCATTGGGAGATGTATTTCGATGGTGCGGCCAGAGCGATAGGGTTAGGGGCAGGAGTTATATTCATTAGTCCGCAAGGGGACTTGTTACCCTATTCATTCACGATAGTCCCGGCATGCACCAACAACGAAGCAGAGTACCAGGCTCTTATCATCGGGTTAAAATTGGCCCTGGAAATGCAGATCAAGGAAATATGTATCTATGGAGACTCTAGGCTTGTCATCGGACAACTGACGACAGAATACGAAGTCCGCAAACCCGAGTTATCTCTCTATTGCCATCAAGCGCAGTCAATGTTTGACCAGTTTCGGAACAGTAGTATCTCACACATACCGAGACATGAGAATGTACAAGCAGATGCACTCGCTAGTTTAGCCGCTGCTTTGGCTAACCCTGGGGGCAGCCCGCTTTAGGTAACAATTGAAGAAAGAAGAATTCTGCCGACGACCGCGTTGCGCAGTGGAGAATTGAGTGCCAATCCCGTTTGTTGCTTCGAGATTACAGAGGAAGATGATTGGAGAAAATCATTCATCGATTATCTGAAGTACAGATTTCTACCGGAGGATCCCAAAACGCACACACAAGTCAGAAGACGCGCCAGTTCATTCATACTCCAGAATGACGTGCTTTACAAACGGTCCTATGAAGGAGTACTAATGCGATGTCTAACCCAAGGCGAAGCACATGATACACTGAAAGAAGTTCACGGAGGAGAATGTGGTGCTCACCAGGGAGGGAAGAATTTACATCATCGTGTGCAACACATGGGTTACTACTGGCCTGCTATGACGAAAGACGCAATATAATACATAAAGAAGTGTCACCAGTGTCAAATCCATGCCAATATCATACATTCACCACCGGAAGAATTGCATCAGTCGGTGATGTCCTGGCCTTTCGCAGCCTGGGGCATGGATGTGATCGGGCCGATTAGTCCACCATCCTCCCAGGGGCATTAATACATCCTTGCAGCAATTGATTACTTCTCCAAATGGGTTGAAGCAACTGCCTTGAGAAATGTGAAAGGCAGACACGTCGAAGGTTTCATCCGACACACCATATTGTACCGACATGGTATCCTTGAGAGAATTACCACGGACAATGGAACACCTTTCAAGAATGCTACTATCGATAAGCTATGCGCAAAATTCAAGATCAAGAATTGTTATTCATCACCTTATTACCCCCCTACGAACGGATTGGCCGAGGCATTCAACAAGACTATCGTGAAGATTTTGAAGAAGACAGTGGCAAAAAATAAGGACTGGGACAGACGATTACCCGAAGTATTATGGGCATATCGAACTACGCACCGCACAGCCACTCGAGCTACACCCTATTCACTGGAGTACGGTATAGAAGCTGTGATCCCAATGAAAATCTAAGTTGAATCGCTACGAGTCGCACTTCGGCACTCCTTGACAACCGAGCACAATGCCAAGATCAGAATGGCCGAACTTGATGATTTAGATGAAAAGAGGCTCGCTGCCCAATAAAGGCTCGAAAGGTATCAAAAGCAAATTTCAGCCGCGTACGATAAGCGTGTCAGGGGCAGATCATTCAAGAAGGGTGATCTCGTGCTAATGATGAAGCGTTCGGCACCGACCCAAGGACCGAAAAGTAAATTCGACCTGAAATGGGATCCCGTCTGCATCATCGATGAAGTATATTCCAATGGAGCCTATCGAGTAATAGATTGCAAAGGACAGGGCATCAATTCGTTGGTGAATGGCCGATTTTTGAAAAGATATTACACTTAAACATAGGCTTATCGTTGCATGTTGTAAACACCCCAGTAGAGGGAAAGTGTAATAAAGTAGACACCAAAAGAAAGGATACCATACAATGATTAAATCAAAATACTAATCATCTACTTTGTGCTTGCACATGTATCGGAAAGGTCGTTAAGGCTCAGAACACGTCGGGTATGGCAACCTGCACCTTTTCGAGACCATTGAGAATCGGGATAAACCCCAAACCAAGACTCAGTTACATCTTCGTTCACATGAGTATAAGTTTGAGTCCTAAGAGGGGGACGTTCCTTTCCAAATGGCACAATCTATTTGCATTCAAACTCAAATGAAAGGGCATATAGGTTAGAGACACAACATAAATTTAGAACTACAATAGTATACATATTGTTACAACATTCATTACAACATGTTCTAAAATACAAATAGAAGTCATTACAGCTTAACCGTCTAGAGTTCTCAAACATTGTTCTAATAGGTTAACTGCAGATTCTTCAATCGCCTTCTGTTTTGCCTCAACCTCGGCCAAAACCCGGGCAGAGTCGGGAGTGTCCTGAAGAGACTGCTTCAGCTTTGTAACTTGTGCCCTCACGGCATTACACTTCGCCTCATGTTGATCGATGGAGGACTGCAGGCGTGCCTTCTGACCGCTGAACTTCAAAAGTTTGAGATGGACGACAGAATGTTCGGCTCGTAATCGGGCCATCTCATTTTCAATCTCCGTGAGATGGCCACTAGCCTCTTGGTATTCCGCATCAACAGCCTGCCAATCCTTCTTTACTGCAGCCACTGTTGAGCCTCCAATTTCTACATTTGCCGACCCATTACATCACATTATATGCATGGTTTTCATGTTTAAAGACTAATCTAATACATGTTTTTGTGATTATAGGAATGAGAGGAAGATTTCACCAATTCATGGTTAAAAGAGTCACTTTGTATGCATTGAAGATCAATAGAACAAGTACCAAAAGGTGGAGGAAAGAAGCAAGAAAGAAAGAGAAGAGAAAAATAAGAAAATCTGATTTTTTTGCCTTAGACCTGTCTGTAGACCGGTCGCTAGACCGGTCGCCAGACCGGTAGCCAGACAGGTCGACAGACAGGTCTATAGTGTAATTTTTGGGCTGTTTTTTTTCTTCTTAGACCGGTCGCGAGACAGGTCGAAGGTGCTCCAGAAACTCCGATTTTCAAGGCCAAGTTTCCAAATTGCGAGAGGACTCCATGGATTCTCGAAGTTTCCAAGTTTGTACGGGATTTCTCTTATAAAAGGCCACCTCCACTCTCTTTCTGAGGCATCTAGCAACGTGGGGAGCAAAGAGATCAAGACCTAGGAGGCTTCCTAGCCTCTTACAACTAGTTTTCTTCTTCTTCTAGTTCTAGTTTATAGTTTTTAATGTTTTCCTTTAGCTAACCTCTTAGCTAGACCTAAGAGGTGAAGTTTGTAGTTTGTTTCAATGCTTTAATTCGTTTCTCCAAGTACCCTTTACTTTAATTTTGGATTTTCAATTCTAGTTTGAATAAAGTTTGGTTTTTTAGAAGTTTTGTGAGAGTTTGTGTACTCCAGACATGAGTTCCTTTCAATTCTCTGAGATTACCATGATTGGGTTGTTTGAATTCGAATTGTAGTAACCCTTGAGCATGCCATAGTCTCTTGGCATGGCTATTACTCCGAAAGCTACAAGTTCAAGTTCTATGTGCTTCATTAGAACTAGAAATCTGATTTCCAGATTTAAGTGGGACTATTTGTGCTTGAATGCTATATCCTCCAATTAGATGAGAGATAGGACTTTGATTCTAATTGTGTTATGCTTGGATGAATGGATTGGCATTGGACTACTACAAGTGGATCCTTGATGTTCACTCCCCAAGTGTAGGGTTGTGAAGTAGTAATAATTCGAAAAGACCGAGTATCGTTCCCACAGAGATTTATGAATGGGTATTCTCAGATTTTGTCTGAAACAACTAGTAATTAAGAACCTATTAAGAACTAAAGCTAGAAAATAGTGATTTGGTTTTAAACAGTGAATGTGTAAGGTAATATCAATCTAAAAAGGCACTAGAGCGCCAAGGATCCACTGTTGATAAGTTTCAATGCATCAACACAACTAGGTCTCTCATAACTCAATTGGAATCGAATTCATATCTCTATCCGATTGGAATATAGAGCGGTTCAATTAGTAATTATCCAAAACAAGTGCTTATTCATTGATTTGATTCCCACAACAATGCTTAGGCCTTGGGCACACTCAATTGTGTAGACCAAGCCTCTTTCCAATCTAGTTGAGATTCATTACCATAGCCTTCATCAAATCTTGTCACTAGACTTGATTACAACTAATGATTAGAACTCTAATTAAATCAAAATCAATCAACAAACAATTATTTCAGATTACTACAAAAGATAAGAACTTTAGTTGAGTGAGTTCCCACATGAAAATCAGGCCGTTGTACACAAGGCAATCAAAGGGTCTACCATGCCCGGAGTCGATGATAGATCAATGAACTACACAAGCATAAACAATGCTCAGAAGCTAAATTACTAAGTTAGGATCACTAAGAATCACATGAGCCCGGAGTCATCAAGAGATCAAAGTAAAAACCCAACTAGTACTTGATTCAAACTCACATTAACTAAAATTCATCAATTAAATCATAAAAAGGAAACCTAGGTTGTATCAATCCATCAAAAACAAATCAAAAGCTTCACCTCTTAGCCCTAACTAAGAGGTTTTAGTTCATCTCTAACATCCTTGAACTAAAAGCCTCAAAAACATAAAAAACTACAAAAACAGGAAGAAAACTAAGAAAACTTGAAGTAGAATCTGTCTCCCAAGCAATCCCCACGTCTTAGCATGCCCTGGTATGAAGGGAAGAAGTCCTTTTATAGCTTGGAGGTGTCCTTTGCGTAAGAAACTTCCAGATTTCGCGTAAAAGGATGCACTTGCGCAGAGAATTTTCGCGCCCGAAAATAGAAAGTTGCTGTTTTGTATGGCCGACCGGTCGGACGACCGGTCGGACTAGCCTGGCCGACAGGTCACGACTAGTCGGACCTGTTTGTTGATAGCGTCCAGCGAGTGCAGTGGATAAGTGACCTGCTGGCCGACCGGTCTTGACCGACCGGTCACGACCGGTCGGACCTTGTATTCCTCTGTCCAGTAACTCCAAATGTGTGGCCGACCGGTCACAACCGGTCTGGCTCCCTTGGCCGACCGGTCGGACGACTGGTCTAAACCCTTTTTCTTCTTCATTCTTTCTTTGTTTCTTCTTTTCTCTTCTCTCCTTGCTTTGTCTTTCTTTAGTCCTCTTTCAACCTTCATCCAATGGCTCTGAATAGCCCCTTTTAGTCTTCAATGCTTGGTTCTATAATCTTTAGTGTATATAAAACGCTCTATTTAGCCTTCAATTGGTGAAATCTCCATCTTGTTCCTATAATCACAAATCATGCATTAGAGTAGTCCTTTAAACATGTAAACCGTGCATAATGAGTGATGAATTAGGGTTAGAATATGCACAATTAAGAGCTCAACACACCCCCCAACCAGCATTTTGCTAGTCCCGATCAAAACATGCGTGAAACAAGTTTCATTTTCCAAAACCCAACTCCCCTCTAGAAACTATTCTTCTATACATACTAAGACACACAAGCATAAAAATAAGAGAAATTAGGTGATAGAGGTTGAAACCTTAAACTCTCAGAACATAATAAGTGTTTATATGAAATTCCCGCTGATTGATTGATTAAATAGAAGAACTTGAACAAATTCAACCTAGTGTGCATAGTGAAGGTTCATCTCATGAGTTTCCGGGATTATCTTCTTCATGAATCAACTAAACTATAGATCTCAAGGTACGTAGAGCAACAACAAGCCTATGACAGGAATTTGCCTTACCGTCTTTCCGATGACTTTCACACTACGTCCTATTTTCAGCTTTGGTTACGGTTAGACCATCCCCCGGTTGGTAGTAGGTAGCCCTAATTGGAATTTTCCACCATTTTCCATCATTCCCAATTTCATCCTTCCTTTTCCTTTTTCTTTTACATTAGATAGGATTTTTAGAAATCCATATCTTTCGTTATTTTCCCATGGACAAGGATGGACAAAGTACCCCGGCTTGGTTTCTCAATACCTTAAATCAAGGTCTAGTTGATCCACAAATCACATAATCCTTTCAAATCATGAAAATCGTGTAATGTGAACTAGGTGCGAAAGGTGTTCAAATTTTCTATCAATCATAAAAATAGGTGAATTCACATATAAAACCATTATATTAAGAGAAGTTCAAAGCTTGCAACATCCCTCACTTCGTATCTCCTCTTCTTATACTCATGCTATCTCGAATGCATAGAATCAAAGTTTTCCAAAAGAGTTTTGAATTTAAGAAAAATCAAAAAATTTCTACATCATTGCTCGAAATGTCACAAAGGCTAGTAGATTCATCTAAGGAATCTCTCTCACCCCCTAACCAAAACTTTACATTGTCCTCAATGTAAGAATGTATACAATAAGTGCAACCATGAGAGCAATGACAAAACAAAAAAGAGAGTGAGAAAGAGAGATATCACCTGAAGCATATATTTCATGGCAAGATTAGCTTTTGGAGATGGATTACTTTACAAATAAATCAACTATCAAAGCAAATCCTAATGGGAAAGCATTCTAGAAAATCATCCTCCGTCAGACTAGGAGGTTAATCCCAACAACTCATCCAAAAGCATAAAATCAAGCAGAATCATTAGATGGATCAAAAGGTTTCGCAGTAAGGTCATCCAATATCCTGCTTTACAATGTACATGTGTGTGAGTGATCGAGATAAGCCACTCAAAATCCCAAAAAGGAATTTCAGCAGGTTCCTTAATGTTTTCACCACATGTATAAGAGGAGACATCATCATATTTATCAGAAAAAATATGTCTCCATTCAGATTTTCCTGGGCAGTGATATTGCAAGTAAGGATCATCCCAGGGTTGGTGGAGTTCGGTATGCATGATCCACAAAGGTGTGGAAATATGAATTGATTTCTCAGCACAAAAAATTGTTGTTTCCACATCCTTCTCTCGGCTAATGTCATATGCCGATACCGACTCTAAAAGTGTGACCATATCCCTTATCATATCATCGTTCTTATCAAGGGAGTAAGTCACATCTTCGTCTAAGTGACCGGAGTAAAAAGGTGAGAGGGATTCATCTTCCACAATAGAATTGATCATATTTATTTCGTGGACCTCCTCATCTTCATCCTCTTGTTGATCGTCATATTGCCAAAAGACATTTGTATGACCCCACTCCTACAATTGATGATAGAGTTTGATGTAGCTAGGAATGGACGGCCAAGTATGACAGGAATTTGAGGACCAAATATTAACCATGGGTCATGTGTCCAAGACAATAAAGTCCACCGGGTAGTAGATTTTGTCAACTTGGACAAAAACGTCCTCAATCACCCCTCTCGGAATACGAATCGATCGGTCAGCAAGTTGTAATGTGGTTTTGGTGGGTTTTAATTCACCTAAACCCAATTGTTCATAGACCGAAAAGGGGATTAAGTTCACACTTGCCCCTAGATCGAGTAGAGCATGTTTCACCCGGTAATCTCCAATTATGCATGATATTGTCGGACAACCGGGATCTTTGTATTTCTTGGGCATCCCATGGTTGATAATGGCACTTACGTTCTCTGTCAAAAATGCCTTCTTTTGCACGTGTATTTTTCTTTTCACCGTGCAAATGTCTTTTAAGAATTTAGCATATGACGGTATTTGTTTAATGGCATCCAACAATGGGATGTTGATTTTGACTTGCTTGAAAACCTTCAAAAATTCCTGATATTTATCTTGAGGTTTGGCTAAAATCAAGCATTGGGGGAATGGAGCAACGGGCCTATATTCTTTCAATGGTTCTTTTTCATTCATGGCGGTGCTAGGTCCATCATCCTCTTTGGAAGATACCGGATCATTAGGCGTTGAAACCTTCAACGGATCAGATTTTTCAATAATTTTACCACTTCTAAGAGTGGTGATGGCCTTAGCATGTTCCATGTGTTGGTCAGAAGAAATAGGCATGCTTATTTCGCATCGAGGTTTTGGATTTGGTATAGGTTGGGCTGGAAGAATCCCTTCCCTTGCCTTTAAGCGAGCCTTGATTTCCTCCACCGAATTTTTAAGCTCAAGCATTATCGTATGGTTGGATTGATTTATTTGAGCTTGACCTTCCATGAATGCTTTCAAAGTATCTTCTATAGGCATTTGAGGTGGGGCCATAGGAATTTGCATTGGGGGCCCCCTTTGAGGATTATTTTGATTAGCCGTGTTTCCATTCGCCCAATTGAAGTTAGGGTTATTTCTCCAACTAGAATTGTTCGTGTTTGAATTTGGAGTACTAAAAGGTCGTTGATAACTATTCAAAGCAGTCGATTGTTCAAATAAAAGTTCTCGAAACGCATAGATTGTTGGACAATCCGGCGTTTGATGCACATTGAAAGCACAAATACCACAAATAGTTTCAACGGCCCCCCTTTGTTGGGTTGTGTCCACTTTCTTTAGTTCCATCTCCTCGACTTTTCGTATGAGTTTAGCCACTCTAGAACCTAGATCATCTTGCTCATTTAAAACATAAATTTCTCCCTTTTACTTGGCTTGGGGTTGTTTTGAACTTGTTGGCTTAGATGTATCCCATGCTTGTGTGTTTTCAGCCAACATGTCAAAATAGTCCTAAGCTTCCTCCATTTCCTTGTTCATGAACTCCCCATTGCACATCATCTCCACAAATTGGCGCATGGTTGAGTTTAATCCATCATAGAAGAAACTAATCAACCTCCACCGTTCATAGCCATGATGTGGGCATGCGTTTAATAGCTCATTATACCTTTCCCAACATTGGAAAAAGGTTTCTTCTTCTTTTTGGGCGAAGTTCATTATGGCCCTTCTTAGTGCATTGGTTCGATCAGTAGGGAAGAATTTTTTAAGAAACTCCCTAGTCATCTCAGCCCATGTCCCAATAGACCTTGGCCTTAAGGAATGTAGCCATGATTTGGCCTTCTCTTTCAAGGAAAAAGGGAATAATTTGAGCTTTATTGTATCTTTGGTCACATTGTCATCGTTTATTGTGGCAATAACCTCTTCAAATTCCTTAATATGTAGATATGCGCTCTCAGAGTCGAGTCCATGGAATCTAGGAAGAAGTTGGATCAACCCCGGTTTAAAATCAATGTGTCCCACATTGTGAGGGAAAATTATGCAAGAGGGAGTACTCGTCCTAGCTGGTTGTAAATAGTCACGTAAAGTTCTAGGTTGAGGTACATCCCCCACTTCATTCTCATCCAATTCAGTAAGGTTTGGGGCTTGATTTTGATGTTGATTAGCCCCTTGATTTGGTTGATTTTCAGCCATCTCTCTAGTAATTTCAGGAAAATTCTGACGTTTCCTAGCACGAGGCTCTCTATCAATCCCTTCAATAATTACTCCGTCCCTTACAAGTCGGTTATTATAATTCCGAGCCCAATGTGGCATGCAAATCCAAAAAGAGTGAAACAAAAAGGAAAAAGAATTCTTCCTTCCTTTCTTTACTCTTCTCTGAGACCGAAGCACAAGGTGTCTTGCAATGGCTGAGCCAGAAGCAAGGATAAAGACCGATTTCTCCTGGTCAATAGGGGTTCAGAGAACTCCCCACCTACTCTTTGAGTCTTTTGAGAAAAGTACAGAAAAAGAAGAAAGAGGAATAAGATTGAGAAGAGAAATCTCTGAGCACAAGGTGATCCAAGACGGCAGAGCCGACCAATAGGAATCCAGGTGGCACAAGGCCTACCTTTTAGAGATCCAAAAGGAGTCTCCACCCACTCTACAAGAGATGAATATGATAGGAATAAATAGGAGAAGAAGAAGAGTAAGGTTAGAACAATAAAACCTGATTTGTGACTTAAGATGCCTACTTCTTCTTCAACTTCCTAAAAATCCCTGAAGTAAACCTATGTTAGAATCCTGCAAAATCAAAGCAAAGCAAGTTAGTATTTAGAAGAAAACCTACCCTAGAAAGCAAAACAAATCCTAAACCTATCTTAACACAATCTCAACTAAAAATTATTTCAGAAAATTCTAAAAATACCGCATAGAAATCCCCGGCAACGACGCCAAAAAACTTGTTCACTCCCCAAGTGTAGGGTTGCGAAGTAGTAATAATTCGAAAAGACCAAGTATCATTCCCACAAAGATTTATGAATGGGTATTCTCAGATTTTGTCTGAAACAACTAGTAATTAAGATCTTATTAAGAACTAAAGCTAGAAAATAGCGATTTGGTTTTAAACAGTGAATGTGTAAGGTAATATCAATCTAAAAAGGCACTAGAGCGCCAAGGATCCACTTTTTATAAGTTTCAATGCATCAACACAACTAGGTCTCTCATAACTCAATCGAAATCGAATTCATATCTCTATTCAATTGGAATATAGAGCGGTTCAATCAACAATTATCCAAAACAAGTGCTTATTCATTGATTTGATTCCCACAACAATGCTTAGGCCTTGGGCACACTCAATTGTGTAGGCCAAGCCTCTTTCCAATCTAGTTGAGATTCATAACCATAGCCTTCATCAAATCCTGTCACTAGATTTGATTACAACTAATGATTAGAACTCTAATTAAATCAAAATCAATCAACAAACAGTTATTTTAGATTACTACAAAAGATAAGAACTTTAGTTGAGTGAGTTCCCACATGAAAATCAGGCTATTGTACACAAGGCAATCAAAGGGTCTATCATGCCTGGAGTCGATGATAGATCAATGAACTACACAAGCATAAACAATGCTCAGAAGCTAAATTACTAAGTTAGGATCACTAAGAATCACATGAGCCCGGAGTCATCAAGAGATCAAAGTAAAAACCCAACTAGTACTTGATTCAAACTCACATTAACTAAAATTCATCAATTAAATCATAAAAAGGAAACCTAGGTTGCATCAATCCATAAAAAATAAATCAAAAGCTTCACCTCTTAGCCCTAGCTAACAGGTTTTAGTTCATCTCTAACATCTTTGAACTAAAAGCCTCAAAAACATAAAAAAAAAACTACTAAAACAGGAAGAAAACGAAGAAAATTTGAAGTAGAATCCGTCTCCCAAGCAATCCCCACGTCCTAGCATGCCCTGGTATGAAGGGAAGAAGTCCTTTTATAGCTTGGAGGTGTCCTTTGCGTATGAAACTTCCAGATTTCACGTAAAAGTACTCACTTGCACAGAGAATTTCGGCGCCCGAAAATAGAAAGTTGCTGTTTTGTATGGCCGACCGGTCGGACGACCGGTCGGACTAGCCTGGCCGGCCGGTCACGACTGGTCGGACCTGTCTGTTGATAGCGTCCAGCGAGTGCAGTGGATAAGTGACCTGTTGGCCGACCGGTCTTGACCGGTCGGACTGGTTTGGCCGACCGGTCACGACCGGTCGGACCTTGTATTCCTCTGTCCAGTAACTCCAAATGTGTGGTCGACCGGTCACGACCGGTCTGGCTCCCTTGGCCGACTAGTCGGACGACCGGTCTAAACCCTTTTTCTTCTTCATTTTTTCTTTGTTTCTTCTTTTCTCTTCTCTCCTTGCTTTGTCTTTCTTTAGTCCTCTTTCAACCTTCATCCAATGGCTCTGAATAGCCCCTTTTAGTCTTCAATGCTTGGTTCTATAATCTTTAGTGTATATAAAATGCTCTATTTAGCCTTCAATTGGTGAAATCTCCATCTCGTTCCTATAATCACAAATCATGCATTAGAGTAGTCCTTTAAACATGTAAACCGTGCATAATGAGTGATGAATTGGGGTTAGAATATGCACAATTAAGAGCTCAACACTTGATGCTCTAGTTCTTCTTATTTTCAGATTTTTCCTATTTCATGTGAAAAACTATTTTCCTAAACTTCTTAGATTCTAGTTATTAGATTAGTTGTAATTGTTTGTCCCTTTCCCCGTGGATCGACCTTGGTCTTACCGAGATTTATTACTACATCGCAGCCTTACACTTGAGGCGAGCGAACAAGTTTTTGGCGCCGCTGGCGGGGAAAAGGTTAAACAGTTCTAATTGTTCTAGTAGCTATAGAGTAGTTTTAGTTCGGATTTTTAGTTTTTATAGAAGTAGATTTTTTGATTTTTTTCTAAATCACTAACAATTTTTTGTTTGATTTTGTAGGACATTGTTGCTGACATAGATCTCACTCTATCGGGTAACATCTCCCCATCTCCCTTCTTTTTGTTCTTTTTTCTAGATTAGGGTAGTTCCAATTCCTTAAAATTTCATCATGTATGATTGGACGAATGGTGCGTACAAGTACCTTTTGGTGGATGAGATGTCGGATTGGGGGACCCTAACTCATTGTGATCGGGATCCCTCCAAGCATGAGTATTTTTCTGAGATACAAAGAACCTCCACTACCCCCCCCCCCCCCCACCCCCCCCCCCACGTAAGACGATGCGTGATTACATTAGTGAAAACAATACACATATTGAGACACGACGTAAAACGATGGGGGAATACCGGAACGAAGCAAAATCGAATAATCATCCGGGAAAAACATTACGTGATTACCGGATTGAAAATAACATGAGTGTTCCACCAATTATGGTAGGAGGTGTGCAACAACAAAAGGAACGGGTGAATAGTGGCCAACCGATTAAGACAATGCGTGATCACTTGTATGGATATGCCTATCAACCATCATATAACTCTTCATCCTACAATGCGTACAGTCTTAATTGGGGAAACCACCATTCTCCTTGTTCAAGGGAAGAACCAACCATGGTTATTAACAATCACCCTAAAACATCTTCCTCTTGTGATGACAAGTATACACAAATACTTGAGGAAATATGGAATGAGCATGTAGATGAACAATCAAATCAAGCCTACTCACCATCTTGTGAAGACGTTGAGCCTGAAATTGGGGGCATCGAATCAATCCCCTCTAATGAGGAGGATGGGGCTACCCAAGTCCCACCTTCTTCGGATTTAATGAATAGACTTTTAGAGGAGATTGATCTCGATGATCCCAATATCATCATCAATTATGGTGAGTCCACTATCTCTTTTGGATGCTTTGAACTTAGTGATGACTAGATTTCAATGACGGTTGACGAACCAAAGGAATCCATAAAATTTGAAAGCGGTAGTGGAGTTGCCTACAATGAGGGTTTGGTGAATGCTTATGAACCTTTGGTTTCTTTTTCCAAAGGGCATAATGATTATGAGTCTCTAGAGGATATGCATGCTAGAGAGATGGCCAAAGTCGATCTTTTTAAGTCCTTCCACCAACAACACATGCCAAATTCTATTGTGGTAAAGTTCCCTTTGATTGTTCCTTTGGATGATGAGGTGGCACAATCTGAAATTTTAAAAGATCAACCAATGTTAGATGATGTGCTTACCACTAAATCTGAAAATTTTTCCTTGGAAGACCTCCTCTCTATAGAGGAGGAATTCCTTACCATTGAAACAGAATTTCTTCAATCATTAAGGGAGGACGAGGACCCTTCATCCGACTATCTCAATTTCTTAGAGGAATGCTTGGCCCACTCTTATGATCTTGATGATGAGATGATTAAGGAGTTGGATATTTTGTTAGACACGGTTAGTGCCTAAAGAACACTATTCCACTAATTTACACTCTTTACCATTGTTTGTGGAAGCACCGTACAATTCTGAAATTGTGGAGGAGATAACTTTAACCAATGAAAACTTGATGAATGTCTCTCCACCATCATGGGTCCTTCAGCCCATTGAAAATTCTGATTGGGAGGACCCATTTTTAATCAATCATAACCCAGATCAGAATTTGAGGAGATATCTTTTTGCTGCTCTTATCTCCTCCTATCATGCATGTGGTGCACATAAATATTGGACTTCAATGAAGACAAGCACCCATGTCTACTGTCGAGCAGGACTTTGGATGGTCCTCATGAGAAATTTATTGAAATTCATGAAGATCCTGCTCAAATTTGATCATGTAGTCGATCGGACTAATCAATGGTAGGTAGGTAGGTTAGGATTTATTTTTCAGCAATTAGGATTGAATAAGTCTCCTCGAGACAATGGAAGATACTAGAATTGATCAACTTGCTACCTAAGGTACTCTCGTTCTCACTCTCCTTTGTTTTAATTCATTGCTCTCATGTCATGCTTATTGCATATCTTGTTACATTGAGGACAATGTAAGATTTTGGTTGGGGGGGTGAGATTCCTTAGATGAATCTGCTAGCTTTTGTGACATTTCGAGCAATTAATGTAGAAAATTTTCAAGTTTTCTAAAATTCAAAACTCTTTTGGAAAACTTTGTTTCTATGCATTCGAGATGATACGAGTATAAGAAGAGGAGATACGAAGTGAGTGATGTTGCAAGCTTTGAACTTCTCTTAATATAATGGTTTTATATGTGAATTCCCCTATTTATGTGATTGATAGAAAATTTGAACACTCTTACACTTAGTTCACATTACACGATTTTCATGGGTTGAAAGGATTATGTGATTTGTGGATTAGCTAGACTTTGATTTAAGGTGTTGAGAAACCAAGCCGAGGTACTTTGTCCATCCTTGTCCATGGAAAAATAACGAAAGATACGGATTTCTAAAAATCCTATCTAATGAAAAAAAAAGGAAAAGGAAGGATGAAAATTGGGAATGATGGAAAACATAGTGGAAAATTTCGAAAAGGGCTACCTATTACTAACCGGGGGATGGTCTATCCGTAACCAAAGCCGGAAATGGGACGTAGTGTGAAAGCCGTCAGAAGGACGGTAAGGCAAATTCCTGTCATAGGCTTGTTGTTGATCTGTACACCTTGAGATCCATAGTGTAGTTGATCTATGAAGAAGATAATCCCGGAAACCCATGAGATGAACATTCACTAAGCACACTAGGTTGAATTTGTTCAAGTTCTTCTATTTATCAATCAATAAGTGGGAATTTCATACGAACACTTATTATGTTTTGAGAGTTTAAGGTTTCAACTTCTATCACCTAATTTTTCTGATTCTTACACTTGTATGTCTTGGAATGGATAGAAGCATAGTTTCTGAAGGAGAGTTAGTTTTGGAGAATTGAACTTGTTTCACGCATGTTTTGCTCGGGACCAGCAAAAAGCTGGTTGGGGGGTGTGTTGATCCTCCAATTTATACATTTACCGACCCATTACATCACATTATATGCATGGTTTTCATGTTTAAAGACTAATTTAATACATGTTTTTATGATTATAGGAATGAGAGGAAGATTTCATCAATTCATGGTTAAAAGAGTTACTTTGTATGCATTGAAGATCAATAGAACAAGTGCCAAAAGGTAGAGGAAAGAAGCAAGAAAGAAAGAGAAGAGATAAAGAAGAAAATCTGATTTTTTTTGCCTTAGACCTGTCTGTAGACCGGTCGCCAGACAGGTCAAAAGACAGGTCTACAGTGTAATTTTTTGGCTGTTTTTTTTCTTCTTAGACCGGTCACCAGACAGGTCGAAGGTGCTCCAGAAACTCCGATTTTCAAGGCCAAGTTTCCAAATTGCGAGAGACTCCGTGGATTCTCGAAGTTTTCAAGTTTGTGCGGGATTTCTCTTATAAAAGGCCACCTCCACTCTCTTTCTGAGGCATCTAGCAACGTGGGGAGCAAAGAGATCAAGACCTAGGAGGCTTCCTAGCCTCCTACAACTAGTTTTCTTCTTCTTCTAGTTCTAGTTTATAGTTTTTAATGTTTTCCTTTAGCTAACTTCTTAGCTAGAGTTAAGAGGTGAAGTTTGTAGTTTGTTTCAATGCTTTAATTCGTTTCTCCAAGTACACTTTACTTTAATTTTAGATTTTCAATTTCTAGTTTGAATAAAGTTTGGTTTTTTAGAAGTTTTGTGAGAGTTTGTGTACTCCGGACATGAGTTCCTTGCAATTCTCTGAGATTACCATGATTGGGTTGTTTAAATTCGAATTGTAGTAACCCTTGAGCATGCCATAGTCTCTTGGCATGGCTGTTACTCCGAAAGCTACAAGTTCAAGTTCTATGTGCTTCATTAGAACTAGAAATCTGATTTCCAGATTTAAGTGGGACTATTTGTGCTTGAATGTTATATCCTCCAATTAGATGAGAGATAGGACTTTGATTCTAATTGTGTTGTGCTTGGATGAATGGATTGGCATTGGACTACTACAAGTGGATCCTTGATAGTTCTTCTTATTTTCAGATTTTTCCTATTTTATGTGAAAAACTATTTTCCTAAACTTCTTAGATTCTAGTTATTAGATTAGTTGGAATTGTTTACCTGTGGATCGACCTCGGTCTTACCGAGATTTATTACTACATCGCAGCCTTACACTTGAGGCGAGCGAACAGCCACGTCCACCTCATGTAACTCAAGTTTCGGAAGAAGAGACCGCAAGTGACCGCGTTTTTCCTCCACGGAAGGGTCAACCTTGAGGTGCCTCGCCTCGTTCACTTGAGCTATCCCGTCCTTGAATTGGGACACGTGGCTAACTATCGAAGAGATGTCAATCCCGAGCCACGTGGCGTTAAGCTCTAATGCCTGCAGTGCCTCGTCCAAGATAGACCATTCATTCCCATTCTTCAGCGAATCAACGATGTCGAACAGTAAGCTCTTCAGAAGATTCGCTCTGGTCCTTGACAGGCCTCAGAAGGATGAAAGGAATACCTCAGGCAAGACTACACGAACCGGGATGATGGCAGGAGTAGCGGCTGGCAAAAGAAATAATAAACATTAGCACACTGAAGAAAGAAAAGAAGCCAACAAAGTAATAAAGCAAGTAGTTTACCAGTAGGAACTTCATCAACCGGTGCACTGGTGGAAGCAACGGGCATTGATGATGCTGGGACACATTTAGTTGCAATCACCGTTGCTGGTTCAGGCAATTCAGGAGGAGAAAGTACAACGATCTCAGGGGCAGTGGTGGCTTGAATTGATTCAACAGCAGGAGGTGCTTCCGCGACAGGCTTCGATGCATTAACAACGTCAAAGGGCATGGTTTCTTAAGAAGGAGGTGCTGCCTCTTCCGTAATAGTAGCAGGGCCTGCCTCAGAGGTGGGGCTAGGGTTGATTACAGTCACAATATTGAAAGGTGAGGATCTTCAGCTTGTAGCCCACTGTCAAGGTCCATAGGGAGGGGTTCGGTGTCTGCTTCGGGAACAGATCTATTGTATATCGGTTCGTTATCTCCACCCTCTTCCGTGGGGCAATTTCCGCTAAGGTGTGCCTACGAGCTCATCTCCCCTTCCTCCCTTGGTCCACTAACGTCGTCGATAGGGATGTTGCCGGCAGCTTTGGAGAGTTGACTCGGTGCTTTTTCAGCCCTGTACAGCTTCCACATGTCTTTTATCTTCTTCCCTCCATCAACGACGGGGACGCGATGAGCGGTCTTCACTTGAGGCCCAGAACGCTCAGGAGACGGTTCAGAATCACTATCTCCGGGAATAGAGAGTCTGGATAGACTCGTCCGACTCGCTAGACTCTGATCACGACCTCCCTGACCACCGGTCGATGGGGTCCATGCTGCCGCAACGTCACCCTTTCCGCCATCCCCTGATATTATCACCACCGTCATCACCCTCGACATCGCCGCCACCACCTCTGTCATTGCCATCACCAACATCTTCAGCACCTTCACCACCAACATCATCATCCTCATCGCCACCCTCACTGTCATCATCCTCATCATCATCACCGACATCGTAACCTTCCCACTGCCCCTCTGTCATGGAACCCATAAGTGGAGAACTTTGACCTTCTCGCAGTGTGATCCTTTGCCCATAAGCCACCCATCCTTCTAGCGTATGCTCAGGCTTTTCGTGATCAATAACCACGTTTAGAGAAGTCAGAAATTTCTTCACACCAGGAGTGGCCAGTTGATGTAGTGGCTCTGATACATAGCCCAGGCCGTCAGCAGGGGCAGGATCGATGATATGAGGAGAAACGAAGACGGGATCAGCCACGTGTCGATTGTTTCTAATCAAGGAATATTGGTGAGCCCACCACCTCATCCATCCATACGTGGCACTGGGAGTATACTCTGTACCCGGGACGATGAAGGAACAGCCCGACCTGGTTACCAAGAGTTGACGCCATATCCACTTCCAGTGAATCGGTCCTGTGCCATAGGCTCGCTCCTCTCGCATCACCGGTTCAAGAGTTTCTGGTACCCTTTGGTTGTAGCCGAATTGACGGGTGAATCGGTTTGGGTAGTATGGTTCTCTCCAGAACTTAGCCCCCTCCCTCAAAGGCAGTGAACTCGGGCGGATGGATACCAAAATGAGCGCTGATAGGAACTAAGACTCTCATCATCGTCGAGCAATTCTGGATCCTCATTGTTGGTCCCAGAGAAAAGGAAGAAGTCGACGTCATCATGACGAGCTATCTTTGCCTCGATAGTCGCCAAGTTTCCGCTGTTCATCTTCCGCTTCTAAAAAGCATGCAGCGGAACCGATCCTCTCCGGATGAACTCCTTGAGTTCATACCATAGACCCATGGGAAGTAAACCCCGAGCCAACTGGAAAAATAGTGCCACCCGCAGAAGGAAGAGTTTATTCCAAAGGAAGCAGAGCCCTTGTTACTGATAACGCCGCCAAAAGCTCGATAAATAGAGCATAAGACCGCCGGAGCCAGTGCGTAGCGATGCCCGTTAGCCAAGCTCCCCGCCACAGCAAAGCAAGAAACTGTTACGCTATCCGCTTGTTTAGAGCTCGGTAAGGCCACACAACATAGCCAATAAGCTAAAAATCCGGCCATTTCGTAGGTGGGAGACAACTTGTTTGGCTGTGGGAACTTCGCTTTCATCTTGGCCTCTAAGACCAGCTTGTCCTTGCGACCTTCATCATAGGACGCATGATCCAAGCTGAGAAGAGAAAAGAAAACCATCAGTAAAAGAGAGGAGACAGAATGAAATAAAAGTACAGGACTCGAGTCGAGAAACTCACTTCAGACCATGACTGAAATAAATCAGCCAATCCTCGAAAGGCACTTTGTCTCTGGAGCCCAGGAATTGCGGAAGCTCCGCAAATAGCTCATAGCAGGCTTCAGAGTGGAAACCTTCGTCGACGCCCTTCTTCTTCTTCGACAACTCACTGTCGCTAGGGGTCCACTCGTCATAAATTCTGCCACGGATAGGGAGACCTGCTATCCGGTACAGATCCGAAAGGGAGATACTCATTTCCCCATAAGGCATGTGGAAGGAGTTTATGATGGAGCTCCAATGATTCAAAAATCCCTTATATACCCATGGCTCCTGATAAAAATAACTTGATGTCGCTTGGATGGCTCGGAGGAGACCCACTTGTTTCAGAGTATCTTCATGCTGCTCAACAATTCAGTTGGCCCAAGCCTCATAGCCAGGGTGAGCACTCAGATGTCCTCGGGTCCGGAATCCACTCGCTGGCCAAATCTCTATATCGGTCAAAGGACGAAATCTCTGATGCAAAGTCTCAAAATAATGAGTTGGAAATGGTTGATGCGGGTCATGATTCGGCTCTAGAAATATCATGTCCTTCTCACCAAGGATGGACTGAAGTGTGCCATTTTTGGACACCGCACAATTGAGAAAGGTATTGGAAATAGAAGTACAAGACGTGGCAGTGTAGAAAGAATTGGCACGACACACATCGGAAGGCTCGATGCTTGGAAGGGAGCGATATCGTTGAAAGCTCTTCTGGAATCGGATATATTGCTTCGTGTAAGGATTACGTATGATAAGAGACGATATCGCCAACTTAACAGAGGACCAAACAACCCTCATCTTTATCCACCTTCGACTTGGCCTGCTTCTCCAAGTATACTTGCTTGGCACTCTTGCCAGCTGTTTTCGAGCTGCCACACTTGACGGACTGCACGGGCACGATTGGGCTTGCCTCACCTTCTTCGGACCCAACAATGTCATCGGTTCGAAAGCCTTGCAGAGGAGCGTACCACGCGTCCCATTCTTCTTGAGTGCCCTCATCAGGAGGGGTTGGTAAGGCCTTGTCGCAGAGTATCTTCCGCTGTACGTTCTTCGGAAGTGTTAGAATGCGCTAATAGAAATTGAACTTCTCTGGGGGATGGAACCACTGTGGGTTCTGGTCAGATGGTCGTGCGACCTGGGGAGAGTTGTGCTTGCGTTTACGCGTAGCCACCTTTTGACCGGAAGGGCCAGCATTAGAGGAACCGCCAGCCATGAGTATCTGCACGAGCGCACCAAAGACATCAGATAAGGTACAAACACCAGAAAATGATACATTCAGGTATGAAAGAACTCTAAATAACTTAAGTTGAATGGGAACATCACATCCAGTCCAGCACGATCTGAGGATAAGAAAGTGTATGGGGTCCAACGTTTCTCTAAGCATAGACATATGACAATTCAAAAGGAAGAGAGAGCTCCGTACGCTTTGAGATAACAGCCCTTATATCCAAGGGAAGTAATCTGTTAGACAGAAACGCGAACATGATGACTCAAGTCTCACGCTAGGGGCCTGAGCATCTGTGCTGGACTCCGGTACATCAGTCATAAAGAGCTAAAGCTCAGGGTTCATCAAGTCTAGAAGTCATGAGCATTAGGTCCAGCCCATTGACCAATCCATCACAAGTCCCAAAACTAAATGCACTGGACCCAGCGCGTCCCAAAAATCAAACAAAATTTTAAGTCCAAATACTCGACGTGCCAGGCCCAGCGCGTCAATAAAAACACCAACTCCAAATACTCGACGCGCCAGGCCCTAGCGCGTCAATGAAAACACCAAGTCTGGTTTACGCTATGCGATGCCACTAGCGCGTCGGAAATGGGTTTTCTTCCGAACACGCTAGCACACGCTGGAGTCAGCGCGTATAAAAATCCCGCGAAGTAAGAAAGATGAGTAAATGGGTGCGCGCTGACCCCAGCGCGTCCAAAAAATGAGAAAACTGCCAAGTCCAATTTAAGGACGCGGTGATGGTAGCGCGTCCAGAAAATCGCCAACCTTGATTTGTTGGACGCGCGCGATAATTATACGACGTGTTGGAGACAATATTTGGACATGCTGGCGAAAATGTGGATGCGCTGGCAAAGTGCTCTGGTCGCTGAAAATGTGAGAAATGACCGAAATAACCCAGATTCTCGTATTTATAGCGAGACCCGGAAAATTCCGATGCGATGCAATGAACGGCCGATGTCCATCGCATCACATCGGAGGGGCATCTGTTGGGGTCCCAAAAGTCAGGATCTCTAAAACAAGGGTTCTAAGTGTAGAAACCATCACCTGACTGGATTTAGGGCCGGTGCATCAGAAGTCTCAGTAGAAATCACAATACACATCGGACTTGACCAAAATGGAAAATTGACCCAGTGGTGGGCCCCGCCATTCATCATGATCAGAACCCTCCAAATTTGGGAGGGTAAGTTCGATCATGAAAAAATAGAGCCAGTGCATCAGTATCCATAGCGAAGCGGGCCCCACAAACCATCATTTTTGCAAGATAATCACAAATAAGTACGTCGGCGCATCAAGAAATTCACCCCAGCACATCAAGAAATTCAGACAATTTTACAAAGTGAATTTCAGGACGTACTGCCCTCAGCGCATCAAGAAATTCAGCCAGCTCATCTAGAAATTCATATAGTTTTACAAAGTGAATTTCAGGACGCACCGACTCTCAGCGCATTAAGAAATTCACCCATCGCATCAAGAAATTCAGACAGTTTTACAAAGTGAATTTCAGGACACACTGACCCCCAGCGCATCAAGAAATTCATCTAGCGCATCCAAAAATTCAGGAATTTCAGGACGCACTGACCCTCAACGCATCCAATAAATCAGGCATTTTCAGGAATTTCAGGACACACTGACAGCCAGTGCGCCCTAAAAATCAGCATTCAAACTAAGGCATTTTAAGACGCGCCGAGTGATTTTCTCAATGCGTCAACCTATTTTCTTGACGTGCTACACGTGGCGGACTCCTATTGGCCGAACTTTAGTATTTTTGGGTACAAATACCCCCCTCTTCGGTTCATTTGGACAGATCCAAAGAGAGAGAGAGAGAGAGCTGCATCCCTTGGGCATTTTAAGAAGCCGCCGAAATCCTTCGCCGGAAACCTATTTTCGATCACTGGAATCCCCTTCCGATCGATGGAATCCCTCACGGAAATCCCATCTCCGACCACAGTAGGTCCGACGATGAAATGACTTCAAATTGCGCAAGTATAGTAGCACATCACAAAAACCAATCATCTTCAAAACCAAGTTATTTTCAGACGCACTGGCCCCAGCGCCTCAGAAAAATACCCTCAACAGATCAAATAAATCAATATTCCAAAACTAATCATTTTAAGGACGCACTGGCCCCAGCGCATCAGGAAAATCAGTCATTTATAAAATAAGTCATTTTTTGACGCACTGGCCCCAGTGCATCACAAAAATACCCCAGCGGATCAGAAAAATCAAACACTTTAACAATCATTTTTGGACACGCTGGCCCCAGCGCATCAGTAAAATCAGGCCAGCGGATCATAAAAATCGGCACTCTGAAAGTCCATTTCAGCACCTTTAAATCTTCATCTTGTGACGTTTTCGGGCCCTGTTTGAGCCTATTTTGGGATTTCGAGCATTCCGGACGCAATGGAGCAATCAAATAACTCATCCAGGCCACCCAATGAGTAGAATGCAAGCCTTCGGAGTCTGATCCAATCCAACGAGATGAACGAAGTAACTTCTCGAAAAGAGGTCGTTAGTGCCTAGAATCATACTGAGGTATCATCATTACATGTACTATCATAATGTGACCTAGATTCAGGATCGGACTAAACAAATGGGACTATGGTTAACACGATAAACCATATAGAGAGAGTTCTATACTATTACACGGAATTTGTTAAAGACTGATACTTCAAGAACAGTCGATGCCCTACCCATCCAAACGGCATCCACTGGTTGAGCTACTCAGGTACATACAATTGCAGATCGATCTTCCTGCAGTCACCCGTCACAAATGACGGGCGCAGGCCCAGAGTCACACCCCTCGGTTAAAAACCCTGACTCAGCCCGGATTTTCGGTCAAAACATGGGAAATAGACATCTGACTCGTACAAAGATGGATCAGTCCATAACAAAACACAACAAATACAGGTCTCTTCGACCATACAAATACAGGTCTCCTCAACCATACAAATACAGGTCTCTACGACCACAAAAAAATATAGGTCTCTACGACCATGAACTCTGAGACCATAGTCCCTGCTGACTAGTCTTCTGCCTTTTAATCAAGGGTCATCGATCATTCGATGTAATTAAGGGCTCGTGCCAGATCACAGCCTGGAATGTACAAGATCTCAGGATCTCTGAAATAAAATTCACCTTGCGATATCTCTTCTCTTGTGTACTTTTGTGAATGCTTGTGATTGTCTATGAATGTTTCTATTATTCAGAACCCCAGAACAATAAAACACTAGAAAACTGCGTTCGAGCATTTTCTAGTTCTAACACTTATGTAAAACAACTTCAGCTCTGTAGGCCCATCAGGCTCTATCCTCTATTTCTAAAGAAAAATAAGACATCCATGACTCAAGTGGTCCACACCATAGGGAACAATGAAAGTGGGATGTCAACCCATTAATTAAGTATAACTCATCACGATATGGTGAAATTACAAAAAAAGGTATGACCCAAAAGTGATGCTTGCTGTTATCATACATATTTGGACAACTAATGTGGATGGTTGGAATTAGCCATGCAGCCTTTTACCTGTATGTGAGAGCTTCTTTGGATCCTTGAATCTGTAAGAGAGAAGAAGAAGTAAGTAAGGGGGAGGTGTCGCTGGGCGGTTGGGGACTCTCCAATGCCTATGTCAGATTCAGTACCAGTAGAATTAGGGTTTAAGGCTAAGAAGTTTCGTTACCTTCAAGGTGAAGATCCCGGTCCTATTTATAGGGAATGAGGATGGTTCTGGAAAGTTGGATCATACTAGGATACGTCGGTAAAGTTCCATTTTTAGTTAGATCCTCCTTCTTGATCATGTCAGAGAGGTATTGCTAAGAATGGACATAAATCACGGAGGTCCCAAAATATTTGGATCTCTGCGGTATATTTAATCGCCTTTAGGTGGTGTTAACGTCAGATTCTGATTATAGGTTCCTCCCAAGTATACACCCTCCTCGAAGCAAGCTCCCCTCCAAACCTGAAAGCCAAACGGAGAAAGTTAAGGGTGGCCGGCGCTTGGTCGTTGGCCCTCCTAAACTTAAGTCAGAGGTGAATTGATAGTAAGATGAAGTGTGAAACGTAGGCTTAGAGATTGTGTACCTTTATCATATGTGGGGTCATCTATTTATATAGATCCGGGTGGTCCAGTCTGTTACATAAGTCATTAAGGTCACTGCTGATTTCAGGGATAAGGTGCTTATCCTGTTAATCCTTAGATAAGGGGATGGCCTAACCACTCTAGATGTTTAGCTGATTACGTCTCTTGATGGAGATCCCCCATGGTTCGGGGCCACGAATAGAAACAAGCCAAAACCGACCTATATGGACTGCTTGTACTATGAGACGAGGAGCGTCCACGACCAGAGAACAGGGCTACTCATACTGAGATATCCTTGCTTGATGACCAGAGAGCAGGACTGCTCGCAGAATGGGGGTGTCCCCACTCAACGATTAGAGACTAGTCTTACTCGCATATTAGAAGTTTCCAGTTAACGAGCAATCCTGTTCGATATATATGAAATGTGACCACGTAGGCTAGCTAGACGGCTGACCTGCTCGCGACTTGTAGAGGTTAGAGGTGCTCGCGAGTCATATATGCGCGACCGTAAAAATGTTCTGAGTTTGCAGATCTTCAAGCTTCTTTGACAACCAACTTTATTCTACAACAGATGCCCCTTAAGTCCTTAGCGTTGAGCACCTAAGTGAAGGACTTGACTATGTATGAACCACCTAGTGTGTTTTTCGAAGGAGAAGCCATACATGATTGAGCCCGCATTTATGAGCGCTAGCTTTCCACAGCTTTTCAGCCAAGAGAAATGAAGCGGTACTCGCCACATGTCTGAGGAGTTAATGCTCGTGCTCGTTTGACTGTCGTGCTAAATGAAGAGTTGCCGCGTGTCTCTCAAATCTTGATGAAATGATTGCTATAAATATCCGGAGCCTGCGGAGGTTTCTCCACTTTGAAGTTTTGCTGGAGATAATAAAAAAATTCCTCCTTTTTCTGTCTGTCTCTGGTGTGACCTCGTTACTGAGGTATTCCTTCTCCTTTTCTTCCTTTCTTCTATCTTCTTTCTTCTATCTATGGCGGGGGAATCTGATAATGAGGTCGTTCCTCTAGGAGATGATACTCCAGATTCTTCTAAATCAAACAATGCAAGGGTGCCAGCTGAATATATTCTACATCTGGTTATCCCTTGATAATGACGGAGGAGCAATTGACTGGTGTTGAGCTCTTAATTTATACATATTCTAACCCCATTTCATCACATTTTATGCATGATTCATATGATTAAAAGACTAATCTAATGCATGTTTGCGATTGCAGAAATGAGAGAGAGGCTTCACCTATTTGATGGCTAAAAGAATGCTTTTAAACCCACTTGATGATGAATGAAGATGAGCCAAAGGAATGGAAGAAAGAAGTAAGGAGAAGAGAGAGATGACAAGGATTTTATGCCAATTTGAAGGATTTGAAATGACTAAAAGACCAAGCTTTGATGAGCCAAAGAAGTGGAGAAAAAGCCTTGAAGGAATCAAGTTGAAGACCTGGAATGGCCAGAAAAGTCATATTGCAGAGCTGCAGGGCTATAAAAGTAAAATGCAGAAAATTCAGCAGATGGCCCTGTAAACCAGAAAAACTGTAAATTTTGGCTTTCGGGCGCTCGACCACCATTTTACTGGGCGCCTGAAATTGACAAAAAATTCAAGATTGCCCCTGGCCAACTTATCGTAAATGGACGTGCTACCATTTTACCATTTTCCCCCCTTCATCCTTTCGTCCAAGACGTGCTACGTATTTACAAGATTGCCCCTGGCCAACTTATCGTAAATGGATGGTGGGTTGTATTAAGTGCTTATGTCCTCTAGAAGCAAGCAGGGAATGAGGACTTGACGGCCGATGAATTTTTGAAGATATACTAACTCAAGAAATCCCTGTCCAGTGAGGGTTGGTACTACTTGTGCTACTGGCATCGGGAGAACTTTATTTTGGGGAATCCCTCTTTAAACTATCCTCGGTGGAGGAGACAATGGTTCTATGTCTCCAGTAATTGGGAGTCTGACGTGGGGTCCAACTCCAAGGGACATAACGTCATTCGCTTCTTTTACGAAGGTGGGTGAATTTTTACTCCTCTATGAATATGACCAAGATTTTATTTCTATTACTCATTTCTGTTGCTGACTTACTCCTTCTTGTACATACAGGCGTTTCAGTTAGAAAGAAACTCAGCTTGAGAGGAGGAATCAACGAGAAGATCATTAAAGTTTTTAAGTTGTCGTAGGATGACAGGAACATCAACCTCTCCCTTTCTCTTTCAAGACTTGTTGCTTCCAGACTTATCCCCCAGGAAGAAGCGGAGGAAGCAATGGTGAACGTAGGAGGGAAGAAGGGAGTGCTAACAGTTCTACCCCGCCTAAAGGGCACTGCCTCGAAAAGGCAGAAGAAGATGGCGGCTAGTCCCTCAAATCTGCCCACATGAACCGATGAGCCTGCTTACGGCTTGCAGCCACACAAACCTCCCTCAGCAGAAGCTGCAGCGACCCCCCCCCCCCCCCCCCCCCCCCCCGACTTGTCCTCGCAACCATTCAGTAATTGACATAATTGATAACTCACTAAGGGGTGACAAGGCAGGGCCAAGTCATCCTTCGAGCGAAGGGGGTCACGAGTCTACTACTGCTCGCGAATTGGCTCCTGCTCTAGAGTCAATTCTTGCTCGAGAGCTATCTTTTGCTCGCGAGGTGAGCACTTCTGAGATGGTAGTAGCCCAGCTTTCGGGGACTGGGGTATACACAATTCCGGGTCACTTACACCCTATTTGCAAGTTTCTTTTTGACAATATCACTCCTCGATCCTTCGGTGCTCTTCCTAACCCTAGTTCGGAGGATCTCTCCACGAACATAGGAGTGAGGTTGGTCCAAGAATGTATGAAGTACTTCACCACTTCTGTTCTCTTTTTAAAGAAGTTCTTATACCTTTAATGACGTTTTCTTTCATTTTCGAGCAGGTTTTGGACCTTACTCTGCGAATGAGACACAACATCGTTGCTACTCGTCGCATCATAGATGAAGTAGAAGAGAAGAGACAGGCCATGGAGAGATCCAGTGGAGGGATTGAGTAATAAAGTCCCGCGAGACTCTGATTGCCAAATTGAATGAGGAGAAGAAGATCCTCATTGGCAAGATCCAGGCATTGACCGAAAGGTATCAATCATTGGATCTCAACTTCGCGAGGCTTGTAGAGATGAAGGAGAAGGCTGAGAAGGAGAAAGAGATCTTCCGTCAGGACAAGATCACTTTCGAGGAGCAGCTCGCGGAGTGCAAATCGCGCCTCAAGGAGGCTGTCGAAAGCTTAGAGAAGGAGAAAAAGGCCCTTGCTAAACTGAAGGATGACTCCATCCATTGGGATGAGGAGAGGATGACTTTCGTCAAAATGGTGTCTGAAGAAGGCCCTTGTGCAGTTCTGAAGTTTCGAACTTCATAGCTTTATGAAGATGAACGGTATGAAGCGCACATCGCTGGTCGCAAATTTGCGGTTAGGGTCATGCAACGAGTTTCTCCAACATTCAACCTGGAGGAATTTGACAAGGTTTTTGCCATCGTCACTGCTAAGAAAAGAGCAACAGCTGAAAATGAAGTTACGAAAGCTACTAAAGCTGCAGGAGTTCCTGAGACGGGACCTGAAGTAGAAAGCTGAGCTCCTCCACGCGACGCTGAAGAATGAGCGACTGCGAGCTGATCCTGTTTTCCTTTCTCCTTCTTTGATTAAAACAGATGTATCTTCTCCTTCTTTTTATTTTTATAATCTGGACGATTATTGAATAAAGGAATATTTTGCTGTCTCTTTCTTAATTCATGGGAATGAATTTGTGCTCGAATGTTTTACTCAACTCATGAAAATGAATCGAGCTCAATTAGGGAGGTCTTGGTGACCATGTTCGCTTAGAGATAGGCTGGCCTATCAATTGAGTCTTTGGCTCTACTATGAGCAGAAGACTTAGTCAAGAGAATATTTATATTCTCTTCAGGGCTATTCAGGCCCAAAAAGTGGAGTAGCAACCAAGTTATGAATTCCATAGCTGAACAGCTAGAATGAGAAAAGAATGTTTTTATCCAAATATAATCCAATATTCACATTATGAATGTTTTATGAAAAATATCGAAGTAAATGCTCCACGTGCCAAGGGCAACATAGGGGTCTTTCTCGCATATCTTTCAGATAATAAGTACCTGGTCGAACAACCTTGATGACTCGATACAGGCCTTCCCAGTTAGGATCCAATGACCGAGTGGTCGCTCCGATGTTTTTCTTGAGCACCAAGTCACCGAGTTGAAAAGCCCTGGGCTTGACCTTCGAATTGTGATAGCGGGCTATTCATTGTTGATAAGCCACTGCCCGAAGACGAGATATATCCCTTTTCTCTTTTAGGAGATCGAGGTGAAGTTTTAGACTTTCCTCATTACGAGCTGCCTCGTAGTTTTCTACTCGATGAGTTGGTATTTTGACTTCTATTGGGACGACTGCTTCGGTACCAAATGCCAGTGAGAAGGGTGTTTCTCCCATTGAATTGCGAGTTGTCATCCTGTAAGCCCATAACACTTCTAGTAGGAGTTCTGGCCACATACCCTTAAATTCATCAAGCTTAGTCTTCAAATGATGCTTGATAATTTTATTAACCACTTCTACTTGTCCGTTAGCCTGAGGATGATATGGGGAAGTTCGAATATTACGTATCTTCCATTTATCGCAAAACTCGGAGAACACGGCATTATCGAATTGTCTTCCGTTATTAGAAATTTTAGTAGGGGGAGCCTATAACGGCATGTAATGTTCCTCCATATGAATTTAATAGTTTGCTTTTAGTGATGGTAGCCAAAGGTTCCGCTTCGACCCATTTGGTGAAATAATCAACTGCCATAATTGCGAACCTATTTTGGCCCTTTCCCATAGGTAATCGACTTTTACGCAATAATTTTTCATTTTGTAAAATGTACTTGGCAGTGCGATAATGAATTTGTCGAGCAGATTTTTTATCATCTAGGAGTTGTCTGCTTTGGAGGTAAAGGATGATGGGATCCATCCAACATGGGGATAAATGCAATGAAATGACTTGCACTGGAGTGACTTGATCAATACTCGAGGTAGAAAGATGCTCGATAGGGACAGCCTGCGTTAGATCAGACTCAGGTGCAGAGGCTAACATTGCTAGAGAATCTGTGAGCTTGTTCTCCTCACGCGGTATATGAGTTATTTCATATTTACTCAATTTAGCGAGCAAGATGAATATTCGAGATTTGTACGAAGCCATACGCTCTTCCTTTGCCTCAAATTCATTGAGCACTTAATTTACGACGAGCTGAGAGTTGCTATGAATAAGCAGGTTCTTTATCGGGAGTATATTTGCTAATTTAAGACCAACAATTAAGGCCTCATATTCTGCTTCATTATTAGAGGCATGAAAATCGAAGCACAAAGCATATTGGAATTCTGATCCATCAGAAGCGATCAGGATCAAACCAGCTCCACTACTAGAGGAGCATGATGATCCATCTACGTAGAGCGACCAGGGTGCCTGCTCGCTCACCATCGGGTCATCACTGGAGGTAGGAGTAGTAGGGGTCGAATATGTAAATTCGACGATGAAGTCGGCTACTGCTTGGGCCTTTAGTGCAATTCGTGAGCAGAAAGTGATGTCGTGTTTGCCAAGCTCGATCGCCCATTTAGTTAATCGTCCAGATACCTCAGGTTTTTGAGGGACTTGCCTTAAAGGATGATTCGTAGGTACTATTATAGAATGGGCATGAAAATAAGGCCGTAGTTTCCGTGCTGCTATTACTAAGGCTAGAGCAAGTTTCTCCATATTGAAGTATCGAGTTTTTGCATCTACCCTTGCTCAACTGACATAATAAACGGGCCACTGTACCCTGGAATCTTCTCTTATTAAGGTGGAATTAACGACCATGGAAGATATAGATAAATAAAGAAAGAGCTGCTCATGTGGAACAGGCTTGGATAAGATAGGAGGCATGCTCATATACTGTTTTAGTTGCTGAAATGCCTCCTCACATTATTGGGTCCATGCCTAGTCGGATTTTGCAGTCGTACAAAGTAGCTTGAAAAAAGGAAGGCATTTATCGGAGGCAAGTGAAATAAACCTGTTTAAGGACGCAATGCGACCAGCCAATCGTTGGACTTCCTTGAAAGTCGATGGAGATTGCATTTCAATCAAGGCCTTAATCTTTTCAGGGTTTGCTTCAATCCCCCGCTGGCCAACCATAAAGCCGAGAAATTTTCCAGCAAAGACCCCAAAAGCACATTTCACTGGATTTAATTTCATCTGATATTTCCTCATCAGATTGAAAGCTTCTTGGAGATCCGTGAGATGATCACTAACTGCAACACTTTTTATGAGCATATCGTCGACGTAAACCTCCATATTCCTGCCAATCTGTGCAACAAACATTTTGTTGACTAGATGCTGATAGGTGGCCCTCGCATTCTTGAGACCAAAAGGCATCACCTTATAACAGTACATACCTCGATCAGTGATAAAGGTAGTATTTTGACGATCAGGTGGATGCATTATGATCTGGTTGTAACCAGAATAAGCATCCATAAAGCTGAACAGGGTGTGTCCGCTGTTGAATCAACCAGTTGGTCCATGTGGGGAGTTGGGAAGCTATCCTTCGGGCATGCCTTGTTCAGATCAGAGTAATCGACACACATCCTCCACTTACTGTTTGCCTTGCGCACAAGAACGACGTTCGCGACCCACTCCAGGTAAGCTACCTCTTCAATGAAGTCGACGACCAATAATTTTTTGACCTCAGTTTTTATGACCATCTGCCTTTTAACTGTGAATGCTCATCGACGCTGATGGATAGGTTTAAATTTTGGGTCAACATTCAGACGAAACTGCGACGTCGGGATCAATGCCTGGCATATCTTTATGAGACCAGGTGAATACGCCTTGATATTCGACCAGGAAGTTGGTCGAATGGATTCAAAAGGTGGTATTCAGAGATGATCCGACATGGACCTTTTTAGAAGGATCGTCCTTAGATAGTTGAATTTTGACCATTTCTTCCCCAGGAGTTCCTACTTGACACGTATTCTCCTTTGGGTTCAGGTTTATTGTTATCGGAGAACTTGTTGAATTTCCTTAAATCATCATAATAGGAGCTACCTGGACATTCTTTCGGTCCTATACTTTCATAACACGCTCGAGCCTCCTTTTTGTTCCCTCGAACTACTCCCACTCATCTTGGAGTGGAGAACTTGATGCATAAATAGAGGGGATGTAGAGCCGCCCTTATCTTGGTGAGCGAGGGTCGACCCAAGATTGCATTGTATGCCAACTTTCGATCAACCATAAGGAAGTTGATGAAAACAATGACTTTGGCCAGAGCTTCTTTGAATGTAACAGGAGGTCATACTCCCCTCTGGCACCACCACTTCACCCCCGAAACCGACAGGGGGGTCAAGACTGGTTTAAGTAGATTTCTAGCGAGAGCCATTGTTCGCTTCCCCAAGTGTAGGGTTGCGATGTAGTAATAATCTCGGTAAGACCGAGGTCGATCAACAGGGACTTGTGTAGGAATTCACAAAACACTTCCAATGGTTTCTACTTAAGAGTTAACTAAACAAGATTTTAGAAATTTGGTGTAGATAGATATTTTGAATTGAATTGAATGTAATCAATAATAAAAAGCACTAGGGGTTCAAGGATCCACTTGTAGCAATCTTTAATGCTTAATTCGCTGTGGTTTCTCACTTTCTCAACTAGAATTAAATTTAAGTTCTATCTAGCCGGATGATAGAGCAGTTAAAACAAACAATCTGCCATATGTGTGATTCAAGTACATGATTCCCTCAATTCAAGTTAGGACTTGAGCACACTCAATTGCATAAGTTAAGCCTAGTTCCAATAGGATAAGATCACAATAATAATCATCATTAAATTATGTCGTAAAGTATAACTATATCATGATTTGAACTTAATTCAAATCACATACACAATCACACATAAGCAGAAATTCCAGAAAAGTAGAACTTTTAGTATGAACTTCCCACATGAGGATCAAAGGTCTAGAGCGTATTGAATCCAATTCCTCAGATCATATAGGTCTAGAATAATTCACAACAATTAAGAACTCAAGCAATTCTTCTAAACATCCATGAGCCATCACAAGATTGAGAAAAACTACTTAAAACTTTATTTAAACTTCAACCATTGTTCATCACTAATAATCCAACTTGAAACCAAATCAAACGAATTGAAACATCTTAGATTCACTACAAGCTTCACCTCTTAGCCCTAGCTAAGATGTTTAGCCGTTCATGATCCAAGGAAACATGAAAACAACTAAGAAAAATATAAAACTAGAAGAACAAACTAGAAGGAGTTGTAGAACTCCGGATTTGACTTCCGCCGCCTCCCACCGTGCTCAATCTCTTCTAGGATACCTTAGGAACTGTTGAGCTCTTAATTGTGCATATTCTAACCCCAATTCATCACTCATTATGCATGGTTTCATGATTTAAAGACTAATCCAATGCATGGATTTGTGATTGTAGGAATAAGAGAGAGGATTTATCAATTGAAGACTTAAAGAGGTTATTTACAAGCATTAAAGATCGCAAGTCCAAGCGTGAAAGTGTGGAAGAAAGATGCAAAGGAGAGAAGAAAAGAAGGCAGAATAATACACTGCAGACCGGTCATCCGACTAGTCGTCCATAGCCCAGGACCGGTCGTCCGACCGGTCCGAACACTCAATAAGAAAGAACCTTCGCCGCCAAACTTCACTGGACCATCCACGACCGGTCTTGCGACCGGTCGTCCATTGCTCAGACCGGTCGTGTGACCGGTCCTTGGATTAAAAATCTAGGTTCCGAAATTATGAAAACTCTCTAGACAGTTTTCGCACTTTTGAGACCAGTCGTGCGACCGGTCGTCCGATTGGTCGGTAGTATAACAGTGTCCATGAAGCTCCGATTTTCTCTGCGCAATTGCGTAATTCCTTGTGCAATCTGGAATCTTCCGCGCCAATCTATAAATAGGACTTCTCCTCTTCATACCCAAGCATGCTAGGACGTGGGGATCATCAAGGAAGCTTAGGAGACAGATTCTACTTCAAGTTTTCCTAATTTTTCTTCCAGTCTTAGTTGTTTCTATGTTTTTTAGGCTTTTAGTTCAAGGATGTTAGAGATGAACTAAAACCTCTTAGCTAGGGCTAATAAGAGGTGAAACTTTCGATTTGTTTTTTATGGATTGATACAACCTAGGTTTCCTTTTTATGTTTTAATTGAAGAATTTAGTTTAATATGAGTTTGAATCAAGTACTAGTTCAGTTTTACTTTGATCTCTTGATGACTCCGGGCTCATGTGATTCTTAGTGATTCTAAACTTAGTAACTTATCTTCTGAGCATTGGTTATGCTTGTATAGTTCATCAATCTATCATCGACTCCGGGCATGGTAGACTCTTTGATTGCCTTGTGTACAATGGCCTGATCTTCATGTGAGAACTCATTCAACTAAAGTTCTTATATTTTGTTATAATCTGAAATAGTTGTTTGCTGATTGGTTTTGATTTAATTAGAGTTTTAATCATTGGTTATAGTCAAGTCTAGTGATAGGATTTGATGAAAGCTATGGTTGTGAATCTCAACTAGATTGGAAAGAGGCTTGGCCTATACAATTAAGTGTGCCCAAGGCCTGAGCATTGTTGTGGGAATTGAATCAATGAATAAGCAACTGTTTTAGATAATTGTTGATTGAACTGCTCTATATTCCGATCGGGTAGAGATATGAATTCGATTCCGATTGTGTTGTGAGAGACCTAGTTGTGTTGATGCATTGAAACTTATCAAAAGTGGATCCTTGGCACTCTAGTGCCTTTTTAGATTGATATTACCTTTTATAAATCATCGTTTTACTTCCAATTACTATTTTCTAGCTTTAGTTCTTGATAGGATCTTAATTATAAGTTATTTTTAGACAAATTCTGAGAATATCCATACATAAATCTCTGTGGGAACGATACTCGGTCTTACCGGGATTATTACTACATCGCAGCCTTGCACTTGAGGCGAGCGAACAAGTTTTTGGCGCCGCTGCCGGGGATTTCTATGCGGTATTTTTAGAATCTACTGAGATAGCTTTTAGTGAGATTGTGTTAAGATAAGTTTAGGATTCGTTTTGCTTTCTACGGTAGATTGTAACACCCCCAAAATTCGACACTCGAGTATATAACTCAAATCTCGAAATCAAGGGTGTTATGTAAATAATGAATGAACTCATCACATTCTCAACTGATACTTTTCTCTTTTCCATTCACATGGTACCAAAAATATAGAATTAAAATAAATCAAACTTGCAATATTAAATCATAATTTCATGAGTCCACTACATTATCCCAAACTATCTAAACTAATGGCCATCTAACGGGCCTTATTACATCAAGACTTTCAAACTAAAATTAAAATAAATTCATTCTCAAAATCTTCTAGAGTATTTCCTCATCTGGAATCGCTTCCTCGAAGTCTTTTAAATCATCACCTGTCACTACGGTTAATCGCATAACACTGCGCCAGCTATAAAAGCCGGTGAGTAATCTCGTACAGTTTAACATGTGCAATTCAATACATAAAGCCACATAACAATTAAAATACAATTCACTAATAATCCAAAGATAATTTCACCCAACCAAAATCTCTGAAAGCACGCATATGATGCATTATATGCAAAATATCTCAATCAATTTTAGTATATTCCTCAGTAGAACATCCAGGGCTAATTCCATCCAACCTCTTTATTATCCTTTAGTTTGCATAGCGGTCTTTTGTACCATGCTCACCCAACCGGCCACAACCAACCCCGTGGTCTGCATAGCGGTCTCTTGCATAGCACTCACCCAACCGGCCACAACCAACTCCAATGATCTGCGTAGCGGTCTCTTGTATGTGCTCACCTAACCGGCCACAACCATTCCAATGGTCTGCATAGCAGTCTGTTGCACGATACTCACCCAACTAGGTAAAATCAACGGAACACCTAAACGGTTTGCATAGCGGTCTCTTGCACACACCTGGGTGCTCACCCTACCAGCCACAACCGATGGGGGGACACAATCCATCGTGCACACCTGGGCGCTCAATTACAAATTCACATGAAATCTCAACAACATAATTTGTAACCAAATAGAAAATTCTGAATAACAACTATATAACTCATGAATTAAATCAATACAAAACCAAATCAAACCTTCTTATAAGCTAGAAATTTAAAACAAATAAGAAAATAACTAGAATTACATAATGAAAAACAATACGAGGATTAACTCACTGTTTTTCTTCTTCTCTTTCTTTACTTCTTCTTTCTTTTTCTTCTTCTCTTTCTCTTTCTTTTTTAATCCAGCAAAATTGTTGGAACTAGCTATTGAAACCCATACGTCTCTCTCTCTCTCTCTCTCTCTCTCTCTCTCTCTCTCTTCTTCGTGTGTTGCTGTCCCCAGGAAGAGCCGAATTTATACAGGTTTCTTTAGGTTGTCCAAACATCATTAGGAGACGACTTGCGTAAGAACAAGTTCAGCGTCTTGTCGCAACCTCCCGTGAAAACGGCTATAAGGGCAGGTGAGACCTTTTTCTTTGGTATAACCTTCAGTTTGGACGGCTTCTGCAGTGAACCGTACTATAAACTCCTTTATGGTCTCCCCATGCTGCTGTTTCAAATCCATTAGGTGAGATGCTGGCTTTTTAGTACGGATGCTTCCCATGAATTGAGAGAGGAATAGCTTCGATAACTATGCGAAGGACCCAATGAATCGAGGCTTTAACCCCCGGAACCATGTACGAGCTGCTTCCTTTAAGGTTAGGGAAAAAGCCCTACACATGATTTCTGACCCATGTCCCTCCAACTCCATAAGAGACCTATACGTTTCCAGATGTTCGAGAGGATCGCCTGTACCTGTATACGGGGTAATGACAGGATTGCGGTACTTCCTCGGCAAAGGTGCTTCCATGACCTCGCAGGTGAAAGGAGACTCAGACCGATGTATAGACGTCACAGCAGTAGATGGTTGATTTGCCTGATATCGTTATTCCATATCATCAAAACGATCATGGATTCTTTTGAGGTCTCCTTCCCATGGTAAGGTATAACCTGACGTTTCGACGGTGGACCCCTGAGATTGCTGTTGCTGGGAAGTACTGGAGTGTATGGAATGCGGGGGTAGTACAAGGGCTTGGTTGCCGAGTGGCATTCGATTTGACGGAGGATGGTTCGGTTGGACTTGTGGTTTGTTCACGGAATGTCTGGAAGCCATTGGTATAGGTTGCGCCGGCAACCCTTCGGAAGGTTGTCGCTGGGGCTCCAGGAAATGCTGATCAAGCCGATTAAACAAGGCTTGAAATCCGACGTTGAGGGTTAGGAGTGTATTTCCGAGGAAACGCATGACATCCTCTTGATTTCCGGAAGTATCAAATAACGGGTTTTGTGATGGCACGTTGGGGTCTCCCTGGGAGATGTCCTTCGAAGTAGTCAGAGGGATGAACCCTGGTTCGTTAATGTCAAGCGGAGGCAACGTCTGCCTTGAAGTGGAAGGATGAACTGTCTTTTTGGGAGGCATGGTGGGAAGACTTCGATCAGTTGATGAGAGCGGCTAATCTTGACAATCAAGTGTTCCCACAGACGGCGCCACTCTGTTTACGTTGGATTTTGTAACAAGGTCCTCCAGATCTTCACCTTCCTTCCAGGCGGTTTCCTCCTGAACCTGAAAAAGCATAAAGGAAAACTAAGGGTGGTCGGCGTCCGGCCGTTAGCCCTTCGAAGCTTAAGTTAGATGGGATAGGATTATAGAGGAAAGAATGGGATTTTGGACTGAGAGATAGTCTACCTTTTTATCGATGAAGCCATCCATTTATATAGATCCAAATAACCCACTCTGTTACGTAAGACGTCAAGATTACTGCTGATTTCCGGGGATAAGGTGCTTATCCTGTTGATCCCTAAATAAGGGAACGGCATAATCCAATTAGACATCTGGTCGATTACGTTTCCTGATAGTGATCCCCTGAGATCTAGTGCCACGGGCAAAGATAAACCTAAAATTGATCTATATGGGCTGCTGGAACTATAAAGGTGGAGAAGGCTTTAATTTAGAAATAACTGCTTGTATGTTGAGATGCGATCCCTTTCGGCGTCCACAAGCCGAGTTGCTCGCATGCTGAGATGTGACCCCTTTCGGAGACCACGAGCCTGAGATGTGTTCGCTTTCCCAAGTGTAGGGTTGCAATGTAGTAATAATCTCGGTAAGACCGAGGTCGATCCACAGGGACTATGTAGGATCTCACAAATTCATCCACAAGTGTCTATTGAAGTCTACTAATCCGATTGATGTATAAAGTTGATATGAGTAACAAAAGCTGAATTAAATTGAGAGTAAGTAATTATAAGAGGATACTAGGGTTTCAAGGATCCACTTGTAGCAATCCTTAATGTTCAATCCGCTGTGGTTTCTTATTCTCTCAACTAGAACCGACATTCCTGTCTGTCTAGTCGGATGATAGAACTGTTAAACCAAACAGTCTGTAATATGTAAGTTATATGCATAAGATTCACTCAATCTAGGCTGAGCTGAGCATGCTCACTTGCATAGGTCATTCCCCTTTTCTATAGGTCCAGTTCTCAATCATAACCATCCCCAAGTCCTCTCACAAGACAAGGCTAGATTAGGATTTGAACTAGATTCAAATCACCAGCACAGTCCTTACATATTCCAGAAAATCAACTAAAATAGAACTTTGGCCTGAAGTCCCTTTATGAAGAACTTAGTACTAGAGCGCACTCCGATTCCTCGGATCATACAGGTCTATACCGTTGCAAACAAATTAAGAAGATAAGTAATTCATCCAAACATCCATGAGTCATCACAAGACTAAGAAAAATTACTTAAAAACTTGTATAAACTTCAAACCTTAGTTCATAATCATGAATTCCAAACTAAAACCACTTAACTACGAATTAAAACATCTTGGATTCACTACAAGCTTCACCTCTTAGCCCTAGCTAAGAGGTTTAGCTGCTCATGATCCAAGGAAACATGAAACAACTACAAAAAGCATGAAAACAGCAAAGCAAACCAAAAGGAGTTGTGAAACTCCAATCTTCACTTCCACAGCCTCCAACCTCGCTTGTACCCTTCTAGGATACCCTAGGAACGATCCCTAGGTGTCCTCTTATAGTCTGGAGGCTCCACAACGTCGGAATAATCGGGAATTTACGAAACTCTTACGCAGCGCAGTGAAAATCGGGAAGAAATTAGAAGCTTCTAAGTCAGTACGCATGGCCGACCGGTCATGACCGGTCGGCCTCAATAGAGAGTCATTCCAGCAAGTATGCCCGACCGGTCAAGACCGGTCGGGCCTATTCATCCTCGGTCCAGCAAGCATGTCCGACCGGTCATGACCGGTCGGACGCCTTCAGCAATTTCCCAGCAACAATGACCGACCGGTCATGACCGGTCGGTCCTTTTCAGTAGTGCCCAACATACATGGCTGACCGGTCACTAACCGGTCTGGCTCCCTTGGCCGACCGGTCACGACCGGTCAGCTTCATTTTCTTCTTATTTTCTTCCTTTCTTTCATCTGCTTTCTTCTCTTCTTTAGTTCTTTCTTTTTTTTCTTCTTTGGTCCTCAAACATTCTTCATCAGAATGATCCCAAGTGAGATCTTTATGTCTTCAATTGAGTAGAGTCCACCCTCAATCCTGTAGTCACAAAACATGCATTGAATTAGCTTACAAACCATACAAACCTTGCACAATGAGTGATGAATTGGGATTAGAATATGCACAATTAAGAGCTCAACACACCCCCCAACCAGCATTTTGCTAGTCCCGAGAAAAACATGCGTGAAGCTAATCTCATTCTTCAAAAACTCAACTCTCTTTTAGAAACCATCCTTCTATACATTCCAAGGTTCATAAGTGTAAGATTCAGAAAGATTAGGCGTCAAAGGTTGGAACTGTAAATCCTCAAGGCATAATAGGCATTCATATGAGATTCCCATTGATTGGTTGATAAATAGAGGGACTTGAACAAATTCATCCTAGTGTGGGTAGTGAAAATTCATTCAACGAGTTTCTAGGATTATCTTCTTAATAGATCAACTAGACTATTGAACTCAAGGTACATAGAGCCACATCAAGCCAACGACAGAAATTTGCCTTACCGTCCTTCCGACGACTTTCACACTACGTCCCATTTTCGGCTTTGGTTACGGGTAGACCATCCCCCGGTTGGTAGTAGGTAGCCCTAATCGAAATTTTCCACCGTTTTTCCACATTCCCAATTTCATCCTTCCTTTTCCTTTTTCTTTTTAAATTAGATAGGATTTTTAGAAATCCATATCTTTCATTATTTTCCCATGGACAAGGATGGACAAAGTACCCCGGCCTGATTTCTCAATACCTTAATTCAAAGTCTAGCTAATCCATAAATCACATAATCCCTTCAACTCATGAAAATCGTGTAATGTGAACTAGGTGTAAAAGTGTTCAGATTTTCTATCAATCACAAAAATAAGGGAGTTCACATATAAAACCATTATGCAATGAGAGATTCCAGACATCCAGCCCTATTCACTTCATATCTCTTCCTCTTATGCTCATATCATCTGGAATGCATAGAACCAATGTTTTCCAAAAGAGTTTCGAATTTTTGAAAAAAATCGAAAAATTTCCACATAATTGCTTGAGATGTTGCAAAGTGCTGGATTCATCCAAGCGGTCCTACACCCCCCAACCAAATCTTGCATTGTCCTCAATGTAAAAGATGCGCAATGAGCAAAACATGAGAGCAATTTGAAAATAACAGGGAGTGAGGAATGATATTACCTGAGAGAGTGAACATTAGAAATCTTCCTCCTTCTAACAAACCTATGAAAACGAAAACAAAAGCAGTAAAATCCTAATCCTAACTACTCTATACCTCCATCAGACTAGGAGATCAATCATCCTGATACACAGGATCATTTAGGGGTATGGACATACCTTCTGAAGAAAAATTTTCAAAGAACGGCTTTAATCGCTGCCCATTGGCCTTAAAAATATTGCCGTTCCTTGGATTCAATAGCTCGACAGTCCCATACGGATAGACAGTTTGCACAATGTAGGGACCGGTCCATCGAGATCTCAATTTTCTCGGAAATAGATGTAAGCGAGAATTATACATGAGGACTTTTTGATTGATCGTGAATGTCTTGCGAAGAATATTCTTATCATGGAATATCTTCGTCTTGTCCTTGTAAATTCTCGCATTCTCATAAGCTTCATTCCAGATTTCTGCAAGTTCATTTAATTGAAGTTTGCGTAGCGAGCTTGCCTTGTCAGAATTGAAATTCATTGTCTTAATAGCCCAATACGCCTTATGTTCCAACTCCACAGGCAAGTGACAAGCCTTCCCATAGACAAGTCTATAGGGAGACATTCCAATAGGGGTTTTAAAGGCAGTACGGTAAGCCCAAAGCGCATCGGTAAGTCGAAGTGACCAATCCTTGCGATCGGGATTCACCGTTTTCTCTAAAATGTGTTTAATCTCCCTATTGGATATCTCAGCTTGTCCACTAGTTTGTGGGTGATAGGGGGTGCTCACTTTGTGTGTAACGCCATATTTCTTCATTAGGGCTGCAAAAGGGCGATTGCAAAAGTGAGATCCTCCATCACTTATGATGACTCGAGGCGTTCCAAACCGGGAAAGAATATTTTCTTTTAAAAATCGAATGACCGTTTTATGGTCATTATTCCGGCAAGGGATGGCCTCGACCCATTTGGAAACATAATCAACGGCAAGCAAGATGTATACATTTCCAAAAGAAGATGGGAATGGGCCCATGAAATCGATGCCCTAACAATAAAAAATTTCGATAATTAAGATGGGATTGAGTGGCATCATATTTCTACGGGATATTCCTCCTAGTTTCTGACAAGGTTCACATGCTTTGCAAAACTCATGTGTGTCTTTGAACATGGTGGGCCAATAAAACCCACATTGTAGAATTTTCGCTGTGGTCTTTTTAGCCGAAAAATGGCCACCACATGCTTGAGAATGACAGAAGGAGATGATACTTTGTTGCTCATCATCTGGGACACATCTCCTTATGATTTGATCGGGACAGTACTTGAATAAGTATGGGTCATCCCATAGAAATTTCTGCACCTCCTTGAAGAATCTATCCTTATCTTGTTTTTTCCAATATGTAGGAATTGCACCTGTAGCAAGATAGTTAGCAATGTCTGCATACCATGGCAATTGGGAAACATCAAAAAGTTGTTCATCAGGGAACATGTCATTGATTGCAGTCGTTTCAGGGGAATCAGTGAGGACAAGTCGAGAGAGGTGGTCGGCTACTACATTTTCTACTCCTTTCTTATCACGTATTTCTATGTCGAATTCTTGGAGTAGGAGGATCCATCTTAATAACCGTGGTTTAGCATCCTTCTTAGAAAGCAGATACTTAAGCGCGGCATGGTCAGTGAATATGATGATCTTGGATCCAATCAAGTAGGATCTAAACTTCTCCAAAGCAAAAACTACGGCTAAAAGTTCATTTTCAGTGGTAGTGTAGTTTGCCTAGGCTGAGTTTAGGGTTCTACTTGCATAGTAGATGACACATGGCTTTTTATCTTTTCTTTGGCCTAACACGGCCCCAATAGCATAGTCGCTAGCATCGCACATAATCTCAAAAGGAAGGCTCCAATCCGGTGGTTGCATTATTGGGGCACATGTCAACATACCTTTAAGGGTGTTAAAGGCCTTTTGACATTCTTCATTCCACTCGAATGAATTTTCCTTTTGAAGTAGGTTACATAAAGGGCGAGAGAGTGAACTGAAGTCCTTTATGAACCTTCTGTAGAATCCTGCGTGTCCTAAAAAGGACCGCACATCTCGTATGCTTTTGGGTGGTGGAAGGGTAGAGATAAGATCAATTTTCGCTTTGTCCACCTCAATTCCATTTTGTGAAACGATGTGACCAAGTACAATTTCCTTTTGAACCATGAAGTGACACTTTTCCCAATTGAGCACTAGGTTCTTCTCTTCACATCTTTTTAGCACAGATTTCAAGTGCTCAAGGCACTCATCAAAGCTACAACCGAATACGAAAAAATCATCCATGAAGACTTCGAGAATGGTCCCCACCATGTTAGAAAAGATGCTCATCATACAACGCTGAAAGCTGGCAGGGGCATTACATAGTCCAAACGGCATCCGTCGATAGGCGAAAGTGCCGAATGGACATGTGAATGTAGTCTTTTCTTGGTCTTCACGGGCAATTTCTATTTGGTTGTACCCTGAATAGCCATCAAGGAAGCAAAAGTGGGAATGACCCGCCAACCGTTCTAAAATCTGATCAACAAATGGTAGGGGGAAGTGGTCTTTCCTTGTGACAGTGTTTAGCTTCCTGTAGTCAATGCACATTCTCCAACCAGTAGTAACTCTAGTTGGCACGAGTTCGTTATTGGCATTGGCTACGATGGTTATTCCGGATTTCTTAGGCACCACTTGAGTTGGGCTCACCCATTGGCTATCAGATATTGGGTAAATGATACCTACATCCAATAGTTTCACCACTTCGGCCTTAACCACATCCTTCATGTTTAGATTTAATCGTCTTTGTGGTTGCCGGGATGATTTTGCATTTTCCTCAAGGTGTATGCGGTGAGTACAAATCAGTGGGTCTATGCCTTTGAGATCCGCAATTGACCATCCAATGGCACTCTTGTGCTCTAATAGAGTGGCTATTAGCCTACTCTCTTGTTCCTCATCCAAGTGGGAAGAAATCACCACTGGATATGTCTCATCTCGACCTAAATAAACATACTTTAGCTCACTTGGCAATGGTTTTAGGTCGAGTTTTGGTGCCTTGATGTTGGATGGGAGGGCCTTGTTCTCATTTACAGGCAAAGGTTCAATTGGGGCCCTCCATCTTTTATTCTCAAGCACCAGCATCACATCTAGAATGGCATCCATCTCTTGTATTGTGTAATCATTTGTCTCATGAGAGTGGGCCATACATGCCTCCAAAGGGTTGGAAAATACTGATAAGGGGACTGTATCCTCCACGAATGATTCGATCATGTTTAATTCGTGGACATCATCATCAACTTCTCGCGGTTGTTTGCATAACTCAAATATGTTAAGCTCAAGGGTCATATTTCCAAAGGACATTTGTACAAGTCCGTTTCTGCAATTGATAATGGCGTTTGAAGTAGCTAGAAACGGTCGTCCAAGTATGACGGGAATTTGAGTACCGGTGCCTATCACGGGATGTGTGTCCAAGACAATAAAATCTACTGGGTAGTAGACTTTATCAACTTGGACTAGAACATCCTCTACCATTCCTCTCGGTATCCGGATGGATCTATCAGCAAGTTGGAGTGTGGTTTTGGTGGGTTTCAATTCACCTAACCCAAGTTGTTCGTAGACCGAGTATGGAATGAGATTCACACTTGCCCCCAAGTCGAGTAGGGCTTGTTTAATCTGGTAGTCTCCTATGATGCATGAGATGGTTGGACTACCTGGATCCTTGTATTTTTGGGGCACCTCTTGTTTGATGATGGCGCTCAAATTCTCAGCCAAAAGCACTTTATTGTGAACGTTATGTTTCCTTTTGATTGTACAAAATTCCTTTAAAAATTTAGCATAAGATGGTATTTGTTTTATTGCATCCAACAGCGGGATGTTGATCTTCACCTGCTTGAAAACTTCCAGAATCTCCAGATTTTTATCTAAAGGTTTAGGTGAAATCAACCTTTGTGGAAATGGGGCAACCGGCTTGTATTGCCTTTCCGGTTCTTTCTCTTGTGGAATATTGTTTGGGCTATCATCCTCTTTGGGAATTTCCGGATCCTTAGGCTTTGGGGCCTTCACCGGATTAGATTTGTCAATTTCTTTCCCACTTCTCAAGGTGGTGATAGCTTGGACATGTTCCGTATGGTGGGAGGATGAGCTTGCATCTTGTATCTCATACTGGGTCCTTGGGTTAGGAAGAGTTTGAGCAAGAAGTGTGCCCTTCTCTCTACCACTCAGGTGAGCTTCAACTCTAGCCAGAGATGTTTTCAATTCATTAATGGCTTGGTTCGAATTTTGATTGAATTTCAATTGCTCTTGCATGAACCCATCTATTTTTAGAGAATTTGTCTTGTTATACTCATTCTGGACCGATACGAGTGCACCCAACATCTCTTCTAGTGATACTTTTGGAGTGTTGTTTGCATTTGCAGTGGGTCCATTCCTCCAACTGAAGTTGGGATGGTTCTTCCAATTAGGATTATACGTGTTTGAGTTTGGAGCACCATATTGCTGTTAATAACTATTTATGGCATTTGTTTGTTCTTGTAAGATGCCTTGGACTGCTGAAATTGTGGGACAATCTGGTGTAGCATGTTGATTTCCAGCACAAATTCCACAAACAGTTTCAACCTCAGTGGAGTTGATTGTTTCTCCTTTCCTTAATTCCATGGCTTCGACCTTTCTTGTAAGGCTAGCCAACCGTGCACTTATGCTATCTTCTTCTGATAAGACATACATTCCTCCCTTTTCTTTTTGTTGGCCAGTCTTGGAATTTGTTGGTTTAGATGTGTCCCAAGATTGTGCACTTTCAGCCAATTCTTCCAGATAATCCCATGCTTCATCAGCTTCCTTATTCATGAACTCCCCATTACACATCATCTCTATAAATTGGCGCATGGATGGAATCAGTCCTTCATAGAAAAAACTTATAATCCGCCAAATTTCATAGCCATGATGTGGGCATGCGTTTAATAGGTCCTTGAACCTCTCCCAACATTGGGAAAAGGTTTCATCTTCCTTTTGGGCAAAGTTCATGATAAGGCACTTAAGCATGTTTGTTTTATGAGTAGGGAAGAATTTTTTTTATAAATTCTCTGTGCATATCATTCCATGACCCAATTGATCTTGGCCTCAATGCATAAAGCCAACCCTTGGCTTTATCCTTAAGAGTGAAAGGGAAGAATTTAAGTCTTACTACATCTTCAGTCACATTTGCAAAGTGCATGGTGGTGATTACTTCATCAAACTCCCTAAGGTGTTGATAGGCACTTTCACTGTCTAGACCATGGAATTTAGGGAGAAGATTGATCACTCCCGGTTTCAAATCCACGTTCCCTGCATTTAGTGGAAATACTATGCATGAAGGAGTGCTCGTTCTTGCAGGTTGCAAGAAATCACGTAAAGTCCTAGGTCGGGGAACATTCTCAACCACATTCTCCCCTGTTTCAGTTTGATTTTGAACCGGGTTAGGTTGATTTGCAGCCATACTTTCAGATAAAATTGGAGAATCTAGCTGTCTCCTAGCACGTGGCTCTCTATCAATTCCTTCTACTATCCCCCCTTCACTTATGAGTCGGTTATTGGAATCCCGAGCCCAATGTGGCATGCAAAACCAAAAATAAGAAACAAAAAGAAAGGAGAATTCTTCCTCCCTTTTCTTTACTCTTCTCTAAGACCGAAGCACAAGGTGTCTTGCAATGGCTAGGCCAGAAGCAAGAATAGAGACCGATTTCTCCTGGTCAATAGGGGTTCAGAGAACTCCCCACCCACTCTTTGAATCTTTTGAGAAAAAGTACAGAAAAAAGAAAAAGAGGAGTAGAGATGAGAAAAGAAATCTCTGAGCACAAGGTGATCCAAGGCGGCTGAGCCGACCAACAGGAATCCAGGTGGCAAAAAGGCCGACCTTTTAGAGATCCAAAAGGAATCTCCACCCACTCTACAAGAGATAAATAGGAATGAATAGGAGAAGGAGAAGAGTAAGGTTTAGAAAGATAGAACCTGATTCGCACTTGAAACTCTTGTATCTTCTTCAGCTTCCTAGAAATCCCTGAAAAGAAAAAAAATCAAATAAATAAACTAAGTTAGTCTAAAAATCTAAAAAAAAATCCTAAATAGATACTAATTTCAGAAATTTGTAAAAACCGTCAAGATCCCCGGCAGCGGCGCCAAAAACTTGTTCGCTTCCCCAAGTGTAGGGTTGCAATGTAGTAATAATCTCGGTAAGACCGAGGTCGATCCACAGGGACTATGTAGGATCTCACAAATTCATCCACAAGTGTCTATTGAAGTCTACTAATCCGATTGATGTATAAAGTTGATATGAGTAACAAAAGCTAAATTAAATCGAGAGTAAGTAATTATAAGAGGATACTAGGGTTTCAAGGATCCGCTTGTAGCAATCCTTAATGTTCAATCCGCTGTGGTTTCTTATTCTCTCAACTAGAACCGACATTCCTGTCTGTCTAGTCGGATGATAGAACTGTTAAATCAAACAGTCTGTAATATGTAAGTTCTATGCATAAGATTCACTCAATCTAGGCTGAGCTGAGCATGCTCACTTGTATAGGTCATTCCCCTTTTCTATAGGTCCAGTTCTCAATCATAACCATCCCCAAGTCCTCTCACAAGACAAGGCTAGATTAGGATTTGAACTAGATTCAAATCACCAGCACAGTCCTTACATATTCCAGAAAATCAACTAAAATAGAACTTTGGCCTGAAGTCCCTTTATGAAGAACTTAGTACTAGAGCGCACTCCGATTCCTTGGATCATACAGGTCTATACCGTTGCAAACAAATTAAGAAGATAAGTAATTCATCCAAACATCCATGAGTCATCACAAGACTAAGAAAAATTACTTAAAAACTTGTATAAACTTCAAACCTTAGTTCATAATCATGAATTCCAAACTAAAACCACTTAACTACGAATTAAAACATCTTGGATTCACTACAAGCTTCACCTCTTAGCCCTAGCTAAGAGGTTTAGCTGCTCATGATCCAAGGAAACATGAAACAACTACAAAAAGCATGAAAACAGCAAAGCAAACCAAAAGGAGTTGTGAAACTCCAATCTTCACTTCCACAGCCTCCAACCTCGCTTGTACCCTTCTAAGATACCCTAGGAACGATCCCTAGGTGTCCTCTTATAGTCTGGAGGCTCCACAACGTCGGAATAATCGAGAATTTGCGAAACTCTTACGCAGCGCAGAGAAAATCGGGAAGAAATTAGAAGCTTCTAAGTCAATACGCATGGCCGACCGGTCATGACCTGGTCGGCCTCAATAGAGAGTCATTCCAGCAAGTATGCCCGATCGGTCAAGACCGGTCGGGCCTATTCATCCTTGGTCCAGCAAGCATGTCCGACCGGTCATGACCGGTCGGACGCCTTCAGCAATTTCCCAGCAACAATGACCGACCGGTCATGACCGGTCGGTCCTTTTCAGTAGTGCCCAACATACATGGCTGACCGGTCACTAACCGGTCTGGCTTCCTTGGCCGACCGGTCACGACCGGTCAGCTTCATTTTCTTCTTATTTTCTTCCTTTCTTTCATCTGCTTTCTTCTCTTCTTTAGTTCTTTCTTTCTTTTCTTCTTTGGTCCTCAAACATTCTTCATCAGAATGATCCCAAGTGAGATCTTTATGTCTTCAATTGAGTAGAGTCCACCCTCAATCCTGTAGTCACAAAACATGCATTGAATTAGCTTACAAACCATACAAACCTTGCACAATGAGTGATGAATTGGGGTTAGAATATGCACAATTAAGAGCTCAACAAGATGCTCGCATGTTGAGAAAGGTATTCAGTACTCTCCTAATATTCGAGCATCGACCATAAGGGCTCGATAACTCGGTAACTATGTGTCATACTTGTCGAATGTGCGAGCCTCAACCAGATGGGCTCGTAAGTCGAATATTGTTATAAGGGTGCTCGCACGTCTTGAGATCTCGCGAGATCCTCCGATCACCGCAATTTGATTATAACAATATCCAAGGTTTGCATGCTTAAAAGACCCATCTAATACATGATTTGTGATTTTAGGAATGAGATGGTGATTTCACTAATTCAAGGCTAAAAAGGGTACTTTGTACACATTGAAGATCAAAGGATCAAGTGCCGAAGGATGGAAGAAATAAGCAAGGGAGAAAGAGAAAGAACGAAGAAGAAGTGCAGAACAGACAGCATTGTAGATCGATCTGCGGACCGGTCGGCCAAGGCACCAGACCGGTCTCCCGACTGGTCGGCACTTCATTAGAGACCCCACCATGTTGTAGATCTCACTGGAAAAAAAAATGATCGGTCGCCAGACCGGTCGTCTACCATTCAGACCTATCTTCAGACCGACCGAGCACTCAATAGAGAGTGGTGGAAATTCCAGAAACCCTCTGGACTGTTTTTCGCATTTTACAACTGGTCGTCCATGAGCTGAGACCGGTCGTCCGACCGGTCGTCTGCGTAATAGAGCTTGTTCTACAAGCTCCGATTTTCTCTTCGTAACTCCGTAATTTCTTGCACAATCTGGAATCTTCCACACTATTCTATAAAAGGGCACCTAGGGCCTCATCTAAAGGCATCCTAAAAGAGATTGGGGGTCATGGGAAGTGAAGGAGAGCATCATGGAGCATCAACAACTATGTTGATCCAGATTTTTCTAGTTTTTCATGCTTTTATTTAGTTTTTCTTTTGGATTTTAGTTGTAGTATGACAATGCTCGGCTAAAACCTCTCAACTAGGGCTGAGAGGTGAAGCTTGTAGCCAATTGCATATTTAATTCAATTTGATTCAAGTACTTTCACTTTAAGTTTGGATTTTGAATGTTCTAGTTCGAATAAAGTTGATATTTTTAGAAGTTTTATGAGAGTTCATGTGCTTCGGACATGGATTCCTTACAATTCTCTGAGATTATCATGTTTGGCTTGATTAGATTCAAATTATGGTAACCCTCGAGTATGCCATAGTCCATAGGCATGGCTGTTACTCTGAAGGCTATGATTTTGAATGCTATGTGATTGAATAGGACTAGAACTTGAAAGTTTAACTTAAGTGGGGTTGAATGTGCTTCAATGCTTTATCTTCGAACTAGATGAGAGATAGAAATTTGAATCTAGTTGTGTTTTATGCTTGGATTGAATGGATTAATATGGGATTACTACAAGTGGATCCTTGAAAGCCTTAGTTCCTTTAAATTACAGATTTTTTCTACGTTACTGTTTTGAGTTAGTTTTCTTAATTGAAATCCCAAATTGTTCCAGTTCAAGTTGCTAGAATAGTTTAGAACTATTTATCCAATTCCTTGTGGCTCAGTCTCACAAAGAATTATTACTACATCGCAGCCTTGCACTTGAGGCGAGCGAATAAGTTTTTGGCGCCGTTGCCAGGGAATTTAGATAAACGATTCTAGATTATTTTAGTGGCTGTAGAAGTCGAAGTAGATATGTTTTTTTTTATTTCCTAGGAGTAACAAGTTTTTTTATATTGTAGGAATTCTTCCATAGTTCAAGAGAATCGGGTAATATCCTTCTTAGTGCTTTTTACAGATTTTTAGATTTTTAGATTTTTGTTAATTTCTGTTTTAGGACTTAGGATTAGTTTAGATCTTAGTTGTGTGGTTTATGTCCTATTGGGAATGTGACCACACTAATCGTCTTTAATCTGAACGGGGTCTAGTTGGACCATTATCAGTCCAAAGATGAGTCTGAAAATACCAAGAGATTTGTGATAGTTTGAGGAGTATGGATTAAACACCTTTAAGGAATCCTCCCCCCTAGTCCAACTACAAACGCAAATCAAGAGGGAATAGGAGAGAATGAGGTGCACAATGTTCCTCCAATGAGATCTTGACGGGACTACCTACGACCGGCCCATACAACTACACCCTCGTGCATGGTCTTACCAGCAACCGGGGGAAACATTGATATAGAGCCGAGTGTGATTCAACTCTTACCAAAGTTCCATGGGCTAGACTCTAAGAGCCCATACCTACACTTAAAGGAATTTGAAGAAGTGGTGGGTACTTTACAATATGCTAATGTTTCAGAAGATGCCATTAAACTTAAATTTTTTCCCCTTTTCATTGAAAGAAAGAGCCAAGAGTTAGCTCCACCCTCTTAAACCACATTTAATAGGATCATGAAATGAGATGACTCGAGAATTCTTGAAAAAGTTCTTCCTGGCTCATAAAACAAATACCCTTCGAAGAGTTATAATGAACTTTTCGGTTAAAGAGAATGAATCATTCTTCCAATGTTGGGAAAGGTTTAAAGACCTCCTACTTTCTTGCCCACATCACGGTTACGAAAGCTGGCGAATCGTAAACTTCTTCAATGATGGATTAAGTTCCATCATGCGCCAATTCGTAGAAATGATGTGCAACGGCGAGTTTATGAGCAAAAATCCAGATGAAGCTTGGAGCTACTTGGATATGTTGGCCAAGAATGCCCAATCATGGGATACCTCGGACAAATCTAGTAATTTCAAGCCTCCTCAACAAAAGGAAAAAGGAGGCATCTATATTCTTAAAGAAGAAGATGATGTGAACGCAAAGATAGCCAGCCTCACAAGGAAGATCGAGGCCATGGAACTTAGTAAGAGTGGAGTTTCAAAGTCCAATGAAGCTATTGAGAACATATGTGGAATTTCTGCCACTAATAAACACTTTACGCAAGATTGTCCTACAATTCCTACGTTTCAAGAGTTGTTACAAGAACAAGCAAACGCCACATATGGTTATCAATGACCTTTCAATGGACCGGTGGATAACACGTAAACTCTACTTGGAAGAACCACCCAAATTTCAGTTGGAAGAATAATCCCACGGGTAATCCTACCAACTCTCAAGGAGGGCCACCTATGCAATACATGGCCCCACCACAATTCTCAATGGAGGATACCCTAAAGGCGTTTATGCAAGGGCAAACACAAATAAACCAAACAAATCAGCAAATGTTCCAAGAGCTTAAAGTCTCGGTTGATGAGATTAAGGGACATTTGAATGCTAAGGAAGGGACCTTTCTGGCCCAACCTCACCCAATCCAAAGCAAGTACATGAAGTAAACATCCCTAATCTCACCAACCAACATGTGGAGCAAGCCAAATTCGTCACCACTCTTAGAAGTGGTAAGCAAATTGACAAATTTATTCTGGTGAAGGCCGATAAGCCTAATGATCCAATAAATTCTGAGGATGAGGATGGATCTAACTCAGCCCCACAAGAAATGGAACGTGTTTATAAGCCCGTAGCACTATTCCCTTCAAGATTGGTTGCTTTAAAATCTCTCTCAAACTCTCATGATATTTTAGAGATTTTCAGACGAGTCAAGATAAACATTCCATTGCTTGATGCCATTAAACAAATCCCCTCTTATGCCAAGTTTCTAAAGGCCTATGCACAACCAAACGCAAATATAATGTGCAAAAAAAGGCCTTTTCGAATGAGCAAGTGAGTACCATTGTCACTCAAAAGAACCCCCCCCCCCCCCCCCCCAAAAAAAAAAAAAAAAAAAAAATTCAAAGATCCCGGTAGTCCCACAATTTCATGCATCATTGGTGACTACCCGATTGAACGTGGATTGCTAGACTTGAGGGCAAGTGTAAATTTAATCCCATATTTGGTATATGAACAATTGGGTCTTGGTGAATTAAAACTCACCAAAACCACGTTGCAACTAGCTCATAGATCCATCCGTGTCACGAGAGGGATTGTTGAGGATGTCTTGGTCCAAGTTGATAAATTCTACTATCCGGTAGATTTCATTGTCTTGGACACACAATCGGTATTGGATGCTAGCACTGAAATATCGATGATTTTAGGCCACCCCTTTCTTGCTAAATCAAATGCAATAATAAATTGCCGGAATGGGGTAATGCAATTCTCCTTTGGAAACATGACATTAGAGGTGAATGTGTTCCACTTGGGCAAAGGCATAGAGATGTTGATGATGATGAGCTCTTCGAGGTAAACATGCTCGAAGCTTTTGAAGAAGAAGAGCTCCTCCAACTTGAACCACTAGAAAGCTTGGAGAGATGCTTGGCGCATTTCGAGGATTCCAAAGACCCCATGATTAGTGAAATTGTGCAAGCATTGAATATTGAGAAACCGGTAGTTGGTACTAACCGGTGGAGGCCCCATTTTGAAAGATTGCCACCAACCACATCAAGGCCTCTACCGTCTAACATCAAACCGCCGAAGATTGACCTTAAACCATTGCCATTCGAGCTGAAATATGTATATTTGGGTCAAGAAGAAACATTCCCGGTTTTCATTGCCTCTCACCTAGGAAAAGACCAAGAGCTCAAGTCGATTGAGCTACTCAAAGAACATAGGGGAGCCACAAGTTGGACAATAGCGGACCTCAAGGGTATAAACTCTTCGGTTTGCACTCACCGTATATACCTCGAGGAAAATGCAAAAACGACTAGGCATCCTCAAAGAAGACTAAATCCAAACATGATGGAGGTTGTCAAAACTGAGGTATTAAAACTACTAGATGTGGGTATCATTTACCCCATTTCGGATAGCCAATGGGTGAGTCCTACCCAAGTTGTCGCTAAGAAGTACGGTATTTCCATCATAAAAAACGCCAACAACGAGCTTATACCGACTAGAGTGACCACCAGTTGGCGTATGTGCGTAGATTATCGGAAGCTAAACACGGTCACTAGGAAGGACCACTTCCCTCTCCCATTCATGGATCAAATTTTAGAGAGGTTAGCGGGTCACTCCTATTATTGCTTCCTCGATGGCTATTCCTGTTACAACCAAATTGAGATAGCCCCGGAAGACCAAGAGAAGACTACTTTTACATGCCCATTTGGAACCTTCGCATACCAAAGGTGACATTCGAGCTATGAAATGCACCCGCCACATTCCAACATTGTATGTTGACTATTTTCTCAGACATGGTGGGTGCATTTCTCAAAGTTTTCATGGACGATTTTTCTATTTTTAGTTGTACTTTTGAGGAGTGCCTTAATCACTTGAAGTTGGTCTTGACAAGGTGTGAGGAGAAGAACCTTGTTTTAAACTGGGAGAAGTGTCATTTTATGGTACAAAGAGGAATAGTCCTTGGACATAGCATCTCGTCCAATAGAATAGAGGTAGACCGGGCTAAAATTGATATTATTTCCAATCTACCACCACCCAAGAGCATACGCGATGTGTAGTCCTTCCTTGGACACGCCGGTTTTTATAAAAGGTTCATAAAGGATTTTAGTCATATCTCTAGGCCCTTATGCAACCTTCCTCCAAAATGAGAACCAATTTGAGTGGAGTGCCGATTGTCAATTAGCTTTTTCAAACCTAAAAGACATGTTGACAACCGCTCCTATCATGCAACCACCGGATTAGTCCATTCCTTTTGAGTTGATGTACGATGCGAGCGATTATGCTATTGGGGCGGTGTTAGGGCAACGGAAGGACAAGAAGCCCCACATTATCTACTATGCGAGTAGGACCTTAAACCCCACCCAAGTCAATTACTCGACTACAGAGAAGGAGCTCCTAGCCATTGTTTTTGCCTTGGACAAGTTCAGGGCGTACTTGATAGGATCCAAGGTCATAGTTTACATGGATCATGTGGCGCTGAAATACCTTCTTTATAAGAAGGATGCTAAGCCCAGTTTGGTTAGATAGATCCTACTCCTTTAAGAATTCGACTTAGAGATCAATTGATAAGAAAGGAGTAGAGAACGTAGTGGCGGACCATCTATCCCGCCTAGTTTTATCGAGTTCCATTGACGAGTCACCTATTGAGGACTCATTCCCTGACGAGCAACTCTTTGTTGCTATGCATCCTCCATGGTACGCTGATATTGCAAACTATCTTTCCACAGGTCTGATGCCGACTCAATGGACTGCGCAGGATAAATGAAAATTTCTAAGGGAAGTGCACAGATTTTTCTGGGATGAACCTTTATTTTTTAAATACTGCCCAGGTCAAATAATTAGGAGATGTGTCCCTGATGATGAACATAATTCTATCATCTCCTTTTGCAATGATCAAGCATGTGGGGGTCATTTTTTCACAAAAAAAATCATTGCTAAAATTCTACAGTGTGGTTTTTATTGGCCCACTCTATTTAAGGATACCCATGATTTTTGCAAAGTATGCGAGCGCTGTCAAAAGCTAAGAGGGTTGTCCCATAGGAATATGATGCCCCTTGTCCCAATTCAACATCTTGAAATCTTTGACAGTTGGGGCATCAATTTTATGGGACCATTCCCCTCATCTTTTGGACATGTCTACATATTGCTCGCCATAGACTATGTGTCCAAGTGGATAAAGGTAATTTCATGTAGAACCAACGATCATCGTACGGTTCTAAAGTTCCTTAAAGAAAACATATTATCTAGATTTGGAATGCCTCGAGCCATCATAAGTGATGGCGTTTCTCACTTTTTCAATAGGCCTTTTGAAGCCTTAATGAAGAAATATGGCATTAGACATAAAGTGAGTACCCCATACCACCCACAGAAAAGTGGGCTAGCTGAAATTTCCAATCGGGAAATCAAACAAATTTTAGAAAAGACGGTGAGGCCGGATCGCAAAGATTGGTCGCTGAGATTAGACGATGCTCTTTGGGCTCACCGTACTGCTTACAAGACCCCATTGGAATGTCCCCTTATAGACTTGTATATGGGAAAGCATGTCACTTGCCTGTGGAGATTGTACACAAAGCCTATTAGGTAATTTGAGCATTGAATTTTGACATTGACAAGGCTAGCTCACTTTGCAAACTCCAATTGAATGAGCTTGACGAGATCCGGAACAATGCTTACGAGAACTTGAGGATTTACAAGAGTAGGATGAAAGCATTTCATGACAAACACATCTTCAGGAAATCTTTCCATGAAGGTTAGAAAGTGCTCTTGTACAATTTCCAACTTCATCTTTCTTGAGAAAATTTAGATCTCGATGGACCGGCCCATATATTGTTAAAGAAGTTTTTCCTCATGGGGCTGTTGAGATAGAAAATGCGATGAATGGTAACCGTTTTAAAGTAAATGGACAACGCCTTAAGCCATTTATAGAGAAATTTGATTAAGATGACACGTCCATCACTCTGGATGATCCTGTGTATCAAGACGATTGATCTCCTAGTCTGACGGAGGTATAGCGTAAGATTTGCTTTTGTTTGATTTTTTGTTTTAAGTTTATTTCGTTAGTAGCTTTAGTTGGTGGAGTTCTAGACTGCCATGATCGACTCTATCAGGTGATCTCGTTTTCACTCTCCTTTATTGTTAACATTGCTCTCATGTTATTGCTAATTGCATATCTTTAACATTGAGGACAATGCACGATTTGGTTGGGGGTGAGAGGAGATTCCTCATCTAGCAGTTTGTGGACTTTTCGAGCATTATATGTTGAAATTTTTTCAAATTTTTCTGAGAATTCAAAACTCTTTTGGAAAATCTTATTTCTATGCATTGGGGATGATAAAAGTATAAGAAAAGGAGATAAGAAGTGATTAATGTTATAAGTCTTAAACTACTTCGAATATAATGGTTTTATATGTGATTCCGCTATTTATATGATTGATAGAAAATTTGACCACTTTTACACCTAGTTCACATTACACGATTTTCATGGTTTAAAAGGATTATGTAGCTTTGTGGATTGGCTAGACTTAGATTTGAGGTGTTGAGGAACCAAGCCGGGGTACTTTGTCCATCCTTGTCCATGGGAAAATAACGAAAGATATGGATTTCTAAAAATCCTATCTAATGTGTATGAAAAGGAAAGAATGAAAGAAATTATGGGTATGATTGAGAATATGGTGGAAAATTCTGAAAAGGGTTACCTATTACCAACCGAGGGATGATATACCCATAACCAAAGCCGAAAATGGAACGTAGTGTGAAAGCTGTCGAAAGAACGGTAAGGCAAATTCTTGTCATTGGCTTGTGGTTGATCTGTACACCGTTAGATCTATCGTTTAGTTGATCTATGAAGAAGATAATCCCGAAAATTTATGAGATGAACATTCACTATGCACACTAGATTAAAATTGCTTAAGTTCTTCTATTTATCAATCAATCAGTGGGAATTTCATATGAACACTGATTATGTTTTGAGAGTTTAAGGTTTTAACTTTTATCACCGAATTTTTCTAAATTTTACACTTCTATGTCTTGGAATGAATAGAAGCATAGTTTTTAAAGGAGGGTTGGTTTTAGAGATTTGACCTTGCTTCACGCATGTTTTGCTCGGGACTAGCAAAATGCTGGTTGGGACATGTGTTGAGCCTTTAATTTATACATTTACCAACCCATTATATCACATTATATGCATGGTTTGCATGCTTAAAAGACCCATCTAATACATGATTTGTAATTGTATGAATGAGATGGTGATTTCACTAATTCAAGGCTAAAAAGAGTACTTTGTACACATTAAAGATCAAAGGATCAGGTGCCGAAGGATGGAAGAAATAAGCAAGGGGGAAAGAGAAAGAACGAAGAAGAAGTACAGAACAGACAACATCGTAGACCGGTCACCCGATCGGTTGGCACTTCATCAGAGACCCCACCATGTTGCAGATCTCACTGGACCAAAAACGACCGGTCGCCAGACCGATCTTCTACCATTCAGACCGGTCGTTAGACCGGTCGAGCACTCAACAAAGAGGGGTGGAAATTTCAAAAACCCTCTGGACTATTTTTCGCATTTTACGACTGGTTGTCCATGAGCTCAGACCGATCGTCCGACTGGTCGTCTACGTAACAGAGCTTGTTCTACAAGCTTCAATTTTCTCTGCGCAACTCCGTGATTTCTTACACAATCTGGAATCTTTTACACTATTCTATATAAGGGTACCTAGGGCCTTGTCTAAAGGTATCCTAGAAGAGATTGTAGGTCGTGGGAAGTGAAGGAGAGCATCATGGAGCGTCCACAACTCCGTCGATTCTGGTTTTTATAGTTTTTCATGCTTTTATTTAGTTTTTCTTTTAGATTCTAGTTGTAGTATGACAATGCTTGGTTAGAACCCTCAGCTAGGGCTGAGAGGTGAAACTTGTAGCCAATTGCATGTTTAATTCAGTTTAATTCAAGTACTTTCACTTTAAGTTTGGATTTTGAATGTTCTAATTTGAATAAAGTTGATATTTTTAGAAGTTTTATGAGATCATGTGCTTCGGACATGGATTCCTTGCAATTCTTTGAGATTATCATGTTTGGCTTGATTAGATTTGAATTATGGTAACCCTTGAGCATGCCATAGTCCATAGGCATGCTTTTACACCGAAGGCTATGATTTTGAATACTATGTGATTGAATAGGACTGAACTTGAAAGTTTAACTTAAGTGGGGTTGAATGTGCTTCAATGCTTTATCTTCCAACTATATGAGAGATAGAACTTCGAATCTAGTTGTGTTTTATGCTTGCATCAAATGGATTAATATGGGATTACTACAAGTGGATCCTTAAAAGCCTCAGTTCCTTTAAATTACAGATTTTTTCTAAGTTACTGTTTTCAGTTAGTTTTCTTAATTGAATTCCCAAATTGTTCCAATTCAAGTTGCTAGAATAGTTTAGAACTATTTATCCAATTCCTTGTGGATCGACCTCATTCTCACCGAGAATTATTACTACATCACAGCCTTGCACTTGAGGCGAGAGAACAATCATCTATCTCGCCTAGTCCTACCCGATTCCATTGACAAGTCACCTATTAAGGAATCATTCCCTGATGAGCAACTTTTGTTGCTATGCATCCACCATGGTACGCTGATATTGCAAACTATCTTTCCACAGGTGCGATGCCGACTTATTGGACTACGCAGGATAAACCAAAATTTCTAAGGGAAGTGCGCAGGTTTTTCTGGGATGAGCCATTATTGTTTAAATATTGCCCAGATCAAATAATTAGGAGATGTGTCCCTGATGATGAACAAAAGTCAGTCATCTCCTTTTGTCATAGTCAAGCATGTGGGGGTCATTTTTTCGTCAAGAAAACTACTGCAAAAATTCTACAGTGTGGTTTTTATTGGCCCACTATATTTGAGGACACCCACGAGTTTTGAAAAGCATGCGAGCTCTCTCAAAATCTAGGAGGATTATCCCATTGGAATATGATGCCTCTTACCCCAATTCAGCATCTTGAAGTTTTTTACGGTTGGGGCATCGATTTCATGGGACCATTCCCCTCATCTTTTGGACATGTCCATATATTGCTCATCGTAGACTATGTGTCTAAGTGGATAGAGGCGATTCCATGTGGAACCAATGATCATCGTATGATTTTAAGGTTCCTTAAAGAAAACATATTATCTAGATTTGGAACGCCTCGAGCCATCATAAGTGATGGCAGTTCTTACTTTTGCAATAGGCATTTCGAAGCCTTAATGAAGAAATATGGCATTAAACATAAAGTGAGTGCCCCATACCACCCACAGACAAGTGGGCAAGCTGAAATTTTGAATTGGTAAATCAAACAAATTTTGGAAAAAAACTGTGAAGCCGATTGCAAAGATTAGTCGCTACGATTAGTCGATGCTCTCTGGGCTCACTGTACCGCTTATAAGACTGTTGAACCTCCAATTTATACATTGCATAGCCCACTACATCACATTATATGCATGGTTTTCATGTTTATAAGGCCCATCTAATGTGTGTTTTGTGATTGTAGGGATGAGAGCGGACTTCACCAAATTGGGGACTAAAAAGAGTCAATTGAAGCCATTGGATGAAGATTGAAGAAGGACTAAAGAAAGTAGAAAGAGAGGAGAAGAAAGGAAGAATAAGTCAAGGAGAAAGCAGGAAACAGAAGCCAAGACCGGTCGTGCGACCGGTCGTCCATCGCCAGGACCGGTCGTCTGACCGGTCCGATTGTTTGCAGAAGAAGAACTTTTCACAGAAGGCCACTGGATCATTCACGACCGGTCGTGCGACCGGTCGTCCGATGCCCAGACCGATCGTACGACCGGTCCTTGAATTAAAAGTTAAAATCGAATTTTTGGCAAAACTCACTGGACTGTTTTTGACGTTTTGCGACCGATCGTGCGACCGGTCATCAGGGAGCTCAGACCGGTCGTGCGACCTGTCGTCTGCGTAACAAAGCTTCTCCGTGAAGCTCCGAGATTTTCTGCGCAGTGCGTAACCTTACGCAATTTCTGGATGTTTCCGACGCAAGGGGCTTTCCCACTATAAAAGGACACCTAATGGCTCTTCCTATGTCATCATAGAAGGCAAGGAACGTCGTGGGAAAGGACGGAAGTCGTCGTGAAGTGTCAGCAACCCTCCAAATTTCGATTTTTCTAGTTTTTATGTTTTCGTATTTGAGTTCTAGTTGTAGTATGACAATGCTCGGCTAGAATCTCTCAGCTAAGGCTGAGAGGTGAAGCTTGTAGCTAATTTCCATGTTTGATTCAGTTTAATTCAAGTAATTTCAATTCAAGTTTGGGTTTTTTAATCTTTTAGTCCCTTAAGTTGATAGTTTGAGAAGTTTTATGAGAGTTCATGTGCTCCGGACATGAATTCCTTGCAATTCTCTGAGATTATCATATGGTGTTTGTTTAGATTCGAATTATGGTAACCCTTGAGCAAGCCATAGTCCATAGGCATGGCTGTTACTCCGAAGGCTATGATTTTGAATTCTACATGTGTTGAATGGGGACTAGAACTTGGAAGTTCAACTTGAATGGAATTGAATGTGTTTGAATGCTTTATTTTCCAACTAGATGAGAGATAGGACTTCAAATCTAGTTGTGTTCTATGCTTGGATTGATTGGATTGACATGGAATTGCTACAAGTGGATCCTTGAATGCCTTAGTACTTTAAATTACTGGTTTTTGTTAAGTTACTGTTTTAGCATAAGTATTCCAATTAAATCTCATATCTATTGCAAACTGAGTTGCTGGAATAGTTTGAAAGTTGTTTCTAATTCCCTGTGGATCGACCTCGGTCTTACCGAGATTTATTACTACATCGCAGCCTTACACTTGAGGCGACCGAACAAGTTTTTGGCCCGGCTACCTGGGAATTTAGATAACGGTTTTCAAATTGTTTTAGTGGCTGTAGAAGTAGAAGTAGATAGGTTTTCTGATATTTTTAGAACTACCAAATTTTTTTGCTTTGTAGGATTTTTTCTCTAGTTCAAGCGCATCGGGTAATACCTTTCTAACTTAGCTTTTTACAGATTTTCTATTTTCAGATTAATTTCAGATTTCTAGGATTTAGGTTTAGTCAGTTTTTGGTTGAGTGGTTTATGTCCCGTTGGGAACGTAACCACTCCAATCATCTCCAATCCGAAGGTGGTTTAGTTGGACCATTGTCAGTCCATAGACGAGTCCCGGAATTATCAAGAACGTTGTGAAAATTTGGGGAGTATGGATCAAACACCTTTAAGGAATCCTCCCCCCCCTACTCCAACTACAAATGCAAATCAGGAGGGAGTAGGAGAGAATGAGGTACATAACGTTCCTCCAATGAGATCACTGCGGGATTACCTACAACCAGCCCGTGCAATTACACCCTCTTGCGTGGTTCTACCACCAAACGGGGGAAACATTGACATAAAGCCGGGTGTAATTCAACTTATAACAAAGTTCCATGGGCTAGACTCTGACCGCCCATATCTGCACTTGAAAGAATTCGAAGAAGTGGTGGCTACCTTGCAATACACCAATGTTTCTGAAGATACCATTAAGCTTAAACTCTTTCCCTTTTCATTGAAAGAAAGAGCCAAAGATTGGCTTCACTCTCTTAGACCACATTCAATTGGGTCATGGAATGAGATGACCCGGGAATTCCTAAAAAAGTTCTTCCCGGCTCATAAAACGAACACCCTTCGAAGAGTCATAATGAATTTTTCAGCTAAAGAGGGTGAATCTTTCTTCCAATGTTGGGAGAGATTTAAGGACCTCCTACTTGCTTGCCCACATCATGGCTATGAGAGTTGGCGAATTATAAATTTTTTCAATGATGGATTAAGTTCCAATATGCGCCAATTTGTAGAGATGATGTGCAATGGCGAGTTTATGAGCAAAAATCCAAATGAGGCTTGGAGTTATTTGGACATGTTGGCTGAAAATGCCCAATCTTGGGATACGTCGGATAAACCCAAAAACCCCAAGCCTATTCAAGAAAAGAGAAAGGAGGGATGTATATCCTCAAGGAGGAAGGCGACGTGAATGCAAGGATAGCCAACCTCACAAGGAAGATCGAGGCCATGGAACTTAGTAAAAGTGGAGTTCTAAAGTCCAATGAAGCTATTGAGACCATATGTGGGATTTGTCACACCGATTTACACGCTACGCAGGATTGTCCTACAATTCCTGCATTTCAAGAGGTATTACATGAACATGCAAATGCCACATATGGGTATCAACGGCCTTTTAATGGACCAGTGGGTAATACATACAATACTAGTTGGAAGAACCACCTAAATTTCAGTTGGAAGAATGCTCCCACGGGCAATCCTACCAACTCTCAAGGAGGGCCACCCATGCAAAACATGGCCCCACCTCAATTCTCAATGGAGGATACCTTGAAAGCGTTTATACAAGGGCAAATGCAAATCAATCAAACAAATCAGCAAATGTTCCAAGAGCTTAAAGTTTTGGTTGATGAGATTAAGGGACGCTTGAATGCTAGGGAAGGGACCTTTCCGGCCCAACCTCAGCCCAATCCCAAGCAAGTACATGAAGTGAGCATTCCTAATCCTTCCAACCAACACATGGAGCAAGCCAAATCCATCACCACTCTTAGAAGTGGTAAACAAATTGACAAATCTATTCCGGTGAAGGCCGACAAGCCTAATGATTCGGTAAATTCTGAGGATGAGGATGGATCTAACTTAGCCCCACAAGAAACGAAATGCATTTACAAGCCCGTGGCACCATTCCCTTCGAGATTGGCTGCCCCAAAATCTCTTCCAAACTCTCATGATATTCTAGAGATTTTCCGACAAGTCAAGATTAACATTCCTTTGCTTGATGCCATCAAACAAATCCCCTCTTATGCCAAGTTTCTAAAGGACCTATGCACAACAAAACGCAAATATAATGTGTAGCAAAAGGCCTTCTTAAATGAGCAAGTGAGTGCCATTCTCACTCAAAAGACCCCCCAAAATTCAAAGATCCTGATAGTCCCACCGTCTCATGTATCATTGGGGACTACCGGATTGAGCGTGCGTTGCTAGATTTGGGGGCAAGTGTGAACTTGATCCCATACTCGGTATATTAGCAATTGGGTCTTGGTGAATTAAAACCCACCAAAATCACGTTACAACTCACTGATAGATCTATCAGTGTACCGAGGGGGATAGTTGAGGATGTGCTAGTCCAAGTTGATAAATTCTACTACCCGGTAGATTTCATTGTCTTGGACACACAACCGGTTATGGATGCTAGCACCCAAATACCGGTGATTCTTGGCCGCCCATTCCTTGCTACATCAAACGCAATCATAAATTGCCGGAATGGGGTGATGCAAATGTCCTTTGGGAACATGACTTTGGAGATGAATGTGTTCCACTTAGGCAAAAGGCATAGGGATGATGATGTCCACGAGGTTGATTTGATTGATTCAATCGTGGAAGAGGAGTTCGCTTTAAGGTAGAATTTTGATCATCTAGATGATGTTAGCTTTGATCCCTTTGAGGATTGGGACGACAATGATGGCCCCCATGAGGTAAACATGATAGACTCCATGGATGATGGGGGGTTTTTCCAACATGATCTACCTGAAAGCTTGGGGACATGTTTGAAACATTCTAAGGATGAATCCAATTCTAATCTTCGTAAGACCTTGGAAGTGTCAATTTCTGAAAATTTACTTGACAAGTCACCAATTTCTGATTTACACAACTTTGTTATGCAGGATTTGGAAGAATTGGTGCTTGACTTGCCTATAGAGAGGCCAATTTTTGAAAGTTTAGAGGTTGAGGACCCACTCCAACCTACACAAAATTCTGAGAAGGAGGAAAACATAAAGGGTCCAAATCTGAAAACTTCCTCCGATGAAGTCTCCTACACTCTAGAGGAGTGTTTAGCGTATTTTGAAGATTGGGATGATCCCATGATTCAGGATATTGTGCATGCTTTGAAGGAGACCCCTCCGGTGCCTAAAAAGTTTCCTTCCACAGAACACCAAACTGAAAAATCAATTGTGAAACCACCGGTGAATTCTGATTTTGTGGAGATCATATCGACTTGTGAATTCTCCACATCTCTTTGGTTTGTTCAAACCAAAGAACACGTCTGGGATGACCCATACGTGAATAATTTTTGTCCAGATAAGAAGGAAAGGAGATATATATTCAATGATTTCCAACCAATGCAATTCTCCTTTCCTAGTACATGTGACAATTTTGTTGAAGAACCCACTGAAATTTTTCAGCAGGATTTTCAATGGGTTAGAATGATCGATGTCACTAATGTACTTTCCAAAGCAGGATGGTGGATAGTTCTACTGAAAAATTTGTTACACCACTTGATAATCCTGCTCAACTTTGTCCTTTTGGATGTTATAATGATAATCGATCTCCTAGTCTGATGGAGATTCTCCTTTTACAAGGACGGGTTAGTTATCTTTATTGCTTTCCGTAGATTAGGTTTAGTTTTATTTAGTTTTACTGTTTTAATAGCCTTAGTTGTTGAGTTGTAGACTTCCATGATCACTCTCTCAGGTACTATTCTTCTCACTCTTGTATATTTTACCATTGCTCTCATGTTCATGCTCATTGCATATCTTTTCACATTGAGGACAATGCAAGATTTGGTTGGGGGGTGAGATGAGATCCTTCATCTAGCATGTTGCAACATTTTGAGCCTCATATGCGCAAATTTTTTCGAATTTTCTAAAATTTCAAAACACTTTTAGAAAACTTTATTTCTATGTATTCGAGATGATATGAGTATAAGAAGAGGAGATACGAAGTATGTGATGTTGTAAGTCTTGAATTTATCCCAACATAATGGTTTTATATGTTAGTTTCCCTATTGTTGTGATTGATAGAAAATTTGAACACTCTTTACACCAAGTTCACATTACACGATTTTCATGAGTTGAAAGGATTATACGAATTGTGGATTAGCTAGACGTGATTTAAAGGTGTTGAGAAACCAAGCCGGGGTACTTTGTCCATCCTTGTCCATGGGAAAATAACGAAAGATATGGATTTTTAAAAATCCTATCTAATTTAAAAGAAAAAGGAAAAAGAAGGATGAAATTGGGAATGATGAAAAAATGGTGGAAATTTCTGAAAAGGGCTACCTATTACCAACCGGGGGATGGTCTACCCGTAACCAAAGCCGAAAATGGGACGTAGTGTGAAAGCCGTCGGAAGGACGGTAAGACAAATTCCTGTCATAGGCTTGTTGTTACTCTGTGCACCTTGAGATCTACAGTTTAGTTGATCTATGAAGAATATAATCCCAGAAACTCATGAGATGAACTTTCACTATGCACACTGGGTTGAAGTTGTTCGAGTTCTTCTATTTATCAATCAATCAGCGGGAATTTCATGTAGACACTTCTTATGCTTTGAGAGTTTAAGTTTGCAATTTCTATCACCTAGTTTCTATAAATTTTATACTTGTATGTCTTGGAATGGATAGAAACATGGTTTCTGAAGGAGAGTTGAGTTTGGAGGTTTGAACTTATTCACGTATGTTTTGCTCGGGACTAGCAAAAAGCTAGTTGGGGTGTGTGTTGAACCTCCAATTTATACATTGCATAGCCCACTACATCACATTATATGCATGGTTTTCATGTTTATAAGGCCCATCTAATGTGTGTTTTGTGATTGTAGGGATGAGAGCGGACTTCACCAAATTGGGGACTAAAAAGAGTCAATTGAAGCCATTGGATGAAGATTGAAGAAGGACTAAAGAAAGTAGAAAGAGAGGAGAAGAAAGGAAGAAAGAAGTCCAAGGAGAAAGCAGGAAGCAGAAGCCAAGACCGGTCGTGCGACCGGTCGTCCATCGCCAGGACCGGTCGTCCGACCGGTCTGATTGTTCGCAGAAGAAGAACTTTTCACAGAAGGCCACTGGATCATTCACGATCGGTCGTGCGACCGGTCCTTGAATTAAAAGTTAAAATCGAATTTTTGGCAAAACTCACTCGACTGTTTTTGACGTTTTGCGACCGGTCGTCAGGGAGCTCAGACCGGTCGTGCGATCGGTCGTCTGCGTAACAAAGCTTCTCCGTGAAGCTCTGAGATTTTCTGCGCAGTGCATAACCTTACGCAATTTTTGGATGTTTCCGACGCAAGGGGCTTTCCCACTATAAAAGGACACCTAGGGGCTCTTCCTAGGTCATCATAGAAGCCAAGGAACATCGTGGGAAAGGATGGAAGTCGTCATGGAGTGTCAACAACCCTCCAAATTTCAGTTTTTCTAGTTTTTATGTTTTCTTATTTGAGTTCTAGTTGTAGTATGACAATGCTCGGCTAGAATCTCTCAGCTAAGGCTGAGAGGTGAAGCTTGTAGTTCCATGTTTGATTCAGTTTAATTCAAGTTTGGGTTTTTAATCTTTTAGTCCCTTAAGTTGATAGTTTGAGATGTTTTATGAGAGTTCATGTGCTCCGGACATGAATTCCTTGCAATTCTCTGAGATTATCATATGGTGTTTGTTTAGATTCGAATTATGGTAACCCTTGAGCAAGCCATAGTCCATAGGCATGGCTGTTACTCCGAAGGCTATGATTTCGAATTCTACATGTGTTGAATGGGGACTAGAACTTAGAAGTTCAACTTGAATGGAATCGAATGTGTTTGAATGCTTTATTTTCTAACTAGATGAGAGATAGGACTTCAAATCTAGTTGTGTTCTATGCTTGGATTGATTGGATTGACATGGGATTGCTACAAGTGGATCCTTGAATGCCTTAGTACTTTAAATTACTGGTTTTTGTTAAGTTACTGTTTTAGCATAAGTATTCTAATTAAATCTCATATCTATTGCAAACTGAGTTGCTGGAATAGTTTGAAAGTTATTTCTAATTCCCTGTGGATCGACCTCGGTCTTATCGAGATTTGTTACTACATCGCAGCCTTACACTTGAGGCGACCGAACAAAGACCCCCATTGGAATGTCTCCATATAGACTTGTCTATGGGAAAGATTGTCACTTGCCTGTGGAACTTGAACACAAAGCCTATTGGGCAATTCGGGCATTGAATTTCAATGTTGACAAGGCTAGCTCGCTTCGCAAACTCCAATTAAATGAGCTTGATGAGATCCAGAACAATGCTTATGAGAACTCGAGGATTTACAAGAGTAGGATGAAGGCCTATTATGACAAACACATCTTCAGGAAATCTTTTCATAAAGGTCAGAAATTACTCTTGTATAATTTCTGACTTCATCTTTTTCCGAAAAAATTGAGATCTTGATGGACCAGCCCGTATATTGTTAAAGAGGTTTTTCCTCATGGGGCTATCGAGATAGAAAATGCGGCGAATGATAACTGTTTTAAAGTGAACGGACAACGCCTTAAACCATTCATTGAGAAATTTGATTCAGAGGACATGTCCATCACTCTGAACGATCCTGTGTATCAGGATGATTGATCTCCTTGTCTGATGGAGATTCTCTTTCTAAAAGGATAGCTTAGGTTTTGTTTATTGCTTTAAGTAGGATTAGGTTTAGTTTGTTTTTCTGTTTTTAGTTGCTTTAGTAGATTTTGATGCCAAAGGTAGACCTCCTCGATCGGCTCTCAGGTACTATCATTCTCACTCTCTTTTGTTTTACCATTGCTCTCATGTTCATGCTCATTGCATATCTTTTTACATTGAGGACAATGCAAGATTTGGTTGGGGGTGAGATTCCTCGAATCTAGTAATTTGTGGACATTTCAAGCAAACTTGGTAGAAAATTTTTAATTTTTGAAACATCAAAACTCTTTTAGAAAACTTTGTTTCTATGCACTTGAGATGTCATGAGTATGAAAGGATGAAAGATGAACTGATATAATTTTAAAATCTCTAAAGTGACTTAAACATAATAGTTTATATGTGAATCTCCATATTTATATGATTGATAGAACATTTGAACAATTTTAAGCCTAGATCACATTACACGATTCTCATGATTCGAATGGATTAGTAAATTTATGGATTGGTTAGACTGAGATTTAAGGTGTTTAGGAACCAAGCCGGAGTACTTTGTCCATCATTGTTCATGTGAAAATAAGAGAAAAGAACGAAAGATATGGATTTCTAAAAATCCTATCTAATATATAAAGAAAAAGAAAAGAAGAGAAAGAGAGAAAGGAAAAAAAGAAAGTATGGGTATTATTGTATATTTGTGAAAAATTCTAAAAAGGGCTACCTATTACCAACCCGGGGATGGTTTACCCATAACCAAAGTTGGAAATGGGAAGTAGTGTGAAAGTCGTTGAACGAACGGTAAGGCAAATTCCTGTCATAGGCAATTGGTTGATCTGTACACTTTTAGATCTTTGTTTAGCTGATTTATTTAGAAAGTAATCCTGGAAGGTCATGAGATGAATATGCACAATGCACACTAGACCATACATGTTTGGATTCTTCTCTTTGACAATAAATCGGTGGGGATTCTATGTGAACACTCATTGTGTTTGGAAAGTTTAGGACTTCAATTTCTCATCATTTAGTTTTTTTGAATTTTGCACTTATATGTCTTAAAGTCTAAAGAAACTTAGTTTCCAAGAGAGAATTGAGTTTTCAGAGAAGAGGATTGTTTCACGCTTGTTTTGCTCGAAACTAGCAAAATACTGGTTGGGGGTGTATTGACCTCTTAATTTATACAGATTCTAACCCCGTTTCATCACATTTATGCATGATTTCTATGATTAAAGGACTAACCTAATACATGTTTGTGATTGTAGGAATGAGAGAGAGTTATCATGAATTTGATGATAAAAGGATCCCTTTTAACAACATTGAAGACTCTGGAAAGAAGCCTCGAAGAATCACTTCAAAAAGACCTAGATTGGCCAAAAGAAAACAAGATTAAGAGAACACAACAATCGGCCATCGGGCGCCCAACCATCAGTTGGCCGAGCGCCCGAAATTCGAAGATTTCTACCGAACCTGCTGGACATTTCTAGACTTGACCGGGCACCCGACCAACACATGGTCGGGCGCTCGATATTTAAAAGTGAATTTATCAAAAACGCACTGGATCGATTTGAAGCATGGTCAGGCGCTCGAAAAACACCTGATCAGGCGCCCGATGACCGATGTAAGTGTAACTTCTTACGCAACCTAAGGCAGTTGGAGGTTTTTGCTATAAAAGAACACCTTGGCATCCTTCGTAGGGCATCCTGGAAGAGTTCTAAATTCGTGGGGAGAAAGCGAGATCATTGTGGAGCGACCGCAACTCCTCCAACTAGGGTTTTTTCTAGTTTTCTATGATTTTAAGTAGTTTTTCTTTTGTTTTTAGTTCAAGTATGACAATGCTTGGCTAGAACCTCTCATCAGCTAGGGCTGAGAGGTGAAGCTTGTAGTTAATTTCATGTTTAATTCAGTTTGATTTAAGTACCTTTACTTCAAGTTTAATTTTTGAATGTTCTAGTTTTTAAAAGTTTTATGAGAGTTCATATACTCCGGACATAAATTCCTTGCAATTCTCTGAGATTATCATGAATGTCTTGATTAGATTTGAATTGTGGTTATCCTTAAGCATGCCATAGTTCATAAGCATGGCTGTTACTCCGAAGGCTACATATTTGAATGCTATGTGTTTGTATAGGATTAAAACTTAAATTCCTAACTTAAGTGGGATTGAATGTACTTCAATGCTTTATCCTCCAACTAGATGAGAGATAAAACTTCGAATCTAGTTGTGTTTTATGCTTAAATTGAATGGATTAACATGAGATCGCTATGAGTGGATCCTTCAAGCCTTAGTTTCCCCTCTCATATTAATCAGATTTACTGTTTTAAGTTGTTGTTTAGTCTTAGTTTTCATAATTGATATCCTAAACTGTTTGAATTGAAGTTGCTGAATTAAGTTAGGGTTGTTTACCTAATTCCCTATGGATCGACCTTGGTCTTATCGAGAATTATTACGACATCGCAGCCTTGCACTTGAGGCGAGTGAACAGTTAATGTCAAAAACTGGTGACAGATTCTCCTTCCTATAATCCACGATCCTCCTGAAGATAGCTCCTCCCTTTCACCTGAAAATCACAGAGAAAACTAGGGGTGGCAGACGCTCGGCCGTTAGCCCTCCGATGCTTAAGTTAGTAATGGACTTCAACAAAGATGAAGTGTCACGCCCCGAAATTCGCAACTCGAGTACAACAACCCAAAGCCCGAGTTCCAGGGTGTGAATTGAAAATTCGAGCATAGATTCTTTGAGATTCCATCCCACACATTATGTATCAAAAATAAATCTCCAAATATAAAATTTCTTTTCCACTGATGTCATGTTACATTGAATTTTATAAAACTAAAACAAATCGATTACATTCGACGCTCGTGTGATATGTGACCCTCTGAATACTTTGTTCCGTCTATGACTTGTCCTTCTTGAAAACCTGCAAGAACTGTGGTGATTTTGGTGAGCTAAAAGCCTAGTGAGGTTATTTCCATCACAGGTAATATTCCAGTTAATAAGAGATACAATGCGAGTCATCAATGGATAGAATTGTGAGCAATATATGAGGATAATGTTATGATTGATACACTTTATAGTTTATTATCAAAAGAACATGATTAGCATGATGTCATGTATGTCATGATACGTGCGAGAGCAATAAATGTCTAGGAACTCGTTGCCACTGAACATTAGGAACCTGTAGCAAATCAACCATACTCACCTAACCGGTACAACGAGGCGGTAAATCAACCATGCACGCCAGTGGGCAAATCAACCATGCACCACTGATCCAACCGAGCAAATCAACCATGCTCAATAAGTGAAACGACCAGAACTCGCTGCCACTGAACATTAGGAACCTGTCGCAAATCAACCATGCTCACCTAACCGGTACAGCGAGGCGGCAAATCAACCATGCACGCCAGGAGTCAAATCAACCATGCTCCTGTTTTGTCGCAGTGTATAAATGTATGTATGTCATGAGTTATGGAAGCACTCTTCAAGCATACAATGCATATCAACTCAAGTCCAATCACACCATGCATGTGTTATTTTCATTCAGATAATTAATTCTTTATCTAATTTTAGTCATTATTGATCAAGGGATTTGAGAAGATCATTGCGTAATGTTTAGTATGTTAACATGCTAACATTGTTTCAAGAGTTATGTATTGTATACTGTCGAACCCTAAGTTGTTGTTTATCGGGAAGTTTGAAAATGATGACACGGGGAATCTTGAGAATACTACATGTATTTAGTGCTGTATGTTAGTTACGTCATATATAGCAAATCCTAAATCGAATTGTCATAGAATTCTAACATGTGCATTGAAACGGAAAACTTGAGAAGATTAATTAAATAAGATCAGGATAATTAGCGATGAGCTTCTATGGATATAGAGATAGGACATGGACGGATCCCTTACCTAGGATTCCATGATACGAAAGAATGTATAAAAATATACCTAAATTCCTAACTAGAGAAGAAGTCTTTTTAAATTGAACGCAGACAAGGAAGAACACTAAAGGATATTAACAGAGAAGGTTACGTGAGATGAATCACTCACCGGTATGATGAACTATAGGCTCCACACAAGCCCAAACTAGCATCTAAGTTGGTTCAGCGAGTCGCTCAACGAGTCGACTCAGATTGGAATAGAGAACGACTTTCTGCTTCTTCCTTCTTTCTTTCTCCTCTTTCTTCTTTCTTTCTTCTTCTCTGTTTCTTGCTGACTGGGGTGCGGTCCCCGCAGCAACAGCAGTAACAGCTCACCCACCCCCCCTCTCTCTCTCTCACCGTTTCTCTCTCTCTCTCTCTCGTTTCTTCTCTTCTTCTTCGTTTTCCTTCTTCCTTTATTTCTCTTTCTTCTTTTCTTCCTCTTTACCTTCTTCTCCTCTTTCTTCCTTGCTGCCCCAGCAAGAGGAGCAACAGCAGCAACGGCGGCAACAGCAGCAACAGCGGCAGCAGCGGCAACAGCGGCAACCGCAGCCACCCACTCTCTCTCTCTACTCTCACACTTCCTCTCTCTATCCGAACGGCCCACACCTCCTACCAGATCACTCTCTCCCTCACTCCCTCTGACGTGTGCTGAAGAGCAGAAGAAGACGAAGATGGCTTATATAGCCGAGTACGGAGAAAACACGGTCGCGGTGCAACCGGCCGGTTTGAGCTTCCGTTTCCAAGAGAAACTTGGACTCTCTTTTCTTGCTACCTACGCCACATGGGGATCGTTGAAAGGATACGTGGGGTCCACACGACTCCAGCGAAGCAAGTCTTCGTCGTCCATGCAAGGTACGGACTTGGATCTTGCCAAATCTCGGTTTAAACGGTGAGGTGAAGAGAGCCTGTTGCTCGACTGTTGGAAAGGGAACTCATGAGGATTGTTATCACCAACGAGACACATCAGATGGACGGTTTGGATGTGTGATGTGGGGTCCACAGATGGACGGTGTGGATCGCCAGTTGGGTCGGGCGACGCAGCTGCTGCGGACGCTGTAACAGCGTCCGAAGGAGACGCGTTCTCTAGTTTTTTTTTCTTTTTTCTTTTTTATTATATTACCTGCGTTGCACGTATAGGACGTGCGTACGCAGTCCTTATCAATGGGGTCCACCCGAGACGGTCCAGCAACGGACGGCCTGGATGAAACAGCGGACGACGTCCGCTCGCAGCAGCTGCTGCGAACGAATAACGAAGAAGAAGAAGGATTTTCTTCCAACGCGCGGTCAACGCGGGTTGACCGTGCATTTGTGGTGCACGCGATGTACGTGGGTCCCACCCTGATGTATATGCCAAATCCATTCCAATAAGTAGGTAGGCCACATGATTTTAGGCTATAACCCCAAAAATGAGACATTTCTGAAATTAGATGGCCCACTTATGGCCCGATTTCTGATTAGGGCGTTTGTAGGATGATCGGAGGGTTGGAATTTGACAGGTATGGTTGGATCGTACCCTAGAACTAGTATACTGAGTTTTGCACGAGAATGATCGCCATAAATCATGATACTTGAAGATATCATGTAACTTAAGTTTAATTAATGACATCTTTTCTTAATTATTGTAAATCTATGTAAAATCTGACATTTCCATGCTGTTCTAGTGTTCATGTTGGGCAATTCTAATAAAGGGACCCTACTATAATTCCTTACGGATTGGTTAATATTAATTTATCAATATTAAAGTTATTTAATTTATTAAATACTTAACTAACCTATAATTTAAGTTATTCTAAAATCCTAGGGTGTTACCAACACACCCGAGCAGATTCGTAGGGTCGAGAACTCGTTGGTTTAAGCATATGTCCTGTGACGGACACGATGTACGAATCAGATTTATAGACAAACATGTGTACAGGACAATGTACGGCGGTTCACATTGATCGCGAGATTCGAAATCATAATGGAAGGTTAGATCTTCCGGTCTAGTAATGATAGATCCCTCTAACGGTCAATTTGTTGACTTAGTTAAGTATACTGAGTTTTCAAAGGCCTTAAAAGTGTTGGAATGCGTATCAAAGTTCATACGTGTGTGTATGCGAGTGAACAACATGGCCTAGAATTTAAGTTCTAACGTCGGAACATGCACTCGTGTACTTACTCGTGCGTTCAAATTTTTGGGGCATTACATTCTACCATCCTTACACATAATTTCGTCCTCGAAATTCGATCCACCTACTAAACTAACTAATGAAGATATTTTCCTGAAGTGTCTTACATGTTATATGAATCTAAGGTTCGTGGGCGTACAAGTGTGTATGCTTGCTAACAAGAATGTGAGTTCTTACAATCTACCCCCCTTATAGGAATCTCGTCCTCGAGATTCGAAATACTCCCGCGACCTGACTCCTTTTTTACACTCTAATGTGCCTAACCGTATGTTACCAAGGCAAAGGGCAAGAACATCAACAAAACATCCAAGCAACGAAAACATCACAAGCTAGGCATTCAATAACAGTACACTGCAATCACAACAATCATAGCAAATGGAGACATAAGCAATCCTGACACTAGAGTAAGATCCCTAACAAAACTAACCTTCCTTAAACAAACATCATTACAACAAATAAAACATCACAAACAAACCAACAGACACCCTATCCTCAATATTACAGACATGACCCTACAAGTAACGACGCTAGCAAAACAAAGGTCGCAGTACAACAACAAACTTATGTAAGAGCAAGCAATTGACAACCTGACAACCAAAACAATCATCAATAAAAACGAAAACAGACATTAAGTACAATCGCAACAAAATCACACATAGCGCACCCATTCCTGTGTGTCTATACGCGGTCCTATTTTTTAGGTTCTCTACAACCATTCCCTATGTTCAACTATGGAACCTATTCGAATTTCATTAGATTACACGGGGCAGAACGAAATTTCAGTTCTCTAAGCCCCGTACCTAAGATCTCATGTAAACTATACCTAAGATCCTCTATGGAATTTAAAACCTAGGCCCCGACACCCTAAATGGTCTTTCATGTCTAACTTAAATATAACCCTCGTCAATTAAACAACCATCTTAGTTCATAACAGGTCATAGCTGAGACTTTACTAGCGATCAAAACCCTAACTCCAAGTTCACTAGGTGCTAGCCCTAACCCTAGGCACTTTGGAACTCTCGAAATCTGTCTCTGATACCAAATTGTCACGCCCCAAAATTCGCAACTTGAGTACAACAACCCAAAGCCCGAGTTCCAGGGTGTGAATTGAAAATTCGAGCATAGATTCTTTGAGATTCCATCCCACACATTATGTATCTAAAATAAATCTCCAAATATAAAATTTCTTTTCCACAAATGTCATGTTACATTGAATTTTATAAAACTAAAACAAATCGATTACATTCGACGCTCGTGTGATATGTGACCCTCTGAATACTTTGTTCCGTCTATGACTTGTCCTTCTTGAAAACCTGCAAGAACTGTGGTGATTTTGGTGAGCTAAAAGCCCAGTGAGGTCATTTCCATCACAGGTAATATTCCAGTTAATAAGAGATACAATGCGAGTCATCAATGGATAGAATTGTGAGCAATATATGAGGATAATGTTATGATTGATACACTTTATAGTTTATTATCAAAAGAACATGATTAGCATGATGTCATGTATGTAATGATACGTGCGAGAGCAATAAACGTCTAGGAACTCGTTGCCACTGAACATTAGGAACATGTCGCAAATCAACCATGCTCACCTAACCGGTACAACGAGGCGGCAAATCAACCATGCACGCCAGTGGGCAAATCAACCATGCACCACTGATCCAACCGAGCAAATCAACCATGCTCAATAAGTGAAACGACCAGAACTCGCTGCCACTGAACATTAGGAACCTGTCGCAAATCAACCATGCTCACCTAACCGGTACAGCGAGGCGGCAAATCAACCATGCACGCCAGGAGTCAAATCAACCATGCTCCTGTTCTGTCGCAGTGTATAAATGTATGTATGTCATGAGTTATGGAAGCACTCTTCAAGCATACAATGCATATCAACTCAAGTCCAATCACACCATGCATGTGTTATTTTCATTCAGATAATTAATTCTTTATCTAATTTTAGTCATTATTGATCAAGGGATTTGAGAAGATCATTGCGTAAGGTTTAGTATGTTAACATGCTAACATTGTTTCAAGAGTTATGTATTGTATACTGTCGAACCCTAAGTTGTTGTTTATCGGGAAGTTTGAAAATGATGACACGGGGAATCTTGAGAATACTACATGTATTTAGTGCTGTATGTTAGTTACGTCATATATAGCAAATCCTAAATCGAATTGTCATAGAATTCTAACATGTGCATTGAAACGGAAAACTTGAGAAGATTAATTAAATAAGATCAGGATAATTAGCGATGAGCTTCTATGGATATAGAGATAGGACATGGACGGATCCCTTACCTAGGATTCCATGATACGAAAGAATGTATAAAAATATACCTAAATTACTAACTAGAGAAGAAGTCTTTTTAAATTGAACGCAGACAAGGAAGAACACTAAAGGATATTAACAGAGAAGGTTACGTGAGATGAATCACTCACCGGTATGATGAACTATAGGCTCCACACAAGCCCAAACTAGCATCTTAGTTGGTTCAGCGAGTCGCTCAACGAGTCGACTCAGATTGGAATAGAGAACGACTTTCGGCTTCTTCCTTCTTTCTTTCTCCTCTTTCTTCTTTCTTTCTTCTTCTCTGTTTCTTGCTGACTGGGGTGCGGTCCCCGCAGCAACAGCAGTAACAGCTCAGTCACCCCCCCTCTCTCTCTCTCACTGTTTCTCTCTCTTCTCGTTTCTTCTCTTCTTCTTCTTTTTCCTTCTTCCTTTATTTCTCTTTCTTCTTTTCTTCCTCTTTTCCTTCTTCTCCTCTTTCTTCCTTGTTGCCCCAGCAAGAGGAGCAACAGGAGCAACGGTGGCAGCAGCAGCAACAGCGGCAGCAGTGGCAACAGCGGCAACCGCAGCCACCCACTCTCTCTCTCTACACTCACACTTCCTCTCTCTATCCGAACGGCCCACACCTCCTACTAGATCACTCTCTCCCTCACTCCCTCTGACGTGTGCTGAAGAGCAGAAGAAGACGAAGATGGCTTATATAGCCGAGTACGGAGAAAACACGGTTGCGGTGCAACCGGCCGGTTTGAGCTTCCATTTCCAAGAGAAACTTGGACTCTCTTTTCTTGCTACCTACGCCACATGGGGATCGTTGAAGGATACGTGGGGTCCACACGACTCCAGCAAAGCAAGTCTTCGTCGTCCATACAAGGTACGAACTTGGATCTTGCCAAATCTCGGTTTAAACGGTGAGGTGAAGAGAGCCTGTTGCTCGACTGTTGGAAAGGGAACTCACGAGGATTGTTATCGCCGACGAGACACATCAGATGGACGGTTTAGATGTGTGATGTGGGGTCCACAGATGGACGGTGTGGATCGCCAGTTGGGTCGGGCGACGCAGCTGCTGCGGACGCTGTAACAACGTCCGAAGGAGACGCGTTCTCTGGTTTTTTTTTCTTTTTTCTTTTTTATTATATTACCTGCGTTGCACGTATAGGACGTACGTACGCAGTCCTTATCAATGGGGTCCACCCGAGACGGTCCAGCAACGGACGGCCTGGATGAAACAGCGGACGACGTCCGCTCGCAGCAGCTGCTGCGAACGAATAACGAAGAAGAAGAAGGATTTTCTTCCAACGCGCGGTCAACGCGGGTTGACCGTGCATTTGTGGTGCACGCGATGTACGTGGGTCCCACCCTGATGTATATGCCAAATCCATTCCAATAAGTAGGTAGGCCACATGATTTTAGGCTATAACCCCAAAAATGAGACATTTCTGAAATTAGATGGCCCACTTATGGCCCGATTTCTGATTAGGGCGTTTGTAGGATGATCGGAGGGTTGGAATTTGACAGGTATGGTTGGATCGTACCCTAGAACTAGTATACTGAGTTTTGCACGAGAATGATCGCCATAAATCATGATACTTGAAGATATCATGTAACTTAAGTTTAATTAATGACATCTTTTCTTAATTATTGTAAATCTATGTAAAATCTGACATTTCCATGCTGTTCTAGTGTTCATGTTGGGCAATTCCAATAAAGGGACCCTACTATAATTCCTTACGGATTGGTTAATATTAATTTATCAATATTAAAGTTATTTAATTTATTAAATACTTAACTAACCTATAATTTAAGTTATTCTAAAATCCTAGGGTGTTACCAACACACCCGAGCAGATTCGTAGGGTCGAGAACTCGTTGGTTTAAGCATATGTCCTGTGACGGACACGATGTACGAATCAGATTTATAGACAAACATGTGTACAGGACAATGTACGGCGGTTCACATTGATCGCGAGATTCGAAATCATAATGGAAGGTTAGATCTTCCGGTCTAGTAATGATAGATCCCTCTAACGGTCAATTTGTTGACTTAGTTAAGTATACTGAGTTTTCAAAGGCCTTAAAAGTGTTGGAACGCGTATCAAAGTTCATACGTGTGTGTATGCGAGTGAACAACATGGCCTAGAATTTAAGTTCTAACGTCGGAACATGCACTCGTGTACTTACTCGTGCGTTCAAATTTTTGGGGCATTACATTCTACCATCCTTACACATAATTTCTTCCTCGAAATTCGATCCACCTACTAAACTAACTAATGAAGATATTTTCCTGAAGTGTCTTACATGTTATATGAATCTAAGGTTCGTGGGCCTAGAATTTAAGTTCTAACGTCGGAACATGCACTCGTGACAGATTCTCCTTCCTATAATCCACGATCCTCCTGAAGATAGCTCCTCCCTTTCACCTGAAAATCACAGAGAAAACTAGGGGTGGCAGACGCTCGGCCGTTAGCCCTCCGATGCGTAAGTTAGTAATGGACTTCAGCAAAGATGAAGTGTGAAACGTGGGCTGAGATGTTGCGTACCTTCCTCCTCAATGAAGACCTCTATTTATTCAGGTATACCTAGAATGGTTCATTACGTAAATGGTTGAGATCTTCTTGATTTCATGAGATAAGATGCTACCTTATCAGGTTAGATGCCTAGCTGATTATGTTCCTTGATGTAAATCCCGTTAATCCAGGACCGGTGTATAGAGACAGATCCAAGCAGGTCTGTAATTTGGGCTAACTCCTGAACTATATAAGTTGCTGGGACTGCGATCCAAGAAATGCCTTCATCAACCGACTGACGACCAAATCTGCTTGAATGCGAGCAAGTCTATCTAAAGATCCCTCAAGAACCGAGGTACGTGCCAACCTGCTCACTAGGTAATATCCTATGCCGATCTGCTCGTCGATCTAAATCATCAAGGGGCACTCACATCTCGCATGCAGGCTATGTAAAACTGCTCAGCGTTATTTGAGAAGGGTGCAAACTTCGACTAACTTATTTCATAACAGATGCCCCCTAAGTCCTTTACTTCGAGCAACTAAGTAAAGGACTTGAATTTGTTTCACACTACGCATGTAACCGCCTAACGCATTTCTCGAAAAGGAGTAGCCATATATGATTGAACGTCCACATTTAATGAGGGCTAGCTTTTTGGCTAAAGAAAAGGAAGGGGCGTTTGCCATTGTTCTGAATTTAATACTCGTGCATGTTCAACTGTCGCGCTAAACGAAGAGAGTCACCACGTGTCGCTCAAATCTCTGAGGGGAATGATTTCATATATATTTGTGTATGTCTGGTGTTTCTTCGTTTAGGGTATCTTCTTCTGGCGAAAATCGAACTTCCTTTCTTTTTTCTTTCTTCGAGCTTCCTTCAATGGTGTGAAGGTCTGATAATGATGCTATCCCACTAGGGGATGTAACCCCAGATTCTTCCTCCTCCAATAGCATACGAATACCTGCTGGGAGGTATTCTGCATTAGGATACCCTTCTCGAATGGAGGAGAGGGGTCTGGAGGAAATTCGCAGGGAGTATCACATCCCAGATTCGGTCACCCTCCAGTTGCCTCAAGAGGGTGAAACCGCTAACTCTCCCCAGACGGGGTGTGTCGCCATGTATAGATGTTTCTTCGGACTTGGCGTGTGTCTTCCATTTCATCCGTTCATACGAGACGTCCTCCGAATCTATAAAATAGCTCCCAGACAACTCATAGTTAATGGTTGGAGGGTAGTATTGAGCACTTATGTTCTTTGGAAACAAGCTGGAAATGGTGAGCCTTCCGCAGGTGAGTTTTTTAGGATGTTTCAACTGAACAAAGCTTTTTCTAGTGAGGGCTTGGTATTACCTATGTTACTGAAATTGGGAGAATTTCGTTCTAGGAACACCCTCTTTCAACTATCCTGGGTGGAAGAGGCAGTGGTTCTATGTCTCCGAAAATTGGGAATCTGATGTGGGTTCAACTCCTGGAGGACATAATGTTAGCTGCCTTTTTTGTGAAGGTCAGTAAATTCTTACTTTAGTGTTAATGTGACCGCAATTTACTCATTTAATTTTGCTGATCGTGTCGCAGGCATCCCAGATGGAAAGAAACCCAACTTGAGTTGGGAATTAACGAAAAAATAGTCAAAGTCTTCAAGTTGCCAAGAGACGCAAGAGACATCAAATTCACACTAAAGCTCTTGAGACTTGCTGAGTCTGGTCTCATTTCTCAAGAATAAACAATGAGTGGTGAGAAGGCGAAAAGGAGGGGAGTCCTTCCAACCATAAAAGGTCCTGCTCCAAAGTGGGAGAAAAAGCAGACAGCTGGTCCATCTCAACTAGCGGGGTAGGAGAAGGAACCTGCTCGAAGGTCGCACCAGAACGAGCCACCTTCTGCTCAACTGACACTGCTGTAGTTGCAGCTTCTGCTTCAGTTGTTCCCCCTTAAGAACAACCGATTGTTGATCTTACTAGCACTCCTACAAGGGAGCGTGAATCAAAACCTAGTCTTCCATTTCCAAGGGAGGATTGCGAGCCTGCTGCTGCTCGTGAGTCAACTCCTACTCAAGAATCTGCTCACTTAAACGCTGCTGGAAGAGAGCTGGTTGTTGCTTAGCCCTTGGGAGTTGGAACTTTCATCATTTCGGGTCACTTGCACCCTATTTACAAGTTTCTTTTTTATACCGTTACTCCGCAATCTCTTGGTCCTCTCCCTGAACCTAGTCTAGAATATCTTTCTCTAGACACTAGGATGAGGATGGTCCAAGTAAGAAGAAATTTCATAGTGTCTCATGTTTCTAAGAAGACTTTTCATACCTTTTGTAACTTCTTTTTGTTTATGTGTAGGGCTTGGATCTCATTATAAGGACGAGGCATGATATCATGTCTACTTGTAGGATAATAAATGAAGGAGAAGAAAACCTGAAATCTTTGGAGCAAGTGATCCAAGGAAGGGACCAAATTCTAAAGGCTCGTGAAGCCCTGATTGAAAAGGCAAATGAGGAGAAGAATATCGTCATAAAAAAATCCAAGTGCTGACTAACAAACACCAAGAGCTGGATCAGAGGTTTGCTCGTCTTGGCGAGATGAAGGAGAAGATCGAGAAAGAGAGAGATCTTTCGTCAAGATAAGATCGCGTTAGAACAAAAGAAAGCTGATCTTGGGTCGCAGCTCCAAGAATCCAATGAAAATTTGGAGAAAGAGAGAGCGGCTCTTTCACAGTTGACCGCTGATCAAGTACACTGGAAGGAGGAGAGAGCGGCCTTAGTTGCGCTGATCGTTGAAGAGGGTCCTCCTGCTCTACTGGAGTTCCGCACCTCGCAGTTTTATAAAGAAAAGCGCTACGAGTCGTATGAGGCTGGTCGCGATTTTGCAATCAGAGTTATGTAACAGATTACCCCAAAGTTTGACTTGGGGGAATTTGATAAAGTCGCAGAGATAATTAGCGCCAAAGAAAGAGAAGCTACTGCTAATGAAGTTACCATGATAACTAGGGCTACTGAAGCCGCAGGAGCTCCTGAGGCTGGACCCGAAGTTGAGAGTCACGCTTCTCCACTAGAAGATAGCAAGAGCAGGTGACAAAAGATTAAGTGTTATTTGCTTAGTGTTTTTCTCTTTTCTTAAGTGAAACATTTTGAATGTCCTTGAATGAAAGTTTGCTTGATTTCTTTCAATTGCTTATTTCACGAAAATGAATCGTATTGAATGTATGATTGCTCAATTCATGAAAATGAATCGCGCTCAGTCAGGGAAGCCTTGGTGGCTACATTCGCATAGAGATAGATTGATCTATCGACTGAGTCTTTGGCTCTACGCAAGCAGAAGTCTTAGTCAAGAGAATGTCTAGTATTCTCTTCAGAGCTATTCAGGTCCTGAAAGTAGGAGTAGCGACTAAGTTGTATAATTCTTAGCCAACAGACTAGAATGAACGTCATCTTTATTGAAAATAATTCATGCGTCTGATACATGAATGATTATGGATAATAACAAAACAAATGTTCTGTGTGCCAAGGGTAACGCAGAGTTCTTCCTCACATGTCTTCCAAATATGGGTACCTGGTCTAATGACTTTAATAACCCGATAAAGACCTTTCCAGTTGGGATCTAGCAACCGAGTAGTTGTTCCAACATTCTACCTAAGCACCAGATCACCAACCTGAAAGGTTCTAGGCCTAACTCTTGAATTATGATGTCGAGCTATTCGTTGTTGGTTAGCTGCTGCTCAAAGTTGAGATGTGTCCCTTCTTTCTTCTAAAAGATCAAGGTGAAGTTTTAAAGATTCTTCATTTTACGTCGGAGCATAATGCTCTACACGATAGGTAGGTATTTCAACTTCAACTGGGATGACCGCCTCTGTGCCAAATACGAGGGAGAAAGGTGTTTCTCCCGTTGAAGTACGAGTTGTCATCCTATAAGCCCATAGGACTTTTGGTAGACGTTCTGGCCATATACCGTTGCATTCTTCGAGCTTGGTCTTCAAATGATATTTGATGATTTTATTGACTGCCTCCACCTGACGTTAGCTTGAGGATGATAAGGAGATGTTCGTATATTACGTATCTTCCACTTTTTGTAAAAGTCTGTGAGTGTCGTTTTGTCACATTACCACCCATTATCAGTGATTATAGTGTGGGGGAGCCCGTAGCGGCATATGATATTCTTCCATATAAACTTAGTAGTTTGCTTCTCGGTGATGGTGGTCAAAGGTTCTGCTTTGACCCACTTAGTGAAGTAATCGACAGCCACGATCGCAAATCTGTTCTGGCCTTTTCCTTTGGGCAACGGACTGATTATGTTGACTCCCCACTGAGTGAAAGGCCAAGGATCATCCATAAGTGTCATTCGTTCGGGTGGTAGATGACGTATTGGAGAATAACGTTGACACTTATCATATCTTCTCGAGAATTCGATGGCGTCTGCTTTTATAGTAGGCCAATAATAACATTGCCTCATAGCTTTGTACGCCATTGATCGCCCTTTGGGATGGTTACCGCATACCCCTTGGTATATTTCTTCAAGAATACGCTTGGCTTCTTCTGGATGAAGACACCTCAGATATGGTAGCGTGTAACTTCTTCTCAATAATATGCCATCTTGGAGAATATACCTGGCAGCACGATATTGTATTTATCGAGCTAATTTCTTCTCTATTGGGTGTTCTCCATGTTCGCTCGCCTCAAGTGCAAGGTTGCAATATAGTAATAAATCTCGGTAAGACCGAGGTTGATCCACAGGGAATTAGAAAAAAAAAACTTTTAAACTATTCCAGCAACTAGGATTATAATAATTAAAAGATTCAATTGAGAGAGTTATCTTAAACAGTAACTTAGGAAAACCAGTAATTAAAGGAACTAAGGCTTTCAATGATCCACTTGTAGCAATCCTATGTCAATCCAATCAATCGAAGCATAAACTCAACTAGATTTGAAGTTTTATCTCTCATCTAGTTGGAAGATAAAGCATTAAATACATTTAATCCCACTTAAGTTGAACTTCCAAGTTCTAGTCCTATTCAATCGCATAGCATTCAAAATCATAGCCTTTGGAGTAACAGTCATGCCTATGGACTATGGCATGCTCAAGGGTTATCATAATTCGAATCTAATCAAGCAAAACATGATAATCTCAGAGAATTGCAAGGAATCCATGTCCGAAGCACATGAACTCTCATAAAACGTCTAAAAATATTAACTTTATATGAACTAGAACATTCAAAATTCAAACTTAAAGTGAAAGTACTTAAATCGAATTGAATTAAACATGAAATTAGCTACAAGCTTCACCTCTCAGCCCTAGCTGAGATGTTCTAGCCAAGCATTGTCATACTACAACTAGAAATCAAAGAAGAAAACCTAAAAAGCATAAAAATCCGGATTCGGGAGAGTTGCAAATGCTCCACGACGGCTCTCTTCACCTCCCACGAAGTTCCTCAGCTTCTATGATGCTCTAGGGAGAGACCCTAGGTGTCCTTTTATAGTGGAGAAGCTCTACCGCATCGAAATCTTTCAGAATTGTGTAGCATTATGCACTCGCGTAGAAAAACTCAGAGTTTCAAAATATAAAGCACTGTTTACGCATGGCCGACCGGTCTTGATCGGTCGGACTGGGCTGGCTGACCGGTCACGACTGGTCGGACCTGTTTGTTATAAGTCCAGCGTGCACAAGGAGGTCCCTGACCTGATGGTCGACCGGTCGGACCTCTGTTTTTCACAACTTCTTTCTTTCTTTCCTCTTCTCTCTCTTCTACTTGCTTTCTTCTTTCTTTGGTCCTTCAATCATCAATAGAAGTCCTCTAATTGGGTCTTTTAAAGCATCAATTGGGTGAAGTCGCTCTCATTCTTACAATCACAAAATAAGCATTAGATAAGTCTTTTAAACATGCAAACCATGCATATAATGTGATGTAATGGGCTAGATCATGTATAAATTGGAGGCTCAACACACCCTCCAACCAGCTTTTTGCTAGTCCCGAGCAAAACATGCGTGAAACAAGTTCAACCTTCCAAAATCCAACTCTCCTTCAGAAACAACACTTCTATTCATTCCAAGATATATAAGTACAAAAATTTAAGAAACTGGACGATAGAGGGTTGCAACCTTAAACTCTCAAAACATAAAAAGTGTTCATATAGAATTATCGTTCATTGATTGGTAAACAGAAGAACTTTGAAAAAAAATTCAACCCAATGTGCATAGTCATAGCTCATCTCATAAGTTTCCAGGATCATCTTCTTCCTAAATCAACTAAACTATAGATCTCAAGGTGTACAGATCAACAACAAGCCTATGACATGAATTTGCCTTACTGTCCTTCCGACGGCTTTCACACTACATCCCATTTTTGGCTTTGGTTATGGGTAGACTATCCTCTGGTTGGTAATAGGTAGGCCTTTTCAGAATTTTCCACCATTTTCTCCATCATTCCCATATTTTCATCCTTCCTTTTCCGTTTTCTTTTACATTAAATAGGATTTTTAGAAATCCATATCTTTTGTTATTTTCCCATGGACAAGGATGGACAAAGTACCCTAGCTTGGTTCCTCAACACCTCAAATCTAAGTCTAGCCAATCCACAAATCACATAATCCTTTCAAACCATGAAAATCGTGTAATGTGAACTAGGTGTAAAAAGTGTTCAAATTTTCTATCAATCACATAAATAGGGGAATTCACATATAAAACCATTATATTAAGAGTAGTTTATGACTTGCAACATCACTCACTTTGTATCTCCTTTTCTTATACTATATTATCTCGAATGCATAGAAATAAGGTTTTCTAAAAGAGTTTTGAATTTGTAGAAATTTTGAAAAAATTTGCACATATGATGCTCGAAATGTTGCAAACTACTAGATGAAGAATCTCATCTCACCCCCAACCAAATCTTTCATTGTCCTCAATGTAAAAAGATATACAATGAGCATGAACATGAGAGCAATGGTAAAAATGCAAGAGAGTGAAAACAATAGTACCTGAGAGAGTTGATCATGGAAGTCTACAACTCCAACAATTAAATCCACTAAAGTAGTAAAACTAAAATAGAAAAAGCAACTAAACCTAATCTATGCTATACCTCCGTCAGACTAGGAGATCAATCATCCTGATACACAGGATCATTTAGAGTGATAAACATGTCCTCTGAATCAAATTTCTCAACAAATGGTTTAAGGCATTGTCCATTTACTTTAAAACAGTTACCATTTGCGGCATTCTCTATCTCGACAGCCCCATGAGGAAAAACTTCTTTAACAATGTATGGGTCGGTCCATCGAGATCACAATTTTCCTGGAAAAAGATGAAGCCAAGAATTATACAAGAGCACTTTCTGACCTTCATGGAAAGATTTCCTGAAGATGTACTTGTCATGAAAGGCCTTCATCCTACTCTTGTAAATTCTTGAATTCTCGTAGGCATCGTTCCGGATCTCGTCAAGCTCATTCATTTGGAGTTTGCGAAGCGAGCTAGCCCTATCAACATTAAAGTTCAATGCCTAAATTGCCCAATAGGCTTTGTGTTCAATCTCCACAGGCAAGTGACAAGCTTTCCCATAAACAAGTCTATAGGGGGACATTCTAATGGGGGTCTTGTAGGCAGTATGGTGAGCCCAAAGAGCATCAACTAATCAAAGTGGCCAATCTTTGCGATCCGGCTTCACCGTCTTTTCTAAAATTTGTTTAATTTCCCGATTCGAAATTTCAACTTGCCCACTTGTCTGTGGGTGGTATGGGGTACTCACTTTATGTCTAATACCATATTTCTTAATTAATGCTTCAAATGGCCTATTGCAAAAGAGAGAACCGCCATTACTAATGATGGCTCGAGGCGTTCTAAATCTAGAAGTATGTTTTCTTTTAGGAACTTTAGAACCGTACGATGATCGTTAGTTCTACATGGAATGGCCTCTATCCACTTGGACACATAGTCTACGGCGAGTAATATGTAGACATGTCCAAAAGATGAGGAGAACGGTCCCATGAAATCGATGCCCCAATAATCGAAGACTTCAAGATGTTGAATAGGGGTAAGAGGCATCATGTTCCGGTGGGACAATCCTCGTAGCTTTTGACAGCGTTCACATGCTTTGCAAAACTCATGGGTGTCCTTAAATAGAGTGGGCCAATAAAAACCACACTGTAAAATTTTTGCAGTGGTTTTCTTGGCAGAAAAATGATCCCCACATGCTTGATCATGGCAAAAGGAGATGACAGAATTATGTTCATCATTAGGGACACATCTCCTAATAATTTGATCTGGGCAATATTTGAAAAGTAAGGGTTCATCCCAAAAAAATCTGCGCACTTCCCTTAGAAATTTTTGTTTATCCTGCGTAGTCTAATGATCGGCATCGCACCTATGGAAAGATAATTGGCAATGTCAGCATACCATGGTGGATGCGTAGCAACAAAGAGTTTCTCATCAGGGAATGAGTCCTCAATAGGTGACTCGTCAATGGAATTGGGTAAGACTACGCGGGATAGATGATCTGCCACCACATCTTCTACTCCCTTCTTGTCCTTGATCTCCAAATCGAATTCTTGAAGGAGTAGGATGCATCTAAGCAAACGGGGCTTGGCATCCTTCTTAGAAAGAAGGTGTTTCAAGCACCGCATGATATGTGTAAACGATGACCTTGGATCCTATTAAGTAAGGCTTGAATTTGTCCAAGGCAAAGATGACTGCTAGGAGCTCCTTCTTCGTAGTCGAGTAATTAACTTGGGCGGGATTCAAGGTCCTACTCGCATAGTAGATAACATGGGGCTTCTTATCCTTCATTTGGCCTAACACCACCCCAATAGCATAATCGCTCGCATCGCACATCAACTCAAAAGGTACGGACCAATCCGGTGGTTGCATGATAAGAGCGGTTGTCAACTTGTCTTTTAGCTTTGAAAAAGCTAATTGACATTTGGCACTCCACTCAAATTGGTTCTCCTTTTGGAGAAGGTTACATAAGGGCCTTGAGATATGACTAAAATCCTTTATGAACCTTCTATAAAAATTGGCGTGTCCAAGGACGGACCGCACATCGTGTATGCTTTTGGGTGGTGGTAGATTGGAAATTATATCGATTTTGGCCCGGTCTACCTCTATTCCATTAGACGAGATGATATGTCCAAGGACTATTCCTCTCTGTACCATAAAATGACACTTTTCCCAGTTTAGGACGAGGTTCTTCTCCTCACACCTTGTCAAGACCAACTTTAAGTGATTGGGGCACTCATCAAATGTACAACCAAAAATAGAAAAATCGTCCATGAATACCTCGAGAAATTCACCCACCATGTCCGAGAAAATACTCAACATGCAACGTTGGAACGTGGTGGGTGCATTACATAGCCCGAATAGCATTCTTCAGTATGCGAAGGTGCCAAAAGGGCATGTAAAGGTGGTCTTCTCTTGGTCCTCTGGGGTTATTTCAATTTGGTTGTACCCGAAATAGCCATCTAGGAAGCAATAATGGGAGTGACCCGCTAACCTCTCCAAAATTTGATCTATGAATGAGAGGGGGAAGTGATCCTTCCTAGTGACCGTGTTTAGCTTCTGATAATCGATGCACATACGTCAATCGGTGGTTACTCTAGTCGGTATAAACTCATTGTTGGCGTTTTCTACTATGGTAATACCGGATTTCTTAGGGACAACTTGGGTAGGACTCACCCATTGGCTATCCGAGATGGGGTAGATGATACCCACATCTAGTAGCTTTAACACCTCGGCTTTGACAACCTCCAGCATGTTTGGATTTAGCCTTCTTTGAGGTTGTCTAGTCGTTTTCGCATTTTCTTCGAGGTGTATACGGTGAGTACAAATTGAAGAGTCTATCCCCTTGAGGTCCGCTATTGTCCAACCTATGACTCCCCTATGTTTTTTGAGTAGCTCAATCAACTTGAGCTCTTGGTCTTTCCCTAGGTGTGAGGCAATGACAACCAGGAATGTTTCTTCTTGACCCAAATATACATATTTAAGCTCGGATGGCAATGGTTTAAGATCAAGTTTTGGTGGTTTGATGTTAGACGGTAGAGGCCTTGATGTGGTTGGTGGCAATCTTTCGAAATGGGGCCTCCACCGGCTAGTACCAACTACCGGTTTCTCAATATTCAATGCTTGCACAATTTCACTAATGATGGGGGTCTTTGGAATCCTCGAAATGTGTCAAGCATAACTCCAAGCTTTCTAGTGGTTCAAGTTGGAAGAGTTCTTCTTCTTCAAAAGATTCGAGCATGTTTACCTCGAAGAGCTCGTCGTCATCAACATACATATGCCTTTTGCCCAAGTGGAACACATTCACCTCTAATGTCATGTTTTCAAAAGATAATTGCATCCCCCGTTCCGAAAATTTATGATTGCGTTTGATGTAGCAAGGAACGGGCGGCCTAAAATCACCAGTATTTGAGTGCTAGCATCTATAACCGGTTGTGTCCAAGATGATAAAATCCATCGGGTAGTAGAATTTGTCAACTTAGACTAGAACATCCTCAAATATCCCTCTCGGTACACGGATGGATCTATCAGCGAGTTGCAACGTAGTTTTGGTGGGTTTTAATTCACCAAGACCCAATTGCTCATATACCAAGTATGGGATCAAGTTTACGCTTGCCCCCAAGTCTAGTAATGCACGCTCAATCCAATAGTCTTCAATGATACATGAGATTGTGGTACTACCAGGATATTTGAATTTTTGGGGGGGGGGTCTTTTGAGTGAGAATAGAACTCACTTGCTCATTTAAGAAGGCCTTTTACTGCACATTATATTTGCGTTTAGTTGTGCATAGGTCCTTTAGAAACTTGGCATAAGGGGGGATTTGTTTGATAGCATCAAGCAATGGAATGTTGATCTTGACTTGTCTGAAAATCTCTAAAATGTCATGAGAGTTTGAGAGAGATTTTGGAGCAACTAATCTCGAAGGGAATGGTGCTATGGGCTTGTAAACGCGTTCCGTTTCTTGTGGGGCTAAGTTAGATCCGTCCTCATCCTCAGAATTTACCGGATCATTAGGCTTGTCGGCCTTCACCAGAATAGTTTTGTCAATTTTTTTACCACTTATAAGAGCTGTGATGGATTTAGCTTTCTCCATATGTTGGTTGGAGAGATTAGGAATGCTTACTTCATGTACTTGCTTTAGATTGGGCTGAGGTTAGGCCGGAAAGGTCCCTTCCCTATCATTCAAGTGTCCCTTAATCTCATCAACCAAGACTTTAAGCTCTTGGAACATTTGCTTATTTGATTGATTGATTTGCATTTGCCCTTACATAAATGCATTTAAATTATCCTCCATTGAGAATTCAGGTGGGGCCCTATTTTGCATGGGTGGCCCTCCTTGAGAGTTAGTGGGATTGCCCGTGGGAGCATTCTTCCAACTGAAATTAGGGTGGTTCTTCCAAGTAGAGTTGTACGTGTTACCCACCGGTCCATTAAAAGGCCGTTGATAACCATATGTGGCATTCGCATTGTTCTTGTGACACCTCTTGAAACGCGGGAATTGTAGGACAATCTTGCGTAGCGTGTATATTAGAGAAACAAATCCCACACGTGTTCTCAATAGCTTCATTGGACTTTGAAACTCCACTCTTACTAAGTTCCATGGCCTTGATCTTTATTGTGAGGCTGGCTAACCTTGCATTCACATCATCTTCCTCCTTAAGAATATAAATCCCTCCTTTCTCTTTTTCTTGAGGAAGCTTGGGGTTATTAGATTAGTCCGAGGTATCCCATGATTGAGCATTCTCGGCCAACATATCCAAATAACTCCAAGCTTCATCTGGATTTTTGCTCATAAACTCGCCGTTGCACATCATCTCTACAGATTGGCGCATATTGGAACTTAATCCATCATTGAAGAAGTTTATGATTCGCTAACTTTCGTAACCGTGATGTGGGCAAGCAAGTAGGAGGTCCTTAAACCTTTCCCAACACCGAAAAATTCATTATGGCTCTTCGAAGGGTATTTGTTTTATGAGCTGGGAAGAACTTTTTCAAGAATTCCCGGGTCATCTCGTTCCATGACCTTATCGAGTGTGGTCTAAGAGAGTGAAGCCAAGTCTTGGCTCTTTCTTTCAATGAAAAGGAAAAAAGTTTAAGTTTAATAGCATCTTCGGAAACATTAGTGTATTACAAGGTAGCTACCACTTCTTTAAACTCCTTTAAGTGTAGGTATGGGCTCTCAGAGTCTAGCCCATGGAGCTTTGGTATGAGTTGAATTACTCCCAGCTTTATATCAATGTTTCCCCCGGTTGGTGGTAAGACCACGCACGAGGGTGTAGTTGTATGGGCCGATTGTAGGTAATCCTGTAAAGATCTCATTGGAGGAACATTATGTACCTCAGTCTCTCCTACTCCCTCTTGATTTGCGTTTGTAGTTCGAGTGGGAGGGAGGATTCCCTAATGGAAATTGATCCATACTTCCCAAATTTTCACGATGTTCAACAGATTTTCGGATTCGTCTATGAATGGAGAGTGGTCCAACTAAACCACCTTTGGATTGGAGATGATTGTTGTGTTCACGTTCCCAATGGGACATAAACTACACTTTCTAAAATCTAAACTAATCCTAAGTCCTAAAATAAAAAATCTAAAAATTGAAAATCTGCAAAAAGCACTAAGTTAGAAGGATGTTACCCGATTCGTTTGAACTAAAGAAGAAGTCCTATAAAGCAAAACAATTTTGTAGTCCTAGGAAATCAGAAAAACCTATCCACTAAAACAATCTAGAACCGTTATCTAAATTCCCAGGCAACTGCGCCAAAAACTTGTTTGCTCGCCTCAAGTGCAAGGCTGCGATGTAGTAATAAATCTCGGTAAGACCGAGGTCGATCCACAGGGAATTAAAAAAACAACTTTTAAACTATTCCAGCAACTAGGATTATAATAATTAAGAGATTCAATTGAGAGAGTCATCTTAAACAGTAGTTTAGGAAAACCAGCAATTAAAGGAACTAAGGCTTTTAAGGATCCACTTGTAGCAATCCCATGTCAATCTAATCAATCCAAGTATAAAACACATCTAGATTTGAAGTTTTATCTCTCATCTAGTTAGAAGATAAAGCATTAAACACATTCAATCCCACTTAAGTTGAACTTTCAAGTTCTAGTCCTATTCAATCACATAGCATTCAAAATCATAGCCTTTGGAGTAACAGTCATGCCTATGGACTATGGCATGCTCAAGGGTTACCAAAATTCGAATCTAATCAAGCAAAAACATGATAATCTCAGAGAATTGCAAGGAATCCATGTCCGAAGCACATGAACTCTCATAAAACGTTTAAAAATATCAACTTTATATAAACTAGAACATTCAAAATTCAAACTTAAAGTGAAAGTACTTGAATCAAACTGAATTAAACATGAAATTAGCTATAAGCTTCACCTCTCAACCCTAACTAAGAGGTTCTAGCCGAGCATTGTCATACTACAACTAGAAATCAAAGAAAAAACTAAAAAGCATAAAAACCTAGATTTGGGAGATTTGCAGACGGTCCACGATGGCTCCCTTCACCTCCCATGAAGTTCCTCAGCTTCTATGATGCTCCAAGGAGAGACCCTAGGTGTCCTTTTATAGTGGGGAAGCTCTACCGCATCGAAATCTTTTAGAATTACGTAGGATTACGCACTTGCACAGAAAAACTCGGAGTTTCAAAATAGAAAGCACTGTTTAGCATGGCCGACCAGTCACGACCGGTCGGATCTGTCTGTTACAAGTCCAATGTGCACAGGGAGGTCCCTAACCTGATGGCCGACCGGTCTCGACCCGTCAGACCAAACTAGTCCTTTGTCCAGCGACCTTCAGAAGGTGAGCAGCAAGGTGGCCGACTGGTCAGGACCGGTCATGGCTCCCTTGGCTGACCGGTCATGACCAGTCGGACCTCTGTTTTTCACAACTTCTTTCTTTCTTTCCTCTTCTCTCTCTTCTACTTGCTTTCTTCTTTCTTTGGTCCTCCTTCTATCATCAATAGAAGTCCTCTAATTGGGTCTTTTAAAGCATCAATTGGGTGAAGTCGCTCTCATTCCTATAATTACAAAACAAGCATTAGATGAGTCTTTTAAACATGCAAACCATGCATATAATGTGATGTAATAGGCTAGATCATGTATAAATTGGAGGCTCAACACTTCATTTTAGAGAAAATAGATAATGGGATCCATCTAACATGGGGATAGCTACACTGCAGAGACCTGCTCGTTTATTACCTAGTCGATGCTTGGTGCAAAGAGATGCTCAACAGGTGTGGTTCGAACTAGATCACTTTCAGGAGTTGAAGCTAACTTTTCCAAGGAGTCAGCTAGTTTGTTTTCTACTCGAGGGATGTGAATTAGCTCATATTTGTTGATTTTGGCAAGCAATTCTAATACTTTGGATTTGTAAGTGACCATTCTTTCTTCTTTTGTTTCGAACTCGTTAATCACCTGATTTACAACGAATTGAGAATCGCTATGAATGAGTAAGTTTTTTTATCATGAGGACATTAGCTAATTGCAGACCAGCGATCAAGGATTCATACTCTGCCTCATTATTTGAAGCATGAAAATCAAACCGCAAGGTATATTCGAACTGCGATTCATTTGGGGCAATGAGGATCAATCCTGTCCCACTCTCGGATGAACAGGATGACCCATCCACATAAAGTGACCAAGATAGTTGCTCGGATGTTAAAAGTTTTGTTTGAGTAGGTTTGACAGGAGGAATTGTTGCTTCGATATGAATAGGTACTGGATGTGTGAACTCAGCAATGAAATCTGCAACAGCTTGTCCTTTCACAGCAGTTCGCGAACAAAAATCAATTTCATGTTCACTGAGTTCGATTGCCCATTTGGTTAATCGTCCAAACACTTTTAAGTTTTTGAAGGACTTGTCTTAGAGGTTGGTCTGTAAGGACCATTATGGGATGGGCTGGAAAGTAAGGTCATAACTTTCGTGCTGCGACCACTAAGGCTAAGGCGAGCTTTTCGATGTCAGGGTATCTAGTTTCAACATCTATTATTGAACGGTTGGCGAAATAAACGGGTTTCTATAACCCGGAGTCTTCTCTTATTAAGGCGGTGCTAACGACCGTAAGAGACGCAGCTAAATAGAGGAAAAGTTAGCAGGTTTGGACAGGATGAGTGGTGTGCCCATATATTGCTTCAGTTGTTGAAAGGCTTCTTCACATTGCTGGGTCCAGGTCCAGTTGGACTTTGTGGTTACTCACAGTAGCTTAAAAAAAGGTATGCACTTGTCGGATGCACGTGAGATGAACCGATTCAAGGACGCAATGCGTTCGGCCAAGCGCTACACTTCTTTAACTGTAGAGGGTGATTTCATCTCTATTAAGGCTTTTATTTTCTCAGGATTGGCCCCAATGCCTCATCACCCGACCATAAATTCGAGAAAATTTTCCATAAAGACCCCAAATGCACATTTTTCTAGGTTCAGCTTCATTCGATACTTCCGCATAAGATTAATGGCTTCACGTAGGTCGTTGAGATGATCGTCTGCTATAACACTCTTTACGAGCATATCGTCAATGTATAGCTTCATAATCTTGCCAATTTGTGCAGCAAACATCTTGTTGACTAGTCGTTGGTAAGTGGCCCCAGCATTCTTAAGACCGAATGGCATTACCTTGTAACAATATAGGCCACGGTCTGTAATAAAGGCTGTCTTCTCACGATTAGGTAGATGCATCATGATCTGGTTATAACCAAAATAAGCGTCCATGAAACTAAGTAGAGCGTGCCCAGCCGTTAAATCAACTAACTAGTCAATGCGTGGGGTCGAAAAACTGTCTTTTGGACACGCTTTGTTCAGATCAGTATAATCTATACACATCCTCCATTTGCCATTTGCTTTACGAACGAGGACGACGTTTGCGACCCATTCAGGGTAATCGACTTCTTCAATGAAATCAACAGCCAGCAACTTGCCGACTTTTGTTTTCATGACCATTTGTCTTTCGGTTGTGAATGCACGTCGACGCTGATGGATGGGTTTAAATTTCGGATCAACCTTCAGTCGATGAACAACAACTACGGGGTTGATGCCTAGCATATCTTTATGCGACCAGGCGAAGACGTCTTAATATTCAACCAAAAAACTGGTTAAGTGAGCTCGAAAGATATGGTCCAGAGATGACCCAACATGGACTTTTTTGGTCGGGTTCCGCCTTGGATAATTGGACTTCAACAGTTTCTTCCCCTGTAGCTCCTGCTTGGTGTGTATCTTCCCTTGGGTCCAATGTTGTCACGATTGAAGAGCCTGGTGAATCTCCTGCAATTGTCATAATAAGAGTGACTTGGACGCTCTTCCGATCTTGAACCGCTTCTTTTTTGTTCCCTCTAACTACTTCGACACCATTCGAAGTGGGAAATTTGACGAACAAGTAGAGGGGATGCAAAGATGCCCCCTAGATTGATGATGATGGTCGTCCCAAGATGGCATTATACGCGGATTTTTTATTTACAATGAGAAAATTGATAAATATGGTAATCTTGGCAGGGGCCTCGTCAAAAGTGACAAGGAGGTAGTTCCTTCTAGTATGAGCACCTCACCTCCAAAGCCGGTGAGGGATGTGAAGATTGGCTTGAGAATGTTTTTGGCGAGACCCATCTGGTCATAGGCTTCCAAATAGAGTACATCTGCAGAGCTACCTGTATCCAAAATGATACGATGGGTTAGATAGTTAGCTACCTTTAATGCCACTACGATGAAATCTTCGTGGGGGAAGTGAACCCTTCGGCGTCTTTATCAGAAAAGGAGATCGGCTGATGATTTGATTTTGATGAGCTGGATGATTTCTCCATCCAGTAAACATGTTGAGATTTTTTATATGCTTTGCGGACATAGGCTTTCCTCGCGGCCTGAGAATCAACTCCACAAGCTTGACCACCCACTATGGATCTGATTTCACTAGCTGGCTCTGCATCTTCTTGCGACTGATGACGTTGTGGCAACCTTTCCCTCAGGTTTAATTTTCATGACGCGTTGATGTGCTAGGTTTCTGAGGGGAATGATTCCGCTATGTGACATAGTCACGAAGGTGCCCCCAGTGAATAAAGGTCTCTATTTGATCTTTGAGGGATATACATTCTTGGGTATTGTGCCCATGATCTTTGTGGAAGTAGCAAAACTTCCTCTTGTCTCTCTTCTCTGGATCTGATTTGATCCTCATGGGCCATGACATAAGATTTGTTCTTGATCTCCATCAGTAACTTCTCTGGAGATCGATTGAGAGGAGTATAGTTATGATATCTCCCTGTGTATGGCTTCCTAGGAGAACGATCACGTTGATCACGATGATACTTCTTGTCGGAAGAATATGCTTCTTTGAATTTACATTTCTTCCCTTGCCCATCATGACGAGCGAGAGCTACTTCTTTAGCGTTAATGTATTTTTGGGCCTTAGATTGAAACTTGGCCATCATTTTTGGAGGATTTTTATCCAGGGTGAATCAGAACCTTTCGCTACTAATAATTACGATCAGAGCAGTAAGGCCTTTATCCTCAGTGTAACCTTCCGTCTGAATGGCTTTTGCTATGAATTGAACTGTAAATTCTTTAATCGTCTCATTGTAGCACTGCTTCAGATCTACAGATGAGACGTTGGTTTCTTTGTGCGGATGCTTCCCATAAACTGAGATAGGAGAGCTCCGACAATTGAGAAAAAGAATTTATCGATCGGGGCTTTAGACCACAAAACCAGGTGCGCGCAGCATCCTTAAGAGTTAAAGAGAAGGCTCTACACATAATCTCTAAGCTGTATCCTTCTAACTCCATGAGAGACCTGTACGTTTCTAGATACTCGAGAGGATCGCCAATGCCGGTATACGGGACTATATTGGGCGTTCGATATTTCTTGGACAAAGGAGCCTCCATAACTTGATGAGTAAAGGGAGGCTCTCTTGGTGAATTGATGTGAGAGTCGTTATCGAAAGGTTAGATTGATATCGTTGCTCAATGTGGGAGAAACGATCTTCGATTTTTCTAAGATCTGGCAGAGTATAACTGGAGGTTTTGGTGTTAGGCTCTTCCAATTGATGCTGCCTAGATACACTAGAGCGAATGGTCTGCGGATGCTGTGTTAGAGCTCGAGTGTCATGGGTGACACAGTTTGGAGGGGGGTTATGTTGCCCTTGAAGTCCGTCTGGCGAATGCATGGAAGCTGCAGGTGTAGGTTGCAATGGTGGTCCCTCTGGGGCTTGTTGTGGTTGAGGAAAGCATTGATCAAACCGATTTGTGAGATTCTGGAACCCGAATTGAAGAGTGAGGAGAGCATCTCCCAGATAATGCATAGCACCATCTAAACCACCAGACAAATCTTGGAACGGATTTTGGACCACATGATCCAACGTATTGGGTAGCAATGGAGGAACTCCTAACGTGGACCGAGGATGATTTGGATCTGGTTCAAAGGCTTCAACCGGAGGCAATGTCTGCCTTGAGGTGGAGGGATGGTTGGTTTTCTTCAGAGGCATGATGGAAGGTAAGAGATATAATAGTGAGAATGAATTAGACGTCGTTCCCACAGACGGCGCCAATCTGTTGACGTAAAAAACTGGTGATAGATTCTCCTTCCTATAATCCACGATCCTCCTGAAGATAGCTCCTCCCTTTTATCTGTAAATCACAGAGAAAACTAGGGGTGGCCGACGCTCAGCCATTAGCCCTCCGATGCTTAAGTCAGTAATGGACTTCAGCAAAGATGAAGTGTGAAACGTGGGCTGAGATGTTGTGTATAGGGCTGCACATCGATTCGATCAATTCAGATGAAATTGAAATTGAGTTGATCTTAAATTTTTAAAATTGAAATTGAAATTGAATTGATCTTAATTTTGAAATTTCGAATTGAAATTGAATTGACCCAATTTTTTTGTAATTGAATTGAGATTGAATTGATGAATTTTTCGATTCAATTCGATTCGATTTTTCACACATTGCAATTTGAAAAATTATAGGTTTTGTAGGCTTGGATTTTATAGTACCTCAAATAGTAATATTAGTAGAAATACTTCTTAAAACATATTTATAATAACTAGTCCATACATGGAAATTAGAAAGATCGTATTGATCCAAAGCTTTTGAGGCCCGAAAAAATCTTTTTAACGGTTATTCATCACTCTTTCTCTTGGTATGGTCCACCTGAGATTTGATCTTCTTATCATTTTGGATCATGTCCTAAAATGAGATGTAAAATTAGATGGACGAAATGGATATATAAAAACTACATCAAGGTAGGCCCCACATGGTAGGGGTAACAACCACTAAGTTGTTACCAACATAACACTTAATTCACTCTTGGGTGAACTTTAAATTACACACTAAGTTAGTACGCTTTTGTCATACTGAGTAAACTTAGTCGGGCCTACTTTGAATGCATTTGGTTTACCACACTGTCCATTCGTTTTGCCTGCTCATTTTAGCCGTTGAGCCCAAAATTGAAGCATATCCAAAACTTGGGTGGACCATGCCACATGAAATAGTGGGAATAATGATTTCTACCGTTAAAACCTTCCTAGGGCCCACAGTGACATTTATTTGTCATCCAACTTATTTGTAAGATCAGGTAGACATGTATGAATGAAAAACACAAATATCAGCTTGATTCAAAACTTTCGTGGCCTATAATAATTTTTTAATGTTAGATGTTCAATTCACATTGTTTCCTGTGGTGTGTGCCACTTGAGCTTTGTATACACTTCAATTTTGGGCTCGAGCCATAAAATTATCTTTTAAAGTGGATGAACGGAGTGGATAAAATGAATAAATCACTATGGGCCCCCACAGAGTTTACTAAGTACGCCAAGTGCATTGAGTTACTAAGTACACAATCCGATTCATCTTGGACTCTTGGGTGGGCATGTGTTATAGGCAAAATGGTGGAGATAAGATTTCACGCGGAAATGCCCATTTCGCCCTCGAGATGATCTGATCAAGAGTCGCAGAACGGGTAAGGGTGGAGTACGGCTTCGACTCTCGAGATCGTATGCTCGGGAGTCGAAGAATGGATAAGAGCGGGACTGTCCATTCGACTCTCGAGATTATCTGATCAAGAGTCGAATATTGGATAAGTGCGGGACGTCCATTCGACTCTCGAGCTCACCTGATCAGGAGTCATAGATTAAAAAATACGGAGCAGCTATTCACAAGTCTCGAGTCTTCATAACCGATAGTCAAATACGGCAAAGCTCAATCCGCGAACAGACCTTCTCACAAGTCGTTGAAAGACGTTACATCTAAAGTATGTACTTGGACTCGCGACCACATTCTAACCTGCGAGTAGCTTTCCTGCGGTAATATCTCTTAGCTTTCAGTACTAGCATCCGATTCCCGTCGAGCAGCTTCTCCAATCCCTCTGCGACACCAAGCAGGGCTACAACCAGTTCGGTGGTTTCCAACTACGGGCGTCTCCTTCCTTTTCGGAGGCTATGACTCCAACTACGGGCGTCTCCTTCCTTTTCGGAGGCTATGACTCCAACTACGGGCGTCTCCTTCTTTTCGGAAGCTATGATTCCAACTACGGCTTCCATCCGGATTTCAAGGGATTACCATCAAGGGGCGTGATTGTTGAAATAAGTCATTGGGTTGGATCTGACTAAAAAGATAGGATCTTATCCCACGAAATCAGCGAATTCTCAGTATCGTATGCGACATCAACGGGATTTCGACATCTCACGTAACAAATTGGATTGCTTCAGATCTATATAAAGGGGTGGCTCCATTAAGAGCAGGTACGCACACAACATCCAATCTGGGTCCCGTTTCGCTTGGTTTCTCTTCTTACTGTGGCCTAACTTAAGCATCGGAGGGCTGACGGCTGGTCCCCAGCCACCCTTATTTGCTGTCTTGCTTCAGGTCTGGTGGTGGAAATCTCTGCTGGAGTGAAGGAGGAAAGCCAGAGGATCTCGTTACAAAATCTGACATTAACAGTTTGGCGCCGTCTGTGGGAACGACTTGATCATCGAAATCAATCGTGCTAACCACCGATCAAAATCCTTCAGCGATGCCTCCTAAAAAGGCTGTTCATCCTTCAACTTCAAGACAGGCACCACCTCCGCCTGATGAGACGGAATTCGTACCTATCCTTCCACCTGCTCCGACGAATATCCCTCAAGGAGTCCCGAATCTGCCGCCATTCGCGACGCCCGCGCCGCCGGCGTCCCGACCGAGGGGTCGGGGCGGCGGAGCGGGCCGTCTAATGAATTTGACACAGCAGTATGGGGAGACAATAAAAAAGTTCACAGTACGATTCACTGCCGAAGCCGTTCAAACTGAGGGATACACCGAAGAAAAGGGTCTTACAGCCCTCATTGCCAGGATAACAAGCGAGAAATTCAGGTTTGCCTTAGATAAAAGCCCACCGAAAACTATGGCAGAATTTCAAGCCAAAGCTCAGAAATATATCAATGCAGAAGAAGTCGCATTGACACGCCATGGAGTACAGAGCAAGAAGCGCAAGCCAGAAGGAGCCTCTTCTACGGATAAGAAATACCGTCGTGACCAGCGCGATCGTTCTCCCAAGAGGCCTTACTCTGGTAAATATCATAATTACACTCCTCTCAATCAGTCTCTTGAAAAGGTTCTAATGGAGATTAAACACAAGCCATATGTGAAGTGGCCTGCAAAGATCAAATCCGATCTCGAGAAGAGGGATAAGAGCAAGTTCTGTTACTTTCACAAAGATCACGGGCATAGGACCCAGGACTGCATCTCTTTACGAGACCATATCGAAGCCCTTATTCGAAAAGGCCATCTCCAGGATTATGTTGCTCGTAAAAATCGATCACCAGAAAGGGCGAAGACCTCATCTCGCCAAAAGGAACCACCTCATCATCAAACCGACCAGGAGGACGCCGAGCCCACGGGAGAAATTCGCACTATCGTCGGGGGACCAGCTTGTGGGGGTGATTCTCAAGCTTCAAGAAAAGCATACGCTCGGAAGGCGTCCAAAGAACCCCAGCAAATCTATTGGCTGGAACAGACGTCCAGCTCCTCAAAAGCAAGCCATCCTCCAATTTCTTTCACCCTCGAAGATGCAGCGGGAATCCACTTCCCTCATGAAGATTCTATCGTGGTCACATTGAAGGTATCAAATTATCTGACTCATCGGATTATGGTGGATACAGGTAGCTCAGCCGACATTCTGTATCTAGAGGCTTTCAACAAAATGGCACTATCCAGAAGCCTCCTCAAGCCAGTATCGACCCCCCTCGTCAGCTTTGGAGGAGAGGTAGTAACACCCGAAGGAAGCATCGATCTCCCAGTTACTTTTGGAGAGAGTCCAGCGAAGACCACCGTCTTCGTAAACTTCCTCGTCGTGGATCGAAAATCAGCATATAACGCCATTTTGGGGCGGCCGTCTCTGACTAAGGTTGGAGCGGCCTTGCACCCTTCATATCTGTGTGTTAAATTTCCGACCCCAAATGGCATCGGGGTCGTGCGAGGAAGTCAGCAGGAGGCACGGTCCTGTTACCAGATAGCCCTCCAAGATCGCAAGAAGGCTCAAGCGACACCTGTCATGGAAATAGTTCAAGGTTCATCCGACGTTCCCGCCACCGCGTTGGATCCAAGAGAAAATGCTCTGAAATCAGGAACTCCAGGGGAGGAAACAGTGGCGATCCACCTGACCGAAGACGACCCATCTAAGATCGTGCGCATCGGGTCCTCCTTGACCACTGTCCATCGTCAAAATTTGATCCGTTTCCTCACCGAATACAAGGATGTGTTTGCTTGGTCTCATAAAGATATGCCAGGCATCGATCCTGATGTCATCGCACATCGTCTCAACATTGACCCGAAGCATAAACCCGTACATCAGCGTCGACGTGCCTTTACTGCAGAAAGACAAATGGCAATCAAAACAGAAGTTGAAAAGCTTCTCGCGGCTAATTTCATAAAGGAAGTTGACTACCCAGAGTGGGTCGCAAACGTAGTTCTCGTCCGAAAAACTAATGGCAAATGGAGGATGTGCGTCAACTATTCAGACTTAAACAAAGCATGCCCCAAAGATAGCTTTCCGACACCGCGGATCGACCAGTTGGTCGACTCAACAGCTGGACATGCTCTCCTCAGTTTTATGGATGCTTATTCTGGTTACAACCAGATTGTGATGCATCCACCTGATAGCCAGCATACTGCCTTCATCACAGATCGAGGACTATATTGCTACCAGGTAATGCCGTTCGGTCTTAAAAATGCAGGGGCCACTTATCAACGTCTTGTCAACAAAATGTTCGCTGCTCAAATCGGTAGGAATATGGAAGTGTATGTCGACGATATGCTCGTGAAAAGCATCGTTGAAGATAACCACATTTCAGATCTTCGAGAAGCCTTTGATCTGATGAGGAAGTATCAAATGAAGTTAAATCCAGAAAAATGCGCGTTTGGAGTGTCTGCAGGAAAATTTCTTGGGTTCATGGTTGGCCAGCGTGGAATTGAGGCAAATCCTGAAAAGATTAAAGCATTAATAGAGATGAAATCCCCTGTTACTCTGAAAGACGTTCAACGTCTAGCAGGTCGCATCGCATCATTGAACAGGTTCATCTCGCGAGCATCTGACAAGTGTTTGCCCTTCTTCAAACTCCTTCGTGCAACGGCCAAGTCTGATTGGAAGTGGAAACCTCAGTGTGAAGAAGCTTTTCAACAATTGAAGCAATACATGAGCGCTCCCCCCATTTTATCTAAGCCTGTAGCACATGAGCAACTCATTCTTTATTTATCTGTGTCTCCCACGGCCGTTAGCGCCGCTTTAATAAGAGAAGATTCCGGGGTGCAAAGGCCCGTTTATTATGTCAGTAGAGCAATGGTCGATGCAGAAACTAGGTATTCTGATATGGAGAAACTGGCCCTAGCCTTAGTCACTGCGGCTTGAAAACTGCGACCATACTTTCAAGCCCATGCTATTTTAGTACCAACAAATCATCCGCTACGCCAAGTCCTTCAAAAACCTGAGGCTTCAGGACGCTTGACTAAATGGGCGGTCGAGATCAGTGAGCATGATATCTCATTCTGTCCTAGGACAGCAGTCAAGGGCCAGGCCGTGGCTGAATTCATTGCCGAATTTACATATTCTTCTGAAGATAATGTCACGACCAGCGACCAGCCTCCTTGGTCGCTCTTCGTGGACGGGTCGTCACGGGCTACTGGCAGTGGAGCGGGTCTGATTTTAGTGGCTCCCGACGGGTCGCATTTTCAATACGCTCTGCGTTTCGAATCACGCGTCTCCAATAATGAAGCAGAATATGAGGCCCTAACTGTTGGCCTCGAACTGGCCATTGTCCTCGCAGTCCAGAATTTGATAATTCATAGCGACTCCCAGCTCATTGTCAATCAAGTTCTTGGTGAATTCGAAGCCAAAGAAGAAAGAATGGCCTTATACAAGTCTCGTGTCCTCATCCTGCTCGCCAAACTGAAGACTTATAAAATAATTCATATCCCTCGCGAGCAGAACCAACTTGTCGATTCCTTGGCAAAACTCGCTTCTGCGCCGGAATCGGAGTTATCACATTCAATCCCCATCGAGCACCGTCAGAACTTGAGTATCGACCAAGTGACTCTCGAGCAAGTTATATCGGTACAATCGTCTCCATGCTGGATGGATCCTATCATCCTTTATCTTAGAGATGGATACCTACCAGAAGACAAGAAAGCTGCAAGACAAATTTGGCTTCGAGCTGCTAGGTACACCTTACAAGATGGAATCTTGTTGCGAAAAAGCTTCTCCTTGCCTTATTTAAGGTGTCTTCATCCAGAAGAAGCACATCGTGTTCTAGATGAAGTACACCAGGGGGCATGTGGTAATCATCCCAGGGGGCGATCTCTAGCATATAAAGCGATGAGGCAAGGATATTATTGGCCTACTATGAAAGCAGACGCCATTGAATTTTCTAAAAGATGCGACAAGTGTCAACGATATCAACCTATACCTCGTGTACCGTCTGAGCGGATGACCCCAGTCGACAGCCCTTGGCCTTTTGCTCAGTGGGGGATCGATATCATCGAGCCCTTACCTATGGGAAAGGGACAGAATAGGTTCGCGATCGTGGCGGTTGATTATTTCACCAAATGGGCCGAAGCAGAACCATTAGCCAAAATTACTGAAAAACAAACTACTAAGTTTATGTGGAGAAATATCATATGTCGCTTCGGACTTCCTCATACTATAATTACCGATAACGGAACGCAGTTCGACAACGCAGCCTTTGATGAATTTTGCGACAAATGGAAGATACGTAATCTCCGCACTTCTCCATATCATCCTCAGGCGAATGGGCAGGTCGAGGCAGTGAATAAAATCATAAAGCATCATTTAAAGACCAAGCTAGGTGAATGTAAAGGGGTGTGGCCAGAACTTCTACCAGAGGTGTTATGGGCCTATAGAACCACGGCTTGTACATCGACGGTGAAACTCCTTTCTCCTTAGCATTTGGTGTTGACGCAGTAGTACCAGTGGAAACTCAAGTGCCCTCATATCGGATCGAACAGTATGATCCCGCAAGCAATCAGGAAAACCTCCGACTTCATCTCGATCTCTTGGAAGAACGAAGAAATGCTTCCCAAGTACGAGTGGCAGCATATCAACAACGTATTGCTCGTTATCGGAATGCGAAGGTTAGACCTAGATCCTTCCAGCCCGGAGATTTGGTCCTAAGGAAAAATCTTGGAGTTCCTGCTCGTTCATTGGATCCGAATTGGGAAGGCCCGTATCGGGTTATTAGGGTTGTGAGACCCGGTACTTATTATCTTGAAGACATGCAAGGGAAGCCTGTACGTCGCCCTTGGCACGTGGAGCATTTGCTATGATACTACCCCTAGATTCGATGTAGTTTTATTACAACGTTTTATGAATAAAGTGAAAGATATCTTTTGGCCGCTACTCCATTTATATGGACCTGAATAGCCCTGAAGAGTGCTTACACATCCTCTTGGCCAATTGCCTACCTTTGGTAGGACTGAAATTGTTACTAGTTGGTCGCTTCTCCATTTACATGGACCTAAATAGCCCCGAAGAGAATGGATACCATCTCTTGACCAACCTTCTGCCCTTGGTAGAATCAAAATCTCAATCGATAGATCAGTCTATCTCAACGCGGACATGGTCTCACGACCCCCGGATTGAGTCTAATTCATTTTTTCATGAGTTAGTTACTCGCGATTGGTGAGAGGAGGGATCGCACTCCGGAATGCGAGCACCGCAGCTCGTGCTCAAATTAGGGCAGCGATCGGGGTCACACCCTAATCGCGAGCACCGTAGCTCGGGCTCGAATTGCAGTCGTACACCTTAATTGCGAGCACCACAGCTCGCGCTCGAATATGTGGTCATACACCCTAAATGCGAGCAGCTCAGCTCATGCTCGAATTAAAGGGTCACATCTCTGATGAATCCATTCGAGATCAACATAAAGCAAAAAATGAAAGATGAAGGGAGAACAGCAACAAAACAGTAACACTTCCAAAAATATCTTTTCATTGATAATTAGATGATTACAGATACATGATCGCAGATACAAGAGAGAAGAAAATAAAAGGAAATCAATCGCTTGGAGGAGCCACGCTCTCGACTTCAGGGCCCATTTCAGGAGCCCCTCCGGCCTGCGTGGCTTCAGTCACCTCGTTCTCGGCAGCAGCTTGCTCTTCTGCAGCTATGATGGTCGCGACTCGACCAAATTCCCCCATATCGAAGGATGGGGTCATTCGTTGCACTACTCTTAGTGCAAAGTCTCAACCAGCATCGTATGACTCATATCGTTCATCGTCATACAGCTGCGAAGTCCGGAACTCGGAAACTGCCCGAGCACCTTCCTCCGAGAGCATTTTTACAAGGGCGACTCTCTCCTCGTCCCAGTGGATCGAGTCGTCCTTAAGCTGCGCAAGAGCGGTGCGCTCCCTGGTCAAGTTGTCGTAGGCCTCCTTGAGCTGCGACCTGGCCCCCGCGAATTGCTCCTCTAACGAGATCTTGTCCTGCCGGAAGATCTCCCTCTCTCTCTCAGCCTTCTCCTTCAGACCCGTGAGCTTCACGTAGTCTGAGTCCAAGGCCTGATACCTGTCGGTCAGGACTTGGATCTTCTCGATGAGGATCTTTTTCTCCTCATCTCTCTTCGATATCACCGCCTCACGAGCCTTGAGCAGTTGATCTCTTCCTTGAACTGCCTTTTCCAAGGCAGTCCTCTTTCCCTCAGCCTCCTCTATCGTGCGACGGGCGGCAACGATATCACGCCTCGTTCGCAGAATAAGATCTAAACCCTGCAAAAGAGATGAAAAATGTAAGAGTATTCTGGAACGTAATAACTGATCGTAGCAGGTCTTGACGAAGTCTTACCTGAACCATCCTCATCCCCGCTTCGAGGATAAGGTTCTCAGGACTTGGCTCGGGAAGAAAGCCAAAGGCGTGAGGCGGGACGTTCTCAAACAAAAATTTACATACAGGATGAAGGTGGCGGGGAATAGAGTACATCTCGCTCCCAGACGGTTGGGCAACGACCAACCCGGCCTGCTCGCGAGGTGGAGGCATTGACTCGCGAGCAGGTCCCTGCTCAGCAGCCGGGACCAATTCGCGAGCAGGAGGTGGCTCTTGAGGCTCTACCTGCTCTCGAGCCTCTTCGGCTGGGGGGCAGCCGGACCCCACCCCATCTGGGGAATTATCAGCAATGTTAATCACTGGTGGCCCAGGTGCGACCACCAGTGAAGGAATAGTGGGCCCAGCTGGGGCCCCCGCCATGCTCGCGGGAAGGGCAGGCTGATCGCTGCCCGTGCGGATGGAAGATTGAGAAGGTTCGGCAGGGGTTCTCTTCTGCCTTTTGGAGCCTGTGCCCTTCAGTCGGGGCAGTAGGCCTCTCTTCTCTCCAGCCTTTGTCATTTCAACTTCTCTTCTGGATATGAGGCCTGCTGCTGTAAGTCGCGAAGGGGACAAGCAAGCCTCGATATGCCTATCTCCGACAGGCACCTTGTACACCTTGACAATCTTCTCGTTGATCCCTCCTTTCAGATTCGGTTTTCTCATGGCTGGGATACCTGCGAGCACAAACGGGGGTCAAACGAAGAAAAACCCTAAAAAACCTTTCTGGGGAAATTGCACAATGCAGGATTGTCTACCTTCACAGAAAAACCGGGTCACTCCTGGACCCCTGGAGGAGGCAGACTCCCAGCTCCCGGAAGCATAGAACCACCGCTTCCTCCAGCCGGGATAGTTCGAGGAGGGCTTCCCCAACACGAAATTATCCCGGTGCCAATAACACAAATAATACCAGCCTTCGCTGGAGGGAGCTTTCTTCAGACGAAACATACGGAGGAACTCCTCCGCCGTGAGTTCCCCGTTGCCAGCCTGAGCCCAAAGGGCAAAGGAGCCCAGAACCACCCTCCACCCGTTCACAATGAGTTGCCCAGGGGCAATCTTGTAACACCGGAGTACATCGCGAACGAAGGGATGGAGGGGAAGGCGTACCCCCAGGATAAGCTGATACTCATAAAATGCTACGCATCCTTGGGGGGGGGGGGGGGGGGGGGGGGGGGGAGTCGGGTGTTTCTCCACCTCCGGGCAAGCGGAGGGTTACTGAGTCGGGGATCAGGTATCTCTCCCGTAACTCAGCCAGCCAGTCCTCCGATAAAACGGAAGGATATCCGGCTGTTGTGTATCTCCCTGCCGGAACCCTTGCACTGCTGGAGGCAGAGGATTCCGGAGTGGCATCACCAAGAGGGACAGTGGTCTCGTCAGAGTTCCCAGCCATGAGATAAAAATAAAAGAAGAAAAAAAAGAAGTAATACCAAAAACTGAAAGGAAAATGAACACCGGAGGAAGAAGAAGAATGGAAAGAACTGCAGGTTCCTTTCGAAAAAGCTTCTGTAGAAAATCAAAGAAATGGCGGACTCCGTACATTTATAGGCAATCATTCCGCCGTATCTGATGGCACGTGGCAGTCCCTCTCTTGACACAGCGCTCGAGCAGGCACGCCCATTAACTCCTCAAACACGTGGCGAGCGCCCCTTCATTTTCCATCAGCGAAAAGGCTGCGGAAAGCTGGCGCTCATTAATTTCAGCCCATCATGTGGGGTGCCGTTCTCGATGAAAGCAGCGGGCGGTTTCGTGTGATAGTGAGCTAAGTCCTTTCCTTAAGAATTCTTGGCGGCAAGGACTTGGGGGGCATCTGTTATAGGCAAAATGGTGGAGATAAGATTTCACGCGGAAAATGCCCATTTCGCCCTCGAGATGATCTGATCAAGAGTCGCAGAACTGGGTAAGGGTGGAGTACGGCTTCGACTCTCGAGATCGTATGCTCGGGAGTCGAAGAATGGATAAGAGCGGGACGTCCATTCGACTCTCGAGATTATCTGATCGAGAGTCGAATATTGGATAAGTGCAGGACGTCCATTCGACTCTCGAGCTCACCTGATCAGGAGTCATAGATTGAAAAATACGGAGCAGCTATTCGCAAGTCTCGAGTCTTCATAACCGATAGTCAAATACGGCAAAGCTCGATCCGCGAACAGACCTTCTCACAAGTCGTTGAAAGACGTTACATCTAAAGTATGTACTTGGACTCGCGACCACATTCTAACCTGCGAGTAGCTTTCCTGCGGTAATATCTCTTAGCTTTCAGTACTAACACCCGATTCCCGTCGAGCAGCTTCTCCAATCCCTCTGCGACACCAAGCAGGGCTACAACCAGTTCGGTGGTTTCCAACTACGGGCGTCTCCTTCCTTTTCGGAGGCTATGACTCCAACTACGGGCGTCTCCTTCCTTTTCGGAGGCTATGACTCCAACTACGGGCGTCTCCTTCCTTTTCGGAAGCTATGATTCCAACTACGGCTTCCAGCCGGATTTCAAGGGATTACCATCAAGGGGCGTGATTGTTGAAATAAGTCATTGGGTTGGATCTGACTAAAAAGATAGGATCTTATCCCACGAAATCAGCGAATTCTCAGTATCGTATGCGACATCAACGGGATTTCGACATCTCACGTAACAAATTGGATTGCTTCAGATCTATATAAAGGGGTGGCTCCATTAAGAGCAGGTACGCACACAACATCCAATCTGGGTCCCGTTTCGCTTGGTTTCTCTTCTTACTGTGGCCTAACTTAAGCATCGGAGGGCTGACGGCTGGTCCCCAGCCACCCTTATTTGCTGTCTTGCTTCAGGTCTGGTGGTGGAAATCTCTGCTGGAGTGAAGGAGGAAAGCCAGAGGATCTCGTTACAAAATCTGACATTAACAGCATGGATATGCAAAAGGGTGGTTCCAAAGCTCTGTGGGCCCCACCATGGTGTATGTGTTATCTAGGCCCTCCATTCATTTTCCATCTGATTCTAAGACATTATCCAAAAATGAGACATCCAAATCTCAAGTGGACCACACCACAAGAAAATAGTGGGGGATTGACACTTATTGTTGAAAACTTTTTGGGGGCCTTAGAAGTTTGGTATCAAGCTGATATATATATATATATATATATATATATATATATATATATATATATATATATATATATATATATTCGATTCAATTTGATCAATCTATTTAAATCGACACAGATCAATTCTATTTTCGATTCGATTCAATTCGATCGATAAATTGATCATAAATTGAATTGTGTGCAGCCCTAGTTGTGTACCTTTTTCCTCAATGAAGACCTCTATTTATTTAGGTATAACTAGAATGGTTCATTACGTAGATGGTTGAGATCTTCCTGATTTCATGGGATAAGATGCTATCTTATCAGGTTAGATGCCTAGTTGATTACGTTCCTTGATGTAAATCCCTTTAATCTAGGACCGGTGTATAGAGATAGATCCAAGTGGGTCTGTAATCTGGGCCAACTCCTGAACTATATGAGCTGCTAGGACTGCGATCCAAGAAATGCCTTCATCAACCGACCGGCGACCAAATCTGCCCGAATGCGAGGAAGTCTATCTAAAGATCCCTCAAGAACTGAGGCACGTGCCAACCTACTCGCTAGGTAATATCTATGCTGATTTGCTCATCATTCTAAATCATCAAGGGGTGCTCGCATCTCGCATGCAGGCCATGTAAAAATGCTCAGCATTATTTAAGAAGCGTACAAACTTCAACCGACTTATTCTATAACACAGTTAATCCCTCTACCAGTGTACTAAGCATGTGCCTCCACCAAGCTAAATTGGACACTTGATCGAGCTCTACAAGAATATTCAAGTAAATTGCACGTGCATCTGCCTTCACGCGAGGGCACAATACAATGGCAAGAGTGAATAGGACGAACTCTCTCTTAAACTCATCACCACTTGCATCACTGTACAAGTGCTTCTCCAAGACTTTTAGATGTATGTAGTCTCCTTTGATGTCAAACGGCCATCGAATGTCATTATGGACCTCTCCCGTAGTAACCATTCTGACTGGTTCGCCATCACATGTTAAACCCGTTATGATGGTGACATCTAAGTGTTTGATGGGAAGTTCCTGACCCCTAATAAGAAATGTCTTCTTCTTGATGTCGAACTGTTCTACTAACCAAGTCACCAATGGCCGACGTAGCTTCTTACATCAAAAATATAGAAGCCCACCCAGAGCAAGTTCTTTGACTGCCCCCTCTGTCATAAGTTTAATCGTTGAACAACTGTTTCAAATTGATGGGAGAAGAGTTGGTAATCATGCTGCGTTCCAATCATAGTTTAGTTTCATGGACCAACGTCAGTTCTATAATACAGGGGATGGTATAGTTGTATACCAGACTGTTTTGACATGAAACAGGTCAATATAAGTTGGGTACAGTTCTTTATTGAAAGGTCAAAGATGCCCTGGAATCTCATCATTATCTTGTCCATGTTACATATGCTCGACAAAAACAACTCAAGTGCTGTCTCATTATGGCTTTGTAATTGATAAATATGTTTGTGGGTTTACTCATTGGTGTTGAGTGAAATTGTGGTTGGCTCCGCATTTCAAATAAGCTTTAAGTTGTGCCAATGTCCTATTGGGGGGGGGGGGGGGGGGGGGGGGGGGTTGTGTTAATACGACTTTTAAGGTTTGTTTGTTGATTTAAAGCTGAATAGCTAGATCAATTTGGTTTCGAAGACAACAAAAGACCAATTTAAATAGCATGTATTCTTATGAATGAAGTAGAATATGAGATACGAGTTGACTTAAGTAGGGGCTGTAAGGAAGCTCAATGAAACCATTCTATCGAATAGTTAATATGCATGTGAGCATTTTATCGAGCATATGGAATGTATTGAAGAACACATCCACAAATCTAAGCAACAATTCATATGCAACTAATTATTGGAGTAAAGCATTTCAATTCATTCTTTACCACAGAGTAAAGCATGTTTGGATGAACATGATGAAAGGTTTGGATGTCACGAAGGACAAGCAAACAGCAACATAAAGTTGTTTGTAGGATACACTTAAGTTACACTACTGATGAGTGGCTCAACATGATTACTAATACAGTAAGTGACTCTATATGTATATCCATTGGAGAATAAGCAGCAATGAAACATGGTGAAAGAATCTTTAACAAGCCACTTTATGGTAAAATAGCTTTAGAGACTATGGACAGTCCAAAGGCTCAGTGACTCAACCCGACTTTTTCTTGATGAGTCGAGTCATAACTGGCCCCGAGTCAGGACAAGTTGGAGCTTGGCTTATAGCTGTTGGGAAAGTGGCTGAGATTTTGTTGAGAAATATCCTCCCCATAATCCAAAGAAAATGGGGGACAGAGATCCAATTTTTTAATACTTAGCAAGGTCTGCCTCGGATTGAGAAAGGGATCCTCTTTCACCACTTCACTTTCATACATCTTCCAAAGCGAGGGACCTCTCAAAACATTGATAACCTTTTTTTCCTTGTTGTTTGTAGGGCCACTGTGCTTTGTTATAACATTGGAGCCATTCATTGCATCCAGACATAGATCTCAGGCCCTACTATAATCTGCCTCATTTACAACTTGGGTGGGACACATAGTAGGAATTGGTGCGGATGAAGTCCACCATGAAATGTGCATAGACACTGTTGTGTATATATTGGCGCATCAAACCTGTTAATCAGGTTCTTCCACCATATATTATACCTGATTGACAAGTTTGATGAAAGACACACACCACAGTTTGGCATCCCCTTACCATTGCTCTCTATGTTGTGTGGCCCACCTCAGATGTGAATCTGGCTGATTTTTTTGCACAAGGGCTTAGAATCAAGGATATAATCTAATGTAGAAAATGGATTTTACATTAAACATGGTGGGCTTCTTCAGTGTTTTATGCTGCATAAAACCAATGTTGCAGACGATTCCAGTCTAACATCTCCTTCAATACATCCCATACAAACCATCCAAATTGTAAGTCCCATTCTAGATTGAGCACATATCACCACATGAATCAGATGAAGTATTCCAAACTGTTCAAGTTTTGGGTCCCATTTGGGAGTTTCTAACCATCCAATGAATGACCATCCAAGTAATGTGTACATGTGGTTTATAGAAAAATGTTGAGTGTGCTACATTTGAAAGAGGGAAAAAAGACTCATGCAAGCTTAAATATGTTTCAACAGATGGGACCCAAATAGGTTCCAACAAGCAGATGGGACCAGATAGGTTTCAACAAGCAGCGGACGAGGTTGATCTGGGATTCATTGGCCTACGCAGATGGGACCAAAACATGTCCTAGAAAGAAATCTAGGCTCAAACTTTTTTCTGATCCCAAACAGACCTGAATATTATACATAGGTGTGTTTTAAAACCCGGTAGACCAACTCTCTTTCAGAGGGCAATTGGGCCCAACCACCACTCCAACCTTGATGCAGACCAAAGTGGTCCATGATCAGATTGATCAACCATTCGGCCCATCTATTGGTGCCCCCATGTCCAAATCTGTGTCAAAAAGTCAAGATTGCCCTCAAATCAATTTTAGGCCTAAATAATTACATTTAACTTGATGCCCCATGTCCAAATTTGCCTGATAAAGTGAAGATTGCTCTCAAATCTCTCCCCCCCTCTCTAACTTCAATCTCTCAACTCTCTACCAAGCCCCAACAATCACGTCATGAGGATGATTGAATCAACCTATTTTTTATGGGGTTTATGAATTTCTTAGTGAGGCAATCATGCTAGACATGTGCCCCCACTCCCAAATCGTGAAACGTACAACAGAAAATATGGATTTTTTATAAATTTTTTCTATTTTTTACTACTTTTTCTATAAAAGAATGAGAGACAGAAAATCAACGACCCTAACAGGGGGGGGGGGGGGGGGGGGGGGGGGGGGGGGGAAAGAAAGAAAAATGGGGAAAAATAAAAAATAACCAGCCACAATCCTCCACAATTACATTACACAACCAACCACAATCCTCCACAACTACAAACCTCCGCAACGACAATCCTCCACAAGTACCAACAATCCACAACCACATTCTATGGTACCGAACTTTCCAAAATGAGACAATTTAGGAATAGGTAAAGAACAATTAGTGTACTTGTTCAAAATGAATTACTAAACGAGGGGTGTTAAACACACAACTAAACCACTAAGTGGCCTAACTTGAAATTAGTCACATCATAATTCACAAGTAAACTAAATATGAGACTAAGCATAAAACTAAGCATAGTTGAGATAGCATTAATATTAACTAAGAGAGGAAAAAAGATCATACTCTACTAGCATCGGGATCGGAACAAGTATAATGGAACGTGCAACCAGAGCAAGCAGACCCACAAATACCACCTTAAACAAGCCCTTGGGTCAATTTCCAACTGAATTAACTGGCATGGCAAACCAAGAAGAATGTGAACATGTGGAGTTTAATAGGTATGTATGGGCTCAAACCCAAGATCTCATTGTTACAATGCACTCTATCATGACACATAAGCTCAAACTTATAATTCACCATAAGAGGAAAAAGAAAAATGAAAAGAAAAAAATTCTAGCATAAAATGCTAAATTGCGGATGTAATTTTTTATTTTATTATGTAATTTTTTTAAAGTTTGTCACTTGAGGAGTTATTTCGTACTATGGAAAAAAGGGATGCTCCACATGCATGGAAATTGAAGCTTAAACTAAGAATAAAAAATTTACATTTGTTTGTATGGAAATTAAGAATACCAAAAAATTAGTAATTAACAAAGCAACATAAGTGAAAATTTCTGATGTCTTACAAAAATATAGACTTCCCCTACTTTTCTCATATATATCAAGAAATTAAAGAACAAAAGATAGTGGCCTCATAATCGGAGAAACATAAAACAATAACCATACATTAAAAAACAAAGATAGTAGACAAATAAATAAATAATGTCTATTGTCCCTTCTTTATCAAGATGAATGAGAAAAAAATTATGCTAGTTTTGCTGCATTAAAGTGATTCCTATTGCTAATGCTAATGCTTATAGGGAGGATATTGAATGATGGGAGGATTAATGTAAGAGCTAAGTGTGATTTGACTAATAACCTTACTATGAAGATGAATGCACATATTCAAAATGAGACACATTTATCCCATGATACTTTCAAGTTCGACTACAAGGGTAAAGATTTCAGATCTCAGTTCTAGATGGGGAGCAATGCCTTCTATGGCATCAATTATATTCAGAGGGTCACTCCAGATTTGTCTCTTGGTAGTGAACCATTTTGGTTTGGTCATCAAAGAAAATTTGGTATTGGTTTTGCTACTCGATACAACACAAATAAGATGCTTGCAGCAGGGCAATTTGCCAGCACTGGGATAATTGCTTTGAGCTATGTGCAGAAGGTATCTAAGAAGGTTTCGCTTGCAACTGATTTATAATACCAAAAAAATCCTAGATTCATTCAAAAAAGAAGTCTTTCCTTATTATTGAGGATACCGACATCATTAATGAGCTACCCACATTCCCACGTCTAAAATGAGAAGGGCATAAGATATTAATTAATATTAGACTAAAAAAACCATGTAACTTATAAACACTTTCAGTTCTAAATTCTAATGGGCTCAATGTGGGCAATACTCTCCCTAGAATCATTGTGATACAAAATATTCAGAATGTTAGCAAAAACAACATGCATACATATTTGAGGTATGCTAAGACGACATGTGGTAGAGCTTGCCCATCCACACATGACCACACATGCCAAAAAAAAAAGCATGCTACTTAAGTCCTCAGGTGGGCCACAACGTACAGATAAATAACTAAACAATTTTCTTTACTTATACACTATTCTATACATTGCACCACAGATGAGGAGTAAAATGGACTGATTCTTAGTCCAAAAAATCTAAATAACATCGCCATCTGATGGAAAGCTCGGATCTGGCACATATTGGCAAATGTGCTTATGTGTGGATAGGCAGGGCTTCACTGGCATAGACACTAACACAAGTATAGCTTGCATGAACACCAGTACATACACAGAACACGCAAACAGTCTTTTTTTTTTTTACACACGCACCCCACGAACACTCAAACATAGTTAATTGCATAAGCATACATTCGTACACATTTTCGCACAGTATTGAAATGTATAGATTCCATTTGATAAAAGAAATTGGCAAACAGAAAATGAAAACACATATACAAGATAACAAATGTGTGAACAAGAGCAGAAACCATAATCTTCTTTGAGATGTGGCATAAAATAAGGGGAAAAAAACTCTAAAACGAGAGAAGAGCACGATAGAGATGAAAAAAGACTTAGATCTATTAAAAGAGAAGAAATACTACCTCTGGATGCACACATAAATCTTTCCTCTGAGAAATCTTTCCTCAAACACCTCTCTTCTCCAAACTTGAGAAAGGAAAAAATGAAACCCTAAACACTGGGGGGAGAGGGAGAGGGAGAGGAAGAGGGAGAGTGAGGGCGAGAGGGCGATTGGGCGTGAGAGGGAGCGAGGGTGAGAGGGAGATTGGGCATGAGAGGGAGTGAGGACAGAGGGAGTGAGGGCGCGTGCGCGTGGGGTTTGATTTGAGGTGGAAATTGGGGCTTTTTTGGGGGAGGGGGTTTAAAGGTAGCACGGTTTGGGTGGATCCCCAAATCCACTGAGGTCGATGGATCCCCAATTTATGGGGCGACTGTGATGTATGTACTATAAATCTACACCGTCCATGCATTTTGAAAGTTCATTTTAGGACATGATCAATGAAGCAGATCCAAATCTTAGGTGGACCATACCACATGAAACAGTAATGATTGAATCCCCACCATTAAAAACTTCATGGGGGCCACTGGAATGTTTATTTTCCATCCAACCTGTTGAAAAGGTCAAAATATACCTAGATGAAGAGACCAAACAAATATCAGATTGATCCAAAACTTTTGTGGCCCACGAGAAGTTTTTAATGATTGAGTACCACTATTTACTGTATTATAGTCCACCTGAGATTTCGATCTACTTCATTTTTTGTATCATGCTTTAAAATGTGTTTTCAAAATGGATGGATGACGTGGATTTAAGACACACACATCACACAGTGAACTCCACGGTTAGGGATCCACCCACCTCGGTGGATCCAAGGATCATTGAAGTCGCGCCTGTTTGAAGCACACCATGCGTGCGGGCAATAAATTGGGGGGGTATCCTTCCGCTCGTGGCTCCCACCGTTATGTAGGATGTAAGATCAGTACCCTTATTTGCCCTCCGTACGCTTAATTTTCGGTGCCGGTACGTCCCGGACGGATCAGATTAGCGAGCCTTGATCGCGACCCTGTTATAGTACCGCATCGACCCGAGACCTATACCCCGGCGACCGCGTAGGCGCTGCGATTCCAACGCCGTGCGGCACGCCCCATTGCGATACCCGGTGTGAAAGTTATGATCAATCGTGTAATCCAAGGTGGGCTGCGCAACGTGCGTGTGTTGTGGGCCCCACTTGCACAAACTCCAAGACCATGTCACATCAATCTAATCCATCACTATCATTCTCACCTACACCCATCCCATACCCTACTCTACACACCCCATACCCCCCATCCCTCTCTCTCCTCCCAAAGTCAACCCTCACCCATACCTCCCATACCCATTCCCATGCACCATCATCATCACCCATCACCCCCATGATTCCTCTCTCTCTCTCCCCCCCCCCCCCCCATACAAGTCCATACGTAGGGGGAGAGGAGAGTGCATTTTCAAAGTTCAAGTGATTTGAGAGGAGAGAGAAAGAGAGAAAGAGAGAAAGAGATTTGAGAGAAGAGAGAGATTTGGAGGGAGATCTAGGATTTGAGGGTGGAGATCCAAGCTTGGAGGACCCCAACCATCATCCGGACCGTCCGGATCATCCAATCGTCAACCCGATTTAATCCAACCGTCCATCCTTTGAGGTGAGTGCAAGGGGTACATAAATCCCCCATTTTCTTCTTTCCTTTCATTTTTCCTTTTCTTTTGGGCCCACCTGGTGGTGGACAACCTGATGGATGGATTGGATCATCCATGAATGGGCCCCACTTTGTAATAATAATAATAATAATAATAATAATAATAATTAGAAAGAAAAAAAAAAGGAGAGAAAGGCTACCCGCTGGACAGCCAGCGTCCAGAGGACGCTGCTGCCCAGCAGGGGCAGCCCTTTGGGCGTTGAGCAGACCCCACACGTGGGACCCACCTTGATGTATGTATTAGATCCATGCCGTCCGTCTGTTTCTCCAGCCCATTTTAGGGCTGGGCGCCAAAAATGAAGAAGATCCAGATCTCAGGTGGACCACACCATTGAAAACAGTGGAGATGGTGAAGCCGACTGTTAAGACTTCCTGGACCCACCGTGATGTTTGTGGACCACATCACCTGCCCAATATTGGGCTTGTTAGGACCCCAACGACCAGGGGATATGATGAATGGGGTGGATTGTCCCTAAGTGGGCCCCACTTGAGATAAGCACAAAAAAAAAGAAGGAAACAAAAAAAAAATATGTGCTGGACGTCCAGCGTCTGGACGTCCTGACGCTGGAACGTCCAGCGTCACTTGGACGCTGCAATGGGGTCCCCACTCGTGGGACCCACCTTGATGTTTGTGTTCCATCCACGCCGTCCATCTGTTTTCCCAGATCACTTTAGGGCCAGGCCCCAAATTTGAAGCCGATCCAAATCTTAAGCGGACCGCACCGCACAAAACAGTGGAAACAATGATTTCTACTGTCAGAAATCATTTGGCCCACTTTAATGTTTCTAGACCTATTTTCATATTCAATATTGGGCTTGTTGGGTCCTACATGAGATGGGGAACCTGATGAACGGAGTGGATCAGTCCCATGTGGGCCCCACTGGATATAAGCTCAAAAAAAGAAGAAGAAGAAGAAAACGGACAGAAGAGGCAGCGCCTCTGACGCTGGGCGTACCAGCGTCCTTGCACGCTGGCTCGGCCAGCTGGTGGCCCACTTGTGGGTCCCACCATGATGCATGTGCTATATCCACACCGTCCATCCAGTTGGGGAGATCATTTTAGGGCATGACCCCAAGAATGAGTTAGATCCAAGTCCCGAGGGGGCCCCACCACAGAAAACAGTAGGGACAGTGACCCTACCGTTGAAATCTTCTCATGGCCCACCATGATGTTTATTTGAGATCCAATCTGTTCATAAGCTCACACAGGTAGGGGAAAAAGGGAAAACAAAAATGTCAGCTTGATCAGAAGCTTCTGTGGGCCCCACTTGATGAGTTTATAAAAATAAAAAATAAATAATAAATAAAATAAATAAAATAAACGCTGGCTGGACAGACAGCGTCCAGGGGACGCTGCTGCCCAGCAGCTACTATTTTTTAGCATTGTAAATGGGCCCCATTCGTTGGGCCCACCTAGAATGTATGTGTTGTACCTATCCCGTCCATATGTTTTTCCAGCTCATTTTAGTGGGCCATGCCATGGTTCAACAGTGGGAATAATGATCTCTACCGTTGGAACCTTCCCAGCCCTACCGTGATGTTTAATTGTCATCCAACCTATTTCATAAGTGGCCGAGCCCAAAATTTAAGCATATCCTAATGTCAAGTGGACCATGCTATAGTGGGGATAATGATTTCCAACATTGAAACCTTTCTAGGTTCTACAGTGATGTTTATTTGCCATCCAATCTGTTCATAAGATCACATGGACATGGACGAAAGAGAAAACACAAATATCGGTTTTATTCGTGATGCCTATCTATTTTTCTATGTTATTTTGGATACGGCCCCAAAAATGAGGCAAATTCAGATGTTAGATGGACCACACCCGTAGGGAATAGTGGTCATTGATGTCCACCATGGTTTCTTCTTGATGTATATGTTTTATCCATGCCGTACACGTATTTTGGCGGCCTATCTTGTATGTGCAGGCCCAAGTATGGGGCCGATGTGGTCTCAAGTGGGCTATGCCACGAAGACTTTTACATTTCCAATGGGACCCACAGTCCGGGTCCCACTCTCTTTAGATATACATTGGGCCTTTTAAGGCCAATGTTACATGATATGTTTGGTAACATGCTAGTTTGATTAGCTTGATATGTCACACTGATAACATGCTTAGTATAACGAATACCATGCTCATTCATATGCCCATACGCATCATTTGTATGCCTGTTATGGATCATGATTAACCATAGCATATGCTAGTTGGCTTGTTATACTTAGGGGACCCGTGTGAGACAGGGTCGCCCCACATGATTGCGCAGTATGCGTAAGTTGGTGCATGATTTGGATTGTATGACTCATGCATTTCGCATTATATATGTCACGATCGCTTTCACACCCTAGTAGCATCAGGGTGGTGGCCACCATAGTCACATCATGGTTGGTAGTATTGGACACCGGAAACTTGTTCTAGTACGTGGGCGCTATAGATGTCCTTGGGTGAAAGTCCCTAAACCCTGTGGTACCAGTAGGATGCTCCAGCGTCGAGACCGAGTGGATAACATGAGCGCCCGTGTGCCAAATACCAGTAGGCCGCGTCTCCCACTGTGTCGAGGTCGGTTGGAAAGGGGTGTGACCTTATCCGCTCGGGTGAAGTGGGCTGTAAGCTAGGTCGAGTCTGACCAGCTCATGGAATGGGTCCGCTATCGGCGAGCCGGGTGGGCATTGGCATACCACTGACGAGGCGGATAGTGAGGTCTTTTTCTACTCGCTTGGTTACGCGCGCGATGTGCGGCGGCCAATATTAGAGTATACTAGACCCCGGTGATGTCCCAGATGATAACTATTTTGATATGTGGATCAGTTGAGGATTGACGTGTTTGCATTGCATCTCTAACATGTAACACTCGGCCATGTAGGCCCTTGCATCACATAGCCTTGGGATGGCTGACAGCATTCATGAACTTAATAACTTAGCCCTCTACTACTTTCGCTTACTCTGATATCTGTATACTTGTCATATGCATCACACAAGCACACACGCACTCTATTGGGCTTCGTAGGAAGCTCATGCGCGTTTGTTTACACTGCAGGTACTAGAGCCTATCAGCAGCGTTGAGGGTGGTTCATGTACCTGATATTTTGGACTTCTACTTTATGTTGTATTTCCCTTTCCAGCATTGTACTCAACAAACTTTTAGTGGATATTTGATGATGTTTTATGGTTTTGTTTATGCTCCTGTGCAAAAAAATTTACCCTGAAAATCCTCCTGGTAGGATCCCAGGATCGGAACCTGACACATGAGAGCTAGGAGCCGGGAATGGGGTACTACGGAGGCTGTTGGCACCAAGGTCGGCGATCGAAAATTTAGTGAGCCCGGTCCCCGGGTTTGGGGCGTGACATAGGAGGTTTATCCACTCCGTCTATTCCTTTTTAATTATTTTTTTATGACATGATCCAAAAACTGAGGTAGATCAAAGGGCCAAGTGGACCACACCATATATCAATGGTAAGCACTTAATCTCTACTGTTTCTTATGGTGTGATCCACTAAAGCCTTCAATCCGCGCCTTGTTTGGGACCATTCCATAAAATGAATTTTCAAAATAGATGGACGGATTAGATAAAACACACACATTATGGTGGGACATATAAAGCCCCATAGGACACCCTCAAAACTTCTGTGGCCCCAAAGAAGCTTTTAATAGTGGGCGTTCAATTAACATTGTTTCCTGTGATGTGGTCCACCTGAGAATTGGATCTACCTTAGTTCTGGACTCATACCATAAAATGATATGGAAAAATGTATGGAAGGCATGGATGGAACACATACATCATGGTGGGACCATAGAAATGGTACACCTGAGACAGGCAATTTGGAATTTTTAATGGTGAGGCACTAAATTACCATTATTTCTTGTGATGTGGTCCACTTAAGATTTGGATCTATCTCAATTTTGGGCTCATACATAAAATTATATGAAAAAATGTATGGACGGTGTGGATGAAACACATACATCATGGTAGGGCCCACAGAGCACCGATCACTAACCAGTGGCTAGTCAGGGTCACTAGCCAAACCACGCACACTACCCTAACCATGTGAGTCCAAAGTTGATATATTTTATGTATACTTATACCATTCATCTGTTCTTAAATATCATTTTATGTTGCCATACCAAACCTCGAACAAAGATCGACCGACCACCTAGGGGCGAACAACATAACCAATCACCTAATGGTAGATCGGCGATCTTCTTCATCTGAGACCAATCAATGGCAAGAAAAGGAGATTTCCATAGACCAATTCTAGGGCCAGCCCATTCCATTGATAACCCTACGTGCTAACTACCTGTCAAGATATTGGTGCTATGAGAAATTATTTTTTGATGGATCCACTCATTCCATCTTATCTATGATATTATCGTAGGATATGACCCAAATAATAAGGCTAAGAAAATATGATAGGGACAATTGGATGGACGTTGTGGATTAAACTTGAAGTTCATACTGGGGTACATAGCGACGTCATCAGCCAAAGAGTATGTAATATAGTGGGAACACATGAGGTGTTAGTAGGGCTCTTCTTTCAATGGTGTAACACCTAACCTAGAGCCTATTTTCTTCACCTTTTGAAGTGGGATCCATAGTGATGCATGCATCTTATCCAACCATCCAAATGACCAGACCATTATAGGATGTGGGCTAAAAAACAAGTCTCATTCGGCTCTCGAAGGGGCCACACCAGAAGAAATAATGGGGAGTGATGCTTATCATTGAAACCTTCCATAAGCCCACTATAATGTTTATTTTTTAGACTAATTTGGGGTCGGGGGACCCACTGCCGACTCTTAGAATGGTGTATGCACCTCAGCTCATGTGGCCCACTGTTTCGGCCGCTGGATAGTTCAACGGGCCTTGGTGGGCCAACCATGTTTAGACAGCCTAACATCCTTGGTAGAAAACACTATTCGCATAATTTGGACAGTTTAGTTTAAGTTACAAGCATGCTACAATTCAATAATTTAGAGTGCGTGCATATAAAGCATCACCCTCAACTGGAGTATCAAATAAGGGTATGCTTCTCTTGCCCTTCCATTTTATTTGTACAAGTGTGACCCATTTCATGGTTAGATGAGATTGATTCTCGAGATAGAGTGCTTGCATTGTGGTGCCCATCTTTAGATAGGCTTGGATCTTCCACCTATGTTAAGTTAGTGATGAGGTGGATTCAAAACTCAAGTGGGTAGCACATGATTTTAGTCCTATTCTGTTCATCTTCATCAATCCAGTAATCAGATTGGCTCCAATCCAAACATCAACGATTAAAGTGGTCCTAGGAACTATTCTAAATGATTAAAAATTCTCATTCTATTAACTTATAACATTAAGTATAATTATTTTTAAAATACTTTTAATAATATCATACATTAATCATTCTTATTACTACTTACATTAAAACTGTAGGGCCTACCCCTAATAAGACCAGCAATTCTATTTGTAATATAATATTATTTTAATTAATTTAACTGTTGTTACTATTATTATAATTATTTTTAATTTGCTTATTTTATGGTTATAATCAAGCCCCATAAATGATTCTAAAATAATACTTCAATATTAGGAGGAATGTTCTAAAGTTAAGCCCCATTTATGTACTTCGATATATATACATATATAAACATCTTTCTAAAAATTATGAAATTCAGTATGTACATGCAATATGGGTTTCACTATCATGAAAGCTAACATTGTTAATTCCAAAATAAAATAATTAAGTGAAAATTTTTTTTGTAGGTTCTGACGAGTTGTCGAAGATTTGGGGTGTGACAACTATTACAAATTATTTTTTGACAGATCCACTCCATCCATCTTATCTATGAGATCATTCTGGGACACGGCCCAAAAAATAAGGCAAAGCAGATAATTATGTGGCCCACTTGATAAGGATCTCAAGGAAAAATTAGGACACAAATTGCCTACCATTGAAAACTTCCGGGATCTTTTTGGCACCTCAAGAGGGACCCGTCTTAGACAAAAGTTCACCAGCAAGCTTTCCATGTTCTACATAAGCTCTAGATCATTTTTTAGCTGAATCAGAAAAAATCGAACTCATATAAGACAACTTAAACACAATTACTCCTAGTGTAAGCAACAGTAGTGTGAACTCATTTTTTGCACTACAAATTGACCACATCGAATCTACTATTTTAGTGGCATGCTTAATATGATCTTACTAAGTTCCACGCTAATATAGAGTCGAATAGGACAGACAATATCACATCAGACAACATCAAACCGCTTCACTCCTGCTAAGCCTGATTAGAGTGAGGTTAGTTTACCGTCTACTTCGAGAACCAGCTGGGACAAAATTTATCCAGCAAGGGTGTCGTGCTCTAATTAGTCTCCACACCAATTTTGAGCACAATTAGAATAAGTTAAGAGCATATCAGACCATGTCAACACACTAAACTACTACAGATCAAAAGTAGTGTCAACTGATTTGAAGCAGCACAAACAAACTCCATCCAAGCTAAAAATTTCAAGGCATTCTTAGGATTGTTAGATGAAGTTCTACAAAAGTATATGGCTCATTCAGACAATGATATTGTCATACTATACCACGTACCCTACTACACTCCTCCCGAGCTAGATTAGGGGTAGATCAGCGTCACCGATTCATAAGGCCACAATTAAGAAAGAAATTTATCTGAAAACCCCGTCATGTTGTGAGTAAGCTCGACACAAATTTTGGGTTGAAAAGTGATAATTTAAGGTCACATAAGATTCTTTCAACGCACTTTGGTTGTCCCAAACTGGATTAGTATGAACTAAGTTGGAGCGCCTTAAACGGACCTCATTTCGCTTCATCTTTGTATTTTTTATTCATCCATGTCCGCTTCAACTTATGAATGGCTCAGATCTAAAGAAACATTATGCTAGACATTACTTAGCTTTTATAATGTTCTTTGGTATTTCAATCGCCGTTGAACCATGAGTGTGGTCCACTTGAGATTTGGATCTGCCTAACGTTTTAGTTACTTGGCTAAAATGATATGGGAAGATGGATGGACGGCATGGATCACATAAAATGTGGTGGGACACTAGTTCAACCACAGATTTCAACCATAACACTACAAATGTAACTATGGATATTTGTGAGGATGCAAACGCACACCAAGTTCAACCATAACTGTGGGGGCCACTACAATGTATGTGACATAAATCAACAACGTCAATTAGGCTTTGTAAGGTCCCAAAGGCCTGGACTATGAGACCACCTGGGTAGCAACTTCATCTAAATAGTTTGTTGCCCCATAATAAAGATTTTAATGGTAATTCTCCATAGTTTCCAGTTGTGTGGTCCACCTAATTTTTGGATAAGCTAATTTTTTTCAGATTGGCTTATAAATGACATGGAAAATCAATTGAACAACATAGATTTTGAATAAAATATTTAAGATGGGTCATTGGAGCCAAGTGGCATGCCACTAATTGTGTTACACGAGTAACACAATTTCTGCTCCATGTCACAGATATGCCAAGTCATGGTGAAATACCCAAGTATGGCCCACCACTGTAATTGGGGTAATCCATACAGTCCATTTCAATATACGGGTTATGTATATTATTTCTATAAAAATGAACTTCATATGATAATCTAGTGGAGCACACCGGTCATATTTGTTTTAATAACCAAGAATTTATCCACTTTTGACGCTTCGTGTGGTCCAGCTACTACTCAGATCGGCCCGATTTTTTAGTCCATAATCAAGAAGGTCGCGATCGAGGGTATTGATGGTATTGATAAATATATTTAACTAAGGTGGGCCACATTTTAAGATTAAAGATGCTAACCAAAATCTAATGGCACAAATGTAATAAACAGAAGAAGTGTGAGTATCAATCAAGAGTACCGAACATTGTTGTGAGTAACTTTTTTTTATTGTGAAAAGACAAAAATGACGCCACAGCAAAATAGCTTATTCTACACTGCTGAGCAGTAGATCCGGACTCTGGTAATAATTTTGCTCATCTGTTTGTACTATTTATTTAGTATAAATGTCAAATCGTGGACTGTTCTCTATGGAATTTGAATGGAGTTGCTAGATCTGGACGACAGATCACAAGATTTCAACATTACTCTGCCGCCACTAATCTTAACCAAAGTAAGTTTACCCAGCGCAATGAATACACTACCTTACCAAATGGATTCTACCTAAATGTTAAACTAACCATGAATATGTCAGCATTTTTTCTCTAACAAGTTATTCAGCTACTAGCATTGATGCTTGCAATCTCATAGCGAATGTTTTTGCTGTGTGAATGGTTTATGCAATGTTTGGATAGGAGGGAGCATACTGGTGTCCCTTGGTTCCTTTCAGCAAATGTGGTTTTCCAAAGCTGAGTGAGTTTCTACTAATGGAATCATGCATCTGTACCTATTTTTCCAGTACATTGAAATGAATTTTTTCTCTCTCTATCAATATGGATATTACCGTTGTTTAAGAAATATTAGTCACGCACCTTACATTTTGTTGCATTTATCACAAGATATGTGAAGTAAAATCATATGATTATTAGTATGACTAATAAATTCATTGATGTTGCCCTTTCAACAAAAGATTCTCAATTTGATGAAAAGGAATTTTAATGCTGGTTTTTGTAGGTTTTAATGTCAGAAAAGTTGTATTTTTTAATTTTCAGTTTAGATCTTGATTTTAGGTGATTTATCCTCAATATCTTGGCTTATTTGAATGGGTTTCTGATTCTCGAGTATTCGTTTCGTTTCGCTAGTCCATTTGGATTTTTTTTTCTTGAACTTCATTAATTTTAAACCCTTGTTATTAGTGTATTTATGAGGAATCTGCAAATAGAGATGTATTTTTTTTTTAATTTATGTATTCATTTATTGTTGTCAGGTATGAGGAGCATGGTGTCTCGTATATTCAAAGAAAATGTCCTTGAGCTACCGCCCCAGTGACAAGGGACGTGGCCATGGCTGTATTTATCCTCAGATGATAGAAAGGTACTGAGAAGATATTTATGTGTAAACCTCCAGGAATAGTTAGGCCACGTATTTTCTCACTAGATTTTCTAACAATGACTGTTTTTAAATAGACCTCTAGGCTTTTAAAAGAAGAAATGTTATGTTATAGGAGGTCAGATGCATTTAGTAAATATACAATGCTATGTGCTTCCCTAAGTGTGCATCTTATATTCATGGTGTGAGCCCCAAGGGTGACTGATTAGCCCAAGGATACATACATATTGTGCGTGTGTGGGGCACTGAGTTGCGGCAGTGTCACCATGAGTTGTGGCCTCTCATGTTCAATGTACATAACAAAAATCAGGCCAATCCATAAGTGAGGTGGGTCCACCTACCTGACCACAAGATTGATTTAGGGCCTGTTTGGAAGAAAGTTTTATCCTGGTGAATAATTATCCATTGAATGTGACCATGTGCGTGCTTATAAACTTGTCACATGCATCAGGCACCTGTGACATATGATGGCAGGTTAAATGTGGTACACATGTGACATATGAAGGGCAGGTAGGTTAATTGTCACAAATTCTCTGCCACTTGAAAGACCGACAGCGCGGCCATTATGGGGTGTTTATATCTTAATCTGCCTATACTGGTGTATCTTGGGGATAAATCAAGAAATAAAAGGAAAATCTCTTCAATGAAATAAAAAATAAAATAAAAATCTGAGCTATATTAGCTGTTGTTTTCTTTTTCTTCCTTCCTTTATTTCTTTCTGCCTTTTAGGGTTCCACGAGGCCCAACACATGAGATGCATGGACTGAGGTCTGGATGACAAGCGATCGAGTGGTTGTAGCCATCCATTTTGTGGAATCTATTATATGGTATCTACTTTTTAAGGAAATCAGGCTCAACGGATGATTTTCACGATGATATCCATTTTGGCTCCAATTTGAGAGCGAAAAAAGAACTCCAAATTAAACAATTAAAGAATAGGATCATTTACTATGTGATAATATATCTTATGAGAGTGGAGAGTAGTATACAGTTCCGAGTAACAGGCTAATATTAGCATGTGGGCCTCATTGTGTAGCCATTGATACGTTTCCTCAAGTGAACTTTTTCATCAAATGAGTGAAAAAGAGGGTGAGAATTCCATGGTACGAAAATCAAACGTCTGCAATTGTCAGACTACTTGCATGTTTTGTTTTTCACATTGAAAACAACAGCGCAAACCCCCACAACAGGCGAATGAGCCTGCTTGCTTGAATTGCACAAAAATGTTGTGCAATCAGTAAGCTCTATGACTACACCCGCGCGCAATACATACCTCTTTCACCCGTTCACTACAATCGTCCCAATTGTTTATTGCAAGTAGTGGGAAGAGTCATAGGAAAGGAAAAAAAAGATAAAAAAAATCTTTCCAAAGTGCACCACCTGCGCATGCATCTATAAAAAAAAAAAAAAACAACTGAATCATCCACTAATTACCAATATGAACTTGTTGAATTAAAAAAAAAGGTATGTGCCATCATAAGATGTAGTGTAACCATTCAATGATTATAAAGAGGTTGCTTCAACGTATGCTACTACTAGTAAGTAAGACAACCCAACTGTTTACGTTGAATTTGGTAACAGGATCCTCCAGACGTTCACCTTCCTTTGATCAAGCTTCCCTCCAAACCTAAAAGAAAAAAGAGAAAACTAAGGGTGGCCGGCGTTCAGCCGTTGGCCCTCCGAAGCTTAAGTCAGACGGGATCCGGTAATGAAGTATAAGGTAGGATGTGGGCTTAGAGATTGTGTACCTTTGTTATCTGTTGGACCATGTATTTATGTAGATCCGAATAATCCAGTCCATTACGCAAGCTATCAAGATTACTGCTGATTTGGGGGGATAAGTATCTTATCCCGTTAATCCTTAGATAATGGGATCACCTAACAACCTTAGTGTAACGACCTGAGATTTTCGACTCTCGTGTATAACACGACGGCCGAATTCCCAAGTAATTTATGGAATAACTAATTTTTCAAATAATAAAATATACCATTCAAGCACAATGGCCGAAACAATTATCATTTTATTCTATCAAACTTACTACGTCATCATCAATGTTTAAATAAGAGAACCAACCAATATCCATACTGATTAATTAAAATACAAAACAATGTCTTCTCTTGAAGATTTATTATAATTCTATAAATGTATCAACTACTCGAAAGAAATATTTAATAAATGATAACACCAACTAAGTTTCTCCAACATCATCATCCGCCATGTGATCGTGCGAACCATCGAACTCTTTTCCTTAAAAATCGGGTTCAATACCTGATCTTCACCTGCACCATCTAAATTGCAATTGGGATAGCGTTAAACGCTATCATAGAGGGGAATATTCCCTTTAAGACAATCAATAGTAATAATGTACAAAACTCAGAGTAACGCAACACAATGTTATCTTTATTCAAACAAAAGAATCAAGTAAAAATCTTTGTTAATGCGATGCATGGAATGCATACTCTAGCTAAGGCACCCTGGCTAGAATCACAATACATGAAGTGGGAGACTCCCTGTTACGACTTCACGCTAGCCACTAGTCACCAGAGGTTCCTGGGACGCACAAGCCCATAGTTTTGCCCGACCACCTGAGAAATGGGACCCTCATAGCCCAAATCTACACGTGACAGTGTACGGGAGAAGTAGAACGCTTTAGCCTATTCTTAATTCCGTACACCCATATGGAGCCAAGTGAATGCATGACTTTAGTTTTACCTTTATTTAAGAGTTTTTGCATACAACCGATTTAAATAAAAATCAGTGGTCACTATGGGGAGTCGCAAGCAACCCAGCATAGGCCGACAGCACGGGATTAGTGTCCATAGCACCAACCCCGGCTCATGAGAATTTGTATACCATTAGTGTCCACTCATTGTCCCGTTTTATGATTTCATCATGTCCTAAAAAGTCAATATTGTACATCATGACCAAATTCATTAAAATACTCATATAATGTATATGGATCCAATCAAGCATCATGTACATGTAAGGATCCATTGACAATCAATCACTTCATTTTCTCAGTTAAGTTAAGAGATATTCTTCCATCATGGACACCTCTCACGGGTTCCATCTCTCTATATCGAATAATTTTACCAACTTAGGAACAAAGAGTATACAATAATGGGATGTCTATATGATGATCTTATACACATATTTCATATATATTACAATATAAAAACCAATGTTACTTGTAACAAATAGACTAAGAAAATAAGGGCATAGATTTCACAAAGATAAGTAACACAAATACACATGCTTCTTAGTCAAAAAAATCTAAATAAGGAATCACATCATTATATAATGATATTCATTACAAATCCTACATTAAACTTCATATTATATGGATCAGGAATTTAAAACAAAATAACTTCACATGCCACAACAGAACTTACGATAATCGTGATATTATTAATGAAAGGCTTGAAGGAAATTCCTCACCTTAGGATGGACTTAGAAGAGGGTTGTAGAAGATCCTAGCCGCTGGAAAAATATGAAAAAGAACTCCCTTCTTTTCTCTTTCTCTCTCTCTCTCTCTCTCTCTCTCTCTCTCTCTCTCTCTATTCTCTCTTTCTCTAAGGCATGGAGGCTAGGGTTAGGAGAAGGATTTGGAGGTGCGTAGTAGAAATATGGAGAGGGATGTGCACGCGAGGTCTTGTATAACAACCTCTTGAGGTGGGTTTCTCAAATCTCAATATTCGGATGATCTTTGATCAATTCCAATGCGTTCATCTTATCAAGCTCGAAGAGTAGAGTCAAAATACGTAAGTTTCTTGATGATCCACATTCTAGATTAGCCGATCCTTGAAAATGGCCTGACGGGTACTAAAATGGGCTAGATCTTAATTAACGGTCTACGCTTGATGATCAGGGCCCAAATTTTGAGAAAATATGTAGTCATGATAAGCAAACAATTGTACAAAGTTTAGTGGTTGATTGATGGTGAGAAATGTCTAGATCTGAAATTCCAACTTTTGACGGAAAAGGAAGGGGCTGGCTTTGTGGTTCAACGGTGTAGGATTATAGATCGGGGTCCAAATTTTGTATAAAGTTGTAGTTATATGAGTATAATAGGTGGTCCAAATTTGAGAAGCGATTGATGGTGAGAAGTGGATAAATTGAAAGGTTCAAATTTGAGAAAAGTTGGTAACTCGTTAATTTTTAGAACGGAATAACTTAGCGCATAAGAAAGAGGCTTATCAAGGTGGGGCACTTAAATCACACTATTGATCCATGATAAAGACGATCCAAGTTATTCATATGAAGAAAAATATTCGACTACGACTAACCATCTACTTTCCTCACTTGATGGACATGAAAATCAAAGATTAAGGGGCTGATTTGACAATTGGACCACTTCTGCTATAATTTAAGGGCTGAAAATTGACGTGAGTGGTTAATATGTGCCCAAAAGCTTAAATCCGGAGTTTTGCATGAAAGTGATAGTCAGAAACTATAATACTTAAAAATGGCATCTTAACTTAAGCTTAACTAATGGCATTTTCGTAATTATCTGAAAAGTGTGTGATTTTTTAAATTTGATCTTTCTACGATGTTTATGGGATCATTCTAAGCAACTTTTGTAAAGGGTCCCCTATCGGATCTCCTACGGATGTCCCGCTATTTGCAAATCAACGATAAATGTACAATAATTAATAAAAAATAAATTAAAAATGAATTTTTAAAAAATTTTAAATAAATCTTGAAAATCTGGGGCGTTTCACTTAGACTGTCCAACTGATTACGTCTCTTGATGGAGATACTTAGAGTTATGGATAAGGACGAACCAACATCAGTCTGTACAGACTGATACTGAAAGGTAGCAATTATTCGCCTCGAAGGTAACCTCGTTTAACATCCTTAAAGTGGGCTGCTACATGTAGATATATGATCCCTTTCTACGACCACGAGCCGAGCTGCTCGCATGCATGACCTTTGTTTTGTAACCAAGGAGTAAAGACAGACCAATTATGAAAATACCTTCATCCGTTGACCAGCGACCAGGCCAACTCGCATGTTCGGGAGTGTATACCGTACTTTTACGATATGCGAGCCTCGACCATAAGGGCTCGAAGATTAAACATCATAAAAAGGCGCCCGCGGGTCTTGAATCTTTGATATCTTCGACCACCACTTTTTTGCTATAACAGATGCCCCCCAAGTCCTTGTCGTCGAGGAGTCTGAGGGAAGGACTTGCTTATCAGCATGCACAACCCCCTAATGCGTTTCTCGAAGGGGAAGCCGTACATGATTGGACTGTCATTAATGAGTGCCAGCTTTCCGCAGCTTTTCGGCAGAGAGGAAATGAAGAGACACCCGCCACGTATCTACGGAATTAATGATCATGCCCGTTCAACTGTTGTGCCAAACGAATGGTCGCCGCATGTCACCAAATCTTGAGGAATGAATGCTTATAAATATACGGAGCTTGTGAAATTTTTGAAATTTCATCCGAAGTTTTCAAAAAATCTTCTTCTCTCCTTGCTTCCTTCTTTTCCTCTAGCGTCCTATCCCTTCTCTGGTGTAACTCCGTTCCTCCAATTTTCTCTGGTGTAACTTCATTCTTCTTCTTTTCCTTTAAGGTATTATCCCCTTTTTTTATCTTAAAAAACCATGGTGGGAGATTCTGATGAGGAAACCGTCCCTCTGGGGAATGCTACTCCGGAATCTTCTTCCTCCAACAACGTGAGGGTTCCGGCCGGCAAATACTCTGCGTCCGGGTATCCCTCCATAATGACAGAGGAGCGGCTGAACGAGTTAGGGGAAAAATATCGAGTTCCCGACTCTATCATTTTTCGGTTGCCCGAAGAGGGAGAGACTCCGGATTCACCTCCCCCTGGTTGCGTAGCCCTCTACGATTACCTCTTAATCCTTGGAGTATGCCTTCCCCTTCACCCTTTTATTCGTGACGTACTCCGTACTTATAAGATTGCCCCCGGGCAACTCATTGTAAATGGTTGGAGGGTGGTCTTGAGTTCTTTCGTTCTTTGGACACAAGCCGGCAATGGAGACTTGACCGCCGAGGAGTTCCTTAGAATGTACCAGCTCAGAAAAGCTCCCTCCAGCGAAGGCTAGTATTACTTATGTTACTGGCACCGGGATAATTTCGTTTCGCGAAAACCCACTTCGAATTACCCCGGATGGAGGAAACGCTGGTTTTTTGCTTCCGAAAACTGGGAGTTTGAGATGGGATCCACCCCTAGAGGCCATAATGTGAGCCGCTTTTTCGGCGAAGGTGGGTGAAGCTTCACTCTTCCCTAATTTATAAACAGACTTTGAATTTTTCTTTTACCTGACTTGTGCTCGTATTTGCAGGTATTCCGACCGTGTGGAAACCGAGCCTGAAGGGAGGAATCCACAAGAAGATTGTAAAAGTTTACAAATTACTAGTTCATGACTGCCATATCGAGACCTGTCTGTCAGCCTCCCGACTCGCAGCTGCTGGGTTGATATCTCGAGAGAAGGTCGCGATGACGAACGTGGGAGAGAAGAAGGGGTTGCTGCCTCGTTTAAAGGGCACCAGCTCGAAGAGGCAAAAGAAGACATCTGTCGGTCCATCTCACCCATCTAATCGGTCGGGTGAGCCTACCCAAACCCCACAGCCTCATGAACCTCTCCCTGAGACTGCGGTAGCTGCGCCGGTGGTTCCTCCCGAACCACCAGTTATTGATATTGCTGACAATTCTCCAAGGAATGAAGGGGCGGGGTCAAGTTGCCCTCCGGCTGAAGAACCTCGTGAGCCAGAAGGTGCTCGCGAGTTAATTCCTACTAGCGAGCAAACTGTTGCTCAAGATGCGAGCCCTGCTGGGCTAGTTGTAGCCCAGCCCTCCGGAGTCAGGAAATTTACCGTTCCCAGCCATCTACACCCGATTTGCAAATTTCTTTTTGATACCATCTCCCCCCAGACCTTTGGTACCCTTCCCGAACCAAGTCCTGAAGACCTCTCTCTCGACGTAGGAGTGAGGATGGTCCAGGTAAATAGTGCTTCGATTTGACCATGTTTCTTGCTTTCTTTGTTGATTTTTAAGTGCATATCTCATAGTCTTCCTTCTTTTTTAGAAGGGCTTGGTTCTCATCATACAGACGAGGCGTGATATCCTCGCCACCCGCCGTATTATAGATGAGGCTGAGGGGAAGAGGATTGCCCTGGAGAAGGCTGTCCACGGGAGGGACTAGGTCATTAAATCTCGTGAGACCTTGATCGCGAAGATGACTGAGGAAAGGAAAATCCTCATTGAAAAGGTCCAAGTCCTGACTGACAGATATCAGGCCTTGGACTCGAACTTTGCAAGCTCATGGAGATGAAGGAGAAGATAGAGAGAGAAAGAGAGATCTTTCGCCAAGATAAGATCTCACTAGAGGAGCAGCTCGCAGAAAGCAGGTCGCGGCCAAAGGAAGTCAGCGACAATCTGGAGAAAGAGCGCTCCACCCTTGCGCAACTTAAAGATGACTCTATCCATTGGGAGGAGGAGAGAGTGACCCTCGTCAAGATGCTCTCTGAAGAGGGGCCACGCGCTATCATGGAGTTCCAAATTTCGCAGCTGTACGACGATGAAAGATATGAATCGTACGATGATGGTCGTGACTTCGTACTGCGAGTGATGCAGTGGATGTCTCCGTCTTTTGATATGGGAGAGTTCGAGAAGGTCGCGGCTATCATAGTTGCAGAGGAAAGGGCGGCCGCTGAGAACGAGGTCACTAAGGTTACTCAAGTTGGAGGGGTCTCAAAAGTGGGCCCTGAGGTTGAAAGTAATGCTCCTCCTTCGACTGATGCACAAGGATAATCATCTCCTTTCTTCTCTTTTTCTATCTTATGTAAAAAAATTTATTTTCCGTTTGTAAGCGATCTGACTATTTTAGTCAACGGAATGAATGAGAAAAACCTTTTGATACTATGGTTTTTATGTTGTTTCTCCTCCTTTTGGTTTTTGTTGGTTGTATGTTAAATGCCTAAGTACTTAACTCATGAAACAATGAGTTAGGCTCAATCCGGGGGTCTTGGTGACCATGTCCACGTAGAGATAAACTGATCTATCGATTGAGGCTTTGACTCTGCCGAGGGCAGAAGATTTGTCCAAGAGAATGTATGTATCCCTTCGGGGCTATTTGGGTCCAATCAAATGGAGTAGCGACCAAAAGACAATCCATCTTTATTTGAATATCATTCAGATTTACATCGAGTTAAGAAAAATATCGGAGTAGATGCTCTACGTGACAAGGGCGACGTAAGGGCCTTCCTTACATATCTTCGAGATAATATGTACCTCGTCGCACAATTTTGATAACTCGGTAAGGGCCTTCCCAGTTTGGATCCAATGAGCGAGTAGGAATTCTGAGGTTCTGTCTAAGGACCAAATCGCCGAGCTGGAAAGCTCTGGGTCGGACCTTAGCGTTTCGATAGCGAGAAATACGTTGTTGATAAACTGTTGCTCGAAGTTGGGATGCGTTCCTTCTTTCTTCCAAGAGGTTGAGATGAAGCCTCAGACCTTCTTGATTACTCGTGGAGTCGTGCTGCTCTATTCGATATGAAGGTACTTGGACTTCGACTGGGACAACTGCGTCGGTGCCGAAAGCCAAAGAGAAAGGAATTTCTCCGGTTGACATGCGAGTTGTAATTCTATAGGCCCATAAGACTTCTGGTAGGAGCTCTGGCCACATGCCTTTACATTCTCTGAGCTTGGTCTTTAGATGATGTTTGATGATCTTATTGACTGCTTCAACTTGCCCATTAGCCTGGGGATGATATGGGGACGTATGAATACCTCATATCTTCCATTTTTCGCAAAACTCTGAGAATGCGGCGTTGTCGAACTACTTTCCGCTGTCGGTGATTATAGTGTGGGGGAGCCCATAGTGGCATATGATGTTTCTCCATATGAACTTTGTGGTCTGCTTTTCGTTGATTGTGGTTAATGGGTCTGCCTTGACCCATTTGATGAAATAATCGACTGCTACGATTGCAAACCTGTTCTGGCCTTTCTCGGTGGGCAATGGTCCGATGATATTGACTACCCATTAGGCGAAGGGCCAAGGGTCGTCCATCGGTGCCATCTGCTCGGATGGTACATGAGGTATTGGAGAATATCGCTGGCATTTGTCACATTTTTTGGAGAATTCAATTGCGTCCACCTTCATAGTGGGCGAGTAGTACCCTTGCCTCATTGCTTTATATGCTAAAGAGCGTCCCTTAGGATGGTTATCACATGCCCCCTGGTGTATTTCATCAAGAACGCGATGCACTTCTTCTGGATGAAGACACCTTAAGTATGGTACTGTAAAGCTTTTACGTAGTAACGTTCCATTTTGTAAGGTATACCTGGCAGCACGATGACGAATTTGTCGTGCAGATTTTTATCATCTGGGAGTTGTCCATCTTTGAGATAAAGGACGATGGGGTCCATCCAACATGGAGAGGAATGTACTATGACTACTTGCTCTGGGTTGTTTGACTAATACTCGGAGCCTGGAGATGCTCAATGGGGACAGCTTGCATTAATTCAGATTCTGGTGCAGAGGCTAGCTTTGCCAAAGAATCTGCGAGCTTGTTCTTCTCGCGAGGTATGTGAATTATCTCATATTTGTTCAGCTTTGTGAGCAAGATAAGTACTTGGGATTTGTATAAAGCCATTCGCTCCTCTTTCGCCTCGAATTCGCAGAGCACTTGATTAACTATGAGTTGAGAGTCGCTATAAATTAGTAAACTCTGTATCCCGAGCACATTTGCTAGTTCGAGGTCGACGATCAAAGCCTCATATTCTGCTTCATTATTAGAGACATGAGTGTCAAATCATAAAGCATGTTGAAAATGTGACCCGTCAGGAGCAATTAAAATTAAACCGGCTCCACTACCGGTGGCTCGTGAAGACCCATCCACAAAGAGCAACCAGGGGTTCTGGTCGCTGGTCGCAGTGTCATCGCTGGAGGAAGAATATGTGAAATCAGCAATGAAATCAGCCACGGCTTGACCCTTAATCATGGTTCTTGGGCAGAACGATATATCATGCTCGCTGATCTCAATCGCCCATTTAGTCAATCGCCCTGAAACCTCAGGTTTTTGAAGGACATGTCTTAATGGATGATTCGTAGGTACCAATATAGCGTGGTCTTGAAAATATGGTCGCAGTTTTCAAGCAGCTGTCACTAAGGCGAGAGCTAATTTCTCCATATCAGAATATCGAGTTTCGGCATCCACCATGGCTCGACTAATATAATAAATGGGCCTTTGTACCCCAAAATCTTCTCTTATTAATGCGACGCTAACGACCGTGAAGGACACAGATAAATAAAGAAGGAGTTGCTCGTGTAAAACAGGTTTTGATAAAATAGGAGTTGCGCTCATATATTGCTTTAGTTGTTGAAATGTTTCTTGACATTGCGGAGTCCACACCCAGTCGGTTTTTGCAGTAGCTCGAAGAAGCTTAAAGAAAGGAAGGCACTTATCGGAGGCACGTGAAATAAACCTGTTCAATGATGCAATGCGACCAGCCAATCGTTGGACATCTTTAATAGTGGACGGAGACTTCATTTCGATCAAGGCTTTTATTTTCTCGAGATTTGCCTCGTTACCCGTTGGCCTACCATAAACCCAAAAAATTTCCCGACGGAAACCCCAAAAGTACATTTTTCTGGATTTAACTTCATCTGATACTTCCTCATTAAGTCGAAGGCTTCTCGGAGATCTACGAGGTGGTCGTTGGCTACGATGCTTTTCACGAGCATGTCGTCGACATAAACTTCCATATTTCTACCGATTTGTGCGGCGAATATTTTATTGACCATGCGTTAATAGGTGACTCCTACGTTCTTGAGACTAAAAGGCATTACCTTGTAACAATACAAGTCGCGGTCAGTGATAAAGGCAGTGTGTTGACTATCGGGCGGGTGCATCATGATTTGGTTATACTCAAAGTAGGCGTCCATAAAACTGAGCAGGGCATGCCCCGTGGTTGAATCAACCATTTGGTCGATGTGCGGAGTCGGGAAACTATCCTTCGGGCATGCTTTGTTCAGATCAAAGTAGTCCACGCACATTCTCCACTTGCCATTAGCTTTTCGAACAAGGACCACGTTCGCGACCCATTCTGGGTAGTCAACTTCCTCAATGAAATTGATGGTCAACAACTTTTCGACCTCAGTTTTACTCACCATTTGCCTTTATGCGGTGAAGGCACCTCGATGCTGTTGAACAGGTTTGTGCTTCGGATCGACATTCAGGCGATGAACTATGACGCTGGGGTCGATACCTGGCATGTCACTATGGGACCATGCAAATACATCTTGGTATTCGGTGAGAAAATGAATTAGATTTTCATGAAGGACATTGCTCAAAGAAGATCTAACGTAAACCTTCGTGGATGAATTTTCTTCAGATAAGTGGATTGCAAGAGTTTCTTCCCCTGGGGTACCTGATTGAAGAGCACTCTTTCTTGGGTCCAACGTTGTAGCTATCGGGAGATCCGATGCGTCCCCTGTAATCGTCATAACAGGAGCTACTTGGACTTTTTTCGATCTTGTACGGCAATTTCGTAACATGCTCGAGCTTCTTTTTTATTTCCTCGTACAACCCCGACTCTGCTTGGAGTAGGGAATTTGATACACAGGTACAAGGGGTGTAAAGCTGCTCCTATCTTGTTGAGCGAAGGTCGGCCCAAAATAGCGTTGTATGCTGATCTCTGATCTACCACGAGGAAATTAACGAAGACTGTGGTTTTTGCTGGGCTTTCTCCGAAGGTGACTAGAAGGTCAATGCTTCCTTTCAGTGTTACAACTTCGCCCCCGAAGCTGACGAGGGGAGTTGAGACTGGTTTGAGCAAACTTCTGGTGAGTGTCATTTTATTAAAAGCTTCCAGGTAAAGAATAACAGCGGAGCTACCTGTATCCAACATAATACGATGTGTTAAGTAATTTGATACCTTTAACGCGACCACGACGGAGTCCTCGTGAGGGAAATGAATCCCTTCTGCATCTTCGAGAGAAAACGAGATCAGATGGCGGCTAGGATTTGTCATATCGGACGGTTTTTCCAGCCAATAAATATGCTGGGGCTTCTAAGATGCCTTACTATCATATGCTTTCCTTGACGCTTGAGAATCTCCTCCAAAAGATGGACCTCCAACAATGGTTCGGATCTCACCAGTGGGTTCAGCATCTTCTTGCGAGGGTGATGCTGAGGTGACTTTTGCCTTTGTGATGAGGCTTCCGCTCTCTTAAAAGACCGACCCTGTCGAGCCACGTAATCTCGGAGATGACCCTTTAAATCAGGGCCTCAATGTGATCTTTTAATGATATACAATCTTGGGTGTTGTGCCCATGATCTTTGTGAAAATAACAGAACTTTCTCTTGTCTCTTTTTTCAGAATCGGACTTGATCTCTGAAGGCCACTTCACATATGATTTTTGCTTGATCTCCATTAATACTTTCTCAGGAGATTGGATAAGAGGTGTATAGTTATGATATTTACCAGAGTAGGGCTTCTTTGGGGAACGATCTCGTCGATCGCACCGATATTTCTTATCAGAAGGAGAGATCTTCTCAGACTTACGCTTCTTGCCCTGTATACCGTGACGTGCCAAACCGACTTCTTCCACATTGATGTACTTTTGAGCCTTTGCTTGGAACTCCGTCATAGTTTTAGGAGGGTTCTTATCTAGGGCGAACCAGAATTTTTCGCTTATTCCAACTATGAGGGCGGTGAGGCCTTTATCTTCGGTATAACCTTCAGTTTGAATGGCTTCTGCAGTGAACCGAATTGTAAACTCCTTAATTGTCTTTCCCATGTTGTTGCTTTAGATCCATTAAATGAGATGCCGGCTTTTTAGTACAGATGCTCCCCATGAACTGAGAGAGGAAAAGCTCTAATAATTGAGAGAAGGATCCGATAGACCGAGGTTTTAGGCCCCGAAACCATGTATGTGCTGTATCCTTTAGAGTTAAGGAGAAAACCCTACACATAATTTCTGAACCATGTCCCTCCAGCTCCATAAGAGACTTATACGTCTCCAGATGTTCGAGAGGATCGCCGGTGCCTGTATCGGGGCAATGATAGGCGTTCGGTATTTCTTAGGCAAGGGAGCCTCTATAACTTTACGGGTGAAGGGAGATTCAGATCGATGGATTGATGCAAGAGCAATAGGTGGAAGGTTAGACCGATACCGCTGTTCCATATCGTCGAAGCGATCCTGGATTCTCTTAAGATCTCCTTCCCATGGTAAGGTGTAGCTTAAAGTTTCGACGGCAAACCCCTGAGATCGTTGTTGCCGGGAGGTGCTGGAGTGTATAGAATGTGGAGGGGGTACCAAGACTTGATTGCCGTGTGGCATTCGATTTGAAGGAAGATTTGGTTGAGTTCGTGGCTCGCTTGTAGAATGCCTGGAAGCTACTGGTATAGGCCGCACCGGCGGCCCTTATGGAGGTTGTTGTTGTGGTTCCGGAAAGTGTTGAGCAAACCGATCAGATAAGGTTTGAAGTCCAGCTTTGAGAGTAAGAAGTGTGTTTCGGACGAAATGCATAATGTCGTCTTGACTGTCGGATATTTCATGAAATGGATTTTGCGATGGCAAATTTGATTATACTTGGAGAACCCCTGTCGAGGCAGCCTGAGGGGGATTAGATGCTAGTTCAGTGATGTCAGGAGGAGGTAACGTCTGTCTTGAAGTGGAAGGATGAACCGTCTTTTTGGGTGGCATGGTGGGAGATAATGATCAGTGATGAGAATGTCTAATTCTGATGACCTCGTTCCCACAGATGGCGCCAATCTGTTTACGTCAAATTTGGTAACAGGATCCTCCAGACGTTCACCTTCCTTCGGTCAAGCTTCCCTCCAAACTTGAAAGAAAAAAGAGAGAACTAAGGGTGGCCGGCGTTCAGCCGTTGGCCCTCCGAAGCTTAAGTCAGACGGGATCCGGTAATGAAGTATAAGGTAGGATGTGGGCTTAGAGATTGTGTACCTTTGTTATCTGTTGGACCATGTATTTATGTAGATCCGAATAATCTAGTCCATTACGCAAGCTATCACGATTACTGCTGATTTGGGGGATAAGTATCTTATCCCGTTAATCCTTAGATAATGGGATGACCTAACAACCTTAGATGTCCAACTGATTACGTCTCTTAATGGAGATGCTTAGAGTTATGGATAAGGATGAACCAACATCAGTCTGTATAGACTGATACTGAAAGGTAGCAATTATTCACCTCGAAGGTAACCTCGTTTAACATCCTTAAAGTTGGCTGCTCGCATGTAGATATACGATCCCTTTCTACGACCACGAGCCGAGCTGCTCGCATGCAAGACCTTTATTTTGTAAACAAGGAGTAAAGACAGACCAATTATGAAAATACCTTCATTCGATGACCAGCGACCAGGCCAGTTCGCATGTTCGGGAGTGTATACCGTACTTTTACGATATGTGAGCCTCGACCATAAGGGCTCACAAATTAAACACCATAAAAAGGCGCCCGCGGGTCTTGAATCTTTGATATCTTCGACCACCACTTTTTGGCTATAACACCAACCCTTTTGGGGGAAACATTAACATGTCAGACGTACTTAAACTAAATGCATGCTTTTGAGCACCCACAGTGTGTAAGAGATAGCTGGCGAAGCAGAGTAGCATGCGAATGAACATCTCCCCTAACAAACTACACCACTTTCAAACGGTATGCACATACTTATACATACATGACAAAAAAAAATAAATAAATAAATAAATTTGAAGCTAGGTTGTTAGCGAAAATGCAGAATTTTGCCCTACTTATACCTTTTTCTTTAAGACATCCATACTTTTCATCCCCATCTCATGAGGGGAGTTGGTATTTAATGATCTCATTCCAACTCTTAGACCGTTTGGCAGCCCCTGTTCCAATACCATCTACTCTTACTTTAACATCTCAAGATGCTAGGGAAGGTACAATCATCTCACGTTCACCACCATTGTCTTCCACAATTGAGGTTCATCCGCTCCCCCATGACCTCAAGATATTGACCTATACCGACTACTCTTAGAAAAGATACTCTTATCGTATACCTTACATCTTGTATACAACTTTGTTTCTTACCACCATTTTAGTCCATCCAAAGCATACACTTCAGCCCTATTGTGTGAGGTGGTTCGTACTTCATGCTATACGATGATGCATTAATTTATCTTGAGTGATGGAGATCTATGAAAGAAAAGATGTCAGTAATGCATTGACCCCTGTATCTCTGCCGCCTGATAGGTGGTTATACTCCATAGAATACCAACATGATGACTCAATGGAACGCTTAAAGGCACATCTTGTTGTTAAAGGCTACAAATTCAACATCTACAGTTAACTAAATAAAAGCACACGAACCCTCAACTTGATTGACTCTTATGATTTATCAGCAGTTGAGGATTTGGAGCTAGATCCTGTTGGAAATCCAGTAAGCGGAAGCACTGTAGAAGATCAAACAATCACCATACAGCCACACACGCAATCAACACAAAAGCACACAAATTTTACATAGAAAACCCTTGCGGGAAAAAACCACTGCACAAAGTGACACCTCCACCATGTTAAACAGATTATTACAGAGTTAGAACTACCCGAGTAGATCCCAAAGATGAACAAGGCACACAAAAACTCTTAATCCTCTCTCCCAATAACCCTAATCTCGTTTAGATCACCTAAGTATTGCTTAACTCATCTCCAAACACGATTAGGAAACATATTTAAAGACGAAACCTGTAATTAGAAACTTGCAGTGCGAAACCGCACAAAATATCAAATCCCGCACTATGGCCGATCGGTCGGGCGACCGGTCGTGAATGGTCCAGAGAGTTTTGCCAAAATCTTCATGCTGCTGCCTCAACTCAGACTTGTTTGACGACTGGTTTGAGCATCCTGCGACCGGTCTGACGACCAGTCTTAAAATGCCAAAAATCATCTAGGGAGTTTCAACCCAAACTGAGCCAATCTGTCCACTGGCCGACCGGTCGGTGGACACTGACAATACCCAGTTTTGAGGCCTCTCCAACAAACTCCACCGAGGCATCAAAAATAACAAACCACCTTCTTTACTCTTCATAAAAACCCAACTCCTCATTGTTAGTGCAATTTTCTGTGGCATACTAGTGCACCTTGTTTGTCAATCACTTACGTCAGTGAGTCTAGTGTCGGTTGAGCTTAATGAAGACGAAGACGAAGACTGAAGACTCAAGTGGCCCTGCTGCATCAAGGAAGAAGATACAGGTAAAAGTGATGCCTTGATGTGCCTTAACCTTGACCAAAACCCAACCATTTAACCTCTTTGATGACCTTGACCATATTAGGAATCCTTTAGTCATCATAGATTGGCCCTAGGTGTCTTAAAAGACTACCCAAATCTAGGCCATTGTGAATGGGTTAGAGAATGGATGGGTCAGCAATCAAACATGTTAAACCCAGGCCTGTCCGACCGGTTACTACCGGTCAGCTGGACTGGACTGACCGGTCAAGACTGGTCGGACGTGTGTCCAGTTTATACAGCAAGCATGCTGTCTTGAGCAGGCTTAAGACTGACCGGTCGTGACTGATCAGCTGGGCTGGTCCGACCGGTCAAGACCGGTTGGACAGACCCCCCCCCCAGACAGATAGTTCTCCGTCTTGCTTTGGCCTTTGGCCAACCGGTCGGGACCGGTTGGGACAGGTCAGCAGAGCCGTTTTTTGCCCATTTTTTTACCGCTTGAATACCTTTTATAAAGGGGCTTGGCTCACATTGAGGGGGTATAGAGAGGGATTTTGAGAGGAGTGAAGCCACCATTGTTGGAGACCATTTGAGGCTCATTCCCAACCTATGCAAGGCATCTTCCTTATGCTTTAACACAAGATTGGAGCATTTCGCTCATGAAGAAGATGACCTTCATCCCCTCTTGATCTCTAGAGTTTGGAACCTTCTTGATTGGCATATCCTTGTCCACAACTCCAAGATGAGATCGTTGTAGGAGAGAACCTCTAGGCAACCCATTCCCATTAGTTGTAGAGTTCTCAAACCTACTCTCCTATCACCTTGGGCATCTTAAAGGCATCACATGCAAGGTGTTTGATCAAGTGTGGCTGAGGCATTGGCGACGCAACGACAATATGATCGTGGGAGTAAGGGAAGTTGATTGAAGCACGGGAGAGCGGAGATCAAGCAACCTAAACCGATGCTGAACAAGGGGCTCATCCGATAAGTAAGGTTGTCTTTATTGAGAGTCCATTTAGAGTTTGTTTGTCAAATTCGATGTAGGGACGTTAGCCGTTCCTTGGCCCGTTAGTCGGGCCTAAACTAAGTCTCCAAGGGGGAGCCTCCGACACGGGAGTGAACGTGCGTCGGGTTGAGAGTTAGCCTATGTCCAAAACCCGTTCGGGTTAAGAGTTAGCCCTTTGTCCAAAACTCCGGTTATGGTTGAGAGGTGAACTGGTAAAACCTCCATGTAAAGGTTGAGAGGTGAACCTCATTTAAAACCTCCGATAGTGAATGCCGATGTGCTCAAAGGAGTTGAGTACTTGAACCGGGAGTGGAGTAGACCCAAAGTCGAACCACTATACATGCTTGTGTTTGTGATTGATTTGAGCACATTAATATCTTAGCGTTGGATGTTTAAATGTTTAATTATGAATGCTTGATAGGAATGTATGCTGGGCACTAGATAGACACATCCACTCACATGATGTACTTTTACTAGTAGTGTAGACTTGAGCTCATTGATCCATTCTCATAAGTCTATATAGGTTGCATAGGTTGGGAGCTTGATTAGTTAAATCATTTATTTACCTATGCATGCGTAGACTAGGATTGTTTATTGCTTAAGCATATGCTAGTCTTGTGATTGGACCCACTTAGGATTGGAAGCCAAAGTGTTCTTGCTTACTTAGTTTAATTTGTTGAATTGTGTTAGTAGGTGAAAAGAATTTTTAAAAGGTCCTAATCCCCCCCCCCCCCCCTCCTATAGGTTTAGCCATAATTCTAGTTGCTCTTTAAGCTTCCGCACATACGTAGGTGTCGTGTTAAACTACCGACGTACTTCCACTCATCAATCATAGTGTCGCCGCTTCTCATGCATCACTGCGTCTTCGTTAAGCCTTCGCCGATCTCAGAGAAGTTATGCAGAACTTGAACTTCTCTGTAGGGACCGCCTTGGTCAAGATATTCGCTAGATTCATGCTAGTGTGAATCTTGTCCAGAGTCACATCTCCTTCCTAAAGCACCTGTCGAATAAAATGGTAACGCACATCAATGTGTTTAGTACGTGAGTGATAAACAGAATTTTTAGCCAAATTGATAACACTTGAGCTATCACAATTAACCGGCACGGCTTCCTGTTCAAGCCCTAACTGATTTATCATTCCTTTCAACCAAACAGCTTCCTTGAAAGCTTCTGTCACTGCCATATACTCAACTTTAGTAGTGGAAAGAGTCACCACAGACTGAAGCTTAGACATCCAACGAATCGGTCCACCCGCTAATACAAACAAATACCCTAAAGTCGATCTCCTATTACCACACTGCCTACGTAATCAGAATCGACGTAACCAACCAACTTGCCCTTGGACTTTTCAAACGTCAAGATGTAGTCTTGTGTACCCTGAATGTATCGAAGTAACCATTTCACAGCATCCCAATGTTGTTTGCCCGGTTTAGATAGAAATCAGCTAACAACACTCATAGCCTGTGAAATATCCAGTCTTGTACAGACCATGACATACATTAAACTGCCCACAACACTTGAATAGGGCACATGAGACATAACACGCTTTTCTTCATCTGTCTTGGGACATTGTTCAGAAGAAAGCTTGAAGTGAGCCGCATGGGGAACGCTGAACGGTTTACACTTGTCCATCTCGTACTTTTTCAATACCTTCTCAAGGTACTCTTCCTGAGATAACCACAACATGCTCATCTTCCTATCCCTATAAATATCTATGCCAAGAACCCTCTTTGCAGCCCTTAGATCATTCATCTCGAATGTCCCTGAAAGATGAGTCTTCAAAACATCGATGTCAGAAATGCTGTGACTGGCAATAAGCACGTCATCGACGTATAACACCAGTATGAGAAACTTCTGATCATTCAGTGTCTTGAAATAGACACAATGATCGTACTCGCTCCTGGTAAAGCCCTGAGTCACCATGAAGGAATCAAATTTCTTGTACCACTGCCTACGTAACTATTTGAGACCGTACAATGATCTCCTTAACCTGCAAACCTTGTTCTCGCCCCCTTGCACTGTATAACCTTCTGGTTGTACCATGTATATCCGCTCTTCCAATTCCCCATGCAGGAAAGCAGTCTTCACATCCATCTGTTCCAGCTCGAGGTCGTATTGGACAACCAGCGCCAACACGAACCTGATAGATACTTGCTTCACAACTGGCGCAAAAACCTCACTAAAGTCCACGCCTTCACACTGAGCATACCCTTTTGTTGCCAACCTTGCCTTGTATTTATCCTGTTTCTTCCAAAAAATCCACTTACACCCTATCGCTTTTCGGCCCACTGGAAGCTCCACAAGCTCCCAAGTCTCATTCTTGTACAGGGAGTCCATCTCGTCTCGCATTGCCGTCTTCTACTTTTCAGTATCTACATCCTGCAGTGCCTTCTCAAAGTTAGACGGATCCCCTCCATCTGTAATGAGAGCGAATGCAATATTTGAGTCATCCCCGTAGCTTGCCGGTAACCTACTATCCCTAGGTGGATTTCTTCGCACAAGTGGCTGCTCTACTTGATCCTATACCTCTGTCTACACCCCAGTTTCGGCCCTTGTCTCATCCTATCATCTTGTGCATCGTCAATTTCTAATTTTTCTGGTTCCTTTGTAGCATCCTTATGGAACAAAGAACCCTCATCGAATTTGACAACATGGCTCAGGGTGATCTTCCGTGTGATAGGATCATATATACGATAACCCTTCACACCATCACCAGAGCCCACAAAGATTCCTTTCTGGCCCTATAGTTTAGCTTATCTCTCTCAACTAACGATACATGAGAGTAAGCCTCACAACCAAAGACCCGTAGACTTGGGTAGTCTAGCGTACGACCACTCCACACTTTCTCAGGGATTTTATATTCAATTGTCATAGAGGGTGACTGATTTATCAAGTAACTAGTCGTGTTAACGGCCTCAGTTCATAGCTCTTTGCCCAACCCAGCATTACTAATCATGGATCGAGCTCTCTCTAAGAGAGTCCTATTCATCCGTTCTGCCACACCATTATGCTCTGGTGTGTGGCGGACTGTGTTGTGCCTCACGATCCCCTCATCTTTACAATACGTGTTAAATTTCCTGGAAGTGAACTCACCTCCATTGTCGGTTCTCAAAAATTTCAATTTCTGCCCTGACTGATTCTCAACCATCGCCTTCCAATACTTGGAAGGTCATGAAGACATCGGATTTATTTTTCAAAAAATAACCCCAAACCTTTCTGCTATAATCATCGATAAATGACACGAACCACGATGACCTCCCAATAGAAATAACGGGCGACGACCCCCATACAACGGAATAGACATAATCAAGTACCCTTTTACATACATGTTTCCTCCCTTTAAATGACAATCTAGACTGTTTCTCATATATGCAATGTTCACATATACTAAAGTCTATAGATTTAAAGGAAGGAATCAATGATCGTTCAGAGAGTACCTTCATGCCCTGCTCGCTCTCTCATATGGCCTAAGCATGCATGCCACATACGTACAAACGTGGAATCCACTACAACCGCTGCAGCTCCACCTATTGAAGTGCTCCCAATCATCTTGTAAATGTTACCATGCCTCTATCCCTTCATAATTACAAGGACCCCCTTTGAAACTTTGCAGAACCGGTCAAAATCGGTGAACTTGCACCCCAATGCTTCGAGGGCACCAAGGGAGATCAAATTCTTCCTCAACCTAGGAACATGCCTCACTTCTGTCAAGATCTGTTCGATCCCATCTAACATCTTGATGCGCACAATACTAATTCCCACAACCTTGCTGGTGTAGTCATCGCCTAAGAATATTGAGCCTCCTTCATACTCCTTGTAGGAAGTAAAGATGCTCCTATCTGGGCACATGTAATACGAAGCCCCGTAGTCCATGATCCACTCATTGTTGAGAGATCCAACCTTTGACACCATCAAAACCTCGCACACATCATTACCACCTTCTTCAGCTTCAGCGGTATTAGCTTCCCTAGAGGAGTCTCTTGACTTCTCCTTCTTATACTTAGGACTCTTGCAGTCCTTCTTCATGTGCCCAACTTGGTCACATCCCGAACACTTCAACTTGCCTTTGCTCTTGCCCTTACCCTTTGATTTAGATCGAGAACACGACAATCCTTTACCTCGCTCAGAATTCCTTCCTCTCATAAACAGTGTATCGGAGGAAGAATTAGTATCACCACTTTTCTGTCTCATGTCCTTTGATTGAAGAGCTGAGACAACGGTCTCGACCTAATAGTGTCCATACCCACGCACAACGAGTCCTTGAGTGACTCATATGAACTAGGAAGCGAGTTCAACAAGATCAAGGCTTAATACTCATCATTCATCTGCTCACCAAAATCGAGCAACTTGCAAATCAGCTTGTTGAACATGCTAATGTGGTCCTCCACATTTGTCCCCTCCGCCATCTTCAAAGTGAAGAGTTGCATCATTAGATACATGTGATTTACTAGAGACTTCTTCGCATAGATGTTCTTTAGCTTGGTCCATGTCTCTACAGCGGTCTTCTCCTTCATAATGTTATAGAGGATGTCATCGACAAGGCACAATTGGATTGAGGCCATAGTTTTCTCATCCATCTTCGTCCACTCATCACTTTCATCTCGATACGTTGCTTTCAAGGGCGTTCACGACCCCTTGCTGAGTTAGGACGGCACGCATCTTCACCTTCCACAACTCAAAGTTGTTTTTGCCTGAGAACTTCTCAACGTCAAACTTTGTACTTAAAGTCATGAGATCGTTTAAGAAAACTCCTTCTTCAACCTTCCAACGATATCTTTGATACCACTTGTTGGAAATTCGGTCAGCGGAAGCATCGAAGAAGATCAAATAATCACCATATAGCCACACATGCAATCAATGGAAAAGCACATGAATCTTACGTGAAAAACCCTTGCGGGAAAGAACCACGGTACAAAGCGACACCTCCATTATGATAAACAGATGATTACAGAGCTAGAACTACCCGAGTAGATCTAAAGATGAACAAGGCACACAAAAACTCTCAATCCTCTCTCCTAATAACCCTAATCTCGTTTAGATCACCTAGGTATTGCCTAACTCATCTCCAAACACGATTAGGAAACTGTGGACGCTCGCCTTTCCGCACTCCCGACCCTCCCTTTCGAAAAAGGAGGATGTGCGCGCGAATCGACGTTTGTGCCACTGGCTCGCTTCATTCTCGAGGGCCTTTTTTCGGTTGTCGTGTTAAATTAGATATGTTTGGATGAGTTCATATAAGACCAGAGTCGTCGCTAGCCAGTTACTTTGAATCTACAGTCGATTAGACCCCGTAAAAACGTTAGAGAGGGGAATTCGAAGATTCCTTCCTTTAAAATGGCTCCTTCTGATCTGTGGCCAGAGATTCGAGGTAAGGGATCACGGTTACAGAGTGGGAAGATGTTAAGCACCCCACTCTGCCGGTACCGAAGTATGGTCTCTACTTCACAGAATCGAACTAATACTTGAAAGTCTAATTTAATCCTCGTACATTCTCATGAATGATATGATGCATGAATGTAGGTCTGAACAGTAAGAGTTTCTGATGGGCAGGTTTCCATTAACAGGTAAGCCCAGAGCATACGCTCGAACTGACAAGTGCTTTTATGCGGGATGTATGCTGTGTATTTGAATAATCAAAGTGTTTACAGTGATATGATAAGCAGGGGGTTGGAAGAATAGTAAATGTTGCACTTATGCTAGATGCGAATGAGATGATGCTAGTAAAAGAGTAGCTGGATGGACGGAGGTGTTACAAGGGTTTGCTTCGAGTGGCTAGATCAGAACTTGGGTAGCTTGGGAGACTTGGACCAGGGTCAGGTGGGCTAGACCAGAGTTAGGCTCTTCTCACTCGAGCTCTCCTTGGTGGAGGAATGGACTAAAGGGGGTGGATATGAACTCAGAATATGAACTCAGAATTTATGGGATTTCTCTAAGAGTTGAGGGATGCAGAAATAGGAGAGGGAATGGGGTATTTATAACTGCGAGCAGTGGCAAATTGTGTAATTAGGCTCGGGATGCCCTCAAGGTGCCACCCATACGGATTCTCTGCTCCAGCTTCGGAGCGTACGGCCCTCGAACTTGAAGCAGAAAAGCTGTTAGTTCGAGGTTCGGACCTACTCCGAGACTATGGCCCGGAACCAGGTGAGTTGACTGGGTTGAAAGATGGATTGACACGGTGAGTTGACTGGGTGCAAGGGCTAGACTGACCCGGTGAGTTGACTCAGTGATTTGACTCAGCTGGTTGACTCACCAAGTTTGACTTTTTTGGGATTTTTTTACTGATTTTTCTTATGGGGGGTTTTCAGGCTGATGTTTAGGGGTGAGTCGATTGGGTTCAGGTTTGAGCTGGGCTATGGATTGAGGCTTACAAGGGTGAGTTTGGCTGGGTTTGGAAATGGGGTTTTGAGGGTATGGTCCTCCATTCATTCAGCTATCTCTACCAACATTGTAGCCGAAGCTGGGGTGTCTACAAATGCCCCTCTTTGGCAGAGGTTGAATGCAACCGAATGTCAAAGCGATTGGACACCCCACTTTTGACTCGGTCAATCATAGATTGTGGTCTGGAATCTTTGCTTGCCTTTGTATCTGAGTCAGTTAATTGTCTGGAAATTGATAACTCGCACATACCGCGAGAGTTTGGAGAAAACGTTCCGATTGTCCCTGCATGAGCTGCAACCTGGGTACCCAATCGCAACCCTTCCATTCCCAATCGGTACTAACATCGAAAAGGTACAATAGAGCATCTGCGTCCGACATAGTCTTACGAGGTTACTAACCCTGTGATTGATTGTTCATTGCTTTCTCGAATCACTACAGGAGTACTTGTTTCGCTTGACTGTTAAAGTGGTTAGCTGCCCTGCGTCCATGTAGTCTTACGGGAGATCCACTATGCCGACTTGGACTCAGTTAAGGTACTTTAGGCATCCACGCCTAGGTATGTGCAGGTGAACTTGTTCCACCCAATTTGCGGGTTTTGATACTTGGGTTACAATCTATCGTTTCCACCGTACAGATGGTTTCTTTGACCAAGCCTTTTGGCTTTCATCTTTTCGTATCTTGGCATTTGGTATGATTGTATTGACACTGGAGTTCAGTTCGACCATACTTTGGGTGCATTGGATCCGATGGTCTCTGGGGAAACCGCGAGACATAGGACTTATTTGATTTTTACATCGGCTCCTACCTAGAGATATGGAAGATCTCTCAGTGTTTTGTAGGCCGAACGCTCTATTTGGATTTTGAAAAGATACCCACTCTGGGGAGTGATATTCTGTGGGGTTTTTATTTGCAAATAGGAATATATATAATATTTTTGTCTTTTCGAAAAGGAAATCTGGCTCGCACGCGCCTCCACTAGGAATGCTTGTGGGGTCTTTGGCCAACCGACTTTTATTTTGAAAGTAGGTAAACATGATGATTGATGCGATGGATGCTGATGCATGGGGATGCATATTTGATGATGGGTGCATGGTTTGGCTCATTCTCTTTCAGTTTGATGATTTTTCTTTCATTGGGGATGCAGAGAACTTTGAGCTTATTGCTTGCAGGGTTGTGCTTCCCTGGAGATTTTCTTTTCAATGCGGATGTTTGGTCAGTGGGTTGGTCAAGATCCTGACCCGTGGTCGATCAGGTCCATCGTCCTAAGATGTTGTTTTCTTTGCTAATGGGGATGGATGAAGGAGGTTGTCAGCTGTAACCTCAAGATGTTCTTCTGGGGGATGGGTGTGATTGGTATGGCGTTTGGTTGCCAATTTTGGTCAAGATTCCAATTTGCGGGCGATCGGATCCTTCATCCCATACTGTGAAGTGAGTGAGCGGAGTTCGAAACTCCTAAAATGCTGTGCTAGGGATAGTGACAAATTTTTTTTTGTAAATATTTGCTCTGAATCTTTTCCTGAGTAGTCAAGATGGAGATCAATTATTGAAAACAAAGGAAATATTTTTATGATTTTCGAAAATATTTGGTCCAAGTAAAGATCGGTGTTTATTGAAAACAAGGGAAGTATTTTTGTGATTTTGTAAATGTCTGATCCGAGTCTCCTCCTGAGTGGTCAAGATGAAGATCGGTGTTATTGAAAACAATAGAAATATTTTTGTGATTTTGCAATGTTTTGGTGTTTTGTTGGATTTTTTGAAATGCAGGGAAAGGTATGGAATTTTCAACCATTTCCAACTTCTATTGCTGGTAAGGCACCCGATCCATTTTAATCAGCGAGCAAGACGAATCTCACACAGTTAAGTGTCGTAGTTTTACATCTTCGGATGAGGGGATTTTGAGGGTTTTCAATCAACACACCCACAAAGTTGTTTATTCCTCATGTGCAATGCACATAGACCACGTATCATCCGATGCACTCCTTCGGCCACAAAATGAGCCACATCCTCACATTTCCCTTTGTCAATCCAGTTTGGGGTCTTATGCTGCTCACAATTCCGTGAGGGTGCGCTTCACCTCCTGTTGGGGCTCAAATTCGCACCCATTATAAAACAGTATTCAACGATCCATCTACGACGATTCAGACCGATTTTGAGATCTGAAATACTCAGAAAATGCCAGTGCAACCCTAACACGCGTGGTCGTGACCAAAACCTATGAATGTTATTTCGAGGCGGAATCGGACATGCAGATTACCACCAAATGATCCGAAATGCCCTAAAACCCTTAACCTACAAGTTTCGAGGTCGCGCAATGCATATCTTTACCCGCGCGCTTCCAATGCATTTTGCCCTAATCGTATCCGACTGTAAGGGCCCAAAAGCCTACAGGTACCATTTCAGAGTGGAATTAGACATGTGGATGATCGCTAAATGATCCAGAATGCCCAGAAAACCTTAAGTAACAAGTTTGAAGTCCTTGCGTGCATATGTTGCATATGTCCACGTGCGCGCTTCCTGGAACAATATTTCTATGCGAAGAGCCGATCGGGAGAGTCCAAATTGGGCAGGACCTACCAAAATTCACAGCAGATGACCATCGGTACCCCACCATGTTCATTGAGGAGGTCGATCATGGCCTAAAAGTGGCTTGGCGTCAGTGACTTCGGTCTCTGAAAAGGTAGCCCCCCTCTGGAGGTTGCCCGTCGGAGCCTAAAACCTGAAATATCCTAAGTGATGGAACATGCATTTGCTCTCTCTCTCCACATGCGGAGCCCATGAGAAGACATGCATTTGCCCTCTCACCACATGCGCATGAGAGCGCTCTCTCTCTTTTCCATATTTTCAAATTTTCAAAAATATAAAAAATAATAAAATATGTGCTAAAGTGTGAGCACATGCGTGCACATGTGCCCACACTAAGTACATGCTCCTGGTGCATAAGCACATGCGCCTACACACCATGGCATGTGCATGCCACAAGCACATGCGCCTACACACTCCTCTACATGCGCATGCCCTCCCTTTTGCAAACAACATGCGCCCGGTACCCGAGTAGCTACCCGATTAAGTGCTATAAATACCCCACTCACTTGTTGAGAGGAGGGGCTTCATTTTCTGGAAAGGATCGTCAGAGCAAGGTAAAAATCGTTGACGGAATCCTCCATCGGCTTTTCACATGCACCCATACCTCGCCAGATGCCATTGCCGGAAAGGGATTTCTCCCACCAGAGCTGCAATAGAGAGGGAGATGGGGAAAATCCACATGCGCCCATCTTTCTCCTCACTCCCTCATGCCACATGCGCCCAAGTGCGCCCAAGGGAGAGGCCACATGTAACACCCGTACCTTAATTAGCCCTCCGTACACCTCTTTTCCAAACTCGGCATACCTGAAACAGTCCAAACCGGCGAGTTTCGATCAGACACCCTATTTTGGTACCGCGACGACCTGAGACTTGTACCCCGACGACCGCGCGGACGCCACGACTCTAGCGCCACGCGGCATGCTCCGTTTCGATACGTAGTTTGAAAGATGCGTACATGTGCGCAAATCTAGGCGGGCCACGCTACACATGCATGGTGTGGGCCCCACTTGCACAAATCCCTAGGTTGTCCCATCAATCAATCAAGCATCAATCAATCAAGTACATCTCTCTCTCCTCACAAGTCAACTTAAGCCCATACCTAAGCCATCCACTCTCATAATTACCCCATCCCCTTGCTATCATCATTCCCTTTTCTAATGCCATCCATGTCCCAAAGTCCCTACAAGAAGTGCCATACGTAGCCACCCCATTAGAGAGAAGGAGAGAGAAAGAGAGAGAGAGAGAGAGAGAGAGAAGAGACTAAGAAGAGAGAGAAAGAGAGAGATTAGAGGGAGGAACCAAGCTTAGAGGGCCCCAACCATCATCCGGACCGTCCGATCGACTATCCGACCCGATCCAACTGTCCAATTTCAGGTGAGTGCTAAAAGGGGACATCAACTCCCCTTTCTTCCTTCTTTCCCTTTCATTTTCGGGCCCACAAGTGGGCCATGTTGTGAGACAGCGTGCCCCGCACGCTGCCACGACATGGACCACCTTGTGTGGCCCACCATGATGCTTTATTTTCATTTTTTTCCTATTCTTTAAAACACAAAGATCTTGATGAAGTATAATACAAGGATTATCTTGATCCAAATACAATTAGGCCCACCCTGACATGGCTCAGTTGATGAATGGAGTGGATCCTGCAAGTGTGGACCGCACTGATCAAGGCACAACAAAACAAAAGAAAAAAAAAGAAGAGAAGAAAATATATATATATATATATATATATATATATATATATATATATATATATATATAGATGGAAGGCCGCTGGACAGCCAGCGTCCAGAGGACGTTGCTGCCCAGCAGCGCATGGGCGTTGCCCTTTTGTGCGCTGAACGTGGTTTCCCACTCGTGGGACCCACCTTGATGCATGTATTCGATCCACGCCATCCATCTATTTCTCCAGACCCTTTTAGGGCTGGACACCAAACACGAAGACTATCTAGACCTCAGGTGGACCACACCATAGAAGACAGTGGAGACAATGGAACCCACTGTCGGAACTTCTTGGGCCCACCGTGACGTTTGTAGACTCTTTCACCCGCCCAATATTGGGCTCATTAGGTCCCCAATGAGCTGGGAAACCTGATGAATGGACTGGATCACACTCATGTGGGCCCCACTTGAAAGAAACTAGAAAAAAAATGGCAAGACGCTGGACGTTCACAGCATCAGGGACGCTGGAACTGACCAACGTCAGCAGTGTTGGTGGGCTTGGGTGAGGTCCCCACTCATGGGACCCACCTTGATGTTTGTACTAAATCTAAACTGTCCACCTGATTCCCCAAATCATTTTAGGGCCTGGGCCCGAATCTGAATCAGATTCAAATCTTAAGCGGACCGCACCACAGGAAACAGTGGAGAATATGATGTCCACTGTCGAAACTACCTCGGCCCACACTGATGTTTGTAGACCCCGTAACCTGTCCAATATTGGACTCTAAGCGTTCCTCAGGAGCTGGGGAACATGATGAATGGTGGGGATAATACTAATGTGGGCCCCACTTGAAATAAACATAAGAAAACAAAAATATAAATAAAAAAAATGTACAAAGAAGTCCAACGCTGGACGGTTCCAGCGTCTGAGACGCTGCGAACGTCCAGCGTCTGGACGCTGGGCTGTGAGTGGGGTCCCCATTCGTGGGACCCACCATGATGTATTTGTTCTATCCAAGCCGTCCATCTATTTTCCCATATCATTTCACGGCCCAAATTCGAAGATTAAGTAGATCCAGATCTTGGGTGGGCCTCACCATAGAAAACAGTGAGTATGAATGCCTACCGTTGAAACCTTTTCAGGGCCCACCATTATGATAGTTTTCCAACTGAACCGTCCATCAGGTCACGCAGACCCATATGAATGGAAAACCCAAGTATCAGCCAGATCCAACCCTTCAGTGGACCACACCATGGGAAATGGTGGGGATGATCGGCCACTCTTGAAACATTTGGAGCCTACTGTTGTAGTGTGGGACCCAACATGAGGTTTATTCCATCTAACCTGCTGCTGAGGTCACTCAGACCTGGATGGAGATAAAACTCAAACATCAGCTCGGTCCGAAGTTTTTGGGCCATGAGTGTGGTCCACGCTTGAGGCAGCGTGCTGGACACGCTGCTCAGCAGTAGCCCACCTCGTGGGACCCACCATGATGTTTATTTGAGATCCAACATGCTCATAAGTTCACACATGCATGGGAGAAGGAGAAAACACAAATATTAGCTTAATCCTAAAAACCAAGGCGACCCCAGGGGGTCCCACGCTGCAGACAGCGTGCGTGTGTGCGCTGGCTAGCTGGTGTCCCACCCTGTGGGACCCACCATGATGTATTTGTTTTATTCATGCCGGCCTTGTGTTTAATCCATGCCGGCCTTGTGTTTAATCCATGTCGTACACTATGCTTGTCGGCCTATTTTGTATGTGCAGGCCCAAGTATGGGGCTGATGTGGTCTCAAGTGGGCTATGCCGCGAAGACCTTTACATTTCCAATGGGGCCCCCAGTTTGGGTCCCACTCTTTGCATATGTATTGGGCCATTTAAGGCCAACATTACATGATATGTCTGGTAACATGCTAGTATACTTAGCTTGATAGGTCACATTGATAATATGCTTAGTGTAATGAATATCATGCCCATTCATTTGTACATACGCATCATATGTATGCCTGACTGTGGACGATGTTGATCATAATATATGCCTTACAGCTTGAGATACTTAGGGGACCCGTATGAGATAGGGTTGCCCCACATGATCGCGTGGTATGCGCAGGTTTGGTGCATGGCTTTGATGGTATGACTCATGCATCTCACATTATACATGTCATGATCAGATTCTCACCCCATCGGCATAGGGATTGTAACCACCACAGTCACATCGTGGATGGTAGAAATGGACACCGAAAATATGTTCTAGCACTTGGGCGCCAAAGATGTCCTTGGGTGAAAGTCCCTAAACCCTGTGGTACCAGTAGGATGCTCCAATGTCTAGACCGAGTGGATTTATGAGTGCATGAGGGCCAAATACCAGTAGGCCGCGTCTCCCACTGTGTCGGGGTCGGTTGGAAGGGGGTGTGACCTTACCCGCCCGGGTGCAGAGGGCTATATACTAGGTTGAGTTTGACCAGCTCGTGAATGGGTTCGCTATCGACGAGCTGGGTGGATTTCTTGTATGTCATTGACGAGGCGGATAGTGAGGTCTCTTCCACTCGCTTGGTTATGCGCGCGATGGGCGGCAACCAATGTCTGGAGTGTACTAGACCCCGGTGATGTCCCAGTTGTAAACCGTATGATATATGACAGTTGAGGATTGACATGCGCACATTGCATCATTAGCATATGACACTCGGCCATATAGGCCCATTGCATTGCATAGCCTCGAGATGGCTAATGACATTCATAGACTTGGTAGTGTAGCCTGCCATCATTTCCGCTTACTCTGATATCTGTATACCTGTTATATGCATTGCGCACACACCACGCACTCTCTAAGCTTCATAGTAAGCTTATGCATGTTGTTTACGTGCAGGTCATACTATAGCACGACAGCAGTGAGACAGGGGTGCGCATTTGATTTTTCAGCTTTCAGTTATACCTTGTATTTCCTTTTTCTGCAGCATTGTACTCAAAAGATTATCTTAGTGGATATGTGATGTGATGCTTTTTGGTTTGGTATACTTGTGTTTATGCTCATCTATAAAAAAAAATTTTACCTTGAAAATCCTCCTTGTGGGATCCCAGGATCGGAACCTGGTGTTGAGCTCTTAATTGTGCATATTCTAACCCCAATTCAGCACTCAATGTGCAAGGTTTGTATGGTTTATAGGCTAATCCAATGCATGTTTTGTGACTACAGGACTGAGAGGGAGCTCCACTCAATTGAAGACAAAAAGGGTTCACTTGGGATCATTTTGATGAAGAACATTTGAGGACCAAAGAAGAAAAGGAAGACAGAAGCAAAGAAAGAAGAAAGCAGAAGAAAGAAAGCAAGAAAAAGAAGAGACAAAGGAGCTGACCGGTCGTGACCGGTCTGCCAAGGAAGCCAGACCGGTCAGTGACCGGTCAGCCATGCATATTTGGATGTACCAAGGAGGACCGACCGGTCATGACCGGTCAGATAGGATTGCTGGGACTTCAATGAATAGGACCGACCGGTCATGACCGGTCGGTCATTGTTGCTGGAATAAGAAGAAAAACGTCCGACCGGTCATGACCGGTCGGACATCATTGCTGGACTGAAGACAAACAGGCTCAACCAGTCTTGACCGGTCGGGCATACTCGCTGGAGTGATTGTCTATTAAGGCCGACCGGTCGTGACCGGTCGGCTGTGCGTAAGAAGCTAGAAATTTCTAATTTCAGCCCGATTTTCTCTGCGCTGCGTAACTCCTACGCAATTTCTCGATTCTTCCAAAGTTGGGGAGCCTCCAGACTATAAATAGACACCTAGGGATTGTTCCTAGGGTATCCTGGAAGGGTTCGAGCAAGGTTGGAGACTGTGGAAGTGGAGATTGGAGTTTCACAACTCCGTTTGGTTTGCTTTGCTGTTTTCATGCTTTTTGTAGTTGTTTCATGTTTCCTTGGATCATGAGCAGCTAAACCTCTTAGCTAGGGCTAAGAGGTGAAGCTTGTAGTGGATCCAAGATGTTTTAATTCGTAGTTAAGTGGTTTTCAGTTTGGAATTCATGATTATGAACTAAGGTTTGAAGTTTATACAAGTTTTTAAGTAATTTTTCTTAGTCTTGTGATGACTCATGGATGTTTGGATGAATTACTTATCTTCTTAATTCGTTTGTAACGGTCTAGACCTGTATGATCCGAGGAATTGGAGTGCGCTCTAGTACTAAGCTCTTCATAAAGGGACTTCCGGCCAAAGTTCTATTTTTGTTGATTTTCTGGAATATGTAAGGACTGTGCTTGTGATTTGAATCCAGTTCAAACCCTGATCTAGCCTTGTCTTGTGAGAGGACTTGAGGATGGTTATGATTGTGAACTGGACCTATAGGAAAGGGGAATGACCATGCAATTGAGCATGCTCAGCTCAGCCTACATTGAGTGAATCTGATGCATAGAACTTACATATTACGGACTGTTTGGTTTAACAACTTTATCATCCGAATAGATAGATTTGAATATCGATTCTAGTTGAGAGAATGAGAAACCACAGCGGATTGAACATCAAGGATTGCTACAAGTGGATCCTTGAACCCCTAGTGTCTTCTTATAATTAGTTACTTTCAATTTAATTAAACTTCTGTTATTCGCATCAATTTCATATAAAAAATCTGATTAGTAGATTTCAATAGACACTTGTGGATGAGTTTGTGAGATCCTACATAAGTCCCTGTGGATCGACCTTGGTCTTACCGAGTTTATTACTACATCGCAACTCTACACTTGGGGAAGCGAACACCTGGCGTATGGGAGCTAGGGGCCGAGAATGGGGTACTACGGATGCTGTTGGCACCGGATTCGGCGGTCGGGAATTTAGTAAGCCCGCTCCCCGAGTTTGGGGCGTGACAGAAGTTGGTATCAAAGCATAACTTGGGAATACCTGTCTACAACATTACATATCTACTAATAACCTTTGATTACCTACCTTGTACTGTATGATTGCTAGGACCCCAGTCTTACTCACTTGCTTCGAACTTAGTTTAAACTAGGACTCCCCTATTATATGCCTAAAAAATTTCGATTGACGTGTGGACACTCACGAGTAACCCGATGCTAAGTGGATCCTGCCTTTTTGTAGGACATGGCACCCAAGAGAGCCGTTGGTAGGCAATCGTCTAGTGCGGGTACATCCCAGACCGCCCCAGCTCCAGGCATGACTGCTGGTCAGTTCCAGCAGATGTTGCGTGCCATGACCTCCTTGGTAGAGCGCCAAGAGAGGAGGTCAGCCGATTCACCTGCCACATCAGAGCAGGATCGCGCCCGTTCCTTACTTAGGGATTTCAGGCAGATGGATCCCCCGCGTTTCTCGGGCGAGCCGAACCCGGAGGCAGCAGAGAGATGGAAGTCTGAAGTAGAAAAGATCTTTACCATTATGTGATGCACGACTGTGCAACGAGTTCCTCTCGCTGTCTTCCTTCTTCAGGGAGAGGCCGAGCATTGGTGGTCATCGATTACCCACACAGTAGAGGCAGATTTAGAGTGGACTTGGGAGGATTTTGTGGACCGATTTGACCGGAAGTTCTTCCCTAAGCATGTCCGTCAGCAGAGAGCATTAGAGTTCGAGACGCTAGTCCAGGGAAGATGACCGTGTCACAGTACGAGGCCCGATTCGTTGAGCTGTCTCGATTCGCGACGTATCTTGTGGATGATGCGAGGCGAAAGGCCCGTCAGTTTGAGGGCGGTTTGTTCCTTGGCCTTAGGGGCCGTGTCGCAGGACACAAGCTCCCTACATTTGAGGAGGTGGTGGAGCGGGCCCAAATTTATGAGGCAGAGTGGGCCGACGCTCAACGGATCCGTAATCAAGGCGGAGATCGAAAGGGGAAGAGAAAGGCACCCTCTGGAAACTTTCGACAGCAGCGATTTTGACCACCGCAGAGGCATGTAGCTCGTCCACCCTTCCGAGTACCAGCAGCACTAGTGGCACCCGTAGCACCCCCAGCACCACCTCAGCAGCAGATTATAGGTCCTTGTTATGGGTGCGGAGAGATGGGACATCGTCATAGGGAGTGCCCCCATTCACACCGATAGCAGCGTCAGCAGTATCAGCCACCGAGACCCCATCAGCAGCATCAGCGACAGCAGTACCCACCACCGAGAGCTCCTCCGCAGCAGAGGCAGCAGCAGAGGACGCATCAACAGCAGCAACGACCGCAGAGGGGACAGGCACCTCCCAAGGAGGCTCAGGGCCGGTTCTACGCAGCCCAGCAGGACCCTCAGGCACCAGGAGGAGTCGTAAAGGGTACACTCCTTGTCTCTGCATGCATAGAACATGTTCTATTTGATTCTGGCGCATCACATTCATTCATATCCGAGGATTTCTGTCGATCGATTGGTTTGCCATTAGAATCCGTGCGTGAGGGTTTGTCAGTGTCGACACCCTTAGGGAAGACCGCAGTATTAAGTTTGATTTGTTCGTCTTGCCCCGTCTTGGTAGGAGAGACCTTTTTGCCTGCCGACTTGTTTGTTTTGCCGATGTCCGAGTTTGATGTTATCTTGGGCATGGATTGGTTGTCCGAGTATCATGCCATCATAGACTGTTTTGCGAGAACGGTTACCTTCCTTATACCCGGCATGCCGCAATTTCAATTTGTTGCTGAACCCAGAGGAGAGCAATTATCAGCACTGATGGCTTGTGCAATTGAGGAGCCGGTTGCTTTGAGCATCAACCACTTGCCGGTCGTTTGTGACTTTTCAGATGTGTTTCAGGAGATTCCGGGGTTGCCGCCTCGTCCGCATACCGAGTTCCGGATTGACTTGTACCCGGTACCACGCCTATCTCAAAGGCCCCGTACCGTATGGCACCGTTGAAGCTGTGAGAACTGCAAAAGCAGTTGGACGAGTTGCGTGAGCTAGGCTTCATCCGTCCGAGTAGTTCACCGTGGGGAGCACCGGTACACTTTGTGAAGAAGAAGGATGGCTCATTGAGGCTTTGCGTATATTACCGCGAGCTCAATGAGGTCACGATCAAGAACAAGTACCCGCTTCCGAGGATTGACGATTTGTTTGATCAGCTGCGGGAGGCGAAGTTCTTTTCAAAGATAGATCTACGGTCCAGTTATCATCAAGTTCGTGTCCGGGAGGAGGATATCCCGAAGACAGCATTTAGGACAAGCTATGGTCATTTTGAGTTCCAGGTCATGTCCTTTGGACTGACCAATGCGCCCGCAGTGTTCATGCAGTTGATGAATGAGGTCTTTCGTCCGTATCTTGACCAGTTTGTGGTGGTGTTCATTGATGACATTCTGATCTATTCAAGGACCCGAGAGGAGCATGAACAGCATTTAGAAATCACCCTGCAGACTCTCCGTGCACACCAGCTCTATGCGAAGTTGGAGAAGTGCGAGTTTTGGCAGGAGGAGGTGAAGTTCCTCGGTCATGTCGTGACCAGGAAAGGAGTAGCAGTGGACCCAACTAAGGTTGATGCCGTGCGTCAGTGGTGCCAGCCCATGAACGCGTCTGAGGTTCGAAGTTTTCTGGGGCTAGCAGGTTATTACAGTCGTTTCATTGAGGGCTTCTCTCGTATTGCTGCCCCGTTAACTAGATTGACTAGAAAGGGTGCTGAGTTTGTATGGAGTGACGCATGTGAGCGGGCATTCGAGGAGCTAAAGGGTCGTCTTACGTTGGCGCCAGTCCTCACTCTTCCTTCTGGGAGTGATGGATTCGTGATTTTTACGGATGCCTCGCGTATTGGCTTAGGTGCTGTTCTGATGCAACATGGCAAAGTAGTAGCGTATGCATCTCGCCAGCTCAAGATCCATGAGCAGAACTACCCCACGCATGATCTAGAGTTGGCAGCTATTGTCTTCGCACTGAAGGTATGGAGGCACTATCTCTATGGGGTCAAGTTCGAGCTCTTCTCTGATCATAAGAGCCTGAAGTACCTCTTTTCCCAGTCAGAATTGAATATGAGGCAGAGGCGTTGGATGGAGCTCCTGAAGGACTATGATTTCGATCTTCAGTACCACCCCGGCAAGGCTAACGTGGCGGCGGATGCCCTTAGCCGTCAGCCACGGGGCTTGGTGGTGCATATGATGGTGCAGGAGTGGAGGATGCTCAAGGATATTGCTGAGTATGACTTCGAGCTAAGCCTACAGTCTTCCATTGCTCGGTTATCGGGCCTGTCGATTCAACCCTCCCTTGTTTTTAGGGTGATCGAAGCTCAGCAAACAGATCCGACGTTAAAGGATTATTGGGAAGAGGCCTCGTCAGAGGATCGGACAGACTGGCAGATTGGGTCAGATGGTGGACTCCGTTTTCGAGGGCGGTTGTGTGTCCCAAACATTTCAGAGTTGCGCAGAGATCTTATGAATGAGGCACACCGATCGAGGTTCACTATACACCCTGGTTCTACTAAGATGTATCGTGATATGAGGAGACAGTATTATTGGGCCGGAATGAAGAGTCAGATTGCCAGCTTTGTGTCCGAGTGCGACACTTGTCAGCGTGTTAAGGCCGATCATCGAAAACCTCCAGGACCCTTGCAGCCATTGAGTATTCCGTTGTGGAAATGGGAGCACGTGACCACAGACTTTATTATGGGATTGCCGAGGACTGATCACGGTTATGACGCCATCTGGGTTGTCGTTGATCTTCTGACAAAGTCAGCACATTTCCTTGCGATACGTGCATCATGGCCATTGCACCGGCCTGCAAAGTTGTTCATCGATGAGATTGTGAGATTGCATGGTGTCCCGGTTTCGATCGTTTCCGACCGAGACCCAAGATTTACGTCGCGGTTTTGGAGGAGTTTTCAGAAGGCGATGGGGCCTGCCTTAAAGTTCAGCACTGCATACCACCCACAGACCGACGGACAGACCGAGAGGGTCAACCAGATCCTTGAGGACATGCTCCGAGCTTGTGTGCTGGATTTCTCAGGGAGCTGGGATGAGCATTTGCGTTTGGCTGAGTTTGCATACAATAACAGCTACCAAGCGACTATTGGTATGGCACCTTTCGAAGCGTTGTATGGTAGACCTTGTAGGTCTCCCAGTTGTTGGACTGAGGTTGGAGAGAGTCATCTCCTAGGTCCCGAGCTTGTGCAGAGGACATCAGAAGCTATCGATACCATCAGGCAAAGGATGCACACAGCTCAGAGCCGACAGAAGAGTTTTGCAGATCGTCGGCGTCGTCCCCTGGAGTTTGACGTTGGGGATCGTGTGTATCTCAAGGTCTCGCCTATGAAGGGCGCAGTTCGTTTTGAAGCCAAGGGGAAGCTTGCCCCGAGGTTCATTGGACCCTTCGAGATCACTGGGCGCATTGGCGCCGTGGCTTATCAACTTGCCTTGCCACTTCAGTTGTCTGGCATCCACAATGTTTTTCATGTTTCTATGTTGTGGAAGTGTGAGTCAGATGTGGTTCCCGTGATAGATTGGCAACCATTGGAGGTTCGTGAGGATGCTTCTTACATCGAGCAGTCGGTCCATATCCTTGACCGGAAGGAGCAGGTTCTCCGAACCAAGGTCATTCCTTTAGTAAAGGTTCAGTGGAGTCACCATAGCGTAGATGAGGCATCGTGGGAGCGAGAGGCAGAGATTCGCGAACGTTATCCCCATCTTTTCGATGACTGATTGTATAAGTATGTTTGTTTTCAGTTTGGTATATATGTAGTGACGAGAATCCTTTTTCTTGCCAGCTTCAGCCAGTTTAACTTCATAGTATAAATTTTGAGGATGAAATTTTTTGTTAGGAGGGGAGAGCTGTAACACCCGTACCTCAATTAGCCCTCCGTACACCTTTTTTCCGAACTCGGCATACCTGGAACAATCCAAACCGGCGACTTTCGATCAGACACCCTATTTTGGTATCGCAACGACCCGAGACTTGTACCCCGGCGACCGCGCGGACGCCACGACTCCAACGCCGCGCGGCACTCTCCGTTTCGATACCTAGTTTGAAAGATGCGTACATGTGCGCAAATCTAGGCGGGCCACGCTACACATGCATGGTGTGGGCCCCACTTGCACAAATCCCTAGGTTGTCCCATCAATCAATCAATATCCCATCAATCAATCAAGCATCAATCAATCAAGTACATCTCTCTCTCCTCACAAGTCAACTTAAGCCCTTACCTAAGCCATCCACTCTCATAATTACCCCATCCCCTTGCTATCATCATTCCCTTTTCTAATGCCATCCATGTCCCAAAGTCCCTACAAGAAGTGCCATATGTAGCCACCCCATTAGAGAGAAGGAGAGAGAAAGAGAAAGAGAGAGAGAGAGAGAGAGAGAGAGAGAGAAGAGACTAAGAACAGAGAGAAAGAGAGAGAGAGAAGAGACTAAGAAGAGAGAGAAAGAGAGAGATTAAAGGGAGGAACCAAGCTTGGAGGGCCCCAACCATCATCCGGACCGTCCGATCGACTATCCGACCCGATCCAACCGTCCAATTTCGGATGAGTGCTAAAAGGGGACATCAACTCCCCTTTCTTCCTTCTTTCCCTTTCATTTTCGGGCCCACAAGTGGGCCATGTTGTGAGACAGCGTGCCCCGCACGCTGCCACGACATGAACCACCTTGTGTGGCCCACCATGATGCTTTATTTTCATTTTTTTCCTATTCTTTAAAACACAAAGATCTTGATGAAGTATAATACAAGGATTATCTTGATCTAAATATAATTAGGCCCACCCTGACATGGCTCAGTTGATGAATGGAGTGGATCCTGCACGTGTGGACCGCACTGATCAAGGCACAAAAAAAAAAAGAAAAAAAGAAGAAGAGAAGAATATATATATATATATATATATATATATATATATATATATATATATATAGATGGAAGGCCGCTGGACAGCTAGCGTCCAGAGGACGTTGCTGCCCAGCAGCGCATGGGCGTTGCCCTTTTGTGCGCTGAACGTGGTTTCCCACTCGTGGGACCCACCTTGATGCATGTATTCGATCCACGCCATCCATCTATTTCTCCAGACCCTTTTAGGGCTGGACACCAAACATGAAGACTATCCAGACCTCAGGTGGACCACACCATAGAAGACAGTGGAGACAACGGAACCCACTGTCGGAACTTCTTGGGCCCACCGTGACGTTTGTAGACTCTTTCACCCGCCCAATATTGGGCTCATTAGGTCCCCAATGAGCTGGGAAACCTGATGAATAGACTGGATCACACTCATGTGGGCCCCACTTGAAAGAAACTAGAAAAAAAAATGGCAAAACGCTGGACGTTCACAGCGTCAGGGACGCTGGAACTGTCCAGCGTCAGCAGTGTTGGTGGGCTTGGGTGAGGTCCCCACTCATGGGACCCACCTTGATGTTTTTACTAAATCTAAACCGTCCACCTGATTCCCCAAATCATTTTAGGGCCAGGGCCCGAATCTGAATCAGATTCAAATCTTAAGCGGGCCGCACCACAGGAAACAGTGGAGAATATGATGTCCACTGTCGAAACTGCCTCGGCCCACATTGATGTTTGTAGACCCCGTAACCTGTCCAATATTGGACTCTAAACGTTCCTCAGGAGCTGGGGAACATGATGAATGGTGGGGATAATACTAATGTGGGCCCCACTTGAAATAAACATAAGAAAACAAAAATATAAATAAAAAAATGTACAAAGAAGTCCAACGCTGGACGGTTCCAGCGTCTGAGACGCTACGAACGTCCAGCGTCTAGACGCTGGGCTGTGAGTGGGGTCCCCATTCGTGGGACCCACCATGATGTATTTGTTCTATCCAAGCCGTCCATCTATTTTCCCAGATCATTTCACGGCCCAAATCCGAAGATTAAGTAGATCCAGATCTTGGGTGGGCCTCACCATAGAAAACAGTGAGTATGAATGCCTACCGTTGAAACCTTTTCAGGGCCCACCATTATGATGGTTTTCCAACTGAACCGTCCATCAGGTCACGCAGACCCATATGAATGGAAAACCCAAGTATCAGCCAGATCCAACCCTTCAGTGGACCACACCATGGGAAATGGTGGGGATGATCGGCCACTCTTGAAACATTTGGAGCCTACTGTTGTAGTGTGGGACCCAACATGAGGTTTATTCCATCTAACCTGCTGCTGAGGTCACTCAGACCTAGATGGAGATAAAACTCAAACATCAGCTCGGTCCGAAGTTTTTGGGCCATGAGTGTGGTCCACGCTTGAGGCAGCGTGCTGGACACGCTGCTCAGCAGTGGCCCACCTCGTGGGACCCACCATGATGTTTATTTGAGATCCAACATGCTCATAAGTTCACACATGCATGGGAGAAGGAGAAAACACAAATATTAGCTTAATCCTAAAAACCAAGGCGACCCCAGGGGGTCCCACGCTGCAGACAGCATGCGTGCGTGCGCTGGCCAACTGGTGTCCCACCCTGTGGGACCCACCATGATGTATTTGTTTTATTCATGCTGGCCTTGTGTTTAATCCATGCCGTACACTATCCTTGTCGGCCTATTTTGTATGTGCAGGCCCAAGTATGGGGCTGATGTGGTCTCAAGTGGGCTATGCCGCGAAGACCTTTACATTTTCAATGGGGCCCCCAGTTCGAGTCTCACTCTCTGCATATGTATTGGGCCATTTAAGGCCAACATTACATGATATGTCTGGTAACATGCTAGTATACTTAGCTTGATAGGTCACACTGATAATATGCTTAGTGTAATGAATATCATGCCCATTCATTTGTACATACGCATCATATGTATGCCTGACTGTGGACGATGTTGATCATAATATATGCCTTACAGCTTGAGATAGTTAGGGGACCCGTATGAGATAGGGTCGCCCCACATGATCGCGCGGTATGCGCAGGTTTGGTGCATGGCTTTGATGGTATGACTCATACATCTCACATTATACATGTCATGATCAGATTCTCACCCCAGCGGCATCGGGGTTGTAACCACCACAGTCACATCGTGGATGGTAGAAATGGACACCGGAAATATGTTCTAGCACTTGGGCGTCAAAGTTGTCCTTGGGTGAAAGTCCCTAAACCCTGTGGTACCAGTAGGATGCTCCAATGTCTAGACCGAGTGGATTTATGAGTGCATGAGGGCCAAATACTAGTAGGCCGCGTCTCCCACTGTGTCGGGGTCGGTTGGAAGGGGGTGTGACCTTACCCGCCCGGGTGCAGAGGGCTATATACTAGGTTGAGTTTGACCAGCTCGTGAATGGGTTCGCTATCGACGAGCTGGGTGGATTTCTTGTGTGTCATTGACGAGGCGGATAGTGAGGTCTCTTCCACTCGCTTGGTTATGCGCGCGATGGGCGGCAACCAATGTCTGGAGTGTACTAGACCCCGGTGATGTCCCAGTTGTAAACCGTATGATATATGACAGTTGAGGATTGACATGCGCACATTGCATCATTAGCATATGACACTCGGCCATATAGGCCCATTGCATTGCATAGCCTCGAGATGGCTAATGACATTCATAGACTTGGTAGTGTAGCCTGCCATCATTTCCGCTTACTCTGATATCTGTATACCTGTCATATGCATTGCGCACACACCACGCACTCTCTAAGCTTCATAGTAAGCTTATGCATGTTGTTTACGTGCAGGTCATACTATAGCGCGACAGCAGTGAGACAGGGGCGCGCATTTGATTTTTCAGCTTTCAGTTATACCTTGTATTTCCTTTTTCTGCAGCATTGTACTCAAAAGATTATCTTAGTGGATATGTGATGTGATGCTTTTTAGTTTGGTATACTTGTGTTTATGCTCATTTATAATAAAAAAATTTACATTGAAAATCCTCCTTGTGGGATCCCAGGATCGGAACCTGGTGTATGGGAGCTAGGGGCCGAGAATGGGGTACTACGGAGGCTGTTGGCACCGGATTCGGCAGCCGGGAATTTAGTGAGCCCGCTCCCCGAGTTTGGGGCGTGACAGCACATGCGCTCAAGTGCGCCCAAGGGAGAGGTCACATGTGCTCAAGTGCGCCCAAGGGAGAGGCCACATGTGCTCAAGTGTGCCCAAGGGAGAGGTCACATGCGCTCAAGTGCACCCAAGGGAGAGGCCACATGCGCACAAGTGCACCCAAGGGGCAGGCACATGCGCTTACCTCCCTTCCGTTCCCTCTCTCTCCTCACTTTTCTCCCACATGCGCTTGAGGAGGGGTCACATGCGCCCACCATGCAATCCACATCCGCCCAGACGTTGATTGGGAGGTGGGGCCTTCTATGATGTGGCCCGCCTCCGATGTGGCCCGCCTTCCGATCGTGTCAGCACTCCTAAACACACATCAATGCCCTCTATCCATCCCCCGAACTGGATTCCCCAACGGTCGATGTTAAGTGGGCCAAATTAGCAATTTGATAAAAAAGGCCAACACTTAGCCAATATTGCAAGCCTCAGAAACCCTTCCGAAAGAGCCGGAAATGGTTGAAATCAAGAGGAATCGAGTGGAATTTGACTGAACCCGAGAGGGAGACTTCTCTCCGCCATAACATGATTTATCATAATCATGCACCGCAACGAGGTTATCCAAACTCAAGAGCCCTGAATACCCTAACTAAGCGGTCAGCAAACCCACTACTTAATCATTTTTAGCCTTAGGAAGTGCCCTGTTGGCTCGAAAATCGACCCATGCTAAACAAATCGAAACGCGATCGCACTGCGACCCTCGTGGACATAATCCACCCCTGTTCAAAGACGATCATTGATGGTATCTATCAAATGCCTCGATCAGACCACAAATAAGTCCACTACTTAGTCATTTTCAGCCCTAGGAAGTGCCTTGATGGCCCAAAAATCTACTAGTGCCAAGTGAAATCAATCGCGATCTCAAAGACGCGAAGGCAAAATATCAATGACACAAAGATGTATGCGAAGCAGATCAATTAAATCAGATGCATAATTTGTCTGATACATTGAACATCTAGCATAAATGCATTCCTCTCTCGAGCATGCATAAAGCATAGTTACTTTGTGCTGTACTCATTTGCATCTACTGCATGAATTTATTTCATCCCGGATCGAGATACGAAACTAAATCGAAGGGGACTATGGTTATCATTGAAAACTGTAATGAAAGAGTTCTAAACATCTGAAATACTTCATCGTTAAGACCAGTTGATGTGCAGTCATGTCCAAGGCGGGAACCGTCAGTTGAGTGGCTAAGGTAATGAGTGCCTTCCAGTAAGTCACTCGTCCAAACAGAGACGGTCACTGGCCCTGGTTGCAGTAAGTGGACACCGTGGAGTGTATTTCTGAAAGTCATATCGTCCATAGAGACGCGTCATGACACTGAGATATATGACTCGGTTGAAACCCTGGTCGCACTAAGATCCCATAGAGTGCCTTCTAGTAAGTCACCAGTCCCAACAGAGACGGTCACTGGCCCTGGTTGCAGTAAGTGGACGCCGTGGAGTGTATTTCTGAAAGTCATATCGTCCATAGAGACGCGTCATGACATTGAGATATCCGACTCAGTTGAAACCCTAGTCGCACTAAGATCCCATGGAGTGCCTTCCAGTAAGTCACCCGTCCCAACAGAGACGATCATTGGCCCTGGTTGCAGTAAGTGAACGCCGTGGAGTGTATTTCTGAAAGTCATATCGTCCATAGAGACGCGTCATGACACTGAGATATACGACTCGGTTGAAACCCTGGTCGCACTAAGATCCCATGGAGTGCCTTCCAGTAAGTCACCCGTCCAAACAGAGACGGTCACTGGCCTTGGTTGCAGTAAGTGGACACCGTGGAGTGTATCCCTGAAGTCATATCGTCCATAGAGACGCGTCATGACACTGAGATATATGACTCGGTTGAAACCCTGGTAGCACTAAATGAAAACTGTGGAGTGTATTCCTGAAAGTCATTTCGTCCACAGAGACGGTCATGACACTGAGATACACGACTCAGTTAAAATCCTGGTTGCTACTCAACTAGGAACTCCCGAAGAGTATGGGACCAACATCTAACTGGTCTTAACAATGGCTTGGTCCATAAGAAATCCCAGACTTGGTCTCTAAGACCATGAACTCGAGACTATAATCCCTGACGATTTAAACTACTTGCTCGATCTATCCGAGCTTCATCCCTTTGAAAGTACGTCAGGTAGTCTAACACGACACCCACGTATGTGCGGAAGCGTAAGAGCAACTAGAATTATGGCTAAACCTATAGGAGGGGGTGATTAGGACCTTTTTTGAAATTCTTTTCGCCTACTTATATAATTCAACAAATCAAATTAAGTAAGCAAGAACACCTCGCCTTCCAAGCCTAAGTGGGTCCAATCACAAGACTAGCATATGATTAACCAATAAACAACCTAGTCTAAAGCATGCATAGGTAATAAAAAGATTTAACTAAACAAACTCCTAACCTATGCAACCTATGTAGACTTATGAGAGTGGATCAATGAGCTCAAGTCTACACAACTAGTGAAAGTACATCTTGTGTGTGGATGAGCCTAATAAGTGCCTAGCATACATTCCTATCAAGCATTCATAATTAGACAATTTAAATTAACAATGCTAAGATATCAATGTGCTCAATTCAATCACAAACACAAGCATGTATAGTAGTTCGACTACTTGTCTACTCCACTCCCGGTTCAAGTACTCAACACCTTTGAGCACACCGGCATTCACTATCGGAGGTTTTAAATGAGGTTCACCTCTTAACCTTTACACGGAGGTTTTACCGGTTCACCTCTCAACTATAACCGGAGTTTTGGACAAAGGGCTAACTCTTAACCCAAACGGAGTTTTGGACATAGGCTAACTCTCAACCCGACTCACGTTCACTCCCGTGACGGAGGCTCCCCCTTGGAGACTTAGTTTAGGCCCGGCAAACGGGCCAAGGAACGGCTAACGTCCCTAGATCGAGTTTGACAAACAAACTCTAAATGGACTCTCAAAAAGGACAACCTTACTTGTCGGATGAGCCCCTTGTTTAACGCCGGTTCGGGTTGCTTGATCTCCGCTCTCCCGTGCTTCAATCAGCTTCCCTATCTCTCACGATCGTGTTGCCGTTGCGTCGCCAATGCCTCAGCCACACTTGATCAAACACCTTGTATGTGATGCCTTTGAGATGCCCAAGGTGCTAGGAGGGTAGGTTTGAGAACTCTACAACTAATGGGAATGGGTTTCCTAGAGGTTCTCTCCTACAATGATCTCATCTTAGAGTTTTGGACAAGGATTTGCCAATCAAGAATGTTCCAAACTCTAGAGATCAAGAGGGGATGAAGGTCATCTTCTTCATGAGCTTGGAATGCTCTAATCTTGTGTTAAAGCATAAGGAAGATGCCTTGCATAGGTGGGGAATGAGCCTCAAATGGTCTCCAACAATGGTGGCTTCACTACTCTCGAAATCCCTCTCTGTGCCCCTCAAAACAAGCCAAGCCCATTTATAAAAGAAGGTGCAACGGATACAAAATAGGCAGAAAACGGCTAGTGCCGACCGGTCGCCCGACCGGTCGGCCAGGGGTCCACTACCGGTCGGCCACAGCAAAACAGGTGGACAGGGGCTGCTGTGATGAAGAATGGTCTGTCCGACCGGTCGCGACCGGTCAGACCAGCCCAGCCGACCGGTCACGACCGGTCGGCCCATTGGCCTGCGAAGACAGCAAGCTTGCTGTGCATTCTGGGACCCAGTCCGACCGGTCTTGACCGGTCCGTCTAGTCCATCCGACCGGTCGTGACCGGTCGGTCAGGCCTGGGTTCAGCTTGGTAGTTTGCTGACCCAACTCTTCTTCAACCCACTCACTTAGGCCAAGTTTAAGGTGATGTTTTGGGACACCTAGGGCCAATCTATGATGACTAAAGGTTCCCTAATATGGTCAAGGTCATCAAAGAGTATAAGGGGTTGGGTTTTGGTCAAGGTTAAGGCACATCAAGGCATCACTTTTACCTGTATCTTCTTCCTTGATGCAGCAGGGCCACTTGAGTCTTCGGTCTTTGTCTTCATTAGGCTCAACCGACACTAGACTCACTGACGTAAGTGATTGACAAACAAGGTGCACTAGTATGCCATAGAAAAGTGCACTAACAATCTCCCCCTTTGTCAATTACTTACAAAAACCTAACCTACGAAAACAAAATACATGTTCAAGATATTACATAGATAATGAATTAAATACAGGACTCTTGACATGCTTAAACTAAGCTGATCCTCTTCAATTTGCTCCCCCATAACCTGTCAATCCCTGCATCACAAAACATAGCAAACTAGTTTTGGTGGGATTTGAGCTTTCTCCCCCTTTTTGTTAGCAATTGACAAACTATTCTCTCCCCCTTAATGCTATATCAATAAGGCTAACGTAAGAGAAGATAGTATGTCGCAGTTATAACTATAAGCTTAAGCTAACAAGGAGAGTATAGGGTGCATGACTCATAAAACCATGGAGCATGCTAAGGAACATGATTAACAAGGAATGTAACTATCTACGCATAGTCAATCATGCAAAATTGGTCAAAGATATACATTTGTAATAAAAGCACAAAGGGCTTATAGCCCAATCAAGCAACCTCCCCTATTGGTATATCAAGACCAAGACAAAGCAAAGATTAGCATACAATGAAGTAAAAAACTCAAGATGATTAGCTAATCTAAGCATGATGATAATCTAGCAAGCAAATGTATCAAATAGAAGCAAGGCTAAATTATCGAAATTTTGGCTAATGAGGCTTGAATCCTTTGATTTGCCCATACACACAAAAATGAGGCTGAAATCCTCAGATTTTCCTATAAAAGCATTTCTAGCTACCCTCACTAACTATGTTTAGTTTGATAAGCCTAAGGGTAACTAATTTCCATAACACCCTCATAAAATGTAGCATGAGGTGAGGCGTTGGGACTCCTTCTTCTCCTAGAAGGGATAGCGGTTGGGATCCCCTCTTAGATAAGCTGGAAGAGGGGTTGTGGTGGAGGCCGAGAGAGCAAGATCTTTATGTTGGCTCTCATCACAAGCGGAGTCACTAGATTCAGACTCCTCCGTATCATCCCAAGTGGCAGCCATTGCCTTTTTACTTTTCGGTTTAGGCCCTTTCGGACAATCCGGGGCAATATGGCCACGACGACCGCAACCGTAACAACGGACGGATGAAGGTATGGATGATTTTCCTTTATATTTATCACCCTTCTTGTCCTTCTTGTCACGGCTATTCCCTCTATCAAATTTGAGGAATCTCTTAAATTTTTTGTTCAATTTCTCTTCCTCATCATCCTCATCATCACTATCTTCCTCAGTCTCACTCTTAATTTTCTTATGTTTGTGAGAGGACTTAAGAGCGATGCTTTTCTTCCTAGAGGGGGCCTTAAAGTGTAGTTCATGAGTTTGTAGGGAACCTATGAGTTCTTCTACTTTCATGTTATCATGTCTCTACACTCCTCTAAGGCAACTACCTTGGAGTCAAATCTATCTGGGAGGGACCTAAGTATTTTTCTACAAATCCTACCATCCGGGACTCGATCACCCAAGACAACACATGGAGTTGTAAATATCTGACAATTTAGTATAAAACTCCATGAAAGTTTCAGACTCTTCTATCTTAATGTTTTCAAATTTGGTGGTTAAGAGCTGAAGCTTCGAGCGTCTTACTGTGCTAGTTCCCTCGTGGGTAACCTCAAGTATATCCCATGCTTCTTTTGCAGTTGCGCATGTGAGAATGCGTTAAAATTCGTCCGGGAAAACCGCACAGCAAATCGCATTGAGAGCTTTGGCATTCGCCATGTATTGTGCTCTCTTTATGTCATCCCATTTGGAATCATCTTTGGGAATGACAATGTTTTTCCCATCAACCTCCACTTGGACTGTGGGCAAGGTGTATCCATTTTGCGTGCTTAGCCACACCGGACGGTCCATGGATTGGAGAAAAATTCTCATTCTAACTTTCCAATAGGCATAGTTGGACCCGTCAAAGAATGGTGGACGGTTGGTGGCACTCCCATCTCGGTTAGACATCATGCTAGTGCTCCGGTACCGATCTTACTCTAGATGGTTACGTCCTTGAAGAGCAACCCGCTCTGATACCAACTGAAAGTACGTCGGGTAGTCTAACACGACACCCACGTATGTGCTGAAGCGTAAGAGCAACTAGAATTATGGTTAAACCTATAGGAGGGGGTGATTAGGACCTTTTTTAAAATTCTTTTCGCCTACTTATATAATTCAACAAATCAAATTAAGTAAGCAAGAACACCTCGGCTTCCAAGCCTAAGTGGGTCCAATCACAAGACTAGCATATGATTAAGCAATAAACAACCTAGTCTAAAGCATGCATAGGTAATAAAAAGATTTAACTAAACAAGCTCCTAACCTATGCAACCTATGTAGACTTATGAGAGTGGATCAATGAGCTCAAGTCTACACAACTAGTGAAAGTACATCTTATGTGTCGATGAGCCTAACAAGTGCCTAGCATACATTCCTATCAAGCATTCATAATTAGACAATTTAAATTAACAATGCTAAGATATCAATGTGCTCAATTCAATCACAAACACAAGCATGTATAGTAGTTCGACTACTTGTCTACTCCACTCCCGGTTCAAGTACTCAACACCTTTGAGCACACCGGCATTCACTATCGGAGGTTTTAAATGAGGTTCACCTCTCAACCTTTACACGGAGGTTTTACCGGTTCACCTCTCAACCATAACCAGAGTTTTGGACAAAGGGCTAACTCTCAACCCAAACGGAGTTTTGGACATAGGCTAACTCTCAACCCGACTCACGTTCACTCCCGTGACGGAGGCTCCCCCTTGGAGACTTAGTTTAGGCCCGGCAAACGGGCCAAGGAACAGCTAACGTCCCTAGATCGAGTTTGACAAACAAACTCTAAATGGACTCTAAAAAAGGACAGCCTTACTTGTCGGATGAGCCCCTTGTTTAGCGTCAGTTCGGGTTGCTTGATCTCCGCTCTCTCGTGCTTCAATCAGCTTTCCTATCTCCCACGATCGTGTTGCCGTTGCGTCGCCAATGCCTCAGCCACACTTGATCGAACACCTTGCATGTGATGCCTTTGAGATGCCCAAGGTGCTAGGAGGGTAGGTTTGAGAACTCGACAACTAATGAGAATGGGTTTCCTAGAGGTTCTCTCCTTCAACGATCTCATCTTTGAGTTTTGGACAAGGATTTGCCAATCAAGAATGTTCCAAACTTTAGAGATCAAGAGGGGATGAAGGTCATCTTCTTCATGAGCTTGGAATGCTCTAATCTTGTGTTAAAGCACAAGGACGATGCCTTGCATAGGTGGGGAATGAGCCTCAAATGGTCTCCAACAATGGTGGCTTCACTCCTCTCGAAATCCCTCTCTGTGCCCCTCAAAACAAGCCAAGCCCATTTATAAAAGAAGGTGCAACGGATACAAAACGGGCAGAAAATGGCTAGTGCTGACAGGTCGCCCGACCGGTCGTCCACAACAAAACAGGTGGACAGGGGCTGTTGTGATGAAGAATGGTCTGTCCGACCGGTCGCGACCGGTCGGACCATCCCAGCCGACCGGTCACGATCGGTCGGCCCATTGGCCTGCGAAGACAGCAAGCTTGCTGTGTATTCTGGGACCCAATCCGACCGATCTTGACCGGTCGGTCCAGTCCATCCGACCAGTCGGTCAGGCCTGGGTTCAGCTTGGTAGTTTGCTGACCCAACTCTTCTTCAACCCACTCACTTAGGCCAAGTTTAAGGTGATGTTTTGGGACACCTAGGGCCAATCTATGATGAATGAAGGTTCCCTAATATGGTCAAGGTCATCAAAGAGTATAAGGGGTTGGGTTTTGGTCAAGGTTAAGGCACATCAAGGCATCACTTTTACCTGTATCTTCTTCCTTGATGCAGCAGGGCCACTTGAGTCTTCGGTCTTTGTCTTCATTAGGCTCAACCGACGCTAGACTCACTGACGTAAGTGATTGACAAACAAGGTACACTAGTATGCCATAGAAAAGTGCACTAACACCCTTTAATATTTTATCTATTGTATAACTTCAATTAATAGTGGAATCTTGTTGCTTTGTGCCGTGGTTTTCTCCCGTAAGGGTTTCCATGTAAAAATCTCTGTGTTGTCTATGCTGTGCTTTATTTATATTTATGCTCATTTAATGCTTTATTTAATTCATTTATGATATATGCATGCATTTACTTTTGCCTTTTAATCAAGGGTGATCATCCGTTAATGTAATTGAGGGTTCGAGACCAGTTCACAGCCCGGAATGTAAAAGATTTCGGAATCTCTGGAATAAAATTCACCTCGCGGTGCTTTCTCGTGTATACTTTGTGATTGCTTATGATTGTTTATGAATGTCTCTATACTTAGAATTCCCCCAGAATAATGAAACATAGGAAAAAGACTGTTGACGAGCACGATTTTTCTAGCTCTAACAAATTGGTGACTCTGCTGGGGAATCGAACAATACCAGAATCTCTGGTTATTTATGAGTAAATAGACATTCTATGATAAATCATTCGTAAACACAGATGCATACGTAAGAAAGTTCCGCTGGGAGAAATGTCCGGCGCCTTTACCGGCACCAAACTGCGACTCTCAACGGGAACGTTCTTCCCTTCATCTTTAAAGCAAAAGTTTTCTAAAAGGATTTCAAAATCTTGCATGGCATGCATATGATTCGTACTTATATGCTATTGTCGGTCATTGAGCCACATCGCGATTCGTAAGGACGCATCTTCTCTCCTTTCAAAGGTGCGGGGTGTTCTAATGTGCGTATGACTGTGTAGAAAGACAGAAAGACAGAAAGACAAACCATCAAAGCTATACAAATAGCAGCCACTATGGTCTTCCTAGTTTCTGGGGGATTTTACTTCAATAATCATGAGCGTTTACAAATAGTTCTAACGGTTTATAAAGTAGATATGGATATACTTATGTTCCCTCATGCACCTACTTCATCTGTATGTTGTGCTTCGTACTTGTTTACATGTTCACTCACATCATATTGTTGTGCATATGAATATAAAATGTTCGTAGAGCTCTTCTTAATGACAGGTACCATAGTTAGAGAATATCAAAGAATCGACTCCACGAATCATCAACCAACTTATTATATCTTCATCAGACCGGTCGAATCAAGAGTGAATATCTTATAGAAAGTCTACGCGAATCACAACATCCCCATATTATGGTATCTTCGTCACAGGTTCTCATTAAGTATCCTGGTATTCTAGCATTCCTCTGCTTAATAGGAGAATACTTCAGAATTGATGGATTCTCATATATATGTATATGTGGTTCGATATGAAGACAGCCGGGATACTCTATTATTATCAATCTCTTATACTTATGCACAATGTTTTATATGAAGATGATCTGAACATCGCTATCTATATCCAGCTTTCGTATTATGTCATGGATCTCCCATCATTATCACATTATTCTTCTACTATATATGAAGATAAGTCACGATTGGGAATCTCCTGTATACATATGTATACATACGGCCTTATATGAAGACGATTAGGGCATTCTATTATGTATCACTTCACCTTGAAAATATTGACAACTTTCTCTTATGAAGAATTCTGCGACAAGAATATGCAATTAAAGATTATGATCGGATGGGTATCCGGCACGGATTCCTAAAGCACAAGATCTGTCTCATTAGAATGAAGTGGTCTTACAAAGTGACGAGCCAGAAGCACTAGGGGCAAGCCCCAATATATTATGAGAAACTCGAGTTTATAAGAAGAAGACGACTGGGGGCAAGCCCTAATATATTATTAAAATCTCAAATCTGCATAAAGGAATGACTAGGGGCAGGCCAGGAAGGATGACAGATAAACCTGAAAACATGGAGCTAAAAGAAAGTTTTGGACTCATGACACGAACATTTCTCGAAAGCAATGACCCAAGGGTACACAGGTTAAGTAAAAAGGGAAGTATTATTCCTATGGGTTCTTCCATTTTTATGCTTTGATATACTTAGTTTACATTAAACTCATACATAATGCATCATTTTATGCATACTAGTCTCAAACACATAACACCAAGTAATGGTTTAGCAAAAGAATCATTGTCATTATTTTAGATCATGAAGCATGCAGTTAACAAGTTCTTATGTCGATTACATCAGATACAAGTGACAGTTAGGTATTCAGGACAGCTATTTAATACCACTTTTGTCTGACAATGACCGTAAAAAGCAAAAGAACAGAATTACAGCTTCTCCAGGCACCCTGCTATGAACTCCATCACATCTTTTCGTGTTGCCTCCATGGTGGCCTTTTCCTTCGTTAGCGTCAGCGCAGGATTCAGAATATCACGAAGTTCGATTTCTAAATCTTCCATTTGCTTCCGTGCCGCCTCTCCTTCATTCTCGAGTTGTGCGACCTCGGTACGGTTCTGATTAACGACAAGATCAAGGCGAGCAACCTCAAGATTTATGGTCGTTTCTTCCGCTTGCAACCGCACGATCTCAGATTTGACATCAGCAAGATGATTAATACACCCGCGACATTGAGTTGCACTATCTTCTAAGGTTGTTCTAGCATTAACTGCCGAATGTTCTCGCTTCTCTATGACAGGCTGCAAAGAAGACAACACTCGCCATTTCTCTTTGGCTGTTGGGTCAGGTTCAATCTGTTCAGTCATAATAACCTGCACAACAGAATCCTCGAAAGAAGAAACGCGACAGACTATTTTGGATACATCAGGCCCCATTACTCCTGCACAATCTTCCAATGCCTTCACCCCTGCTTCTAGTGTATGCCACTCGCTTGGCTCAGCCAACGCCGTTAAAATGTTAGATAGTAGACACCTCAGTACGCTCTGTCCGAAACAGTCTAAATGATCGAAACAAGGAACGTCGAATGCTCCATGGGCAGCCACCTCAGAACTGACAGTATCTGCAACAAAAGGAACAGAGCGAGTATGCAATGAAATGACAAGTATAGAAAAAGAATACACCAAGGAACTATGAAAGAACTATATCGAAAGATGGGTCGATGACAGGTTTGGAGGAATTTGCAGTATGTATCGTCGCATCAGGGAACGGCTCAATAGTCTCGATCAGTGGCATCGAGGTCACATCCAAAAGTTCAGTAGTATCGTTATCAGTATCGATCATTTTAGTTACCACCGGCGACTCTGCCATACCCTCAACACTGGAAGCACCAGGGGCCATAGACACAGTCGTCTCATTCCCTGGCATAGTAGACCCTTGCAGATTATCCTCTCCAATCGGCTCAGCCTGCTCTCTCACGCTAGCATGGTCTGATATTGCATTCGCCAGCCCAGTCATCGTCAGGTCATCTTCACTAATTAATCGACCGACACCTTTATCACCTTCAACCACCAGAAGACGTGTGAACCCGGCTTCTTGAGACCATTTTGCTAAAGGTATCCCGAAAGTATGCCAGCCATCCAACATAGTATCCTCCTTACGATGGTTAATTGACACACTTAGGGAAGTCCTATGCCTAATGCTCGACGATAAATACGCTTTAGCCTGCTCTCTATAATAACCCAATCCGTCAACGAGGACCTCTGTCAACCCCGGAGGAGGAATGTAGAGTGGATCGTCAACAAAGCTTTTGTTCTGAACCAGAGCATACTAATGCACCCACCATCTCAACCAGCTATAAGGACCGCTAGTCTTCTGATAGAGGCCGGGAAGCATGAACCTCGCGCCTGTTCTCGTCATCAAAAGTTGATGCCATATCCACTCCCAATGAGCAGGGCCCGTGCCGTATGCCCGCTCTACTGTAGTTACATCTGGTAACGTCATCGAAACACCCTGATCGTACCCAAATTGTCTGGTAAACCGACTAGGGTAATAAGGTTCTCGCCAGAACTCTATTCCTTCGCGCAGTGGAAGTGAGGCAGTACGAATAGACACCAGAAATTCCCTATCAATGGTATTCACAGAATCTTCATCGTCAACAACTTCTCGATCTTCTTTATTAGTGCACTTTTCTGTGGCATACTAGTGCACCTTGTTTGTCAATCACTTACGTCAGTGAGTCTAGTGTCGGTTGAGCCTAATGAAGACAAAGACCGAAGACTCAAGTGGCCCCGCTGCATCAAGGAAGAAGAAACAGGTAAAAGTGATGCCTTGATGTGCCTTAACCTTGACCAAAACCCAATCCTTAACCTCTTTGATGACCTTGACAACCATCTTAGGAATACTCTTAGTCATCATAGTTTGGCCCTAGGTGTCCCAAAAATGCACCCAAACCTTGGCCAAAGTGAGAGGGTTGAGAAAGTAGTGGGTCAGCAACCATCAGGCTGAACCCAGGCCTGTCCGACCAGTCACGACCAGTCGGCTAGACTGGACCGACCGGTCAAGACCGGTCGGACATGTGTCCAGTCCATACAGCAAGCTTGCTGTATTGTGCAGGCTAAGGACCGACCGGTCGTGACCGGTCGGCTGGGCTGGTCTGACCGGTCACGACCGGTCGGACAGACCTATCTACAGAGACAGTGTACTCCCTGTCTAAATTTTGGCCTATGGCCGACCGGTCGTGGACCCCTGACCGACCGGTCGGCACTAGCCGTTATTTGCCCGTTTTGTATCCATTGTGCATCCTTTTATAAAAGGGCTTGGCATGTTTTGAGGGGCAATGAGAGGGATTTCGAGAGGAGTGAAGCCACCATTGTTGGAGACCATTTGAGGCTCATTCCCAACCTATGCAAGGCATCTTCCTTGTGCTTTAATACAAGATTAGAGCATTCCAAGCTCATGAAGAAGATGACCTTCATCCCCTCTTGATCTCTAGAGTTTGGAACCTTCTTGATAGGCATATCTTTGTCCAAAACTCTCAGATGAGATCGTTGTAGGAGAGAACCTCTAGGTAACTCATTCCCATCAGTTGTAGAGTTCTCAAACCTATCCTCCTATCACCTTGGGCATCTCAAAGGCATCACATGCAAGATGTTTGATCAAGTGTAGCTGAGGCATTGGCGATGCAACGGCAACACGATCGAGGGAGCAAGGGAAGCTGATTGAAGCACGGGAGAGCGGAGATCAAACAACCCGGATCGGCGCTAAACAAGGGGCTCATCCGACAAGCAAGGTTATCTTTATTGAGAGTCCATTAGAGTTTGTTTGTCAAACTCGATCTAGGGACGTTAGCCGTTCCTTGGCCCGTTAGCTGGGCCTAAACTAAGTCTCCAAGGGGGAGCCTCCGACACGGGGGCGAACGTGCATAGGGTTGAGAGTTAGCCTATGTCCAAAACTCCGTTTGGGCTGAGAGTTAGACCTTTGTCCAAAACTCCGGTTATGGTTGAGAGGTGAACCGGTAAAACCTTCATGTAAAGGTTGAGAAGTGAACCTCATTTAAAGCCTCCGATAGTGAATGCCGGTGTGCTCAAAGGAGTTGAGTACTTGAACTGGGAGTGGAGTAGACCCAAAGTCGAACCACTATACATGCTTGTGTTTGTGATTGAATTGAGCACATTATTATCTTAGCATTGGATGTTTAATTGTTTAATTATGAATGCTTGATAGGAATGTATGCTAGGCACTAGATTAGCACATCCTCACACAAGATGTACTTTCACTAGTACTGTAGACTTGATCTCATTGGTCCATTCTCATAAGTCTACATATGTTGCATAGGTTAGGAGCTTGATTAGTCATATCATTTGTTTACCTATGCATGCTTTAGACTAGGATGTTTATTGCTCAAAACCATATCCTAGTCTTGTGATTGGACCCACTTAGGCTTGGAAGCCGAAGTGTTCTTGCTTACTTAGTTTAATTTGTTCAATTGTGTAAGTAGGCGAAAAGAATTTCAAAAAGGTCCTAATCACCCCCTCCTAGAGGTTTAGCCATAATTCTAGTTGCTCTTTAAGCTTTCGTACATACGTAGGTTTCGTGTTAGACTACCGACGTACTTTCATTCTTCAGTATAGTTTTACTTTGATCTCTTGATGACTCCGGGCTCATGTGATTCTTAGTGATTCTAAACTTAGTAGCTTATCTTCTGAGCATTGGTTATGCTTGTGTAGTTCATTGATCTATCATCGACTCTGGGCATGGTAGACCCTTTGATTGCCTTGTGTACAATGGCCCGATCTTCATGTGGGAACTCATTCAACTAAAGTTCTTATATTTTATTATAATCTGAAATAGTTGTTTGCTGATTGATTTTGATTTAATTAGAGTTCTAATCATTGGTCATAGTCAAGTCTAGTGACAAGATTTGATGAAAGCTATGGTTGTGAATCTCAACTAGATTGGAAAGAGGCTTGGCCTATATAATTGAGTGTGCCCAAGGCCTGAGCATTGTTGTGGGATTCGAATCAATGAATAAGCAACTGTTTTAGATAATTGTTGATTGAATCGCTCTATATTCGGATCGGATAGAGATATGAATTCGATTCCGATTGTGTAATGAGACAACCTAGTTGTGTTAATGCATCGAAACTTATCAAAAGTGGATCCTTGGCGCTCTAGTGCCCTTTTAGATTGATATTACCTTTTATAAATCACTGTTTAAACCCAAATCACTATTTTCCAGCTTTAGTTCTTAATAGAATCTTAGTTATTAGTTGTTTTAGATAAATTTTGAGAATACCCATACATAAATCTCTGTGGGAACGATACTTGGTCTTTCCGAATTATTACTACTTCGCAACCCTATACTTAGGGAGTGAACATCTACTCACAAACATATGAGTCAAAGAAACCAATGGTAAAAAAAAGAATGATGCACATAGCCCACATGAAGAATCAAAGTTAGAAATGTCCATGCAAGGACAAGTTTGGGCAACTTATGTGCACCAATTTCTTTACAAAAAAGAAGACCATTTGAGCACAAGAGGGCATGGCTTGATGAGTCATCCAACCATCATGAAAATGGATAAGAATAATATACATAGCCCACTTGAAAATTAAAATCCAAAATGCCCCGAAGCATGGGAAAAACTTGGGCAGCTTATGAACACCATTCTTTCCCCACAAATTGGAAAAAATCACTTATCTTTGAGAATGATGGTGGACGACCCACCAAACACCCCAAGAGAAGTTCAAGGAGCTATGAATGCATGGATAGCTCACTTGAAGAAGGGTCATCCATTTGAGGTTGGTGACACTAAAGGAAACTCTTGCGAACCACTTTCCTACAACACGAGAAAACCATTTGAACTTAGTGAGATTGTTGAAACAACTCACTCATGGGACTTGTAAATGATCAAGTAACCCAAGTCCTCCATCCATCCAAAGAAAAGGCATGAAGGGAAAGAATCCTACATGCACAAAGTATAATGGTGCACACATGACTAAAAGAAATTCACAAGTTTCAATGAGGGCCCAAAAGCCCATCTATATGGAGGAATTCCAAGGAGCCCACCGCACTTTGTGTATAAGGATACATATCATAATCAAGAGATGGTGGAAGATTTGGGCCATTTGTCCATAAAGGCCCAACTAAGAAATCTGGCGCACTTGAGATCAAAGTGAAGAATGGGCTAGTCACTTTTGTCCATACACATGTGAAGAAAGAAGGGGCCATCCAAAGTGAGCATTGTGAGCCCAAAACTTGAGGTGGGCCCTACCAATCTCATAGGCCCAAACCTTGAAAAGAAGATGAAAAAGAAGAGAAATCTCTAATGAAAATGTGAAAAGGAAAAGAGAGCATGAGGGAGTCCAAAATGAAGTATTGGCCCCATCAAATACACCAAGCGCCATGACTTCACTTTGAGCCCATTTGATACACATAAAAAGGGGGCCCAACTCCCATGGAAGAAAATAGGGTATTTTACCATGCACACTTGATGGACATGGCAAAATTACCCTTTACATACACATGAAGGGAGTATGAAAGAAGACAAGAAAGATGAAATGGAGCTTGCAATGTCCCTCTCCATGCACCACCTTGAGAAGAGATTGGAAAAGTAGAAAAGGCCAAAAGACTTGGGCCCACCTCAACTCCATTGAAGTATCTACATGAAGAAAATAAAGAGAACATGACATGAGAAAATGAAGAAGAAAACAATGAAATGAAAGAAAGGGAGTGGTCCATACCTTCACCATTTACCAAAGGGGGACCACCTTGCTGTACCAAAACTCCACCAAGGCCTCACCACTTGAAGAAGCAAAAGGGCCACTAAAAGGAAGAAAAAAACTTGAAGGAAGAGAGAGTGTGAGAAAGAAGAGAGAGAGAGAGAGATTACACGTTGGAAGTGCCAAGGGTGCCCCATGTTATATAAAAAAAGAGAGACCACCCCATTACCCAGCCCACTGAAAAAACCAGTGGGCAGAGGAGGTTTGGGCGGCACACTGGGGGCCGCCCGTCCTCCCATCAAGTTCAAACAACCTCACCCTCTCTCCTTGGGAAGAGTAATTGCAAGTGAATCTTGTACCTCCATGTAAGAATGAAGTGATGGAAGAGAAGGATGAGAAAAAGAGAAAGGAATCTCACCAAAATCTCATCTTGTGAGAAATTGGGGAGAAATTAACTTGATGATGTGGAAAAAGCTCCATGAGATTTTCAAGAAAAAGAAAAAGAATTGACTTGGTCAAACAGTGATCTCACCATCCAAAGTCATGGCCTGATGATTTGAATCATTTTCAGAAAACACCAAGAATTTCCAACCCTGATCTCTGCCTACTTCCTATCCCCAGTGGTCCGAAGACCTTAAACTACGTCGGGATCGAAATCCCGAGGAATTTTTAATAAAAACAGGCATCGATCTTAACCATCAAAATCAAAATCGATGACTCAGAATATTTTTCAAAATCACAAAAAAATATTTCTTGTACAAAGTCGTCGTCCGAAGACCTTAAACTATGTCGGGACCAAAATCTTGAGAGATTTTCAATAAAAACCATTGTTAATCTTGATCGCTCGGATTGGGATTTAACAGCCTGGAACATTTCAAAAAATCAATAAAAAAATATTTCTTATACAAAGTCGTGGTCCGAAGACCTTAAACTACGTCGGGACCAAAATCCCTAGAGACTTCCAATAAAAACCAGTGTTAATCTTGATCGCTCGAATTGAGATTTAACAGCTTAGAACATTTCAAAAAATCATCAACAAAAAAATGTTTCTTGTACAAAGTCTTGGTCCGAAGACCTTAAATTACATCGGGATCAACATCCCGAGGGATTTCATAATAAAAACAGTCATTCGATCTCAACCGATCAAGGAAGGGGTCAGATAGACCGAATCTTTTCAAAAAATCACAAAAGAATGTATTTTTAGCATGTACATAATTTTCGGTCCGAAGACCTTAAACTGCACTGGGTTAATTTCTTGGGGGACTTTTCTTGCTTTCAACCAAAAATTAACATTGAAATCGACCGCTCGGATCAAGGTTCGATAACCCAAGTCATTTCAAAAACACCAAAAGGATTTTAAGCTTTCCATAAAGACCAATATCAATCACGATCACTCGAGTTAAAGTCTAGAACTTTCTCAAAACAAAAAAATTTACCATCAATTTTAACTACGCAAATCTATCCCCAACGGTCCGAAGACCTAAAACTACACTGGGATTAACTTCTCGAGGGCTTTCTTTCCCAACCTATCCTGGACATGGCTGACACTTGATCGTACGGGTGTCCAGAATCTTTTAAATAGGTAAGGGCTGAGGCGGACAGAACCCCGCGACCATGTTCATGTTGAACGCACCATGATAGACAACCATGATTTGGAAGTCGCTGTTGAATCTGACAATGTTCCCGGTTCCTAAAATTCATGAAGGGGATTAAGGCAGTTGGGAGGCAGAACTAGAAAAATCGTGCTCGTCAGCAATCTTTTTCCTGTGTTTCATTATTCTAGGGGAATTCTAAGTATAAATACATTCATAGACAATCATAAGCAATCACAAAGTATACACGAGAAAGCACCGCGAGGTGAATTTTATTCCAGAGATTTCGAGATCTTTTACATTCCGGGCTGTGAACTGGTCACGAACCCTCAATTACATCAACGGATGATCACCCTTGATTAAAAGGCAAAAGTAAATGCATGCATATATCATAAACGAATTAAATAAAGCATTAAATGAGCATAAATATAAATAAAGCACAGCATAGACAACACAGAGATTTTTACGTGGAAACCCTTACGAGAGAAAACCACGGCACAAAGCGACAAGATTCCACTATGAATTACAATTATACAATAGATTGAATATTAAAGGAATGAAGCTCGGATAGATCGAGCAAGTAGTTTAAATCGTCAGGGATTATAGTCTCGAGTTCATGGTCTCAGAGACCAAGTCTGGGATTTCTAATGGACCAAGCCATTGTTAAGACCAGGTAGATGTTGGTCCCATACTCTTCGGGCATTCCTAGTTGAGTAGCAACCAGGATTTTAACCGAGTTGTGTATCTCACTGTCATGACGCATCTCTGTGGACGAAATGACTTTCAGGAATACACTCCACAGTTTCCATTTAGTGCAACCAGGGTTTCAACCGAGTCATATATCTCAGTGTCATGACGCGTCTCTATGGATGATATAACTTTCACGGGTACACTCCACGGTGTCAACTTACTGCAACCAGCGCCAGTGACCGTCTCTGTTTGGACGGGTGACTTACTGGAAGGCACTCCATGGGATCTTAGTGCGACCAAGGTTTCAACCGAGTCGTATATCTCAGTGTCATGACACGTCTCTATGGACGATATGACTTTCAGAAATACACTCCACAGCATCCATTTACTACAACCACGGCCAGTGACCGTCTCTGTTGGGACGAGTGACTTTCTGGAAGGCACTCCATGGGGCCTTAGTGCGACCAGGGTTTCAACTGAGTCGTATATCTCAGTGTCATGACGCGTCTCTATGGACGATATGACTTTCAGAAATACACTCCACAGCGTCCACTTACTGCAACCAGGGCCAGTGACCGTCTCTGTTGGGACGGGTGACTTACTGGAAGGCACTCCATGGGATCTTAGTGTGACCAAGGTTTCAACCGAGTCGTATATCTCAGTGTCATGACGCGTCTCTATGGATGATATGACTTTCAGAAATACACTCCACGGTGTACACTTACTGCAACCGGGGTCAGTGACCGTCTCTGTTTGGACGAGTGACTTACTAAAAGGCACTCATTACCTTAGCCACTCAACTGACGGATCCCACCTTGGACAGGACGCACATCAACTGGTCTTAACGATGAAGTATTTCAAATGTTTAGAACTCTTTCATTACGATTTTCGATGATAACCGTAGTCCCCTTCGATTTAGTTTCGTATCTCGATCCGGGATGAAATAAATTCATGCAGTGGATGCAAATGAGTACAGTATAAAGTAACTATGCTTTATGCATGCTCGAGAGAGGAATGCATTATGCTTGATGTTCAGTGTATCAGACAAATTATGCATCTGATTTGATTGATCTGCTTCGCATACATCTTTGTGTCATTGATATTTTGCCCTCGCGTTGAGATCCCGATTGATTTCACTTGGCATTAGTAGATTTTTGGGCCATCAGGGCACTTCCTAGGGCTAAAAATGACTAAGTAGTGGACTTGTTTGTGGTCTGATCGGGGCATTCGATAGATACCATCAATGATCATCTTTGAACAGGGGTGGATTATGTCCACGAGGGTCGCAGTGTGATCGCATTTCGATTTGTTTAGTATGGGTCGATTTTCGAGCCAACAAGGCACTTCCCAGGGCTAAAAATGACTAAGTAGTGGGTTTGCTAACCCCTTAATTAGGGTATTCGGGGCTCCTGAGTTTGGATAACCTCATTGCGGTGCATGATTATGATATATCATGTTATGGCGGAGAGAAGTCTCCCTCTCGGGTTCGGTCAAATTTCGCTCGATTCCTCTTGATTTCAGTCATTTCCGACTCTTTCGGAAGGGTTTCTGAGGTTTGCAATATTGACTAAGTGTTGGCCTTTTTTTATCAAATTGCTGATTTGGCCCACTTAACATCGACCATTGGTGAATCCAGTCCGGGGGATGGATAGAGGGCATTGATGTGTGTCAGGAGTGCTAACACGATCGGAAGGCGGACCACATCGAAGGCGGGCCACATCATAGAAGGCCCCACCTCCCAATCAGCGTCTGAGCGGATGTGGATTGCATGGTGGGTGCATGTGACCCCTCCTCAAGCGCATGTGGGAGAAAAGTGAGGAGAGAGAGGGAATGAAAGGGAGGTAAGCGCATATGCCTGCCCATTGGGCGCACTTATGCGCATGTGGCCTCTCCCTTGGGCGCACTTGAGCGCATGTGACCTCTCCCTTGGGCGCACTTGAGCGCATGTGGCCTCTCCCTTGGGCGCACTTGAGCGCATGTGGCATGAGGGAGTGAGGAGAAAGATGGGCGCATGTGGATTTTCCCCATCTCCCTCTCTATTGCAGCGCCAGTGGGAGAAATCCCTTTCCGGCGATGGCATCTGGCAAGGTATGGGCGCATGTGAATAGTCGATGGAGGATTCCGTCAAGGATTTTTACCTTACCCTGACGATCCTTTCCAGAAAATGAAGCCCCTCCTCTCAACAAGTGAGTGGGGTATTTATAGCACTTAATCGAGTAGTTACTCGGGTACCGGGCGCATGTTGTTTGCAAAAGGGAGGGTATGCACATGTAGAGGAGTGTGTAGGCGCATGTGCTTGTGGCATGCGCATGCCATGGTGTGTAGGCGCATGTGCTTATGCACCAGGCGCATGTACTTAGTGTGGGCGCATGTGCATGCATGTGCTCACACTTAGCACATATTTTATTATTTTTGATATTTTTAAAATTTTGAAAATATGGAAAAGAGAGAGAGCACTCTCATGCGCATGTGGTGAGAGGGCAAATGCATGTCTTCTCATAGCATCCGTATGTGGAGAGAGAGCAAATACATGTTCCATCACTTAGAATATTTCAGGTTTTAGGCTCCGACGGGCGACCTCCAGAGGGGGGCTACCTTTTCGGAGACCGAAGTCACTGACGCCAAGCCACTTTTAGGCCATGATCGACCTCCTAAATGAACGGGGGGGGTACCGATGGTCATCTGCTATGAATTTTGGTAGTTCTTGCCCAATTTGGGCTCTCCCGATCGGCTCTTCGCATAGAAATATTGTTCCGGGAAGCGCGCACGTGGACATATGCGACATATGCACCGTAAGGACTTCAAACTTGCTACTTAAGGTTTTCTGGGCATTTCAGATCATTTGGCTATCATCCGCATGTCTGATTCCACTCTGAAATGGTACCTGTAGGCTTTCGGGCCCTTACAGTCGAATACGATTAGGGCAAAACGCATTTGGAAGCGCGCGGGTAAAGATATGCATCGCGCGACCTCGAAACTTGTAGGTTAAGGGTTTTGGGGCGTTTCAGATCATTTGGCAGTAATCCGCATGTCCGATTTCTCCTCGAAATAACATTCGTAGGTTTTGGTCAAGACCGCGCGTGTTAGGGTTGCACTGGCATTTTTCGAGTATTTCGGATCTCAAAATCGATTTGAATCGTCGTAGATGGATCATTGAATACTATTTTATAATGGGTGTGAATTTGAGCCCCAACAAGTGCCCCCCCAGTGCACTGCGATGGATGCTTATGTCAGGCCAGTGCGGTGCGCCGGTCCCCAGGCTCAAGTATAAATACGGGACTCGCTGAGTCATTTACACATTTTCGAATCAAGAAAAAGTAAAATTTAAGAGGTGAGAGAGCTTCTCACAAGGGATTGGGTGCATGTGGCCTCTATATGGGCGCACGTGCTCCCAACTTGTTAATTGATGCATTGGGCTTTGGTTCAGATGCATGTGAGATTATTTTGGGTGCATGTCTCTTGTTCTAAGCGCATGTGGTAGTGCATCTTTATGGAGTGGGCGCATGTGCTCATACCCAGGCGCATGTAGGTGCGCACTAGGCGTATGTGGGAGTATTTTATCAATCAGGTGCATGTGAGAGGCCACATGAGCCTAGGGCATCTCCTTGGGCGCATGGGGTTCCACTACTTGTGAATTAATGGAATTTTGGCCCCACTTCTGCCCTTGGTGAAAAACTCATGCATCTGGCTCCATTCTTAGCCAAATTCGATGTCGTTTGTGGCTGTCTCGCTGAACGCTCGAATATGATTGGGACTTAGTACTCGGGGCCCATAATATGTTGCTTATGTTGGTCTTTTACGGCCTGCAACTGCTCTTTTAAGCGGCTCTGTGATGTGCACTTCCGAGCGGGCGCACATGTATCATTTGGGGTTAGTGCGAATTCGCACGCACTCCAGGTGTACATGTAGGGCTGCAACTGTATTTACTGTGATATGATATGTGCGCGCTTGCTTGTCGGATGTGCGCTCGAATTCCACTATTTCCATATTATTGTGGGTCATGATTTTATGCATGTATTTACCGACGTATTTTGTGTGTGAAATCCGTGATTGAATGATGCGATGCTTACCTTATTGGGTTGCCTGTTGCATGCGCTGGTCTTCTGTTTGATGCACTTTTGTTTACGTGTTACAGTGAATCATGGCAACAACAGCAGGATCTTCCAGCGAAGCTTCCAAATCGCAAGTTTCCGGCTCTTCGTCTGTACGACGTGGGAAGAAGAGAGTAACTGGAGATACTGCTAACCCGTCTCCGGTAGAGTGTCGTTCGCAATCCTTTTAGACAATCGAATCCGAAGTGAAGGATTTCTCTGATCGAATCAAGCATCTCTCCCATGAAGTATTACTGCGTATCTATGTGGATAAAACCACATCTGAGCCTCCGACGCAAGGGACTGAAGGGGAATGGTCTACCTGGTATCGTCAGTTCACTGATGCTGCCAATGTCATTGAGGCAGGTCCTTCTAGCGTGCACGGCCGACATTCCGAGGATGATCAGGAAGATAAGAAGAAGAAGAGACGAAATCGAGGTAAGAAGTCGGCTGAGGAAGTCAGCCAAGCGGAGCAATCGCCACAGCTCGTTGATCCAAAGAATGAGCGGATGAAGATCGGCTGGAATAGAAATAAGATCATTACGACATGCGGTTTCTCCATCGTCAAGCCTTATACCGACCGAGTCATCTTGCATGACAAATCTCTTACGAGGCACAGGCCCTTCCCGAGTATCGAACCATCCAACGTTCAAGTCCCTTTTCAGTTCTATGGAGTCGATAGGTGGACATTTGCCCCCGAGCAGTTGTTAACTACCATACTGGTCGATGATGGGAGAGAACAGTGGGTAGGTTTCCCGAGAGAAATGGTTTTCCTTGCACCTACTTGTGATCCTCACACTCCTTCTCCAGTCCATTATTTTGAGACAGTGCAGCAAAGGTTTTGACACATGGACAAGGCGACGATGTGGGCGACGAAGAGCTTTCGTACGTGGGGTCATTTGAACGAGCGAGTTGGTTATGAGCCATGGGCAAAAGATATTTTGATCCGGCATGAGACAATTTTAAAACAAGTCGGCCTGTATCAAGCTATCGATGCGACCTCCGAACATTTCTTCCGAGATCCAACGATTCTTCTAAGCTTCTTGAACTACTAGTCTTCCGTTACCAATTCATTCCACTTTCCATATGGAGAGATGAGAGTAACCTTATGGGACCTCCGGATGATAGCTGGGTTATCTGTGATGGGAGAATATTACCAGGAATATGTCCCCACTAATGAAGCTCAGCTGTCTTCTTCTCGGCTCAAAAGTCCTCGAGATGCTTACCACTCAAAGGCTTGTCTAGAGCTGTTTGCTGAGTTATTGCAGTTCGACAATATTACGAAGATTCACTATGACGACTGGTTGATCTACTTTAGCCAGAGGATGAAGTAATACTTCTTTCGATGCCTTCTTTTGTACTTTGTGCTCTGCATACTTTAATTTCTTTGTTTCTGACATGGGCACTTCTTTCTTCTTGCAACATTGATTACAAAGAGTATGAGATCTTACCTGAAGACCAGGCTTTAATGAAGGAACATTTCGAACAAAAGTTTCGCAATCCGAATGAGCTTACGTCATCTTGTGAACTGGCGGGCTTCTTAGCATACTGGTTGTCGGCAGTTATGTTGCCTAGCTCCAAGAGTGTTGATGGTGTCAGGGTTTCTTGCTTTCCCGTGACGGGAGCTCTTGCAAACGGTCGCCAATTTTCTTTAGCACCACTGGTGTTATGTAGCTTATATAGGGCTTTTGGCAATATTGCGAGTAACAAAGACCAACCCTGGCGAGGGATGAATGCGGCTTATTACCCATGGCATTTCTTCTGCGGATGGTTGGGCATATATTTTCCATGGACATATGAAGTGGATCTCTTCCAGGATCTCTACGCCGATCACACACCTCTTTATCGCTATAGAAAACTTAACATGATAACGCAGTCGTCTGATTGGATAGCTTTCAAAATTGGCAGTTGGTTGGAGATTTGTTTCTACCACTCAAACTCATAGTAAACTAAATTCTTCAATTAAAACATAAAAAGGAAACCTAGGTTGTATCAATCCATCCAAAACAAATCAAAAGCTTCACCTCTTAGCCCTAGTTAAGAGGTTTTAGTTCATCTCTAACATCCTCAAACTAAAATCCTTAAAAACATAAAAACTACTAAAACTCGAAGAAAAACTAGGAAAACTTGAAGTAGAATCCGTCTCCTAAGCTTCCTTGATGATCCCCACATCCTAGCATGCCTGGGTATGAAGAGGAGAAGTCCTATTTATAGATTGGCATGGAAGATTCCAGATTGCGCAAGGAATTACGCAATTAAGCAGAGAAAATCGAAGCTTCACGGACACTCTGTTACGCTGCCAACCGGTCTGAGCCTATGGACGACTGGTCACACGACCGGTCTAAAAAATGCAAAATCTGTCTAGAGAGTTTTCCTAAATTCCAACCCGCAGTTTTAATTCAAGGACCGGTCACAAGACCGGTCTGAGCAGTGGACGACCAATCGCACAACCAGTCGTGAATGGTCCAGTAAGATTTGCAGTAGAGTCCCCTTCTGTTGAGTGTTCAGACCAGTCGGACGACCGGTCTGCAGTGTATTCTTCTGCCTTCTTTTCTTCTCTCCTTTGCTTCTTTCTTCCACCCTTTCACTCTTGGTCTTGTGATCTTTAATACTTGTAAAAAGCCTCTTTAAGTCTTCAATTGATAAATCCTCTCTCTTATTCCTGCAATCACAAATCCATGCATTAGATTAGTCTTTAAATCATCAAAACCGTGCATAATGAGTGATGAATTGGGGTTAGAATATGCACAATTAAGAGCTCAACACACCCCCCAACCAGCATTTTGCTAGTCCCGAGCAAAACATGCTTGAAACAAGTTTCGTTCTCCAAAACCTAACTCTCCTTCAGAAACTATTCTTTTATACATCCCAAGACACACAAGTGTAAAAGTAAAAAAAATTAGGTGATAGAGGTTGAAACCTTAAACTCTCAAAACATAATAAGTGTTCATATGACATTCCCGCTGATTGATTGATAAATAGAAGAACTTAAACAAATTCAACCTAGTGTGCATAGTGAAAGTTCATCTCATGAGTTTCCAGGATTATCTTCTTCATAGATCAACTAAACTATAGATCTCAAGGAGCACAGAGCAACAACAAGCCTATGACAGGAATTTGTCTTACTATCCTTCCAACGGCTTTCACACTACTTCCCATTTCCGTCTCTGGTTACGGGTAGACCATCCCCCAGTCGGTAATAGGTAGCCCTTTTCGAAATTTTCCACCATATTCTCCATCATTTCCATTTTTCATCCTTCCTTTTCCTTTTTCTTTTACATTAGATAGGATTTTTAGAAATCCGTATCTTTCGTTATTTTCTCATGGACAAGGATGGACAAAGTACCCCGGCTTGGTTCCTCAACACCTCAAATCTAAGTCTAGCCAATCCACAAATCACATAATCCTTTCAACCCATGAAAATCGTATAATGTGAACTAGGTGTAAAAGTGTTCAAATTTTCTATCAATCACATAAATAGGGGAATTAACATATAAAACCATTATATTAAGAGAAGTTCAAAGCTTGCAACATCACTCACTTCTTATCTCTTCTTCTTATACCCATATCATCTCGAATGCATAGAACCAAAGTTTTCCAAAAGAGTTTTGAATTTTAGAAAAATAAAAAAAACTCTATATCATTGCTCGAAATGTCACAAAAGCTAGTGGATTCATCTGATTCATCTAAGGAATCGCTCACCCCCCAACCAAAACTTTACATTGTCCTCAATGTAAGAAAATATATAATGAATACAACACATGAGAACAGTGACAAAACAAAGGGAGTGAGAAAGAGAGAAATCACCTGAGGAATATATTTCATGGTAAGATTAGCTTTTGGAGATGGATTACTTCACAACAAAATCTAATGATCAATGCAGATCCTAATGGGATATCATCTAAGAAAGCAATTTAAAATCATCCTCCGTCAGACTAGGAGGTTATTTCCAACCACTCATCCAAAAGCATAAAATCAAGCAAAATCATTAGATGGATCAAAAGGTTTTGCAATAAAGTCATCCAATATCCTGCTTTACAATATACATGTGTGTGAGTGATCCAGATAAGCTACTGAAAATCCCAAAAAAGAATTTCAGCGGGTTCCTTAATGTTTTCACCACATGTATAAGAGGAGACATCATCATATTTGTCAGAAAAAATATGTCTCCATTCAGATTTTTGTTGAGCTCTTAATTGTGCATATTCTAACCCCAATTCATCACTCATTATGCATGGTTTTCATAATTTAAAGGCTAATCTAATGCATAGTTTTGTGGTTGTAGGAATGAGAGTTGCTTTGCTCAAATTGATGATGGAAAGAGCTGCTTTAGAACCTTGGATGAAGACCCAAGGAGGGCTGAAGGAAGAAGGAAGCAAAGAAAGAAGAAAATAGAAGAAAGAAAGGAAGAAAACAAGAAGAAAAAGAGACCGACCGGTCTTGACCGGTCGGCCAAGGAAGCCCGACTGGTCTTGACCGGTTGGCCATGCTTGCTGGAGTAATGCCAAAGAGGGCCAGACCGGTCGTGACCGGTCGGCCATGCAAGTTTCAGATTCCAGATTCTAAAACAGCAATGTATTCCCATACCTAGTTTTTCAGACCATATTTCTGGGCCCATCTTAATGATATTTGAAAATCCAACACATCCATGTCGAAGAGGAGCTCGACGCCGAACTAACCCAAGTGGTTTCGTGTCGATCGGAGCTACGGATTGATCGTGGTGGCCAAAATAATACAAACTGTCCAGAAAGTTTCAGATTTCGCTGTTCCACTCTGGGCCGGTCCAGGTGGCCCATCATTGAGGATATGAAAAATCTACTTTGATCATCTTTTAGACCACATCCATATATGAATAACCACAAAAGTTTCAGATCAAAAGGATGTGTGGTTTGATCGTACTGGTTGAAGAAAGATGGACCATCCAGAAAGCTCCAACTGCACAGAGTTTATAAAAGCCCTAATTGTTCTAATTTTTGGACCACATTCTGGGATTGTTTTGGACAATCTAATCCATCTATCATGTAGAGGAGGAAGTTTTCTATTAATGTTCCAAATTTGGGATCAATCCGACGTCTGTACACTCCGGAGCGTTGGAAGCAAGATGACTGGTTCTTAAGGTACCCGAAGTACGCGATTTTGAGAGGCGGTCGGTGATGTGATTGGTGGGCCCATTCAGAGGACAATCTTGGAAATCTAAATCATCTATGAGGAATATCACATTACAAGGAAGCTACAAATCAAATTTGAAGGCAATCCGACCATTGGTTAAGCCGTACCAAGCGAAACAAATTCTGCTATGTTGCTGTACTATTGCTGCACTATAAAAGGAAGTGCTCTCTTCTATTCCAGGGCAACCAAGGACGTGGGGAGCAAGGAGTTCAAGTCATAGGAGGCTTCCTAGCCTCCTCCAGCTAGTTTTTCTTCCTTTTCTTAGTTCTAGTTTTATTTTTAATATGCTTTTCATTAGCTAATCTCTTAGCTAGAGCTAAGAGGTGAACCTTATAGTTTTCTTAGATTGTTTAATTTGTTTTATTGGTTTTAAGTGTGGAATTCATGATTATGAACTATGGTTTGAAGTTTATACAAGTTCTTGAGTAGTTTTTCTTAGTCTTATGATGACTCATGGATGTTTGGGAGAATTACTTAATTGCTTAATTGGTTTGTGACGGTCTAGACCTGTATGATCCGAGGAATCGGAGTGCGCTCTAGTACTATGTTCTTCATAAAGGAACCTCCTACCAAAGTTCTACTTTTCTGATTTTTCTGTAATGTGTATGGACTGTGCATGTGATTTGAATCCATTTCAAATCCTGATCTAGCCTTGTCTTGTGACAGGACTTGAGGATGGTCATGATTGTGAACTAGACCTTTTGGAAAGGGGAATGACCTATGCAATTGAGCATGCTCAGATCAGCCTGCATTGAGTGAATCTTATGCATAGAACTTACATATTATAGATTGTTTGGTTTAACAGCTCTATCATCCGACTAGATAGACTTGAATGTCGATTCTAGTTGAGAGAAAGTGAGAAACCATAGCGAATTATGCATCTAAGGAGAGCTATAAGTGGATCCTTGATGCTCTAGTTATCTTTCTATTATCAGATTTTCTATTTTATGTTCAAAACCAATTTCACAAACCTCTTAAGATTCTAGTTATTAGGATAATTTGAATTGTTTACTTCCTTCCCTGTGGATCGACCTCGGTCTTACCGAGATTATTACTACATCGCAACCCTACACTTGGGGAAGCGAACAAGTTTTTGGCGCCGTTGCCGGGGAGAGAGGTTAAACGGTTCTAATTGTTCTAGTAGCTATAGAGTAGTTTTAGTTAGGTAGGATTTTCAGTTTTTATAGAAAAAGATTTTCTGATTTTTTTTTTTCTCTAGATTACTAACAATTTTTTGTTGGATTTTGTAGGACATTGTTGTTGACATATATCTCGCTCTATTGGGTAACATCTCTCCATATCCCTTCTTTTTGTTCTTTTTTCTAGATTAGGGTAGTTCCAACTCTTTAAAATCTCATTATGGCTGATTGGAAGTGTGGTGCTTATGCATACTTTTTGGAAGATGAGATGACAGACCATGGAATCAAAACTCTTTATGATTGGAACCAATTTAAGCATAAGTATTATTCTGAGAGTCAATCAACCTCCACTACCCCCCAACGTAAGACGCTACGTGATTACTGGGTTGAAAATAACAAGAGTATTCCACCAAGTTTAACAGGAGGTAGGAATAAGAAAAAGGACCGGGGAAGTAATGACCAACCGGTAAAGACATTGCGTGATCACTTGTATGGTTATGCCTATCAACCATCTTATCAGTCTTCGTCATATAACACGTATGGTCTTCATCGAGAGAGTCCTCACACCTCTAGTCCAATGGAAGATGAGCCAACCATGGATGCCAACAATTATCCTCAAGAGTTTCTTTCTCATGATCCTCAACCGACACGAACTCTTGAGGATACACTGCGAGAGTTTATGGAAATAACTGAGCAATGCATACAAAATCTCTCGCCATCTCAAAATATTGAACCCAACATTGGGAACACCGAATCAATCCCCAACAATGAGGAGGATGAGGCTATCCAAACCCAACCTTCTCTAGATTTAATGACTAAACTTCTAAAGGATATTGATCTCAGTGATCCCACCATTACCATCGATTATGGTAAATCAACTATCTCTTTTAGCTATTTCGATTTGAATGATGAAGAGATTTCAAGGACGGTTGACGAACCCGAGGAATCTACAAAATCTGAAAGTGATAGTTTGATTGCCTACAATGAGGGTTTGAAGGATGATTGTGAGTCCATGATTTGTTCTTCCAAAGTGCCGAATGTTTTTGAATCACCGAAAGATATTCTCCCTTGGGTTGAAAATTCTGTTTCTTTGGATGATGGGGTGGCACAATCTGAAATTTCAAAAGATCAACCAATGCTAGATGATGTGCTTACCACTGAATCTGAAAATTTTTCTTTGGAAGACCTCCCCTCTATAGAGGAGGAATTCCTTACCCTTGAAACAGAATTTCCTCAATCACTTAGGGAGAATGAGGACCCTTTATCCCACTCTCTCGATTTTCTAGAAGAATGCATGACCCACCCCTATGATCTAGATGATGAGATGTTTAAGAAGTTGGATAGTTTGTTAGACATGGTGTCGGTGCCTGAAGAACACCATTCCACTGATTTACACTCTTTACCATTATTTGTGGAAACGCCGTGTAATTCTGAATTTGTGGAGGAGACAACCCAAATTGAAAAATACTTAATGAATGTCTCTCCACCATCATGGGTTCTTCAACCCATTGAAAATTCTGATTGGGAGGACTCGTTTTTAATCAATTACAACCCAATTCAAAACTTGAGGAGATATCTTTTTACTGCTCTTATCTCCTCCTTACATGCGTGTGGTGAACACTATGATTGGACCTTCATGAAGAAACGCACCCATGTATACATTCGAGCAGGACTTTGGATGGTCCTCATGAGAAACCTATTGAAATTCATGAAGATCCTGCTCAAATTTGATCATGTAGTCGATTGGACTAATCAAAGGTAGGTAGGTAGGTTAGGATTTCTTTCTGCATTTAGGATTGAATAAGTCTCATTGAGACAATGGAAGATGCTAGAATTGATCAACTTGCTACCTCAGGTACTCCCGTTCTCACTCTCCTTTGTTTTGTGTCATTGCTCTCATGTCATGCATATTGCATATCTTATTACATTGAGGACAATGTAAGATTTTGGTTGGGGGGTGAGATTCCTTAGATGATTCTACTAGCTTTTGTGACATTTCGAGCAATTATGTAGAAATTTTTTTGATTTTTCTAAAATTCAAAACTCTTTTGGAAAACGTTGTTTCTATGCATTCAAGATGATAAGAGTATAAGAGGAGGAGATACGAAGTGAGTGATGTTGCAAGCTTTAAAATTCTTTTAATATAACGGTTTTATATGTGAATTCCCCTATTTATGTGAGTGATAGAAAATTTGAACACTTTTACACCTAGTTCACATTACACGATTTTCATGGGTTGAAAGGATTATGTGATTTGTGGATTAGCTAGACTTAGATTTAAGGTGTTGAGGAACCAAGCCGGGGTACTTTGTCCATCCTTGTCCATGGGAAAATAATGAAAGATATGGATTTTTAAAAATCCTATCTAATTTTTAAAAAAAAAAGGAAAAGGAAGGATGAAATTGGGAATGATGGAAAAATGGTGGAAAATTCCAATTAGGGCTACTTATTACCAACCGGGGGATGGTCTACCCGTAACCAAAGCCGGAAATGGGACGTAGTGTGAAAGTCGTCGGAAGGACGCTAAGGCAAATTCCTGTCATAGGCTTGTTGTTGCTCTGTGCACCTTGAAATCCATAGTTTAGTTGATCTATGAAGAAGATAAGCCCAGAAACTCATGAGATGAACTATCACTATGCACACTAGGTTGAATTTGTTCAAGTTCTTCTATTTATCAATCAATCAGCGGGAATTTCATATAAACACTTATTATGTTCTAAGAGTTTAAGGTTTCAACTTCTATCACCTAATTTCTCTGATTTTTATGCTTGTGTGTCTTGGAATGTATAGAAGAATAGTTTCTAGAGGAGAGTTGGATTTTGGAGAATGAAACTTGTTTCACGCATGTTTTGCTCGGGACTAGCAAAATGCTGGTTGGGGGTGTGTTGAGCTCTTAATTGTGCATATTCTAACCCCAATTCATCACTCATTATGCATGGTTTTCATAATTTAAAGGCTAATCTAATGCATAGTTTTGTGGTTGTAGGAATGAGAGTTGCTTTGCTCAAATTGATGATGGAAAGAGCTGCTTTAGAACCTTGGATGAAGACCCAAGGAGGGCTGAAGGAAGAAGGAAGCAAAGAAAGAAGAAAATAGAAGAAAGAAAGGAAGAAAACAAGAAGAAAAAGAGACCGACCGTTCTTGACCGGTCGGCCAAGGAAGCCCGACCGGTCTTGACCGGTCGGCCATGCTTGCTGGAGTAATGCCAAAGAGGGCCAGACCGGTCATGACCGGTCGGCCAGCCCTGTCCGACCGGTCAAGTTTCAGATTCCAGATTCTAAAATAGCAATGTATTCCCGTACCTAGTTTTTCGGACCAGACTTCTGGGCTCATCTTAATGATATTTGGAAATCCAACACATTCATGTCGAAAAGGAGCTCGACGCCGAACTAACCCAAGTGGTTTCGTGTCGATCGGAGCTACGGATTGATCGTGGTGGCCAAAACAATACGAACTGTCCAGAAAGTTCCAGATTTCACTGTTCCACTCTGGGCCGGTCCAGGTGGCCCATCATTGAGGATATGAAAAATCTACTTTGACCATCTTTTAGACCACATCCATATATGAATAACCACAAAAGTTTCAGATCAAAAGGATGTGTGGTTTGATCGTACCGGTTGAAGAAAGATTGACCATCCAGAAAGCTCCAACTGCGAAGAGTTTATAAAAGCCCTAATTGTTCTAATTTTCGGACCACATTCTGGGATTTTTTTGGACAATCTAATCCATCTATCATGTAGAGGAGGAAGTTTTCTATTAATGTTCCAAATTTGGGATCAATCCGACGTCTGTACACTCCGGAGCGTTGGAAGCAAGATGACTGGTTCTTAAGGTACCCGAAGTGCGCGATTTTGTGAGGCGGTCGGTGATGTGATTGGTGGGCCCATTCAGAGGACAATCTTGGAAATCTAAATCATCTATGAGGAATATCACATTACAAGGAAGCTACAACTCAAATTTGAAGGCAATCCAACCATTGGTTAAGCCGTACCAAGCGAAACAAATTCTGCTATGTTGCTGTACTATTGCTGCACTATAAAAGGAAGTGCTCTCTTCTATTCCAGGGCAACCAAGGACGTGGGGAGCAAGGAGTTCAAGTCATAGGAGGCTTCCTAGCCTCCTCCAGCTAGTTTTTCTTCCTTTTCTTAGTTCTAGTTTTATTTTTAATATGCTTTTCATCAGCTAATCTCTTAGCTAGAGCTAAGAGGTGAACCTTATAGTTTTCTTAGATTGTTTAATTTGTTTTATTGGTTTTAAGTGTGGAATTCATGATTATGAACTATGGTTTGAAGTTTATACAAGTTTTTGAGTAGTTTTTCTTAGTCTTATGATGACTCATGGATGTTTGGGAGAATTACTTAATTGCCTAATTGGTTTGTGACAGTCTAGACCTGTATGATCCGAGGAATCGGAGTGCGCTCTAGTATATGTTCTTCATAAAGGAACTTCCTACCAAAGTTCTACTTTTCTGATTTTTCTGTAATGTGTATGGACTGTGCATGTGATTTGAATCCAGTTCAAATCCTGATCTAGCCTTGTCTTGTGACAGGACTTGAGGATGATCATGATTGTGAACTAGACCTTTTGGAAAGGGGAATGACCTATGCAATTGAGCATGCTCAGATCAGCCTACATTGAGTGAATCTTATGCACAGAACTTACATATTACAGATTATTTGGTTTAACAGCTCTATCATCCGACTAGATAGACTTGAATGTCGATTCTAGTTGAGAGAAAGTGAGAAACCATAGCGAATTATGCATCTAAGGAGAGCTATAAGTGGATCCTTGATGCTCTAGTTATCTTTCCATTATCAGATTTTCTTTTTTATGTTCAAAACCAATTTCACAAACCTCTTAAGATTCTAGTTATTAGGATAATTTGAATTGTTTACTTCCTTCCCTGTGGATCGACCTCGGTCTTACCGAGATTATTACTACATCGCAACCCTACACTTGGGGAAGCGAACAATTTTCCTGGGTATTGATATTGCAAGTATGGATCATCCCAGGGTTGGCAGAGTTCGGTATGCATGATCCATAGAGGTGTGGAAATATGAATTGATTTCTCAACACAACAAAGTGTTGTTTCCACATCCTTCTCTTGGCTAACGTTATATGTCGATACCGACTCTGAAAGTGCGACTACATCCCCTATCACATCAACATTCTTATTAAGAGAGTAGGTCACATCTTCTTCTAAGTGACTAGAGTAAAGAGTTGAAAGGGACACATCTTCCACAATAGAATTTATCATGTTTATTTCGTGGACCTCTTCATCTTCATCCTCTTGCTGGTTGTCAATATTGAAAGCATTCAACAAAATCATCATATTGCCAAAAGACATTTGTATGACCCCACTCCTACAATTGATGATAGCGTTTGATGTAGCTAGGAATGGGTGGCCAAGTATAACAGGAATTTGAGGGCCAATATTAACCATGGGTCGTGTGTCCAAGACAATAAAGTCCACCGGGTAGTAGACCTTGTCAACTTGGACAAGAACGTCCTCAATCACCCCTCTCGAAATACGAATCGATCAGTCAGCAAGTTGTAATGTGGTTTTGGTGGGTTTTAATTCACCTAAACCCAATTATTCATAGACTGAAAAGGGGATTAAGTTTACACTTGCCCCTAGATCGAGTAAAGCATGCTTCACCCGGTAGTCTCCAATTATGTATGATATTGTCAGGACTACCGGGATCTTTGTATTTCTTGGGCATCCCGTGATTTATAATGGCGCTTACATTTTCTGTCAAAAATGCCTTCTTTTGCACATGTATTTTTCTTTTTACTGTACAAAGATCCTTCAAAAACTTAGCATATGATGGTATTTGTTTAATAGCATCCAACATTGGGATGTTGATCTTGACTTGCTTAAAAACCTCTAAAAATTCCTGATATTTATCTTGAGGTTTGGTTGAAATCAAGCGTTGAGGGAATGAAGCAACGGGCCTATATTCTTTTAATGGCTCTTTTTCATTCACGGCGGTGCTAGGTCCATCATCCTTTTTGGAAGATACCGGATCATTAGGCGTTGAGGCCTTCACCGGGTCAAATTTTTCAATAGTTTTACCACTTCTAAGAGTGGTGATGGCCTTAATATGTTCCATGTTTTGGTTAGAGGAACTAGGCACACTTATTTTGCATTGTAATTTCAGATTAGGTAGGGGTTGGGCTGGAAGAATCCCTTCCCTTGTGTTTAAGCGAGCCTTGATCTCCTCCACCGAATTTTTAAGCTCAAGCATTATCGTATGGTTTGATTGATTTATTTGAGCTTGACCTTCCATGAATGCTTTTAATGTATCCTCTATAGGCATTTGAGGTGGGGCCATAGGAAATTGCATTGGGGGCCCCTTTAGAGGATTGCTTTGATTGTCCGTGGTTCCATTCGCCCAATTGAAGTTAGGATTGTTTCTCCAATTAGAATTGTACGTGTTTGGATTTGGAGTACTAAAAGGTCGTTAATAACTATTCAAAGCATTCGATTGTTCATATAAAAGTTGTTGAAATGCATAAATTGTTGGACAATCCGGCGTTTGATGCATATTAGAAGCACAAATACCACAAATAGTTTCAATAGTCCCCCTTTGTTGGGTTGTGTCCACTTTCCTTATTTTCATCTCCTCGACCTTTCGTGTGAGATTAGCCACTCTAGAACCTAGATCATCTTTCTCATTTAAAACGTAAATTCCTCCCTGTTCCTTGGCTTGGGGTTGTTTTGAACTTGTCGGCTTAGATATATCCCATGATTGTGTGCTTTCAGCCAACATGTCAAAATAGTCCCAAGCTTCCTCTGTTTCCTTGTTATGAACTCTCCATTACACATCATCTCCACAAATTGGCGCATGGTTGAGTTTAATCCATCATAGAAGAAACTAATCAACCTCCACCGTTCATAGCCACGATGTGGGCATGCATTTAATAGCTCATTATACCTTTCCTAACATTGGAAAAAGGTTTCATCTTCTTTTTGGGTGAAGTTCATTATGGCCCATCTTAGTGCATTGGTTCGATGAGTATGGAAGAATTTTTTTAGAAACTCCCGAGTCATCTCAGCCCATGTCCCAATAGACCTTGGCCTTAAGGAATGTAGCCATGATTTGGCCTTCTCTTTCAAGGAAAAAGGGAATAATTTGAGTTTTATAGTATCCTTGGTTACATTGTCATAGTTTATTGTGGCAATAACCTCTTCGAACTCCTCAATGTGTAGATAAGCGCTTTCAGAGTCAAGTCCATGGAATCTAGGAAGAAGTTGAATCAACCCCGGTTTAAAATCGATATTTCCCACATTGTGAGGGAGAATTATGCAAGAGGGAGTACTCGTCCTAGCTGGTTGTAAATAGTCACATAAAGTTCTAGGTTGAGGTGCATTCCCCACTTCATTCTCATCCAATTCAGTAAAGTTTTGGGCTTGATTTTGATGTTGATTAGCCCCTTGATTTGTTTGATTTTCAGCCATCTCTCTAGTAATTTCAAGAAGATTTTGACGTTTTCTAGCACGAGGCTCTCTATCAATCCCTTTAACAATTACTCCGTCACTCAATAATCTCCGAGTGTGATCACGAACCCACTTGAGCATGAACCACTCAACACAATCCTAAAATCTAATCCTAATTCTAAGAACAAAAATCTAAAATTATCTATAGCAAGAGGGTTAGAAGGATAGAACCTGAATTATAGATCTATGTTAGAATCCTGCAAAATCAAAACAAACTAAGTTAGTATTCTGATATTAAAATATACCCTAAAAAGCGAAACAAATCCTAAACCTATACTAACACAATCTCAACTAAAGGCTATCTCAAAAAATTTTAAAAATACCACATAGAAATCCCCGACAGCGGCGTCAAAAACTTGTTCATTCCCTAAGTATAGGGTTGTGAAGTAGTAATAATTTGGAAAGACCGACTATCGTTCCCACAGAGATTTATGTATGGGTATTCTCAGAATTTATCTAAAACAACTAATAACTAAGATCCTATTAAGAACTAAAGCTGAAAAATAGTGATTTGGGTTTAAACAATGATTTATGAAAGGTAATATCAATCTAAAAGGGCACTAGAGAGCCAAGGATCCACTTTTGATAAGTTTCGATGCATCAACACAACTAGGTCTCTCACTACACAATCGGAATCGAATTCATATCTCTATCAGATCGAAATATAGAGCGGTTCAATCAACAATTATCTAAAACAATTGCTTATTCATTGATTCGATTCCCACAATAATGCTCAGGCCTTGGGCACACTCAATTGTATAGGCCAAGCCTCTTTCCAATCTAGTTGAGATTTACAACCATAGCTTTCATCAAATCCTGTCACTAGACTTGACTATGACCAACGATTAGAACTCTAATTAAATTAAAATCAATTAGCAAACAACTATTTCAGATTATAACAAAATATAAGAACTTTAGTTGAATGAGTTCCCACATGAAGATCGGGCCATTGTACACAAGGCAATCAAAAGGTCTACCATGCACGGAGTCGATGATAGATTAATGAACTACACAAGCATAACCAATGCTCAAAAGATAAGCTACTAAATTTAGAATCACTAAGAATCACATAAGCCCGGAGTCATCAAGAGATCAAAGTAAAACTGAACTAGTATTTGATTCAAACTCATAGTAAACTAAATTCTTCAATTAAAACATAAAAAGGAAACCTAGGTTGTATCAATCCATAAAAAACAAATCAAAAGCTTCACCTCTTAGCCCTAGCTAAAAGGTTTTAGTTCATCTCTAACATCCTTGAGCTAAAAGCCTTAAAAACATAAAAACTACTAAAACTCGAAGAAAAACTAGGAAAACTTGAAGTAGAATCCGTCTCCTAAGCTTCCTTGATGATCCCCACATCCTAGCATGCCTGGGTATGAAGAGGAGAAGTCCTATTTATAGATTGGCGTGGAAGATTCCAGATTGCGCAAGGAATTACGCAATTGCGCAGAGAAAATCGGAGCTTCACGGACACTCTGTTACGCTGCCGACCGGTCGGACGACCGGTCTGAGCCTATGGACGACCGGTCGCACGACCAATCTCAAAAATGCAAAATCTGTCCAAAGAGTTTTCTTAAATTCCAACCCGCAGTTTTAATTCAAAGACTGGTCGTAAGACTGGTTTGAGCAGTGGACGACCGGTCATGAATGGTCCAGTGAGATTTGCAGTAGAGTCCCCTTCTGTTGAGTGTTCAAAACAGAAGTCTGCAGTGTATTCTTCTGCCTTCTTTTCTTCTCTCCTTTGCTTCTTTCTTCCACCCTTTCACGCTTGGTCTTGTGATCTTTAATGCTTGTAAATAGCCTCTTTAAGTCTTCAATTGATAAATCCTCTCTCTTATTCCTACAATCACAAATCCATGCATTAGATTAGGCTTTAAATCATCAAAACCATGCATAATGAGTGATGAATTGGGGTTAGAATATGCACAATTAAGAGCTCAACAGTAGACTACCATATTGTATTCTCATAGTCAAAACATTTATCAAGGTGATGCACATAAGTTGCCCATGATTGACCCATGAATGGGTTCTTATGGTTCTTCAAGTGGGCTATGTGCTCCTTTCAATCCATTGAGGTGGGGCACTTAAATTGCTCTTGGGGACCAATTTCCTTCCTATTCCCCATTTGTCCATGTACATGTGTAAAAAGATGAAAACATCTTAAATGAAGCTCATTGCTTTGATATGGAAAGTGAACTAAACCTAGGTCACACATGGACTTTGAAAAGGGATTTTTCATATGAAGCTTGATTCTTATCCCACTTTGATCTCATGGCACTTGAGTGCATTTGTTGTCCAAAATGTGTCCTTGGGTGGTGGATTTTCCTTACCTAAGGCATGGCATGCAACCCTCTTTAAGGTGGGCCTTGCTTTCTTTAATGGGCCCAACACATATCCTAGCTACACATGGATTTGGACATTGGATTTTTGCATTTGAATGTAAGTCCGAATCCTTGGGTTTCCTAGATAATGATTTAGATTTTAATGGGTAAAGAATAGGAGCTTACCTTGCCAAGCTTGTAGGATTTGAGGGCAGATGGCACGAGGGGGCGAAGAGCGGTTAATGAGGATGACCCTGCCTTCATTGTTTGTCGCGGGGACCATATGTGTTCTTTAGCTAAGGAACACCAACCTCTTCCTTCCATAAAAGGTCGGGGCACCCAAGACCTGTGGGATAACTAGGTGGAACAATCGCAGCCGATGCTTGAACGCATTCTGGACAACACTCCTTTCGCAGGCCTTCTTACATTATGTTTTCATAACAATAATGCCAATTGCATTCTACTTGCAGCCCTTTGTGAGAGGTGGAGGGATGAGACCCACACCTTTCAACTTCCCTGTGGCGAATGGGGAATAACCCCCCTGGATATATATATGCAAATAGATTTTCTATTCCATGGGGAAGTTGTTCCCCATTCAGGCTCTCTTGCCCCATTACCTCCAATGACTGGATACGGCTTTTGGGAGTCATCCCAGCCGAGAGCGAGTTTCAGAGTAACCAAGTGAAACTGCAGTGGTTTCACAACACCTTCGCTGTTGTCATCCCTACTACCGAGCTGGAGGCCCTTCATAAAGCATGGGCTATGATCACTTACGCCTTCGGGTCATTCCTTTTCTGTCATGCAAATGAGAGGGTCGATCCTAGATTTCTTCGTTTGATTGAGGATCTTCACCATTCATATAATTGGAATGGGGCTATCTTGACTCGCATCTACCAGGGCTTGGATAAGACCTCTCGGAGTAGCAGGTCTTTCACAGGTTTCTGGCCTGTCTTGGAGGTATTCTCTTTAACCTTCCCTGGAGATGTTTGTCTTCTTTCTTCATCTGATCATTATGTTTGCCCTTGTGCAGACCTGTTTTTATGATCATTTTGCTCACCTGTCATCGAGTATACGGGATGATGTTGAACCATCCTTGTATCGCTTCATGCATCGGCATCAGCAAAACCGTCAACAAAATTCTCGGGTGTCTACGAACAATTAGTGTGCTGAGATAGATGGATTGATTACCGAGGACGTAAGTATCTTCCTTTCCTTATCCATCGTTCTTCTCTGCGACTGATTGTGATGATTTCCTTTATTGTATTTTGCTCGGATGCCATATGCCAGCTTTCCCCTTTACTATACTCCTCAACGCGTGGAAGCGTATGATTCTTCGTGTCTTCAGATCATGCTCTCTAATGCCGAATCATTTCAATGGTACTTGGGCGAGAGATTACTTCGACAGATCATCGGGATGGCCCGAGTTCCTTGTTCTGCACCCCCTCCGGCTGCTCAGATTCCGGCTGATGCTATGGCCGATGCTCTCGAGGGTCAACTTGGATTTCGCTTCACGATCCCGAATCGTGACTATGATGAGTGGTATTTGCTGTATGGACAGGGACATCTTCTTCCTTCACTCTACGTTCTAGGGGGTCGCCGCAGGTATGCTGGAGGACCAGTGACAGCTCCTCTGATGGACCTTCACCATTGGGAGCGGGAAGAGAGGAGGAATGATGATGATTATGTTGGTGATTTGTAGCCTGCTTCTCTGAGGATGTATTCAGCTTGTTGATGTATGGCCTTCTGACATTTTTAAGGCCTTTTGCTTTGCTTTTGTATTAAAATCTTCTGAATGAAATACAACCCCTGTTTGGCCTCAAATTTCTTGACGATGCTTGGATGCTTTGATTTTCAACTCATTCTTTGATGCTTTGTGGAAGATACGATTCTAAACTACATAGATGATGACTTGAACGGTTCAGACTGCTTGATTGGCCATGTGGGCCCTTTCAGATTTCAGTTTTGCTTTAGAACACCTATCCTTGATACTTTGTGCGCCTAAGATGGCTTCCATGGTGCGGATGATGATCTGAGCGGTTTGGATTGCTCTTTTTAGCCATGTGGCCCACTTAATGATTAGATCCTGGACTTCGGCCTTCTTTTTTATGATCAAACCCTTGATGTTGCTATTTGATGACCCATGTAAGCTTTTCCATGGTTTGGATTATGATGATCTAGTCTTTGAATGGCTCAGATTGCTTGTGGGCCCTTCTTGATCGATTTTCCTTCTTTTTGACTTGATGAGACCCATTTTGGTCTCAGTACTTCATGATTGGACTGGTGGGACACCTTTCAAGTGGTTTAGATCAGATTCGGTCAAAATCCGGAGTCGATTGGAGCTTTGGGGGGCCCTCAGGATGCCAACTGCTGACATGGACTGACAGTCTCACCTACCAGAGGCTGTGGGGCCAATCCCGCGGAGAGAGAAGGAGACCGTCCGTACGGGCGGCCCTCAGGGGGGCGCCCAGACCTCTCCTCATGTGCGATTTGGGTTGACTCTGGTTCGAACATTCTCCTTTGCTCACTGCTCCTGTCCCCACATTCCTTATACTGGAGAGTTCGATTCCAGCCATGAATCTCCTTTTCTCTTTGTCCTTTCTCTTCATCTTGTCCTCCTCTTGCTTTGTCCTTTCTCAAGCAACCCTTGATGATGATTTGGGGGCCATTGAGGGGGAGGTTGGTGGGTCCCATGTTTCAGAAAATGAAGGGAGCTTTAATGATGGTGAGATGTTTTGATTGATGGTGTAGATGGAGCTTTGAATGAGGCCATTGATGGTGGATTAAGGGTGGTTGTTGGGGAAGCTTTGAATGCCCCCATTAATGGTGGGATTGCTGAAAATTCTAACTTGAATGGGGCATTGATCATGGGAGGAATGGATGGTATGGATGGGATGGGGAGATGGGTCATAGGTGGGGCTATACATCCTTGGGCATGGGCCGCATCGATGATGTGATCAATGGTGATGATGGGGTCATGATGGACATAGATGGGCTGATCTCACGTTTAGAAAGTATGGATGGTTCAAATGATACCTTTGGCGGCTTGGATGCTCTAGATGACGGCCGAGATGTGCAGTATACTTGTTTGGGTGGACTTGATGTGATCATCAACGATGTCCCCTTGATGATAGACAGTGTGGATGTCCCGATGATCCCTTCGACTGGATAGAGTGATGGTTAGATTCCTGACTTTATATTGGAGAGGACTGCAGGTCCAGATCTGACAATTGATTCTTCGATCGGGGTTGCCGAGGCCTTTTTTAACGGCGTGTTGGGGCTCAAATTCGCACCCATTATAAAATAGTGTCCAGCGGTCCATCTACGATGATTTGGACCAACTTCGAGATTTGAAATGCCCGAAAAATGCCAGCGCAACCCTAACATGCGTATCCCCCCTCTTGTTGCCACATGCGCCCGTGCTCAATATCACATGCGGACCCGATCAGATACCCAATTAACATGCTATAAATACCCCACTCACTTGCTGAACAGGGAACGGCTTCATTTTTGGAAAAGATCGCCAGAGTAAGGTAGAATTCCTCATCGGAATCCTCACCGAAAACCCTCGCCGAAAAGGATTTTCTTCGCTGGATGCCTTCGTTGGGCCTACGCCGGAAAGGGATTTCTCCCACCGGAGTAAAATGCAAAGGAGAGAGGAGAGAAAATTCTAAATTTTCTAAGTCCGTATAGGACATGCGCCCATGAGGAGGAGGCAGGCGCATGTGCTTTGCCATATGCGCCCATATCACTCTCCCTTCCTCTCTCTTTCTTACTTTGCATGCACATGCGCCCAAGGCCACTTTTGGCTTGAAGAAAACTTGAAAATATACCAAGTCCGTATAGGACATATGCCCATGGGGGAGGGTAGGCGCATGTGGTACCTCACATGCGCCCATAGTTCCATTTCTCTCTCTCCTCCTTGAAATCAGGCACATGCACCGAGGGGGGGGGGGGGGGGGGGGGGGGGGGGCAGGGCACATGCACCCACCTCCAGTAACATACGCCCACCATGCAAGTGACATGCGCCCACCATGCAAGGGACATGTACCCACCACCTCTCCCATGTGAAATTGCGGTTTTACCGCTTGTAGAGATACTCAGAGATATGCCTAATGTCTTAGAGGGGGGGTGAATAGGACTTTTTGAATTTTCAATTACAATTTAAAAATAATCAAGTCAATCTTATCAACTAAGATTATCACAATAACATTCAAGGCAATTATATGATGAATTTGTAAGTAAAGACTATCATAGGCATTTCATCAAACAGTTACCATTCATGATTGACTAAACCATTCAACACATAGCAATCATTCAATATCACAATGCACAACGATTTATAGTGGTTCGGTTTCCCTACTTCACTCCCGTTTCACGATCTCAACCTAAGAGACCACCGGATTTCACTATAGTCGTGGTTTTAAATCAGGTTAACCATCAACCTTAACATCCTTTGATCTAGGACCACGTTTACCATCCGCCGATGGCCCAATCCAGGGACTTGACAAGTTTGGATCTCAAACTCTCACCAATCCTAATCCAAGGACGGTCACGTACACTCCCGCCGAAGTTTTCCAATCCAGGGAATAGTGATTCAATAAATGGACTCTCAAATACTAGACATACCTAGACGATTGAGCCCCGATTCAATGCCTTTAATGAGTAGCTTCAGCTCCACGTGCTTCAGCTTCTCTTTATGCTCCCAAGATCAGCTACCAATGCAAATGATGTGATTATGATTATGCCGGGTAGTTGGGAGAGAGTTGGTCAAGTTCCTCTTGCCTATTCAATGCAATGGTTATGAGGGAACTACCAAACTTCAACATTCAATGGCTATAAACGACCTCATAAAGATATTTCGAAGGTAGGTCAGCCATGAATGTAGATCTTGAGTTCATACTTCAAACTGAGCTTTGAATACTCAATGACAAGCCATTAATGGCTAGGTTTGAATGATTAACTCAAGGGAGTTAAGAGTAAGGAGGGTAGGAGGATGTGAGTAAAGATTCTCTCTCTTAGCTTTTGAAGGGTGTTGAATGCATACCAAGAAAGACCACAAGTTATGGCTATATAAAGCCCCGAATGATGGCCCCAACGGATAAAAAATGGTCACGTCCGACCTGTCAAAGAGAGGTCTCAACCGGTCGGACGGACCGGTCGCATTTCACAAGTTTGGGCCACATCTGGGTCTGACCGACCAGTCAAGACCGATCGGCTGACCTCGCTAGGACTAACTGATATATGCAGTCCGACCGGTCAAGACCGGTCGGCTGCCTACTGAAATTGCGGTTTTACCGCTTGTAGAGATACTTGGAGATATGTCTATGGACCTAGAGGGGGGGTGAATAGGACCTTTTTTAAAATTCTTTTCGCCTACTTACACAATTCAACAAATATAACAAAGTAAGCAAGAACACTTAGGCTACCAAGCCTAGGTGGGTCCAATCACAAGACTAGCAAGAGTATAAGCAAGAAATAATCCTAGTCTAAGCATGCATAGGTAAAGAAAATATTCAACTAATTAAGCTTCTAACCTATGCATCTTGTGTAGACTTATGAGAGTGGATCAATGAGCTCAAGTCTACACAAGTAGTGAAGGTACATCTTGTGTGAGGATGCCTAAAAAGTGCCTAGCATGCATTCCTATCAATCATTCATAATTAAGCAATTAAACTAACAATGCAAAGATAGAATGTGCTCAAGAACAATCACAAACACAAGGATGTATAGTGGTTCGACTACGTGTCTACTCCACTCCCGGTTCAAGTACTCAACCCCTTTGAGCACACCAGCATTCACTATCGGAGGTTTTAAATGAGGTTCACCTCTCAACCTTTACACGGAGGTTTTATCGGTTCACCTCTCAACCGTATCCGGAGTTTTAGACATAGGCTAACTCTCAACCTTATCGCACGTTTACTCCCGTGTCGGAGGCTCCCCCTTGGAGACTTAGTTTAGGCCCGGCTAACGGGCCAAGGAACGACTAACGTCCCTAGGTCGAGTTCGAAAAACAAACTCTAGAATGGACTCTCAAATAAGACAACCTACTTGTCGGATGAGCCCCTTGTTTAGCGCCGGATTGGGTTGCTGGATCTCCGCTCTCCCGTGCTTCAATCCGCTTCCCTTGCTCCCACGATCGTGTCGCCGTTGCGTCGCCAATGCCTCAGCCACATTCGATCAAACACCTTGTATGCGATGCCTTGAAATGCCCAAGGTGCTAGGAGGGTAGGTTTAAGAGCTCTACAACTTAAAGGGAATGAGTTTCCTAGAGTCTCTTACCTACAACGATCTCATCTTCGAGTTTAGGACACGGATTTGCCAATCAAGAAGCTTCCTAACTCTAGAGATCAAGAGGGGATGAAGGTCATCTTCTTCATGAGCTTGGAATGCTCTAATCTTGTGTTAAAGCACAAGGAAGATGCCTTGCATAGGTCAAGGAATGAGCCTCAAAAGATCTCCTCCAATGGTGGCTTTACTTCCTCAAAAATCCCTTTTGCAATGCCCAAATACGGAGCTCTATATGTAGGAAAAGAGAGCCCCAACGGTCAGAAAACGGGCATAAAACGGCTATAAGCCGACCTGTCCCGACCGGTCACGACCGGTCGGAGTCCCCTGCTGAAGAACCTCAAGTGCACAGGCCACATATATGGGCCGACCGGTCATGACCGGTCGGACCCCCTCACTGGACTGCCTTAACACTTCAGGCCGACCGGTCATGACCGGTCGGCGTCCCTTGCTGGACATGTGGACATGCCAGTCCGACCGGTCATGACCGGTCGGCCACTCTTGCTGGCCTCCCTAATTTGTGAAGGCCCACCGGTCTTGACCGGTCGGCTGGCCATTGAGCATGCAGCAGGGCTGCTGGCCGACCGGTCATGACCGGTCGAACCAGCCTGGGTCCCCTCTTCAATGTGCTGAGTTCTTCATTCTTCAGCATGTAGTTTTAGGCCAAGGTTTGGTTGATCAAATGGGACACCTAGGGCCTATCTATGATGCCTAAAGGGTTCTAAATATGATCAAGGTCATCAAGGATACAAAGGGGATAGGTTTTGGTCGAGGTTAAGGCACCAAGGCATCACTTTTACCTGAATCTTCTCCCTTGATGCGGTTGGACGTCTTGAGTCTTCAGTCTTCGTCTTCATTGGGCTCACAAGACTCATGATTGTAAGTGATTGACAAACAAGGTGCACTAGTATGCCACGGAAAAAGTGCACTAACACCTACTGGATTGAAACAGCATAGCTACTGGACAATTTTTGTTCTTCTGGCCGACCGGTCAAGACCAGTCGGCTATCCAGTTTTTTCAATCCCACAAGTCTGCTGGACAGATGATAGCATAACTGGCCGTCCGGTCAAGACCAGTCGGCTGTCAAGCTGAAATCCTTACAGCAAGGTTGCTGTCTTGTTGATGTCCCTGGCCGACAGGTCAAGACCGATCGGCTGTCTAGCTGAAGTTATCATAGCAAGTTTGCTGTCTGAGTTGATGAGCATGGCCAACCGGTCAAGACCGGTCGGCGGTCTAAACGATTTCATTACAACAAGTTTGCTGGATATTTCTTGAAGTTCTGGCCGACCGGTCAAGACCGGTCGGCTGTCTAGATAATCTTGTCACAGCAAGCTTCTGGACCAAGTCCTTCAACACAGCAGCGGATCACTTTCAAAGATGAAGCATGAAGTGATTAGGTGCATGAAGTCCAATGTTTGGACATATGTTCAATTATGATTCGCACCAGCCATGGACCACAAGTCTGATCAACTTGTGCAAGGGTTGAGAGGGAATGGGATAAGATAGGTCAGTCATTACGCCATTCATTTATGTTTTGGGTTTCCTAAGGTCGATCTATATGCAATTTACTTGAGATCTTGTTTTGGCTTGAGCTTGAGCAATGGAAGAAGCATAGTCTTCAAGTCTTAAGCTTCAAATCTTCGACCGGGGCTCACACGACAAGACGCAACCAACCAACACGTCAATTGACAAAATAAAGTGTACTAACAATCTCCCCCTTTGTCAATTGCGTGACAAAACATCTAACCTAGACAAATCATGACTTCCTTATCATGATTGACCCTAAAACAGAAAGAAATATACACCCAATTACATGTCTATACAGATATACAAAATGATCGTTACGAAAGGACATGTACAGACTCGATTTTCTTCAAAATCTCCCCCTCAATACTTGCACCTACAAAGTCCTTCAAAAAGATATAATCGGACCTTCTAGGTGGGATGATTCTCCCCCTTTTTGTTAGTAATTGACAAGGGTTAGCCAGTAAAAAGATATGCCTAAGAAAGCTGCAAGGCTAGCGCCGAAAATATGTCAATCACATAAAACAGGGAAGAGATATAGAAATTGAAGCCCTGAGGAGATTTAAAGAACAAATCATGCTAGATATACAAGTAATTATGAAAGCATAGAGGGCTTATAGCTCAATCAACCAACCACCCCTCCAGATGTATATCCAGACACAAAAAGAATACAAAGCATGAGCTAATTAGGGCGAATATGCCCAAACCATCCAACCTCCCACAAATATTTAATAAAGGATCAAAAGCTCATATATAAAAAAAGATATAACTATAGAGAACAGAAATAACATCCATACATATACCAAAATGGGTAAGCAGCCCAATGTAGATATGCGCAATCCGTGCAAAATATACAGACAAACCCATAGAAAGATAGTACATGAAATCCAGACAATGTCATTGGTCATACAAAAAGGAACTGTGACCAACACATAAGACTAGTAATCTGTTCCATCTCCCAGATCGGGGGGTGGAACCTCCCCACGCGCCGTGCGCTCCCACATCTCTATCCGCCTCTCCAACTGTGCGAGGCCAGTCACAAGGGCTTCCTGTTGTACAAGAATGGTGGCCTACCCCTGCAAAAGTTGTTGCTCACTCTGCTCGATCCCGTCGAGCCGCTGAAATAGGCGCTCCTGAAGCTGACGAAGCTCAACAATGTATGAAGGGGGATCCACTGAAGGGGATTGACGTCGAGAAAAAGCTCTAGGAGGCGTGCTGAATCAACCTGGAGCAGCCCGAGGATCAGGGGAGGGATCAGAGGAAGGAGCTGAAGGTGAAGTCTGGGAAGGGCCAGTGGAGGCAGGTGGAGCCTCAGGCTAGGACGATTCTGCCTGAACCTGCTACTGCTTCTGCAAAAGACGACTCTGGATGGCTTCTTTTATAAGCTCCATACGAGCAATGATGGTGCGGTTTATAATGATGGGCTTGTGAACTTTATCAGAACCGACAATGTTAATCACATTAGCTAATTTGCATATGAGATGCCCAAAAGGAAGACTGGAGGAGTTTCCATCGTCTCGCAAGATAACCTGGTGAGTGATGGACATGATCAGGGATGGGAGGCAAATTGGATGACCCTGACCGACGCGATAGAGCAGAAAAAATATGGTTTCAGTGACATCCGCCTTGTTGCTCTTCCGAGGATATACATTGCGGAAGAAGAGGTTGTGAAGAATGCGGAAATCCTATAACATGGAGGACGCCCGAAGCGCACCTCCGACCCATTGGGGTGTCCCATCACCACAGAGAAATTTGGCAATAACGTTGTTAGGTTTGGGACCCAGCGAGACAAAATCAAAAGAAGACTCCTCAACAATGGGAACACCAACGAATTCAGAGATGGATTTCAAAGTAAAAACACACAGCCGTTCACCAACCTCAACTTTAAACGAGGGGGGAGAGGCGATGACATGGACACAGGAGGCATAGAACTTCCGAACTATGTCAAGCTGGACAGGGCCCCCCCATGTGGAGTATGGGACCCCAATTTATGGCGTTCAACATGGAACGGACATTATATTCGGCCAAGTCATCCAAATTTCTGGACTTTTCACATACCACCTCTTTGTCATTGAAGTCATCCCAATGGGTGGAATGGGATGAGACATTTATACCCAAGGATTGAGATTTAAGAGGAGGAACGGAAGATGAGGCAGCCCCTTGCCCTTTTGAAAGTGTTTTCTTTGATTTTAAAGGGCGAGGAGGAGGTTTAGCTTTTCCCTTGGACCGACCACTCCGCCTCAAGGGAAGCTCATCTTCACTCTCTTGGGAAGACATTGAAGACACAGCAAAACACGCTAAATCACTCCTAGATATGAAAGGAAGGGATATGACAAAGAAGGATGAGAGTGAATCCCTTACTTATGGAATGAGAATGGAGAGGAGCAATGTAGAGGAGGTTAGAAACTCTAATCTTGCCAAAAATCACCTTGGAATCACCTTGGAATGCAAGAGGGGGAGCTGGAGCAGCAAGTGGAGGTGAGAAAATGGAAGAATGAGTGACCCAAATGAGCTCCAACTGTTTATAAAGACCCCCCCACTGTCGCACGGGCAGACCGGTCTAGGTTTGCACGACCGATCTGGACCGGTCGTGGGGAGTGAAGAGAGGCGACCAGCCTTGTCTGACGGCAGCCCGACCGGTCGGATGACTTAAACCAGGTGCGTCCAGATAGATCACTAGGTAGGCCGACCGGTCTTGACCGGTCGGCTGACCGGTCGGCTGACCGGTCATCCGGCACTGTTTGCAGTAGCAAAAGGATTTTGCACTGGTTTTGCTGGATAGAAGGTCTGTCTTTTGGACAGACAATTAGTTTTTAAATCCAAGTATCCTTACTAAGGATACAACACCCATGGTCATGGTGTACCAAGGTACAACCCAGCACAAAATGAGGGACCCTTAAAGGTCCAGATTATCGATAGAAGACAAGAAATGGGAATATGTTCCGGAATATTCTTAGAGAGCAATGTGAAAAGAGGCAAAGGTCCTCAGATATACTTATAAAGATCAGATGGAGAGGCTTAATCCTCAGATATTACCTACAAAACATACACTTGTAAGATAAACTAGACACCCAACACCAATGGACTTCTGGAGGTTTGCAAAGCGAACTGAGTCCAAGGGTTTCGTTAGGATGTCGGCTAGCTGATTCTCGGTAGGCATATGTTCGAGAGATATTATGTGATCTTCAACCAATTCTCGAATAAAGTGGTGCCTAATATCGATGTTCTTAGTACGCGAGTGCTGAACTGGATTTTTTGAAATATTTATGGCACTAGTATTGTCGCAAAATAGAGTCATTGTGCCTTGGTTAACCCAATAATCAGTCAAGGTTTGTTTCATCCATAATAATTATGCACAACAACTTCCGGCGGCAATATACTCTGCTTCGGCTGTGGATAAAGAAATGGAAATTTGTTTCTTACTATGCTACGCCACAAGGCAATTTCCAACATAAAAGCACCCACCGCTGGTTGATTTACGATAATTCATGTTACCAGCCCAGTCGGCATCTAAATACCCTGCAATATCTGTAGATGAATCAAATGGGTACCATAGACCGTATTCGGTAGTGCATTTTACAAACCGGATGATTCGCTTAACAGCAGTGAGGTGAGATTCTTTGGGATCAGCCTGAAACAGAGCACAAGCACCTACACTAAATGAAATATCTGGTCTACTAGCAGTGAGATAAACAATACTACCACCAATCATGCTTCTATAAAGATGTTGATCTACACTTTTTCCTGCAAGGTCTTTCGATAGTTTAACAGTGGTGCTCATAGGAGTAGTGTAAGAATGACCAGAGTCTAAGCCAAATCTCTTAATAAGATCTTTAGCATATTTGGCTTGGGTAATGAATATACCTGATGCAAGTTGTTTTACTTGTAGCCCTAGAAACATGTTAAGTTCTCCTACCATACTCATCTCAAATTCTGATGTCATTAATTTAGCAAAGGAGATGGACATTTTCTCACATGTGGATCCAAAAACAATGTCATCCACATAAATCTGGGCAATCAACATAGAATTCTCGGCTTCTCTTATAAAGAGAGTTTTGTCAACGCTCCCCCTAGCAAAATCATGGTCTATAAGAAAGTGAGTTAAGCATTCATACCATGCACGGGGAGCTTGCTTGAGTCCGTAAAGAGCCTTTTTCAATCAGTACACTTTGTGAGGATACTTAGGATCAATGAATCCCTTTAGTTGTTCAACATACACTTCCTCATCAAGAATACCATTCAAGAAGGGGCTTTTTACATCCATTTGAAATAGTTTGAACTTTAAAGCACAAGCAACAGCCATAAGAATTCTAATAGACTCGAGTCTAGCTAGAGGGGCAAATGTTTCATCAAAATCAATACCTTCAATTTGTGAATATCCCTGAGCAACTAACCGAGCCTTATTTCGTATTACATTCCTAGATTCATCGGATTTATTCTTGAAAATCCATTTGGTTCCAATAACATTTTTCCTTTCAGGCCTGTCGACCAGATACCAAGCCTCATTTCTAATGAATTGTTGAAGCTCTTCCTGCATTGTAAGGATCCAGAATTCATCGTTTAGAGCTTCATCAGCATTTTTTTTATTATATTTTAGATGTGAAACACAGGTGACTGTTGACTGCCTCTAACTGTCTCCCGGTTTTGACACGAACGCTAAGATCCCCAATGATTTGATTGAGGGGTGATCCTTGACAATTTGTACATCACCAGGAGCAGTGGGGGCATTTGGAGATGAGGGTTGTTTATCAGATTTGCCTATCTCGCATATACCCTCATCTTCTTCTTCATCACCTGGAGACACTGATTTATCCAAGCTATCATCTACAGTCACATTGATTGACTCTTGAACTGATGAGGTTCGAAGGTTGTAGACACGAAAGGCTCTACTATTTAATGAGTACCCTAAGAAGATACCCTCATCACTCTTGGAGTCAAACTTTCTCAAATTTTCTCGGTCTCTCAGGATATAACATGTACTACCAAAGACCTTAAAGTATTTCACATTTGGTGTCTTTCCACACCACAGTTCACAAGCAGTTTTGTTTAGACCTGCCCTTAAATAAACTCGATTTATAATATAGCAGGCAGTGTTTACTGCTTCGGCCCATAGATTTTGCGCAAGATTCTTATTATTAAGCATAGTTGTGGCCATATCCAACAATACACGATTTTCCCTTTCAGCAACCCCATTTTGTTAAGGTGTTTTGGGTGCTGAGAACTCATGGCGAATACCCAATTCATCGCATAATGCCTTCAAACGATGATCTTCAAATTCACCGCCGTGATCACTCCTGATTCTTGCTACCATGTATCCTTTTTCATTATGAAGTCGCTTCACTAGTTTTTGGAATTCTTCAAAAGTGTTAGATTTTTCTCTTAGGAAGGTGACCCATGTGAATCTAGAGTAATCATCAACGACTACAAAGAACTATCATTTTTCACCTTATCTAAGTACCCTGGTAGGACCAACTAGGTCCATGTGTAGCAGTTCAAATCGTTTTGATGTGACCAGGATAGAGGTTTCTTGTGTGCAACCTTGATTTGTTTACCTTTTTGGCATGCGATGCACACAGCATTAGGTCTTTTACCTATCTTTGGTAGACCTCTCACCAAATTTTTCTGACTCAGTTTAAACAGATTTCTATAATGAACATGACCGAGTCGATGGTGCCATAGTTCTGTTTCATCCTGAATGGCCACGTGACACATGGTGGAGGAGCTTGGATAGTTGTGATTTTCAATGACATAGCAGTTGTCTCCTGTGCGTAGACCTTTCATGACTAATTTTCCTGTGGAGTTCAGGATCTTGCACATATCTTTGGAGAAGCTTACTGAGTGCTCTTCATCACAAATTTGTGAGATACTCAAAAGGTTATGTTTAAGACCATCAACATAAAGCACATTTTCGATTTCGGGCAAACCTGGCCCCGTGATGGTTCCTTTACCAATGATTTTAGCCATGCTCCCATCACCAAATGTGACAGACCCACCATCAAATTCGTCATATGCACAAAATTGAGATCTATCACCTATCATGTGTCTAGAGCAACCACTATCCAAGTACCATCTAGGGGTATTCCCAGCTTTTAGGGTAGTATGTATGACCAAACACTTGTTCTTAACTACCCATTTAGTTGTTGTCCTTTTATGATGGGTATTCTTATGATGAGATTCTCTAGTTTTCTTAGGAGAATCAGATTTTTTTTTTTCACGCAAGAGAATAGCAGTTTTCAAATTCAGCATTTTAACTTGCTCTAACAGTTCATCCATTCTCTTGTCCTTCCTAGGAAGAGTAGGATAATTCTTTCGAATGTTTCCTCTTTTTGGTGAAGTATGCATGGGAGGATTCCAATTAGCTTGCTCATTTTTCCCGGTCGGTACAAATTTACCTTTCAAGTTTCTGACTGGATTTTTGAACACCATGCATTCAAACTTTATGTGGCCAATGTCTCCACAAGCATGGCAAACAGGAGATGCTATGGTTTCACTCCCCAATGCACCATGATCTTTTCTTACAATAGGATGGACTGAGGTAGTTTTTGAAGTGTGACTGTCATAGCCCAAACCTCTTCTATCCATTGGTGATCTTACAACACCTAGGAGTTTTTCAAGGTTTTCTTCTCCTTCGGCGAACCGTCTTCTAGAGTCAACGACTTGACACTTAAGACGATTAATTTCAGTGTTCGCCTCTTTGAGTTCTTTCTCAAGTCTAGCATGCTTGTCTAGAGATTTACCACTTATGAGCTTTTTATTTTCCTGTTCAAGCTCATCATTCTTCCTTTTCAATTCTTCTAGATCTTGACCCATCTTTTGATTCTCAATTTTCAATCCGTCAAGATTTTTTGTCAATTTGTCATTTTCAGCCTTCATTTGGCCCAACTTTTTAATGGTATTCATATTTTCAATGTATAGTTGGTTATATACCTCCTAAAGGCCTTCATCCTCATCCTCATCATCACTCAAGGAATCATTTTCAGTATTAGAGGATTCATGATCATCAATGTCTCTGGTGATCTTTGCAATGGGCTCAATTTGAGGCACAATATCAGTGATGGAGGCCATTAAAATTTTGATTGAACCTTGCTCCTCCTCACTTTGGTATATGTATGATTCTGATTCAGATTCTTCAGTATCATCCCATGTAGCCGCCATTGCCTTTTTCTTGGCCTTTTTATCGGTGCACTCGGATGCAATGTGACCAAATCCTCTACACTTGTAGCATTGAGGATCTTTTGACTTAAAAAATTTTCCTTTGTTGTTCTTAGAGTCAAAAGGTTTACCCTTCTGGTAGGGTTTTCTTATAGAAGTATTTCCTCGAGTTTTGAAGAATTTTTGAAATTTCTTGGCCATAAGTGCCATTTCTTCTATGTCAGGATCTTCCTCACTTCCACATTCAGAATCTTGTTTCTTGTGAGAAGATTTCAGGGCTGTACTTTTGGATTTGGAGGGAGTTTTGAAATGTAGCTCATGAGTTTGAAGGGACCCTAGTAATTCTTCAACTTTCATGGTATCTAGGTCCCGACATTCTTCATAACTTTGGCAGAGAACCGTTCCGGTAGGGATCTCAGAATTTTCCTACACAGTCTACTCTCTGGAACAGGATCCCCCAAGCCCCACATTTCATTTGTGATCTTGTTCAGTTTGGTATAGAAGTCTGTAAATGTTTCATGCTCCTCCATAGTAATGTTTTCAAATTGTGTAGTGAGGCGCTGAAGTTTTGAGCGTTTGACAATGCTTGTTCCTTCATGAGTAACTTCAAGAATATCCCATGCCTGCTTACTGGTTGTGCAATTTTGAATCCGACCAAATTCATCTTTAGACACTGAACAAAAAATGGCATTCAGGCCTTTGGCATTATGAACATGTTGAGCTTTATCATAATCGGTCCACATCGCCTTATCTCTTGGCCTGAGGACATCCGGTTCACCTTCCTTACATAAAATGTCCATTGGGGGTTTATATCCAATATCAACCATGTCCCTAACGTCTGAATCAATAGATTTCAAAAAGATGCGATTCGGGCTTTCCAATATGGATTGTTTGACCCATCAAAGAAGGGAAGCTTAGTAACGGATGTAGACTCCTCTCTAGACATATTTTCAAGTTCTCTTAGGATCTTACTCCAGGTTTTTAAACCTGAGCGAAGGAACCCTCTCTGATACCTATTGAAATTGCGGTTTCACCGCTTGTAGAGATACTCAGAGATATGCCTAATGTCCGAGAGGGGGGGTGAATAGGACTTTTTGAATTTCCAATTACAATTTAAAACTAATCAAGTCAATCTTATCAACAAAGATTATCACAATAACATTCAAGGCAATTATATGATGAATTTGTAAGTAAAGACTATCATAGGCATTTCATCAAACAGTTACCATTCATGATTGACTAAACCATTCAACATATAGCAATCATTCAATATCACAATGCAAATGATTTATAGTGGTTCGGTTTCCCTACTCCACTCCCGGTTCACGATCTCAACCTATGAGACCACCGGATTTCACTATAGTCGTGGTTTTAAATCAGGTTAACCATTAACCTTAACATCCTTTGATCTAGGACCGCGTTTACCTTCCGCCGATGGCCCAATCCAGGGACTTGACGAGTTTGGATCTCAAACTCTCACCAATCCTAATCCAAGTACGGTCACGTACACTCCCGTTGGAGTTTCCCAATCCAGGGAATAGTGATTCAATAAATGGACTCTCAAATACTAGACATACCTAAACGATTGAGCCCCGATTCAATGCTTTTGATGAGTAGCTTCAGCTCCACATGCTTCAGCTTCTCTTTGTGCTCCCAAGATCAGCTACCAATGCAAATGATGTGATTATGATTATGCCGGGTAGTTGGGAGAGAGTTGGTCAAGTTCCTCTTGCCTATTCAATGCAATGGTTATGAGGGAACTACCAAACTTCAGCATTCAATGGCTATAAACGACCTCATAAAGATATTTTGAAGGTAGGTCAGCCATGAATGTAGATCTTGAGTTCATACTTCAAATCGAGCTTTGAATACTTAATGACAAGCCATTAATGGCTAGGTTTGAATGATGAACTCAAGAGAGTTAAGAGCAAGGAGGGTAGGAGGATGTGAGTAAAAACTCTCTCTCTTAGCTCTTGAAGGGTGTTGAATGCATACGAAGAAAGACCACAAGTTATGGCTATATAGAGCCCCAAATGATGGCCCCAACGGATAAAAAACGGTCATGTCCGACCTGTCAGAGAGAGGTCTCAACCGGTCGGACGGATCGGTCGCATTTCAAAAGTCTGGGCCACATCTGGGTCTGACCGACCGGTCAAGACCGGTCGGCTGCCTACTTGGATTGAAGCAGCATAGCTGTTGAACAATTTTTGTTCTTATGGCCGACCGGTCAAGACCGGTCGGCTATCCAGTTTTTTCAATCCCACAAGTCTGCTAGACAGATGATAGCATAACTGGCCGTCCGGTCAAGACCAGTCGGCTGTCAAGCTGAAATCCTTACAGCAAGGTTGCTGTCTTGTTGATGTCCCTGGCCGACAGGTCAAGACCGATCGGCTGTCTAGCTGAAGTTATCATAGCAAGTTTGCTGTCTGAGTTGATGAGCCTGGCCGACCGGTCAAGACCGGTCGGCGGTCTAGATGATTTCATTACAGCAAGTTTGCTGGATATTTCTTGAAGTTCTGGCCGACCGGTCAAGACCGGTCGGCTGTCTAGATGATCTTATCACAGCAAGCTTGCTGGACCAAGTCCTTCAACACAGCAGCGGATCACTTTCAAAGATGAAGCATGAAGTGATTAGGTGCATGAAGTCCAATGTTTGGACATATGTTCAATTACGATTCGCACCAGCCATGGACCACAAGTCTGATCAACTTGTGTAAGGGTCGAGAGGGAATGGGATAAGATAGGTCAGTCATTACGCCATTCATTTATGTTTTGGGTTTCCTAAGGTCGATCTATATGCAATTTACCTGAGATCTTGTTTTGGCTTGAGCTTGAGCAATGGAAGAAGCATAGTCTTCAAATCTTGAGCTTCAAATCTTCGACTGGGGCTCACACGACAAGATGCGACCAACCAACACGCCAATTGACAAAATAAAGTGTACTAACACCATGCGCCTGGACGCTGATGGGGAGGTGAGACCTTCTATGATATGGCCCGCCTTCGATTTAGCTCACCTTCCGATCTCGTCAGCGCTCCTGAACACACATCAATGCCCTTTATCCATCCCCCGGACCGGATTCGCCAACGGTCGATGTTGAGTGGGCCAAATCAGCGATTTGATAAAAAAGACCAACACTTAGTCAAAATTACAAACTTCGAAAACCCCTCCGAAAAAGTTGGAAACGGCCGAAATCGAGAGGAATCGGGTAGAATTTGACCGACCCCGAGAGGGAAGCTTCTCTACGCCATAACATGATACACCATAATCATGCATTACAATAAGATTACCTGGTCTTAGGATCTTCGAGAACCCTAATTAAACGATCAATAGGCCCACTATTTAGTCATTTTCAGCCTTGGAAAGCGCTCCGCTGACTAGGAAATTGACTGTCGCTAAGAAAATCGAAATGTGATCGCATCATGACCTTCGTAGACATGATCCGTCCCTATTCAAAGATGATCATCGACGGTATCTATCGAATGCCCCGATCAGACCCAAAAAGGTCCACTACTTAGTCATTTTCAACCCTGGGAAGTGCCCTGATGGCCCGATAACCGACTAATGCCAAATGAAATCAATTGCGATCTCAAAGACACGAAGGCAAAAATATCGATGACACAAAGATATACACGAAGCAGATCAATCAAATCAAACACATAATTTTTCTAATACGCTGAACATCTAGCATAAATGCGATCCTCTCTCAAGCATGCATAAAGCATATTTACTTTGTACCGTACTCATTTGCTCCATTACATGAATTTATTTCATCCCGGATTGAGATACGAAACTAAATCAAAGGGGACTACGGTTATCATCGAAAATCGTAATCAAAGAGTTCTAAAACGTCTGAAATACTTCATCATTAAGACCAGTTGATGTGCGTTCTGTCTAAAGCGGAATTCGTCACTTGATTGGCTAAGGTAATGAGTGTCTTCCAACAAGTCACCCGTCCAGACATGAGACGGTCACTGGCACTCGTTGCACTAAGAAACCATGGAGTGCCTTCCAGCAAGTCACCCGTCCAGACATAAGACGATCACTGGCACTAGTTGCACTAAGAAAACATGGAGTGCCTTCCAGCAAGTCACCCATCCAGACACGAGACGGTCACTAGCACTCGTTGCACTAAGAAACCATGGAGTGCCTTCCAGTAAGTCACCCGTCCAGACACGAGATGGTCACTGGCACTGGTTACACTAAGAAACCATGAGTGCCTTCCAGCAAGTCACCCCGTCCAGACACTTGACGGTCACTGGCACTGGTTGCACTAAGAAACCATGGAGTGCGTTCCAGCAAGTCACCCTTCCAAACACGAGACTGTCACTAGCACTGGTTGCACTAAGAAACCATGGGGTGTCCTCTAGCAAGTCACTCGTCCAAACACAAGACGGTCACTGGCACTGGTTGCACTAAAAAACCATGGGGTGTCCTTCAGCAAGTCACCCGTCCAAACACGAGACGGTCACTGGCACTAGTTGCACTAAGAAACCATGGGGTGTCTTCCAGCAAGTCACCCATCCAAACACGAGACAGTCACTGGCACTGGTTGCACTAAGAAACCATGGAGTGCCTTCCAGCAAGTCACCCGTCCAGACACGAGACGGTCATTGGCACTGGTCGCACTAAGAAACGATGGGTGTCCTCCAGCAAGTCACCCGTCCGATCCTGAGATGGTCATTGGCACTAGTTGCACTAAATGAAAATTGTGGAGTGTATTCCTGAAAGTCATTTCGTCCAAAGAGACGCCCGATGACACTGAGATATATGACTCGGTTAAAATCCTGGTTGCAACTCAACTAGGAACGCCCGAAAGAGCATGGGACCAATATCTAACTGGTCTTAGCAATGGCTTGGTCCATAAGAAATCCTAAACTTGGTCTCTGTGACCATGAGCTCAAGACTATAATCCCTGACAATTTAAACTACTTTCTCGATCTATCCGGGCTTCATTCCTTTAATATTCCATCTATTGTATAACTGCAATTCATAGTGAAATCTTGTCGTTTTGTGTCGTGGTTTTCTCCTATAACGGTTTCCACGTAAAAATCCCCGTGTTGTCTATGTTGTGCTTTATTTATATTTATGCTCTTTTAATGCTTTATTTAATTCATTTATGATACATGCATGTATTTACTTTTACCTGTTAATCAAGGGTGATCATTTATTGATGTAATTAAGGGTTTTTGACCGGTTCACAGCCTAGAATGTAAAAGATCTCGGAATCTCTGGAATAAAATTCACCTAACGGTGGTTTCTCCTGTATACTTTATGATTGTTTATGAGTGTCTATGAATGTCTCTATACTCAGAACCCCAGAATAATGAAACATAGGAAAAACTCCCTTTATGAGCATTTTTTTAGTTTTAACAAACTGGCGACTCTGCTGGGGATTGAACAATACCAGAATCCCTGGTTATTTCTGAGTAAATAGACATTCTAAGATAAATCATTTGCAAACACTAATGTGTACATGAGAAAGGTTACCACAAGGAGAAATGGTCGGCGCCTTCACGGGCGCCAAATGGCGTCTCTCAACGGGAACGTTCTTCCCTTCATCTTTAAGGCAAGAAAATTTTAAAATGATAATATGATTCATGTTCGTACATTCTGTCTATCATTGAGCTGTATTGCGATTGGTAAGGTCGCACCTCCTCTCCTTTTCAGAACTGTGAAATACTCTAATGCGTGTATGGCTGTGTAGAGAGAGAGAGAGAGAGAGAGAGAGAGAGAGAGAGAGAAAGACAGAGAAATAAAAAGAATCAATCCTTAAAATTATAATGGCAACTACGATGATCTTCCTTGCGTCCGGAGGGTTCTACTTCCCTCACCTCATAGCGACGAAAGCAGCGATCCCTGAAGCCGGATGACAAGTGGTTTAGAGGCACAAACCTCACTGAACTCTGTATAGGCATAAAGTCACTGAACTCTACATAAGCGTAAAAATACCTTTGCACTCCGAGTCTAAACGAGTTGAGAAATAAATATATCCTTGCACTCCGGGTCTAAACGAGTTGAGAAATAAATATACCCTTACACTCCGAGTCTAAACAAGTTGAGAAATAAATATACCCTTGCACTTCGGATCTAAATGAGTTAAGAAATAAATATACCCTTACACTTCGGGTCTAAACGAGTTGAGAAATAAATATACTCTTACACTTCTGGTCTAAACGAATTGAGAAATAAATATACCCTTGAACTCCGGTTCTAAAGGAGTTGAGAAATAAATATACCCTTGCGCTCCGGGTCTAAACGAGTTGAGAAATAAATATACCCTCGCGCTCCGAGTCTAAACGAGTTGAGAAATAAATATACCTTGCGCTTTAGGTCTAAACGAGTTGAGAAAATACTCCAGGTTACGAGGATAAACTGAACCATACAACCTCCAGGTTACGAGGATAAACTGAACCATACAACCTCCAGGTTACGAGATTCAACTACTCTAGATCCCTCTAGGAATTTTCAAATCAATCCAGTCTTATAAGAGGATGGTATTCTATAGAAGATCTGCATGAGATGCAATGTCTTCATATTATTATTTTATCATGGTCTTCTTGTTATCATTATGACATTCTGGCATTCTTCTACTGTATATGAGAGCAATTAAGAGTCGTCGATCTTTTATATATATTATCTTATATGAAGAGAGAAGAAAGCATTCCGTGAAAGCAATCCAGAGATGATGGTCTCTTATACGTATGGTTCTATATGAAGATGATCGAGATATTCTATTATTATCAATCTTTTATACACACGCACTTGGTCTTATATGAAGATGATTAGAATGTCTTGCTATATATTCGGCTTTCATATTTTATAGCGAATCTTCTCACTATTGTGTGGTTCTTCTAGTCTATATGAAGATAAGTCAAGACTGAGAATCTCTTGTATATATATATACATACGGCCTTATATGAAGATGATTAGGGCATTCTATTATGTATCACTTCACCTTGAAAATATCGACAGCTTTCTCTTATGCAGAACTCTGCGACAAGAATATGTAGTTAAAAATTATGATCGGACGGGTATTTGGTACGGATTTCTAAAGCACATGACCTTTCTCATCAGAATGAAGTGGTCTTACAAAGTGACGAGCCAGAAGCACTGGGGGCAAGCCCCAATATATTATGAGAAACTCAAGTTTATAAGAAGAAGAAGCACTGGAGGCAAGCCCTAATATATTATTAAAATCTCAAATCTGCAGAAAGAAATGACTGGGAGCAGGCTAGGAAGGATGATAGATAAACCTGAAAACATGGAGCTAAACAAAATTTTAGACTTATGACACGAACATCTCTTGAAAGTAATGACCTAAGGGTACACAGGTTAAGTAAAAAGGGGAGTATTATTCCTATGGGTTCTTCCATTTTTATGTTTTGATATACTCAGTTTACATTAAACTCATACATAATACATCATTTTATGCATACTAGTCTCAAACACATAGCACCAAGTAGTGGTTTAGCAAAAGAATCATTGTCATTATTTTAGATCATGAAGCACATAGTTAACAAGCTCTGATGTCGATTACATCAGATACAAGTAGCAGTTAGGTATTCAGGACAACTGTCTAATACTACTTTTGTCTGACAATGACCGTAAAGAGCAAAAGAATAGAGTTACAGCTTCTCCAGACACTCTGTTATGAACTGCATCACATTTTTCCACATTGCCTCCATTGTAGCCTTTGCCTTCACCAGCATCAGCACAGGATCCAGAATATCACGAAGTTTGGTTTCTAAGTCTACCATTTGCTTGCGCGCCGCCTCTCCTTCATTTTTGAGTCGTGCGACCTCAACACGATTCTGATTAACAATAAGATCGAGATGAGCAACCTCAAGATTTATGGCCGCTTCTTCTATCTGCAGTCGCACGATCTCGGATCTAATATCAGTAAGACGATTGATACATCCCAAACGTTGAGTCTCACTATCTTCTAAAGTTATTGCAGCATCAACTACCGAGTGTTCTCGCTGCTCTACAACAGGCCGCAAAGAAGACAACACTTGTCATTTCTCTTCAGCCGTAGGGTCAGGTTCAATCCGGTCAGCCACAGTAACCTGCGCAACAGAATCCTCGAAAGAAGAAATGCACAGACTATTTTAGATACATCACGCCCGATTACTCCTGCGCAAGCTTCCAATGCCTTCACCCCAGCTCCTAATGTATGCCACTCGCTTGGCTCAACCAACGCCTTTGAAATACTGGATAGTAGACCTCTCAGTATGCTCTGTCCGAAATAGTCTAAACGATCGAAACAAGGAATGTCAAATGCTCCATGGGCAGCAGCATCAGAACTCACAATATCTGCAACAAAAGGAATAGAGCAAGTATGCAATGAAATGACAAGTATAGAAAAAAGAACACACCAAGGAGCTATGGAAGAACCGTACTAGTAGATGAGTCGACGACAGGTTCTGAGGAATCCGCAGTATATATCGTCACATCCGTGAATGGCTCAATGATCTCGGTCAGTAGCGTTGAGGTCACATCCAGAAGTTCAGTAGTATCGCTATCAGTATCGATCATTTCAGTTACCACCGACGACTCTGCCATACCCTCAACACTGGAAGCACCAGGGGCCATAGATACAGTTGTATTATTCCCTGACATGGTGGACCCTTCCAGATTATCCTCTCCAATCGGCCCAGCCTGCTCTCCCACGCCAGCATGGTCTGATATTTCATTCGTCGGCCCAGTCATCGTTGGGTCATCTTCACTAATTAACCGACCGGCATCCTTATCACCTTCAACCACCAGAAGACGTGTGAACTCAGCTTCTTGAGACCATCTCACCAAAGGTATTTTGAAGGTATGCCAGCCATCCAACGTCGTATCCCCCTTACGATGGTCAATTGACACACTTAGGGAAGTCTTATGCCTAATGCTCGACGATAAATACGCTTCAACCTACTCTCTATAATAACTCAATCCGTCAGCAAGGACCTCTGTCAGCCCTATAGGAGGAATGTAGAGTGGATCATCAATAGAGCTGTTGTTTCGAACCAGAGCATACTGATGCACCCACCATATCAGCCAGTTATAAGGACCACCAGTCTTCCGATAGAGGTCGGGAAGCATGAACCTCACGCCCGTTCACGTCATCAAAAGTTGATACCATATCCATGCCCAGTGAGCAGGGCCTGTGCCATACCCCCGCTCTACTTTGGCTACATCCGGTAGCGTTATTGGAACACTCTGATCATACCCAAATTGCCTGGCAAACCGGCTAGGGTAATAAGGTTCTCGCCAGAACTCTATTACTTCGTGCAACGGAAGTGAGGCAGTACGAATAAACACCAGAAATTCCCTATCAATAGTGTTCATAAAATGTTCATCATCAACGACTTCTCGATCCTCTCCAACATCAGAAACAGGAAAGTGGTAGAAACAAATCTCCACCCAACTGCCAATTTTGGAAGCTATCCAATCAGACGACTGCGTTATCATGTTAAGTTTTCTACAGCGATAAAGAGGTACATGATCGGCGTGGAGATACTGGAAGAGATCCACTCCATATCTCCACGGGAAATATATGCCCAACCATCCGCAGAAGAAATGCCATGGGCAATAAGCCGCGTTCATCCCTCCCCAGGGTTGATCTTTGTTACCCACAATATTGCCAAAAGCCCTATATAAACTACAGAACACCGGCGGTGCTAGAGAAAATCGACGACCATTTGCAAGAGCTCCCACCACGACGAAGCAAGAAACCCTGACACCATCAGCACTCTTAGAGCTAGGCAACATAATCGCCGACAGCCAGTATGCTAAGAAGCCCGCCAGTTCACAAGACGGCGTAAGCTCATTCCGATTGCGAAACTTTTATTCGAAACGTCCCTCATTAACGCATGGTCTTTGGGTAAGATCTCATACTTTTCGTAATCAATGCTGCAAGAAGAAAGAAATGCGCATGTCAGAAGCAAAGCAACAACAGCATGAAAAATGCAAAGTACAAAAGAAGGCATCGGAAGAAATATTACTTCATCCTCAGGCTGAAGTAGATCAACCATTCGTCATAGTGAATCTTTGTAATATTGTCGAACTGCGACAACTCAGCAAACAACTCTAGAAAAGCCTTTGAATGATAAGCATCTCGAGGACTTTTGAGCCGAGACGAAGACAGCTCTTCATCAGTTGGGACATATTCCTAGTAATATTCTCCTATCACGAACAATCCAGCCATCATCCGGAGATCCATAAGGTTATGCTCATCTCTCCATATGGAAAGTGGAATGAATTGGTAACGGAAGGCCAGTAGCTCAAGAAGCTTCGAAGAATTGTTGGATCTCTGAAGAAATACTCAGAGGTCGCATCGATAGCCGATATAGGCCGACTTGTTTTAAAACTCTCTCGTGGCGAATCAAAATCTCATTTGCCCATGGCTCATAACCAACTCGCTCGTTCAGATGGCCTTGCGTACGAAAGCTCCTCGTTGCATCGTTGTCTTGTCCATATGTCGAAACCTTTGCTGCACTGTCTCAAAATAATGGACTGGAGAAGGAGCGTGAGGATCACAAGTAAGCACAAGGAAAACCATTTCTCTCGGGAGACCTACCCGCTGTTCTCTCCCATCATCGACCAGTAAGGTAGTTAACAACTGCTCAGGAACAGATGTCCACCTCTCGACTCCGTAGAATTGAAAAGGGCCTTGAACGTTGGACGGTTCGATGCTCGGGAAGGGCCTGTGCCTCGTAAGAGATTTTTCATGCATGATTATTCGGTCGGTATAAGGGTTGACGATGGAGAAACCGCACGTCGTAATGATCTTGTTTCTATTCCAGCCGATCTTCATCCGCTCATTTTTCGGATCAACGAGCTGTGGCTGATTGCTCCGCCTGGTCAACTTCCTCAGCCAGCTTCTTACCTCGATTGTCTCTTCTTCTTCTGACCTTCCTGATTATCCTCAGAATGTTGGCGGGCAGACTAGAAGGACCTGCCTCAATGACATTGGCAGCATCATTGAACTGACAATACTAGGCGGACCATTCCTCTTCAGTCCCTTGCGTCGAAGGCTCAGATGTGGTTTTATCCATGTAGATATGCAGTAATACTTTATGGGAGAGCTGCTTAATACGACCAGAGAAATCTTTCACTTCAGATTCAATCATCCCAAAGGATTGCGAGCGACACTCTGCCGAAGATGGGTCAGCAGTATCTTCAGTCACCCTCTTCTTCCCACATCGTACAGACGAAGAGCCAGAAACTTGCGACTCGGAAGCTTCGCTGGTAGATCTTACTATCGTCTCCATGACTCACTGCAACACGTAAACAAAAGAACATCAAATCGAAGACCAATTCATGCAACAAGCAACGCAATAAGGTAAGCATCACATCATCCAATCACGAACTTCACACACAAGTCACATCGATAAACAAAGGCATAAAGTCATGACCCATAGGAATATGAAAACAGTGGAATCCAAGCGCACATCCGACAAACAAGTGCATGCATGTCGTAGCACAGGAAAATGCAGTAATGACCCTGCATGTACACTCGAAGTCCGTGTGAATTCGCACCAACCCCAAATGACGCATATGCACCCGTTCAAAAGTGCACATCATAGAGTCACTTAAAAAAGCATTTGTAGGTTGTAAAAGACCAACATAAGTAGCATATTATGGGCCCTGAGCACTAAGCCCCAATCATGTTTGAACATTGAGCTATCTGGCCGCAAACGGCGTCGAATTTGGCCGAGAATGGGGCCAGATGCATGAGTTTTTCACCAAGGCCAAAGGAAGTGTCAGAAATTTGAAATCTGGCTAATTAGTGGGGCACCATGTGCCCAAGGTGGAGCCCCAGGCAGTTGTACCCTCTCACATGCGCCCAAGCCATCGAAGAGTGCACAAAATAAAATTCCCTTAGAGCCCTAGGTGCATGTGATACCCCTTGTCGCCCACATCACTTCAACTCCCGGAATTTTAAAACAACGGTGCACTACAACATGCGCCTGGCACTCTATGAAGCAAAGCAACATGCACTTAGCCCCTAGGAAAATCTCACATGTGCCTGGGAGAGTGGACATGCGCCCACCACCATCATTTGGAGGGTACATGCACCTGGGAGCAATACACATGCGCCCGGGAGCAAAATCCCATGCACCAAGTGTGGAAACCCTTCTCTGGAAAAATGGCCGGAATACTACATGCACCCATGGGGGAACCACATGCGCCCACTCCCTCATGAGAAGCTCTCTCACCTCTGAAAATTTGCTTCTCTGACTCGGAAATGAGGAAATGACTCAATGAGTCCCCTATTTATACTTGAGCCTAAGGACCGGTGCACCGCACTGGCCTGACGTAAACATCCATCGCGGCTCAACGGGGAGGGCACTTGTTAGGGCTCAAATTCGGACCCATTATAAAACAGTGTCCAGCGGTCCATCTACGATGATTCGGACCAACTTCGAGATCTGAAATGCCCGAAAAATGCTAGCGCAACCCTAACATGCGCATCCCCCCTCTTGTTGCCACATGCGCTTGTGCTCAATCTCACATGCAGACCCGATCAGATACCCGATTAACATGCTATAAATACCCCACTCACTTGCTGAACAAGGGACGGCTTCATTTTTGGAAAAGATCGCTAGAGTAAGTGCTACAATCCGAAGATTGCACACCCAAGTGTAGGTAGCGAAGTAGTAAAATACTCGGTAAGACCGAGGTCGATCCACAGGGATTGGGGTTAAGAACACTTAGAGGAATTAGTTTAGGTGGGAGAGATGAAATCTGGTTTAATCCACAAGAGTGGAGCAAGTTGTGCGTATGATGAAAAACAAAAATAGAAAAAGGGGCTAAGGCATCAGGGATCAGGGATCCACCTTTGATTTTTTCACAAAGTTTGATTCATTGGTCCAACTATAACTCAACTGGAATCGAATAAAGATTCATTCCAATCGGATGATAAAACGATTAAACCACTGTATATTTCATAAAAGATGGTGATCTGAACCGATTGATTTGACCATGAAGCACTCATTAGTTGATCACAGGGAATTCCAAGCATCCACTGTGCCCGGAGTCGACAATGGATCAAGGAATTATACAGATCAACTACCTTGCCAAAAATTCAATCGATTAGATCACAAATCATACGATCAAATGCATACTTACAAGATAGGAGGCTTTGATTGACCGATCCAACCGTTAAGATCTCGTCTATCGATCGTAGGGAATCCAAAGCATCCAATGTGCCCGGAGTCTACAATGGATAAAGGGATTTTACAGATTGATGACTTTACCTACACTAGCTCGATGACCGTAAGAATCCAAAGCATCCAACGTGCCCGGAGTCGATGATGGATCAAGGGACTTTATCGATCATGAACTAGCTAATTGGTGTGCAAGGGATCTTAAGAATCCAACGTACCCGGAGTCGACGATGGATCAAGGGGCTTACACAACAATAGCGTCTGCCGAGGTGGATAACCGAACCAATTAACCAAAGAGAACTCCAACATTTACACACCATTCTTGAACCAAAAGAACCAAAGCTTGCAAATTTCTTCAAAGGCTTCACCCCTAGCCTTAGCTAGAGGTTTAGCCAACCATGCTACAATGGAAGACTAAAGCTTCTACAAAAGAGAAAACTACTCTATACTACAAAAGAAAGAAAGAAAACTAAAGAAGAGAGGAGTTGTGGGATGATGGGATGATGAGAATGAGAAGAAGTGAAGCTCCTTTTATAGCTTTTTGGGAGGCTCTCCAAGCCTAGGTGGCACTCCAAGCCTAAATCAAATTTTTAGTTAGGTCTGGTAATGGAGTTAGGCTTGGATGAGGAGGTGGCACTTCCAAGCTAATAGTTTTACTTTTTAGATTTGGGTTAGGAGCTAGGCTTGGAGTGCCCAAAGCAAACTTTTCTTTTAGGTTTGGAACTCATGGATGGAAGAGGATGGAGAGAGCATTTGCTTGCCCAAGGATGGAAGGTAACTAGGTGAGTTAACTGGGTCAACATGAGTTAGAGTTGACTAGGTCCACATGGAGAATTTTGATAATCCGAACCGTCCATTGAAGATGGGATGCTTCCAGATGATGGACGGTGTTGTTGATCAGTTGGAACTGCTGTGAGCTGTTGGGACATTGGAACTTCTTCAATGGACGAGTCCACCATGGATGGATACATGGTCCACCTGAAGAAACTGGTCGCGGACGATGCTGGAGATCTTCATCTTTTCTGGATTGGAGACAGTTGCAACGTCCATCTGCTGGCCTGATGAACGGCTGTGGCTCAGCTTTAGTTGATCATGTTTGGGCGTCCAATAGCTGGACGATTGAAGCAGCTGTAGTGGTTTGGACGTCCAGTCCTGGTGGACGGTTTGCTGATCTTGCTGGCCGTTTGATGATGGACGTGCGGAGATGGACGTGGGCTCCACATTGATGAATGCTGCTGATGATGGTCGTGTCCAGCAGGTGGATGATCAGCAGCTGGACGGTGGAGATGATGGCTGCTATGATGTGTGGACGGCTGGTGGTTGAAGGGAGTAGACGGTCTAGATGCTGTTGAGATCATGAACGGCTGCTGCCTATGCTGGGTGTTGCAGGCCTTCATCAGATGGACGGCTGAAGATCACACCATCAGTTGTGGGGTCCACCTTGGACGGCTACTGCTGGAGATTGCTGGACGGACGTCCAGGTTGAGCTGGTGCTTGGAATGGACGGCTGAGCTTGCAGATCAACCGATGGATGCTGGACGTGGATGGTCATGGAGGTCTCCAGCTACTGGACGATGAGGATGGGGTCCACCATAGCTGGACCGACGACTGGAAGGATGGAGGCCTGGACGGACGTTAAAGCTGTAGCATTACTGCTGCACGTGTGAAGGTGGGGAGCTCATGACGTCCACCAGCTGGACGGTCTTGATGGTTTGGACGCTGGTGGAGTCCTCCTGTTAAACGGCTGGGATTTGCCAGCAGCTGCTGCACGTGTGGGGACTGTGGGACATCCACTGGATGATGGATGGATGAGTGGACACTGATGATGATGTCCAGCTGATGTGATGCACGTGCAAGCTCTGTTGGATATTTGAGTTTCTGAATGGGGCCCACTTGCTGGACGGTGAAGATGGTGGTCCATGATCAGCACGTGTGCTGATCTGATGGTGAGGGTGGATGGTGTGCTGGACGTTGTGCATGGGCGTGGGCTGATTATGGGTCCACCTTGCTTGACACTCTTCAGGGCGAGCTGGGGACGTTGCTGATGCTGGTCACACGTGCCAGGTGGTGATGTTGTAGCTGCAGATGGATGGAGTCGACTTGTTGACCGTTGAATGGAGATGCGGTGGCAGCGGTGCCTGATGATGACGTCCACTTGTCTGGACGGTAGAGATGCAGCTGGAGGTATTTGGTGCTTGCTCCACATTTGAGATGGAGATGGCTCCACAGTGACGGACCATCAGGACCATTAATCTAATGCTCATGAAAGTGTGGCCCGCATTAATGCACAGTTGGTCTAATCTTCGATCTTTACAGCCCGATTTCTTGCAGGACCACTTCACACTTGATCTTGATCACTTTGAGGCTCTAAGACATCCTGATTGGCTCATATTTTGTCCAACTTCTCCTGATCACCTGAAGACAGAAAATTCACCTAATGAGGGACAATTAACCGGAAAAACAATGATAATGCCTATTAAAACTAGGGTTAATTATACAATATTAGGTACTTATCACACCCCCCAACCAGCATTTTGCTAATCTCGAGCAAAACATGCGAAAATCATCTAAGGATTTTTTTTTTTTTTAAATATTGCAATCAATCTTATCCTAGACAATTTTCATCAATCGAAATCATCTCGAGACTTCTCTTATTTCCTAATGAAACAACGATAAAGAGAAGAAAAGGTTCAATGTATCTATGTGATCTTTCAAGTTATTTAAACAATAGAGCTTCCAAGGCATATAGTTTTGAAAATATTTAAATCTAGATTCTAGTCACTTAGTAAACAACTTAATCGAGTTCAAAGTATTAATGATTCAATAGAAGCATTCTAAACATTAAGTTCAATGGTGCACAGTGAAGTCTAGTCTTAACACAATTAAGGGTTCAGTCTTCTACTTTCATGTTAACACTGATGATTAAAGAGAATGGTCAGATCAACCAAGTCACTGATTCTGAACTTGCTACTGTTCTTTTAAAAAAAAAAAATCAATCAAGAACCGATAGCCGAAGGCGCCAAAAGGCTCACTTCGTACTATGGTAATGTTTGTAATGGAAACGACAATGGATGAAAATCCTTGCCCCAAATTACTATGAATATTCTTTTTTTTTTTATGAACAAAGTAGACAAGGATCTTCAGGCTTGGTTCCTATCACTCTCAACAATCATCAAGTCAACATTATAGTATCATACTCAAATCTTGGCAGTGCAAGCTAGATGTGAACTGTGAAAATTCATGACTCGATCAATGTTTATCATTATTCTAATAGAAAATTAATGGAAAAAACTCAATTTTGAAATTTATTGAAGCAACTAAAACTCTAGACTTTAACATTCTCATCATTAAATGCCTTTTCATTCTAATATTCAAATTATTTTAAAATCACATAAATTTATAGAATTTTTTTTAAATAGTATAAAACTAGAAAAAATTTAACAACATTCTCAATGAAATTCCACAGGAATTCCCACCCCCCAACCTAAATTTAACATTGTCCTCAAAATTAGGTACTTATCAGTAAGGTAGAATTCATCACCGAAAACCCTAGCCAGAAATGATTTTCTTCATCGGATGCCTTCGTCGGGCCTACGCTGGAAAGGGATTTCTCCCACTGGAGTAAAATGCAAAGGAGAGAGGAGAAAATTCTAAATTTTCTAAGTCCGTATAGGACATGCGCCCATGAGGAGGAGGCAAGTGCATGTGCTTTGCCATATGCGCCCATATCACTCTCCCTTCCTCTCTCTTTCTTACTTTCCATGCACATGTGCCCAAGGCCACTTTTAGCTTGAAGAAAACTTGAAAATAAACCAAGCCCATATAGGACATACGCCCATGGGGGAGGGTAGGTGCATGTGGTACCTCACATGCGCCCATAGTTCCATTTCTCTCTCTCTCTCTCCTCCTTGAAATCAGGCACATGCACGGGGGGGGGGGGGGGGGGGGGGGGCACATGCGCCCACCATGCAAGTGACATGCGCCCACCACCTCTTCCATGCACCTGGACGCTAATGGGTCGGTGAGACCTTCTGTAATATGGCCCGCCTTCGATCTAGCTCACCTTCTGATGGCATCAGCGCTCCTGGACACACATCGATGCCCTCTATCCATCCCCCGGATTGAATTTGCCAACGGTTGATGTTAAGTGGCCAAATCAGCAATTTGATAAAAAAGACCAACACTTAGTCAAAATTATAAACCACGGAAACCCCTCCGAAAAAGTAAAAAATGGCCGAAATCGAGAGGAATCGGGCGGAATTTGACCGACCCCAAGAGGGAAACTTCTCTCCGGCATAACATGATACACCATAATCATGCATTACAACAAGATTACCTGGTCTCAGGATCTTCGAGAACCCTAATTAAGCGGTCAGTAAGCCCACTACTTAGTCATTTTCAGCCTTGGAAAGCGCTCTGCTGACTCGGAAATCGACTGGCGCTAAGCAAATCGAAATGCGATTGCGTTGTGACCTTCGTAGACATGATCCGTCCCTATTCAAAGATGATCATCGATGGTATCTATCGAATGCCCTGATCAGACCGCAAAAAGGTCCACTACTTAGTCATTTTCAGCCTTGGGAAGTGCCCTGATGGCCTGATAACCGACTAATGCCAAATGAAATCAATTGCGATCTCAAAGACGCGAAGGTAAAAATATCGATGACATAAAGATATACATGAAGCAGATCAGTCAAATCAAACGCATAATTTGTCTGATACGCTGAACATCTAGTATAAATGTGATCCTCTCTCGAGCATGCATAAAGCATATTTACTTTGTACTGTACTCATTTACATCCATTACATGAATTTATTTCATCCCGGATCGAGATACGAAACTAAAGCAAAGGGGATTATAGTTATTATCGAAAACCGTAATCAAAGAGTTCTAAAATGTCTAAAATACTTCATCATTAAGACCAGTTGATGTGCGTCTTGTCTAAAGCGGGATCTGTCAGTTGAGTGGCTAAGGTAACGAGTGCCTTCCAGCAAGTCACCCGTCCAGACACGAGACGGTCATTGGCACTGGATGCACTAAGAAACCATGGAGTGCCTTCCAACAAGTCACCTGTCCAAACACGAGACGGTCACTGGCACTGGTTGCACTAAGAAACCATGGGGTGTCCTCCAGCAAGTCACCCGTCCAAACACGAGACGGTCATTGGCACTGGTTGTACTAAGAAACCATGGGGTGTCTTCCATCAAGTCACCCGTCCAGACACGAGATGGTCACTAGCATTGGTTGCACTAAGAAACCATGGAGTGCCTTTCAGCAAGTCACCCGTCCAGACACAAGACGGTCACTAGCACTGGTCGCACTAAGAAACCATGGGTGTCCTCTAGCAAGTCACCCGTCCGAACCTGAGACGGTCATTAGCACTGGTTGCACTAAATGGAAACTGTGGAGTGTATTCCTGAAAGTCATTTCGTCCACAAAGACGCCCGATGACACTTAGATACATGACTCGGTTAAAATCTTGGTTGCTACTCAACTAAGAACGCCCGAAAGAGAATGGGACCAACATCTAACTGGTCTTAACAATGGCTTGGTCCATAAGAAATCCTAAACTTGGTCTCTACAACCATGAACTCAAGACTATAATCCCTGACGATTTAAACTACTTGCTCGATCTATCCGGGCTTCATCCATTTAATATTCCATCTATTGTATAATTACAATTCATAGTGAAATCTTATAGCTTTGTGCCGTGGTTTTCTCCGGTAAGGGTTTCCATGTAAAAATTCCCGTGTTGTCTATGTGGTGCTTTATTTATATTTATGCTTTTTTAATGCTTTATTGAATTCATTTATGATACATGCATGTATTTACTTTTGCCTTTTAATCAAGGGTGATCATCTATTGATGTAATTAAGGGTTCGTGACTGGTTCATAGCCTGGAATGTAAAAGATCTCGGAATCTCTGGAATAAAATTCACCTAACAGTGCTTTCTCGTGATACTTCGTGATTGCTTGTGATTGTGTATGAATGTCTCTATACTTAGAATCCCAGAATAATGAAACACGGGAAAAACTCCCTTTCTGAGCATTTTTCTAGTTTTAACACAGCTCAGATGCATTTTTCAGCGGTCAGATTGGTCAGGATGCCACGATGTGCGGCGTGATCTTTGCTGATAGCCTTTTTTATGGAGAGTACCAAGCGGGTCCAGTTGCCATTCTCCTTCTTCAATTCTGCTTTCCAGTAACTCCCATGACGGTATTTCCACCTCGACTGGTAGAACTGCTCCATTCCATAAGTAAGCTCGAAAGGAGTAACGGCTGTAACAAACCATACAGACGTTCGATAGGCCCAAAGTGCATATGGGAGCATATCTAACCAATCTCAATAAGTCACGACCATCTTCTCGAGTATCCTGACTATTGTCTTGTTTGTGGCTTCTACCCCACCATTCATCTGAGGACGGTAAGGGCTCGATCGATGACGTTGAATCTTGAACTTGCTAAGGAAGTCATCCATCTTCTTGTTGACGAATGAGGTCCCATTATACGTGATGATAGCATTAGGGATTCCATACCGGCATATGATGTTGTTTTTCATGAATTTGATCACTTGGGATGCTACAATCATGGTGTAGGAGGCTGCTTCTACCCACTTGGTAAATTAGTCGACTGCCACAAGTATATACTCATGATCGTTTGATGCTTTGGGACTAATCTTCCTAATGATATCGAGTCCCCACATAGAGAAGGGCTAGGGAGTTGTCAAGTTGTACAGTTCTGAGGAGGGGGCATGAATTTGATTCGCATGCTCATGACACTTGAAGCATTTTCTGACATGCTGGCAGCAGTCTGTCTCCATGGTGAGCTAATAGTAACCGAGTAGTAGAATCTTCTTTGCCATCATGTGCCCGTTCATGTGTGGGCCACAGATTCCTTCATGTATTTCTTTCATGATCTTTATGGCTTCTATTTTGTCGACGCATCGAAGGAGGACTTGATTATAGGATCGCTTGTAAAGAACTTCGCCACTGATGGTGAACTGGCTAGCCAAACACTGGATGGTTCGGCGATCTGTTGTTGTTGCTGCCTCCAGATATTCCTGGGTTTCGAGATATTGCTTAATATCGGCATATCAGGGTTTGTCAAGGGCAGCTTCAGATTCTTTTATTTGCATGCAGAAAGCAGGTTCATCTTGAGTTTCGACTGTGAGCTCCCATTCTGAAGCTCCTTTCGGGATCTCGAGTATTGATGCAAGTGTAGCGAGAACATCTGCAAAATGATTCTTGACCCTGGGCATGTATGAGAAGGTGATTTCTTTGAATTCTTCAATCAGATTTTCGAGGTACACATGATATAGTATCAACTTCTCGTCCTTGGTTTTTCATTCGCCATTGGTCTAATTGATGATAAGCTGTGAGTCTCCAAATACTCATAGTTTTTTTACGCCCAAGATTATGGCTTTCCTTAGACCAGCGATGCATGCTTAATACTCTGCCATGTTGTTGGTGCACTCGAATGCTATGCGCCTTGAGATAGGAATAGGGACATCGTTTGGAGATTAGAGGATTGCTCCGATACCACTTCCTTTAGAATTTGCTGCGCCGTCGAAGAATAATGTCCACTCATCTTTCTTCTTCTTTTCTTCACCTTCGATAAGCAAGAGATCTTCATCAGGGAAGAATGTCTCGAGCGGTTGATAATCAAGGAGAGAGTGAGCGGTGAGATGATCGGCGAGGGCCTGCCCCTTGATTGCCTTCTGAGTGACATAGGTAATGTCGAATTTAGACAGGAGTAGATATCATTTAGCTATCCTTCCAGTGAGTGCTGGTTTCTCGAATAGGTATTGAGCGGGTCCATGTGAGCGAGGAGGAGAATAGGGAACGCGATCATGTATTGACGGAGTCGCTGAGTTGCCCAGACTAGGGCGAGGTAAGTCTTCTCGATCGGGGAATACCTGGTCTTGTAATTGGTGAACTTTCCGCTCAAATAGTATATTGCTTGTTCCTTCTTTCCGGTCTCATCGTGCTGGCTGAGGACAGAGCCAATGGCTTCTGCTGCTACCGAGATGTATAACAATAGTGGCCGTCTGGGAGTGGGTGGCACTAGAATTGAAGGATTCATGAGATACTTCTTGATGCAGTCGAAGGCGACTTGACAATTGTCATTCCATTCTTTTGGAACGTTCTTTCGAAGGGGCTTAAATATGGGTTCACAGATAGGTGTGAGCTATGTGATGAAGCGACTGATGTATTGAATTTTGTCGAGGAAACCACAGATTTCTTTCTCTGTTCTAGGAGGGGGCATCTCGATGATTGCTCTGGTTTTAGTTTCGTCGACCCTGATGCCATCCTCGCTCACCATAAGGCTAAGGAGTTTGCCTCCCGTTGCACCGAAGACACATTTCTGAGGGTTGAGACAGAGCTTGTACTTTTCTAATCTATTGAATAACTTCCTTAGATCTTCAAAGTGTCATTCAATTGTGCGAGATTTGATGATCATATCGTCCACATATACTTCAAGCTCTTTGTTCATCATCTCGTGGAATAATATTGTCATTGCTCGCTGATATGTTGCTCCTGTGTTCTTTAGACTGAACGGCATTACCCTGTAACAGAAGGTTCCCCAGGGAGTGATAAATGATGTCTTCTCGCGATCTTCGATGGCCATCTTGATTTGATTGTAAACTGATAACCCGTCCATGAATGAGACGATCTTGTACCCAGCAGTGTTGTCAACCAGAGTATTGTTCGCTTCACCAAGTGTAGGGTTGCGATGTAGTAATAATCTCGGTAAGACCTAGGTCGATCTACAGGGACTTGTGTAGGAATTCACAAAACACTTCCAATGGTTTCTAATTGAGAACTAAACAGGATTTTGGAATTGGGTGTAGATAGATATTTTGAACTAAATTTAATGTAAGTAATAATAAAAAGCACTAGGGGTTCAAGGATCCACTTGTAGCAATCCTTGATGCTTAATTCGCTGTGGTTTCTCACTTTCTTAACTAGAATCAAAATTAAATCCTATCTAGCCGGATGATAGAGCAGTTAAAACAAACAATCTGCCATATGTGTGATTCAAGTACATGATTCTCTCAATTCAAGTTAGGACTTGAGCACACTCAATTGCATAAGTCAATCCTAGTTCCAATAAGTTAAGATCACAATCATAATCATCATTAAATTCTGTCACAAAGTATAACTAGATCATGATTTGAACTTGATTCAAATCACATACACAATCATACACAAACAGAAATTCCAGAAAAAGTAGAAATTTTGGTATGAAGTTCCCACATGAGGATCAAAGGTCTAGAGCGTATTGAATCCGATTCCTCGGAGCATACAGATCTAGAATCATTCAAAACAATTAAGAACTCAAGCAATTCTTCTAAACATCCATGAGCCATCATAAGATTAAGAAAAACTACTTAGAACTTTATTCAAACTTCAACCATTGTTCTTCACTAATAATCCAACTTGAAACCAAAACAAACAAATTGAAACATCTTAGATTCACTACAAGCTTCACCTCTTAGCCCTAGCTAAGAGGTTTAGTCGTTCATGATCCAAGGAAACATGAAAGCTACTAAGAAAAACATACAACTAGAAAAATAAAATAGAAGGAGTTATAGAACTCTGGATCCGACTTTCACCACCTCCCACCATGGTAATTCTCTTCTAGGATGCCTTAGGAACGATCTAAAGGAGTCATTTTATAGGTTTGGAACCCTAGGTGCGAAGAAACTTCGAGAAATCTCGCAAGAATAGCGCTTTGCGCAGCAAAAATGGGAGCTTGTAGAAGCTTTGTTACGCAACCGACTGGTCGGACGACCGGTCTGAGCCTATGGACGACTGGTCGGATGACCGGTCTTAAAAGTAGAAAAAAACGTCTAGAGATTTTTCTACCCAAAAATTAATTAAACGACCGGTCGTGGATGGTCCAGCAAGGTTTGCAGCAGGGGCCCTTCTGTTGAGTGTTTGGACCGGTCGGACGACCGGTCCTGGGCTATGGCCGACCGGTCGGACAACCGATTTCTATGTATTTTTCTGCCCTCTTTTCTTCTCTCCTTTGCTTCTTTCTTCCGCCCTTTGACGCTTGGTCTTCTGATCTTCAATACTTGTAAATAGCATCTTTAAACCTTCAATTGATGAATCCTCTCTTTCATTCCTACAACCACAAAACCATGCATTAGTTGGATCTTTAATCATGTATTTCAACCATAGTTACTGATGAAATGGGGTTAGAATTTACACATTTAAGAGCTTAACAAGTATCGATATGTGGCAAAGGGAAGTCATCTTTAGGACTGACTTTGTTGAGATCTCGGAAGTCGATGCACATTCGAACCTTGCCATCCTTCTTCGATACTGGTACGATGTTGGCGAGCCATTCAGGGTAGTTGGAGACTACCAAGAATCCTGCATTGTACTGCTTGATGACTTCATCTCGAACTTTCAGAGCCCATTCTTGATTCATTCTTCGAAGTTTCTACTTCACTGACTTCATATCCGGCTTAGTTGGTAGATGGTGTACAATGAGCTCTTCATTGAGTCTCGGCATATCTTCATATGAGAATGCGAAGTTAGACAATCTTGGAGCTAGGAACTCTATCATTCTCTGCTTCATCTCTGGTGGCAGCGATTTTCCAATGCGTACTTCCCTAGGGATCTCAGGTGTCCCCAAGTTTACTACCTCGAAATCAACGTCTACAACATTGGCTTTAGATTCAAACTTTTTGAGGAGATCCTCTAGTTCTGGAGCCGGTTCATCATCTTCCTCATCTCGAGCTTCATCCAGACCCATGAGCTCGAAGTCTAATTCGATGTCAAAATCATATGATTCGACTTCAAACTCATGCGACTCTTTATACAAACTTGGCACATTATTGAATGCAGGAAAAGAAATATTTTTTGGTTTTTGTGAATTTTCTGGAATTGAAATGGTAGATGTTTTTGGCTTTTGAAAGTTTTTTATTTTTTTGGATTTTTGAAATTCACGGGAACCTGAACAAGTGGGCATTGCAAACCATGATTGATCCCAGCTTGTCCGAGAGTACCTCTCACTGCTTAAATCAGTGTTTTTTGGGGGAAGTCAGAGCCCTCAAATGACTCTCTGGCTGATTCAAAAGTTAAGGGAACGGATGACCATTCAGGACCCCCACACGTCTTCCCCTGGAGAGGTGGGGTTTGATGATTTTGGCAAAGAATCACAGTCTGGCCCAATGACCATGATTTCTCGCTGGTTGGGTTTGAGATCTGAGTCATACTTAGTCCCTCTCGGATCACTTACCTCGCATTGTAGTTCGTCTGGTTCCACAGCGAGACACAAGTTCAAAATCTGGACATCGGACCAATCCAGGGTTGGTCATTTCCCTTTCTTGGACCAATGGATGGGCTGCTTCTGCCCCTGGTTGATGGTTGATGATGTTGATTCTGCAGAGATGGGCGGGTCGTGCCCCTTGTTGATTGATGCTGAGATGGGCAAGTTGTGCCTGGTTGGTTGAATTGGAGTGGGCAGGTTGTGCCCCTGGTTGACTGGAATTGAAGTGGGCAGGTTGTGCCCCTGGTTGACTGGAATTGAAGTGGGCAGGTTATGCCCCTGGTTGAGAGCATGTATCAGAGTACCCTAGTCATGAAGCTATTATTTTATTTTTCTTCTTTGTCTTCATCCCCTCCTTCTTTTTCTGGAGGCTTAGATGGTTCGAGAATCCAGTCCCATCGAATGGGGGGCCACATGGCCCAAGCTATGCTCATCGGGAGGCCTTTGTGTAGTGCAATTGGTTGATTTCTTCTCGGATCTCTACAAGGCTCTCCTGGCCTGATAAATTGAATGGGTGAACACCGAAATTTCTTTTTTCTTTTGTCCATGATGACTGACCTATACCCTGAGTCCCCATTTGCGTTGATTATATACCAGTGGCATCTTTCTGAACTTGAAATGATTCTTCATCCCATACTTGAGGCTCAGACGTTCTGCTGGTGAAAAGATATGATCCACACTTATCGGTTCTGGATTGGCGATGGCGTTTACAGTCTCGAATTCGAAACTATGAAATGAGACGTCTTCTTCAGAGTGCTGGATGTCAATGATGGGGATATCTGGTTCAGTGGCAGCAACATTGGAAGGAATGATGAGCTCCTTCTCTACATGGATATAGATCACTTGATTTCCACAGATATACTTCACTCGTTGATGCAAAGTTGATGGCACAGCCCCAACCTTGTGTAGCCAAGGTCGTTCGAGCAACATATTCAAATAGGCTAATATATCCAGGATTTGGAATGTGATGGTGGAGATTTCTGGACCTATCTGCACTTTTATGTCGACCTCTCCTTCCACTGATCGGCGGGTGCTGTCGAATGCTCTGAAGTACATGGTGTTGGGTTGGAATGAGGAAGGACTAATTCCCAGGCATTCCGCAATCTTGAGCGGACAGACATTTAAGCTTGAGCCGTTATCGATAAGGACCAGGGAGACACAAAGGTCTTTCTATCGTAAGGCTATATTGAGGGATCTCCCATGGTCGCGCCCTTCTGGTGGCAACTCATTAATAGTGAAGGTGATGGCGTGCGAAGGCAGGAGCTGTCCGATCATCAATGTTATCATTTCAGGTGCTGTATCGGAGGAGACATGAGCATCGCTCAAGGTTTTAGTGAACATTTCTCTGTGTATGCGAGATGTACAGAGTAGCTCCCATACGAGATTTGGGCGAGGATTGACTTGAGCTAAGTCGCCACATCATATGCAACTTCATTTTTATTGCCGAGGCCCGAGAGAGCACTTTTGGAATCTCCTTTGTTCTGATTATCTCTTCGGATGCAACGCCCATTGGGATTCATGTTTCCTACCTCTGCACATTCCGGATAGTACCACGGGACTTCTTTATAATTTTCCTCTCCTTTGCTTTCTAGGACCACTGGTTCTTGCAACAGTGTTGGTGTGGGTACCATATCTTTCTCATATGGAGCTTTTGCCTTAAGGATTACATTGTTGCCTGTGCTGAAGGGATAATATCAAGGTTTGTCTTTATAGATCACACAAGGTCGTGGTCCTGGCTTGACTGTTCCTGGAGAAGGAGGTTCCCATGGAATGAACACTGGTCCTCTTGATATGGCGAGGGGTTTCTCTATTCGGTCCAGCTGTTGTAGTGTAATTGACACGCCTCCGGGATGTCTTTGTGGTTTGGGGATAGAACTTGCCCCTTGCAATATAACTGGCTTGACTAAAGGAGCCCCTTCCAAGACAATGGGTTCTTGCTGCTGATGAGTATAATCCCTCCATTGCGGATTGGATTGCTCCTGAGCTGAAATTGCCCCTTGCAAAATGACAGGTTCATATGCAGGCTCGATGTATGACTGTACTCCTTCCAGGATGACCGGCTCCCAACATGAATGGTTGTAAGGTGCCCCTTGCAGGGGGACAAGCCCTTGAACAACTGGTGCATCATATAGGGATGCTCCTTCGAGTACTAACGGCTCGGAGACTGGAGGAGGAAAGGGATTTGCCCCTTGTAAGATCGGAGGAGAATTTTTTGGCCCATAAGTGGAAGCATGAATGGACTGTATAGGGGAGAAGAAGTGATTAAGACGCTCTCCTTCTTCTATGCTGTTGACGGCAGGGCCACGAGACAAACTGGGGTCCGTCGGATGATGAGGCAGATGATTCTGAAGGATGTTAGTAGGAGCTGCTGGAGGAGTTTCAGGGACCGAGATAACGATCTTGCGATCATCAATAAGATTTTGTATGGCATTCTTCAGAGTCATGCATCGATCAGTGGTGTGGCCACGCCCTTGATTATAGGCACAATATTCATCTTCTCGGTAGTTCGGAGGCAGAGGATTTGGAGGAGGTCTGGGTGCCATTGGAGTGAGTAACTGCTTTTGTACCAGCATACCCATGATTTCACTGAATGGCTGAGTGAGAGCAGTGAATTTCCTGAGCTCCCTGTAATTCTGCCTATTATGGTATGAGTATTGGCCATTCCCCCTGAATTGTTGCTGCTGTCGAGGTGGTTGTGGCTATGGTTGAGGATTTGGTTGCGGTAGGGGTGGCTGTGGCTGATACCTTGTTGAACCTCCAATTTATACATTGCATAACCCATTACATCACATTATATGCATGGTTTGCATGTTTAAAAGGCCCATCTAACGCATGTTTTGTGATTGTAGGAATGAGAGTGGATTTCACCCAATTGGAGACCAAAAGGATCCATTTAGAACAATTGGATGAAGGTTGAAGGAGGACTAAAGAAAGAAGGAATCAAGTAGAAGAGAGAGAAGAAGAGAGAGAAGAAGAAAGAGAAGAAGAAGAACACAGAAGAAATCATGTTAAAAGACCTGGCAGGGCCAGAAAAACTAAAGTGCAGAGCTGCAGGGCCATAGAAGTAAAATGCAGAAAGTTGCAGTTTCTGAAGATTGATCTAGAGATTGATCCGTCGATTGATCGCTCAGCCTGAGTGATTGATCGACAGATTTGAGGGATTGATTGCTCACAGTAGAAATTTGACAAAATGGTTGCTGGAGTGAAGTGAAGAATTGCGATTGATCGCCCAGCCTGAGCGATTGATCGCCCATCCCATAGATCAATCGCCAGAATGCAGATTTTTAAGAAATTTGAAAAAAACTCTCTGGACACTTTTTGCACCCTCCGATTGATCGCTGGACATTGATCGATTGATCGCCAAAAGTGACCGATTGATCTCTCAGCCAGTTGATTAATCGCCAGATCCGAAAGATGCAGTTTATACAGTTATTTGAACTAGCGATTGATCGCCCAGTCTGAGCAATCAATCGATAATGCGCCCAATTTAGAAATTTCCAAGTCTGGCTCCGATTTTCTCTGCGCAGTGCGTAATCTTACGCAAGTTCTGGAAGATTCTTACGCAACAGAGCTTCCCCACTATAAAAGGACACCTAGGGGCTCTTCCTAGGGTATCATAGAAGCCAAGGGACGTCGTGGGAGAGGAAGGAAGCCAGTCGTGGAGCGTTGCCAACCCTCCAAACTCCCGGTTTTTTTATGTTTTTTAGTTCTTTTATGAGTTTTAGTTGTAGTATGTACAATACTCGGCTAGAATCTCTCAGCTAAGGCTGAGAGGCGAAGCTTGTAGCCAATTTCATGTTTGATTCAGTTTAATTCAAGTAGTTCTAATTCAAGTTTGGATTTTGAATGTTCTAGTTCTTAAAGTTGATAGTTTTAGACGTTTTATGAGAGTTCATGTGCTCCGAACATGGATTCCATGCAATTCTCTGAGATTATCATGTTGTGTTTGTTTAGATTCGAATTATGGTAACCCTTGAGCAGGCCATAGTCCATAGGCATGGCTGTTACTCCGGAAGCTATGATTTCGAATTCTACATGTGTTGAATGGGACTAGAACTTGCTGTTCGCTCGCCTCAAGTGTAAGGCTACGATGTAATAATAAATCTCGGTAAGACCGAGGTCGATCCACAGGGAATTAGAAAGAACTTCCAAACTATTCCAGCAACTCAGTTTTGCAAGAAAATAGGATTCAATTGGGTAATTAAACTAAAACAGTAACTTAATGGAAAATCAGTAATTTAAAGTACTAAGGCATTCAAGGATCCACTTGTAGCAATCACATGTCAATCCAATCAATCCAAGTAGAGAACACAACTAGATTTGAAGTCTTATCTCTCATCTAGTTGGAAAATAAAGCATTAAAAAACATTCAATTCTATTCAAGCTAAACTTTCAAGTTTTAGTCCCATTCAACACATGTAGGATTTGAAATCATAGCCTTCGGAGTAACAGCCATGCCTATGGACTATGGCTTGCTCAAGGTTTACCATAATTCGAACCTAAGCAAACACAATATGATAATCTCAGAGAATTGCAAGGAATCCATGTCCGGAGCACATGAACTCTCATAAAACATCTCAAACTACCAACTTAAGGGACTAAAATAAATAAAAATCCAAACTTAAATTGAAATTACTTGAATTAAACTGAATCAAACATGAAATTAGCTACAAGCTTCACCTCTCAGCCTTAGCTGAGAGATTCTAGCCGAGCATTGTCATACTACAACTAGAACTCATAATAGAAAGCATAAAAACTAGAAAAACTGGAAATTGGAGGGTTGCTGACGCTCTACGACAACTTCCATCCTCTCCCACGACCTTCCTTCGCTTCTATGATGCCCTAGGAAGAGCCCCTAGGTGTCCTTTTATAGTGTGGAAGCCCCTTGCGTCGGAAACATCCAGAAATTGCGTAAGGTTACGCACTGCGCAAAAAATTTCAGAGCTTCACGGAGAAGCTTTATTACGCAGACGACCGGTCGCACGACCGGTCTGAGCTCCCTGACGACCGGTCGCACGACCGGTCACAAAACGTCACTTTTTAGTCCAGAGAATTGCCAAAATTCTGATTTAAATTTTTAATTCAAGGACCGGTTGCACGACCGGTCTGGGCATCGGACGACCGGTCGCACGACCGGTCGTGAATAGTCCAGTGGCCTCTGTGGAGAACTCTTCTTCTGCAAACAATCAGACCGGTCGGACGACCGGTCCTGGCGATGGACGACCGGTCGCACGACCGGTCTTGGCCTCTGTTTCCTGCTTTCTCCTTTTGCTTCTTTCTTCCTTTCTTTTCCTCTCTTTCTACTTTCTTTGGTCCTTCTTCCTTCTTCACCCAATGGCTTCAAATGGCTCTTTTTAGTCTCCAATTGGCTGAATTCCGCTCTCATTCCTGAAATCACAAAACATGCATTAGATAGGCCTTTTATAGCATGAAAACCGTGCATATAATGTGATGTACTGGGCAATGCAATGTATAAATTGGAGGTTCAACACACCCCCCAACCAGCTTTTTGCTAGTCCCGAGCAAAACATGCGCGAAACAATTTCAAACCTCCAAACTAAACCTCCAACAGAAACCATGTTTCTATCCATCCCAAGAGATACAAGTATAAAATTTGGAGAAACTAGGTGCTAGAAGCTGAAACCTTAAACTCTCAAAGCATAATAAGTGTCTAGATGAAATTTCCACTGATTGATTGATAAATAGAAGAATTCGAAAAAATTCAATCTAGTGTGCATAGTGAAAGTTCATCTCATGAGTTTCTGGGATTATCTTCTTCATAGATTAAGTGAACCAAGGATTTTAAGGTGCACAGAGCAACAACAAGCCTATGACAGGAATTTGCCTTACCGTTCTTCTAACAGCTTTCACACTATGTCTCATTTCCGGCTTTTGGTTACGGTTCGACCATCCCCCGGTTGGTAATAGGTAGCCCTTTTCAGAATTTTTCACGATTTTTCCTTCATTCCCGATTTCATCATTTCTTTTCCTTTTTCTTTTAATTTAGATAGGATTTTTAAAAATCCATATCTTTTGTTATTTTCCCATGAACAAGGATGGACAAAATACCCCGGCTTGGTTTCTCAACACCTCTAAATCAAAGTCTAGCTAATCCACAAATCACATAAACCGTTCAACTCATGAAAATCGTGTAATGTGATCTAGGTGTAAAAAGTGTTCAAATTTTCTATCGATCACAACAATAGGGGAACTAACATATAAAACCATTATGTTGGGAGAAATTCAAGACTTACAACGTCACACACTTCGTATCTCCTCTTCTTATCTTCTTATACTCATATCATCTCGAATGCATAGAAATAAAGTTTTCTAAAAGATGTTTTGAAATTTTAGAAAATTCGAAAAATTTGCGCATATGAGGCTCGAAATGTTGCAACATGCTAGATGAAGAATCTCATCTCACCCCCCAACCAAATCTTGCATTGTCCTCAATGTAGAAAGATATGTAATGAGCATGAACATGAGAGCAATGGTAAAATATGAGAGAGTGAGAACAATATTACCTGAGAGAGCGATTATGGAAGTCTTCAACCCAACAACTAAAGCTACTTAAAACAGTAAAACTAGATAAACTAAACCTAATCTACGGAAAGCAATAAAGATAACTAACCTGTCCTTTAAAAAAAGGGGTCTCCATCAGACTAGGAGATCGATTATCATGATAACATCCAAAAGGACAAAGTTGAGCAGGATCATCAAGTGGTGTAACAAAATTTTCAGTTGAACTAACCACCATCCTGCTTTGGAAAGTACATTGGTGACATCAACCAGTCTAACCCATCGAAAATCCTGCTGAAAAATTTCAGTGGGTTCTTCAACCCAATTGTCACATGTACTAGGAAAGGAGAATTGCATTGGTTTGAAATTATTGAATACGGATCTCCTTTCCTTCTTGTCTAGGCAAAAATTATTCAAATATGGATCATCCCAGAAGTGTTCTTCGGTTTGAACAAACCAAAGAGATGTGGAGACTTGTATTTCTTTTTCACAAGTCGATATGATCTCCACAAAATCAGATATCACTGGTGCTTGCACAATTGAATTTTCAGTTTGGTGTTCTATGGAAGGAAACTTTTTAGGCATCGGGGAGGTCTCTCTCAAAGCATGCACAATATCTTGAATCATGGGATCATCCCAATTTTCAAAATATGCTAAACACTCCTCTAGAGTGTAGGAGACTTCATCGGAGGAAGTTTTCAGATTTAGACCCTTCATGTTTTCCTCATTCTCATAATTTTGTGTAGGTTGGAGTGGGTCCTCAACCTCTACACTCTCAAAGATTGGCCTCTCTGTAGGCAAGTCAAGCACCAATTCTTCCAAATCCTGCATAACAAAGTTGTGTAAATCAGAAATTGGTAACTTATCAATTGAATTTTCAGAAATTGACACTTCCATGGTCTTAATAAAATGAGAATTAGATTCATCCTTAGAATGTGTCAAACATGTCCCTAAACTTTCAGGTAGATCATGCTGGAATAACCCCCCATCATCCATAGATTCAATCATATTTACCTCATGGGGACCATCATTGTCGTCCCAATCCTCAAAGGAATCAAAGCTAACAACATCTAGAGGATCAAAATTCTGCCTTAAAGCAAACTCCTCTTCCACAATTGAATCAATCAAATCAACCTCGTGGACATCATCATCATCCCTATGCCTTTTGCCTAAGTGGAATACATTCACCTCCAACGTCATGTTCCCAAAGAACATTTGCATTACTCCATTCCGGCAATTTATGATTGCGTTTGATGTAGCAAGGAATGGGCGGCCTAGAATCACCGGTATTTGGGTGCTAGTATCCATAACCGGTTGTGTGTCCAAGACAATGAAATCTACCTGGTAGTAGAATTTATCGACTTGGACTAGCACATCCTTAACTATCCCTCTCGGTACACGGATGGATCTATCAGCGAGTTGCAATGTGGTTTTGGTGGGTTTTAATTCACTAAGACCCAATTGCTCGTATACCGAGTATGGGATCAAATTCACGCTTGCCCCCAAGTCTAGTAATGCACGCTCAATCCGGTAGTCTCCAATGATACATGAGACGGTGGGACTACCGGGATCTTTGAATTTTGGGGGGGTCTTTTGAGTGAGAATGGCACTCACTTGCTCATTTAAGAAGGCCTTTTGCTGCACATTATATTTGCATTTTGTTGTGCATAGGTCCTTTAGAAACTTGGCATAAGAGGGGATTTGTTTGATGGCATCAAGCAAAGGGATGTTAATCTTGACTTGTCTGAAAATCTCTAAAATATCATGAGAGTTTGGAAGAGATTTTGGGGCAACCAATCTCGAAGGGAATGGTGCTACGGGCTTGTAAACGCGTTCCGTTTCTTGTGGGGCTAAGTTAGATCCATCCTCATCCTCAGAATTTACCGGATCATTAGGCTTATCGGCCTTCACCGAAATAGATTTGTCAATTTGTTTACCACTTCTAAGAGTGGTGATGGATTTGGCTTGCTCCATGTGTTGGTTGGAGGGATTAGGACTGCTCACTTCGTGTACTTGCTTTGGATTAGGCTGAGGTTGGGCCGGAAAGGTCCCTTACCTAGTATTCAAGCGTCCCTTAATCTCATCAATCGAGACTTTAAGCTCTTGGAACATTTGCTGATTTGTTTGGTTGATTTGTGTTTCCCCTTGTATAAACGCTTTCAAGGTATCCTCCATTGAGAACTGAGGTGGGGCCATATTTTGCATGAGTGGCCCTCTTTGACAGTTGGTAGGATTGCCCGTAGGAGCATTCTTCCAACTAAAATTTGGGTGGTTCTTCCAACTGTCATTGTACGTATTACCCACCGGTCCATTGAAAGGCCGTTGATACCCATATGTGGCATTTGCATGTTCATGTAATACCTCTTGAAATGCAAGAATTGCGGGACAATCTTGCGTAGCATGTAAATCGGTGAGACAAATCCCACATATGGTTTCATAGCTTCGTTGGACTTTGGAACTCCACTTTTACTAAGTTCCATGGCCTCGACCTTCCTTGTGAGGTTGGCTATCCTTACATTCACGTCATCTTCCTCCTTAAGGATGTAGATCCCTCCTTTCTCTTGAGTAGGCTTGGGGTTATTGGGTTTATCCGAGGTATCCTAAGATTGGGCATTTTCAGCCAACATGTCCAAGTAACTCCAAGCGTCATCTGGATTTTTGCTCCTAAACTCGCCATTGCACATCATCTCTACAAATTGGCGCATATTGGAACTTAATCCATCATTGAAAAAATTTATAATTCGCCAACTCTCATAGCCATGATGTGGGCAAGCAAGTAGGAGGTCCTTAAATCTCTCCCAACATTGGAAGAAAGATTCACCCTCTTTAGCCGAGAAATTCATTATGGCTCTTCGAAGGGTGTTCGTTTTATGAGCCGAGAAGAACTTTTTCAAGAATTCCCGGGTCATCTCATTCCATGACCTAATCGAATGTGGTCTAAGAGAGTGAAGCCAATCTTTGGCTCTTTCTTTTAATGAAAAGGGAAAAAGTTTAAGTCTAATAGTATCTTCTGAAACATTTGTGTACTGCAAGGTAGCCACCACTTCTTCAAATTCTTTCAAGTGCAGATACGAGCGGTCAGAGTATAGCCCATGGAATTTTGGTATATAAGTTGAATTGCCCCCGGCTTTATATCAATGTTTCCCCCGTTTGGTGGTAGAACCACACAAGAGGGTGTAATTGCACGGGCTGGTTGTAGGTAATCCCGCAATGATCTCATTAGAGGAACGTTATGTACCTCATTCTCTCCTACTCCCTCTTGATTTGCGTTTATAGTTGGAGTAGGGGGGAGGATTCCTTAAAGGCGTTTAATCCATACTCCCCAAACTTTCACAATGCTCTTGGTAATTTCGGACTCGTCTATGGACTGATAATGGTCCAATTAAACCACCTTCAGATTGGAGACGATTTGAGTGGTTACGTTCCTAATGGGACATAAACCACTCAACCCAAAAACTAAACTAGTCCTAAATCCTAGAAATATGAAATCAGTCTGAAAATAGAAAATCTGTAAAAAGTTAAGTTAGAAAGGTAGTACCCAATGTGCTTGAACTAGAGAAGAAATCCTACAAAATAAAACAATTTGTTAGTTCTAAAAAAAATCAGAAAACCTATCAACTTCTACTTCTACAGCCACTAAAACAATTTGAAAACTGTTATCTAAGTTCCCCGGCAACGGCGCCAAAAACTTGTTCGCTCGACTCAAGTGTAAGGCTACGATGTAGTAATAAATCTCGGTAAGACCGAGGTCAATCCACAGGGAATTAAAAACAACTTCCAAACTATTCCATCAACTCAGTTTTGCAAGAAAATAGGATTTAATTGGGTAATTAAACTAAAACAGTAACTTAATGGAAAATCAGTAATTTAAAGTACGAAGGCATTCAAGGATCCACTTGTAGCAATCCCATGTCAATCCAATCAATCCAAGTAGAGAACACAACTAGATTTGAAGTCTTATCTCTCATCTAGTTGGAAAATAAAGCATTCAAAAACATTCAATTCTATTCAAGCTGAACTTCCAAGTTCTAGTTCCATTCAACACACGTAGGATTCGAAATCATAGCCTTCGGAGTAACAGCCATTTCTATGGACTATGGCTTGCTCAAGGGTTACCATAATTTGAACCTAAGCAAACACAATATGATAATCTCAGAGAATTGCAAGGAATCCATGTCCGGAGCACATGAACTCTCATAAAACATCTCAAACTACCAACTTAAGGGACTAAAATAAATAAAAATCCAAACTTGAATTGAAATTACTTGAATTAAACTGAATCAAACATGAAATTAGCTACAAGCTTCACCTCTCAGCCTTAGCTGAGAGATTCTAACCGAGCATTGTCATACTACAACTAGAACTCATAATAGAAAGCATAAAAACTAGAAAAACTGGAAATTGGAGGGTTGCTGACGCTCTACGACAACTTCCGTCCTCTCCCACGACCTTCCTTCGCTTCTATGATGCCTTAGGAAGAGCCCCTAGGTATCCTTTTATAGTGTGGAAGCCCCTTGTGTCGGAAACATCCAGAAATTGCGTAAGGTTACGCACTGCGCAAAAAATTTCGGAGCTTCACGGAGAAGCTTTATTACGCAGACAACCGGTCGCATGACCAGTCTGAGCTCCCTGACGACCGGTTGCAAAACGTCACTTTTTAGTCTAGAGAGTTTTGCCAAAATTCTAATTTAAAATTTTAATTCAAGGACCGGTCACACGACCGGTCTGGGCATCGAACAACCGGTCGCATGACCGGTCGTGAATAGTCCAGTGGCCTCTATGGAGAACTCTTCTTCTGCAAACAATCGGACCGGTCGGACGACCGGTCCTGGCGATGGACGACCGGTCACACGACCGGTCTTAGCCTCTGTTTCCTGCTTTCTCCTTTTGCTTCTTTCTTCCTTTCTTCTCCTCTCCTTCTACTTTCTTTGGTCCTTCTTCCTTCTTCACCCAATGGCTTCAAATGGCTCTTTTTAGTCTCCAATTGGCTGAATTCCTGCTCTCATTCCTGAAATCACAAAACATGCATTAGATAGGCCTTTTAAGCATGAAAATCGTGCATATAATGTGATGTAGTGGGCAATGCAATGTATAAATTGGAGGTTCAACACTTGCAAGTTCAACTTGAGCAGGATTGAATGTGCTTCAAAGCTTTATTTTCCAATTAGATGAGAGATAGGACTTTGAATCTAGTTGTGCTCTATGCTTGGATTGATTGGATTGACATGGGATTGCTACAAGTGGATCCTTGAATGCCTTAGTACCTTAAATTACTGTTTTTCATTAAGTTACTGTTTTAGCATAATTATTCCAATTGAATCTCTTATCTATTGCAAACTGAGTTGCTGTAATAGTTTGAAACTTGTTCTCCAATTCCCTGTGGATCGACATCGGTCTTACCGAGTTTTATTACTACATCGCAGCCTTACACTTGAGGCGAGCGAAAATACCTCTGAGGTTGATGCTGAGCCTGATTCTGCTGATACGGTTGATGTCCCTGTGGGGGAGCATATTGGTTGCCCTGAGCAGTGACGATGATATTGTTTACCTCTGTCGGGCGAGGAGGAGAACCGATGCGGTTTCCATTACCATATCCAATAGGTCTTCCTTCCACTCTGTTCCGTTTGACTGGAGTGGCCTGATGAGGCCATGGGGAGATTGTCCTTGCGCGGATTCCTGCTTCGACTTGCTCTCCAACATGGATCAACTGTGAGAAATTCGCATATGGATACGAGATGAGATATCCAGATATGACAGGATATGTTGAATGAACAATCATGGAGATTTGTTCTTCGTCATCGATAGGTGTCCACATTCTAGCTGCCATAGCTCGCTAACGTCCCACATAAGCTGATAACATTTTGTCACTCATTTGCCTGAGAGCCGCGAGGTCGGCTCTCCTGGGTGCCATGTTGAGATTGTATGTGAATCTGTCGACGAAAGCCTGGGAGAGTTGCTCCCAAGTCCTGATGTGATGGCAATCCAATGATGTTTACCAATCTAGGGCATCGCCCTTAAGAGATTTTTGGAACAAGCGAATGAGGGCTCCCTCATTTCCTGAGATTGCACTCAGCTCTCCACAGAAAGCCTTGAGATGTGCTATAGGACAACCGTTGTCGTCATATATTTTGAATTTTGGTATCTCAAAGTTTTAAGGTATTTGAGCATCAGGAAAAGGACACAAGTCTCTGAACTTGGTCGAAGGTAGATCGATTCCCTGTTGTCACTGAAGTTGATTTTGCAAGATCTGGAACTGCTCCCGCAACTCGTCCAGTCCTGAATGATCTACTCGAACGATTGGTGCCTCTCGAAGTAAGGCACGTTCTTCTTCGACATAGTGGTCGATGTCTTTGACCCTATGGGCTTGCTGAAAAAGCAACCATGGGTTGCTGAAAGTGATTTGATGATTGAACTGAATTCTGATGAACTTGTGCTTGAAATGACTGTAATTGAGCTGGAGACTGTACTGAAGGTTAACTGGAGCTTGCTGGAAATTAACTGGAGATTGCTGGATCGAAGATTGCTGGAAATTAACTGAAGTTTGCGGAATTGAAGATTATTGGAAATTAACTAGAATCCCATCGGCGAGGATGTGCTGGAATTGAAAATGGCTCCTATTTGTAGGAGGTTGAGATTGTTAATGCAAAGATTTGTCAATTACCATGGTTAGTGTGTCGTTGAGTCCCTGGCAACTGAAGACAGTTTCCCTTGCGGCTGAAGACAGAAGCTTCTCGAAGATCAAGTCAGCCTCTAGCCTTTTCACCCCAAACCTTTGATCCTATAAAATCTTCTATAGATGGCCCAAGTCCCTTCTAGGCACACCCTTAGCACCATCTATAGCTCACCTTCCATTTAGATCAGCAATGGATAGGTTTTTGGTTGCAGAAAGTTCCTTAAAATTGAAAATATTTCAGTCTGCACTCTCCGATACATACCCGATCCATCGGAGAATATTCCGATAGATGTCCGATCAATCGGACAATGTGTCCGATCCATCGGAAAATAGTCCAGTTACATTGCAAACTCTCTGGACACTTTTCCGAGCCATCGGAGGTATGTCCGATCCATCGGACAGTGTGTTCCGATCAATCGGACAGTATGTCCGATCAATCGTACATTTGTCCAGTAAACTTTGAAAAACTCTCTGGACTCTTTTACGATCAATCGGAGGTCTGTCCGATCCATCGGACAGGGCTCTCCGATCCATCGGACATAGGTACGATCCATCGGAAGAATTTCCAGAAAAATTGCATCATCTCTCTGGAAGAAATTCCGATCAATCGGACCACCTATCCGATCAATCGGACAGGGTGTTCCGATCAATCGGAACCAAGTCCGATCAATCGGATAACCTGTTTTCAAGCAAAATTCAAATTTGACTAAATCTTATGTCCGATCAATCGGAACCTATCGAGCTGACCGTTTTCTGACCGTTGAAGGGCATAATCTATTTATAGAACTCGGTTGGATCTTGCAAAAGACATCTTGAGCACCATCTAGGGTTTGAGTGAGCCTTCTTCTTGAGATCCCCTTCTTCCAAACCCTTAGATCTGTTGAGTTCATTCTTCAATCCATGTTGATCTGACCAACATTGATTAAGCATTCAAAGCTTGGATTGAAACATGAACTCAACTCCTCTTTAATGGCATCTTGACCTACCTCTCATAGACATTTGCTTGTCATCAATGCCATTAATGGTGGTTTAGGTAGAAGCTTTCCTCATATAAAAGCCATATCCCAAAATAGCCTCAACCTAACCTCAATCCCTCACCTTGGAAACTACAATGGGTCATCCGGAGCAAGGTTGCTGATCGAGGGAGCTGAAGAAGACGTCTTCCGTACAAGCTGAAGCATCTTCAACACAGGCATCATCAAGGGACTCAATCAGCTAAGTATCTTTAGTCTTTCGAGTCCAAGAAACCTCCTCGAGTTGAGATTTGGGTTTCAGAGTTTGAAGACCCAAACTCGGTAGAGTCCTTGCGTAGGACAAGTCCTTGAGTAGGACAAGCCCTTGTGTAGGACTAAGTGGTCATGGATTAGTCCTATGGAAGGATGAATCCATGTGTTGAGTCGTAAGTCCTTTTGTAGGCTGTTAAGGTTTATGGTTAACCTCATTTAAAACCATAGTGATAGTGAAATCCGGCCACTCAAGGAGTGAGTGGATCAGCCGGGAGTGGAGTAGGTACATAACCGAACCACTATAAAAATCCCTTGTTGTGTGGTGAATGGATGAACTGATTTACTTCTTTTTCATGGGCTTCTATTATGGTTTGCATATCTGATGTTTGATGAAAGTGCTCTAAGAATATTTTGTGTTGAGAAATTTTAAAAAGTGTCCTATTCACCCCCCTCTAGGACAAGATAACTTGTTTCTTGCTTCTACAACAGCGGTAATCAAACTTATACCGCATTTTCAGAGATGCAGGGAAGTGACCCCTTGTTCGGTATTCGCCACTGTCCGCTATTGATGTGTGCTTGACACTGACCCCCATTGTGGGCATTCACCAGTGCTGTCCCTGTTGGAAATTAAATTGAAATCCCACTGGTGGGGATGTGCTGAAATTGAGTAAAGGTCACATTGGCAGGGACATGCTGAGAAAGGAAAGGGGTCCCATCGGTGGGGACGTGCTGAAATCTACTGAGATTGTTGCTTGCAAGATTGACTAGAAGTTCTTGCAACAGGAATGCTCTGAGACGGTCTTGTCATTACAGGAAGGTATGGAGGAGGATGCCCCATAACGAAGGGCTGAGATGGCTGTTTTTGGTAGTCTTGGGCAGACTCCGATGGTTGTGTTTGATGTGAACTGGAGGCCAAAGGGACCCGACATGGCTGATGAGATTGCTGAACTGGGCCAACTTGATTGTTGACTGCTGCGGTAGCTTGTGTTTGCATGAATTGTAAGAACATTTCTTGCATTGATCTCATTCCTTGTGCCAACTCTTGCATGGTTGGCGTATTCTCAATTGGTTGTTACGCTGGAGGTTGCGCTTCGACCATGTCGAGGGCAGGGAAGAGGTGAGCTTCATCTTCGTGGTCAACATGGCTTGCTGAGCTCGAGTGTGGATTATGCTGTGGAAGGGAAGTTGTTTTCGAAGACGTTGAGCCCGAGGAGGCGCAATAGTGAGGAATATGCTCTACTCTTTTTTTTTCTTTGGGTTTTGGGATTTTCTATTTTTTTTTTTTGATGGAATGCTATGCAGATGAGATTGTATGAGGACTAATGAGTTTCAAGTACAGGAGGGATTCCGTTTTTCAAGTTGGATCGCAACTAGTGGGACTAGCATGTCCCCAGTGAGTCGTCATTCTGTGGACGCTCGCCTTTCCGAGCTCCCAACCCTCCTTTTTGAAAAAGGGGGATGTGCGCGCGAATCGCCGTTTGTGCCACTGGCTCGCCTTGTTCTCGAGGGTCTTTTTTCGGTTGTCGTGTTAAATTGGATATGTTTGGATGAGTTTGTATAAGATCGGAGTCGCCACTAGCCAGTTACTTTGAATCTACTGTCGGCTAGACCCCGTAGAAACGTTAGAGAAGGGAATCCGAAGATTCCTTCCTTTAAAATGACTCCTTTTGATCTGCGGCCAGAGATTCGAGGTAAGGGATTACGGTTACAAGGTGGGAAGATGTTAAGCACCCCACTCTGCCCGTACCGAAGTACAGTCTCTACTTCACAGAATCGAACTAATACTTGAAAGTCTGATTTAATCCTCGTACATTCTCATGAATGATATGATGCATGAATGTAGGTTTGAACAGTAAGAGTTTCTGATGGGCAAGTTTCCATTGACAGGTAAGCTCAGAGCATACGCTCGAACTGACAGGTGCTTTATGCGGGATGCATGCTGTGTATTTGAATAATCAAAGTGTTTGCAGTGATATGATAAGCAGGGGAGTTGGAAGAATAGTAAATGTTGCACTTATGCTAGATGCGAATGAGATGATGCTAGTAAAAGAGTAGCTGGATGGATGGAGGTGTCCCAAGGGTTTGCTTCGAGTGGCTAGATCAGAACTTGGGTAGCTTGGGAGACTTGGACTAGGGTCAAGCTGGGCTAGACCAGGGTTAAGCTCTTCTCACTCGGGCTCTCCTTGATGGAGGAATGGACTAAAGGGGGTGGATATGAACTCGAAATTTATGGGATTTCTCTGAGAGTTGAGGGATGCTGAAACAGGAGAGGGAATAGGGTATTTATAGCTGCGAGCAGTGGCAAATTGTGTAATTAGGCCTGGGCGGCCCTCAAGGTGTCACCCGTATGGATTCTCTGCTCCAGCTTCGGAGCGTATGGCCCCCGAACCTGAAGCAGAAAAGCTGTTGGTTCGAGGTTCGGACCTAATTCGAATCTGTGGCCCGGAACCAGGTGAGTTGACTGGGTTTAAAGATGGATTGATACGGTGAGTTGACTGGGTGCAAGGGCTGGACTGACCCGGTGAGTTGACTCGGTGATTTGACTCAGCGGGTTGACTCACCAATTTTGACTTTTTTGGGATTTTTTTACTGGTTTTTCTTATTGAGGGGTTTTTCAGGCTGATGTTTAGGGGTGAGTCGATTGGGTTTAGGCTTGAGCTGGGCTATGGATTGGGGCTTACAAGGGTGAGTTTGGCTGGGTTTAGACATGGGGTTTTGGGGGTATGGTCCTCCATTCATTTAGCTATCTCTACCAACATTGTAGCCAAAGGTGGGGTGTGTACAGAAACCTATTTATAAGAGGAAACCCGGAATTAGAAACTTGTAGCGCAAAACCGCGCAAAATATCAAATCCCGCACTATAGCCTGGTCGGACGACCGGTTGGGTGATCGGTCAGGAATGATCCAGAGAGTTTTGCCAAAATCTTCATGTTACTGCCTCAACTCAAACCTGTATGGGGACCGGTTTGAGCGTCCTGCGACCAGTCTGACGACTGGTCTCAAAACACCAAAAATCGTCCAGGGAGTTTCAACCCAAACTGAGTCAATGTGTCCACTGGCCGACCGGTCGGTGGACACTAACAATGCCCAGTTTTGAGGCCTCTCCAACAGAGCCTTAGTGATGGAAAAAGAAGGGGTTAAGTACTCTTCTCCGCTTGTACCAAAATATGGTCTCTACTTTATGAGATTTAAAAAATTGTGGTGGATTATTCCATTTTAGAAATACAAAATAAAGAAAAATCAACGAACTATGATCATGACCACGGAGATAGCACTCAATCATTAATAATATTTATACAAACACACATACATCATTTGTAACATTTATTAGGATCATTTATTAATTTGTTTTAGGTTTTGGATTTAATGGGGGTCATCCGGCCGAACCCATTGATAAGCTATAATGGTGGGTCGGATCAGGTCAGATAAAGTTCTACTCGAGCTTGACCCAGTAACTTAAACGGGCTACAATTTCTAACCTAAGCCTGATCCACTTGCAATTTATCTGCACAAACAGACCTCAAAAGTGGATCAGGCCAGTTGACACATGTGTAGACCTGACCAATTGCCACCTCCACACACTAGGGCTATGCACGGTTCGGTCGGTTCGGTTTTGAGGGGCGATGCCCAACCGAACCGACTCTGTCGGTTTTGAATATTTAACAACCGAATCAAACTGATGAAGCCTCACCAACCGAACCAAACCAGATAAATTTTGGTCGGTTTGGTTTTGTCGGTTTATCAGTTCCATGACAATGTTTAAAATATTAAGAAGATTCAAATCTCTGGTGGACCATACCAATGTAAAAACTGGTAAATGACCATTAAAACTTTTTATAATTATAGGCTACAAAAGATGAAAGATCCAAGTCTGTTTAACCTTATCAACAAGTTGGATGAAAAATACACATCTTAGATCTTCTTCAAGTGGGCCCTAGGACATTTTTAATGGCGAGCATTCAATCAATGTTGTTCATGTGGTGTGGTCCACCTGAGATTTGGGTCTGATTAATTTTTGGAAACACATCCTAAAATGAGCTGAGAAAACAAATGGACAATGTGGATATATAAGATATTATCAAGGTAGGCAATACAGTAAGGGTAACATATACATAATAAATATAATTTAAATATAATATATATGGTCAGCTCGGTTTGGTCGAAAACGGTTTATAATTTTCACAAACCGACAATTGAAATGATATTCTCGATTTTTAATATAAAAAAACCGATTCGTCCTGAAATAGAATGGAAAACTGACCGAAACCGATCGGTTCAGTTCGGTCAGTTTTATCAATTTGATCAATTTTTTGAACAGCCCTACCACACACAGTGAATGAGTCCGCTGTGTCCGCTGTGTGCAAGATTCGAACCGCTGAAAATGTGCTCTCCTCATGGAGATTATTGGGCACAAAAATCAGCGCAATCTACTTATTTGGTGGGCTATAGATTTGGTTGGTGTGGTTTTTATGAGAATGGTGCATCCTACTCGACTGGACCTTAGTACCCGGTCCATTTATACTATAATAACATTTCTAGTTTCTCTTGAGGTCAAACCCTTTACCACCTTTGGTTAGTTAGTAGATGAATTTTTGCACTCTTTAGGGTGTTGATTGGCATAGACTAGATCCAAACCGGTTCCAGTATGGGCTGTGCCAGCTCAGCAGACAATTAGGTGGACCCGGAGACCATTTTCAGGCTATGCAGGTATATTTTTAGTTGTAACAAGTTGGGCCTTTGGTTGATCAAATGGCCCCATTTGCTCGATATCATTAACCCCATCCTTTTTGTATCAAAATGAATCAACCATATATAAATAGAGTCGATCGCATGGGAAGAACGGATCAACACCATCCGTTTTAAGATACAAACGTATCAACAGTGTCCACTTGTATTGAATGCATCAATCTAAAAGTCTGGGTTGGGGCGCATCTTTTTTATAACTGGGCCTCATATAGACTCATAGAAATGTCTGGTGATAGTCATTGCTGGGCCTGGGCCTGCCCAGGCCCAGCTGCCCTGCGGGCCCTCGACTTGAAAAGCAGGTCAAACTTGGATCCGAGCTTGTCCTGGTCCATTTTCCTCAAGGCACTTACCTACGGTTACATCTGAGACGGGCCATCCCATGTAGCGGGAGGTGTACATTTGTTTTGTAAACTATGACAACTTGCACGATGGACTGACCTAATTCTTAGAACAAGGCATCAACATAGCAGGATGCTCATGTTGGAGGGGTTGGATCTTGGATATAAGTATTACGTTGCCACAAGCGTCGTTACATGCACGAGCTATCTTATACCCGCATGAGTCGCTTATTGGTTCCAGAGCCTCTCTCCCGACGTTGTGGAACAAAAAACTACACATTGGGACCAGATGACTGGGAACATTGTAGCCGCTGGATCCGATAGAAGTTGGGGCAAGAATCAATTCCAGCCCATGAGATGACCGAGTCCTCTCCTGCATGGGGCTTGGGAGGATGAAGGCGCAAGCTCTTGAGGCGGAGCCATTGAAGACTGAGGACCTCCTAGTTGGGGGTTAACATTTTGAGCCCCCCCCTGCTCGGGGAGCACTGCTCTGAGGCCCCTTGGTCAGGGGGCAATGTTCTGAGCCCCCGCGGAGGATGGTGCCCTTACAGGGGGTGGCGGTGGTGGAGGCAGAGTACACGAAGATGATGACGGATGATTGGATAAGGAGGAGGGGCCTGACCCCCTAGACTTCTTCTGAGCCCTACCAGGAACAAAAGGTAGTGTGGAAGATATCTTCCAGCTTGAGTCTCTAGAAGCCATTTCTGCAAAGCATCAAGAGCTAGGTCAAGCACATTCAAGTCTTATCACTTAATGCTAAATTGTCAAAGATAGAGTGACAAAACCCCAATAAGGCCGCATGATAGAAGGGAAGAAAGATCGAGGAGAACTTTGATGTTTCGAGATTCCAAGTGCACTTGAAAAGCCTTCACTATTTTCTCATGAATCCCACCTCTCAGATTCAGTTTCTCAACCGATATTCCTGTAAAGAACAGAGAGAAATGTTAGTGCTCAGCTTTAGTCAGAAAAGAGTGCTCAGAAATGCAAAAAAAGGACAATTTTTTTTTAAAGGGCACTGACTTGGGAGGAAGGCACGAGGGTCGTTCCCCTAACCCACGACTCCTTAGCCTTAGCCGTCTCCCAGGCACTTGAGGCGAAGAACCATTCATTTTTCCAATCTTTATTACTGGATGGGTTGCCGACGATAAAATTTGACTCGTGCTAGTAAGTTAGATTGTGAAACCCCTTGTATGTAGGGTTCTTCTTCAGTTGAAACATTTAGTAAGTTAGATTGTGCAACCCCTTGTATGTAGGGTTCTTCTTCAGTTGAAACATTTTGAGGAACTCGTCGGCAATGAGTTCCTCGATATTGGCCTACTTCCAGAGCACGTATGACCCAAACAAAAACTCTTCAGCCATTCAACTGGAGCTGCCCAGGAGAAATTCCAAATCAAATTAAGACCTCCCCCACAAAAGGATGTAAGGGATGCTTAAACACTACTTGAAATAGGTATGTATAGATAGCCACCTCCCCAAGGGGTGGCCTGTTTGGGACTTCACATGCATTGGGCAGGCACATCACGATAGAGTCAGGGATATTGTATTTGGACCGGATATCTTCCAAGTCCGACTCTATCCGTATGGATAGATACTCGTCGACAGCAGATGAATATGCGGGGACACTGTGACTAGGCATGTTCGAAGAAGAAGATCAGGGGTATGATCCCCCAACACTTCTGCCTCCATATCCGAATCGGACTAACGACACATCTGACATTTCTGGCCATGGCGACGAAAAAAGAAAAAAAAGAAGAAGGAAGAAACCCTAAGAATGAAGAAAGAAAAACCAGAATAAGGAAGAAGAAAATACCTAAGGAAGGAAAGGATGCTGTGAAAACTTTGAAAGCTTGAAATTTCTAAGGACATTGAAGGAGGAGGAAAGGCAGAGTTTCAGAGTTTCAGGGTTTCGATATTTTAGCAAAGGAGATGAAGATGGGTATTTATAAGCAAGAAATCATGCCCATTTCTCTATCTCCCCAAAGGACGCAACACTTGGCGTTTCCCCATTCATTACAACGTATGAGGTGGTACGCCGCATTTAAAGCACCGTAACTTTTTGAACGAAAAGGAATGATCACGACGTTTGTCATCCCCACGTGCATTTAATACGACGACGCTTCGAGATTTGTACCTATCATGATCGTTGCGTGAGAGAGATATCACTAGACAAGCTGATGACATATTTTAAAGTTCTGTGCTCACATTCTCTAACCACAAAACTTGAGGGGGCTACTGTTATGGGTAAATCCCACAAGGTTCCTGATCATGGACAGGAAGATGCGCAACCGTAGATATGTAGCCCACTAAGGTCAGATCACCACACGTGTTACCGAAGGATTTAAGCTTGTGAAGGCAAGGAGCCTTCATATTCAACATAAAGCTACAGATACAGTTCTGAGGCCTTGTGTTCGGCCTCATATAGCACATATAGTCTTGAGGCCTTGGGAATAGCCTCAGGCAACATACGGGATTTTGAGCACTTGGCTTGTCTCAAATAGTGAAATTGGACCTGAGTCCTTAGGCTCTGCCTCAGGTGACGGACATTGGACTGAGCCCTCATCCTTCAGTTACCGAGCACCATAGAAAAGAGAAAATGTCTTCCTTGCTATCACTATTTCCCAGATCCCATAGAATTGAGGCTTCAGCCATTAGTTATCTATATCTTCTCTAACTATAAAACAACTCAACTGATGATGCCAAATGTCTTCGGATTTGAGTATATTACACACCGCTATATGAAGATACTAATAAATCTCGGGACACGCAAGATCTAAATGTGATAAGGATAATCTCTACCAGTCCAGAAACATATCCTAAACAGTCTCTCATCTAGATATGTCTTCCAAAACAGAATTGACGGATCCACTGTTGTGAACCGTGGATCATCACCATCTATAAAAGGACACTTCCACATCGTCTCCAAGTACGCCATATACATTCAGGCACTACGCCATCACGCAATACGCATACAGACAACTACGCAAGTACTTTCAAAAGCTTTTATGCTCCTTTACTGACTTAAGCATCGGAGGGTCCTCCACCGGCACGACCGACACCCTCTCACGATCTCTTTATTTGTGATCTTAGGTCCCATCATCTAGATCATCCATCTTCATCAATTCATCGAGCGATGAAGATCTAAAAGGTTAGTCCTTGATCAACATCTGTTACCCAATTTTTGGTGTTAACAACTGAAGATGAAAATGATGACCCGTTGTACATGAAACAGTTGGGACCCACTAATAATGAAAATGGCGACCATTGTGATTCCCCCCCCCCCCCCCCCCCCCCCCCCCCCCCCCCCAAATCACAATGGCAATCCTTGTCGAAAATCACAATGCCAATCCTCGTTGAAAATCACAATGTCGATCCCTGCTAAAAATCACAACGATGACCATTTGTATATGACAATGACAACCCTTTGTACATGACAAAGACATCCCTTTGTACATTGCAGTGGTGATCCTTTATTTGACATGACAACAAAAATCCTTTATGGATAACAACAATGATCCTTTTATGTTTCATTAGTTTATTATTTTCTATTTTAGTACTTTTATCTTCTATGCACTATTGATTCAAATGTGTAGAGAAAACCTGGTCTATGCTTGGATTATAAGAATCTAAAATTATCCATGAAGTGCTCCATATCAGTTTTAACTGTTATTAAAGATGATTTCAAGAACTGCGATATCTAGAGAGACAACAGGTTTAGAAAAAACATATTTCGGGTATTTATTTCAATTTGGCAAAAAGTAGTGGCAAGTTCAGAGTCAAGTGATTCATTGTCTGATGTAGAGGCATGTTGTGACATGTGATTTGATATTTAGGGCTTCATATGCAAGGGTCACCGTTGTCATGTGCAACTGGTCACCTTTGTAAAGGAAAATAAAGTAGAAGTATATTGAACCTTTTACATCAACATACCTACATGCACAACATCATTCATCATTAAACCATTTACATCAAGGTATATACATTTACAACATTCACAGAGGGCTTGGATCAAGATGAAATCAACGCTTTCTATGGGTACATGATTGGCAAAATGCAATGAGCAAATTGAATCACACATGGAGTAGACCTAATCATGGTTTGATGTGATCCACTCCACACATCTTGATGGAGTACTCTTAACTTCCGTAGCATTCAAACATCATACGGATGCTAAACTTGTAGCATGAGTATTTTGGTATCTAAAAATTTTCAAAAATTATTCGGGGAAAAAAATGAATGGAAAAATGGGGCCAAACACTAGCATAGGTCAAAACATGAAGCCATTTTAGAAAAAATCCCCAATTGGAAATAATATAGGTGAGAAAAAAATAAATAAATAAAGGGATGAGAAACTAAGGGAAAGAATTCACAAAATAGGAGGAAAGATTAAATATATTTCGACCAAAGGCAGTTCAATTTTTCAATTACACTAATTCACTAGTGTTTTATGTCTCATTTTTGTGCTGGTGTCTGAGTGGATTTCACAAATTCATTATGATGACTCACTAGAGCCTCTTGGTGCCATGTAAAATATGAGGATTAGAATGACAAAAAATGCCCCCATTAATGAATGGGCACAAGTCTAAAATACCTACAATTGCGGAAAATTGCTTGTCATTTTAAAACTAACTGCATGGGTAAAATTATCTAAACAACTACCTTTATCTATAATTGATATTAAGTACAGGAAAGTAAAAGAAAAAAGAAAAAGAAAACATTTGGGCTATTAGTTGTGGACAACCCAGTCTCATGGTAAGATGAACTGATGCTGTAAGGGTGTTACTGTGAATTGTTGATGCATAAAATCTTCTAAATGAAAAATTGGCTGTTTGTCCTATTTCTACGATCGGACTCAAGTAAGGTAATGAGAGTGAGGCTTACCACATCGATGGTTTGAATTACGTATTGAGCCATGGGCCTCACTTGTAAAGACTGAAAACGATCTTACCGTAAGATGGCCGGCCTGCAGTGAAGCTGATCATCTCCAAAAGGCCATTCTATCTATTAGGTGGCCAAGCTACCACCGTCTATGTAAAGGTTGTTCAGCTGACGAATATTGGACGGCCTCAGTTTTTGTGTATGTCAACTTTTTGGCACATGTTTTGTTTGTGTGCAATGAGGGTATATATGTATGGTCAATTTTATTAAGCTGGTCCAGTCTTCATATTCAACAAATATATATATATATATATATATATATATATAGTGGTGGAAATAATTCAAAAGGACCAGGGATTTCCCTCTGGAAGAACTCGTCACACTTCTGTCCCATCTAACAATTGTGGATAGGCCTACCGTTTTCATGATAATTAGGATGTCCTTCACAAATGGGCTTCGAGTGACTGACTGACTCAGGGGAGAAGCCCCTCTTATTTCTTTTTCGAGTTTTAACGCTCCCGACTCTCAATTCCGTGACTGACTCAGTCTTATTAATCGAGATTCGTCCTTCCGTGGGCCCACACAGAGGGATTGGCCATAAGACATTAACCATTCATCTTTTTAGTGCTACTGTACTGAACGCCCAGCAGTCAATATATATATATTCACTTCTTGAACGGATAGTTTCTGAACATCATCATATTTAGTCGAACGTAAATCATTAAATAAAAACTTAACACGGTTCATTTTCAACTTAAAAATCAACGGTCATAAGTGTGATTGACTGGATTCTGGTCCTTCCGCAATAGCAGCCCTAGGATGGAAGGTTCTAATTGTCAAAGCATCCAAATAATAACGTTGGACGGACCCACTTGCCAACACGTCAGCAGCCACTAACGCGAAACGAGCTCCACTAGAAGAGAAGGTGCTTTTAGAAGAACCCCAACATGCACTCTTCACCACACCCGCATTTGTACGCACCACACGTGTCTGTCAACCTGGCAAGTGTGTGGGACATATCTGAATGGTTCGAAAGGCAGGTAATATATTGAAGATTATCATATGAAAAAAAAATCAGGTGGGCCACCCACGTGTACACTTCTGAAAGTACACTCATGGCCCCTTAAAATCATCATTCTTTCTCTACTGGATATAGGTCCACCTAATGAACAGACCCGCCACATTCGTTGACATATGTCGAGTCTGAGAATTTGTATGCTTGGCCTTTAGTAATTTGCAATGCTCGGTTGGAAGGTTTGTATTACTATGTTTGGGCTTTCAGTTTGTACACAGGTGGGGCCCATGGCTCATTCATCCACCTCACCTAGTCTGGTTTGTCCAAAAATTCATAGAGACCTGATCGAAGATCCCGCACACACGCCTTTATTTGGTTGAATCAGAACCATTGGCCTATTATCTATTTTACCACATCAAAATGCTCGTGACTTTTATTTGGGAGATTTCTGTGCAAAGGTCATACAGAGTCAATCCCATACCATCAACGGTCTGGATCACCTAACAACAGGCCCTAGTTTTACCACATGTACTGCGGAAGTGTTCAAGGCTCTTTTCGTTCATTAGTCACTTGCACAAGAGAAAGGGCGTGAATCACGTGCTAACATGGCAAAATGTCCGACCCATTAGTAAGCCATGCCCTGTTCTAGGAATAAGGGCAATTCACTCGTTAAGTGGGCCCCACGATTGTACGAGGCAAATGATGGTGGCCGAGAAAATCAACACCCGTCTGTATTCAATGAACATACCGCAAGTGATGATTCCGCCAGCCTGAAAATGATTTTTGTGTGATTTTAATTTTAATTCACTGTCTTCATACGAAGTACTGCGGTTTCAGCGGTCTACGTCAATGCACATACATGCCACGTGTCAAGTGAGGAGACTTCGTTTTGCATCCATTGCGACACCTGCTAGGATACCCCAGAATATTTTTGCTCCGAGTGCGGATCATCTATGTTGGCCACGCAGAAGAATCCAGCGCCGCGCCTTTTGATTCGTCCACGTCAAAAGAGCCTATGTCAGCTGACGTTATCAATAAATTTAAAAAAAAAAAAAAAGTAGGAATACATTTCTATTTTTATACGTATCTACTCATGGCTTATACGAAATACCACTCATTCAAATTTGATTTTACAGGCTGGCAAATCTTCTGACAGCTAGCACATCTACCGGAGGAGTGCATAGTTTGTGGGCCCACTATGATATATGTTTAGATCGTTACCATCCAATCATTTTTACAGATTATTCTAAGGCACTGTCCAAAAAATGAAGCTGATCTAGAGCTCATGTGGACCACAACATAGAACACCAACCATTTCAATTGTGAACGTTCATTCAACACTGTTTTTTGTGTTGCGGTCCACTTGAGATTTGAATCTGCCTCTGCTTTCGTACAATCATAGAATGATCCAGAAAAAGTGAATGGTCGGTATGGATAAAGCACAAAATCATACTAGAGCCTACATAGCATTGACCTCCTAGCCAATCTGCTCTAGTCTTCCCCATCACCGTCCACGCAGATTTGCCATCCAATAGATTTCCTGTGAAAGCCTTTCGCAGGAAGTTACTAAGCTGGAGACCAAGGTAGGGGCCCACCGTGATGTATTCGAGAAATCCACTCCGCCCATCTGCCTCGTGAGCTCATTTTAGTGCATTATACCAAAAATTAATAGGATTCAAGACTCAAGTGGGCCGAAAATGTGAGGATTGAACGTCCACAGTTGAAATATTCGTGGGGCCACAGAAGTTTTAAATCAGGCTAATATTTGTGTTTTCAGTACATCCAATAGGAATGACGTTATGAACGGTATTGATGGCATATAAACATCACTGTGGATCCCAGGGAGGTTTCAACGGTAAGAATTTCCCTACCCATCTTTTCCTTTAGTGCGGCCCACTTAAGTCTTGTATCCGGTTCATTTTTTTTCTAATATTCTAAAATGATTTAACAAGGCAGATGGACGGTTTGATTTATCGAAAACATCACGGTGGGCCCCACCTAGGTTTCCAGCGCAAGGCTTTCGCAGCCTTTGGAGGTGCTGCGCGGGTGCGACTTGGGTGAGACCCCGGAACCAGCGTTGTAGGTCGGATCCTGAACCCAGGGCCCACCTGGATGTGTTCTTTGTAAATCCATGCCGTCCATCTGTTTTTTCATATTATTTTAGGATGCATTCCCAAAAATACAGCAGATGAAAATTTTAGGTGGACCACACCCCAAGAAACAGTTCTCATTCAATCGTGACCATTAAAACCTTCCTGGAGTCCACCGTAATGTTTTTTGACCATCCAATCTGTTGATAAGGTCACGTAGACAGGGATGAAAGGAAAAGACAAATTTCAGGTTGATAGAAAACTTTTGTGGCTCACAAAAGGTTTTTAATGGTCATTAACCAGTGTTTCTTATGTTGTTGTCCACCCAAAAATTTCATCTTCTTCATTTTTGTTACCATAATACAAAATAATATGAAGAAACCGATGGACGGAATGGATTTACAAAGGACATATCCAAGTGGGCCCCACCATGATGTATGCGTTCTATCCTTGCCGTCTATCAATTTTTTTCAGATCAATTTAGGGTGTGATCCAAAAATGAGGCAGATCTAAATATGAAGTGGATCACACCACAGAAAATAGTAGCAATTGAATGTTCAACTAGGGCTGTCAACGGCACGGATCTTGATCTGTATCCGATCCGTATCCGATCCGATTTAATCGGATTCGGATCAATAATCGGATAATCGGGTCGGATACGGATATCCAAATATTATCCGTTTAATAATCGGGTCGGATTCGGATCAACCTTGATCCGGCCCGTTAACAACCCGACCCGACCCGATTAAAAAAAAAAGAAGAAAAAAAGCCGTCTCTTTCCACGCACGAGCATCTCTCTCTCTCTCTCTCTCTCTCTCTCTCTCTCTCTCTCTCGGATATCGGGTCCGATCATAATCGGATCGGAAACGGATTTTAAAAAAATTAAACAGGTCGGGTTCGGATCATATACTTGTGATCCGAATCGGATTCAGGTCGGATTCGGGTCAGATATATCCTTAATTGGGTCGGATACGGATCATCACTGATCCGGCCCGTATCCGACCCCGTTGACAGCCCTATGTTCACCATTAAAAACCTCATAAAGCCCACTTTAATATTTATTTGACATCCAACCGGTTGATTACATCATATAGACCTGATTTAAGGGGGGGGGAAAATATTTGCTTGATCCAAAACTTTTATGGCCCTCAATAAGTTTTAAATGGTAGGCGTTCAATCAACATAGTTTCTTTTTATGTGATGTGGTCCACTTGAGATTTGGATATACCTCATTTTTTTGTCTTGTGCTATAAAATCATCTGGACACATGGATGGACGACGTTGATGAAACACAAACACTGTGGTGGGGCCCACAAAGCACCAACCACTTGCCATTGCATGTTAACAATTATCCATGTACACGAGTCGAACCAAGTCGAGCTTGGCTGTGCTCAGTGCCCGACTTGAATCCCCCAACCCTTGCTCGGTAGTCGACTCGACTCGGCAACTAGCCTAAATGTCATATTTGGTCGGCAAACTGAGCGAGTTCAATTCAAGTTCGAGCTCGATTCGAGTTCAGAGTATTTGGTTTCGAATCGACTTAGGGTTATCAGGTTAGGGTTATTTGGTTAGGGTTATCCGGTTAGGGTTTAAAATACATATATAGATTCATATTTACACCATTATTCTAGCCATGGAAGCATCTGATTGGGTTGTCGTGGTCGGACGGGATGCCCAAATTCATTGTATTGTATGAGAGAGAGAGAGAGAGAGAGAGAGAGAGAGAGAGAGAGAGCGCTGATGGGACAAACAGCGAGTCAACGACAATCGACGAATGGATGACTGAACAAGTAGGGTTGCAAGGGTAGCTGAAGCAGGGAAGGGCTGTGATGGACGTCGATCGCTGGACGATCAGTGGTGGATTGGGAGGAAAGGGATTGGGTTTGGGATTTGGAGGGTCGGGTAGGGAGAGAGAAAGAGAGAGATATGAAAGTAGGATTTTTTTTTTCCAAATGAGTATTTATAACACTTATTAAAAATCGAGTCGGGCCGAGTCAAGTCAAGTTATATTTTGAGTTGAGCAATGGCCAACTCGATGCTTGACTCAAACTACTCTCGATTTTAAATTTTTAACTCGACTCGGCCCAAATTCAAATTCGAGTCAAGCTGTTTCAAGTCGAGTCGAGAGAGTTAACAGAGCTTTTCCGGCTTGTGTACAATGGTATTAGAGTGTCACTAGCTAATCCACTTCCTCATTGGACGCAATTGGTCTAGTGACGAGTCGGTGCTCTATATGCCCCACCATCATTATTTCTTTAATCCATTCCATGCATCCATTTTTTCAGATCACGGCAGATCTAATTCTGAGGTATGGATGGAATATAAACATTACTGGGGAACCTAGGGAGGTTTCAACGGTAGGAATTTCTCTACCACCTTTTCATTTAGTGCGGCAAACTTGAATCTTGGATCCGGCTCATTTTTTATCGCATTCTTAGAATGAGCTCACACAAGGGATGAACAGGGTAGATTTCGCCGGAACTTCCGGCGAAATGCTTTGGCAGGAAATCCACATCCACCAAAATATGTCCCTAGGCGGGGCGCGACTTCGCTGGATCCCCGGATCCACTGAGGTGAGTGGATCCATTACCGTGCCATCTACTTTGTGATTTGTGTATTACATCCACGGCGTCGTTCATTTTAAACACTCATTTTAGAGCATGATTCAAAAACTGAAGTAGATCCACATCTCAGGTGGACCATAATACAGTAAACAATGGTGTTCAACAATTAAAAGCTTCTCGTGGGTCACAAAAGTTTTGGGTCAAGCTGATATTTGTTTAGCATCTTCATACATATATTTTTGACCTTTTCAACAGGTTGGATGGAAAATAAACATTCCAGTGGCCCCCATGAAGTTTTTAATGGTGTGGATTCAATCACTACTATTTCATGTGGTATGGTCCACCTAAGATTTGGATCTGCTTCATTTTTGGGATACATAGAATGCCATAAAATGAGCTTTCAAAATGCATAGACGGTGTAGATGTAAGGTATATACGTTAAATCTAGGTTTGTCTGACCAGGTGAACATCCTAGATGAAAAAAAAAAAAAAACAAACAAACAAACGTGATGGGGCACTAGGAAGGTTTCAACGGTGGTGGGAGTCCAATACCCACTACCTTTTATGATGTTCTATGGTGTGTTCCACATGAGCTCTAGATCGGCTTTTGTAAAAATGATTATGGTGTGTTCCACATGAGCTCTAGATCGGCTTCTGTAAAAATGATTGGACGGTAACGATCTAACACATATATCATAGTAGGCCCACAGACTATGCACTCCTCCGGGACGCGGATTAGCTACTGGCGGGTTGAGTAGCGGACATCGCTACAGAAGTGACGTCGCCATGCTCTATGGGCCCAGAATGTTGTGTGTTGTATCCACACCGTCCATTTTGGAGAGACCATTTTATGGCATGAATCAAATAATGAGGCAGTTCCAAAGCTCAAGTGGACCCCACCACAGAAAATAGTGGAGACAGTGACATCCACCGTTGAAAACTTATTAGGCCGACCATGATGTTTATTTGAGATCCAACCTGTTCATAAGTTCACACAGATATGGAGGAAGGGAAAACACAAATATCAGCTTGTTCGAAAACTTCTGTGGCCCCTAAGAAGTTTTCAACGGTGGATGTCACTGTCCCTGCTGTTTTCTATGGTGGGGTCCACTTGAGTTTTAGATCAACCTCATTCTCTGAATCATGCCTTAAAATGATCTCTCCAATGGAATGGACGGTGTGGATACAACACATATCTCATGCTGAGGCCCACGTGCCATGGTGACGTCACTTCAGTAGCAATGTTTGCTCCTCCGGTAGATGTGCTAGCTGTCAGAAGATTTGCCAGCCTGTAAAATCAAATTTAAATGAGTGGTATTTCGTATAAGCCATGAGTAGATACGTATAAAAATGGAAATGTATTCCTACTTTTTTTTTTTAAATTTATTGATAACGTCAGCTGACATAGGCTCTTTTGACGTGGACGAATCAAAAGGCGCGGCGCTGGATTCTTCTGCGCGGCCAACATAGACGATCCGCACTCTTTTGCTCCACCCATGGCTTACGTACACCATATACAAGTAAATCCCAGCCGTCGCTGACGTCCATATCTCGAGGACTCTCTCCTCTCCTCTCTCTCTCTCTCTCTCTCTCGGATGCGGTTTGGCTAGTGACCGTGCCACTGGCCCCGTGGCTAGTGGTCAGCGCTTTGTGGGTCTTGTCATGATGTATGTATTTTATCGATGCTGTCTATCCATTTTTCCGGATCATTTTAGCGCATGATACCAAAAATGAGGTAGATATAAATCTAAGGTGGACGACACCACAGTAAAACGATAGAGATTGAATGTCCACCATTAAAAACATCATAATGCTCACTATAATGTTTATTTGACATCCAACCTTTTTAATAGGTCGTACAGGCCTGGATGAAGGGAAAAAACAAATATCAGATTGATCCAAAACTTTTATAATCCCCAGGAAGTTTTTAATAGTGGGCCCTCAATCACCACTGTTTCTGTGATGTGGTCCATTTGATGTTTGGATCTAACTCATTTTCCATCTTATCCCATAAAATGATATGGAAATATGAATGGATGGTGTGGATGAAATACATACATCATGGTGAGACCTATAGAGCACCAACCACTAACCAATGGCTAGTGGCAGGGTCACTACTCAATACGTGTCCCTCTCTCTTCCAAAAATTTATTGGGAATGGTGAGAGAGCGGAAGCGTATATCATACAAAAAAGACTTTGGATACCTCACGCACCAGGGTTTTTAGAACTCGGATTGCACCCACATGGTTAGTGCACCCACCTACACATAGTGGGGTTAGTGCGTCTCCTTATCACTAGAACCTGAGACCTGTTGTTGACCTAGGCATCTTCTAGCTAGGATAGCAAGAGACTCGATGGGCCCCACCATTATGTATATGTTTTATCCACACTATCTATCTATTTTACCGGATCATTGTAGGGGATGAGTTAAAAAATGAGGTAGATTCAAATTTCAAGTGGACGACACCACATGAATAGGGCTGCACATCGATTCGATCAATTTGATTTTGGATGAAATTGAAATTGAGGTGATGTTAAATTTTCAAAATTGAAATTGAAATTGAATTGATATTAATTTTGAAATTTCGAATTGAAATTGAATTGACGCAATTATTTTGGAATTGAATTGATGAATTTTTCGATTCAATTCGATTCGATTTTCCACACATTGCAATTTGAAAACTTATAGGTTTTATAGGTTTGGATTTTATAGTACCTCAAATAGTAATATTTGTAGAAATACTTCTTAAAACATATGCATAATAACTAGTCCATACATGGAAATTAGAAAGATCGTATTGATCCAAAGCTTTTGAGGCCCGAAAAAATGTTTTTAATGGTTATTCATCACTCTTTCTCTTGGTATGGTCCACCTTAGATTTGATCTTCTTATAATTTTGGATCGTGTCCTAAAATGAGACGTAAAATTAGATGGACATAATGGATATATAAAAACTACATCAAGGTAGGCCCCACACGGTAGGGGTAAGACCCACTAAGTTATTACCAATATAACACTTAATTCACTCTTGGGCGAACTTTAAATTACGTACTAAGTTAGTACGCTTTTATCATATTGAGTAAACTTAGTCGGGCCACTTTGAATGCATTTGGTTTACCACACCGTCCATTCATTTTGCCTTCTCATTTTAGCCGTTGAGCCCAAAATTGAAGCATATCCAAAACTCAGGTGGACCATGCCACATGAAATGGTGGGAATAATGATTTCCACCGTTGAAACCTTCCTAGGGCCCACAGTGACATTTATTTGTCATTCAACCTATTCGTAAGATCAGGTAGACATGTATGAATGAAAAACACAAATATCAGCTCGATTCAAAACTTTCGCGGCCTACAATAATTTTTTAATGGTAGAGGTTCAATTCACACTGTTTCTTGTGGTGTCTGCCACTTGAGCTTTGTATACACTTCAATTTTGGGCTCGAGCCATAAAATTATCTTTTAAAGTGGATAAAATGAATAAATCACTGTGGGCCCCCATAGAGTTTACTCAGTACGCCAAGCGCATTGAGTTACTAAGTACGCAATCCGATTCGTCTTGGACTCTTGGGTGGGCGCGGATATGCAAAAGGATGGTGTCAAAGCTCTGTGGACCCCACCATGTTGTATGTGTTATCTAGGCCCTCCATCCATTTTCCATATGATTCTAAGACATTATCCTAAAAATGAGACATCCAAATCTCAAGTGGACCACACCACAAGAAAACAATGGGGGAATGACACTTATTGTTGAAAACTTTTTGAGGCCTTAGAAGTTTGGTATCAAGCTGATATTTGTTTATATATATATATATATATATATATATATATATATATATATATATATATATATATATATATATATATATTCAATTCAATTTGATCAATCGATTCAATTTGATTTTCGATTCGATTCGATCGATCGGAACCGAAAATTGAAATTGAATTGAATTGATCTTGGAGAACGATTCATTTCGATTCAATTTGTTTGATTCGATTCAATCGATAAATTGATCATAAATTGAATTATGTGCAGCCCTACACATGAAATAATGAGGATTGAGCACTTACCATTGAAAACTTCTTGGGGACCACATAATTTTTGGATCAAAGTTATAGTTGTGTTTTCCCTTCATCCAGGTGTGTCTAATCTTATGAACAGATTGGATGGAAAATAAATATCGTGGTGAGCTCTAAGAAGGTTTCAACAGTGGGCTTCCTCATCCCCACTACTTTCTGTGGTGTGGTTCACTTGATCCTTGGATCTGCCTCATTTTTGGGTTCATATTCTAAAATGATCTGGAAAAATGGATGGATGGTGTGGATAGCAAAATGGATGGATGATGTAGATATAACACATACATAATGGCTGGGGATGTTTTTGATACTATCATAAGAAAATTTTAAACGGGAGATTTAGGGGCATGGAAACCAAAGTTTTCAATGACCTACATTCAGCTCAAAATATAAAAGGTAGGGATCATCACAAAGAAGTGTTATTATTGGCGCAAAAGACTGGTGTTTTGAAGGTATGCTAGAGAATGCAAGGGAAAACACAAATGTCACATGAGTGGAAGATAAATGGACATTAGTGTGTATGGGGAAGCAAGCCATTTGTAAATGTTTGTTTTATAAAAGAAATGTCTTGAAAAATGGTTTTACCTTGAATTTGAAATTGTTTGAATTCTAATTTCATAAGGAGAATCCCTTTTCCTCCAAACTTATTATTTAAAACCTGAGCACATAGAGGCCAACTCTCTTTCTATTGAGCTCTAAATAGTGCATATTTATATCACAATTCATCACATATTTACATCGAATGAACTATTAAAAGGACTTACTTACATGTGTATTTGTATTTGTAGGAAAGAGATAGCGACCTTTCATGCTAAAAGGACTACTTTGAAGCACCTAAAAGAACAATGGAAGAAGAGCCTAGAGATGGAGGAAATGAGCAAGAAAGAAAGGAAAAAAAGAAGAAAAAATTCTGAAAAAATTGTCTTCCACGACAGGTTTGAAAATCAAATGACGGGTATTGGACCTGCTGGACAATTTTTGATCTCCCAAGACCAGTTGCACGACCGATCATTAAGAAGCCAAGACTGGTCGTCCGACTAGTCTGAAATTTAGAAAGAGGAGTTTTTTTTTTTTTTTTTTTTGTCCAGAGCTTGCTGAACTAATTTTGCGCACCCACAACTGGTTGGCCATGCAATTTGGATTTCAAATTCAGTTAAGTTCATAGGTTCTATAGGCCACGATCAGTCGACAGGGGGCTCAGACCGGTCAATGACCGACTTTCCAATGCAGAAGAGTTATGCAGTTTCTCAAAGATTCCAAGTTGGTGGGCGAATTTTGCTATAAAAGGACACTTCCACCCTCTTCCTAGAGCATCATAAAAGAGTCCTAGATATGCTAGAGGTGGAGGAATTCGAAGTGGAGCTTCTACAACTCTTAAGTTATTCTAGTTTGCTTTCTAGTTCATATTTTTCTTAGTTTTTCTTTTATTTTCTATTTCAATTAAGTCCATGATTGGCTAGAACCTCTTAGCTAAGAGGTGAAGCTTGTAGTTAGTTTTAATATTTAATTCCTTCATGTAAGTACTCTAAGCTTTTGTTTTGAATTTTTCAAGTTCCAGTTTGAATAAAGTTGATAGTTTTAGACAATTCTGAGAGCTTGTGTGCCACATACATGAGTCGCTTGTGAGTTTCTGAGATTGATCATCATGATTTATGAGAATTGAGTTGTGGAAACCCTAGATCATACTTATTTAAGGATATGGTTGATGCTTCGAAGCGCCATGAGTTCAAGTTCTCCAAGCTTGAAGTAAAACTAGAAGTTGAAGTTCCAGATTTAATTTTGGATTGTTTATGTGCTTTTGAATGTTATATCTTCCGATTGGATAGAGATAAGACTTCGATTCCAATTGTGTATTGTACCTGGTGGATGGATTAACATTAAGATTACTACAAGTGGATCCTTGGTGCTCTAGTTACTTTAATTATGAGATTTTCTTATTTAAAATTCTATTTATGCTTTTTCTACATTACTGAGAATCCAAGTTTAATGTTGTTAGAATTTATAGAATCGGGTTACTTACATAATCCCTGAGGACGATCTCGGTCTCATGGTCGATTATTACTACATCGCGGCTTGCACTTTGGGCTGTCGAACAAGTTTTTGGCGCCATTGCCGATGATTTTTGTAGGCTAAACGATTCTAAAAGTTCTAATAGTTTTAGATTAGTTTATGACATAGTTAGATAGGATTTCCAGATTTTCTAGAATTAGGTTTTCTAAATTTTTCTAGAACTAACATTGTTTACTTGTTTGTTTTGTAGGATTTTTATTAACTCTAGTTCAAGCAATCTGGTAACATCCTTCCAAGTCCTTTTTTTTTTCCAGATTTTCAGATTTTTAAGAGTTCTAGGTTTTTATTTTTAGGACTTAAGTTATTATTCAATTTGAAGAATTTGTGTGGTTTATGTCCCGTTGGGAACGTGATTACACAAATCGTCTCCAAACCAAAGGAGGTCTAGTTGAAGTACTCTCCATGCGGAAACATGTGAGAAAATACATAGAAATTTATGAAAGTTCGAGAAGCATGGCTACAAATCAACAAACACCTATAAGGAATCCTCCTACTCCTATTCCTAACCCAAATTAAAACCAAGAGAAACAAGGAGAGAATGAGGGGCACAATGCTCATCCGGTTGAACTCTATGTGATTACTTACAACCAACAAGGGCAGCCACACCCTCGTGTATGGTTTTCCCAACTAATGCCAGGAATATTGATTTTAAACTGGGAGTGATTCAACTCTTGCCAAAGTTACATGGGCTAGATTCCGAGAGACCATATTTACACTTGAAGGAATTTAATGAGGTAGTGGCTACCTTACAATACAACAATGTCACTGAAAATGTGATCAAGCTTAAATTGTTTCTCTTCTCTTTGAAAGAAAGAGCCAAAATATGGCTTCACTCTCTAAGACCAAGGTCTATTGGGACATGGAATGAGATGACCCGGGAGTTCCTGAAAAAGTTCTTCCCGGCTCATAAAATAAACACCCTTAGACGAGCGATAATGATATTTTCAGTTGAAGAGGGTAAGAGTTTCTTTCAAAGTTGGGAAAGATACAAAGATCTTCTACTTGCATACCCACACCATGGCTGTTCGCTCACCTCAAGTGTAAGGCTGCGATGTAGTAATAAATCTCGGTAAGATCGAGGTCGATCCACAGGGAATTGGAAAACAAGTTCCAAACTATTCCAGCAACTCAGTTTGCAATGACTAAGAGATTTAATTGGAGCAATTATGCTAAAACAGAAACTTAATGGAAAACAATAATTTAAAGGCACTAAGGCATTCAAGGATCCACTTGTAGCAATCCCATGTCAATCCAATCAATCCAAGCATAGAGCACAACTAGATTTGAAGTCCTATCTCTCATCTAGTTGGAAAATCAAGCATTAAACACATTCAATCCCACTCAAGTTGAACTTCCAAGTTCTAGTCCCATTCAACAATGTAAAATTCGAAATCATAGCCTTTGGAGTAACAGCCATGCCTATGGACTATGGCCTGCTCAAGGATTACTATAATTCGAATCTAAACAAGCACAACATGATAATCTCAGAGAATTGCAAGGAATCCATATCCGGAGCACATGAACTCTCATAAAACATCTAAAACTATCAACTTTAAGAACTAGAATAGGTAAAAATCCGAACTTGAAGTAAAATTACTTGAATTAACTGAATCAAACATGAAATTGGCTACAAGCTTCACCTCTCAGCTTTAGCTGAGAGATTCTAGCCGAGCATTGTCATACTACAACTAAAACTCATAAAAGAACTAGAAAACATAGAAAAATCGGAGTTTGGAGGGTTGCAGACGCTCCATGACGGCTTCCTTCCTCTCCCACGACGTCCCTTAGCTTCTATGATACCCTAGGAAGACCCCCTAGGTGTCCTTTTATAGTGGAAAGCTCTGTTACGTCGGAAGCATCTCGAATTTGCGTAAGGATATACACTTGCGTAGAGAATTTCAGAGCCCAATTTGGAAACTACCTGTTTTTGCTTGTGGCTGACCAGTCGGGACTGGTCGGACTGGGCTGGCCGACCGGTCTTGACCAGTCGGACTACCTATTAAAAACGTCCAGCGTGCATAGAGAGCATCAGACCTGCTGGCCGACCGGTCTTAACCGGTCGGACCAGGCTGGTCATTGCTCCAGGGAGTTCCAGAATGCGTGGCCAACCGGTCTTGACCGGCCTGGCTCTCACGATCAGTCGAACCTTCTTTTCTCCATTTTTTCTTCTTTTCTTTCTTCTTCTCTCTTTTCTACTTGATTCCTTCTTTCTTTGGTCCTCCTTCAATCTTCATCCAATGTATCTAAACACGTTCTTTTGGTCTCCAATTGGATGAAGCTTGTTAGTGCACTTTTCTGTGGCATACTAGTACACCTTGTTTGTCAATTACTTAGGTCAGTGAGTCTAGTGTCGGTTAAGCTTAATGAAGATGAAGACCGAAGACTCAAGTGGCCCTGCTGCATCAAGGAAGAAGAAACAGGTAAAAGTGATGCCTTGGTGTGCCTTAACCTTGACCAAAACCTAACCCAAAACCTCTTAGATGACTTGGACCAACTAGGTATACCCTTAGTCATCATCATTAGTCTTAGAACTCCATGAAAAACATGATAAGTTAGACTAATTTAAGAGGTGGAAGCTGCTGTAAACAAAACAGCTCAAAACAGCAGTTTCCGATTGATCTCCGATCAATCGGACGTTGGCTCCGATAGGACTCCGATCAATCGGACAGAAGCTCCGATCAATCGGACAGAAGCTCCGATCAATCGAAATTTTTTTGAGCAACCTTGAAAATCCACTGGACATATTTCCGATCAATCGGACAGTCTTCCGATCCATCGGAAGGGGTCCGTCCAATCAATCGGACAGTGTTCCGATCAATCGGAATATCTTCCAGAGACTTCACTGGATAGATTTCCGATCAATCGGACTTGTCTCCGATCAATCGGACAGGTCTCCGATCAATCGGACCTTCTTCCGATCAATCGGAGATGCGCGAATCTGCCCGTTTTTTTACTGTTGGAAGAAAATCTATTTAAGATGAGGGATTCGTTTTTGAGCCAATAGAGGGGATTTTAAGGAGATAGGAACTACCATTGTTGAAGATCATTAAGAGTCCTATTCCTAACCCAAACAAGTGATTGTGATTTATCACAAGTATGGAGCATTCAAAGCTCAAGAAGAAGATGCACTTGTCCCTCTTTTGATCTCTAGAGATTGGATTGATCTTGATAGTCATATTCCTATCCAATACTCTATGATGAGATCGTTGTAGGTGAGACTCTCTAGGTAACCCATTCCCATAAGTTGTAGAGATCTTAAACCTACCTTCCCCAGCACCTTGGGCATCTCCAATGGAGCATCACATGCAAGGTAGCTGATCTTGGAGCTAAAGCCTTGGCAAAGCAGCGACGTCAAAAGATCGGGGGAGCACAAGGGGAGCTGATTCAAGCACGGGAGAGCGAGAAGAAGCAACCCAAAGCGGCGCTACAAAGGGGCTCAATCCGACAAATAAGGTTGTCTTGTTAGGAGTCCATCCACTCAATTCCCTGTGGGGGTTGAGTGTAGAGTTTGTTTGACAAACTCGACCTAGGGTCGTTAGCCGATCCTTGGACTATTAGTTGGGCCTAAAATCTAGGGACGTCAGCCGTTCCTTGGCACGTTAGTCGGGCCTAAACAAAGTCTCCAAGGGAGAACCACCAACACGGGTGCAAACGTGTAGGTTGGGAGGAACCTGTAACTCCCGGTTGGTGGATCCGAGTTAAACACCTTGTTGGAGGAACCAGATTTAAACTCCCCAGTGAATGCCGGTGTGCTCAAAGGGGTTGAGTACTTGAACCGGGAGTGGAGTAGACAAGTAGTCGAACCACTATACATCGTTGTGTTTGTGATTGTTCTTGAGCACATTTCTCTTTATGCATTATATTTAATTGATTAATTATGAATGCTTAGTTAGGAATGTATGCTAGGCACTTGATAGGCACATCCACACTCACAAGATGTACTTTCACTACCTCATGTTGACTTGAGCTTTTCTTGATCCTTCCTCTCTAGTCCACATGAGTTGATTAGACTAGGTTGTTAATTGCTTTATCTTTTGCTAGTCTATTAATTGGACCCACTTAGGCTTGGAAGCCGAAGTGTTTATCGCTTACGTAGCTTAATTTGTTAAATCTGGTAAGTAGGCGAAAAGAATTTGAAAAGGTCCTAATCACCCCCTCCTATAGGTTTAGCGATAATTCTAGTTGCTCTTTAAGCTTCCGCACGTATATGCATAGGGTGTCGTGTTAGACTACCCGACGCAATTTCAATTGGTATCAGAGCGGGTTTCTCTTCAAGGACGTAACCGTCTAGAGTAAGATCCGATACCGGAGCACTAGCATCATGTCTAACCGAGATGGGAGTACCACCAATCGTCCACCTTTCTTTGATGGGTCCAACTATGCTTATTGGAAGGCGAGAATGAGGATTTTTCTCCAATCCATGGACCGTCCGGTGTGGCTTAGCACACAAACTGGATATACCTTGCCCACCGAGCAAGTGGAGGTTGATGGGAAACACATTGTCATTCCCAAAGATGATTCCAAATGGGATGACATAGAGAGAGCTCAATACATGGCAAATGCCAAAGCTCTCAATGCGATTTGCTGTGCGGTTTCCCCGGATGAATTTCAGTGCATTCTCACATGCGCAACTGCAAAAGAAGCGTGGGATATACTTGAGGTTACCCACGAGGGAACTAGCACAGTAAGACGCTCGAAGCTTCAACTCTTAACCACCAAATTTGAAAACATTAGGATGGAAGAGACTGAAACTTTCATGGAATTTTATACTAAATTGTCAGATATTTGCAACTCCATGTTTGTCTTGGGTGATCGGGTTCCGGAGGGTAGGATTTGTAGAAAAATACTTAGGTCCCTCCCGGATAGATTTGACTCCAAGATAGTTGCCTTAGAGGAGTGTAGAGACATAGATAACATGAAAGTAGAAGAACTCATAGGTTCCCTACAAACTTATGAACTACACTTTAAGGCCCCCTCTAGAAAGAAAAACATCGCTCTCAAGTCCTCTCACAAACATAAGAAAATTAAGAGTGAGTCGGAGGAAGATAGTGATGATGAGGATGATGAGGAAGAGAAATTGAACAAAAAATTCAAGAGATTCCTCAAATTTGATAGAGGGAATAGCCGTGACAAGAAGGACAAGAAGGGTGATAAACATAAAGGAAAATCATCCAAACCTTCATCCGTCCGTTGTTACGGTTGCGATCAACGTGGCCATATTGCCCCGGAATGTCCGGAAGGGCCTAAACCGAAAGGCAAAAAGGCAATGGCTGCCACTTGGGATGGTACGGAGAAGTCCGAATCTGGAGACTCCACTAGTGATGAGAGCCAACATAAAGATCTAGCTCTCTCAGCCTCCACCACAACCCCTCTTCTGGCTTATCTAAGAGGGGATCCCGACCGCTATCCCTTCTAGGAGTAGAAGGTGTTCCCAACCCCTCACCTCATGCTACATTTTATGAGGGTGTTGAGGAATTTAGTTACCCTTAGGCAAATCAAACTAAACATCGTTAGTGAGGATAGCTAGAAATGCTTAAATAGGAAAATCTGAGGATTTCAGCCTCATTTCTGTGTGTATGGGCAAATCAGAGGATTCAAGCCTCATAAGCCCAAATTTGGTAGTTTAGCCTTGCATCTATTTTATATATTCGCTGCTAGATTATCCTTCTGCTTAGATTAGCTAATCATCTTGAGTTTTATACCTCATTGTATGCTAATCTTTGCTTAGTATTGGTCTTGATATACCAATAGGGGAGGTTGGTTGATTGGGCTATAAGCCCTTAAGCTTTAATGCTTAATGTATATCATAGATGGCCAATTTTACATGATTAACTATGCTTAGATAGTTACTTTTTCTCGTTAATCATGTTCCTTAGCATGCTCCATGTTTTATATGATCATGCACCCTATACTCTCTTTAGTTAACATGTGCTTATAGTTATAACTGCGACATACTATCTTCTCTTACCTTAACCTTAATTGATATATCATTAAGAGGGAGAGAAGAGTTTGTCAATTGCTAATAAAAAGGGGGAGAAAGATCAAGTCCCACCAAAACTAGTTTGCTATGTTTTATGATGCAGGGATTGACAGGTTATGGGGGAGCAATCTGAAGAGGAGCAGCTTAGTTTAGGCATGTTAAGAGTCCTGTATTTAATTTCATATCAATGTAATCTCTTGTACATGTATTTTGTTTTGGTAGGTTAGGTTTTTGTAAGTAATTGACAAAGGAGGAGATTGTTAGTGCACTTTTCTGTGGCATACTAGTGCACCTTGTTTGTCAATTACTTAGGTCAGTGAGTCTAGTGTCGGTTGAGCTTAATGAAGATGAAGACCGAAGACTCAAGTGGCCCTGCTGTATCAATGAAGAGGAAACAGGTAAAAGTGATGCCTTGGTGTGCCTTAACCTTGACCAAAACCTAACCCAAAACCTCTTAGATGACTTGGACCAACTAGGTATACCCTTAGTCATCATCATTAGTCTTAGAACTCCATGAAAAACATGATAAGTTAGACTAATTTAAGTGGTGGAAGCTGCTGTAAACAAAACAGCTCAAAACAGCAGTTTTCGATTGATCTCCGATCAATCGGACGTTGGCTCCGATAGGACTCCGATCAATCGGACAGAAGCTCAAATCAATCGGAAATTTTTCCAGCAACCTTGAAAATCCACTGGACATATTTCCGATCAATCGGACAGTCTTCCGATCCATCGGAAGGGGTCCGTCCGATCAATCGGACAGTGTTCCGATCAATCGGAATATCTTCCAGAGACTTCACTGGATAGATTTTCGATCAATCGGACTTGTCTCCGATCAATCGGACAGGTCTCCGATCAATCGGACCTTCTTCCGATCAATCAGAGATGCGCGAATCTGCCCATTTTTTGACCATTGGAAGAAAATCTATTTAAGATGGGGGATTCATTTTTGAGCCAGTAGAGGGGATTTTGAGGAGATAGGAGCTACCATTGTTGAAGATCATTAAGAGCCCTATTCCTAACCCAAACAAGTGATCTTCCTTGTGATTTATCACAAGTATGGAGCATTCAAAGCTCAAGAAGAAGATGCACTTGTCCCTCTTTTGATCTTTAGAGATTGGATTGATCTTGATAGTCATATTCATATCCAATACTCTATGATGAGATTGTTGTAGGTGAGACTCTCTAGGTAACCCATTCCCATAAGTTGTAGAGATCTCAAACCTACCTTCCCCAGCACCTTGGGCATCTCCAATGGAGCATCACATGCAAGGTAACTGATCTTGGAGGTGAAGCCTTGGCAAAGCAGCGGTGTCAAAAGATCGGGGGAGCACAAGGGGAGCTGATTCAAGCACGGGAGAGCAAGAAGAAGCAACCCAATGCGGCGCTACAAATGGGCTCAATCCGACAAGTAAGGTTGTCTTGTTAGGAGTCCATCCACTCAATTCCCTGTGGGGGTTGAGTGTAGAGTTTGTTTGACAAACTCGACCTAGGGTCGTTAGCCGATCCTTGGCCTATTAGTTGGGCCTAAAATCTAGGGACGTCAGCCGTTCCTTGGCACGTTAGTCGGGCCTAAACAAAGTCTCCAAGGGGGAGCCACCAACACGGGTGCAAACGTGTAGGTTGGGAGGAACCTGTAAACTCCCCGGTTGGGTGGATCCGAGTTAAAACACCTTGGTTGGGAGGAATCAGATTTAAACTCCCCAGTGAATGCCGGTGTGCTCAAAGGGGTTGAGTATTTGAACCGAGAGTGGAGTAGACAAGTAGGCGAACCACTATACATCGTTGTGTTTGTGATTGTTCTTGAGCACATTTCTCTTTATGCATTATGTTTAATTGATTAATTATGAATGCTTAGTTAGGAATGTATGCTAGGCACTTGATAGGCACATCCACACTCACAAGATGTACTTTCACTACCTCATGTTGACTTGAGCTTTTCTTGATCCTTCCTCTCTAGTCCACATGAGTTGATTAGACTAGGTTGTTAATTGCTTTATCTTTTGCTAGTCTATTAATTAACCCACTTAGGCTTGGAAGCCGAAGTGTTTATCGCTTACGTAGCTTAATTTGTTAAATCTGGTAAGTAGGCGAAAAGAATTTGAAAAGGTCCTAATCACCCCCTCCTATAGGTTTAGCCATAATTCTAGTTGCTCTTTAAGCTTCCGCACGTGTATGCATAGGGTGTCGTATTAGACTACCCGACGCAATTTCAAAGCTCTCTCTCATGCCTACAATCACAAAACATGCATTAGATGGGCCTTTTAATCATGAAAACCACTCCCAGAGCACTCTTCTTGCAGAGGTAAAAATTCCTCACCGAAATCCTCACTGGAAAGGGACATGCGCCCATCCTTTCGCCGGATGCCCTCGCCGGAAAGGGATTTCTCCCACCGGGGCAAAATGCAGAAGGAGAGAGGGATAGAATCCCTAAGTGGCAAAGCCACATGTGCTCACTATCCCAGCTCCTCCTTCCTTCTCTCTCTTACTTTGAAGAGAGTTTAAAAATTCCTAAGTGGAGAGGGACATGCGCCCATCTTTCTCCTCACTCCCTCATGCCACATGCGCCCAAGTGCGCCCAAGGGAGAGGGACATGCGCCTAAGTCAGCCCAAGGGAGAGGGACATGCACCCAAGTGCGCCCAAGGGAGAGGGACATGCTCCCATCTCCCTTCCGCTCACTCTCTCTCCTCACACGCATTTGGGGCAGGCCACATGCGCCCACTTTAGAGTACATGCCCCCACCTCCAACTCCACATGCACCCATACACTCCCAGGTGCGCCCAAACGCTGATACCTACTTGGGATTTTCATGATATGGCCCACCTTTGATGTGGTCCGCTTCTCGATCGCACCGATGATCCTAGGCACACATCGCCAATGTCTATCCATCCCCCGGATCAGATTCGTCAACGGTCAATGTTAAGTGGGCCAAATCAGAAATTTGATCCAAAAGGCCAACACTTAGCCAATATTGCAAACCTCGAAAAACCTTCCGAAAGAGCCGAAAGCGGCCGAAATCAAGAGGAATCGAGCGGAATTTGACCGAACCCGAGAGGGAAACTTCTCTCTGCCATAACACGATATATCATAATCATGCACTGCAACGAGGTTATCCAAACCTAGGAGCCCCGAATACCCTAATTAAGCGGTCAGCAGACCCACTACTTAGTCATTTTTAGCCCTATGAAGTGCCCTGTCGGCTCGAAAATCGACCCATGCTAAACACATCGAAATGCGGTCGCACTGCGACCCTCGTGGACATAATCCACCCCTGTTCAAAGACAATCATTGATGGTATCTATCAAATGCCCCGATCAGACCGCAAACAGGTCCACTACTTAGTCATTTTCAGCCCTGGGAAGTGCCCTGATGGCCCGAAAATCTACTAACACCAAGTGAAATCAATCGCGATCTCAAAGATGTGAGGGCAAAATATCGATGACACAAAGATATATGCGAAGTAGATTGATCAAATCAAATGCATAATCTATTTGATACACTGGACATCTAGCATAAATGCAATCCTTTCTCCAGCATGCATAAAGCATAGTTACTTTATACTGTACACATTTGCATCCATTGCATGAATTTATTTCATCTCGGATCGAGATACGAAACTAAATCAAAGAGGACTATTGTTCTCATCGAAAACCATAATAAAAGAGTTCTAAACATCTGAAATACTTCATCGTTAAGACTAGTTGATGTGTGTCCTATCCAAGGCGGGATCCGTCAGTTGAGTGGCTAAGGTAATGAGTGCCTTCCAGCAAGTCACCTATCCCACAGAGACGGTCACTGGCCCTGATTGCAGTAAGTGGACACCGTGGAGTGTATTTCTGAAAGTCATATCGTCCATAGAGATGCGTTATGACACTGAGATATACGACTCGGTTGAAACCCTGGTTGCACTAAGATCTCATGGAGTGCCTTCCACTAAGTCACCCGTTCAAACAGAGACGGTCACTGGCCCTGGTTGCAGTAAGTGGACATCGTGGAGTGTATCCCTGAAAGTCATATCGTCCATAGAGACGTGTTATGACACTGAGATATACGACTTGGTTGAAACCCTGGTTGCACTAAATGGAAACTGTGGAGTGTATTCCTGAAAGTCATTTTGTCCACAGAGACGCGTCATGACACTGAGATACACGACTCGGTTAAAATCTTGATTGCTACTCAATTAGGAACGCCCGAAGAGTATGGGACCAACACCTAACTGGTCTTAACAATGGCTTGGTCCATAAGAAATCCTAGACTTGGTCTCGGCGACCATGAACTCGAGACTATAATCCCTGACGATTTAAACTACTTTCTCGATTTATCCGAGCTTCATCCCGTTAATATTCCATCTATTGTATAACTGAAATTCATAGTGGAATCTTGTCGCTTTGTGCCGTGGTTTTCTCTCGTAAGGGTTTCCATGTAGAAATCTTTGTGTTGTCTATGTTGTACTTTATTTATATTTACGCTCCTTTAATGCTTTATTTAATTCATTTATGATACATACATTCATTTACTTTTGCCTTTTAATCAAGGGTGATCATCCGTTGATGTAATTGAGGGTTCGTGACCAGTTCACAGCCCGAAATGTAAAAAATCTCAGAATCTCTGAAATAAAATTCACCTTGCGGTGCTTTCTCGTGTATACTTTGTGATTGCTTATGATTGTCTATGAATGTCTCTATACTCATAAGTCCCCCAGAATAATGAAACACAGTAAAAAGACTGTTGACGAGCAGCGATTTTTCTAGTTTTAACAAACTGGCGACTCCACTGGGGATTCGAACAATACCAGAATCTCTGGTTATTTATGAGTAAATAGACATTCTATGATAAATCATTTACAAACACAGATGCATACGTAAGAAAGTTCAGCTGGGAGAAATGTTCGGTGCCTTTATGGGTGCCAAACTGGTGACTCTCAACGGGAACATTCTTCCCTTCATCTTTAAAGCAAAAGTTTTCTAAAAGAATTTTAAAATCTCTCATGGCATGCATATGATTCGTACTTCTATGCTTTTGTCGATCATTGAGCCATATCGCGATTGATAAGGACACATCTTCTCTCCTTTCAAAGGTGCAGGGTGTTCTAATGTGCGTATGACTGTGCAGAAAGACAGAAAGACCAACCATCAAAGCTATACAAATGACAGCCACTATGGTCTTCCTAGTTTCTGGGGGATTTTACTTCAATAATTGTGAGCGCTCACAAATAATTCTGATGGTTTATAAAGTAGATATGGATATACTTATGTTCCCTCATGCATCTGCTTCATCTGTATGCTGTGCTTCAAACTTGTTTACATGTTCACTCACATCATACTGTTGTGCATATGAATATAAAATGTTCGTAGAGCTCTTCTTAATGACAGGTACCATAGTTCGAGAATATCAAAGAATCGACTCCACGAATCATCAACCGACTTATTATATCCTCATCAGACCGGTCGAATCAGGAGAGAATATCTTATAGAAAGTCTACACGAATCACGACATCCCCATATTATGGTATCTTCATCACAGGTTCTCATATTAAGTATCCTGATATTCTAGCATTCCTCTACTTAATAGGAGAATACTTCAGAATTGATGGATTCTCATATATATGTATATATGGTTCTATATGAAGACAGTCGGGATACTCTATTATTATCAATCTCTTATACTTATGCACAATGTTTTATATGAAGATGATTGGAACATTGTTATCTATATCTAGCTTTCGTACTATGTCACGAATTCCCCCATCGTTATCGCATTATTCTTCTACTGTATATGAAGATAAGTCACGGTTGGGAATCTCCTGCATACATATGGATACATACGGCCTTATATGAAGACGATTAGGGCATTCTATTATGTATAACTTCACCTTGAAAATATCGACAACTTTCTCTTATGAAGAACTCTGCGACAAGAATATGCAATTGAAGATTATGATCGGACGAGTATTCGGCACGGATTCCTAAAGCACAAGATCTGTCTCATTAGAATGAAGTGGTCTTACAAAGTGACGAGTCAGAAGCACTGGGGGCTAGTCCCAATATATTATGAGAAACTCGAGTTTATAGGAAGAAGACGACTGGGGGAATGCCCTAATATATTATTAAAATCTCAAATCTGCAGAAAGGAATGACTCGGGGCAGGCCAGGAAGGATGATAGATAAACCTGAAAACATGGAGCTAAAAGAAAGTTTTGGACTTATGACACGAACGTCTCTCGAAAGCGATGACCTAAGGGTACACAGGTTAAGTAAAAAGGGAAGTATTATTCCTATGGGTTCTTCCATTTTTATGCCTTGATATACTCAGTTTACATTAAAGTCATACATAATACATCATTTTATGCATACTAGTCTCAAACACATAACACCAAGTAGTGGTTTAGCAAAAGAATCATTGTCATTATTTTTTATCATGAAGCATGCAGTTAACAAGTTCTGATGTCGATTACATCGGATACAAGTGACATTTAGGTATTCATGACAGCTATTTAATACCACTTTTGTCTGACAATGACCGTAAAGAACGAAAGAACAGAATTACAGCCTCTCCAGGCACCCTGTTATGAACTTCATCACATCTTTTCGTGTTGCCTCCGTTAGCGTCAGTGCAGGATTCAGAATATCACAAAGTTCGATTTCTAAGTCTGCCATTTGCTTGCGTGCCGCCTCTCCTTCACACTCGAGTTGTGCGACCTCAGCATGGTTCTGATTAACGACAAGATTAAGGCGGGCAACCTCAAGATTTATGGTTGTTTCTTCCGTTTGCAGCCGCACGATCTCAGATTTGACATCAGTAAGATGATTAATACACCCGCAATGTTGAGTCTCACTACCTTCTAAGTTTGTTCTACCATTAGCTGCCGAAGGTTCTCGCTGCTCTACGACAGGCCGCAAAGAAGACAGCACTCGCCATTTCTCTTCAGCCATAGGGTCAGGTTTAATCTGTTCAGTCATAATAACTTGCGCAACAGAATCCTTGAAAGAATGAACGCGACAGACTATTTTGGATACATCAGGCCCGATTACTCCTACACAAGCTTCCAATGCCTTCACCCCTGCTCCTAGTGTATGCCACTCGCTTGGCTCAGCCAACGTCTTTGAAATTTTGGATAGTAGACCCCTCAGTACGCTCTGTCCGAAACAGTCTAAATGATCGTCCGAAACAGTCTAAATGATCGTCCGAAACAGTCTAAATGATCGAAACAAGGAACGTCGAATGCTCCATGGGCAGCTGCCTTAGAACTGACAGTATCTGTAACAAAAGGAACAGAGCGAGTATGCAATGAAATGACAAGTATAGAAAAAGAATACACCAAGGAGCTATGAAAGAACTGTACCGGTAGATGAGTCGACTACAGGTTTCGAGAAATCTGCAGTATGTGTAGTCGCATCAGTGAACGGCTCGATGGTCTCAGTCAGTAGCATCGAGGTCACATCCAGAAGTTCAGTAGTATCGCTATCAGTATCGATCATTTCAGTTACCACCGGCGACTCTGCCATACCCTCAACACTAGAAGCACCAGGGGCCATAAATACAGTCGTGTCATTCCCTGGCATAGTGGACCCTTACAGATTATCCTCTCCAATCGGCTCAGCCTGCTCTCTCACGCTAGCATGGTCTAATATTATAGTCGCCGGCCCAGTCATCGTCGGGTCATCTTCACTAATTAATCGACCGGCACCCTTATCACCTTCAACCACCAGAAGACATGTGAACCCGGCTTCTTGAGACCATTTCGCTAAAGGTATCCCGAAAGTATGCCAGCCATCCAACGCAGTATCCTCCTTACGATGGTCAATTGACACACTTAGGGAAGTCTTATGCCTAATGCTCGACGATAAATACGCTTCAGCCTGCTCTCTATAATAACCCAATCCGTCAGCGAGGACCTCTATCAACCCCGGAGGAGGAATGTAGAGTGGATCGTTAACAGAGCTTTTATTCCCGACCAGAGCATACTGATGCACCCACCATCTTAGCCAACTATAAGGACCGCTAGTCTTCCGATAAAGGCCGGGAAGCATGAACCTCGCGCCTGTTCGCGTCATCAAAAGTTAATGCCATATCCACTTCCAATGAGCAGGGCCCGTGCCGTATGCCCGCTCTACTTTAGTTACATCTGGTAACGTCATCGGAACACCTTGATCATACCCGAATTGCCTGGCAAACCGACTAGGGTAATACGGTTCTCGCCAGAACTCTATTCCTTCGCGCAGTGGAAGTGAGGCAGTACGAATAGACACCAGAAATTCCCTATCAATGGTATTCACAGAATGTTCATCGTCAACAACTTCTCGATCTTCTTCGACATCAGAAACAGGAAAGTGGTAGAAACAAATCTCCGCCCAACTGCCAATTTTGGAAGTTATCCAATCAGACGACTGCGTTATCATATTAAGTTTTTTATAGTGATAAAGAGGTGCGTGATCGGCATGGAGATACTGGAAGAGATCCACTTCATATGTCCACGGGAAATATATGCCCAACCATCCGCAGAAGAAATGCCATGGGCAATAAGCCGCGTTCATCCCTCGCCAGGGTTGGTCTTTGTTACTCGCAATATTGCCAAAAGCCCTATATAAGTTGCATAACATCGGCGGTGCTAGAGAAAATTGACGACCATTTGTAAGAGCTCCCGCCACGACGAAGCAAGAAACCTTGACGCCATCAGCACTCTTGGAGCTAAGCAACATAACTGCCGACAACCAGTATGCTAAGAATCCTGCCAGTTCACAAGACGGTGTAAGCTCATTCGGATTGCAAAACTTTTGTTCAAAACGTTCCTTCATTAAAGCCTGGCCTTCGGGTTAGATCTCATACTCTTCGTAATCAATGCTACAAGGAGAAAGAAGTGCCCATGTCAGAAACAAAGAAATTAAAGTATGCAGAGCACGAAGTACAAAAGAAGGCATTGGAAGAAGTATTACTCTATCCTCTGGCTGAAGTAGATCAACCAATCGTCATAGTGAATCTTCGTAATATTGTCAAACTACGATAACTCAGCAAACAACTCTAGACAAGCCTTTGAATGATAAGCATCTCGAGGACTTTTGAGTCGAAACGAAGACAACTCTTTATCAGTTGGGACGTATTCCTGATAATATTCTCCCATCACGGACAACCCAGCCATCATCCGGAGATCCCATAAGGTTATGCTCATCTCTCCATACTGGAAAGTAGAACAAATTGGTAGTGGAAAACCAGTAGTTCAAGAAGCTTCGAAGAATCATTGGATCTCGGGAGAAATGTTCAGAAGTCACATCGATAGCCTGATACAGGCCGACTTGTTTTAAAATCCTCTCATGTCGGATCAAAATCTCTTTTGCCCACAGGTCATAACCAACTCGCTCATTTAAATGACCCCGCTTACGAAAGCTCTTCGTTGCCCACATCGTCGCCTTATCCATGTGTCGAAACCTTTGTTGCACTGTCTCAAAATAATGGAATGGAGAAGGAGTGTGAGGATCATAAGTAGGCGCAAGGAAAACCATTTCTCTCGGGAAACCTACTCGCTGTTCTCTCTCATCGTCGACCAGTATGGTAGTTAACAACTGCTCGGGGGCAGATGTCCACCTCTCAACTCCATAGAACTGAAAAGGGCCTTGAACGTTGGATGGTTCGATGCTCGGGAAGGGCCTGTGCCTCGTAAGAGATTTGTCATGCAAGATGACTCAATCGGTATAAGGATTGACGATGGAGAAACCACATGTCGTAATGATCTTATTTCTATTCCATCTGATCTTCATCCGCTCATTCTTCGGATCAACGAGCTGTGGTGATTGCTCCGCCTGGTCGACTTCCTCAGCCGGCTTCTTACCTCGATTTCGTCTCTTCTTCTTCTGATCTTCCTGATCATCCTCAGAATGTCGGCCGCGCACGTTAGAAGGACCTGCCTCAATGACATTGGCAGCATCAGTGAACTGACGATACCATGTTGACCATTCCCCTTCAGTCCCTTGCGTCGGAGGTTCAGATGTGGTTTTATCCACATAGATATGCAGTAATACTTCATGGGAGAGCTGCTTGATTCGATCAGAGAAATCCTTCACTTCGGATTCGATTGTCTCAAAGGATTGCGAACGACACTCTACCGGAGACGGTTTAGCAGTATCTCCAGTTACTCTCTTCTTCCCGCGTCGTACAGACGAAGAGCCGAAAACTTGCGATTTGGAAGCTTCTTTGGAAGATCCTGCTGCTGTTGCCATGATTCACTACAACACATAAACAAAAGTACAACAAACAGAAGACCAGCGCATGCAACAGGCAACCCAATAAGGTAAGCATCGCATCATTCAATCACGGATTTCACACACAAAATACGTCAGTAAATACGTGCATAAAATCATGACCCACAACAATATGGAAATATCGGAATTCGAGCGCACATCCGACAATTAAGCGCGCACATATCATAGCGTAGTAAATACAGTAGTAGTCCTACATGTACACCCAGAGTGCGTGCGAATTCGCACTAACCCTAAATGATGCATGCGCGCCCGCTCGGAAGTGCACGTCATAAAACTGCTTAAAGGAGTAGTTGCAAGCCATAAAAGAACAACATAAGCAGCATATTATGGGCCTCGAGCACTAAGTCCCAATCATATTCGAGCATTGAGCGAGATAGCCACAAACGACATCGAATTCGGTCGAGAATAAGGCCAGATGCATGAGTTTTCACCAAGGGCGATGAAAAATGCCAGAATTTAGAAATTTTGGCTAAGTAGTGGAGTCACATGCGCCCAAGCCAATACCCCAGGCGCATGTGACCCCACATGCGCCCACTCCATGTAAATGGAGGTATAAGTTCGTAGCATGTGACTCCAAGTGCACCCATATTCACTTCACTAGAGAGAAGCTCACATGCGCCTGCATTATAAGAGGTTTCCACACATGCACTTGGGCTGTGGGTACATGCGCTTGGCCCCAGAACACTCCGCATGCACCTGGCTCTTAACATGTTCCCACGTGCGCCTAAGCTATTTCCACATGCGCCTGGAGCAAAAGACATGCACTTGGGAGTTAAATCCCATGCTCCCATTATCAGTTGGACGGTACATGCGCCCATGGGAGAACCACATGCGCCCACTCCCTCATGATGATCTCTCTCACCTTGGAAATTTTGGTTTTCTTGATTCGAAAATGGCAAATGACTCAGTGAGTCCCCTATTTATACTTGAGCCTGGGGACCGGTGCACCGCATTGGCCTGACATAAGCATCCATCGCAGCGCACCGGGGGGGCACTTGTTGGGGTTTAAATTCGTACCCATTGTAAAACAGTATTCAGTGATCCATCTATGATGATTTGGATTGATTTCGAGATCCAAAATACTCAGAAAATGCCAGTGCAAGCTAACACGCGGGGTCGTGATAAAAACCTACGAACGCTATTTCGGGGCAAAATCAGACATGCAGATTACCACCAAATGATCCGGAACGCCCTAAAACCCTTAACCTACAAGTTTCGAGGTCGCGCGATGCATATCTTTACCCAAGCACTTCCAAATGCGTTTTGCCTTAATCGTACCCGACTGTAAGGGCTCGAAAGCCTACGGTACCATTTTGGACTGGAATTGGACATGCTGATGGCTGCCAAATGATCCGGAATGCCTGAAAAACCTTAAGTAGCAAGTTTGAAGTCCTTGCGGTGCATATTTTCACGTGCGCGCTTCCCGTAACAATATTCCTATGCAAAGAACCGATCGGGAGGGTCCAAATTGGTAAGGAACTACCAAAATTCACAGCAGATGACCATCGGTACCCCACCCCGTTCATTCAGGAGGTCAATCATGGCCTAAAAGTGGCTTGGCATCAGTGACTTCGGTCTCTGAAAAGGTAGCCACCCTTTGGAGGTCGCCCGTCGGAGCCTAAAACCTGAAATATTCTAGGTGATGGAACATGCATTTTCTCTATCTCTCCACATGCGGATGCCATGAGAAGACATGCAATTGTCCTCTCACCACATGCACATGAGAGCGCTCTCTCTCTTTTACATATTTTTAAAATTTCAAAAATATCAAAAATAATAAAATATGTGCTAAGTGTGAGCACATGCGCGCACATGCGCCCACACCTAGTACATGCGCATGGTGCATAAGCACATGCGGGCACATGCGCCCACACCTAGTACATGCGCCTGGTGCATAAGCACATGCGCCTACACACCATGGCATGCGCATGCCACAAGCACATGCGCCTACACACTCCTCTACATGCGCATGCCCTCCCTTTTGCAAACAACATGCGCCCGGTACCCGATAAACATACTATAAACACCCCATGCATCAACGGAGAGAAGAGATCATCACTCCCAAAGCACTCTTCTTGCAGAGGTAAAAATTCCTCACCGGAATCCTCACTGGAAAGGGACATGCGCCCATCCTTTCGCCGGATGCCCTCGCCAGAAAGGGATTTCTCCCACCGGGGCAAAATGCAGAAGGAGAGAGGGATAGAATCCCTAAATGGAAAAGCCACATGCGCTCACTATCCCAGCTCCACCTCCTTCCTTCTCTCTCTTACTTTGAAGAGAGTTTAAAAATTCTTAAGTGGAGAGGGACATGCGCCCATCTTTCTCCTCACTTCCTCATGCCACATGCGCCCAAGTGCGCCCAAGGGAGAGGGACATGCGACTAAGTGCGCCCAAGGGAGAGGGACATGCGCCCAAGTGCACCCAAGGGAGAGGGACATGCTCCCATCTCCCTTCCGCTCACTCTCTCTCCTCACATGCATTTGGGGCAGGCCACATGCACCCACTTTAAAGTACATGCGCCCACCTCCAACTCCACATGCACCCATACACTCCCAGGTGCGCCCAGACGCTGATACCTACTTGGGATTTTCATGATATGGCCCACCTTCGATGTGGTCCGCTTCTCGATCGCACCGATGATCTTAGGCACACATCGCCAATATCTATCCATCCCCCGGATCAGATTCACCAATGGTCAATGTTAAGCGGGCCAAATCAGCAATTTGATCCAAAAGGCCAACACTTAGTCAATATTGCAAACCTCGGAAACCCTTCCGAAAGAGCCGGAAGCGGCCGAAATCAAGAGGAATCGAGCGAAATTTGACCGAACCCGAGAGGGAAACGTCTCTCCGTCATAACATGATATATCATAATCATGCACTGCAACGAGGTTATCTAAACCCAGGAGCCCCGAATACCCTAATTAAGCGGTCAGCAGACCCACTAAGTTATTTTTAGCCCTGGGAGTGCCCTGTCGGCTCGGAAATTGACCCATTCTAAACAAATCGAAATGCGGTCGCACTGCGACCCTCGTGGACATAATCCACCCCTGTTCAAAGACGATCATTGATGGTATCTATCGAATGCCCCGATCAGACCGCAAACAGGTCCACTACTTAGTCATTTTCAGCCTTGGGAAGTGCCCTAATGGCCCGAAAATCTACCAACGCCAAGTGAAATCAATCGCGATCTCAAAGATGCGAGGGCAAAATATCGATGACACAAAGATATATGTGAAGTAGATTGATCAAATCAAATGCATAATCTATCTGATACACTGGACATCTAGCATAAATGCAATCCTTTCTCGAGCATGCATAAAGCATAGTTACTTTATACTGTACTCATTGTTAACGTCAGATTTTGTAACAGGATCCTCCGGTCATTCACCTTCTCTCCAACAGGGATTTTCTCCACCAAACCTGTAAGAAGACAGAAAGCAACTAAGGGTGGCTGGTGTCCAGCCGTTAGCCCTCCGATGCTTAAGTCAGGCAAAGCAAGAAGAAGAATATCCAAGCAAAGCGAGACTAGGGATTGAATATTGCGTACGTTTCTCTTAATGGAGTCATCCCTTTATATAGATGAGATCTCGCTGATTTCGGGTACGATACGGGATCCCGCTGATTTCGTGGGATAAGATCCTTATCCTTAGAGACGAGATCTAACCCAATTACTTATTTTGGCAATCATGTTCCTTGATAACAATCCCTTGAGATTCGGAACCACAAGAGAAGATAAGCCCAAAATCGACCTATACGGGCTGCTGGTAGGCGTGGTAGTAGCGCTGATGGCTCATGTAGAGCTAGAAGCCGTAGTTGGAGTCATAACCGGCGAAAAGGAAGGAGATTCCGAAGGGGCGGAGACCACCGAACTGGGTGTAGCCCTGCTTGGTGTCACAGAGGGATTGGACAAGCTGCTCGACGGGAATCGGGTGCTGGTACTGAAGGCTAAGGGGTGTCGCCACAGAAAAAGCTATTCGCATGTTGGAATATGATCGCGAGTCCAAGTGCTCGCTCATTCAGATGTAACACTTTTCAATGACTTGTGAGAAGGTCTGCTCGCAGATCAAGAAGGGAATCTCTGCTTTGCTTTATCTGACTATCGGCTATGGGAGCTCGAGGCCTTGCGAATAGGTGCTCCGTATTTATCCATCCTGCGACTCTCGAACAACTTATCTCGAGAGTCGAGTGGGCGTCCCGCACTTACCCAATCTGCGACTCTCGAGCATATGATCTCGAGAGTCGAATGGGCTTCCCGCACATATCCAATCTACGACTCCCGAGCATACGATCTCGAGAGTCGAATGGGCACTCCGTATTTACTCGATCTGCGACTCTCGCTCAGATGATCTCGAGAGTCGGATGGGCTGTCCGCGTAAAATCTTAACAGCTAAGTTGGATCTCCATCATTTTGCCTTTAACAGATGCCCCCCAAGTCCTTGCCGCCAAGAATTATTAAGGGAAGGACTTAGCTCACTATCACACGTAACCGCCCGCTGCCTTCATCGAGAACGGAACCATACATGATGGGCTGGAATTAATGAGCGCCAGCTTTCATAGCCTTTCCGAAGACAGAAAATGAAGGGGCGCTTGCCACGTGTCAGGGGAGTTAATGGGCGTGCCTGCTCGACTGCTGCGCCGAAGGAGGGGCTGCCACGTATCACCAGATGTGTCGGAATGATTGCCTATAAATATACGGAGTCCACCATTTCTCCGGTTTTCTACAGAAGCTCTTCGAAGGGAATTTGCAACCATCTTTTTCATTCTTCTTCCTCCGGTGCTCCTTTTCCTTCTTTCTTTCTTTCCTGGGTACAGGCCTTTTTCTTTTCTTTTCTTATTCTTAAAACCTCTTCATGGCTGGGAACTCTGACGAGACCACCGTTCCTTTAGGCGATGCCACTCCGGAATCCTCTGCTTCTAGTAGTGCGAGGGTTCCGGTAGGGAGATATACAGCATCCGGGTATCCTTCTGTTTTATCGGAGGATCGGCTGGCTGAGTTACGGGAGAGATATCTTATCCCCGACTCAGTCATTCTCCGATTGCCCGGAGATGGAGAGACACCAGACTCCCCTCCCCCAGGATGCGTAGCTTTTTACGAGTACCAACTCATCCTGGGGGTACGCCTCCCCATCCATCCCTTCATACGCGACGTTCTACGATGTTATAAGATTGCCCCCGGGCAGCTCATCGTGAACAGATGGAGGGTAGTTCTGGGCTCCTTTGCCCTTTGGGCTCAGGCCGGCAACGGGGAACTCACGGCGGAGGAGTTCCTCCATATGTTCCGTCTGAAGAAAGCACCCTCCAGCGAAGGCTGGTACTACCTGTGCTACTGGCACCGAGATAACTTCGTGCTGGGGAAACCCTCCTCGAACTATCCCGGCTGGAGGAAACAGTGGTTCTATGCTTCCGAGAACTGGGAGTCTGCTTCCTCCAGGGGTCCAGGAGTTACCCGTTTTTTCTGTGAAGGTAGGCACAGTCCCGCGTTGTGCAATTTTCTCCAGTTAAGATTTTAGGGTTTCACTTCATTCTTTGACCTCTGTTTGTGCTCGCAGGTATCCCGGCCTTGAGAAAACCAAATTTGAAGGGAGGGATCAACGAGAAGATAGTCAGGGTATACAAGGTGCCTGTTGGTGATAGGCACATCGAGACTTGCTTGTCTCCATCGCGACTTGCAGCAGCGGGCTTAATATCCAGCGAAGAAGTCGCAATGACAAAGGCGGGAGAAAAGAGGGGTCTGTTGCCTCGTCTCAAGGGCACGAACTCCAAGAGGCAGAAGAAAACAACTGCCGAACCATCTCAACCACCCGTCCGTAAGGGTAGCGATCAGCCTGCCCTTCTCGCGAGCACGGTGGGGGCACCGGCAGGGCCCAATATTCCCTCACTGGTTGTCGCACCTGGACCGCCAGTGATAAACATCGCTGACAACTCCCCAGATGGGGCAGGGTCCAGCTGCCCCCCAGCTGAAGAGGCTCGAGAGCAAATAGAGCCTCGAGAGCCGGCTCCTGTTCACGAGCTGATCCCTGCTGCCGAGCAGGGACCTGCTCGCGAGTCGATGGCCCCACCTCGTGAGCCGGCTGGGTTGGTCGTTGCCCAACCGTTTGGAAGTGGGACATATTCTATCCCTCGCCACCTTCATCCAGTATGCAAATTTTTGTTCGAGAACGTTTTCCCCCAAACCTTCGGCTCTCTTCCCGAGCCAAGCCCTGAGAACCTCTTCCTCGAAGCGGGGGTGAGGATGGTTCAGGTAAGACCCTGCCAAGGCCTGCTTTAATCCGTTGTTACGTTCTAGAATACTTTATCTCACATTTTTCGTTACTTTTGCAGGGCTTAGATCTTATCCTGCGAACGAGGCGTGATATCGTTGCCGCCCGTCGCGTGATAGATGAAGCTGAGGGGAAGAGAGCTGCCTTGGAGAAGGCAGTTCAAGGAAGGGATCAACTCCTCAAGTCCCGTGAGGCGGTGATCTCTAAGAGAGATGAGGAAATTAAGATCCTCATAGAGAAAGTCCAAGTTTTGACCGAGAGGTATCAAGCTTTGGACTCTAAGTTCGCGAAGCTCGCCGATTCGAAGGAGAAGGCGAAGAAAGAGAGGGAGATCTTTCGCCAAGACAAGATCTCGCTAGAGGAGCGGCTAACGAAGGTCAGGTGGCAGCTCAAAGAAGCCAATGACAACTTAGAGAAGGAGAGCTCCGCTCTCGCACAGCTCAAGGATGACTCGATCCACTGGGACGAGGAGAACGTCGCCCTTGTAAAAATGCTCTCGGAGGAAGGTCCTCGGGCAATTTCTGAGTTCCGGACTTCGCAGCTATATGACGATGAGAGATATGAGTCATATGATGCTGGTCGCGACTTTGCGCTAAGAGTAGTGCAACGAATGATCCCATCCTTCGATATGGGGGAATTTGGGCGAGTCGCGACCATCATAGCTGCAGAGGAGCAGGCTGCTGTTGAGAACGAGGTGACCGAAGCCACGCAGGCTGGAGGGGCTCCATAAATGGGCCCTGAAGTCGAGAGCACGGCTCCTCCTCCGAGAGATTGATTTTCCTTTTTATTTTCCCCTCTCCTATACTTGCGAGCATATCTGTAAACATTTGACATTAATGACAAGATATTTTTGGAAGTGTTGTTGTTCTTGTTTACTTTCTTTTCCTTTGTGCACTGAATGCCTTCCTGTTGCAATGAGTTATGCTCAACCCGGGGGGGTCGTAGCGACCATGCCCTCGTGGAGATAGACTGATCTATCGATTGAGAGATGTAATGTGCTCAATCCGGGGGGTCGTGATGACCATACCCTCGTGGAGATACTGATCTATCGATTGAGAGATGTAATGTGCTCAGTCCGGGGGGTCGTGATGACCATACCCTCGTGGAGATACTGATCTATCGATTGAGAGATGTAATGTGCTCAATCCGGGGGGTCGTGACGACCATACCCTCGTGGAGATACTGATCTATCGATTGAGAGATGTAATGTGCTCAATCCGGGGGGTCGTGATGACCATACCCTCATGGAGATATTGATCTATCGATTGAGAGATGTAATGTGCTCAATCCGGGGGGTCGTGACGACCATGCCCTCGTGGAGATAGACTGATCTATCGATTGAGAGATGTAATGTACTCAATCCGGTGTGACGACCATACCCTCGTGGAGATACTGATCTATCGATTGAGAGATGTAATGTGCTCAATCCGGGGGGTCGTGACGACCATGCCCTCGTGGAGATAGACTGATCTATCGATTGAGAGATGTAATGTGCTCAATCCGGGGAGTCGTGACGACCATACCCTCGTGGAGATAGACTGATCTATCGATTGAGACTCCAAGTTTACCAAGGGTAGAAGGAAGGTCATCCATAAAATGGAAATGCGACCATCCTAGGTGAATTTAACCCTACCAAAGGTAGGCAATTGGCCAAGGGATTGTATGCATCCTCTTCAGGGCTATTCAGGTCCAAGTAAATGGAATAGCGACCAAAAGATATCTTTCACTTTATTCATAAAATGTTGTTATGAACTACATCGAATCTAGGGGTAATATCGTAGCAAATGCTCCACGTGCCAAGGGCGACGTACGGGCTTTCCCTGCATGTCTTCAAGGTAATAAGTACCGGTCGCACAATCCTAATGACCCGATACGGGCCTTCCCAATTTGGATCCAGCGAACGAGCGGGAACTCCGAGTTTCTGTCTCAGGACCAAATCTCCAGGCTGGAAGGATCTAGGTCTGATCTTAGCATTTCGATAACGAGCAATACGTTGTTGATATGCTGCCACTCGTACTTGGGAGGCATTTCTTCGTTCTTCCAAGAGATCGAGATGAAGTCGGAGGTTTTCCTGATTACTCGCGGGGTCATACTGCTCGATCCGATATGAGGGCACTTGAATTTCCACTGGTACCACTGCGTCGACACCAAATGCTAAGGAAAAAGGGGTTTCACCTGTTGATGTACAAGCCGTGGTTCTATATGCCCATAATACTTATGGCAGAAGTTCTGGCCAAACACCTTTACATTCACCTAGCTTGGTTTTTAAATGGTGCTTGATGATCTTATTCACTGCCTCGACCTGCCCATTCGCTTGAGGATGATATGGAGAAGTGCGGAGATTACGTATCTTCCATTTTTCACAAAATTCATCAAAGGCTGCGTTGTCGAACTGCGTTCCGTTGTCGGTAATTATAGTGTGAGGGAGTCCGAAACGGCATATGATATTTCTCCATATGAACTTAGTAGTTTGTTTCTCAGTAATCTTGGCTAATGGTTCTGCCTCGGCCCATTTGGTGAAGTAATCAACCCCCACTATCGCAAATCTATTTTGTCCTTTTCCAGTAGGCAGGGGCCCGATGATATCGACCCCCCATTGCGCGAAAGGCCAAGGACTATCTACTGGGGTCATTCGCTCGGAAGATACACGAGGTATAGGAGAATATAACTGGCACTTGTCACATTTTCTAGAGAATGCAATTGCGTCTGCTTTCATGGTGGGCCAATAATATCCTTGCCTCATTGCCTTATATGCTAGGGATCGCCCCTTGGGGTGATTACCACATGCCCCCTGGTGTACTTCGTCTAGAACACGAAGTGCTTCTTCTGGATGAAGACACCTTAAATAAGGCAAGGAAAAGCTCTTGCGCAACAATATTCCGTCTTGCAAGGTATACCTGGCAGCCCAAAGGTGAATTTGTCTTGCAGCTTTCTTGTCCTCTGGTAGGTATCCGTCTCTGAGATACAGGATGATGGGATCCATCCAGCATGGAGATGTTGTACCGATATTACTTGCTCGAGAGTCGCTTGGTCGATACTTAGGTTCTGACGATGCTCGATGGGGACCGAATGTGATAACTCAGATTCTGGTGCAGAGGCGAGCTTTGCCAGGGAATCGGCAAGTTGGTTCTTCTCGCGAGGAATATGAATTATTTCATAAGTCTTCAGTTTTGCGAGTAGGATGAGGACACGAGACTTGTATAAGGCCATCCTTTCTTCTTTGGCCTCGAATTCACCAAGAACTTGGTTGACAATGAGCTGGGAGTCGCTATGAATTAACAGATTCTAAATTGCGAGGACAATGGCCAGTTCGAGACCAACGATCAGGGCCTCATATTCTGCTTCATTATTTGAGACGCGAGAATCGAAACGTAGAGCATACTGGAAATGCGACCCGTCGGGAGCCACTAAAATCAGGCCCGCTTAGCTGCCAGTGGCCCGCGATGACCCGTCCACGAAGAGTGACCAAGGAGGCTGGTCGCTGGTCATGATATTATCATCGGAGGAGTATGTGAATTCGGCGATGAAGTTAGCCACGGCCTGGCCCTTGACTGCGGTCCTGGGACAGAATGAGATATCATGCTCGCTGATCTCGACCGCCCATTTAGTCAAGCGTCCGGAAGCCTCAGGTTTTTGGAGGACTTGTCGTAGTGGATGATTTGTTGGTACTAGAATAGCGTGAGCTTGGAAGTATGGTCACAGTTTTCGAGCTGCCGTGACTAAGGCTAGGGCCAGCTTCTCCATATCAGAATACCTAGTTTCTGCATCAACCATTGTTCGACTGATATAATAAACAGGCCTTTGCACCCCGGAATCTTCTCTTATTAAAGCGGCGCTAATGGACGTAGAGGACACAGATAAATACAGAATGAGTTGCTCATGTGCTACAGGTTTAGATAAAATGGGGGGCGTGCTCATGTATAGCTTCAATTGTTGAAAGGCTTCCTCACATTGTGGCGTCCATTTCCAATCAGTCTTGGCCGTTGCACGAAGGAGTTTGAAGAATGGTAAGCACTTGTCAGATGCTCGCGAGATGAATCTATTCAACGATGCGATGCGACCAGCCAGACGCTGGACGTCCTTCAGAGTGGTGGGGGATTTCATCTCTACCAATGCTTTTAGCTTTTCAGGATTTGCCTCAATTCCGTGCTGACCAACCATGAACCCGAGAAATTTTCCTGCAGACACTCCGAATGCACATTTTTCTGGATTCAATTTCATTTGATACCTCCTCATTAGGTCGAAGGCTTCTCGAAGATCAGAAATATGATCATCTTCTACGGTGCTTTTCACGAGCATGTCATCGACATAAACTTCCATATTCCTACCGATTTGAGCAGCGAATATTTTGTTGACGAGACGTTAATAAGTGGCCCTTGCATTTTTAAGACCGAACGGCATTACCTGGTAGCAATATAATCCCCGATCTGTGATGAAGGCGGTATGCTGACTATCCGGTGGATGCATCATGATCTGATTGTAACCAGAATAAGCATCCATAAAACTGAGCAGAGCGTGTCCAGCTGTTGAATCGACCAACTGGTCAATCCGCGGTGTCGGGAAGCTATCTTTGGGGCATGCTTTGTTCAAATCTGAATAGTCGACGCACATTCTCCATTTGCTATTAGCTTTCCGGACGAGAACCACGTTCGCGACCCACTCTGGGTAGTCTACTTCTTTTATGAAATTGACCGTGAGTAGCTTCTCGACTTCAGCTTTGATCACCATTTGTCTTTCTGCAATGAAGGCACGTCGACGCTGGTGTACGGGTTTATGTTTCGGGTCGATATTGAGACGATGTACAATGACATTGGGGTCGATGCCTGGCATATCTTTATGAGACCAAGCGAACACGTCCTGGTATTCGGTGAGGAAACGGACCAGATCTTCATGATGGACACTGGTTAAAGAGGATCCAATGTATACGATCCTGGACGAGTCGCCTTTGGTTAAGTGAATCGCCACTGTTTCTTCCCCAGGAGTTCCTGATTGGAGAGCATTCTCTCTCGGATCCAACGAAGTGTTGGTGGGAAAGTTGGGTGAACCCTGTGCTATCTCCATAACGGGCGTCGCTTGAGCCTTTTTTCGATCTTGTAGGGCTATCTGGTAGCAAGACCGTACCTCCTGTTGACTTCCTCGCATGACCCCGATACCATTTGGGATAGGAAATTTGATACACAGATATGAAGGGTGCGAGGCTGCCCCAATCTTAGTGAGAGACGGCCGCCCCAAAATGGCGTTGTACGCTGATTTTTTATCCACCACGAGGAAGTTTACGAAGACGGTAGTCTTCGTTGGATTTTCTCCAAAAGTAACTGGGAGATCAATGCTTCCTTCAGGTGTAACTACCTCACCTCCAAAACCGACGAGGGGGGTCGAAACTGGCTTGAGTAGGCTTTTGACAAGTGCCATTTTGTTGAAAGCCTCCAAGTATAGAATATCGGCTGAGCTACCTGTATCCACCATAATTCAACGTGTCAGATAATTTGATACCTTCAATGTGACTATGATGGAGTCTTCGTGAGGGAAGTGAATTCCCATTGCATCTTCGAGAGTGAAGGAAATTGGAGGATGGCTGGTTTTTGACGAGCTAGACGTCTGTTCCAGCCAATAGATTTGCTGGGGTTCTTTGGACGCCTTTCGAGCGTATGCTTTTCTTGAAGCTTGAGAGTCGCCCCCACAAGCTGGTCCTCCGACGATGGTGCGGATTTCTCCCGTAGGCTCAGCGTCCTCTTGGTCAATTTGATGATGAGGTTGTTCCTTTTGGCGAGATGAGGTCTTCGCCCTTTCTGGTGATTGATTTTTACGAGCAACATAATCCTGGAGATGGCCTTTTCGAATAAGAGCTTCGATATGGTCTCGTAGAGAGATGCAGTCTTGGGTTCTATGCCCGTGATCTTTGTGGAAGTAACAGAACTTACTCTTGTCTCTTTTTTCAGGTTCGGATTTGATCTTTGCAGGCCACTTTACATATGGCTTGTGTTTAATCTCCATAAGAACCTTTTCATGAGACCGAATAAGAGGAGTGTAGTTATGATATTTACCAGAATAAGGCTTCTTGGGAGAACGATCGCGTTGATCATGACGATATTTTTTATCTGTAGAAGAGGCTCCTTCTGGCTTGCGTTTCTTACCCTGTACTCCATGGCGTGTCAATGCGACTTCTTCTGCATTGATATACTTCTGAGATTTGGCTTGGAACTCTGCCATAGTTTTTGGAGGGCTCTTATCTAAAGCAAACCTGAATTTCTCGCTCGTTATTCCGGCTATGAGGGCTGTAAGACCTTTTTCTTCAGTATAACCCTCAGTTTGAACGGCTTCGGCAGTAAACCGTACTGTGAACTCCTTTATTGTCTCCCCATGCTGCTGTTTAAGATCCATTAGATGGGAGGCTGGCTTCTTAATGCGAATGCTTCCCATGAATTGAGAAAGGAATATCTCCGATAACTGGGAAAAGGAGCTGATGGAATGAGGCTTTAATCCCCGGAACCACGTACGAGCTGCTTCCTTCAATGTTAGGGAGAAAGCCCTACACATGATTTCTGAGCCATGTCCCTCCAACTCCATGAGAGACCTGTATGTTTCTAGGTGTTCAAGAGGATCACCAGTACCTGTATACGGGGTGATAACAGGCGTTCGATACTTTCTAGGTAACGGTGCCTCCATAACCTCGCTGGTAAATGGAGACTCGGATTGATGTATCGCCGCCATGATGGTAGGTGGCCGATTTTCCTGGTATCGCTGTTCCATGACATCAAAACGATCATGGATTCTTTTGAGATCTCCTTCCCATGGTAGGGTATAGCCTGATGTTTCGGCGGTGGAGCCCTGAGGTTGAGGTTGTCGAGACGAACTAGAATGTATAGAATGTGGAGACGGCACAGGGAGATGGCTGCCGAGTGGTGGGACCTGTGGTTCGTCCATAGAATGTCTGGATGCCACTGGTATGGGCTGCGGTGGTAACCCTTCGGAGGGTTGTCTCTGCGGTTTGGGGAAATGCTGATCAAGCCGATTCGACAGGGCCCGAACTCCGGCATTTAGAGTTAGAAGAGTATTTCCGAGGAAACGCAGGACATCGTCTTGATTTCCAGAAGCCTCCAATAATGGGTTTGCTGATGGCATATTTGGGGCTCCTTGAGGGATATTTGTCGAAGTGGGTGGAAGAGCAGGTATGGAATCCGTCTCATCGGGCGGAGGTGGTGCCTGCCTTGAAGTCGAAGGATGATCAGCCTTTTTAGGAGGCATCGCAAAAGGATTTTAATCGGTGGTAAGAACGATTGATTTTGACGATCAAGTCGTTCCCACAGACGGCGCCAAACTGTTAACGTCAGATTTTGTAACAGGATCCTCCGGTCATTCACCTTCTCTCCAACAGGGATTTTCTCCACCAGACCTGTAAGAAGACAAAAAGCAACTAAGGGTGGCTGGTGTCCAGCCGTTAGCCCTCCGATGCTTAAGTCAGGCAAAGCAAGAAGAAGAATATCTAAGCAAAGCGAGACTAGGGATTGAATATTGCGTACGTTTCTCTTAATGGAGTCATCCCTTTATATAGATGAGATCCCGCTGATTTCGGGTACGATATGGGATCCCGCTGATTTCGTGGGATAAGATCCTTATCCTTAGAGACGAGATCTAACCCAATTACTTATTCTGGCAATCATGTTCCTTGATAACAATCCCTTGAGATTCGGAACCACAAGAGAAGATAAGCCCAAAATCGACCTATACGGGCTGCTGGTAGGCGTGGTAGTAGCGCTGATTGCTCATGTAGAGCTGGAAGCCGTAGTTGGAGTCATAACCGGCGAAAAGGAAGGAGACGCCGAAGGGGCGGAGACCACCGAACTGGGTGTAGCCCTGCTTGGTGTCACAGAGGGATTGGACAAGCTGCTCGACGGGAATCGGGTGCTGGTACTGAAGGCTAAGGGGTGTCGCCACAGAAAAAGCTATTCGCATGTTGGAATATGATCGCGAGTCCAAGTGCTCGCTCATTCAGATGTAACACTTTTCAATGACTTGTGAGAAGGTCTGCTCGCAGATCAAGAAGGGAATCTCTGCTTTGCTTTATCTGACTATCGGCTATGGGAGCTCGAGGCCTTGCGAATAGGTGCTCCGTATTTATCCATCCTGCGACTCTCGAATAGCTTATCTCGAGAGTCGAGTGGGCGTCCCGCACTTACCCAATCTACGACTCTCGAGCATATGATCTCGAGAGTCGAATGGGCATCCCGCACATATCCAATCTACGACTCCCGAGCATACGATCTCGAGAGTCGAATGGGCACTCCGTATTTACTCGATCTGCGACTCTCGCTCAGATGATCTCGAGAGTCGGATGGGCGTCCGCGTAAAATCTTAACAGCTAAGTTGGATCTCCATCATTTTGCCTATAACACTCATTTGCATCCATTGCATGAATTTATTTCATCTCGGATCGAGATACTGTTCGCTTCCCCAAGTGTAGGGTTGCGATGTAGTAATAAACTCGGTAAGACCGAGGTCGATCCACAGGGACTTGTGTAGGAATTCACAAACACTTCCAATAGTGTCTATTGAGAGCTAATAAATAGATTTTGAATAAGATTTGATGTAAGTAACAAAATTGAATTAAATTGAAGGTAAAAAAAGGTACTAGGGGTTCAAGGATCCACTTGTAGCAATTCTTGATGTTCAATCCGCTGTGGTTTCTCATTCTCTCAACTAGAATCGATATTAAGATCTATCTAGTCGGATGATAGAGCTGTTAAATCAAACAATCTGTTATATGTAAGTCCAATGCATACGATTCACTCAATGCAAGCTGAGCTGAGCATGCTCAATTGTATAGGTCAGTCCCAATTCCAGAAAGGCTCAGTTCACAATCATGACCATCCTCAAGTCCTGTCACAAGACAAGGCTAGATCAGGATTTGAACTTGATTCAAATCACATGCACAGTCCATACACATTACAGAAATTCAGAAAAGTAGAACTTTGGTAGGAAGTCCCCACATGAAGATCATAGTACTAGAGCGTACTCCAATTCCTCGGATCATACAGGTCTAGACTTATACAAAGCAGTTAAGAATTTAAGTAATTCTCCCAAATATCCATGAGTCATCATAAGACTAAGAAAAACTACTTAAAACTTGTATTAACTTCAAACCATAGTTCATAAACATGAATTCCAAACTTAAAACCAACTAAATACGAATTGAAACATCTTAGATTCACTACAAGCTTCACCTCTTAGCCCTAGCTAAGAGGTTTAGCTGCTCATGATCTAAGGAAACATGAAACAACAAAAAAACTCATAAAAATAGTAAAACAAACTAGAAGGAGTTGTGGAACTCCGAAATCCACTTTCGCCGCCTCCAAGCTTGCTTCACCCCTTCTAAGATACCCTAGGAACGATCCCTAGGTGTCCTTTTATAGTAGGAAGGCTCTGCAACTTCAGAATTCTCCAGAATCTGCGTAAGCTTACGCAGTGCGCAGAGATTTTCGACGCCAGAATTGGAAAGTCCGCATCTTACGCACGTCTGACCGGTCTTGACCGGTCTGAGTAACTGGCCGACCGGTCTTGACCAGTCGTGCTTCACTGGGAAATCAGTCCAGCAAGCTCTGGACTATAAAAAGACTTCTGGCCGACCGGTCTTGACCGGTCGGACTGGCTTGGCCGACCGGTCATGACCGGTCGGTGTGCTTCATCAATATGTCTAGCAAGCTCTGGAAGATCAAGGGGAGATGGCCGACCGGTCTGGACCGGTCGTGGCCCTCCTGGCCGACCGGTCACGACCGGTCTTGCCTGTTTTCTTCTTTGTTCTTCTTTTCTTCTTTCCTTCTTTCTTTGGTCCTCCTTCGATCTTCATTCAATGGTTCTTAAATAGGCTCTTTTCATCTTTAATTAGGCGGAGTCCACTCTCAATCCTGCAATCACAAAACATGCATTTAATTAGTCTTTAAGTCATGAAAATCTTGCACAATAAGTGATGAATTGGGGTTAGAATATGCACAATTAAGAGCTCAACACACCCCCCAACCAGCATTTTGCTAGTCCCGAGCAAAACATGCGTGAAACTAATTCCATTCTTCAAAACTCAACTCTCTTTCAGAAACCATTCTTCTTTACATCCCAAGACATACAAGTGTAAGATTCAGAAATAATTGGTGACAGAAGTTGAAACCGTAAACCCTCAAGACATGATAAGCATTCATATAAAATTTCCGCTGATTGATTGATAAATAAAAGAACTTGAACAAATTCAATCTAGTGTGGATAGTGAAAATTCATCTCATGAGTTTCCATGATTATCTTCTTCATAGATCAACCAGACTATAGAACTCAAGGTACATAGAGCCACATCAAGCGAATGACAGGAATTTGCCTTACCGTCCTTCCGACGACTTTCACACTACATCCCATTTCCATCTTTGGTTACGGGTAGACCATCCCCCGGTTGGTAGTAGGTAGCCCTAATCGGAATTTTCCACCATTTTTCCATCATTCCCAATTTCATCCTTCCTTTTCCTTTTTCTTTTAATTTAGATAGGATTTTTAGAAATCCATATCTTACATTGTTTTCCCATGGACAAGGATGGACAAGGTACCCCGGCTTGATTTCTCAACACCTTAATTCAAAGTCTAGCTAATCCATAAATCACATAATCCTTTCAACCCATGAAAATCGTGTAATGTGGACTAGGTGTAAAAGTGTTCAGATTTTCTATCGATCACAGAATTAGGGGAATTCTCATATAAAACCATTATGCCAAGAGAAGATCAAGATTTACAACCTCATACACTTCATATCTCCTCTTCTTATGCTCATATCATCTTGAGTGCATAGAACCAAAATTTTCCAAAAGAGTTTTGAATTTTTGAAAAAAATCAAAAAATTTCCACATAATTGCTTGAAATGTTACAAAACGCTGGATTCATCCAAGTGATCCTACACCCCCCAACCAAATCTTGCATTGTCCTCAATGTAAAAGATGTGCAATAAACAAAACATGAGAGCAATTTGAACATAAAAGGGAGTGAGGAATGAGAGTACCTGAAAAAGTGAAAAGTGGAATTCTTCCTCCTTCTAACAAACCTAAGCAAAAGTAAACAAAAGCAACAAAATCCTAATCCTAACTACTCTATACCTCCGTCAGACTAGGAGATCAATCATCCTGATACACAGGATCATTCAGAGGTATGGACATACCTTCTGAAGGAAATTTCTCAATGAACGGTTTTAATCGTTGCCCATTTGCCTTAAAAATGTTGCCGTTCCTCGGATTTAACAGCTCGACAGTCCCATATGGATAGACATTTTTCACAATGTAGGGACTGGTCCATCGAGATCTCAACTTTCCCGGAAATAGATGTAGGCGAGAATTATACATGAGGACTTTTTTATTGATCGTGAATGTCTTGCGAAGAATATTCTTATCATGAAATATCTTCGTTTTGTCCTTGTAAATTCTCGCATTCTCATATGCTTCGTTCCGGATTTCTGCAAGTTCATTCAATTGTAGTTTGCGCAACGAGCTTGCCTTGTCAGAATTGAAATTCATCTTCTTAATTGCCCAATATGCCCTATGTTCCAACTCCACAGGCAAGTGACAAGCCTTCCCATAGACAAGTCTATAGGGAGACATTCCAATAGGGGTCTTAAAATCAGTACGGTAGGCTCAAAGCGCATCGGTAAGCCGAAGCGACCAATCTTTGTGATCGGGGTTCACCATTTTCTCTAAAATGTGTTTAATCTCCCTATTGGATATCTCAGCTTGTCCACTAGTTTGTGGGTGATAGGGAGTGCTCACTTTGTGTGTTACGCCATATTTCTTCATTAAGGTTTCAAAAGGGCGATTGCAAAAGTGAGACCCTCCACCACTTATGATGACTCGAGGTGTTCCAAACCAGGAAAGAATATTCTCTTTTAAGAAGCGAATGACCGTTTTATGGTCATTATTCCGGCAAGGGATGGCCTCGACCCATTTGGAAACATAATCAATGGCAAGCAAGATGTATACGTTTCCAAAAGAAGATGGGAATGGGCCCATGAAATCGATGCCCCAACAATAAAAAATTTCGATTATTAAGATAGGATTGAGTGGCATCATATTTCTACGGGAAATTTCTCCTAATTTCTGACAAGGTTCACATGCTTTGCAAAACTCATGTGTGTCTTTGAACATGGTAGGCCAATAAAACCCACATTGCAGAATTTTCACTGTGGTCTTTTTAACCGAAAAGTGGCCACCACATGCCTGAGAATGACAGAAGGAGATGATACTTTGTTGTTCATCATCTGGCACACATCTCCTTATGATTTGATCGGGACAATATTTGAATAAGTATGGGTCATCCCATAGGAATTTTTGCACCTCCGTGAAGAATTTATCCTTATCTTGCTTTTTCCAATGTGTAGGAATTGTACCTGTAGCAAGATAGTTAGCAATGTCCGCATACCATGGCAATTGGGAAACAGCAAAAAGTTGTTCATCAGGAAACATGTCATTGATCGCAGTCGTTTCAGGGGAATCTGTGAGGACAAGTCGAGAGAGATGGTCAGCTACTACATTCTCTACTCCTTTCTTATCACGTATTTCTATGTCGAATTCCTGGAGTAGAAGGATCCATCTTAACAACTGTGGTTTAGCATCCTTCTTAGAGAGAAGATACTTAAGCGCGGTATGGTCAGTGAATATAATGATCTTGGATCCAATCAAGTAGGACCTAAACTTGTCCAAGGCAAAAACTACGGCTAAAAGTTCTTTTTCAGTAGTGGTGTAGTTTGGTTGGGCTGAGTTTAGGGTTTTACTTGCATAGTAGATGACACATGGCTTTTTCTCTTTTCTTTGGCCTAGCACGGCCCCAATAGCATAGTAGCTAGCATCGCACATAATTTCAAAAGGAAGGCTCCAATAAGGTGGTTGCATTATGGGAGCACATGTCAACATACCTTTAAGGGTGGTAAAGGCCTTTTGACATTCTTCATTCCACTCGAATGAATTTTCCTTTTGAAGTAGGTTACATAAAGGACGAGAGAGTGAACTGAAGTCCTTTATGAACCTTCCGTAAAATCCTGCGTGTCCCAAAAAGGACCGTACATCTCGTATGCTCTTGGGTGGTGGAAGGTTAGAGATAAGATCAATTTTCCTTTGTCCACCTCGATTCCATTTTGTGAAACAATGTGACCAAGTACAATTCCCTTTTGAACCATGAAGTGTCATTTTTCCCAATTCAGCACAAGGTTCTTCTCTTCACATCTTTTCAGCACAGATTTCAAGTGCTCAAGGCACTCATCAAAGCTACAACCAAATACTGAAAAATCATCCATGAAGACTTCGAGAATTGTCCCCACCATATCAAAAAATATACTCATCATACAACACTGAAAGGTGGCAGGGGCATTACATAGTCCAAACGGCATCCGTCGATAGGCGAAAGTGCCGAATGGACATGTGAATGTAGTCTTTTCTTGGTCTTCAAGGACGATCTCTATTTGGTTGTACCCTGAATAGCCATCAAGGAAGCAAAAATGGGAATGACCCGCCAACCTTTCTAAAATTTGATCAACAAAAGGTAAGGGGAAGTGGTTTTTCCTCGTGACGGTGTTTAGCTTCCTGTAGTCAATGCACATTCTCCAACCGGTAGTGACTCTGGTTGGCACGAGTTCATTATTGGCATTGGCTACGATGGTTATTCCGGATTTCTTAGGCACCACTTGAGTTGGACTCACCCATTGACTATCGGATATTGGGTAAATAATACCCACATCCAATAGTTTCACCACTTCGGTCTTAACCACATCCTTCATGTTTAGATTTGGTCGTCGTTGTGGTTGCCTAGATGTCTTCGTATTCTCCTCAAGGTGTATGCGATGAGTACAAATCAGTGGGTCTATGCCTTTGAGATCCGCAATCGACCATCCAATGACACTCTTGTGCTCTAATAGAGTGGCCATTAGCCTGATCTCTTGTTACTCATCCAAATGGGAAGAAATCACCACTGGATATGTCTCATCTCGACCTAAATAAACATATTTCAGCTCACTTGGTAATGGTTTTAGATTGAGTGTTGGTGCCTTGATGTTGGATGGGAGGGCCTTGTTCTTGTTTACAGGCAAAGGCTCAAATAGGGCTCTCCATCTTTTATTATCAAGCACCGGCATCACATCTAGAATGGCATCCATCTCTTGTATTGTGTCATCATTTATATCATGAGAATGGGCCACACATGCCTCCAAAGGGTCGGAAGATAGTGACAAGGGGACTGTATCTTCCACGAATGATTCATCATGTTTAGTTCGTGGATATCATCATTAACCTCCCATGGTTGTTTGCATAAATCAAATATGTTAAGCTCAAGGGTCATATTTCCAAAGGACATTTGTACAAGTCCATTTCTACAATTGATAATTGCATTTGAAGTAGCTAGAAACGGTTGGCCAAGTATGACGGGAATTTGAGCACCGGTGTCTATCATAGGATGTGTATCCAAGACAATAAAGTCTACTGGGTAGTAGAATTTATCAACTTGGACTAGAACATCCTCAATCATTCCTCTCGATATACGGATGGATCTATCAGCAAGTTAGAGTGTGGTTTTGGTCGGTTTCAATTCACCTAACCCAAGTTGCTCGTAGACTGAGTTTGGAATGAGATTCACACTTGCCCCCAAGTCGAGTAAGGCTTGTTTAATCTGGTAGTCTCCTATGATGCATGAGATAGTTAGACTACCCGGATCCTTGTATTTTTGGGGCACCTCTTGTTTGATGATGGCGCTCAAATTCTCAGTCAAAAGTACTTTGTTGTGAACATTGTGTTTCCTTTTGACTGTACACAATTCCTTTAGAAATTTGGCATAAGATGGTATTTGTTTTATTGCATCCAACAATGGGATGTTGATCTTCACCTGCTTGAAAACTTCTAAAATTTCCAGATTTTTATCTAAAGGTTTAGGTGAAATCAACCTTTGTGGAAACGGGGCAACCGGCTTGTATTGCCTTTCCGGTTCTTTCTCTTGTGGAGTGTTGTTTGAGCTATCATCCTCTTTGGAGATTTTCGGATCCTTAAGATTTGGGGCCTTCACCGGATTAGATTTGTCAATTTCTTTCCCGCTTCTCAAAGTGGTGATAGCTTGAACATGTTCCGTGTGGTGAGAGGATGAGCTTGCATCTTGTATCTCAAACTGGGTTCTTGGGTTAGGAAGAGGTTGGGCAGGAAGTGTGCCCTTCTCTCTAACACTAAGATGAGATTCAACTCTAGCCATTGATGTTTTCAATTCATTGATGGCTTAGGTTGAATTTTGATTGAATTTCAATTGCTCTTGCATGAACCCATCTATTTTCAGAGAATTTGTCTTATTATACTCAGCTTGGACCGATACGAATGCACCCAACATCTCCTCTAGCATCACTTTTGGAGTAATGACTAGAGATGGACCTAGTATAGGTTGAGCTTGAGGGATAAGGGTTGCATTCGCAGTGGGTCCGTTCCTCCAACTGAAGTTGGGATGATTCTTCCAACTAGCATTAAACGTGTTTGAAGTTGGAGCACCAAATTGCCGTTGATAACTGTTTATGGCATTGGATTGTTCTTGTAAGATGTCCTGAACTGCTGAAATTGTGGGACACTCTTGTGTTGCATGTTGGTTTTCGAAACAAATTCCACAAACAGTTTCAACGTCATTAGAGTTAATCGTCTCTCCTTTCCTCAATTCCATGGCTTCGACCTTTCTTGTGAGGCTAGCCACCCGTGCACTTATGCTATCCTCTTCCGATAAGACATACATTCCTCCTTTTTCCTTTTGTTGGCCAGTCTTGGAATTTGTGGGTTTTGATGTATCCCAAGACTGTGCATTCTCAGCCAATTCTTCCAAATAATCCCATGCTTCATCAGCCTCCTTATTCATGAACTCCTAATTACACATCATCTCTACGAATTGGCGCATGGGTGAAGTCAGTCCTTCATAGAAAAAGCGTATAACCCGCCAAATTTCATAGCCATGATGTGGGCATGCATTTAATAGGTCCTTAAACCTCTCCCAACATTGGAAGAAGGTTTCATCTTCCTTTTGGGCAAAGTTCATGATAAGGCGCTTCAACATGTTTGTTTTGTGAGTAGGAAAGAATTTTTTTATGAATTCCCTATGCATATCAGTCCATGCACCAATTGATCTTGGCCTTAATGCATGAAGCCAACCTTTAGCTTTATCTGGAAGAATTTAAGTCTCACCACATCGTCAGTCACATTAGCAAAGTGCATGGTGGTTATTACCTCATTAAACTCCTTAAGGTGTTGATAGGCACTTTCACTGTCTAATCCATGGAATTTAGGGAGAAGTTAGATCACTCCCGGTTTCAAATCCACGTTCCCTGCATTTGGTGGAAATACTATGCATGAGGGAGTGCTCGCTTTTGCTGGTTGCAAGAAGTCACGTAAAGTTCTAGGTCGAGGAACATCCTCAACCACATTCTCCCCCGTTTCAGTTTGGTTTTGGCCCAGATTAGGATTGGCCATTGGATTAGGTTGATTCACAGCTATACCTTCAGACAAAATTGGAGAGTTTAGATGTCTCCTAGCACGTGGCTCTCTGTCAATTCCTTCTACTATCCCCCCCTTCACTTATGAGTAGGTTATTGGAATCCCGAGCCCAATGTGGCATGCAAAACCAAAAAATATGAAACAAAGAGAAAGAAGAATTCTTCCTCACTTTCTTTACTTTTCTCTAAGACCGAAGCACAAGGTGTCTTGCAATGGCTAAGCCAAAAGCAAGGATAGAGATCGATTTCTCCTTGTCAATAGGGGTTCAGAGAACTCCCCACCCACTCTTTGAATCTTTTGAGAAAAAGTGCAGAAAAAGGAGAAAGAGGAGTAGAGGTGAGAAAAGAAATCTCTGAGCACAAGGTGATCCAAGACGGCAGAACCGACCAATAGGAATCCAGGTGGCACAAGGCCGACCTTTCAGAGATCCAAAAGGAGTCTCCACCCACTCTACAAGAGATGAATATGATACGAATGAATAGGAGAAGGAGAAGAGTAAGGTTTAGAAGGATAGAACCTGATTTGGCACTTGAATTCCTTATATCTTCTTCAGCATCCTAGAAATCCCTGCAAAAAGAAAAAAAATCACATAAAACAGACTAAGTTAGTTCTAAAATCCTAAAAATCCTAAATAGATACTTATTTCAGAAATTTGTGAAAACTGTCAAAGTCCCCGGTAACGGCGCCAAAAACTTGTTCGCTTCCCCAAGTGTAGGGTTGCGATGTAGTAATAAACTTGGTAAGACCGAGGTCGATCCACAGGGACTTGTGAAGGAATTCACAAACACTTCCAATAGTGTCTATTGAGAGCTAATAACCAGATTTTGAATAAGATTTGATGTAAGTAACAAAATTGAATTAAATTGAAGGTAAAAAAAAGGCACTAGGGGTTCAAGGATCCACTTGTAGCAATTCTTGATGTTTAATCTGCTGTGGTTTCTCATTCTCTCAATTAGAATCGATATTAAGATCTATCTAGTCGGATGATAGAGCTGTTAAACCAAACAATCTGTTATATGTAAGTCCAATGCATATGATTCACTCAATGCAAGCTGAGCTGAGCATGCTCAATTGCATAGGTCAGTCCCAATTCCAAAAAGGCTCAGTTCACAATCATGACCATCCTCAAGTCCTGTCACAAGACAAGGCTAGATCAGGATTTGAACTTGATTCAAATCACATGCACAGTCCATACACATTACAGAAATTCAGAAAAGTAGAACTTTGGTAGGAAGTCCCCACATGAAGATCATAGTACTAGAGCGTACTCCAATTCCTCAGATCATACAGGTCTAGACTTATACAAAGCAGTTAAGAATTTAAGTAATTCTCTCAAATATCCATGAGTCATCATAAGACTAAGAAAAACTACTTAAAACTTGTATAAACTTCAAACCATAGTTCATAAACATGAATTCCAAACTTAAAACCAACTAAATACTAATTGAAACATCTTAGATTCACTACAAGCTTCACCTCTTAGCCCTAGTTAAGAGGTTTAGCTGCTCATGATCTAAGGAAACATGAAACAACAAAAAAACTCATAAAAACAGTAAAACAAACTAGAAGGAGTTGTGGAACTCCGAAATCCACTTCCGCCGCCTCCAAGCTTGCTTCACCCCTTCTAAGATACCTTAGGAACGATCCCTAGGTGTCCTTTTATAGTAGGGAGGCTCTGCAACTTCAAAATTCTCAGGAATCTGCGTAAGCTTACGCAGTGCGCAGAGATTTTCGGCGCCAGAATTGGAAAGTCCGCATCTTACGCACGTCCGACCGGTCTTGACCGGTCTGAGTAACTGGCCGACCGGTCTTGACCGGTCGTGCTTCACTGGGAAATCAGTCCAGCAAGCTCTGGACTATAAAAAGACTTCTGGCCGACTGGTCACGACCGGTCAGTGTGCTTCATCAATATGTCCAGTAAGCTCTGGAAGATCAAGGGGAAATGGCTAACCGGTCTGGACCGGTCGTGGCCCTCCTGGCCGACCGCTCAGGACCGGTCTTGCCTGTTTTCTTCTTCGTTCTTCTTTTCTTCTTTCCTTCTTTCTTTGGTCCTCCTTCGATCTTCATTCAATGGTTCTTAAATAGGCTCTTTTCATCTTTAATTAGGTGGAGTCCACTCTCAATCCTGCAATCACAAAACATGCATTCAATTAGTCTTTAAGTCATGAAAATCTTGCACAGTGAGTGATGAATTGGGGTTAGAATATGCACAATTAAGAGCTCAACAGATACGAAACTAATTCAAAGAGGACTATGGTTATCATCGAAAACCATAATTAAAGATTTCTAAACATCTGAAATACTTCATCATTAAGACTAGTTGATGTGTGTCTATCCAAGGTGGGATCCGTCAGTTGAGTGGATAAGGTAATGAGTGCCTTCCAGTAAGTCACCCGTCCCACGGAGACAGTCACTGGCCCTGGTTGCAGTAAGTGGACACCGTGGAGTGTATTTCTGAAAGTCATATCGTCCATAGAGACGTGTCATGACATGAGATATAGGACTCGGTTGAAACCCTAGTCGCACTAAAATCCCATGGAGTGCCTTCCAGCAAGTCACCCATCCCACAGGGACGGTCACTAGCCCTGGTTGCAGTAAGTGGACACCGTGGAGTGTATTTCTGAAAGTCATATCGTCCATAGAGACGCGTCATGACACTGAGATATACGACTCGGTTGAAACCCTGGTTGCACTAAGATCCCATGGAGTGCCTTCCAGTAAGTCACCCGTCCAAACAGAGACGGTCACTGGCCCTGGTTGCAGTAAATGGACACCATGGAGTGTATCCCTGAAAGTTATATCGTCCATAGAGACGCGTCATGACACTGAGATATACAACTCGGTTGAAACCCTGGTTGCACTAAATGGAAACTGTGGAGTGTATTCCTAAAAGTCATTTTGTTCACAGAGACGCGTCATGACACTGAGATACACGACTTAATTAAAATCCTGTTTGCTACTCAACTAGGAACGCCCGAAGAGTATGGGACCAACACCTAACTGGTCTTAACAATGGCTTGGTCCATAAGAAATCCTAGACTTGGTCTCGGCGACCATGAACTCGAGAGTATAATCCCTGACGATTTAAAATACTTTCTCGATCTATCCGAGCTTCATCCCTTTAATATTCCATCTATTGTATAACTGAAATTCATAGTGGAATCTTTTCGCTTTGTGCCGTGGTTTTCTCCCGTAAGGGTTTCCACGTAAAAATCTTTGTGTTGTTTATGCTGTGCTTTATTTATGTTTATGCTCCTTTAATGCTTTATTTAATTCATTTATGATACATGCATGCATTTACTTTTGCCTTTTAATCAAGGGTGATCATCCGTTGATGTAATTGAGGGTTCGTACCAGTTCACAGCCCAGAATGTAAAAGATCTCGGAATCTCTGGAATAAAATTCACCTCGCGGTGATTTCTCGTGTATACTTTGTGATTGCTTATGATTGTCTATGAATGTCTCTATACTCAGAATTCCCCCAGAATAATGAAACACAGGAAAAAGACTGCTGACGAGCAGCAATTTTTCTAATTCTAATAGGCGGTTAATGAAGCACGCCATTAGGAGATGTATTTCGATGGTGCAGCCAGAGCGATAGGGTCAGGGGCAGGAGTGATATTCATTAGTCCACAAGGAGACTTGTTACCCTACTCATTCACGATAGTCCCGTCATGCTCCAACAATGAAGCAGAGTACCAGGCTCTTATCATCGGGTTACAATTGGCCCTAAAAATGCAGATCAAGGAAATACGTATCTATGGAGACTCTAGGCTTGTTATCGGACAACTGACGACAGAATACGAAGTCCGCAAACCTGAGTTATCACCCTATTGCCATCAAGCGCAGTCAATGTTTGAGCAGTTTCGGAACAGCAGTATCTCACACATACCGAGACAGAAGAATGTACAAGCAGATACACTCGCTAGTTTAGCCGCTGCTTTGGCTAACCCCAGGGGCAGCCCGCTTCAGGTAACAATTGAAGAAAGAAGAATTCTGTCGACAACCGCATTGCGCAGTGGAGAATTGAGTGCTAATCCCATTTGTTACTTCGAGATTACAGAGGAAGATGATTGGAGAAAATCATTCATCGATTATCTGAAGTACGGATTTTTGCCGGAGGATCCCAAAATGTGCACACAAGTCAGAAGGCGTGCCAATTCATTTATACACCAGAATGATGTACTATACAAACGGTCATACAAAGGAGTGTTACTGCGATGTCTAAACCGAGATGAAGCCCATGATACATTGAGAGAAGCTCACGGAGGAGAATGCAGTGCTCACCAGGGAGGCAAAAATTTACATCATTGCGTACGACACATGGGTTATTACTGGCCGGCAATGACGAAAGATGAGATAGAGTACGTCAAGAAGTGTCACCAGTGCCAAATCCACGCAGATATCATACATTCACCACCGAAAGAAGTACATCAGTCAGTGATGTCCTGGCTTTTTGCAGCCTGGGGCATGGACGTGATCGGGCCGATTAGTCCACCATCCTCCCAGGGGCCTCAGTACATCCTTGCAGCAACTGATTATTTCTTCAAATGGGCTGAAGCAATTGCCCTAAGAAATGTGAAAGCCAGACACGTTGAAGGTTTCATTCATCACGCCATATTGTAGCGACATGGTATCCCTGAGAGAATTACCACGGACAATGGAACACCCTTCAAGAACGCTACTATCGATAAGCTACGCGCGAAGTTCAAGATCAAGCACTGCTATTCATCACCTTATTATCCTCCTACGAATGGATTGGCTGAGGCATTCAATAAGACTATCGTGGAGATTCTGAAAAAGACAGTGGCAGAAAATAAGGACTTGGACAGACGATTATCCGAAGCATTATGGGCATATCGAACTACGCACAACACAGCCACTCGAGCTACACCCTACTCACTAGTGTATGGTACGAAAGTTGTGATCCCAATGGAAATCCAAGTTGAGTCACTACGGGTCGCACTCCAACACTCCCTGACAACCGAGTACAATGTCAAGATCAGAATGTCTGAACTCGATGATTTAGATGAAAAGAGGCTCGCTGCCCAGCAAAGGCTCGAAATGTATCAAAAGAAAATTTCAGCCGCGTACGATAAGCGTGTCAGGGGCAGATCATTCAGGAAGGGTGATCTCGTGCTAATGATGAAACGTCCGGCACTGACCCAAGGACCGAAAAGTAAATTCGACCCGAAATGGGATCCCATTTGTTCATCGATGAAGTCTATTCCAATGGAGCCTATCGGGTGATCGATTATAAAGGGCAAAGCATCAGTTCGCTGGTGAATGACCAATTTTTGAAAAGATATTATACTTAACAAGGGCTTATCGTTGTGATTTGTAAACACCCCATTAGAGGGAAAGTGTAATAAAGTAGATACCAAAAGAAATGATACCACACACTGATTGAATCAAAATACTAATCATCTATTTTATGCTTGCACAGGCATCGGAAAGGTCATTAAGACTTAGATCACGTCGGGTATGGCAACCTGCCCCTTTTCAAGACCATCGAGAATCGGGATAAACCCCAAACCAAGACTTGGTTACATCTTCGTTCACATGAGTATAGGTTTGAGTCCTAACAGGGGGACGTTCCTTTCCAAATGGCACAATCTATTTGCATTCAAACTCAAATAAAATGGCATGTAGGCTAAAGACACAACATAAATTTAGAACTACAATAGTATACATATTGTTACAACATCCATCACAACATATTCCAACATGTTCCAAATTACAAGCGAAGATTGTTACAGTTCAACTATCTAAAGTCTTCAAACATTGTTCTAATAAGTTGACTGTAGATTCTTCGATCGCCTTCTGTCTCGTCTCAGCCTCGGCCAAGACTTGGGCAGGGTCGAGGGTGTCCTAGAGCAACTGCTTCAGCTCGGCAACCTGTGCCCATACGACAGTACATTTCGCTTCATGCTGGTGGATGGAGGACTGCAGACGTGCCTTCTGACCGCTGAACTTCGAAAGTTTGAGATGGACGACAGAATGTTTGGCTCATAATCGGGCCATCTCATTTTCAATCTCCGCGAGACGTCCAGTAGCCTCCTGGTATTCAGCGTCAACAGCCTGCCAATCCTTCCTTACTGCAGCCACGTCTGCCTCATGTAACTCGAGTTTCGGAAGAAGGGACCGCAAGTGACCGCGTTTTTCCTCGACAGAAGGGTCAACCTTGAGGTGCCTCGCCTCGTCCACTTGAGCCATCCCATCCTTGAACTGAGACACATTACTGACTATCGAAGAGATGTCAATCCCGAGCCACGTGGCATTAAGTTCTAATGCTTACAGTGCCTCGTCCAAGATAGACCACTCATCCCCATTCTTTAATGAGTCAGCAATTTCAAATAAAAGGCTCTTCAGGAGATTCGCTTTGGTCCTTGACAGGCCTCGAAGAGATGAAAGGAATACCTAAGGCAAGACTACAGGAACTGGGACACATGCAGGAGCAGTGACTAACAAAAGAAATGATAAACATTAGCATATAGAAGAAACAGAAGAAGCAAACAAAGTAATAAGGCAAGTAGTATACCAGTAGGAACTTCATCGACCGGTGCACTGGTTGAAGCAACGGGTATTGATGATGCTGGGACACATTCAATTACAGTCTCCGTTGCTGGTTCAGGCAATTCATGAGAAGAAAGTATGACGATCTCAGGGGTAGTGGTGGCTTGAATTGATTCAACAGCAGGAGGTGCAACCATGACAGTCTCCGGTGCATTAACAACATCAGAGGGCATGGTTTCTTGAGTGGGAGGTGCTGCCTCTTCCGTAATAGTAGCAGGTCTTACCTCAGGGGTAGGGGTAGGGCTAGGGTCGGTTGCAGCCACAGTGATGACAGGGTCGGCAAGGGGAGGATCGTCAGCTTGTACCCTGAAAGTACGTCGGTAGTCTAACACGACACCCACGTATGTGCGGAAGCTTAAAGAGCAACTAGAATTATGGCTAAACCTATAGGAGAGGGTGATTAAGACCTTTTTTGAAATTCTTTTCGCCTACTTATATAATTCAACAAATCAAACTAAGTAAGCAACAACACCTCGGCTTCCAAGCCTAAGTGGGTCCAATCACAAGACTAGCATATGATTAAGCAGTAAACAACCTAGTCTAAGCATGCATAGGTAAATAAATGATTTAACTAATCAAGCTCCTCACCTATGCAAACTATGTAGACTTATGAGAATGGATCAATGAGCTCAAGTCTACACACTTAGTGAAAGTACATCTTGTGTGTGGATGTGCCAATCTAGTGCCTAGCATACATTCCTATCAAGCATTCATAATTGAACAATAGAACTTCCAATGCTAAGATATCAATGTGCTCAAAACAATAACAAACACAAGCATGTATAGTGGTTCGACTTTGGGTCTACTCCACTCCCGGTTCAAGTACTCAACTCCTTTGAGCACACCGGCATTCACTATCGGAGGTTTTAAATGAGGTTCATCTCTCAACCTTTACACGGTGGTTTTACCGGTTTACTTCTCAACCATAACCGGAGTTTTGGACAAAGGGCTAAATCTCAACCCAAATGGAGTTTTGGACATAGGCTAACTCTCAACCCAACACACGTTCACTCCCGTGTCGGAGGCTCCCCCTTGGAGACTTAGTTTAGGCCCGACTAACGGGCCAAGGAACGGCTAACGTCCCTAGATCGAGTTTGACAAACAAACTCTAAATGGACTCTCAATTAAGACAACCTTACTTATCGGATGAGCCCCTTGTTAAGCGCCGTTTCGGGTTGCTTGATTTCAACTCTCCCGTGCTTCAATCAGCTTCCCCTGCTCCCTCGATCGTGTCGCCGTTGCGTCGCCAATGCCGCAGCTACACTCGATCAAACACCTTGCATGTGATGCCTTCGAGATGCCCAAGGTGATAGGAGGATGGTTGAATCTCCTACATGAGATATGTAGCTTGATCTAACTAGGAGATTCACCTAGAGGGTCTTCTAGAGGTCTTGGACAAGGGATATGCCTATATGGAATAGTGTCTCACCTCTAGAATTGAGAGAGGAATCAAGTCATCTCTAGTTTGCATTTGAATGCCCTCACTTGTGTTTAAACACAAGGGATATGACTTGAAAATCCTCCTCTTTGAGGCCCCAAATGATGTACAAAAGGTGTGGGTAATGGGCTCTCAAAACCCTCTCAATCCCCCCTCAAAACGAGCCAAGCCCTTATATAGACAAGTGTGTAACGGATACAAAACGGGCAGAAAACGGTCATTGTCGGGCCCCCTACAAAAGGTTCGGGCCCCCTACAAAAATCAAGTTTTTAGGCTAAATCTTGCTGGACAAAAACCAGCTAATTTGGGCGCCCGACAGTGGAGCCCAACACCTAGTTCGGGCCCCCTACAAAAACTTCGGGCCCCCTACAGAAAGTTAGGGCCCCCTACCAAAAATTAAATTTTATGTAAAGTTCTCTAGATTGAAGAGGGGCTCGAAATTACTCTAAAAATGTGTAATTTAAGCTTGCTTCCTTTGTGCAATAAAAGGCCATCTCCAAGGCTAATCACTTAGACAATACTCTAGCATATGAGGTTGATGGTTATTCCTATTTTAGGTTTAGCCAATCTAGAGAAGGAGAATTTGAGACACGTGGCCTCTTATGATTCCTAGGGCCAACATGTGATGACTAAATGTAATCCTCTCAAGTCCAAGACATCATTTATAGGATAAAGGATAATGGTTGGTTTTGGGTTAAAGGGTTAGGTTTTGGTCCAGGTTAAGGCACATCAAGGCATCACTTTTACCTGTATCTTCTTCCTTGATGCTGCGGGGCCACTGAGTCTTTGGTCTTCGTCTTCATTGGGCTCAACCGACACTAGACTCAATGATGTAAGTGATTGACAAACAAGGTGCACTAGTATGCCACGGAAAAGTGCACTAACATACCCCACTGTCAAGTCCATGGGGATGGGTTCTGTGTCTGCCTCAGGAACAGATCTATCGTACGTTGGCTCATTACCTTCACCCTCCTTTGTGGATCGATTCCCACTTAGGTCTGCATGTGAGCTCATCTCCCCTTCCTCCCTTGGTCCAGTAGCATTGTCGATCGGGACGCTGTCGGCAGTTTTAGAGAGTCGACTCAGTGCCTTTTCTGCCCTATACAGCCTCCACATATCCTTAATCTTCTTTCCCCCGTCGACGATTGGAACACGAGGGGCGGTCTTCACTCGAGGACCAGACCGCTCAGGAGACGGTTCAGAATCACTACCCCTGGAACAGAGCGTCTGGATAGGCTCATCCGACTCGCTGGACTCTGATCAAAACCTCCCCGACCACCAGTCGACAGGGTCACCACTGTAGCACCATCCCCTCTCGTTTCATAGTCACCCTCTTTGTCAACCTCGTTGTCACCACCCTCTATAATAACCTCGTCACCACCATCACCCCCTCCATCGTTGCCATCACCAGCATCATCGTCGTTATTGTCACCACACCACCATCATCCCCACCAGGATCCACATCTCCACCAACCTCATCGGCCACGTCAACCTCGTCATCATCATCATCGCCGACATCATAACGTTCTCTATGTCCCTCTGCTATGGGACCAACGAGTGAGGAATCCAGGTTCCCTTGTAGTGTGACCCTCTACCCATAAGCGATCCACCCTTCAAGTGTATGCTCGGGCTTCTCATGATCTATTATCACATTTAGAGAGGTCATAAACTTCTGCACTCCTGGGGTGGCTAATTGACGAAGCGGCTCTGACACGTAGCCCAAGCCGTCAGTAGGAGCAGGGTCAACGATCGGAGGAGAGACAAAGACATGATCTACTACGTGTCGATTGTTTCGGATTAAGAATATTGGTGAGCCCACCACCTCATCCATCCATACGTAGCACTGGGAGTATACTCTGTACCCGGAACGATAAAGGAACAACCCGACCTAGTTAGCAAGAGTTGTCGCCATATCCACTTTCAGTGAATCGGTCCTATGCCATAGGCTCGCTGCTCTCGCGTCACCGGTTCAAGAGTTTCTGGTACCCCTTGGTCATAACCAAATTGATGAGCTAATCTGTTCGGATAGTACGGTTCTCTCCAGAATTTGGCGCCCTCCCTTAAAGGCAATGAGCCTGGGCGAATTGATATCAGAAAGTAATGTCCATAGGAGCCAAGACTTTCATCATCATCGAGCAAAATTGGGTCCTCACTGTTGGTGCCCGAGAAGAGAAAGAAGTCGAAGTCATCCTGGCGAACTATCTTTACCTCGATAGTCGCTAAGTTTCCGCTGTTCATCTTCCGTTTCTGAAAGGCATGCAGTGGGACTGATCCTCTTCGAATGAAATCCTTGAGCTCCATGCCGTGACCTAAGGGAAGTAAACTCCGAGCCAGCCCGAGAAAAAATGCCATCCACAGAAGGAGGAGTTTATCCCAAAGTAGAGCCCCCGAAGGCCCGATATATGGAGCACAATATGTTCGCTCACCTCAAGTGTAAGGCTACGATGTATTAATAAAACTCGGTAAGACCGAGGTCGATCCACAGGGAAATAGAAACAACTTCCAAAGCACTCCAGCAACTCAGTTTTTTGGAAGAAAATCAGATTCAATTGAGTGTTTAACTAAAACAGCAACTTAATGAAGAATCAGGGATATAAAGTACTAAGGCATTCAAGGATCCACTTGTAGCAATCCTATGTCAATTCAGTCAATCCAAGTAGAGAACACAACTAGATTTGAAGTCCTATCTCTCATCTAGTTGGGAAATAAAGCATTCACACACATCCAATCCAAATCAAGTTGAACTTCCAAGTTCTAGTCCATTCAATCAATGTAGAATTCAAAACCATAGCCTGCGGAGTAACAGCCATGTCTATGGACTATGGCCTGCTCAAGGGTTACTATAATTCGAATCTAAACAAACATTATATGATAATCTCAGAGAATTGCAAGTAATTCATGTCCGAAGCACATGAACTCTCATAAAACATCTCAAACTACCACTTTAAGAAACTAGAACATGAGAAAGATCCAAACTTGAATTAAAAGGTACTTGAATTAAACTGAAACCAACATAGAATTAGCTACAAGCTTCACCTCTCAGCCTTAGCTGAGAGGTTCTAGCCGAGCATAGTCATGCTACAACTAAAAACTCTGAATAAAAGCATAAAAAATAGAAAACCAGAAGTTGGAGAGTTGCAGACGCTCCACGCTCGCTTCCTCTCTCCAAAACCACGTTCCTTCCCTTCTAAGATGACCTAGGAAGAACCCCTTGGTGTCCTTTTATAGCAATAAACCTCCCTTGCGTCGGAATCTGCGAAAGGTTATGCAGTGCGCAGCGTTTTTCGGAGTCCAGATTTAGAAAGGACTCCTCTTACGCAGGGCCGACCGGTCTAGACCGGTCGGACTGCACTTTTAAAACATCCAGGGAGTATGGCCGACCGGTCAAGACCGGTCGGACTGACCTGTCCAACAGTCCAGTGAACACAGCCGACCGGTCAAGACCGGTCGGACTCTCTTTCTAAGCCTCCAGTGTGTATGGCCGACCGGTCAAGACCGGTCGGTCTGCTCTGCCCTTTCATCAGTGTACATAGCCGACCGGTCAAGACCGGTCGGCTCTGCTTCCTTTTGCTTCAGAGATGTGGCCGACCGGTCAAGACCGGTCTGGCTCATCTTCAATTTGCTTTTCTTTCTTTCTTTTCTCCTTTTTCTTCTTCTTTCTCCTCTCCTTGCTTTCTTCTTTCTTTGGTCCTCTTTCATCCTTCATTCATAAGCTCTAAAAGAGTTCTTTCGGTCCCCAATTGGATGAAGTCCGCTCTCATCCCTATAATCACAAAACATGTGTTAGATGGGCCTTTAAATCATGAAAATCATGCAAACCATGTCATGTAATGGGCAATGCAATGTATAAATTGGAGGTTCAACACACCCCCCAACCAGCTTTTTGCTAGTCCCGAGCAAAACATGCATGAAACAATTTCAAACCTCCAAATCCAACTCTCTTCCAGAAACCATGTTTCTATCCATTCCAAGATGTACAAGTATAAAATTTGGGGAAATTAGGTGCTAGAAGCTGAAACCTTGGACTCTCAGAACATAAGAAGTTTCTACATGAAATTCCCGTTGATTGATTGATAATAGAAGGACTCGAACAAATTCAACCTAGTGTGCATAGTGAAAGTTCATCTCATGAGTTCCTGGAATCATCTTCTTCATAGATTAAGTAAACCAAGGATTTTTAAGGTGCACAGAGCAAAAACAAGCCTATGACAGGAGTTTACCTTACCGTCCTTTCGATGGCTTTCACACTGCGTCCCATTTCCGGCTTTGGTTACGGTTCGACCATCCCCCGGTTGGTAATAGGTAGCCCTTTTCAGATTTTCCACCATTTTTCTTTCCTTCCCGATTTCATCCTTTCTTTCCTTTTTCTTTTAAATTAGATAGGATTTTTAGAAATCCATATCTTCCGTTATTTTCCCATGGACAAGGATAGACAAAATACCCCGGCTTGGCTGCTCAACACCTTTAAATCAAAGTCTACTAATCCACAAATCACATAAACATGTCAACTCATGAAAATCGTGTAATGTGAACTTGGTGTAAAGGTGTTCAAATTTTCTGTCAATCACAACAATAGGGGAACTAACATATAAAACCATTATGTTGGGAGAATTTCAAGAACTCCAACGTCACACACTTCGTATCTCCTCTTCTTATACTCATAGCATCTCAAATGTATAGAAACAAGATTTTCTAAAAGAGTTTTGAGATGTTATAAAATTCGAAAAAAGTTTGCGCATATGAAGCTCGAAATGTTGCAATATGCTAGATGAAGAATCTCATCTCACCCCCCAACCAAATCTTGCATTGTCCTCAATGTAAAAGATATGCAATTAGTATGAACATGAGAGCAATGGTAAACAATGCGAGAGTGAGAATCAATAGTACCTGAGAGAGCGATCGTGGGAGTCTCCAACCCAACAACTAAACCTACTAAAACAGTAAAACGAAAGAAAAACCTACCTATACCTCCATCAGACTAGGGGATCAATCATCCTGATAGACAGGATCAATCAGAGTGATGGACGTGTCCTCTGAATCGAATTTCTCAACAAATGGTTTAAGGCGTTGTCCATTAACTTTAAAACAGTTACCATTCGCTGCATTTTCAATCTCAACAGCCCCATGAGGAGAAATTTCTTTGATAATATATGGGGCGGTCCATCGAGATCGTAATTTTCCCGGAAAAAGGTGAAGTCGGGAATTATACAAGAGTACTTTCTGTCCTTCATGGAAAGATTTCCTGAAGATGTGCTTGTCATGGAAAGCCTTCATCTTACTCTTGTATATTCTTGAGTTCTCATATGCATCGTTCTGGATTTCATCAAGCTCATTTAATTGAATTTTGTGAAGCGAGCTAGCCTTGTCCATGTCAAAATTTAAAGCCCGAATTGCCCAATAGGCTTTGTGTTCTATCTCCACAGGCAAGTGGCAAGCTTTCCCATAGACAGGTCTAAAAGGGGACATTCCAATGGGTGTCTTGTAGGCGGTACGGTGAGCCTAAAGTGCATCATCTAATCTTAGGGACCAATCCTTGCGATCCGGTCTCACCGTCTTTTCCAAAATCTGCTTGATTTCCCTATTGGAGATTTCAGCTTGCCCACTTGTTTGTGGGTGGTATGGGGTGCTCACTTTGTGCCTAATACCATATTTCTTCATCAAAGTTTCAAAGGGTCTATTGCAAAAGTGAGAACCACCATCACTAATAATGGCTCGAGGCGTCCCAAATCTAGAAAGTATGTTTTCTTTTAGGGACTTGAGAACCGTACGATGATCGTTGGTTCTACATGGGATAGCCTCTATCCATTTAGACACATAGTCTACGGCAAGCAGAATATAAACATGTCCAAAAGATGAGGGGAACGGTCCCATGAAATCGATGCCCCAACAGTCAAAGACTTCAAGATGTTGAATTGGGGTGAGAGGCATCATATTTCGACGGGATAATCCTCCTAACTTCTGGCGGCGCTCTCATGCTTTGCAAAACTCGTGGGTGTCCTTAAATACCGTGGGCCAATAAAAACCACACTGCAGAATTTTCACAGTTGTTTTCTTGGCTGAAAAATGACCCCCATATGCTTGATCATGACAAAAGGAGATGACTGAATTGTGTTCATCATCGGGGACGCATCTCCTTATAATTTGGTCTGGGCAATATTTAAACAATAGAGGTTCATCCCAAAAAAATCTGCGCACTTCCCTTAGAAATTTACGTTTGTCCTGCGCAGTCCAATGAGTCGGCATCGCACCTGTGGAAAGATAATTGGCTATATAGCGTACCATGGTGGACGCATGGCAACAAAGAGTTGCTCATCAGGAAATGAGTCCTCAATAGGTGACTCGTCAATGGAATTTGGTAGGACTAGGCGGGATAGATGATCCGCCACCACATTTTCTACTCCCTTCTTGTCTTTGATCTCCAAGTCGAATTCTTGAAGGAGTAGGATCCATCTAAGCAAACGGGGCTTAGCATCCTTCTTAGAAAGAAGGTATTTCAGCGCCGCATGATCCGTATAAACAATAACTTTGGATCCTATTAAGTATGGCCTGAATTTGTCCAAGGCAAAAATGACAGCTAGGAGCTCTTTCTCCGTAGTCGAATAATTAACTTCGGCAAGATTCAAGGTCCTACTTGCGTAGTAGATGACATGGGGCTTTTTATCCTTCTTTTGGCCTAACACCGCCCCGATAGCAAAATCGCTCGCATCGCACATCAACTCAAAAGGAATGGACCAATCTGGTGGTTGCATGATAGGAGCGGTTGTCAACATGTTTTTAGCTTTGAAAAAGCTAATTGACATTCGGCACTCCACTCAAATTGGTTCTCCTTTTGTAGAAGGTTGCATAAAGGCCTTGAGATATGACTAAAATCCTTTATAAACCTTCGATAGAAACCGGCGTGTCCAAGGAAGGACCGCACATCGCGTATGCTTTTGGGTGGTGGTAGATTAGAAATTATGTCAATTTTTGCCCGGTCTACCTCTATTCCATTGGACGAGATGATATGTCCAAGGACTATTCCTCTTTGTACCATGAAATGGCACTTTTCCCAGTTTAATACAAGTTGCTTCTCCTCACACCTCATCAAGACCAACTTCAAGTGCTTGAGACACTCATCAAATGTACAATCAAAAACAGAAAATTCATCCATGAATACCTCAAGAAACTCACCCACCATGTCCGAGAAAATACTCAACATGCATCGTTGGAATGTGGCGGGTGCATTGCATAACCCGAATGGCATCCTTCGGTAAGCGTAGGTACCAAACGGGCATGTAAATGTGGTTTTCTCTTGGTCTTCCAGAGCTATCTCAATTTGGTTGTATCCGGAATAGCCATCTAGGAAGCAATAATAGGAATGGCCTACCAACCTCTCTAAAATTTGATCCATAAATGGGAGAGGGAAGTGGTCTTTCCTAGTAACCGTGTTGAGCTTTCTATAATCAATGCACATATGCCAACCGGTGGTCACCCTAGTCGGTATAAGCTCGTTGTTGGCGTTTTCAATGATGGTAATACCGTATTTCTTGGGGACAACTTGGGTAGGACTCACCCATTGGCTATCTGAGATGGGTAGATAATACCCACATCCAATAGTTTTAACACCTCGGCTTTGACAACCTCCATCATGTTTGGATTTAACCGTCTTTGAGGTTGTCTAGTTGTTTTTGCGTTTTCTTCAAGGTGTATTCGGTGAGTGCAAACTGAAGGATCTATCCCTTTGAGATCCGCTATTGTCCAACCTATGGCTTCCCTATGTTCTTTGAGTAACTCAATCAACTTGAGCTCTTGGTCTTTCTCTAGGTGGGAGGCAATGACAACTGGGAATGTTTCGTCTTGACCCAAATATACATATTTAAGCTCGGATGGCAATGGTTTAAGGTCAAGCTTCGGTGGTTTGATGTTAGACAGTAGAGGCCTTGATATGGTTGGTGGCAATTTTTCAAAATGGGGCCTCCACCGGCTAGTATCAACTACCGGTCTTTCTGCCTGCACAATTTCACTAATGATGGGGTCTTCAGAATCCATGAAGTGTGCTAAGCATGTCTCCAAGTTTCTAGTGGTTCAAGTTGGAGGAGTTCTTCTTCTTCAAAAGTTTCCAGCATGTTTACATCGAAGAACTCATCATCATCGACGTCCCTATGTCTTTTGCCCAGTGAAACACATTCACCTCTAGTGTCATGTTTCCAAAAGATAGTTGCATCACCCCATTCCGGCAATTGATGATTGCGTTTGATGTGGCAAGGAATGGGCGGCCTAATATTACCGGTATTTGGGTGCTAGCATCCAAAACCGGTTGTGTGTCCAAGACTATAAAATCTACCGGGTAGTAGAATTTGTCAACTTGGACTAGAACATCCTCAACTATCCCCCTCGGTACACGAATAGATCTATCAGCGAGTTGCAACGTGGTTTTGGTGGGTTTTAATTCACCAAGACCCAATTGCTCATAAATCGAGTATGGGATCAAGTTCACACTTGCCCCCAAATCTAACAAGGCACGTTCAATCCGATAGTCTCCAATGATACATGAGACTGTGGGACTACCGGGATCTTTGAATTTTGGGGGGGTCTTTTGAGTGAGGATGGCACTCACTTGCTCAGTTAAGAAGGCCTTTTGCTGCACATTATATTTGCGTTTTGTTGTGCATAGGTCTTTTAGAAACTTGGCATAAGAGGGAATTTGTTTGATGGCATCAAGCAAAGGGATATTGATCTTGACTTGTCTGAAAATCTCTAGAATATCATGAGAATTTGGAAGAGATTTTGGGGCAACCAATCTTGAAGGGAATGGTGCTACGAGCTTGTAAATGCGTCCCGGTTGTTGTGGGGCTGAGTTAGATCCATCTTCATCCTCAGAATTTGCCGGATCATTAGGCTCATCGGCCTTCACCGGAATAGTTTTGTCAATTTGTTTACCACTTCTAAGGGTGGTGATGGATTTGGCTTGCTCCATGTTTTGGTTGGAAGGATTTGGGATGCTTACTTCATGTACCTGCTTTGGATTGGGCTGAGGTTGGGCCGGAAAGGTCCCTTCCCTAGCATTCAAGCGTCCCTTAATCTCATCAACCGAGGCTTTAAGCTCTTGGAACATTTGCTGATTCGATTGATTGATTTGCGTTTGCCCTTGTATAAACGCCGTCAAGGTATCCTCCATTGAGAATTGAGGTGGGGCCATATTTTGCATGGGTGGCCCTCTTTGAGAATTGGTAGGATTGCCCGTAGGAGCATTCTTCCAACTGAAATTTAGGTGGTTCTTCCAACTCTCATTATATGTATTACCTACCGGTCCATTGAAGGGCCGTTGATAACCATATGTGGCATTGGCAGTCTCATGTAGCACTTCCTGAAACGCAGGAATTGTGGGACAATCTTGCGTAGCGTGTAAATCGGTGAGGCAGATCCCACATGTGGTTTCAACAGCTTCTTTGGACTTGGGAACTCCACTTTTACTAAGTTCCATGGCCTCAACCTTCCTTGTGAGGTTGGCTATTCTTGCATTCACATCGTCTTCCTCCTTAAGGACATAGATCCCTCCTTTCTCTTGAGTGGGCTTGGAGTTATTGGGTTTACCCGATGTATCCCAAGATTGGGCATTTTCAGCCAACATGTCCAAGTAATTCCAAGCCTCATCTAGATTTTTACTCATGAACTCGCCATTGCACATCATCTCCACAAATTGGCGCATATTGGAACTTAATCCATCATTGAAAAAGTTTATAACTCGCCAACTCTCATAGCCATGATGTGGGCAAGCAAGCAGGAGTTCCTTAAATCTTTCCCAACATTGAAAGAAAGATTCACCTTCTTTAGCCGAGAAATTCATTATGGCCCTTCGAAGGGTGTTCGTTTTATGAGCCGGGAAGAACTTTTTCAAGAATTCCCGGTTCATCTCAACCCATGACCCGATCGAGTGTGGTCTAAGAGAGTGAAGCCAATCTTTGGCTCTTTCTTTCAAAGTGAAGGGAAAAAGTTTAAGTCTGATAGTATCCTCGGAAACATTGGTGTAATGCAAGGTGGCCAACACTTCTTCGAATTCTTGCAAGTGTAAGTATGGGCGGTCAGAGTCTAGCCCATGGAACTTAGGTAAAAGTTGAATTACACCCGGTTTTATGTCAAAATTTCCACCGTTCGCTGGTAGAACTATGTAAGAGGGTGTAATTGCTCGGGCAGGTTGTAGGTAGTCCTGTAATGATCTCATTGGAGGAACATTCTGTACCTCATTCTCTCCTACTCCTTCCTGATTTGCGTTTGTAGTTGGAGTAGGGGGGGGAGGATTCCTTAAAGGTGTTTGTTCCATACTCCCCAAACTTTCACAATGCTCTTGATAATTTCGGACTCGTCTATGAACTGACAATGGTCCAACTAAACCACCTTCAGATTGGAGACGATTGGAGTGATTACGTTCCCAGCGGGACATAAACCACTCAACCAAAAATCAAAACTAATCCTAACCTAGAAAACTGAAATCTGAAACTAATCTGAAAAAAAACTAAGTTTAGAAAGGTATCACCTGATGCGCTTGAACTTAAAGAAGAATTCCTACAAAACAGAAAACTTTGTTAGTTCTAAAAAAATCAGAAAACCTATCTACTTCTATAGCCACTGAACTATTTGAAAACCGTTATCTAAATCCCCGGCAACGGCGCCAAAAACTTGTTCGCTCGCCTCAAGTGTAAAGCTGCGATGTAGTAATAAAACTCAGTAAGATCGAGGTCGATCCACAGGGAAATAGAAACAACTTCCAAAGCACTCTAGCAACTCAGTTTTTTGGAAGAAAATCAGATTCAATTGAGTGTTTAACTAAAACAGCAACTTAATGAAGAATCAGGGATATAAAGTACTAAGGCATTCAAGGATCCACTTGTAGCAATCCTATGTCAATTCAGTCAATCTAAGTAGAGAACACAACTAGATTTGAAGTCCTATCTCTCATCTAGTTGGGAAATAAAGCATTCACACACATCCAATCCAAATCAAGTTGAACTTCCAAGTTCTAGTCCATTCAATCAATGTAGAATTCAAAACCATAGCCTGCGGAGTAACAGCCATGTCTATGGACTATGGCCTGCTCAAGGGTTACTATAATTCGAATCTAAACAAACATTATATGATAATCTCAGAGAATTGCAAGTAATTCATGTCCGAAGCACATGAACTCTCATAAAACATCTCAAACTACCACTTTAAGAAACTAGAACATGAGAAAGATCCAAACTTGAATTAAAAGGTACTTGAATTAAACTGAAACCAACATAGAATTAGCTACAAGCTTCACCTCTCAGCCTTAGCTGAGAGGTTCTAGCCGAGCATAGTCATGCTACAACTAAAACCTCTGAATAAAAGCATAAAAAATAGAAAACCAGAAGTTGGAGAGTTGCAGACGCTCCACGCTCGCTTCCTCTCTCCAAAACCACGTTCCTTCCCTTCTAAGATGACCTAGGAAGAACCCCTTGGTGTCCTTTTATAGCAATAAACCTCCCTTGCGTCGGAATCTGCGAAAGGTTATGCAGTGCGCAGCGTTTTTCGGAGTCCAGATTTAGAAAGGACTCCTCTTACGCAGGGCCGACCGGTCTAGACCGGTCGGACTGCACTTTTAAAACATCCAGGGAGTATGGCCGACCGGTCAAGACCGGTCGGACTGACCTGTCCAACAGTCCAGTGAACACAGCCGACCGGTCAAGACCGGTCGGACTCTCTTTCTAAGCCTCCAGTGTGTATGGCCGACCGGTCAAGACCGGTCGGTCTGCTCTGCCCTTTCATCAGTGTACATAGCCGACCGGTCAAGACCGGTCGGCTCTGCTTCCTTTTGCTTCAGAGATGTGGCCGACCGGTCAAGACCGGTCTGGCTCATCTTCAATTTGCTTTTCTTTCTTTCTTTTCTCCTTTTTCTTCTTCTTTCTCCTCTCCTTGCTTTCTTCTTTCTTTGGTCCTCTTTCATCCTTCATTCATAAGCTCTAAAAGAGTTCTTTTGGTCCCCAATTGGATGAAGTCCGCTCTCATCCCTATAATCACAAAACATGTGTTAGATGGGCCTTTAAATCATGAAAATCATGCAAACCATGTCATGTAATGGGCAATGCAATGTATAAATTGGAGGTTCAACACAATACTACTAAGGCCAGTGCATAACGATGGCCGTTAGCCAGGCTCCCTGCTACGACAAAACAGGAGACCCTCACATTGTCTGCCTGCTTGAAACTCGGAAGGGCCAGGAAACATAGCCAGTATGCTAAGAGTCCGGCAAGTTCGCAAGTAGGAGATAATCTGTTCAGCTGTGGAAACTTTGTCTTCATCTTGGCCTCCAAGACCAATTTATCTCTACGGCCTTCATCATGTGACGCGTAATCCAAGTTGAAAAAGAAAGAGAGATCATCAGTAAAAGAAAAGGACGGAATGAAATGAAAATACACGATTTAAGTTAAGGAACTCACTTCAGACCATGACTGAAGTAAATCAGCCAATCTTCAAAGGGCACCTTATCCTTGGAGCCCAGGAACTGCGGCAGCTCCGTAAATAATTCGTAACAGGCTTCGGAATAAAAGCCTTCATCGATGCCCTTCTTCTTCTTAGAGAGCTCCTCATCACTAGGAGTCCACTCATCATAGATTCGGCCGCGTATTGGGAGACCTGCTATCCGGTGCAGGTCCCAAAGGGAGATACTCTTTTCTCCGCAGGGCAAATGGAAGGAGTTGGTGATGGAACTCCAGTGGTTTAGAAACCCCTTGTAGACGCACGGCTCCCTATAAAAATAGCTTGATGTCGCTTGGATAGCCCTCAGGAGACCCACCTGTTTTAGGGTATCTTTGTGCTGCTCAATTATCTGGTTGGCCCAAGCTTCATAACCGGGATGAGGGCTCAGGTGACCTCGGGTCCGGAACCCACCCGTAGGCCAAATCTCTGCATCGGACAAGGGGCGGAATCTCTGGGTCAGTGTCTCGTAGTAGTGGGTCGGAAACGGTAGGTGGGGATCGTGGTTTGGCTCCAAAAATATCATGTCCTTCTCCCCGAGGACAGACTGCAGTGTGCCATTCTTAGATACAGCACAGTTGAGAAATGTCTCCGGGATGGACGTCCAAGAATCGACGCTGTAGAAGGAGTTGGCGCGGCACACATCCGAGGGCTCGATGCTTGGGAGGGATTGATACCGTTGGAAGCTCTTAGGGAATTGGATGTACTGCTTCGTGTAGGGGTTGCGGATCATGAGAGATGACACCGCCATTTTCACCGAAGACCAGACGACCTTCATTCTGTCAGACTTTGATTTAGCCTGATTCTCCATATACACCTGCTTGGCACTCTTTCCGGTCGTCTTCGGGCGACCCCGTTTGGCAAATGGAATGGGTGCGACCCGGCTAGCCTCGCCCTCTTCAGACCCAACCACTTCGTCGGTCCGGAAACCTTGCAGGGGAACGTACCACGCATCCCATTCTTCTTGAGTGCCCTTGTTTGGAGGGGTCGGTAGAACTTTATCGCAAAGGATCCTCCGTTGAATATCCTTCGGTAGTGTCAGGATACGTTCATAGAAATTGAACTTCTCCGGCGGATGGAACCACTGTGGGTTCTGGTCAGATGGTCGCATGACCTTGGGAGAGATGCGCTTGCGTTTGTCTGTAGCCACCTTGTGACCTGAAGGGCCAGCGTTGGAAGGACCACCAGCCATGAAGATCTGCACAAACACGATAAGACATCAGGCAAAGTACGAGAACCAGAAAAGATACATTGAGGTATGCGCAAACTCTGGACAACTTAAGTTAAAAAGGAATGTTACATCTGGTTTAACATGATCTAAAGAGTTTCAGACGTACGGGATCCAACAGATCCTCGAAACTATAAGTATCATGACCGATTCGAAAGAGGAGTGTCAAACCCCGTACGCTTCGGAATAACAAACCCAATATCATGGGTGATGATCCGTTGAACCAAGGTGCGAGCATATTAATCAATACTAAAACATGTTAAGTCAGAAGTCCGAAATTGGGCAAATTTTATAACCCAAGAAGTTAACCCGCACTAGCCCTTGCGCGTCCAACAAATGGACAAATTCATAAGTTTGAAAATCAGTGTGCGCCAGCCCTGGCGCGTCCAAAAATTGAGTAGAATTTCCAAGTTCAGAAACTATACGCGCTGGACCCAGCGCGTTGATAAAAGGGGTTCTCTCGCAAAACACACAAGTATGTGCTAGGATCAGCGCGTCACAAAAATGGGGAATTTCACCAAGTCTGAAAAATCTTACGCGCTGGTCCTAGCGCGTCACTAAAATCAGTATTCTAAAAGACGCGAGCACGCGCTCACCCCAGCGCGTCCCATAAATCATGCAAAGTTCAACTTTTGGTACGCACTCACCCCACCGCGTCCCATAAATCATGCAAAGTTCAACTTTTGGTACGTGCTCACCCCAGCGCGTTTCTAAATTGGGAAAAATCTGATCAAGTTCGAAAATAAGTCACGCACTACCCCTAGCACATCGAATAAATTAGGACACTTCCCAAGTCCCAAATTATGACGCGCTGGAGGTAGCGCGTCGGAAAAAGGGCCCGACCTTGAATTTGTAGATGCGCGCGACAATTTTTCGATGCGTTTGCGATAATTTATCGATGCGCTAGAGAAAAATGGACGCGCTGACGAGAGCTCTCTCGTGCACAAATAAATGCGAAATGACCGAAATGACCCAAGTCTATTTATACTGGGACCCAAAAATCAGATGCCTCTCTATTTATACTGGGACCCAAAAATCCGATGCGATGCAATGAACGACTGCGCGTCCATCCCAACACATCGGAGGGGCATTTGTTGGGGTCCTAAAAGTCAGGATCCTCAAAACTAGAGTCCTAAGTGTACAAACCATCACCTCACCAGATCTAGGGCCAGTGCATCAGAAGACTTGGTAGAAATCGCAACGCATATCGGACTTTACCAAAAATAGAAAGTTGGCCCAGCGGTGGACCCCACCATTCATCATGATCAGAACCCTCCAAAGTTGGGAGGGTAAGTTCAATCATTAACAGATAGAGCTAGTGCATCAACATTCATTGCAAAGCGGACCCCACAAACCATCATTTTTGTAAGATAATCACAAATAAGTACGTCGGCGCATCAAGAAATTCATGGTCAGCGCATCATGAAATTCAGTCATTTGACAAAGTGAATTTCAGGGCGCACTGACCCTCAGCGCATCAAGAAATTCACCCAGTGCATCAAGAAATTCATATAGTTTTACAAAGTGAATTTCAGGACGCACTGACCCTCAGCGCATCAAGAAATTCACCCAGCGCATCAAGAAATTCAGACAGTTTTACAAAGTGAATTTCAGGACGCACTGACCCTCAACGCATCCAATAAATCAGGCATTTTCAGGAATTTCAAGCCGCACTGACAACCAGTGCGCCCTAAAAATCAACATTTAAACTAAGGCATTTTAAGACGCGCCAAGTGATTTTCTCGATGCGCCGACAAGTTTTCTCGACACGCTACACGTGGCAGCATCCTATTGGCTGACTTTCGGTATTTTCAGGTATAAATACCCCTCTGTTACTATTCATTTGGACGAATCTAGAGAGAGAGGGAGTTGTGTCCCTTGGGTATTTTGAGAGATTGCCGGAATCCCTTGCCAAAATCCCTTTTTCGACCACCGAAAACCTTTTCCGAGCAACGGAACCCTTCACCGAAAATCCCATCTCCGACCATCGCAGGTCTGACAATGAAATAACTTCAAATTGCTCAAGTATACCGACGCATCACAAAAATCAATCATTTTCATAAGAGAGCTATTTTTCGACGCACTGGCCTCAGCGCATCAGAAAAATACTCTTAGCGGATCACAAAAATCAAACATCTTAAATAGTCATTTTATGGATGCACTGGCCCCAACACATCAGAAAAATAGCCCAGCGCATCAGGAAAATCAGTCGTTTATGAAACAAGTCATTTTTCGACGCACTGGCCTCAGCGCATAAAAAAAAATACCCTCAGCGGATCACAAAATCAAACATCTTAAATAGTCATTTTGTGGACGCACTACACCAGTGCATCAGAAAAATAGCCCAGTGCATCAGAAAAATCAGTAGTTTATAAAACAAATCATTTTTGGACGCACTGGCCCCAGCGCATCAGAAAAATAGGCCAGCGGATCAGAAAAATACACATCTTAAACAAAATCATTTTTGGACGCACCGGCCCTAGCGCAACACAAAAATAGGCTAGTGGATCAGGAAAATAGAACATTTTAACAATCATTTTTGGATGCGCTGGCCCCAGCGCATCAGTAAAATCAAGCCAGCGGATCTGAAAAATTAGCACTCAGAACGTCTATTTCAGCACCTTTAAATTTTCATTTTGTGATGCTTTCGGGCCCCGTTTGGGCCAATTTTGGGTATTTCGAGCGTTCTGGACGCAACAGAGCAGTCAAATAACTCATTCGGGCAACCCAATGAGAAGAATGCAAGCCTTCGGAGTCCGATCCGATCCAATGTGATGAATGAAATAATTTCTCGAAAAGAGGCCACCAGTGCCCAGAATCATACCATTGTATCATCATTATATGTATTATCATAATATGACCCAGATTCAGGTCCGGACTAAGCAAATGGGATTATGGTTAACACAATAAACCATATCAAAAGAGTTCTAAACTATTACACGGAATTTGTTAAATACTGACACTTCAAGAACAGTCGATGCCCTACCCATTTAAACAGCATCCGCTGGTTAAGCTGCTCAGGTACATACAACTGCAGATCGGTCTTCCCGCGGTCACCCATCACAAATGACGGGTGCAGGCCTAGAGTCGCACCCCTCGGTTAAAAACCCTGACAGTCTCAGCCCGGATCTCCGGTCAAAACATGGGACATAGACATTTGACTCGTACAAAGATGGATTAGTCCATAAAAAAATACAACAAATACAGGTCTCCACGACCATACAAATACCGGTCTCTTCAACCATACAAATACAGGTCTCTTCAACCATACAAATACAGGTCTCTACGACCATGAACTCTGAGACCATAGTCCTGCTGAATAGTCTTCTGCCTTTTAATCAAGGGTCATTGATCATTCGATGTAATTAAGGGCTCGTGCCAAATCACGGCCTGGAATGTACAAGATCTCAGGATCTCTAGAAAAAAATTCGCCTTGCGATATCTCTTCTCTTGTGTACTTTTGTGAATGCTTGTGATTGTCTATGAATGATTCTATATTCAGAACCCTAGAACAACAAAACACAAGAAAATGTCATCGTATCCATTTTCTAGTTCTAACATGGTCCTTTGCGGAATATCCTCTCCAAATTGCCCGACCTTCTCTCTCACGCCGACATGATTTGATATTTCATTTGCCAGCCTGGTCATCAGTGGGTCCTATTTACTAATTAATCGATTGTCATCCTCATCACCTTCAACTACCAGAAGACGTGCGAACCCTGTTTCTTGTGACCATCCCATCAAAGGTACTTTAAAAGTATGCCAGCCTTCCAATGTCGTATCCTCCTTACGACGGTCAATTGACACACTCAGAGAAGTCCTGTGCCCAGTACTTGACAACAGATATGCTTCAGCCTGCTTGGTCAAACAACCCAGTTTATCAGCGAGGATCTCTGTCAGCCTTGGAGGAGGAATGTAGATTGGATCATCAACAGAGTTATTGTTCTGAATCAGATCATACTGATGCACCCACCATCTCATCCAATCATAAGGACCACCGGTCTTCCAATAAAGACCAGGAAGCATGAACCTCGCACCCGTTCGTGTCATCAGAAGCTGATGCCATATCCACTCCCAGTGAGCCAGACCCGTGCCATAAGCCCGCTTTACTTTAGTTACATCTGGTAACGTCATTGAAATGCCCTAATCATATCTGAATTGCCTGGAAAACTGGCTAGGGTAATAAGGCTCTATCATCATAACTCTATTCCTTCGCGCAACGAAAGTGAAGCAGTGCAAATAAACACTAAGAACTCCTTGTCAAGATTATCCACAGAATGCTCATCGTCAACTACTTCTCGATCGTCTTCGACATTAGAACTAGGAAAGTGGTAGAAGCAAATCTCCGCCCAGCTGCCAATTTTGAAAGCTATCCAATCAGATGACTGCGCTATCATCTCAAGTTTTCTGTAGCGCGATAAAAAGACGTGTGATCGATATGGAATTACCAAAAAAGATCTATTCCATATGTCCATGGGGAATTATACCCAACCACCCGCAGAATAAATGACATGGGCAATAAGCCGCATTCACCCCTTGCCCGGGTTGATCTTTATTACTCGAAATATTGTCGAAAGCCCTATATAAACTGCATAACACTGGCGATGCTAAAGAATATCGATGACTATTTGCAAGAGTTCCTACCACGATGAAGCAAGAAACCCTGACCCCATTAGCACCCTTGGAGCTACGCAACACAACTGCCGACAACCAGTATGCTAAGAATCCCGCCAGTTCACAAGTCAGCATAAGCTCATTCGAATTACGAAAGTTATGTCTAAAATGTTCCCTCATCAAGGCCTGATCTTCCTGCGAGATCTCATATTCTTCATAGTCAATGCTTCAAGAAGAAAGAAGTGTTTCACGTCAGTAGCAAAGAAATTGAAAGCATGCAAGGCGCAAAATATAAAGAAGGTATCAGAAGAAATGTTACTTAATCCACTAGCTAAAGTAGACCAACCAGTCATCGTAATGAATCTTTGTAATATTGTCGAAATGCGACAACTCAGCAAACAGCTCCAAATAAGCCTCTAAATGGTAAGCATCTCAAGGATTTTAATCCAAGACGAAGATAGCTCTTCATTAATTGGGATGTGTTCTTGGTAATATTCTCCTATTATGGACAAGTCAGGCATCATCCGGAGATCCCATAAAGATATGCTCATCTCCCCATATGGAAAATGGAATGAATTAGTAACAGAAGACAAGTAGCTTAAGAAGCTCCGAGGGATTGTTAGATCTCAGAAGAAATGCCCAGAGGTTGCATCAATAGCCTGATATAGGCCAACTTGCTTCAAAACCCGTTCATGGCGAACCAAAATCTCCCTTGCCTACGGTTCGTAGCCAAGTTGCTCATTCAGATGACCTCGCATACGGAAGCTCTTCGTTACCCACATCATTGTCTTGTTCATATGCCGAAACCTTTGCTGTACTGTCTTAAAATAATGGGTTGGATAAAGAGCGTGAGTGTCACTAGTCGGCGCAAGGAAAACCATTTCGCATGGGTTACTTACCCGCTGCTCTCTCCCATCATCAACCAGTAAGGTAGTCAACAACTGCCCAGGAGTAGACGTCCACCTTTCAACCCCGTAGAACTGAAAAGGGCCTTGAACATTAGATGGCTCGATACTCGAGAGGGGTGTTGAGCTCTTAATTCTGCATATTCTAACCCCAATTCATCACTTATTATGCATGGTTATCATGATTTAAAGACTAATCTAATGCATGGATTTGTGATTGTAGGAATGAGAGAGAGACTTCGTCATTATGATGTATAGATGCCCTTCTTACATGCCTTGAAGATCAAAGAAATAAAGGATAAGAGATGGAGGAAAGATGCAATGCAATGGAGGAAGAAAAACTAAGAAAAACACATGTTTTTAGCCTCACTGGCCGGCCAACATTTTTTTCCATCTATGAGGAAGATCACATTACAAGGAAGCTACAAATCAAATTTGAAGGCAATCCGATCATTGGTTAAGCCTCACCAAACGAAACAAAATCTGTTATGTTGTTGTACTATTGCTGCATTATAAAAGGAGGTGTTCTCTTCTATTCTAAATAAAGCAAGGACATGGGGAGCAAGGAGTTCAAGTCATAGGAGGCTTCCTAGCCTCCTCCAGCTAGTTTTTCTTCCTTTTCTTAGTTCTAGTTCTAGTTTTTAATATGCTTTTCATTAGCTAAGAGGTGAACCTTATAGTTTTCTTAGATTGTTTAATTCATTTTTAATGGTTTTAAGTTTGAATTTAATGTTGAACAATGGTTTTGCTTAAGTTTGAATAAAGTTCTAAGTAGTTTTTCTTAATATTATGATGACTCATGGATGCTTGGAAGAACTACATTAGTTTCTTACTTGTTTTGCAAAGATCTAGACCTGTACGATCCGAGGAATCGGATTCAAGACGCTCTAGAGCTTGGATCTTCATGTGGGAACTTCAAACCAAAGTTCTATCTTTTATAGAAATTCTGAAATATGTGTTAGGTGTTTATGTGATTTGATTCAAGTTCAAATCATGATCTAGTTATACTTTGTGACAGAATTTAATGATGATTATGATTGTAATCTTAACCTATTGGAACTAGGATTGACTTATGCAATTGAGTGTGCTCAAGTCCTAACTTGAATCGAGAGAATCATGTACTTGAATCACACATATGGCAGATTGTTTGTTTTAACTGCTCTATCATCCGGCTAAATAGGATTTGATTTCGATTCTAGTTGAGTAAGTGAGAAACCATAGCGAATTATGCATCTAAGGAGAGCTATAAGTGGATCCTTGATGCTCTAGTTATTCCTTATTATTAGATTTTTGCTGTTTAATGTTTAAAACTGATTTCATACACCACTCTTAAGATTCTAGTTATTAGGATAATTCGAATTGTTTACTTTTTTCCCTGTGGATCGACCTCGGTCTTACCGAGATTATTACTACATCGCAGCCTTGCACTTGAGGCAAGCGAACAAGTTTTTGGCGCCGTTGCCGGGGAAAGAGGTTAAACGGTTCTAATTGTTCTAGTAGCTATAGAGTAGTCCTAGTTAGGTAGGATTTTCAGTTTTTTTAGAAGTTGTTTTCTGATTTTTTCTAGATTATTAACAATTCTCTATTTTTATGTTTTGTAGGAACTTAGTTGTTGACATAGTTCTCACTTCCACGGGTAACATCTCCACATCTCCCTTTCTTCTTTTTGTTTTTCTTCCTAGATTGGGATTGTTTCAACTTCTTATAATTTCATTATGAATGATTGGACGGGTGGTTTGTCTAAATACCTTTTAAAAGATGAGAGGTCAGACCATGGAATCAAAACTCATTATGATTGGAACCATTACAAGCATGAATATTTTCCTAAGACTCAATCTACTTTTAATACTCCCCCAAGTAAAAGATTGCGAGATTACCAGAATAACAACAATGTGCATAACTTTTCGCCGGGTAAGACGATGGGAGAGTATCGGAAAGAGATGAATAATGTTCCACCGGTTACGACAATGTATGATCACTTGTTTGGCTACACATATCAACAACCATCTAATAGCCCAACATATGACATGCATAATCCTAATAGGTGGGAGCATCAAATTTTTAATTTGGGAGACGAACCAACCATGGGAGAGTTTCTTTCTCATGAGCCACAACCGACACGAACTCTTGAGGATACACTGCGAGAATTTATGAAAATAACTGAGCAATATATACAAAACCTCTCGCCATCTCAAAATCCTGAACACGATATTAGGAACACCGAATCATTCCTCAACAATGAGGAGGATGAGGCTATCCAACCCCAACCCTCTTCGGATTTAATGTCTAAACTTTTAGGGGATGTAGATCTCAGTGATCCCAACATTACCATCGATTATGGTAAATCAACTATCTCTTTTAGCTATTCCGATTTGAATGATGAAGAGATTTCAAGGACGGTTGACGAACTCGAGGAATCTACAAAATCTGAAAGTGATAGTTTGATTGCCTATAATGAAGGTTTGAAGGATGATTGTGAGTCCATGATTTCTTCTTCCAAAGGGCTGAATATTTATGAGTCGCCGGAAGATATTCTTACTAGAGAGATGGCCGAAGTCGATATTTTTTAGTCCTTCCACCAACAACACATGTCGGATTCTATTACGGAAGAACTCCCTTGAGTTAAAAATTCTGTTTCTTTGGATGATGGGGTGGCACAATCTGAAATTTCAAAAGATCAACCAATGCTAGATGATGTGCTTACCACTGAATCTAAAAAAATTTCTTTAGAAGACCTCCCCTCTATAGAGGAGGAATTCCTTACCCTTGAAACAGAATTTCCTCAATCACTTAAGGAGAACGAGGACGCTTCATCTGACTCTCTCAATCTCCTAGAGGAATGCATGACCCACCCCTATGATCTGGATGATGAGATGATTATGGAGTTGGACATTTTGTTAGACACGGTGTCGATGCTTGAAGAACACCATTCCACTGATTTACACTCTTTACCATTATTTGTGGAAACACCGTGCAATTCTGAATTTGTGGAGGAGATAACCCAAACTAAAGAATACTTAATGAATGTCTCTCCACCATCATGGATTCTTCAGCCCATTGAAAATTCTGATTGGGAGGACCCGTTTTTAATCAATTACAACCCAATTCAGAACTTGAGGAGATATCATTTTGCTGCTCTTATCTCCTCCTTAACATGCGTGTGGTGCACACTATGATTGGACCTTAATGAAGAAATGCACCCATGTGTACATTCAAGCAAGACTTTGGTTGGTCCTCATGAGAAACCTATTGAAATTCATGAAGATCCTGCTCAAATTTGATCATGTAGTTGATCAGACTAATCAAAGGTAGGTAGGTAGGTAGGTTAGGATTTATTTTCTACATTCAGGATTGAATAAATCTCATCGAGACAATGGAAGATGCTAGAATTGATCAACTTGCTACCTCAGGTACTCTCGTTCTCACTCTCCTTTGTTTTATGTCATTGCTCTCATGTCATGCATATTGCATATCTTATTACATTGAGGACAATGTAAGATTTTGGTTGGAGGGTGAGATTCCTTAGATGAATCTACTAGCTTTTGTGACATTTCGAACAATTATGTAGAAATTTTTTGATTTTTTTAAAAATTCAAAACTCCTTTCGAAAACCGCGTTTATATGCACTTGGGATGTCGTAAGTATGAAAGGAAGAAAGATGTAGTGAGATGATTTTGAAACTCTTAAAGGACTTGTAACATGATGGTTTTCTAATTGGATTTCCCTATTGATTTGATTGATAGAAAAATTGAAACACTTTTATACCTAGTTCACTTTACACGATTCTCATGTTTTAAAAGGATTATGTAGATTTGTGGATTGGCTAGGTTTAAATTTGAGGTGTTGAGAAACCAAGCTGGGGTACTTTGTCCATCCTTGTCCATGGGAAAATAAAAAAAGATATGGATTTCTAAAAATCCTGTCTAATGTGTATGAAGAGGAAAGGAAGGATGAAAATATGGTAATGATTGAAAATATGGTGGAAAATTCCAAAAAGGGCTACCTATTACCAACCGGGGGATGGTCTACCCGTAACCAAAGCAGGAAATGAGACGTAGTGTGAAAGCCATCGGAAGGACGGTAAGGTAAATTCCTGTCATAGGCTTGTTGTTGATCTGTACACCTTAGATCCCTAATTTAGTTGATCTATGAAGAAGATAACCCCGAAAATTCATGAGATGAACATTCACTATGCACACTAGGTTAAATTTGTTTAGATTCTTTTATTTATCAATCAATCAGCGGGAATTTTATATGAACACTTGTTATATTTTGAGAAGGTTAAGGTCTCAACTTCTATCACTAAGTCTTCCTGATTTTTGCACTTGCACATCTTGAAGTGTATAGAAGCATCGTTTCTGAATGAGAGTTGGGTTTTGAAGAATGGAACTTGTTTCACGCATGTTTTGCTCAGGACTAGTAAAATGCTGGTTGGGGGGTGTGTTGATCTCTTAATTGTGCATATTCTAACCCCAATTCATCACTCATTATGCATGGTTATCATAATTTAAAGACTAATATAATGCATGGATTTGTGATTGTAAGAATGAGAGAGAGACTTCGTCATTATGATGTATAGAGGCCCTTCTTACATGCCTTGAAGATCAAAGAAATAAAGCATAAGAGATGGAGGAAAGATGCAATGCAATGGAGGAAGAAAATCTAAGAAAAACACATGTTTTTAGCCTCACCGACCTGCCAGCATTTTTTTCCATCTATGAGGAAGATCACATTACAAGGAAGCTACAAATCAAATTTGAAGTCAATCCAATCTTGGTTAAGCTTCACCAAACGAAACAAAATCTGCTATGTTGTTGTACTATTGCTGCATTATTAAAGGAGGTGCTCTCTTCTATTCTAAATCAAGCAAGGACATGGGGAGCAAGGAGTTCAAGTCATAGGAGGCTTCCTAGCCTCCTCCAGCTAGTTTTTCTTCCTTTTCTTAGTTCTAGTTCGAGTTTTTAATATGCTTTTCATTAGCTAATCTCTTAACTAGAGCTAAGAGGTGAACCTTATAGTTTTCTTAGATTGTTTAATTTATTTTTAATGATTTTAAGTTTGAATTTAATGTCGAACAATGGTTTTGCTTAAGTTTGAATAAAGTTCTAAGTAGTTTTTCTTAATCTTATGATGACTCATGGATGCTTGGAAGAATTACATTAGTTTCTTACTTGTTTTGCAAAGATCTAGACCCGTACGATCCGAGGAATCGGATTCAAGACGCTGTAGAGCTTAGATCTTCATGTGGGAACTTCAAACCAAATTTCTATCTTTTATAGAAATTCTGAAATATGTGTTAGGTGTTTATGTGATTTGATTCAAGTTCAAATCATGATCTAGTTATCCTTTGTGACAGAATTTAATGATGATTATGATTGTGATCTTAACCTATTGGAACTAGGATTGACTTACGAAATTGAGTGTGCTCAAGTCATAACTTGAATTGAGAGAATCATGTACTTGAATCACACATGTTATAGTCAAAATGCGGTGGTCGGAGAATCTCCCGAGGACTCGAGACGTGCGAGCACCCTTATTACAGTATTCGACTTGCGAGCCCACCTGGTCGAGGCTTGCACATGGGACAAGTACGGCGCACAGTTATCGAGTCACCGAGCCCTTATGGTCGATGCTCAAATATTAGGAGAATACGGAATCCCTTTCTCAACATGCGAGCAGCTCGGCTCGTGGTCGCCGAAAGGGGTCGCATCTCAACATGCAAGCTAGTAGTTACTTCCGAATCAAAGCATTCTCCGCCTTTATAGTACTAGCAGCCCGTATAGACCGATTGTGGGCTTATCTTTGCCCATGGCTCCAGATCTCAGGGGATCACTATCAGGAAACGTAATCGACCAGATGTCTAATTGGGTTGGGCCGTTCCCTTATTTAAGGATCAACAGGATAAACACCTTATCCCTAGAAATCTGCAGTAATCTTGACGTCCTACGTAATAGAGTAGGTCATTTGGATCTATATAAATGGATGGCTTCATCGATAAGAAGGGACACAATCTCTGAGCTTCAAATCTTTTCGTTTCCTTTGTAACCACGTCCCATCTAACTTAAGCTTCGAAGGGCCAACGGCTGGACGCCGACCACCCATAGTTTTCCTTTGTGCCTTGTCAGGTTTATGACGAAACTACCTTGAAGGGAGGTGAACATCTGGAGGACCCTGTTACAGAATCTGACGTAAACAGCTTGGCGCCGTCTGTGGGAACATTTGATCTCCAAGATTAGCCGCTCTCATCACTGATAGAAGTCCTCCCACCATGCCTCCCAAAAAGACAGTTCATCCTTCCACTTCAAGACAGACGCTACCTCAGCCTGACATTACCGAACCAGCGCCCATCCCTCAGACTACTTCGACGGGCATCCCCCAGGGAGATCCCAACGTGCCATCACAAAACCCGTTATTTGATACTTCCGAAAATCAAGAGGATGTCATGCGTTTCCTCGGAAACACACTCCTGACCCTCAACGCCAGATTTCAAGCCTTGTCTAATCGGCTTGATCAGCATTTCCTGGAGCCCCAACGACAACCTTCCGAAGGGTTGCCGGCGCAACCTATACCAGTGGCTTCCAGACATTCCGCGGATGAACCACCAGTCCAACCAAATCATCCTCCGTCAAATCGAATGACACTCGCCAACCAAGCCCCTGTACTGCCCCCGCATTCCATACACTCCAGTACTTCCCGGCAATAGCAATCTCAGGGGTCCACCGTCGAAACGTCAGGTTATACCTTACCATGGGAAGGAGACCTCAAAAGAATCCATGATCGTTTTGATGATATGGAACAACGATATCAGGCAAATCGACCATCTGCTGCTGTGGCGTCTATACATCGGTCCGAGTCTCCTTTCACCTGCGAGGTCATGGAAGCACCTTTATAGAGGAAGTACCGCATGCCCGTCATTACCCCGTATACAGGTACTGGCGATCCTCTTGAACACCTGGAAATGTATAGATCTCTCATGGAGCTAGAGGGGCATGGGTCAGAAATCATGTGTAAGGCATTCTCCCTAACCTTAAAGGAGGCAACTCGTACATGGTTCGGGGGCTAAAGCCCCGATCCATCGGGTCCTTCACACAGCTATCGGAGCTATTCCTCTCTCAGTTCATGGGAAGCATCCGTACTAAAAAGCTGGCATCTCACCTAATGGATTTGAAACAGTAGCATGGGGAGACGATAAAGGAGTTTACACTACGTTTCACTACAGAAGCCGTCCAAACTGAAGGTTATACTGAAGAAAAAGGCCTCACCACCCTCATAGCCGGAATTACAAGCGAGAAATTTAGATTCACCCTAGATAAGAACCCTCCTAAAATCATGACAGAATTCCAAGCAAAAGCTCAGAAATATATCAATGCAGAAGAAGTTTCTTTGGCACGTCATGGTATACAGGGCAAGAAACTAAAGCCGGTGGAAATCTCTCCCCCGGATAAGAAATATCGACATGATCGGTGGGACCGCTCTCCAAAGAAGCTTTATTCTGGTAAATACCATAACTACACTCCTCTCAACCGAACCCCTGAAAAAGTGTTAATGGAGATCAAGCATAAACCATATGTGAAATGGCTTGCAAAGATCAAATCAGATCCTGAAAAGAGAGATAAGAGCAAGTTTTATTATTTCCACAAAGACCATGGGCACAGTGCCTACGATTGCATATCTCTACGAGATCACATCGAAGCTCTCATTCGAAAAATTCATCTTCAAGATTATGGTGTTCGACAAGGTCGGTCGCCTAAAAGGGCGGAAGCCCCACCACACCAGAAGAAGTCACCTCACCATCATACTTCACAAGAAGATGTTGAACCTACCGGAGAGATCCGGACCATCACCGGAGGACCAGCTTGTGGGGGAGATTCTCAAGCTTCAAGAAAAGCATACGCTCGTAAGGTGTCTAAGAAGCCCCAGCATATCTACTAGTTGGAACAGACGCCCAACACGTCAGAATTCGGCCATCCTCCAATCTCCTTCTCCCTCGAGGATGTAGAGGGGATTCACTTCCCTCACGAAGACTCCATCGTGGTAGCGCTAAAGGTATCAAATTATCTAACTCATCATATTATGGTGGATACAGGTAGCTCTGCTGATATTCTCTACCTGGAGGCTTTCAACAAAATGACACTCGCCAGAAGCCTGCTCAAACCAGTCTCAACTCCCCTCGTCGGCTTCGGGGGCGAGGTGGTAACGCCGGAAGGAAGCATTGACCTCCCAGTCACCTTTGGAGAATGTCCAACGAAAACGACTGTCTTCATTAATTTTCTCGTGGTAGACCGGAGGTCAGCATACAACGCCATTTTGGGCCGGCCATCGCTCAATAAGGTAGGGGCAGCTTTACACCCTTTGTATTTATGCGTCAAATTTTCTACCCCAAATGGTGTTGGGGTTGTACGAGGAAATCAAGAGGAAGCCCGATCGTGTTATGAGATAGCCGTACAAGACCGAAAGAAGGCCTAGACGACACCAGTTATGATGGTGGCACAAGATTCACTAAGCCCTCCGACGGCTACCTCGCTGGATCCAAGAGAGAATGCTCTCCAATCAGGAACTCCCGGGGAAGAGACAGTAGCAATCCACTTAACTGAGGATGATTCGTCCAAAGTCGTATACGTTGGGTCCTCTTTAACCAACGTCTTTCGAGAAGAGTCCGTTTTCTCACCGAATACCAAGATGTGTTTGCTTGGTCTTACAAAGATATGACAGGCATCAACCCCAGCGTCATAGCACATCGTCTGAACGTTGATCCGAAGTATAAACCTGTTCACCAGTGCCGACGTGCCTTCACTGCAGAAAAGCAAATGGTAATCAAGGCCGAGGTCGAAAAGTTACTCACAGTCAATTTTATAAAAGAAGTCGACTACCCAGAATGGGTCGCGAACATGGTTCTCGTTTGAAAAGCTAATGGCAAGTAGAGGATGTGTGTTGACTATTCCGATTTGAACAAAGCATGTCCCAAAGACAGCTTCCCGACACTGCGAATCGATCAGCTAGTTGATTCGACGGTAGGGCATGCCCTGCTAAGTTTCATGGATGCCTATTCTGGTTATAATCAGATTATGATGCATCCGCCTGATAGCCAGCACACCGCCTTCATCACCGACCGAGGCCTGTATTGCTACCAGGTAATGCCTTTTGGTCTTAAAAATGCAGGGGCCACCTATCAGCGCCTCGTCAATAAAATATTCGCTACACAAATCGGCAGGAATATAGAGGTTTATGTCGACGACATGCTCGTGAAAAGCGTCGTAGAAAACGACCACCTTGTAGATCTTCGAGAAGCCTTTGACTTAATGAGGAAGTACCAGATGAAGCTAAATCCAGAGAAATGTGCGTTCAGTGTGTCCGCTGGAAAATTTCTCGGATTTATGTTTGGCCAGCGAGGAATCGAGGCAAATCCTGAAAAAATAAAAGCATTGATCGAAATGAAGTCTCCAACCACTCTCAAAGATGTCCAACGTTTGGCTAGTCGCATCGCATCATTAAACAGGTTCATTTCGCGGGCCTCTGACAAGTGTTTACCCTTCTTTAAGCTCCTTCGAGCCACCGCCAAAACTGATTGGGAGTGGACACCGCAATGCGAAGAAGCGTTCTAACAAATGAAGCAATATATGAGTGCACCCCCCGTTTTATCTAAACCTGTGGCGTACGAGCAACTTCTTCTTTATTTATCTGTCTTCTACGGCCGTTAGTGCCGCTTTAATAAGAGAAGATTCTGGGGTACAAAGGCCCGTTTATTATATTAGTCGAGCGATGGTGGATGCTGAAACTAGGTATTCTGATATGGAGAAGTTGGCCCTTGCTTTGGTCACGGCTGCCTGAAAACTACAACCTTACTTCCAAGCCCACGCTATATTAGTGCCAACAAATCATCCGTTACAGCAGGTCCTTAAAAAACCCAAGGTTTTAGGGCGATTAACTAAATGGGCGGTCGAGATCAGTGAGCACGATATTTCGTTCTGCCCCAGGACTGCCATCAAGGGTCAGGCCGTGGCCGACTTTATTGCGGAATTCACATACTCCTCTCCCAATGATAATTCCGCGACCAGTGACCAGCCACCCTAGTCACTCTTCATGGATGAGTCCTCACGGCCCACTAGTAGCGGAGCGGGCCTAATTCTAGTTGCTCTAGATGGGTCGCATTTTCAATATGCTTTACGATTTGATTCACGCTTCTCAAATAATGAAGCAGAATATGAGGCTCTGATCTTCGGCCTTGAACTAGCAAACGTCCTCTCGATTCAAAGTCTACTCATTCATAGTGACTCTCAGCTTATAGTCAATCAGGTACTCGGTGAATTTGAGGCAAAAGAAGAAAGAATGGCCTTATAAAAATCTCGAGTGCTCATCCTGCTCGCGAAGCTGAAGAATTATGAAATAATCCACATCCCTCGCGAGAAGAACAAACTTGCGGATTCTTTGGTAAAACTCGCCTCCGCACCAGAGTCTGAGTTATCACAATCGATTCCAATCGAGCACCTTCGCACCCTAAGTATCGGCCAAGCAACTCTTAGGCAAGTGATCACGGTCCATCCCTCTCCATGTTGGATGGACCCCATTATCCTCTATCTTAGGGATGGACGTCTTCCAGACGACAAGAAATCCGCACGACAAATTCGTCATCGAGCTGCCAGGTATACTTTACAAAATGGAACGTTATTACGTAAGAGTTTCTCTTTGCCCTACTTAAGGTGTATTCACCCAGAAGAAGCACATCGTGTTCTGGATTAAATACACCAGGGGGCATGCGGTAACCACCCAAGGGGACGATCTCTAGCATATAAGGCGATGAGGCAAGGATATTACTGGCCCACTATGAAGGCAGATGCGATCGAATTCTCTAAAAAATGTGACAAGTGCCAGCGATTTTCTCCTATACCTCATGTACCGTCCGAGCAAATGACGCCAATGGATATCCCTTGGCCCTTTGCCCAATGGGGAGTCGATATCATCGGTCCCTTGCCTATCGGGAAAGGTTAAAATAGGTTTGCAATCGTGGCGGTCGATTACTTCACCAAATGGGTCGAGGCAGAACCATTAGCCAGAATTACCGAGAAACAGACCACTAAGTTCGTATGGAGAAATATCGAATGTCGTTATGGGCTCCCCCACACTATAATCACCGATAATGGAAAGCAATTCGATAACGCTGCTTTCGATGAATTTTGTAAAAAATGGAAGATATACAATGTCCGTACCTCTCCATACCATCCTCAGGCAAATGGGCAAGTTGAAGTGGTGAATAAAATCATCAAGCATCATTTAAAGACCAAGCTCGGTGAGTGTAAAGGTATGTGGCCAGAACTCCTGCCAGAAGTCTTATGGGCATATAGGACTACGACTCACACTTCAACAGGTGAAACTCCTTTCTCCTTGGCATTCGGCACCGACGCAGTAGTACCAGTTGAAGTTCAAATACCTTCGTATCGAATCGAGCAGTATGATCCCACTTGTAATCAGGAAGGTCTCCGACTTCATCTCAACCTCTTGGAAGAGCGGAGGGATGCCTCCCAGCTACGAACAACAGCGTATCAGTAGCGCATTGCTCTCTATCGTAATGCTAAAGTCCGGCCTAGAGCTTTCCAGCTCGGCGATTTGGTCCTTAGACAGAACCTCGAAGCTCCTGCTCGTTCGCTGGATCCAAATTGGGAGGGCCCGTTCGAGTCATCAAAATTGTGCGACCCAGTACTTATTATCTTGAAGATATGAAGGGAAGACCCGTACGTCGCCCTTGGCATGTGGAGCATTTGCTACGGTATTTCCCTTAATTCGATGTAATTTTGAACGACATTCGAATAATGGTAGAATCAAAGTCAGTCTTTTGGTCGCTACTCCATCTGATTGGACCTGAATAGCCCCGAAGAGAATACACACATTCTCTTAGCCAATTGTCTACCCTTGGTGGAATCAAAGTCAGTCTTTTGGTCGCTACTCCATCTGATTGGACCCGAATAGCCCCGAAGAGAATACACACATTCTCTTGGCCAATTGTCTACCCTTGGTAGAATCAAAATCTCAATAGATAGATCAGTTTATCTCCACGCGGACATGGTCACCATGACCCCCGGATTGAGCCTAACTCATTACTACGTGAGTTAAGTATGAAGGCATTCAGTATACAAGAAAAGAAGAACGAAAGAAAGGAGAAATAAGATACCAACAACATCATCAAAAGGTGTATTCTCATTCATCTCAATTGGTTATAAAGTCAAGTTGTTTACAAAACGCAAAATTAATACATGAGTTAAGAGAAGAAAAGAAAGATTATCATTCTCGCGCATCTGTTGGAGGAGCGGCACTCTCGGCTTCAGGGCCCACTTCGGAGACCCCTCCAACTTGAGTGACCTCAGTCACTTCGTTCTCGGCAGCTGTTCTTTCCTCCACAGCTATGATGGCCGCGACCTTCTCAAATTCACCCATATCAAAAGATGGGGACATTTGTTGCACTACTCGTAGTGTGAAGTCGCGACCAGCATCGTATGATTCGTATCTCTCATTGTCGTACAACTGCGAAGTTCGGAACTCCATGATGGCTCGAGCTCCTTCTTCAGAGAGCATCTTGACAAGGGCCACTCTCTCCTCATCCCAGTGGATCGAGTCGTCCTTGAGCTGCGCGAGAATGGAGCGCTCTTTGTCCAGACTGTCGCTAACTTCCTTGTACTGCGACTTGCTTTCTGCGAGCCGCTCCTCTAACAAGATCTTGTCCTGACGGAAGATCTCTCTCTCTCTCTCTCTCTCCCTTCTCCTTCACCTCCGCGAGCTTGGCGAAGTTAGAGTCCAAAGCCTGATACCTATCAGTCAAGACTTGGACCTTCTCGATGAGGATCTTCTTCTCCTCAGTCATCTTCGCGATCAAGATCTCGCGAGACTTAATGACTTGGTCCCTTCCCTGGACCGCCTTCTCCAGAGCAACCCTCTTCCCCTCAGCCTCATCTATCATACGACGGGCGGTGAGGATGTCACGCCTCGTTTGTAGTATGAGGTCCAAGCCCTACAGAACAGAAGGAAGGGTACGAGATAAGTACTTGGGAGCAAACCAAGGGAGCAAAACAATAAGGTCAAATTAAAACACATGTTACCTGGACCATCCTCACTCCCGCGTCAAGGAAGAGGTTTTCAGGACTTGGCTCGGGAAGGGTGCCAAAAGTCTGGGGGGAGATGTTGTCAAACAGGAACTTGAAAATTGGGTGAAGATGACGGGGGACGGTGAATGCTCCGCTTCCAGAGGGCTAGGCTACGACTAGTCCGGCTGGGCTTGCAGCTTGAGCAGTAGTCGGCTCGCGAGCGGGAGCCAACTCGCGAGCACCTTCAGGCTCGCGAGATTCTTCAACTGGGGGGCAGTTTGCCTCCACCCCGTTGTCCCTCGGGGAGTTGTCGACGATATTAATAACTGGTGGTTCAGGAGGAACCACACGTGAAGAACCCATAGGCGCAATTACCACGGCCTCAGGAAGAGGAGTTTGAGCAACTCCGTCCTTCCGGTTAGATGGGTGAGGGGGACCGGCAGACGTCTTCTTCTGCCTCTTCTAGTTTATGCCCTTGAGGCGAGGCAATAACCCTCTCTTCTCCCCGGCATTTGTCATCGCGACCTCCTCGCGAGATATTAGTCCTGCCGCCGCGAGTCGAGAGGCTAACAGACAAGCCTCGATATGCCTGTCACGAGCAAGCAACTTGTACACCTTCACGATCTTCTCGTGAATTCCTCCCTTTAGGTTCGGTTTCGCAAAAGTCGGGATACCTGCAAATACTAGCATAAGTCAGAAAGCAGAAAACCCAAAGGTGGCTTGCGAAAATCTGCGAAGTGCGAACCTATGCCCACTTTCACAGAAAAAACGGCTCACGCCAAGGCCCCCAGAAGTGGATCTTGTCTCAGACTCCCAGCTCCCGGAAGCATAGAACCATCGTTTCCTCCACTCGGGGTAATTTGAAGTGGGTTTTCCCAGGATAAAATTATCCCGGTGCCAATAACATAAGTAATACCAGCCTTCGCTGGAGGGTGCCTTCTTGAGTTGGTACATTCGGAGAAACTCTTCGGCGGTTAGCTTTCCGTTACCAGCTTGCGCCCAGAGAGCGAAGGAGCTTAGAACCACGCTCCATCCGTTTACGATAAGTTGCCCAGGGGCAATCTTATAACTCCGGAGTACATTGCGAATGAAAGGGTGGAGGGGAAGTCACACCCCAAGAATGAAAAAGTATTCGTAAAGGGCAACGCATCCAGGGGGAGGAGAATCCGGGGTTTCTCCCTCTCCGGGTAACCGAAGAACGACTGAGTCAGGGATCTGATATCTCTCCTGCAACTCGCTCAGCCGTTCTTCCGACAGGATGGATGGGTACCCGGACGCGGTGTACCTACCCGCCAGAACCCTCGCATTGTTGGAGGAAGAAGTTTCCGGGGTGGCATCCCCCAGGGGGACGGTCTCCTCATCAGAATCTCCAGCAATGGAAGTTTTTCAAAAAAAAAAAAAAAAGAGAGAGAGAGAGGAAAAGAGTATTCTGGAAAAGAAGAAGAATGAGGAAGCGGAGTTATACCAGAATTACCGGAGGAAGGTAATTACACCGGAGGAAGAGGGATACACCAGGAGAGAGTAAGGAAAGAGGAAGGGTTTTCGAAAGCTTCTGTGAAAATTCGAAGGTTTGGTAGACCCCGTAGATTTATAAGCAATCATTCCTCAGGATTTGGTGACACATGGCGATCGCCCGTTTGGCGCAGCAGTCGAACGGGCATGGTTATTAAATTCATAGACACGTGGCGGGCGTCTCTTCATTTCCTCTCTGCCGAAAAGCTGCGGAAGGTTGGTGCTCATTAATGCCAGCTCAATCATGTACGGTTTCATCTCCGATAAAGGTATTAGGCGGTTATGCATGCCAGTAAGCAAGTCCTTCCCTTAGACTTCTCGGCGGCAAGGACTTGGGGGGAATCTGTTATAGTCAAAATGCGGAGGTCGGAGAATCTCCTGAGGACTCGAGACGTGCGAGCACCCTTATTACAGTATTCTACTTGCGAGCCCACCTGGTCGAGGCTCGCACATGGGACAAGTACGGTGCACAGTTATCGAGTCACCGCGCCCTTATGGTCGATGCTCAAATATTAGGAGAATACGGAATCCCTTTCTCAACATGCGAGCAGCTCGGCTCGTGGTCGCCGAAAGGGGTCGCATCTCAACATGCGAGCGAGTAGTTACTTCCGAATCAAAGCATTCTCCGCCTTTATAGTACCAGCAGCCCGTATAGATCGATTATGGGCTTATCTTTGCCCGTGGCTCCAAATCTCAGGGGATCACTATCAAGAAACGTAATCGACCAGATGTCTAATTGGGTTAGGCCGTTCCCTTATTTAAGGATCAACAGGATAAACACCTTATCCCCGAAAATCAGCAGTAATCTTAACATCATACATAATAAACTAGGTCATTTGGATCTATATAAATGGATGGCTTAATCGATAAGAAGGGACACAATCTCTGAGCTTCAAATCTTTTCGTTTCCTTTGTAACCACGTCCCATCTAACTTGAGCTTCGGAGGGCCAACGGCTAGACGCCGGCCACCCATAGTTTTCCTTTGTGCCTTTTCAAGTTTATGAGGAAACTGCCTTAAAGGGAGGTGAACATCTGGAGGACCCTGTTACAGAATCTGACGTAAACAACACATATGGCAGATTGTTTGTTTTAACTGCTCTATCATCCGGCTAAATAGGATTTGATTTTGATTCTGGTTGAGTAAGTGAGAAACCATAGCGAATTATGCATCTAAGGAGAGCTATAAGTGGATCATTGATGTTCTAGTTATTCCTTATTATTAGATTTTTGATGTTTGATGTTTAAAACTGATTTCATACACCACTCTTAAGATTCTAGTTATTAGGATAGTTCGAATTGTTTACTTCCTTCCCTATGGATCGACCTCGGTCTTGCCGAGATTATTACTACATCACAGCCTTGCACTTGAAGCAAGCGAACAAGGGGCCTGTGCCTCATAAGATATTTTTCATATGTGATGACTCGGTCGTTGTAGGGGTTTACGATGAAGAAACTGCACGTCGCGATGATCTTATTTCTATCACAACCGATCTTCATCCAGTCATTCTTCCTATCGACAAGCTGTGTTAATCACTCTGCCTGGCCGACTTCCTCAGCCGATTGCTTACCTTGATTCCTTCTCTTCTTCTTCTTCTTTTGACCTTCTTGATTATTCTCTTGATGTTGGACAAGAAAATTAGATGGACCCGCCTTGACGACACTCGGAGCACTAGTAAGCTGACAATACCAAGTGGACCATTCTTGTTTAGTCCCTTGCGTCAGAGGCTCGGATGTGGTCTTATCCTCATAAATATGTAGTAATATTTTATGGGGAAGCTGCTTAATACAATCGGAAAAATCCTTCACTTCAGGTTCGATTGTCGCAAAGAAGCGCGAATGACACTTTGCTGAAGATGGATCAGCAGTATTTCAGCCACCCTCTTCTTCCCGCATTGTGTAGATGAAGGACCAGAAACTTGCGACCCAGAAGCTTCACTAGAATATATTACTGCTATCACCATGATTCAGTGCAACACATAAAAGAAAGAACATCAGACAAAAGCCCAATGCATGCAACATGCAACAAAATAAGGTACGCATAACAAGAAACGAAATTGTATCATCCAATTATAGATCGCACACATAAAATAAACTACACTAATAAATACAAGCACCAAATTGCAATCAACAAAGTGTAGGGAAACAACGGACTTCGAGTGTGCATCGAACAAACAAGTACGCGTATCTCATAATACGATAAGTGCAATAGCAAATATATACAGTGCAATCGGTGCATGAGCGAATCCACACTAAACCCACATTGCACCCGCATCCCCAGTCAGACACGACCATGATAAATTCGAGTATCCATAGGTAACACCCAGTAAGATTAGGAAGCATCCCAACATCGAGTGCGTGTTCTCTCGCCTCAAGTGCAAGGCTTATGATGTAGTAATAACTTGGTAAGACCGAGGTCGATCCACAGGGAATTAGGGTAAACTAATTCAAACCATTTTAGCAACTTCAAAGTCAGCAATTTTGAAGTTTGATTTTAAAAACTAAGTAAAAACAACAACTTTTGTAAAAATCTGATAATTAATGGAACTAAGGCCTTAAGGATCCACTTATAATAGTTCCATGTGAATTCATTCATCCAAGCATAAACACAACTAGATTTGAAGTTCTATCTCTCATCTAGTTGGAAGATTAAGCATCAAACACAGATAATCCCGCTTATCAAAAAATAAGATTCTAGTTTTAATGAAGCACATAGAATTCAAACATGTAGCCTTCGAAGTAACAGCCATGCCAAGAGACTATGTCATGCTCTAGGGTTACTATAATTTAAATCTAATTAATCCAAACATGATAATCTTAAAGAATTATAAGGAACCCATGTCCTAAGCACATGAACTCTCATAAAACATCCAAAAATTCCAATTTTATTCAAACTATAACTTAAAAATCTAAACTTTAAGTAAAGATACTTGAATTAAACAAATTCTACATGAAAATTAGCTACAAGCTTCACCTCTTAGCCTTAACTAAGTGGTTCTAGCTGAGCATTGGAATACTACAACTATAATAAAAAGCAAAGCTACTTGAAAGCATAGAAAACTATAAAAATCCTAGTTGGAGGAGTTGCAAACGCTCCACGAAGATCTCCCCACTTCCCTGAACTTCCAAAGCCTTCTATGATGTGCTAGGAATGACGCAGAGGTGTCCTTTTATAGCAAAGATCCATCACCGACCTGGAATCTTCGAGATGATGGAGAGTCCTTATGCAGTCTAGACGTCGGCCGGCCGGCCGGAGGTTGCACATAAACACACCTTTAAAAATCACCAAACCGGCCTGTCTGCCTGCCGTCCAGTCAATCCGGCCGGTCAGACGACAAGTCGGGTAGTGTAAAACTATGTCCAAAGAAATTCTGGTTTCTGAAAGGCTTGGCCGGCCTGCCGGACAGTCCATGAAACGTAATTTTTCATGTTTCTTCTCCTCCGTCTTCATTGCAATTCACCTCCACCTCTTGTCCTTTCTTCCATTGATTTTTAAGGCATGTAAAGTGAGTCCTTTAACATCATATAAGTAAAATCTCTCTTGCATTCCTACAAACACAAAAACATGTATTATATTAGTCTTTAAACATGTAAACCATGTATAATGTGTGATGAATTGAGGTCAAAATATGCACAATTCAGAGCTCAACAGTAATGTAGCTACTACCTCATCAAACTCTTTCAAGTGTAGATATGGGCTCTCGAAATCTAGCCCATGGAACTTAGGTAAAAGTTGGATTACCCCCGGCTTAATATTAATCGTCCCGCATTATTTGGAAAAAAAACATGCATGAAGGTGTGGTAGCATGAGCCGGTTGTAGATAATCACGTAGAGCTCTCATTGGAGGAGCATTGTGCACCACATTCTCTCCTACTCCATCTTGATTTGTGTTTATAGTTGGAGTAGGAGGAGTATTTCTTAATGGTGTTTGATCCATTCTCCAAAACTTTCACAAAGTTTCAGAAATTTTCTAACTCGTCTTTGGATGGAGAGTGGTCCAACTAAACCACCTTCGATTCGGAGACGATTTGTGTGGTCACATTCCCAACAGGACATAAACCACTCAAACAAAAATTTGAACTAAACCTAACCCTAAATCCTAAAACACAAATCTGTAAACTAGAATAAAATTTTGGAAAAAAATCTAAAAACTGAAATAGAAAAAGCTCTAAGGTAGAAAGATTTTACCCGATTCACTTGAACTAGAAGTAATTCCTACAAAACCAAACAAAGTTGTTAGTTCTAGAAATAAAAAACTAGCCCTAGAAAAACAAAAAAACCTAACTAATTCTAATTCTATAGCTACTAAAATAATTTAGAACTGTAAAACCTAGATTCCCTGGCAAAGGTGCCAAAAACTTGTTCGCTCGCCTCAAGTGCAAGGCTTACGATGTAGTAATAACTCGGTAAGACCAAGGTTGATTCACAGGGAATTAGGGTAAACCAATTCAAACCATTCTAGCAACTTCAAATTCAGCAATTTTGAAGTTTGATTTTAAAAACTAAGTAAAAATAATAACTTTTGTAAAAATCTGATAATTAATGGAACTAAGGCCTCAAGGATCCACTTGTAGTAGTCTCATGTGAATTCATTCATCCAAGCATAAACACAACTAGATTCGAAGTTCTATCTCTCATCTAGTTGGAAGATTAAGCATTCAAACACAAACAATCCCACTAAGTCAGAAAATAAGATTCTAGTTCTAATGAAGCACATAGAATTCAAACGTGTAGCCTTCAAAGTAACAGCCATGCAAAGTGACTATGGCATGCTCTGGGGTTATTATAATTTGAATATAATTTGGTAAGAAGTTCCCACATAAAGTTCATAAATCTAGAGCGTATTCCAATTCCTCAGATCATACAGGTCTAGACTAGTACACAGCAATTAAGAACTCAAGCAATTCTTCCAAACATCCATGAGTCATCATAAAACTAAGAAAAACTACTTAGTATTTGAATTAAACTTCAAACCATTGTTCTTAAACATGAAATCCAACTTAAAACCAACTTAAACGAATTGAAACATCTTAGATTCACTACAAGCTTCACCTCTTAGCCCTAGCTAAGAGGTTTAGCCGTTTATGATCCAAGGAAACATGAAACAAACTAAAGAAAACATAAAAACAGCAAACAAACTAGGAGGAGTTGTGGAACTTTGAAATCCACTTTCGCCGTCCCCCACCGTGCTTAATCCGTTCTTAGATGCCTTAGGAAGAGCCCCTAGGTGTCCTTTTATAGTGGGGGAGCTCCGCAACGTCGGAATCTTTCAGAATTTGCGTAAGGTTACGCAGTGAACAGAGAAATCCGGAGCCCAATTTAGAAATTTTCTATTTTACGCAGAGCCGACCGATCTAGACCGGTCGAACTGGGCTGGCCGACCGGTCACGACCGGTCATACCTGATCTGGGGCAGTCCAGAGTGCTTCTGGAGGATGGGCAGGCTCTAGCCGACCGGTCAAGACCGGTCGACCCTGTTGTGTTGCTAGTCCAGAGGAGAAACAAGAGATGGCCGACCAGTCTAAACCGGTCGTGGCCCCCCTGGCCGACCGGTAACGACCGGTCTAGCCCTTCTCTTCTTCATTTCCTTCTTCTTTTCTTCTTTCTCTGCTTCCTTCTTTCTTCGGCCCACCTTGGGTCTTCATCCAAGGCTCTTAAAGAGGTCTTTTTATTCTTCAATTGGGCGGAGTCCCTCTCATTCCTACAATCATGAAATCATGCATTAGATTAGTCTTTAAATCATGAAAACCTTGCATAATGAGTGATGAATTGGGGTTAGAATATGCACAATTAAGAGCTAAACACACACCCTAACCAGCATTTTGCTAGTCCCGAGCAAAACATGCATGAAATCAATTCCATTCTCCAACACTTAACTCTCCTTTAGAAACCATTCTTCCATACATCCCAAGATACACAAGTGTAAGATTCAGAAAAATTAGGTGAGAGAGGTTGAAACCGTAAACTCTCAAAACATAATAAGTGTCCATATGAAATTCCCACTGATTGGTTGATAAATAGAAGAACTTGAACAAATTCAACCTAGTGTACATTGTGAAAATTCATCTCATGAGTTTTCAGGATTATCTTCTTCACAGATCAACTAGACTATAGATCTCAAGGTATAAAGAGCAACAACAAGCCAATGACAGGAATTTGCCTTAGTGTCCTTCCGACGGCTTTCACATTACGTCCCATTTCCGGCTTTGGTTACGGATAGACCATCCCCCGGTTGGTAATAGGTAGCCCTAATCGGAATTTTCCACCATTTTTCCATCATTCCCAATTCCATCCTTCCTTTTCATTTTTCTTTTAAATTAGATAGGATTTTTAGAAATCCATATCTTTCGTTATTTTCCCATGGACAAGGATGGACAAAGTACCCCGGCTTGGTTTCTCAACACCTTAAATCAAAGTATAGATAATCCACAAATCACATAATCGTTTCAACCCATGAAAATCGTGTAATGTGAACTAGGTGTAAGAGTGTTCAAATTTTCTATCAATCACATAACTAGGGGAATTCACATATAAAACCATTATGTTAAGAGAAGTTCAAGACTTACAACATCATACACTTCATATCTCCTCCTCTTATTCTCATATCATCTTGAATGTATAGAAACAAAGTTTTCCAAAAGAGTTTTGAATTTTAGAAAAATCGAAAAATTTCTGCATAATTGCTCGAAATGTTACAAAACGCTGGATTCATTCAAGTGATCCTACACCCCCCAACCAAATCTTGTATTGTCCTCAATGTAAAAGATGTGCAATGAGCAAAACATGAGATCAATTTGAAAATAAAAGGGAGTGAGGAAAGATAGTACCTGAGAGAGTGAAAAGTGGAATTCATCCTCCTTCTAACAAACCTATGAAAAAAAAGATAAACAAAAGCAACAAAATCCTAATCCTAACTACTCTATACCTCCATCAGACTAGGAGATCAATCATCCTGATACACAGGATCAGTCAGAGGTATGGACATACCTTCTGAAGGAAACTTCTCAAAGAATGGTTTTAATCGCTGACCATTCGCCTTAAATATGTTGCCGTTCCTTGGATTTAATAACTCAATGGTCCCATATGGGTAGACAATTTGCACAATGTAGGGACCGGTCCATCGAGATCTCAATTTTCTTGAAAATAAATGTAGGCGAGAATTATACAGAAGGACTTTTTGATTAATCGTGAATGTCTTACGAAGAATGTTCTTATCATGGAACACCTTCGTCTTGTCCTTATAAATTCTCGCATTCTCATATGCTTTGTTCCGGATTTTCGCAAGTTCATTTAGTTAAAGTTTGCGCAACGAGCCTTGTCAGAATCAAAATTCATCTTCTTTATTGCCCAATACGCCCTATGTTCCAACTCCACAAGCAAGTGACAAGCCTTCCCATAGACAAGTCTATAAGGAGACATTCCAATAGGGGTCTTAAAAGCGGTACGGTAAGCCCAAACCGCATCCTCCAAAGAGCAACTCTTCTCAAAATCTCAAAAGGTGCTGAGTTGGAATCCCATTTTAAGGATTCTTGTGGTTCCGGAGGATCCAGCTACAGGAGAACCAGGAACAGGAGAGCTAGTCAAAGCGACCAATCCTTGCGATCGGGGTTCACCGTTTTCTCCAAAATATGTTTAATCTTTCTATTGGATATCTCAGCTTGTCCACTAGTTTGTGGGTGATAGGGAGTACTCACTTTGTGTGTTACGCCATATTTTTTCATTAAGGTTTCAAATGGGCGATTACAAAAGTGAGACCCTCCATCACTTATAATGACTCGAGGTGTTCCAAACCAGGAAAGAATATTCTCTTTTAAGAAACAAATGACTGTTTTATGATCATTATTCCGGCATGGAATCGCCTCGACCCATTTGGACACATAATTAATGGCAAGCAAGATATATATATTTCCAAAAGAAGATGGGAATGGACCTATGAAATCGATGCCCCAACAATAAAAAATTCTGATTATTAAGATGGGATTGAGTGGCATCATATTTCTATGGGAGATTCCTCCCAATTTCTGACAAGGCTCACATGTTTTGCAAAACTCATGTGTGTCCTTGAACATAGTGGGCCAATAAAACCCACATTGCAGAATTTTGGCTTGTGGTCTTCTTAGCCGAAAAGTGGCCACCAGATGCCTGAGAGTGACAAAAGGAGATGATACTTTGTTGTTCACCATCGGGCGCACATCTCCATATGATTTGATCAGGACAATACTTGAATAAGTATGGGTCGTCCCATAGGAATTTTCGCACCTCATTGAATAGATTATCCTTATCTTGCTTTTTCCAATGTGTAGAAATCGTACCTGTAGCAAGATAGTTAACAATGTCCGCATACCATGACAATTGGGAGACTTCAAAAATTTGTTCATCAGGGAATATGTCATTGATCGCGGTCATTTCAGGGGAATCGGTGAGAACAAGCCGAGAGAGATGGTCAGCCACTACATTTTCTACTCCTTTCTTATCACGTATCTCTATGTCAAATTCTTGGAGTAGAAGGATCCATCTTAACAATCGTGGTTTAGCATCCTTCTTAGAGAGAAGGTACTTAAGTGTGGCATGGTCAGTGCATATGATGATCTTGGATCCAATCAAGTAGGACCTAAACTTGTCCAAGGCAAAACCTATGGCTAAAAGTTCTTTTTCTGTAGTAGTGTATTTTTCTTGGGCTGAGTGTAAGGTTCTACTTGCATAGTAGATAACACATGGCTTTTTCTCTTTTCTTTGGCCTAGCATGGCCCCAATAGCATAGTCACTTGCATCGCACATAATTTCAAAAGGAAGGCTCCAATCAGGTGGTTGCATTATGGGAGCACATGTCAACATACCTTTAAGTGTGGTAAAAGCATTTTGACAATCTTCATTCCACTCAAAAGAATTCTCCTTTTGATGTAGGTTACATAAAGGACGAGAGAGTGAACTGAAGTCCTTTATGAACCTTCTATAAAATCCCGCGTGTCCCAAAAAGGACCGCACATCTCGTATGCTCTTGGGTGGTGGAAGGTTAGAGATAAGATCGATTTTCGCTTTGTCCACCTCGATTCCATTTTGTGAAATGATGTAACCAAGTACAACTCCCTTTTGAACCATAAAGTGACACTTCTCCCAATTCAACACAAGGTTCTTCTCTTCACATCTTTTCAGCACAGATTTCAAGTGCTCAAGGCACTCATCAAAGCTACAGCCAAATACTAAGAAATCATCCATGAAGACTTCGAGAATTGTACCCACCATATCAGAAAAGATACTCATCATACAACACTGAAAGGTGGCAGGGGCATTACATAGTCCAAACGGCATCCGTCGATAGGCGAAAGTGCCGAATGGACATGTGAATGTAGTCTTTTCTTGGTCTTCATGGGCGATCTCTATTTGGTTATACCCTGAATAGCCATTAAGGAAGCAAAAATGCGAATGACCCGCCAACCTTTCTAAAATTTGATCAACAAAAGGTAGGGGGAAGTGGTCTTTCCTCGTGACAGTGTTTAGCTTCCAGTAGTCAACTGCACATTCTCCAACCGGTAGTGACTCTGTTGGTACGAGTTCATTATTGGCATTGGCTACGATGGTGATTCCGGATTTCTTAGGCACCACTTGAGTTGGGCTCACCCATTGATTATCGGATATTGGGTAAATAATACCTACATCTAATAGTTTCACCACTTCGGCCTTAACCACATCCTTCATGTTTGGATTGAGTCATCTTTGTGGTTGCCTAGATGTCTTTGCATTCTCCTCAAGGTGTATGCGATGAGTACAAATCAGTGGGTCTATGCCTTTGAGATCCGCAATCGACCACCCAATGGCACTCTTGTGCTCTATTAGAGTGGCAATTAGCCTACTCTCTTGTTCCTCATCCAAGTGGGAAGAAATCACCACTGGATATGTCTCATCTCGACCTAAATAGACATATTTCAGCTCACTTGGTAATGGTTTTAGGTCGAGTGTTGGTGCCTTGATATTGGATGGGAGGGCTTTATTCTCGTTTACGGGTTAAGGCTCAAATAGGGCCCTCCATCTTTTGTTATCAAGTACCGGCATCACATCTAAAATGGCATCCATCTCTTGTATTGTGTCATCATTTATCTCATGAGAGTGGGCCACACATGCCTCCAAAGGGTCGGAATATAATGTTGAGGGGAATGAATCTTCCATGAATAATTCAATCATGTTTATCTCGTGGATCTCATCATCAACCTCCTGTGGTTGATTGCATAAATCAAATATATTCAGCTCAAGTGTCATATTTCCAAAGGACATTTTACAAGCCCGTTTCTACAATTGATAATCGCATTGGAAGTACCTAGAAAAGGGCGGCCAAGTATGACAGGAATTTGAGCACCGGTACCTATCACGGGATGTGTATCCAAGACAATAAAGTCTACTGGATAGTAGAATTTATCAACTTGGACTAAAACATCCTCAATCACTCCTCTCGGTATACGAATGGATCTATCAGCAAGTTGGAGTGTGGTTTTGGTGGGTTTCAATTCACCTAACCTAAGTTGTTCGTAAACCGAGTATGGAATGAGGTTCACACTTGCCCCCAAATCGAGTAAGGCTTGTTTAATCTGGTAGTCTCCTATGATGCATGAGATGGTTGGACTACCCGGGTCCTTGTATTTTTGGGGCACCTCTTGTTTGATAATAGCGCTGAAATTCTCAGTCAAAAGTACTTTATTGCGAACATTGTGTTTCCTTTTGACTGTGCACAATTCCTTTAGAAAATTGGCATAGGATGGTATTTGCTTTATGGCGTCCAACAACGGGATGTTGATCTTCACCTGCTTGAAAACCTCTAGAATTTCCAGATTTTTGTCTAAAGGTTTGGGTGAAATCAACCTTTGGGGAAACGGGGCAACTGGCTTATATTGCCTTTTCGGTTCTTTCTCTTGTGGAGTGTTGTTTGAGCTATCATCCTCCTTGGAATTTTCCTGATCCTTAGGCTTTGGGGCCTTCACCGGATTAGATTTATCAACTATTTTCCCACTTCTCAAAGTGGTGATAGCTTGAACATGCTCTGTATGTTGGGAGGATGAGCTAGAGTCTTGTATCTCAAATTGGGTTCTTGGGTTAGGAAGAGGTTGGGCAGGGAGTGTGCCTTTCTCCCTAACACTGAGGTGAGATTCAACCCTAGCCATTGAGGTTTTCAATTCATTGATGGCTTGAGTTGAATTTTGATTGAATTTCAATTGCTCTTGCATGAACCCATCTATTTTTAGAGAATTAGTCTTGTTATACTCAGCTTGAACAGATACAAATGCACCCAACATCTCCTCTAGAGTAACTTTTGGTGTAATGACTAGAGATGGACCTAGTATAGGTTGAGCTTGAGGGATATTGTTTGCATTCGCAGTGGGTCCATTCCTCCAACTGAAGTTGGGATGGTTCTTCCAATTAGAATTAAACGTGTTTGAGTTTGGAGCACTAAATTGCCGTTGATAACTGTTTATTGCATTTGATTGTTCTTGTAAGATGTCTTGGACTGCTGAAATTGTGGGACAATCTTGTGTTGCATGTTGATTTCCAGCACAAATTCCATAAACAGTTTCAACGTCATTAGAGTTGATCGTCTCTCCTTTCTTTAATTCCATGGCCTCAACTTTTCTTATGAGGCTAGCCACCCGTGCACTTATGCTATCCTCTTCTGATAGGACATAAATTCCTCCTTTTTTCCTTTGTTGGCTAGTCTTGGAATTTGTTGGTTTAGATGTATCCCAAGACTGTGCATTCTCAGCCAATTGCTCCAAATAGTCACATGCTTCATCGGCTTCCTTATTCATGAACTCCCCATTACACATCATCTCTACGAATTGGCGCATGGGTGAAGTCAGTCCTTCATAAAAAAAGCTTATGACCCGCCAAATTTGATAGCCATGATGTGGGCATGCATTTAACAAGTCCTTAAACCTCTCCCAACATTGGAAGAAGGTCTCATCTTCCTTTTGCGCAAAGTTCATGATAAGGCGCCTCAACATGTTCGTTTTGTGAGTAGTGAAGAATTTTTTAATGAACTCCCTATGCATATCAGTCCATGCACCAATTGATCTTGGCCTTAATGCATGAACCCAAGCTTTAGCTTTATCTTTAAGGGTAAAAGGAAATAATTTAAGTCTAACCACATCATCAGTTACATTTGTAAAGTGCATGGTGGTTATTACCTCATCAAATTCCTTAACGTGTTGATAGGCACTTTCACTGTCTAATCCATGGAATCTCGGGAGGAGTTGGATTACTCCCAGTTTCAAATCTACATTCCCTGCATTTTGTAGAAAAACTATGCATTAGGAAGTGTTCGCTCTTGCTGGTTGCAAGTTATCACTTAATGTTCTTGGTCGGGGAACATTCTCAACCACATTCTCTCCCGTTTCGGTTTGATTTTGGCCCAGATTTTGATTGGCCATAGGATTGGGTTGATTTACAGCCATATTTTCAGACAAAATTGGAGAATTTAGGTGTCTCCTAGCACGTGGTTCTCTGTCAATTCCTTCTACTATTCCCCTTCACTAATGAGTCGGTTATTAGAATCCCGAGCCCAATGTGGCATGCAAATCCTAAAAGAATGAAATAAAAAGAAAGAAGAATTCTTCCTTCCTTTCTTTACTCTTCTCTAAGACCGAAACACAAGGTGTCTTGCAATGGCTAGGCCAGAAGCAAGGATAGAGACCGATTTCTCCTGGTCAATAGGGGTTCAGAGAACTCCCTACCCACTCTTTGAATCTTTTGAGAAAAGTGTAGAAAAAGAAGAAAGAGGAGTAGAGGTGAGAAGAGAAATCTCTGAGCACAAGGTGATCCAAGATGGCAGAGCCGACCAATAGGAATCCAGGTGGCACAAGGCCTACCTATCAGAGATCCAAAAAGGAGTCTCCACCCACTCTACAAGAGATGAATATGATAGGAATGAATAGGAGAAGAAGAAGAGTAAAGTTAGAAAGATAGAACCTGATTTGGCACTTGAGATCCTTATGTCTTCTTCAGCTTCCTAGAAATCCCTGCAAAAGAAAAATCAAACAAAACGAACTAAGTTAGTATTAGAATCCTAAAAATCCTAAATAGATACTATTTTCAGAAATTTTGTGAAAAACCGTCAAAGTCCCCGGCAAGCGGCGCCAAAAACTTGTTCGCTTCCCCAAGTGTAGGGTTGCGATGTAGTAATAATCTCGGTAAGACCGAGGTCGATACACAAGGACTTATATAGGAATTCACAAATACTTTCAATAGTTTCTATTGAAAAGCTAACAACCAGATTTTGAGAAGATTGATGTAAATAGTACTTTTGAACTAAACTGAAGATAACAATTAATAAAAAGGCACTAGGGGTTCAAGGATACACTTGTAGCAATCCTTGATGCTTAATTCGCTGTGGTTTCTCACTTTCTCAACTAGAATCGAAATTAAGATCTATCTAGTCGGATGATAGAGCAGTTAAACCAAACAATCTTCCATATGTAAGATCAATGTATATGATTCACTCAATGCAAGCTAGAACGAGCATACTCAATTGCATAAGTCAGTCCCAATTCCAATAGACTAAGTTCACAATCATAACCATCAATAAATCCTGTCACAAGACAAAACTAGATCATGATTTGAACTTTATTCAAATCACATACACAGTCCCACATACTACAGAATTTCCAGAAAATAGAACTTTGGTAAGAAGTTCCCACATGAAGTTCATAAATCTAGACCGTATTCCGATTCCTCAGATCATACAGGTTTAGACTAGTACACAACAATTAAGAACTCAAACAATTCTTCCAAACATCCATGAGTCATCGTAAAACTAAGAAAAACTACTTAGTACTTGAATTAAACTTCAAACCATTGTTCTTAAACATGAAATCCAACTTAAAACTAACTTAAACGAATTGAAACATCTTAGATTCACTACAAGCTTCACCTCTTAGCCCTAGCTAAGAGGTTTAGCCGTTCATGATCCAAGGAAACATGAAAAAACTAAAGAAAACATAAAAATAGCAAACAAACTAGGAGGAGTTGTGGAACTCCGAAATCCACTTCCACCATCTCCCACCATGCTTAATCCGTTCTTAGATGCCCTAGGAAGAGCCCCTAGGTGTCCTTTTATAGTGGGGGAGCTCCGCAATGTCGGAATCTTTCAGAATTTGCATAAGGTTACATAGTGCGCAGAGAAATCCGGAGCCCAATTTAAAAAATTTCTGTTTTACACAGAGCCGTACCTGATCTGGGGCAGTCCAAAGTGCTTCTGGAGGATGGGTAGGCTCTGGCCGACCGGTCAAGACAGGTCGGCCCTGTTGTGTTGCTTGTCTAGAGGAGAAACAAGAGATGGCCAACCGGTTTAGACCGGTCGTGGTCCCCCTGGCCGACCGATCACGACCGGTCTAGCCCTTCTCTTCTTCATTTCCTTCTTCTTTTCTTCTTTCTCTGCTTCCTTCTTTCTTCGGCCCACCTTGGGTCTTCATCCAAGGCTCTTAAAGAGGTCTTTTTAGTCTTCAATTGAGCAGAGTCCCTCTCATTCCTACAATCATGAATTCATGCATTAGATTAGTCTTTAAATCATGAAAACCTTGCATAATGAGTGATGAATTAGGGTTAGAATATGCACAATTAAGAGCTCAACATCTACGATGATCTTCTTCACCTTCCATGAGTTCACAAACCGTCTATGATGCCTTAGGAACGAACCCTAGGTGTCCTTTTATAATGGAAAAGCCCCACCGACTTAGAAAGTTTCAGAATCCGCGTAGTACTTACGCAGCGTATGAAATTTCGAAGCTTGAAGAACAAGCTTCTTCTAATTTTTTGCGTGGTTGATCAGTCGGCTGACCGGTCATGTCCTCTGGCCGACCGGTTGGATCTACCTCTTTTTGGTCCAGTAAAGTTTTACTTAAAAACTTCATAGCTTAGGAATATACATTATTCGTAGAGTAAGGTCAGCAACATGGGTCCTATTTATTTTGAAATTCCGACCGGTCTGGCAACCAGTCGGCAGTGTAATTTTTCTGAAACTTTTCTTCTTTCTTCTCCTCTCCCTTGCATCTTTCTTCCACCATTTGGCACTTAATCTTTTGATCTTCAATGTATATAAAGTGACTCATTAGGCATCGAATTGGTGAAGTCTCTCTCTCATTCCTATAATCGCAAAACATGTATTAGAATAGTCTTTTAAACATGCAAACCATCCATAATGTGTGATGAATTGGGGTTAGAATATGCACAATTCAGAGATCAACAGTGTGCATGATTATCTGCATACAACAATCTTACATGCATTTAAAAGCATTATGATCGAAGTCCGACAGGTATGTCCTAAATCTTCCTAAAAGGGATAGTTGCATGCCATAAAAGACGAAGATGAGCAGCATATTATGGACTTAAAACGCTGAGTTCCATTCATGTTCAGGCACTAAGCATGATTGTCGCAAACGGTGTCCAAATTGGTCAAGTATGGAGCTGGTTGCATATGCTCCTCGCCATGGATGAGAGACATCGAAATTTTAAGAAATTGACTAAGTAGTGGGCTCGCATGCGCCCAAGGTGGTGCCTCAGGCGCACATGTCCTTCCACAACAACTGAAGCAATATATGAGCACGCCCCCTATCTTGTCAAAACCTGTTTTACACGAGCAGCTTCTTCTTTATTTATCTGTGTCTTCTACAACTGTTAACGCTACATTAATAAGAGAAGATTCCGGGGTCCAAAGGCCCGTTTATTATATTAGTCGAGCGATGGTGGATGTCGAAACTCGATATTCTGATATGGAGAAATTAGCTCTCGCTTTAGTTACCGCAGCTCAAAAATTACGACCATATTTCCAAGCCCACTCTATATTGGTACCTACGAATCATCCGTTAAGAGAAGTCCTTTAAAAACCTGAGGTTTCAGGGCGATTGACTAAATGGGCAATTGAGATTAGTGAGCACGACATTTCGTTCTGTCTAAGAACAGCCATTAAGGGTCAAGCCGTGGCTGATTTCATCGTTGAATTCACATATTCGACTCCAGTAAATTCTTCCTCTAGCAATGACTCTACAACCAGCGACCAGACCCCCTGGTCGCTCTTTGTGGACGGGTCTTCGTGCGCCACCGGTAGCAGAGCCGGCTTGACCTTAATTGCTCCTGACGGGTCGCATTTTCAATATGCTTTACGATTTGACACTCACGTCTCTAACAATGAAGCGGAATATGAGGCCTTGATAGTCGGCCTCGAACTAGCAAATGTACTCGCGATATAAAATTCACTTATTCACAGTGACTCTCAACTCATAGTCAATCAAGTGCTCGGTGAATTCGAGGCGAAAGAAGAGCAACTGGCTTTATACAAATCTCGAGTACTTATCCTACTCACGAAGCTAAGCAAATGTGAAAAAATCCATATTCCTCGCGAGAAGAATAAGCTCACAGATTACCTGGTGAAGCTAGCTTTCGCACCAGAATCTGATTTAGCGTGATCTATCTCTGTCGAAATTTTCATACTCCGAGTATTGATCAATTCGCCCTAAAGCAAGTAGTCACAGTACATTCCTCTCCATGTTGGATGGATCCTATCGTCCTTTACCTCAAAAGCGGGCTACTCCCAGATGATAAAAAAATGTGTGACAGATTCGTTATCATGCTGCCAAGTACACCTGCAAAATGAAATTTTACTACGTAAAAGCTTCACTTTACCATATCTAAGGTGTCTCCATCTAGAAGAGGCACACCGCATTCTTGATGAAATACACCAGGGGGCATGCGGTAACCATCCTAAGGGATGATCTTTAGCGTATAAAGAAATGAGGCAAGGGTACTATTGGCCCACTATAAAAGCAGACACAATCGAACTCTAAAAAAAATGAGACAAATGCCAGCGATATTCTCCAATCCCTCATATACCATCCGAGCAGATGACACTGATGGATGGCCCTTGGCCCTTCACCTAATGGGGAGTTGATATCATCAGACCATTGCCCACTGGGAAAGGTCGGAACAGGTTTGCAATCGTAGCAGTCAATTATTCTACCAAATGGGTCGAGGCAGAATCGTTAACCACAATCACCGAAAAGCAGACTACTAGGTTCATGTGGAGAAACATCATAGGTCGTTATGGGCTCCCGCACACTATAATCACCGACAAAGGAAAGCAGTTTGACAACGCCGCGTTCTCGGGGTTTTACGAAAAATGGAAGATACGGAGTATTCGAACCTCCCCGTATCATCCCCAGGCTAATGGACAAGTTGAAGCAGTCAATAAGATCATCAAACATCATTTGAAGACCAAACTCGATGAATGTAAAGGCATGTGGCCAGAGCTCCTACTTGAAGTCTTATGGGCCTATAGAACTACAACTCGCACGTCAACCGGAGAAACTCCTTTCTCTTTGGCTTTTGGCACCGACGCAGTTGTCCCCATCGAAGTCCAAGTACCCTCGTATCCAATCGAGTAGTATGACCCCACGAGTAATCAAGAAGGTCTGAGGCTCCATCTCGACCTCTTGGAAGAAAGAAGGGACGCATCCCAACTCCGAGCAGCACTTACCAACAACGTATAGCCCGCCATCGTAACACAAAAGTCCGATCCAGAGCTTTTCAGCTCGGCGATTTGGTCCTTAGACAAAATCTCGGAACACCTACTCTTTCGTTGGTTCCGAATTGGGAGGGCCCTTACCAAGTTATCAAAATGGTGCGACCATGTACATATTATCTCGAAGATATGCAAGGAAGACCCCTACATTGCCCTTGGCACGTAGAGCATCTACTCCGATATTTCCCTTAACCCGATGTAAATCCGAACGATGTTCAAATAAAAATGGGTTTTCATTTGGTCGCTACTCCATTAGTTGGACCTGAATAGCTCCGAAGGGAATACATACATTCCCTTGACCAAATCTTCTGCTCTCGGCATAGTCAAAGCCTCAATCGATAGATCAGTCTGTCTCTACGTGGACATGGTTATCAAGACCCCCGGATTAAGCCTAACTCATTATTCGTGAGTTAAGTATACAAGCATTCAACATGTGAACCATCAACTAATTATAAAGACGCCAGAGTATCAAAAAGATTTCATTCATTCTATTGAGTAAAATAATCAAATCGTTTTACAAAAGAAGAACAAAGGAAAAAAAATTTAGAAAGGAGATGATCAGTCTTGCGCATCACTTGAAGGAGGAGCGTTACTCTTAACCTCAGGGCCCACTTCCGAGACCCCTCCAGCTAGTGTAACCTCAGTAACCTCGTTCTCAGTGGTTGCCCTCTCCTCTACAGCAATGATAGCCGCGACCTTCTCGGACTCTCCCATATCAAATGACGGAGATATCTGCTGCACCACTCGTAGTGTGAAGTCGTGACCAGAATTGTACGACTCATATCATTCATCGTTGTACAGTTACAAGGTATGAAACTCCTTGATAGCACGAGGTCCCTCTTCGGAAAGCATCTTAACAAAGGCCACTCTCTCCTCCTCCCAATGAATAGAATCGTCTTTGAGTTGCGCAAGGGTGGATCGCTCTTTCTCCAGTGCATCACTGACCTCTTTTATTAGCGATCTTCTCTTAGCGAGCTGCTCCTCCAGAGAGATCTTATATTAGCGAAAGATCTCTCTCTCTCTCTCTCTCTCTCTCTCTCTATCTATCTTCTCCTTCATCTCTGCGAGCCTTGCGAAGTTTGTGTCCAAGGCCTGATACCTGTCGTTTAGGACTTGGACCTTTTCGATGAGGATATTCCTCTCCTCATTCGTCTTCGCAATTAAGGTCTCGCGAGATTTAATGACCTTGTCCCTCCCGTGGACCGCCTTCTCTAGGGAAACTCTCTTCCCCTCAGCCTCATCTATAATACGGAGGGCAGCGAGGATGTCACGCCTCGTCCATATGATAAGGTCCAGTCCCTATTCAAGGAGAAGAATGATTATCAGATGTTCACTTGAAAACCAACAAACAAAAGCAAGAAATAACTTAAAATCGAAGTATTTTTACCTGAACCATCCTCACTCCCGCGTCCAGAGAGAGGTCGTTGGGACTTGGTTCGGGAAGCGTGACGAAGGTCTGAGGGGAGATGTTGTCAAAGAGGAATTTGGAGATTGGGTGCAGATGGCTTGGAACAGCAAACGTCCCAACTCCGGAAGGCTGGGCTACGATTAGCCCAGCAGGGCTCACATCTTGAGCAACAGGTTGCTCGCTATTGAACCTCTAATTTAGACATTGCATAGCCCACTACATCACATTATATGCATGGTTTTCATGTTTATAAGGCCCATTTAATGTGTGTTTTGTGATTGTAGGGATGAGAGCGGACTTCACCAAATTGGGGACTAAAAAGAGTCAATTGAAGCCATTGAATGAAGATTGAAGAAGGACTAAAGAAAATAGAAAGAGAGGAGAAGAAAGGAAGAAAGAAGTCCAAGGAGAAAACAGGAAACAGAAGCCAAGACCGGTCGTGCGATCAGTCGTCCATCGCCAGGACCGGTCGTCCGACCGGTCCGATTGTTTGCAGAAGAAGAACTTTTCACAGAAGGCCACTGGATCATTCACGACCGGTTGTGCGACCGGTCCTTGAATTAAAAGTTAAAATCGGATTTTTAGCAAAACTCACTGGACTGTTTTTGACGTTTTGCGACTTGTCGTCAGGGAGCTCAGACCGGTCGTGCGACCGGTCGTCTGCGTAACAAAGCTTCTCCGTGAAGCTCCGAGATTTTCTGCGCAGTGCGTAACCTTACGCAATTTCTGGATGTTTCCGACGCAAGGGGCTTTTCCAACTATAAAAGGACACCTGGGGGCTCTTCCTAGGTCATCATAGAAGCCAAGGGACGTCGTGGGAGAAGACGGAAGTCGTCGTGGAGTGTTTGCAACCCTCCAAACTCCAGTTTTTCTAGTTTTTATGTTTTCTTATTTGAGTTCTAGTTGTAGTATGACAATGCTCGGCTAGAATCTCTCAGCTAAGGCTGAGAGGTGAAGCTTGTAGCTAATTTCCATGTTTGATTCAGTTTAATTCAAGTAATTTTAATTCAAGTTTGGGTTTTTAATCTTTTAGTCCCTTAAGTTGATAGTTTGAGATGTTTTATGAGAGTTCATGTGCTCCGGACATGAATTCCTTGCAATTCTCTGAGATTATCATACGGTGTTTGTTTAGATTTGAATTATGGTAACCCTTGAGCAAGCCATAGTCCATAGGCATGGCTGTTACTCCGAAGGCTATGATTTCGAATTCTAGATGTGTTGAATGGGGACTAGAACTTGGAAGTTCAACTTGAATGGAATTGAATGTGTTTGAATACTTTATTTTCCAACTAGATGAGAGATAGGACTTCAAATCTAGTTGTGTTCTATACTTGGATTGATTGGATTGACATGGGATTGCTACAAGTGGATCCTTGAATGCCTTAGTACTTTAAATTACTGGTTTTTGTTAAGTTACTGTTTTAGCATAAGTATTCCAATTAAATCTCATATCTATTGCAAACTGAGTTGCTGGAATAGTTTGAAAGTTGTTTCTAATTCCCTGTGGATCGACTTCGGTCTTACCGAGTTTTATTACTGCATCGCAGCCTTACACTTGAGGCGAGCGAACACTCGCGAGCAGGAATCAACTCGCGAGCAGCTTCAAGCTTGCGAGGTTCTTCAGTCAAGGGGCAACTTGGCCCCGCATCATCATTTCTTGGGGAATTATCAACAATGTCGATGACGGAGGCTTGAGAGGAACCACTGGAGCAGCTACCGCAGGCTCAAGGAGAGGCTCACACGGTTGTGAGCTTTGGGCAGGCTCACCCGACCAATTAAACGGGTGAGATGGTGTAACGCCCCCAAAATTCGACACTCGAGTAAATAACTCAAATCTCAAAATCAAGGGTGTTATGTAAATAATGAATGAACTCATCACATTCTCAACTGATACTTTTCTCTTTTCCATTCACATGGTACCAAAAATATAAAATAAGAATAAACCAAACTTGAAATATTAAATCATAATTCCATGAGTACACTACATTTTCCCAAACTATCTAAACTAATAGCTGTTCACTTCCCAAGTGTAGGGTTGCGAAGTAATAATAATTCAGAAAGACCGAGTATCGTTCCCACAGAGATTTATGAGTGGGTATTCTCAGAATTTGTCTAAAACAACTAATAATTAAGATCCTATTAAGCATTAAAGCTGGAAAATAATGATTTGGGTTTAAACAGTGAATGTGTAAGGTAATATCAATCTAAAAGGCACTAGAGCGCCAAGGATCCACTTTTGATAGGTTTCAATGCATCAACACAACTAGGTCTCTAATAACTCAATCGGAATCGAATTCATATCTCTATCCGATCAGAATATAAAGCGGTTAAATCAACAATTATCCAAAATAGTTGCTCATTCATTGATTCGATTCCCACAATAATACTCAGGCCTTGGGCACACTCAATTATGTAGGCCAAGCCTCTTTCCAATCTAGTTGAGATTCACAACCATAGCTTTCATCAAATCCTGTCACTAGACTTGATTACAACTAATGATTAGAACTCTAATTAAATCAAAATCAATCAGCAAACAACTATTTCAGATTATAATAAAAAGATAAGAACTTTAGTTGAATGAGTTCCCACATGAAAATCAGGCCATTGTGAAATTGCGGTTTTACCGCTTATAGAGATACTCGGAGATATGTCTAAGGACCTAGAGGGGGGGTGATTAGGACCTTATCAAATCTTTTCACCTACTTCAAGGTTAAGGCACATCAAGGCATCACTTTTACCTAAATCTTCTTCCTTGATGCAGCGGGGCCAACTGAGTCTTCGGTCTTCATCTTCGTTAGGCTCAACCGACACTAGACTCACTGACGTAAGTGATTAACAAACAAGGTGCACTAGTATGCCACAGAAAAGTGCACTAACAATCTCCCCCTTTGTCAATTACTTACAAAAACCTAACCTACCAAAACAAAATACATGTTCAAGATATTACATTGATAAAGCATTAAATACAGGACTCTTGACATGCCTAAACTAAGCTGCTCCTCTTCAGTTTGCTCCCCCATAACCTGTCAATCCCTGCATCACAAAATATAGCAAACTAGTTTTGGTGGGACTTGATCTTTCTCCCCCTTTCTGTTTAGCAATTGACAAACTATTCTCTCCCCCTTAATGATATATCAATAAGACTAAGGAAAGAGTAGATAGAATGTCGCAATTATAACTATAAGCACATGCTAACAAGGAGAGTATAGGGTGCATGAATCATAAATACATGGAGCATGCTAAGGAACATGATTAACAAGAAGATATAGCTATCTAGGCAAGGTTAATCATGCATAATTGGTCAAGGATATACATTTGCAATAAAAGCACAAAGGGCTTATAGCCCAATCAACCAACCTCCCCTATTGGTATATCAAGACCAATACAACGCAAAGATTAGCATATAATGAAGCATAAAACTCAAGATGATTAGCTAATCTAAGCATGATGATAATCTAGCAAGCAAATGTATCAAATAAAAGCAAGGCCAAATAATCAAAATTTGGGCGAATGAGGCTTGAATCCTCTGATTTGCCCATACACACAGAAATGAGGCTGAAATCCTCAGATTTTCCTATATAAGCATTTCTAGCTACCCTCACTAACCATGTTTAGTTTGATAAGCCAAAGGGTAACTAAATTCCTCAACACCCTCATAGAATGTAGCATGAGGTGAGGGGTTGGGAACTCCTTCTCCTAGAAGGGATAGCGGTTGGGATCCCCTCTTAGATAAGCTGGTAGAGGGGTTGTGGTGGAGGTCGAGAGAGCAAGATCTTTATGTTGGCTCTCATCACAAGCGGAGTCACCAAATCCGGACTCCTCCGTATTATCCCAAGTGGCAGCCATTGCCTTTTTACCTTTCGGTTTAGGCCCTTCCGGACATTCCGGGGCAATATGGCCACGACGACCGCAACCGTAACAACGGACGGATGAAGGTATGGATGATTTTCCTTTATGTTTATCACCCTTCTTGTCCTTCTTGTCACGGCTATTCCCTCTATCAAATTTGAGGAATCTCTTGAATTTTTTGTTCAATTTCTCTTCCTCATCATCCTTATCATCACTATCTTCCTCCGACTCACTCTTAATATTCTTATGTTTGTGAGAGGACTTAAGAGCGATGCTTTTCTTTCTAGAGGGGGCCTTAAAGCTTAGTTCATAAGTTTGTAGGGATCCTATGAGTTCTTCAACTTTCATAGTATTTAGATCCCGACATTCTTCTATGGTAGTAACTTTAGAAGAGAACCGTTCCGGAAGGGATCTCAGAATTTTCCTACATAGTCTATTTTCCGGAACAGGATCCCCTAAGCCCCACATATCATTTGTGATCTTATTCAGTTTGGTATAGAATTCAGTAAATGTTTCATGCTCCTCCATAGTAATGTTTTCAAATAGAGTAAAGAGGCGTTGAAGTTTAGAGTTTTTAACAACGTTTGTACCTTCATGGGTAACTTCAAGAATATCCCATGCCTGTTTACTGGTTGTGCAGTTTTGAATCTGACCAAATTCATCTTTAGATACTGAACAAAAAATGGCATTCAGGCCTTTGGCATTATGGATATGTTGAGCTTTATCATAATTAGTCCACATCGTCTTATCTTTTGGCCTGAGGACATCAGGTTCACCTTCCTTATGAATATGTCCATTGGGGGTACATATCCAATATCAACCATGTCCCTCACATCCGAATCAATAGATTCCAAGAAGATGCGCATTCGGGCTTTCCAATATGGATAGTTTGACCCATCAAAGAAGGGAGGCTTAGTGACGGATGAAGAGTCCTCTCTAGACATATTTTCAAGTTCTCTTAGGATCTATCTCTAGGCAATTAAGCCCTTTAAACAGGAACCTGCTCTGATACCAATTGAAATTGCAGTTTTACCGCTTATAGAGATACTCGAAGATATGTCTAAGGACCTAGAGGGGGGGTGATTAGGACCTTATCAAATCTTTTCGCCTACTAACATATATTATCAAATAAAACAAAGTAAGCAAGAACACTTAGGCTTCCAAGCCTAAGTGGGTCCAATCACAAGACTAGCATACGGTTAATCAATAAGCAATCCTAGTCTAAAGCATGCATAGGTGAATAAATGATTCAACTAAACAAGATCCTAACCTATGCAACTTGTGTAGACTTATGAGAGTGGATCAATGAGCTCAAGTCTACACAACTAGTGAAGGTACATCTTGTGTGTGGATGTGCTTAATAAGTGTCTAGCATACATTCCTATCAAGCATTCATAATTAAACAATTAAACTAACAATGCTAAGATATAAATGTGCTCAAATCAATCACAAACACAAGCATGTATAGTGGTTCGACTTTGGGTCTACTCCACTCCCGGTTCAAGCACTCAACTCCTTTCAGCACACCGGCATTCACTATCGGAGGTTTTAAATGAAGTTCACCTCTCAACCTTTACACAGAGGTTTTACCGGTTCACCTCTCAACCATTACCGGAGTTTTAGACATAGGCTAACTCTCAACCCAACGCATGTTTACTCCCGTGTCGGAGGCTCCCCCTTGGAGACTTAGTTTAGGCCCGACAAACGAGCCAAGGAACGGCTAACGTCCCTAGATCGAGCTTGACAAACAAACTCTAAATGGACTCTCAATAAAGACAACCTACTTGTCGGATGAGCCCCTTGTTTAGCGCCGGATTGGGTTGCTTGATCTCCGCTCTCCCGTGCTTCAATCAGCTTCCCTTGCTCCCTTGATCGTGTTGCCGTTGCGTCGCTGTTCGCTTCCCCAAGTGTAGGGTTGCGATGTAGTAATAAACTCGGTAAGACCGAGGTCGATCCACAGGGACTATGTAGGATCTCACAAATTCATCCACAAGTGTCTATTTAAGTCTACTAATCAGATTGTTGTATGAAGTTGATGTGAGTAACAAAAGCTGAATTAAATCGAAAGTAATTAATTATAAGAAGGCACTAGGGGTTCAGAGATCCACTTGTAGCAATCCTTGATGTTCAATCCGCTGTGGTTTCTTATTCTCTCAACTAGAATCGACATTCCTGTCTATCTAGTCGGATGATAGAGCTGTTAAACCAAACATTCTGTAATATGTAAGTTCTATGCATAAGATTCACTCAATGTAGGCCGAGCTGAGCATACACAATTGCATAGGTCATTCCCCTTTCCTATAAGTCCAGTTCACAATCATAATCATCCTCAACTCTTCTCACAAGACAAGACTAGATCAGGATTTGAACTGGATTTAAATCACAAGCACAGTCCATACATATTCCAGAAAAATAGAAAAGTAGAACTTTGGTAGGAAGTCCCTTCATGAAGAGCTTAGTACTAGAGCGCACTCTGATTCCTCAGATCATACAGGTCTAGACCGTTGCAAACAAATTAAGAAGCTAAGTAATTCATCCAAACATCCATGAGTCATCACAAGACTAAGAAAAATTACTTAAAAAACTTGTATAAACTTCAAACCTTAGTTCATAATCATGAATTCCAAACTGAAAACCACTTAACTACGAATTAAAACATCTTGGATTCACTACAAGCTTCACCTCTTAGCCCTAGCTAAGAGGTTTAGCTGCTCATGATCCAAGGAAACATGAAACAACTACAAAAAGCATGAAAACAACAAAGCAAACCAAAAGGAGTTGTGAAACTCCAATCTCCACTTCCACAGCCTCCAACCTCGCTTGAACCCTTCTAGGATACCCTAGGAACGATCCCTAGGTGTCCTTTTATAGTCTGGAAGCTCCACAACTTCGGAAGAATCGAGAAAGTGCGTAACACTTACGCAGCGCAGAGAAATTCGGGCTGAAATTAGAAATTTCTAAGTCTTCACGCACAGCCGACCGGTCACGACCGGTCGGCCTCAATAACTGACCACTCCAGCAACCATAGCCAACCGGTCATGACCGGTCGAGCTTGTAAAACCTTAATCCAGCAAGTATGCCCGACCAGTCAAGACCGGTCGGGCCTGTTTATCTTCAGTCCAGCACATGACCGGTCGGACGCCTTCAGCAATCTTCCAGCAGCAATGACTGACGTTGACCGGTCAGTCCTCTTCAGTAGCATCCAAACATGCATGGCTAGCCGGTCACTGACCGGTCTGGCTTCCTTGGCCGACTGGTCACGACCGGTCAGCCTCTTTTCTTTTTGTTTTCTTTCTTTCTTTCTTCTGCTTTCTTTTCTTCTTTACTTCTTTCTTTCTTTCTTCTGCTTTCTTTTCTTCTTTACTTCTTTCTTTCTTTTCTTCTTTGGTCCTCAAATGTTCTTCATCAGAATGATCCTAAATGAACCCTTTTTTTCTTCAATTGAATGGAGCTCCGTCTCAGTCCTGTAGTCACAAAACATGCATTGGATTAGCCTATAAACCATACAAACCTTGCACAATGAGTGATGAATTGGGGTTAGAATATGCACAATTAAGAGCTCAACACACCCCCCCAACCAGCATTTTGCTAGTCCCGAGCAAAACATGCGTGAACTAATCCCATCCTTCAAAACTCAACTCTCTTTCAGAAACCATCCTTCTATGCATTCCAAGGTTCATAAGCTTAAGATTCAGAAACATTAGGCAACAGCGGTTGAAACCGTAAACCCTCAAAACATAATAAGCATTCATATGAAATTCCCGCTAATTGGTTGATAAATAGAAGGACTTGAACAAATTCAACCTAGTGTGGGTAGTGAAAATTCATCTCACGAGTTTCTAGGATTATCTTCTTCATAGATCAAGTAGACTATAGAACTCAAGGTACATAGAACCACATCAAGCCAATGACAGGAATTTGCCTTACCGTCCTTCCGACGACTTTCACACTACGTCCCATTTCCGGCTTTGATTACGGGTAGACCATCCCCCGGTTGGTAGTAGGTAGCCCTAATCGGAATCTTCCACCATTTTTCCACATTCCCAATTTCATCCTTCCTTTCCCTTTTTCTTTTTAAATTAGATAGAATTTTTAAAAATCCATATCTTTCATTATTTTCCCATGGACAAGGATGGACAAAGTATCGTGGCCTGATTTTTCAATACCTTAATTCAAAGTCTAGCTAATCCATAAATCACATAATCCCTTCAACTCATGAAGATCGTGTAATGTGAACTAGGTGTAAAAGTGTTCAGGTTTTCTATCAATCACAAAATAGGGGAGTTCACATATAAAAACCATTATGCTATGAGGAATTCCAGACATCCAGCCCCATACACTTCATATCTCTTCCTCTTATGCTCATATCAACTTGAATGCATAGAACCGGTGTTTTCCAAAAGAGTTTCGAATTTTTGAAAAATCGAAAAATTTCCACATAGTTGCTTGAAATGTTGCAAAACGCTGGATTCATCCAAGTGATTCTACACCCCCCAACCAAATCTTGCATTGTCCTCAATGTAAAAGATACGCAATGAGCAAAACATGAGAGCAATTTGAAAATAAAAGGGAGTGAGGAATGATAGTACCTGAGAGAGTGAAAAGTGAAAACCTTCCTCCTTCTAACAAACCTATGAAAACGAAAACAAAAGCAGCAAAATCCTAATCCTAACTACTCTATACCTCCATCAGACTAGGAGATCAATCATCCTGATACACAGGATCATTCAGAGGTATGGACATACCTTCTGAAGGGAATTTCTCAAAGAACGGCTTTAATCGCTGCCCATTTGCTTTAAAAATGTTGCCGTTCCTCGGATTCAACAGCTCGACAGTCCCATATGAATAGACAGTTTGCACAATGTAGGGACTGGTCCATCGAGATCTCAGTTTTCCCGGAAATAGATGTAAGCGAGAATTATACATGAGGACTTTTTGGTTGATCGTGAATGTCTTGCGAAGAATATTCTTATCATGGAATATCTTCGTCTTGTCCTTGTAAATTCTCACATTCTCATAAGCTTCATTCCGGATTTCTGCAAGTTCATTCAATTGTAGTTTGCGTAGCGAGCTTGCCTTGTCAGAATTGAAATTTATCTTCTTAATGGCCCAATATGCCCTATGTTCCAACTCCACAGGCAAGTGACAAGCCTTCCCATAGACAAGTCTATAGGGAGACATTCCAATGGGGGTTTTAAAAGCTGTGCGGTAAGCCCAAAGCGCATCGGTAAGCCGAAGCGACCAATCCTTGCGATCGGGGTTCACCGTTTTCTCTAAAATGTGTTTAATCTCCCTATTGGATATCTCATCTTGTCCACTAGTTTGTGGGTGATAGGGGGTGCTCACTTTGTGTGTTACGCCATATTTCTTCATTAAGGCTTCAAAAGGGTGGTTGCAAAAGTGAGACCCTCCATCACTTATGATGACTCGAGGCGTTCCAAACCTGGAAAGAATATTTTCTTTTAAAAATCTAATGACCGTTTTATGGTCATTATTCCGGCAAGGGATAGCCTCGACCCATTTGGAAACATAGTCGACGGCAAGCAAGATGTATAGGTTTCCAAAAGAAGATGGGAATGGGCCCATGAAATCGATGCCCCAACAATAAAAAATTTCGATAATTAAGATGGGATTGAGTGGCATCATGTTTCTACGGGAGATTCCCCTAATTTCTGACAAGGATCACATGCTTTGCAAAACTCATGTGTGTCTTTGAACATAGTGGGCCAATAAAACCCACATTGCAGAATTTTCGCTGTGGTCTTTTTAGCCGAAAAATGGCCACCACATGCTTGAGAATGACAGAAGGAGATGATGCTTTGTTGCTCATCATCTGGGACACATCTCCTTATGATTTGATCGGGACAATACTTGAATAAGTATGGGTCGTCCCATAGGAATTTCCGCACCTCCGAGAAGAATCTATCCTTATCTTGCTTTTTCCAATATGTAGGAATTGTACCTGTAGCAAGATAGTTAGCAATGTCTGCATACCATGGTAATTGGGAAACAAAAAAGAGTTGTTCATCAGGGAACATGTCATTGATTGCAGTCGTTTCAGGGGAATCAGTGAGGACAAGTCGAGAGAGGTGGTCAGCTACTACATTCTCTACTCCTTTCTTATCACGTATTTCTATGTCGAATTCCTGGAGTAGAAGGATCCATCTTAACAACCGTGGTTTACCATCCTTTTTAGAGAGAAGATACTTAAGCGCGGCATGGTCAGTGAAAACAATGATCTTGGATCCAATCAAGTAGGATCTAAACTTCTCCAAGGCAAAAACTACGGCTAAAAGTTCCTTTTCAGTAGTGGTGTAGTTTGCCTGGGCTGAGTTTAGGGTTCTACTTGCATAGTAGATGACACATGGCTTTTTATCTCTTCTTTGGCCTAACACGGCCCCAATAGCATAGTCGCTAGCATCGCACATAATCTCAAAAGGAAGGCTCCAATCAGGTGGTTGCATTATTGGGGCACATGTCAACATACCTTTAAGGGTGGTAAAGGCCTTTTGACATTCTTCATTCCACTCGAATGAATTTTCCTTTTGAAGTAGGTCACATAAAGGGCGAGAGAGTGAACTGAAATCCTTTATGAACCTTCTGTAAAATCCTGCGTGTCCTAAAAAGGACCGTATATCTCGTATGCTTTTGGGTGGTGGAAGGTTAGAGATAAGATCAATTTTTTCCTTGTCCACCTCAATTCCATTTTGTGAAACGATGTGACCAAGAACAATTCCCTTTTGAACCATGAAGTGACACTTTTCCCAATTGAGCACAAGGTTCTTCTCTTCACATCTTTTTAGCACAGATTTCAAGTGCTCAAGGCACTCATCAAAGATACAACCGAATATGAAAAAATCATCCATGAAGACTTTGAGAATGGTCCCCACCATGTCAGAAAAGATGCTCATCATACAATGCTGAAAGGTGGCAGGGGCATTACATAGTCCAAACGGCATCCGTCGATAGGCGAAAGTGCCGAATGGACATGTGAATGTAGTCTTTTCTTGGTCTTCACGGGCAATTTCTATTTGGTTGTACCCTGAATAGCCATCAAGGAAGCAAAGGTGGGAATGACCCGCCAACCGTTCTAAAATCTGATCAACAAACGGTAGGGGGAAGTGGTCTTTCCTCGTGACAGTGTTTAGCTTCTTGTAGTCAATGCACATTCTCCAGCCGGTAGTGACTCTAGTTGGTACTAGTTCATTATTGGCATTGGCTACGATGGTTATTCCGGATTTCTTAGGCACCACTTGAGTTAGGCTCACCCATTGGCTATCGGATATTGGGTAAATAATACCTACATCCAATAGTTTCACCACTTCGGCCTTAACCACATCCTTCATGTTTGGATTTAGTCGTCTTTGTGGTTGCCGGGATGTCCTTGCATTTTCCTCAAGGTGTATGCGGTGACTACAAATCAGTGGGTCTATGCCTTTGAGATCCGCAATTGACCATCCAATGGCACTATTGTGCTCTAATAGAGTGGCTATTAGCCTGCTCTCTTGTTCCTCATCCAAGTGGGAAGAAATCACCACTGGATATGTCTCATCTTGACCTAAATAAACATATTTTAGCTCACTTGGCAATGGTTTTAGGTCGAGTGTAGGTGCCTTGATGTTAGATGGGAGGGCCTTGTTCTCATTTACAGGCAAAGGTTCAATTGGGGCCCTCCATCTTTTATTGTCAAGAACTGGCATCATCTCTAGAATGGCATCCATCTCTTCTATTGTGTAATCATTTACCTCATGAGAATGGGTCATGCATGCCTCCAAAGGGTTGGAAAATAGTGATAAGGGGACTGTATCCTCCACGAATGATTCGATCATGTTTAATTCGTGGACATCATCATCAACTTCCCGAGGTTGTTTGCATAAATCAAATATGTTAAGCTCAAGGGTCATATTTCCAAAGGACATTTGTACAAGTTTGTTTCTACAATTGATAATGGCGTTTGAGGTAGCTAGAAACGGTCGTCCAAGTATGACGGGAATTTGAGCACTGGTGCCTATCACGGGATGTGTGTCTAAGACAATAAAATCTACTGGGTAGTAGAATTTATCAACTTGGACCAGAACATCCTCTATCATTCCTCTCGGTATCCGGATGGATCTATCAGCAAGTTGGAGTGTGGTTTTGGTGGGTTTCAATTCACCTAACCCAAGTTGTTCGTAGACCGAGTATGGAATGAGATTCACACGTGCCCCCAAGTCGAGTAGGGCTTGTTTAATCTGGTAGTCTCCTATGATGCATGAGATGGTTGGACTACCTGGATCCTTGTATTTTTGGGGCACCTCTTGTTTGATGATGGCGCTCAAATTCTCAGCCAAAAGAACTTTGTTGTGAACGTTATGTTTCCTTTTTACTATACACAATTCCTTTAGAAATTTGGCATAAGATGGTATTTGTTTTATTGCATCCAACAGCGGGATGTTGATCTTCACCTGCTTGAAAACTTCCAGAATCTCCAGATTTTTATCTAAAGGTTTAGGTGAAATCAACCTTTGTGGAAATGGGGCAACCGGCTTGTATTGTCTTTCCGGTTCTTTCTCTTGTGGAATATTGTTTGGGCTATCAACCTCTTTGGGAATTTCCGGATCCTTAGGCTTTGGAGCCTTCACCGGATTAGATTTGTCAATTTCTTTCCCACTTCTCAAAGTGGTGATAGCTTGGACATGTTCCGTATGGTGGGAGGATGAGCTTGTATCTTGTAACTCATATTGGGTCCTTGGGTTAGGAAGAGGTTGAGCAGGAAGTGTGCCCTTCTCTCTAACACTAAGGTGAGCTTCAACTCTAGCCAGAGATGTTTTTAATTCATTGATGGCTTGGTTTGAATTTTGATTGAATTTCAATTGCTCTTGCATGAACCCATCTATTTTTAGAGAATTTGTCTTGTTATACTCATTCTGGACCGATACGAGTGCACCCAACATCTCTTCTAGTGATACTTTTGGAGTGTTGTTTGCATTTGCAGTGGGTCCATTCCTCCAACTGAGGTTGGGATGGTTCTTCCAATTAGGATTAAACTTGTTTGAGTTTGGAGCACCATATTGCTGTTGATAACTGTTTATGGCATTTATTTATTCTCGTAAGATGCCTTGGACTGCTGAAATTGTGGGACAATCTGGTGTAGCATGTTGATTTCCAGCACAAATTTCACAAACAGTTTCAACGTCAGTGGAGTTGATTGTTTCTCCTTTCCTTAATTCCATGGCTTCGACCTTTCTTGTGAGGCTAGCCAACCGTGCACTTATGCTATCTTCTTCTGATAAGACATACATTCCTCCCTTTTCCTTTTGTTGGCCAGTCTTAGAACTTGTTGGTTTAGATGTGTCCCAAGACTGTGCACTCTCAGCCAATTCTTCCAAATAATCCCATGCTTCATCAGCTTCCTTATTCATGAACTCTTCATTACACATCATCTCTACAAATTGGCGCATGGATGAAGTCAGTCCTTCATAGAAAAAACTTATAATCCGCCAAATTTCATAGCCATGATGTGGGCATGCGTTTAATAGGTCCTTAAACCTCTCCCAACATTGGGAAAAATTTTCATCTTCCTTTTGGGCAAAGTTCATGATAAGGCGCTTAAGCATGTTCGTTTTGTGAGTAGGGAAGAATTTTTTAATAAATTCTCTGTGCATATCAGTCCATGAACCAATTGATCTTGGCCTCAATGCATAAAGCCAACCTTTGGCTTTATCCTTAAGAGTGAAAGGGAAGAATTTAAGTCTTACTATATCTTCAGTCACATTTGCCAAGTGCATGGTGGTGATTACCTCATCAAACTCCCTAAGGTGTTGATAGGCACTTTCACTGTCTAAACCATGGAATTTAGGGAGAAGATTGATCACTCCCGGTTTCAAATCCACATTCCCTGCATTTTGTGGAAAAATTATGCATGAGGGAGTGCTCGTTCTTGCAGGTTGCAAGAAATCACGTAAAGTCCTTGGTCGAGGAACATCCTCAACCACATTCTCCCCTGTTTCAGTTTGATTTTGGATCGGGTTAGGTTGATTTGCAGCCATATTTTCAGATAAAATTGGAGAATCTAGCTGTCTCCTAGCACGTGGCTCTCTATCAATTCCTTCTACTATCCCCCCTTCACTTATGAGTCGGTTATTGGAATCCCGACCCCAATGTGGCATGCAAAACCAAAAATAAGAAACAAAAAGAAAGAAGAATTCTTCCTCCCTTTTCTTTACTCTTCTCTAAGACCGAAGCACAAGGTGTCTTGCAATGGCTAGGCCAGAAGTAAGGATAGAGACCGATTTCTCCTGGTCAATAGGGGTTCAGAGAACTCCCCACCCACTCTTTGAATCTTTTGAGAAAAAGTGCAGAAAAAGGAAAAAGAGGAGTAGAGATGAGAAAAGAAATCTCTAAGCACAAGGTGATCCAAGGCGGCTGAGCCGACCAATAGGAATCCAAGTGGCAAAAAGGCCGACCTTTTAGAGATCCAAATGGAATCTCCACCCACTCTACAAGAGATGAATAGGAATGAATAGGAGAAGGAGAAGAGTAAGGTTTAGAAAGATAGAACCTGATTCGCACTTGAAACTCTTGTATCTTCTTCAGCTTCCTAGAAATCCCTAAAAAAATCAAATAAATAAACTAAGTTAGTCTAAAAATCTAAAAAAAATCCTAAATAGATACTAATTTCAGAAATTTGTGAAAACCGTCAAGGTCCCCGGCAACGGCGCCAAAAACTTGTTCGCTTCCCCAAGTGTAGGGTTGCGATGTAGTATAAACTCGGTAAGACCGAGGTTGATCCACAGGGACTATGTAGGATCTCACAAATTCATCCACAAGTGTCTATTTAAGTCTACTAATCAGATTGTTGTATGAAGTTGATGTGAGTAACAAAAGCTGAATTAAATCGAAAGTAATTAATTATAAGAAGGCACTAGGGGTTCAGAGGATCCACTTGTAGCAATCCTTGATGTTCAATCCGCTGTGGTTTCTTATTCTCTCAACTAGAATCGACATTCCTGTCTATCTAGTCGGATGATAGAGCTGTTAAACCAAACATTCTGTAATATGTAAGTTCTATGCATAAGATTCACTCAATGTAGGCCGAGCTGAGCATGCTCAATTGCATAGGTCATTCCCCTTTCCTATAAGTCCAGTTCACAATCATAATCATCCTCAACTCTTCTCACAAGACAAGACTAGATCAGGATTTGAACTGGATTTAAATCACAAGCACAGTCCATACATATTCCAGAAAAACAGAAAAGTAGAACTTTGGTAGGAAGTCCCTTCATGAAGAGCTTAGTACTAGAGCGCACTCTGATTCCTCAGATCATACAGGTCTAGACCGTTGCAAACAAATTAAGAAGCTAAGTAATTCATCCAAACATCCATGAGTCATCACAAGACTAAGAAAAATTACTTAAAAAACTTGTATAAACTTCAAACCTTAGTTCATAATCATGAATTCCAAACTGAAAACCACTTAACTACGAATTAAAACATCTTGGATTCACTACAAGCTTCACCTCTTAGCCCTAGCTAAGAGGTTTAGCTGCTCATGATCCAAGGAAACATGAAACAACTACAAAAAGCATGAAAACAGCAAAGCAAACCAAAAGGAGTTGTGAAACTCCAATCTCCACTTCCACAGCCTCCAACCTCGCTTGAACCCTTCTAGGATACCCTAGGAACGATCCCTAGGTGTCCTTTTGTAGTCTGGAAGCTCCACAACTTCGGAAGAATCGAGAAAGTGCGTAACACTTACGCAGCGCAGAGAAATTCGGGCTGAAATTAGAAATTTCTAAGTCTTCACGCACAGCCGACCGGTCACAACCGGTCGGCCTCAATAACTGACCACTCCAGCAACCATAGCCGACCGGTCATGACCGGTCGAGCTTGTAAAACCTTAATCTAGCAAGTATGCCCGACCGGTCAAGACCAGTCGGGCCTGTTTATCTTCAGTCCAGCAATGATGTCTGTTGAACCTCCAATTGATACATTGCATTGCCCATTACATGACATGGTTTGCATGATTTTCATGATTTAAAGGCCCATCTAACACATGTTTTGTGATTATAGGAATGAGAGCGGACTTCACTCAATTAGAGACCAAAAAGGGGCCATTTGGAGCCTTTGATGAAGGCCCAAGGTGGACCAAAGAAAGAAGGAAGCAAAGAAAGAAGAAAATAGAAGAAAGAAAGGAAGAAAACAAGAAGAAAAAGAGACCGACCGGTCTTGACCGGTCGGCCATGCTTGCTGGAGTAATGCCAAAGAGGACCTGACCGGTCGTGACCGGTCGGCCAGCCCTGTCCGACCGGTCGTGACCGGTCGGCCATGCAAGTTTCAGATTCCAGATTCTAAAACAGCAATGTATTCCCGCACCTGGTTTTTCGAACCAGTTTTCTGAAGTCATCTTGATGATATTTGGAATCCAACACATCCATGTCGAAGAGGAGCTCGACCCCGAACTAACCCAAGTGGTTTCGTGTCGATCGGAGCTACGGATTGACCGTGGTGGCCAAAACAATACGAACTGTCCAGAAAGTTCCAGATTTCGCTGTTCAACTCTGGGCCGGTCCAGAGGAGTCATCATTGATGATATGAAGAATCTACTTTGACCATCTTTTAGAACACATCCATATATGAATAACCACAAAAGTTTCAGATCAAAAGGATGTGTGGTTTGATCGTACCGGTTGAAGAAAGATGGACCATCCAGAAAGATCCAACTGCGCAGAGTTTATAAAAGGGCTGAGTGTTCTAATTTTCGGACCATATTCTGGGATCGTTTTGGACAATCTAATCCATCCATCATGTAGAGGAAGAAGTTTTCTACCAATGTTCAAAATTTGAGATCAATCCGACCTCTGTACACTCCGGGGCGTTGAAAGCAAGATGACTGGTTCTGAAGGTACCCAAAGTGCGCGATTTTGAGAGGCGGTCAGTGATCTGATTGGTGGGCCCATTCAGAGGATAATATTGGAAATCTAAATCATCTATTTGGAAGATCACATTACAAGGAAGCTACAAACCAAATTTGAAGGCAATCCGACCATTGGTTAAGCCGTACCAAGCGAAACAAATTCTGCTATGTTGCTGTACTATTGCTGCACTATAAAAGGAGGTGCTCTCTTCTATTCCAAATCAACCAAGGACGTGGGAAGCAAGGAGTTCAAGTCCCAGGAGGCTACCTAGCCTCCTCCAGCTAGTTTTTCTTCCTTTTCTTAGTTCTAGTTCTAGTTTTAATATGCTTTTCCTTAGCTAACCTCTTAGCTAGAGCTAGAGGTGAAATTTGTAGTTGGTTCCAATGTTTTAATTCTTTTATTTCAAGTACCCTTTTCTTAATTTTGGATTTTAAAGTTCTAGTTTGAATAAAGTTTGGATTTTTAGATGAATTATGAGAGTTTGTGTGCTCCGGACATGAGTTCCTTGCAATTCTCTGAAATTACCATGATTGGGTTGTTTGAATTTGAATTGTAGTAACCCTTGAGCATGCCATAGTCCATAGGCATGGCTGTTACTCCGAAGGCTACAAGTTCAAGTTCTATGTGCTCCATTAGAACTAGAAATCTGATTTCCAGATTTAAGTGGGACTATTTGTGCTTGAATGTTATATCTTCCAATTAGATGAGAGATAGGACTTTGATTCTAATTGTGTTGTACTTGGATGAATGGATTGGCATTGGACTACTACAAGTGGATCCTTGATGCTCTAGTTCTTCTTATTTTCAGATTTTCCTATTTCATGTGAAAAACTACTTTCTTAAACCTCTTAGATTCTAGTTATTAAAGTACTTGGAATTGTTTACCTCTTTCCTTGTGGATCGACCTCGGTCTTACCGAGATTTATTACTACATCGCAGCCTTACACTTGAGGCAAGCGAACAAGTTTTTGGCACCGCTGCCGGGGAAAAAGTTAAACGGTTTTAATTGTTCTAGTAGCTATAGAGTAATCTTAGTTAGGTAGGATTTTCAGTTTTTATAGAAGTAGATTTTCTGATTTTTTTTTTAGATTACTAACAAATTCTTTTTTGATTTTGTAGGACATTGTTGCTGACATAGATCTCACTCTATTGGGTAACATCTCCCCATATCCCTTCTTTTTTGTTCTTTTTTTTATATTAGGGTAGTTTTCAATTTCTTAAAATTTCATCATGTATGATTGGACGAATGGTGCATATAAGCATCTTTTGGAAGATAAGATGTCAGACCATGAAATTGAAAGTCTTTATGATTGGAACCATTATAAGCATAAGTATTTTTCTAAGGTTCAATCAACCTCCACTGCCGCCCCACGTAAGACGATGCGTGATTACATTAATGAAAACAATACACATATTGAGACACGATGTAAGACGATGGGGGAATACCGGAACGAAGCAAAATTGGATAATCATCCGGGAAAAACATTACGTGATTACCGGATTGAAAATAACATGAGTGTTCCACCGGTTATGGTAAGAGGTGTGCAACAACAAAAGGAACAGGTGAATAGTAGCCAACCGGTTAAGACAATGCGTGATTACTTGTATGGATATGCCTATCAACCATCATATAACTTTTCATCCTACAATGCGTACGGTCTTAATTGGGAAAACCACCATTCTCCTTGTTCAAGGGAGGAACCAATCATGGATGCCAACAACTATCCTCAAGAGTTTCTTTCTCATGAGCCGCAACCGACACGAACTCTTGAGGATGTGCTGCGAGAGTTTATGGAAATAACTGAGAAATGCATACAAAACCTCTCGCCATCTCAAAATATTAAACCCAACATTGGGAACACCGAATCAATCCCCAACAATGAGGAGGATGAGGCTATCCAAGCCCAACCCTCTTCTGATTTAATGGATAGACTTTTAAAGGAGATTGATTTCGATGATCCCAATGTCATCATCAATTATGGTGAGTCCACTATCTCTTTTGGATGCTTTGAACTTAATGATGAAGAGATTTTAATGACGGTTGACGAACCCGAGGAATCCATAAAATTTGAAAGTGGTAGTGGGGTTGCCTACAATGAGGGTGTGGTAAATGGTTATGAACCTATGGTTTCTTTTTCCCAAGGGCATAATGATTATGAGTCTCTAGAGGATATGCATGCTAGAGAGATGGCCGAAGTCGATCTTTTTGAGTCGTTCCACCAACAACACATGCCAAATTCTAGTGTGGTAGACCTCCCTTTGATTGAAAATTCTATTCCTTTGGATGATGAGGTGGCACAATCTGAAATTTTTAAAGATCAACCAATGTTAAATGATGTGCTTACCACTGAATCTGAAGAATTTTCTTTGGAAGACCTCCTCTCTATAGAGGAGGAATTCCTTACCATTGAAACAGAATTTCTTCAATCATTAAGGGAGGATGAGGACCCTTCATCCGACTATCTCGATTTCCTAGAGGAATGCTTGGCCCACTCTTATGATCTTGATGATGAGATGATTAAGGAGTTGGATATTTTGTTAGACACGGTGTCGGTGCCTGAAGAACACCTTTCCACTGATTTACACTCTTTACCATTGTTTATGGAAACACCGTACAATTCTGAATTTGTGGAAGAGACAACTTTAACTAATGAAAACTTGATGAATGTCTCTCCACCGTCATGGGTCCTTCAGCCCATTGAAAATTCTGATTGGGATGACCCATTTTTAATCAATCATAACCCAAATCAGAATTTGAGGAGATATCTTTTTGCTGCTCTTATCTCCTCCTTTTATGCATGTGGTGCACAATACGATTGGACTTCAATGATAAGAAGCACACATGTTTACTGTCGAGCAGGACTTTGGATGGTCCTCATGAGAAATTTATTGAAATTCATGAAGATCCTGCTCAACTTTGATCATGTAGTTGATCGGACTAATCAAAGGTAGGTAGGTAGGTTAGGATTTATTTTTCTGCAATTAGGATTGAATAAGTCTCATCGAGACAATGGAAGATGCTAGAATTGATCAACTTGCTATCTCAGGTACTATTGTTCTCACTCTCTCATATTTTACCATTGCTCTCATGTTCATGCTAATTGCATATCTTTTTACATTGAGGACAATGCAAGATTTGGTTGGGGGGTGAGATGAGATTCCTCATCTAGCATGTTGCAACATTTCGAGCCTCACATGCGCAAATTTTTTCGAATTTTCTAAAATTTCAAAACTCTTTTAGAAAACCTTATTTCCATGCATTCGAGATGATATGAGTATAAGAAGAGGAGATACGAAGTGTGTGATGTTGTAAGTCTTGAATTCTCCCAACATAATGGTTTTATATGTTAGTTCCCCTATTGTTGTGATTGATAGAAAATTTGAACACCTTCACACCAAGTTCACATTACACGATTTTCATGAGTTGAAAGGTTTATGTGATTTGTGGATTAGCTAGACTTTGATATAAAGGTGTTGAGAAACCAAGCCGGGGTATTTTGTCCATCCTTGTCCATGGGAAAATAATGAAAGATATGGATTTTTAAAAATCCTATCTAATTTTAAAAGAAAAAGGAAAGAAAGGATGAAATCGGGAATGAAGGAAAAATGGTGGAAAATTTCGAAAAGGGCTACCTATTACCAACCGGGGGATGGTCGAACCGTAACCAAAGCCGGAAATGGGACGTAGTGTGAAAGCCGTCGGAAGGACGGTAAGGCAAATTCCTGTCATAGGCTTGTTGTTGCTCTGTGCACCTTAAAATCCTTGGTTTACTTAATCTATGAAGAAGATGATCCCAGAAACTCATGAGATGAACTTTCACTATGCACACTAGGTTGAATTTGTTCGAGTTCTTCTATTTATCAATCAATCAGCGGGAATTTCATGTAAACACTTATTATGTTTTGAGAGTCCAAGATTTCAGCTTCTATCACCTAATTTTTCCAAATTTTATACTTATACACCTTGGAATGGATAGAATCATGGGTTCTGAGGGAGAGTTGGGTTTGGATGTTTGAAATTGTTTCACGCATGTTTTGCTCAGGACTAGCAAAAAGCTGGTTGGGGGGTGTGTTGAACCTCCAATTTATACATTGCATTGCCCATTACATGACATGGTTTGCATGATTTTCATTATTTAAAGGCCCATCTAACACATGTTTTGTGATTATAAGAATGAGAGCGGACTTCACTCAATTAGAGACCAAAAAGGAGCCATTTGGAGCCTTTGATGAAGGCCCAAGGTGGACCAAAGAAAGAAGGAAGCAAAGAAAGAAGAAAATAGAAGAAAGAAAGGAAGAAAACAAGAAGAAAAAGAGACCAACCGGTCTTGACCGGTCGGCCAAGGAAGCCCGACCGGTCTTGACCGGTCGGCCATGCTTGCTGGAGTAATGCCAAAGAGGACCTGACCGGTCGTGACCGGTCGGCCAGCCCTGTCCGACCGGTCGTGACCGGTCGGCCATGCAAGTTTCAGATTCCAGATTCTAAAACAGCAATGTATTCCCGCACCTGGTTTTTCGGACCAGTTTTCTGAAGTCATCTTGATGATATTTGGAATCCAACACATCCATGTCGAAGAGGAGCTCGACGCCGAACTAACCCAAGTGGTTTCGTGTCGATCGGAGCTACGGATTGACCGTGGTGGCCAAAACAATACGAACTGTCCAGAAAGTTCCAGATTTCGCTGTTCAACTCTGGGCCGGTCCAGAGGAGTCATCATTGATGATATGAAGAATCTACTTTGACCATCTTTTAGAACACATACATATATGAATAACCACAAAAGTTTCAGATCAAAAGGATGTGTGGTTTGATCGTACCGGTTGAAGAAAGATGGACCATCCAGAAAGATCCAACTGCGCAGAGTTTATAAAAGGGCTGAGTGTTCTAATTTTCGGACCATATTCTGGGATCTTTTTGGACAATCTAATCCATCCATCATGTAGAGGAAGAAGTTTTCTACCAATGTTCAAAATTTGAGATCAATCCGACCTCTGTACACTCCGGGGCGTTGAAAGCAAGATGACTGGTTCTGAAGGTACCCAAAGTGCGCGATTTTGAGAGGCGGTCGGTGATCTGATTGGTGGGCCCATTCAGAGGATAATATTGGAAATCTAATCATCTATTTGGAAGATCACATTACAAGGAAGCTACAAACCAAATTTGAAGGCAATCCGACCATTGGTTAAGCCGTACCAAGCGAAACAAATTCTGCTATGTTGCTGTACTATTGCTGCACTATAAAAGGAGGTGCTCTCTTCTATTCCAAATCAACCAAGGACGTGGGAAGCAAGGAGTTCAAGTCCCAGGAGGCTACCTAGCCTCCTCTAGCTAGGTTTTCTTCCTTTTCTTAGTTCTAGTTCTAGTTTTAATATGCTTTTCCTTAGCTAACCTCTTAGCTAGAGCTAGAGGTGAAATTTGTAGTTGGTTCCAATGTTTTAATTCTTTTATTTCAAGTACCCTTTTCTTAATTTTGGATTTTAAAGTTCTAGTTTGAATAAAGTTTGGATTTTTAGATGAATTATGAGAGTTTGTGTGCTCCGGACATGAGTTCCTTGCAATTCTCTGAAATTACCATGATTGGGTTGTTTGAATTTGAATTGTAGTAACCCTTGAGCATGCCATAGTCCATAGGCATGGCTGTTACTCTGAAGGCTACAAGTTCAAGTTCTATGTGCTCCATTAGAACTAGAAATCTGATTTCCAGATTTAAGTGGGACTATTTGTGCTTGAATGTTATATCTTCCAATTAGATGAGAGATAGGACTTTGATTCTAATTGTGTTGTACTTGGATGAATGGATTGGCATTGGACTACTACAAGTGGATCCTTGATGCTCTAGTTCTTCTTATTTTCAGATTTTCCTATTTCATGTGAAAAACTACTTTCTTAAACCTCTTAGATTCTAGTTATTAAAGTACTTGGAATTGTTTACCTCTTTCCTTGTGGATCGACCTCGGTCTTACCGATATTTATTACTACATCGCAGCCTTACACTTGAGGCAAGCGAACAATGTCCGACCGGTCATGACCGGTCGGACACCTTCAGCAATCTTCCAGCAGCAATGACTGACCGGTCATGACCGGTCAGTCCTCTTCAGTAGTATCCAAACATGCATGGCTGGCCGGTCACTGACCAGTCTGGCTTCCTTGGCCGACCGGTCACGACCGGTCAGCCTCTTTTCTTTTTGTTTTCTTTCTTTCTTTCTTCTGCTTTCTTTTCTTCTTTACTTCTTTCTTTCTTTTCTTCTTTAGGTCCTCAAATGTTCTTCATCAGAATGATCCTAAATGAACCCTTTTTGTCTTCAATTGAATGGAGCTCCCTCTCAGTCCTGTAGTCACAAAACATGCATTGGATTAGCCTATAAACCATACAAACCTTGCACAATGAGTGATGAATTGGGGTTAGAATATGCACAATTAAGAGCTCAACAGTTGCCAATGCTTCAGCCACACTTGATCAAACACCTTGCATGTGATGCCTTTGAGATGCCCAAGGTGCTAGGAGGATAAGTTTGAGAACTCTACAACTAATGGGAATGGGTTGCCTAGAGTCTTTCTCCTACAACTATCTCATCTTAGAGTTTTGGAGAAGGATTTGCCAATCAAGAAGGTTCCAAACTCTAGAGATCAAGAGGGGATGAAGGTCATCTTCTTCATGAGCTTGGAATGCTCTAATCTTGTGTTAAAGCACAAGGAAGATGCCTTGCATAGGTTGGGAATGAGCCTCAAATGGTCTCCAACAATGGTGGCTTCACTCCTCTCGAAATCCCTCAACAATGCCCAAAAACCGAGCTCCATATATAGGAAAAGTGAACTCCAATGGTCATAAAACGGGCAAAAAAGGGCTCTGCCGACCTGTCCCGACCGGTTGGCCAAAGAGCCAAGCAAGACAGAAAAGCTGCTGTCTTGAGGGAAAAGCTGACTGACCGGTCTTGACCGGTCGACCAGCCCAACCGACTGGCCACGACCAGTCGGACCTCCTGCCTGCACAAAACAGCAACTTGCTGTTGAAACTGGACATACGTCCGACCGGTCTTGACCGGTCGGTCCAGTCCATCCGACCGGTCACGACCGGCCGGTCCACCTGTAACCTGTGAACACAGCAGGGTTGCTGTTTGGTCTGGCCGACTGGTCTTGACCGGTCGGACCAGTCCAGCCGACCGGTCCCGACCGGTCGGACAGGCCTGGTTCAGCACAGCTGTTTGCTGGTCTACGTATACACCAACCTCCTCACTATGGCCAAGGTTTGGGTGTTCTTTTGGGACACCTAGGGCCAATCTATGATGACAAGGGGTATCTTAACATGGCCAAGGTCATCAAATAGGTTAAAGGGTTGGGTTTTGGTCAAGGTTAAGGCACATCAAGGCATCACTTTTACCTGAATCTTCTTCCTTGATGCAGCGGGGCCAACTGAGTCTTCGGTCTTCATCTTCGTTAGGCTCAACCGACACTAGACTCACTGACGTAAGTGATTGACAAACAAGGTGCACTAGTATGCCACAGAAAAGTGCACTAACTACATTGTACACAAGGCAATCAAAGGGTCTACCATGCCCGGAGTCGATGATAGATCAATGAACTACACAAGCATAAACAATGCTCAGAAGCTAAATTACTAAGTTAGGATCACTAAGAATCACATCAGCCCGGAGTCATCAAGAGTTCAAAGTAAAAACCCAACTAGAACTTGATTCAAACTCACATTAACTAAAATTCATCAATTAAATCATAAAAAGGAAACCTAGGTTGCATCAATCCATTAAAAACAAATCAAAAGCTTCACCTCTTAGCCCTAGCTAAGAGGTTTTAGTTCATCTCTAACATCCTTGAACTAGAAGCCTAAAAAACATAAAAAACTACTAAAACAGGAAGAAAACTAAGAAAACTTGAAGTAGAATCCGTCTCCCAAGCAATCCCCACATCCTAGCATGCCTTGGTATGAAGAGGAGAAGTCCTTTTATAGCTTGGAGGTGTCCATTGCGTAAGAAACTTCCAGATTGCGCAAGGAATTACGCACTTGCGCAGAGAATTTCGATGCCCGATTTAGAAACTGTTGTTTACGCATGGACGACCGGTCGCACGACCGGTCTGAGGCTGCGGACGACCAGTCACAAAACGTCCAAATCTGTCCAGTGAGTTTGTATAAATTTCAGTCTTCAATTTTAATTCAAGGACCGGTCGGACGACCGGTCTGAGGTGTGGACGACCGGTCGTACGACCGGTTGCAGATGGTCCAGAGACTTTGCACAGAGAGCTTTCTTCTGTAGAGTAACCAGACCGGTCGGACGACCGGTCCTAAGCTTTGGACGACCGGTCTCACGACCGGTCGTGGGTGGCTTTTCTCTGTCTTCTTTTCTTCTCTCCTTTGCTTCTTTCTTCTACCCTTTCATGCTTAATCTTTGAAATTGCGGTTTTACCGCTTATAGAGATACTTGGAGATATGCCTAATGTCCTAGAGGGGGGGTGAATAGGACTTTTTAAACTCCAATTATAATTAAAAAATGATCAAGTCAATCTTATCAACTAAGATTATCACAATAACATTCAAGGCATTTATATGAGCAATTTGTAAGCAAGGACTATCATAGGCATTTCATCAAACAGTTAGCATTCATGATTGACTAAACCATTCAACACATAGCAATCATTCAATCTCATAATGCACAACGATTTATAGTGGTTCGGTTTCCCTACTCCACTCCCGGTTCACGATCTCAACCTATGAGACCACCGGATTTCACTAAAGTCTTGGTTTTAAATCAGGTTAACCATCAACCTTGACATCCTTTGATCTAGGACCGCGTTTACCATCCGCCGATAGCCCAAACCAGGGACTTGACGAGTTTGGATCTCAAACTCTCACCAATCCTAATCCAAGGATGGTCACGTACACTCCCGCCGGAGTTTCCCAATCCAGGGAATAGAGATTCAATAAATGGACTCTCAAATACTAGACATACCTAGACGATTGAGCCCCGATTCGATGCCTTTGATGAGTAGCTTCAGCTCCACGTGCTTCAGCTTCTCTTTGTGCTCCCAAGATCAGCTACCGATGCAAATGATGAGGTTATGTTGATGCCGGGTAGTTGGGAGAGAGTTGGTCTAGTTCCTCTTGCCTATTCAATGCCATGGTAATGAGGGAACTACCAAACTTCAAACATTCAATGGTTATAAATGACCTCATAAATATATTCCGAAGGTAGGTCAGCCATGAATGAAGGTCTTGAGTTCATACTTCAAACCGAGCTTTGAATACTCATTGATAAGCCATTAATGGCTAGGTTTGAATGATGAACTCAAGGGGGACAAGAGCAAAGAGGGTAGGAGGATGTGAGTAAAAGCTCTCTCTCTTAGCTCTTGAAGGGTGTTGAATGCATGCCATGAAAGACCACAAGTCATGGCTATATAGAGCCCCAAATGATGGCCCCAACGGATCTAAAACGGTCACGACCAACCTGTTAGAGAGGGATCTCAACCGGTCGGACAGACCGGTCAGAATTCAAATATCTGGGCCACATCTGGGTCCGCCCGACCGGTCAAGACCGGTCGGATCCCCTTGCTGGAAGCAATCAAAATACAGGCCGACCGGTCAAGACCGGTCGGCTCACCTTGTTGGATCAATTGGAGAAAACAGGCCGACCGGTTAAGACCGGTCGGCTGAGCTTGCTGGAAACTTGCTGAAAGTAGGCCGACCGGTCAAGACCGGTCGGCTATGCTTGCTCGATAAATTGTATATTGCTGGCCGACCGGTCAAGACCGGTCGGCTGTCAATCTGAACATATTACAGCAATTTTGCTGTCTTGATAATGTCCCTGGCCGACCGGTCAAGACCGGTCGATTGTCCAGCTAAATACATCACATCAAGCCTCTGTTGTTAACTTGAAATGTCCGGCCGACCGGTCAAGACCGGTCGGCTGCCTAGCTGAAAATACCACAGCAAGGTTCCTGACCTTTCTGATGCTCCTGGCCGACCGGTCAAGACCAGTTGGCTGCCCATCTGCATTCTTCACAGCAAGGTTACTGTTGTGTTGAGAAGCCTGGCAGACCGGTCAAGACCGGTCGGCTTGTCTAGTTGGTTTGGTCACAGTGAACTTGCTGGACCAAGTCCTTCAACACAGCAGCGGATCACATTCATAGATGAAACATGAAGTGTTGAGGTGCATGGGGCATATCTTCAATTACGTTTTGCACCAGCCATGGACCACAAGTCTGATCAACTTGTGCAAGGGTCGAGAGGGAATGGGATAAGATATGTGAGTCTTTACGCCATTCTTTGATGTTTTAGGTTTCCTATGGTCGATTTATATGCAACTTACCTGAGATCTTGTTTCAGCATGAGCTTGAGCAATGGAAGAAGCATAATCTTCAAGTCTTGATCTTCAATTTTTCGACCGGGGCTCACACGACAAGACGCGACCAACCAACACGCCAATTGACAACAAAAGGTGTACTAACAATCTTGTGGTCTTTAATGCTTGTAAGGAGCTCTATTTAGCCTTGAATCAATGAAATCTCCATCTTGTCCCTACAATCACAAATCATGCATTAGAGTAGTCCTTTAAACGTGTAAACCGTGCATAATGAGTGATGAATTGGGGTTAGAATATGCACAATTAAGAGCTCAACAATGGCCATCTAACAGGCCTTATTACATCAATACTTTCGAACTAAAATTAAAATAAATCCATTCTCAAAATCTTCTAGAGTATTTCTTTATCTGGAATCGCTTCCTTGAAGTCTTCTAAGTCATCATCTGTCACTACGGTTAATCGCATAACACTGTGTCAGCTATAAAAGCCGGTGAGTAATCTCGTACAGTTTAACACATGCAATTCAATACATAAAGTCGTATAACAGTTAAAATACAATTCACTAACAATCCGAAGATAATTTCATCAAACTAAAATTTCTAAAACACGCATATGACGCATGATATGCAAGTATGTCTCAATCAACTCCAGTATAGTCCTCAATAGGAACATCCAGGGCTAATGCCATCCAATCTCTCCATTATCCATTGGTCTGCATAGCGGTCTTCTGTACCATGCTCACCCAACCGGCCACAACCAACCCCGTGGTCTGCATAGTGGTCTCTTGCATAGCACTCACCCAACCGGCCACAACCAACTCCAATGATCTGCGTAGCGGTCTCTTGCATGTGCTCACCTAACCGGCCACAACCATTCCAATGGTCTGCATAGCAGTCTGTTGCACGATACTCACCCAACAAGGCAAAATCAACGGAACACCCAAACAGTCTGCATAGCGGTCTCTTGCACACACCTGGGTGCTCACCCTACCGGCCACAACCGAAGGAAGGATACAATCCATCGCGCACACCTGGGCGCCCAACCAAAAAGTTCTCAAGGCCTATTGCACACACTTGGGTGCTCATCCAAATACCAGAGTTCTCAATCATATGGAATGCATGATTCACGCTAATTCTTTCCAAAACAACTCAAAACCAAGTGTATAACATTCCAATTTATTCAAAATAGTGTATTCAGCTTTCTAACCCCTCTAAGACCCAGAACATAATCAAATCTTCAATGAATATAAGCTTACTCAATACAAAACAATCGAACAATTTCTATATCAAATCTACTGTCACTGACATAGTCCATCGATTTGGAAAATCCATAAATAAAAAAAACACACAATCTTTTAAAATTCCAGCAAGATAATAAAAAAAATTCGAATTCCAGAATCTGAACGATAAGGTAAACACAAAGTTCATTTTCACGATCTAAACAGTAAAGTAAACACAAAATTTGAAAAATAAAGAAATCAACCTTCTCTTAAATCTGAATTTCAAAACGTAAACCAGGGAACCAAATTCCAAAAATTTAAGTGAAAAACGATACGAGAATTAACTCACCTACTTTCTTCTTCTTCCTTCTTTCTTTTCCTTCTTCTCTTTCTTCTTTCTTCTTCTTCTTTTTCTTTCTCTCTCCCTAGAGTTGGTCCAAGAATCCGGCAGTAGCAACTCCACACGGAGTTCTCTCTTTCTCCCTCTCTCTCTCTAGTCCAACTCTCTTACTCTCTCTCTCTAGTTAAACTCTCTTTCTCTCTCTCCTTCTCTCTCTCTCTCCTCTTTCTCTAACCAGTACACGGCCCTGCCTAAGGGAGAGTTTTTATAGAGAAGAGTTAACGTGGGGATCAAGCTAAGAAACTCGATTTTGGTAGCTTGCGTCTCACGTAAGGAAGGGAATTTCGGTTTGAATAGAATGTGGATGCTTTGCAGAGGTTTCCAGTTGGGGTCGGAACTCCATTTGTAAGGGAATGGAAGGTCTGGATTGATGTTATATAGCAATGAACCGAAGGTTTGGACGGTCGGCATTCACGGCGGATTTCACGGATTCGTATCCGAGCCGAAGAAGGAACCTTCTTTCCGTGAATCTCCGAACAATACAGACCGTAGGATACCTAGGTGGGGTTCACATGAAGATTTGGAAGAAGAGTGACCCACCCATGCATGTCAGATTTGCGAATCTTGAGATCTTTTGATTTGAACGGTGATTCGAAGACATTTGGTCGATCTTCTGATGAAAGAGAGACTTGAAAGGATTGATTGCGTCGGGGAGATAAGATCGATGGACGATTTGGATTTTTCACTGGGGTCCACTTGATGGATGACATGGGAGGTCCGGACGGACAGCGAACGCTGTTGTCGCAGCGCGCGGAGAAGAAGATGGTTCGTCTTCTGCTATTGCACGGTCAACGCGCGTTGACCGGCTAACTTGATGTGCACGTAGTGCACGTAGGTCCCACCGTGATGTAATTAAGAAATCTACTCCGACCATCAGGTAGGCCACATAATTTTAAGGCATGACACAAAAAATGATGCAGTTCCGAGGTTAGATGGCCCACTTATGCCTGAAATTTGACATGTACGGTTAAAATATGCCCCTAAACTATTATATGAAATTCTGCATGAAACCGATCATCAGAAACTGGCATACTTAAAATCGTCAGTTTAACTTAAGTTTAACTAATGGCATTTTCATAATTATCATAAATTTGCGTATTTTATGAAATCTGACACTTCTATATTGTTATAGGGTTTATTATGAGCAACTTTAATAAAGGGATCCTACATAAATTCCTTACAGTTGATTTATTATTAATTTATTAATATATTAAGTTATGTAATTCACTAAATAATCAAATAATTTATTATTTAATTTATTCTAAAAATTACGGGGCATTTATTATGAATTTATCAATACTATATGTCACGTAATTCATTAAACAAATAGTCAAATTATTCCAAGGACCCGATTCATTATAATATATAAGTTTATGATTGGAAATTAAGCACTTACTATAAATAGACAATTGCGATGGCAAGATTAATAGGTCTACACATTTGTACTAGGTAAATGTAGCCATTTGTACTCTCATGCATGTATACACGCTCCCAAAATCTCGGGTCATTACATTCTTCCCCCCTTAAAGGAATTTCGTCTCGAAATTTAAAAAATATCCAACATTACGGTAAGTCAAATGTATAGTACTATTGTTTAAATAAAAGTTCGGTTGAAATCCAAATAATTCATGTACCTTCGACGTTATGGTGTGCGTCATCATCTGCATCCATGTTTCTCATTTCCTCTTCCTCAGGTGGTGCTAGGGCAAAAGTCTATCCTTGGGACGCCTATCGTGGAAATCGCCTGCCTTGACTTGATTCTGATTGAGGTGGCCTCGAGCAGACCTGTTGTTTACGTCGGATTTGGTAACAGGATCCTCCGGACGTTCACCTTCCTTCAAACCGGCTCCCGTTCGAACCTGAAAGAACACAAGAGAAAACTAAGGGTGGCCGGCGTCCAGCCGTTGGCCCTCCGAAGCTTAAGTTAGACGGGACATGGTTGCAAAAGGAAGAGATGGGATTTGAGACTTAGAGATCGTGTACCTTTTTCATTGATGAAACCATCCATTTATATAGATCCAAGTGATCTAATCTGTTACGCAAGGCATTAAGATTACTCCTGATATCCGGAGATAAGATGTTTATCTTGTCACTCCTTAGATAAGGAAATGGCTTGATCCAATTAGTCATCTAATCGATTACGTTCCCTGATGGCAATCCCCTGAGGTTCGGAACCATGAGTTAAGATAAGTCCAACATTGGTCTATATGGGCTGCTGGTACTGAAAAGGCGGAGGACGCTCGAGCTTGAAGATAACTTCTCACATCTTTGAGACGCAGAACCTTTTGACGACGACAATTGAGATGCTCGTATATCCAAAAGGGTATTCCATACTGTTTCCCAATATTCGAGCCTCGACCATAAGGGCTCGATGGCTCGGGAGTTGCACGTCATACTTGTTCAATATGTGAGCCTCGACCATGCGGGCTCACAGGTCGAATACCGTCATAAAGGTGCTCGCATGTCGAATCTTCAGTATCTTCGACCACCATAATTTGGCTATTACAGATGCCCCCCAAGTCCTTGCCGCGGAGAAGTCTGAGGAAAGGACTTACTTGCTGGCACGCACAACCGCCTAAATGTCTTTATCGGAGGTAAAGTCGTACGTGATTGGGCTGGCATTAATGAGCGCCAGCCTTCCGCAGCTTTTCGGCATAGAGGAGATGAAGAGGCGCCCGCCACATATCTATAGAATTAATGACCGAGTCCGTTCGATTGCTGCGCCAAACGAACAGTCGCCATGTGTCACCAAATCTTTGAGGAATGATTGCTTATAAATATACGGAGCCTGCAAGGTTTTTGAAATTCCGTCCGGAGTTTTTTGAAAAAAAAAACCCTTCTTCTTTCTTTGCTTCCTTCTGGTGTAACTCTCTTCTTCTGGGGTGATTCTATTCCTTGATTCTATCTGGTATAACTTCATTCCCTCATTCTCCTTCTTTTCCAGAGTGTTCTTTTCCTCTCTTCTTTTTATCTTTTAAACGTTCATGGCTGGAGATTCTGATGAGGAGACCGTCCCCCTGGGGGATGCTACCCCAGAACTTCTTCCTCCAGCAATGCGAGGGTTCTGGCGGGTAGGTACTCTGTATTCGGGTACCCCTCCATAATGACGGAGGAACAGCTGAGTGAGTTGCGGGAAAGATATCAGGTCCCTGACTCAGTCGTTTTCCAGTTACTGTTCGCTTCCCCAAGTGTAGGGTCGCGATGTAGTAATAAACTCGGTAAGACCGAGGTCGATCCACAGGGACTTGTGTAGGAATTCACAAACACATCCAATAATATCTATTGAAAGCTAACAACCAGATTTTGTATGAGATTGATGTAAGTAACAACTTTAAACTAATTTGAAGGTAAACAATTATAAAAAGGCACTAGGGGTTCAAGGATCCACTTGTAGCAATCCTTGATGTTCAATCCGTTGTGGTTTTTCAATTTCTCGACTAGAATCGATATTAAGATCTATCTAGCCGGATGGTAGAGCTGCTAAACCAAACAATCTGTCACATGTAAGGCCAATGTATATGATTCACTCAATGCAAGCTAGGATGAGCATGCTCAATTGCATAGGTCAGTCCCAATTCCAATAAACTAAGTTCATAATCATGATCATCATTAAGTCCTGTCACGAGACAAAGCTAGATCATGATTTGAACTTGAATCAAATCACATGCACAGTCCCATACATAATTCAGAAAACCAGAAAAGTAGAACTTTGGTAGGAAGTCCCCACATGAAGATCATAGTACTAGAGAGTACTCCAATTCCTTGGATCATACAGGTCTAGACTAACACAAAGCAATTAAGAACTTAAGTAATTCTCCCAAACATCCATGAGTCATCATAAGACTAAGAAAAACTACTTAGAACTTGTATCAACTTCAAACCATTGTTCATAAACATGAAATTCAATCTTAAAACCAACTTAGAACTAATTGAAACATCTTAGATCCACTACAAGCTTCACCTCTTAGCCCTAGCTAAGAGGTTTAGCTGCTCATGATCTAAGGAAACATGAAACAACTAAGAAAAACATAAAAAAAACAAACTAGAACTAGAACTAGAAGAAGAAAACTAGTTGTAGGAGGCTGGGAAGCCTCCTAGGTCTTGAATCCTTTGCTCCCCATGTTTCTCGCTGCCCTAGGAATGTAGTGGAGGACCCCTTTTATAGCCTTCAAGCCTTCATAGCGCATAATCTTCTAGAATTTGCGTAAAACTTACGCACTGCGGAGAGAAATCCGGACCGAAAATAGCAGTTTCTAAACTTGAGCGATTGAGCGATTGATCGACTAGCTGAGCGATCAATCGGTGGGTCCTAGCGATCAATCGATAAAGGTTGGGCGATCAATCGATGGGAGTAAAAAGTGTCCAGAGAGTTTCAACAACAATTCTTCAAAAATCTGCATTCTGGCGATCGCTCAGGCTGGGCGATCAATCGCAATTCTGCACTTCAGTCTAGCAACAATTCTGTCAATTTCTGCTGTGAGCGATCAATCGCTCAGGCTGAGCGATCAATTGACGGATCAATCTCTGGATCAATCTTCAGAAACTGCAACTTTCTGCATTTTACTTTTATGGCCCTGCAGCTCTGCACTTTACTTTTTCAGGACAATTCAGGACTTCTTCAAGGTTTTTCTTCTCTTCTTGGGCTCATTAAAGCTTGATCTTCAATGTATGTAAAGTGCTCTCTCAAGCCTTGAATTAGTGAAATCTCCATCTCATTCCTACAATCACCAATCCATTCATTAGATTAGCCTTTAAATCATGAAAACCTTGCATAATGAGTGATGAATTGGGGTTAGAATATGCACAATTAAGAGCTCAATAGTTACCCAGAGAGGGAGAACCTTAGACTCACCTCCCCCTGGCTGCGTTGCCCTCTATGAGTATTTCTTCACTCTTGGGGTGCGTCTTCCCCTCCATCCCTTCATTCGTGGTGTACTTCGAAGTTATAAGATTGCCCCTGGGCAACTTATTGTGAATGGCTGGAGGGTAATTCTAAGCTCCTTCGCTCTATGGGCGCAAGCTGGTAATGGGGAGTTAATAGCAGAAGAATTCCTCCGAATGTACCAACTCAAGAAAGCCCCCTCCAGCGAGGGCTGGTACTATCTGTGTTATTAGCACCGGGATAATTTCATCCTGGGGAAGCCCTCTTCGAATTACCCCGGGTGGAGGAAATGTTGGTTTTATGCTTCCGGGAGCTGGGAGTCTAAGATGGGGTCCACCGCCGGGGGGCACAACGTGAGCCGGTTTTTCTGTAAAGGTGGGCGTAGTTTGACTCTTCCCAGCCTTACGAGCTGACTTAAGGTTATCTGCTTTTCTCACCTTTGCTCGTATTCACAGGTGTTCCGATTCTGGGGAAGCCGAACTTAAAAGGAGGAATTCACGAGAAGATCGTGAAAGTTTACAAGTTGTCGGCTCGCAACAGGCATATCGAGGCTTGTTTGTCAGCCTCTCGACTCGCAGCGGCTGGGCTGATATCTCGCGAGGAGATCGCGATGACCAATGCTGGGGAGAAGAGAGGGTTGCTGCCTCGCCTAAAGGGCACCAGCTCGAAGAGGCAGAAGAAGACATCTGCCGGTCCCTCTCATCCGTCTAATCGGCCGGGTGAAGCTGTTCAACCCCCACTTCCTGAGGCTGTGGTGGCTGCGCCAGCGACTTTTCCACCGGTGGTTCCCCCTGAACCACCGGTCATTGATGTCATCGACAACTCCCCGAGGAACGACGGGGTAGGATCAAGCTTCCTTCCAGGTGAAGAATCTCGCGAGCTGATTCCTGCTCGCGAATAAACTCCTGCCCAAGACGCGAGCCCAGCTAGGCTAGTAGTAGCCCAGCCCTCTGGGGTCAGAACCTTCACCGTCCCTAGTCACCTCCACCCAATTTGTAAGTTTCTTTTCGACAACATCACCCCCAAGACTTTCAACGCCCTCCCCGACACCAAGCCCTAAAAACCTCTTCGTTGATGCAGGAGTGAGGATGGTCCAGGTAAAATGTGCTTTAATTTGGCCCCGTCTTTGCTTCCTTTGTTAACTCTCGAACACTTATTTCGTAACTTTCCTTCTGTCCTGCAGGGCTTGGACCTCATCTTGCGAACGAGGCGAGACATCCTTGCCGCTCGTTGTATAATAGATGAAGCTGAGGGGAAGAGGATAGCCTTGGAGAAGGCGGTCCACGGAAGGGACAAAGTTATCAAGTCTCGCGAGACCCTGATCGCGAAGATGACCAAGGAGAGAAAAATCCTCATCGAGAAGGTCCAAGTCCTGACTGACAGATATCAGGCCTTGGACTCGAACTTCGCCAAGCTCGTGGAGATGAAGGAGAAGGTAGAGAGAGAAAGAGAGATCCTCCGTCAGGACAAGATCTCGTTGGAGGAGAGGCTGCAGAAAATAAGTCGCAGCTCAAGGAAGTTAGTGACAATCTGAAAAAAGAGCGCTCCACTCTTGCGCAGCTCAAGGACGACTCGATCCACTGGGAGGAGGATAGAGTGGTCCTTGTCAAGATGCTTTCTAAAGAGGGGGTCTGAGCCGTCATGGAGTTCCAGACCTCGCAGCTGTACGACGATGAAAGATATGAGTCGTACGATGCTGGTCGCGACTTCGCACTACGAGTAGTACAACGGATGTCCCCATCTTTTGATATGGGAGAATTCGAGAAGGTCACGGCTATCATAGCTATGGAGGAAAGAGCAACTGCCGAGAACGAAGTGACCGAGGTCACTCAAGCAGGAGGGGTCTCCGAAGTGGGCCCTGAAGCCCGAGAGTGCCGCTCCTCCTCCGACCGATATGCAGGGATGATCATCTCTCTTCCCTTTTCCTATCTCATGTATCAGTTTTCCCCTTTTTGTTTGTAAACAACTTGACTTTTATAGTCAATGAGATGAATGAAAAATATTTTGATGATATTATCTGCATTTCTTTTTTTGTGTGTTGAATGCCTTTATACTTAACTCACGCAGTAATGAGTTAGGCTCAATCCAGGGGTCTTAGTGACCATGTCCGCGTGGAGATAGACTGATCTATCGATTGAGACTTTGATTCTACCAAGGGTAGAAGATTGGCCAAGAGAATGTGTGTATTCTCTTCAAGGCTATTCAGGTCCAATCAAATGGAGTAGCGACCAAAAGATGATAAAGTCAATCTGCCTTTATTCGAATGTCATTCGAACTTACATTGAATTAAGGAAAATACCGTAGCAAATGTTCTACATGCCAAGGGCAGCGTATGGGTCTTCCCTGCATATCTTCAAGATAATAGGTACCTGGTCACACGATTTTGATAACTCGATAGGGGCCTTCCCAATTTGGATCCAACGAACGAGCAGGGATTCCGAGATTCTGTCTAAGAACCAAATAGCCGAGCTGAAAAGCTCTAGGTCGGACCTTGGCGTTACGGTAACGAGCGATGCGATGTTGGTAAGCTGCTGCTCGAAGTTGGGATGCGTCCCTCCACTCCTCCAAGAGGTCGAGGTGAAGTCTCAAACCGTCTTGATTACTAGTGGGATCATACTGCTCGATCCGGTACGAGGGCACTTGTACTTCGATTGGAACCACGGCGTCGGTGCCGAAAGCCAAGGAGAAAGGAGTTTCTCCTGTTGACGTGCGAGTCGTAGTCCTATAGGCCCATAAGACTTCTGGCAGGAGTTCTGGCCACATGCCTTTACATTCACCAAGCTTGGTCTTTAAGTGATGTTTGATGATTTTGTTCATCGCTTCAACTTGCCCATTAGCCTGAGGATGATATGGGGAGGTGCGAACATTACATATCTTCCATTTTTCATAAAATTCTGCAAAAGCGGCGTTGCCGAATTGTTTTTCATTATCGATGATTATAGTATGGGGGAGCCCATAATGGCATACAATATTTCTCCATACGAACTTAGTGGTCTGTTTTTCTGTGATTCTGGCTAATGGTTCTGCTTCGACCCATTTGGTGAAATAATCGACTGCCACGACTGCAAACCTGTTCTGACCTTTCCCGGTAGGCAAGGGCCCGATGATATCGACTCCCCATTGGACGAAGGGCCAAGGGCCATCCATTGGCGTCATTTGCTTGGACGGTACACGTGGTATAGGAGAATATCGCTGGCACTTGTCACATCTTTTAGAGTATTCGATCGCATCCGCCTTCATAGTGGGCCAATAATACCCTTGCCTCATCGCCTTATATGCTAGAGATCGTCCCTTAGGATGGTTACCACATGCCCCCTGGTGTATTTCATCCAGAACGCGATGCGCTTCTTCTGGGTGAAGACACCTTAAATATGGTAAAGTGAAGCTCTTGCAGCAATAACGTTCCGTTTTGTAAAGTATACCTGGCAGCGCGATGACGGATTTGCCGTGCAGATTTCTTATCACCCAGGAGTTGTCCGTCTCTAAGGTAAAGGATGATGGGGTCCATCCAACATGGAGAGGAGTGTACGGTGATCACTTGATCGGAGGTTGTTTCGTTGATACTTGGAACATGAAGATGCTCAATGGGAATAGATTGCAATAATTCAGATTCGGGAGCAGAGGCTAGTTTTGCCAAAGAATCTACGAGTTTGTTCTTCTCGCGAGGGATGTGGATTTTTTCATATTTCTTCAACCTTGCGAGCAGGATGAGCACTCGGGATTTATATAAAGCCATCAGTTCCTCTCTTGCCTCAAATTCACCGAGTACTTAATTGACCATGAGCTGAGAATCACTATGAATAAGTAAACTTTTAATCGAGAGGACGTTTGCTAATTCGAGGCCGACGATCAAAGCCTCATATTCTGCTTCGTTGTTTGAGATGTGAGAGTCAAACCGTAAGGCATATTGAAAGTGCCACCCGTCAGGAGCGACTAAGATTAAGCCCGCTCCACTCCAGGTGGCCCGTGAAGACCCGTCCACGAAGAGTGACCAGGGGATCTGGTCGCTAGTCGTAGAGTTATCATCAGAGGAAGTATATGTGAATTCAGCAATGAAATCGGCCACGGCTTGACCCTTGACGGCAGTTCTAGGGTAGAACAAAATATCATGCTCGCTGATCTCAATCACCCATTTAGTTAATCGCCCCGAAACTTTGGGTTTTTGAAGGACCTGCCTCAACGGGTGGTTTATTGGTACCAATATAGCATGGGCTTGAAAATAGGGTCGTAGTTTTCGAGCAGCAGTGACTAAGGCGAGTGTCAGCTTCTCCATATCAGAATACCGAGTTTCGGCATCCACCATCACTCGACTAATATAGTAAATGGGCCTTTGTACCCCGGAATCCTCTCTTATTAACGCGGCATTAACGGCTGTAGAAGACAGATAAATAAAGAAGAAGTTGCTCGTGTGCCACAGGTTTGGATAAAATGGGGGGTGCACTCATATATTACTTCAGTTGTTGGAACGCTTCCTCGCATTGCGGTGTCCACTCCCAGTTGGCTTTGGCGGTGGCTCGAAGGAGCTTGAAGAAGGGTAAGCATTTATCAGAGGCCCGCGAAATGAACCTATTCAACGAGACGATGCGACCAGCTAAACGCTGGACATCTTTGAGAGTGGACGGAGACTTCATCTCGATCAATGCCTTTATTTTTTCAGGATTTGCCTCGATTCCCCGTTGGCCGACCATAAATCAGAGAAATTTTCCAGCAGACACTCCAAACGCACATTTCTCTGGATTTAACTTCATCTGATATCTCCTCATTAAGTCGAAGGCTTCTCGAAGATCTAAGAGGTGGTCATTTTCTATGACGCTTTTCACGAGCATGTCATCGACATAAACCTCCATATTCCTACCAATTTGCACGGCGAATATTTTATTGACTAAGCGCTGATAAGTGGCACCTGCATTTTTAAGACCAAAAGGCATTACCTGGTAGCAGTACAGGCCACGATCAGTGATGAAGGCAGTGTGTTGTTGGTCGGGCGGATGCATCATAATCTGGTTATAGCCAGAATAAGCGTCCATAAAATTGAGTAGGGCATGCCCGGCTGTTGCATCAACTAGTTGGTCGATTCGCGGAGTCGAAAATGGTCTTTCGGACACGCTTTGTTCAGATCCGAATAGTCAACGCACATTCTCCACTTGCCGTTAGCCTTTAGAATGAGGAACACGTTAGCGACCCATTCTGGGTAGTCGACTTCCTTTATAAAATTGACTGTGAGCAGCTTCTCGACTTCGGCCTTGATTACCAATTGCCTTTCTGCAGTGAAGGTACGCTGGCGCTGGTGAACAGGTTTATACTTCGGATCAACATTCAAATGATGTGCTATGACTCTGGGGTCGATACCCGGCATATCACTGTGAGACCAGGCAAACACGTCTTGATATTCAGTGAGAAAACGGACCAGATTTTCTCGAAAAACACTGCTCAAAGAGGATCCGACGTAGACAATTTTGGACGAATCATCTTCAGTTAAGTGGATTGCAACTGTCTCTTCCCTTGGAGTTCCTAATTGGAGAGCACTCTCCCTTGGGTCCAACGAGGTAACCATCGGAGGGCTTGATGAATCTTTTGTCACCATCATAACTGGTGTTGTCTGGGCCTTCTTTCGGTCTTGTGCGACGATCTCGTAACACGCTCGCACTTCCTTTTGATTTCCTCGTACAACCCCGACTCCATTTAGAGTGGGAAATTTGATGCATAAGTACAAAGGATGTAAAGCTGCCCCACCTTATTGAGCGAAGGTCGGCCCAAAATGGCGTTGTACGCTGATCTCTGATCTATCACGAGGAAATTAACGAAGATAGTAGTTTTTACTGGACTTCCCCCAAAGGTAACTGGAAGGTCAATGCTTACTTCCGGCGTCACCACCTCGCCTCTGAAGCCGACGAGAGGAGTTGAGACCGGTTTGAGCAAGCCCTTGGCAAGTGTCATTTTGTTGAAAGCCTCCAAGTAGAGATTATCAGTGGAGCTGCTTGTATCCACCATAATACGATGAGTCAAATAGTTTGATACCTTTAATGCGACCACAATGGAATCTTCGTCAGGGAAGTGAATCCCATCAGCATCCTTGAGAGAGAAAGAGATCGGAGGATGGTCGGGTTTGGACGTGTCGGGCGTCTTTTCCAACCAATAGATATGCTGGGGCTTCTGAGACGCCTTGCGGGCGTACACTTTTCTTGAGGCTCGAGAATCTCCCCCGCAAGCCGGTCCTCCGGCGATGGTCAGGATTTCATCGGTGGGTTCAACGTCTTCTTGCGAAGCATTATGTTGAGGCGATTTCTTCTAGTGTGGAGGGGCTTCCGCCCTTCTAGGTGACCGACCTCGTCGGGCTACGTAATCGTGAAGATGGCCTTTCCGGATAAGGGCCTCGATATGATCTCTTAGTGATATACATTCTTGGGTGTTGTGCCCATGATCTTTATGGAAATAGTAAAACTTACCCTTATCTCTTTTTTCAGGGTCGGACTTGATCTTTGAAGGCCACTTCACGTAAGGCTTGTGCTTGATCTCCATTAATACTTTCTCAGGAGATTGGATAAGAGGGGTATAATTTCGATATTTACCAAAGTAAGGCCTCTTAGGGGAGCGATCCCGTCGATCGCGCCGGTATTTCTTATCCAAGGGGGAAATTTCCTCCAGCTTGCACTTCTTGCCTTGTATACCATGACGTGCTAAAGCCACCTCTTCTGCATTGATGTATTTCTGGGCTTTTGCTTTAAATTCCACTATAGTCTTAGGGGGGTTTTTATCTAAGGCGAATCTGAACTTCTCGCTTGTAATTTCGGCTATGAGGGCGGTAAGACCTTTATCTTCGGTATAACTTTCAGTCTGAATGGCTTCTGTAGTGAATCGAACGGTAAACTCCTTTATCGTCTCCCCGTGTTGCTGTTTCAAGTCCATTAAATGAGATGCCGACTTTTTGATGCGGATGCTTCCCATGAATTAAGAAAGGAAGAGCTCTGATAGCTGAGAAAAGGACCCAACGGATCAAGGTTTGAGCCCCCGGAACCATGTGCGTGCTGTATCCTTTAAGGTTAGGGAAAAAGCCCTACACATAATTTCTGAACCAAGTCCCTCCAGCTCCATAAGAGATTTGTATGTTTCCAGATGTTCGAGAGGATCGCCAGTACCTGTATACGGAGTGATGACAGGCGTGCGATACTTCCTAGGTAAAGGTACGTCCATGACCTCGCGGGTGAAAGGAGATTCAGATCGATGTATTGACGCCACAGCAACAGATGGTCGATTCGCCTGATATCGTTGTTCCATATCGTCAAAACGATCGTGAATTCTTTTGAGGTCCCCTTCCCATGGTAAGGTATAGCCTGAAGTTTCGACGGCAGATCCCTAAGATTGCTGTTGTCAGGAAGTACTGGAGTGTATAGAATGTGGAGGGGGTACCGGGACTTGATTGCCGATGGGCATTTGGTTTAATGGAGGAGGATTTGGCTGGGTTTGTGGCTCGCCCGTAGAATGTCTGGAAGCCACTAGTATAGGTTGTAGTGGCGGCCCTTCTGGAGGTTGCCGCTGGGGTTCCGAAAAATGCTGATCGAGCCGATTAGACAAGGCTTGAAACCCGGCTTTGAGAGTCAGAAGCGTGTTTCCAAGGAAACGCATAACATCTTCTTGATTGTCGGATGCATCGAACAATGGGTTTTGTGATAGCACGCTAAGATCCCCCTGGGGAACGCCCCCAAAATTTGACACTCGAGTATATAACTCAAATCTCGAAATCAAGGGTGTTATGTAAATAATGAATGAACTCATCACATTCTCAACTGATACTTTTCTCTTTTCCATTCACATTGTACCAAAAATATAAAATAAGAATAAACCAAACTTGAAATATTAAATCATAATTCCATGAGTTCACTACATTATCCCAAACTATCTAAACTAATGGCCACCTAACGGGCCTTATTACATCAATACTTTCGAACTAAAATTAAAATAAATCTGTTATAGTAAAATTGCGGTGATCGGAGGATCTCGCGAGATCTCGAGACGTGCGAGCACCCTTATAACAATATTCGACTTGCGAGCCCATCTGGTCGAGGCTCGCACATTAGACAAGTACGACACACAGTTACCTAGTCATCAAGCCCTTATGGTCGATGCTCGAATATTAGGAGAGTATGGAATACCTTTCTCAACATGCGAGCATCTCGGCTCGTGGTCGCCGAAAGGGGTCACATCTCAGCATGCGAGCAGCTCGGCTCGTGGACGCCGAAAGAGGTCGCATCTCAACATACAAGCAGTTATTTCCAAATCAAAGCCTTCTCCGCCTTTATAGTTCCAGCAGCCCATATAGACCGATTTTAGGTTTATCTTTTCCCGTGGCACTAGATCTCAGGGGATCACTATCAGGAAACGTAATCGACCAGATGTCTAATTGGATTATGCCGTTCCCTTATTTAGGGATCAACAGGATAAGCACCTTATCCCCGAAAATTAGCAGTAATCTTGACATCTTATGTAACAGAGTGGGTTATTTGGATCTATATAAATGGATGGCTTCATCGATAAAAAGGTAAACTATCTCTCAGTCCAAAATCCCATTCTTTCCTCTATAATCCTATCCCATCTAACTTAAGCTTCGGAGGGCTAACGGCCGGACGCCGACCACCCTTACTTTTCCTTTGTGCTTTTTCAGGTTCAGGAGGAAACTGCCTGGAGGGAAGGTGAACATCTGGAGGACCCTGTTACAAAATCTGACCTAAACAGATTGGTGCCGTCTGTGGGAAAACTTGATCGTCAAGATTAGCCGCTCTCATCAACTTATCGAAGTCTTCCCACCATGCCTCCCAAAAAGACAGTTCATCCTTCCACTTCAAGGCAGACATTACCTCCGCCTGACATTACCGAACCAGGGTTCATCCCTCCGACTACTTCGACAAGCATCCCCCAGGGAGACCCCAACGTGCCATCACAAAACCCGTTATTTGATACTTCCGAAAATCAAGAGGATGTCATGCGTCTCCTCGAAAATACACTCCTAACCCTCAACGCCGTATTTTAAGCCTTGTCTAATCGGCTTGATCAACATTTCCTGGAGCCCCAGCGACAACCTTCCGAAGGGTTGCCGGTGCAACCTATACAGTGGCTTCCAGACATTCCGCGGACGAACCACAAGTCCAACCGAACCATCCTCCGTCAAATCGAATGCCACTCGGCAACCAAGCCCCTGTACTACCCCCGCATTCCATACTCTCCAGTACTTCCCGGCAACAGCAATCTCAGGGGTCCATCGTCAAAATGTCAGGTTATACCTTACCATGGGAAGGAGACCTCAAAAGAATCCATGATCGTTTTGATGATATGGAACAACGATATCAAGCAAATCGACCATCTGCTGCTGTGGCGTCTATACATCGGTCCGAGCTCCTTTCACCTGCAAGGTCATGAAAGCACCTTTGCCCAGGAAGTACCGCACGCCCGTCATTACCCCGTATACAGGTACGGGCGATCCTCTCGAACATCTGGAAACGTATAGGTCTCTTATGGAGTTAGAGGGACATGGGTCAGAAATCATGTGTAGGGCTTTTTCCCTAACCTTAAAGGAAGCAGCTCGTACATGGTTCCAAGGGCTAAAGCCTCGATCCATCGAGTCCTTCGCACAGTTATCGGAGCTATTCCTCTCTCAATTCATGGGAAGCATCCGTACTAAAAAGCCAACATCTCACCTAATGGATTTGAAACAACAGCATGGAGAGACGATAAAGGAGTTTACAGTACAGTTCACTGCAAAAGCCGTCCAAACTAAAGGTTATACCGAAGAAAAAGGCATCACCGCCCTTATAGCCGGAATTACAAGTGAGAAATTTAGATTCGCCCTAGATAAGAACCCTCCTAAAACCATGGCGGAATTCCAAGCAAAAGCTCAGAAATATATCAATGCGGAAGAAGTTGCTTTGGCACGTCATGGTATACAGGGCAAGAAGCGCAAACCAGAGGAAATTTCTCCCCCGGATAAGAAATATTGGCGTGATCGACGAGACCGCTCTCCCAAGAAGATTTATTCTGGTAAATATCATAACTACACTCCTCTCAACCGATCCCCTGAAAAGGTGCTAATGAAGATCAAGCATAAACCATATGTGAAATGGCCTGCAAAGATCAAATCGGATCCTGAAAAGAGAGATAAGAGCAAGTTTTGTTATTTCCATAAAGACCATGGGCATAGCACCCAAGATTGTATATCTTTACGAGATCACATCGAAGCTCTCATTCGAAAAGGTCATCTTCTAGATTATGTTGTCCGACAAGGTCGATCACCTAAAAGGGTGGAAGTCCTACCACACCAGAAGAAGTCACCTCACCATCATACTTCACAAGAAGACATTGAACCTACGGGGGAGATTCGGACCATCGCCGGAGAACCAGCTTGTGGAGGAGATTCTCAAGCTTCAAGAAAAGCATACACTCGTAAGGCATCTAAAAAGCCTCAGCATATCTACTGGTTGGAACAGACGCCCAACACGTCAGACTCTGGCCATCCTCCAATCTCCTTCTCCCTCGAGGATGCAGAGGGGATTCACTTCCCTCACGAAGACTCCATCGTGGTCGCATTGAAGGTATCAAATTATTTGACTTATCGTATTATGGTGGATACAGGTAGCTCTGCTGATATTCTCTACCTGGAGGTTTTCAACAAGATGGCGCTCGCCAGGAGCCTGCTCAAACCAATTTCAACCCCTCTCGTCGATTTCGGGGGCGAAGTGGTGACACCTGAAGGAAGCATTGACCTTCCAGTCACCTTTGGCTAGAACCCAGTGAAAACGAGTATCTTCGTAAATTTCCTCGTGGTAGATCGAAGATCAGCATATAACGCCATTTTAGGTCGACCTTTGCTTAACAAGGTAGGGGCAGTGTTGCATCTGCTATACTTGTGCATAAAATTCCCTACCCCAAATGACGTCGGGGTTGTACGAGGAAATCAAAAGGAAGATCGAGCGTGTTACGAGATAGCCGTACAAGACCGAAAAAAGGCCCAGACGACGCCAGTTATGATGGTGGCACAAGATCCATCAGGTCTTCCGACGGCAACTTCGCAGTACACCGTGAATGAAGGGGTGGAGAGGAAGGTGCACCCCAAGAATAAATAAGTATTCATAGATGGCAACGCATCTTGGGGGAGGAGAATCCGGGGTTTCTCCCTCTCCGGGTAACCGGAGAACGACCAAGTCAGGGACTTGATATCTCTCCCGCAACTCATTCAGTCGTTCCTCCGACAGGATGGATGGGTACTCGGACGCGAAGTACCTTCCCGCTGGAACCCTCGCATTGTTGGAGGAAGAAGATTCCGGGGTGGCATCCCCCAGGGGGACAGTCTCCTCATCAAAATCTCCAGCCATGAAAGTTTTCAAGATAAAAAGGAGAGAGGAAAGGAATACTCTGGAAGAAAAGAAGAATGAGGAGTGGAGTTATACCAGAAACACCGGAGAAAGAGAATTACACCGGAAGAAGAAGGATACACCAGGAGAAAGTAACGAAAGAGGAAGAGTTTTCGAAAACCTCTGTGAAAATTCGAAGATTTGGCAGACTCCGTATATTTATAAGCAATCATTCCGCAGAATTTGACGACACGTGGCGATCGCCCGTTTGGCACAGCAGTCGAACAGGCATGGCTATTAATTCCACGGACACGTAGCGAGCGTCCCTTCATTTCCTCTCTGCCGAAAAGCTGCGGAAGGCTGGCGCTCATTAATGCCAGCCCCATCATGTACGGCTTCTTCTCCGATAAAGGTATTAGGCGGTTATGCATGCTAGTAAGCAAGTCCTTCCCTTAGACTTCTCGGCGGCAAGGACTTGGGGGAATCTGGTATAGTCAAATTGCGGTGATCGGAGGATCTCGCGAGATCTCGAGACGTGCAAGCACCCTTATAACAATATTCGACTTGCGAGCCCATCTGGTCGAGGCTCGCACATTAGACAAGTACGACACACAGTTACCGAGTCATTGAGCCCTTATGGTCGATACTCGAATATTAGGAGAGTACGGAATACCTTTCTCAACATGCGAGCATCTCGGCTCGTGGTCGCTGAAAGGGGTCACATCTCAGCATGCGAGCAGCTCGGCTCGTGGACGCCGAAAGGGGTCGCATCTCAACATACAAGCAGTTATTTCCAAATCAAAGCCTTCTCTGCCTTTATAGTTCCAGCAGCCCATATAGACCGATTTTAGGTTTATCTTTGCCCGTGGCACTAGATCTCAGGGGATCACTATCAGGAAACGTAATCGACCAGATGTATAATTGGATTATGCCGTTCCCTTATTTAGGGATCAACAGGATAAGCACCTTATCCCCGGAAATCAGCAGTAATCTTGACGTCTTACGTAACAGAGTGGGTTATTTAGATCTATATAAATGGATGGCTTCATCGATAAAAAGGTAGACTATCTCTCAGTCCAAAATCCCATTCTTTCCTCTATAATCCTATCCCATCTAACTTAAGCTTCGGAGGGCTAACAGCCGGACGCCGGCCACCCTTAGTTTTCCTTTGTACTTTTTCAGGTTCAAGAGGAAACTGCCTGGAAGGAAGGTGAACATCTGGAGGACCCTGTTACAAAATCCGACGTAAACAAAATCCATTCTCAAAATCTTCTAGAGTATTTCTTCATCTGGAATCGCTTCCTCGAAGTCTTTTAAATCATCACCTGTCACTACGGTTCATCGCATAACACTGCGTCAGCTATAAAAGCCGGTGAGTAATCTCTTACAGTTTAACACGTGCAATTCAATACATAAAGTCGTATAACAGTTAAAATACAATTCACTAACAATCCGAAGATAATTTCACCAAACTAAAATTTCTGAAACACGCAAATTACGCATGATATGCAAGTATGTCTCAATCAACTCCAGTATAGTCCTCAATAGAACATCCAGGGCTAATTCCATCCAATCTCTCCATTATCCATTGGTCTGCATAGCGGTCTTTTGTACCATGCTCACCCAACCGGCCACAACCAACCCCGTGGTCTGCATAGTGGTCTCTTGCATAGCACTCACCCAACCGGCCACAACAACTTCAATGATCTGCGTAGTGGTCTCTCGCATGTGCTCACCTAACCGGCCACAACCATTCTAATGGTCTACATAGTAGTCTATTGCACGATACTCACCCAACTAGGAAAAATCAACGGAACATCCAAACGGTCTGCATAGCGGTCTCTTGCACACACCTGGGTGCTCACCCTACCGGCCACAACCGAAGGGGGGATACAATCCATCGCGCACACCTGGGTGCCCAACTAAAAAGTTCTCAAGGCCTATTGCACACACTTGGGTGCTCATCCAAATACCAGAGTTCTCAATCATATGTAATGCATGATTCACGCTAATTCTTTCCGAAACAACTCAAAACCAAGCGTATAACATTCAAATTTATTCAAAATAGTGTATTCAGCTTTCTAACCCCTCTAAGACCCAGAACATAATCAAATCTTTAATGAATACAAGGCTGCTCAATACAAAACAGTTGAACAATTTCTATATCAAATCTACTGTCGCTAACATAGTCCATCGATTTGGAAAATCCATAAAAAACATACACAATCTTTTAAAATTCCAGCAAGATAATAAAAAAAATTCGAATTCCAGAATCTGAACGATAAGGTAAACACAAAGTTCAATTTTCACAATCTAAACAGTAAAGTAAACACAAAATTTGAAAAATAAAGAAATCAACCTTCTCTTAAATTTGAATTTTAAAATGTAAACCAGGGAACCAAATTCTAAAAATTTAAGTGAAAAATGATACGAGAATTAACTCACCTCCTTTCTTCTTCTTCCTTCTTTCTTTTCCTTCTTCTCTTTCTTCTTTCTTCTTCTTCTTTTTCTTTCTCTCTCCCTAGAGTTGGTCCAGGAATCCGGTGGCAGCAACAACTCCACACGGAGTTCTCTCTCTCTCTCTCTCTCTCTCTCTCTCTCTCTCTCTATATATATATATATATATATATATATATATATATATATATATATATATATATATATATATATATATATATATATATAGTTAAACTCTCTTTCTCTCTCTCCTTCTCTCTCTCCTTCTCTTTCTCTAACCAGTACATGACCCTGCCTAAGGGAGAGTTTTTATAGAGAAGAGTTAACGTGGGGATCAAGCTAAGAAACCCGATTTTGCTAGCTTACGTCTCATGTAAGGAAGGGAATTTCGGTTTGAATAGATTGCGGATGCTTTGCATAGGTTTCCAGTTGGGGTCGGAACTCCATTTGTAAGGGAATGGATGGTCTGGATTGATGTTATATAGCAATGAACCAGAGGTTTGGACGGTCGGCATTCACGACGGATTTCACGGATTCATATCCGAGCCAAAGAAGGAACCTTCTTTCCGTGAATCTCCGGACAATACAGACCTTTGGATACCTAGGTGGGGTCCACATGAAGATTTGGAAGAAGAGTGACCCACCCATGCACTTCAGATTTGCAGATCTTGAGATATTTTGATTTGAACAGTGATTCGAAGAGGTTTGGTCGATCGTTTGATGAAAGAGAGACTTGAAAGGATTGATTGCGTTGGGGAGATAAGATCGATGGACGGTTTGGATTTTTCACTGGGGTCCACCTGGTGGACGACATGGGAGGTCCGGACGGACAGCGAACGCTGCTGTCGTAGCGGGCGGAGAAGAAGATGGTTCGTCTTCTGCTATCGCACGATCAATGCGCGTTGACCAGCCAACTTGATGTGCACGTAGGTCCCACCATGATGTAAATAAGAAATCTACTCCGACCATCAGGTAAGCCACATAATTTTAAGGCATGACACAAAAAATGACGCATTTTCGAGGTTAGATGGCCCACTTATGGCCCAATTTTTTATTAGGGTATTTGTAGGATGATCGGAGGGCTGAAATTTGACATGTACGGTTAAAATATGCCCCTAAACTATTATATGAAATTTTGCATGAAACCGATCATCAAAAACTGGCATACTTAAAATCGTCAGTTTAACTTAAGTTTAACTAATGGCATTTTCGTAATTATCATAAATTTGCGTATTTTATGAAATCTGACACTTCTATACTATTATAAGGTTTATTATGAGCAACTTTAATAAAGGGATCCTACATAAATTCCTTACAGTTGATTTATTATTAATTTATTAATATATTAAGTTATGTAATTCACTAAATAATCAAATAAATTATTATTTAATTTATTCTAAAAATTTTCGGGGCATTTATTATGAATTTATCAATACTATATGTCACGTAATTCATTAAACAAATAGTCAAATTATTCCAAGGACCCGGTTCATTATAATATATAAGTTTATGATCGAAAATTAAGCACTTAGTGTAAATAGACAATTGCGATGGCAAGATTAATAGGTCTACACATTTGTACTAGGTAAATGTAGCCATTTGTACTCTCATGCATGTATACACGCTCCCAAAATCTCGGGTCATTACATTCTTCCCCCTTGAAAGGAATTTCGTCCCGAAATTTAAAAACTGTCCAACATTACGGTAAGTCAAATGTATAGTACTATTGTTTAAATACAAGTTCGGTTGAAATCCAAATAATTCATGTACCTTCGACGTTATGGTGTGCGTCATCATCTGCATCCATGTTTCTCATTTCCTCTTCCTCAGGTGGTGCTAGGACAAAAGCATGTCCTTGGGACGCCTATCGTGGAAATCGCCTGCCTTGACTTGATTCTGATTGAGGTGGCCTCGAGCAGACCTGTGATGGCCTTTGATCCTGAGGTTGACGGCGAGGTTGACAACAAAAGCGTGAAACATGTCGCTCTGTACCACAATTATAACACCTTACAGGTCGTCCTTGAAATTGTTGAGGTAAGGTGGGAGGTGTTGACGACATCCTTCTTGGTTCCCTTTCTAGGTTCACTGTTGTCTCAAATGAAATTCTACGTTTGTTACTAGCCACCTTCATTTGTTCTCGAGTTTATCCATAAATCTTCCAAATCTTGTTCGATGACCAAGGCTTTATTTACCACTTTAGAGTAGGTTCGAAGTTTCAAAGGAACCACTTTAGTGCGAAGGGGAGTTTTTAACCCTTGCACGAACTTTTTAGCTTTCTGCTTATCATCGGGGATAAAATGAGCTGCAAAGCATGATAGTTCGGTGAACTTAGCTTCATATTAACTGACAGTAAGGTCCCCTTGTTCTAAATTCATAAATTCAGCCGCCTTCCTATCATTGACACTCTCGGGAAAATATTTTGGATCAAACTTCTCACATAACTTTTCCCATGTCCAGATTGTGTTTGCAGTGGCTGCTCTTTTGGTTGCCTTCCACCAGTGATCAGCTTCTCCTTCCAACATATATAAGGCTAAAACCACTTTGTCTTCATCTGTGCATCTCATTCCATCAAAAAAAAATTCCATTTGATTCTTCCAATTGTTAGCCTCCATATGGTCAGCTTGTCCTTTAAAGACGGGCGGTCGAAGCCTCCCGAATCGTTCTAATACATCTCCCCCTCCACCACCTTGTGGAGCCGGTATTGGGCGTTGATTTATAATATCATTTGAAGTCTATACTTGCTGGCGAAGGAGAGATGCTATGTCACCCAAAATGTTGTATATTCCTTCGATTGATTGTTCGTTATCCATTACATCGGGTGTAGATGGAGTAGCTTGACTCTTCCTTTTAAGCGGCATGATCTACATTTAGTAGAAAACTTAATTTAGTACTCCTTAAAATATTAGATTGCCCCATTATCCACGCATGAATTCAATATTCCAGTAATAACAACTAAATTATTCATCCTTTAAATCCAGATAGTTTATGTCACTCCATATGTTTGTTTGATGGAGGTTTTACAAGAAAATCGGGTGGCTGGACAGGCAGTTACTCTAAAATTTATTTCTTCCAATCTATAACTCCAATCGATTTGAAATTTTGAATTAATGTTAATGACTTCAAGTTGTATCACCAGAAAAATTTTCAGCTCAAAATATCTACTAATTCTTAGGTTTTCACCCTGATAAAGGTAGTAATGTGTTGCTGTCCGGCAACAGCTTTAACGTTTCTTAGTCTACTACAAGAATATCTATAATTTTTCTACAATTCCGTTTATTCTGAAATTTTGCAGGGAAATCAATAGGTATGTTACTGACCTTCAAAAAAAATTTAAAAATTTTTAGACTTGTATTATATCATGTGTGATCATAGGTATAAATCCGGTCCACAATTTCAGTCCTACAAGTGAAAATTAAGGAAAAATTCAAAAATATCGATTTTTGGTCAATTCACTTGTTGTGATTTCGTGAGAATTTCTTAATAACCCTGAGAAAGATCACAGAGGTTTAAAATTTTAATTTTCATTACTTATGATTTAGCAAAAGGTTCACTAAAGTGGGAATTCCCTTCCCACGGTACCTAGGTACATGTGTCTAAATTTAACGGCTATCCTAAAAGTTTTCGGGAGTCGATGTTTAGAGTCTCTATGTTCATGAAGCTACCATAAATCCTAAAATTTAGGTGGACCTTTGGCCCAAGGCACATTTTATCTCATTCCAATTCTCTGATACCAACTGTAACGCCCCCAAAATTCGACACTCGAGTATATAACTCAAATCTCGAAATCAAGGGTGTTATGTAAATAATGAATGAACTCATCACATTCTCAACTGATACTTTTCTCTTTTCCATTCACATGGTACCAAAAATATAAAACAAGAATAAACCAAACTTGAGATATTAAACCATAATTCCATGAGTTCACTACATTATCCCAAACTATCTAAACTAATGGCCACCTAACGGGCCTTATTACATCAATACTTTCGAACTAAAATTAAAATAAATCCATTCTCAAAATCTTCTAGAGTATTTCTTCATCTGGAATCGCTTCCTTGAAGTCTTCTAAATCATCACCTGTCACTACAGTTAATCGCATAACACTGCGTCAGCTATAAAAGTCGGTGAGTAATCTCGTACAGTTTAACACATGCAATTCAATACATAAAGTCGTATAACAGTTAAAATACAATTCACTAACAATCCGAAGATAATTTCACCAAACTAAAATTTCTAAAACACGCATATGACACATGATTGCAAGTATGTCTAAATCAACTCCAGTATAGTCCTCAATAGAACATCCAGGGCTAATTTCATCCAATCTCTCCATTATCCATTGGTCAGCATTGCGGTCTTTTGTACCATGCTCACCCAACCGGCCACAACCAACCCCGTGGTCTGCGTAGTGGTCTCTTGCATAGCACTCACCCAACCGGCCACAACCAACTCCAATGATATACGTAGCGGTCTCTTGCATGTGCTCACCTAACCGGCCACAACCATTCCAATGGTCTGCATAGCAGTCTGTTGCACGATACTCACCCAACTAGGCAAAATCAATGGAACACCCAAACGGTCTGCATAGCGGTCTCTTGCACACACCTGGGTGCTCACCCTACCGGCCACAACCGAAGGGGGGATACAATCCATCGCGCACACCTGGGCGCCCAACCAAAAAGTTCTCAAGGCCTATTGCACACACTTGGGTGCTCATCCAAATACCAGAGTTCTCAATCATATGGAATGCATGATTCACGCTAATTCTTTCCAAAACAACTCAAAACCAAGCGTATAACATTCCAATTTATTCACAATAGTGTATTCAACTTTCTAACCCCTCTAAGACCCAGAACATAATCAAATCTTCAATGAATACAAGCTTGCTCAATACAAAACAATTGAACAATTTCTATATCAAATCTACTGTCGCTGACATAGTCCATCGATTTGGAAAATCCATAAAAAAAAAATACACAATCTTTTAAAATTCCAGCAAGATAATAAAAAAAATTTCGAATTCCAGAATCTGAACGATAAGGTAAACACAAAGTTCAATTTTCACGATCTAAACAGTAAAGTAAACACAAAATTTGAAAATTAAAGAAATCAACCTTCTCTTAAATCTGAATTTTAAAACGTAAACCAGGGAACCAAATTCTAAAAATTTAAGTGAAAAATGATACGAGAATTAACTCACCTACTTTCTTCTTCTTCCTTCTTTCTTTTCCTTCTTCTCTTTCTTCTTTCTTCTTCTTCTTTTTCTTTCTCTCTCCCTAGAGTTGGTCCAGGAATCCAGCGGCAGCAACAACTCCACACGGAGTTCTCTCTCTCTCTCTCTCTCTCTCTCTCTCTCTCTCTCTCTCTCTAGTCCAACTCTCTTACTCTCTCTCTATATATATAGTTAAACTCTCTTTCTCTCTCTCCTTCTCTCTCTAACTAGTACACGGCCCTGCCTAAGGGAGAGTTTTTATAGACAAGAGTTAATGTGGGGATCAAGCTAAGAAACCCGGTTTTGGTAGCTTGCGTCTCACGTAAGGAAGGGAATTTCGGTTTGAATAGATTGTGGATGCTTTGCAGAGGTTTCCAGTTGGGGTCGGAACTCCATTTGTAAGGGAATGGAAGGTCTGGATTGATGTTATATAGCAATGAACCGGAGGTTTGGACGGTCGGCATTCACGGCGGATTTCACGGATTCGTATCCGAGCCGAAGAAGGAACCTTCTTTCCGTGAATCTCCGGACAATACAGACCGTATGATACCTAGGTGGGTTCCACATGAAGATTTGGAAGAAGAGTGACCCACCCATGCACGTCAGATCTGCAGATCTTGAGATCTTTTGATTTGAACGGTGATTCGAAGAGGTTTGGTCGATCGTCTGATGAAAGAGAGACTTGAAAGGATTGATTGCGTCGGGGAGATAAGATCGATGGACGGTTTGGATTTTTCACTGGGGTCCACCTGATGGATGACATGGGAGGTCCGGACGGATAGCGAACGCTACTGTCGCAGCGGGCAGAGAAGAAGATGGTTCGTCTTCTGCTATCGCACGGTCAACGCGCGTTGACCGGCCAACTTGATGTGCACGTAGTGCACGTAGGTCCCACCATGATGTAATTAAGAAATCTACTCCGACCATTATATAGGCCACATAATTTTAAGGCATGACACAAAAAATGGCGCAGTTCCAAGGTTAGATGGCCCACTTATGGCCCGATTTCTGATTATGGTATTTGTAGGATGATCGGAGGACTGAAATTTAACATGTACGGTTAAAATATGCCCTTAAACTATTATATGAAATTTTGCATGAAACCGATCATCAGAAACTGGCATACTTAAAATCGTCAGTTTAACTTAAGTTTAACAAATGGCATTTTCATAATTATCATAAATTTGCGTATTTTATAAAAATCTGACACTTCTATACTGTTATAGGGTTTATTATGAGCAACTTTAATAAAGGGATCCTACATAAATTCCTTATAGTTGATTTATTATTAATTTATTAATATATTAAGTTATGTAATTCACTAAATAATCAAATAAATTATTATTTAATTTATTCTAAAAATTTTCGGGGCATTTATTATGAATTTATCAATACTATATGTCACGTAATTCATTAAACAAATAGTCAAATTATTCCAAGGACCCGGTTCATTATAATATATAAGTTTATGATCGAAAATTAAGCACTTAGTGTAAATAGACAATTGCGATGGCAAGATTAATAGGTCTACACATTTGTACTAGGTAAATGTAGCCATTTGTACTCTCATGCATGTATACACGCTCCCAAAATCTCGGGTCATTACAGATGGGCCGGCTGACGTTTTCTTCTGTCTCTTCCAGCCGGTGCCCCTTAGGCAAGGCTGCAAGCCCCTCTTCTCTCCCACATTTGCCATGGCAGCCTCCTCTTGAGATATCAACCCAGCAGCAGCGAGTCGAGAGATTAACAGACAGGCCTTGATATTCCTATCACGAGCTGACAACTTGTATATTTTTACAATATTCTCGTTGATTCCTCCCTTCAAGCTCGATTTTCCCCTGGTCGGAATACCTGCGAATACGAGCAGAGGTCAGGTTAATTAAAGTTCAAAATCATGACAGAAATCAGGGCAAAGAGAAGCTTCACCTACCTTCGCCAAAGAAGCGGCTCACATTATGGCCCCCAGGGGTGGATCCCCTCTCAAATTCCCAGTTCTGGAGGCAAAAAACCAACGTTTCCTCCATCTGGGATAATTCGAAGTGGGTTTCCCCAATACATAATTATCCCGGTGCCAATAACATAAGTAATACCAACCTTCACTGGAGGGAGCTTTCTTGAGCTTAAACATTCTAAAGAACTCCTCAATAGTCAAATCTCTATTGCCGGCTTTCTTTCAGAGAACGAAAGAACTAAGGACCACCCTCCAACCATTGATAATAAGTTGCCCTGGGGCAATTTTATAGATACGGAGTACGTCGCGAATAAAGGGGTGAAGGGGAAGACGCACGCCAAGGATGAAAAAGTAATCATACAAGGCTACACAACCAGGGGGTGGGGAATCCGGAGTCTCTCCCTCTCCAGGCAACCGAAAAATGACGGAGTCAGGAACCTGATATTTTTCCCGTAACTCATTTAGTCACTCCTCCGTCATTATTGAGGGATATCCGGACGCAGAGTACCTCCTCACCGGGACTCTCGCGTTGTTGGAGGAAGAAGAGTCCGGAGTTGCATCCCCCAGAGGGTCGGTTTCCTCATTAGAATCTCTCACCATTGTTTCTTAAGATAGAATAGAAAGAGTATAATACCGTGAAGAAAATGGGAAATGGAGTTACACCAGAGAAAGATTGGGACACTAGAGGGAAAACGAAACAAGGAGAGAAGAAGAATTTTTTAAGTCCTCCGATGAAATTTTGAAATCTTCGCAGGCTCTTTATATTTATAAGCAATCATTCCTCAAGATTTGGTGACACGCGGCGACCATTCGTTTGGCGCTACAGTCGAATGAGCATGATCATTAATTCCGGAGATACGTGGCGGGCGCCTCTTCATTTCCTCTTTTGAAAAGCTACGGAAAGCTGGCGCTCATAAATGAAGGCCCAATCATGTACGGCTTCCCTCCAAGAAATGCATTAGGCAGTTATAAGTGCTGGTGAACAAGTCCTTCCCTTAGACTTCTCAACGACAAGGACTTGGGGGGCATCTGCTATAGATAAAATTAGTGGTCAAAGATATAGAAGATTCAAGACCCGCGAGCACCTTTTTGACTTCAGTGTTCAACCCACGAGACTATATGGTCGAAGTTCGCATATCATAAAAGTACGATATACACTCCTGAACATGCGAGCAGGTCCGGTCGCTGGTCATCGGATGAGAGCATCTTCATAATTCACCTGCATTTACTCCTTGGTTATAAAATAAAGGTTCTGCATGCGAGCAGCTCGACTCATGGTCGTCGAAAGGGATCACATTTCCGCATACGAGCAGCTCGGCTCGTGGTTGTCGAATGAGGTTATCCTCGAGCCAGAGCATCCTCCGCCTTTTTAGTACCAGTAGTCCGTATAGGCCGGTTTGGGCTTGTTTCTATTCATAGCTCCAAACATCTCCATCAAGAGACGTAATTAGCTAGATGTCTAGAGTGGTTTCCTTACCTAAAGATTAACAAGATAAGTCTCTTATCCCCTGAAATCAGCAAGGATCGTAACGGCTTGCGTAACAAAATGGATCACCCGGATCTATATAAATAGATGGCCCCACAGATGATAAAGGTACACATAACCTCTAAGCTCATTTGCTATCTTTTACTTTACTACCATATCCCATCTGACTTAAGCTTCGGAGGGCCAGCGGCTGGATGCCGGCCACCCTTAATTTTCTCCTTTATTCTTTCAGGTTTGGAAGGAAGCTTGCTCAAAGGAAGGTGAACGTCTGCAGGATCCTGTTATAAATTAGATGTTAACAAACCCGTTGTTCGGGAATCGACCAAGACAACGATGAAGACATCCTCTGCCGAAATAGTCATGACCAAGCCAAGACTACAGCGAGTACAAGAAACCATGGGGATCAAATTAGTTTTTGTTGGAGGGTCGTTTTGGTTTGTGTCATTCATTGACGACTATGACAGAAAGGTGTGGGTTTATTTCCTTAAAAATAAATTCGATGTCTTCACCACCTTCAAGCAATGGAAGGCGATGGTGGAAAAATAGTCAGGTCAAAAGGTAAAAGTGTTGAGGACAGATAACTGTGGGGAATTCAATTAATTTTGTAAAGATGAAGGGATCGTGAGGCACAACACAATGCACCACACACCAGAGAAAAATGGTGTGGCTGAGCGGATGAATCAGACTCTCTTGGAGAAGGCACTATGCATGATCAATAATGCTAGGTTGGGCAAGGGGATATGGACTGAGGCTATTAACACGGCTTGATACTTGGTGAATTGGTCCCCTTCTACGACTATTGATTGCAGGATTCCAAAGGAGGCGTGGAGTGGTCGGCAAGTAGACTACTCAGGATTACATGTCTTTGGTTGTGAGGCTTACTCTTATGTAACATTAATTGAGAAAGATAAACTAGACCAAAGGACCAGGAAGTGCATCTTTGTGGGCTATGGTGATAATGTGAAGGGATATAGGCTATATGATCCTGTCACATGGAAGATCACATTGAGCCAGGATGTCAGGTTTGATGAAGGGTCCTTGTTTTGTAAGTATAAACTCAAGGAACCAAAAAAATCAGAGGTTGTTGATGTTTAGATAGATAGAGATGTAACACGAGCTGATACTAAGATGTAAACAAAGGTAGGGGATCAGGTGGAGCAACCACATGTGCGAAGAAATCCACAAAGGGATCGCAGGTTACTGGCGATGTATAGGGATGACTCGAATGTTACATTCACTCTTATTATGGATGAGGGGGATCCGTCTACTTTTCATGAGGCACCTGATGATATAGATGCAGGAAAGTGAAAGGCGTCAATGCATGATGAGATGGACTCCCTGTAGAAGAATGAGACATGAGAGTTGGTGGAGCTTCCCGTGGGTCGTAAAGCGATTAGGTGTAAATAAATTTTTTGGAAGAAACATGATAGTTACAAGGCAAGGTTGCCGGTGAAGGGATATGCTCAAGTGAAAGTATCAACTTTAGTGAGATCTTCACACCAGTGGTAAAGCAAGATTTATTATATTCGTGTTGCCGTTGGTTGCCTAATACGACCTAGAGCTGGAACAGATGGATGTTAAAACTGCTTTCTTGCATGGGGAATTGGAAGAGTAGATTTATATGAAGCAACCAAAAGGTTTCGAAGTGAAAGGAGTAGAGAATAAGGTTTTCAGGTTAAGGAGGTCATTGTATGGTCTGAAATAGTCACCTAGGCAGTGGTATAAGAAGTTTAATTTCTTCATGATGAGCCAGGGCTTTACCAAGAGTGAGTACGATCACTATGTCTACTCCAAGACACTGAGTGATGGGAAGTTCATTGTGTTAGTTCACTTTTCTGTGGCATACTAGTGCACCTTAATTGTCAATTACTTAGGTCAATAAGTCTAGTGTCAGTTGAGCTTAAAGAAGACGAAGACCGAAGACTCAAGCGGACCTGTTGCATTAAAAAAAGAAGAAATAGGTAAAAGAGATGGCTTGGTGAGCCATGAACCTTGAACCTTACCCAAAAGCCAAACCTCTAGATGACCCTGACCCTTTAAGCAAACTTGTAGTCATCTTAGAATGGCCTTAGGTGTCCCAAAAGACCACCAAAAGAATGGCCATAGAGGTTGCATGAGCTACTGAAAACAAGACAACCAAAATAGCAGAGATCATGCACTATCCGACCGGTCGGCCAGTGAAGAAATTGGGACAGTAGTAAATGCTGACTCCCTGGCCTAAATCAACCGGTCTTGAGTGGACAGGTCTAATAGGTCGTCCGACCAGTCGTGACCGACCAAATCAGGACAGCAAGCATCAACACTGTCCGGGCCATTATTCGACTAGTCGCCCGACCTGTCGAGGATCCTATCCGACTGGTCGAGTTGAGGGCCGACCAGTCGGCCGCTAGCCATTTTCAAACCATTTTATATCCATTGTAGCTCTCTTTATAAAACGATTTGGCTCAGTTTTGGGTCCTAGGAGAGAGATACCACTTTGATTGCCTATACCATTAGGCTCAATCCTAATGTAATGACCCGAGATTTTCGACTCTCGTATATAACACGAAGGGCGAATTCCCAAGTGGTTTATAGAGTAACCAATCCATCAAATAATTTAATGTGGCATTTAAGCACAATGGTGAAAACAAATGTTATCTTATTCCATCAAACTCACTACGTCATCATCATTGTTTAATAAGGAAATCAACCAATATCTTTACTAATTAACTAAAATATCAATCCATGTCTTCTCTTGAAGACTTATTATAATTTTCATATAAAGTGCCAACTACTCAAAAAGAAATATTCAATCAATAAAATCTTCAATTAAGTTTCTCCAACATCGTCGTCTGCAATGTGATCGTACGAACCATCAAACTCTTCTCCTTAAGAATCGGGTTCAATACCTAGATCTTCACCTGCATCATCTAAAGTGTGTTTGGATAGCGTTAATCGCTACCATAGTGGGGAATTTTTCCTCCAAGACAATCAAGAACAATTATGACTAAAACTCAAAGTAACGCAACACGATGATATATTTCTCCAAAATAAAACAACCGAAGAAAAAGCTTATTAATACGATGCATGGCACACATGCTCTGGCTAAGGCACCCTGACCAAACGAATTCGGGAAGCCCAAGTCGAGACACCCCATACACACCCATTAAATGAATGCGGGAAGCCCAAGGTTGAGACACCCCATACACACCCATTAGCCACTAGTCACCAGAGTGGAATTTGTTAGTGCACTTTTTTGTGGCATACTAGTGCACCTTGTTTGTCAATTACTTAGGTCAGTGAATCTAGGGTTGGTTGAGCTTAATGAAGACGAAGACCGAAGACTCGATACAGACCAACTGCATCAAGAAAGAAGAAACATGTAAAAGTGATGCCTTGGTGAGCCCTAACCTAGTACCTACCCAAAACCATTTAGTACCTACCCAAAACCATTAACCTCTAGATGACCATGACCCAATAGGCATACCCTTAGTCATCTTAGATTGGCCCTAGGTGTCCCAAAGGACCACCAAAAGAATGGCCAAAGAGGTTGCATGTTCTGCTGAAAAATAGAAAAATACAGCAGGAAAACATGCTTGGCCGGGCGCCCGACCCAGTGTCCACCGGGCGCCCGACCTAGATTGGAATCCGTCCATGAGTTGGCGTTAAAACCAGAGGGTCACCGGGCGCCCGACCAGAACCTGTCCAGGCGCCCGACCAGTGCACAAAATGTCCAGCAGCACAGACCATAAGCTCGACTGACTTTCGGGCGCCCAACCAAAACTTGTTCCGGCGCCCGACCAGTGAAAGAAATGGCCATCGGGCGCCCGACCACAACTCGTTTGGGCGCCCAACTAGCTCAAAATACATCCAGCGTTTAAATCTTTTTTATGGACCGGATTCCAGGCGCTTGACCCAAGTTGACTGGGCGCCCGACCCTGCATGAATCTGCCCGTTATTTGACTGTTGGGAAGAACTTTATAAAAGTGGGTGATTTGATTTTAGGGCGAAGAGAGGGGATTTTGAGGAGATAGAAGCCACCATTGTTAGAGACCATTAGAGGCTCTATCCCAAACCCATAGTAAGTCAGTCTCCTTGTGTTTTCATCACAAGCTTGGGCCATTCAATGGCATCTTGAGAATGGACTTGTTCTCTCTTGATTCTTAAGGTTTAGACACCTTGATCATAGTTAAATCCCTTGTCTAAACACTACCTAGGAGTCCAAATAGGTGTATTCCTCTAGGAAACCCATTTCCTACCATTTATAGAGGTTTCACTGTTCGCTTCCCCAAGTGTAGGGTTGCGATGTAGTAATAAACTCGGTAAGACCGAGGTCGATCCACAGGGACTTGTGTAGGAATTCACAAACACTTCAAATAGTGTCTATTGAGAGCTAATAACTAGATTTTGTATGAGATTGATGTGAGTAACAATTTCAAACTAATTTGAAGGTAAACAATTCTAAAAAGGCACTAGGGGTTCAAGGATCCACTTGTAGCAATCCTTGATGTTCAATCTGCTGTGGTTCCTCACTTTCTCAACTAGAATCGATATTAAGATCTATCTAAGCCGGATGATAGAGCTGTTAAACCAAACAATCTGTCATATGTAAGTCCAATGCATATGATTCACTCAATGTAAGCTAGGCTGAGCATGCTCAATTGCATAGGTCAGTCCCAATTCCAATAGCCTCAGATCACAATCACAACCATCCTCAAGTCTTGTCACAAGACAAAGCTAGATCATGATTTGAACTTGATTCAAATCACATACACAGTCCATACACATTACAGAAATTCAGAAAAGTAGAACTTTGGTAGGAAGTCCCCACATGAAGATCATAGTACTAGAGCGTACTCCAATTCCTCGGATTATACAGGTCTAGACTAATGCAAACCAATTAAGAATTTAAGTAATTCTCCCAAACATCCATGAGTCATCATAAGACTAAGAAAAACTACTTCAAACTTGTATAAACTTCAAACCATTGTTCATAAACATGAATTCCAATCTTAAAACCAACTAAATACGAATTGAAACATCTTAGATCCACTACAAGCTTCACCTCTTAGCCCTAGCTAAGAGGTTTAGCTGCTCATGATCCAAGGAAACATGAAACAACTTAGGAAAAGCATAAAACAGTAAAACAAACTAGAAGGAGTTGTGGAACTCCGAAATCCACTTCCACCACCTCTAACCTTGCTTAAACCCTTCTAAGATACCCTAGGAACGATCCCTAGGTGTCCTTTTATAGTGGGGAGGCTCCGCAACTTCAGAAGATTCGAGAATCTGCGTAACACTTACGCACTGCGCGGAGAAAATCGGCGCCAGAATTAGAAGTTTAAAACTTACGCAGACGACCGGTCGTACGACCGGTCGCAGTGGCTGGACGACCGGTCGCAGTGCTGGACGACCGGTCTCAAAACAGCCTAAAAGTGTCTAGAGAGTTTTGTCCCGAAAAATTAATTTAAGGACCGGTCACACGACCGGTCGCAGAAGTGGACGACCGGTCGCTCGACCGGTCGTGAACAGTCCAGGGAGCTATGGCCTCTGTGCCTCCTCTGTGCATGTGCGGACCGGTCGGACGACCGGTCGTGGGCACCTTCTTCTGCATTCTTTCTTTCGTTTCTCTGGCTTTCTTCTTCCATTTTTTTCTTCTTTCCTTGCTTCCTTCTTTCTTTGGTCCTCCTTCGATCTTCATCCAAATAGTTCCAAATAAGCTCTTTTCATCTTCAATTAGGCGGAGTCCACTCTCAATCCTGCAATCACAAAACATGCATTCAATTAGTCTTTAAATCATAAAAATCTCACACAATGAGTGATGAATTGGGGTTAGAATATGCACAATTAAGAGCTCAACACACCCCCCAACCAGCATTTTGCTAGTCCCGAGCAAAACATGCGTGAAACTAATTCCATTCTTCAAAACTCAACTCTCTTTCAGAAACCATTCTTCTATACGTCCCAAGACACACAAATGTAAGATTCAGACATATTTGGTGAGAGAAGTTTGTAGACACCCCACCTTCGGCTACACTGTTGGTAGAGATAGCTGGATGAATGGAGGACCATACCCCCAAATCCCAAGTCTAAACTCAGCCAAACTCACCCTTGTAAGCCCCAATCTATAGCCCAACTCAAGCCTGAACCCAGTCAACCCACCCCTAAACATCAGCCTGAAAAATCCCCCATAAGAAAATCCAGTCAAAAAATCCTAAAAAAAGTCAAACTCACTGAGTCAACCCGCTGAGTTAACCCATTGAGTCAACCCGCTGAGTCAACCCGTCGAGTCAAAATGCCGAGTCGACCCGCCGAGTCAAATCACCGAGTCGACCCGCTGGGTCAACCCACAGAGTCAAAACAGCAGCCCCGAGAAATGACCGTACCACGCGCTGGAAACCGAGGAGCGTCCGTACGGGCGGCCCACAGGGGGCCGCCCAAACTTATTTACGAGAACTGCCACTGCTCTCTGCTATAAATACTCCTCTCCCCTTCTCGTTTCAACACACAATCTAGCCCAGAGAGAGTCCTGTCTGTTCTGAGTCTTTCTCCACCCCCTTAGCCCACTTTTCCACCAAGGAGAGCTCGAGTGAGGAGTGCCTAGCCCTGGTCCAGCCCAGCCTGACCACTGGTCCAAGCCTCCCAAGCCGTCCAAGTCTTAATCCAGCCACTCGAAGCCAACCCTTACGACACCTCCGTCCATCCAGCTACTCTTTTTCCAGCATCATCTCATTTGCATCTAGCATAAGTGCAACATTTACTTTTCTTCCAACCCCCCTGGTTCACTGCAAGCACTTTGATTATTCAAATACACAGCATGCATTTCGCATAAAGCACCTGTCAGTTCGAGCGTATGCTCTGGGCTTGCCTGTTAGTGGAACCTGCCCATCAGAAACTCTTACTGTTCAGACCTGCATTCATGTTCATATCACTACAAGCACTTTGATTATTCAAACACACGGCATGCATTCCGCATAAAGCACCTGTCAGTTCGAGCGTATGCTCTGGGCTTGCCTGTTAGTGGAACCTGCCCATCAGAAATTCTTACTGTTCAGACCTGCATTCATGCATCATGTCATCTATGAGAATGTACGAGGATTAAAACAGACTTTCAAGTGTTAGTTCGATTCTGTGAAGTAGAGACCGTACTTCGGTACGGGCAGTGTGTGGGGTGCTTAACCTCTTCCCACCCTGTAACCGTGATCCCTTACCTCGAATCTCTGGCCGCAGATCATAAGGAGTCATTTTAGAGGAAGGAATCTTCGGATCCCCTTCTCTAACGTTTCTACGGGGTTTAACCGACTGTAGATTCGAAGTAACTGGCTAGTGGCGACTCTGGTCTTATATAAATTCATTTAAACACATCCAGCTTAACACGACAACCAAACAAAGCCCTCGAGAATGAGGCAAGCCAGTGGCACAAACGGCGATTCGCACTCTCGCATCCTCCTCTTCTTCTTTTCCCGAAAGGGAAGGGAAGAGAACGTCGTGTGGGAGCGCGGAACGGCGAGGGTCCACAGAATGGCAACTCCGCTGGGGATGAGCTAGTCCCACTAGTCGTGATCCGACTTAAAACACAGAATCATTCCTATACTTGAAAGTCATTAGTCCTCATACAATCTCATCTGCATAGCATTCTACCCAAAACCAAAACAAAAAAATAGAAAATCCCAAAACCCAAAAAGAGTAGAGTATAGTCCTCACCATTGCGCCTCCTCGGGCTCAACGTGTTCGGAAACAACTTCCCTTCCACGGCATAATCCGCACTCGGGCTCAGCAAGCCATGTCTGACCATGAAGAGGAAACTCACCTCTTCCCCGCTCTTGAAATGACCGAAGCGCAACCTCCAGTGCAACAGCTAATTGAGAATACACCAATCATGCAAGAATTGGCACAAGGAATGAGAGCAATGCAAGAAATGCTCTTACAATTCATGTAAGCACAAGCCACTGCAGTAGCCAACAATCAGGTTGGCCCAGTTCAGCAATCTCAGCAGCCATGCCGGGTCCCTCCGGCCTCCAGTTCAAATCAAGCACAACCATCGGAGTGTGCCCAAGACTACCGACAGCAGCCGTCTCAGCCCTTCGTTATGGGGCATCCTCCTCAATACCTTCCCGTGACGACAGGGCCATCTCAGAGCACTCCCGTCGCAGGGACTTCCAGTCAGCTTCCAGTCAATCTTGCAAACAACAGTCTCAGTAGATCTCAGCATGTCCCCGCCGATGGGACACCTTTTCAATTTCAGCACATCCCCGCCGATGGGATTTCAATTCAATTTCCAGCAATAGGGACAGCACTGGCGAATGCCCACAATGGGGGTCAGTGTCAAGCCCACATCAATCAGCGGACAGTGGCGAATACCCAACAAGGGGGTCACTTCCCAGCATCTCAGCCTCCTGCAAACAAGAGCACTTTTCAATTCCAGCACATCCCCGCCGATGGGATTCCAAATAATTTCCAGCAATCTTCAATTCAGCAAACTCCAGTTAATTTCCAGCAATCTTCAATTCAGCAAACTCCAGTTAATTTCCAGCAATCTTCAATTCAGCAATCTCCAGTTAATTTCCAGCAAGTTCCAGTTCAACCTTCAGTACAGTCTCCAGTTCAGTTAAAATCCTTTTAAGCACAAGTTCATCCGAATCCAGTTCAATCATCAAATCAACTTCAGCAACCCGCGGTTGCTTTCCAGCAAACCCATAGGGTCGAAGACATCGACCACTATGCCGAAGAAGAGCGTGCCTTACTCCAAGAGGCACCAATCGCTCGAACAGATCATTCAGGACTGGACGAGTTGCGGGAGCAGTTTCAGATCTTGCAAAATCAGCTTCAGCGACAACAAGGAATCGATCTACCTTCAACCAAGTTCAAAGACTTGTGTCCTTTCCCAGATGCTCAAGTACGTCAAAACTTTGAGGTACCAAAATTCAAAAGATACGATGGCAGCGGTTGTCCCACAACACATCTCAAGGCCTTTTGTGGAGAGCTGAGTGCAATCTCAGGAAATGAAGGGGTCCTCATTCGCTTGTTCCAAAAATCCCTGAAGGGCGACGCCTTAGATTGGTACACCTCATTGGACTGTCATCGCATCAGGACTTGGGAACAGTTTTCCCAGGCTTTCGTCGACAGATTCGCATACAATCTCAACATGGCACCCAGAAGAGCTGACCTCGCAGCTCTCAGACAAAGGAGTGATGAAACATTATCAGCTTATGTGAGACGTTGGCGAGCTATGGCAGCCAGAATGCGGACACCTATCGATGACGAAGAACAAATCTCCATGATTGTTCATTCAACATATCCCGGCATATCCGGATATCTCATCTCGCATCCATATGCGAATTTCTCACAGTTGATCTGTGCTGGAGAGCAAGTTGAAGCAGGAATCTGTGCTGGAACAACCTCCCCATGGCCTCATCAAGCCACTCCAGTCAAGAGGAATAGAGTGGAGGGAAGACCCATCGGATATGGGAATGGAAACCGAAGTGGTTCTCCTCCCCGCCCGACAGAGGTAAACAACATCAATACCACTGCTCAGGGTAATCAATACGCTCCCCCACAGGGACATCAACAGCATCAGCAGAATCAGGTTCAGCACCAACCTCAGAGGTATCAACCACGACCAAATTCGCAACCACAGCCACAACCACCTCGACAGCAGCAGCAGTTCAGAGAGAATGGCCAATACCCATACCAGAATAGGCAGAATTACAGGGAGCTCAGGAAGTTCACTCCACTCACTCAACCACTTAGTCAAGTTATGACTATGTTGGCACAGAAGCAGTTACTCACTCTAATGGCACCTAGGCCTCCTCCTCATCCTCTGCCTCCAAACTACCGAGAAAATGAGTATTGCGCCTACCATCAAGGACGTGGCCACACCACTGATCGATGTTTTACTTTGAAGAATGCCATACAAGATCTGATTGATGACCGTAAGATCGTCATCTCGGTCCCTGGGACTCCTCCAGCAGCTTCCACCAACATTCTTCAGAATCCTCTGCCTCAACATCCGACGGATCCCAGTTCATCTCGAGGCCCCACCATCAACAGCATAGAAGAAGGAGAGCGCCTCGATCGCTTCTTCTCCCCTATCCAGTCCATTCATGCCTACACTTATGGGCCAACAAATCCTCCTCCGATCAAGCAAGGGGCAAGTCCCTTTCCTCCTTCAGTCTCCGAGCCAGTAGTACTCGAAGGAACACTTCCATATGATGTGCCAGTTGTGCAAGGAGCACCTTACAGTCATTCATGTTGGGAGCCAGTCATTCTAGAAGGAGCACAATCATACATCGAGCCCACATACGAACCTGTCGTCTTGCAAGGGGCAATTTCAGCACAAGAACAATACAATTTGCCATGGAGAAACCATACTCATCAGCAGCAAGAGCCCATTGTCTTGGAAGGAGCTCCTCCAGTTGAGCCAGTCATATTACAAGGGGCAAATCCCGGAGGCGTGTCAATCACGCTACGACAGCTGGGACGAACAGAGAAACCTCCTGCCATATCAAGAGGACCAGTATTCATTCCATGGGAGCCTCCTGCTCCAGAAACGGTCAAGCCAGGACTGCAACCTTATGTGATCCATGAAGACAAGCCTCGATATTACCCCTTCAGCACAGGCAATAATGTAGTCCTCAAGGCAAAAGCTCCATACGAAGAAGATCTGGTACCCACACTAGCACCATCGCAAGAACATGTGGTCTTAGAGGGCAAAGGTGAGGAAAATTATAAAGAGGTCCCATGGCACTATCCAGAATGTGCGGAAGTAGTGAATACGAATCCCAATGGGCGTTGCATCCGAAGAGATAATCAAAACAAAGGAGATCCCAAAGGTGCTCTTTCAGGCCTCGGCAACAAAAATGAAGCCGCATACGATGTGGTGACTCAGCTCAAGTCAATCCTTGCTCAAACCTCAGTATGGGAGCTACTCTGCACATCTCGCATACACCGAGAAATGTTTGCCAAAACCTTGAACGATGCTCACGTCTCCTCCGATACGGCACCAGAGATGATAGCATTGATGATTGGACAGCTCCTGGCTCCACGCGCCATCACCTTCACCGATAATGAGTTACCACCAGAAGGACGCGATCATGTACGATCCCTCAACATAGCCTTACGATACAAAGACCTCTGCGCCCACTGGTCCTTATCGTAATGGCTCAAGCTTAAACGTCTGCACACTTAAGACTGCGGAACGTCTGGGAATCAGTCCTTCTTCATTCCGACCCAGCACCATATGCGTCAGAGCATTCGACAACACCCGCCGATCAGTGGAAGGGGAGGTCGACATAGAGGTGCAGATAGGTCCGGAAGTCTCCACCATCACATTTCAAATTCTGGATATATCAGCCTCTTTCAACATGTTGCTCGGACGACCTTGGCTGCACAAGGTTGGAGCTGTGCCATCGACCCTGCATCAACGAGTGAAGTACATTTGTGGAAATCAAGTGATCTCTATCCATGCAGAAAAAGAGCTCATCATTCCTTCCAATGCTGCTGCCACTGAACCAGACATCTCGGTCATCGATATCCAGCACTCTGAAGAGGACATCCCGTTTCATAGTTTCGAATTCGAGACTGCGAACTCTATCGCCAATCCAGAACCGATAAGGGTGGACCGTGTCTTTTCACCGGCAGAACGTCTAAGTCTCAAATACCAAATGAAGAATCATTTCAAATCTAGAAAGGTACCACTGGTATATAACCAACACAAATGGGGACTCAGGTACAGGGCAATCTTCATGGACAAAAGAAAGAAGAAATTTCGGTGCTCACCCATCCAATTCGTCAAGTCAGGAGAACCTTGCAAAGATTCAGGAGGGAATCAACCGACTGCACTACACAAAGGCCTCTCAATGAGCCTAGTTTGGGCCATGTGGCCCCCCATTCGATGGGATCAGATTCTCGAACCGTCTAAGCCTCCAAAAGAAGAAGGAAATGATGAAAATGAAGAAGAAAGTCAAATACAGAGCTTCAGGACCAGGTTACTCTGACGCCTACTCTCAACCAGGGGCACAACCTGCCCATTTCAATTCCAGCCAGTCAGGGGCACAACTTGCCCATCTTAGCACCAATCAGCAAGGGGCACGACTCGCCCATATCAACATCAACAATCATCAGCCAGGGGCAGAAGCCTCCCATCCATTGGACCAAGAAAGGGAAATGGCCAGCCCTAGATTGGTCCGATGTCCAGATCCCAAACTTGTGTCTCACTGTGGAACCAGACGAACTGCAATGCGAGGTAAGTGATCCGGGAGGGACTGAGTACGACTCAGATCTCGAACCCGACCAGCGAGAAGTCATGGTCATTGGGCCAGACTGTGATTCTTCGCCCGAATCATCAACCCCCACCTCTTCAGGGGAGGAAGTGTGGGGTCCTGAATGGTCATCCGTTCTCCTAACTTTTGAATTAGCCAAAGAGCCATCTGAGGGCTCTGGCTTCCAAAAAAAATGCCTGTTTAAGCAGCGACCGGAATTTGGAACAAGTTGGGCTCAATCATGGTCTGCAATGCCCACTTGTTCAAAGTCCCATGAATTTCGAAAATCCAAAAAAATAAAAAACTTTCAAAAGCCAAAAACATCTAGCATTTTCATTTCAGAAAAATCTCAAAAACCAAAAAACATTTATTTTCCTGCATTCAATAGTGTGCCAAGTTCGTCTAAAGAGTCGCATGAGTTTGAAGTCGAAACATATGACTTCGACATCGAATTAGATTTCGAGCTCATGGGTCTGGACGAAGCTCGGGATGAGGAAGATGATGATCCGGCTCCCGAACTAGAGGATCTCCTCAAAAAGTTCGAATCTAAAGCCAATGTTGTAGCCGATGATTTCGAGATAGTAAACTTGGGGACACCTGAGATCCCTAGGGAAGTACGTATTGGAAAATCGTTGCCACCTAAGATGAAGCAGAAAATGATAGAGTTCCTAGCTCCAAGATTGTCCAACTTCGCGTTCTCATATGAAGACATGCCGGTGCTCGATGAAGAGCTCGTTGTACACCATCTGCCAACCAAGGCAGATATGAATCCAGTGAAGCAGAAACTTTGAAGAATGAAGCCAGAATGGGCTCTGAAAGTCCGAGATGAAGTCATCAAGCAGTACAATGCGGGATTCTTGGTAGTCTCCAACTACCCTGAATGGCTCACCAACATCGTACCAGTACCAAAGAAGGATGGCAAGGTTCGAATGTGCATCGACTTCCGAGATCTCAACAAAGCCAGTCCTAAAGACGACTTCCCTTTGCCACATATCGACACTCTGGTCAACAACACTGCTGGATACAAGATCTTCTCATTCATGGACGGGTTCTCAGGTTACAATCAAATCAAGATGGCCGTCGAGGATCGCGATAAGACATCGTTTATCACCCCCTGGGGAACTTTCTGCTACAGGGTAATGCCGTTCGGTCTGAAGAACGCAGGAGCAACATATCAGCGAGCAATGACAACACTATTCCACGACATGATGAACAAAGAGCTTGAAGTATATGTGGACGATATGATCGTCAAATCTCGCACAATTGAAGGACACTTTGAAGATCTGAAGAAGTTATTCAACATATTAGAAAAGTATAAGCTCCGCCTCAACCCTCAGAAATGTGTCTTCGGTGCAATGGGAGGTAAGCTCCTCAGCTTTATGGTGAGCGAGGATGGCATCATGGTCGACGAGACCAAAACCAAAGCATTCATCGAGATGCCCCCTCCAAGAACAGAGAAACAAATTCGTGGCTTCCTCGGCAGAATTCAATACATCAGTCGCTTCATCGCACAGCTCACACCAATCTGTGAGCCCATATTCAAGCTCCTTCGGAAGAACGTTCCAAAAGAATGGAATAATGATTGCCAAGTCGCCTTCGACCGCATCAAGAGATATCTCATGAATCCTCCAGTCCTAGTGCCGCCCACTCCTGGACGTCCACTGTTGTTATACATCTCGGTATCAGCAGAAGCCATCGGCTGTGTCCTCGGCCAGCACGACGAGACCGGGAAGAAGGAACAAGCAATATACTATTTGAACCGAAAGTTCACCGACTACGAGACCAGGTATTCCCCGATCGAGAAGACTTGCCTTGCCCCAGTCTGGGCAACTCAGCGTCAGCGACTCCGTCAATACATGATTGCATTCCCTATTCTCCTCCTCGCTCACATGGATCCGCTCAAGTACCTGTTCGAGAAACCGGCACTCACTGGAAGGATAGCTAAATGGCAACTACTCTTGTCTGAGTTTGACATCACCTATGTCACTCAGAAGGTAATCAAGGGGCAGGCCCTCTCCGATCATCTTGCCGCCCACTCCCTCCTGGATTATCAACCGCTCAAGACTTTCTTCCCTGATGAAGATCTCTTGCTTATTGAAGGGGAAGAAAAGAAGAAAAAAGATGAGTGGACGTTATTCTTCGACGGCACAATAAATTCTAAAGGAAGTGGTATTGGAGCAATCCTCTACTCTCCAGATGATGTCCCTATTCCTATCTCAAGGCGCATAGCATTCGAGTGCACCAACAACATGGCAGAGTACGAAGCATGCATCGCCGGCTTAAGGGAAGCCATAATCTTGGGCGTCAAGAAGCTATGAATGTTTGGAGACTCACAGCTTATCATCAATCAGACCAATGGCGAATGGAAAACCAAGGACGAGAAGTTGATACCATATCATGTGTATCTTGAAAATTTGATCGAGGAGTTCAAAGAAGTCACCTTCTCATACATGCCCAGAGCCAAGAACCAGTTTGCAGATGCTCTCGCCACACTTGCATCAATGCTCGAGATACCAAAAGGAGCTTCAAAATGGGAGCTCACAGTCGAAATTCAAGAAGAACCTGCTTTTTGCCTGCAAATAGAAGAAGCCAAAGCTGTCCCTGACAAACCCTGGTATGCCGACATCAAGCAATATCTCGAAACCCAGGAGTATCCAGAGTCAGCAATAGCAACAGATCGCCGAACCATCTAGCGTTTGGCCGGCCAGTTCACCATCAGTGGCGAAGTTCTTTACAACCGATCCTATAATCACATCCTCCTTCGATGCATCAACGAAACAAAAGCTGCAAAGATCATGAAAGAAATACACGAAGGAATCTATGGCCCACACATGAACGGGCACATGATGACAAAGAAGATTCTACGACTCGGCTACTATTGGCTCACCATGGAGACAGACTACTGCCAGCATGTCAGGAAATGCTTCAAATGTCAGGAGCATGCGAATCAAATCCATGCCCCCTCATCAAAATTATACAACCTGACCACCCCCTGGCCCTTCTCCATGTGGGGACTCGACATCATAGATAAGATTAGTCCCAAAGCATCAAGAGGTCATGAGTACATACTTGTGGCAGTCGACTACTTCACCAATTGGGTAGAGGCAGCTTCCTACACCACGATTGCAGCATCTCAGGTGATCAAATTCATGAAGAACAACATCATATGTCGGTATGGAATCCCTAATGCTATCATCACAGATAATGGGACCCCGTTTGTCAACAAGAAGATGGATGACTTCCTCAGCAAATTCAAGATCCAACGTCATCGATCAAGCCCCTACCGTCCTCAGATGAATGGTGGGGTAGAAGCCGCAAACAAGACAATCGTTAGGATACTCGAGAAGATGGTCGTGACCTATCGAGATTGGTCAGATATGCTCCCATATGCACTTTGGGCCTATCGAACGTCTGTACGATCTGCTACGGGCGTTACTCCTTTCGAGCTTACTTGTGGAATGGAAGCAGTTCTGCCAGTCGAGGTGGAAATACCATCACTACGAGTATTACTCGAAAGCGGAATTGAAGAAGGAGAATGGCAACGGGCCAGATTCGATCAGTTACAGCTAGCAGATGAAAAGCATATGCGTGCGCTAAGTCATTCCCAGTGTTATCAGAAAAGGATCGCTCGGGCTTACAACAAGAGAGTCTGAAAAAGAAGTTTCAAGGTAGGCGACATGGTCATGAAGAAGATTCTACCGTCGCACCTTCCGGATCCCAGAGGAAAGTTCAAACCCTCGTGGGAAGGGCCGCTGATCATCAGAGAAGTACTTCCCGGAGGTGCTCTCAGACTTACCAGCGTGAGAGGGGTGGATCGTCCTGAGCCAATCAACGCCGACAAGGTGAAAATCTTTCACGGGTAAGTCGTTCTGACCTTATCAAGAGTTACTTTAATAGAGCTGAAGTCAAGAGGTCAAAGCTAAGACCTCTGAGAAATCATTTCCGTCCACCAACAAGTGTTTCAAATAAGGGAATTCAAAAAGAAAAAAAAATAAGAACAAAAAAAGGGGGAAATACAAAAACAAAAAAAGAAAGAAAAAAAAGAGAAAAAGAAAAAGGGAAGCCGAAGCAAGGCACCTGAGAAAAAAAATCAACCCAAGAAGAAACACAGTCATCCATCCATTCATCTCAGAAGGGTCTTTAGCTAAGACCAACAGCTCTATCATCGTAACCTAGGATAAGGGTTGAAGGACCGCCATCGGCCGGCAACGACGGATTCCCGACCTCTAGCCGCCGCAGTTATCCAAAGATCCAGAAAAAAAGAAGAAAAAAGAGAAAAAGAAAATGTGTGCCTAAACAAAGAGGGCGGAGTGAAAACCCGAAAGGGCGCTCCGAGTAAAAACAGTGGGCATACAGCGGACTTGGTGAAAACCCGAAAGGGCACTGAGGGTAAAAACAGCATAGCTGCCAAGGGGCAGGCAAGATCAAACACCCGGGACGTGGTGAAAACCCGAAAGAGCGCCACGGCCAAAAATGACGGGAAAAGGCCGGCTGTGGTGAAAACTCGAAAGAGAAGCTGCAGGCAAAAATGGTGCAAATGGAAAAAAAAAAATAAAAGTGCAGGTACCAAGAAATCAGATAGTCCAGATCGGTTCGAGCAGTCACAGTTCAAGAACAAGAAGAAGTGCAGTCAGGAACGAAGAGCTCTACAAATTTTGACAATCTCAGGAGGCAACAGTTTCCGTTGCCTACACCTCTAGGGAACTGTTCGCTTCCCCAAGTGTAGGGCTGCGATGCAGTAATAAACTCGGTAAGACCGAGGTCGATCCACAAGGAAGGAAGTAAACAATTCCAATTATCTTAATAACTAGAATCAAAGAGGTTTGTGAAATTGATTTTTAACATAAAACAGAAAATCTAATAATGAAAAGATAACTAGAGCATCAAGGATCCACTTATAGCTCTTCTTAGATGCATAAATCGCTATGGTTTCTTACTTTCTCAACTAGAATCGACATTCCTGTCTATCTAGTCGGATGATAGAGCTGTTAAACTAAACAGTCTGTCATATGTAAGTTCTATGCATAGGATTCACTCAATGAAGGCTGAGCTGAGCATGCTCAATTGCATAGGTCTTTCCCCTTTCCAAAAGGTCCAGTTCACAATCATAACCATCCTCAAGTCCTCTCACAAGACAAGGCTAGATCATGATTTGAACTAGATTCAAATCACATGCACAATCCATACATATTCAGAAAAACAGAAAAATAGAACTTTGGTAGGAAGTCCCTTCATGAAGAGCTTAGTACTAGAGCGCACTCCGATTCCTCGGATCATACAGGTCTAGACCGTTGCAAACGAATTAAGAAACTAAGTAATTCATCCAAACATCCATGAGTCATCACAAGACTAAGAAAAATTACTTAAAAACTTGTATAAACTTCAAACCAGAGTTCATAATCATGAATTCCATACTTAAAACCAATAAAACGAATTAAACAATCTAAGAAAACTATAAGGTTCACCTCTTAGCTCTAGCTAAGAGATTAGCTAATAAAAAGCATATTAAAAACTAAAACTAGAACTAAGAAAAGGAAGAAAAACTAGCTGGAGGAGGCTAGGAAGCCTCCTATGACTTGAACTCCTTGCTCCCCACGTCCTTGGTTGCCCTGGAATAGAAGAGAGCACCTCCTTTTATAGTGCAGCAATAGTACAGCAACATAGCAGAATTTGTTTCGCTTGGTACGGCTTAACCAATGGTCGGATTGCCTTCAAATTTGATTGGTAGCTTCCTTGTAATGTGATCTTCCTCATAGATGATTTAGATTTCCAAGATTGTCCTCTGAATGGGCCCACCAATCACATCACCGACCGCCTCTCAAAATCGCGCACTTCAGGTACCTTCAGAACCAGTCATCTTGCTTTCAACGCTCCGGAGTGTACAGAGGTCGGATTGATCTCAAATTTTGAACATGAGTAGAAAACTTCCTCCTCTACATGATAGAAGGATTAGATTGTCCAAAACAATCTCAGAATGTGGTCCGAAAATTAGAACAATTAGGGCTTTTATAAACTCTGCGCAGTTGGAGCTTTCTGGATGGTCCATCTTTCTTCAACCGGTACGATCAAACCACACACCCTTTTGATCTGAAACTTTTGTGGTTATTTATATATGGATGTGGTCTAAAAGATGGTCAAAGTAGATTTTTTATATCCTCAATGATGGGCCACCTGGACCGGCCCAGAGTGGAACAGCGAAATCTGAAACTTTCTGGACAGTTCGTATTGTTTTGGTCACCACGATCAATCCGTAACTCCGATCGACATGAAACCACTTGGGTTAGTTCGGCGTCGAGTTCCTCTTCGACATGGATGTGTTGGATTTCCAAATATCATCAAGATCGGCCCAGAAAACTGGTACGAAAAACCAGGTGCGGGAATACATTGCTGTTTTAGAATCTGGAATCTGAAACTTGCATGGCCGACCGGTCACGACCGGTCGGACAGGGCTGGCCGACCGGTCACGACCGGTCAGGCCCTCTTTGGCATTACTCCAGCAAGCATGGCCGACCGGTCAAGACCGGTCGGTCTCTTTTTCTTCTTGTTTTCTTCCTTTCTTTCTTCTATTTTCTTCTTTCTTTGCTTCTTTCTTTGCTTCCTTCTTCCTTCAGCCCTCCTTGGGTCTTCATCCAAGGTTCTAAATCAGCTCTTTTGGTCATCAATTGGGCATAGTAACTCTCATTCCTACAACCACAAAACATGTATTTGATTAGTCTTTAAATTATGAAAACCATGCATAATGAGTGATGAATTGGGGTTAAAATATGCACAATTAAGAGCTCAACAGGAACCAAAAGATCACACAAGTTAAATCTCGAGACATCGGTCAAAGCATTGGCCGAGCCCCAGTTCTGATTCCTATATCCCGACACAAAATCCAGGCACACTCACAAGACAACTCATGGCACAATAGATTCTCAAAAAAGTTTTCTTCTTTTTCATTAAAAGCATCATATTTCTTTTACACATATCATGTCATCTCTTTCAAAAAATACAAAAAAATGCATCATCATCAATCATATACCATACAAAAAAAAAAAAAGAATGTGCAGGCGGCCAACACAATCAATCTCTACCCTCCTCCTTGGCCACATCAGGTAAGTCCTCTGACTCATAATGAAGTAGTCTCGTTCTCAACCTGCTCACCTCCATACGCAGGTAATACACCTCATCGCGCTCAAGGGTATGGATCATGGCCTCCTCATTAGATAACCTCTGATCGGCAGCCAACCTCCCCGACATCATCTCACAATGATACCGAAGTGCAGAGATCTCAGACAGCAAATGACCATGAGTAGCCAAAAGGAAACCAGGATCAATGAATGGGCGCTCCTCAAAGGGTTCATATGAACCAGATGAAGAGCCGGCATCTCCAAGGATATCCTGCTCATCCTCATTAGCAGTCTGGTGCCAGCAAGGGATACGTCGATACAGAGACTGCTCAGCAACCCAATACTGATATGGGGTGGTCACCATCGGAAAAACCCGCAACTCAAAACCAAGCAGATCAGCAGTCAGGTAACTCGCCCAGGATTCATCAACCCGAGTCCTAAAGTCAGAGGATCTAGATGGAAGTGCTCGATGCCCGATACCCGTGAAAGCAAAAAGAGAAACGTCCTGCTCGTACCCAAACTGCAGCAGGAACCAAATGAGATGGTAAGAAAAGTATGATCGAAAGCCTACCAGCATCAGAGGAAGGCGGTGTGCATCGCAAAGCACTGGAGGAAGTGAAAGCCAAGATGATTCCCAACGAACATTCCAGTCACGAAGATCAGCGAACATCCTGCGATACAAAGGCTCGCTCATCCTAGCTGTATGCGGAAGAAACTCCATGATGCGCCGCATAAGGTCTGGGCGACGGGTGTCAGGAAATGGTACAGGAACGGTCAGCGAAAGACGCTCCCATAGCCAGACCTGATCACAAGAAGGAAAAGAAGTTCAGCTAAAGTAAAGCAATTCCTAACAAAGCAAGAAGGGAAAAGTGCAGAAAAAAAAGATACCTGAAGAAATGCACAGCAGCCGCGAAGGACACGAGTGCGGCCCAGGGCACAGTCAGTCAGCCCATTAAACAGCTCGGCCAAGATGAGAGAAATGATCCCCTGTCGTCGGATAGCTCGGCTCATCACCTCAAAAAGCAAAGGACTCTGGGACCTGCGCCATCCCGAGAACAGCACCTCAGCTATCAAGCAGAACATCAGTGCATTTCGAGCAAGGATAGAATCGGCCACACTTCGAGGACCTGAAAAAAGATCATACAGTAAGTCCAAGGAGAACACTACAGCATCCTGGCCGGCGGCTGCAGGCCGAACAAGATAGGGAATCCCGAACCAGTTCTGCGGTGTGGCAGTCTTCGGCGATGTCTTCGGCGAGAAATACTGAGCATAATCCCAAGGTAGGCCTGTCAAGCGTGCAAGCTCCTCCAAAGAGGGTCCCATCTCCATATCGTTGAACGCGAACAAGTTCAACGAGGGGACCCAGTCAATCAGTGCGGCCCCAAGCATCCTCCAATCAATGCCAACCCTAGCCATATGAATCAGACTGCCATAGGACTCCAAATCCTGAATCTCATAAGCTGACAGGCTGTCAAGCCAAGCGAGCAGTCGTGGCGAACAAGAAGGATGAGGAAGCAGCTGACAAGTCCTCACTGGTACCCCCTCCAGAACAAAAGGCCTAGAAACCAATGACAGCTCATCGAGGATCGGAAGATCAACGGGCGAAGGAGAAGGAAAAGATGGAACCTCTGCAGACTCGACAGCCCCTGACCTGCCCTCAGCAACGACTATGTCTGATATAGTCGCATCACTGTCTGAAACTGTCATAACCTCAGCCGCATGAGAAGACTCGCCCACCTCATGAACAGAGTGCGCAAAAAACCGACGATCAGGAGAAGGACGATACTCTCCAGCAAAAGGGCTATCGGTGAAGATCACACCACACATCGTGGCATCCTGGCCAATCTGACCATCAAAAAATACATCTGAACCATCAAGAAGGGTCCCGGCCACCCCGATCAAAGAATCAACGATCAGATCTGGACCTGCGGCCCTCTCCAACAGAAAATCATGAATCCAGTCATCATCCTAACCAATCAAAGGGATCATCGAGACATCCACACCGTCCATCATCAGGGGGACATCATCAGTGATCACATCAAGTCCACTCAAGAAAGTATGCCGCGCATCTCGGCCCTCATCAAGAGCATCCAAACCATCAAAGGTATCATCTGAACCATCCATACCATCCACACATGAGATCAGCCCATCTATGTCGATCATACCCCCATCACCACCATCAATCACATCATCTAGGTGGCCCACATTCAAGGGATGCATGCCTCACCTATGTTCCATCTCCTCATCTCATCCATACCATCCAGTTCTCCCACAATCAAAGACCCATTCCAATCTGAAATTTCAGCATGGCTGCCATTAATGGGGCCATTCAAAGCTCCACCAATCACCATCCCTAGCCCCTCATCAATGCCACCATTCAATGCACCATCTCCACCATCCATTAAAGAAATCTCTCCATCATTAAAGCCTTCAACACTTTCTGAAGTGTGGGACCCACCATGAACAGCCCCCACAACCCCTAAATCTCCACCATCCATTGCCCAAGAAAGGACAAAGCAAGATGAGGACAAGATGAGGAGAAAAGAGGAGACAAAAGGAAGATTCATGGTTGAAATCAAACCTGGACGTACAAAGCAGGTGGAGACAAGGGCAGCGGATAACAGAGAATGTCCGAACCCGAGCAAGCCCAGGCCACACAAGAGGCGAGCCTTGGGCGGTCCGCTCTGGGCCGCCCATACGGACGCGCTCCCTCTCTCTCCGCGGGATTGGCTCCATGGTTCTTGGTAGGTGAGGCTGACAGTCCACATCAGCAGATGGCACCCTGAGGGCCGCCCAAGGCTCCAATCCATTCCAGATTTTGATTGAGATTGATCAGAATCATTTGGGAGGTACACCACCTGCCAAATCACGAAGCACTACGGTCAGAATGGGTCTGATCAAGTCAAAGAAAGGGAAAGGTGACCAAGAGAAGGCCACAAGCAATCTGAGCCATTCGAAGACTAGATTATTATGATCCAAACCATGGAAGAGCTCGCATGCGTCATCAAATAGCAAGACCAAGGGTTTGATCATCAAAAGAAGGGTCAGAATCCAAGATCGGATCATCAAGTGGGCCCACAAGGCCAAATCAAGCGATCTGAGCCATTCAAGTCATCATCCACACCATGAGAAGCCTTCTTAGCCTCACAAAACATCAAGAAAAGGTGCTCCAAAGTAAAGCCGAAGTCTCAAGTGGGCCCACAGGGCCAAATCAAGCCATCTGAACCATTCAAGTCATCATCCATGTAGTTAAGAAGTCTCATCTCCCACAAGTCATTAAAGAATGAATCAGAAATCAAAACATCCAGGCGTCATCAAGTAATCTGAGAAGAATTGAGGTTGTATATTCATCCAAAAGATTTCGATACAGAAGAAAGTAAAAGCAAAAAGTTGTACATCAAGCAAGCTGAATACACCTTCGCAAAGTAGGCTACAAGTCGCCAACATAGTCATCATCGTCCCTCCTCTCGTCCCGCTCTCGACGGTAAAGATCCATCAAAGGAGCTGTCACTGAGCCTCCAGCGTATCTACGACGGCCCCCTGGAACATAGAGCGGAGGAAGCAGAGGCCCCTGGCCGTACAGCAAATACCACTCATCATAGTCGCGATCCGGGACCGTGAAACGAAACCCGGGCTGGTCCACAAGAGCATCAGCCATCTCATCAGCTGGGATCTAAGCATCTGGAGGAGGTGCAGAACAAGGGACCCGAGCCACCCCAGTGACCTGCCGAAGTAGCCTCTCACCCAGATACCACTGAAATGATTCAGCGTCAGAAAGCATGTTACGGAGACATGAAGCGTCATATGCCTTCACATGCTGAGGGGTGTAATAGAGAGGGAAGCTGGCATACGGCATCCGAGAGAGCTAGAGCAAATGAGGTCACCACGGTCAATTACAGTACAGAGCAAGGGATAAGGAAAGCAAGATACTTACGTCATCAACGGTCAACCCATCTACGTCAGCGCGCCAATTGTCCCTAGAAACTCGAGAGTTCTGCTGACGATTTTGTTGATGCCAGTACATGTGGCGATATAAAGATGGCTCAATATCGTCCCGCATCCTCGGCGCGAGATGGGAAAAATGGTCATAAAAGCAAGTCTGGGCAAAGGCACACCTAACAATTAGAAAGAGGAGGAGGGTAAATGTCTCCAAGAAAGGAGAAAGAAGAAGTACCTCAACGACAGGCCAGAAACTGGTGTAGGACCGGCTATTCTGACAGGTCTTATCCAGACCCTGGAAGATATGAGTCAGGATAGCCCCGTTCCAATTGTAGGGGTGGCGTAGATCCTCAACCAAGTGAAAAAATTTAGGATCGACCCTCTCATTGGCGTGGCAGAGAAGGAAGGACCCGAAGGCGTAAGTGAACATGGCCCGTGCCTTGTGGAGGGCCTCTAGCTCGGTAGTGGGGATGACGGAGGCAAAAGTATTGTAGAACCATCGCATCTTCACTTGATGGCCTTGGAATTCATCTTTGGGCGGGACATCACCAACAAGCCGTAGCCAGTCAGTGGAAGTGATGGGAGCCAGAGAGCTGACATGGGGAACAACTGCCCCATGAAATGGAAAGCAAATTTGCATATAAATATCTAGGGGAGTTATGCCCCATACGCCACAAGGGAATTGAAAAGTGTGGGTCTCATCCCGCCACCTCTCGCAAAGGGCCGCGAGCATCATGCGGTTGACACTATTGTTATGGAAGCGTAAGGTGAGGAGGCTAGCAAAAGGAGTACCAGCCAATACTCGTTGAAGCAAAGGCTGTGGATGCTTCACCCAGTTATCCCAGTGATCCCTAGTACCTCGACCCTTGATGGCAGGAAGAGGTTGGTGCTCCATAGCCAAGGAACACATATGGTCCCCTCGGCGGATGATGAAGGCAGGATCATCCTCATCAATCACTTGACGTCCTCTGGTATCGTCCGCCATTGAATCCTACAAGCTTTGCAAGGTAAGTCCCTATCCCTTACCCGTTAAAATCCAAATCATCATCCAGGAAACCCATGGGATTGGACTCACATTCAAATGCAACAATCCAAAGTCCGACTCCATGTGTTACCTAAGATATGTGTTGGGTCCATTAAAGAAGGCAAGGCCCACCTTAAAGAAGGTTGCATGCCATGCCTTAGGCAAGAAAAGTCCATCATCAGAGGACACATTTTGGACAACAAATGCACTCAAGTGCCATGAGATCGACAAGGGATAAGAATCCTACTTCACATGAGAAGCCCCTCTTCAAAGTCCATATGTGGCCAAGGTTGATCCACTTTTTATACCAAGGCCATGATTCTCATTTAAGATGTTTCCATCTTCCTACACATGTACATGGACAAGTGGGGAACAGGAAGGAAATGGGCCCCCAAGAGCAACCCAAATGACTAATCTCAATGGATTGAAGGGAGCACATAGCCCACTTGAAAAAGCATGAGAACCCATTCATGGGTTAACCACGGGCAACCCTATGTGCCTCATCTTGATGAATGTTTTAACCATGAGAATACAACATGGTAGTCCACCCATAAATATATGAGTTAAAGAAGCCAAGGGTAAAAAATTGATGCACATAGCCCACATAAAGAACTAAAGGTGGAAATGTCCAAGCAAGGACAAATTTGGGCAACTTATGCACACCAATTTCTTTACAAGAAAGGGAGACCATTTGAGCACAAGAGGGTATGGCTTGATGGGTCACCCAACCATCATGAAAATGGCTAAGAATGGTATACATAGCCCACTTGAAGATTAAAATCCAAAGTGCCCCAAAGCATGGGACAAAATTGGGCAACTTATGGGTATCATTCTTTCTTACAAATTGAAAGAAAAATCACTCATATTTGAGAATGATGGTGGATGACCCACCAAGCCCCCCAAAGGAAGTTCAAGGAGCTATGGTTGCATGGATAGCTCACTTGAAGGAGGATCCATTTGAGATTGATAACATCTAAGGGAACTCTTGAGGACCACTTTCCTCCCACAAGAAAAAACCATTTGAACTTAGTGAGATTGTTGGAACAACTCACTCATGGGACTTGTAGATGATCAACTAACTCAAGTCCCTCCATCCATCAAAAGAAAAAGCATGAAAGAAAAAAAATCCTACATGAACAAAGTGTAGTGGTGCACACATGGTCCAAAGAAATCCAAATTTCAACGAGGGCCCAAAAGCCCATCCATATGGAAAAATCCTAAGGAACCCACCACACTTTGAACATAAGGATGTACATCATAATCAAGAGATGGTAGAAGATTTAGGCTACTTGCCCATAAAGGCCCAACTAAGAAATCTAGCCCACTTGAGATCTAAGTGAAGAATGGGCTAGTCACCTTGGTCCATACACATGTAAAGAAAGATGGGGTCACCTAAAGTGAGCCCCATGAGCCCAAAACTTGAGATGGGCCCTACCATGCCCATGGGCCCCAAACCTTGGAAAGAAGATGAAAAAGAAAAAGAAAGCTCCAAAGGAAATGACAAGAAAGAGAAAGTAAGAGGGAGCCCAAAATGAAGCATTGGGCCCATCAAATACACCAAGGGCCATGACTTCACTTTGAGCCCATTTGATACATATGAAAAGAGGCCCAACTCCCATGAAGAAAGATAGGATATTTTGCCATGCACACTTGATGGACATAGCAAAATTACCCTTTACATACACATGAAGGGAGTATGAAAAGAAGAAAAGAAAAAATGAAATGGAAAGCTTGCAATGTCCTTCTCCATGCACCACCTTTGAAAGAGATTGGGGATCTAGAAAAAGGTCAAGAACACTTGGGCCCACCTTTACTTCTTTTGAAATAGCTACATGAAGAAAGAAAGGAACCATGAGAAACAATGAAGAAGGAAAAAGACAAAAGAGAAAGGGAGTGGTCCATACCTTTACCACTCACCAAAGGGAGTGGTCCCAAAACTTCTCTAAGGCCCACCACTTGAGAGAAGCAAAGAACCACCAAAAAGAGAGAGAAAACTTTGAGAAAGAAAGAGTATGAGAGAGAGAAGAGAAAGATTGCACGTTGGATGGGGTAGGGGTGCCCCATGTTATATAGAAAAGGGGGGTGCACCCCTTTACCCGACCCACTGAAGAAACCGGAGGGCAGGGACAGCTTAAGCGGCGCCCAGGGGGCCATCCTACCTCCCACCTAGTTGAAACGACTTCTCACCTCCTCTCCTTGGGAAGAACTCCTCTTTGGGAAGGGTGGTTGCAAGTGAATCTTGTACCTCCTTGTAAGAATGAAGTGATGGAAGAGAATGGTGAAAAAAAGTAAGGAATCTCACCAAAATCTCATCTTGTGAGAAATTGGTGAGAAATTGGCTTGATGATGTGGAAAAAGTTCCATGGAATTTTCAAGAAAAAAGAAAGAGAATTAACTTGGTCAAACAGCGATCTCAACCATCCAAAGGCATGACCTGATGATCTGTACCATTCCAAGAAGAATCCCCGAAATCTCCCACCTTGATTGCTACTGTCTTGTACATATTTTTTGTCCGAAGACCTTAAACTACATCGGGATCAATATCCCGAGGGATTTTAATAAAAACCAGCATCAATCCCAGCCGTTCAGGCCAAGATCCAATGACCTGGATCATTTCAAAAAATCACAAAAAAGAATGTATTTTCAGCATGTATATATTTTTGGTCCGAAGACCTTAAACTACGTCGGGATCAAGATCCCGAGGGACTTTTCAAATAAAAATCGGTAGCAGTCTGGATCGTTCGAATCAAGATCTGCTGACACCGGACATTTTCCAAAAAAATAAAAAAATGTGTTTGCCCTATCTTGTACATATTTTTTGTCCGAAGACCTTAAACTACGTCGGGATCAATATCCCGAGGGATTTTAATAAAAACCAGCATCAATCCCAGCCGTTCAGGCCAAGATCTGATGACCTGGATCATTTCAAAAAGTCACAAAAAAGAATGTATTTTCAGCATGTATATATTTTTGGTTCGAAGACCTTAAACTACGTCGGGATCAAGATCCCGAGGGACTTTTCAAATAAAAACCGGTAGCAGTCTGGATCGTTCGAATCAAGATCCACTGACACCGGACATTTTCCAAAAAAAAAAAATATGTGTTTGCCCTGTCTTGTAAGTATTTTTGGTCCGAAGACCTTAAACTACGTCGGGATCAATATCTCGAGGGATTTTAATAAAAACCGGCATCGATCCTAGTCGTTCGAGCCAGGATCTGATGACCTAGATCATTTAAAAACAAAAACAAAAAAAATGTGATTTCCAGCATCGCTTGTACATATCTTTGGTCCGAAGACCTTAAACTACGTCGGGATCAAGATCCCGAGGGACTTTTTAAATAAAAACCTGTAGCAGTCTGGATCGTTCGAATCAAGATCCGCTGACACCGGACATTTTCCAAAAAACAAAAAAATGTGTTTGCTCTTTTGTACAGTTTTTGGTCCGAAGACCTTAAACTACGTCGGGATCAAGATCCCGAGGGACTTTTTAAATAAAAACCGGTAGCAGTCTGGATTGTTCGAATCATGATCCACTGACACCGGACGTTTTTCAAAAAAAAAAAACAAAAAAAAAAGTGTTCGCCCTGCTTGAACAAATTTTTGGTCCGAAGACCTTAAACTACGTCAGGATCAAGATCCCGAGGGACTTTTCAAATAAAAACCGGTAGCAGTCTGGATCGCTCAAATCAAGATCCGCTGACACCGGACATTTTTCAAAAACAAAAAATGTATTTGCCCTGTTTTGTACAGTAGTGTGGTCCGAAGACCTTAAACTACGTCGGGATCAACATCCCGAGAGATCTTTAATAAAAACCGGCATCGATCCCAGCCGTTCAAGCTAGGATCTGATGACCTGGATCATTTCCAAAATACCAAAAAGATTTTTTGAGTTTTTCATAAAAAACAGTATCAATCTCAACCACTTGAGTTGAACTCTGGAACCTTTTCAAAAAAAAAAAAAAAAATTCACCATCAATTTCACAAATTCATCCCTAGTGGTCCGAAGACCTAAAACTACACTAGGATTAACTTCTTGGGGGCTTTCTTTCCTAACCTGTTCCGGACATGGCTGACAATTGATCGTACGGATGTCCGGAATCTTTTAAACAGGTAAAGGCTGGGGCGACCAGAGCCCCGCAATCCTGTTCGTGTTGAACGCACCGTGATAGACAACCTTGATTTGGAAGTTGCTGTTGAATCCGACGGATGTTCCCTGTTCCTAAATCTCATGAAGGGGATTAAGGCTGTTGGGAGGTGGAGCGCACCCTCACGGAATTGTGAGCAACATAAGGCCCCAAACTGGATTGACTAAGGGAAATGTGAGGATGTGGCTCATTTTGCGGCCGAAGGAGTCCGTTGGACGATACGTGGTCTATGTGCATTGCACATGAGGAACAGGCAACTTTGTGGGTGTGTTGATTGAAAACCCTCAAAATCCCCTCATCCGAAGATGTAAAACTACGGCACTTAACTGTGTGAGACTCGTCTTGCTCGCTGACGTAAAATGGATCGGGTGCCTTACCAGCAGTAGAAGCTGGAAATGGATGGAAATTCCATACCTTTCCCTGCATTTCAGAAAAAATCACAAAATACCAAAACATTGCAAAATCACCTTTTCAAAAATCACAAAAATATTTCCCTTGCTTTCAAATCAAACATTTGCAAAATCACAAAAAATATTTCCCTTGCTTTCAAACCAAAATATTTTCAAAACCACAAAAAAAATATTTCATTTGTCTTCAATAACCGATCTCTATCCTGACCACTCAGGTAAAGATTCGGACCACATATTTGTAAAAATCACAAAAATTGTCACTATCCCCCAGCACTACACTTCAGGAGTCCTGTACTCCACTCTCTTCACAATTTGGGATGACGGATCCGATCGCCCGCAAATTGAAATCTTGACCAAAACTGTCGACCAAGCACCATCTCAATCGTATTTATGCCTAGAAGAACATCTTGAAGTCGGATAACATCCTCGTACATTCTCATTAGCAAAGAAACAGCATCTTGGGACGATGGACCTGATCGACCACGGGTCGGGATCTTGACCAACCCGCTGACCAAGCATCCGCATTGAAAAGAAAATTTCCAGGGAAGCATAACCCTGCAAGCAATAATCTCAAAATTCTCTGCATCTCCAGCAAAAGCAAAATCATCAAACTGAAAGAGAATGAGCCAAGCCATGCATTCATCATGCATCTCCATGCATTAGCATCCATCGCATCAATCATCATGTTTACCTGCTTTCAAAATAAAAGCCGGTTAGCTAAAGACCCCACAGGCATCCATAGTGGAGGCGCATGCAAACCAGATTTCCATTTCAAAAAGATAAAAAAATATTCCTATTTGCAAATAAAAACCCCACGGAGTATCACTCCCCAGAGTGGGTATCTTTTCAAAAAATTCAAAATTATTTTCCCAGTAGAGCGGTCTGCCTCCAAAACACCAGGAGATCTTCCATATCTCTGGGTAAGAGCAGACGTAAAAATCAAATAAGATCTGATGTTCGCGGTTTCCCCAGAGACCATCGGATCCAATGTACTCAAAGTACGGTCGAACTGAACTCCAGTGTCAGTGCGGTCGTACCACATGCCAATATACGAAAAGATGAAAGCCAAAAGGCTCGATCAAAGAAACCATTTGAACAGGTGGAAACGATGAATTGTAACCCAAGTATCAAAATCAGCAGATTGGGTGGAAAGAGTTCACCCGCACATACCTAGGCGTGGATGCCTGAACTACCTTGATTGAGTCCAAGTCGGCGTAGTAGAATCCCGTAAGACAACATAACGCAGGGCATCTAACCACTTTGACAGTCAAGCGAAACAAATATTCCTGGAGTGATCTGGGAAAACATCAAACATCACAATCAATCACAGGGTCAGTAACCTCGTAAGACTACGAACGCAGAGGATCTACTGTACCTTTCCGATGTTAGTACCGATCGGGAATGGAAGGGTTGCGATTGGGTACCCAGGTTGCAGCAAACTGCAGGGACAATCGCAACGTTTTCTCCAAACTCCCGCGGTATGTGCGAGTTATCAATCTCCAAACAATTAACTGACTCAGATACAAAGGACAACAAAGATTCCAGACCGCAATCGAGGAAAGAATGAATTGCAAACCAAGCATCAAAATCAGCAGATCGGGTGGAAAAAGACCACCCGCACATACCTAGGCGTGGATGCTTAAAGTACCTTGACTGAGTCCAAGTCGGCGTAGTAGAATCCCGTAAGACTACATGACATAGGGCATCTAACCACTTTGACAGACAAGCGAAACAAGTACTCCTGGAGTGATCTGGGAAAACATCAAACATCACAAACAGTCTCAGGGTCAGTATCCTCGTAAGACTACGGACGCAGAGGCTCAACTTACCTTTCCGATGTTAGTACCGATCAGGAATGGAAGGGTTGCGATTGGGTACCCAGGTTGAAGCAAACTGCAGGGATAGTCGCAACGTTTTCTCCAAACTCCCGCGGTATGTGCAAGTGATCGATTTCCAGACGATCAACTGGTACAGATGCAAAGGCAAGCAAAGATTTTAGACCATGATCCATGAATGACCGGGTTAGAAGTGGGGTGTCCACTCGCTTTGGCATTCGGTTGCACGCAACCTCTGCCAAAGAGGGGCATCTGTAGACACCCCACCTTCGGCTACACTGTTGGTAGAGATAGCTGGATGAATGGAGGACCATACCCCCAAATCCCAAGTCCAAACTCAGCCAAACTCACCCTTGTAAGCCCCAATCCATAGCCCAACTCAAGCCTGAACCCAGTTAACCCACCCCTAAACATCAGCCTGAAAAACCCCCCATAAGAAAAGCCAGTCAAAAAATCCTAAAAAAAGTCAAACTCACTGAGTCAACCCGCTAAGTTAACCCATTGAGTCAACCCGCTGAGTCAACCCGTCGAGTCAAAACCTCGAGTCGACCCGCCGAGTCAACCATCCGAGTCAAATCACCGAGTTGACCCGCTGGGTCAACTCACCGAGTCAACCCACCGAGTCAAAACAGCTGCCCCGAGAAATGACTGTACCACGCGCTGGAAACCGAGGAGCGTCCGTACGGGCGGCCCACAGGGGGCCGCCCAAACTTATTTACGAGAACTGCCACTGCCCTCTGCTATAAATACTCCTCTCCCCTTCTCATTTCAACACACAATCCAGCCCAGAGAGAGTCCGTCCGTTCCGAGTCTCTCTCCACCACCTTAGCCCACTTTTCCACCAAGGAGAGCCCGAGTGAGGAGTGCCTAGCCCTGGTCCAGCCCAGCCTAACCACTAGTCCAAGCCTCCCAAGCCGTCCAAGTCTTAATCCAGCCACTCGAAGCCAACCCTTGCGACACCTCCGTCCATCCAGCTACTCTTTTTCCAGCATCATCTTATTTGCATCTAGCATAAGTGCAACATTTACTTTTCTTCCAACCCCCCTTACTTCACTACAAGCACTTTGATTATTCAAATACACAGCATGCATTTCGCATAAAGCACCTGTCAGTTCGAGCGTATGCTCTGGGCTTGCCTGTTAGTGGAACCTGCCCATCAGAAACTCTTACTGTTCAGACCTGCATTCATGTTCATATCACTACAAGCACTTTGATTATTCAAACACACGGCATGCATTCCGCATAAAGCACCTGTCAGTTCGAGCGTATGCTCTGGGCTTGCCTGTTAGTGGAACCTGCCCATCAGAAATTCTTACTGTTCAGACCTGCATTCATGCATCATGTCATCTATGAGAATGTACGAGGATTAAAACAAACTTTTAAGTGTTAGTTCGATTCTGTGAAGTAGAGACCGTACTTCGGTACGGGCAGTGTGTGGTGAAATTGCGTCGGGTAGTCTAACACGACACCCTATGCATACACGTGCGAAAGCTTAAAGAGCAACTAGAATTATGGCTAAACCTATAGGAGGGGGGTGATTAGGACCTTTTTAAAATCTTTTCGCCTACTTAACAAATATAACAAATTGAACTACGTAAGCGATAACACTTTGGCTTCCAAGCCTAAGTGGGTCCAATCAAAAGACTAACATATGATAAAAGCTATAAACAACCTAGTCTAAACAAGCATAGATTAATTAAATGATTAAGCTAATGAAGAACCTAATCTATGCAACTCAAATAGACTTGAGTGAGGATGGATCAAGAAGTTCAAGTCTACTTGAGGTAGTGAAAGTACATCTTATGAGTGTGGATGTGCCTATCAAGTGCCTAGCATACATTCCTAACTAATCATTCATAATTAACAAGTTAAATGCAATGCATAAGGAGAAATGTGCTCAAGAACAATCACAAAAACAAGGATGTATAGTGGTTCGACTACGTGTCTACTCCACTCCCGGTTCAAGTACTCAACCCCTTTGAGCACACCGGCATTCACTGGGGAGTTTAAATCTGGTTCCTCCCAACCAAGGTGTTTTAATTCGGATCCACCAAACCGGGGAGTTTACAGGTTCCTCCCAACCTACACGTTTGCACCCGTGTTGGTGGCTCCCCCTTGGAGACTCTGTTTAGGCCAACTAACGTGCCAAGGAACGGCTGACGTCCCTAGATTTTAGGCCCAACTAATAGGCCAAGGATCGGCTGACGACCCTAGGTCGAGTTTGTCAAACAAACTCTACACTCAACTCCCACAGGGAATTAAGTGGATGGACTCCTAACAAGACAACCTTACTTGTCGGATTGAGCCCCTTCGTAGCGCCGCTTCGGGTTGCTTCTTCTCGCTCTCCCGTGCTTGAATCAGCTCCCCTTGTGCTCCCCCGATCTTTGACGCCGTTGCTTTGCCAAGGCTTCAGCTCCAAGATCAGCTACCTTACATGTGATGCTCCATTAGAGATGCCCAAGGTGCTAGGGAATGGTGAATCCTCTACAAATGGTAGGAAATGGGTTTCCTAAAGGAATACACCTATTTGGACTCCTAGGTAGTGTTTAGACAAGGGATTTAACTATCATCAAGGTGTCTAAACCCTAGGAATCAAGAGGGAACAAGTCCATTCTCAAGATGCCATTGAATGGCCCAAGCTTGTGATGAAAACACAAGGAGAATGACTTGCTTTGGGTTTGGAATAGAGCCTCTAATGATCTCTAGCAATGGTGGCTTCTATCTCCTCAAAATCCCCTCTCTTAGCTCAAAAACGAATCCCCCATCTTAAATAGATTTTCTTCCAACGGTCAAAAAATGGGCAGATTTGCGCATCTCCAATTGATCGGAAGAAGGTCCTATTGATCGAAACCTGTCCGATTGATCGGAAATCTATCCAGTGAAGTCTCTGGAAGATATTCCGATTGATCGGAACACTGTCCGATTGATCGGACGGACCCCTTCCAATGGATCGGAAGACTGTCCGATTGATCGAAAATATGTCCAGTGGATTTTCAAGGTTGCTAGAAAAATTTCTGATTGATCGGAGCTTCTGTCCGATTGATCGGAGTCCTATCGGAGCCAACGTCCGATTAATCGAAGATCAATCGGAAACTGCTGTTTTGAGCTGTTTTCTTTATAGCAGCTTCCACCTCTTAAATTAGTCTAACTTATCATGTTTTTCATGGAGTTCTAAGACTAATGATGATGACTAAGGGTATACCTAGTTGGTCCAAGTCATCTAAGAGGTTATGGGTTAGGTTTTGGTCAAGGTTAAGGCAAACCAAGGCATCACTTTTACCTGTTCCTTCTTCCTTGATGCAGCAGGGCCACTTGAGTCTTCGGTCTTCATCTTCATTAAGCTCAACCGACACTAGACTCACTGACCTAAGTAATTGACAAACAAGGTGCACTAGTATGCCACAGAAAATGCACTAACATGTGGGGTGCTTAACCTCTTCCCACCCTGTAACCATGATCCCTTACCTCGAATCTCTGGCCGCATATCAAAAGGAGTCAGTTTAGAGGAAGGAATCTTCGGATCCCCTTCTCTAACGTCTCTACGGGGTCTAGCCGACTGTAGATTCGAAGTAACTGGCTAGTGGCGACTCTGGTCTTATATAAATTTATTTAAACACATCCAGCTTAACACGACAACCAAACAAAGCTCTCGAGAACGAGGCAAGCCAGTGGCACAAACGGCGATTCGCACTCACGCATCCTCCTCTTCTTCTTTTCCCGAAAGGGAAGGGACGAGAACGTCGTGTGGGAGCGCGGAACGGCGAGGGTCCACAAAGTTGAAACCGTAAACCCCCAAGACATGATAAGCATTCATATGAAATTCCTGCTGATTGGTTGATAAATAGAAGAACTTGAACAAATTCAATCTAGTGTGGATAGTGAAAACTCATCTCATGAGTTTCTAGGATTATCTTCTTCATAGATCAACCAGACTATAGATCTCAAGGTACATAGAGCCATATCAAGCCAATGACAGGAATTTGCCTTACCGTCCTTCCGACGACTTTCACACTTCGTCCTATTTCCGGCTTTGGTTACGGGTAGACCATCCCCCGGTTGGTAGTAGGTAGCCCTAATCGGAATTTTTCACCATTTTTCCATGATTCCCAATTTCATCCTTCCTTTTCCTTTTTCTTTTTACTTTAGATAGGATTTTTAGAAATCCATATCTTGCATTATTTTCCCATGGACAAGGATGGACAAAGTACCCCGGCTTGATTTCTCAACACCTTAATTCAAAGTCTAGCTAAAATCACATAATCCCTTCAACCCATGAAAATCGTGTAATGTGGACTAGGTGTAAAAGTGTTCAGATTTTCTATCGGTCAGATAATTAGGGGAATTCTCATATAAAACCATTATGCCAAGAGAAGATCAAGATTTACAACCTCATACACTTCATATCTCCTCTTCTTATGCTCATCATCTTGAGCGCATAGAACCAAAATTTTTCAAAAGAGTTTTGAATTGTTGAAAAAAATCAAAAAATTTCCACATAATTGCTTGAAATGTTACAAAACGCTGGATTCATTCACGTGATCCTACACCCCCAACCAAATCTTGCATTGTCCTCAATGTAAAAGATGTGCAATAAACAAAACATGAGAGCAATTTGATCCTAAAAGGGAGTGAGGAATGAGAGTACCTGAAAAAGTGAAAAGTGGAATTCTTCCTCCTTCTAACAAACCTAAGCAAAGATAAACAAAAGCAACAAAATCATAATTCTAACTACTCTATACCTCCGTCAGACTAGGAGATCAATCATCCTGATACACGGGATCATTCAGAGGTATGGGCATACCTTCTGAAGGAAATTTCTCAAAGAACGGCTTTAATCGTTGCCCATTTGCCTTAAAAATGTTGTCGTTCCTCGGATTTAACAGCTCGACAGTCCCATATGGATAGAAAGTTTGCACAATGTAGGGACCAGTCCATCTAGATCTCAATTTTCCCAGAAATAGATGTAGGCAAGAATTATACATGAGGACTTTTTTATTGATCGTGAATGTCTTGCGAAGAATATTCTTATCATGGAATATCTTCGTCTTGTCCTTGTAAATTCTCGCATTCTCATATGCTTCGTTCCGAATTTCTGCAAGTTCATTCAATTGTAGTTTGCCCAACGAGCTTGCCTTGTCAGAATTGAAATTCATCTTCTTAATTGCCCAATATGCCCTATGTTCCAACTCCACAAGCAAGTGACAAGCCTTCCCATAGACAAGTCTATAGGGAGACATTCCAATAGGGGTTTTAAAAGCAGTACGGTAAGCCCAAAGCGCATCGGTAAGTCGAAGTGACCAATCCTTGCGAACGGGGTTTACCGTTTTCTCCAAAATGTGTTTAATCTCCCTATTGGATATCTCAGCTTGTCCACTCGTTTGTGGGTGATAGGGAGTGCTCACCTTGTGTGTTACGCCATATTTCTTCATTAAAGTTTCAAAAGGGTGATTACAAAAATGAGACCCTCCATCACTTATGATGACTCGAGGTGTTCCAAACCGGGAAAGAATATTCTCTTTTAAGAAGTGAATGACTGTTTTATGGTCATTATTCCGGCAAGGGATAGCCTCGACCCATTTAGAAATATAGTCGACGGCAAGCAAGATGTATGTGTTTCCAAAAGAAGATGGGAATGGACCCATGAAATCGATGCCCCAACAATAAAAAATTTCGATTATTAAGATGGGATTGAGTGGCATCATATTTCTACGGGAAATTCCTCCTAATTTCTGACAAGGTTCACATGCTTTGTAAAACTCATGTGTGTCTTTGAACATGGTGGGCCAATAAAACCCACATTGCAGAATTTTCGTTTTGGTCTTTTTAGCCGAAAAGTGGCCACCACATGCCTGAGAATGACAGAAGGAGATGATACTTTGTTGTTCATCATCTGGCACACATCTCCTTATGATTTGATCAGGACAATACTTGAATAAGTATGGGTCGTCCCATAGGAATTTTCGCACCTCAGTGAAGAATTTATCCTTATCTTGCTTTTTCCAATGTGTAGGAATTGTACCTGTAGCAAGATAGTTAGCAATGTCCGCATACCATGGCAATTGGGAAACATCAAAAAGTTGTTCATCAGGGAACATGTCATTGATCGCGGTCGTTTCAGGGGAATCAGTGAGGACAAGTCGAGAGAGATGGTCAACTACGACATTTTCTACTCCTTTCTTATCACGTATTTCTATGTCAAATTCCTGGAGTAGAAGGATCCATCTTAACAACTGTCGTTTAGCATCCTTCTTAGAGAGAAGGTACTTAACCGCGGCATGGTCAGTGAATATGATGATCTTGGATCCAATCAAGTAGGACCTAAACTTGTCCAAGGCAAAAACTACGGCTAAAAGTTCTTTTTCAGTAGTGGTGTAGTTTGCTTGAGCTGAGTTTAGGGTTCTACTTGCATAGTAGATGACACATGGTTTTTTCTCTTTTCTTTGGCCTAGCACGGCCCCAATATCATAGTCACTAGCATCGCACATAATTTCAAAAGGAAGGCTCCAATCAGGTGGTTGCATTATGGGAGCACATGTCAACATTCCTTTAAGGGTGGTAAAGGCTTTTTGACATTCTTCATTCCACTCGAATGAATTTTCCTTTTGAAGTAGGTTACATAAAGGGCGAGAGAGTGAACTGAAGTCCTTTATGAACCTTCTGTAAAATCCTGCGTGTCCCAAAAAGGACCGTACATCTCGTATGCTCTTGGGTGGTGGAAGGTTAGAGATGAGATCAATTTTCGCTTTGTCCACCTCGATTCCATTTTGTGAAACGATGTGACCAAGTACAATTCCCTTTTGAACCATGAAGTGACACTTCTCCCAATTCAGCACAAGGTTCTTCTCTTCACATCTTTTCAGCACAGATTTCAAGTGCTCAAGGCACTCATCAAAGCTACAACCAAATACGGAAAAATCATCCATGAAGACTTCAAGAATTGTCCCCACCATGTCAGAAAAGATACTCATCATACAACGCTGAAAGGTGGCAGGGGCATTACATAGTCCAAACAGCATCCGTCGATAGGCGAAAGTGCCGAATGGACATGTGAATGTAGTCTTTTCTTGGTCTTCACGGGCAATTTCTATTTGGTTGTACCCTGAATAGCCATCAAGGAAGCAAAAGTGGGAATGACCCGCCAACCGTTCTAAAATTTGATCAACAAATGGTAGGGGGAAATGGTCTTTCCTCGTGACAGTGTTTAGCTTCCTGTAGTCAATGCACATTCTCCAACCGGTAGTGACTCTAGTTGGCACGAGTTCATTATTGGCATTGGCTACAATGGTTATTCCGAATTTCTTAGGTACCACTTGAGTTGGGCTCACCCATTGACTATTGGATATTGGGTAAATAATACCCACGTCCAATAGTTTCACCACTTCGGCCTTAACCACATCCTTCATGTTTGGATTTAGTCGTCTTTGTGGTTGCCAGGATGTCTTCGCATTCTCCTCAAGGTGTATGTGATGAGTACAAATCAGTAGGTCTATGCCTTTGAGATCCGCAATCGACCATCCAATGGCACTCTTGTGCTCTAATAGAGTGGCCATTAGCCTACTCTCTTGTTTCTCATCCAAGTGGGAAGAAATCACCACTGGATATGTCTCATCTCGACCTAAATAGACATATTTCAGCTCACTTGGTAATGGTTTTAGGTCGAGTGTTGGTGCCTTGATGTTGGATGGGAGGGCCTTGTTCTCTTTTACAGGCAAAGGTTCAAATAGGGCCCTCCATCTTTTATTATCAAGCACCGGCATCACATCTAGAATGGCATCCATCTCTTGTATTGTGTCATCATTTATCTCATGAGAATGGGCCACACATGCCTCCAAAGGGTCGGAAGATAGTGACAAGGGGAATGTATCTTCCACAAATGATTGAATCATGTTTAGTTCGTGGATATCATCATCAACCTCCCGTGGTTGTTTGCATAAATCAAATATGTTAAGCTCAAGGGTCATATTTCCAAAGGACATTTGTACAAGTCCGTTTCTACAATTAATAATTGCATCTGAAGTAGCTAGAAACAGTTGGCCAAGTATGACGGGAATTTGAGCACCAGTGCCTATCACAGGATGTGTATCCAAGACAATAAAGTCTACTGGGTAGTAGAATTTATCAACTTGGACTAGAACATCCTCAATCATTCCTCTCGGTATACGGATGGATCTATCAGTAAGTTGGAGTGTGGTTTTGGTCGGTTTCAATTCACCTAACCCAAGTTGCTCGTAGACTGAGTATGGAATGAGATTCACACTTGCCCCCAAATTGAGTAAGGCTTGTTTAATCCGGTAGTCTCCTATGATGCATGGGATGGTTGGACTACCCGGATCCTAGTATTATTGGGACACCTCTTGTTTGATGATGGCGCTCAAATTCTCAGTCAAAAGTACTTTGTTGTGAACATTGTGTTTCCTTTTGACTGTACACAATTCCTTTAGAAATTTGGCATACGATGGTATTTGTTTTATAGCATCCAATAACGGGATGTTGATCTTCACCTGCTTGAAAACTTTTAAAATTTCCAGATTTTTATCTAAAGGTTTAGGTGAAATCAACCTTTGTGGAAATGGGGCAACCGGCTTGTATTGCCTTTCCGGTTCTTTCTCTTGTGGAGTGTTGTTTGAGCTATCATCCTCTTTGGAAATTTTCGGATCCTTAGGCTTTGGAGCCTTCACCGGATTAGATTTGTCAATTTCTTTCCCACTTCTCAAAGTGGTGATAGCTTGAACATGCTCCGTATGATGGGAGGATGAGCTTGCATCTTATATCTCAAACTGGGTTCTTGGGTTAGGTAGAGGTTGGGCAGGAAGTGTGCCCTTCTCTCTAACACTAAGATGAGATTCAACTCTAGCCATTGATGTTTTCAATTCATTGATGGCTTGAGTTGAATTTTGATTGAATTTCAATTGCTCTTGCATGAACCCATCTATTTTCAGAGAATTTGTCTTGTTATACTCAGCTTGGACCGATACGAATGCACCCAACATCTCCTCTAGCGTCACTTTTGGGGTAATGACTAGAGATGGACCTAGTATAGGTTGAGCTTGAGGGATAGGGGTTGCATTAGCAGTGGGTCCATTCCTCCAACTGAAGTTGGGATGGTTCTTCCAACTAGCATTAAACGTGTTTGAGGTTGGAGCACCAAATTGCCGTTGATAACTGTTTATGGCATTTGATTGTTCTTGTAAGATGTCCTTAACTGCTGAAATTGTGGGACAATCTTGTATTGCATGTTGATTTCCGGCACAAATTCCACAAACAGTTTCAACGTCATTGGAGTTAATCGTCTCTCCTTTCCTTAATTCCATGGCTTCGACCTTTCTTGTGAGGCTAGCCACCCGTACACTTATGTTATCCTCTTCCGATAAGACATACATTCATCATCTTTCCTTTTGTTGGCCAGTCTTGGAATTTGTTGGTTTTGATGTATCCCAAGACTGTGCATTCTCAGCCAATTCTTCCAAATAATCCTATACTTCATCAGCCTCCTTATTCATGAACTCCCCATTACACATCATCTCTACGAATTGGAGCATGGGTGAAGTCAGTCCTTCATAGAAAAAGCTTATAACCCACCAAATTTCATAGCCATGATGTGGACATGCGTTTAATAGGTCCTTAAACCTCTCCCAACATTGGAAGAAGGTTTCATCTTCCTTTTGGGCAAAGTTCATGATAAGGCGCTTCAACATGTTTGTTTTGTGAGTAGGGGAGAATTTTTTTTATGAATTCTCTATGCATATCATTCCATGCACCAATTGATCTTGGCCTTAATGCATGAAGCCAACCTTTAGCTTTATGTTTGAGAGTAAAAGGGAAGAATTTGAGTCTCACCACATCGTAAGTCACATTAGCAAAGTGCATGGTGGTTATTACCTCATCAAACTCCTTAAGGTGTTGATAGGCACTTTCACTGTCTAATCTATGGAATTCAGGGAGAAGTTGGATCACTCCCGGTTTTAAATCTACATTCCCTGCATTTTGTGAAAAAATTATGCATGAGGGAGTGCTCGCTTTTGCTGGTTGCAAGAAATCACGTAAAGTTTTAGGTCGGGGAACATTCTCAACCACATTCTCCCCCGTTTCAGTTTGGTTTTGCCCAGATTAGGATTGGCCATCGGATTAGGTTGATTTATAGCTATACTTTCGGACAAAATTGGAGAGTTTAGATGTCTCCTAGCACGTGGCTCTTTGTCAATTCCTTTTACTATCCCCCCTTTACTTATGAGTCGGTTATTGGAATCCCGAGCCTAATGTGGCATGCAAAACCAAAAAAAAAATATGAAACAAAGAGAAAGAAGAATTCTTCCTCCCTTTCTTTACTCTTCTCTAAGACCGAAGCACAAGGTGTCTTGCAATGGCTAAGCCAGAAGCAAAGATAGAGACCGATTTCTCCTGGTCAATAGGGGTTCAGAGAACTGCCCACCCATTCTTTGAATCTTTTGAGAAAAAATGCAGAAAAAGGAGAAAGAGGAGTAGAGGTGAGAAAAGAAATCTCTGAGCACAAGGTGATCCAAGACGGCAGAGCCGACCAATAGGAATCCAGGTGGCACAAGGCCTACCTTTCAGAGATCCAAAAGGAGTCTCCACCCACTCTACAATAGATGAATATGATAGGAATGAATAGGAGAAGGAGAAGAGTAAGGTTTAGAAAGATAGAACCTGATTCGAGCACTTGAGACCCTTACGTCCTCTTCAACTTCCTAGAAATCCCTGAAAAAGAAAAACAAATCAAAATAAACTAAGTTAGAACTATTCCTAAAAATCCTAAATAGATTCTATTTTCAGAAATTTGTGAAAAACCGTCAAAGTCCCCGACAACGGCGCCAAAAACTTGTTCGCTTCCCCAAGTGTAGGGTTGCGATGTAGTAATAAACTCAGTAAGACCGAGGTCGATCCACAGGAACTTGTGTAGGAATTCACAAACACTTCAAATAGTGTCTATTGAGAGCTAATAACCAGATTTTGTATGAGATTGATGTGAGTAACAATTTTAAACTAATTTGAAGGTAAAAAATTCTAAAAAGGCACTAGGGGTTCAAGGATCCACTTGTAGCAATCCTTGATGTTCAATCCGCTGTGGTTCCTCACTTTCTCAACTAGAATTGATATTAAGATCTATCTAGCCGGATGATAGAGCTGTTAAACCAAATAATCTGTCATATGTAAGTCCAATGCATATGATTCACTCAATGTAAGCTAGGCTGAGCATGCTCAATTGCATAGGTCAGTCCTAATTCCAATAGGCTCAGATCACAATCACAACCATCCTCAAGTCCTGTCACAAGACAAGGCTAGATCATGATTTGAACTTGATTCAAATCACATACACAGTCCATACACATTACAGAAATTCAGAAAATTAAAACTTTGGGTAGGAAGTCCCCACATGAAGATCATAGTACTAGAGCGTACTCCAATTCCTCGGATCATACAGGTCTAGACTAATACAAACCAATTAAGAATTTAAGTAATTCTCCCAAACATCCATGAGTCATCATAAGACTAAGAAAAACTACTTAAAACTTGTATAAACTTCAAACCATTGTTCATAAACATGAATTCCAATCTTAAAACCAATTAAATACGAATTGAAACATCTTAGATCCACTACAAGCTTCACCTTTTAGCCCTAGCTAAGAGGTTTAGCTGCTCATGATCCAAGGAAACATGAAACAACTTAAGAAAAGCATAAAACAGTAAAACAAACTAGGAGTTGTGGAACTCCGAAATCCACTTCCGCCACCTCCAACCTTACTTAAACCCTTCTAAGGTACCCTAGGAATGATCCCTAGGTGTCCTTTTATAGTGTGGAGGCTCCGCAACTTCAGAAGATTCGAGAATCTGCGTAACACTTACGCACTGCGCAGAGAAAATCGGCGCCAGAATTAGAAGTTTAAAACTTACGCAGACGACGCGACCGGTCGCAGTGCTGGACGACCGGTCTCAAAACAGCCTAAAAGTGTCCAGAGATTTTTTTTCCCAAAAAATTAATTTAAGGGAAGTGGACGACCGGTCGCACGACCGGTCGTGAACAGTCCAGGGAGTTATGGCCTCTGTGCCTCCTCTGTGCATGTGCGGACCGGTCGGACGACCGGTCCTTGGCCTTGGACGACCGGTCGGACGACACCTTCTTCTGCATTCTTTCTTTCATTTCTCTGGCTTCTTTCTTCCATTCTTTTCTTCTTTCCTTGCTTCCTTCTTTCTTTGGTCCTCCTTCGATCTTCATGCAAATAGTTCCAAATAAGCTCTTTTCATCTTCAATTAGGCGGAGTCCACTCTCAATCCTGCAATCACAAAAATGCATTCAATTAGTCTTTAGATCATAAAAATCTCGCACAATGAGTGATGAATTGGGGTTAGAATATGCACAATTAAGAGCTCAACATTCACCACTCCCTAGCACCTTGGGCATCTTCAATGGAGCATCACATGCAAGGTAGCTAATCTTGGAGCTGACGCCTTGGCAAAGCAGCATCATCAAATATCGGGAGAGCACAAGGGGAGCTAATTCAAGCACAGGAGAGCAAGAAGAAGTAACCCAAAGCGGCGCGACAAAGGGGCTCAATCCGACAAGTAAGGTTGTCTTGTTAGGAGTCCATGGAATTGAGTGTAGAGTTTGTTTAACAAACTCGAACTAGGGTCGTTTGCCGATCCTTGGCCTGTTTGTCGGCCTAAAATCTAGGGACGTTAGTCGTTCCTTGGCCTGTTTGTCGGCCTAAAGACTAGGGGTTGTTCAGCACTCCTTGGCTCGTTTGCCGGGCCTAAATTCAGGAACGTTAGTCGTTCCTTGGCACGTTTGTCGGGCCTAAACAAAGTCTCCAAAGGGAGCTACCAACATGGGTGTGAATGTGTAGGTTGGGAGGAACCTATAAACTCCCTGGTTGGGTGGATCCAAGTTAAAACACCTTGGTTGGGAGGAACAGTGAATGCTGGTGTGCTCAAAGGGTTGAGTACTTGAACCGGGAATGGAGTAGACAAGTAGTCGAACCACTCTACATCGTTGTGTTTATGATTGTATTGGAGCACATTTCTCTTTATGCATTGAGTTTAATTGGTTAATTATGAACGCTTAGTTAGGAATGTATGCTAGGCACTTGATAGGCACATCCACACTCACAAGATGTACTTTCACTACCTCATGTAGACTTAAGCTTTTATTTATCCGTCCTCTATAGTCCACATGTGTTGATTAGACTAGGTTGCTGATTGCATTTTTCTTTTGCTAGTCTTTTGATTGGACCCACTTAGGCTTGGAAGCCGAAGTGTTAATCGCTTACTTAGTTTAATTTGTAAAAACTATTAAGTGGGCAGAAAAATTTTAAAAGGTCCTAATCACCCCCCCTCCAGAACTTAGCCATAATTCTAGTTACTCCTTAAATCTTCCGCACGTGTATGCATAGGGTGTCGTGTTAGGCTACTCGACGCAATTTCAAAATTAACCCAACTAATGGAAGCGGAAAACCCCTAATACACTTCCACCAGATAGTGCACGGTAAGAAGCGGGAAACCCCCAATACACTTCATCTGTGACACCCAGAGAAGCTAGCTTACCAAGTCAAGCCCTAATGCAATGCATGAATTTGTTTCACATTTATTTAAGTGTTTTCACATATAATCGTTTTAAATAAAATTCAATGGTTACTATGGGGAGTCGCAAGCAACCCAGCATAGGCTGACAGCTCGGGCGTAGTGTCCATGGTACCAACCTCGGCTCATGAATATGCACAAGTCATCAAGGTTCACTCCTTGTCCCATTCTACCATACAATTATTTTCCAACAATCAATAATGTCCATCACGGCCAAAATCATCAATCATACCAGTACGGCCCATGAATCCATTCAATCATAATGTGATCACAAGGATCTCTTGGTATCCATCTAATATACAATCATGATCATACAAAGATCATCTTTCCAATCATGGACACCTCTCATGGCTCCATCTCTTCACATCATGTAATCTCATCAATAAGGGATAAGGGGTGCACATTAATGCATTATACACAGCAATGATCTTTTGCATACAATACATGAAATAATCATCATCATAGACAAATCACCACATGATTCTCCCATAAAGAAATTATAAAATCTCATCCAATCATTCATAAACATAAAACACAAAATAATATGTTATATCTACAATGCAAATCTTATTATCATAACCGTATTACATGAGCCAATAACACCATCCAAAATCAACATAAGATATGTTAAATTATTCTTAAAGGTATCTACACAACTATATGATATGGATGAATGGCTCGAAGGGATTAATCCTCCCCATATAATGGACATAGAAGAGGATGTAAAGACTAACCTAATTGCTGGAAAAATAAGAAATCTCTCTCTCTCTCTCTCTCTCTCTCTCTCTCTCTCTTCAACTCTCTCTCTCTCTCTCTCTCTCTCTCTCTCTCTCTCTCTCTCTCTCTCTCTCTCTCTAAGTTCGTGGGTAGCACTCTATATGGCCAAGAGAGGCCCTATTTATAGAATTTGGGTCGGATTCTAGGGTTTAGAGAAGCTATGAAAGCAATAAATGAACGGTTGTTGTTTAAAGATGAAATTTAAGACGTTATGGGTCACTTTGAAAAGTATAAACTTCATGGTTTGAAAGAAGGTTCTGGACGTGGGTTAAGATGGATATGTGCTACAAAATAAACAAGGTAGATTTCAGAATGGGGCCCACACACGATCGAATGGTCAGTGTGAAGTTTTAAGGAAAGAGAAGGGATAAAAATAGAAAGTTGCAAACCGACGGTTCATCTGACAATCAGACACCTAGGATGGGTTTAGATTAGTCCATTTAGTTAAGTGGGGTTCAGAAGTTGAAGCTCCACAGCTGTTTGATAGGTCTCTTGCACATAAAAAAGTTTTAGAGAAAAATCTTCAAAAATTTTAGAAAGCTTGGTTTTGGATGGGATTCTCTACGTTGGTTAGCTTGGAAGGATCTCAATGATCATCTAGAAGGTTCCCCATCTTCCCACACAAAGAAAAATCCCGAATTGGAAGTTCTTGTGTTATAAGGAGTGAGTTTGGAGAGAGAGTGGCGAGGACACGCAATAAAATCAGGAAAAACTCCTTGAGAAGGGGTTTTGATGGGCTACAAAGAAGATGGACGGCTTTGATCATTGAAAGGACCCACCGAATGGACGGTGTGGACAGGACAGCGGATGCACAGCATTCTTACTGTTATACAAGCGCCCGCCCGCTAAGCTTGACGAGGGCCGATTGCGAGTTGGCTGGCCCGGCCAGGGGTGGTAGCCGCGGTGGGTCCCCATGTGATGTATATATGAAATCCACTCCATCTAGAAGGTCACTCACTTAAAATTAGACATTGACACGAAAAATGGGACAGATCCGAGATCGGGTGGCCCACTTATGATCCAATTTATGATTAGAGTATTTGTAGGATGATCAGAAATTCGACGTGTGCGGTTAAAATGTGATCAAATACTAAAGTCTAGGGTTTTGCATCTTAATAATCGCTGAAAATTAGTGTACTAAAAAATGTCAGGTTAAGTTTAACTAATGACATTTTTGTAATTATCTGAAAAGTGTAAGTTATGTGAAATCTAACCTTTCTATGTTGTTAATGGGGTTATTCTAAGCAACTTTAATAAAGGGTACTCTATCGGATCTCCTACGGATGGTCTGTTATTCTTGAAATAAGAGTAAATATATGATAATTAATAAAATTAAAATTAAAATGAATTTTTAAAAATTTTCAAATAAATCCTAAAAATTTATGGCGTCACACTAAATATTCCAAGCCATCTTCCTTGTGTTTAATCACAAGATGGAGCATTTAAAGCTCATTGACGATGTTCTTCCTCTCTCTTGATCTTTAGATGTTTTGAGCACCTTGACCATAGGTAGATCCTTTGTCTAACCTCTCTAAAGATCCTATTAGGTGAAATTTCTCTAGGCAACCAACTCCTACTAGTTATAGAAAATTCACATCATCTCCTATCACCTTGGGCATCTCAAGAAGATCAAATGCGAGGTGATTAATCGGTGGAGCTGAGGCATTATCGACGCAGCGGCAACACGAGCGAGGGAGCATTGGGGAGCTGATTGAAACATGAGATAACGGAGATCAAGCAACCCAAGAAGGCGTTGAATAAGGGGCTCATCCAACAAATAAGTTGTCAATTTGATATTCTAGTTGCACTCCTTCCTCGTGGAGGATTGAGTTTGAGAGTTTGGATTTACAAACTCGAACAAGTCTCCAAGGGGAGCCTCTAGCGGGAGCGTACGCTGGTTCTAGGATTAGAACTGAAGGATAGGGAGGATCTTTGTCAAACTCTTAGGTTGGATGGAACCCGTAAACATATAGGTTGAGAGATGATCCTTAAAATCTCTGTCATAGGTTGGGAAAAACCTTATCAAACTCTCCGGTATGGTGGAATAGATTTGAAACACTTAGGTTAAGAGTAACCTAATTTAAACTCCCTAGTGAATGCCGGTGTGCTCAAGAGATGATTACTTGAACTAAGATTGGAGTAGACCTAAAGTCGAACCACTATACATGCTTGTGTTTGTGATTGATTTGAGCACATTGTTATCTTAGCATTGCATGTTTAATTGCTTAATTATGAATGCTTGATAGGAATGTATGTTAGGCATTAGATTAGGCACATTCACACACAATGTACTTTCACTAAGTAGTGTAGACTTAAGCTTTATGATCCATTCTCATATAGTCTACATAGGTTGCATATATTAGGTTCTTGATTGTTTTAATCATTTGATTATCTATGCATGCTTAGGCTAAGTTGTTTAATTGCTTATGATATGCTAGCCTTGTGATTGGACCCACTTAAGCTTGGAAGCTAAGTGTTCTTGCTTAATTAGTTTATAATTGCTAATTAGTTTAATTAGGCAAGAGGTTTTTAAAAAAGATTTTTAAACGGTCCTAATCACCCCCCTTCTAAGACTTGACCATAGTTCTAGTAGCTCCGCTTTAAGTTTCTGCACATAAAGCGTATAATGTCATGTTAGACGCATATTCACACACAAGATGTACTTTCACTAAGTAATGTAGACTTGAGCCTTATGATCCATTCTCATATAGTTTACATAGGTTGCATAGAATAGGTTCTTGATTAGTTTAATTATTTGATTATCTACGCATGCTTAGGCTAACTTATTTAATTGCTTATGATATGCTAGCCTTGTGATTGGATCCACTTAAACTTGAAAGTTAAGTATTCTTGCTTAATTAGTTTATAATTGCTAATTAGTTTAATTAAGCAAGAGGATTTTAAAAAAGATTTTTAAACGGTCCTAATCAGCCCTCCTCTAGGACTTAGCCATAGTTCTAGTAGCTCCGCTCTAAGCTTCCGCACGTAAAGCGTAGGGTGTCGTGTTAGAATACCAACGTAATTTCACATTATACTGGTGTTAAATGTTGATGACATGCTCATCGCCAGTCACAACATGTTTGATATCAATATATTGAATAGTCAATTATCAGGAACATTTGAGATGAAGGATTTGAGGGCTGCAAAGAGGGTTCTTGGCATTGATATATACAAAGACAGACAGAGGAGTAGGTTTTGGTTATTTCAGAAAGAATACATTAGGAAGGTATTAGAGAAGTATGGGATAGACAAGGCAAAGCTAGTCGACCTTCCCCACGTGAATCATTTTAAGTTTTCTTCCGAGTAGTGTCCTGAGATAGAAGAAGAAAAGGAGGTTATGTCTCGTGTTCCCTATTCGACCGCAGTTGGCAATTCGATTTATATCATGGTCTGTATGAGACCAGATACTTCATATGTGGTAGGTGTTGTTAGCAGATTCATGTCTAACATCGGTAAGCAACACTGGGAGGCTGTGAAATGGCTACTTCGGTCTATTCAAGGTACATAGGACTACATCTTGACATTTAAAAGGTCAGGAGATAAGTTAGTAAGTTATGTGGATTTAGATTATGTGGGCAGTGTGGATTGTAGGAGATTGACTTCTGGGTACTCGTTTGTGCTAGCGGATGGAGTGATCAATTAGATGTCGAAGCTTTAGTTTGTAATAGCTCTTTCCATGATAGAAGCAAAGTATATGGCAGTGACGGAAGCATTTAAGGAAGCGGTTTAATAGAGGGGCATGATAAATTAGTTGGGGCTTCAACAGAAGGTCGTGCCAGTTAATTATGATAGCACAAGCGCTATCAATTTGGCGAAAAATTCTGTTTATCACTCTCATACTAAACATGTGTGTCACCATTTTATCCAACAAGTGCTTGAGGAAGGTGATATGACTCTGGAAAAGATCCATACAAGCATAAATCTAACAGACATACTCACTAAGGTAATCTCTGCAGAGAAGTTCAAGTTCTGCGAACTTCTCTAGGTCTGGCAAAGACAGAATGAAGATGCAGTGTACACGAGAAGCAATGAAGCTATTATGAAGTAAAGATAATGGATGGAGCAAAGGAAGAATGTCATTGATTGAAGCCTCAATGGAGATTGTTGTATGGAACCTTCATTTGGACAAGTCAGGGAGCAATTGGTCGACTGACTCCTATGGTCGGGCAATCAAAACTATCCCATATATTGCAGGTTCGTCTCTGGATGATTTTAAACTGGTTCAGGTGACTGAACTTGGAGGCTTGGGCGACCGATGATATTCGGAATATTGTGCAAAACTCTCCAGAAGTTTTTTGGCATGTTTGGGCGACCGAACATGTGGTCGTCGGGTGACCAAAGGGTGATCGAGAGATGTCGATCGACCGACAATTTTCACAGTTTTACGCTATTTTACATAAGTTATTTCTAATTTCAGTTTCTCGCTATATAAATAGGTTTAATCGGGATTAGGGTAAGTCTAAGACATGTTAAGGGTTTGAGAGGGTTTTGGTGAAAGAAAAAGCTAGGGTTTCTCTTGGGGCTTTGATCCAGGTATGTTCATCTCTTGTAACTTCTGATATTCACAGTGCATATCGCTTTGTGCCGTGGTTTTTTTTCGCAAGGGTTTTTCCACATAAATTTGGATTGTCTCTTTATGTGGATTTGCTTGTGTGTTTGTATTTTGCTTGTTTGATTCACCTCTATACTTCCGCAGTTCCAACACTGCCAACATGGCATGTGTGTACGGCATCTCATCCATATATAAGATGGGCCCACTTCGTTTGCCACTAATGTAAAGAGACAAACTTTGATGCTATGGTATTATGTGATGAATGATACACTGGCACTTTGGAATTACTTAGAAATTGTAATCATGGGAGACACTAAGTCAAATTAAAAAGTGCAAATTATAGTTTCCAATTTAGATGCACCAGGGACCAAAAATTACACTTTATCCATCATCAGACTGTCCAATTGGCGGACCTTTATTGGATGGTTAAAATGAAAAATATGTAAAGGTCTTATTTCAACATACAAGTATCCAAGAATAAGAGGCTCCAACTCTCCAATCTGAGTTTGGGACTGTAACTCAACGACAGTGGATTCCAAGGTTTAATCAGTTTAATTTTGAGCTATGACATGACATTGTCCAATTTATGAGTGCGTTCGTATCAAGTGTCACATGTGGCGTGAGTGTCGTATAACTCCTCTTATTAGAAAAACATTGGCTGGTCAACTATCAGGTAGGCCACACATTTATACCTATCTGATATCTATAGTTGACTGACCTCTTTTCCGGCTATATGAATTAATTACCTTTATACTGCTAGATTGTCATATCCACGTGTCAGGTTGGCACGTGTGTTATGAGTAGAGGTGCTGCGTGGAGAGAGCGAATAGTGAAGTGTAAGAAAACATTTTATATTATTAGAAGAAAGTCAACATTATCATCAGCAACATGTGAAGAGGGCCTCAAAACATCCCCCCCCCCCCCCCCCCCTCTCCCTCTCTCTCTCTCTCTCTCTCAAATGGATGAAAAAATCATCAGCAACATGAAAGGGATGAAATCGCAGCTCTCCATTGTTAGATCCAATACAACAAAGATCAGTTGGCAGCCCTAACGAGCGGTGAATGCGGGGACATCATGCAGTGAGGTGACATTGCACGCGGGGTCATGGTGATATCTTCACACCTTCCAGCTTTGAAGCTAAGTCGGAGATTAGCTTGCTTCCACCCGCGTTTCTTCGCCAGCGCCACCGCCTTCTTTTCTGACACGAACAATCGAATCCTCTTAAGGGCCACTCTCATGGTCGCCTCGTCCATGTTTGCGAAGCAAACCCTAAACCAACCCGGTTCTGAGCAATTGAAAGAAGAGCCCGGTGATATGTTGAGCTTGACTTGGCTGATGATCGTTCGCCAGAGGGCCATCTCTCCCTCCACCGTCTGATCTTTGAGGAGAGGCCTCAAGTCCATCCAACAGAAGAGTCCTGCATTGCTCTTCAGACAGCTTATCCCAACTTGGGCCAGCTCTGATGTGAAGGTCTTGTGGCGAGTGGCTAACCTCTCAGCACCCCTAGCTATGAACTTCTCTGTGAAATCATCATCTGAAAGCATGGCCGCAAGTAGGTGTTGGGTTTGCGAGGACACAAGCCCAAAGCTTGACATCTTGCGACAGCAGCTGACCACAGCATCGTTGTATGAGTACACCACGCCGATCCTGAAGCCTGGCAGGCCAAGATCCTTTGAGAGGCTGTACACAACATGGACAAGATCCATATTGCATCGGGCATCTTTCTCTACTATCTCAGATATGCCAATGAACTTAGGTTGACTAAAGACGGTGGCAGCATATATCTCATCGCAGACTAAGTGAATGTTCTTCTCGTTGATGAAGCTAACTAGGCCTTCTAGGGTTTCTCTATCTAAGATGGTCCCAAGTGGGTTGGATGGGTTGGTGATGATAACTCCCTTTACATTGATGTTGGCCTTTTGGGCTTGCTCATATGCCGCTTCTAATGCGATTCTTGTGACCTTGAAACCATTAGAACTTTGGCAGACAACCGGAAGTAGTTGAACTCCAGTTCGCCACCGTAAGTCACGATTGAACCTGCAGATTCAGTGCTGGTCAGTAAGTTGAGCTGATAGAGCACAGTAATGGACATTTCCTACTTAATCAAATTTTCAAAGAAATTTATGCATTTATGGTCAATTCATGTGTATCTCAAGCTGATATAATAATTAATATCAAACTAATGTTGTTTATTTTCTAAGAACATCACCTATAACTGTTGCAACATAAGAAGATACCACTAATGATAGATACTAATCCATGCCAATTAGAAAAAAAAAAAAAAAACAATTTTGATTCAAGGGAATTCTAACAAAGTGTTGCCACTAGAAAAACATTACCTACCCAGGGCGAAATATCCATTCCAAATATGAATATTAAACTAGGCCCAGGTGGGTAGATGGCCAATCACCATGTGAGTAGGTGGGATTCTCCTTGCGCATAGCCAGTATTCCTCTATCTCAACTTCTAATTAAACATGGATTGATGATGATACAACCATCATCTAAGGTGGGAATGAATATTTTGATTCAAACTTGATTATCCGGCCGGCAGTCCCATATTCCATATTTCAATTTTCTTGCGTGTGAATTGGGATGATCTTGGAGTCGCGTGATCGGGTACTAACCATGATAGAACAAGGCCTGAAAATGGAATATGGAATAACCATGTAGGTAATGGGAATTCGTCTCTCTCTCTCTCTCTCTCTCTCTCTCTCTCTCTCATATTAAGACAGATAAAAAAGAACAAGAAGAATGTACCCTGGATAATAAGGAGTAGGGACCAAGAATGCATCTCCAGGGTCAGCCAAACAGAAGGTAATCAGTTCGTTTGCTCCGGTAGCTCCACCACTCATAACAATCCGATTTGGGTCGAACTTGACTCTACCTCCCCTTGCTTTCTCCATGAACTTGGCCACTGCCTGCATACATCAATACACTTATTGAACTTTAGAGATAATAGTATTGTACAGCTTAGTAGTAGTAGTAAAAATAATAATACTACGATAAGCAGGCCACTTTTTTTTTCTGATATTTGATTGTTAGGCTGCGTTTGGATGCGATACAAGAATAACTAATCCTCAAATTAATTGTGTCGGTGATGGGCTTCTTACATTTCTGAAAGCTGATAGCCCATGATAATCTTGAAAGATTGCAATATCCTTGAATTTTGATACCCCTTCTGCCGTGCAAATGGATGATTTGGGGTTTCTCTTAATCCAGTCCTCTATCAGATCAAAGCATAACTGTAAAAACCCAAAGAAGGGGGGAAAACACTATGTGTTAGTTTGCACAGTTCAATGACACTACCTCAGTATCTTTTACATGTGAAGAAGAAAATTAGACTAAATTTTACCTACCTGATTTTCAGCTAGACCCATTTGAATAACCCCCTGTGGGTTGGTGGTGGGGTGATATGGATTTTCATCGTATGCCTTCCACCCATCAAAGTACGCGGAGTTCTCACCGTGGTTGCCGTTGGTTGCTATCTTAGAAAGCAGTTCCTGGTGGCCATTGTTCCTAGCCAATGCCATAGGGGAGTGGTAGAGAGAGAGAGAGAGAGAGAGAGAGAGAGAGAGGTGGTGCTGTAAGTATAAGAAGTGGCTGATGGTAGCTAGCTAGAGATCAGGGGAAGAGAAGAAGAAATGGCTGATGGTAGCTAGAAAGGGAAAGAGAAGAGAATTTATAGACAAAGGCGGAAGAGAAGTAGAATTCAAACTTGAAAAATTCTATAAGCTTGCAGCCATGAAATCAAATATTTTGATCACGTGGAGTTAGGGTGAACTCCTACGTTTTGGAAAGTAGCTGTTTTTTGAGCACTTAATTCTTTTTCCTAGGCGGTAGTGTCCGCATTCGTTGGTTTTACGCCTCTTCAACAATTATACGAAGTCTCCCATGATTGATACTAGTTAAAGTTCCACATGTGACCCTCTCGACTTTCAGCACTTTGGTGCAGCAGACGCGGGCGGCTGCTGCTTCACCTCTTTTTTTTCTTTTTCACCATACATCCCTCGAATTCTCTCTTTCACTTGGTTGTGAAATAGAATTTTGTTTGGTATACGTCCATCACCAAATGCAAAAAAAATCGCCTGTCCGACACTCCATCCAGCCTCCCACTGGGGCCCAAACCCTCTGATGGTCCGATCATTTCACCACAATAAGCAGGCTTCGTTAGTCATCCTAACCTTTGATTTTTAGTGTTGAATTTTCTTTACCCTTGTTCTAAATTCATCTACAGATAGCAATGGCCACAATCATCCGTTCAGTGGTAAGTGTTTTTTTTTTTTTTTTTTTTTTTCTTACGGTAACATTCTAGCATAGAGTCCACAACATAGATGGTTCCGATTGTAGGAACACTCAGCATGTGCATCCCACTAGTAGGCAACACACGCTAATTTCTTGCTCGCGCTCTAGAAAAACCAAACCCTTTGGGAATTGCTACGTACGTTGAAAGTTGACCACCATGTTTAAATTCTGGTCTCTCACCACCATGTTTAAATTGTGGTCTCTCACCCACTGTACGGGGTGTCTGAGTATTCGTGCACAGGAATCCAGGCCGTCCAGAATCATCCACCCCACTGTAGAGAGACACGGCCGGTGTCGAATTCACGCCAATTGATGCTTTAACCATCTGATTAACGTGTTGAATTTGGATCACTGGCTGTTGTATTTTGACCGCGTAACTGATACTCATGGAATCGATGGTTAGGGTTGTTTAAACGGTGTGATTTCATTGTGGGGAAGCTGAGATTTCGATTATCAGGATTTTTATGTGTTTTCATGACACGTGGACCAAAACATGAAGAAACAGTGGTGAACTATTACCTTTGCCTTGTCCATCTATCCATAGGTCCAATGGTGCATGGCTACAACATGAAAATTAGAGGGGGCAACGATGCGGTCCGAGTTAGCCCCAGCTTGGTTTGACTTATTTTTTTGTCACCAGAATTTGTGGATTGGCCTGGCGTAGGTTTCGGCTGACCCATGTGGCCTGAGGTTGGTTCTTCTTTTTTATTATTATTATAGGCTAGTACACACACCCTCATTGTTAGTACACCCACCCAACTTGGTTCGTCACATCACAATGTTAGCCACTCCCACTATGGGAATCGATACCATGACATCGTTGAAACGTTGCTATCTTCACCTAGTCTGCCACTTGAGCTATAGACTTGGGTGTTTGGTTTGCTTCAAAAAAAAATTGGTTCGCTGCTAGGATTGATTTGGTCAAAAGTTTCGAATTGGGCTAGGCCAAGTTCAAATAAGTGATGGCTCTTTTATTTATTTGTTTGTTTAAATAGAAAGATTTGGTCGAAAGTTTCAAACTGGGCTAGGCTGAGTTCCAACAGGTGGCAGCTCTTTTGTCTATTTGTTTGTTTAAATAGAAAAGAATTAAAAAAGTTAAAAATAACACACACCAGAAAATACAAAAGTATCTTATTATATGATATATTTAACATCTTTAGGAGGAGTGCAACTTTAAAATAAACATAGGAGAGCTTTTTTCACACAAAAGTACATGAGCATAATTTTATAAGTTCAAGGAAACAGTGTGCATTCATGTATATGTATTATACATTATCTACGTCATCATCTATATGTATTACCCACGCCATCCATCTATTTTTACATATCATTCTAGGACATGATCCCAAAATTGAATCATATCCAATGCTTAAGTGGATCACACCATAGGAATCAGTGTTACAATCCACGAGCTGAATCAAGCTGAATTAAATTGAGTTGAATTAAACTGAGCTTAGAGCTGAGCTGAGCTGAGCCAAGCCAGTACTGCCATGGTTTGAGCTCTGACTCCGAGGCTTGATTTGGTTTGAACTTCTATTTGAACCAATCCAAGCCTACTTTTTTCAAACTAATCTGGCCGGGCTTTCAAGCTGGCTTGGTTTGTGCCAACTCTCATGAAAATTGAATCGCTCAATATATTTCAACCATTTAAAATAAAGTGGCAAGTGGTCCAAATCCAACGATCAAAATAAGATATAAAATATCTTAATACTAAATCAGATGGCGACAATTGTTTGATCAATGCGAAGTTTTGGCTATGCTTCACAAAGTAGTCCCTAAATTGGACCGTATGGATTGCCGTGAACATATATGCTACGTGTATGATTACTGAGAAATCACAACTTAGAATATGGTGGCGAATATCCCTTGTTTCCGAGGTATTGTTTTTTTTTTTTTTAATCTTGATTTTCATCTCCCGGTAGCCCATCCATGATGAGTCCAAATGGATGGATGTTAAGATGATCCTGACTGCCCATCTTCCAAGTCCTACTGTCGATGGCCTATGGTGGTATAAGAACGCTGATTGGATGGTCCGAGCCCTTTCATTTGATGGACCTTCACTCCCAAATTGTAGAACAACGACCCCCTTTTACCTCAGCCTCTTTGATTGCTCCCATGAGGTGCCCGGTTCCTTATGCGATGGCACACGTGTTGTAATGATCCAGAATGTTTGGCCACATACTAAAAAAAAAAAAAAAATCGATTAAAAAGGATAAAAGAATTAATTTATAAGTGTGTAATACCCCAAATTTTCGGTATTATTTTATTAGTGATTTAATTATTTATTTAATAATTTATTTAATTTTTAACTTGATTTAATTTATAATAAATCATTTGTAGGGAATCAAGAGTAGATTCTTCTATAAAAGTTGCTCGGAATAATTCCTAGAACAGCATTAAATCATTAAATCCACAAAATTCACAAATTTTTGATAATTTTGAAAACGTTACAATCTTAAACCTCCGCATTTAGCAAACCAGTTTACAACAATCGGTTTAGCTCAAAACCTTATATATAAGCCGTTGGACGCATTTTAACCGTACATGCCAATAAACAGACCATTGTAACTCTGATCTATCCCATTTTTCATGCCAAGCAGTTAAATCCTTGTTACCCACCTGATGGATGGAGCAGATCACCTCGATCCACCCCCATTAGACCCCACGTGCAGGGACAGCCAAGCACCATCGGATGTCGTACGACGCCCGCCCGCAGACGCAGGAAGCGTCTTCTTCTCGGTTTCCTCCTGCAACAGCACCGTCTGCTGCCAACCAGGACGCTCCTCACCGTCCTCCAGCCTAGGCCCCATATCCAAATCTAATCTGTTCAATAGTACCATACCCTACCTAAATCATGTCCGTTGAAATCTTGCGACCATACCTTGTCTGTACGGTCTACTCCAAATCCCCAATTTAATCAAGAATTATCAAGATCTAACTCATCTCCGCCTCGACTTTACGTGGACGTTCCAGATCTCATTTGTGACCTTTATGTTGACCACACCTAGCATTCCAACGGGTTACTTCGCAACAGCAACACAAGTGCCATCCGTTTCTCTCCCAAACTTAAATCGGGTCCGACGCTTCTTCCACACCCACAACCTATCCGACCGACTAGGGGAGCTTAATTAAGCCCTGCTCTTCCTTGCTCCTCAGCCATTCAAACCTTAGAGTGAGAGATTGTCTTAAGAGAGAGAGAGAGAGAGAGAACATCTTAGGAGGGAGAGAGAGAGAGAGAGAGAGAGAGAGTACCGTGTGGGAGGGGATCTCGCACCATTGCTATTGCTATTGATATCGCTGGAGCTTCGTGCCAGACCTGCGGAAAAGAGAAAGAGAAGAGGAAGAAGAAAAGAGGAAAAGGAGAAAGAGGAAGAAGGGAAGAAGAAGAATAGAGAGAAAGAAGAAGAGATCGAGTCAAGCCGAGTCGATCCAGCTGGGTTTCCGAGTTGGATTGTTGTTAAGAGAAGTAAGACCTATTCAACCATGATTTTGTTTCCTAGAACTAACCTAAACCTTATTCCTAGGTATAGATCTAACCTTAGATGATCATAGCGATAAAAATCATACCCTAACCTTATGGTTTACATTAAACGTATTAGGGTTAGACCTAAGAAGGATTTCACAGCTCTAACAACATCTCAATCCATCCCAACTCAAGAGGTGAGGATTCTCTTTAAGTTTAATCGCGATGATATCGTATTTTGATGATTCCATGCCTAGAATCTAGGGTTTTGTTATATGATTTCTTAAAACCATGTTTGTTGAAATCTCTATGTAATCATGAAATTGAATGATGTTCCTTGTTGTATTTACGCTAAACTTTTAGTTTGTATACACCATGAGCTATGTTAATTGTTTAGAAAAGAAATCATGATTTTATACATGCTTCTGTGAAGGGTTATGTGAAATCTATATTTAATTCTGTGACTCTTACATGCCCGTGATATATATGTAATGAGTAATGTGTGGTGTGACACAGGATTATGTATGTGGATGTTATATTAATGGAAACCCTTTACCCATGGATGATGTAACCATATGAGTGGAAAGGATTGACCCATAAAGGGATCGTATTGTATGTACTGGCATGGCCGTGTGTGTGATGTTGTGAATTGCCAAAGGATCTAAGTATGAATGTGTATGAAGGATCCTTGAGAAATTTATGTTAATTGTGTGCCATGTGTAGCATCATGACTAAGATGTGTACGCATCTTCACGGTTGGCCCCCGTTGAAGGGAAACAGCTATTCTACATTATGATGGACCATGGGATGGGGAAAAGAGCGACCATTGGCCATGGACATTATTAAATTAGCTAGATGATAAACTACCTAATTAAAGGTGAAACTAATCATGCATACACGGGACCTGACTTGGTGGGTCAGCCCTGCGGGCGCTACTGCACTAACTTGTGGTGGTGCAGTGGATAACTATTACCTCTATTAGCTGGGTTTGTTGAAATGAAGTTGTAGAGATTCCCACTTCATCGTGAACTTTGGTGACTAATGGCTAATGAGAAGAGTTGGAATAAGTCTCGTCTCATTTGGTCAGGGTGCCTTAGCTAGAGCATGCATATCATGCATCATATTAAATAAAATTTTCTCATGTATGTTTTGATTGGGTATGATCATTGTACTTGGATATTATTGTGTTATTCTTGGAGGTTAATCCTCACTGACTTGATCGTGAGAAACTCACGTCCTCATAGGATGGTGTTTTAAAACATCAACCCAGATATTGCAAGTGATGATCCAATAGATGAGCCCGATTGCAGGGTGAGGAATATGAAGGTTTGTGGCAACAAATGGTGGACGACAAAGCCAGAATGGCTTGAAGATTAATTTTATTTGTTTTACTTTCAATCTTTAGAATAGTTTTGATTTACGTACAACTTATAATGTCTTCCATGGGAAGACAGAGAGTGAAACATTTTGTTTAGTATGAATTTTAAACAATATGTTTGAGAACGTAGAGTAGAAATCTATTGAATAAGAACTTTATTTTTCATCATTATACTATGAATGCCATGAATATATGAAAGACATATAAAAGTGTGAAAATGCGTGCTTAGCATATTTAGGTTAACACTCGAAACTCAAGCACTTGTGTTGTCCACGAGAATCGAAATTTTGGGGCGTTACATTAAGTAATTAACAAAACAAGTCATTAGGTGGGTTGGTTAAGGCCATCTCGATTGGGGATGCTGTGGGCTTAAATCTGATAAGCCTTTAGAATCGTTTCTTTTTGTTTTTAGTGATTTCAGTATAGTTTTTTCATATCTATCTAATGGACGAGACCGATCGATCATTCATCCATTCTCAAGATCTATGTTCCAAATTTAAAATATCATAAGATGAATGCTAAATGCGAGTGATTTGTTGTGGGGTGTAAACGCTCGCCTTTCCATGCTCCTGACCCTCCCTTTCGAAAAGGGGTTACGCGAATCATCGTTTACCACTAGCTTGCCTCTTTCTTGAGGGCCTTTTCAGTTATCGTGTTGTCATTGGATTAAACTGGATGTGTTTGAATGAGTTCGTATAAGACCAGAGTCACCACTAGCCAGTTACTTGGAATCTACAGTCGGCTAGACCCCGTAGAAACGTTAGAGAACGGAATCTAAGGATTCCTTCATCTAAAATGACTCTTTTTTATCTGCAGGTCAGAGATTCGAGGTAAGGGATCATGGTACCGAAGTACAGTCTTTACTTCACAAAATCGAACTAATACTTGAAAGTCTGAATTATTCCTCGTGCATTCTTATGAATGATATGATGCATGAATATGGGTCTGAACAGTAAGAGTTTCTGATGGGCAAGTTCCGATCAAACAGGCAAGCCCAGAGCATACGCTCGAACTGACAGGTACTTTATGCGAGATGCATGCTGTGCGTTTGATCGGCCAGAGTTTCTAATGAGTAAGGTTCGGGCAAACTGGCAAGCCTCAGAGCATATGCTAAAGCCTGATCAAGTGTTTGTAGTGGAATGATAAGTAGGGATGTTGGAAGAATAATAAATGTTGCACTTATGCTAGATACAAATGAGATGATGCTGATATAAGAGTAGTTGGATAGATGGAGGTGTCGCAATGGTTTGCTTCGAGCAGCTAAGATCGAGACTTAGGTAGCTGGAGAGGCTTGAACCAGGGTCAGGCTAGGCTGGACCAGGGCTAGACTCTTCTCACTTGGGCTCTCCTTGGTGGAGGAATGGGTTAAAAGGAATGGAGATGGACTCGGATTTTCTGGGATGTTAAGAGGTTTTCTGGATATTTAGAATGAGAAGGGGCGGGGGTATTTATAGCTGTGAGAAGAGGCAGTTTTTGTAAATAGGGATGGGCGGCCATCTGAGGGCCGCTCGTATGGCCACCTTGCTCAGCTTCAAATCGTACGACCTCCGAACCTGAAGCAAGAAAGCCTCAAGTTGGAGGTTCGGAGCTACTCCGAAGCTGCGGCTCAGAACTAGGTGAGTCAACAGGGTTTGAAAAATGGGTTTGACAAGATGAGTCAACTGGATGCAAGGGCTGGACTGACCCAGTGAGTTGACTTGATGATTTGACTCAGCGGGTTGACTCACTAAGTTGACTTTTTAGGGAATTTTGTACTGGTTTTTTCTATGGGGGGTTTTTCGGGCTGATGTTTAGGGGTGAGTCGGTTGGGTTCAGGCTTGAGTTGGGCTATGGATTGGGGCTTGCAAGGGTGAGTTTGGCTGGTTTTGGATTTAGGGTTTGGGGATGTGGACCTTCATTCATTCAGCTATCTCAACCAGCTTTGTAGCCGAAGATGGGGTGTCTACAGATGCCCCTCTTTGGCAGAGGTTGCATGCAACCAAATGTCAAAGCGAGTGGACACCCCACTTTTGACTTAGTCATTCATAGATTGTGGTCTGGAATCTTTGCTTGCCTTTGTATCTGAGTCATTTGATTGTCTGGTGTTAAAATTAGAAAAATCCTCAACGATAGTTTTTCCTGTATTTCATTATTCTGGGGAATTTTGAGTATAGAAGCGTTCGTAGACAATCACAAGCAATCACAAAGTACACATGGGAAAGCACCGCAAGGTGAATTTTATTCCAGAGATTCTGAGATCTTTTACATTCCAGGCTGTGAACTAGTCACGAACCCTTAATTACACAATAGAGGATCACCCTTGATTAAAAGGCAAAAGTACATGAATGCATGCATCATAGATAAGTTGAATAAAGCATTAAAAGAGCATAAATGTAAACAAACCATAAATAACACAAAGATTTTTACGTGGAAACCCTTATGGGAGAAAACCACGGCATAAAGCGACAAGATTCCACTATGAATGCAGTTATACAATAGATGAAATATTAAAGAGAAAACTCGGATAGATTGAGCAGGAAACTTAGATCGTCATGGACTATGATTTTGAGTTCACGGTCGCAAAGACCAGGTTTCGAGTTTCTTATGGACTGAGCCATCGTTTAGATCAGTTAAATGTACATCTCATTTTCTTTCGGGTGTTCCTAGTTGAGTAGTAACCAGGATTTTAACCGAGTCATGTATCACAGTGTCATTGGTCGTCTCTATGGACGAAATTACTTTAAAAAAAATGCCACGATTCCCATGTAATGCCTCACAGTGTCATCAATCGTCTCTGCGGACGGAATGACTTTCAAGAAGGCACGCCATGGTTGTCGTGCTCAACATAGTGCCAGTATCCGTTACTGCGAACGAGTGACCACCGGAAGGCATATTATGACTGCCATGTGATACAACACAATGTCATTGACTGTCACTATGAACGGGTGACCACCGTAAGATACACCATGGTGTCGTACGCAACATAGTGCCAGTATCCGTTACTATGAATGGGTGACCACCGGAAGGCATATTACAACTGCCATGTGATACAACACAGTGTCATTAACCGTCACTGCGGATGAGTGACTACCGTAAGATACATCATGGTTACCGTGCTCAACACAGTGCCAGTATCCGTTACTGCGAACGAGTGACCACCGGAAGGCATATTGCGGCTGTCATCTTATACAACACAGTGTCATCGATCGTCTCTGTGGACGAAATGACTTTCAGGAAGATACATCATGGTTGCTAAATGGTACAATACGGCGTCATTGACCGTCACTGCGGACGGGTGACCGCAGGAAGAAGCATCATAGCTACCAAATGGTACGACATAGCGTCATTGACCGTCTCCGTGGACAGGTGACCACTTGAAGACACATTTATGACTGCCAAATGGTACGACATAGTGTCATTGACCGTCTCTGTGGATGGGTGATCACTTGAAGACACATTTATGGCTATCGGGTGGTACAACACAGCGTCATAAACCGTCTCTATGGATGTGTGACTATTTGAAGACACACCACTATTACCTTAGCTACTCAACTGACGGATCCCGCTTTGGATGGGACGTACATCAACTGGTCTTGGCGATGATAATTCATAATGAAGTATTTCAAATGTTTTGGAACTCTTTGATTACAATTTTCGATATTTAATTTTATATTTCGATCCGAGATGAATAAGATTCATGTAATGGATGCAGAGAGCACAAAGTAAGTATACTTACTACATGCTCGAGAGAGGGTTGCACTTATGCTTGATATTCGGTGCATTGGATGAATTATACATTTGATTTGATTAATCTGCTTTGTGCATATCTTTAATTTGGCCACGTCATTATTGATAATCGATATTTCAAATGATTAGATCATTGGGAGAAGCTGTGTCGAGCTATATTTCCTCGAGAAGTTCAAGTCCGATGGACTAGATCGGTCATTTCTGATGCCTGTGAATGGCTAAGTATCAGGTGTGATGGGTACCCATTTATGTCAATTTCTGGTAAACGATGGGAATCGATGCCCTATAAATGTTTAACTCAGTTGTTTTATAGCATGAGGACATTAGCTTTGCCTTCGCGTCTTTGAGATCGCGGTTGGTTTTACTTGGCATTAGTCGATTTCAGAGCCAATGGGGGCACTTCCCAGGGCTGAAAATGACTAAGTACTGGACCTGTTTGCAGTCTGATCGGGGTACTTAGTGAATATCGGCGATGATCATCTTTGAACAGGGATGGATCATGTCCACGAGGATCGCAATGATGCTGGATCCACTCTGGCGTCAGTGCGATCGCATTTCATTTCACTTGACATAAGTCGATTTCCTAGCCTACAGGGCACTTTCCAGGGCTGAAAATGACTAAGTATTGGGCCTGTTGACCGCTTAATTAGGGTGTTCGAGGGTCCTGAGATTGGATAACCTCTTTGCAGTGCATGATTATGGTGTATCATGTAATGGAGAAGAGAAGTCCCTCTCTCGGGGTTGGTCGAATTTCGCCCGGTTCTTCTTGATTTTGGCTGTTTCTGTCTCTTTCAGAGGGATTTTCGGGTTTGCAATTTTGACTAAATGTTGGTCATTTTGATCAAATGTTGATTTGGCCTGCTTAACATCGACCGTTGGGAGATCTGATCCGGGGGATGGATAGACATTGGCGATGTGTGTCTAGGATCGTCGGAGCGATTAGGAGGCGGGCCACATCGAAGGCGGACCACACCACAGAAATTCCAAGTCCCAACTAACGTCTGGGTGCATGGAGGTAAGAATGTGGGCACATGTGCTCTGGAGTGGGTGCATGTGGGAGAAAAAAGTGAAGTGAGAGAGAACATGGAATGGAGGTAGGTGCATGCTGCCTCTCCCAGGCGCATGTGGCCTCTCCACTTTATAATTTTCTGATTTCCGAAGCTCCATGGGCATGGGCGCATGTCATTATGTGACTTAGGGAAGTTTCCCCCTTGTGTGGGCGCATGTTATTATGTGACTTAGGGAAGTTTCCCCCTTGTCTGGGCGCATGTGAGAGGAAGAATGAGAGAGAGAGAGAGAGAGAAATTTTCTCCCCCTTGGCGCATGTCACTATGTGACTTGGGGAATTTCGGAGTTTCCTCCCTTCTCTCCTTGCATTTTTCCCCGACGAAGGCATCCGGCGAGGGGTGGGTGCATGTCACTATCCGACGGAGGATTCTGGCGAGGATTCTACCTTGTTCTGACGATCCTTTCCAGAAAATGAAGCCGTCCCTCTCTCAGCAGGTGAGTGCACTATTTATAGCAGGTAATCGGGTATCGGGTCCACTAAAAATTGAAGTTTCACTGAGCGCATGGATTTGGAAAGGGGAGTCATGCGCATGTGCTTATGGTGTGGGCACATGTGCCCATGCACCAGGCACATGTGCCCTCTGTGGTGGGCGAATGTGCCACATTTAACTTAATTTTGAATTTTCAAATTTCGAAAGAGGGGAAGAAGAGCTCCCATGTGCATGTGAGGGGGGTGTAGGCGCATGTGTCCTTGTGGCATGCACATGCCCCTCTTGTGGTGTATGCATATCCCAAGTACTTAGAATATTTTTCAAATTTTGGCTCCGACGGGCGACCTCCAGAGGACAGCTACCTTTTCGGGGATCGAAGTCACTAACACCAAGCCACTTTTAAGCCATGATCGACCTATTAAATGAATGGGTTGGGGTGCGGATGGTCATCTGCTGTGAATTTTGGTAGTTCCTTACCAATTTGGACCCTCCCGATTGGCTCTAGACAGGGGCAAAACGCACTTCGACGTGCTCAGGTAAAAGTACACATCGTACGCCATTCAAATTTGGGAGTTAAGGGTTTTTTATATTTCAGATCATTTGGCATTAATACGCATGTCCAGTTCCCTTCAGAAATAGCCTTTGTAAGCTTCAGTCCCTTTCAGTCAGATCCAATCAGGGCAAAACGCATTTGGAAGCGCGCAGGTAATAATACGCGTCACACGACTTTGAAACTTGCAGGTTAAGGGTTTTGGGGCGTTCCGGATCATTTGGTGGCAACCCGCATGTTTGGTTTCACTCCAAAATGATATTTGAAGGTTTTGGTCATGAACGTGCATGTTAGGGTTGCGCTGGCGTTTTTCGGGTATTTTCGATTTTGGAATTGGTCCGAATCGTCGTAGATGGACCGTCGTACATCCTTTTATCGTAGGTAAGATTTTGAGCCCCAACAAGTGCCCCCCGATGCTGTGCGATGGATGCTTACGTCAGGCTAGTGCGGTGCATCGATCCCTAGGCTCAAGTATAAATAAGGGACTCACTGAGTCATTTCCTCATTTCTGAGTCAAAATTACAAAATTTCTAGAGGTGAGAGAGCTCTTCATGGGGAAGTGGGCGCATGTTGCCTCTATGTGGGCGCATGTGCCCCTCCAACTGATAATGGGCACATGTGGGGTATACCCTGGGCGTATGTCTCTTACTCCAGCCGCACGCCTCTTGCTCCAGGCGTACTTCCCTTGGTGGAGTTGGCGCATGTGGAATGGCTTAGTTGGCACATGTAGAAGAAAATCCACAAAGTGTGGGCTCCTTAGGGTGTGGGCGCATGTGCTCATACCGAGGCGCATGTGGGAGAGTACATGCGCCTGCCACCTATACCTTAGGCACATATGCCTCCATACTTAGTCAAATTTCGTATCTCCTTTGCCCTTGGTGAAAAACTCATGTATCTAGCTCCATTCTCAGCCAAATTCGATGCCGTTTGTGGTTGTCTCGCTCAATGCTCGAATATGATAGGACTTAGTGCTTAGGGCCCATAATATGTAGCTTATGTTGGTTTTTTATGGCTTGCAACTGCTCATTTAAACGGCTCTATGATGTGCACTTCCGAGTGGGTGCATATGCATAATTTGGGGTTGGTGCAAATTCGTACGCGCTTCGAATGTATATGTGGATCATCATTGTATTTACTGCGCTTATGACATGTATGCGCTTGTTCATCGGATGCGCGCTTGAATTCCACTACTCTATGCTCCTATGAGTCATGATTTTGTGCATATGTTCATCTATGTGTTTCGTGTGTGAAACTCATAATTGGATGATGCTATCTCGTTTCTTATGATGCGTACCTTATTGTGTTGCCTGTTGTATGCGCTAGTCTTCCGTCTGATGTTCCTTCGTTTATGTATTGCAGTGAATCATGGTGACCGTAGAAAGATCTTTTGGTGAAGTTTTCAAGTCACAAGTTTCTGACCCTTCATCTGCGCAACGCGAGAAGAAGAGAGTGGCTGAAGATACTGCTGATCCATCTTCAGCAGAATGTCGCTCGCACCCCTTTGCGACAATCGATCTTGAAGTGAAGGATTTCTCCGATCGTATTAAGCAGCTTCCCCATGAAGTATTATTGCGTATTTATGTGGATAAGACTGTATCTGAGCCTCCGACACAAGGGACTGAAGAGGAATGGTCCGCTTAGTATTGTCAGCTTCCGGTGCTCCGAATGTCGCCGAGGCGAGTCCTTCTAGTTTGCTTGTCCAACATCCCGAGGATAATCAAGAAGTTCGGAGGAGGAAGAAGAGACAGAATCGAGGTAAGAGACCGGCCTAGGCAGTCGGTCAGGTGGAGCAGTTGACACAGCTTGTTGATCCAAAGAATGACCGAATGAAGATCGGCTGAGATGGAAACAAGATCATTACGACGCGCAGTTTCTCCATCGTAAACCCCTATACTGACTGAGTCATCACACATGAGAAATATCTTATGAGGCACAGACCTCTCCCAAGTATCGAGCCATCCAACGTTCAAGGCCCTTTTCAGTTCTACGGGGTTGAAAGGTGGACATTTTCTCCTAAGCAGTTGTTGACTACTTTACTGGTTGAAGATGGGAGAGAGCAGCGGGTAGGTCTCCCAATGGAAATGGTTTTCCTTGCTCCGACTTGTGATCCTCACACTCTTTATCCAGTCTATTATTTTGAGACAATTCAGTAAAGGTTTCGGCATATGGACAAGACGATGATGTGGGTGATGAGAAGTTTCCATACACGAGGCCATCTGAACGAGTGAGTTGGTTGTGAGCCGTGGGCAAAAGAGATTTTGGTCCTATTGGAGGTCAAATTTGCACCCATTGTAAAACAATATCCCGTGGTCTATTGACAATGATTTGGATTAGTTTTGAGGCCGAGAAAGCCCTGCAAACGCCAGCACAACCCTAATCGTTCGATAGCGACCAAAATCCGTAAATAGCATTTCGGAGCAGAACTGGACATGCGCTTCACCGCCAAATGGTCCGGAATGTCCTAAAACCCCTAACCTGCAAGTTTCAAAGTCATCCGGTGCATATATTTACCTGCGCACCTCGAAATGCATTTGTCTCTGCTCGAAACTGACCAAAAAGGGTCCGTAAGCATACAGCTACCATTTCAGAGCAGAACTGGACATGTGCTTTGCCGCCAAATGATCCGAAATGTCCTAAAACCCTTAACCTGCGAGTTTCAAAGTCATCCGGTGCATATTGTTACATGCGCACCTCGAAATGCGTTTCTTTCCTGCTTGGAGCTGACCAAAAAGGGTTCGTAAGCCTACAGCTACCATTTAAGAGTGGAACTGGACATATGCTTCAGCACCAAATGATCCGGAGCACCCCAAATAGCAAGTTTGAAGTCATTACGATGCATATTTCCATGCGCGCGCTCTCCGGAACAACGTTCCTATAAGACAAGCCGACCCGGAGGCTCCAAATTAGGAAGGAAGTACCAAAATTGGTAACATCTGGACTTCCACACCCCATCCCGTTCATTCAGGAGGTCAATCCTAGCCTAGAAGTGGCTTGGCGACAGTGAGTGCATGTCTAGAAAAGGTAGCTGTCCTTTAGAGGTCCCCCGTCGGAGCTGAAATTCTGAAATTTGCTAAGTGCTGGAATCCTGAAAATCTGGCAAAGTAGTGGGAAAGCGCCGGCAAAGGACATGCGCCCTCGTCGAAAAGGAATTTCCTCACCAGAATCCCAAGTTCGGAGGAAAATCCTGAAATTTTCTAAGTGTTGGGCACATGCGCCGGCTTTTCCCCCACATGCGCCGGCTTATTCCACCACATGCGCCGACTTTTCTCATCGGAAAATCCTGAAATCCACTAACTCAACAAGAGACATGCGCCCACTCCTTAGGTCCAGACGCATGTGCACCACCACATGCGCCGGGATTGCTTCCGAACTCTCCTTTTTTCATAAAAAACAAGGCCACATGTGCCCGGGAGATAGGACATACGCCGGCTCCCTACCACATGCGCTTGACAGCTCCACCAATGCCACATGCGCCTGCATCAGCATCACATGCACCTGCATACCCCCCTCCATGCGCCTGGACGCTGGTTGGAGGGGTGGGCCTTCGATCGTGAGGCCCGCCTTCGTCCAAGATCGGATTTTGATGAAACCACTTCTCCCGGATGCGTCTCGATGAGATCTATCCATCTACCGGATCAGATTCTTCAACGGTCAATGATAAGTGGCCCAAATCAGTGTTTTGGTCCAAAATGACCAACACTTAGCCAATTTGGCAGCTCTAAAAATCCTTCTGAAAGAGGCGAAAACGAGAAGAATCAGGCGGAATTGGACCGAGCCCGAGAGGGAAATTTTTCTTCTACATGACATGATACACCATAATCATGCACCGCGATGAGGTTATCCGATCTCAGGACCCTCGAATACCCTAATCAAAGCTGTCGGCAGTCCCGCTACTTAGTCATTTTCAGCCCTGGGAAGTGCCCTGTTGGCCCGAAAATTGACTTCTGCTAAGCAAATCGAAACGCGATCGCACCGCGATCTTCGTGGACATAATACACCCCTGTTCCAAGATGGTCATCGATAATATTCATCGATTCCCTGATTAGACCGTAAACAGGTCCACTACTTAGTCATTTCCAGCCATGGGAAGTGCCCTGTTGGCCCGGAAATTGACTTCTGCTAAGCAAATCGAAACGCGATCGCTCCGCGATCTTCGTGGACATAATCCACCCCTGTTCAAAGATGGTTATCGATAATACTCACCGATTTCCCTAATCAGACCGCAAGCAGGTCCACTACTTAGTCATTTTCAGCCCTGGGAAGTGCCTTGTTGGCTTGAAAATTGACTGATGTCAGATGAAATCAACCACGATCTCAAAGACGCCAAGGCAACGCTGAAGTACTCAGGCTATCCAACAGCCGAGTTAAGCATTTACGGGGCACCGATCCCCATTATTCATAAGAAATTGGCATATGTGGGTACCCATCGGACCCTATACTTAGCCGTTTGCAGGCATCGGAAACAGCCGATCCAGCCTATTGAATATTGAAACCCTCAAAAGATCATGGCTCAATAAAGCCTATTTGATCCCAAATAGATCATTGAAAATACTCAGAAGAAAGAATGTTCTCGAAGCCGAGTCGCCCGACTCCAGAAGAAATATATTTATTTTGCTGTACAAAGCTCTATTCATCCCGGATAAAGGTCCGAGGCTAAACCTAAGGGGTTATGGTTACCACGAGAAACCACAAACAAAGAGTTCTAACTAAGCTTGAAACATCCTGCTATGGATTGCCATTATGAAAAAGACAGTCGATGCCCTACCCATCGACAACGGGTCCGTCGGTTGAGCTGATGAGGCAGTTGCAGATTACTTTCCTAAGGTCACCTGTTCATAGTAACAGGCGCAGGCTTTAGGTTATGCCGACCAACATTTTGATGTTCGTGTATTCCAGCGGTCACCTGTTCACGGTAACAGGCGCGGGCCCAGAGTTGCACCACTCGATTAAAAACCTCGTTCGGGAACGTTGCGGAGTGCTCTTCTAAGGTCACCCATCATAAAAATACGGGCGCGGACCTTGGGTTATGCCGACCAACATTCGAGGATCGTGTATTCCAGCGGTCACCTGTTCACAGTAACAGGCGAGGGCCCAAAGTTGCACCACTCGAATCCTGACAGTCTCTCAACCCGGACAGTCCGAAAGAAAATGGGACATAGACATCTGACTTGTCTAAGAAATGTGGTTCAGGTCCATAACAAGAAAACAAATAGGTCTATACAACCATGAACTCAAGACCATAATCCCTAATGATTTAAATTACTTGCTCGATCTATCCGGGCTTTCTTTTTAACATTCCATCTATTGTATAACTTACATTCATAATGGAATCTTGTCGCTTTGTGCCGTGGTTCTCTCGCAAGGGTTTCCACGTAAAAATCTTTATATTGTTTGTGATTCGTTTCATTTATATTCATGCTCTCTTAATGCTTTATTTAACTTATCTATGATGCATGCATTCATTTACTTTTGCCTTCTAATCAAGGGTGATCATCCATTGATGTAATTAAAGGTTCGTGACCAGTATCACAACCCGGAATGTAAAAGATCTCAGAATCTCTGGAATGAAATTCGCCTTACGATATCTCCCTTGTGTACACTTTGTGATTGCTTATGATTGTCTATAAATGTCTCTATACTCAAAATTCCCCCAGAATAAAAGAAACACAGGAAAAAGACTGCTGATGAGCAGCGATTTTTCTAGTTCTAACAAACTGGCGACTCTGCTGGAGAGCGAACCATACCAGGATCCCTGGTTCTTTCTAAGTAAATGGTATTAGTGCACTTTTCTGTGGCATACTAGTGCACCTTGTTTGTCAATTACTTAGGTCAGTGAGTTTAGTGTCGGTTGAGCTTAATGAAGATGAAGACCGAAGACTCAAGTGGCCCTGCTGCATCAAGGAAGAAGAAACAGGTAAAAGTGATGCCTTGGTGTGCCTTAACCTTGACCAAAACCTAACCCAAAAGCTCTTAGATGACTTGGACCAACTAGGTATACCCTTAGTCATCATCATTAGTCTTAGAACTCCATGAAAAACATGATAAGTTAGACTAATTTAAGAGGTGGAAGCTGCTGTAAACAAAACAGCTCAAAACAGCAGTTTTCGATTGATCTCCGATCAATCGGACGTTGGCTCCGATAGGACTCCGATCAATTGGACAGAAGCTCCGATCAATCGGACAGAAGCTCCGATCAATCGAAAATTTTTCCAGCAACCTTGAAAATCCACTGGACATATTTCCGATCAATCGGACAGTCTTCCGATCCATCGGAAGGGGTCCGTCCGATTAATCGGACAGTGTTCCGATCAATCGGAATATCTTCCAGAGACTTCACTGGATAGATTTCCGATCAATCGGACTTGTCTCCGATCAATCGGACAGGTCTCCGATCAATCGGACCTTCTTCCGATCAATCGGAGATGCACGAATCTGCCCGTTTTTTTAACGTTGGAAGAAAATCTATTTAAGATGGGGGATTGATCGGGATTACGGTTGGAAGAAAATCTAGTATTCTGAAACCATCTTAAGTGTCACGGGTTAAAATCGGGTTCATTACCTGGATCTTCACCTGCATCACCTAAATTGTGTTTGGGATAGCGTTAAACGCATCATAGTGGAGAATATTCCCTCCAAGACAATCAAGAATAATAATAACGGTACAGAGTAAACACAAGTAGGATATTATCAGTTAATTAAATCAAAACAACCAAGTAAAAATCTTTGTTAATGCGATGCATGGAACGCATGCTCTGGCTAAGGCACCATGGCTAGAAATCATAATACATGAAGTGGGAGACTCCCTATTATGACTTCACGCTAGCCACTAGTCACCAGAAGTTCCTGGGACGCGCAAGCTCATAGTTTTGCTCGACCACGTGAGAAACGGGACACTCATAGCCCAAATTTACATGTGACTATGTACGGGAGAAGTAGGACACTCTAGCCTACTCTCAATTCCGTACACCCACATGGAGTCAAGTGAATACATGACTTTAGTTTCACCTTTATTTAAGTGTTTTCGCATATAAACGATTTAAATAAAACTCAATGGTCAATAAGGGAAGTCGCAAGCAACCCAACATGGGCCGACAGCATGGGATTAGTGTCCATAGCACCAACCCCGGCTTATGAGTTAACATATGCAATTAATATCCACTCCTTATCCCACGTATAGTCCAACTAAGTCTCACGAATAGCCATTAATTTCTAACGTACCCAACCAAAGGAAACATACATATACGACATATGGATCCATTCCAACATCATATGAACACAAGGATCCCTTGGCAATACTCAACACATAAACATAGTTATGCTAATATCATCTTTCCAACATAGACACCTCTCACGGGCCCATCTCTCTACAACAACTGATCTCATCAATATTGGGAAAAGGGTGTGCATAAGCGTCATATTCACATGATAATCATCATCCATATGATGTATACATCATCATAACCATCTTATTCATTCATAAATATAAATCAAAGAAATCAACACATGGTTCTCACAATAATGCAGAAAAATACACATGCTTTCTCACATATACATCTAAACATGAAATCATAACATCACATAATATCATTTCAGGTATAAATCTAATATTAATCATGGTCTAATATGGATCATGCATTCAAGCTTAAGATACCCAATAAATAATAAAGAAAATCTAGGAATTACACTTTTATCCATGTTGGCTTGAAGGGAAAATCCTCACCTTGTCTTTAGATGACACTCTAGATGTAGAATCTCTAGAAAGATGGCATTTAAGCAAAACACGAACAACACGAGTTTAGTAGAACGGGTCCCACACGTTGGATCCTTAAGGTGAACAGCTAGGATGGAAGGAATGTGCTCTCTCTCTTCTCTCTCTCTTCTCTCTTTCTCTAGGGCATGGAGGCTAGGGTTAGGAGAAGGGCTTGGAGGTACATAGTAGGAATATGAAGAGGGATGTGTACACATGGGGAGAGAAAAGAAGGGCGTGCGTGTGAGGTCTTGTGTAACAAACTCTCGAGGTGGGTTTTTCAAATCTCAATATTCGGGTGATCTTTGATCAATTCCAATCCGTTCATCTTATCAAGCTCAAAAAGTAGAGTCAGAATACGTAAATTTCTTAATGATCCACATTCTAGATTGGTCAATCCTTGAAAATGGCTTGACAGGTGTTAAAATGGGCTTAATCTCAATTAACGGTCTACGCTTGATTATCAGGGCCCAAATTTTGAAAAAATATGTAGTCATGATAGGCAAACAATTGTACAAAGTTTAGTGGTTGATTAATGGTGAGAAATGCCTAGATCTGAAATTCTAACTTTTGGCGAAAAAGGAAGGGGCTGGCTTTGTGGTTCAACGGTGTAGGATTATAGATCGGAGTCCAAATTTTGTGTAAACTCGTAGTCATATGAGTATAATGGGTGGTCCAAATTTGAGAAGCGATTGATAGTGACAAATGGGTAACTTGAAAGGTTCATATTTAAAAAGAGTTGGTAACTCGTTAATTCCTAAAACGGGATAACTTTGCGCTTAAGAAATATGCTTATCAAGGTGGAGCACTCAAATAACACTATTGGTCCATGATAAAGACGATCCAAGTCACTCATATGAAGAAAAATATTCGACTACGACTAACCATCCACTTTCCTCACTTGATAGACATGAAAATCAAAGGTTAAGGGGCTGATTTGACAATTGGACCACTTCTACTATGATTTAAGGGCTGAAATTGAATGTGTATGATTAATTTATGATTAATAGGCATGGTATAAAATTTCATATCAAATGGATTATGGAAACCATATGATTTAGAAATCAAGGGTCTAGGTTGTTGTGAGCCATACACATTTGGGCACTTAAGATTTCATATCTATATACCTAAGATAATCACTCAAATTCTAGATTAGGAATTTATCATTAAGATTATCAATTTGGTATGGTTACTTTTCCGACCACATTTCTCGATCAACGGCTACGGATGCTCCTAGATTAAGATCTCCATAATCACGATGCCTACTTGAAAATCTATCTACAAAGAATTAGTATACACCTAAAATTACTCTTTTCTTTCTGACAGATTCGAGAATTACCTGTCTGATTTATCAGAAATCGCAAATTAGGGGATCCAATGGCATTATCGTAATTATCAAAAAATTTCGAGTTTTGAAAAATCTAACCTCTCTACGCTGTTCATGGGTTTATTCCAAGCAACTTTTGTAAAGGGTTCAATATCGGATCTCTTACAGATGTCCCACTATTCGCAAATCAAAGTTAATGTACGATAATTAATTAAAATAAAATAAAAATAAACTTTCAAATAAATTTTAAAAATATGGGGCGTTACATGGTCCCAAGGGAAAAGGTCGAGACATGAAACAGGAAAGAGGACAAAGGTTGACGCAATGAAGAACTCTAAGAGCCGAAAGCGACTAAATCCAGGGCATGAGGCAGAAATCAATGTAACGAAGACACAATACAAGGGCAACGAGCCTCAAAAGTCGCAACACATAACAATCAGTGAGCGAGACAGAAAGAATGGACTATATACATTTGACGTCGAGGACCTTGTCCCAATTATGGAACAACTTATCAAAAAAGAAGAGTTGCGACTCCCAGAACCTATTCGGCTAGCTGAAGTGGGGCGCGTGAATGATCCTAACTACTGTGAATATCACATATGCATAAGCCATAAGACCAAGTAATGCTTCGTCCTGAAGGGAAGGGTACAAAGGATGATAAATCAAGGCATCATCAGTTTGAAAATTGAAGAGCCTGAGAGAGCCCCGGCCAGTTGTTCGCTCACCTCAAGTGCAAGGCTGCGATGTAGTAATAATTCTCGGTAAGACCGAGGTCGATCCACAGAGAATTAAGTACAGAGAATTAAGGTAAACAAACTCAAACCATTCTAATAGCTTCAATCTCAGCAAATTTAAAATTTAGTTTTCAAAAACTAAGTAAAACAGTAACTTTAAGAAAAATCTGATAATCAATGAAACTAAGGCTTTAAGGATCCACTTGTAGTAGTCCAATGTGAATTCATTCATCCAAGCATAAACACAACTAGATTCGAAGTTCTATCTCTCATCTAGTTGGAAGATATGGTATTCAATCACAAACAATTCCACTTAAGTCAGAAAATCATATTCTAGTTCTAATGAAGCACATAGAATTCAACTTGTAGCCTTCGAAGTAACAGCCATGCCAAGAGACTATGACATGCTCTAGGGTTACCACAATTCGAATCTAACCAATCCAAGCATGGCAATCTCAGAGAATTGCAAGGAATTCATGTCTGAAGTACATGAACTCTCATAAAACATAAAAAAAAAAATACCAATCTTATTCAAACTAGAACTTAAAAATTCAAACATTAAGTAAAGGTACTTGAATTAAATAAATCCTACATTAGAACTAATTACAAGCTTCACCTCACCTCTTAGCCCTAGCTAAGAGGTTCTAGCCGAGCATCATCATACTTCAACTAGAAACAGTGAAAAACTACCAAAAAGCATAAAAAACCAGAATTTGAGGAGTTGCAGACGCTCCATGATGATCATCTTCACCTCCCACGACTTTTCAAGCCTTCTATGATGAGTTTAAATTGAGCCCTAGGTATCCTTTTATAATATTGAAGCTCCACTACCTCAGAATCTTCTAGAAGTGCATAACTAGTTACGCAGTGCATGAAAAATCGGAGCTTGTAACACAAGCTGCTGGAAATCTGGGGAATTCTGGCTTTTGTGCATGGCTGACCGATCATGACCGGTTGGACCGATTCTGGGTTGGTCCAGTGACCTCCAGCACACGCTAGAATGGTGTGAGATGGGGTGGCCAACCGGTCTTGACAGGTCGGGCCCATTGATTTTTGCATTTTTTCTTCTTTTCTCTCTCTTATTTCTTTGCTTCTTCTTTCATTCCTTTGGTTCACCTTCAATCATCAGCAATCAAATATATAATCCAAACGATATACTAAACGTCAAGCCTAGTGTAATCCTTTCTCAAGCATGCAATACAGATCAAGCATATTTACTTTATACTCCTCATATCCACTACATGAACTCTATTCATCCCAAATTAAGGCCTGAAACTAAATCAAAAGGACTATGGTTATCATCGAAATCCATAATCAAAGAGTTCTAAAACATCTGAAACACTTATTATGAACTACTATCGTTGAAACCAGTTGGTGTACTGCCCATCCAAAGCGGGGTCCGTCAGTTGAGCAGCTCAGGTAGTTGCAGTGTGTCTTCTTGCGGTCACCCGTCCACAACGACGGTCACTGGCACTGTGTTGCACCACCCAACAGCTATAATGTGTCTTCTTACGGTCACCCATCCACAGCGATGGTCACTGACATTATATTGTACCATTTAGCAGCCATGATGTGTCTTCCTGTGGTCACCTGTCCGCAGCGACGGTCACTGGCACTGTGTTGTACCATATGACAGCCATAATATGCCTTCCCGCAGTCACCCATCCACAACGACGGTCACTGACACTGTTGAGCATGACAACCATGGCGTGTCTTCCTGCGATCACCCATCCACAGTGACGGTCACTGGCACTGTGTTGCACTACATGAAATCGTGGCATGTCTTCCTACGGTCGCCCATCCTCAGTGACAGTCATTGGCACTATGATACATGATTAAAATCATGGCTATTTTTCGACTAGGAACACCCGAAAGAACATAGGATAGGCATTTAATTACATGAAAAAGCAATAAATTCGACGATCCAAAACTGTGCCGTCGAAAAAAACCGTTGTAGAACATACCGTTGAAAAATAAATTCGACAGTTCATAACCGTCGGCTGATATTCGACCATTCAAACCATCGGTCAACATTCGACGGTCCTTGACAGTCAAAATATTTTGACGGTCCACACCCGTCGAACTTGTATTTGCATAATCGAACTGGAACCGTCGAAAATCATAGGATATTTCGACTGCTGAAAGCCGTCGAAAATAATTCGACTAGCCCACCGTGCTGGGTAAAAATTATAGGAAATTTCAGGGTCCTGGACAGTCAAGAAATAAATACGACCGGAGAGAACCATCGAGATTATGTCTGTACGGAAAAAAATCACCTGTATTTAGTGGGGGCTGGCTGTGCCAATACATCCTGTAAACCTATAATTCATAAATAATTTAGAAAACTACAACATTTACTAAAACAATGTACAAGTACAATCCTCCACAATACATGACAAACACAATCCTCAACAACCACAATACATAACCAACACAATACAATCACGATCCTCCACAATCACATTACATAACCAACACAATACAACCACAATCCTCCACAACTACAAACCTCCTCAACCACAATCCTCCACACCCACAACCCTCCACAACTACAAACCTCAACCACAATCCTCCGCACCCACAACCCTCCACAACTACAAACCTCCTCAACCACAATCCTCCACACCCACAATCCTCCACAAGTACCAATAATCCACAACCACATTCTCCGCAAGTACCCCCCTCGTTTGCCCATTGCCTTGCAGAAAAGATTTTTTGTTTGTTTGGTATCATTAAAAGCTAAAAGAGGAGGTTTGATAGAATATTTATCTACGATTTTGACATGAAACCTGAAAGGTTTTATTGCATTTTCTAGTCTCAGGTTTTGATCATCAGAATTGCAAATGTTTCCAATCCAACATAATTACCTTGGCCCGTCTAATGAGTATAGCAGCCTGATTTTTTGTATTCTTCCTACTATTTGTTAAAGAGAGAGGAATGTTCAAGTGATGCCTAGGTGTAGTTCAACTTCAAGTTCACCCTAGTGCTCGGGTTCAAGTGAAGTTTTGAGTATTTGCATCATCCCTAAAAGTTCTACTAGAAAAGAAAGAAAAATAGGTATAAGAAGAAAACAAACCTCTTGAATCATGCCCTCAGTTGTACTTTGAGCCAAATTCCCAGCAAAAATCTCAAAGCTTTTGACTCGGTGTTCTGCTCAACCAACAAAGCATAGATAAATAGCGTCATAAAAGGATTATCAAGTCTTATACACCATAAGCCCAATAACATTCACAAGAAAGAGCCAAGATTTGCACAAAAATGCCTTTACCATTAAATAGAGAGATAGAGAGAGAGAGAGAGAGAGTCAAAACCTACCATGTTCCTTTACAGCACCATTAGATGAGCGTGCATCTGTATTTTATTTTGGTTTTTAAACAACTTTTATCATTATTGACTAAAATTTATATGAAGGATAATTGCAGCAATATGCAGCTATAAATGTTAAATCACAAAGTAAAAAAAAAAAGTATATACATCCATTTTCGAAGTCTTGATGAAACAATTGAGGGTGTTTTTGTAGGTCGAATCTCCCATCATTCTCGACTTCACCTACAACTGGTAAAGCGTGAAATTCCTTTTTCTAGAATGAGTAATTGGTCGTAGAAATTATATCAAAATCACAAGTCTAGAAGCATAAGTTGTGTCCCTATGTCTCTGTGATGCTTTTTGCACACCAATACGATTGAAAGCTACTCACCATGAGATAGCAAAAAGAGCCAATTTCAAATAAAAAGTAATAGCTTGAGAAAGTGATGCAGGACGCCCTAAAATTATGATGCATGCTCATGAACATATGTAATCCAGCGGAAATAAATAGCAATAATAATCTAAAATTCATTACCTATCATCATAAATTAAGAAAATCATAAAAGAGGCATGCAATGGAGCGAGCCATCATCACAACCATGAAGTAAGAAATTCAAATAATGCATAGGTTGGATCCGACGAGGGATGGAACCTCCCGATCTTGCATGGTCTTAATCCAAATACCCAATGTGAATCACTAGTCCGAGGGATTGAGGGATTTCTCGGATTAGGGATTTTGGAATTTGAGAAATAGGGATTTTGGATAAAATCTCAAATCTAAGATCTAAAAGTTATGAGAGAATAGAAATAAAGAAAGAGGAAATAACAAGTTTACCTTAGAAGAAGTTGGAGGGGCACAAGAAGAAAAGAGAAGAAGAAGATCAGAGAAGAAGATGAAGTTCCAAGAGAGAGAGAGAGGAAGGAGGCAACCAAGAGGCTTGCTTTTCAATAATCAACAACTAATTCGAGTTTAGGGCTTTGGCCCACTTAAATAAGCAAATAACGACATGAAAGTACCAAAATACCTATAAAACTAAGCAAAAACGCGTAACTAACAAAAGTGCGTGAAAGTTCGACGCCCGAGCTGCCGCCCGAAGTCGTCCGAAAACCTCCAGAGAGGTTCGGGCGCTCGGCAGATAAAGTGCGGGTGCCCGATCGGGCGCCCGAAGGCTATAGTCGAGCGCCCTTTCTTCGATCTTCTTTCTCCTTTCTTCCTTCACACGTGTCCCTGAGTTGGGTCTTCTATGTGTTCAATCACATGTGAAGGGTCTTCAGCGGGGCTTCAGTTCTTCAATAATCGCCTATCCACAAGGACGGTACTTGTGGTTGGCGCTTTCTTCGTTGGTACACCTTGAATGCTTTTGTGTCCGCATCAATCTCCTCGTCTAAGAAGAAATCGACTCCGACGAGTTAAAACTTTTGTAACGCTCTAGTAGATCTGGATCAATACTCTGCAATGCTTCGCCCCGATAGCCACGTAAATTCAGACGATGGTTTATTTTTTCATTTGACAAGATACCTCTGGAGACCTACATCTCTCGTGGAGACTATCTCGTTATCCAAGATCTCCTCGATTTCTTCTCTATGGGTAATGGGTCGAGAAAGGGGTGGAAGGGGTTGTGTAGCAAAATCAGAAAAAGACCATAAAAGGGATGATGGATCAACAATGGGAGTATGGGAACGGACTAGATCTTCCACATTAAAAGCTGGATTAATGCTCATTTCAGGTGGAAGGTCAATCCGATACGCGTTGGACCCAACCTTTTGTAATATCTTGAATGGCCCAGCACTACGCGCTTGTAACTTCTTAGCGGATCCTTGAGAGAATCGCTCTGGCCTTATTCGCACCATTACGTAGTCTCCTTCCTAAAATTCTTGTGCTCTACGATGAGAATCAGCTAAAATTTTATAATCATCATTGCTTTTATTTATCCGTTGTCTAATATGTGTATGCAAATCATGAATATGGTGTGCAAATGCATTGGCTGACTCTGAAGACCTTTGGGTGACAGACATGGGTGACACTAAAGGATGCTCTGACAAATCAACGAACTGGAAGTAAACAATCCTATGGAAAGAAACAATCTTATGACCTAGAACTTGGAAAACTGAAACAAAAGGACACTTCTCATGTGTGACACATAATTTCTCATTATAAGTATTATAAACAAGGATGATTTTCAAGTATCCCAACACTTGAGAACACACACTATTAATACCAAGTCTTGAACAGATCTTGGCATCAACCATTATGTCCAAAATGTCATCAAGATGCGGGATAGGGACTCTGACCATCATATCTACCATGACATGAATACGTCGCACGATGGCAGGACACTTGACTGAAGCTTTGTGGACGGTCATGATATGCCCACATGTGCGCCATATGCTATCATTTTTTAAAGTGAAAAGGGCAGGCTTAGCACACAAAACAAAACTCCAATTCAAACTTTCCTTATTGAATTCTTCCCCAAAAGTTTATCAAATTGATGCTGCATTTCTATATTTTCTGCGGGGTTCACCTGGTATGGAGGAAAGCTTGATAGGACCAACCCAGGGACAAGATCGATTGTGTGTTAAATGTCCCATATGGGTGAAAATTTATCCCATAAATCATCTGGTGGGATATCACAAGTCATGTGGGTGTCTACCATCATATCCTTACTAGTCTCTTCTTCAATTTCATTTGTGTTCACCACGGTAAAAGACATAGACTGGGATACTGCATCAATTAAATCACACATGACACCTGGAAGTGGTGTGGTCTCAAACTCTTAGACCTTTTCATCACTAGCACACACTTCGTCATCATCAACGATGATGAGCGATGCCTTAATTTCTTCCATTTCATCACTAATGACGTTAGGCACGTAATCTTCCACTTCATAAACATTATGTTTGGACCCATCCAACTCGCCGTTCACCAAGGCATAATGTTGATCATATTTTCCATAGTTAGGGCTAGTCTGGTTGAATGCCTCTAATTTGTCGTTGAGATTCTGAAAGGATTTTCTAGAATGGTTTTCAATGTTGTCCAGACATCGAGATATGGCGGCCAAAGCCTCCAGAATCTGATCCTAATTCATGGTAGTGATGTGTAATCTAAAACCATAACAAAAATGAATGGGCACATAACGGAAAACTTGTCCTAGGTTCTTCCTAAACTCAACTCTATGGACTGGATGACTCACAACATGAATGCGATGAATTTAAACTGCAATGAACTGACACTAATTAATTCTAGATGATGCGACTCAAGCTTGAAAATTTTTCAAATTAGGAAACTTTCTAAATTTGAAAACTTTCTAACTTTCCTAAAACGGACCAAAAATCAAAACCCTAGTTTGAAACTCGATCTAGACAAACCATGCAAGCCTATTCTCTGATACCAAATTTGATGCAGTACGCCCTAAAATTATGATGCATGCTCATGAATATATGTAATCCAGCGGAAATAAATAGCAATAATAATCTAAAATTCATCACCTATCATCATAAATTAAGAAAATCATAAAAGAGGCATGCATTGGAGCGGGCCATCATCACAACCACGAAGTAAGAAATTCAAATAATGCATAGGTTGGATCCGACGAGGGATGGAACCTCCCGATCTTGCATGGTCTTAATCCAAATACCCAATGTGAATCACTAGTCCGAGAGATCGAGGGATTTCTCGGATTAGGGATTTTGGAATTTGAGAAATAGGAATTTTGGATAAAATCTCAAATCTAGGATCTAGAAGTTATGAGAGAATAGAAATAAAGAAAGAGGAAATAACAAGTTTACCTTAGAAGAAGTTGGAGGGGGCACAAGAAGAAAAGAGAAGAAGAAGATCAGAGAAGAAGATAAAGTTCCAAGAGAGAGAGAGAGAGGAAGGAGGCAACCAAGAGGCTTGCTTTTCAATAATCAACAACTAATTCGAGTTTAGGGCTTTAGCCCACTTAAATAAGCAAATAAAGACATGAAAGTACTAAAATACCTATAAAACTAAGCAAAAACGCGTAACTAACAAAAGTGCGGGAAAGTTTGGGCGCTCGGTCGAGCGCCCGAGCTACTGCCCGAAGTCGTCTGAAAACCTCCAGAGAGATTCGGGCATTCAGCAAATAAAGTTCGGGCGCCCGAAGGCTATGGTCGGGCACCCTTTCTTCAATCTTCTTTCTACTTTCTTCATTCACACGTGTCTTCCCTGAGTGGGGTCTTCTATGTGTTCAATCACATGTGAAGGGTCTTCAGCGGGTCTTCAGTTCTTCAATAATTGCCTATCCACAAGGACGGTACTTGTGGTTGGCGCTTTCTTCGTTGGTACACCTTAAATGCTTTTGTGTCCGCATCAAAAAATTTACCGCATCAAAAAATTTACCACATCAAAGAATGTTTGCTCTTCATTCTTTTTAAGGAAGTTTTGGGGGCGAAGGTGTGGCCTGGATCTTCATCTTAATACCTGAAATGTACTGTCGTATCTGTTTGTCTGATGAGTTTCACATTGGCCTCGCATTAGATGGGCCCCACTGATAGAGGAACCAGGCCAGTCCACGTTGGATGGTTAATGGTTCAGATTTAAATATTCACATGCTTTGAATAGCAGCATTCAAGCGAAGCATGGAAATATGGGTTGGAATTTATTGCATTAAAGGCAAGGGAGAGAAGCATCTCTATCGAGACACATGGCAGACCTGCAATAGGATAGGTTGGGCCATCGCTGTTGGATCTGGGTTCTTTTCAACGATCTAAACCTTTTATAAGGTAGGCAAGGCAAGGTAGGCACTTGCTTTGTCAAAATGACTATGAGATTGGGGATTATCTTTTTCGGATTTGTGGAATCTATAAAGTAGATTTGGAAGATATCACGCTGTGAGCTATCTTTATAGAAAATTTAGGATCATTCACCTTGAATGAGAGTTTTGGTGATTGCTAATCTATCATGGGGCTACCATATGAATGGTTTAGATCACGATAAAGTGGGCCCTGCCTATTAGAGTTGTAATTAGGACAAGCGAGTGCAGTTTCATTCGATAAGGGAGTATTGCCTCAAAGCCAAAAGAGGAGGGGCTTCTTACCATGAGGGCAACATTAAGTTCTTTCTCATTGTATTGGTGATCCTAATGGGCTAGCTTTGTTTCGCTTTAGCAAAATTACCTAGATGTTGATGAATCTACTTTTTTCTCATTTTCTAAGAGAACATGGGTCCTATCATCCTACATTTGTGCAGGACTAATCGGCTTGATATGTTTTTCAAGCATGACAGCACCCGAAGGGCCTAAACCCTGTTTCTCCATAGACGTGCATTGCGTCAAAGAGCTGCACTGTTGTTTCTCCATAGCCGTGCATCCCATAGCCAGAAATAAACACAGTCCAAGAGACAAAGCTAAGGAGATTCCTACTTTAACAGTCCTTTGTTGAGTGACTAAAATTGTAATAATATATATTTACCCAAACTTGAGGAAGTAGACTGAAATTGCATCCCTCCTTTCAAGTTCAAATTGAAAGTAACAAAATGTCAATTTGCCAACTAGTGGTAGTAGTTGGCAGGCCAGGAGCTTGTGTCATTGCCAGTAAACTCGAATTAGGGATTGTATGGTCTCTGCTTCTGTCAGTATGGGCCTAAATGCAAACATAAACAACTAATGTGTTAGTGATAATTCCTTTAATGTGACAGTTTATCTGTTTGAGAAATCAAACAAGTGAACAAAATAGAATCCTTTTTTTCAAAGTAATTCTCCACAAGTGATTAAAACCTTTTGCTAAAAAAGAAAAACTGATCAATCAATTTCCTCAGTGGGAAAATGCTTCCATGTTGTGAGCTATTATCTGTGGTTGTCACTAATGCTCTTGTTCTTAGTTTACAGATTTACCCATTTCAAAATGACAAAACAAACAATGGGAATGAAAAAAGAAATGCATTTCCATAGAAACTCACATTTCTAAGCAAACATTGGAAATGGAAAAGTATTTCTTTCCTTTCCCTTTTATTTCACAAATTTGAAGATTGAAAGGGCTTTCCCTTTCCACATGTTGGTTACTCTCTAAACAAACCACCAGTTCAGAGATTGACCAAGGGTCAAGTTCTATGTATTGTTGAAGGTCAAGCTGTATGGTGGATCAGATCCTTTGAAGACAAAACTATATTTCAATTGAAATGTTAGCAATTCGAACCAAATCTAAAAGGCAAAGTCCAAAATTTGAGATAAAAAGGTTAATTTGTAATTTTCTTGTTATTGTAAGTCGATGATTTTTTACCTTTTGCCTATTGGGTGAATCTATCTGGTTAGGTGAAGACAGCTTTGAACTATCATCGTCTTGGACAGATCTTCTGTGTCCAACCTACAAACACCACAAGATTCAGCCCAAGAATGAAAAAATGGATTATTTTACAAAAAAAAATCAAAATCATATCAATAAGCCTACCTTCTTAATGCATAAGGATATAAATATTTGTGTAGATTCTCCCAAACCAACCGGAAGACATCAATGGAGTGGCCGCTGAAACATTTCTCCTAATTTAAGTTGATTTGCATTTCACGCTCGCGAACTTGGGGCATGCGAAATTTGCAGAACACCAATTCGGAGAGGCTCTGCAGCTGTTGGTATGGCCCAATGCCCTCCCATTAATGCAAGTAGTAGGAGGAGATTGGGGGGAGAAAGAATATACTATACTAGTAATTCTATAGATGTTCATGCATCATCAATCTCAAGCAGCAGCCAAACACTGTTCTTCATAACTGTATGGCTGATGGTCATGATTCAAACATACTCATGTTACCAGATTTGACCATGACAAAGGGTAATTTTCTTTTGAAGAAAGCGATGCATTATTCAATCTGTTCAAATTCTCAAGATCTGGATGAATGCAAGGCGGGATGACAGGTCCTGGTTATCAGTGAACATGCAGCATGCTAACACAAAGGATTCCTTGCATGTTGAACACTGGTTCAGTGATCAAAACCATTGATCTGATGTTTTACACAGGGAAAGGTAAATGCCTAAAGAGTTTTTTAAATTAAAATGCTAGGCCTTCAATCAATGGCCTAACGATACATGGTTAATGTGACAATCCAGCAATGGTCCACATTCAAGGAACAGTCCAATTGATGAAGGGATACGATAATCTAACTTAGGTGAGTTTCAAAGTAATTCCCTTCTGTGAAAGGTCCCATCAGATCAACAACTTGGATCACCAAAACATGGTCCCACGTGCAGAATCCTCTTTTCTTTTTCTTTTTTTCCAGTGACTATAATATTCAAAGACAGAGACCCATAGTATGAATTGTCACCAGTAGTTTGGTACCTAGAGAAGAAATCAACCACTAGAAAGAGGGGAAAAAACCATAATCAACCTCATACAAAGACTATACGTGCACTTACTATTCCAATCCTATTCATTGATACTAGAATTCTAAATCTAGTCTACTTTTTGGTGTGCTAATATTGATTGGTCAGACATTATTGGACAACTGTGTTGAAGACTTGTAGTAGATGATGCTTGCTAATTCTTAAAAAAGGAAGAAAAAAAAAGAGGAAAAAAGCAAATCATGTTCTTGTATTTTCTTAGTAAATTTTCTAGTTATTGAACTATGGAGGTGTGTTATTGGCATTCATTCAATTGGTCTTACTTACCTGTAATAAGCAATTCCTTCCATCAATGAGAATGTGAGTACCAACTGCCTCTTCTTCTACATATAACACAAATGACACCCAACAAACACCGCCCATGGATAGACCCAGCAGTCCAATGAATCATGCAGCCTTCAGGAACGGTTCATGAACTGTGGCAAAAAAGGGCGTCGTTAAATATTTGGAAAGGTTATAAATTGTTCCTAACTTTAGTTTTTTAGGAACGGTTATTAACCCTTCCTAATTTCCAGCACACTATTACTAGATTTTGGAATTAGGAATAATTTAAAAATGTATTTATATTACCAAAATTAGACATTGGTACAGTTGGGATGTCAACAATTAAAAGGCTTGTGGCTCACCTTTTTATAAGCCATCCAATCTATTCAAAAATGTCTGTGGTGGCTACCTACAAGAAGGAATTGCACCACACCAAAAATGGATTACACAAATTAAAACGACTAAATTGTGTAGCACACGATCCTAAGTCAAGGTCTCAAAATCAGATTGAATCTTAACTGCTCTGGCGGACACTAGTTTGCTGAAACAAGACCATTGGAAAATTTACATTTCTAACCATCCAGCCAATGTCCCCCAACTAGATAATCAAATAATCTTAATTTTTGGTTAACGATACGTCCCAACTGGGACCCATTATTTAGTTTAATTTGAATTACTTGAATGCCATGTATGCAATTTTAAGAATTTTTTATGTGCCTGCACATCAACCATCACACTCCTAGAGAAACAAAGTTTTTCACATAAAATAAACAATTAGGAGCTTCAAGAGACAACAATTCAGGTAATAACATAAAGCAAATATAAAAAGGGTTGAAAGGCTCTCTTACCATTCTCCTGCATAGATCATCAATTTTCCCTGCAAGAGCTTGATATCTCTTCGCTTGCTTCCTCATCAATGACAAAACCCTTTAAAGCTCCCTGTTCCCCACTCTCTCCAAGTTCAGCAATTCCTGCTCCAGTAATTTCAGCTTTAGAGGAAACTCCTGTTGATTCACCATCTACTGTCCAAGGAGACTCCCTTCTAAACAACAACAGTTCTATGGTAAATTGCAGAAACTTGGAAATAATAATGGAAATGCTGTCTGTCAAAAGCATTGATTTACCTCGCTACATAATGCTTGGTATGATACAGCGGTTCCTGAGAGTCATACTGTAAATCCTATAAGAATGGAAGGCTGAGAGTCATACTGTAAATCCTATAAGAATGGAAGGCTGAGAGTTGTACTTTTATAGCATCCTCCCATCCTAAAGAACCATGACCCATGGCTAATCTTATTGATGCAAAACCATGATAAACCACATGAATCAATGATCGATTGGATGGAAAGAAATGGTTGGTTTGCATCTATGAATAAAGTAATTAGTACCTTGCATGAAAGGTATCCGTGCGGCAATCATAGCTAAGTTCAGCATCGTAACACGATAGCATAAATCCAACATGCCCATGCTGCAGAACAGAACACATCACCATGAGAAGCCATATCAATTTGCACCAGCTTAAAAGGCACAGCTCACATCCAATGAACAAAAAAACCAATATCGCCATCAAAAGAATGAATACAAGCTTAATTCTACTTCAGAATCTCACACCATTGCATAGAAAGAAAAAAAAAAAAATCAAATTACCATAGAATACTCCCATCTAAACATAAAGAAGAAAAAAAATCACATACAACTGTAGATCTGAAAACATGGGTGTGTGTGATTTATCCTAACTGGAGTGCAGCATATCGCTTTATCTTAAGGGCAAATCCAATATCGACAATTCATCCAACTCCTCCACATTCTCCACCTTCACAAGACTCCTCTTCTTGGAAGACATCTCTGCGGAAGTTCTAGCGACACTATCGCCAAGAACAAGATCTCGGGATTGGATTGAAATGGATGAAAATTCAGGATCCATGTCTTGAAAAACATGGGCTTTACATTAGCTTTCCGCACGTGCATGATTTTTTTTTCCTCGGTAGTCTATCATGTGTCCATCATCCTCCTCTTGCCTGTCATTATATAATACAAGAGGAATGATTTGGTTTCATCACTTTATACCAACTTCTCTCTGTCAAATAATTCATAGCCGTCGATCATTGATGAGACAGCTAAGAGATATGGGCTTTACACCTGTTGGGTGGCCCACCATCAATTTTGGGTGACCTTCCCACATAATAGCCACTCATACAGTCACAATAGAAATTAGGTGTAATTGATTATTAAATAGAAATTAGATCATTCATGATGCTTAGTCATCATAACAGGTGTGGTGCAATGTGTACGGCTTATAGCCGTTGAATGGGTCATGTTGGTGTTTGAAAGAATCCAAACCATTGATCTAACAAGATGCACAACTAATGGTAGCTGCCTGAAAAATCATCAAGATTGGAAGATCCTGAGCTTTTGATTAATTGCCGAGAAAACAATAGTTAAGCTATCCTACATAACGTATTGTAAGAAAGTTGCACACAAAATGTTCCAGATAAACAAGCCCAAACATATATAAGTGGGAGCCATGTCTTATGAGATGGTCTCAAGTCCAACTGTTATGGTCCAACTTATGAATAACTTCCAACCTATCATCTTAGTGCGACACCCAACCCTTGCAGTAAGTGTCCCCACCATAAGCATGACATTGCAAAATCAGCCCTATAGACTCATCAGGTGGTCCACACCATAGAAACAATGTCTAGCCATTGATACACAACAAAATACAAGTGCAGTGCAGTTGATAGGGATGTATCTGATTTTGCACATGATATTTCTTATTTATGGGCAACCTGTTGGATGGGTTACATTTCACACACTAGCAAATGAAAAGATCTCAATGGGATTGGATTGCAATGGATGAAAATTCAGGACCCATGTCTTGAAAAACACCAACACCCAACAGCAGGAGCAGATATTGGACACTCAAAGGAAAATCAGATGTGGGTGGGAAGGAATCAGAACGAATTATTCTCTAGAAAAAAAAAAAAAAAAGGAAATTCTGGGTAGAGGAATCTTGGGCGTTGGGAGAGAGAGAGATTGGAGATGAAGATGAAGTGGGGTCCACCCAGTTCATCCAAATCTCCACCAAAGAGCACCCAAATCCTCTACCCTAGGTGTTGTATCTCTGTCAAGGGGAGGAACCCAAGATCCCAAAATGAGAGAAGAATGAAATGAAATTGGAGTTTTATTGGATGGGGTTCTTGGGACAGGTGATCCAAATGGAGGGCTCTAATTGGATGGTTTGGGGGTCTGATTCCAACCATAAAAAAGAGGGCCACCTGCACCTTTTTGGACCAGGCTGTTCATATGGTATGTGTTATCGTGGATGGAAGGATGCTATAAAAGTTTTGCCACGTTGAGAGATTCTAGACTTCAATTGATCGGCTAAAAGCAGATGATTAAGAAAGAGTCAAGCAAGCATCACTCTGGACAAATCATGCAACATTGAAACTGACCGGGCAGCGTCAAGCAAACCAGCAAAACCCAAGGTTCACCTAAGTCCCAAGCTAACTAAAGCTTCAAGAGTTTCAGTATTTAAAAACTTGTCACAAGGACAATTTCTGTAGGCCAGGAACACGAGGATCGTAAAGCCTGCATAGGAAACATTTCACAACAAGAGATGCATTTACAATCCCATCCTTCATCATATATTGTAGTTGAAATCTTCCTGGAAGGAAAAATTCAAAAATATGGAAGAGAAATAAAGTATATAGGTTCCCCAAATCAAAATAATTGACGTATATGTTGAAGTTAATACAAACGCTTGTGTTAATGTCAAATTTTGTAACAGGATCCTCCGGACGTTCACCTTCTTTGCAACAGGGATTTTCTCCGCCAAACCTGAAAGAAGACAGACAGCAACTAAGGGTGGCTGGGGTCCAGCCGTTAGCCCTCCGATGCTTAAGTTAGGCCAAAGCAAGAAGAAGAGTAGCCAGGCAAAACGGGACAAAGATTGAATATTGTGTGTACCTTTCCCATAATGGAGTCGTCCCTTTATATAGATCTAAAGCGGTTCAATCCGTTACGCAAGATATCGAGATCCCGCTGATCTCGTGTACGATACTGAGATCTTACTGATTTTGTGGGATAAGATCCTATCTTTAGAGACGAGATCCAACCCAATGACTTATTTCAGCAATCACGTTCCTTGATAGCACTCCCTTGAGATCCGGAACCACCAGAGAAGATAAGCCCAAAAACCGACCTATACGGGCTGCCGGTAGGCGTAGTAATAGCGCTGATTGCTCATGTTGAGCTGGAAGCCGTAGTTGGAGTCATAGCTGCCGAAAAGGAAGGAGACGCCGAAAGGGCGGAGACCACCGCGCTGGATGTAACTCTGCTTGGAGCCGTCGAGGGATTTGGACAAGCTGCTCGACGGGAATCGGGTGCTGGGACTACGAAGATCGTCCAAACCAAAAACAAAGACTCATGATTGCTCTGATTCGGGAGCTGCTCGTGTCAGGACTGCTCGCATCCGGGAGATGCGACCCTTTCTAGCGAGCACGAGCCGAGATGCTCGCATCCGGGAGATGCGACCCCTGCTGGCGAGCACGAGCCGAGCTGCTCGCATCCGGGAGATGCGACCCCTTCTGGCGAGCACGAGCCGAGCTGCTTGCATCCGGGAGATGCGACCCCTTCTGGCGAGTACGAACCGAGCTGCTCGTATCCAGGATGTGCGACCCCTTACCGCGAGCACGACCTGGACTCCTTGCATTCATATTGCCGCGATTCTTCACTTCTCGCCAGACTATATTTGCCTACAACAGCTTGTGGATACATAATTAGGTAAATCACATGAAAACATTGAGATTAGAATATAACCAAACATACAAATCTGGAAATTAGTGTGATTTCAAAATCAGAATGCACATACAGACTGTTATAGATTACCTTCAACTACCATGATCAAATTTAAAAATAAATGCTTTAACCGTGACTTACACATCAACTTGCTCCACATGCAATTTACAATCAACTCAACTCAAGACTCATCAAAGACTTTAGCCAGCAACACAACTAAAAGTCTCACCAGTTCCCTCTTGAATTTTTACCATTATTTCCTCTTTTCAGTGAGTCAGAGAAGTTGACTTAGTTTGCCTATTGGCAAGTAACCAGCTGAATACATTCTAAAGCATTTACAAGAAGAATTGCAAAAAGAGAAACAAAAATAAGACAAATGAAATTAAACTATGATAATTCAGAAAACCATCCACCGGTTACTTAGCATGGAGGCTGTGTCTGGACCTGCGAGAGATAAGATGATTAGGTCATACAGTCTCAAGGAATTAAATAAGATCTGAACAAAGAAGCCACAGTTTAGGCTTATCCGTGAAGCCGGTACTTAGAAGTATCGCTTGTTAAGGATAAGAATGTGAAGGTCAGATAGGTCATCAAGCTAGGTACAGAACAGAACCCTAAGCGGTAGGCATGGTGCTTGAAGATCCCCCCCCCCCCCCCCCCCCCCCCCCCCCCCCCCAGGTGGGCAAGATGCCGTTTAGGCTGTTTCATGGCGCTGAGATGATTACTTAATGACATGACTCCAATTCCCAGACCTATTTCAGGCTATAAGCATGTGGTCCATCACAATTCACAGGTGTACACTGGAGGACTGTACACATAAAGGAATCCTATTGGAAGAAAACAAGAAACAGAACAGTGATGGGGTTCCCAAAATACAATAAGGGCCTGTTTGGAACCCAACAGATGCAGCGGGGCAGCCATAAACCACAAATTTCTCATATTGGATAAAAAGGCAAGTTGCTTGAAACGACGTGGATTAGCACCCAAAACGCAGAAGAGAAAACAGGAGGTATCCTGCAGCATGCATTTTGGAGGATCCAATTCTCACATCCGTACTCCCCCATTTAAATCTGCAGAGACCAATTTAACTGAAAATGTAAGTATTCCTTGTATGTCTTCGCTGCACCTTTTAAAGATGTCTTCTCTGCACCTTTTAAAGATGTCAGTCCTTAGTTCTTACTGCTTGCTCAAAGTCGCTGGACATGCCCATTGATAGCTCACACTGCTCCTGTTATTCCAAGTTCTTTGCAAAACTCGATCCTACAGTTTGACAATGTCTGTCTCACTCCAACACAAGCAATGCTGCATTACTATAAGTCAGTAGAATCGAAGGTGATAAATGATAACCCGTTTCTTTCACCATAAGCAAGCAAAACACCACAGTCCAGCCATGCTTTAGTAGAGAATTCATTTAACTCATGATTAGGAAGGGAAAACAATTACAATAAAATATATAGGGATTTGTACCTATTAGATGCTGACTGGCAGAAATATCAGATAACATATATGTTGCTGTACAACAATCCAACAAAAAATTGGCAATCCAATACTGATGGAAATCAAAAGAGAAGAGATTGTTCACTACTAAAAATTGCATACCGAGACCAATCAAAATCATAAGAGAAGAAGAGACCTTTCATGCTTAACAAATACATACGAGAAGAAGATATATGTTGGCATGGTGGCATGCTCCATGTTATGTGATCTTACATTGCTGGAGTATCAGACTTTGTAAGGGAACCTGCCTTTGACATGTCTGCTCCCACCAGAGACATGAGTAAAATGACCTACAGAAACATAAAAAATAGCAGCTTTGGTCATTTGAAAGCAAGAGTTTTGAAGATATGTCTGGAATCTAAGATAAAGCAATTGACCCCAATCGATTGCAGTGCAAATCCAATGTCAAGCCACGACATTTATGGCTAGATGATGCAAATATTTGTTGAAGATTCTCCATTGTTTTGTTTCCTGAAGATAGCAATCAATGATGGCCAATTAAACAAAGTCCAAAAGTGAAACACAAATTAAAGAGGTAGTAGAGAAAGAATGTGACTAGTCTAGAATGATAGAAAAAATCATTTGTTCATTCTATCTGTGAACACTTGTGCTGCTTCATACAAATATTTTATTAAGACACTTGTGAAGACTACAAAAATATACAATGAAAACAAAGCAAGAAATGCATAGTTCAAACAGTTTTTCATTGCTTTCATCACAGAATATTTCAGATGGCTCTCATAAGTAAACATAACACTAAATATCTCAAAGTGATGCCCTTCAGATGAAAATAATCGAGAGAATGAACCATACCATTTTCATATTCTAAAAGCTTGAAGTATCATCTCCACCTGAATGGAGAAAAAGAAAAAGAACAGAAAAAAACTGATCAATAGCAGCTTTGCTCAAGGAAAAACTCATAAAGAAAAAAAAGAAAAGAAAAAGAAGAAGAAGACGAGGAAAAGGGGGAAAATGTAGATATTAGTTTTCAGGCAAAATACTGATAAAGAAATAGCTGACCCCAATTAATTGGGATATGGCTTAGATGATGATGATGATGATGACTGATAAAGAAATGGCTAGGGAAAATAGAGAATGTCACTGCAAACATCATTATTGCAAGTACTGGTAGATGTCCATTAGCAGCACAGGATCATATAATCCCTCTAAAACAATGGTACTCTCAGACCACATTGGCACCACATAAAAGCTTGTTTACATTTTGAAGATATGAAACTCATGGGCTCACCCACATGAAAAGTTCCAGATAGAAAACCGAATAATTAAGGAAACTAGTCTAGAAAATTGCCTATGGATATATTGACTTGTACAGGTTGAATTCACCACCATAAAAAATAAAAATAAAAATATAAGAGTAAATCGTTCCAAGCACATGCACATTTTTAAGATGATATACATTTAACATAAATCAGGCATGCAAGTACACTTTGCACAAAAGTGCATAGCTACGGAACATCAACAAAAGTGCATAACCAACACCTAGATTACCTAGATTATGATTACATCTACAAAACAGCATCCTTTTCAATTTGTTTCAGCTAAATGATAATCAAATCAAATAAACAATCCTATTTATCCAACAATACCTGGTAGTGGATAAGGCAACAAGCAGAAATCTGAGTATATGGGAAACCCATTATTATTCATCTATGATCTAAAAGCTTCCTTGGTTCATTATTTCAACATCATACATATACCAAGATAGGTAGTGCACCTTGTCAAAGTCTTTGACGACCTTTGCTTCAGGGGAAGAATTTTCCTCATACTCTTCCTGGGAGCAAGGTTGCTAGTGAGCAAGGTGTGCATGGGAAGAGGAGCTTAAGAGCCATCTTAGCTATGCTCTATACTCTTCCTTCAAACCCGTTAATTAGAGAATTTTTGTCCATGGGGGCTACCTTATGAATGTCCAAGGTTGTACATAATATGTGCGATGGAGACATGATCTGGTGCTTTTGGGAAAAAAAAAACAAAATGGAACACTTCATAGGCATTAGCTGAGCAATGAACACTTCATAGGCATTAGCTTTTGCTATGGGCCTTGAACATAAAATACAAAGCAGCAATCATAAGCAGACAAGGCAACCCATAGCAGCAATATTTGCAGACACCTAAATTCAACAGTAGCTACTGAGAAAGAAACCAAAGGTCCAACACTTTGCATATGCTTGTGTAAATTATCAGTTTTTTGTACACTAAGGTAAGATCATGATTTACACTTCGGAAGTTCACTAAGGTAAACCATATAATAGACAATGCCAATGTGGTCTGTGGTTTAAGAAACGCAAAAGCCAAGAAAATATATACAAGAAACAGTTCTATTTCCAAATTCTTTTCAGTAAAATTCAAATCAGAAGAGACAATGAAGAGGAGAGAGATAAAAGAAAAGAAAACAATCTGAAATGTATCAGATAGGTGCAACTACAGGAAGGAGTTGGAATGTTATAACATACCAAGAATAAAAGGTATACTGAAACAGTGAGGTGCAAATGCTCTTTTTGTAACACCCAGGGAAAGTTGTCTGACCATTCAAAATATTCCTGATTGTGCCCCATTTTGGACTCTTCCACAGATTTCAGGTTGAACTCCTTCATACGAGCTTCATCTGTCAGTCATAACAAAATTGATACGGATGCTTGAAAGAAATAGTCTAGCGAAAATTAAAAAAGATTCCTTTGAATCAGTTCAGTGATGCCTACCAGGAGTTATAGTTGCACATTTGATTGCCACACTGTACCTGAAACAAGTACATGTTAGTTGGAGTTATGCACAAAAATCTGAAAACTACAAAGTTGTGTTAAGAAAATAAAATTAGCTAGGTCTACGACTCAGATGGGCACCATGGTATCTTTCATCCAACCTGTTAATCAAGTGTAACTCACTTAATGAAGTGAAAAATACAAAAACCAGCCTGATCCAAATATCATGTGGGCCACATTGCAGAAACTTGGATGTTTTAGTGGCAATTTCATATTGTTCCCATTGGTACAACCTGTTACGGCCCGTTTGGATGCAACTTCCACAAACTCCTTTTTAGGCAACTTGCATAAAACCAATTCAAAGTGCATTTTCTCTCTTTATTGGGGTCACCAACTAACTGTTAAAGGCTGCTTTTGGCTTTCCACACTAAAAAGAACTACCATCCAAACTATGGAAAAGGGGGGAAAAATTGGCCATCATAGTCTAAACTATTTATAGAGCAAGGACCACATCTCAAACAAGCACAAGTGTTGATACATTTTTACAACACTTTGATGCAGTAGAACTGATGAGAATACCATAGCAATTAGCAGGTGGTTTGATCAATTCAAAAATAGTTAGAAAAAAAAATGACGATTGTCTGATCCGAGGACCTGTTTAGATGCACCCCAGATTGAGAATACAGTCGAATGCTGCCCACACCAAGCACATCTTGCAGAATGTTAACCAATTCATCACAGCCCAAAAAATGTGACATGAAATTCTTACCGACTGTTTGTGGGTTGGGCCCGTTTTCATTTGGTTTGATGTCACAAACTCTCTCATCCACATTTTTGCTTGGATGAATGGGACAACGCGGGCAATTCAGACTGTTCGTCTTGTTGGGCCCCATGCCAAGTAGATTTTGTAGCAGATCAGAATTTGTCCACAATGATTTGATGTGTATGCATACACTTCTCCATTCTCACATGCATATCAAAAACAATTTTTTTTTTAATAGAGAAAAACAAATAGAAATAGCTAGATGCAATGAGTCACTCTGTAGCCAATAAAACAGAGAAATACCTTTATTATAGAATCTTATCCCTCTTTATAAGTGGATAGGCCTGATTTTCATATCAAGTGATCATCATGGTGTGGCCCACATTTGGCATGGATTGGATAGTCTACACATACGACATGTTGACAGAAAAAAAAAATAGCTTTATCATAACTAATGATACAACAATATCTGATTACTCATCCAAAACAAGCATAATTGTGTGCCAAGTGATATCTCATCTGATCCATTCCACCCGACTATGTCCCAATGTGCTGCTCAAATCATATGCAACTTCGGTAATTTTTTTTCTATAAAAATAGAGAATGAGAATAATGAGAAACTTTGTAGAGGAGACTGCATAGCTGATCTGCTTCATATGACTTGATTTGGTTAGGCTCTACGAATAAAATAGTTCTTCTCGAATTGTTGCCACCCAATTTGGCCCACAAATAAACTTAAAACCGAGAAAATATTAAGACTATTGTAGACATTCAGGTGGGAAAGCACAAACAAGACTAAGAACTACTAAATGAAGCAATAAGAGAACATTTAGGAACATTATTTCCATGATTGAATGACTTACATAAGCTTCAATTTTTTTGTAAAATAAACAACTACATAAGCAATGTCTGACAGATCTAAAATTCAACTAGAAACCATCATTCACCAAAAAAAAGGGGAAAAAACGAAGAAACAAAAAGCAGAATCTCTATTCACTATCGACATCAGATCAATAATCCACATGAACAATGCACCGAATACATGAAACATTTCAGGGGAGAAAATAGGGCACAAAAGACTCACAACATCGCTGAGTGCCATGACATTGAGGAAAGTGGATGACCTCTTTGACGAAGACTCGTCCACATCTTCATCGGCAAGAAGAGCAGCCACCTGCATCATTGATTCAGATAGCTGGGTCAGCTCTCCATAGCCTCCATCGCGGTCTCAGGACATGTGGATCAGATAGCCCAGGAGAAGATTCTGGGGTTTGGAAAACAGGACGAGATTTCTACGATTCAAGACCTAATCGTGGGAGATGAGATCTAGATCAAGATCGAGGGATTTTTGGAGGAATTGGGAAAAGAGATGGACGATTTGAGGGGTTTGAACGATGGGTCCGAAACTGAGCACATTCGACTGCCAGATCGTTGGAGATCCAAGCAGAGAGGATCCGGCAGTTGGATTTGCACCATAGAACTCCGGGCTTTGAACATTTCAAACCAAAAGCTCCGAAGAACCCGTCGTTGGAAATCCGAAGTTGCTAAATCGTCCTTCGAAGAATCACGACGAGAAACCTCCCTCCATTTCAGGTTTTGTTGCAGATTGATGGGAGAAATAGAGAGGAATGAAGATCAAAGGCAAGAAGAAGGGTCGAATCAAGCTTTTTCAAAGAGGAATGGAGCTGAAACCCTAGAAAAGTTAATGAGATAGAGGGGGGAATTTTTGGGAAGGGGGAAAATGAGAAACACGAGATTTAGAAGAAGTGAGAAGAAAATGGAAGACTTCTACTATTTCTTGAAAGAAATAAGAGAAGGGAAGAGAAGAAAAACGAAAGAGAGAGAGAGAGAGAGAGAGAGAGAGAGAGAGAGGAGGGTTTGCCCTACAGTGATAAAAGCGTACCCTTTTTCTACACCTGAAACGGTTTAAAACCCTTCACATTAGGAAAGGCCCTCAAACCCTTCCTTAACCAAACTCCTAGCCCTTCCTAATCAGCGATTTTGGTGTAGTGTCGTAGCGAGGCCACCCTACTCAATCGGAGCATTAAATGAAACTGGTACGACTGGTATGCGTAACAAACATCGAGGGAGCATGGATGTGAATGAGCATGGATGGCCATTTCTTGCCAGATTATCCAAGACTCTTGATATTCATGTTAGAGGTCTGATTTAGTACTTCATGGGCATGCACTGAATCACGTGCTGCACAGGTTTCCAGCGGAAACCATGGATCACCCATATTCAGTTGGGAACCTGTGTAATGTATAGGTTGTCTGGGTGCAATTATTTCACCCAATACTCAGTTGGGAACCTATGTAATGCATTGGTTGTCTGGGTGCAATTATTTCACCCAATACTCAGTTGGGAACCTATGTAATGCATTGGTTGTCTGGTTTTCTGGTACACATACCAGTGAATTGGTATCATTTTGCCCTTTCTGTTCTTTTCTTTTCTCCATTTTCTTATTGTATTTGTTCCACATAATTTTGTACACTGATCTCATGCACTTTATTTATCAAGATTAGGCGTTAATGCTGACAATGATAGGTTGGTTTCACTCAAAGTGTTTTTGAATGCTCGATTAAATTGAATTGTAATTCATTCAATTCATTATCAAAGGAAAGTATTGAAGTGGGGTAGTGCCTTTTTTAATCTTCGTATGGTCGCGTTTAAATTGGCAGGAGAAAAATAGCTGTATCATAAGTTATGGTACATTAGTTGGATCTGATCATTCTCAGGAATGCATTGTTGATGTTAAAATTTTAGCAGTAAAAAGAGTGGGTTGGAAAAAAGGAATTGATTTACCTTAGTTTTAAGCATTACTTACTGAAATTACAAAAATGGCCTTAGTCTTTTTCTTTTCCTAAAAGGAAGATAAATAAATAAAGTTCTAATTTGGGTAGACAACTCCTCTCATCCAAAAGAGTGGTATGGAAAGAAATACCTTCCAGAAAGAGAAGAAAATGTTCTGGTGAAATGTAGTTTCAGAATAGCTGTACCCCATTGCATGATTACTTACCATGCACACCATCTCCTAACTGTCCGATTTCGAAAATCTCTCTTTTCCTATATTCATATGGAGGCTAGATCCCCTGCAAAGCTTTGTAGGTCTACGACACAATGCATGGGACCTATTGTAATGTGTTTGACATCCAATCCATCCATCAAGTGTGGCCCTTCATGTTCTCCTCAAGCACAAAAATCAGGGTGAATGGATTGGATGGAATACAGAAAAAATGGTGGGCCCCACACAGTCTGGAAAGTTTTTTATGGTGGGCATCCATTTCCCAACTGCTTTATGGTGTAGCCCACTTGAGTTTTGGATTGCAAATGATGAACAAATCAGATGTCATGCATGCATCACAGTGGACGCACACAGCGTCTTGTAGGTTAATCTCTTCCCTTCAAAATTTATTTCGTTCACTAAAAAGAGTTCTTTTTCTCATTTTCATTTTTTTTCTTTTTCTTTCCTGAAACATCTTTGCCAACTGTATGCACATCAACTTCTATAAATGAGGCTGTTCAGTTGCATGCATGTTTGCCATTCACACACTAGAATGTGCACTGACATCTGGATGCATGAACATCTGCTAGCACATATCCATTTGCAGCCCTTGGATGTTTTTGTATAAAAAAAAAACTACCTTAAAGATGTATTTACACAAACAGATGGTGAGCAGAAACTTCTGAAGCATGATTGTGGATGTTTTTGTAGGAAAAAAAAACTACCTTAAAGATGCATTTATACAAACAGGTGGCGGGTAGAAACTTCTCAAGCAATAGTCCCTGAAACCAGGCCAAATATACCCAAAATCAGTCCTATTCACAACCTGGTTGAGGAATAATCAAGAGTGAATCAAAGAGTTATTTCTGAGACAGTAATCTCATCAATACATGGCATCAATTCACTTGGACAATTCAATCAATCATGTGAACTGTCCATTGAGTCCAATCTACAAAATGCAGAAGACAAGTCAACACTCATACCTAGAAATTAACAAAAAGAGAGACTATTTGAAAACATCCAGCTTTGATAAACATCCAAATCTTCAAATGCACAAAACACATCCATGACTGAATTGAAGCAGTGAGAGAGAGAGTGTGATAGAGAGAGAGAGTGACAGAAAGGCACAAAGGAGAGAGGCATACCTGCAAGAGAGCGACGCTGAGGAGGGCAGCGAGAAATGGGAGAGGAAACTGCGAGTAGAGAGAGAGAGAGAGAGAGAGAGAGAGAGAGAGACTTGGATGGTTTTCGGGCGGGGGAGCCGATTTGGGGATTTTGGTTTCCCTCTATCCACGGTTTCGCCCACAAGGACACGGTTTGGCTAGTGACGTTGGCACTAGCAAGGTGTCTAGTGGTCGGTGCTCTCTGGGCCCCACCATGATGCATGTGTTTTATACACACTGTTCATCCATTTTTCCATATCATTTTATGAATTGATCCCAATAATGATGCAGATCTAAATCTCAGGTGGACCACACTATAGGAAACAATAATAATTGAATGATCACCATTAAAATCCTCACATGGCCCACTGTAATGTTTATTTGACATCCAAACTATTGATTAGGCCATACAAACCTGGACGAAGGGAAGAAATAAATATCAAGTTGATCCAAAACTTCTGTGGGCCCCAACACGTTTTTAATTGTGGACGTTGAATCAACACTGTGTACTGTGACGCGATCCACTTGAGATTTAGATCTTCCTCATTTTTTTGGCTCATATCATAAAATGATCTGAAAAAACGGATGGACGGCATGGATGAAAAACATACATGACTGTGGGGCCCATAGAGCACCGAGCAGGTCACTCGCCAATCCGCGTCATCTGAAATAGGGAGCGGATTAGCTGTTACTCGGGTCAACTCCTTAGTGGGTGTTACCTTAACCGTGTAGGGCCCACCTTGATGTATTTTCTGTATATCCACACCATCCATATGTTTTTCCATCTTATTTTAGAAAGTGCTCCAAAACATTGTGTATATCCAAATTAGAAGTGGCCATACCAATAAAAAAAGTGATTAATAACCGTTAAAAACTTTTAGTGGGCCACCAAAATTTTAGGTCAACCTGATCTTTCTAATTTCCCTTCATCCAGACCTTCTTAGCATTATTAGCAGGTTGGATTGCAAATAAATATTACTAAAACCTTCTGATGAACCATTTGGAATTTTTAATGGTAAATTTCTTGTGATGTGGTCCACCTAAGATTTGGATCTACACTCTTTTTGGAATACCATACTAAGAAGGACGGGATAAACAGATGGAAGACATGGACATAATGCACATCATTAAGGTGTGCACCATGGTAAGGGCCGCGTCTTAGGTGAGGCCAGGGTCTCACCAAATCCACTCTCAGATTAGTGCCACAAAACTTTTAGATCTAAATCTTAAGTAGGCTGTACTTTTTGAACCAATCATCAATATCTTCTTAACATTATCAACAAGTTGGATTGCAAAAAAATTAGCAAAAGTTTATTATGGGTCATATTTAATTTTTAATGGTGAGGCACTTAATAATTGAAATTTACCAACAGATAAGTGGGCAAGTTGAAATTTTCAATCAGAAAATCAAATAGATTTTGGAAAAGACGGTGAGGCCGGGTCACAAAGACTGGTCGCTGAGATTAGTCGACGCTCTTTGGGCTCACCGTACCGCTTATAAGACCTCGATTGGAATGTCTCCCTATAGACTCGTCTATGGGAAAGTTTGTCACTTGCCCGTGGAGTTTGAACATAAAGCCTATTGGGCAATTCAGGCATTGAACTTCGACACCGACAAGGCTAGCTCACTTCGCAAACTTCAATTGAATGAGCTTGACGAGATCTGAATGATAATTATGAGAAGTCGAGGATTTACAAGAGTAGGATGAAAGCCTTCCATGACAAATACATTTTCAGGAAAACTTTCCATAAAGGCCAAAAAGTACTCTTGTACAATTTTCGACTTCATCTTTTTCCAAATAAATTGATATCTCGATGGACCGGCTCATACATTGTAAAAGAAATTTTTCCTCATGGGGCTGTCGAGATAGAGAATGCGGCGAATGGTAACTGTTTTAAAGTGAACAGACAATGCCTTAAACCATTCGTTGAGAAGTTTAATTCAAAGGATATGTCCATCCCTCTCAAGGATCCTATATATCGGGATGATTAATCTCCTAGTCTAATGGAGGTATGGAGTATATTAGGTTTAGTTTTTTTTTTTTTGTTTTAGTTTTACTGCGTTATTAGATTTAGTTTTACTGCGTTATTAGATTTAGATGTTGGAGGTAGATTCCCATGATCGACTCTCTCAGGTACTCTCGTATTCACCCTCTTTTATTTTTATGATTGCTCTCATGTTCATGTTAATCGCATATCTTTTACATTGAGGACAATGTAAGATTTGGTTGGGAGTGAGATTCCTAAATGAATCTAGTATTTTGTTACATTTCGAGCAATGTTTGTAGAAAATTTTTAATTTTTCTGAAAATTCAAAACTCTTTTGGAAAACTCTGTTTCTATACACTTGAGATGCTATAATTATGAAAAGACGAGAAATGAATTAATGTGATCTTGAGATCTCTGAATTATCTTAAATGTATTAGTCTTCTATATGAATTCCCCTATTAAGTTGATTGATAGAACATTTGAACACTTTTGCGTCTAGCTCACATCACACGATTCTCATGGTTTGAAGGGATTATATAGTTTTATAGATTGGTTAGACTGAAGATTTGAAGTGTTAAGGAACCAAGCCGGGGAACTTTTTCCATCATTGTTCATGTGAAATAAGAGAAAAGAATGAAAGATATGGATTTCTAAAAATCCTATCTTATATTGAAAAGAAAAGAAAGTATGGTTATTATTGAATACTTGTTGAAAAATTCTGAAAAAGGCTACCTATTACCAACCAGGGGATGGTCTACTCGTAACCCAAGTTGGAAATAGAAAGAAGTGTGAAAGCCGTCGAAGGAACGGTAAGACACATTCTTATCATAAGCATTTAGTTGATCTGTACACTTTTAGATCTCTTGTTTCACTGATTTATGAAGAAGGTAATCCTAGAAATTCATGGGATGAACTTTTACGATGCACACTAGATCATACATGTTTGGATTCTTCTATTTATCAATCAATCGGTGAGGATTCTATGTGAACACTTATTATGTTTAGAGAGTTTAGAATTTCAATTTCCTATCACTAAATCTCTCTGAATTTTATGTTTATATGTCCTAAAGTTTATTGAAGTATAGTTTCTAAGAGAGAGTTGAGTTTTTAGAGAAGTGAATTGTTTTACGTATGTTTTGCTCGGGACTAGCAAAATGCTGGTTGGGGGTGTGTTGAGCTCTTAATTTATACATATTCTAACCCCATTTCATTACATTTATGCATAATTCCTATGTTTCAAAACCTCTTTAATGTATGTTTTGTGCTTGTAGGAATGAGAGAGGGATTTCACCTATTGAAGGCTAAAAGAATACTTTTAAACCCACTTGATGATGAAGGAAGTTGAGTTAAAAGAATAGAAGAAGAAGCAAGGAAAGACGAGAGATTAAAAGAAGAAAAAAATCACAAAAATTAGTGTGACCGACCGGTCAGCCATCCATTTGCACCCCACTCTAGCATGTGTGGGAGCTTGTTAGACCAACGCCCAGACCCATCCGACTGGTCATGATCGGTCAGCCGTGTGCAAACTCCAGGATTTCAGTAGCTTGTTCTTCAAGCTCTGAAATTTCATACGGCTGCGTAAGTTGTTACGCACTTCTGGAAGATTCTGAGGCGGTGGAGCTTCAATGTTATGAAAGGACACCTAGGGCTCAATCTAAAAGCATCATAGAAGGCTTGGGAAGTCGTGAGATGTGAAGAGGATCATCATGGAACGTCTGCAACTCTTTCAGTTTTGGTTTTTTATGCTTTTTAGTAGTTTTTCATTGTTTCTAGTTTAAGCATGATGCTGCTCGACTAGAACCTCTTAGCTAAGGCTAAGAGGTGAAGCTTGTAATTAGTTCTAATGTAAGATTCGTTTAATTTAAGTACCTATGCAAAAGTTAGGATTTTTAAAGTTCTAGTTTGAATAAGATTGAATTTTTAGATGTTTTATGAGAGTTCACGTACTTTGAACATGAGTTCCTTGCAATTCTCTGAGATTACCATGTTTAGATTGATTAGAATTGAATTGTAGTAACCCTAGAGCATGCAATAATCTCTTGGTATGGCTATTACTTCGAAGGCTACAAGTTCAAATTCTATGTGCTTCATTAGAACTAGAATTCAAATTTCTGACTAAACGAGGATTGTTTGTGTTTGAATGCTTTATTTTCCAACTAGATGAAAGATAGAACTTCGAATCTATTTGTGTTTATGCTTGGATGAATGAATTTGAAAGTGCGGTTTTACCGCTTGTAGAGATACTCGGAGATATGTCTATGGACCTAGAAGGGGGGGTGAATAGGACCTTTTTAAAATTCTTTTCGCCTACTTATGCAATTCAACAAGTTTAAGCTAGGTAAGCAAGAACACCTTGGCTTCCAAGCCTTGGTGGGTCCAATCACAAGACTAGCAAGAGTTAAGCAATAACCAAACCTAGTCTAAGCATGCATAGGTAAGAAAATGATTCAACTAATTAAGCTACTAACCTATGCACCTTGTGTAGACTTATGAGATTGGATCAATGAGCTCAAGTCTACACAAGTAGTGAAGGTACATCTTGTGCGAGGATGCCTAAAAAGTGCCTAGCATGCATTCATATCAATCATTCATAATTAAGCAATTAAACTAACAATGCAAAGATATCAATGTGCTCAATAACAATCACAAACACAAGGATGTATAGTGGTTCGACTACGTGTCTACTCCACTCCCGGTTCAAGTACTCAACCCCTTTGAGCACACCGGCATTCACTAACGGAGGTTTTAAATGAGGTTCACCTCTCAACCTTTACACACGGAGGTTTTATAGGTTCACCTCTCAACCGTAACCGGAGTTTTAGACATAGGCTAACTCTCAACCCAATCGCACGTTTACTCCTGTGTCGGAGGCTCCCCCTTGGAGACTTAGTTTAGGCCCGGCTGACGGGCCAAGGAACGGCTAACGTCCCTAAGGCGAGTTGACAAACAAACTCTAAAATGGACTCTCAAATAAGACAACCTACTTGTCGGATGAGCCCCTTGTTTAGCGCCGTATTGGGTTGCTTGATCTCCGTTCTCCCGTGCTTCAATCAGCGTCCCTTTGCTCCCTCGATCGTGCCGCCGTTGCGTTGCCAATGCCTCAGCCACATTCGATCAAACACCTTGCATGCGATGCCTTGAAATGCCCAAGGTGCTAGGAGGATGGGTGAATCTCATACATGGGATGTGTAGGTTGTTCCAACTAGGAGATTCACCTAGAGAGTCTTCTAGAGGTTTTGGACAAAGGATATACCTATGTGGAATAGTGTCACACCTCTAGATTTGAGAGAGGAATCAAGTCATCTCTTGATAGCATTTGAATGCCCATACTTGTGTTTGAAACACAAGGGATATGACTTGAAAACCTCCTCTTTGAGGCCCCAAATGATGTACAAGATGAGTATGGAATGGGCTCTCAAAAACTTCTCTCCAGTTGCCCAAGAATGGAGCACCATATATATAGAAAAGAGGGCTCCAACGGCTCTAGAACGGGCAGAAAACGGTCATAAACGACCTGTCCCGACCGGTCGGAGTCCCCTACTGGAAGGACAAGCATTGCAAAGGCCACATATATGGGCCGACCGGTCATGACCGGTCGGACCCCCTCACTGGACAGCCTAAGCCACACTGGCCGACCGGTCATGACCGGTCGGCCCCCTTTGCTGGATGGCTGAAACATGCATGGAAGCCAACACTGGCCGACCGGTCAGGACCGGTCGGCCCACCTTACCGGTCCACCTTGCTATATACCTTCATTTGTGAAGGCCGACCGGTCCTGACCGGTCGGCTGGCCTTTGTACATCCAGCAGGGATGCTGGCCGACCGGTCTTGACCGGTCGGACTAGCCTGGGACCCCAATGTATTTGCTGATACATGTGTTTCTTCAGCATGTAGTTTAAGGCCAAGGTTAAGGTGTACAAATGGGACACCTAGGGCCTATCTATGATGCCTAAAGGGTTCTAAATATGGTCAAGGTCATCAAGGATACAAAGGGGATAGGTTTTGGTCAAGGTTAAGGCACCAAGGCATCTCATTTACCTGAATCTTCTTCCTTGATGCGGCTGGACGTCTTGAGTCTTCTTTCTTCGTCTTCTTTGGGCTCAACCGACTCTAGACTCACTGCTGTAAGTGATTGACAAACAAGGTGTACTAGTATGCCACGGAAAAGTGCACTAACAGAATTCACATTGGACTACTACAAGTGAATCCTTAAAGCCTTAATTTTCCATCAAATCTCAGATTTTCTTCTATTTTAATTACTGTTTAGTTCTAGTTCTTAAAACTGAATTCTAAAAACTGTTGAGATTGAAGTTATTGGGATGATTTAGATTGATTACCCTAATTCCCTGTGGATCGACCTCGGTCTTACCAAGATTATTACTATATCGTAGCCTTGCACTTGAGGCGAGCAAACACCCAATGACTAAAATAGTTATTATAAATGATTCTCTAGTGGTTTATTAAAAAACTATTTTTATTACTTAAATGAATTTCTTTTATTGCCTCTTTAATCAAGTGTATAAAAACATCCTAAGTTCTTAAAACTTGTACAACATCTACATTAGACCATCGATTCTTGTGTTTGGTTTATTGACAATAAAATCATAATGATGACATTTTTACATTACTTTAACTTAATATAAAATCTTCACCAAAGTACAATGATGTTGCTATTTGGATTCCAATAGTGCCATGAAAAAGTACAAATGATTATGAATTCATTTAAGGCATATTTGAGACAATATAATTTATGTGATTTTGTGGTGTATTTTACCCTTTTTATCATTAATTACTTACCACACGATTTTTTAAGGGATGGGATGCTGTATGATAATGACAATAGCAACTTTTAGGTACAAAAAACAAGACAGGACTTTGTGGGTCCCATCAAGATATATACGTTTTATCCACGCCATCCATTCATTTGGCCAGATGATTTTAAGGTATGTTCCTAAAAAATGAGGCAGATCCAAAGCTCAAGTGGACCACACTACAGGAATAACATTTAAATGGTTAGCGTTCAATCACCGTTGTTTTCTAAATTATGTTCCACCTGAGCTTTGAATCTGCTTCATTTGGTAACCCATAGCCTAAAATGATCCGTACTAATGAATGGATGTCGTGGATATAACACATATTATGGTGGGGCCCATGAAGTTTTGCTTCCAATAATATATTATTTCACAGGGGCAACTCTCCACTTTTAAATGGCTATGGCAATTACAATCATCTACATTTATTATTAATTTAAGAGAAATTGCATTTTCATATATTTGCATTAGATCGACGGATCCGATGTTCGGTTTTGCAGTGATAAAATTGTAATGATAACACATTTACTTTGCATTCGGGGAATAATTAGCAAAACAAATAGACCCTTAGAGTATAAGGGCCTGTTTCATTGCAGAATCTAGATTCTAGAGAAAATCCAAATTCCAGTGTTGGAATCCAAAATTGCAAAAACTAAATTGGAAACCCAAATTCCATCTGGAACTTACTATTGGGTTAAAAATCGTGTAATCCAAATTCTATTTGGTTGAAAACTGTGTAATCCAATCATTGCTTGCGGCATGGCCACTTGGGCTTCAGATCTGCTTGAGAACTTAACCCCTGGCCTATAGTAGTCCCGCAAGACAGATGGCCGAGTTAGATGGCAAATAAACATTATAGTGAGCCCTAGGAAGTTTCTAATGTTGGATGTTTAATCAACATTGTATTCTTGTGGTGTGGTTAACTTGAGATTTAGATCTACCTCATTTTTTTTGTCTAATTCCCTTTATTGAGCTCTCAAAACAGATGGACTGTGTGGATATAAAACGCATACATCATAGATGTACAATGCATATATCGATGTGGGCACCACCTTAGGGGTCTTATCATCAATATTGAATGACGCTCACTTCCGCCTCTTTTCCCTTCCGTAGAAACGGTCCCCACACAGCTTCCACTAATTCCGATTCCAGCCAATTTAGGTTTCCAGGTGGAATCCTGTTTGGCTGGAATTTACCGCCAAACACAGCATTAAAATTGGATTTCGCTTAAATCCAGATTTTAAGCCAACCAAACAGGCCTTAACTATAATTCGCTCATTAATAGCTATATTGGTAATTATGCTATAGATATGTGTCTTTGACTGTAATTTTTCATGGAGAAAGCTAGGAAGTTAAAAGTCATCACGACGACAGACGGTTCCGCAGTGGAAACCACACTTGAACCAAATAAAGCAAAACAACAAAGTTAAGATTATAAACGATATAGCCGGATGGACCGGAGTGGTAGAGCCATCTACCTACAGAAGACACGGCATGGTTGTTTTTCAATCTGGTCCATTCATCTTCTGAGATTTAGCATGGATGGCTCATGTTTAAAAAACCGCACATATTAGACAACAAATATCCATATTAGGTGGAAGTTTTGTGTTCGTCACGATGGATGTGCTCAGTTGACGATCTACTGTACACGTGACCGTAGAGGGTTGATCAATTGGGGACTGTCTACGCTGTGAGCCCTACCCCTACCCCTACCCCTACTCCTACCCCTACCCATTGGCAACCTGTAGATAAACCTTTACACAACAAATAAAGCATCCTGTCCCATCTATTGCTATCAACAAACAGGTGAGCTTTGATAGAACGCAGGCCCCCCACATGACAGCTCCCATGCGGTAAGGACGTGGATTAGGTGGTGTTTCCATCACCGCCACCAGCACCACCTTTGTGGGGCCCAACTAGTTTTATATGTTGTATATCCACACTGTTCATCCGTTTTCCAGCTCATTTTAGGTCATGAACTCAAAAAGTGAAGCAGATCCGAGGCTCAGGCGGACCACATCATAGGAAGCAGTGGGATAATGACACCCCACTACTGAAAACCTTTCTAGGGCCCACGGTAATGTATATCTGTCATCCAACTTGTTGATAATGTTGATAAGTTCACTGAGACCTGACGAAGGAAAACATAATATCAACCTAATCTAAAACTTGTGTGGCTCCCAAGAAGTTTTTAACGATGGATGTTCAATCACCCATGTTTCCTGTGGTGTGGTGCACTTTGGCTTACGATCTGTTTCATTTTTGGGTTCTTGTCCTAAAGGGGATATAAAACACATACATCATGTTTGGCCCCACAGACATGCCACCGCTTATATGCTTTTAATGATTATTCATCACTCTTTCTGTTGGTATGGTCCACCTGAGATTTGGATCTTATAATTTTGGATCGCGTCCTAAAATTAGGCATAACAACAGATGGATGGCGTGGATATACAAAAAAATACATCAAGGTAGGCCCCACACGGTAGGGGTAACACCCACTAAGGTGTTACCCTTACCAGGGTGACAACTAATTCACTCCCCAGGTGTTACCCCGGGAAGAGCTTAGTGGGTGTTACCCCTACCGTGTGGCCCACATGGATGGTATTTTGTATATCCACGCCGTCCATCCGTTTCTCCAGCCCATTTTAGGATGGTCTTCCAAAAATTATGCAAATCTAAATCTCAAGTGGACCATACCACTAGAAATAGTGCTGATTGAGTGCCCACCATTAAAAATTCCAAAGAGCCCATCGTAAGGTTTTGTTAATGTTTATTTACAATCCAAGCTCTTCATAATGTCAAGAAGGTCTAGATGAAGGCAAAATTTAAAGATCAGCTTGATCTAAAACTTTTGTGGCCCTAAAATGCTTTTAATGATTATTCATCACTCTTTCTATTGGTATGGTCCACCTGAGATTTGAATCTTCTTATAATTTTGGATCGCATCCTAAAATTAGACGTGAGACAAAAAAATGAGGCAGATATCATGCTCAAGTGGACCACACCATAGGAAACAGTGGGGATTAAACATTCAATAGGAAAAAATTTGGGGGCCATAGAAGTTTTTTATCGAAGTGATATTTTTGTTTTCCATTTATCCAGCTATTTGTGATCTTATGAACAAGTTGGATGACAAATAAACATCATTGTGGGCCTTAGGAAGGCCCTCGTTGTTTCCTGTGGTGTGGTCTACTTTAGCTTTGTATCTGCGTCATTTTTTGTCTCATGCCTTAAATTGATATGTATAAATTGATGGATGGCATGGATAAAACAAACACATTATAGTGGGACCCACAGAACATTGACACTAGCTTGTTAGCTGGTGTGTGCATCACCAGCCAACCAGCATCCGTAATGCACCACGTGGACATTCTTTGGACAGGAAAAAATTTGATGAGGCTGACAAAAATATGAAAATATGGAATTCATGCGTGTGTTGCCTAGTTGATATGTACTTCCTTGGTTTTTGGTATATGGAATATTTATAATGCACACTGCCTAATGGATTGTTGGATATGGGTGTTGAAAATAAAGTATACTTGACTACAAATCTCTTCTATTTTACTTCGAGTTCGTACACCAGTAAGTGGATCACTCAAATTTTGAGTTTGTGGATGGTCTCTTACTGATTGGAGTTTAACATCATTTGTATTAAATGGAGATATTTCTATATCATCATCATCCTTAGAAGAGCTGGAGTTTTGATCTTGGTCATTAATGATCACATTTATGGATTCTTGAATCACTCTAGTTCTTTTGTTTAGAACTCGATATGCACGACTATTTGTAACATACCTGTTGGGGCTCAAATTTGCACCCATTGTAAAACAACATCCCGTGGTCTATTGACAATGATCTGGATAAGTTTTGAGGCCGGGAGAGCCCCGAAAATGCCAGCACAACCTTGATCGCTTGGTAGCGACCAAAATCCGTAAATAGCGTTTCGGAGCGGAACTGGACATGCGCTTCACCGCCAAATGATCTGAAATGTCCTAAAACCCTTAACCTGCAAGTTTCGGGTCATCCGGTGCATATTTTTACCTGCGCACCTCGAAATGCGTTTCGTCCCTGCCCGGAGCTGACCAGAAGGGTCCGTAAGCCTACGGCTACCATTTCGGAACGGAACTGGACATGCGCTTCACCGCCAAATGATCCAAAATGTCCTAAAACCCTTAACCTGTAAATTTCAAAGTCATCCGGTGCGTATTTTTACCTGCGCACCTCAAAATGCGTTTCATTCCCGTTTGGAGATGACCAAAAAGGGTCCGTAAGCCTACAGCTACCATTTCAGAGTGGAACTGGACATGCGCTTCCCCGCCAAATGATCCGGAGAGCCCCTAAAACCCCTAAATAGCAAGTTTAAAGTCATTACGGTGCATATTTCCATGCGCGCGCTCCCCGGAACAACGTTCCTATACGACAAGCCGACCCGGAGGCTCCAAATTAGGAATGAAGTACCAAAATTAGCAACATCTTGACTAAGTACCAAAATTAGCAACATCTGGACTTCCACACCCCATCCCGTTCATTCAGGAGGTCAATCATAGCCTAGAAGTGGCTTGGCGACAGTGAGTGCATGTCTAGAAAAGGTAGCTGTCCTTTGGAGGTCCCTCGTCGGAGCTGAAATGCTGAAATTTTCTAAGTGCTGGAATCCTGAAAATCTAGCTAAGTAGTGGAAAAGCGCCGGCAAAGGACATGCGCCTGGCCTCCAACCACATGCGCTTGCACCCTATTAGTGAAATGGAGTGAATGAAACACTTTTTTGAAAAGCGCCGGGAAATGCGCCGGTAAAGGACATGCGCCCGGATCTTCCACATGCGCCTGGTGCATTTTTCTCACATGCGCTTGACTTGTTTTCTGGCACATGCGCCGGAAAATACCCGCCGGACCGGACCCGAACCCGATTATCCCCTATAAATAGTGAAGTCACTTCACTCATCAGCACGAGATCATCCCCCGCCGACCTCAGAGTGATGTAAGCACCACATGCGCTTGCTTTCTCTCCCCTCACCGGATGCCTTGGCCGGAGTGGATTCCCTCGCTAGAAACCCGCGCCGGAAAGGGATTTCCTCGTCGGAATCCCAAGTTCAGGAAGAAAATCCTGAAATTTTCTAAGTGCTGGGAACATGCGCCGGCTTTTCTCCAACATGCGCCGGCTTATTCCACCACATGCGCCGGCTTTTCTGGCTGGAAAAAATATGAAAATCCGTTAAGTCTGGGAGAGACATGCGCCCAGTCTTAGGTCCAGGTGCATGTACACCACCACATGCGCCGGGATTGCCTCCCGAACTCCCATTTTTCATGAAAAACGGGGCCACATGCGCCCGGGAGATGGGACATGTGTCCAGCTCCCTACCACATGCGCTTGAAAGCTCCATCATCACCACATGCGCTTACATCAGCATGACATGTGCCTGTACCACACCCCCCATGCGCCTGGACGCTGATGGGAGGGGTGGACCTTCCGTCGCGCGGCCCGCCTTCGTCCGAGATCGGATTTTGATGAAACCGCCTCTCCTAGATGCGTCTCGATGAGTTCTATCCATCCACCGGATCAGATTCTCCAAAGGTCAATGATAAGTGGCCCAAATCAGTGTTTTGGTCCAAAATGACCAACACTTAGCCAATTTGGCGGCTCCGAAAATCCCTCCGAAAGAGCCGAAAACGGCCTAAAATGAGAAGAATCGGGCGGAATTGGACCGAGCCCGAGAGGGAAACTTTTCTTCTACTTGACATGATACACCATAATGATGCACTGCGATGAGGTTATCCGATCTCAGGACCCTTGAATACCCCAATCAAGCGGTCGGCAGGCCCGCTACTTAGTCATTTTCAGCCCTGGGAAGTGCCCTGTTGGCCCGGAAATCGACTTTTGCTAAGAAAATCGAAACGCGATCGCATCGCGATCTTTGTGGACATAATCCACCCCTGTTCAAAGACGGTCATCGATAATATTCACCGATTTCCCTGATTAGACTACAAACAGGTCCACTACTTAGTCATTTCCAGCCTTGGGAAGTGCCCTGTTGGCCCGAAAATCGACTTCTACTAATCAAATCGAAACACGATCACACCGCGATCTTCGTGGACGTAATCCGCCCCTGTTCAAAGATGGTTGTTGATAATACTCACCGATTTCCCTAATCAAACCGTAAGCAGGTCCACTACTTAATCGTTTTCAGCCCTAGGAAGTGCCCTGTTGGCTTGAGAATTGACTAGTGCCAGTTGAAATCAACCGCGATCTCAAAGACGCCGAGGCAAAGCTAAAGTACTCAGGCTATCCAACAGCCGAGTCAAGCATTAACGGGGCACCGATCCCCATTATTCATAAGAAATTGCCATATGTGGGTACCCATCAGACCCTATACTTAGCCACTTACAGGCATCGGAGATAGCCGATCCAGCCCATTGAGTTTGGATCCTCAAGAGATCTTGGCTTGACAAAGCCTACCTGATCCCAAATAGATCACTGAAAATACTCAGAAGAAAGAGTGTTCTCGAAGACGAGTTGCCCGACTCCAGAAGAAATACATTTACTTTACTGTACAAAGCTCTATTCATCCCGGATAAAGGTCCGAGGCTAAATCTAAGGGGTTATGGTTACCACGAGAAACCACAAACAAAGAGTTCTAACTAAGCTTGAAACATCTTGCTATGGACTGCCACTATGAAAAGACAGTCGATGCCCTACCCATCGACAACGGGTCCGTCGGTTGAGCTGATGAGGTAGTTGCGGATTGCTTTCCTAAGGTCACCTGTTCATAGTAACAGGCGCGGGCTTTAGGTTATGCCGACCAACATTTCGATGTTCGTGTATTCCAGCGGTCACCTGTGCGCAGTAACAGGCGCGGGCCCAGAGTTGCACCACTCGATTAAAAACCTCGTTCGGGAACGTTGCGGAGTGCTCTCCTAAGGTCACCTGTGCCCAGTAACAGGCGCGGGCCTTGGGTCATGCCGACCAACATTCGAGGATCGTGTATTCCAGCGGTCACCTGTGCGCAGTAACAGGCGCGGGCCCCGAGTTGCACCACTCGAATCCTGACAGTCTCTCAACCCGGACAGTCCGAAAGAAAATGGGACATAGACATCCGGCGTGTCTAATAAATGTGGCTTAGTCCATAACAAGAAAACAAAGGTCTAAACGACCATGAACTCAAGACCATAATCCCCGGAGGATTAGTCTTTTGCCTTCCAATCAAGGGTGATCAACCGTTGATGTAATTAAAGGCTCGTGACCAGTATCACAGCCTGGAATGTAAAAGATCTCAGAATCTCTGGAATAAAAATTCGCCTTGCGATATCTCTCTCTTGTGTACACTTTGTGATTGCTTATGATTGTCTATGAATGTCTCTATACTCAGAATTCCCCAAAATAAAAGAAACACGAAAAAAAAGAAAGAAGGACTGCTGACGAGTAGTTCTGATCTCTCCTCTTTTTCTAAGTTTTAACAAACTGGCGACTCTGCTGGGGATCATTCAATACCAGAATCTCTGGTTATTTCTGAGTAAATAGACATTCTGCGATAAATTATTTGCAGACACTAATGTGTACATGGGAAAGGTTACCGCAAGGAGAAATGTTCGGTGCCTTCACGGGCGCCAAACTGGCGACTCTCAACGGGAACGTTCTTCCCTTCATCTTTAAGGCAAAAGAATTTCAAAGTTTCGCATAGCATGCATGTAGTTCATACTTGTATGTTTCTGCTTATCCACTATCGAGCCATATCGCGATTGGTAAGGTCGCGTCCTCTCTCTTTCCCAAGCGCGCGGAATATTCTAATGCGTGTATGACTGTGCAGAGAGAGAGAGAGAAAGACAGAAAGAGAAAGACAGAGAAAGAACCAAACAAATGGCATCTACGATGATCTTCTTAGCATCCGGAGGATTTTACTTCCCCCATCTGGCAGCAACCTTTAAAGCCGGATGGCAGATTGTGCAGAAGCGCAAGACCGTCAAGAAGACTGAGAACAAGAAGGTTATTCTAGCTGAGACAGAGATGACAGTGAGGGTACAGGGCAGAACAAAGAGACAGTGGAAGCCAGTCTACAGGGGCGACGCCCGCGACTCCGACAGAACTACCGTGTCAGCCAGGCCAAAGTTCTCCTTTGCCGATATCGACATCCCAGCGATACCGAAGACAACATCGTCAGCGAAGATACCAAACAGATCTGCTGTTCGACAGTCGACTAAGACGACGATGAAGACAATCCCTACTGAAGCTGCCGTGATCAAGACGAGGCCGCAGCGAGCGCAAGTAATGATGGTGCAGGTCACCGAAGGAGAGGCAAGTGAGCGATACCCAGAGCTGCCTCCAATCCAAGAACAGATAGATGAGATTATCCAGGTCCAAGAGGACACAGCCAGAGAGATGAGAGAGATGAAAGAAGCACTGTTGGCTCTAGTTGCCCAGGGGGCAAACAGAAGCCCAGCCGTACCTACTCGACAGTCTGTGGAGGAATGCCAGGGGGCAGCAGGAGAACCAGCTACCGCCGAACCACAAGCTCGCCCGAGAAACGTTGTGTTCGGACGTGTACCGCCACTGCCGTCTCAAGCCACGAGAGAAGAACTGTCCCAGACAGTTGCGGACCTGATGCGTCAGGAAAGAGAAAAGGAGAAGAGAGGAAAGTATGTATACCGGGTGCCGTACTTACCCGAGGTCCACGATCTCCCATTTCCCAACAATTTCAAGCGTCCAGACTTCCCTAGATTCGATGGCAGAAGATCGTCAGAGGAACACATGGCTCAATTCATGACAATGATGGGCAACCTGTCGACAATTCCCCAGTACTGTATCAGATTGTTCGGCTCGACGCTCACGAGCAAGGCATTCCAGTGGTACATGTCACTACCCGCAGGGTCAGTCAAGTCCTGGGAGCAGATGCAGGACTTGTTCATCTCCAAATTCTTCTCTACCGAGTGAGAAGTCTCACTGACAGATTTAGCCTTGGTTCGTCAAAGGCAGGGAGAGTCGGTCGAGAAGTTCATCGACAGGTGGGGGACTATAGCAGCACAGTGCTGGGAACTGCCCAGCGAATCTGAGCAGGTCAAGATGTGCATGCAGGCCATGGATGCGATGATCTCATTTGGCTTATCTGGACACAACTTCTCGACGTTTCGAGACCTCGCTGCGAAAGCCCACCTGGTGGAAGGAGCCGCGTTCAGAGCGCAGTTCAAGGCAGAGAAGCCCAGGAGAGAATCCGGAAGGATGATAACCTCTAACTATGTTGATAAAGGAAAGGGTTCAAATGACAGGAAACGCCCAAACGCCGAACGTAGAGTTGAGGCCAGGTAGTAACCACGACTCAAGACAAAGGCAAGAGTTTTCAGAGGTCGCGACATCTTATGGTAGAAGAGCGTAATCGAGCAAACGGACCTTATACTTTCGACATGGAAGATCTGGTTCCGATCATGGAACAGTTGGTCAAAGAAAGGTTGATAAGACTGCCAGAATGCACACGCCCAGAGGAAGCGAAGATGGTCGATCATCCCAGCTACTACAGGTATCATTGTGTGACCAGCCACAAGACTGAAGACTACTTTGTCCTAAAAGGCAAGATTCAACGGATGATCAATGATGGCACCATCAATATGAAGGCGGAAGAGGCGAGCCGGAACACTGCGACAGTGGTGTTTGCCCTCCCTGTGCCAGTTCAAATTCCAACGGCGAATCCATTCCCAGAACCGGAAGAGCCATGGACACTTGTGAGCAGCAAGAAGAGGCTAGAGAACAAAAGAAGACTCCTGGAGAAAGAGAGGAAGATGGAGAATAGAATGAGAAGAAGAAATGTTAGGCAAGAACAGCCGCGTGCATAGCCCGTTCAGTGCGCCATGGTCTCAGTGGTTGCTCAACCACGGGCCAGTGACAAGGATCAAGTCCTAGAGAAAGGAGAAGTCAATGTAGTGGCTCTGCGGTCAGGAAAGCAGGTCATACAGAGAGAATTTTCGAGGCGACCAGACCCTAGAAGGACGAATGTGGTCATAGGTGAGCCATCAGGGACACCTCAAGAAAAAGAACCGGCAGTCAATGAGCCAGCAGCTGACCAACGAGATCACGCTCGAGATAAGGCACCGGTGATTTATGATGTGGTGTCTCATCTGAAGAAGGTTCCGACCCGACTCAGCATCTACGATGCCCTGTGCCTTTCGAAGAAATATTGGGAAATGTTGCTCAATCCATTGCTGATCAAGAAGCCCGTGAGGTCATGATAGCAGAGATCGAGTCAGAAATGGAAGGAATGAAGATAACGGGGACTAGGGATCGACCCGCAGAACAGGTCATGCAGATCGATCGATCGTCCATGATCACATTCTCTGAAGAAGACAGAACGATTAGCTTGACAGACCACAACCGCCCGTTGATGGTAACAGGTCTCATCCGAGACATAGAGGTCCGAAGATGCATGCTAGATGACGGATCCGCTGTAAATATTATGTCTCTGAAGACATTGCAGCAGTTGGGTTTCAGACAGACAGCACTTCGCCCAAGCGCCATGGTCATTCAAGGGTTCAATCAGGACGGCCAGCGTGTCCTAGGGTCCATTACTGTCATGCTAGAGATAGAAGAATTGAGCATCAAAGTCACCTGTCAGGTAATCGATGCGATGACGACATACAATGTCTTGTTGGGACAACCGTGGCTTCATCAATACGGTATCATTCCCTCGACATACCATCAATGCTTCAAATACAATAGGGATGGCGTCCAGTATAGAGTGGCGGCAGACCCGAGGCCATACTCCGTCACTGAATCTTTCCTAGCAGATGCACAATACTATCAGGAGAGAAATGGAGCCGAGACCGTCAGAAAAGCCAACAAATAGACAGAGGTGGCACAGGGGGCAGAATGTCACGCCCCAAACTCGGGGACCGGGCTCACTAAATTCCCGGCCGCCGAATCCGGTGCCAACAGCCTCCGTAGTACCCCATTCTCGGCCCCTAGCCCCCATATGCCAGGTTCCGATCCTGGGATCCCACAAGGAGGATTTTCAAGGTAATTTTTTTTATATATATAGATGAGCATAAACATAAGTATACCAAACCAAAAAGCATCACATCACATATCCACTAAGATAATCTTTTGAGTACAATGCTGCAGAAAAAGGAAATACAAGGTATAACTGAAAGCTGGAAAAAAATCAAATGCGCGCCCCTGTCTCACTGCTATCGCGCTATAGTATGACCTGCACGTAAACAACGTGCATAAGCTTACTATGAAGCTTAGAGAGTGTGTGGTGTGTGCGCAATGCATATGACAGGTATACAGATATCAGAGTAAGCGGAAATGATGGCAGGCTACACTACCAAGTCTATGAATGTCATTAGCCATCTCGAGGCTATGCAATGCAATGGGCCTATATGGCCGAGTGTCATATGCTAATGATGCCATGTGCACATGTCAATCCTCAACTGTCATATATCATACGGTTTACAACTGGGACATCACTGGGGTCTAGTACACTCCAGACATTGGTTGCCGCCCATCGCGCGCATAACCAAGCGAGTGGAAGAGACCTCACTATCCGCCTCGTCAATGACATATAAGAAAATTCACCCGGCTCGTCGATAGCGAACCCATTCACGAGCTGGTCAAACTCAACCTAGTATATAGCCCTCTGCACCCGGGCGGGTAAGGTCACACCCCCTTCCAACCGACCCCGACACAGTGGGAGACGCGGCCTACTGGTATTTGGCCCTCATGCGCTCATAAATCCACTCGGTCTAGACATTGGAGCATCCTACTGGTACCACAGGGTTTAGGGACTTTCACCCAAGGACATCCATAGCGCCCACGTACTAGAACAAGTTTCCGGTGTCCAATACTGCCAACCATGATGTGACTATGGTGGCCACCACCCTGATGCTGCTAGGGTGTGAAAGTGATCGTGACATACATAATGCGAAATGCATGAGTCATACAATCCAAATCATGTACCAACTTACGCATACTGCGCAATCATGTGGGGCGACCCTGTCTCACACGGGTCCCCTAAGTATAACAAGCCAACTAGCATATGCTATGGTTAATCATGATCCATAATAGGCATATAAATGATGCGTATGGGCATATGAATGAGCATCGTATCCATTATACTAAGCATGTTATCAGTGTGACATATCAAGCTAATCATACTAGCATGTTACCAAACATATCATGTAACATTGGCCTTAAAAGGCCCAATATATGTCTAAAGAGAGTGGGACCCGGACTGTGGGTCCCATTGGAAATGTAAAGGTCTTCGTGGCATAGCCCACTTGAGACCACATCGGCCCTATACTTGGGCCTGCACATACAAGATAGGCCGCCAAAATATGTGTACGGCATGGATAAAACATATATATCAAGAAGAAACCATGGTGGACATCAATGACCACTATTCCCTACGGGTGTGGTCCATCTAACATCTGAATTTGCCTCATTTTTGGGGCCGTATCCAAAATAATATAGAAAAATAGATAGGCATCACGAATAAAACCGATATTTGTGTTTTCTCTTTCGTCCATGTCCATGTGATCTTATGAACAGATTGGATGGCAAATAAACATCACTGTAGAACCTAGAAAGGTTTCAATGTTGGAAATCATTATCCCCACTACAGCATGGTCCACTTGACATTAGGATATGCTTAAATTTTGGGCCCAGCCACTTATGGATAGGTTGGGTGACAAATAAACATCATTGCGGGTCTAGGAAGGTTTCAATGGTGGAGATTATTATTCCCACTGTTGTCCCTTGGCATGGCCCACTTGCTATTGGGATATGCTTAAATTTTAGGCCCAGCCACTTATGAATAGGTTGGGTGACAATTAAACATCACTGTAGGGCTGGGAAGATTTCAACGGTAGAGATCATTATTCCCACTGTCGACCCGTGGCATGGCCCACTAAAATGAGCTGGAAAAACATACGGAGGGGATACAACACATATATTCTAGGTGGGCCCAACGAGTGGGGCTGATGGGAGTGACGTCCAGAGACCACGCTGCTGGGCAGCAGCGTCCCCTGGACGCTGTCTGTCTAGCAGGCACATTTTATTTTTATTTTATTTTATTTTTTTTATTTACAATCTCAACAAGTGGGGCCCACAGAAGTACCCGATCAAGCTGATATTTTTGTTGTCCCTTCCTCCATGTATGTGTGAACTTATGAACAGGTTGGATCTCAAATAAACATCATGGTGGGCCATAAAAAAAGTTTTAACGGTAGGGCCACTGTCCCTACTGTTTTCTGTGGTGGGGCCCCCTCGAGACTTGGATCTGACTCATTCTTAGGGTCATGCCCTAAAATGATCTCCCCAACTGGATGGACGGTGTGGATACAGCACATACATCATGGTGGGACCCACAAGTGGCCCACCAGCTGGCACGAGCCAGCGTCCTGGACGCTGGTACTACCAGCGTCAGAGACGCTGCCTCTTGCTTTCTTTCTTTTTTTTTTTTTTTTTCTTTTTGCACTTATATCATGTGGGGCCCATATGGGACTGATCCACTCCGTTCATCAGTTTCCCCATCTTATGGGGGACCTAACAAGCCCAATATTGGGTATATAAATCAGTCCAGAAACACTAAGGTGGGCCAAATGATTTCTGACAGTAGGAATCATGGTTTCCACTGTTTCATGTGGTGCGGTCCACTTAAAATTTGGATCTGGCTCATCCTTGGGCCCTGGCCCTAAAATGATATGGAAAAACAAGTGGACGGCGTGGATGGAACACAAACATCAAGGTGGGTCCCACGAGTGGGGACCCCAGCCACCGTCCGTCTCTACGCTGGACCGTCCCAGCGTCTCTGACGCTGAGGGCGTCCAGCGTCCAGCCTTCTTTCTTTCTTTTCTTTTCTTTTCTTTTCTTTTTTTAATTCTGGGGTTACTTCCAGTGGGGCCCACATTGGTGTGATCCAATCCGTCCATCAGGTCCCCCAACTCGTGGGGAGCCCAGTAAGCCCAATATTGGGCAGCTGATTCGGTCCCCAAACATCACAGTGAGCCATGGAAGTTTCAATAGTGGACGTCCTTGCCTCCACTGTTTTCCATGGTGTGGTCCACCTGAGATCTGGATCTTCTTCATTTTTAGCGTCCAGCCCTAAAGTGGGCTGGAGAAACAGACGGACGGTGTGGATCGAATACCTGCATCAAGGTGGGCCCCACGAGTGGGGACCCACGTCCAGTGCTCAAAGGGGCAGCGCTGGGCAGCAGCGTCCTCTGGACGCTGGCTGTCCAGCGGCCTCCCGTCTTTTTTTTTTCTTTTTCTTCTTCTTTTTTTTATTTGTTTTGTGGTGCCTTGATCAGTGGGGTCCACACATGTAGGATCCACTCCATTCATCAGCTGGGCCACCTCATGGTGGGCCCAATTAACTTTGGATCAAGATAATCCTTGTAGTATACCTCATCAAGATCTTCATGTTTCAAAGAATAGGAAAAATGAAAATAAAGCATCATGGTGGGCCACACAAGGTGGTCCATGTCGTGGCAGCGTGCGGGGCACGCTGTCTCACAACATGGCCCACTTGTGGGCCCAAAAATGAAAGGGAAAAAGGAAGAAAGGAGAGTTTATGCCCCCCTTAGCACTCACTCAAATTGGACGGTTGGATCGGGTCGGATAGACGATCGGACGGCTCGATGTGGTAGATCTCCTCCTCTAGTCACCTAAGTCCACAAGAACTCTCTTAACCCTCCAATCTCACTCACTAATCTCTTCCTTTTCTTACTCTCTCTTTCTCTTTCTCTCTCTTTCTCTCTCTTTCCAAAAATGGCTACGTATGTCACTTGTTTGTAGGGAGCTTGGGATATAAGTGGTATTAGAAATGGGAATGATGATGGATGGGGTAATTATGAGATTGGATTGCTTGGGTATGGCTTAAGTTGACTTGTGAGGAGAGAGAGATGTACTTGATTGATTGATGCTTGATGGATTGATGGGATGTTGATTGATTGATGGGATATTGATTGATTGATGGGACAACCTAGGGATTTGTGCAAGTGGGGCCCACACCATGCATGTGTAGCGTGGCCCGCCTCGATCTACGCACATGAACACATCTTTCAAACTAGGTATCGAATCGGAGCATGCCGCGCGGCGTTGGAGTCGTGGCGTCCGCGCGGTCGCCGGGGTACAAGTCTCGGGTCGTTGCGGTACCAAAATAGGGTGTCTGATTGAAACTCGCCGGTTTGGACTGTTCCAGGTATGTCGAGTTCGGAAAAGAGGTGTACGGAGGGCTAATTAAGGTACGGGTGTTACACAGAACCCCAGAGCGAGAATTCAAGACAAGCGAACGAAGCTCCGCGAGTGGTTGCTGAAGCGACAAGGGCTCACAGAGGAAATCCGTTGCAAAGGAAGAAGTTTTATTTGATACCGAAGCACCTCTGGAAGGAAGGGCAGTCAGTGCTGAAACAGATGACAAGCCAACAGATGAGCGTGTTGCAGTCCAGCTTCAATATGCTGGTGCCAAAGGTTGAGAGGATTCGTCCCTTCCCTAAAGCTCCGAGCCAGTTCTGCAGTGCCGCCGACAATGGGAGCCAGGCATGAGATAAGATTTCAGGCCGAACTCTGCAACCCATTGCAGATCGAAGAGAACGCGAAGAGAACATCGGTAGAGACACCGCCCATTGAAGAAGAAAGATATAGCAAGGCCAGTAGAAACATCATGAGAAATATGGGGTTCATCTGTTCAGAACCGCCAGCTCGAAAAGGCATGCTATCACCCTTCGAAGTAAAGACGAAGGTATACAGAGGAAAAGAAGCCCTGGGGGTAGGATGTGAGATCAGGCATATTAACATGGTGACAATTAGTCCCGTGGAAGAGGTGAGGCCCGCTGGACCGAATGAAGTCATACAGCCGAGTGCCGCACCAGAGCAGATCAAAGATGGAGGTCAGCCCATGATAGATGAGCTACAAGAAGTCAATCTCGGGACCGCCGAAGAACCAAGGAATACTTATATCAGTAAGAACATTCCAGAAGAAGAGAGGGAGTGCTACATTCAACTCCTGAAAGAGAACAGAGACATGTTTGCATGGACCTATTCTGAAATGCCAGGACTGAACCCGGCAATCGCGATGCACAGGTTGAATATCACGAAGGAGAAGAGGTCAGTTAAGCAGCCACAGAGGCGCTTCCATCCCGACATCGTCCCGAAAATAGAAGAAGAGGTGAAAAGGCTGCTTCAGGCCGGGTTTATCAGGGAAGTTCAGTATCCCAAATGGATCTCAAACATAGTACCTGTAAAGAAGAAGAGCTGCCAGATCCGGGTGTGTGTTGATTTCCGCAACCTGAATGAGGCTTGTCCCAAAGATGACTTTCCTCTACCCATCCCGGAGCTTCTGATCGATAGCACATCAGCGTATACAACGATGTCCTTTATGGACGGCTACTCAGGGTATAATCAGATCCGAATGGCTCCAGAAGACGAAGAGTCCACTGCCTTCCGCACGTCTCTCAGGATATTCTGTTATCGGGTGATGCCGTTTGGGCTGAAAAATGCGGGTGCTACATATCAGAGAGCGATGCAGGTAATCTTCCAAGACATGATGCACAAGCATGTGGAATGCTATGTCGATGACCTGGTAGTGAGGTCCGACGGACATCAGCAGCATCGCGAGCATCTGAAGTTAGTATTTCAGAGGTTGAGAAAGAAGAGCCTCCGCATGAACCCGTTAAAGTGCGCCTTTGGGGTGTCCTCCGAAAAATTCCTTGCCTTTGTGATCAGGCATCGGGGAATCGAGATTGACCCCGCGAAGATCAAGGCGATCCGAGAAATGCCTCCTCCGAAGAATTTGAAAGAGCTGAAGAGCTTCCAAGGAAGAGTTGCTTACTTGCGGCCGTTCATCTCGAACCTGTCAGGTCGTTGCCAGCCTTTCTCTCGGCTGAACAAGAAAGACGTCCGCTTCGAGTGGGACGAAGTGTGCCAGAAAGCCTTCGATTCCCTCAAAGAGTTACTCAGGAAAGCTTTAGTTCTCGCAGCGCCAATCGAGGGAAAGCCTCTGATACTGTCACGCCCCAAACCCGGGGACCGGGCTCACCAAATTCCCGATCGCCGACCTTGGTGCCAACAGCCTCCGTAGTACCCCATTCTCGGCTCCTAGCTCTCATGTGCCAGGTTCCGATCCTGGGATCCTACCAGGAGGATTTTCAGGGTAAATTTTTTTTTTTTTTTAGTTGAGCATAAACACAAGTATACCAAATCAAAAAGCATCATATCACATATCCACTAAAAGTTTGATGAGTACAATATTGGAAAGGGAAATACAACATAAAGTAGAAGTCCAAAATATCAGATACATGAACCGCCCTCAATGCTGCTGATAGGCTCTAGTACCTGCAGTGTAAACAAACACGCATGAGCTTCCTACGAAGCCCAGTAGAGTGCGTGTGTGCGCGTGTGATGCATATGACAAGTATGCAGATATCAGAGTAAGCGAAAGCAGTAGAGGGCTAAGTTACCAAATTCATGAATGCTATCAGCCATCCCAAGGCTATGCTATGCAAGGGCCTACATGGCCGAGTGTTACATGCTGGAGATGCAATGCAAAATACGTCAATCCTCAACTGATCCACATATCAAAATAGTTATCATCTGGGACATCACCGGGGTCTCATATTGGCCGCCGCACATCGCGCGCGTAACCAAGCGAGTAGAAAAGACCTCACTATCCGCCTCGTCAGTGGTATGCCAATGCCCACCCGGCTCGCCGATAGCGGACCCATTTCATGAGCTGGTCAGACTCGACCTAGCTTACAGCCCACTTCACCCGGGCGGATAAGGTCACACCCCTTTCCAACCGACCTCGACACAGTGGGAGACGCGGCCTACTGGTATTTGGCACACGGGCGCTCATGTTATCCACTCGGTCTCGATGTTGGAGCATCCTACTGGTACCACAGGGTTTAGGGACTTTCACCCAAGGACATCCATAGCGCCCACGTACTAGAACAAGTTTCCGGTGTCCAATACTGCCAACCATGATGTGACTATGGTGGCCACCACCCTGATGCTGCTAGGGTGTGAAAGCGATCGTGACATACATAATGCGAAATGCATGAGTCATACAATCCAAATCATGCACCAACTTACGCATACTGCGCAATCATGTGGGGCGACCCTGTCTCCCACGGGTCCCCTAAGTAAACAAGCCAACTAGCATATGCTATGGTTAATCATGAGCCATAACAGGCATACAAATGATGCGTATGGGCATATGAATGAGCATGGTATTCATTATACTAAGCATGTTATCAGTGCGACTTATCAAGCTATCCATACTAGCATGTTACCAACATATCATGTAACATTGGCCTTAAAAGGCCCAATATATAAATAGAGAGTGGGACCCGGATTGTGGATCCCATTGGAAATGTAAAGGTCTTCGTGGTATAGCCCACTTGAGACTACATCGACCCCATACTTGGGCCTGCACATACAAGATAGGCAGCATGAATAAAACAGATACATCATGGTGGAGCTAATAGATACATCACGTTGGGACCCATAGGGTGGGCCACTTGCTGGGCAGCGTGGTACCCAACTGATCCCAATAAGTTTGAATCAAGCAGATATTTGTGTTTTCTCCTTCATACATATCCATGTGATCTTATGAACCGATTGGATGGCAAATAAACATCACTGTAGAACCTAGAAAGGTTTCAATGTTGGAAATCATTATCCCCACTATAGCATGGTCCACTTGACATAGGGATATGCTTAAATTTTTGGGCCCAGCCACTTATGGATAGGTTGGGTGACAAATAAACATCATTTTGGGTCTAGGAAGGTTTCAATGGTGGAGATTATTATTCCCACTGTTGTCCCATGGCATGGCCCACTTGTCATTTGGATATGCTAAGATTTTTGGGCTCGGCCACTTATAAAATAGGTTGGATGACAATTAAACATCGCTGTAGGGCTGGGAAGGTTTCAACGGTAGAGATCATTATTCCCACCGTTGACCCGTGGCATAGCCCACTAAAATGAGCTGGAAAAACATATGGACGGGATAGGTACAACACATACATTCTAGGTGGGCCCAACGAGTGGGGCCCATTTCTAATGCCCATACAAACAGGCTGCTGGGCAGCAGCGTCCCCTGGACGCTGTCTGTCCAGCAGCAGCATTATTTTTTTTATTTTTTATTTTTTTTACATATATATATATATATATATATATATATATATATATATATATTATTTATTTAATAAGTGGGGCCCATAGGAGTTCCTGATCAAGCTGATATTTTTGATGTCCCTTCCTCCATGTATGTGTGAACTTACGAACAGGTTGGATCTCAAATAAACATCACGGTGGCCCATAAGAAGGTTTCAACGGTGGGGCACTGTCCCTACTGTTTTCTGTGGTGGGGCCCCCTCGAGACTTGGATCTGGCTCATTCTTGGGGTCGTGCCCTAAAATGATCTCCCCAACTGGATGGACGGTGTGGATACAACACATACATCATGGTGGGACCCACAAGTGGGCCACTGCTGGCCGAGCCAGCGTGCCAGGACGCTGGTACGCCCAGCGTCAGCGTCGCTGACGCTGACTCTTCCTCTTTTTTTTTCTTTTTTTTTCTTTGTATTCATATCAAGTGGGGCCCACGTGGGTCTGATCCACTCCGTTCATCAGGTTCCCCATCTCGTGGGGGACCCAACAAGCCCCATATTGGCTATGTAATTCCGTCTAGAAACGTTAAGGTGGGCCAAAAGATTCTGACAGTAGGAATCATTGCTCCCACTGTTTCATGCGGTGAGGTCCACTGAAGATTTGGATCTGGCTCATCTTTGGGCCCTGGCCCTAAAATGATCTGAGAAATCCGATGGACGGCGTGGATGGAACACAAACATCAAGGTGGGTCCCACGAGTGGGACCCCATTCACTGCCAAGTGACGCTGGACGTTCCAGCGTCAGAACGTCCAGACGCTGGACGTCCAGCGTTCTCATATAATTTTTTTTTTGTTTTTTTTGTTTTTTTTTTTTTTGCGATCATTTCATGTGGGGCCCACTTAGTGAAGATCCGATCCGTCTATTAGATTCCCCATATCATTAGGGACCCAACAAGCCCAATATTGGGCAGGTGATGTGGTCCACAAACATCACGATGGGTCCAAGAAACCTCGACAGTAAGCTTCACCATCTCCACTGTTTCCAATGGTGTGGTCCACCTGAGATCTGGATCTTCTTCATTTTTGGCGCCCAGCCATATAATAGGGTGGAGAAACATCTGGACGGCGTGGATCTAATACATACATCAAGGTGGGTCCCACGTGTGGGGACCCTGCCCAACACCCAACGCACAAAAGGGGCTTGCCCTGCTGGGCAGCAGCGTCCTCTGGACGCTGTCTGTCCAGTGGGTTAGCTTCCTCTCTTTTTTTTTTAATTTTATTATTATTATTATTATTATTATTATTACCAAGTGGGGCCCAATCATGGATGATCCAATCCATCCATCAGGTTGTCCACCATCAGGTGGGCCCAAAAGAAAAGGAAAAATGAAAGGAAAGAAGAAAATGGGGGATTTATGTACCCCTTGCACTCACATTGAAGAATGGACGGTTGGATGGGATCGGGTTGATGATCGGATGATCTGGACGGTCCGGATGATGGTTGGGGCCCTCCAAGCTTGGATCTACACCCTCAATCTCCCTAATCTCTCTCTATTTTCTCAAATCTACCTCTTCTCTCAAATCTTTCTCTTTCTCTCTCCTTTCTCAAATCTTTTTCTCTCTTTCTCTCTCCTCTCTCTCTCTCTTGCAAATATGGGATGTGAGGAAGCCTCCTCTCCCCCTACGTATGGTATTTGTATGGGGGGGAGAGAGAGAAAGGAATTATGGGTAATGATGCTAGCATGGGAGAGAGGTATGGGGGTATGGGCCTTGGTTGACTTTGGAAGAGAGAGAGGGATAGGGGTATGATGTGTGTAGAGTAGGGGTATGGGATAGGTATAGGTGAGAATGATGGTGATGGATTTGATTGATGTAACATATCTTGGAATTTGTGCAAGTGGGGCCCACCACACAAGCACGTTGGGCGGCCCACCTCGGATTACGCGATTGATCATAACTTTCACACCGGGTATCGCAATGGGGCGTGCCGCGCGGCGTTGGAATCGCAGCGCCTACGCGGTCGCCGGGGTATAGGTCTCGGGTTGATGCGGTACTAAAATAGGGTCGCGATCAAGGCTCGCTAAACTGATCCGTCCGGGACGTACCGGCACCGGAAATTAAGCGTACGGAGGGCAAATAAGGCTACGGGTCTTACAGATACTGTATGTAGCAGTGGGAGAGAACTCACTGGGGGCACTGCTCGCCCAGAAGAATGAAGAAGGAAAAGAGAATGCTCTGTATTATTTGAGCCGCACGCTCGTCGGCGCTGAGTTTCATTACTCACCGATTGAGAAGATATGCCTGGCCTTGATATTCGCTGTGAAGAAGTTGAGGCATTACTGTCTGTCATACCAGATTACATTGATCTCCAGAGCAGATCCTATCAAGTTCCTGATGAACCGACCTATGTTGTCCGGGCGATTAGCCAAATGGGCCCTACTGCTATCCGAGTTCGACATTACATACCTGCCGTCTCGAGCTGTTAAAGGGCAGGCGATAGCCGATTTTCTAGCAGCTCACCCGATACTGGATAACATGGAAATGGAATGTGATCTTCCCGACGACCAGGCCATGATGGTAAGGATCACGAAGCAGTGGCGGATGTATTTCGACGGAGCCTCCAGAGCTGCAGGATCAGGGGCCGGTGTGATCTTCATCAATCCTCAAGGCGACTTGTTGCCCTACTCATTCGCAATAGTGCCGTCGTGCACAAACAACGAGGCAGAGTATCAGGCCCTCATCATTGGGCTACAGTTGGCATGAGACATGCGAATCCGATCACTACAGGTATACGGTGATTCTCGATTAGTTGTGGGATAGCTTATGACGGAATATGAAGTCCGCAAGCCAGAGTTATCATCTCTTTGCCATCAGGCCCGAGCCCTATTCGATCATTTTCGGGATAGTACAGTGTCACACGTCCCAAGAGCTGAAAATTCTCGAGCAGACGCATGGCTAACCTGGCCGCGGCTCTCGCGCACCCAGGGGGCAGCCCGTTTCAAGTCACCATAGAAGAAATGAGAATATTGCCATCCCTCACAGCAGCCGAGAATGTCACGAGTGCAAGCCCCGAACATTGCTTTGAGATCACAGAAGGGGAAGATTGGAGAAGACCATTCTCTGATTACTTGAAGTATGGGTTCTTACCCTAGGATCCGCAGATGCGCACTCAAGTCAGAAGGCGCGCCAGCTCATTCGTCCTCTTAGAAGAAGTACTGTATCGACGCTCCAGCGATGGAACACTGTCAAGATGCCTGGCCCGAGAAGAAATTCATGATACGCTGAGAGAGGCACACGGAGGAGAATGTGGTGCCCATCAAGGTGGACGGAACCTACATCATCGAGTGCGGCACATGGGCTATTATTGGCCCACCATGGTGAAAGACGCGATGGACTACGTCAGGAAATGCCATCAGTGTCAGATACATGCTGACATCATACATATACCTCCAGAAGAACTGCATCAGTCAGTGATGTCTTAGCCTTTTGCGGCCTGGGGTATGGATGTGATAGGCCCCATTAGCCCCTCTTCCTCTCAAGGGCACCAGTACATATTGGCGGCAACAGATTATTTCTCTAAGTGGGCTGAGGCTGTGGCCCTGAAGAACGTGAAAGCTAAACAAGTGGAGGGTTTCATCCAGAACGCCATCATCTATAAACATGGTATTCCCGATCAGATCGTCACGGATAATGGCACGCCCTTCCGAAATGCTGTGATCGACAAGCTGTGTGCCAAGTTCAAGATCAAGCATTGCTACTCAACACCCTATTATCCTCCTGCAAACGGGCTTGCTGAGGCATTCAACAAAACCATCATGAAGATTCTGAAGAAAACGGTGGCAGAGAATAAGAAAGATTGGGACAAACGGTTGCCCGAAGCGCTCTGGGCATATCGTACTACGCACCGCACGGCAACGCGGGCTACTCCCTATTCATTAGTATATGGCACGGAGGCCATCATCCCTATGGAAGTTCAGGTCGAGTCCCTGCGAGTAGCACTTCGGAACTCCTTGACAGATGAACGTAATGCTGAGCTCAGGATGTCGAGCTCGATGCCTTGGACAAGAAGAGGCTCGCGGCACAACAACGGCTAGAGATGTACCAGAAGCATATCTCAACAGCGTATGACAAGCGAGTCAGGGGTAGATCCTTTAAGAAGGGTGACTTGGTACTCGTAATGAAGCGACCAACAGCCGCGCACACTACAAAGAGCAAGTTCGACCCTAAGTGGGACTCGATATGCATCATAGAAGAAGTCTACTCCAACGGGGCCTACCGTTTAGTGAATTTCGACGGTGGCGGAGCCGGTTTTGCAATTAATGGCCGGTTTCTTAAGAAATATTACCCCTAACAGTCAACCTGCTACTTTCCTTTACATAAATATGAGAAATGTAAACTCCCCAAGAGAGGGAATGTAATAAGTAAGGATAGAAACGGAGAATGAAGTGGAGTAGAATACAGTAGATAAGCCTGTAGTTACAAAAGCTAATCAGTTACTTCGTATTCTTGTAGGTCTTCCTTGCCCTTGCTATGGAGAAATAACCAAGAAGGACCATTTGTCTACGACACGAGCATATCCCGTGTTAAGAAACCCTGGACACTCCCAAAATCGACGACAAAGGGAAGTATTACTCTTTTCATTTCATTCTACATTCATCACTTACTAGAATTGTGATTATTATTGTCATTATTGTAGACCATTTTAACACACAGCACACAAACATAACACGATAGAAAAAAAAATTGCTATTGTCATTTCATTTAACAAAAGTTTGGTTGACATCTTTTCGACGCCATATACCTGAATGGTCAGAAGGTAAGTATCTCTTACACCAACTACAAAATTTTCTAAAGGTAAGATCCTACGATCATTTCTATACATTTGAAGTCAAGAAGGAGAGCATCGGGAGAGAAAGATCAAAGCTTCTCCAAACATCCCGATATCAGCCTGATCACGGCCACCCTGGCAGTTTCCATCGCTGACTTTGTTGCGGATAACACCTCCGCAGGATCAGGAACATGTTGAAGTTCAGCAGTCAAATCTTCCAACTGCTTGTGCGCTACTTCGCCCTCACTCTCGAGCTGCGTGACCGCTATCTGACCCTGAGCAACTACTGAGCTCGAGACGGGCAGCTTCGAAGCTCACGGCGATCTTCTCCGCTTGCAGACACTCAATCTCAGCGTCGATTTCAGCTATACGGCCCAAGCACCCTTCATACCGTATCTTATTATTTTGTAGGGATTCTCGTGCGTTCGCCGTAGAATGCGAGTGACGTTCCACTGCAGGTCCCAAAGACTCTACAATTCTCCGCTTATCCTCGATAGCAGGATCGGGCTCGACGCACTCAGCAGCCACTACGTTTGCGAGGGAGCTTTCGAACGCAGAGATGTGATTGACAACCACGAGCGCATCAGACCCAACTACTCCGACACAAGCTTCCAACGCTTTCATGCCAGCGCCTAGCATATGCCATTCTTGTGGATCGGCCAACGCCTTCGCAAGGCTAGACAGCAGGCCCTTCAGCACGCTCTGACCAAAACAATCTAAATGTTCAAATGCAGGAATGTCCGACATCATAGCAATGGCGACGCCAGAATCGACGGCAGCTGCAAGAAAGAATGCAAGACGAACAAATGGTGCATTAGCAAAAATGAAAGTAGAAACTATAAGTCATAATCTAATGTAAAGTGCGAAGGAGTCGTACTAGGAATGGTAGGAAGATCAACAGCAGACCCGAAGGTCCCGCAATGCACGTCCCAGAATCAACAATTGTTTCCAAAGCTTCGCCCGGCAGTTCAATGGTCACAACCGGAGACGACGCGACGGAAGTAGCAGAGGCAGGTATTGACTCAATAAGATCTGTAGAAATAAAATAATAATAACAAAATATGGTTAGTATGATTATGCAGGAATCGAAGAAGAAAAGTAAAAAGCAGAACCACAATCGCATTTCTTACCTTGTGCTCGCGGAATGTTGGGTCCGACTTCGACCGCAGCAGAGCGTGACGTCTCCACGACTTCCAACTCAGCAGGACAGTCTACTTGCAATGAACGGCCTGATGGAAGGACCGAAGAAGGATCGACGTTCCCCCACGTATCTCAAGCCCAGGAACGGATTCCTCGGCGTTATCAGCACGAACGGGCAAGCAAGGATGGACATCCGTAGGTAACCCCACAGTCGGTGCTGCGACAGCCTGAGAAACAAAGACTAAAAGCTCAGAAGAAGGCTGGACCCTGACGTTGTCATAGAGTTGTGCTTCGATCGCTGCCATGGCAACATCATCAAGATCATCTACACCCCCGACTCCGGCGTAGTTATCATAGTAGTTCGCGAGGGAATCATCGTTGCTGTGATCGTTGGCATGGTCCACTCCCCATTCATCACCAGAATAATCTACAGGTTCATCTTCAAGCTGTGACCCCGAACCATCGAGGCACGTCGCTCCCTGACCATCACCGGCTTCAGAACCATCTTCGGCATTGTCCCCCTCGACATCTGCAGGCTCGGACTCATCTCCGTCACGATTATCGATAATTATATCTTCTTCGTCTGCAATCTCCTCTGTAGCACCAGACCGAAGCTCACCTTCTTCGTGGCTATCGGTAACAGTCGCACCTACCACTATCTCTGGAGTAGTGATCTGCAACGACGGATCCAAACTCCCCCACTTCTTGATATGTAACATTTCTGCCTTTCTTAAGTTTTTCTCAGGTGCTGACGGGCGAACTCTTGGTGTGAGTCTTATCTTGACTCTCAACTGATCTCTCGCGCGGCCCGGTGGAAGATCGTTAACCAAATTATCAGAAGGTCTAACTCCTGTCGTGCCTTCCGTAGGCTCATCCTCTTCGACAGATGGAGGAGCAGTCTCTGCCGGAGGACGCGAAGGTCCGACCCCTTGCTGACGTCTCTGTATAGGGACCCCGAAGCAATACCATCCGTCTAACGCTCCATCTTCTTTCCTACGAGTGATCGGCACGTTTAAGGAAGTCAGATGGCTGGTACTAGGAACTCCGACGGCCTCACGCTGCTCATAAAGATAACCAAGACCGTCCTTAGGAATGTCATTCAACCTTGGAGGAGAGAGGTAGAGAGGGAAATCGACAGGTTTGGCATCCCGGATGCGCGCATACTGATGCCCTCACCATCTCATCCAACCATAAGAAGTCGCGGGACGTCGACTACTGCCAGGCAACACGAACCTCGCATCAGTTTGTGTCAGCAAAAGTTGGTCCCACATCCACTCCTAATGGACAGGACCTGTGCCATATGCTCGTTCTATCCTCGTCACGCTCGGAAGAGTTGACGGAACACCCTGATCGTAGCCGAACTGTCTGGCGAACCTGCTCGGGTAGTAAGGCTCACGCTAGAACTCCATGGCTTCGCGGAACGGGAGAGAGGCGGTCCGGATCGATATCAGGAATTCTCTGTCAGAAGAGTCAACCGAATCCTCATCATCGACGACTTCGATATCTTCATCAGCAATGGAAGCGGGAAAATGGTAGAAGTCAACTTCATTCTCACTGCAGATCCTTGAAGACACCCATTCTGGCGTCTTAAGCACCATCTTGGCCTTCATGAACCTGATAAGAGGTGCTCAGTCCGGAAAGAAATAGGCGTGAGGCTTCATGCCATATACCCACGGGAAATAAACGCCTAACCAGCCGTAGAAATAATGCTACGGGCAATGGGCAGCATCCATTCCATCAGCAGGTTTGTCCGGATTACTGGCAACATAACCAAACGCTCTATATATGCTGCAGAGTACAGGTGGCGCTATAGCAAGACGTTGACCACTGGCAAGGGCACCTGCCATAACGAAGCAAGAAACCCTGACGCCATCAGCACTCTTCGAGTTGGGAAGCGCGACTGCGGACAACCAGTAAGCGAGGAAGCCTGCTAGCTCGCAAGTGGGAGACAATACGTTCGGGCAAGGAAATTTGCATTGGAACCTTTGTCGTAAAGCCCTTATTCTTTTAACATTAACTTTATATTTTCCGTAGTCGATCCTGAAAGAGAGAAAGGAGAGAGAATTTCACATAAGAAGCTATGCAAAAGAAAAGAGCATACATCATGAAAAGAAAGAAAGGGACGTCCCGGGAAGACTTAATTCAAGCCGTGGCTGAAGTAGACTGACCAATCTTCATAGTGTATCTTTGTAATGCAGTCAAATTGTTGCAATTCATTGAACAACTCCAGACACGCCTTGGAATGATAGGCCTTCCGATCACCTTCGTGCCTGAAGCCAGACAATTCTTCATCAGAGGGGATATATTCGTGATAATACCCGCCGCGTATGGGCAGGCCCGCCATCATCTTAAGATCCCAGAGGGTTATGCTCATCTCTCCTTGAGGAAGATTGAAAGAGTTGGTAACGGAACTCCAGTAATTCAAGAAGCCCCTGAGAATCGTCGGATCTCGAGGAAAGAAGCCGGCAGTCGCCTCGATGGCATAGTAGAGCCCGACCTCCCTCAGTACAGCCTCGTGCCGGATCAGAATCTCCTTCGCCCAGGGGATGTAACTGTCACGACGATTCAGATGCCCTCGGGTAAGGAAGCTCGAAGTCTCCCACATTGCGGACGTGCTTATAAGAAGGAACCTTTGACGCACCGTCTCAAAGAAATGAGTCGGATAAGGTGCATGCGGATCACATGTAGGCATGAGGAAAGTCATCTCCTTAATCTCACCAACCTTTTGTTGCTTCCCGTTGTTTCCCAGGGTGGCGATGAGTAATCTCTCAGGAACTGAAGACCATCTCTCCACTTCATAGAATTGGCTAGGTCTACGAACATCAGATGGCTCGATGCTCGGAAAAGGTTTACACCTCATAAGAGACCTCTGGTGTAAAATGACTTCACCATCGTAGGGATTCGTGATGCAGATGCCACGCTCAGTAGTAATCTTGTTGCTCTCCCATCCAATCTTCATCCGTTCATATTTCAAATCGAGGAGTTGTGTCAATCGCTTCGCTTGACTGAGCTCCTTGATCGGTTGTTTTCCTTGTCCTCCTTTCTTCTTACCTTTCTGACCTGTCAGGTTTTCTTCTATATTTTGAATAGGTATATTTTGAGGACCTGCCTCGATGGCACTCGCCACACCAGCAAGTTGGGCATACCAATAGACCCACTCTTGTTCTGTTCCCCGCTTTGGAGGTTCAGGCGCTGTCTTGTTGACGAAGATGCGCACCAGCACTTCATGAGGGAGCTGCCCAATACGCTCCGAGAAATCCTTTATCTTGGGTTCGACTGTAGGAAAGAAGCGAGAGTTACGTCTTGGAGGAAGAGGGTTAGAAGGACCTTCAGCTGTTCTTTTTCGACCGCGCTTCATCGGCGTCGGACGACCCAGAGGTTTCACCAGAGGATCCCATTGTCACTACTGCAATTCACTCCAACGCGTAAACAGAGCAACATTAGAAAACAACTTGATACACATGGGAAATAGCCTAACGAAATCATATCACAAACACGAGCACGGCATGAAGAGCATGAAAGCAACAAAATCAAGAGCATAGCATATCGATCATCATACGCATTTCATAACAAAGCAATTGCCATCATACATTCACGCATACATGTGATTGATGCACACACAAAATCATAGATTGAACCCACAATACATCCATGCATTTAGTCTAAAAGTAGCCTTGACAAGTCCAGGTGCTTATAAGCAGGTACTGGACAGAGTCAGGAAACAGTTTTAGCATCATACATCCGCAATCGTTAGCACACAGCAACTTTACAAGCAATCGGAACGCTATAAGTGCACTTTGGCAGAAATACTCTGAACCTGCCTAAAATAGACAGTCACGAGCTGTGATAGGCCAAAGTAGGCAGCCAACTGTAGGCCCAAGGCACTAAGCTCCAATCATGCTTGAATTTTAAGTGATCTAGCCTCAAACAACACTGAATTTGACTGAGAAACGGAGCCGGAAATGCCATTTCTTCACAAATGCAAAGCGGGGGCTAAAAATGAAAATTTTGGCTAAGTGTTGGGCTCACATGCACCCAAGGTGGAGCCCCAGGTGCATGTGGCCCCTCACATGTGCCCAATCTATAAAATTTGAAAATGCAACTTCATTCCATAAGGCATCAGGCGCATGTCCAATCTGACATGCGCCCGACTCAGAAGAAATGGAGGAAATGAGTTTAGAATTCAAGCTTCAGGTGCATGTGGCAGCCACACATGCGTCCACCTCTGATTTTTTTGAAAAGACACAAGTCCGGGTAGTGCCCTGGCGCATGCCCAGAACAACATGCGCCTGGGACATGCGCCTGCTTCATCATGGGCATGTGACATGCGCCTGAAGGGAAATTCCTCCGTCCAAAAATGAATGGCAGGCCACATGCGCCCACAAGGGGACCACATGCACCTGTAGCTCGAGGGTGAGCTCTCCCACCTTGGGAAAATTGGAGTTTTCTGACTCGAAAAATTGTGGAATGACTCAGTGAGTCAACTATTTACACTTGAGCCTGGGGGACCGGTGCACTGCACTGGCATGACATAAGCATCCAGCACACCGGGGGGGCACTTGTTGGGGCTCAAATTTGCACCCATTGTAAAACAACATCTCGTGGTCTATTGACAATGATCTGGATAAGTTTCGAGGCCGGGAGAGCCCCGAAAATGCCAGCACAACCCTGATCGCTTGGTAGCGACTAAAATCCGTAAACAGCGTTTCGGAGTGGAACTGGACATGCGCTTCACCGCCAAATGATCTGAAATATCCTAAAACCCTTAACCTGCAAGTTTCGAAGTCATCCGGTGCATATTTTTACCTACGCATCTCGAAATGCGTTTCGTCCCTGCCCGGAGCTGACCAAAAGGGTCCGTAAGCCTACAGCAACCATTTTGGAACAGAACTGGACATGCGCTTCACCGCCAAATGATCCAAAATGTCCTAAAACCCTTAACCTATAAATTTTAAAGTCATCCAGTGCGTATTTTTACCTGCGCACCTCAAAATGCGTTTCATCCCCTTTTGGAGCTGACCAAAAAGGGTCCGTAAGCCTACAGCTACCATTTCAGAGTAGAACTGGACATACCCTTCCCCGCCAAATGATCCGGAGCACCACAAAACCCTTAAATAGCAAGTTTGAAGTCATTACGGTGCATATTTCCATGCGCGCGGTCCCCGGAACAACATTCCTACGACAAGCCGACCCGGAGGCTCCAAATTAGGAAGGAAGTACCAAAATTAGCAACATCTGGACTTCCACACCCCATCCCGTTCATTCAAGAGGTCAATCATAGCCTAGAAGTGGCTTGGCGACAGTGAGTGCATGTCTAGAAAAGGTAGCTGTCCTTTGGAGGTCCCTCGTCGGAGCTGAAATGCTGAAATTTTCTAAGTGCTGGAATCCTGAAAATCTAGCTAAGTAGTGGAAAAGCGCCGGCAAAGGACATGCGCCTGGCCTCCAACCACATGCGCTTGCACCCTATTAGTGAAATGGAGTGAATGAAACACTTTTTTGAAAAGCGCCGGGAAATGCGCCGGTAAAGGACATGCGCCCGGATCCTCCACGTGCGCCTGGTGCATTTTTCTCACATGCGCTTGACTTGTTTTCTGGCACATGCATTGGGAAATATCCGCCGGACCGGACCCGAACCCGATTATCCCCTATAAATAGTGAAGTCACTTCACTCATCAGCACGAGATCATCCCCCGTCGACCTCAGAGTGATGTAAGCACCACATGCGCTTGCTTTCTCTCCCCTCGTCGGATGCCTTGGCCGGAGTGGATTCCCTCGCCGAAAACCCTCACCGAAAAGGGATTTCCTCGCCGGAATCCCAAGTTCAGGAAGAAAATCCTGAAATTTTCTAAGTGCTGGGAACATGCGCCGGCTTTTCTCTAACATGCGCCGGCTTATTCCACCACATGCGCCGGCTTTTCTGGCCGGAAAAATATGAAAATCTGCTAAGTCTGGGAGAGACATGCGCCCAGTCTTAGGTCCAGGCGCATGTGCACCACCACATGCACCGGGATTGCCTCCCGAACTCCCATTTTTCATGAAAAAAACGGGGCCACATGCGCCCGGGAGATGGGACATGCGCCCAGCTCCCTACCACATGCGCTTGAAAGCTCCATCATCACCACATGCGCTTACATCAGCATGACATGCGCCTTTACCACACCCCCCATGCACCTGGACGCTGATGGGAGGGGTGGACCTTCCGTTGCGCGGCCCGCCTTCGTCCGAGATCGGATTTTGATGAAACCGCCTCTCCTAGATGCGTCTCGATGAGTTCTATCCATCCACCGGATCAGATTCTCCAACGGTCAATGATAAGTGGCCCAAATCAGTGTTTCGGTCCAAAATGACCAACACTTAACCAATTTGGCGGCTCCAAAAATCCCTCCGAAAGAGCCGAAAACGGCGTAAAACGAGAAGAATCGGGCGGAATTGGACCGAGCCCGAGAGGGAAACTTTTCTTCTACTTGACATGATACACCATAATGATGCACTGCGATGAGGTTATCCGATCTCAGGACCCTTGAATACCCCAATCAAGCGGTCGGCAGGCCCGCTACTTAGTCATTTTCAGCCCTGGGAAGTGCCCTGTTGGCCCGGAAATCGACTTCTGCTAAGAAAATCGAAACGCGATCGCACCGCGATCTTTGTGAACATAATCCACCCCTGTTCAAAGACGGTCATCGATAATATTCACCGATTTCCCTGATTAGACCGCAAACAGGTCCACTACTTAGTCATTTCCAGCCTTGGGAAGTGCCCTGTTGGCCCGAAAATCGACTTCTACTAATCAAATCGAAACACGATCACACCGCGATCTTCGTGGACGTAATCCGCCCCTGTTCAAAGATGGTTGTTGATAATACTCACCGATTTCCCTAATCAAACCGTAAGCAGGTCCACTACTTAGTCGTTTTCAGCCCTGGGAAGTGCCCTGTTGGCTTGAGAATTGACTAGTGCCAGTTGAAATCAACCGCGATCTCAAAGACGCCGAGGCAAAGCTAAAGTACTCAGGCTATCCAACAGCCGAGTCAAGCATTAACGGGGCACCGATCCCCATTATTCATAAGAAATTGCCATATGTGGGTACCCATCAGACCCTATACTTAGCCACTTACAGGCATCGGAGATAGCCGATCCAGCCCATTGAGTTTGGATCCTCAAGAGATCTTGGCTTGACAAAGCCTACCTGATCCCAAATAGATCACTGAAAATACTCAGAAGAAAGAGTGTTCTCGAAGACGAGTCGCCCGACTCCAGAAGAAATACATTTACTTTACTGTACAAAGCTCTATTCATCCCGGATAAAGGTCCGAGGCTAAATCTAAGGGGTTATGGTTACCACGAGAAACCACAAACAAAGAGTTCTAACTAAGCTTGAAACATCTTGCTATGGACTGCCACTATGAAAAGACAGTCGATGCCCTACCCATCGACAACGGGTCCGTCGGTTGAGCTGATGAGGTAGTTGCAGATTGCTTTCCTAAGGTCACCTGTTCATAGTAACAGGCGTGGGCTTTAGGTTATGCCGACCAACATTTCGATGTTCGTGTATTCCAACGGTCACCTGTGCGCAGTAACAGGCGCGGGCCTAGAGTTGCACCACTCGATTAAAAACCTCATTCGGGAACGTTGCGGAGTGCTCTTCTAAGGTCACCTGTGCCCAGTAACAGGCGCGGGCTTTGGTAATGCCGACCAACATTCGAGGATCGTGTATTCCAGCGGTCACCTGTGCGCAGTAACAGGCGCGGGCCCCGAGTTGCACCACTCAAATCCTGACAGTCTCTCAACCCGGACAGTCCGAAAAAAAATGGGACATAGACATCCGGTGTGTCTAACAAATGTGGCTCAGTCCATAACAAGAAAACAAAGGTCTAAACGACCATGAACTCAAGACCATAATCCCCGGCGGATTAGTCTTTTGCCTTCCAATCAAGGGTGATCAACCGTTGATGTAATTAAAGGCTCGTGACCAGTATCACAGCCTGGAATGTAAAAGATCTCAGAATCTCTGGAATAAAAATTCGCCTTACGATATCTCTCTCTTGTGTACACTTTGGGATTGCTTATGATTGTCTATGAATGTCTCTATACTCAGAATTCCCCAGAATAAAAGAAACACGAAAAAAAAGAAAGAAGGACTGTTTACGAGTAGTTCTGATCTCTCCTCTTTTTCTAAGTTCTAACAATACCCTAAAAAAAATGCCTTCATCACTTTTAGCATCAAACTTTTAAACATTTTTTTGGTCACGTAAAATGTAACACAAACTTTCAAAAATTCAAAAATGTTTAACCGATGATTTCTCATCAAACGACAATTCATACGGTATCTTATTCTTACTTGCTCTAACATATATATGATTTGTAATGTAACAAGCAGTATTCACAGCTTCAGCCTAAAAACTCTTTGGTAAATTCTTACCATTTAGCAAAACATTTGCCATATCTTGTATAACTCTATTCTTTTTCTCAGCAACTCCATTTTACTGAGGTGTTTTTGGAGCTGAAAATTCACGTAAAATACCAGATCTTCACATTACTTCTGAAAAATGCTATTTTCAAATTCAGTTCCATGATCACTTCTGATTTTACTGACACTCATTTATTTTTCAATCTGAATCCGTTTGATAATCTTTTTGGCTTCATCAAATGTTTGAGATTTTTCTCTCAGAAAAGCTACTCAAGAGAATCGAGTAAAGTCATCAACAATAACTAAGAAATACTTTTTACCACCCTTACTCTCCGTTCGAGTTGGTCCAACTAAATCCATGTCGAGAAGATGAAGGGGTCTAGATGTGGCTAGGGAGTTTATTTTCTTATGGCAACTTCTTATTTGTTTGCCAACTTGATGTTCGCTCGCCTCAAGTGCAAGGCTGCGATGTAGTAATAAATCTCTGTAAGACTGAGGTCGATCCATAGGAAAAGAGGTAAACAATTCCAACTAATCTAATAACTAGAATCTAAGAAGTTTAGAAAAATAGTTTTTCACATAAAATAGAAAAATCTGAAAATAAGAACTAGAGCATCAAGGATCCACTTGTAGTAGTGTAATACCAATCCATTCATCCAAGCACAACACAATTAGAATCAAAGTCCTATCTCTCATCTAATTGGAGGATATACATTCAAGCACAAATAGTCACACTTAAATCTGGAAATCAGATTTCTAGTTCTAATGAAGCACATAAAACTTGAACTTGTAACCTTCGGAGTAACAACCATGCCAAGAGACTATGGCTTGCTCAAGGGTTACTACAATTCGAATTCAAACAACCCAATCATGGTAATCTCAGAGAATTACAAGGAACTCATGTCCGGAGCACACAAACTCTCACAAAACTTCTAAAAAACCAAACTTTATTCAAACTAGAACTTAAAAATCCATAAATAAGTAAAGGGTACTTGAAGAAATGAATTAAAGCATTGAAACGAACTACGAACTTCACCTCTTAGCTCTAGCTAAGAGGTTAACTAGAAGAAAACATTAAAAACTAGAACTAGAAGTAGAAGAAAACTAGTTGTAGGAGGCTAGGAAGCCTCCTAGGTCTTGATCTCTTTGCTCCCTACATTGCTAGATGGGTTAGGAAGAGGCTGTAGGTGTCCTTTTATAGCTTAGAGGTGTCACCGACTTGGAAGAATCGTGGAACTACGGAGTCCTCCCGCACTTAGGAAACCCAAAATTGGAATTAGAAAGCTGCAACTTGCTGTCTACATGTGGCCGACCGGTCTTGACCGGTCTTTTGACAGTCCAGGGAGTGGCCGACCAGTCTTGACCGGTCGGACCTCCTATTTTCCTTTATTTTCCTTCTTTCTTTCTTCCTCATTCTCCTCTCTTTCTTCATCATTCTTTGGTCCACCTTGGGCCTTCATCAAAGGTTCCTAAATGTGCCCTTTCAGTCACCAATTGGGCGAAGCTACTCTCATTCCTACAATCACAAAACAAGCATTAGATGTGCCCTTTTAAACATGCAAACCATGCATATAATGTGATGTAATGGGCTAGATCATGTATAAATTGAAGGCTCAACACAGCCCCCAACCAGCTTTTTGCTAGTCCCGAGCAAAACATGCGTGAGACAAGTTCAATTCTCCAAGATCCAACTCTCCTTCATAAACTATGCTTCTATCCATTCCAAGACATACAAGTGTAAAATCAGAAAAATTAGGTGATAGAAGTTGAAATCTTAAACTCTCAAAACATAGTAAGTGTTCATACAAAATTCCCGCTGATTGATTTATAAATAGAAGAACTTGAACAAATTCAACCTAGTGTGTATAGTGAACGTTCATCTCATGGGTTTCCAGGATTACCTTCTTCATAGATCAACTACATTATGGATCTCAAGGTGTACAGAGCAACAACAAGCCTATGACAGGAATTTGCTTTACCGTCCTTCCGACGGCTTTCACACTACGTCCCATTTCCGACTTTGATTATGGGAGACCATCCCCCGGTTGGTAAATAGGTAGCCCTTTTCAGAATTTTCCACCATTTTCTCCATCATTCCCAATTTTCATCCTTCCTTTTTCTTTTTCTTTTAAATTAGATAAGATTTTTAGAAATCCATATCTTTCGTTATTTTTCCATGGACAAGGATGGACAAAGTACCCCAGCTTGGTTTCTCAACACCTCAAATCTAAGTCTAGCCAATCCACAAATCACATAATCCTTTCAAACCATGAAAATCGTGTAATGTGAACTAGGTGTAAAAGTGTTTAAATTTTCTATCAATCACATAAATAGAGGAATTCACATATAAAACCATTATATTGAGAGTAATTCAAGACTTGCAACATCACTCACTTAGTATCTCCTTTTCTTATACTTGTATCATCCCGAATGCATAGAAACAAAGTTTTCCAAAAGAGTTTTGATTTTTTTTTAGAAAAATAAAATTTTTTCTACATAATTGCTCGAAATGTCACAAAAGCTAGTAGATTCATCTAAGGAATCTCACCCCCCAACCAAAATCTTACATTTTCCTCAATGTAACAAGATATGCAATAAGCATAACATGAGAGCAATGAAAATAAAACAAAGGAGAGTGAGAATGAGAGTACTTGAGGTAGCAAGTTGATCAATTCTAGCATCTTCCATTGTCTTGATGAGACTTATTCAATCCTAAATGTATAAAAGAAATCCTAACCTACCTACCTACCTTTGATTAGTTCGATTGACTACATGATCAAATTTGAGCAGGATCTTCATGAATTTCAATAAATTTCTCATGAGGACCATCCAAAGTCCTGCTCGACAGTAGACATGGATGCTTTTCTTCATTGAAGTTCAATATTTATTTGCACCACATGCATGATAGAAGGAGATAAGAGAAGCAAAAAGATATCTCCTCAAATTCTGATCTGGGTTATGATTGATTAAAAATGGATCCTCTCAATCAAAATTTTCAATGGGCTGAAGAACCCATGATGGTGGAGAGACATCCATCAAGTTTTCATTGGTTAAAGTTGTCTCCTCCACAATTTCAGAATTGTATGGTGCTTCAACAAACAATGGTAAATAGTGTAAATCAGTGGAATGGTGTTCTTCAGGCACCGACACCATGTCTAACAAAATATCCAACTCCTTAATCATCTCATCATCAAGATTATAAGAGTGAGTCAAGCATTCCTCTAGGAAATCGAGATAGTCGGATGAAGGATCATGATCTTGCTTGAGTGAGTGCAAAAATTCAGTTCCGATGGTGAGGAACTAGCCCTCCATGGAGTGGAATTCTTCTGAACTAGGTTATTCATAACTAGTATGAGGCACCAAGTCGGAAGTATGGAAGGCTTTAACAATGTTTAGAATAATGGGGTCGTTTGAATTTTCAAAGTGAGCCAAGCATTCGTCCCAAGAATTTGAATTTTCACTCATGGGAGTCTCATTCTCCATATTAAAATTAAGCATGTCAAGTTGGTGGAGTGACTCAAAAATATCAACCTCGGCCATCTCTCTAGCATGCATATCCTCTAGAGACTCATAATCATTATGCCCTTGGGAAAAAGAAACCATAGGTTCATAAGCATCCACTGAACCCTCATTGTAAGTAATCCCACTATCGCTTTCAGAATTAATGGATTCCTCGGGTTCGTCAACCGTCATTGAAATCTCTTCATCATTAAGTTTAAAGCATCCAAAATAAATTGTGGACTCACCATAATTGATGATGACATTGGGATCATCGAGATCAATCTCCTCTAAAAGTCTATTTATTAAATCCAAAGAAGGTGGGACTGGGTAGCCTCATCCTCCTCATTAGAGGGGATTGATTCGATGCCCCCAATTTTGGGCTCAACGTCTTCACAAGATGGCGAGTAAGCTTGATTTGATTGTTCATCTACATACTCTTTCCATATTTTCTCAAGTATTTGTTTATACATGTCATCACAAGAGGAAGACGTTTTAGGGTGATTGTTAATAAACACGGTTGGTTCTTCCCTTAAACAAGGAGAATGATGGTTTTCCCAATTAAGACTTGCGCATTGTAGGATGAAGAGTTATATGATGGTTGATAGGCATATCCATACAAGTGATCACGCATTGTCTTAACCAGTTGGCCACTATGCACCTGTTCCTTTTGTTGTTGCACACCTCTTACTATAACCGGTGGAACACTCATGTTATTTTCAATCCAGTAATCACGTAATGTTTTTTCCGGATTGTTAATGTCAGATTTTGTAACAGGATCCTCCGGTCGTTCACCTTCTCTTCAACAGGGATTTCCTCCGCCAGACCTGTAAGAAGACAGAAAGCAACTAAGGGTGGCTGGTGTCCAGCCGTTAGCCCTCCGATGCTTAAGTCAGGCAAAGCAAGAGGAAAAAGAAGAGGGCAAAACAAGGCTCAAGATTCAATATTGTGTACCTGTTTCCTAATGGAGTCATCCCTTTATATAGATTTGAAGCGATCCAATCTGTTACGTAAGATATCGAGATCCCGCTGATTTCGTGGGATAAGATTCTTTTCCTTAGATGGAGGAGTGATTTTATCCAACAAGTCATCAGTCAATTACGTTCCTTGATAGCAATCCCTTGAGATTCGGAACCATTGAAGAAGGTAAGCCAGAATCGGCCTATACGGGCTGCTGGAACTATTATACGAAGATCGTCCAAACCAAAAGCAAAGACTCATGATTGCTCAGATGTCGGGAGCTGCTCGTGTCAGGAATGCTCGCATCCAGGAGATGCGACCCCTTCCGACGAGCACGAACCGAGCTGCTCGCATTCCAGGGTGCGACCCCTTATCGCGAGCACGAGCTGAGCTGCTCGCATTCCAGGGTGCGACCCCTTATCGCGAGCACGAGCTGAGCTACTCGCATCTAGGAGATGCGACCCCTTATCGCGAGCACGAGCTGAGCTGCTCGCATCCAGGAGATGCGACCCCTTATCGCGAGCACGAGCTTGACTGCTCGCATTCATTATGTGACCGCGATCCCTCACTTCTCGCTAGACTATCTTTGCCTACAACAGATGCCCCCCAAACCCTTGGTATTGAAGAATTATGCCAAGGGTTTGTTAGTGTAGACAACTGGCTGCTGGGAGAAGATCGCACATGATTCACTTAACGTGCTTCCGCATTTATGATGGCCAGCTTTTGCGCAACTTTTCCTGCCGCCAGAAATGAGGCGTCGGGTGCCACGTGTTTCCGTATTTAATGCCAGCGCCCGTTCGTCTGGCGTGCCGCATGAGAAGCTGCCGCGTGTCCATCAAATCAAACGGGATGATTGCATATAAATATCGGACTTAGCAGGATTTCTTCATTTTCGAATTCTATCTTCTGCGAAGTTTCCTTCTTCTCCTTCTCTGTTTCCAGAGTAAAAACATCTTTACAGAGGTATTCCTTCTTTTCTTTCTTCTTATTCATTTCTCCCACCCATTTCTCTTTATAATGGCGGAAATCTCTGACGAAGAGATTGTTCCTTTGGGAGATGAAACCCCGGATTCCTCCGAATCCAATAACGCCAGAGTACCGGCTGGGAGATATTCCGCCTCCGGTTACTCTTCCATCTTGACGGAGGAAAGACTCTCTAACCTTAGAGAGGTATATAGGGTCCCAGACTCTGTTTCGTTTAGATTGCCTGGGAGAGGGGAGACAGCCGATGCACCACCACCTGGGTGTGTGGCTATTTATGAATATTTTTTCAAAGTGGGCGTACGTCTTCCCCTCCACCCCTTCATACGAAACTTCCTTCGTCTTTACAAGATTGCCCCGGGCCAACTAATAGTTAATGGCTGACGGGTGCTTCTAAGCGCTTTCGTCCTTTGGAAGCAAGCGGGTAACGAGGAGTTAACCGCTGAGGAATTTTTAAGGTTATTCCAGTTGAAGAAGGCGCTAGCAAGTGAGGGTTGGTACTACCTATGCTTCTGGCACCGGAATAACTTTATCTTGGGGAACCCATCTTCCAACTGCCGGGGATGGAGAAAAAAGTGGTTCTACGTTTCTGGCAACTGGGAGTCCGAATTGGGCTTCGACCCCAAAGGCCATAACGTTAATCGCCATTTTGGCGAAGGTGGGTTAAGTATTCGTTTTATCTGTCCGAAAGAAATAACACCTTTGCTCCATTGACGATTTAACGTGCGTTCTTTTCTGTTCGCAGGAATCCCAACTGGTGTGAAACCGAACCTGCGGGGAGGACTCAACGAGAAATTAGTTAGAGTCTACAAGCTTTCCGCGACTACACGCCACGTCAACGTCGCATTAGAGTCTCGTCATCTCTGTGCAGCGGGTCTCATCTCCAGAGAAGAAATGACGAACGTTGGAGACAAGAGAGGTGCACTAGGGGTACTTCCCCGTCTGAAGGGCATGGCCTCGAAGAGGCAAAAGAAAACCACGGGGGGTCCCTCAAATGCACCTGCTCCCGAAGAGGGGTCTGCTCGCGGTCCTCAATCGCGAGGGGTCGGCTCGGGAGGGGTCGCTACGACTTCTCGTACGACCGCGACCCCTCCGGTTAACGCGACCCCTCTATCCACCGTGCTCCCTCCGGCTGACCTACCTCGCCAGCCAATTATCGAGGTAGCCGACAACTCGCCGAAAGGCGATCAGAGAGGGGGAGGCCTCCCTCCAAAGGGGGCTTCAAGCGAGCCTACCGCTGCTCCCGAATTGCTGGCGCCCGCATCTGGCGTCGCGAGTGCTCGCGAGTCGGGTCCCAAGGAGAAGGTTGTAGCCCAGGCTTCTGGCTCGGGAACTTTTGTCATTCCTCCACACTTGCATCCAATATGCGAGTTTATGTTTGACAAAATTTCCCCCAACTCCTTCGGAAGCCTCCCCGAACCAAGCCCCGAAGCCCTCTCCACCGACATCGGGGTGAGATTGCTACAGGTAACTAACGTTGCACGATTTATATTTTTCGTCACCGATATGGTGGATTAAATTTATCTCCTCTTTCACACACATTTTTTTTTATATAGAGCTTGGATCTCACGCTTCGAGTCAGACATGACATCGAGGCAGCCCGCCGCAGCGTGGAGGATGCGGAGAAGAAGAAGAAGACCATGGAAGCCGAGGTCCAAGGGAGGGACCGCTTGGTAAAGGCCTTGGAAGTTCAAATCGCCAAGTTGGATGAAGAGAAGAAGATTCTCCTGGTTAAAATCCAATCCACGACCGAACGCTTTCAGTCAGTGGACCTCCAACTCGCAAAGCTTCAAGAGCTCCATACTAAGAGCGAGAAGGAGAAGGAGATTTTTCGCAAGGATAAGATCCAGCTTGAAGAGTGGCTCAAGGATGCTCGGACCAAGCTCGAGGAGGCCCAGCAGCAACTTAAACAGCTGAAGGATGACTCCATCCACTAGGAAGAAGAGCGAGTGGCTCTCGTTCAGATGGTATCTGATGAGGGTCCTCGCGCAGTCCAGGAGTTCCGTACTTCTCAACTTTATGACGAGGAGCGATATGAAGCGTATATCGCTGGTCGTGATTTTACGGTCAGAGTTATGCAGCAGATTGCTCCGACTTTTAACGTTGAGGAGTTCGACAGAGTGGCTTTCGAGGTTGCAGCTAGAGAACGGGCTGCCGTTGAGAACGAAGTCACTGGGGCAATAGATGTTGCCCCTGCTCCTGAGGCTGGTCCCGAAGCTGAGAGCCGCGAGCCTGCGCAAGATGAAGATGACCAACCTTGACCTCGGCACCTTCCTATGTCATGTATATATATATATATATATATATATATATATATATATATATATATATATATATATATATATTTTGTATACTTTTGAGAAGAGATTTGTAACTGTCTTGACTTTTTGGTCATCATTTTAATGAACATCTATTTCTTCAGTGTTGCGTATTCTCCCTATCTTTCATTTTTGCTTTATGTTGATCACATTTGACTCATCAGGGGATGCGAACCTTGACTTCGAGCACGAGCTGCGCTGCTCGCAGTTAGGGTGTACGACCCTTTAATTCGAGCACGAGCTGCGCTACTTGCATTTAGGAAGTGCTACCCCTTTCATCGATCGTGAGCATCTAACTCATGAAAAAGTGAATTAGACTCAATCCGGGGGTCGTGTGACCGTGTCCGCGTTGAGATAGACTGATCTATCGATTGAGATTTTGATTCCACCAAGGGCAGAAGATTGGTCAAGAGAGCACGTATGCTCTCTTCGGGGCTATTTTTAATCCATAGAATGGAGAAGCAACCAACTAGTAATAATTTCAATCCTACCAAGGGTAGGCAATTGGCCAAGAGGATGTGTATATTCTCTTCAGAGCTATTCGAGTCCAAATAAGTGGGATAGCGACCGAAAGATGGTTTTAACCCTACCAAAGGTAGGATATTGGCCAAGAGAATGTATTTATTCTCTTTGGGGCTTTTTGAGTCCAAGTAATGGAATAGCGACCAAAAGATCCTTAATTCATTTGAACATCGTTTAAGAGTTACATCGCATCAAGGGAAGTACTGCAACAAGTGTTCCACGTGCCAAGGGCGACGTACGGGTCTTCCCTGCATGTCTTCAAGGTAATAAGTACCTGGTCGCATAATCTTAATAACTCGATACGGGCCTTCCCAATTTGGATCCAGCGAACGAACAGGAACTCCGAGATTTTTCCTTAGGACCAAATCTCCAAGCTGGAAGGATCTAGGCCGAACCTTCGCATTTCGATAACGAGCAATACGTTGTTGATATGCTGCCGCTCGTACTTGGGAGGCGTTTCTTCGTTCTTCCAAGAGATCGAGATGAAGGCGAAGGTCTTTTTGATTACCTGCGGGGTCATACTGCTCGATCCGATACGAGGGCACTTGAATTTCCACTGGTACTACTGCGTCGACACCAAATGCTAAGGAAAAAGGGGTTTCACCCGTTGATGTACGAGTTGTAGTCCTATATGCCCATAATACCTCTGGTAGAAGTTCTGGCCATTCACCTTTGCATTCACCAAGCTTGGTCTTTAAATGGTGCTTAATGATTTTATTCACTGCTTCAACTTGCCCATTCGCCTGAGGATGATATGGAGAAGTGCGGAGATTACGTATCTTCCACTTTCCCCAAAATTCGTCAAAGGCTGCGTTATCGAATTGCGTCCCATTGTCGGTAATTATAGTGTGGGGGAGTCCATAACGGCATATGATATTCCTCCATATGAACTTCGTAGTTTGTTTCTCCGTGATCTTGGCCAACGGTTCTGCCTCGGCCCATTTGGTGAAGTAGTCGACCCCTACTATCGCGAATTTGTTTTGTCCTTTTCCAGTAGGCAAGGGCCCGATGATATCGACCCCCCATTGTGCGAAAGGCCAAGGGCTGTCAACGGGAGTCATTTGCTCGGATGGTGCGTGAGGTATAGGAGAGTATCGTTGGCACTTGTCACATTTTTTGGAGAATGTAATTGCATCTGCTTTCATAGTAGGCCAATAGTATCCTTGCCTCATCGCCTTGTATGCTAGGGATCGCCCCCTGGGGTGATTACCACATGCCCCCTGGTGTATCTCATCTAGAAGACGAAGTGCCTCTTCTGGATGAAGACACCTTAAATAAGGCAAGGAGGAGCTTTTGCGTAACAGTATTCCGTCTTGCAAGGTATACCTGGCAGCTCGAAGACGAATTTGTCTTGCAACTTTCTTGTCGTCTGGTAAGTATCCATCTCTGAGATAAAGGATGATGGGGTTCATCCAGCATGGAGATGATTGTATCGATATTACTTGCTCGAGAGTCGCTTGGTCGATACTCAGGTTCTGACGATGCTCGATGGGGATTGAATGTGATAACTCGGATTCTGGTGCAGAGGCGAGCTTTGCCAGGGAATCGGCAAGTTGGTTCTTCTCGCGAGGAATATGAATTATTTCATAAGTCTTCAGTTTTGCGAGCAGGATGAGGACACGAGACTTGTATAAGGCCATCCTTTCTTCTTTGGCCTCGAATTCACCAAGAACTTGGTTGACAATGAGCTGGGAGTCACTATGAATTAACAGATTCTGAATTGCAAGGACAATGGCCAGTTCGAGGCCAACAATCAGGGCCTCATATTCTGCTTCATTATTTGAGATGCGAGAATCGAAACCCAGAGCATATTGAAAATGCGACCCGTCGGGAGCCACTAAAATTAGGCCCGCTCCACTACCAGTGGCCCGCGACGACCCGTCCACAAAGAGTGACCAGGAAGGTTGGTCGCTGATTGCGGGATTATCTTCGGAGGAGGAGTATGTGAATTCGGCGATAAAGTCAGCCACGGCCTGGCCCTTGACTGCGGTCCTGGGGCAGAATGAGATATCATGCTCACTGATCTCGACCGCCCATTTAGTTAAGCGTCCGGAAGCCTCAGGTTTTTGAAGGACTTGCCGAAGCGGGTGATTTGTTGGTACTAGGATAGCGTGGGCTTGAAAGTATGGTCACAGTTTTCGAGCTGCTGTGACTAAAGCGAGGGCCAGTTTTTCCATATCAGAATACCGAGTTTCTGCATCAACCATTGCTTGACTGATATAATAAACGGGCCTTTGCACCCCGGAATCTTCTCTTATTAAGGCGGCGCTAACGGCCGTGGAAGACACAGATAAATAAAGAATGAGTTGCTCATGTGCTACAGGTTTAGATAAAATGGGGGGAGCGCTCATGTATTGCTTCAGTTGTTGAAAGGCTTCTTCACACTGTGGTGTCCATTTCCAATCAGACTTGGCCGTGGCACGAAGGAGTTTGAAGAATGGTAATCATTTGTCAGATGCTCGTGAGATGAACCTATTCAACGATGTGATGCGACCAGCCAGACACTGGACGTCCTTCAGAGTAGCGGGGATTTCATCTCTACCAATGCTTTTATCTTTTCAGGATTTGCCTCAATTCCACGCTGACCGACCATGAACCCAAGAAATTTTCCTGCAGACACTCCGAATGCACATTTTTCTGGGTTCAATTTCATTTGATACTTCCTCATTAGGTCGAAGGCTTCTCGAAGATCAGAAATATGGTCATCTTCTACGATGCTTTTCACGAGCATGTCGTCAACATAAACTTCCATATTTCTACCGATTTGGGCAGCGAATATTTTGTTGACAAGACGTTGATAAGTGGCCCCTGCATTTTTAAGACCAAAAGGCATTACCTGGTAGCAATATAGTCCTCGATCCGTGATGAAGGCAGTATGCTGGCTATCAGGTGGATGCATCATGATCTGGTTGTAACCAGAATAAGCATCCATAAAACTGAGCAAAGCGTGTCCAGCTGTTGAATCGACCAGCTGGTCTATCCGTGGCATCGGAAAACTATCTTTGGGGCATGCTTTGTTCAGATCTGAATAATCGATGCACATTCTCCATTTGCCATTAGCTTTCCGGACGAGAACTACGTTCGCGACCCACTCTGGGTAGTCAACTTTTTTTATGAAATTGACCGTAAGTAGCTTCTCGACCTCAGCTTTGATCGCCATTTGCCTTTCCGCAGTGAAGGCACGTCGACGCCGGTGTACGGATTTATGCTTCGGATCGATATTGAGACGGTGTGCGATGACGTCGGGATCGATACCTGGCATATCTTTGTGGGACCAAGCAAACACGTCTTGGTATTCGGTGAAGAGGTGAATCAGCTCATCCCGGACGACTCCCTTCAAAGAGGAACCATGCGGATAACCTTGGATGAATCATCTTTGGCTAAACGAACCGCCACTGTATCTTCCCCAGGAGTTCCGGATTGAAGGGCATTCTCTCTCGGGTCTAGGGAGTTGTCCATCGAGGAGTTAGGCGAATCTTGTGCTATCGTCATGACAGGCGCTGCTTGAACTCTCTTTCGATCTTGCAGGGCTATCTCGTAGCAAGACCGAGCCTCCTTCTGATTTCCTCGCACAACCCCAACGTCATTCGGGGTAGGGAACTTGACGCACAAATAGGAAGGGTGTAAGGATGCCCCCACCTTATTAAGCGATGGTCGCCCCAAAATGGCGTTATATGCTGATCTTCGATCCACCACGAGGAAGTTTATGAAGACGGTAGTCTTTGCTGGACTTTCTCCAAAAGTAACCGGGAGATCGATGCTTCCTTCAGGTGTTACCACCTCACCTCTGAAACCGACGAGAGGAGTCGAAACTGGTTTGAGTAGGCTTCTGGCAAGTGCCATTTTGTTGAAGGCCTCTAGGTATAGAATATCAGCTGAGCTACCTGTATCCACCATAATTCGATGACTCAGATAATTCGATACCTTTAATGCGACTACGATGGAATCTTCGTGAGGGAAGTGAATTCCCGCTGCATCTTCGAGGGTGAAGGAAATTGGAGGATGGTTGGCTTTTGACGAGCTGGGTGTCTGTTCTAGCCAATAGATATGCTGGGGTTCTTTAGACGCCTTCCGAGTGTATGCTTTCCTTGAAGCTTGAGAGTCACCCCCGCAAGCTGGTCCTCCGACGATGGTGTGAATTTCTCCAGTAGGCTCAGCGTCCTCTTGGTCAGTTTGGTGATGAGGCGGTTCTTTTTGGCGAGATGAGGCCTTCACCCTTTCTGGTGATCGGTTTTTACGAGCGACATAATCCTGAAGATGGCCTTTTCGAATAAGGGCTTCAATATGATCTCGTAGAGAGATGCAGTCTTGGGTTCTATGCCCGTGATCTTTGTGGAAGTAACAGAACTTGCTCTTGTCTCTCTTCTCGGGATCGGATTTGATCTTTGCAGGCCACTTCACATATGGCTTGTGTTTAATCTCCATTAAAACCTTTTCATGAGATCGATTGAGAGGAGTGTAGTTATGATATTTACCAGAATAAGGCTTCTTGGGGGAACGGTTGCAGCTGATCACGACGATACTTTTTATCTGCAGTAGAGGTTCCCTCTGGTTTGCGTTTCTTACCCTGTACTCCATGACGCGTTAATGCGACTTCTTCTGCATTGATATATTTCTGAGCTTTGGCTTGGAATTCTGCCATAGTTTTCGGCGGGCTTTTATCTAAGGCAAACCTGAATTTCTCGCTCGTTATTCCTGCTATGAGGGCTGTAAGACCTTTTTCTTCAGTATAACCTTCAGTTTGAACGGCTTCAGCAGTGAACCGTACTGTGAACTCCTTTATTGTTTCCCCATGCTGCTGTTTCAGATTCATTAGATGGGAGGCTGGCTTCTTAATGCGAATGCTTCCCATGAATTGAGAAAGGAATATCTCTGATAACTGTGAAAAGGAGCTGATGGAACGAGGCTTTAGTCCTAGAAACCATGTATGAGCAGCATCCTTTAAAGTTAGGGAAAAAGTCCCTACACATGATTTCTGAGCCATGTCCTTCCAACTCCATAAGAGACCTATATGTTTCCAGGTGTTCAAGAGGATCACCAATACCTGTATACGGGGTGATAACAGGCGTTTGATACTTTCTAGGTAATGGTGCCCCCATAACCTCGCTGGTAAAGGGGGACTCGGATTGATGTATTGCCGCCATGACGGCAGACGGACCGATTTGCCTGATGTTGCTGTTCCATGACGTCAAAACGACCATGGATTCTTTTGAGATCTCCTTCCCATGGTAAGGTATAGCCTGATCTTTCGACGGTGGAGCCCTGAGGTTGAGGTTGTCGAGACGTACTAGAATGTATGGAATGCGGAGGCGGCACAGGGAGATGGTTGCCGAGCGGTGTGTGATTTGATGGAGGATGATGTGGTGGGACCTGTGGTTCGTCCACAGAATGTCTGGAAGCCACTGGTATGGGTTGCGGTGGTAACCCTTCGGAGGGTTGTCTCTGCGGTTCGGAGAAATGCTGATCAAGCCGATTCGACAGGGCCTGAACTCCGGCATTTAGAGTTAGAAGAGTATTTCCGAGGAAACGCAGGACATCGTCTTGATTTCCAGAAGCCTCCAATAATGGGTTTGCTGATGGCATATTTGGGGCTCCTTGAGGGATATTCATCGAAGTGGGTGGAAGAGCAGGTATGGATTCCGTCTCATCGGGCGGAGGTAGTGCCTGCCTTGAAGTCGAAGGATGAACAGCCTTTTTAGGAGGCATCGCAGAAGGATTTTGATCGGTGGTTAGAACGATTGATTTTGACAATCAAGTCGTTCCCACAGACGGCGCCAAACTGTTAACGTCAGATTTTGTAACAGGATCCTCCGGTCGTTCACCTTCTCTTCAACAGGGATTTCCTCCGCCAGACCCGTAAGAAGACAGAAAGCAACTAAGGGTGGCTGGTGTCCAGCCGTTAGCCCTCCGATGCTTAAGTCAGGCAAAGCAAGAGGAAAAAGAAGAGGGCAAAACAAGGCTCAAGATTCAATATTGTGTACCTGTCTCCTAATGGAGTCATCCCTTTATATAGATTTGAAGCGATCCAATCTGTTACGTAAGATATCGAGATCCCGCTGATTTCGTGGGATAAGATTTTTTTCCTTAGATGGAGGAGTGATTTTATCCAACAACTCATCAGTCAATTACGTTCCTTGATAGCAATCCCTTGAGATTCGGAACCATTGAAGAAGGTAAGCCAGAATCGGCCTATACGGGCTGCTGAAACTATTATACGAAGATCGTCCAAACCAAAAGCAAAGACTTACGATTGCTCAGATGTCGGGAGCTGCTTGTGTCAGGAATGCTCACATCCAGGAGATGCGACCCCTTCCGACGAGCACGAACCGAGCTGCTCGCATTCTAGGGTGCGACCCCTTATCGCGAGCACGAGCTGAGCTGCTCGCATTCCAGGGTGCGACCCCTTATCGCGAGCACGAGCTGAGCTGCTCGCATCCAGGAGATGCGACCCCTTATCGCGAGCACGAGCTTGACTGCTCGCATTCATTATGTGACCGCGATCCCTCACTTCTCGCTAGACTATCTTTGCCTACAACATGGATGATTATTCGATTTTGCTTCATTCCGGTATTCCCCCATCGTCTTACAGGTGTCTCAATATGCGTATTGCTTTCATTAATGTAATCATGCATCGTCATACGTGTGGGGGTAGTGGAGGTTCTTTGAATCTCAGAAAAATATTCATGCTTGGAGGGATCTCGATCACAATGAGTTTGAATCCCCCAATCCGACGTCTCATCCTCCAAAAGGTACTTGTATGCACAATTCGTCCAATCATACATGATGAAATTTTAAGGAATTAGAAACTACCCTAATCTAGAAAAAATAAAAATAAAAAGGGAGACGGAGAGATGTTACCCGTGAAGTTGAGAACTATGTCAGCAACAATGTCCTGCAAAAATAAAAAAATTGTTAGTAATCTAGAAAAAAAATCCTACTTCTAGAAAAACTGAAAATCCTACCTAACGAAGACTACTCTATAGCTACTAGAACAATTAGAATCGTTTAACCTTTTCCTCGGCACGGCGACAAAAACTTGTTTGCTCGCCTCAAGTGCAAGGCTGCAATGTAGTAATAAATCTCGGTAAGACCGAGGTCGATCCACAGGGAAAGAGGTAAACAATTCCAACTAATCTAATAACTAGAATCTAAGAAGTTTAGGAAAATAGTTTTTCACATAAAATAGGAAAATCTGAAAATAAAAACCAGAGCATCAAGGATCCACTTATAGTAGTTCAATACCAATCCATTCATCTAAGCACAACACAATTAAAATCAAAGTCCTATCTCTCATCTAATTGGAGGATATACATTCAAGCACAAACAGTCCCACTTAAATCTGGAAATCAGATTTCTAGTTCTAATGAAGCACATAAAACTTAAACTACAGCCTTCGGAGTAACAGCCATGCCAAGAGACTATGTCTTGCTCAAGGGTTACTACAATTTGAATTCAAACAACCCAATCATGGTAATCTCAGAAAATTGCAAGGAACTCATGTCCGGAGCACACAAACACTCACAAAACTTCTAAAAAACCAAACTTTATTCAAACTAGAACTTAAAAATCCATAAATAAGTAAAGGGTACTTGAAGAAATGAATTAAAGTATTGAAACGAACTACAAACTTCACCTCTTAGCTCTAGCTAAGAGGTTAACTAGAAGGAAACATTAAAAACTAGAACTAGAAGAAGAAGAAAACTAGTTGTAGGAGGTTAAGAAGCCTCCTAGGTCTTGATTTCTTTGCTTCCCACATTGCTAGATGGGTTAGGAAGAGGCTGTAGGTGTCCTTTTATAGCTTAGAGGCGTCACCGACTTGGAAGAATCGCGGAACTACGGAGTCCTCCCGCACTTAGGAAACCCAAAATCGAAATTAGAAAGTTGCAACCTGCTGTCTACATGTGGCCGACCGGTCTTGACCGGTCAGACTGGGTTGGCCGACCGGTCTTGACCAGTCTTTTGACAGTCCAGGGAGTGGCCGACCGGTCTTGACCGGTCGGACCTCCTATTTTCCTTTATTTTCCTTCTTTCTTTCTTCCTCATTCTCCTCTCTTTCTTCATCATTCTTTGGTCCACCTTGGGCCTTCATCAAAGGTTCCTAAATGTGCCCTTGCGGTCACCAATTGGGCGAAGCCACTCTCATTCCTACAATCACAAAACAAGCATTAGATGTGCCCTTTTAAACATGCAAACCATGCATATAATGTGATGTAATGGGCTAGATCATGTATAAATTGGAGGCTCAACACTTGACATAAGCCACATACTTTGATTTCTTTCTTTCTTAGTTTGGGTAAATCGCGTAAGTGATCCCTTTTACTTAATTTATATAAATCTCTGAAGTTCACATGTCCAAGTCATTGATGCCAAAGTTCAGATTCATCAAGTTGGTCCATGTAACATGAATATTTCATTGAGCAACTTTGATCAATTATATAGCAACTTTCAGAGTCCTGCGACCATGTAAAATTACATCTCATAAATTATTCAGAATTTCACATCCGCGATCAGAAAATTTAACACTGTGACTATTATCGCAGATTTTTTAAATACTAAGCAAATTATGCTTTAATCCATCAACATATAAAACATTTTTAAACAACGGAAGATTAGGGAGTTGAACATTACCTTGACCAATGATTTTATAATGGCTACCATATCCGAAAGTGACAACGCCTCTATGAATCTCGCTGATGTTTGATAATATACATTTGTCACCTGTCATATGTCTTGAACAACTACTATCCATTACAATTTAGAATGACTACTGGCTTTGAAAGCAGTGTGGATCACCAAACATTTGTTTTTAGGAACCTGAAATTCGTAGGTAGTCTTACACGACACCTTCGTATGTGCGGAAGCTTAAAGAGCAACTAGAATTATGGCTAAGTCCAATAGGGGGGTGATTAGGACCTTTTGAAATTCTTTTCGCCTACTTACTCAATTTAACAAATTAAGCTAAGTAAGCAAGAACACTTCGGCTTTCAAGCCTAAGTGGGTCCAATCACAAGACTAGTATATGGTTTAAGCAATAAACAACTTAGTCTAAACATCCATAGATAATCAAATGATTTAACTAATGAAGCTCCTAATCTATGCAACCTATGTAGACTTATGAGAATGGATCAATGAGCTCAAGTCTACACAACTAGTGAAAGTACATCTTGTGTGTGGATGTGCCTATCTAGTGTCTAGCATACATTCTTATCAATCATATATAATTAATGATTAAACATTCAATGCTAAGATAAAAATGTGCTCAATCAATCACAAACAAAAGCATGTATAGTGGTTTGACTTTGGGTCTATTCCACTCCTTGTTCAAGTACTTAACTCCTTTGAGTACACCGGCATTCACTATCGGAGGTTTTAAATGAGGTTCACCTCTCAACCTTTACATGGAGGTTTTCCCGATTTACCTCTCAACCATAACCGGAGTTTTGGACAAAGGGCTAACTCTCAACCTGAACGGAGTTTTGGACATAGGCTAACTCTCAACCCGACGCACGTTCACTCCCGTGTCGGAGGCTCCCCCTTGGAGTCTTTGTTTAGGCCCGGCAAACGAGCTAAGGAGTGCTAAGCAACCCCTAGTCTTTAGGCCGACAAACAAGCCAAGGAACGGCCAACGTCCCTAGTTTGAGTTTGACAAACAAACTCTACACTCAACTCCCACAGGGAATTGAGTGGATGGACTCTCAATAAAGACAACCTTACTTGTCGGATGAGCCCCTTGTTCAGCGCCGGTTTGAGTGCTTGATCTCCGCTCTCCCGTGCTTCAATCAGCTTTCCTTACTCCCTCGATCGTGTTGCCGTTGCATCGCCAATGCCTCAGCTACACTTGATCAATCACCTTGCTTGTGATGCCTTTGAGATGCCCAAGGTGATAGGAGGGTAGGTTTGAGAACTCTACAACTAATAGGAATGGGTTTCCTGGAGTTGCTCACCTACAACGATCTCATCTTAGAGATTTGGATAAGGATATGCCTATCATTAACGATCTAAACTTTAGAGATTAAGAGGGGATGAAGGTTATCTTTTTCATGAGCTTGGAATGCTCCAATCTTGTGTTGAAACACAAGGAAGATGCCTCGCATAGGTTGGGAATGAGCCTCAAATGATCTCCAACAATGGTGGCTTCACTGCTCTCAAAATCTCTCTTTTTTCCTCAATAAATGCCCCAAGCCTTTTTATAAAAAAAGGTCCAAACGGACAGAAAACGGGCAAAAAATGGCTAGTCCCGACCTGTCCCGACCGGTCATGACCGGTCGGCCAACAGCCAAGCAAAGACAGTGAGGTTACTGTCTAAATGGGGGGCCTGTCTGACCAGCTAAGACCGATTGGCCCAAAGGGCTATGCACACAGCACACTGCTATCCAAACTGGAAGTCAGTCCGACCGGTCGGCCCAGTTCAGTTGACCAGTCACGACCGGTCGAACAGGCCAGGGTTCAGCCAATTATTTTGCTGACCCACTCTTTCACGACCCTATCTCTTTGGCCATAGTATGGGTGATCTTTTGGGACACTTAGGGCCAATCTATGATGACTAAAGGTATTCCTAATATAGTCAAGGTCATCAAGAGGTTAAGGGTTTGGTTTTGGTCAAGGTTAAGGTACACCAAGGCATCACTTTTACCTGTTTCTTCTTCCTTAATGCAGCAGGGCCACTTGAGTCTTCGGTCTTCGTCTTCATTAAGCTCAACCGACACTAGACTCATTGACCTAAGTGATTAACAAACAAGATGCACTAGTATGCCACAGAAAAGTGCATTAACAGAACCCACTTCATAATGGTTTTGAACTTAGGTGGATCCTTCTTTCCTTGAGGAGAATAAGACATTTGTCTTCCTTTTCTCCTACTTTGTATCAAGAGTTCTTTGAGCAAGTCAATGATTCTCAGAATAAGTGAAGAAAAATCACTTTTATTGTTGGCTAAGATTTTCAAAGTCTTTTGAAAAGGTTTTGAATTTTTGGACATAGACTTTTTAAAATCCTTCTGAATTTCATTTTTGGAATGCGAAGATTTACCTTTTACAAAGATGGTAGGTGATGTCTTTGGCTTTGATTTGTACTTGTTATAGCTAAGACCTGATCTATCACCATAAGGTCTGGAAAAATGAAGAATTTCTTCTACTATGTCTTTGGATTTTTCAGAATTCTTCGACTTTTTAAGAATGAGCAAATCAGATTTTGGAGAATTGAAATCAGTTTGAAGTTTTTCAAAATCTTCATTTCTAATTTTCAAATCTAGTTTACATTTTTCAAAGCAATCAGAAAAATGCGATTTTTTTTTAAAATACATTCGTCAAGTTTAAATTGCAATTCATCACACATTTTCTTTGAAACTTTAAGTTTGGATGCAATCTTACAACTTTCTTTGTACAGGGCATTGTAATCTTCTTGAAGATCTTCTTCATTTTCAGATTCACTTTTGGATGTCTCATATCCAGAGTTATCATTGTCTTCAAAAGGAAAAATCTTGGCAATGGTTATAAATGCATTCTGAATTTTTTTTATCCTTCCTGATCTGATTCATCAGAGTCTAAATCAGATTCTGATTCTGATGAATCATTCCAAGTTGCAACCATTCATTTCTTCTTTGATTTTTTCTTTTTGGGACAATTTGCAGCTAAGTGCCCATATCCTGAACAGTTGAAGCATTGTGTATCCTTGCTTTTGATTTTCCAAAAACCTGATTTACATTTCTTCTTTCCCAAAGGTTTTTGAAACTCAAATTTCTTTTTATTTTTGAAAATCTTGTAAAACTTCTTAGCCAACAATGTCACATCATCCCCATCTTCTTCATTATCTGAATTTTCATTTATTGAAACAGCTTTTAAAGATTTGATAGCAATGGACCTACTCTTAGGACCTTTGAAAGTCAATTCATATGTTTGAAGGGATCCAACTAGTTCCTCAACTTTTATTATATCAGTATCCTTCAATTCTTAAATAGCAGTGACTTTGGAATTGAATCGATCTGGTAGAGATCTCATAATTTTAGCAAAGACTTTGCTTTCTGGAATACTCTCTCCAAGACCGCACATAGAGTTCACTATATCATTTAATTTTGTATAGAAGTCCATAAATGTTTCATTTTCATCCATCGAATTTCCTCAAATTTGGTTGTGAGGAGTTCGATTTTAGACTTCTTTACAATATTAGTGCCCTCATGGGTCATTTCTAGTATCTCCTAGGCTTGCTTAGCTGATTCACATGAAATAATTCTTTTGAATTCATCAGGTGAAAGAGCGCAAGTTATAGCATTCATCGCTTTAACATTTGCAATATTTTCATTTTTCTGAGTAGTGGTCCATAGGTTATAAGCTACTCATCTCATAGATTTAATTCCATCATCATCTGTTACTTTAATAATTGGAGGAGTCCAATTTATTAATGTGGCTTGCCACACACTTTCACCCATGGATCTTAGAAATATCCTCATTCTTGCTTTCTAATAAGAATAGTTAGTACCATCAAAATGAGGCGGCCTAGAAACAGATAAGCTTTCAAATTTAGACATATTACAGCTTCGGATTTAACTCTTTGGATTGAAAATCCACAAAAGAGGAAACCCGCTCTGATACCACTTGAAAAAGGATGGAGCTATAAATGTCCTAGAGAGGGGGTGAATAGGACAACTTAATTCAATTCTACTTTTTATAATATTAAAATAAATCAGAGAATCAATCACAAGACTAGCAAGAATAAATATGCAATTAACCAATCTGAAGGCAAATATATATCAATATGCAAACCTTGAATTAAATTGTAGGGCAATCTTTCATTTAGAGATTAAGTAGTACAACCTTCCACTTAGCAATCTAAGTAGTGTTGAGCCTCCAATTTATACATTTGCCCACTCATTACATCATACTATATGCATGGTTTTCATGTTTAAAGACTAATCTAATACATGTTTGTTGTGATTATAAGAATGAGAGGAAGATTTCACCAATTCATGGTTAAAAGAGTCACTTTGTATGCATTGAAGATCAATAGAACAAGTGCCAAAAGGTGGAGGAAAGAAGCAAGCAAGAAAGAGAAGAGATAAAGAAGAAAATCTAATTTTTTTGCATTAGACCTGTCTGTAGACCGGTCGCCAGACAGGTCGATAGACAGGTCTACAGTGTATTTTTGGACTGTTTTTTTCTTCTTAGACAGGTCGTTAGACCGGTCGCCAGACCGGTCGAAGGTGCTCCAGAAACTCCGATTTTTAAGGCTAAGTTTTCAAATTGCGAGAGGACTCCGTGGATTCTCGAAGTTTCCAAGTTGGTGCGGGATTTCTATTATAAAAGGTCACCTCCACTCTCTTCCTAAGGCATCTAGTAACGTGGGGAGCAAAGAGATCAAGACCTAGGAGGCTTCCTAGCCTCCTACAACTAGTTTTCTTCTTCTTCTAGTTCTAGTTTCTAGTTTTTAATGTTTTCTTCTAGCTAACCTCTTAGCTAGAGCTAAGAGGTGAAGTTTGCAGTTTGTTTCAATGCTTTAATTCGTTCCTTCAAGTACCCTTTACTTATTTATGGATTTTCAAGTTCTAGTTTGAATAAAGTTTGGTTTTTTAGAAGTTTTGTGAGAGTTTGTGTACTCCGGACATAAGTTCCTTGCAATTCTCTAAGATTACCATGATTGAGTTGTTTGAATTCGAATTGTAGTAACCCTTGAGCAAGCCATCGTCTCTTGGCATGGCTGTTTCTCTGAAGGCTACAAGTTCAAGTTCTATGTGCTTTATTAGAACTAGAAATCTGATTTTCAGATTTAAGTGGGACTGTTTGTGCTTGAATGTTATATCCTCAAATTAGATGAGAGATAGGACTTCGATTCTAATTGTGTTGTGCTTGGATGAATGGATTGGCATTGTACAACTACAAGTGGATCCTTGATGCTCTAGCTCTTATTTTCAGATTTTTCTATTTTAAGTGAAAAACTATTTTCCTAAACTTCTTAGATTCTAGTTATTAGAATAGTTGGAATTGTTTACCTCTTTCCCTGTGGATCGACCTCGGTCTTACTGAGATTTATTACTACATCGCAGCCTTGCACTTGAGGCGAGCGAACAAGTAGGACAACCTTATATCACTTATAAATCTAAGTAGGACAACCTTATGTCACAATTTAAGGTTTCATAAACAATCAAGCACATAAAAAGATAAACAATAAAACAATCACCACGACACAATGAGTTATAGTGGTTCGGTGCTAAAAACAACTTGCACCTACTCCACTCCTAAAATTACTTCTTGTAATTTTAGCTTTTTACTATATAAAGGTTTTCACAGGTTCACCTTTAAAACTTGATACATAGATTGTGATTTTTACAGGCTTATCACAACAAAACCTTAAACGATTTTCACAGGCTAATCACTAACCTTAAGTGATTTTCACAGGCTAATCACTAACAACCTGATTTGAGATTTTCAAGGGTTATCTCAAACAAAACCCAAAAGTATGAAAATATATTACCATTTTTCTTGTAGAAGATGATGAAGCTTAACAGAGATGAAGCTTCAATTGTGCAGCGATCCGATCTTTGTAGAAGATAAACCAATATAGCTCGAACAAGATGGATATAGGAATTTCTAAAAAGAGTTTCCCTAAAAGCTGCAATTTCAGTTTTCATATGAAAATGATCTTCTCTTTACACAATCAAATTAAATGAGAAGAGAATTGAGATAGTTATTAAATAAACTAATAATTAAGAACAAATAGTTATACTATAATGGAGAGCTTTATCACCAAAGAGATAGTATTTTCGTGCTTTTTCTTGATGAAAAAATAGAGAAAAGAAAGCTCTATTTATAGTAAAAAAGTTAGGTCTTCGGCTGACCTAAGATTTCCTTCGGTTGACCTAAGATTCCCTTCGGTTGACCTAAGATTCAACCGTTTTATCCTAACGGTTATCAGATTTCGCAGGATAAGATTTTGTTCAAATTTTGGCTGACCTAAGACTGGGTTGGGCTGACCCGAGTTCCGAATCTAAAAAACAGTTTCATATCTAGAAACTTGACCGAAGTTTTCTTCGGCTGACCGAACACAGGTCGAGTTGACCGAACATCTCCAGAATTTTACAATAAAGCTTACTGAAAACTTGATCGAAGTTCCCAAGCTAGCCGAAGATTCTTGAGCTGACCGACCACAGGGTTAGGCTAGCCGAATTTACTGAAATATGACTTTTTAAAGAGATTTGAGTTATTAAATAAAAAGTCATACGAAATCACCTAACCTATGGCCATCCCTATGGTCAATATTACCTTGGCATATATGGTTTATCTTTGTAGCTTTGCTGCAACTTGTTGTAAAGTCAATAGACTTAATCTTGATGTGTTTGTTGAGGTTGACTCTTGTCTTCTCAAAGAACTTGGCTTGCTTACACAACCTTATGTACTAAACTTTGTCTACGAAATATGACAACTATACTATGCTTAGCACTCACATTTTGTGCTTAGCACTTACACACAAGATGGGATCATTAGATTCTTCAAAGTGTGCCAAGCACGTCTTCAAAGTTTCAAGTGGTTCAAGTTGGAGGAGCTCCTCTTCTTCAAAGGATTCGAGCATGTTTACCTCGAAGAGCTCATCATCCTCCTCATTTCTTTGCTTTTTGCACATATGGAACACGTTCACCTCCAATGTCATGTTCCCCAAGGACCATTGCATCACCCCATTCCAGCAATTTATAATTACGTTTGATGTAGCCAAGAATTGACGGCCTAAAATTACCGGTATTTGAGTGCTAGTATCCATAACTGGTTGCGTGTCCAAGACGATAAAATCTACTAGGTAATAGAATTTGTCGACTTGGACCAATACGTCCTCAACCATCCCTCTCGGTACACGGATGGATCTATCAGCAAGTTGCAATGTGATTTTGGTGGGTTTTAATTCACTAAGACCTAATTGCTCGTATATCGAGTAAGGGATTAAGTTTACGCTTGCCCCCAAATCTAGCAATACACGCTTAATTCGGTAGTCACCAATGATACATGAGATTGTGGGACGACCAGGATCCTTGTATTTTGGGGGGCTCTTTTGGGTGAGAATGACACTCACTTGCTCATTGAGGAAGGCCTTTTGTTGCACATTATATTTACATTTGGTTGTGCATAGGTCCTTTAGAAATTTGGCATAGGAGGGAATTTGTTTAATGGCGTCAAGTAATGGAATGTTAATCTTGACTTGTTTGAAAACCTCTAAAATATCATGAGAGTTTGGGAGAGGTTTTGGAGCAACCAATCTCGAATGGAATGGTGCTATGTGCTTGTGAACGTGTTCCGTTTCTTATAAGGGTGTTATAGGCAAAAAAGCGGTGGTCGAAGATATCAAAGACTCGAGGCCCGCGAGCGCCTTTTTGATGGTGTTTAACCTGCGAGCCCTCATGGTCGAGGCTCACATATCGTAAAAGTACGGTATACAACTCCCGAACCCGCGAGCCCTCATGGTCGAGGCTCGTATATCGTAAAAGTACGGTATATACCCCCGAATATGCGAGCTGGCATGGTCGCTAGTCATCCGATGAAAGTATTCTTATAATTGGTCAATCTTTACTCCTTGGTAGCTAAACAAAGGTCCTGCATGCGAGCAGCTTGGTTTGTGGTCGTTGAAAGGGGCCGCATCTCAACATGCGAGCAGTTATCCCCGAGCCCGAGCATCCCCTGCTTTTCTAGTACCAGCAACCCGTATAGGCCGGTTTTAGGCTTATCTCTGTTCGTGGCTCCGAACCTCAGGGGATCACCATTAGGGAACGTAATCAACCAGATGTCTAACTGGATTAGGCCATCCCCTTATCTAAGGATTAACAGGATAAACACCTTATCCCTGGAAATCAGCTGTAATCTTAACGTCTTGCATAACAGACTGGATCACCCGGATCTGTATAAATAGATGACTCCACAGAGGATAAAGGTACACAATCTCTAAGCTCATATCCCGTTGTTTACTTTACAACCATGTCTCGTTTAACTTAAGCTTCGGAGGGCCAACGGTTGGACGCCGGCCACCCTTAGTTTTCTCTTGTATTCTTTTAGGTTCGGAGGGAAGCTGGCTTGAAGGAAGGTGAACGTCTGGAGGATCCTGTTACCAAATCCGACGTAAACAGATTGGCGCTGTCTGTGGAAAGAGGTCACTGAATTAGCCATTCTAATCACTGATCGTTATCTCCCACCATGCCTCCCAAAAAGACGGTTCATCCCTTCACTTCAAGACAGACGTTACCTCCGCCTGACATTACTGAACCAGCACCTAATCTCCCTTAGACCGCTTCGACGGGCATACCCTAGTGAGAGTCTAACGTGCCATCACAAAACCTATTTTACGATGTATCCGACAGTCAAGAGGACGTTATGCGTTTCCTCGGAAACACACTTCTAACTCTCAAAGCTGGGCTTTAAACCTTATCTAATCGGTTTGATCAGCACTTTCCGGAACCACAACAGCAACCCCCAGAAGGGCCGCCGGTATAGCCTATACCAGTAGTTTCCAGACATTCTGAAGGCGAGCCACGAGCCCAACCAAATCCTCCTCCTTCAAATCGAATGCCACACGGCAATCAAGTCTTGGTACCCCCTCCACATTCTATACATTCCAGTACCTCCCTGCAACAACAATCTCAGAGGTCTGCCGTCGAGACTTCAAGCTACACCTTACCATGGGAAGGAGATCTCAAGAGAATCCGGGATCACTTCAACGATATGGAACAGCGGTATCGGTCTAACCTTCCACCTATTGCTCTTGCATCAATCCATCGATCCGAATCTCCCTTCACCCGCGAGGTCATAGAGGCACCCTTGCCTAAGAAATACCACACGACTATCATCGCTCCGTGTATAGGCACAGGCGATCCTCTTGAACATCTGGAGACGTATAAGTCTCTTATGGAGCTGGAAGGACATGGTTCAAAAATTATGTGTAGGGCTTTTTTCCTAACTCTAAAGGATGCAGCGCATACATGGTTCCGGGGCCTAAAACCTTGGTCCATCGGATCCTTCTCTCAATTATCGGAGCTCTTCCTCTCTCAGTTAATGGGGAGCATTCGTACCAAAAAAGCCGGCATCTCATTTAATGGATCTAAAGCAGCAGCACGGGGAGATAATTAAGGAGTTTACAGTTCGATTCACTGCAGAAGCTATTCAAACTGAAGGTTATACCGAGGATAAAGGCCTCACCGCCCTTATAGCAGGAATTACAAGTGAAAATTTTTGGTTCGCCCTGGACAAGAACCCTCCTAAAACTATGATAGAATTCCAAGCAAAGGCTCAAAAATACATCAATGCGGAAGAAGTCGCTTTGGCACGTCACGGTACACAGGGTAAGAAGCGAAAATCTGAGGAGATCTCTCTTCCTGATAAGAAATACCGGCGTGATCGACTGGACCGCTCCCCTAAGAAGCCTTACTCTGGTAAATATCATAATTATACACCTCTTAACCAATCTCCTGAGAAAGTATTAATGGAGATCAAGCACAAGCCTTACATGAAGTGGCCTTCAAAGATCAAGTCTGATCCTGAAAAAAGAGATGAGAAAATTCTCCTATTTCCACAAAGATCATGGGCACAACACCCAAGATTGTATATCTCTGAAATATCACATTGAAGCTCTCATTCGGAAAGGTCATCTCCGGGATTACGTGGCCCGACAAGGTCGGTCACCGAAAAGGATACAAGCCCCATCGCAACGGAAAAAGTCACCTCAACATCATCCTTCGTAAGAAGATGCTGAACCTACTGGTGAGATCTGGACCATCGCTGGAGGGCCGGCTTGTTGGGGAGATTCTCAAGCGTCAAGGAAAGCATATGCGCGTAAGGCATCTCAGAAGCCCCAGCATATTTATTGGTTGGAAAAGACGCCCGATGTATCGAATCCTGGCCATCATCCGATCTCTTTTTCTCTTGAAGATGCAGAAGGGATTCATCTCCCTCACGAGGACTCTATCGTGGTCGCGTTAAAGGTATCGAATTATTTAACCCATCGTATCATGCTGGATACAGGTAGCTCCGCTAATTTTCTCTACCTGGGAGCTTTCAATAAAATAGCACTCGCCAGAAGTCCACTCAAGCAGTCTCAACTCCCCTCGTTGGCTTCGGGGGCGAAGTTGTAACACCGGAAGGGAGCATTGACCTTCCGGTCACCTTCAGAGAAAGCCCAGCAAAAACCACCGTCTTCGTTAATTTCCTTGTGGTGGATCGAAGATCAGCATACAATGCTATTTTGGGCCGACCTTCGCTCAACAAGATAGGAGCCGCTTTACACCCCTTATACCTGTGCATCAAATTCCCTACTCCAAATGGCGTTGGAGTAGTACGAGAAAATTAAAAGGAAGCCTGAGCATTTTACGAAATCGTCGTACAAGATCGAAAGAAAGCCCAAGTAGCTCTTGTTATGACGATTACAGGAGACTCATTAGATCCCCCGACAGCTACAACGTTGGACCCAAGAGAGAGTGCTCTTCAATCAGGTACCCCGAGGGAAGAGACAGTCGCAATCCACTTATCTGAAGAAATTTCGTCCAAGAAGGTTTATGTTGGATCTTCCTTGAGCAACATCTTTCGTAAAAATCTGATTCATTTTCTCACCGAATATCAAGATGTATTTGCTTGGTCCCATAGTGACATGCCAGGTATCGACCACGGCGTCATAGTTCATCGCCTGAATGTTGATTCGAAGCACAAACCTGTTCATCAGCGTTGACGTGCCTTCACCGCGGAAAGGTAAATGGTGATCAAAACTGAGGTCGAGAAGTTGTTGACCGTCAATTTCATTGAGGAAGTTGACTACCCAGAATGGGTAGCGAACGTGGTCCTTGTTCGAAAAGCTAATGGCAAGTGGAGAATGTGCGTGGACTACTCTGACCTAAACAAAGCATGCCCGAAGGATAGTTTCCCGACTCCACGCATCGACCAATTGGTTGATTCAATGGCGGGGCATGCTCTGATCAGTTTTATGGATGCCTACTCTGGTTATAACCAAATTATGATGCACCCGCCCGATAGTCAACACACTGCCTTCATTACTAACCACAGCTTGTATTGTTACAAGGTAAATGCCCTTTGGTCTCAAGAATGCAGGAGCCACCTATCAACGCCTGGTCAATAAAATATTCACCACGCAAATTGGTAGGAATATGGAAGTTTATGTCGACGACATGCTCGTGAAAAGCGTCGTAGCAAACGACCACCTCGCCGATCTTCGAGAAGCCTTCAACTTGATGAGGATGTACCAGATGAAGTTAAACCCAGAAAAATGTGCTTTCAGGGTCTCCACCAGGAACTTTCTTGGGTTTATGGTTGGCCAACGAGGAATCGAGGCGAATCTCGAGAAAATAAAAGCTCTGATCGAAATGAAGTCTACGTCCACTCTCAAAGATGTCCAACGATTGGTTGGTCACATCGCTTCATTGAACAGGTTTATTTCGCGTGCCTCTGATATGTGCCTTCCTTTCTTTAAGCTTCTTCGAGCTACCGCAAAAACCGACTGGGTGTGGGCTCCACAATGCGAAGAAGCATTTCAACAACTGAAGCAATATATGAGCGCGCCTCCTATTTTGTCAAAACCTATTTTACACGAGCAGCTCGTTCTTTATTTATCTGTATCTTCTACGGCCGTTAGCGCCGCATTAATAAGAGAAGATTCCGAGTTACAGAGGCCTGTTTATTATATTAGTCGAGTGATGGTGGATGTCGAAACTTGATACTCTGATATGGAGAAATTAGCTCTCGCCTTAGTGACTGCCGCTCGAAAACTGTGACCCTATTTCCAAGCCCACGCTATATTGGTGCCAACAAATCATCCATTAAGACAGGTCCTTCAAAAACCTGAAGTTTCAGGGCGATTAACTAAATGGGCGATTGAGATCAGTGAGCATGATATATCGTTCTGCCCAAGAACATCCATTAAGGGTCAAGCTGTGGCTGATTTCATTGCTAAATTCACATATTCTCCCTCCGACAATGACCCTGCGACCAGTGACCAGACCCCTTGGTCGCTCTTTGTGGATGGGTCTTCATGCGCCACTAGTAGCGGAGCCGGTTTAATCTTAATCGCTCCTGATGGGTCGCATTTTCAGTATGCTTTACGATTTGACACTCACGTCTCAAACAATGAAGCAGAATATGAGGCTTTGATCGTCGGCCTCGAACTAGCGAACGTTCTCACGATTCAGAGTTTACTTATTCATAGTGACTCCCAACTCATAGTCAATCAAGTGCTCGGTGAATTCGAGGCAAAAGAAGAGCGGATGGCTTTATACAAATCTCGAGTACTTATCCTGCTCGCGAAGCTGAAGACATATGAAATAATTCATATCCCTCGCGAGAAGAACAAGCTCGCAGATTCCTTGGCAAAGTTAGCCTCTGCGCCAGAATCTGAATTACTGCAATCTGTTCCCATCGAGCATCTTCATGCTCCGAGTATTAGTTAAACCACCCCCGAGCAAGTAGTCACAGTATATTCCTCTCCATGTTGGATGGACCCCATCGTCCTTTATCTCAAAGATGGACAACTCCCAGATGATAAAAAATCTGCACATCAAATTCACCATCGTGCTGCCAGGTATACCTTACAAAACGGAACGCTATTACGTAAGAGCTTTACTTTACCATACTTGAGGTGTCTTCATCCAGAAGAAGCGCATCGCGTTCTTGATGAATACACCAGGGGGCATGTGGTAACCATCCTAAGGGACGCTCTTTAGCATATAAAGCAATGAGGCAAGGGTACTACTGGCCCACTATGAAGGCGGACGCAATCGAATTCTCTAAAAAATGTGACAAATGCCAGTGATATTCTCCAATACCTCATGTACCATCCGAGCAGATGACGCTGATGGACTGCCCTTGGCCCTTCGCCCAATGGGGAGTCGATATCATCGGACCATTGCCCACCGGGAAAGGCCAGAACAGGTTTGCAATCGTAGCAGTCGATTATTTCACCAAATGGGTCGAGGCAGAGCCGTTAACCACAATCACCGAAAAACAGAACACAAAGTTCATATAGAGAAACATCATATATTGTTATGGGCTCCCCCACACTATAATCACCGACAACGGAAAGCAGTTCGACAACGCCGCATTCTCAAAGTTTTACGAAAAATGGAAGATACAAAGTATTCGTACCTCCCCATATCATCCCCAGGCTAATGGACAAGTTGAAGCAGTTAATAAGATCATCAAACATCATCTAAAGACCAAGCTCGGCGAATGTAAAGGCATGTGGCCAGAGCTCCTGCCGGAAGTCTTATGGGCCTATAGAACTACAACTAGCACGTCAACCGGAGAAACTACTTTCTCTTTGGCTCTCGGCACTGACGTAGTTGTCCTAGTCGAAGTCCAAGTACCTTAGTGTTGAATCGAGCAGTACGATTCCACAAGTAATCAAGAAGGTCTGAGGCTTCATCTCGACCTCTTGGAAGAAAGAAGGAACGCATCCCAACTTCGAGCAGCAGCTTATCAACAGCGCATTTCTCGCTATCGTAATGCCAAGGTCCGACCCAGAGCTTTCCAACTCGGCGATTTAGTCCTTAGACAGAACCTCAGAATTCCTGCTCGCTCGTTGGATCCAAATTGGGAAGGCCCGTATCGAGTTATCAAAATTGTGCGACCAGGTACCTATTATCTCGAAGATATGCAAGGAAGGCCCTTACATCGCCCTTGGCATGTAGAGCATCTACTCTGATATTTTCCTTAATTCGATGAAAGTCTGAACGATATTCGAATAAAGATGGATTGTCTTTTGGTCGCTACTCCATTTGATTAGACCCGAATAGCCCTGAAGGGAATACATACATTCTCTTGGCCAAATCTTCTACCCTTGGTAGAGTCAAAGCCTCAATCGATAGATCAGTCTATCTCTACGCGGACATGGTCACCAAGACCCCCGGATTGAGCCTAACTCATTGTTTCATGAGTTAAGTACTTAGGCATTCAACACACGACAAAAAAAAACCAAAAGAAGGAGAAACAATATGCAAATCATGATATCAAAAGGTTTTCTCATTCATTTCGTTGACTAAAAAAGTCAGGTTTCTTACAAACCGAAAATGAAAACTTTTACATAAGATAGAAAAGGAGAAGAAAGGAGATGATCATCCTTGCGCATCGGTCGGGGGAGGAGCGTTACTTTCAGCCTCAGGGCCCACTTCCGAGACCCCTCCCGCTTGAGTAACCTCAGTGACCTCATTCTCAGCGGCCGCCCTTTCCTCTGCAGCCATGATAGCAGCGACCTTCTCGAACTCTCCCATGTCAAAAGATGGAGACATCCGCTGCACCACTCGCAGTGCGAAGTCGCGACCAGCATCGTACGATTCATATCTTTCATCATCGTACAGCTGCGACATTCGAAACTCCACGATAGCGCGGGGCCCCTCCTCGGAGAGCATCTCGACTAGGGCCACTCTCTCCTCCTCCCAATGGATAGATTCATCTTTAAGTTGAGTAAGGGTGGAGCACTCTTTTTCCAGATCGCCGCTGACTTCCTTTAGCCGCGACCTGCTTTCGGTGAGCTGCTCCTCCAGTGAGATCTTATCTTGGCAAAAGATCTCTCTCTCTCTCTCTCTCTATCTTCTCCTTCATCTCCACGAGCTTGGCGAAGTTCGAGTCCAAGGCCTGATATCTGTCAGTCAGGACTTGGACCTTTTCGATGAGGATTTGCCTTTCCTTAGTCATCTTCGCGATCAAGATCTCGCGAGATTTAATGACCTGGTCCCTCCCGTGGACCGCCTTCTCCAGGGCAATCCTCTTCTCCTCAGCCTCATCTATAATATGGCGGGCGGCGAGGATATCATGCCTCGTCTGTATGATGAGATCCAAGCCCTACTAAAAAAGGAAGACTATGAGATATGCACTTAAAGGTCAACAAAGAAAGCAAGAAACAGGCTCAAATCGGAGCACTCTTTACCTGGACCATCCTCACTCCCGCGTCAAGAGAGAGGTCTTCAGGACTTGGTTCGGGGAGGGCACCGAAGGTCTGGGGAGAGATGTTATCAAAAAGGAATTTACAGATCGGGTGTAGGTGGCTGGGGATGGTGAATGTCCCGACTCCAAAGGGCTAGGCTACGACTAGCCCAGCAGGGCTCGCATCTTGAGTAACAGTTTGCTCGCGAGCAGGAATCAACTTGCGAGCACCTTCTGGCTCACGAGGTTCTTCAACTGGGGGGCAACTTGACCCCACCCCATCGTTCCTTGGGGAGTTATCAACAATATCAATGACCGGTGGTTCGGGAGGAACCACCGGTGCAGAAACCACCAGTGCAGCTACCGCAGTGTCAGGAAGGGGTTCACGCGGCTGTGGGGTTTGGGCAGTCTCACCCGGCCGATTAGACGAGTGAGATGGACCAGCAGATGTCTTCTTCTGCCTCTTTGAGCTGGTGCCCTTCAAGCGAGGCAGCAACCCTCTCTTCTCTCCCACATTTGTCATCGCGACCACCTCACGAGATATCAACCCGACAGCTGCGAGTCGGGAGGCTGACAAAAAAGTCTCGATGTGCCTGTCACGGGCAGGTAATTTGTAAACTTTTACAATCTTCTCGTGGATTCCTCCCTTCAGGCTCGGTTTCCCCACGGTCGGAATACCTGCAAATGAGAGCATGGGTCAACTAAACGAAAGATCCAAAGTCGGTTTATAAATCAGGGCAGAGCGAAGCTTCACCCACCTTCACCGAAAAAGAGGCTCACATTATGGCCCCCGGAGGTGGATCCCATCTTAGACTCCCAGTTCCCGGAAGCAAAAAACCAGCGTTTCCTCCATCCGGGGTAATTCGAAGAGGGTTTCCCCAAAACGAAATTATCCCGATGCCAGTAACATAAGTAATACTAGCCTTCGCTGGAGGGAGTTCTCTTAAGCTGGTACATTCTAAGGAACTCCTCGGCGGTCAAGTCCCCGTTACCGGCTTGAGCCAAAAGAACAAAAGAACTCAAGACCACCCTTCAACCATTTACAATGAGTTGCCCGGGGGCAATCTTATAAGTTCGGAGTACGTCACGAATAAAAGGGTGAAGGGGAAGGCGTACTCCAAGGATGAAGAGGTAATCGTAGAGGGCTACACAACAAGGGGGAGGTGAATTCGGAGTCTCTCCCTCTCCAAGCAACTCGAAAGAGACGGAGTTGGGAACTTGATATTTTTCCCGTAACTCACTCAGCAGCTCCTCCGTCATTATGGAGGGATACCCGTACGTAGAGTATCTACCGGCCGGAACCCTCACGTTAGTGGAGGAAGAAGATTCCGGAGTAGCATCCCCCAAAGGGACGATTTCCTCATCAGAATCTCCCGCCATGGTTTTTTAAGACAAAAAAAAGGGATAACACCTTGAAGAAAAAGAAGAAGAATGAAGTTATACCAGAGGGAATCGGAGGAACGGAGTTACACCAGAGGAGGGATAGGACACCAGAGGAAAGAAAGAAGCAAGGAGAGAAGAAGAATTTTCATAAACTTCAGATGAAATTTCAAAAATTTTGCAGGCTCCGTATATTTATAAGCAATCATTCCTCAAGATTTGGTGACACGTGGTGACCATTCGTTTGGCACAACAGTCGAACGGGCATGGTCATTAATTCCTTTAATACGTGGCGAGCGTCTCTTCACTTCCTCTCTGTCGAAAAGCTGCAGAAAGCTGGCGTTCATTAATGACAGTCCAATCATGTACGGCTTCACCTCCGAGAAATGCATTAGGCGATTATGCATGCTGGTAAGCAAGTCCTTCCCTTAGACTCATTGACGGCAAGGACTTGGGGGGCATCTGTTATAGCCAAAAATCGGTGGTCGAAGATATCAAAGACTCGAGGCCCGCGAGCGCCTTTTTGATGGTGTTTAACCTGCGAGCCCTCATGGTCAAGGCTCACATATCGTAAAAGTACGGTATACAACTCCTGAACCGCGAGCCCTCATGGTCAAGGCTCGCATATCGTAAAAGTACAGTATACACCCCCGAATATGCGAACTCGCATGGCCGCTAGTCATCGGATGAAGGTATTCTCATAATTGGTCCATCTTTACTCCTTGGTCGCTAAACAAAGGTCTTGCATGCGAGCAGCTCGGCTCGTGGTCGTTGAAAGGGGCCACATCTTAACATACGAGCAGTTATCCCCGAGCCCGAGCATCCCCCGCTTTTCTAGTACCAGCAGCCCGTATAGGCCGGTTTTGGGCTTATCTCTGTTCGTGGCTCTGAACCTCAGGGGATCACCATCAGGGAACGTAATCAACCAGATGTCTAACTGGATTAGGCCATCCCCTTATCTAAGGTTTAACAGGATAAACACCTTATCCCTAGAAATCAGCAATAATCTTAACGTCTTGCGTAACAGAATGGATCACCCGGATTTGTATAAATAGATGACTCCACAGAGGATAAAGGTACACAATCTCTAAGCTCATATCCAGCTGTTTACTTTACAACCATGTCTCGTCTGACTTAAGCTTCGGAGGGCCAACGGCTGGACGCCGGCCACCCTTAGTTTTCTCTTGTATTCTTTCAGGTTCGGAGGGAAGCTGGCTTGAAGGAAGGTGAACGTCTGGAGGATCCTGTTACCAAATCCGACGTAAACAAGGGGTAAGCTAGATCCATCCTCATTCTTAGAAATTACCGGATCATTAGGCTTGTCGGCCTTCATAAGAATAGATTTATCAACTTGTTTACCACTTTTAAGAGTGGTGATGTATTTTTCTTGCTCCACATATTGATTGGAAGGATTAGGGGCACTAATTTCATATGATTGTTTAGGATTGGGCTGAGGTTAGGCCGAAAATGTTCCTTCCCTAACATTCAAGCGTCCCTTAATTTCATCAACCGACACTTTAAGCTCTTGAAACATTTGTTGATTTGATTGATTGATTTGCGTTTGCCCTTGCATAAATGCCTTTAAGGTGTCTTCCATTGAGAATTGAGGTGGGGCCATGTTTTGCATGGGTGGCCCTCCTCGAGAGTTCGTAGGATTGGTCGTGGGACCATTCCTCGAATTAAAATTTGGATGGTTCTTCCAAGTAGAGCTGTATGTGTTACCAACCGGTCCATTGAAAGGTCGTTGATAATCATATGCAGTGTTGGCTTACTCTTGTAAGACCTCTTGAAATGCAGGAATTGTAGGACAATCTTGCGTAGAGTGTATATTAGCGGCACAAATTTCGGCACACATTTTCAATAGCTTCAGTTGGCTTAAAGACTCCACTTTTGCTTAGTTCCACGACCTTAAATTTTCTTTTGAGGTTTGCTATCCTTGCATTAACATCACCCTCCTCTTTAAGGATGTAAATCCCTCATTTCTCTTTTTGTTGAAGAGGCTTAAGGTTACTAGACTTGTCCGAGGTATCCTATGATTGGGCATTTTCGGCCAACATGTCCAAGTAACTCCACGCTTCATTTGAATTTTTACTCATGAACTCGCCGTTACACATCATCTCTATGAATTGGCGCATGTTGGAATTCAATCCATCATAGAAAAAAATTATAATTCGCCAACTTTCATAGCCATGATGTGGGCAAGAGGAGGCTCTTAAACCTTTCCCAACTTTGAAAGAATGACTCACCCTCTTCACCCAAAAAGTTCATGATGGATCTTCAAAATGTGTTAGTTTTATGAGTCGAGAAGAACTTTTTCAAGAATTTCCAGGTCATCTCAGTCCATGTCCTTATCGAATGCGGTCTAAGAGAGTGGAGCCAACCTTTGGTTCATTCTTTCAATGAGAAGGGAAACAATCTAAGTTTGATGACATTCTCCGTCACGTTATTATATTGCAAAGTAGCAACTACCTCATTAAATTCTTTTAAGTGTAGATATGGGCTTTCAGAATCTAGCCCATGAAACTTAGTTAAAAGTTGAATTATCCCTGGCTTTATATCAATGTTCCCCCCGGTGGTTGGAAGAACCACAATGAAGGTGTAGTCGTATGGGCCAGTTATAAGTAGTCACGTAAAGCTCTCATTGGAGGAGCATTGTGCACCTCATTCTCTCATACTCTCTCTTAATTTGCGTTTGTAGTTGGAGTAGGAGGGGGAGGATTCCTTAACGGTGTTTGATCCATACTCCCTGAACTTTCACAATGTTCTATGTATTTTCTAACTCGTCTTTGGACGAAGAGTGATCCAACTAAACCACCTTTGGTTTGGAGACAGTTTGTGTGGTCACATTCCCAACGGGACATAAACTACACAAACAAAATCTGAAACTAAGAACTAAACCTAAGTCATAGATCTTAAAATAAAAATCTGGAAATAAACTAAAAATTTAAAAAAACTAAAAATCGTAAAACTGAAATAGAAGAAGTTCTAAGTTGGAAGGATGTTACGCGATGCGATTGAAGTAAATGAAATTCCTACAAAACAAAGCAAGTAAGTAATGTCAGTTCTAGAAATATAAAAAAATTAGTCCCAGGAAAACAGGAAATCCTACCTAACTAATTCTACTTCAAAAGCTGCTAAAATAATTTAGAACCGTTTAACCTTATTCCCCGGCAGAGGCGCTAAAAACTTGTTTGCTCACCTCAAGTGTAAGGCTGCGATGTAGTAATAATCTCGGTAAGACCGAGGTCGATCGATAGGGAATTATAGTAAACAATCTAAATCATCCCAATAACTTCAATCCCAACAGTTTTTAGAATTCAGTTTTAAGGACTAGAACTAAATAGTAATTAAAATAGAAGAAAATCTGAGATTTAATGGAAAACTAAGGCTTTAAGGATCCACTTGTAGTAGTCCAATGTGAATTCATTCATCCAAGCATAAACACAACTAGATTCAAAGTTCTATCTCTTATCTAGTTGGAAGATAAGACATTCAAACACAAACAATCTCACTTTAGTTAGAAATCAGATTCTAGTTCTAATGAACCACATAGAATTTGAAATTGTAGCCTTCAAAGTAATGTTGAGCTCTTAATTGTGCATATTCTAACCCCAATTCATCACTCATTATGCAAGCTTTTCATGATTTAAAGACTAATCTAATGCATGGATTTGTGATTGTAGGAATGAGAGGGAGACTTCACTAATTCATAGTTAAAAGAGTCACTTTGTATGCATTGAAGATCAATAGAACAAGTGCCAAAAGGTGGAAGAAAGAAGCAAGAAAGAAAGAGAAGAGATAAAGAAGAAAATCTGAAAATTTGTTCTTAGACCTGTCTGTAGACCGGTCGCCAGACAGGTCTACAGTGTATTTTTTGGACTGTTTTTTTCTCCTCTTAGACCGGTCGCCAGACAGGTCGAGAGTGGTCCAGAAACACAAAAACTCTCTGGACAGATTATGCAGTTTTGAGACCGGTCGTCCACAGCTCAGACCGGTCGTGCGACCGGTCGGCCATGTAATTAAAACAGAACTTTCTATTTTCGATCCGGATTTCTCTGCGCAGTGCGTAAGTTTTACGCAAATTCTCGAATATTCTGAAGTTGTGGAGCCTCCCCACTATAAAAAGACACCTAGGGATCGTTCCTAGGGTATCTTAGAAGAGTTTAAGCAAGGTTGGAGGCGGCGGAAGTGGATTTCGGAGTTCCACAACTCCTTCTAGTTTGTTTTACTGTTTTTATGAGTTTTTTGGTTGTTTCATGTTTCCTTGGATCATGAAATGCTAAACCTCTTAGCTACGGCTAAGAGGTGAAGCTTGTAGTGAATCTAAGATGTTTCAATTCGTATTTAATTGGTTTTAAGATTGAAATTCATATTTTTGAACAATGGTTTGAAGTTTATACAAGTTCTAAGTAGTTTTTCTTAGTCTTATGATGACTCATGGATGTTTGGGAGAATTACTTAATTCTTAATTGCTTTGTATTAGTCTAGACTTGTATGATCCGAGGAATTGGAGTACGCTCTAGTACTATGATCTTCATGTGGGAACTTCCTACCAAAGTTCTACTTTTCTCAATTTCTGTGCTATGTGGGACTGTGCATGTGATTTGAATCAAGTTCAAATCATGATCTAGCCTTATCTTGTGAAAGGACTTGAGGATGGTTATGATTGTGATCTAAGTCTTTGGAATTGGGACTGACCTATGCAATTGAAGCATGCTCAGCCTAGCTTGCATTGAGTGAATCATACACATGGTTCTTACATATGGCAGATAGTTTGGTTTAACAGCTCTATCATCCGACTAGATAGATCTTAATATCGATTCTAGTTGAGAAAGTGAGAAACCACAGCGGATTGAACATCAAGGATAGCTACAAATGGATCCTTGAACCCCTAGTGCTTTATTATAATTGTTTACCTTCAATTTAGTTCAAAGTTGTTGATTACATTAATCTCATACAAAATCTGGTTGTTAGCTTTCAATAGATATTCTTGGATGTGTTTGTGAATTCCTACACAAGTCCCTATGGATCGACCTCGGTCTTACCGAGTTTATTACTACATCACAACCCTACACTTGGGGAAGCGAACAAGTAACAGCCATATCAAGAGATCATGACATGCTCTACGGTTACTACAATTCAATTCTAATCAATCTAAACATGGTAATCTCAGAGAATTGCAGGGAACTCATATCCGAAATACATGAACTCTTATAAAACATCCAAAAATCCAATCTTATTCAAACTAGAACTTTAAAAATCCAAACTTTAGCAAAGGTACTTGAATTAAACAAATCCTACATTAGAACTAACTACAAGCTTCACCTCTTAACTCTAGTTAGGAGGTTCTAGTTGAGCATCGTCATGCTTAAACTAAAAACAATAAAAAAAACTACTAAAAAGCATAAAAAATAGAAATTGGAAGAGTCGCAGACGCTCCACGATGATCCTCTTCACATCCCACGACTTCCCAAGCCTTCTATGATTCCTTTAAATTGAGTCCTAGGTGTACTTTTATAACATTGAAGCTCCACCGCCTCAGAATCTTCTAGAAGTAACAACTTACGCAACACATGAAATTTCAGAGCTTGAAGAACAAGCTACTGGAATCCTGGAGTTTGCACATGGCCGAACGGTCATGACCGGTCGGATGGGTCTGGGCATTGGTCCAGCAAGCTCCAGCACACGCTGGAGTGGGGTGCAAATGGATGGCCGACTGGTCGATCACGCTAATTTTCATGATTTTTTTCTTCTTTCAATCTCTCTTCTCTCCTTGCTTCTTCATTCATTCCTTTGACTCAACTTCCTTCATCATCAAGTGGGTTTAAAAGTATTCTTTTAGCCTTCAATAGGTGAAATCCCTCTCTCATTTCTACAATCACAAAACATACATTAAATAGGTCTTGAAACATAGGAATCACACACAAGATGTAATGAAATGGGGTTAGAATATGTATATATCAAGAGCTCAACACTGGGTAAAACACTTGGGGCTGATAATGCTCTATGTATGACATCTAATACATTGATCACATAGTAAACCTTATGTCTACAATACATCCAAATGATTAGCCCGATAAAAAACTTGGGCCACACCATCGAGAACAATGTAAAATTATGCTTAAAATGTCTAAGTTCATGAGGTGTGGCCCATCTAAGCTTTAAATCAAGCTGATTTTTTAATGTCTTCCTTTCTTCTTGGTGGGGCACACTAGTGAACATGTTTGATGGATTATACACACCATGGTGGCCTAACACAAAAGTTGGCATACCATGCCCATTGTTCCCTATGATGTGCCCTCCTAAGCTATGGATTCGATTAGTTTTTTACCATGTGGCTGAGCTTTGAGGAGTACAACTTATGTATAGATTAGATGTCTTAAAAATAAATTACGGTCATGATTGAGCATGAGACACTTAGGCTAATTAATTTAATTAATTTTTAAAATTTTAAATTCTTAAAAAATTATATTTTTGTAGATCTAGACATATTTAATAAAATTGGTATTTTTATAAGTTTTCAAATTGAAAAATATGTTAACATCCAAAGTAACCAATGATAAGAGAGAGAGAGAGAGTCACCACCCCTCTCCCTCCTAGCAATGTCTATACAGATGTGAATCCCCTGGGTGTAGTGTCTTGTACAATTCGTAGGCCTAGTGGTTCACCTTCTCTTCGATTCTAGCATACCATTTGACTCCTTTCTTTGACCCTGTTAGTGTTAGTTTAAAATGATTTAAAATATTATATTTGAAAAATCTTGAAAAATTAATTTTTTCCTTTGTTAACTCACTTTTCTTAATTGGTTTAGTTGAGTCCCACATTGCCACATTAGAAAGATGTTTGGAAAATTAAATCTTTATATTAAAATCTCTCACTAATCCTTTGTATTGGAAAGTAAGTGTCATGGGAGCAACCTCGCACATGTGCACGCCATGGCCATGGACTGTTGAGCTTTGAATTGTTCATATTTATAACCCAATTCATCACACATTATGCATGGTTTTGAGTGTTAAAAGATTCATCTTATATGTGTATTTGTGTTTGTAGGAAAGAGAGAGACCTTATGAATTTAATGATTAAAGGACCACTTTTAGAGCACCTTGAAGATCATGCTAAGAAGAGGAGAGGAAGAATACAAGTGGAAGAAGTTCAGAATTCAAAATAAAAAAGACTGCAGAAACAACAATTTCAAATAGGTGTTCGATAGGTCTCCAATGCATCAGAAAGTACATTTTCGATATATCAGAACTGGAGTTCGATTAATCGAAAAATCACAAATCGGGGGTAGAATATCTGAACTCTCTGGACTATTTCTCGATGTATCGGGAAGTTTCAATCAATCAAGATTTGAATCTCGATACTTCAAAAATGTAGTCCGATCAATCAGAAATCAGGACTGGAAAAACTTACAACTCTCTGGACAGAAATTCCGATCAATCGAAGAAGTATCGATCAATCAGAGTATCCCTCGGAACCGACTTCCATTGCATAAACAGTTACGCAATTTCAGAAGATTCCAAGGTAATGCGCGGTTTTTGCTATAAAAGGACACCTCTATATTCGTCTAAATCCATCCTAGAAGAGTTCTAGATGTGCTGGAGGTGGAGAGGATCGAAGAGTTGGTTTAATTATATAATCCCTGAGGATGATCCACCACGGTTACTGAACTTCTCTGATGAACCCTGCTTGGATAAGCTTCTTCACCTCCTCCTCTATTTTGGGCATAATGCCGAGGTGGAACGTTCTTTGTGGCTGTTTGAATGGTCTCTTCTCCTTCATGACGTTAAGCTTATGCATCGCAATTGACGGGTTTAGTCCTGGCATTTCAGAGTATGTCCAGGCAAAAACATCCTTGTTTTCCTTCAGCAACTGAATATAGCTTTCCCTTTCTTCCTCCAGGACGTTCTTGCTTAAGTATTTCTCGTTTCTTTAGGAATCCCCAAGTTAATATCTTACAGTTCGTCTATTGTGGGCTACCCCTCATCTTCTATCTGCATTGGGGCAGCACCCGGCTGTACGATCTCGTTCGGATCTGCTAGCCTGATTTCTTCCACGGGACTGCTCATCACCATGTTGACATGACTAATGTTAGGCCTTGCCCCCAGGCCCTCCTTATTCTGATACACCTGTTTATTCCCCTCGAGAGCAACATGCCTCTCCTGGCCAGCGGCTCTGAGCAAATGAAGTTCATGTTCCTCATGATATCTTTGTTGGCTTTGTTATACCTTTCTTCTTCCTTGGGCTACGTTTTCATTGGTACCTTCCTTGCGTCTTCTTCGGGCTGTGCTGGATTGCTGAGACCTGCATGAAACCTTATCTCTCGAGGTGCCCTGGTCTTTGGTGATACACAAAAATGATTCGGAGCCTTCAGGAATGGCCTGGTCCTCTCGATCCTGGGTATTGGTACATTAAAGTTGGATTGCAATATGTTAATCTGCTGGCTTGTCATTAATTCCAAGACCGATTGTCCTACCTTTCGGAGATGCTTTATGACCAAGTAAAACTTCTTTCAGTGCGACACCTCTTCCCTGTGGGCCGCTGCTGCTTCTGGAGCCGTCTGTGGGACTCCACTCCCTTACTTTGAGCTTTCGCCCATTGATGTTTCCCCCTGCATGGCTTCTGTCGGCTTGGCAGTCTTCTTGATCATTTCACATTCGTTGTTTACCTGGTAATACTGTGCATCCGTCAGGAAAGATTCGACAACTGTATATGGCCTTAGATCTTCTGCTACCTGAAATTACATCACTTTGATAACACTTGAGACGCTATGCGTATGGAAGCTATTGGTGTGGAGCAACTAAAATTATGTCTAAGACCTAGAGGGAGGGGATTAAGACCTTTTTTTAAATTCTTTTCGCCTAATTATGAAATCTAACAATTCAAGCTAAGTAAGCAAGAACACTTCAGCTTCCAAGCCTAAGTGGGTCCAATCACAGTATTAGCATATGATAAGCAATAAGCTACCTACTATAAGCATGCATGATTAACATATGATTAAACTAATCAAGCACCTAATCTATGCAACCTAAGTAAACTATATGAGAATGGATCATACAAGCTCGAGTCTACTCTAATTAGTGAACATAAATCTCGTGTGTGAATGTGCTTATCTAGTGCCTAGCATATATTCCAATTAAGCATTCATAATTAAACAATTAAACCACAATGCATAATAAGAAATGTACTTAAATACAATCCCAAACACAACGATGTATAGTGGTTCAACTATGTGTCTACTCCACTCCCGGTTCAAGTACTCATCCTTTGAGCACACCGACATTCACTAAGGAGTTTAAATCAGGTTCTTCCCAACCTAGGTGTTTTAGCTCGGATCCACCCTACCGGGGAGTTTAAACGTTCCTCCCAACCTACACATTTACACCCGTGTTGGTGGCTCTCCTTGGAGACTTGTTTTAGGCCCGACAAACGTGCCAAGGACACTAAACAAACTTGGAATTTAGGCTCAACAAACGAGCCAAGGATCAACAAAAGCTCCTAGACTTTTAGGCTCAATTAATAAGCCAAGGATCGACAAATGAACTTAGATCGAGTTTGACAAACAAACACTACACTCAAATCTCCATGAGAAGAGAGTGGTTGGACTCTTACCAATTGACAACTCACTTGTCGGATTTGAGCCCCGTTGATGCGCTGCTCTGGGTTCCTGATCTCCATTCTCCCGTGCTTCAATCAGCTCCCCTTGTGCTCTAACAATCATTAATGCCGGTGCTTTGCCAAGGCTTCAGCTACAAGATCAGCTCCCTTACAAATGATGCTCCTTTGGAGATGCCCAAGGTACTAGGAGGTGGTAAATCCTCTATAAATGGTTGAAAATGAGTTTCCTAGATGAATACGTCTATTATAATCTCATCTTAGAGTTTAGATAGGAATTTAACTATTTAGATCGGTCCAAACTCTAGAGATCAAAGAAGGACAAGTACATCTTCTTCATGAGCTTAGAATGTTCCATTCTTGTGATGGATTATAAGGAAGATGCCTTGGTAGGGTTAAGATTTAAGCCTCTAATGGTCTCCTTTAATGGTGGCTTCAAACTCCTCAAAATCCCTCTTTATCTCTTATTTAAATAGAAAATTCTCAAACGGTCATAAAACAGGTAAAAAATGGACGCTTCAATAGATCGGACTACCAATTCGATTGATCGAAGTGATCTTCGATATATCAAAATACTCAGTTCGATTGATCGAAAAATCTGTCCAGAGATTTCAACAAGTTGCTGGACATATTTCTGATTGATCGAATTGAGGTTCGATATATTGAAACGTCAATCTCGATCTATTGAATTGAGCCATTCAATTGATCGAAGAATCTGTCCAGAGAGTTGGTAAGTTGTTGTACATATTTTGATATATCGAAATGGCCTATCCGATCGATCGGAGTCCTATCGAAACTGGACTCCAATGTATCGAAGACCTATCGAAAACTGCTTTTTGGACTAGTTTAATTATAGCAGCTTCGACCTCTTTTATTAACCTATTCTATCATGTTTTTCTATATGATCTAAAGCAAATAAGGATGACTAAGAGTTTTCCTAGTTGGTCCAAGTCATCTAGAGGTTTAGGGTATTTTAGTTCAAAGGGTTAGGGTCACCAAGGCATCTCATGTACAAGTTCTTCTTCCTTGATGCTTCTAGTCCACTTGAATCTTCGGTCTTTATCTTCCCAAGGCTCAACCGGCATTACAACTCAAGCATACACGTGATTGACAAATAAGGTGCACTAGTATGCCACAGAAAAGTGCACTAACACTGCCTGATACTGGACTCTGCCCCTGTTGTACTTGAAGCATTGGTGATATGTTAAAGGGATAATGCCATATTGATAAAGCTATGGCCATCCTAGAAGAAGGTTGTATGTCGTCACTACATCGATCACCTGACAGGTAACCTTAGTCCTCAACTTTCTATCTCTAGGATGATTATAATAAACCCAAGAGTGTGTTGGCTTGTCTTCGTTAAATCCTTGTATGATCATGACGCTCGGGCGCAACGCCATCTGTCTATAACCTAACTGTTGTAGGTCTTCAAAGGCATGAGATTCACGGATGACCCATGTCCTGATCTCCACGTTCCGAATGAAGCTTGTCACCATCAACGGGTGATTGTTATCTATCAGGTTAATCGTTCTATCTTCTTCTGAGAAAGTGATCATGGATGAACGGTCCACCTACATGGCCTGCTCCGTCGGTGGGTTCTTTGCCCCCACTATCTTCAATTCTTCCATTTCTGCCTCAAGCCTGTCCATCATTGTCTCTCGGACTTCTTAGTCTAACAACTTATTGATTAATAATTCCTTGTACTTCTTTGAGAGTCATAAAGTGTCGTAGATGCTGAGACCTTCCATAGATTATTGGCGTCGTCTCTCGCCTGCAGTCTTGCAGATTCACTGTGACTTCATTGACCACTTCTTTCTGTCTTGTCTCTCGAGGAGTTTTGGATGGTCCATCTGAAGCTGCATTTCCTCTCCTTGGGTCATGTCGCCTTGGGAAATCTCGTTCCACCACTGGTTTACTTGACTGCAAGGCTACCACGTTCACTTCCTCCTCGACAATCTGAGGATCATCACCAGGTTTCTCTTGTGTCACAGCTGATATCATGGTACAGTGCATGTGCGTCATGACTGACTACGCCTGTCTAGTACTACTTTCCCTTCTCTCTTTTTCTCTTCGCTCCTTCCCTAAAAGCCTTCGCCTATTCTCCAATCATTTTCGTCTATTCACTAGTGTTCATGGCTCTTTCGGTTCGGGAAACGAACTTGTTGGCTGAGTATTGACCAGCATGGGGATTACTCACACCACGTCGATGCATTCCTGTCAGTTTCTTCTGTCTTCAAGTAGATAACACCTTGGTAAATTAACCTTTGAACCTTAGCTTTCAGAATGAAGCATTCTTCGATCTTATGTCTAACGATTCGGGGATACTTGCAATAATTTAGGTCACTTACCCATCCTACTTACTCATCCTACTTTATCGGGTCGAATGGGTTTTAGCATTCGTAACTCTCCTTCCTTGACCAGTTTACCCCATGATCGGAATAAGGTCTTCCAGATCGAATGTATAGGGCCCATTCGCCCTGTCTCATTCAACGATTGTCACTCATCGTGGCCTTTAAAATCCTTTGTCTTTGGCTTGCGTCTCTATTGGCTTGACCTCCACCTTGTGTTGTTGGTTTGGGCGCTTCCGATCCTTGGCACTCTTTCCCTTGTCGACGTAATTTGACGCGGTCATCCTTCCACTTCACGTCTTAGTCTCTCAGCTTTGAACTATGTCCTCAGAGTAGCTCCTTCCACCATGTGTGCTTTCGTAGCCAAATCTTGAAACGTCGAGAAGATGTGCCTAGAAAATTTGAACTGGATCATCGCATTCATGACCAGCGTACACATCTTTACATGTCTGCCTCACTAGGCAGCTCGCGACATTGGGCTACTGTGGCTCCCCATCTGCCAATGAACATTTCAACAGATTCTCCTTGCCTCTACTGAACCATAGCCAAGTCCGTTAATGATATCTCTCACTCCGTAGAGAAGAACTTCGATATAAAACTATCCTGCATCTGATCCCAAGTCTTGATGGACCCCGTAGGTAATAGCATATACTATTGGAATGTTTTACCAGTGAGTGTTGATTCGAACAATTGAATGAAGTATTGAGGCACCGCTGATAAGTTCCCTAACATCGTCATGAATTGGGTCATGTGCTTGTTGAGCTCTTAAATGTGCATATTCTAACCTCATTTCATCACTAACTATGCATGATTTACATGTTTAAAGACCTATCTAATGCATGGTTTTGTGATTGTAAGATGAGAGAAAGATTTCACCATTTTTTAAGATAAAAGAGCACTTTAAAGGATTATTGAAGAATTAAGAAAGAGGGGAAGAAATCAAGTGAAGAAAGTCTGAAGAGAAAGCAGAAAAAATTAAAGAAACAGGCAGTTTCGATGGATTCCCCGATAGGTCTTCGATCAATCAAAGGACGTTTCGATAGGTCTTCGATCAATCAAACCATCCATCGGACAAACTTGAAAAATTGAATTTTTGAATAACTCTCTAGGACAGATTTTCGATCCATCGAAGGAGTTCCGATCAATCGATCAGGGGTGTTCCGATCAATCAGAGTCATGTCCCGTCAATTGGAGACAGTAATGGAAAATAACAACTCTCTAGACACTTTTACGATCCATCGACCATCGTCCGATCAATCGAAGACTACATTCCGATCAATCGGAGAGGTGGTCCGATCAATCGAAACTATCTGCAAAACTACGTAAAGAGTTATGTAATTCCAGAAGATTCCAAGTCGGTGGCGGACTTTTACTATAAAAGGGCACCTCTACTTCGTTCCTATGGTACACTAGGAGAGAGCTATTGCATTGGGAGGTGGAGAAGGGCGAATTTGGAGTTCTACAACTTCCTTTACTTTGTTTTCTTTCTAGTTCTTCATATTTAACTTAGATTTCTTATTTTTTTTAGCATGGTTGGCTAAACCCCTTAGCTAGGGCTAAGAGGGGAAGCTTGTAGATGATCTATGATGTTTTGATTCGTTTTTATAGTTTCATGAATTAGTTTTAATGTTGAACAATGGTTTGTTGAGTTTGAATGAAGTTCTAAGTAGTTTTTCTTAATCTTATGTTGACTCATGGATGTTTGGAAGGATTTTACTTAGTTCTTAGTTGTTTTGCAAAGATCTAGACCTGTACACTCTGAGGAATCAGATTCAATTCGCTCTAGAACTTGGTTCTTCATGTGGGAACTTCAAACCAAAGTTCTATCTTTTCTGTAAAATTTGAAATATGAGTTGCTTGTTCATGTGAATTGAATCAAGATCAAATTATGATATTAGTTAAATCTAGTGACAGGGTTTGATGATTATCATAGTTGTAATCTTAATATATTGGAACTAGGATTGGCCTATGCAATTGAGTGTGCCCAAGTCCTAACTTAAATTGAGGGAATCATCTTGATGAACAACACATGTGTCGGATTGTTTTGCTGAATTAACCACTTTATAATCCGGCAAGATAGGATTTGATTTCGATTCTAGTTGTGTAATTGAGAAACCAAAGCGAATTATGCATCAAGGATAGCTACAAGTGGATCCTTGAACCCCTAGTGCTTATTTAGATTATTAAATTCACCTCAAGTTTACAGATTACTCATCTACATTCAAATTCTATTTAGTTTTAATTTGATTTCAATTAAAGAATATTTGAAGAAATTCCATGAATTCTTTAATTAGTCCATGAGGACGATCTTGGTCTCTACCAAATAATTACTGCATCGTAACCCTACACTTGGGGAGCAAACAAGTTTTTGGCGCCACTGCCGGGGACTTGACGGTTTTTACAGGATTTCTGAAAATACTTTTCTATTGAGATTTTTAGGAATCTTTCTAACGTAGTTTATTTTTTTACATGAATTTTTAGAAGTTGAACAAGAAGTAAGTTGGTTCTAAGCCCCATCATCTATTTTGCTCTTCTTCCAGCCCTACCTTATCTAACTTAAGCATCGGAGGGCCAACGGCCACCCATAGTTTCTCTTTGTCTCTTTTCAGGTCCAGGAAGGGAATCTCTTGGAAGGAAGGCGAATATTTGAAGGATCCAGTTACAAAACATGACGTAAACACATGATACGAGAGAAAGATGCCATTTTGGACTCTGTGTCGGTACTTGATACTAACCGATGGAAGAACCCATTTGAGCCTTTGCCTTTAACTAAGAACAAGCCTCTTCCATCTAGTATCAAGGCTCCGAAGCTCGACCTAAAACCTTTGCCTACGGATCTCAAATATGTATATTTAGGTCGAGATGAGACTTATTCAGTGGTGATTTCTTCCCACTTGGATCATGAACAAGAGAGTAGGTTGATTGATATTCTAAAAGAGCTGTTCGCTTCCCCAAGTGTAGGGTTGCGATGTAGTAATAAACTCGGTAAGACCGAGGTCGATCCACAGGGACTTATGTAGGATTTCACAAACACATCCAAAAGTGTCTATTGAATGCTAACAACCAGATTTTGTATGGATTTGATTTGAGTAACAAAATTGAATTAAATTGAAGATAAATAATTATAAAAAGGCACTAGGGGTTCAAGGATCCACTTGTAGCAATCCTTGATGTTCAATCCGCTGTGGTTTCTCACTTTCTCAACTAGAATCGATATTAAGATCTATCTAGTCGGATGATAGAGCTGTTAACCCAAACAATCTGTCATATGTAAGTTCAATTCATAGGATTCACTCAATGTAGGCTGAGCTGAGCATGCTCAATTGCATAGATCAGTCCCCATTCCAAAAGGTTCAGTTCACAATCATAACCATCCTCAAGTCCTGTCACAAGACAAGGCTAGATCATGATTTGAACTTGATTCAAATCACATGCACAGTCCATACACATTACAGAAATTCAGAAAAGTAGAACTTTGGTAGGAAGTCCCCACATGAAGATCATAGTACTAGAGCGTACTCCAATTCCTCGAATCATACAGGTCTAGACTAATGCAAACCAATTAAGAATTTAAGTAATTCTCCCAAACATCCATGAGTCATCATAAGACTAAGAAAAACTACTTAAAGCTTGTATAAACTTCAAACCATAGTTCATAAACATGAATTCCAAACTTAAAACCAACTTAGAACGAATTGAAACATCTTGGATCCACTACAAGCTTCACCTCTTAGCCCTAGCTAAGAGGTTTAGCTACTCATGATCTAAGGAAACATGAAACAACCAAAAAACTCATAAAAAACAGTAAAACAAACTAGAAGGAGTTGTGGAACTCCGAAATCCACTTCCGCCGCCTCCAAGCTTGCTTAAACCCTTCTAAGATGCCCTAGGAACGATCCCTAGGTGTCCTTTTATAGTAGGGAGGCTCCGCAACTTTAGAAGAATCGAGAATCTGCGTAAGAGTTACGCAGTGCGCAGAGAAAATCGGACTGAAATTAGAAATTTTCATTTTAATTCACATGGCCGACCGGTTTGGACCGGTCGGACTGGGCTGGCCGACCGGTCACGACCGGTCGTGCCTCAATGGGAAAACAGTCCAGCGACCTTTGGAGGAAGAAAAACTCTCTGGCCGACCGGTCTTGACCGGTCGAACTGGCCTGGCCGGCCGGTCAAGACCGGTCGGGTTGTGTTTTGTTTGGGTCCAGCGAGTGCACAAGGTTGGCCGACCGGTCCTGACCGGTCTGGCTACCTTGGCCGACCGGTCAGACGACCGATTGTGGCCATTGGTCTTCATGTTCTTCTTTTCTTCTCTCTTTTCTTCCTTCTTTCTTTGGTCCTTCTTGATCTTCATTCTAATGGTTCTAAATGGGCCTTTTCATATTCAATTAAGCAGAGTTCACTCTCATTCCTGTAATAACAAAACATGCATTTAATTAGCCTTTGAAGCATGCAAACCTCGCACAATGAGTGATGAATTGGGGTTAGAATATGCATAATTAAGAGCTCAACACACCCTCCAACCAGCATTTTGCTAGTCCCGAGCAAAACATGCGTGAAACTAATTCCACTCTTCAAAACTCAACTCTCTTTCAGAAACCATCCTTCTATACGTCCTAAGACATACAAGTGTAAGATTCAGAAATATTTGGTGACAGAAGTTGAAACCGTAGACCCTCAAGACATGATAAGCATTCATATGAAATTCCCGCTGATTGGTTGATAAACAGAAGAACTTGAACAAATTCAATCTAGTGTGGATAGTGAAAATTTATCTCATGAGTTTCTAGGATTATCTTCTTCATAGATCAACCAGACTATAGATCCCAAGGTACATGGAGCCACATCAAGCCAATGACAGGAATTTGCCTTACCGTCCTTCCAACGACTTTCACACTACGTCCCATTTCCGGCTTTGGTTACGGGTAGACCATCCCCCGGTTAGTAGTAGGTAGCCCTAATCAAAATTTTCCACCAGTTTTCCATCATTCCCAATTTCATCATTCCTTTTCCTTTTTTCTTTTAATTTAGATAGGATTTTTAGAAATCCATATCTTGCATTATTTTCCCATGGACAAGGATGGACAAAGTACCCCGGCTTGACTTCTTTCCACCTTAATTCAAAGTCTAGCTAATCCATAAATCACATAATCCCTTCAACCCATGAAAATCGTGTAATGTGGACTAGATGTAAAAGTGTTCAGATTTTCTATCGATCGTAGAATTAGGGGAATTCTTCTATAAAGCCATTATGCCAAGAGAAGATCAAGATTTGCAACCGCATACACTTCATATCTCCTCTTCTTATGCTCATATCATCTTGAGTGCATAGAACCAAAATTTTCCAAAAGAGTTTTGAATTTTTGAAAAAAATCGAAAAGTTTCCACACAATTGCTTGAAATGTTGCAAAACGTTGGATTCATCCAAGTGATCCTACACCCCCCAACCAAATCTTGCATTGTCCTTAATGTAAAAGATGTGCAATAAACAAAACAGGAGAGCAATGTGAACATAAAAGGGAGTGTGGAATGAGAGTACCTGAAAAAGTGAAATGTGGAATTCTTCCTCCTTCTAACAAACCTAAGCAAAGGTAAACAAAAACAACAAAATCCTAATCCTAACTACTCTATACCTCCGTCAGACTAGGAGATCAATCATCCTGATACACAGGATCATTCAGAGGTATGGACATACCTTCTGAAGGAAATTTCTCAAAGAATGGCTTTAATCGCTGCCCATTCGCCTTAAAAATGTTTTCGTTCCTCGGATTTAACAGCTCGATAGTCCCATATGGATAGACAGTTTGTACAATGTAGGGACCGGTCCATCGAGATCTCAATTTTCCCGAAAATAGATGTAGGCGAGAATTATACATGAGGACTTTTTGATTAATCATGAATGTCTTGCGAAGAATATTCTTATCATGGAATATCTTCGTCTTGTCCTTGTAAATTCTTGCATTCTCATATGCTTCGTTCCGGATTTCTGCAAGTTCATTCAATTGTAGTTTGCGCAACGAGCTTGCCTTGTCAGAATCAAAATTCATCTTCTTAATTGCCCAATATGCCCTATGTTCCAACTCCACAGGCAAGTGACAAGCCTTCCCATAGACAAGTCTATAGGGAGACATTCCAATAGGGGTCTTAAAAGTAGTACGGTAGGCCCAAAGCGCATCGGTAAGCCGAAGCGACCAATCCTTGCGATCGGGGTTCACCGTTTTCTCCAAAATGTGTTTAATCTCCCTATTGGATATCTCAGCTTGCCCACTCGTTTGTGGGTGATAGGGAGTGCTCACTTTGTGTGTGACGCCATATTTCTTCATTAAAGTTTCAAAAGGGCGATTGCAAAAGTGAGACCCTCCATCACTTATGATGACTCGAGGTGTTCCAAACCGGGAAAGAATATTCTCTTTTAAGAAGCGAATGACTGTTTTATGGTCATTATTCCGGCAAGGGATGGCCTCGACCCATTTGGAAACATAATCAATGGCAAGCAAGATGTATACGTTTCCAAAAGAAGATGGGAATGGCCCATGAAATCGATGCCCCAACAATAAAAAATTTCAATTATTAAGATGGGATTGAGTGGCATCATATTTCAACGGGAAATTCCTCCTAATTTCTGACAAGGTCCATATGCTTTGCAAAACTCATGTGTGTCTTTGAACATGGTGGGCCAATAAAACCCACATTGCAGAATTTTCGCTGTGGTCTTTTTAGCCGAAAAGTGGCCACCACATGCCTGAGAATGACAGAAGGAGATGATACTTTGTTGTTCATCATCTGGCACACATCTCCTTATGATTTGATCGGGACAATACTTGAATAAGTATGGGTCGTCCCATAGAAATTTTCACACCTCTGTGAAGAATTTATCCTTATCTTGCTTTTTCCAATGTGTAGGAATTGTACCTGTAGCAAGATAGTTAGCAATGTCCGCATACCATGGCAATTGGGAAACAGCAAAAAGTTGTTCATTAGGGAACATGTCATTGATCGCAGTCGTTTCAGGGGAATCTGTGAGGACAAGTCGAGAGAGATGGTCAGCTACTACATTTTCTACTCCTTTCTTATCACGTATTTCTATGTCGAATTCCTGGAGTAGAAGGATCCATCTTAACAACCGTGGTTTAGCATCCTTCTTAGAGAGAAGATACTTAAGCGCGGCATGGTCAGCGAATATAATGATCTTGGATCCAATCAAGTAGGACCTAAACTTGTCCAAGGAAAAAACTACAACTAGAAGTTCTTTTTCAGTAGTGGTGTAGTTTGCTTGGGCTGAGTTTAGGGTTCTACTTGCATAGTAGATGACACATGGCTTTTTCTCTTTTCTTTGGCCTAGCACAGCCCCAATAGCGTAGTCGCTAGCATCGCACATAATCTCAAAAGGAAGGCTCCAATCAGGTGGTTGCATTATGGGAGAACATGTCAACATACCTTTAAGGGTGGTAAAGGCCTTTTGACATTCTTCATTCCACTCGAATGAATTTTCCTTTTGAAGTAGGTTACATAAAGGACGAGAGATTGAACTGAAATCCTTTATAAACCTTCTGTAAAATCCGGCGTGTCCCAAAAAGGACCGTACATCTCGTATGCTCTTGGGTGGTGGAAGGTTAGAGATAAGATCAATTTTCGCTTTGTCCACCTCGATTCCATTTTGTGAAACGATGTGACCAAGTACAATTCCCTTTTAAACCATGAAGTGGCACTTCTCCCAATTCAGCACAAGGTTCTTCTCTTCACATCTTTTCAGCACAGATTTCAAGTGCTCAAGGCACTCATTAAAGCTACAACCAAATACGGAAAAATCATCCATGAAGACTTCGAGAATTGTCCCCATCATGTCAGAAAAGATACTCATCATATAACGCTGAAAGGTGACGGGGCATTACATAGTCCAAACGGCATTCGTCGATAGGCGAAAGTGCCGAATGGACATGTGAATGTAGTCTTTTTTTGGTCTTCATGGGCAATCTCTATTTGGTTGTACCCTGAATAGCCATCAAGGAAGCAAAAGTGGGAATGACCCGCCAACTGTTCTAAAATTTGATCAACAAACGGTAGGGGGAAATGGTCTTTCCTCGTGACAGTGTTTAGCTTCCTGTAGTCAATGCACATTCTCCAACCGGTAGTGACTCTAGTTAGCACGAGTTCATTATTGGCATTGGCTATGATGGTTATTCCGGATTTCTTAGGCACCACTTGAGTTGGGCTCACCCATTGGCTATCGGATATTGGGTAAATAATACCCACATCCAATAGTTTCACCACTTCGGCCTTAACCACATCCTTCATGTTTGGATTTAGTCATCTTTGTGGTTGCCTAGATGTCTTCGCATTCTCCTCAAGGTGTATGCGATGAGTACAAATCAGTGGGTCTATGCCTTTGAGATCCGCAATCGACCATCCAATGGCACTCTTGTGCCCTAATAGAGTGGCCATTAGCCTACTCTCTTGTTCCTCATCCAATGGGAAGAAATCACCACTGGATATGTCTCATCTCGACCTAAATAAACATATTTCAGCTCACTTGGTAATGGTTTTAGGTCGAGTGTTGGTGCCTTGATGTTGGATGGGAGGGCCTTGTTCTCGTTTACAGGCAAAGGCTCAAATAGGGCTCTCCATCTTTTATTATCAAGCACCGGCATCACATCTAGAATGGCATCCATCTCTTGTATTGTGTCATGATTTATATCATGAGAATGGGCCACACATGCCTCCAAAGGGTAGGAAGATAGTGACAAGGGGACTGTATTTTCCACTGAATGAGTCAATCATGTTTAATTCGTGGATATCATCATTAACCTCCCGTGGTTGTTTGCATAAATCAAATATGTTAAGCTCAAGGGTCATATTTCCAAAGGACATTTGTACAAGTCCGTTTCTACAATTGATAATTGCATTTGAAGTAGCTGGAAACAGTCGTCCAAGTATGATGGGAATTTGAGCACCGGTGCCTATCACGGGATGTGTATCCAAGACAATAAAGTCTACCGGGTAGTAGAATTTATCAACTTGGACTAGAACATCCTCAATCATTCCTCTCGGTATACGAATGGATCTATCAGCAAGTTGGAGTGTGGTTTTGGTGGGTTTCAATTCACCTAACCCAAGTTGCTCGTAGACCGAGTATGGAATGAGATTCACACTTGCCCCCAAGTCGAGTAGGGCTTGTTTAATCCAGTAGTCTCCTATGATGCATGAGATGTTTGGACTACCCGGATCCTTGTATTTTTGGGGTACCTCTTGTTTGATGATGGCGTTTAAATTCTCAGTCAAAAGAACTTTGTTGTGAACATTGTGTTTCCTTTTGACTGTACATAATTCCTTTAGAAATTTGGCATAAGATGGTATTTGTTTTATTGCATCCAACAACGGGATGTTGATCTTCACCTGCTTGAATACTTCTAAAATTTCCAAATTTTTATCTAAAGGTTTAGGTGAAATCAACCTTTGTGGAAACGGAGCAACCGGCTTGTATTGCCTTTCCGGTTCTTTCTCTTGTGAAGTGTTGTTTAAGCTATATTCTTCTTTGGAAATTTTCGGATCCTTAGGCTTTGGGGCCTTCACCGGATTAGATTTGTCAATTTCTTTCCCACTTCTCAAAGTGGTGATAGCTTGAACATGTTCCGTGTGGTGGGAGGATGAGCTTGCATCTTGTATCTCATACTGGGTTCTTGGGTTAGGAAGAGGTTGGGCAGGAAGTGTGCCCTTCTCTCTAACACTAAGATGAGATTCAACTCTAGCCATTGATGTTTTCAATTCATTGATGGCTTGAGTTGAATTTTGATTGAATTTCAATTGCTCTTGCATGAACCCATCTATTTTTAGAGAATTTGTCTTGTTATACTCAGCTTGGACCGATACGAATGCACCCAACATCTCCTCTAGCGTCACTTTTGGAGTAATGACTAGAGATGGACCTAGTATAGGTTGAGCTTGAGGGATGGGGGTTGCATTCGCAGTGGGTCCATTCCTCCAACTGAAGTTGGGATGATACTTCCAACTAGCATTAAACGTGTTTGAAGTTGGAGCACCAAATTGCCGTTGATAACTGTTTATGGCATTGGATTGTTCTTGTAAGATGTCCTGAACTGCTGAAATTGTGGGACACTCTTATGTTGCATGTTAATTTCCGGCACAAATTCCACAAACAGTTTCAATGTCATTGGAGTTAATCGTCTCTCCTTTCCTCAATTCCATGGCTTCGACCTTTCTTGTGAGGCTAGCTACCCGTCCACTTATGCTATCCTCTTCCGATAAGAAATACATTCCTCCTTTTTCCTTTTGTTGGTCAGTCTTGGAATTTGTGGGTTTTGATGTATCCCAAGACTGTGCATTCTCAGCCAATTCTTCCAAATAATCCCATGCTTCATCAGCCTCCTTATTCATGAACTCCCCATTACACATCATCTCTACGAATTGGCGCATGGGTGAAGTCAATCCTTCATAGAAAAAGCTTATAACCCGCCAAATTTCATAGCCATGATGTGGGCATGCGTTTAATAGGTCCTTAAACTTCTCCCAACATTGGAAGAAGGTTTCATCTTCCTTTTGGGCAAAGTTCATGATAAGGCGCTTCAACATGTTTGTTTTGTGAGTAGGGAAGAATTTTTTTATGAATTCCCTGTGCATATCAGTCCATGCACCAATTGATCTTGGCCTTAATGCATGAAGCCAACCTTTAGCTTTATCTTTAAGAGTAAAAGGGAAGAATTTAAGTCTCACTACATCGTCAGTCACATTAGCAAAGTGCATGGTGGTTATTACCTCATCAAACTCCTTAAGGTGATGATAGGCACTTTCACTGTCTAATCCATGGAATTTAGGGAGAAGTTAGATCACTCCCGGTTTCAAATCCACGTTCCCTGCATTTGATGGAAATACTATGCATGAGGGAGTGCTCGCTTTTGCTGGTTGCAAAAGTCACGTAAAGTTCTAGGTCGAGGAACATCCTCAACCACATTCTCCCCCGTTTCAGTTTGGTTTTGGCCCAGATTAGGATTGGCCATTGGATTAGGTTGATTCACAGCTATACCTTTAAACAAAATTGGAGAGTTTAGATGTCTCCTAGCACGTGTCTCTCTGTCAATTCCTTCTACTATCCCCCCTTCACTTATGAGTCGGTTATTGGAATCCCGAGCCCAATGTGGCATGCAAAACCAAAAAATATGAAACAAAGAGAAAGAAGAATTCTTCCTCCCTTTCTTTACTTTTCTTTAAGACCGAAGCACAAGGTGTCTTGCAATGGTTAAGCCAGAAGCAAGGATAGAGACCGATTTCTCCTGGTTAATAGGGGTTCAGAGAACTCCCCACCCACTCTTTGAATCTTTTGAGAAAAAGTGCAGAAAAAGGAGAAAGAGGAGTAGAGGTGAGAAAAGAAATCTTTGAGTACAAGGTGATCCAAGACGGCAGAGCTGACCAATAGGAATCCAGGTGGCACAAGGCCGACCTTTCAGAGATCCAAAAGGAGTCTTCACCCACTCTACAAGAGATGAATATGATAGGAATGAATAGGAGAAGGAGAAGAGTAAGGTTTAGAAGGATAAAACCTGATTTGGCACTTGAAATCCTTGTATCTTCTTCAGCTTCCTAGAAATCCCTGAAAAGAAAAATCAAATAAACAAGCTAAGTTAGTCCTAAAATCCTAAAAATCCTAAATAGATACTAATTTCAGAAATTTGTGAAAACCGTCAAAGTCCCCGACAACGGCGCCAAAAACTTGTTCGCTTCCCCAAGTGTAGGGTTGCGATGTAGTAATAAACTCGGTAAGACCGAGGTCGATCCACAGGGACTTATGTAGGATTTCACAAACACATCCAAAAGTGTCTATTGAATGCTAACAACCAGATTTTGTATGGATTTGATTTGAGTAACAAAATTGAATTAAATTGAAGATAAATAATTATAAAAAGGCACTAGGGGTTCAAGGATCCACTTGTAGCAATCCTTGATGTTCAATCCGCTGTGGTTTCTCACTTTCTCAACTAGAATCGATATTAAGATCTATCTAGTCGGATGATAGAGCTGTTAAACTAAACAATCTGTCATATAGGAAGAAAAACTCTCTGGCCGACCGGTCTTGACCGGTCGGACTGGCCTGGCCGGCCGGTCAAGACCGGTCGGCCTGTGTTTTGTTTGGGTCCAGCGAGTGCACAAGGTTGGCCGACCGGTCCTGACCGGTCTGGCTACCTTGGCCGACCGGTCAGACGACCGGTCGTGGCCATTGGTCTTCATGTTCTTCTTCTTTTCTTCTCTCTTTGCTTCCTTCTTTCTTTGGTCCTTCTTGATCTTCATTCTAATGGCTCTAAATGGGCCTTTTCACCTTCAATTAAGCAGAGTTCAGTCTCATTCCTGTAATAACAAAACATGCATTTAATTAGCCTTTGAATCATGCAAACCTCGCATAATGAGTGATGAATTGGGGTTAGAATATGCACAATTAAGAGCTCAACAAGAGCATAAGAATCCCATCGGATGGTCAATTGCGGATCTCAAAGGCATAGACCCCCTGATTTGTACTCATCGCATACACCTTAAGGAGAATGCAAAAACATCTAGGCAACCACAAAGACGCCTTAATACAAACATGAAGGAGGTGGTTAAGGCCGAGGTGTTAAAACTATTGGATGTGGGTATCATTAATCCAATATCCGATAGCCAATGGGTGAGTCCAACTCAACTCGTGCCTAAGAAATCTGGAATAATCATCATAGCCAATGCCAACAATGAACTTATGCCAACCAGGGTAACTACCGGTTGGAGAATGTGCATTGACTACCGGAAGCTAAACACTGTCACGAGGAAAGACTACTTCCCTTTATCTTTTGCTGATCAAATCTTAGAAAGGTTAGCGGGTCATTCCCATTTTTCCTTTCTCGATGGATATCCAGGGTACAACCAAATAGAAATCGCCCAAGAGGACCAAGAGAAGACAACATTCACATATTCATTCGGCACTTTTGCTTATCGAAGGATGCTGTTTGGACTATGTAATGCCCCTGCCACCTTTCAGTGTGGCATGTTGAGCATCTTTTCTGATATGGTAAGAAAAATTCTCGAAGTCTTCATGGATGACTTCTCGGTATTTGGTTGTGACTTTGATAAGTGCATCATGCACTTAAAGACTATTTTGAAAAGATGTGAAGAGAAGAACCTCATGTTGAATTGGGAGAAATGTCACTTTATGGTTCAAAAGGGAATAGTCATTGGTTACATTATCTCAACCAAAGGATTCGAGCTGGACAAAGCTAAAATTGATCTTATCTCTAACCTTCCACCACTTAAGAGCATACGAGAGGTGCGGTCCTTCTTAGGACACGTTGGATTCTATAGGAGATTCATTAAGGACTTTAGTACCCTCTCTCGTCCTTTATGTAACCTCTTAAAAAAGGAAAACTCATTCGAGTGGAATGAGGAATGTCAAAATGCCTTTGTCAAACTTAAAGGTATGTTAACATGGGCTCCTATAATGCAACCACCTGATTGGAGCCTTCCTTTTGAGATGATGTGCGATGCTAGTGATTATGCTATTGGGGAAGTGTTAGGCCAGAGAAAAGAGAAGAAGCCATACGTTATCTACTATGCAAGTAGAACTCTAAACTCGTCTCAAGCAAACTACACCACCATAGAAAAGGAACTCCTAGCCATTGTATTTGCTTTGGACAAGTTTAGGTCATACTTGATCGGATCCAAGATCATTATATTTACCGATCATGCCGCGCTAAAGTACTTTCTCTCTAAGAAGGATGCTAAGCCGTGCTTGTTGTGTGGATCCTCCTACTCCAAAAATTTGACATATGTTCGGGCTCAAATTTTCACCCATTGTAAAACAACATCCCGTGGTCTATTGACAATGATTTGGATAAGTTTCGAGGCCGGGAGAGCCCCGAAAATGCCTACACAACCCTGATCGCTTGGTAGCGACCAAAATTCATAAACAGCATTTTGGAGCGGAACTGGACATGCGCTTCACCGCCAAATGATCCGAAATGTCCTAAAACCCTTAACCTGCAAGTTTCAAAGTCATCCGGCGTATATTTTTACTTGCACACCTCGAAATGCGTTTCGTCCCTGCTCGGAACTGACCAAAAGGGTCCATAAGCCTACAGCTACCATTTCAGAGTGGAACTGGACATGCACTTCGATGCCAAATGATCTGAAATGTCCTAAAACCCTTAACCTGCAAGTTTCGAAGTCATCTGGTGCATATTTTTGCCCGCGCACCTCAAAATGCGTTTCATCCCCGTTTGGAGCTGACCAAAAAGGGTCCGTAAGCCTACAGCTACCATTTCAGAGTGAAACTGGACATGTGCTTCACCACCAAATGATCCGGAGCACCCCAAAACCCTTAAATAGCAAGTTTGAAGTCATTACGATGCGTATTTCCATGTGCGCGCTCCCCGGAACAACGTTCCTATACGACAAGCCGACCTAGAGGCTCCAAATTAGGAAGGAAGTACCAAAATTGGCAACATCTAGACTTCCACACCCCACCCCGTTCATTCAGGAGGTCAATCCTAGCCTAGAAGTGGCTTGGTGACAGTGAGTGCATGTCTAGAAAAGGTAGCTGTCCTTTGGAAGTCCCTCGTCGGAGCTGAAATGCTGAAATTTTCTAAGTGCTGGAATCCTGAAAATCTGGCTAAGTAGTGGGAAAGCGCCGGTAAAGCACATGCGCCTGGCCTCCAACCACATGCGCCTGCACTCTAGTGAATTAAACATTTTTTTGAAAAGCGCCAGGAAATGCGCCGGTAAAGGACATGCGCCTGGCCTCCAACCACATGCGCTTGGCTGCTTTCTGCCACATGCGCTTGGTTCTGTTGTCCACCACATGCGCCGGGAAATACCCGCCGGGCGGACCCGAACCCGATTATCCCCTATAAATAGTGAAGTCATTTCATTCATCAGCACGAGATCATCCCCCGCCGACCTCAGAGTGATGTAAGCACCACATGCGCTTGCTTTCTCTCCCCTCGCCGGATGCCTTGGCCAGAGTGGATTCCCTCGCCGGAAACCCTCGCCGGAAAGGGATTTCCTCGCCAGAATCCCAAGTTCAGGAAGAAAATCCTGAAATTTTCTAAGTGCTGGGAACATGCGCCGGCTTTTCTCCAACATGCGCCGGCTTATTCCACCACATGCGCCGGCTTTTCTGGCCGGAAAATCCTGGAATTCCGCTAAGTCTGGGAGGGACATGCGCTCATCCCTTAGGTCCAGGCGCATGTGCACCACCACATGCACCGAGATTGCTTCCGGACTCCCGTTTTTTCATGAAAAATAGGGCCACATGCGCCCGGGAGATGGGACATGCGCCCGGCTCCCTACCACATGCGCCTGGAAGCATCTACGACACCACATGCGCCTGTACACAACCCCCCATGTGCCTGGACGCTGATGGGAGGGGTGGACCTTCCGTTGTGCGGCCCGCCTTCGTCCGGGATAGGATTTTGATGAAACCGCCTCTCCTAGATGCGTCTCGATGAGATCTATTCATCCACCGGATCAGATTCTCCAACGGTCAATGATAAGTGGCCCAAATCAGTATTTTGGTCCAAAATGACCAACACTTAGCCAATTTGGCAGCCCCGAAAATCCTTCCGAAAGAGCCGAAAACGGCCGAAAACGAGAAGAATCGGGCAGAATTGGACCGAGCCCGAGAGGGAAACTTTTCTTCTACATGACATGATACACCATAATCATGCACAGCGACGAGGTTATCCGATCTCAGGACCCTCGAATACCCTAATCGAGCGGTCGGCAGGCCCGCTACTTAGTCATTTCCAGACCTAGGAAGTGCCCTGTTGGCCCGGAAGTTGACTTTTGCTAACCAAATTGAAATGCGATCGCACAGCAATCTTCGTGGACATAATCCATCCCTGTTCAAAGATGGTCATCGATAATATTCACCGATTTCTTTAATCAGACCGCAAACAGGTCCACTACTTAGTCGTTTTCAGCCCTGGGAAGTGCCCTGTTGGCCCGAAAATCGACTTCTGCTAAACAAATTGAAATGCGATCGCACCACGATCTTCGTGGACGTAATCCATCCCTGTTCAAAGATAGTTATCGATAATATTGATCGATTTCTCTAATCAAACCGCAAGCAAGGTCCATTACTTAGTCATTTTCAGCCCTGGGAAGTGCCCTGTTGGCTTGAGAATTGACTAATGCCAGTTGAAATCAACCGCGATCTCAAAGACGCCGAGCAAAGCTGAAGTACCTAGGCTATCCAACAGCCGAGTCAAGCATTCACGGGGCACCGATCCCCATTATTCATAAGAAATTGGCATATGTGGGTACCCATCGGACCCTATACTTAGCCACTTATAGGCATCGAAGCAGCCGATCCAGCCCATTGAGTTTGGATCCTCAAAAGATCTTGGCTCGATAAAGCCTACTTGATCCCAAACAGATCATTGAAAATACTCAGAAGAAAGAGTGTTTTCGAAGATGAGTCGCCCGTCTCCAGAAGAAATACATTTACTTTACTGTACAAAGCTCTATTCATCCCGGATAAAGGTCCGAGGCTAAACTTAAGGGGTTATGGTTACCACGAGAAACCACAAACAAAGAGTTCTAACTAAGCTTGAAACATCTTGCTATGGACTGCCACTATGAAAAAGACAGTCGATGCCCTACCCATCGACAATGGGTCCGTCGGTTGAGCTGATGAGGTAGTTGCGGATTGCTTTCCTAAGGTCAGCCGTCATAGAAATACGGGCGTGGGCTTTAGGTTATGCCGACCAACATTTTGAGGTTCGTGTATTCCAGCGGTCACCTGTTCACAGTAACAGGCGCGGGCCTCGAGTTGCACCACTCGATTAAAACCCTCGTTCGGGAACGTTGCGGAGTGCTTTCCTAAGGTCACCCGTCATAAAAGTACGGGCGCGGGCCTTGGGTCATGCCGACCAACATTCGAGGATCGTGTATTCTAGCGGTCACCTGTTCACAGTAACAGGCGCGGGCCCCGAGTTGCACCACTCGAATCCTGACAGTCTCTCAACCCGGACAATCCGAAAGAAAATGGGACATAGACATCCGGCGTGTCTAATAAATGTGGCTCAGTCCATAACAAGAAAACAAAGGTCTCTACGACCATGAACTTAAGACCATAATCCCCGGCGGATTAGTCTTTTGCCTTCCAATCAAGGGTGATCAACCATTGATGTAATTAAAGGCTCGTGACCAGTATCACAGCCTGGAATGTAAAAGATCTCAGAATCTCTGGAATAAAATTCGCCTTGCGATATCTCTCTCTTGTGTACACTTTGTGATTGCTTATGATTGTCTATGAATGTCTCTATACTCAGAATGCCCCCAGAATAAAAGAAACATGAAAAAAAGAAAGAAGGACTGCTGACGAGTAGTTCTGATCTTTTCCCCCTTTTTCTAAGTTCTAACAAACTGGCGACTCTGTTGGGGAATATTCAATACCAGAATCTCTGGTTATTTCTGAGTAAATAGACATTCTGCGATAAATCATTTGCAGATACTAATGTGTACATGGGAAAAGTTACCGCAAGGAGAAATGTTCGGCGCCTTCACGGGCTCTAAACTGGCGACTCTCAACGGGAACGTTCTTCCCTTCATCTTTAAGGCAAAAGAATTTTGAAACTTCGCATAGCATGCATGTAGTTCATACTTGTATGTTTCTGTCTATCTACTGTCAAGCCGTATCGCGATTGGTAAGGTCCCGTCCCCTCTCTTTCTCAAGCGCGCGGAATATTCTAATGCGTGTATGACTGTGCAGAGAGAGAGAGAGAGAGAGAGAGAGAGAGAGAGAGAGAGAGAGAGAGAGAGAACCAAACAAATGGCATCTACGATGATCTTCTTAGCAGCCGGAGGATTTTACTTCCCCCATCTGGCAGCAACCTCTGAAGCCGGATGGCAGATTGTGCAGAAGCGCAAGACCGTCAAGAAGACTGAGAACAAGAAGGTTATCCCAGCTAAGACGGAGAGGACAGCAAGGGTGCAGAGCTGAACAAAGAGACAGTGGAAACCAGTCTATAGGGGCAACGCCCGCGACTCCGGCAGAACTACCATGTCAGCCAGGCCAGAGTTCTCCTTCGCCGATATAGACTTCCCAGCGATACCGAAGACAACATCGTCAGCGAAGATACTGAACAGATCCGCTGTTCGACAGTCGACTAAGACGACGATGAAGACAATCCCTACTGAAGCTGCCGTGATCAAGACGAGGCCGCAGCAAGCGCAAGTAATGATGGTGCAGGTCACCGAAGGAGAGGCTAGTGAGCGATACCCAGAGCTGCCTCCAATCCAAGAACAGATAGATGAGATTATCCAGGTCCAAGAGGACACAGCCAGAGAGATGAGAGAGATGAAAGAAGCACTGTTGGCTCTAGTTGCCCAGGGGGCAAACAGAAGCCCAGCCATACCTACTCGACAGTCTGTGGAGGAATGCCAGGGGGCAGCAAGAGAACCAGCCACCGCCGAACCACAAGCTCGCCCGAGAAACGTTGTGTTCGGACGTGTACCGCCAATGCCAGTCTCAAGCCACGAGAGAAGAACTGTCTCAGACAGTTGTGGACCTGATGCGTCAGGAAAGAGAAAAGGAGAAGAGAGGAAAATATGTATACCGGGTGCCGTACTTACCCGAGGTCCATGACCTCCCATTTCCCAACAATTTCAAGCGTCCAGACTTCCCTAGATTCGATGGCAGAGGATCGCCAGAGGAACACATGGATCAATTCATGACAATGATGGGCAACCTGTCGATAATTCCCCAGTACTGTCTCAGATTGTTTGGCTCAACGCTCACGAGCAAGGCATTCCAGTGGTACATGTCACTGCCCGCAGGGTCAGTCAAGTCCTGGGAGCAGATGCAGGACCTGTTCATTTCCAAATTCTTCTCTACCAAGTGAGAAGTCTCACTGACAGATTTAGCCTTGGTTCGTCAAAGGCAGGGAGAGTCGGTCGAGAAGTTCATCGACAGGTGGAGGATTATAGCAGCACAGTGCCGGGAACTGCCCAGCGAATCTGAGTAGGTCAAGATGTGCATGCAGGCCATGGATGCGATGATCTCATTTGGCTTATCTGGACACAACTTCTCGACGTTTCGAGACCTCGCTACGAAAGCCCACCTGGTGGAGGGAGCCGCGTCCAGAGCGCAGTTCAAGGCAGAGAAGCCCAGGAGAGAAGTCGGAAGGATGATAACATCTAACTACGTCGACAAAGGAAAGGGTTCGAATGACAGGAAACGCCTAAACGCCGAACGTAGAGTTGAGGCCAGGCCAGTAACCACGACTCAAGACAAAGGAAAGAGTTTTCAGAGGCCGCGACATCTCACGATAGAAGAGCGTAATCGAGCAAACGGACCTTATACCTTCGACATGGAAGATCTGGTTCTGATCATGGAACAGCTGGTCGAAGAGAGGTTAATAAGACTGCCAGAATGCACACGCCCGGAGGAAGCGAAGATGGTCGATCATCCCAACTACTGCAGGTATCATCGTGTGACCACCCACAAGACTAAAGACTGCTTTATCCTAAAAGGCAAGATTCAACGGATGATCAACGATGGCAGCATCAACATGAAGGCGGAAGAGGCAAACCGGAACACTGCGACAGTGGTGTCTGCCCTCCCTGTGCTAGTTCAAATTCCAGCGACGAATCCATTCCCAGAACCGAAAGAGCCATGGACACTTGTGAGCAGCAAGAAGAGGCTAGAGAACAAAAGAAGACTCTTAGAGAAAGAGAGGAAGATGAAGAACAGAATGAGAGGAAGAAATGTTGGACAAGAATAGCCGCGTGCACAGCCCGTTCAGTGCGCCATGGTCTCAGTGGTCGCTCAACCAGGGGCCAGTGACAAGGACCAAGTCTTAGAGAAAGGAGAAGTCAATCTAGTGGCTCTGCGGTCAGGAAAGCAGGTCGTACAGAGAGAATTTCTGAGGCGACTAGACCCTAGAAGGACGAATGCAGTCATAGGTGAGCCATCAGGGACACCTCGAGAAAAAGAACCAGCAGAAGCAGTCAATGAGCCAGCAGCTGACCAACGAGATCACGCTCGAGATAAGGCACCGATGATGTATGATGTGGTGTCTCATCTGAAGAAGGTTCCGGCCCGACTCAGCATCTACGATGCCCTGTGCCTTTCGAAGAAATATCGGGAAATGTTGCTCAACGCATTGCTCGATCAAGAAGCCCGTGAGGTCATGATAGCAGAGATCGAGTCAGAAATGGAAGGAATGAAGATAGCGGGGACTGGGGATCGACCCGCAGAACAGGTCATGCAGATTGACCGATCGTCCATGATCACATTCTCTGAAGAAGACAGAACGATCAGCTTGACAGACCACAACCGCCCGTTGATGGTGACAGGTCTCATCCGAGACATAGAGGTCCGAAGATGCATGCTGGACGATGGATCCGCTGTGAATATTATGTCTCTGAAGACATTGCAGCAGTTGGGTTTCAGACAGACAGCACTTCGCCCAAGCGCCATGGTTATCCAAGGGTTCAATCAGGACGGTCAGCGTGTCCTAGGGTCCATTACTGTCATGCTAGAGATAGAAGAATTGAGCACCAAAGTCACCTGTCAGGTGATCGATGCGATGACGACATACAATATCTTGTTGGGACGACCGTGGCTTCATCAATACGGTATCATTCCCTCGACATACCACCAATGCTTCAAGTACAATAGAGATGGCGTCCAGTATAGAGTGGCGGCAGACCCGAGGCCATACTACGTCACTGAATCTTTCCTAGCAGATGCACAATACTATCAGGAGAGCGATGGAGCCTAGACCGCCAGAAAAGCCAACAAACCGACAAAGGTGGCACAGGGGGCAGAACCCCAGGGCGAGAATCCAAGACAAGCGGACGAAGCTCCACGAGTGGTCGCTGAAGCGAGAAGGGCTTACAGAGGAAATCCGTTGCAAAGGAAGAAGTTTTATTTGATACCGAAGCACCTCCGGAAGGAAGGGCAGTCAGTGTTGAAACAGATGACAAGCCAACAGATGAGCGTGTGTTGCAGTCCAACTTTAATATGCCGGTGCCAAAGGTTGAGAGGATTCGTCCCTTCCCTAAAGCTCCGAGCCAGTTCTGTGTGCCACCGACAATGGGAGCCAGGCATGAGATAAGGTTTCAGGCTGGACTCCACAACCCATTGCAGATCGAAGAGAACGCGAAGAGAACACCGGTAGAGACACCGCCCATCGAAGAAGAAAGATATAGTAAGGCCAGTAGGAACATCATGAGAAACATGGGGTTCATTTGTTCAGAACCGCCAGCTCGGAAAGGCATGCTAACACCCTTCGAAGTAAAGATGAAGGTATACAGAGGAAAAGAAGCCCTGGGGGCAGGATGTGAGATCAGGCATATTAACATGGTGACAATTAGTCTCGTGGAAGAGGTGAGGCCCGCTGGACCGAATGAAGTCATACAGCCGAGTGCCGCACCAGAGCAGATCAAAGATGGGGGTCAGCCTACGATAGATGAGCTACAAGAAGTCAATCTGGGGACCACCGAAGAGCCGAGGAATACTTACATCAGTAAGAATATTCCAGAAGAAGAGAGGGAGAGCTACATTCAACTCCTGAAAGAGAACAGAGATGTGTTCGCATGGACCTATTCCGAAATGCCAGGACTGAACCCGGCAATCGCGTTGCACAGGTTGAATATCGCGAAGGAGAAGAGGTCGGTCAAACAGCCACAGAGACGCTTCCATCTTGACATCGTCCCAAAGATAGAGGAAGAGGTGAAGAAGCTGCTTCAGGCCGGGTTTATCAGGGAAGTTCAATATCCCAAATGGATCTCGAACATAGTACCTGTAAAGAAGAAGAGCGGCCAGATCCGGGTGTGCGTTGATTTCCGCAACTTGAACGAGGCTTGTCCCAAAGATGACTTTCCTCTACCCATCCCGGAGCTTCTGATCGATAGCACATCAGCATATACAACGATGTCCTTTATGGATGGCTACTCAGGGTATAATCAGATCCGAATGGCTCCAGAAGACAAAGAATCCACTGCCTTCCGCACATCTCTCGGGATATTCTGTTACCGGGTGATGCCGTTTGGGCTAAAAAATGCAAGCGCCACGTATCAGAGAGCGATGCAGGTAATCTTCCAAGACATGATGCACAAGCATGTGGAATGCTATGTCGATGACCTGGTAGTGAGGTCCGACGGACATCAACAGCATCGAGAACATTTGAAGCTAGTATTTCAGAGGTTGAGGAAGAAGAGCCTCCGCATGAACCCGTTGAAGTGCGCCTTTGGGGTGTCCTCCGGAAAATTTCTTGGTTTTGTGATCAGGCATCGGGGAATCGAGATTGACCCCGCAAAGATCAAGGCGATCCGAGAAATGTCTCCTCTGAAGAATTTGAAAGAGCTAAAGAGCTTCCAAGGGAGGGTCGCTTACTTGCGGCGGTTCATCTCGAATCTGTCAGGTCACTGCCAGCCTTTCTCTCGGCTGAACAAGAAAGACGTCCGCTTTGAGTGGGACGAAGCGTGCCAGAAAACCTTCGATTCCCTCAAAGAGTTACTAGGGAAAGCTCCAGTTCTCGCAGGGCCAATCAAGGGAAAGCCTCTGATACTGTATGTAGCAGTGGGAGAGAACTCACTGGGGGCACTGCTCACCCAGAAGAATGAAGAAGGGAAAGAGAATGCTCTGTACTATTTGAGCCGCACGCTCGTCGGCGCTGAGTTTAATTACTCACCGATTGAGAAGATATGCCTGGCCTTGATATTCGCTGTGAAGAAGTTGAGGCATTACTGTCTGTCATATCAGATTACATTGATCTCCAGAGCAGATCCTATCAAGTTCCTGATGAACCGACCTATGTTGTCCGGGCGTTTAGCCAAATGGGCCCTACTGCTATCCGAGTTCGACATCACGTATCTGCCGTCTCGAGCTGTTAAAGGGCAGGCGATAGCCGATTTTCTAGCAGCTCACCTAATACCGGATAACATGGAAATGGAATGTGATCTGCCTGACGACCAGGCCATGATGGTAAGAGTCACGAAGCAGTGGCGGATGTATTTTGATGGAGCCTCCAGAGCTGCAGGATCAGGGACCGGTGTGATCTTCATCAGTCCTCAAGGCGACTTGTTACCCTACTCATTCACAATAGTGCCGTCGTGCACAAACAACGAGGCAGAGTATCAGGCCCTCATCATTGGGTTACAGTTGGCACGAGACATGCGAATCCGATCACTACAGGTATACGGTGATTCTCGGTTAGTTGTGGGACAGCTTATAACGGAATATGAAGTCCGCAAGCCAGAGCTGTCATCTCTTTGCCATCAGGCCCGAGCCCTATTCGATCATTTTCGGGACAGTACAGTGTCGCACGTCCCAAGAGCTGAAAATTCTCAAGCAGACGCATTGGCTAACCTGGCCGCGGCTCTTGCGCACCCAGGGGTCAGCCCACTTCAAGTCACCATAGAAGAAAGGAGAATATTACCATCCTTCGAAGCGGCCGAGAATGTCACGAGTGCAAGCCCTGTACATTGCTTTGAGATCATAGAAGAGGAAGATTGGAGAAGACCATTCTCTGATTACTTGAAGTATGGTTCTTACCCGAGGATCCGCAGATGCGCACTCAAGTCAGAAGGCGTGCTAGCTCATTCGTCCTCTTAGAAGAGGTACTGTATCGACGCTCCAGTGATGGAAGCTGTCAAGATGCCTGGCCCGAGAAGAAATTCATGATACGTTGAGAGAAGCGCACAGAGGAGAATGTGATGCCCATCAAGGTGGACGGAACCTACATCATCGAGTGCGGCACATGGGCTATTATTGGCCCACCATGGTGAAAGATGCGATGGACTACGTCAGAAAATGCCATCAGTGTCAGATACATGCTGACATCATACATATACCTCCAGAAGAGCTGCATCAGTCAGTGATGTCTTGGCCTTTTGCGGCCTGGGGAATGGATGTGATAGGCCCCATTAGCCCCTCTTCCTCTCAAGGGCACCAGTACATACTGGCGGCAACAGATTATTTCTCTAAGTGGGCTGAGGCTGTGGCCCTGAAGAACGTGAAAGCTAAACAAGTGGAGGGTTTCATCCGGAACGCCATCATCTATAGACATGGTATTCCTGATCGGATCGTCACGGATAATGGCACGCCCTTCTGAAATGCCGTGATTGACAAGCTGTGTGCCAAGTTCAAGATCAAGCATTGCTACTCAACACCCTATTATCCTCCTGCAAACGGGCTTGCCGAGGCATTCAACAAAACCATCGTGAAGATTCTGAAGAAAACGGTGGCAGAGAATAAGAAAGATTGGGACAAACGGTTGCTCGAAGCGCTCTGGGCATATCGTACTACGCACCGCACAGCAACGCGAGCTACTCCCTATTCACTAGTATACGGCACGGAGGCCATCATCCCTATGGAAGTTCAGGTCGAGTCCCTGCGAGTAGCACTTCGGAACTCCCTGACTGATGAACGTAATGCTGAGCTCAGGATGGTCGAGCTCGATGCCTCGGACGAGAAGAGGCTCACGGCACAACAACGGCTAGAGATGTACCAGAAGCATATCTCGACAGCGTAAGAGAAGCGAGTCAGGGGTAGATCCTTCAAGAAGGGTGACTTGGTGCTCGTAATGAAGCAACCGACAGCCGCGCACACTACAAAGAGCAAGTTCGACCCTAAGTGGGACCCGATATGCATCATAGAAGAAGTTTACTCCAACGGGGCCTACCGTTTAGTGAATTTCGACGGTGGCGGAGCCGGTTTTGCAATTAATGGCCGGTTCCTGAAGAAATATTACCCCTAACAGTCTACCTGTTACTTTCCTTTACATAAATATGAGAAATATAAACTCCCCAAGAGAGGGAATGTAATAAGTAAGGATCGAAACGGAGAATGAAACGGAGTAGAATACAATAGATAAGCCTGTAGTTACAGAAGCTAATCAGTTACTCCGTATTCTTGCAGGTCTTCCTTGCCCTTGCTATGGAGAAATAACCAAGAAGGACCATTCGTCTACGGCACGACATATCCCGAGTTCAGAAACCCTGGACACTCCCGAAATCGACGACAAAGGGAAGTATTACTCTTTTCATTTCATTTTACATTCATCACTTATTAGAATTGAGATTATTATTGTTATTATTATAAACCATTCTAACACACATCACACAAACATAACACGATAGAAAAGTAATTGCTATTGTCATTTCATTTAACAAAAGTTTGATTGACATCTTTTCCGACGTCGTACATGAATGGTCAAAAGGTAAGTATTTCTTACACCAACTACAAAATTTTCTAAAGGTAAGATCCTACGATCATTTCTATACATTTGAAGTCAAGAAGGAGAGCATCGGGAGCGAAAGATCAAAGCTTCTCCAAACATCCCGATATCATCCTGATCACGGCCACCCTGGCAGTTTCCATCGCTGACTTTGCTGCAGATAACACCTCCGCAGGATCAGGAACATGTTGAAGTTCAGCAGTCAAATCCTCCAACTGCTTGCGCGCTGCTTCGCCCTCACTCTCGAGTCGCGTGACCGTTATCTGACCTTGAGTAACTACTGACTCGAGACGGGCAGCTTTGAAGCTCACGGCGATCTTCTCCGCTTGCAGACGCTCAATCTCAGCATCGATTTCAGCTATACGGCCCAAGCACCCTTCATACTGTATCTTATTATTTTGTAGGGATTCTCGTGCGTTCGCCGTAGAATGCGCGTGACGTTCCACTGCAGGTCCCAAAGACTCTACAATTCTCCGCTTCTCCTCGGTAGCAGGATCGGGCTCGACGCGCTCAACAGCCGCTACGTTTGCGAGGGAGCTTTCGAACACAGAGATGTGATTGACAACCACGAGCGCATCAGACCCAACTACTCCGACACAAGCTTCCAGCGCTTTCATGCCAGCGCCTAGCATATGCCATTCTTGTGGATCGGCCGACGCCTTCGCAAGGTTAGACAGCAGGCCCTTCAGCACGCTCTGACCAAAACAATCTAAATGTTTAAATGCAGGAATGTCCGGCATCATAGCAATGGCGACGCCAGAATCGACGGCAGCTGCAAGAAAGAATGCAAGACAAACAACTGATGTGTTAGCAAAAATGAAAGCAGAAACTACAAGTCATAATCTAATGTAAAGTGCGAAGGAGTTGTACCAGGAATGGCAGGAGGATCAATAGCAGGCTCCGAAGGTCCCGCAATGCACGTCCCGGAATCAACAACTGTTTCCAAAGCTTCGCCCGGCAGTTCAATAGTTACAACCGGAGACGATGTGACGGAAGTAGCAGAGGTAGGAATTGACCCAATAAGATCTGTAGAAATAAGATAATAACGACAAAATATGATTAGTATGATTATGCAGGAATCGAAGAAGAAAAGTACAAAGCAGAACCACAATCGCATTTCTTACCTTGTGCTCTCGGAATGTCGGGTCTGACTTCGACCGCAGCAGAGCGTGACGTATCCACGACCTCCAACTCAACAGGATAGTGTACTCGCGATGAACAGCCTGATGGAAGGACCGAAGAAAGATCGATGTTCCCTTCACGCATCTCAAGCCCAGGAACGGATTCCTCGGCATTATCAGCACGAACAGGCAAACAAGGAGGAACATCCGTCAACAACCCCGTAATCGGTGCTGCGACAGCCTGAGAAACGAAGACTAAAGGCTCGGAAGAAGGTTGGACCCTGACGTTGTCGTAGAGTTGTGCTTCGATCGCTGCCATGGCAACATCGTCAAGATCACCTACGCCCCCAACTCCGGTGTCGTTATCATAATAATTCGCGAGGGAATCATCATTGCTATGATCGTTGGCATGGTCCACTCCCCAGTCATCACCAGAATAATCTACAGGTTCGTCTTGAAGCTGTGACCCCGAACCATCGAGGCACGCCGCTCCCTGACCATCACCGGCTTCAGAACCATTTTCGGCATTGTCCCCCTCGACATCTGCAGGCTCGGACTCACCTCCGTCTCGATTATCGATAATTATATCTTCTTCGTCTGCAATCTCCTCTGTAGCACCAGACCGAAGCTCACCTTCTTCGCGGCTATCGGCAACAATCGCACCTACCACTGTCTCTGGAGTAGTGATCTGCAACGACGGATCCAAACTCCCCCACTTCTTGATATGTAACATTTCTGCCTTTCTTAAGTTTTTCTCAGGTGCTGACGGGCGAACTCTTGCTGTGAGTCTTATCTTGACTCTCAACTGATCTCTCGCGCGGCCCGGTGGAAGATCGTCAACGAAATCATCAGAAGGTCTCACTCCTGCCATGCCTTCCGTAGGCTCATCCTCTTCGACAGACGGAGGAGCAGTCTTTGGCGGAGGACGCGAAGATCTGACCCCTTGCTGACGTCTTTGTATAGGGACCCCGAAGCAATACCATCCGTCTAACGCTCCATCTTCTTTCCTACGAGTGATCGGCACGTTCAAGGAAGTCAGATGGCTGGTAACAGGAACTCCGACGGCCTCACGCTGCTCACAAAGATAACCAAGACCGTCCTCAGGAATGTCAATCAACCTTGGAGGAGAGAGATAGAGAGGGAAATCGACAGGTTTGGCATCCCGGATGCGCGCGTACTGATGCACCCACCATCTCATCCAACCATTAGAAGTCGCGGGACGTCGACTACCGCCAGGCAACACGAACCTCGCGCCAGTTCACGTTAGCAAAAGTTGGTCCCACATCCACTCCCAATGAACAGGACCCGTGCCATATGCTCGTTCTATCCTCGTCACGCTCGGAAGAGTCGACGGAACACCCTGATCGTAGCTGAACTGTCTGGCGAACTTGCTCGGGTAGTAAGGCTCGCGCCAGAACTCCATGCCTTCGCGGAACGGGAGAGAGGTGGTCCGGATTGATATTAGGAATTCTCTGTCAGAAGAGTCAACTGAATCCTCATCATCGACGACTTCAATATCTTCATCAGCAATGGAAGCAGGAAAATGGTAGAAGTCAACTTCATTCTCACTGCAGATCCTTGAAGACACCCATTCTGGCGTCTTAAGCACCATCTTGGCCTTCATGAACCTAATAAGAGGCGCTCGGTCCGGAAAGAAATAGGCGTGAGGCTTCATACCATATACCCACGGGAAATAAACGCCTAACCAGCCGCAGAAATAATGTCACGGGCAATGGGCAGCATCCATTCCATCAACAGGTTTGTCTGGATTACTGGCAACATAACCAAACGCTCTATATATGCTGCAGAGTACAGGTGGCGCTATAGCAAGACGTTGACCACTGGCAAGGGCACCTGCCATAACGAAGCAAGAAACCCTGACGCCATCAGCACTCTTCGAGCTGGGAAGCGCGACTGCGGACAACCAGTAAGCGAGGAAGCCTGCTATCTCGCAAGTGGGAGACAATACGTTCGGGCAAGGAAACTTGCATTTGAACCTTTGTCGTAAAGCCCTTATTCTTTTAACATTAACTTTATATTTTCCGTAGTCGATCCTGAAAGAGAGAAAGGAAAGAAACTTCACATAAGAAGCTATGCAGGAGAAAAGAGCATACATCATGAAAAGAAAGAAAGAGACGTCCCGGGAAGACTTACTTCAAGCCGTGGCTGAAGTAGACTGACCAATCTTCATAGTGTATCTTTATAATACAGTCAAATTGTTGCAGTTCATTGAACAACTCCAAACACGCCTTGGAATGATAGGCCTTCCGATCACCTTCGCGCCTGAAGCCAGACAGTTCTTATTCGTGATAATACCCGCCGCGTATGGGCAGGCCTGCCATCATCTTAAGATCCCAGAGGGTTATGCTCATCTCTCCTTGAGGAAGATGGAAAGAGTTGGTAACGGAACTCCAGTAATTTAAGAAGCCTCTGAGAATCGTCGGATCTCGTGGAAAGAAGCCGGCAGTCGCCTCGATGGCATAGTAGAGCCCGACCTCCCTCAGCACAGCCTCGTGCCGGATCAGAATCTCCTTCGCCCAGGGGATGTAGCTGTCACGACGATTCAGATGCCCTCGGGTACGGAAGCTCGAAGTCTCCCACATTGCGGACGTGCTCATAGGAAGGAATCTTTGACGCACCGTCTCAAAGAAATGAGTCGGATAAGGTGCATGCGGATCACATGTAGGCATGAGGAAAGTCATTTCCTTAATCTCACCAACCTTTTGTTGCTTCCCAGGGTGGTGGTGAGCAATCTCTCAGGAACTGAAGACCATCTCTCCACTCCATAGAACTGGCTAGGCCTACGAACATCAGATGGCTCGATGCTCGAAAAAGGTTTACACCTCATAAGAGACTTCTGGTGCAAGATGACTTCGCCATTGTAGGGGTTCGTGATGCAGATGCCATGCTCAGCAGTGATCTTGTTGCTCTCCCATCCAATCTTCATCCTCTCATATTTCAAGTCGAGGAGTTGTGTCAATCGCTCCGCTTGACTGAGCGCCTTGATCGGTTGTTTTCCTCGTCCTCCTTTCTTCTTACCTTTCTGACCTGTCAGATTCTCTTCTACATTTTGAACAGATATATCTTGAGGACCCGCCTCGATGGCACTCGCCACACCAGCAAGTTGGGCATACCAATAGACCCACTCTTGTTCTGTTCCCCTCTTTGGAGGTTCATGCGCTGTCTTGTTGACGAAGATGCGCACCAACACTTCATGAGGAAGCTGCCCAATACGCCCCGTGAAATCCTTTATCTCGGGTTCGACCGTAGGAAAGAAGCGAGAGTTACGTCTTGGAGGAGGAGGGTTAGAAGGACCTTCAGCTATTCTTTTTCGACCGCGCTTCATCGGCGTCGGACTAGAAGCATGTGACCCAGAGGTTTCACCAGAGGATCCCATTGTCGCTACTGCAATTCACTGCAATGCGTAAACAAAACAACATTAGAGAACAACTCGATACACACGGGCAAATAGCCTAACGAAATCATATCACAAACACAAGCACAACATGAAGAGCATGAAAGCAACAAAATCAAGAGCATAGCATATCGATCATCATACGCATTTCATAACAAAGCAACTGCCATCATACATGCACGCATACATGTGATTGATGCACACACAAAATCACAGATTGAACCCACAGTACATCCATGCATTTAGTCTAAAAGCAGCCTTGACAAGTCCAGGTGCTTATAAGTAGGTACTGGACAGAGTTAGGAAATAGTTTCAGCATCATACATATGCAACTGTTCGCGCACAGCAACTTTACAGGGAATCGGAACACTATAAGCGCACTCTGGCAAACATACTCTGAACCTGCCTAAAATAGACAGTCACGAGCTGTGATAGGCCAAAGTAGGCAGCCAACTGTAGGCCCAAAGCACTAAGCTCCAATCATGCTTGAGTTTTAAGCGATCTAGCCTCAAACAGCACTGAATTTGACTGAGAAACGGAGCCGGAAATGCCATTTCTTCACAAGTGCAAACCAGCGACTAAAAATGAAAATTTTGGCTAAGTGTTGGGCTCACATGCACCCAAGGTGGAGCCGCAGGTGCATGTGGCCCCTCACATGCTCCCGGTCCACAAAATTTGAAAATACAATTTCACCTCATAAGGCATCAGGCGCATGTCCAATTTGACATGCGCCCGGCTCAGAAGAAGGAAATGAACAAGCTTAGGATTCAAGGCACCAGGCGCATGTGCATCCTCACATGCGCCCACCTCTGATTTTTGAAGAAAGACGCAAGTTCTGGGCAGTGCCCTGGGCGCATGCCCAAAACCACATGCGCCTGGGACATGCGCCCATTCCATATGGCAATTTGACATGCGCTTGAAGGGGATTTCTTCACAAAAAATGAATGGTAGTAGGCCACATGCGCCCACAAGGGGACCACATGTGCCTGTAGCTCGAGGATGAGCTCTCTCACCTTGGGAAAATTGAGTTTTCTGACTCGAAAAATTGAGGAATGACTCAGTGAGTCAACTATTTATACTTGAGCCTAAGGGACCGGTGCACTGCACTAGCGTGACGTAAGCATCCAGCGCAGCACACCGGGGGGAGGGCACTTTTTAGGGCTCAAATTTGCACCCATTGTAAAAAAACATCCCGTGGTCTATTGACAATGATTTGGATAAGTTTCGAGGCCGGGAGAGCCCCGAAAATGCCTGCACAACCCTGATCGCTTGGTAGCGACCAAAATTCATAAACAGCATTTCGGAGCAGAACTGGACATGCGCTTTGTGGCCAAATGATCTGAAATGTCCTAAAACCCTTAACCTGTAAGTTTCAAAGTCATCCGGTGCATATTTTTACCTGCGCACCTCGAAATGCGTTTCGTCCCTGCCCGGAACTGACCAAAAGGGTCCATAAGCCTACAGCTACCATTTCAGAGCTGAACTGGACATGCGCTTCATCGCCAAATGATCCGAAATGTCCTAAAACCCTTAACCTGCAAGTTTCAAAGTCATTCGGTGGATATTTTTACCTGCGCACCTCGAAATGCGTTTCATCCCTGCTTGGAACTGACCAAAAGGGTCCGTAAGCCTACAGCTACCATTTCAGAGCGGAACTGGACATGCGCTTTAGTGCCAAATGATTTAAAATATCCTAAAACCCTTAACCTGTAAGTTTCGAAGTCATCCGGTGCATATTTTTGCCCGTGCACCTCGAAATGCGTTTCATCCCCGTTTGGAGCTGACAAAAAGGGTCCGTAAGCCTACAGCTACCATTTCAGAGTGGAACTGGACATGCGCTTCACTGTCAAATGATCTGGAGCGCCCCAAAACCCTTAAATAGCAAGTTTGAAGTCATTACGATGCGTATTTCCATGCGCGCGCTCCCCGGAACAACGTTCCTATACGACAAGCCGACCCGAAGGCTCCAAATTAGGAAGGAAGTACCAAAATTGGCAACATCCGGACTTTCACACCCCACCCCGTTCATTCAGGAGGTCAATCCTAGCCTAGAAGAGGCTTGGTGACAGTGAGTGCATGTCTAAAAAAGGTAGCTGTCCTTTGGAAGTCCCTCGTCGGAGCTGAAATGCTGAAATTTTTAAAGTGCTGGAATCCTGAAAATCTGGCTAAGTAGTGGGAAAGCGCCGGCAAAGCACATGTGCCTGGCCACCAACCACATGCGCCTGGCCTCCAACCACATGCGCTTGCACTCTAGTGAATTAAACATTTTTCCGAAAAGCGCCGGGAAATGCGCCGGTAAAGGACATGCGCCTGGCCTCCAACCACATGCGCTTGGCTGCTTTCTGCCACATGCGCTTGGTTCTGTTGTCCACCACATGCGCCGGGAAATACCCGCCGGGCGGACCCGAACCCGATTATCCCCTATAAATAGTGAAGTCATTTCATTCATCAGCACGAGATCATCCCCCGCCAACCTCAGAGTGATGTAAGCACCACATGCGCTTACTTTCTCTCCCCTCGCCGGATGCCTTGGCTGGAGGGGATTCCCTCGCCCGAAACCCTCGCCAGAAAGGGATTTCCTCGCCAGAATCCCAAGTTCAGGAAGAAAATCCTGAAATTTTCTAAGTGCTGGGAACATCCGCCGGCTTTTCTCCAACATGCGCCGGCTTATTCCACCACATGCGCCGGCTTTTCTGGCCGGAAAATCCTGGAATTCCGCTAAGTCTGGGAGGGACATGAGCCCACCCCTTAGGTCCAGGCGCATGTGCACCACCACATGCGCCGAGATTGCTTCCGGACTCCCGTTTTTTCATGAAAAATAGGGCCACATGCGCCCGGGAGATGGGACATGCGCCCGGCTCCCTACCACATGCGCCTGGAAGCATCTATGACACCACATGCGCCTGCACTCTAGCCACATGCGCTTGTACACAACCCCCCATGCGCCTGGACGCTGATGGGAGGGGTGGACCTTCCGTTGTGCGGCCCGCCTTCGTCCGGGATCGGATTTTGATGAAACCGCCTCTCCTAGATGCGTCTCGATGAGATCTATTCATCCACCGGATCAGATTCTCCAACGGTCAATGATAAGTGGCCCAAATCAGTATTTTGGTCCAAAATGACCAACACTTAGCCAATTTGACAGCCCCGGAAATCCTTCCGAAAGAGCCGAAAACGGCCGAAAACGAGAAGAATCGGGCGGAATTGGACCGAGCCCGAGAGGGAAACTTTTCTTCTACATAACATGATACACCATAATCATGCACCACGACGAGGTTATCCGATCTCAGGACCCTCGAATACCCTAATCAAGTGATCGGCAGGCCCGCTACTTAGTCATTTCCAGCCCTGGGAAGTGCCCTGTTGGCCCGGAAGTTGACTTTTGCTAAACAAATTGAAATGCGATCGCACAGCGATCTTCGTGGACATAATCCATCCCTGTTCAATGACGGTCATCGATAATATTCACCGATTTCTTTAACCAGACCGCAAACAGGTCCACTACTTAGTCGTTTTCAGCCCTGGGAAGTGCCCTGTTGGCCCGAAAATCGACTTCTGCTAAACAAATTGAAATGCGATTGCACCGCGATCTTCGTGGACGTAATCCATCCCTGTTCAAAGACGGTTATCGATAATATTCATCGATTTCTCTAATCAAACCGCAAGCAGGTCCATTACTTAGTCGTTTTCAGCCCTGGGAAGTGCCCTTTGGCTTGAGAATTGACTAATGCCAGTTGAAATCAACCGCGGTCTCAAAGACGCCGAGGCAAATCTGAAGTACTCAGGCTATCCAACAGCCGAGTCAAGCATTCACGGGACACCGATCCCCATTATTCTTAAGAAATTGGCATATGTGGGTACCCATCGGACCCTATACTTAGCCACTTACAGGCATTGAAGCAGCCGATCCAGCCCATTGAGTTTGGATCCTCAAAAGATCTTGGCTCGATAAAGCCTACTTGATCCCAAACAGATCATTGAAAATACTCAGAAGAAAGAGTGTTCTCGAAGATGAGTCACCCGACTCCAGAAGAAATACATTTACTTTACTGTACAAAGCTCTATTCATCCCGGATAAAGGTCCGAGGCTAAACCTAAGGGGTTATAGTTACCACGAGAAACCACAAACAAAGAGTTCTAACTAAGCTTGAAACATCTTGCTATGGACTGCCACTATGAAAAAGACAGTCGATGCCTTACCCATCGACAACAGGGTCCATCGGTTGAGCTGATGAGGTAGTTGCGGATTGCTTTCCTAAGGTCACCTGTTCATAGTAACAGGCGTGGGCTTTAGGTTATGCCGACCAACATTTCGATGTTCGTGTATTCCAGCGGTCACCTGTTCACAGTAACAGGCGCGGGCCCCGAGTTGCACCACTCGATTAAAACCCTCGTTTGGGAACGTTGCGGAGTGCTTTCCTAAGGTCACCCGTCATAAAAGTACGGGCGCGGGCCTTGGGTCATGCCGACCAACATTCGAGGATCGTGTATTCCAGCGGTCACCTGTTCACAGTAACAGGCGCGGGCCCCGAGTTGCACCACTCGAATCCTGACAGTCTCTCAACCCGGACAATCCGAAAGAAAATGGGACATAGACATCCGGCGTGTCTAATAAATGTGGCTCAGTCCATAACAAGAAAACAAAGGTCTCTACGACCATGAACTCAAGACCATAATCCTCGGTGGATTATTCTTTTGCCTTCCAATCAAGGGTGATCAACCGTTGATGTAATTAAAGGCTCGTAACCAGTATCACAGCCTGGAATGTAAAAGATCTCAGAATCTCTGGAATAAAATTCGCCTTGCGATATCTCTCTCTTGTGTACACTTTGTGATTGCTTATGATTGTTTATGAATGTCTCTATACTCAGAATTCCCCCAGAATAAAAGAAACATGAAAAAAAGAAAGAAGGACTGCTGACGAGTAGTTCTGATCTTTCCCCCCTTTTTCTAAGTTCTAACAACATAGAAATAAGAAATAAAAAGGGAGTAGAAAACGTAGTGGCTGACCATCTCTATAGCTTGTTCTCACCGATTCCTCTGAGACGACTGCGATCAATGACATAGTCCCTGATGAGCAACTTTTCCAAGTCTCTCAGTTATCATGGTATATGGACATTGCTAACTATCTTACTACAGGTACAATTCCAACACATTGGAAAAAGCAGGATAAGGATAAGTTCTTCAGCGAGGTAAGAAAATTCCTGTGGGACGACCCATACTTATTTAAGTACTCTCTCGATCATATTATAAGGAGATGTGTGCCGGATCATGAGCAACACAATATCATCTCCTTCTGTCATTCTCAGGCGTGTGGTGGCCACTTCTCGGTTAAGAAGACTATAGCCAAAATTCTACAATGTGGGTTCTATTGGCCCGCCATGTTCAAAGATACGCATGAATATTGTAAGGTGTGTGAGCCTTGTCAGAATTGGGAGGAATATCCCATCGAAATATGATGCCACTCAATCCTATCTTACCAATCAAAATTTTTTATTGTTGGGGCATTGATTTCATGGGTCCATTCCCATCTTCTTTTGGAAATTTGTATATTTTGCTTGCCGTTGATTATGTTTCAAAATGGGTCGAGACGATTCCATGCCGGAATAATGACCATAAAACAGTCATTCAATTTTTAAAAGAAACATTCTTTTCCGATTTGGAACACCTCGAGTCATTATCAGTGATGGAGGGTCTCACTTTTGTAACAGACCATTTGAAGCATTAATGAAGAAATATGGTGTTACTCACAAAGTGAGCACTCCCTATCACCCACAAATAAGTGGACAAGCTAAGATATCCAACATGGAAATCAAACACATTCTAGAGAAAACAGTAAACCTTGATCGTAAGGATTGGTCGATTCGACTTACCGATGCACTTTGGGCTTACCGTACAAATTTCAAGAACCCATTAGAATGTCGCCCTATAGACTTGTCTATGGGAAAACTTGTCACTTGTCGGTGGAGTTGGAACATAGGGCATATTGGGCAATAAAGAAGATGAATTTCGATTCTGACAAAGCAAGCTCGCTGTGCAAACTTCAATTAAATGAACTTGCAGAACTCTGGAATGAGGCAATGAGAATGCGAGAATTTACAAGGACAAGACGAAGGTGTTCCATGATAAGAACATCCTTCGTAAGACTTTCACTATCAATCAAAAGGTCCTTTTATATAATTCTCGGCTACATTTATTTTTGGAAAAATTGAGGTCTCGATGGACCGGTCCCTTTATTATAAAAAATGTTTATCCATATGGGACTATCGAGTAGTTGAATCCAAGGAATGACAACATCTTTAAAGCAAACGGTCAGCGTTTAAAGTCGTTCTTTGAGAATTTTCCTTCAGAAGGTATGTCCATACCTCTGACTGATCCTATGTATCAGGATACTTAATCTCCAAGTCTGATGGAGGTATAGCGTAGATTAGGATTAGGATTTGTGTTTTTATTTTATTTATTTTTCAGTAGGTTTGTTATATGGAAGTAGAATCTCAATTTTTGCTCTTTCAAGTACTCTCATTCCTAACTCCCCTTGTTTTTATCATTGCTCTCATGTTATCATTGAATTCATATCTTGTTACATTGAGGACAAGTAAGATTTGGTTGGGGGGTGCGATTCATCATGATTCATCATCTAGTATTTTATACATTTTAAGCAATTATGTAGAAAAAATTTCGATCTCTGTAATTTTAAAAATCTCTTGGAAAACCTAATTTCTATACAATTTATATGATACAAGTATAAGAGGAAGAGAAATGAAGTGTTGTGATTTTAAAATCCTTGAATTGTCTTAAATATAGTAGATTTCTATATGAATTCCCATATTAAATGATTGATAGAAATTTTGAACACTTTGAGTCTAGTTCACATTACACAATTTTCATAATGGAAGAGATTGTTGGATTTTTGGATCGATTAGACTGAAATTTAAGGTGTTGATGAACCAAGTCGGGGAACTTTGTCTATCCTTGTTCATGAGGAAATAAGAAAAAAGAACGAAAGATATGGATTTCTCAAAATCCTATCTAATATATATAAAAAGAAAAGAAGTTTGGTTATTATTGATTATTTCTTGAGAAATTTCAAAAATGGCTACCTACTAACTAACCAAGGGATGGTCTACCCGTAACCTGAGCTGGAAATATGAAGTAGTGTGAAAGCCGTCGAAGGAACGATAAGGAAAATTCTTGTCAAAGGCTTGTTGTTGATCTGTACACTTTGGATCTTTAGTTTGATTGATTTATGAAGAAGATAATCCTTAAAGTTCATGAAATGAGTAACCACTTTACATACTAGACCACATTTGTTTTAGATCTTCTATTATCAATCAATTGGTGGGAATTCTATGTGGAACACTTACTGTATTTAGAGAATTTAAGATTTCAATATCTATCATTGATTGTCTCTGATGCTTATACTTGTATGTTTTGGAGTTTATAGAAGAAGTTTTCAAGAGAGAGTTGGGTTATAGAGGATTGACTTGTTTCACGCATGTTTTGTGTGTTGAACTCTTAAATGTGCATATTCTAACCCTATTTCATCACTAACTATGCATGATTTACATGTTTAAAGACCTATCTAATGCATGGTTTTGTGATTGTAGTATGAGAGAGACATTTCACCATTTTTTAAGATAAAAGAGCACTTCAAAGGATTATTGAAGAATCAAGAAAGAAAAGAAGAAATCAAGTGAAGAAAGTCCAAAGAAAAAAAAATTAAAGAAACATGTAGTTTCGATGGATCCCCGATAGGTCTTCGATCAATCGGAGGATGTTTCGATAGGTCTCCGATCAATCAGACCATCCATCGGACACACCTGAAAAACTGAATTTTTGAATAACTCTCTAAACAGATTTTCGATCCATTGGAGGAGTTCTGATCAATCGATCAGGGGTGTTCCGATCAATCGGAGACAGTGATGGAAAATAGTAACTCTCTAGACACTTTTACGATCCATCGACCATCGACCATCATCCGATCAATCGAAGACTACATTCTGATCAATCAGAGAGGAGCTCTGATTAATCAGAACTGTCTGTGTAACTGCGTAAAGAGTTACACAATTCCAGAAGATTTCAAGTCAATGGTGGACTTTTGCTATAAAATGGCACCTCTACTTCGTTCCTATGGTACCCTAGGAGAGAGCTATTGCATTGGGAGGTGGAGTAGGATGAATTTGGAGTTCTACAACTCCCTTTATTTTGTTTTCTTTCTAGTTCTTCATGTTTAACTTAGATTTTCTATTTTTGTTTAGCATGGTTGGCTAAACTCCTTAGCTAGGTCTAAGAGGGGAAGCTTATAGATGATCTAAGATGTTTTGATTCGTTTTTATGGTTTCATGAATTAGTTTTAATGTTGAACAATGGTTTGTTGAGTTTGAATGAAGTTCTAAATAGTTTTTCTTAATCTTATGATGACTCATGGATGTTTGGAAGGATTTTACTTAGTTCTTAGTTTTTTGCAAAGATCTAGACCTGTACGCTTCGAGGAATCGGATTCAATACGCTCTAGAACTTGGTTCATCATGTGGGAACTTCAAACCAACGTTCTATCTTTTCTGTAAAATTTGAAATATAAGTTGCTTGTTCATGTGATTTGAATCAAGTTCAAATTATGATATTAGTTAAATCTAGTGACAGGGTTTAATGATTATCATAGTTGTGATCTTAATCTATTGGAACTAGGATTGGCCTATGTAATTGAATGTGCCCAAGTCTTAACTTGAATTGAGGGAATCATGTTGATGAACAACACATGTGTCAGATTGTTTTGCTGAATTAACCGCTCTATAATCTGGCTAGATAGAATTTGATTTCGATTCTAGTTGTGTAATTGAGAAACGAAAGCGAATTATGCATCAAGGATAGCTACAAATGGATCCTTGAACCCCTAGTGCTTATTAGATTGTTAAATTCACCTCAAGTTTACAGATTACTCATCTACATTCAAATTCTATTTAGTTTTAATTTAATTTCAATTAAAGAATATTTGAATAAATTTCTTGAATTCCTACATTAGTCCTTGAGGACGATCTCGGTCTATACCGAATTATTAATACATCGCAACACTACACTTGGGGAGCGAATAGTGCTCCTCCGCTGATCCCCTACCATCGAATCACAGGAAATCAGGACGCTTGAAATTATTTGGGAATGGGATCTCATCAACTTCGAACAGATACGATACCCGATAGATGTACTTTCCTCTCTTCTCCTTTTCTCTCTCCTAATGCATCAGGTTCGAGACTGTTTGGGACAATTCCTCCCTCGTGACATGTGACGACAGTATTGGTGTGTGTTCAAATGCGACGTTTCTCGGTTGAACTTGCGGTTCTACGACTGCTGATTCTTTTGCCGCCCCTTATGCCTCTTCCATCGATTGCCTGGTGGGGATAGTTGTGCTCCAGGTTTCCCCTATGCAACTAAGGCTGCGAAAGCTTCTTTGATCTCCCTCATCTATCTCATCATATCCTCTTGAACTTACACTATCTCATCGATCTGATCCTGAATGATGGGCAACTTGACGTCCTGATCAATCGGCCCTTCTTCAACAACTTGGACCATAGTAGTCTGCACCCACTGTGGCTTCGATTTAGCCAGGGTAACTTCAACGACAATTGCCCCTGCTACTCCTTTAACGGTCTTCTAAATGGCATATTCGGCCTACTTCTGGATCGAGCGTGCCACTCTCGGTAAGGCCGGGAACTCGTTGACGGATAAGACGAATTTTAGAACTTCAGATGCGGCAGCTTTGCTGATCTGGACTGGTTGTCACTGTTTCTTGACGTTGTGGCACGACCCTGCCACGCTAGTTTCTCTATGCATGGCCTTGTCCTTCATACTCTCGATCTTCTTCGGCTATTTGCGCTTCTGTACTACTTGCCAGCCGAGTTCAAAAGTTGTCGATCTTGTCGTGGCGAGATGGGGAAAGTATAATCCCCCGAATGCCAAGAAATCATGGGTTCTTCCATTTCTCCTGACTTTATGGTTAGTACTTTTGCTAATATTCACAACACAACCACACACTCATAAGGGCATCCTGCGGCTTCAGAGAGCGTGGAATATGCGACCTTACCAATCACAACAAACTTGGCAAGATCATAAAAGCATGTATAAGCAACAAACTTTATGGTTAATACTTTTGAAGATTTTTTAAAAGTTTTAAAGATTTAGTTTTAGATGCTTTTGCCTTAAAGATGAAGGGAAGACCGTTCCCATTGAGACTTGTTTGCGCCAAACATTTCTCCCTGCGGTAACTTTCTTACATATACGTTCGTGTTTATAAATGATTTATCTCAGAATATTTATTTTACTCAAAAGTAACCAGAGATTCTGGTATTGTTTGAATGCCAGCAGAGTCACCAATTTGTTAGAATTGAATATGCGATGGACAACATTTTCTGTGTATTGTTGCTATGGGGTTCTGAGTAATAGGAAACATTCATAGATAATCACAAGCAATCACAAAAGTACACAAAAAAATAGATATCGCAAGGCGAATTTTATTCCAAAGATTTTGAGATCTTGTACATTCCAGGCTGTAATCTGGCACAAGCCCTTAATTACATCAACGGTTGATCACCTTTGATTAAAAGGCAAAAGACTAAGTCATTAAAGATTACGGTCTTTAAGTTCACGATCGACTGAGCCATCGTTTGGACAGGCCAGATGCCTGTCCTATGTTATTTCGGGTAGTCCGAGTTGAGAGACAATCAAGGTTTTAACTGAATGGTACATCACGGACCAGTGATCGTCGCTTGTGGACAGGTGACCGCAGGAAGACACATTACGGTTACCAAGTGGTGCAACACAGAACCAGTGACTGTCATTGTGGATGGGTGACTGCAGGAAGACACACTATGACTGTCGAGTGGTGCGACACGAAGCCAGTGACCACTGTTATAGATGGGTGACTGCAAGAAGTCACACTACGACTGTACTTGATCAGCTCAACCAGCGGATCCCGCTTTAGATGGGTAGTACATTAACTAGTTTTAGGATGGAAATCCATAGCAAATGTATTATAATGTTTAAGAACTCTTGGATCATGGTTTCTAGTGGTAACCATAGCCCCTTTTGGCTAGCTAATACCTTCAATTTGGGTTTAAGCACAATTGTACAATGAATGCAATAGATACAAAGTGAATATTAAATCATGCTGGAGTCTGATGACTTGTCTTTGGAAGCATTCTCAGCCCTGCACACTTGCTTGTAACGGATTGCATGGCAGAAGCTAAGTTGAAGATTTGCTTATGCATATATGGATGTACGAGACATTGTAAATATAAAGAGGATCCTTTGGTGCATGATAAATGCAATGGAATGCATGCTCTATTTGATTGAGTGTATGCTGGAGTAGGTTAGATTGTGCTGAATTGGCATTAAATCAAGCAAGATGCATACTCAATCAAGTTAACTTTCCTTAGGTGAATGCTTAATGAAGCTAAGTTGATGCCGAATGGGGTTGCATTATGGTACAAAAATGGTGAGTTAGGCTAAATGAATGCTCAACCTTATTGCTTTGAGGTATAAGAATGATGAAAAGGTAGGCAAATACCCAATTATGCTTAATCTACATAGGAGAATGTCAAAATAGGGCAAAAAGAGTGATGGATTATGCGAAGTACATGCCCGATTGTATTGCTCCATGATAAAAGGTGATGATTAGTGTTAAGCGAGTGCTCAATTAAGTTGTCTTAGGTTAAGGGAATGATGGATTAAGGTAGGTGAATGCCTGATTATACTTAATTATGGTAGGCGACTGTCAAATTAGGTGTTTTTTGGATTGAAAAATAGTTAAGTATGGGTCATTAAAGTGGAAATCACTTAATTAAGTGTAATTAACCTCAACTGTTGATCGATTAGACCCAAGAGATCTCTAAACTCATCATGGGCATCCCCTGGGGAGGGTAGGCGAATGCCACCCCCACTGTTGAAGTCTAGGCACATGGCCCACCTTCAGCTGCCCTGGGGTCACGCCTAGACGCACCCAGGAGGGGTATGCGCATGTGGCCCTCAGGGTAGGTACACTTGGACCCTATTTCCAGGGGTTGGCTTACCCAACCTGCAGGATTTTTTAGATTGGCGCATGGTAGAAAGGCCATGCGCCTACCCCTTGGTGGATTTCCCACCATGCACTTGGTGACTTCCGAGATTTCCCCCCCTCTTTTGCAGCCCTTTCTAAGGTGGCGAATGGTTGGTTCCGACAAGGTATTTTCGGGACTTTATTGGGGTAAGCGCATGTACCTTGGGTTGCTCTCTCTCTCTCTCACACTTGTTGTGTCATACCAGGGTCAGGCTATTTATAGCCAAAGATCGCAGAGAACGACCAATGAGAGCTAAGCACATTTGATTATCAGAATAATGAAGTTTCAAAGGGGTTAACCACTACAAGAGAACGGCTTTTTACCGACGAAAGTATTACCGAATTATTTTCGTTGGGAAAAATCATTTTTCCCGATGAAATAGAGAAATCGTCGGTAAAAATCACTCTAGCTTCCCGCCACCGCCGGATTTGCTTCCCGCCATACACTTTATCGACGAAATTATGATTTCGTCGGTAAATAGTTTATTGCCGATGAAGATACCTGTCGCTAAAAATTAAATCAAAAAATTTTACTTTTACCGACGAAACTTTTTGTCGGTAAAAGTGAAACTTTTCCCGACGACTGTTGCCTGTCGGTAATAATGTGTGATCGGTAATAATGTGTGATTCCCGCCAAGTAAAAGAGATGACTTTTACCGACGAAAATGTTCGTCGGTAAAAGTTTTCAAAATGACTTTTACCGACGAAATTTTCATCGGTAAAAGTTTTTAAAATGACTTTTACTGACGAAAAGTTTCGTCGGTAAAAATCTGTTATTTTAATAACCTGATCGGCCCTCTTTTCTCTCTGTCGCTCTCTCACTCTCTCGCTCTCTCTCTCTCTCTCTCTCTCTCTCTCTCTCTCTCTCGCGCGCGCGGCCCACCCTTCTGATCACCTCTCCCTCAATGCCGGCCACCGGCCGTCACCGTCACCGGCGGCCACTCGCCTCAGCTGACCACCTCCCCCCAGCCGACCACCGACACCGGTAGGCACGCGCCTCCACTAGCCTCCGTACGCCGCCGCCTCCTCCGGTAATCCTCTCCCCCTTCCTTCTTCCTCCATTTCCTCTCTCTCTCTCTCTCTCTCTCTCTCTCTCTCTCTCTCTCTCCTCGTTGTTCATTGTGGGGCCCACTGCCAAAATTCAAAGCATGTGGGTCCTATGCACCATCGTTATCCAGTGCATGTGGGTCCCACCGTTGCTGTCCATTGCATGTGGGTCCTACCTCGCTATCGCTGTCCATTGCATGTGCGTGGGGTCCGCCTTAGCTGTCCACTATTTGGTGGGGCCCACTGATTTAGTAAATCCCTAATTAGGGATTTCGAAATTAAAATCCCCTAATTCCTTCCTTAATTAGGGATTTTAAAATTTAAATTCCAAATTTGTGATTTACAAATTAAAAAAAATTGAAATACAATAAATGTGGGGCCCACCGTTGCTGTCCACTGCCTGTGGGGCCCACCGTCGCTGTCCACTGCCCGTGGGGCCCACCCTCATTGTCCACTGTTTTGGATCAAGCATATATTTGTGTGGAGTAAACTCAGTGGGGCCCACAGTGATTTACGTATTTTATCCACTCCGTCCATCCATCTTAGCAGGAAATTTTAAGTATGGTGCCCAAAAATGAAGCATATCAAAATCTAAAGTGGACCACACCATAAGTGTGAACTGAATGTCTATCATTGAAAAATTCTTGGAGGACATAGAAGTTTTGGATCAAGCTGATATTTGTGTTTTCCCTCATCCATATCCATGTGATCTTATGAACAGGTTGGATGACAAATAAAGATCACTATAGGGCCTGGGAATGGTGGAAATCATTATTCCCACGGTTTCCCATGGCATGGTCCACTTGAGAGTTGGATATGCTTAAATTTTGGGCTCAACCACTAAAATGAGGTGGAAAAACATAAGGACGGAATAGATAAATCACATACATTCTAGGTGGACCCAATTGAGTTTACTCTACACTCCGCACGCAATCCGATTCCCATGGTGGGCCCCATACTTATTTGTTCACAAAATAGTCATTAGGTATTTGATTAGACTTGATTCATGGTGTTGATGATTCTGCCATTTTCATGTGCTTGTGTATCTGGAATTGATGGAGCAAACCCGGATGTGCGTCGGAGCTATCCATGGTTGACTTATGTGGATATGTATGTTGTGGATGTATTTGGCTTATTATTAATAATTATTTTTTGTCCACAAATGATAGTATAATAGAATCAGTTAGCCCATTTGGAGATTTCTATATTGCCGAGCATAGATAAAGTGTGTTTTGGAGGTATAGAAATCTGCCAAATTGTCCTGTTGGACAGTCCAAGGTTGGATAGATTGGAATGTTATCGTTGTTTGTCATTTACATGCTCTGTCATTAGTTTCGTGCGGTAACTCTCCTATTCTCTCTGGATATGTTTCTTATGTTTAATTCCATTGTCAATTTAATCCACACAATGTGTGGATAGTTGACGTGGAAATGAAATGTAAGATAAATATATCTGGAGAGATAGGGGGAGATGCTGTCGAAATTTATGCTTGGGCATGTAAATGGAAATAATGATAGCATTTCAATCTATCCATCCTTGGATGGGCGACTGATTTTATTATATTATCATTTAGTGGCAAATTAGATGACGAACATGATACTTGTGATTAAGAGTAGTTGATTGATGTTGATGTTGAGCGGGGGTCCCTGGAAGGTGGGAACCGCTGTTGTGACCATGCTGAAGCTGTCCTGTTCCTATGGACAGCAATATGGGTGGCCTGGCCATTTAGACAGGCCCGTGTTTATGTATTAGCTCGAAATTAATGGAGCAGACCTGGATGTGCGACGGAGCTATCCGAGTGTTGAACGGGGGTCCCTGGAAGGTGGGAACCGCTGTTGTGACCATGCTGAAGCTGTTCATTTCCTATGGACAGCAATATGGGTGGCCTGGCCATTTGGACAGGCCCGTGTTTATGTATTAGCTCGAAATTAATGGAGCAGACCCGGATGTGCGTCGGAGCTATCCGGGTGTTGAGCGGGGGTCCCTGGAAGGTGGGAACCGCTGTTGTGACCATGCTGAAGCTGTCCATTTCCTATGGACAGCAATATGGGTGGCCTGGCCATTTGGACAGGCCCGTGTTTATGTATTAGCTCGAAATTAATGGAGCAGACCCGGATGTGCGTCGGAGCTATCCGGGTGTTGAGCGGGGTCCCTGGAAGGTGGGAACCACTGTTGTGACCATGCTGAAGCTGTCCATTTCCTATGGACAGCAATATGAGTGGCCTGGCCATTTGGACAGGCCCGCTTTGTGTGGAGCAGACCCAGATTTGCGTCGGAGCTATCCGTGAGTTGGTTGAGTCTCCAAGACCTACACCCTAAGCCCGAAACCATAAACCTAAAACTAAAACCTATAAGCTACGGCTAAACCTAAACCTAAATCCATTCACCTAACCTAAACTCAGATCCAAACACGCAAACCTAACCCAAAACCCGATCCCGAACCCAAAAATGTCAACCAATGCCTAAACCTAATCTTAAACTCAAATCACCTAAACTAAACCTACACCTATTCCTAAATCCATTCACCTAACCTAAACTTAGACCCAAACACGCAAACCTAACCCAAAACCCAATGCCGAACCCAAAAATCTCAACCAATGCCTAAACCTAATCCTAAACTCATGTCACCTAACCTAAACCTACACCTATTCCTAAATCCATAACTCTCACCTAAACCTAGACCCAAACATGAAGACCTAACCCGAAACCCGATCCCGAACCCGAAAATATCAACCTAGGCGTAAACCTAATCCTAAACTCAAATCACCTAAACTAAACCTACACCTATTCCTAAATCCATTCACCTAACCTAAACGTAGACCCAAACACGAAAATGCGACCCTAAACCCGATCCCGAACCCGAAACTGTAAACCTATGCCTAAACCTAATGCTAAACTCAAATCACCTAAAGTAAACCTACACCTATTCCTAAATCCACAACTCTAACCTAAACCTAGGCCCAAACTCGAAAACCTAACCTTAAACTCGATCCCGAACCCGAAATCCTACACCTATGCCTAAACCTAATCCTAAACTCAAATCACCTAAAGTAAACCTACACCTATTCCTAAATCCACAACTTTAACCTAAACTTAGACCCGAACATGAAAATCTAACCTGAAACCCGATCCTGAACCCGAAAATCTCAACCTATGCCTAAACCTAATCCTAAACTCATGTCACCTAAACTAAACCTACACCTATTCCTAAATGCACAACTCTCACCTAAACCTAAACCCAAACTCGAAAACCTAACCTTAAACCCGATCCCGAACCCGAAATCCTACACCTATGCCTAAACCTAATCCTAAACACAAATCACCTAAAGTAAACCTACACCTATTCCTAAATTCATTCACCTAAACTAAACTTAGACCCAAACAAGAAAATCTAACCCGAAACCCGATCCCGAACCCGAAAATCTCAACCTATGCCTAAACCTAATCCTAAACTCATGTCACCTAAACTAAACCTACACCTATTCCTAAATCCACAACTCTCACCTAAACCTAAACCCAAACTCGAAAACCTAACCTTAAACCCGATCCCGAACCCGAAATCCTACACATATGCCTAAACCTAATCCTAAACTCATGTCACCTAAACTAAACCTATACCTATTCCTAAATTCATTCACCTAAACTAAACTTAGACCCAAACACGAAGACCTAACCCGAAACCCGATCCCGAACCCGAAAATCTCAACCTATGCCTAAACCTAATCCTAAACTCATGTCACCTAAACTCAACCTACACCTATTCCTAAATCCACAACTCTCACCTAAACGTAAACCCAAACTCGAAAACCTAACCTTAAACCCGATCCCGAACCCGAACCCGAAATCATACACCTATGCCTAAACCTAATCCTAAACTCATGTCACCTAAACTAAACCTAGACCTTTTCCTAAATTCATTCACCTAAACTAAACTTAGACCCAAACATGAAAATCTAACCCGAAACCCGATCCCGAACCCGAAAATCTCAACCTATGCCTAAACCTAATCCTAAACTCATGTCACCTAAGCCTAAACCCAAACTCGAAAACCTAACCTTAAACCCGATCCCGAACCCGAAATCCTACACCTATGCCTAAACCTAATCCTAAACTCATGTCACCTAAACTAAACCTAGACCTATTCCTAAATTCATTCACCTAAACTAAACTTAGACCCAAACATGAAAATCTAACCCGAAACCCGATCCCGAACCCGAAAATCTCAACCTATGCCTAAACCTAATCCTAAACTCATGTCACCTAAGCCTAAACCCAAACTCGAAAACCTAACCTTAAACCCGATCCCGAACCCGAAATCCTACACCTATGCCTAAACCTAATCCTAAACTCATGTCACCTAAACTAAACCTAGACCTATTCCTAAATTCATTCACATAAACTAAACTTAGACCCAAACATGAAAATCTAACCCGAAACCCGATCCCGAACCCGAAAATCTCAACCTATGCCTAAACCTAATCCTAAACTCATGTCGCCTAAACTAAACCTACACCTATTCCTAAATCTATTCACCTAACCTAAACTTGACCCAAACACGAAAACCTAACCTTAAACCCGATCCCGAACCCGAAATCCTACACCTATGCCTAAACCTAATCCTAAACTCATGTCACCAAAACTAAACCTAGACCTATTCCTAAATTCATTCACCTAAACTAAACTTAGACCCAAACATGAAAATCTAACCCGAAACCCGATCCCGAACCCGAAAATCTCAACCTATGCCTAAACCTAATCCTAAACTCATGTCACTTAAACTAAACCTACACCTATTCCTAAATCCATTCACCTAACCTAAACTTAGACCCAAACACGAAAACCTAACCTTAAACCCGATCCCGAACCCGAAATCCTACACCTATGCCTAAACCTAATCCTAAACTCAAATCACCTAAAGTTAACCTACACCTGTTCCTAAATCCACAACTCTAACCTAAACTTAGACCCAAACATGAAAATCTAACCCGAAACCCAATCCCGAACCCGAAAATCTAAACCTATGCCTAAACCTAATGCTAAACTCAAATCACGTAAAGTAAACCTACACCTTAATCTAAATCCACAACTCTAACCTAAACTTAGACCCAAACATGAAAATCTAACCCGAAACCGGATCCCGAACCCGAAAATCTAAACCTATGCCTAAACCTAATGCTAAACTCAAATCACGTAAGGTAAACCTACACCTTAATCTAAATCCACAACTCTAACCTAAACTTAGACCCAAACATGAAAATCTAACCCGAAACCCGATCCCGAACCCGAAAATCTAAACCTATGCCTAAACCTAATGCTAAACTCAAATCTCCTAAAGTAAACCTATACCTTAATCTAAATCTACAACTCTAACCTAAACTTAGACCCAAACATGAATATCTAACCCGAAACCCGATCCCGAACCCGAAAATCTCAACCTAGGCCTAAACCTAATCCTAAACTCAAATCACCTAAACTAAACCTACACCTATTCTTAAATCCACAACTCTAACCTAAACTTAGACCCAAACATGAAAATCTAACCCGAAACCCGATCCCGAACCCGAAAATCTCAACCTATGCCTAAACCTAATCCTAAACTCAAATCACCTAAACTAAACCTACACCTATTCCTAAATCCATTCACCTAACCTACACTTAGACCCAAACACGAAAATGCGACCCTAAACCCGATCCCGAACCCGAAAATCTCAACCTATGCCTACACTTAATCCTAAACTCAAATCACCTAAACTAAACCTGACTCTAATCTTTGCATTGTAGATATGGATAAGAGTTGGATGCGAGCTAAGAATCGGTTTGGCCCAGAGTATAAAGAAGGTGTTAAGGAGTTCATGAAATTTGTGAGATATCGGGCAAATTCAGGTAATAGAATTAGGTGTCCATGCCGAAAATGCAAGAACATGGTTCACAAGACTTTAGACAAAGTGGAAGATGATTTGTTCATAGTTGGGATTGACCAGGGTTACACTTGGTGGATTCATCATGGTGAAGATTTCCACCAAAGAGTTGAGGCCACTGAAGTCCTTGCTGACCCAATTGTGCCTAATGAGGAGGATGAAGATGTTGACGATATGCAAGATATCATTGGGGATGTGTTAAGGGAAACAATTGCGGATACTGATTTTGCAGCGACAAGTAGTAGCCAGGATATTCCTCCTATGGGTGATGCCGAATCAGAAAAGTTTAGTAGGTTGTTGAGGGATGCGCAACGTCCACTCTATCCGGGGTGTCGGAACTTCTCCAAGTTGAATTTCCTTACAAGGTTACTTCATTTAAAGACAATAAATCATTGGAGTAACAAATCGTTCGACATGTTACTTGGCTTGTTGAAAGAAGTATTACCTGAAGGTGAGACATTGCCTAAGTCTCATTACGAGGCAAAATCGTTAATGCGAGACTTGGGCCTTGGTTACATTCTCATACATGCATGTATAAATGATTGTGTATTGTATTGGAAAGAACATGAAAATGTTGAGGAGTGTCCACAATGTGGAGAGTCTAGATGAAAATATGACGAAGCTAATCGTAAGAAAATTCCACAAAAGGTGTTAAGGTACTTTCCATTGAAACCCAGATTACAAAGATTGTTTACGTCGAGCAAAACGGCTGAAGATATGAGGTGGCATAAGGAGAAACGCGTTCATGATGATAATACATTGAGGCATCCCGCTGACTCTGAAGCCTGGCAACATTTTGATAAGCAATATGACTGGTTTGCAGAGGATTCTCATAATGTTCAGCTAGGTCTTGCAAGTGATGGTTTTAATTCATTTGGTAATATGAGTAGCTCGTACAGTATGTGGCCAGTGATACTTATGCCCTACAATTTACCTCCTTGGTTGTGTATGAAGGAATCATTTTTTATGATGTCGTTGCTTATTCCTGGACCCAAGTCACCGGGGAATGACATTGATGTGTATTTGCGACCGTTAGTAGATGAGTTAAACGAGTTGTGGAGTCAAGGTGTCCAGACGTATGACACTTTTGCAGAACAGACGTTTCGGTTGCATGCAGCGGTCTTGTGGACAATAAATGACTTCCCTGCATATGGGAATTTTTCTGGGTGGAGCACGAAGGGAAAGTTGGCTTGTCCTACATGTAGTATTGAGACTTGTTTATTGTCATTGAAGCATGGTAAAAAAACGTGTTATATGGGCCATCGTCGCTTCCTTCCGAGGGATCATAGTTGGCGCAGGAAGACAATAATCTTTAATGGCAAACAAGATCATAGGCCACCACCGAAAGAACTATCTGGAGAAGATGTGTTACAACAACTGAGTAACATTGAAGACGTTAGATTTGGTAAGGCACCGCACTTGAAGAAGAGAAAACGTACAGTATTAGAGTACAACTGGAGGAAGAAGAGCATTTTTTTTAGTTGCCTTATTGGAGTCATATGAAATTACGACACAACTTGGATGTCATGCATATTGAGAAGAATATATGTGACAATGTCTTTGGAACATTGATGAACATAGAGAAGAAAATAAAAGACAGTTTTAAGGCTCGATTGGATCTACAAGCAATGGGTTTAAGGAAAGAGTTGCACTTGCAACCACATGAAAATTCATATACTATACCAGCAGCCTGCTACACATTGACAAAACTAGAGAAAAAACGTTTATGTGAATGGTTGAACAAGGTGAAGTTTCCCGATGGGTATGCATTGAATATCTCTCGGTGCGAAAACATTACGGACTGTAAGGTAACAGGAATGAAAAGTCATGACTGTCACGTCCTTCTGCAACTTCTACTACCGGTTGCGATTCGTGAATTTCTTAACAAGGATGTTAGTGCTGCGCTGATTGAGTTGGGGATATTCTTTAAGGATTTGTGTTCCAAATCTTTGAATGTAAAGGTTATTAAACGACTGGAGAAGGATATTGTCGTAATCCTTTGCAAACTTGAAAGAATATTTTCACCTGCATTTTTCGTTGTCATGGTACACCTAGCGATTCACTTACCGCACGAAACGAAGCTTGCAGGCCCAGTACAATATCGTTGGATGTATCCGATCGAAAGGTTATAGAACAATGATCATAAATTTTTATTCATTCCATAAACTACGTATATCCATGTTTTCATGTCCTAAACATAGTGATTTTGTGTACAGGTACCTTCACACATTAAAACAATGTGTGAGGAATAAGGCACATCCAGAGGGATCCATTGCTGAGGCGTACATTGATAATGAGTGCCTGACATTTTGCTCCATGTATCTTCGTGGCATAGAGACTAGATTCAACCGAGAAGATCGGAATGCCGATGAAGGGCAGGAGCATGAACAAGGACTCATATCTGTATTCGCACACAACAGTCCGTCCTTTAGGATCGCCGACGTTTCAGGATATGGACCTTCGGGATGAAGCGAAGGCGCGGTGGTATGTGTTGCATAACTGTGAAGAAATAGAGGCGTACTTAGAGTAGGTCTTCGCACATAATTGTATATCTATATACACGTAATCTCAAAATTTATTGCTGACAACGTGCCAATTGTGTATAGCGAACACATCGAGGAGATGAAGTCCCAATACCCTACAAATTATGATCGAATGCATCAGGATTTGTTTCCAGAATGGTTCGTAAAACGTGTAAGATTAATTTACCTTCTATCTCACCACACTTACAATATTGTTGTATTGCACAATATTTACACGTAATTTCAAATCCCTAAACGTACATTTATATTCTGTACGTGATGATAGATGAAGATGTTACACGCTAGCAACTCTGCGGATGCGTCTGATGCGCTCTACTCACTGGTGTGTGGCCCTAATAGACGTGTATGTAGATATACAGGTTGTATTGTAAACAGGATCCGGTTCCACATTGAGGAGCGTGAGAAATATAGGACCACACAAAATAGTGGGGTGGTTGTGAAGGGAACACATGAGGAGGTAGAAATTGATTTTTATGACGTTTTGACAAATATTATTGAGCTGAGTTATTGTATGAGAAAGCGGGTGTACTTATTTAAATGCGATTGGTGGGACATTGGAAATAAAAATTTGGGAATACAGACTGATGACTACTTCACGAGCGTAAATTTATCTCGGAAGTGTTTTAAAGATGACCCATTTATCATAGCCGGCCAAGCCAAACAAGTATTCTACCTCGCTGACACCAAGTTAGGCGGCTCTTGGCACATGGTGCAGAAAATAAAGCCCAGGAACATATTTGACGTTCCTGAACTAGACGTTGAAGATAGCAATAAAGGGAGTAATGGAACGTCGTCAGTTGAACAAGCATATTAAGAAGACATGCCATCTTGGGATAGAGGGAATGATCCAAATGTTGATATTGATGTGGGGCAATTGAATAGAGATGATGTGCCACTTGATCATGTTGATGCCTCAATCATAAATGACATTGTTAGAGATGATAGCACTTTCATCGATGACAATGTTGCAGACGATGAAGAGGAAATTCTGATCAGCGATAGTGATGGTGAAGAAGAAAGAGTCCTAAGCGATAATGATTCAGATGACGATTATTAAATGTATACAAGATTTACATGTCATTTTCAATTCGATTAATTTGATTATTACATGTATATATGTTTTACAAGTCATGATTTATTTCTTGAATTGACTTGTTTATAATCTACATTTACAGTTAAGTCATTTTCTGATCATGTCCTCCACAAACTGGAGCGTAGCGGAAGCACGCAGCATACTTCATCAGCTGTTGCGGATGGACTTTCCAGCCCTATATTCTTCTGGTAGGGCCAGAGAGATACCCGGTCTGGTCGATAAATGTAGGGAGGAAGACGATGACTCAGATGAAAGATTATACAATCTCAAAGAAATTCCTGATCTGATGGAGGAATATAACCGTGGGAAACTTCGTATGGAAGATACGACATTGTCACTTGCACATATGAACGGAGTCCCGAGAGATCAGATTTCTCCTATTGTGACTGGCATGTTGGCTGTAACAATGTCGAGTGCTTCATACAGCTTGACATATATATCTGCAGCGTACGATAACTTACGCAGGGAGTATTTCGGATAGTTGATCCGAAGTTGATTGTATTATAATGAAATATATGTATTTAATATAGAATGACAATGTGTAATGGATTTTTCAACTTTTATATTCTGTTTACGATTTTATTATATTCTGCTTGTATTATAGTGTAATGGTCTAATCATATTTTTATCATCTCTCTAAGCATAAGCACAAATTCACTCTACAATGATGTTCATAAACTTGCATTGACATTATTTAAATTTATAAGTTTGTATTTCAGATATATTCAGTCATGGCACCAAGTGGGAGATCAGGTCGTTCGCGCACTGGATCGACCCCTTCCGCCCGTGATGCGACGCAGATAGCATCGACGTCACACGGTGCATCACAGTCATCTGATCCTTCGGTTCAGCATACATCGGGCACTGCATGTAAGTCTAGACATTTATTTAGTGATTTCTGTTTATATTGTTACTTACATATATCTTCTCGCAACAGCATCTTCTACCAGCCGACGAGGACGTGGACCCACGCGTGGGTTAGTTTTAGAGCGACTTACGCGTGAGGGTAGGGTGGCGGTAGAGTTCCCACAGGACTGCCTTAGACTTGTTGGGGATAGTGCTAGACTGTTTACGTCTGAGGTCGGTGTCCTATGCCGATCTCTGATCCCCGCCACCACCCCCCGTTGGACTGACGTGATAGATGATGTGCAACAGCTCATCCGTCAGCGCCTTCAGGTAAAGTTTAGTAAATTGAAATTTTCTTTTGTGAAAGTTCATTTACGGTTAAGTCCTATTGTTAATAAGTTTATTGCCTAAATTTATTATTTACGAAATTGCAGGATAAATTTGACTTCGATTTGAATGTTCCCTACATTTCTCATGCCGTCGACGACATGATTAGAGAGTGGTTCAAGGAGTACCGCGGAGAGTTACATCAGCGGTACAAGTGGTGCAGGACGCACGATGAGGCCGTACTGTCCGCACCGCCACACGTTACTACAGACGACTGGCGGATACTCTGCGAGAGATTTTCGTCGGATGCTTTTCAGGTAATATTTACAAATTTATGATATCTTAAGGTAACAATTAAATTTGTAATTAAATTCACAATTAATAGAAATGTATTTTGGATAAGGTGTTCAGAAGAGGAGTAGAATAAATTCTGCGAACAGAAAAAGTTACAAGTGAACCACGTAGCTGGTTCAAAGTCATTTGTACGACATCGTTACGACATGGTAAGAAATTATTGATGATTATTAAGTTAATATATTATTTTGATTGGCATTTTTATAAGTCTTCTTTCTTTTCCATTGCGCAGCGAGATTCCGTCACCGGCCAGGAGCCTGGACCAGTAGACCTCTACAGAGGGACTCACTGTCGGCAGTCGACGGGATCTTGGGTTCATCCTAGAGCCAGTGAGCATCGGGTAAAAATCTTTACTTTGTAAAATTTAATTACGCATTGATTGATAATAATGTCATTCATGTCATTTTTTATGAAATTTCATATGTTTTCATTACAGGCGGCGATGGACACCATACGCAGTTAGCCCACTCCCGATGGTAGTCAGCGGAGTGAGCCAGAAATCCTGAGCGAGGTGCTTGGCACCCGTTCTAAATATGTGCGTGGGCTTGGCCATGGTGCTAAGCTCATGGCACAAACTAGAGGTGGCTCCAGCCGATCCATAGCTGGTGAGAGCGCTCTACGCCGAGCTGATATCGCAGAGAGAGAGAGAGGTTCAGCAGCTACGGGTCATCGTCGATGAGATTAGAGAGCAACTGAAGAGGCAGAGAGAGGAGGAGCAGAGGCGTAGGGAGGAGGAGGAGCAGAGGCGTAGGGAGGAGGAGGAGAGGCGACGGGAGGAGCAGGAGAGGAGGATCGAGGAGTTGCGGTAGGAGCGACAGGAGCATGAGCGACGGATGCAGGAGATGTTTTAGGCTATCGCTGCACGCTTTAGCGCCGATGCCCCGCCACCTCCGCCTTCATCTTCGTGATCATTTTTTTTTATATACGACTTTTAACTTATATGTATTTGTGTGTGGATAAATATTGCTTGTTTGTGGATGTGGAATGGATTATTTGTGTATGGATGGTGTAGTGTCTGTTTATTCGTGTGTATGTGGATGTAAAAAGGAGAAAAATGTATAGGTTTCTTTACAGGTGTATATCAGGAATTTTCCTGAATTTTGAAAACAAATGGAACCGTGACAGGAAATACTATTACCGACGAAATTGTTCGTAGGTAAAAAGCATAGAAAAGTTTTTTACCGACGATATTTTTCGTGGGTAATAAACTCGTGAAACTTTTACCGACGAAAATTTTCGTCGTTAATAAACTTGTAAAACCTTTACCGACGAAAAATTTCGTCGATACTAAATTTGTTAAGACCTTTACCTGACGAAATATTTCGTCGGTAATAAGTTTATCGACGAAATATTTCGTCGGTAAAATTTTTTTCACCGACGTATCACATTTTTTTCCGACAAAAATTCATATGTTTTTCTAACGAAGTTTTTCGTCGGTAATAGTTTTATTATTCCCGACGAAATTTTTTTTCGTCGGGAAAAACCTTTATCGACGGCCTTTCTGCTACGATATTAGCCGCGAAAAATTTCGTCAGGAAAAACATTTCCCGACGAAATTTTGATGAAAGCCGACGAATGATTTCGTCGGTAAAAATGGAATTTCTTGTAGTGAACGCATGTAATCTTGCATTTTCGGGGGTAAGCACATGTGTATTTTGTGGTAAGTGCATGTGATCCTGCAACACTTCAAGATTTTCAGGGTTTTTTTAGGGTAAGCGCATATAATTCTGCATTTCTGGGGGTAAAGCGCATGTCACTCTGCATGTACTTAAAAAAATTTCAGGATTAGCGCATGTATTCCCAATGTACAGCTAGTTTTTTCTGAGATTGCCCTAACATGTACTTTGGTTCATTTAGCCTCAAATCACGAAGTTTTGAACATTAGTCATTAGGAAAATGGTCAATTGTAGCTACTTATGGTAGATGTAAGCTTATTGACTTCTTTTAGCTCGCTTTCCAATGAAACGACATGTTTTGGGGTGCGGAGGTAGAGATACGCGATGTTTGGGGACCCGGTCGGGAAGTCAAGGGTTTTTGGGGCCTTCTGATTCATTTGGTCGGGACTGCATGTCTTAATTAGGTCTACAAATTGTAGGCGTCAGTCCTAAGCCTATTACGTAGGCCATTCAGGCTGGAACTATGCATATACCTGTCATTTTTCTTTATCGTTATCGGGTCTTTTGTCAAGTTGGACCGCCGCTTCGAGTCATCACTTCATCTTTTATCAGTTGTGACAGTTTTGAGCCCCAATAGCAGCTTACCCTTTTAAGTTTTCAATTTTAGTTTTGGATGTGGATGAGAGCGTGCCAAGAGAAGAAATTAGATTTCTTTCTATTAGTAGTTTAGTTTCATTTTAAAGTTTTATTTTGTATTCATTATAATAGACATTAGTGGATTGATTATTTAAAAGTTGATTTACAATGTAATGATTTCAAAAGCGAGTGTAGTAGTTGATTTCTAAAGTGATGATTTATTCACGAGACAATAAAACCATTTCGAGTTTATATCTTATTCTTAGTATTTTGTAATGGATTGTATATAATTGTATATAATCGCAGAATGTGATTGTATAAGATTTGTATTATATTTATCTCATACCCTAGAACATGAGATCAGGGTCATCATACTCAGGTGCTGGATTTTATAGTGTGACAACATGAGAGAGGATAAGTGAGGAGATCTCAACCCTGTTTATCCCTTGGGTCCTAATATTAGACCACTCCAAGCCGTTCTAACATGAGAGAGGGTGCGCCTTCACTGGTGATTCACATCTTCTTTCTATGGTGTAAGCACACCAATGTTGTCAGAGCCTTCAAAAGGCTGTCTTTTGGGAGGTCGACCGGTCTTGACCGGTCTGACTGGTCCCTATTTTTTTACAGAGAAGTTGTAAGCTGCTGGACAGCAGTGCTCGACCGGTCTTGACCGGTCGGTGGAGGCTGAATTTTGAAGTTTTTTAAAGGCAAACTCTCCGGACCTGTTTTGCACAGGTCCGACCGATCGTGACCACTCGGGTATACGCACGGTTTTGCGCAAATACGAGTTGCATGTTTCTATTTTAGGTTAGAGGCCTATAAAAGCACCTCCTAATCTGGCTTAGATGAATATTAATCAATACCAAGGAGTCCTATTTCTATCCTAATCTGGCTTAGACGAATATTAATCAATACCAAGGAGTCCTATTTCGAGATTAGGGCTTGGGGGAGAGATTTTGAGGTTTGAGAGTGCCTTGTTCATCTTTGGGATTTGCTTGAGGGTAGATTAGATTTGTAATCTTCTAGAATTCATAGTGGAAGTGTCGCTTTGTGCCGTGGTTTTTTCCCGCAAGGGTTTTCCATATAAAATTCATTTGCTTTTGCTTCGATTGCTTGTGTGGTTGTGTGGTGATTGTTTGATATTCTTTGGTGCTTCCTCTGACTGGATTTTCAACAACCAATTCAGGATTTGTGTCACCTATGGCTTAACCAAGATATGGCCCTTACAGAAGGGAATGGCATAACTGGATTCGTATAGCTGAACCCAAGTAGTTGAGACAAGGCTTAGATTATGGAAATGATGAAGCAGTGAAGATTAATTGATATAACATATCATGGCTCATTAGATTATGGCAATGATGAAGTGGTGAAGAATTGACATACCAGATCATGGCTGATTAAGTGTATCAAAGATCTCAAGCGATGGTGAATCAATGATTATTATGGATGCATACAAGAAAGAATGAAACAATAACCTAAGGGGATGTGTACACAATTGAACTCATCCTTCATCGCTAAATCAAATCCTAACAAAAAACTCAACTCGCAGCCTGTACAAGCGGAGAATGCGGTGACATCAAACAGTGGGGTGACATCATGCGTGGGGTCATCAACACTTCTTCAAATCTCCGAGCACTGAGTCGGAGGCTGCTCTCTTGCCAACCTCGCTTCTTCATTGTCGGAACAATGACCTTGTTAGATTTAAACACCAACGTTTGGATCCTCTTAAGAGCCTCCTTCATGGTCGCGTCATCCATGTTAGCAAAACAAACCCTAAACCAACCGGGCTCCGAGCAATGGAAAGAAGAGCCGGGGGAAACATTGAGCTTAAAGACATTGATAATAGTGCGCCAGAGCTCCATCTCCCCATCCACCGTGGATTCTTTAAGGAGTGGCCGCAAGTCCATCCAACAAAAGAGCCCAGCATTGCTCTTTAAGCAGCCAATGCCGACTTGAGCTAGCTCATGTGTAAAGATACGATGCCTCTCTGCTAGCCTCCTGGCACTCTCAGCTAGGAACTTCTTCACAAACTCATCATCTGAAAGAATGGATGCGATTAGACGTTGGGTTTGGGTGGAGACTAGTCCGAAGCTTGACATTTTGCGGGCGCAGCTCACCACATTGTCGTTGTATGAGTACACTACTCCAACTCTGAATCCTGGGAGGCCAAGATCTTTCGAGAGACTGTAGACAATGTGGATAAGATCTGGATTGTAGTCAGTTACTTCTAGTAGTACTTCAGAGATGCTGATGAAATTGGGGCCAGTAAAGACAGTCGCAGCGTAGATCTCATCGCAAACAAGATGGATGCACCTTTCATTAATGAAGCTTACTAGTGTTTTTAGGGTTTCTCTACTTAAAATGGTTCCCAATGGATTAGATGGGTTGGTTACGAGAACCCCCTTTACCCTGATGTTGGCTTCCTGGGCTTTCTTGTATGCCTCTTCGAGTGCAGATCTGGTGATCTTGAAATTGTTCGAGCTATCACAGATGATTGGTAGCAGTTGGACTCCTGTTCGCCATCGCAAGTCTCGATCAAATCTGCAATTCAATCACAAGTCCGTAAGTTGAACTGTTAAACACCAAAATGGTGCTGAAGAATCTCTGGCACCTTAGATGGGCTAGTAGAGACAATGTAGTGTGTGTGAATGATCCCTAGTAGTGTTAGCTTAAAAAAAAATGGTGCTGAAGAAGGAGATTGAATGTAAGGTAAAACATAGATTTCTAAGAATTTTAACATAGTTCTTACACAAGGAGTTCAGTTCACTTGTTAATTAAGCTAAGTTAAATGATAATTAGGCCTCTAATATTGATAGTTCCACCCGGATAAGATGGTTTTAGTAAGTTTTTCTATGAGTGCTTTTTAACAACCCTTGTAGTGACCAAAATAGTTTATTGGGCCAGAACAGGCCATCAATCTTTTGGGTGGAAATATCACCTTCCTTTAGTCAATTGAAATGAAAACCACTAAAGATCTAAGTAGTTAAGGTCTAGTAATTTATAGCTGTTTGAATCTAATTAGAGAAGTTAGAACATAAAGATCAAACGACCCATTTTTGTATTTTCATAAGAAGGGGAGTTATATGATACTCTGTCATAGTGTTTTGGTTGATACACAGGCACTCAAAACTGTACGCTATGCATAGATTAAATAGAATTAAACTATCCAAATTGCCGGACCTATTTTTAAATAAGTCATAATTGAAAATTCGGGTAGACTGAACAACAGTAACCTTTTATTAAGGCGCATTAATTTGTTGAACAAGGACCGTTGACTATTTTTCCTCTTCAATAAGTCCATTATGTAAACCGGTCAGCTTGTTAAGAAATAAAATCTGGTTTACATACGATCCAAATGCAGACAAATTTAATTAAGTTACATGTATGCAACGTGTGCAGTGTGCAATGTCCTATTGCCGGCATATCAAGGATCCAAACTCTGCCAGAGTATCAAAGTTCTCTCTCTCTCTCTCTCTTAGAAGAAACAGTCCCTTATGGCCCACTAATAAATAGGGTTAGACGAGCATATGATGCCATCAATGACGGATGCGAAGCGACAACTGTAATCGTTGACTAAGTCTAGTATTTGTTTCACCCTCCAACTGCATCTAGCATGATGTTGATATAAACATTATTATTGCCCCACTAGGGCTCCAAGAAGGATCTAATACTCTATTAAAAGGGTAAGTTGGTCTTCATTACATCAGTTGTGCGAAAGATCTGATGATGACCAAATTATCTCTTTTATAGGTGCAAATATCAATTTGGTAGGGTGCAAATATCATTCCTCGTATTTTTCTTAATCCATGGTTATGGGTTTGATGATAGAACAAGGCCAATCTGGTTTTAGTTTGGATTTGAATTCGTCCAATTATACACTGAACCTAAATTGTAACAACTTCTCTACCCATTATATATATATATATATTGGAAATACGATATAAAAATAAAAATAAATAAATAACTAACAATGCATACCCTGGATAATAAGGAGTGGGGACTAAGAATGCGTCTCCAGGATCTGCCAGACAGAAGGCTATCAGCTCATGAGCTCCGGTGGCCCCACCGCTCATAACGATCCGATCGGGATCGAATTTGGCTCTCCCTCCTCTCACTTTCTCCATGAACTTGGCCACTGCCTGCACAAATGTTACAAGCGATGTTATCATCTCCATTGCAACTACATAAACAGCTACCATTAAAACACTGCTAGTGGTCCCCAATGATCATGAGTAGAGTTTGAGTGGTATTGTAAGAGTCATCCGACTGAAAAATAAAGTGGACAGCTTCTCATTGAAAGTGGGACCCATGAATACAAAATAGGTGACATCATATTGGTGGGCCCCAATGTCCAATGGAGAGTTTGTAGTTGGTTATTTGGTTAGACGGTTTGACGCCGTTGAACTTTTCTTGTGAAGATAATGTAGTAGAAATGCCAAAATGAATGAACGAACAATGTTGCCTGATGACTACCCCACTTTTTTTTTTTCTTTTTTTTTTTTTTTTTGTGTCTATAGCCACTGTCCTTTAGAACCATAGACTTTTGTGTACCAAAGTCATTAGAGCACACCCACTACGCACCAAACGCATTATAAAGCTTTATTGGCATGAAGTAAAAAAGGAAAAGAGAAGAGGGTTTGGTTCTTTACATTTCTGAAAGCTGGCAGCCCATGATAATCCTGAAAGATTGCAATATCTTGGAATTCTGATACCCCCTGAGGTGTGCAAATGGACGACGCTGGGTTTCTCCTAATCCAATCTTCTATAAGATCATGGCTGAGCTGAAAACAAACAAAAAAAAAAAAGAAGAGGAAACATTAATTATTGAAATCCAAAATGGATGGTGCATCCAATCGTGAACCACTAATGTCATATAAAATAAGGAACTGGAATAAAAATAAAACCTGATTTTCTGCGAGACCCATTTGGATAACCCCTTGAGTGTTTGTGGTGGGGTGGTAAGGATCGCTTTCGTATGCTTTCCACCCATCAAAATACGGCGAGTTCTCGCCATGGCCACTGTTAGTTGCTATCTTGGACAGTAGGGCAGCGTGGTGACCGTTGCTAGGAGCCAATGCCATGGGGGAAGAGAGAAGGGGTAGAATATGAGAGAGAGAGAGAGAGAGAGAGAGAGAGAGAGAGAGTAATGGAATGGAGAGAAAGATAGGGAAGGGGTATTATAAAGGGGGGAAGAAGGACGCTTCGAATGGCTGAAATTGCTGTTTGTGGAGTTCTTCGAAATGGGTGGTAATTTATGGTCGCGGATTGACTGAGAAGCGCTTTCGCGGGAACTTTCTCGGACGCGGATTAGCTACTGACAGGTTGAGTAGCGATGTAGCTACTGAAGTGAGGTCACCAGCTTCTCTGGGCCCCACCATGATGTATGTGTTTTATCCACACCGTCCATCCATTTGGAGAGTTCATTTTAGGGTACAAGATAAAGAATGAGACAGATCCAAAGCTCAAGCAGACCCACCAAAGAAAACAGTGGGAACAGTGACACGACCGTTGAAACCTTTCTAGGGCCCACCATGATGTTTATTTGAGATATAACCTGTTCATAAGTTCACACAGACATGGAAGAAGGGAAAACACAAATATCAGCTCGATCGAAAACTTCTGTGTCCCCAAGAAGATTTTAATGGTAGGAGATCAAGCCCCACTGTTTTCTTTGGTGGGTCCACTTGAGCTTTGGATTTGTCTCATTCTTTATCTCATACCCTAAAATGAACTCTCCAAATGGATGGACGGTGTGGATAAAACACATACATTATGGTGGGGCCCACAGAAGTTGGTGACGTCACTTCAGGAAGGTAGGTGGGGCCACCGTGATGTTTGTAAGTGTTGGACACGGGAAATCCACGGGAACCAATTAGGTGTGGCCCTTATCATGGGCGCATCTTGATGTATGTATTCTATATCCAAGCGGCCCATCCGGTTTGTTAGATCATTTTCGTTGATGAGCTAAAAATAAAACAAATCCAAACTTAAGGTGAACCACACCATAGGAAATAAGAAACAGTGGTAATTGACCATTAAAAACTTCCCGTTGGCCACTAAGTTATGAATCAAGCTGATGATTTGATGGCACGGATGTGCCTCATAATAAGGGCAGTCATTCGGACTAAGGATGAACTGAAAAAATAAAATTATTAGCCTGATCTAAAACTTTCATGGCCTATTAATATTTCATGGGGTGGACATTCAATTGTCACTTTTTCCTGTCGTGCAGCCCAAATAACTTTTGAATCTGCCTTACTTGTGGGCCCATGTCCTTACAGTATTGGCAAAATAGATGAATGGAGTAGATTTCTCCGCTTCCTGTCGCATACGCGCGCTGATTAGCTACTGAATGCCTTATCTCGATACTAAAGCTAATTCACCAACTTCTGAGGGCACCACCGCCCCACCATTCTGTATGTGTTGTATCCACACCATCCATCCATTTGGAGAGATCATTTTAAGGCATAAGACAAAGAATGAGGCAGATCCATAGCTTAACTGGACCCCACCACAAAAAACAGTGGGAACAGTGACTCCACCGTTGAAAGCTTCCTAGGCCCACCATGATGTTTATTTGAGATTCAACATGCTTCGAAAACTTCTGTCCCTAATAAGTTTTTTAATGGTAGGCGCTAAGTTCCCACTGTTTTCTGTGGTGGGTCCACTAGAGCTTTGGATCTGCCTCATTCTTTAGATTATGCCCTAAAAGAATATCTCCAAATAGATGGACGGTGTAGATACAATACATACATCATGGTGGGGCTCACAGAACTTGGTGCCGTCACTTCAGCAGCGAGATAACTACTGAAGCCGTCAGTACTAATCCCGCAAAAGGCTTTACCCAAGGCAATTCGCGTCCGCTGATTCTGGACGCGGATTAGCCGGCGAAACTCGCTATTGAAATGACGTCACCTAGTTCTATGGGGCCACTATGATGTATGTGTTGTATCCATACCGTCCATACATCTGGAGAGATCATTTTAGGCCACGATCCAAAGAATGAGACACTAACAAAGCTCAAGTAGACCCCACCACAGAAAACTGTGGGGACAATGGCACCCACCGTTGAAATATTACTAGGGCCCACCATGATGTTTATTTGAGATCCAACACGTGCATAAATTAAAAGAGATATGAAAGAAGGAAAAACACACAAATATCAGCTTGATTTCAAACTTTTGTGGACTCAAGAAGTTTTTAATGGTGGGCGTTCAATCCCTACTGTTTTCTTTGGTGGGTCTACTTGAGCTTTTGATCTGCCTCATTAATTGCATCATGTCCTAAAAGGATCTCTAAAAATGTATGGACGGTGTGGATACAACACATACATTATGGTGGGCCCACAGGACTAGGTGACGTCATCCGCTGAATCTGTTTTTTAAAGGAAACTTCCGAATAAACGTTGGCGTCGAGGGGGAAGGCGGCTGTGGACCTCCTTTCCCGGACGCAGATTACGTCCGAACCCTGGTCGGACCTTTAAGCGTCCGACCAGCTCTGGGCGAGGGCCCACCTTGATGTATCGGTCTATCCTCGCCGTCCACTCGTTTTCTGAGATCATGTTAAGGGATGGGCCCAAAATTGAGGCAGATCCAACGGTGTTATGGACCACACAAGAGACTACTATTGCATTTAATGCAACTTGAAATTATGCTCTGCACATTTAATGCAACCCAAGCTTACTATTTGGTGTGGTCGAATACAACGATGGATCTGACTTATTGTTGGGTTATTACATTAAGATGATCTTATAAGAGGGATGGACGGCTTGGATAAACCGATACATCACAGTGGGTCCCCAAACAAGTCTGGTCGGACGCAATCCGCGTCCTCCTTTCCCATGGTCAGAGCGTTCTATCCTCCACCCGAGGACATGCATTAGTATCCTCGGATTTTCATCTTGTCCTGCTAGGCCACCATGGTTCAGTGAACCAGGAAAGTGATCTCGTAGGTGCTGCCATCGGTGGACCATTCGCCGTAGAACTCCTCAGTAAAATTACGAACGATCCTATTACTTTGACTGGCTGCCTTAAGAATGAGAGCAATGCGTCCATTGTTGGGTTTGTCCCACATCGGACATGTTGGACGATGAAAGGAGCTTCGTATATCTTGGGTCTCTCCACCTAATAGGTTAGCCTTTTGGGTGTGACACAATGAGGGGTGTTCCTCCTCTTGAGAAGGGGAGAGAGTGCAACCCGGGGGTGGTTGGGCGCCCTACCACTCTTGATCGGGCGATCGAAATTTGCCCCAAAAGGTTCAAAAGTCTCTAGATAGTTTTGGCGGTGGTTGGGCGCCTTAAATTCAGATGTTTTTTCTTTAAACTCTTTGGATAGTTTTTCTTTTGGTCGAGCGCCCTATGACGTGCGGACAACAATTCCGCAGTTTCTTGCTTTGGGTTTAACTCTCGCGTAAAGCTATATATTGGCTTCCAATTCGAGACCTAAGCATCCTAATAAGAGATTTACATGTCCAAGGTGAGAGAGAGAGAGAGAGAGAGAGAGAGGAAGCTTGTTAGAAGGGAAAATTTTTTGCTAGTGAAGGAGATCACAGCGCAGACAACATCTCGAGTTCTTCTACGTCCTCGTGCTCGATGAGATCTCTCAATTTCAAATCATTTTATTGTTTATCCACTCCTACGTGAGTAAAGAATGTTTGATCCAAGCAGGCTGTGCTTGTGATCGGTTGTAAATAGTTCTCTATTCGTAGTAGATTGTTTGTCTGGACGAGGTCCCGTAGTTTTTACCTCTTTGAAATTTTTACATGTAAAAATCTCTTGTGTCGTGTGGTTTGATTGTTTGCTTGTGTTTCCGCATTGCTATATCCCATAATTCAAGTAGTTGGGGGCGATATCCTAAGGTTTTTGTGCAATGCACCCAACATCCATGTCCAACTAAAGAAAGATAAGGCTTTTTCTAAGCTATGTCAACGATGGTGTATCCCATTAGATTAAGGGGTGTTGTCACAAGGATTTGGATAACATATTTAGATAGCTGAGATTAGCCACGCAGCCTTCAGTTTGTACGTGGAAGCTTCTCTCGTCCATTGAACCTGCAAGAGGAAGATGAATAGGCAGGGGGAGGAGCAGCTGGGCGGCGAGGGACTCTCCAATGCCTAAGTCAGATTCAAGAACAATGAGAATGAAGGTTTGAATGCTAAGATGTTTTGTACATTTGAGGTGAGGATCCAAGCCCTATTTATAGGACTTGGGGAGGTTTGGAGAGATGGATCCTTTTAAAATACATTAGTGGAGTCCATATTTTAGTAAGATTATCTCTCTTTGACGGTGTCGGGAATATCAGGTTAGGGATAGTGAAAGATCCCGGAATATCCAAATTGGATATCCAGTATCTCTGTAGATATCTTTGGACCACCTTTAGGTGGGTGGTCATCCATTCTCATCGGGGGGCTCAGTGCCCGAGCTCTTCCATTTTGGTCCGTTTCGGACTATAGACCTTAAGCAAGGCTAGGACTTCACTAGCGTTTGTCTCTTAGGCGGAGTATTGTTGAAAGGTCCTCGGTCATCGGCCTTAACCGACGACCAAGCCTCATCATACTGGTAGTGGTCAGCATAGGCTATCATCATAGGGTCCTCGGCTGGGTCCTGAGTCAAGCACTATCACTTGGGCCTTTTGAAATGGGTTTCCTCACATTTTGTGGGCGAAGGGCAAACTCAAATTATGCTCATAACAGTTTCCCTCTACTCCCGAGGACGAGCATGCGAGGGCTCACGAGTAAGGCCAATAGGATGAGCTAGTCCTGGTGGTTCAGTATTCACACATTTCTGGCAGTTATAAGGACGGATACGAGGAAATTAATGGCAGGATTCGTGAAATGATTTGGTGGGCTCGAAAAGTGAGAAGTCGCCATCATTCTTGATAGGGTGCTACAGATGTTTCAATCCGCAAAGGAATAGGTGATTGACACGTGATGGCGAGTCTGACTAGCGTGACTGTGCATTATTGTTCATTTCTTCTCGTTGTGACGCGTGGCGACAATTCGACTCAGTGAGACGGCTCACCTGGTATGAGAAAATCCCATCACTCCATGTAACGGAGCTCAGTAGTCAAGAACGTCGCTTCTCTACACTAGGTGCCCCCGTGGTGACATGTGGTGTTGTACAGATGGCAAAGCGATGCAAGAACGGGCTATAAATACCCTTCCCTTTCTTCGTTTTTCCATTTCTGCTTTCGCAAGATACCCAAACTCTATCGGACTTCCTTTAGTGCTTGGCCTTAGCCATCTTCATCGCTTTTTTGAGTATGTCCGATCTTTTGAGCGTCTGTGTCGATATTATTGGTATGACTCTCTCTTCTTTATTTCCATCTTTTCTCTTACCTTGTTTTTCTCGCATCTGAGTCTGTCACTTTTCATAGCTAGGGAAGCGTCTAGCTAGACAACGACTTCGGATGAGGTCGTAGTAGTCATTTGGGGAGAGCAGGCCACGAGGCTAAGTCTTGAAAGTACGTTGGTAGTCTAACATGACACCTTCGTATATGTGGAAGCTTAAAGAGCAACTAGTATTATGGCTAAGTCTTATGGGGGGGGATTAGGACCTTTTGAAATTCTTTTCGCTTACTTAACAATTTTAACAAATTAAACTAAGTAAGCAAGAACACTTAGGCTTCCAAGCCTAAGTGGGTCCAATCACAAGACTAGCAAGGAGTATAAGCAATAAGCAACCTAGTCTAAGCATGCATAGATACTCAATTGATGAAAGAAATTAAGCTCTTAATCTATACAACCTATGTAGACTAATGAGAGTGGATCAATGAGCTTAAGTCTACACAACTAGTGAACGTACATCTTGTGTGTAGATGTGCCTATCTAGTGCCTAGCATACATTCTAATTAAGCATTCATAATTAAACAATTAAACACAATACATAACAAGAAATGTGCTCAAATATAATCACAAACACAAGCATGTATAATGGTTTGACTACTTGTCTACTCCACTCCCAGTTCAAGTACTCAACCCCTTTGAGCACCCGGCATTCACTGGGGAGTTTAAATCTGGTTCCTCCTAACCAAACTGTTTTAAATCGGCTCCACCCAACCGAGAAATTTACAGGTTCCTCCCAAACCTATTTGACCTATGCAAGGTCTAGTCCTACACAAGAACTGCGCATGTTCACTCCCGTGTTGGAGGCTCCACCTTGGAGACTTTGTTTAGGCTTAGCAATGAGCCAAGGAGCGCCAAACAACTCCTAGTCTTTAGGCCTACAAATGGGTCAAGGAACGGCCAACGTTCCTAGAGTTTTAGGCTCAACTAATAAGCTAAAGATCGGCAAACGACCCTAGTTCGAGTTTGTCAAACAAACTCTACACTCAACTCCCACAGGGAATTGAGTGGAAGGACTCTCTACAAGGACAACCTTACTTGTCGGATAAGCCCCTTGTTCAGCGCCAGTTCGGGTTGCTTGATCTTCGCTCTCTCGTGTTTCAATCAGCTTCCCTTGCTCCCCTGATCGTGTTGCCGGTGTAACACTCGTACCTTAATTAGCCCTCCGTACACCTCTTTTCTGAACTCTGCATACTTGGAATAATCCAAACCGGCGAGTTTCGATCAGACACCCTATTTTAGTACCGCAACGACCCGAGACTTGTACCCCGGTGACTGCGCGGACGCCACGACTCCAACGCCGGGTGGCACGCTCCGTTTCGATACCTAGTTTGAAAGATGCGTACATATGCGCAAATCAAGGCAGGCCATGCTACACAGCATGGTGTGGGCCCCACTTGCACAAATCCCTATGTTGTCCCATCAATCAATCAACATCCCATCAATCAATCAAGTGTCTCATCAAGTAAATCTCTCTCTCCTCACAAGTCAACTTAAGCACATACCTAAGCCATCCACTCTCATAATTACTTCATCCCCTTGCTATCATCATTCCCTTTTCTAATGTCATCTATGTCCCAAAGTCCCTACAAGAAGTGCCATACGTAGCCACCCCATTAGAGAGAAGGAGAGAGAAAGAGAAAGAGAGACTAAGAAGAGAGAGAAAGAGAGAGAAAGAGATCAGTGGGTGAGATTGGAGGGTTAAGAGAGAGTTTTGGTGAGCCTATGTGATTGGAGGAGGAGATCCACCCCATCAAGACCGTCCGATCGACTATCCGACCCGATCCAACTGTCCATTTTCGAGTGAGTGCTAAGGGGGGACATAAACTCCCCTTTCTTCCTCCTTTCCCTTTCATTTTCGGGCTCACACGTGGGCCATGTTGTGAGACAGCGTGCGGGACATAAACTCCCCTTTCTTCCTCCTTTCCCTTTCATTTTCGGGCTCACACGTGGGCCATGTTGTGAGACAGCGTGCCCCGCACGCTGCCACGACATGGACCACCATGTGTGGCCCACCATGATGCTTTATTTTCATTTTCCCCATTCTTTGAAACACAAAAATTTAGATGAAGTATAATACAAGGATTATCTTGATCCAAAGATAATTGGGCCCACCATGAGATGGCCCAGCTGATGAATGGAGTGGATCCTGCACGTGTGAACCCCACTAATCAAGGCACAACAAAACAAAGAAAAAAAAAGAGAAGAAGAGAGAGTTGGCCGCTGGACAGACAGCGTCCAGAGGACGCTGCTGCCCAGTAGCGCCTGGACTTAAAGCCCTTTGGGCGTTGAACATGGGTCCCCACTTGTGGGACCCACCATGATGCATGTATTCGATCCACGCCGTCCGTCTGTTTCTCCAGATCATTTTAGGGCCCAAGCCCGAAGTGAAATTGCGTCAGGTAGTCTAACACGACACCCTATGCATACTGTTGAGCTCTTAATTGTGCATATTCTAACCCCAATTCATTACTCATTATGCATGGATTTTATGTTTAAAGACTATTCTAATGCATGGTTTTGTGATTGCAGGAATGAGAGAGAATTCACTCGATTAATAGCTAAAAGAAGTACATTTAAGAACCTTGGATGAAGACCCAACGTGGGCCAAAGAATCATGAAGAAAGAAGGAAAGAAAAGAAAGAAGAAATAATGCAGAAAATGGGGTCCAACCGGTCAAGACCGGTCGGCCAACAATTCTATCTTCTACAGAGGCTACTGGAGCAAGGCCAGCCTTGTCCGACCGGTCTTGACCAGTCGGCCAGCCCTGTCCGACCGGTCTAGACCGGTCTTGACCGGTCGGCCATGCAAAATTTCAGATTTTAGATTGCAGACAGCAGGCCATTCCCGTTTCTGGTTTTTCGGACCATTTTTCTGGGCTCATCTGGATGATATTTGGAAATCCAACACATCCATGTCAAAGAGGAACTCGACGCCGAACTAACCCAAGTGGTTTCGTGACGATCGGAGCTACGGATTGATTGTGGTGGCCAAAACAATACGAACTGTCCAGAAAGTTCCAGATTCTACCTACTCCACTTTGGGCCGGTCCAGGTGGCCCATCATTGATGATATGAAGAATCTACTTTGACCATATTTTAGACCACATCCATATATGAATAACCACAAAGTTTCATATCAAAAGGATGTGTGGTTTGATCGTACCGGTTGAAGAAAGATTGACCATTCAGAAAGATTCAACTGCGCAGAGTTTATAAAAGCCCTAAGTGTTCTAATTTTCGGACCATATTCTGGGATTGTTTTAGACAATCTAATCCGTCTATCATGTAGAGGAGGAAGTTTTATACCAATGTTCAAAATTTGGGATCAATTCCGACATCTGTACACTCCGGAGCATTGAAAGCAAGATGACTGGTTTTGAAGGTACCCGAAGTGCGCGATTTTGAGAGGCGGTCGGTGATATGATTGGTGGGCCCATTCAGAGGATAATCTTGGAAATCTAAATCATCTATGAGGAAGATCACATTACAAGGAAGCTAGAAATCAATTTTGAAGGCAATCCGACCATTGGTCAAGCCGTACGAAGCGAAACAAAATCTGTTACGTTGCGGTACTCTTGCTGCACTATAAAAGGAGGTGCTCTCTTCTATTCCAAGGAACCAAGGACGTGGGGAGCAAGGAGTTCAAGTCATAGGAGGCTTCCTAGCCTCATCCAGCTAGTTTTTCTTCCTTTTCTTAGTTCTAGTTTTATTTTTAATATGCTTTTCATTAGCTAATCTCTTAGGTAGGGCTAAGAGGTGAACCTTATAGTTTTCTTAGATTGTTTAATTCGTTTAATGTGGTTTTAAGTTGGATTTCATGTTTAAGAACAATGGTTTGAAGTTTAATTCAAGTGCTAAGTAGTTTTTCTTAGTCTTATGATGACTCATGGATGTTTGGAAGAATTGCTTGAGTTCTTAATTGTTGTGTGCTAGTCTAGACCTGTATGATCCGAGGAATTGGAGTACGCTCTAGTACTATGATCTTCATGTGGGAACTTCTTACCAAAAGTCTACTTTTATAGAAATTCTGAAGTATGTGAATTGTGCATGTGATTTAGATCAAGTTCAAATCATGATCTAATTTTATCTTGTGACAGGATTTAATGATGATTATGGTTGTGATCTTAACCTATTGGAATTGGGACTGACCTATGCAATTGAGTGTGCTCAAGTCCTAGCTTGCATTGAGAGAATCATATACATGAATCATACATGTGACAGATTGATTGTTTTAATCGCTCTATCATCCGGCTAGATAGAACTTAATTTCGATTCTAGTTGAGAAAGTGAGAAACCACAGCGAATTATGCATCTAAGAAGAGCTATAAGTGGATCCTTGATGCTCTAGTTATCTTTCTATTATCAGATTTTCTATTTTATGTTCAAAACCAATTTCACAAACCTCTTTAGATTCTAGTTATTAGGATAATTTGCATTGTTTACTTCCTTCCCTGTGGATCGACCTCGGTCTTACTGAGATTATTACTACATTGTAACCCTACACTTGGGGAAGCGAACAAGTTTTTGGCGCCGCTGCCGGGGGAAGAGGTTAAACGATTCTAATTGTTCTGGTAGCTATAGAGTAGTTTTAGTTAGGTAGGATTTTTTGTTTTTATAGAAGTAGATTTTCTATTTTTTTTTTCTAGATTACTAACAATTTTTTGTTTGATTTTGTAGGACATTGTTGCGGACATAGCTCTCACCTTCACGGGTAACATCTCTCCATCTCCCTTTCTTCTTTTTGTTTTTCTTCCTAGATCAGGGATTATTTCAACTTCTTATAATTTCATTATGAATGATTGGACGGGTGGATTGTCTAAATACCTTTTGGAAGATAAGAGGATGAACCAAATAAAAAATCATTACGATTGGAACCATTACAAGCATGAATATTTTTCTGAGACTCAATCTTCTTCTAATACTCCTCCACGTAAGACAATGGGAGAGTATCGGAAAGAGATGAATAATGTTCCACCGGTTAGGACAATGTATTATCACTTGTATGGCTACACATATCAACAACCATCTAAAAGCCCAACATATGACGTGCATAATCCAAATTGGTGGGAGCATCAAAATTTCAACTTGGAAGATGAGCCAACCATGGATGCCAACAATTATCCTCAAGAGTTTCTTTCTCATGTGCCGCAACCGACACGAACTCTTGAGGATATGCTGCGAGAGTTTATGGAAATAACTGAGCAATGCATACAAAACCTCTCGCCATCTCAAAATCCTGAACCCGACATTGGAACACCGAATCAATCCCCAACATAGTGGAGGATGTGGCTATCTAAGCCCAACCCTCTTCCGATTTGATGACTAAACTTTTAGAGGATGTAGATCTCAATGATCCCATCATTACCATTGATTATGGTAAATTAACTATCTCTTTTAGCTATTCCGATTTGAATGATGAAGAGATTTCAAGGACGGTTGACGAACCCGAGGAATCTACAAAATTTGAAAGTGATAGTTTGATTACCTACAATGAGGGTTTGAAGGATGATCGTGAGTCCATAATTTCTTCTTCCAAAGGGCCGAATGTTTATGAGTCGCCGGAAGATATTCTTGCTAGAGAGATGGCCGAAGTCGATATTTTTGAGTCCTTCCACCAACAACACATGCCGGATTCTATTGGGGAAGAACTCCCTTGGGTTGAAAATTCTGTTTCTTTGGATGATGTGGTGGCACAATCTGAAATTTTAGATCAACCAATGCTACATGATGTGCTTACCAATGAATCTGAAAAATTTTCTTTGGAAGACCTCCCCTCTATAGAGGAGGAATTCCTTACCCTTGAAACAGAATTTCCTCAATCAGTTAGGGAGAACGAGGACCCTTCATCCGACTCTCTCGATTTCCTAGAGGAATGCATGACCCACCCCTATGATTTGGATGATGAGATGATTAAGGAGTTGGATAGTTTGTTAGACACGGTGTCGGTGCCTGAAGAACACCATTCCACTGATTTACACTCTTTACCATTATTTGTGGAAACACCGTGCAATTCTGAATTTGTGGAGGAGACAACCCAAACTGAAAAATACTTAATGAATGTCTCTCCACCATCATCGGTTCTTCAACCCATTGAAAATTCTGATTGGGAGGACCCATTTTTAATCAATTACAACCCAATTCAGAACTTGAGGAGATATCTTTTTGCTGCTCTTATCTCCTCCTTACATGCGTGTGGTGCACACTATGATTGGACCTTCATGAAGAAACGCACCCATGTATACATTCGAGCAGGACTTTGGATGGTCCTCATGAGAAACCTATTGAAATTCATGAAGATCCTGCTCAAATTTGATCATGTAGTCGATCAGACTAATCAAAGGTAGGTAGGTAGGTTAGGATTTCTTTCTGCATTTAGGATTGAATAAGTCTCATTGAGACAATGGAAGATGCTAGAATTGATCAACTTGTTACCTCAGGTACTCTCGTTCTCACTCTCCTTTGTTTTATGTCATTGCTCTCATGTTATGCATATTGCATATCTTATTACATTGAGGACAATGTAAGATTTTGGTTGGGGGGTGCGATTCCTTAGATGAATTTACTAGCTTTTGTGACATTTCGAGCAATTATGTAGAAAATTTTCGATTTTTCTAAAATTCAAAACTCTTTTGGAAAACGTTGTTTCTATGCATTCAAGATGATACAAGTATAAGAAGAGGACATACAAAGTGAGTGATGTTGCAAGCTTTGAATTTCTCTTAATATAATGGTTTTATATGTGAATTCCCCTATTTATGTGAGTGATAGAAAATTTGAACACTTTTACACCTAGTTCACATTACACGATTTTCATGGGTTGAAAGGATTATGTGATTTGTGGATTAGCTAGACTTTGATTTAAGGTGTTAAGAAACCAAGCCGGGGTACTTTGTCCATCCTTGTCCATGGGAAAATAACGAAAGACGCGGATTTCTAAAAATCCTATCTAATGAAAAAGAAAAAGGAAAAGGAAGGATGAAATTGGGAATGATGGAAAAATTGTGGAAAATTTCGAAAAGGGCTACCTATTACCAACCGGGGGATGGTCTACCCGTAACCAAAGCTGGAAATGGGAAGTAGTGTGAAAGCCGTCGGAAGGACGATAAGACAAATTCCTGTCATAGGCTTGTTGTTGCACTGTGCACCTTGAAATCCATAGTTTAGTTGATCTATGAAGAAGATAAGCCCAGAAACTCATGAGATGAACTTTCACTATGCACACTAGGTTGAATTTGTTCGATTTCTTCTATTCATCAATCAATCAGCGAGAATTTCATATGGACACTTATTATGTTTTAAGAGTTTAAGCTTTCAACTTCTATCACCTAATTTTTCTGACTTTTACACTTGTGTATCTTGTGATGTATAGAAGCATAGTTTCTGAAGGAGAGTTGGTTTTTGGAGAATTGAACTTGTTTCACGCATGTTTTGCTCGGGACTAGCAAAATGCTGGTTGGGGGGTGTGTTGAGCTCTTAATTGTGCATATTCTAACCCCAATTCATTACTCATTATGCATGGATTTTATGTTTAAAGACTATTCTAATGCATGGTTTTGTGATTGAAGGAATGAGAGAGAATTCACTCGATTAATAGCTAAAAGAAGTACATTTAAGAACCTTGGATGAAGACCCAAGGTGGGCCAAAGAATTATGAAGAAAGAAGGAAAGAAAAGAAAGAAGAAATAATGCAGAAAATGGGGTCCGACCGGTCAAGACCGGTCGGCCAACAATTCTATCTTCTACAGAGGCTGCTGGAGCAAGGCCAGCCTTGTCCGACCGGTCAAGACCGGTCGGCCAAGCAAAATTTCAGATTTCAGATTGCAGACAGCAGGCCATTCCCAGTTTCTGATTTTTCAGACCAGTTTTCTGGACTCATCTTGATGATATTTGGAAATCCAACACATCCATGTCGAAGAGGAGCTCGACGCCGAACTAACCCAAGTGGTTTCGTGACGATCCGAGCTACGGATTGATCGTGGTGGCCAAAACAATACGAACTGTCCAGAAAGTTCCAGATTCTGCCTACTCCACTCTGGGCCGGTCCAGGTGGCCCATCATTGATGATATGAAGAATCTACTTTGACCATCTTTTAGACCACATCCATATATGAATAACTACAAAGTTTCATATCAAAAGGATGTGTGGTTTGATCATACCGGTTGAAGAAAGATGGACCATCCAGAAAGATTCAACTGCGCAGAGTTTATAAAAGCCCTAAGTGTTCTAATTTTCGGACCACATTCTGGGATTGTTTTAGACAATCTAATCCGTCTATCATGTAGAGGAGGAAGTTTTATACCAATATTCAAAATTTGGGATCAATTCCGACATCTGTACACTCCGGAGCGTTGAAAGCAAGATGACTGGTTTTGAAGGTACCCGAAGTGCGCGATTTTGAGAGGCGGTCGGTGATATGATTGGTGGGCCCATTTAGAGGATAATCTTGGAAATCTAAATCATCTATGAGGAAGATCACATTACAAGGAAGCTAGAAATCAATTTTGAAGGCAATCCGACCATTGGTCAAGCCGTACGAAGCGAAACAAAATCTGTTACGTTGCGGTACTCTTGCTGCACTATAAAAGGAGGTGCTCTCTTCTATTCCAAGGAACCAAGGACGTGGGGAGCAAGGAGTTCAAGTCATAGGAGGCTTCCTAGCCTCCTCCAGCTAATTTTCTTCCTTTTCTTAGTTCTAGTTTTATTTTTAATATGCTTTTCATTAGCTAATCTCTTAGCTAGGGCTAAGAGGTGAACCTTATAGTTTTCTTAGATTGTTTAATTCGTTTAATGTGGCTTTAAGTTGGATTTCATGTTTAAGAACAATGGTTTGAAGTTTAATTCAAGTGCTAAGTAGTTTTCTTAGTCTTATGATGACTCATGGATGTTTGGAAGAATTGCTTGAGTTCTTAATTGTTGTGTGCTAGTCTAGACCTGTATGATCCGAGGAATTGGAGTACGCTCTAGTACTATGATCTTCATGTGGGAACTTCTTACCAAAAGTCTACTTTTATAGAAATTCTGAAGTATGTGAGATTGTGCATGTGATTTGGATCAAGTTCAAATCATGATCTAGTTTTATCTTGTGACAGGATTTAATGATGATTATGGTTGTGATCTTAACCTATTGGAATTGGGACTGACCTATGCAATTGAGTGTGCTCAAGTCCTAGCTTGCATTGAGAGAATCATATACATGAATCATACATGTGACAGATTGAACGTTTTAACCGCTCTATCATCCGGCTAGATAGAACTTAATTTCGATTCTAGTTGAGAAAGTGAGAAACCACAGCGAATTATGCATCTAAGGAGAGCTATAAGTGGATCCTTGATGCTCTAGTTATCTTTCCATTATCAGATTTTCTATTTTATGTTCAAAACCAATTTCACAAACCACTTTAGATTCTAGTTATTAGGATAATTTGCATTGTTTACTTCCTTCCCTGTGGATCGACCTCGGTCTTACCGAGATTATTACTACATCGCAACCCTACACTTGGGGAAGCGAACACATACACGTGCGGAAGCTTAAAGAGCAACTAGAATTATGGCTAAACCTATAGGAGGGGGGTGATTAGGACCTTTTTAAAACTCTTTTCGCCTACTTAAACAATTCAACAAATTAAACTACGTAAGCGATTAACACATCGGCTTCCAAGCCTAAGTGGGTCCAATCAAAAGAATAGCAAATGATAAGTGCAATAAGCAACCTAGTCTAAACAACTCATGTGGACTATAGAGGATGGATCAAGAAATGTTCGAGTCAACATGAGGTAGTGAAAGTACATCTTGTGAGTGTGGATGTGCCTATCAAGTGCCTAGCATGCATTCCTAACTAAGCATTCATAATTAACCAATTAAACTCAATGCATAAAGAGAAATGTGCTCAAGAACAATCACAAACATAAGGATGTATAGTGGTTTGACTACTTATCTACTCCACTCCCGGTTCAAGTACTCAACCCCTTTGAGCACACCGGCATTCACTGGGGAGTTTAAATCTGGTTCCTCCCAACCAAGGTGTTTTAACTCGGATCCACCCAACCGGGGAGTTTATAGGTTCCTCTCAACCTACACGTTTGCACCCGTGTTGGTGGCTCCCCCTTGGAGACTTTGTTTAGGCCGACAAACGAGCCAAGGAACGGCTGACGTCCCTGAATTTAGGCTGACTAACAGGCCAAGGATCGGCTAACGACCCTAGATTGAGTTTGTCAAACAAACTCTACACTCAACTCCCACAGGGAATTGAGTGGATGGACTCTTAACAAGACAACCTTACTTGTCGGATTGAGCCCCTTTGTAGCGCCGCTTTGGGTTGCTTCTTCTCGCTCTCCCGTGCTTGAATCAGCTCCCCTTGTGCTCCCCCGATCTTTGACGCCGCTGCTTTGCCAAGGCTTCAGCTCCAAGATCAGCTACCTTGCATGTGATGCTCCATTGGAGATGCCCAAGGTGCTAGGGAATGGTGAAACCTCTACAAATGGTAGGAAATGGGTTTCCTAGAGGAATACACTTATATAGACTCCTAGGTAGTGTTTAGACAAAGGATTTAACTATCATCAAGGTGTCTAAACCCTAGGAATCAAGAGGGAACAAGTCCATTCTCAAGATGTTATTGAATGGCCCAAGCTTGTGATGAAAACACAAGGAGAATGACTTGCTTTGGGTTTGGAATAGAGCCTCTAATGGTCTCTAGCAATGGTGGCTTCTATCTCCTCAAAATCCCGCTCTCTCAGCTCAAAAACGAATCCCCATCTTTAAATAGATTTTCTTCCAACGGTCAAAAAACGGGCAGATTCGCGCATCTCCGATTGATCGAAAAAAGGTCCGATTGATCGGAAAAAGGTCCGATTGATCGGAGACCTGTCCGATTGATCGGAGACATGTCCGATTGATCGAAATCTATCCAGTGAAGTCTCTGGAAGATTTTTCGATTGATCGGAACACTGTCCGATTGATCGGACGGACCCCGTCCGATGGATCGGAAGGATGTCCGATTGATCAAAAATTTGTCCAGAGGATTTTCAAATTTTGTTGGAACAAATTCCGATTAATCGGAGATTCTGTCCGATGGATCGGAGTCCAATCGAAGCCAACGTCCGATTGATCGGAGATCAATTGGAAACTGCTTTTTGAGCTGTTTTGATTAGAGCAACTTCCACCTCTTTAATTAGTCTAACTTATTATGTTTTTCATAGAGTTCTAAGACTAATAATGATGACTAAGGGTATACCTAGTTGGTCCAAGTCATCTAAGAGGTTAAGGGTTAGGTTTTGGTCAAGGCAAGGCACATCAAGGCATCACTTTTACCTATTTCTCCTTCCTTGATGCAGCAGGACCACTTGAGTCTTCGGTCTTCGTCTTCATTAAGCTCAACCGACACTAGACTCACTGACCTAAGTAATTGATAAACAAGGTGCACTAGTATGCCACAGAAAAGTGCACTAACAATCTCCCCCTTTGTCAATTACTTACAAAAACCTACCCTACCAAAACAAAATACATGTACAAGAGATTACATTGATATGAAATTAAATATAGGACTCTTGACATGTCTAACTAAGCAGCTCCTCTTCAGTTTGCTCCCCCATAACCTGTCAATCCCTGCATCACAAAACATAGCAAACTAGTTTTGGTGGGACTTGATCTTTCTCCCCATTTTTGTCAGCAATTGACAAACTATTCTCTCCCCCTTAATGATATATCAATAAGGTTAAGGTAAGAGAAGATAGTATGTCGCAGTTTATAACTATAAGCACATGCTAACTAGAGAGAGTATAGGGTGCATGATCATATAAAACGTGGAGCATGCTAAGGAACATGATTAACAAGAAAATGTAACTATCTAATCGCAGTTAATCATGCATAATTGGTCATCTATGATATACATTAAGCATTAAAGCTCACGGGCTTATAACCCAATCAACCAACCTCCCCTATTGGTATATCAAGACCAACAAGAAGCAAAGATTAGCATACAATTAAGTATGAAATTCAGCAAGATTAGCTAATCTAAGCATAGTGATAATCTAGCAAGCAAATGTATCAAATAAAAGCAAGGCTAAATTATCAAAATTTGGGCTAATGAGGCTTGAATCCTCTGATTTGCCCATACACACAAAAATGAGGCTGAAATCCTCAGATTTACCTATTTAAACATTTCTAGCTACCCTCAATAGCTATGTTTAGTTTGATATGCCTAACGGTAACTAATTTTCTCAACACCCTCATAAAATGTAGCATGAGGTGAGGGGTTGGGAACTCCTTCTACTCCTAGAAGGGATAGCGGTCGGGATCCCCCCTTAGATAAGCGGGAAGAGAGGTAGTGGTGGAAGCCGTAAGAGCTAGATCATTATGTTGGCTCTCATCACTAGCGGAGTCATCAGATTTGAATTCGGACTCATCCGTTTCATCCCAAGTGGCAGCCATTGCCTTTTTGCCTTTCGGTTTAGGCCCTTCAGGGCATTCCGGGGCCATATGGCCACGACGACCGCAACCGTAACAACGGACGGATGAAGGTTTGGATGATTTTCCTTTATGTTTTTCACCCTTCTTGTCCTTCTTGTCACGGCCATTCCCTCTATCAAATTTGAGGAATCTCTTGAATTTTTTGTTCAATTTTTCTTTCTCATCATCCTCATCATCACTATCTTCCTCCGACTCACTCTTAATTTTCTTATGTTTGTGAGAGGACTTTAGAGCGATGTTTTTCTTTCTAGAGGGGGCCTTAAAGTGTAGTTCATGAGTTTGTAGGGAACCTATGAGTTCTTCTACTTTCATGTTATCTATGTCTCTACACTCCTCTAAGGCTACTATCTTGGGGTCAAATCTCTCCGGGAGGGACCTAAGTATTTTTCTACAAATCCTTCCTTCGGGAACCCGATCACCCAAGACAAACATAGAGTTACAAATATCTGACAATTTAGTATAAAACTCCATGAAGGTTTCAGTCTCTTCCATCCTAATGTTTTCGAATTTGGTGGTTAAGAGCTGAAGCTTCGAGCGTCTTACTGTGCTAGTTCCCTCGTGGGTAACCTCAAGTATATCCCACGCTTCTTTTGTAGTTGCGCATGTGAGAATGCGCTGAAATTCATCTGGGGAAACCACACAGCAAATCGCATTGAAAGCTTTGACATTTGCCATGTATTGAGCTCTCTCTATGTCATCCCATTTGGAATCATCTTTGGGAATGACAATGTGTTTCCCATCAACCTCCACTTGCTCGGTGGGCAAGGTATATCCAGTTTGTGTGCTAAGCCACACCGGACGGTCCATGGATTGGAGAAAAATTCTCATTCTAGCCTTCCAATAAGCATAGTTGGACCCGTCGAAGAAAGGTGGACAGTTGGTGGTACTCCCATCTCGGTTAGACATGATGCTAGTGCTCTAGTATCGGATCTTACTCTAGACGGTTACGTCCTTAAAGAGCAACCTGCTCTGATACCAATTGAAATTGCGTCGGGTAGTCTAACACGACACCCTATGCATACACGTGCGGAAGCTTAAAGAGCAACTAAAATTATGGCTAAACCTATAGGAGGGGGGTGATTAGGACATTTTTAAAACTCTTTTCGCCTACTTAAACAATTCAACAAATTAAACTACGTAAGCGATTAACACTTCGGCTTCCAAGCCTAAGTGGGTCCAATCAAAAGACTAGCAAATGATAAGTGCAATAAGCAACCTAGTCTAAACAACTCATGTGGACTATAGAGGATGGATCAAGAAATGCTCGAGTCAACATGAGGTAGTGAAAGTACATCTTGTGAGTGTGGATGTGCCTATCAAGTGCCTAGCATGCATTCCTAACTAAGCATTCATAATTAACCAATTAAACTCAATGCATTAAGAGAAATGTGCTCAAGAACAATCACAAACATAAGGATGTATAGTGGTTCGACTACTTGTCTACTCCACTCCCGGTTCAAGTACTCAACCCCTTTGAGCACACCGAAATTCACTGGGGAGTTTAAATCTGGTTCCTCCCAACCAAGGTGTTTTAACTCGGATCCACCCAACCGGGGAGTTTATAGGTTCCTCTCAACCTACACGTTTGCACCCGTGTTGGTGGCTCCCCCTTGGAGACTTTGTTTAGGCCGACAAACGAGCCAAGGAACGGCTGACGTCCCTGAATTTAGGCCGACTAACAGGCCAAGGATCGGCTAACGACCCTAGATTGAGTTTGTCAAACAAACTCTACACTCAACTCCCACAGGGAATTGAGTGGATGGACTCCTAACAAGACAACCTTACTTGTCGGATTGAGCCCCTTTGTAGCGCCGCTTTGGGTTGCTTCTTCTCGCTCTCCCGTGCTTGAATCAGCTCCCCTTGTGCTCCCCCGATCTTTGACGCCGCTGCTTTGCCAAGGCTTCAGCTCCAAGATCAGCTACCTTGCATGTGATGCTCCATTGGAGATGCCCAAGGTGCTAGGGAATGGTGAAACCTCTACAAATGGTAGGAAATGGGTTTCCTAGAGGAATACACCTATATGACTCCTAGGTAGTGTTTAGACAAAGGATTTAACTATCATCAAGGTGTCTAAACCCTAGGAATCAAGAGGAAACAAGTCCATTCTCAAGATGCCATTGAATGGCCCAAGCTTGTCATGAAAACACAAGGAGAATGACTTGCTTTAGGTTTGGAATAGAGCCTCTAATGGTCTCTAGCAATGGTGGCTTCTATCTCCTCAAAATCCCGCTCTCTCAGCTCAAAAACGAATCCCCATCTTTAAATAGATTTTCTTCCAACGGTCAAAAAACGGGCAGATTCGCGCATCTCCGATTGATCGAAAAAAGGTCCGATTGATCGGAGACCTGTCCGATTGATCGGAGACATGTCCGATTGATCGAAAATCTATCCAGTGAAGTCTCTGGAAGATTTTTCGATTGATCGAAACACTGTGCGATTGATTGGACGGACCCCTTCCGATGGATCGGAAGTATGTCCGATTGATCGAAAATTTGTCCAGAGGATTTTCAAATTTTACTGGAACAAATTTCGATTGATCGGATATTCTGTCCGATGGATCGGAGTCCAATCGAAGCCAACGTCCGATTGATCGGAGATCAATCGAAAACTGCTGTTTGAGCTGTTTTGATTACAGCAGCTTCCACCTCTTTAATTAGTCTAACTTATTATGTTTTTCATAGAGTTCTAAGACTAATAATGATGACTAAGGGTATACCTAGTTGGTCCAAGTCATCTAGGAGGTTAAGGGTTAGGTTTTGGTCAAGGCAAGGCACACCAAGGCATCACTTTTACCTGTTTCTCCTTCCTTGATGCAGCAGGACCACTTGAGTCTTCGGTCTTCGTCTTCATTAAGCTCAACCGACACTAGACTCACTGACCTAAGTAATTGACAAACAAGGTGCACTAGTATGCCACAGAAAAGTGCACTAACACGAAGAATAAGGAGATCCCGATCTTGGGTGGGCCTCACCACAGGAAGAAATGGAGATGAATGGCCACCGTTGAAAAAAATAATAATAATAAATAAATTTGGGGCCCACTGTTGCACGTGTAGGGCCCCACCGTGAGGTTTATTTTCCATCTGACCTGTTGCTGAGGTCACACAGACCTGGGTGGATGGAAAACCCATTATCAGCTCGGTCCAAAGCCTTTTGGGTCCACGCTGGAGGCAGCGTGCTGGACATGCTGCCCAGCAGTGGCCCACCTCGTGGGACCCACATAATGTTTATTTGAGATCCACCTGTTCATGAGTCCACACAGTGTGGAAGGGAAAGCAAAAATATCAGCTTGATCGAAAACTCAGTTGGGCCCACCTAGATTGTACGTGCTTTACCCATTCCGTCCATATGTTTTTTTCCATCTCCTTTTAGTGGCTGAGCCCAAATTTAAGCATATCCAAATGTCAAGTGGGCCATGCCATTAGAAACAGTGGGAATAGTGATTTCCACCGTTGAAACCTTCCCAGGCTTTGCAGTGATGTTTATTTATCATCCAACCTGTTCATAAGATCACATGGATATGGATGGAGGAGAAAACACAAATATCTTCTTGATTCAAAACTTCTTAGAACCCAGCTGGGTACCACACAACCCAGCAGGTGGCCCACCCTGTGGGTTCCAACGTGACGTATTTGTTTAGTCCCACCATGATCCTTCCTTTGATATATATGTTTTATCCATGCTGTACACTATTTTTGTCGGCCTATTTTGTATGTATAGGCCCAAGTATGGGGCCGATGTGGTCTCAAGTGGGCTATGCCGCGAAAACCCTTACATTTCCAATGAGGCCCACAGTTTGGGTCCCACTCTCTGTATATATGGGGCCATTCAAGGCCAACATTACATGATATGTCTGGTAACATGCTAGTATACTTAGCTTGATAGGTCACACTGATAATATGCTTAGTGTAATGAATATCATGCCCATTCATTTGTACATACGCATCATATGTATGCCTGACCGTGGACGATGTCGATCATAGCATATGCCTTACAGCTTGAGATACTTAGGGGACCTATATGAGATAGGGTCACCCCACATGATCGCGCAGTATGCGCAGGTTTGGTGCATGGCTTTGATAGTATGACTCATGCATATCGCATATGCATGTCATGATCAGATTCTCACCCTAACGGCATCGGGGTTGTGACCACCACAGTCATATCGTGGATGGTAGGAATGGACACCGGAAATATGTTCTAGCACTTGGGCGCCAAAGATATCCTTGGGTGAAAGTCTCTAAACTCTGTGGTACCAGTAGGATGCTCCAATGTCTAGACCGAGTGGATTTATGAGCGCATGAGGGCCAAATACCAGTTGGCCGCGTCTCCTACTGTGTCGGGGTCATTGGAAGGGGGTGTGACCTTACCCGCCCGGGTGCGGAGGGCTATATACTAGGTTGAGTTTGACCAGCTCGTGAATGGGTTCGCTATCGACGAGCCGGGTGGATTTTCTTGTATGTCATTGACGAGGCGGATAGTGAGGTCTCTTCCACTCGCTTGGTTATGCGCGCGATGGGCGGCAACCAATGTCTGGAGTGTACTAGACCCCGGTGATGTCCCAGTTGTAAACCGTATGATATATGGACAGTTGAGGATTGACATGCGCACATTGCATCATTAGCATATGACACTCGACCATATAGGCCCATTGCATTGCATAGCCTCGAGATGGTTAATGACATTCATAGACTTGGTAGTGTAGCCTGCTATCATTTCCCGCTTACTCTGATATCTGTATACCTGTCATATGCATTGCGCACACACCACGCACTCTCTAAGCTTCATAGTAAGCTTATGCACGTTGTTTATGTGCAGGACATACTATAGTGCGATAGCAATGAGACAGGGGCGCGCATTTGATCTTTCAGCTTTCAGTTATACATTGTATTTCCTTTTTCTGCAGCATTGTACTCAAAAGTTTATCTTAGTGATATGTGATGTGAAGTTTTTTGTTTGGTACACTTGTGGTTATGCTCATCTATAAAGAAAAAAAAAGTTTACCCTGAAAATCCTCCTTGTGGGATCCCAGGATCGGAACCTGAAGTATGGGAGCTAGGGGCCGAGAATGGGGTACTACGGAGGCTGTCGGCACCAGATTCGGCGGCTGGGAATTTAGTGAGCCCGCTCCCTGAGTTTGGGGCGTGACAGCCGGTGCGTCGCCAATGCCTCAGCTCCACTTAATCAACCACCTTGCACGTGATGCCTTTGATATGCGAAGGTGATAGGAGGGTAGGTTTGAGATCTCTACAACTTATGGGAATGGGTTGCCTAGAGAGTCTCACCTACAAAGATCTCATCATAGAGTATTGGATAGGAATATGACTATCAAGATCAATCCAATCTCTAGAGATCAAAAGAGGGACAAATGCATCTTCTTCTTGAGCTTTGAATGCTCCATACTTGTGATGAATCACAAGGAAGATCACTTGTTTGGGTTAGGAATAGAGCTCTTAATGATCTTCAACAATGTTGGCTCCTATCTCCTCAAAATCTCCTCTCATTGCTCAAAAATGAATCCCCCTCTATATATAGCTTTTCTTCCAACGGTAAAAAAATGGGCAGATTCGTGTATCTTCGATTGATCGAAAAAAGGATCCAATTGATCGGAGACCATTCCGATTGATCAGAGACATGTCCAATTGATCGAAAATCAGTCCAATGGATTTTCTGGAAGATATTCCGATTGATCGGATACATGGTCCGATTGATCGGACTGACCCCTTCCGATGGATCGGAAGACTGTCCGATTGATTGAAAATATGTTCAATGGATTTTTAAAGTTGCTGGAACAATTTTCGATTGGTCAGAGCTTCTGTCCGATGGATCGGAGTCCTATCGGAGCCAATGTCCAATTGATCGGAGATCAATCGGAAACTGCTGCTTGAGATGAATTGTTTACAGCAGCTTCCACCTCGTTAATTAGTCTAACTTCTCATGTTTTTCATGGAGTTATAAGACTAATGATGATGATTAAGGGTATACCTAGTTGGTCTAAGTCATCTAAGAGGTTATGGTTTTGGGTAGGTTCAAAGCAAGGCATACCAAGGCATCTCTTTTACCTGTTTCTTCATCCTTGATGCAGCAGGGCCACTTGAGTCTTCGGTCTTCGTCTTCATTAAGCTCAACTGACACTATACTCACTGACCTAAGTGATTGACAAACAAGGTGCACTAGTATGCCACAAAAAAGTGCACTAACAAGTCTCTCCCTGCCGGATCTGCCTCCGAATGTGCGGAGAAGGCTCTGGTTGCTGAGGAGGGTGATGATGAAGGTCTAAGCACCTCCACTTCTACATATTCCGCGGACGACTTCAAGTCCAAGTTGTCGTCTTCCAACCTAGATGCCCTTAGGTCGGAGTATCGTATGCCAAGCTCGGTGGGTCTCTGAGTACCCCGAGCTGACAAAGTCCTGATTTGACCTCTTGATGGGGAGGTCTCTCTTTATATAATTTTCCTTGAATGTGGTCTACGTCTACCCCTTCTCCCAGTGGTGAGAGAGGTACTTGCATGTTTACATCTTGCCCCTGGGCAATTGCAACCCAACTCCCGGAGGACTTTGTTTGGATGTTATGTTCTATGGCAACTTGTCAATAATGATGAGCTCTCTGCAGACGAGCTTTTTTATCTCTTCCAAACCAAGCCCAGTTCGGTTTATGGATGATGTTACTTCACTTCATGGTTAAGCAAGAGTGACCTAGTGGTAGTCGAAAATCTGTCCTCCAACAAAGATTGGAAGGGCTGATGGTTTTTTACCTCCGAGGCCTGGGAGGTACCAACGTCGGAGCTGGAGGGGGTAAGAACTTGAGTTCCAACCATTTTTCCTTACCAGGTTGGATGCTTTTCCAAGCACTTGCACTTTTCTTTTGTCATCTAAGCAAACCGGGGATGGGTTCATGACTACATTGGGCCTCCCCCAATCCTTCATTTGTGGGACCAGCTGTGCCTTTAGTGCTGGTCAGTAATCTACTTCGGGGGCTCGTCAACCCTCAACTCCATGAGCTGTCCGAGCTCCTACGAGGACGGCAGTGAGGACCGTCCACTACTGCTGGCGCACCCGCTACCTCTGCTTTGGAACAGGTGGTCATTACGAAGGGCACCGCTTCTGCGAGGGCGGGCCCTTCTCAAAGGGCGGAGATATGGGTTCCTCAGGCAAAGGGGGGCCCAAGGAGAGAAAGATCGGTCATGTCCCCGGCAGGTTCTAGGCCAGGGACATCTTCAGGGAGGCAGTTACGCTTCAGCGACTAGCTAGAGGCGGTGACGGCGCATGTTAGCTCGTCTCCCAATTTACAAAGGACACAAACACCCTCCTCAACATGCAGATGCACAAGCTTATGGACAGTGATGATCGACCACGGTCTTCGGGTAAGATTTCGGTGCTTTTTTTAGGCATGACAACTTTTGCCTACGATTTCTATAGACTTTAACTACACATTCTTGTACGAGATCGTGGCATCAATCCTGATCTACCAACACGCGGACAGGCTAAGGAAAAAGGCAGTGGATGCTGAGAGGACCTCTGTCATGCTGAGGGCCGACCTCTTAGCCAAGGAGCGCAAGTTGTCCGACCTTAAGCAGGTGGTGGAGGTCACCGATGCCGGGAAAGCATCCTTAAGCGAAGCGATGAAGAAGGCCCCTGAGGAGCACTTGGAGGAACTCAGCCGAGTCAAGGACAAGAGGGAGTCACTAGCCGAGGCTTTTCAAAGGCTCAAGACGAGCACCAAGCTACGTTCGGCAAGGTGTTGAACGAGCCAGATGGGGAGCGGTTGTCGAGGACTCATGCTGAGGCGGCCAAGGTAGAGGTGGAGGCAAGCAACCTCTCTCACGAATCGACAGTTGTAGAGGCCTTTCAGTCTTCTCCGAATTTTAAGGAGCTGAAGGGGAGGTTTTACTTCCTTAACTTTTATGATTTCCGTTCCGAGGTCTAAGCTCTTTATCTTGAGCTAGACCTCAGCAGTCTTGATGCGGCTGACAAGGAGGAGGCTTTCGAAGCTGCTGAGGAGGGGGTCGTAGAGGAGCAGGCCACTGAGGAGGGGGATGCTACTGAGGACACTGAGATTCCCCCCAAAGCTGCTGCTGCTAAGGACGCTACCAACGAGGCTAAATCTTAGGAGTGAGGCGAGGCCTTGTTGTTTCTTCTCTTTTTTTTGTACTCGACCCAAGGGAGCCCTTGTAAGAACATTTTTATTTTTATGGAATGAAATTTTTTCTATCTTTCATTGTTCATGCTGACAGTATACCTATGTTGTTCCTCACTTTTGTGGCCGAGCATTGGGGGGTTCGGGGAGAGGAGTTGATGTTCTTTGGTGTTTTTTGTGCTTTGTGCTTCCTTGTACCAGTGACCCCCTACTCTCGAGGCCGAGCATGTGAGGCTCGGGAGTAAGGTTTGCAAGATGAGCTAATCTTGATGCTGCATGAAATCGATCACTTTAACGCTTGACTCATTTTCCATGAATAGATGGCCGCCAATTGGCGACGGTACGTTGTCTGGAGTGTTACGATTTTCCTGACAAATCGAATTGTACCACGTGGAGGGGCGCGATACCGTGTTGACACAAAACATCCCTCGGGAGGGGGGCGGGTGCGGGGAAACTCTATAAATACCCCCTACCCCCCTTCTTTGTTGTTAGGTTTCTTTGAAAGTACACTTATCCATGGCTTTGAAGGGGGAATTTACCACTGTCGTTTGTGTCGATATTATGCCGCGTGGTTCAACAGATGACACGTTGATCAAAGGGGGATCTGCCATAGGAAAATCCTTAGAGAAGGAACAGGGAGGGCAAATCTTGACTTATGATGCTGCACCTACTGCTGCCTTTCCTGTTCAAAGGACAGATCTTGACCTCTGCGACCTTTTACTTCAGATCTTGACCTCTGCTGATTTTTTACTTCAGGTCTTGACCTCTACAACTATTGCTCCTTTAAGGTCCATCTTGGCTACCAATTGCTGAGATCCTTGACCTGCTGGCGGGGGAGGGTTCCACTGAGGGGGTTTGCGGAGCAGACGAGCTCTTTAAGTTATGTTTTATGTACCTTCTTCTTCATTTTTTTAGCGCTGGTCGCTCTTTGTATCGAGCCCCGGTGGGGTCTTTTGTAAAAATCCTTTTGGAATGAAATGAAAAGAAGTTTCTCTTCATCTTTAATTATCCACACAGGTCTTTTTTTGTGTTATATACATCTTAGTTGCACCCCCCCCCCCCCCCCCCCCCCCCCCCCCCCCCGCGTTGAACAGTGTTCGGGTGGAGGAGGTAATTCGTTTGGTTACCCCCTCCACTCCAATGACTAAGCTCTCAGGTTGTGGGAGTGGATCTATTTTGTCAACTCTGGGTGGTTGGCATACGGGGGTGGCCACATAGGCTAAGGTTAGTTTGGGTGAGCTGTTAGGGTGGCCTGTAGGCTTAGCTCAATTCTCGAATGGTTAGTCATTTATTAGGGTTGCACGGTGAAGGCAACATGATCAGTTCTAGGGTGCCATCTTAGGCTTCCCTACCTCGGCTTTTTGCTATTCAATTAAGTCAGCATGCCACTAAGTCTGGGCGCAATGGAGGGGCAGCTTTCTAGCCTTAATTTCCTTCCTCGGCTCTCTAGCCCCTGCGTTCACTATGTTGGGAAGGTTTTTTTTTTTTTTTTTTTTTTAAAAAAAGAGGTCCCGAGGCGGATGTGATAGCAACACAGAGATGTTCTGTGTAGAAATGCAATTTGTAATGGAATCAAATTAAGTTGTGGAGCCCCACATTCAGACTCGATTTAAGAATCATCTTCTTGTTTGTCTGTTATTTACATCATTCTAATTAACTGCATATGATGCATGTAGGGGTGATAATGAGTCAAGTCGCTGGCGCGACCTGCTTTTTAGGTGGGAGCAGACCACAAGCTAAATGGATAGTGCATCGGCCTTGGGATGGAAAATGTGGCACATTTAAGTAAATGGCCTGGGATTAGGTCGAACCCAACCCAACCTAACTTGCCCATATTTTGTTAATGGTCTAGGCTAAGATGAGTCGACCTGACCAGACCCAGTCCAAAACTTAAAAAAGTGTAGATTCATAGATATGACGCATGTATGTAGTTTGTATCTACTAGTTGGATGTGTCATTGCTTCATATTCCCTTCTTAAACATGAAGTGGATCGTGTCGGGCCGGGTTAGTTTGAGCCTAGCTCGAATACAAGTAAATGGGTCAAGGTGGGTCAAGTTTGGGCTTGATGAATTTTTAGTGGATCAGGTCAGCCCATAACGGTGTGGTTTGCGGGTTAGGTCGGGCCAAAGTTCTTTGCCCATTAAAAGAGGTTTTTTCAGCCTTTCAAAGGGTTCTTTGCCTTTTTTCGCAGGGCATTCTGTTAAGGGAGAGGATTCTACAGAACGAGAAGTTCCCCATGAAGATTGCATTTGACGTTGAGGTGGATGTACTGGAGTCATTGCTCTTATAGGTCCTTTGGGAGTACTCTTCGACTTAACCATTTTTACCTGTTGAAAGAATGAAAAAAGAAAGATTAGAAGATTGATGAAACCCTCCGGAAAGGAGAAAAACGGCTTTATAATGATTAAAGAATTAGATTACTTGGAAGGAAAAGAGGAATTATGTAAGTTAGAAGAAATGTGCAAGTTTGGAAAGAATTCGACAAAGGTTCAGCACTTGGAGGTGTCTACCGAAGTGGAAGTCAATTTACGCGGTCACACAACCTGAATATCGGGCTGAAGGAAAGAAGCAAGGGTGCTCACAAAGAAAGAATGTGAAAGGGAAGCTGGGTCTGGCTTTTATAGACATTGGCTGGGAGGAGTTGCGCGGTCGCACACAACTCCGGTCAAGTTGTGTGACCGTGCAACTTGTGTATGGTGTTGATTGGAGACCAACGAAATGGGAATTCAATCCATGTGAAGACTATGTTGTTTTGTTGATAACATACTTCATTGAACTATACTTTGAAACTTAGTGGGCCTATATTGTTACCTTGAATTAACATGTGCTTATGGTTCATCCATGTGGAAAATGTATAGAAAAATATTCATGTGAAGACTGTGTTGTTTTATTGAGAACAAACTTCATCGAACTATACTTTGAAACTCAGTAGGCCTATATTGTTATAGACCTAATACCATGACGGTTTATGATTTTGAATGCCACTTTATGACTTATTTGATGCCTTAACTATTAGTGCACTTTTCTGTGGCATACTAGTGCACCTTATTTGTCAATTACGTAGGTCAGTGAGTCTAGTGTCGGTTGAGCTTAAAGAAGACAAAGACCGAAGACTCAAGCGGACATGCTGCATCGAGGAAGAGGAAACAGGTAAAAGAGATACATTGGTGAGCCTTGAACCTTGAACCAAACAAAAATTCAAACCTCTAGATGACCTTGACCCATTAGGCATACTTGTAGTCATCTTATATTGGCCTTGAGTGTCCCAAAAGACCACCCAGAATGGCCAAAGAGTTTGCATGAGCTACTGTGAAACAAGCCAAACCATACAGAAGAAAACATGCACTGCCGACCATTTTGGACCCATGACCGACCAGTCATCAGTAAGGAGAAAGGGATAGCAAGCAGTCTGATCCTAGGGCTAAAATTGACCGGTCAAGACCGGTCGGCTAGGCAGTCAGATCGATCACCCGACCAATTGTGACCAACCCAGTTAGGACAGCAAGCTTTTCACTATCCAGGCCATATCTGACCGGTCAGTCCTCTATATTCGACCGGTTGTGGACCCCTAGCCGACCCATCCCGACCGGTCGACTAAGAGTCGTTTGTGACCATTTTTTATCCCTTGGGAGTTTCTTTATCAAACGGTTTAGCTCGATTTCTGGGGCAAGGAGAGAGATATTAGTGCATTAGAAGACACCTTGATTGCCCATACCATTAGGCTCTAATCCAAAGCATTTCAAGCCATCTTCCTTGTGTTTAATCGTAAGATGGAGCATTCAAAGCTCATGTGAAGATGTTCTTTCTCTCTTGATCTTTAAATGTTTTGGGTACCTCAACCATAGGTAGATCCTTTGTCTAAACCTCTCTAAAGATCCTATTAGGTGAAATTACTCTAGGAAACCAACTCCTACTAGTTGTAGAGAATTCTCACCATATCCTATCACCTTGGGTATCTCAAGAGCATCTCATGTGAGGTGATTGATCGATGGAACAGAAGCATTGGCAATGCAGCGGTAACACGATCGAGGGAATATCAGGGAGCTGATTGAAGCACGAGAGAGTGGAGATCAAGCAACCCAACAAGGCGCTGAACAAGGGGCTCATCCGACAAGTAAGTTGTCAATTTGAGAATCCATTGCACTACTTCCTCGTGGAGGATTAAGTGTGAGAGTTTAGATTTACAAACTTGATCAAGTCTCCAAGGAGAGCCTCCGGCGGGAGCTTACGCTAGGTTTTAGGATTAGAACTGAAGGGTAGGGAGAATCCTTATCAAACTCCTCAATTGGATAGAACCTGTAAACATCTTGATTGAGAGATGAATCAGTAAAATCTCCGTTATAGGTTGAGAGGAACCTTGTCAAACTCCCCGGTAGGGTGGAACTAATTTGAAACACCTAGGTTAGGAGGAACCTGATATAAACTCCCTAGTGAATGCTAATGTGCTCATAGGGATGAGTACTTGAACCGGGAGTGGAGTAGACCCAAAGTCAAACCGCTATACATGCTTGTGTTTGTGATTAATTTGATCACATTGTTATCTTAGCATTGTACATTTAATTACTTTATTATAAATGCTAGGCACTAGTTAGGCACATTCACACACAAGATGTACTTTCACTAAGTAGTGTAGACTTGAGCTCATATGATCCATTCTCATATAGTCTACATAGGTTGCATAGATTAGGTTCTTGATTAATTAAATCATTTGATTATCTATGCATGCTTAAGCTAAGTAGTTTATATGCTTATCATATGCTAGCCTTTTGATTCGACCCACTGAAGCTTGGAAGTGTTCTTGCTTAATTAATTTATAATTGCTAATTAGTTTAATTAGGAAAGAGGTTTTTAAAAGAGATTTTTAAATGGTTCTAATCACCCTCCCTCACCACCCCCCCCCCCCCCCCCCCCCCCCCCTCCTCTAAGACTTAGCCATAGTTCGAGTAGCTCCGTAAGCTTCCGCATGTGAGGCGTAGGGTGTTGTGTTAGACTACCGATGCAATTTCATTAACTGGTATGAGTAACAAGCCCTTATTTCGTGTCCACTTGTGGTTTGTTTTGGTGCCTAATTAGTACAGATGACGAGCCCTTTTGTTTTGTGTCCATGAATGGACCTATGTTTATAATGATTTTATCATTCATGGTATGGTGATTCAAAGGGCCACTAGGTGTAAAGGGATTCCATATTTGGTTGTTTTGTAAATCGGACTAATAAAGGAGGGACTAATCATGCATCCAAAGTACATTTGGAACTCCATCGACGTCGATGTATGTCCTTCTGTGATTTTCGTGACGTGATGCTAATGTATGTCCTTTGTGACTTCCGAGTCATTATGGGATAGTTCTTTGACATTATGAGTTCTACTCACATGTTCTAGCTGGATAAGCATCCCCAGGCTAATGTGAATTTATTTATGCATCCATGCATTAATCAAGATTCGCATTGTGAAATGATTATTGTATTTTCTTTGTTTATGTTTGTAAATTATACTTACTGTGATGATGGATGTGTAATCTTGGGGGAGTTTTCACTGAGTTGGTCACTCACCCTTTCAGCGTTCGAACATACAAACAGATGATGCATGGCCAGAAGAGAGATATGATACACATGAAGAATCGAATGAGGACTCCATAAATGAGATGTCTTACATGAGCGCGGCGAAAGTCTTGGAGCTTAACCAATAAATAGTTATGCTTACACTTTAGTAGAACTCTGCTACTTAAACAAATTATTTCAAAGTTGTAATAATCCCCAGCTAAGTGGAAAAGTAGTTGATTTATTTGATGCTGAAACTCTTATTACAAAGTGCAGTTTATCTTACTTATATTTGGGGCATACAATGCGAATGTAAATGTGAATGATATCGAATATTCAAAAGTATACCAAGAGTACTTTCATTAACAATCGGGATTTCGTGGTAAGAGTACCATACTCGAGCTACGAAATTCGAGGTATTATACCATAAGACACGTGTCCCATATCTCGCTCACATGGTAAAGTCAGTTATTCACCATGGTGGCCTCCTAACTGAAAATGGGTATTTATCAAAACATGATTACGGCAAGTAATAGATTTGGGTGATGCACAATAATATCACATAAAAGTTCCTACAGCTAAAAATGCTTAAGGAGCAGAGTAACAATAATTCCCAGTTGGCCAAATTTCATGACGCACTATACAGGTTCGCACAAAGAAAGAGACCACTATACCAACATGTGTGTTGTGAGAAAAATTCTCATCCATGTAACAGGAGCAGGATGTATGCACAACTAATGGTCAACTCATGACAAATGACTAGCACACGTCGCATTGCTTGATAAGCCATAACTGACATGAAGAGTTACTATGAAGATCTCTTTCTAGCTGCTGCCTCAAAATTTTATAAATAGGAGAAAGATCGAGAAGCTCTAGGCCTTGCCAATCCAACACAAATCAAATCTATAATGCAACATTATCTATCTTATTTTTTTTCATATCTTAGTTTATCCTAAAATAGGAGAAGTGTAATCCAACCTATTTTTGTGCTACGCTAGATTGGCTTTAATATAGGAGTATTGTAATTTTGTTCGTCTATGTCGATATGCTAGACCGACCTAGATAAGGAGTATAAAATTGTGGTATTATTTTGATTACCGCTCTAGTAGAAGATAAGAACTATGCCTAAGTCTTAGAGGAGGGGTGAAAAGGACCACTTCAAAATTCATGCCTAATTAAAACTAATTATACAATTAATCTTAATTAAGAAATAACACTTAGGCTTCCAAGCCAAGTGGGTCCAATCACATAGACTACAAATGATTCAAAAATAAAGCAATTACTCTATAACTGAAAATACAAGTTGTGTGTGAATTTTTCAATCAAGTGACTAGTATTCAATTCATTCAAGTATTCTTATAATCCAACAATTAAACTCACAACGTATGAATGGAAATGTGCTCAAATATCAATTACAAACACAACGATGTATAGGGATTCGATTTTCCTACTCCACTCCTGGCATCCACACTCTTTCAATAAGTGTAACAAATTTCACTATAGATGTTTCAATAGGTTCCACCCAACCTAAGAGTATTAAATAGATTCCTCCTGGCCTTTATAATCTTACACAAGGGCCGGCTCCATCGAAGATGAAGTTGGTTTTCTATTGGCTAACCAACAACCACTAGCGGTCCTAATCTAAGGTCATACGTACGCTCCCGTCGGAGGCTCCCTTGGAGAGTAACACTTACACACCCATGTCCAGTGGTTCCCCTTAGAAACTTTGATTTAGACCCTACACAAGAATCTATCGAGTTTTATAATTAAAACTATACACTCAATCCTCCATGAGGAAGGAGTGTAACTTGTACTCTTACAAATGACAACTTGTCGGATTGACCTTCTTTTGATACGCCTTTCTTCGAGTTTCTTCTTCATGCTTAAATCATCTCCTCATTGCTCTCCTGATCTTTGATGTAGAATGCTTCAGTTCCTTTGATTGGATACCTTGTATATGATGTCCCAATGAGGTCACCAAGGTGATGGGAGGTTGGTTGAATCCCTACAACTAATAGATAGTTTGTTCTAATTAGAGATTCAACTAGATGTGCATTTTTAAAAGTAGTTTAGACAAATGGTTTACCTATTAAACCAAGTCTAAACTCTAGAGAATGCAAGAACCCATGTTCTTCCCCAAATTGAGCTTGGAATGCTCATAAATGTGAATGATCACAAGGAGGAAGACATGAATCCATTTAAGTGAGATCTTATGAGGTTTAAGAAGGATTGAGATACACTAAATTATTTTTCTCACATAAACCACCATGTTGCAAAAGATCCAGAGCCAAGTATTTATAAGGAAATGCCCCAATGGATCTATTGGAGACAGTGTCGGTCAACCGGCTTGATTTATCGATTAATCGAGCATTTTATAACAGCTAGTTTTGACCATTGTCGGTCGACTGAACCTAGTTCGTTGATCATCCAAATTTTGATCGGTTGGTCTATTTTATTGTTGGACTGTTTGTGGCCATTGTCGGTCAACTAAACCTCGTTCGTCGGTCACTTGAAATCCGATCGATTGGCCTGTTCTGTCGCTGGCAGTTTTGGCCATAATCTGTCGACCGAACCTCGTTTGTCGGTCGACCGAATATCGTCATTTTACTATTGTTCGGTTTTCTGTTTTACAGGAGCTATACACCTCTTATTAGCCTAACTTTATTATATTCAATTTAAGGGTTCTAAGGCTAAGGAAGATGAACAATGGTTTATCTATTAGGTCAAAGTCAGCTAGAGGATAAGGTTATTTTGGTTCTAAGGTTAGGGTCACTAAGACACCCCATTTACCTATTTCTTCTTTCGTTGATGCTTCTTGTCCTCTTGAATCTTTGGTCTTTAGCTTCAAAAGGCTCAACTGACTTCTAGACTCATGGACGCACATAATTGACAAACAAGTGCACTAACAAAGTACTATAATTCCCTTCCATTTACTCCAAGTGTTGGTTGCAAGGATGACTTTTTCTTTTCTTTTCTTTTTGGCAGCGTAATTCCTTTTGTCTGTGCATACGTCATTGGACTAAGGAAGACATAGATCTAGGGCCTCTCCATTAACACCACAAATGTTGAAATGCTAAGGGATATTTCTATAAAATTTATCTTTCATTTAATTAATGCAACTGAGTTCCTTCTACTCTCACATTGTACAAATCAGATCATCTCTGCTATCATGGTGAGAAAAAATCATTTCAACTGAAAGGCACAAAGAACTAATTAGAAGGGTGAACCCTCCCATTCGTAAATCACCTAATTTCATTTACAAGTGGTTGAATAGATGGTTGTACTGATTCAATTCTCAATTATAGATGATTGCTCAATATTTCTTGTCGATCTTAGCATCTAGTGTCGAGTGTTTGATTCAAATCAGAGTTATAAAATGCTATGGATGCTCGGCACCATATTCATGTGAACGACTCAATTTTCGAGCCAAACACATACTTATTTCCTTCATTCATACATGTGGGCATTGGGCAACCACGACAGTTGATCCAATTGACATGAGAAGTGTGTCATGCTTAAAAAATTCTACTCAACGAGGCCAAAGATAAGCCAAAGATTCGCTGGCTAGAATCTTCTAACGTGGATTTTTCGGGCATTGTCTCCATGGTGAGAAAAGCAGGGATGCATAGGACTCGGAGCTGGTTTGCAAATCAGAGCATGACTTGGTTGACTCAACCTAGTCAAAACGGGTCGAGTGAGTTTTTGGGGGCCAGATCTGCAATAATTTTTTTAGAGAGAGAGAGAGAGAGAGAGGGTTTCTCTTTTTTCCCAATTTTTTAAAAATTGGGAGGAAGAGGAAGAAATAGATTACGTGGATTTCATCCCGAACGCAGTCCTGGTTAGCGAACTATGATTTATAGTGTTATGGGTATAATACGAGCTGACCTCAGGTTAGACATGACCGACATAGAGACAGGTCAGAATCATCTGATCTGACCTGGAGACCGACTCCCAGACTTCGTTAAAGAACCGACCTCGGCCATGAGACGACTTGAACCTTATTATCTCAATCCCGTAATCTTAGGCTTACGCCAAGATAATAGGAGATAGATTCAGAGAATCATCAACTGGTGCGTAAATGCCTCTAGCAATTACGAAATGGCCCAAAGATCTTAGGGATCCGAGATCTCCTCCACGAGAATTATGTTTCCTTATAGGAATATAATTCCGAAACCTAAGTCTATAAATGGATACACCTTCTTTACCACAAAGGTACGAGAACTCTCACTCACAAAAGAAATTATCTATTTCAAAGCCTTGGACTGACTTCAGCATCGGAGGACCAAAAGTCGGTCCCTGGCCCCTCCTTTAGCCATTGTTCATCCTTGCAGGTTTCAAGGAGAGATCAGCGTCTCTCTACATCTTGTGAGATCGATCATCGACCTCACCTCGTTTGTTGTTAAAATCTCAGCAACAACAGTTGGCATCGTCTGTCGGAAGCGATTGTAAAGTCGTATTCTCACCCAAAAGCTTAATACACTCCCTCCATCTTAAGCAGATTTGTGATGGCCGGAAAAAGAAAATATAAGGGGAAAGCTCCCGCAATTGCTGGACCTTCTGAAGCCCCACGTTTTAACGACGAAGGATCTGCTCCTGAAACGCTCGTCATCCGGATCGGCGGAACATCCTCACACTTTGTTCAGCAAGACGGACAACAGAGGTCGTGCAACCGCGGGATCTTACTATCCGCTCTCGAAGAACAAGTGGGAGATGTCGTCGAACGATTGGGGGGCGTAGACGAACGATTTGGATACGTCGATCAAAGACTTGATGAGATCAAGGCTCTCCTAACCGGCTTGGTTCAGCCGACTCCGATCTACAGACCCAACAACGAGCCTCAACAATCTCGTCAAACTCCACAACCACAACGTTCTCAACAGTCAGTTCCAAATCAAGAAAGTGCTAAGGAAGACGAAGTTGCTAGTCGGGCAACTAGGGCAAAATCTCGGTCAACAGTAGATTTTTCTACAAGCGACCTACGTCATAAGCTCGAAGAAAGAAGATCAGCTCGTCTGGATCATGACCGGATGGACGATAATATAAATCTGTTAGAGGCCGAGCCGAAGGAACTACGTGAACGTGTGGGCGATATTTAAAGGGCGCAACATGCCAAAGCACCCATTACAGTAGACGCATTGGTCGATTCCTCTGAATCATCGTTAACTGAAAAAATACGCGAGGAACCACTTCCTAGAGGGTTTAAAATTCCTTCACTCAAATAATACTCTGGGATAGGAGATCCGACGAAGCATTTGGAAAATTTTAAGGTCCAAATGGAACTCCTCGGAGCCAGCAGACACATCATGTGCAAAGCCTTCCCTTTGTCATTGACGAGCTCAGCGTGGACTTGGTTTCGAAATCTAAAACCGAGGTCAATCAGCTCGTTTGCCCAGTTGAGTAGGGCCTTCGCTACTCAGTTCATCAGGAGTACCGACCCGAGGAAGCATTCAACCCATCTCACCGCGGTCAAGTAAAAAGAGGACGAGTCTTTGAAAGACTACCTCGCACATTTCAATGCCGAGGCAATAAAAGTTGAAATTCTCTCTCAGGACGTATTACTCCACACCATGATTGGAGGATTACGTGATAAAAAATTCCTCTGCTCCGTTAGTGAAGAGCCCCCCCAGTCTGTGGCGGAATTCTTAGATCGAACTGTCAAACACATCAACGCGGAGGAATTAGTCAACGCGCATAGATCATCCTCTAGAAACAAAGATCGCCAAGAAGGAAGCAGCTCGAAAAAGCACAGACCGGATCGGAGATCACCAGGTCGGAACAATACTACCCAAGGAGTCAAAACCTCGACCCCTCAGTTTGAGAAATACACGCCGCTCAACAAGACCATCGAGCAAGTGTATTTGGCAGAAAAAGGCAAGCAAATGTTCGGACGACCTGCGAAGATCAAGACCGACCCCAACAGAAGGTCGAAATCAAAGTACTGCTTGTATCATAAAGACCACAGTCATAACATAGCAGACTGTTTCAACTTGAAGTGACAGATAGAGACCCTTATTCAGCAGGGATTCTTAAAAGACTACATTGTCCAGCGTCAGGAGGACCGAAGGGTTGTAGAACAGACTGACGAGTAGATCAACAATGATCCCGTGAAAGAGATCCACATGTTCTTTGGCGGGCCAACCACCGGGGACTCCGGCAACTCTCGAAAAGCCTATGTATGACAAGGAAGAGTGTTACAACCAAGGCCTTCTGTAAACATAACCAGCCGACCTTCAAAGGTCGCAAAGGTTACCTCATGTGCAATAACATTCATTGAGGAAGACACTTGAGGTGTTCTGCACCCACATGACGATTCCCTCGTAGTCTCAATGGTGGTCGCCAACAAAAAACTCCACAGGATGATGGTCGATACAGGGAGTTTGGCGGACATCCTGTACGCCACAGCATTCGAGAAGATGAAAATCAACCGATCTAGGTTAAGGCTAGTCAAAACCGCCTTAACCTGATTCACAGGAGACATCGTCATGCCGAAAGGAGAAATAACTCTTCTAGTCATGGCGGGGGAGGAACCTAATCAAAAAATGATTATGGTCGATTTCCTTATGGTCAACACCCCTTCCACCTACAATGCGATCATCGGCCGACCCATCCTTCGAGCTCTCAAAGCCAGTATTTCTATCTACCACCTGGCTATTAAGTTCGAGACTGACGATGGAGTCGGAGTGGTCAAAGGAGATCAACAAAAAGCTAGTCGATGCTATGAGCTAACCTTACGGGTAAAAAGCAAGAGTTTGGTTTTAGCTGTCTCACATACAACCCATCTGGATCCAAGAGGAGAAACAGAGGAGCGCAGATTACAAGCTGAAGAGTTGGTCGTGGTCCCACTTACGGATGACAACCCAACCTGAGTTGTTAAGATCGGATCCTAGTTGAAGAGCGACGTACAGGAAGGACTGACCGCTTTTCTAAAGGAGCGTGCAGATGTCTTCGCATGGTCCTATCAAGATATGCCAGGAATCAGTCCTAAAGTGATGGTCCATTGGCTAAATGTCGACCCAACCTTCAAGCTAGTCCGCTAAAAAAGACGTGCCTTCAACATAGAAAGATATGCTGTGATTGAAGAAGAAATCCATAAGCTGCGTCGAGCAGGATTTATCCAAGAGATACGCTATCCAAACTGGCTTGCTAACGTTGTCTTAGTGAGGAAAGTCAACAAAAAGTGGAGAGTCTGTGTGGACTACACCAACCTAAACAAAGCCAGCCCGAAGGATAGCCTTCCGCTGCCCAAGATAGATTAGCTCGTTGTTGATGCTACATCAGGGTATGAGCTACTCAGCTTTATAGATGCCTACTCCGGGTATAATCAAATTCAGATGTACACTCCCGACAGGTAGAAAATAGCATTTGTCACAAATCGAGGTCTCTACTGCTACAAGGTGATGCCTTTCAAGTTCAAAAATGCCGAAGGAACATATCGACGTCTGGTTAACAAAATGTTCGCAGACTAAATCGGTAAGTCTATAGAGGTTTACGTGAACGACATGCTTGTTAAAAGCTTGAAGTCAAAAAACCATGTAGACGACCTCTGCACCATGTTCGAGATCTTAAGAAAATACCAGATGAAGCTCAATCCCAGCAAATGCGCCTTCAGCGTAAGCTCAGGAAAATTTCTTGGTTTCATGATAAATCAGCGAGGAATTGAAGCCAATCCAGAGAAGATCCAAGCACTAATCAACATGAGCTCACCCACCACCATGAAAGAAGTTCAGCGTCTTACTGGTCAGGTCGCAGCCCTTAATCGGTTTGTTTACAAATGCTACGAATCGATGTCTCTCATTCTTTAAACAACTTTGTAAGTACAAAGAAATCACCTGGACACCAGAATACGAGTAGGCCTTCCTCGAGCTCAAGACCTACCTTGGATCTCCTCCTTTGTTGTCTAAACTAATGCAAGGTGAAGAGCTACTTCTATACTTGGCGGTCTCTCCAACGGCAGTCAGCTCAGCCTTGATCCGCGACGATCAGGGAACACAGAGACCGATTTACTATGTCAGTAAAGTTCTTCTCGATGCGGAAACTCGATACTCGTGCATCGAAAAATTAGCATTGGCCCCGGTCATGTCGGCAAGGCGACTACGGCCTTATTTTCAAGCACATCCAACAGCAGTGTTAACTGATTAGCCACTGCGGCAAGTGTTGCAGAAACCAGAACTTCAAGGTCGTCTTGTCAGGTGGGCCATTGAACTAGGTGAATTTGACATACGATACCGACCTCGAGCTACGATCAAAGGTCAAGTGGTGGCCGACTTCATTGTTGAATTAACCAGCCCCCCGGACGACCAATATGATCACAAATCAAGCTGACCTTCCAAAGAAAAAATGTCGGAAAGATCTTCGAGAAATGATCCTACAACATCTGCATGGTCATTACACGTCGATGGGTCATCCAATTCATAAGGTTGCGGAGCTTACCTCATCTTAGCCTCACCAGACAGAGTGAAAGTCCAGTATGCACTTCGATTCGGCTTCCATGCCTCTAATAATGAAGCTGAATATGAAGCCCTCTTAGCTGGCCTTCGCCTTGCTTCTGAGATAGGAATTCGAGAATTGAAGGTGCACAGTGATTCGCAGTTGGTGGTCGGGCATGTGACTACACAATATCAAGCAAAAGGAAACAAGATGTGCGCATATCTAGCAAAAGTCTAAGAATTTCTATACCGCTTCGATCACTACGAGATCGTTCAGGTCCTGAGAACTCAAAATACTAATGCAGACTCACTGGCAAGATTAGCATCATCAGTAGACGACGAGCTCAGCAAGACGATACCCATCGAATTCCTCCCCCATTGAAGCATTCTCAGGAGGAGACAATCATGGTATGTCCAATATCAACAAAACCAAGCTGGATGGATCCCAACATCCGATTTCTGCAATGAGGCGATTTTCCTGAAGACAAAAGAGAAGCACAAAAAATTTGCTACAGATCGGCTTGTTATACGTTGATCGATAAAATCCTCTACAAAAAAGGGTTTTCTCTCCCATGTCTACGTTGTGTAGGACTCGAGGAGGCCGATTATGTACTACGAGAAATTCATTTCGGCAGCTGTGGTAATCATTCTGGAAGTCGAGCACTCGTGTAAAAAGTAATTCGGCAAGGATACTACTGGCCTACTATCCAGTGAGATGCCTAGGAGATTGTAAAAAAGTGCAACAAGTGTCAGCGTTTTGCCACAATTCCCCACCTGCCACCTGAAGAGCTCACTCCCATGTCCTAACCATGGCCATTTGCCCAGTGGGGGATTGACATCATGGTCCTCTTCCAACAGGCAAGGGACAAGTGAAATATGTGATCGTCGTCGTCGACTACTTCACAAAGTGGGCCGAGGCAGAGCCACTAGCTACTATCACAGACAGAAAAACTATGAATTTCATCTGGAGGTCGATCATATGCCAGTTCGGGATCCCTAATACCATAGTCACCGACAACAGACATCAGTTCGACAACGCAAGATTCCGTAAATTCTGCAACAACTTGGGCATAAAAAATGTTTACTCATCTCCTCATCATCCGCAAGCCAATGGCCATGTCGAAGCCGTCAATAAAATCATCAAAAACCATCTCAAAACGAAGCTTCGAGAAAGGAAAGGAGTATGGGTGGAAGAACTCCCAGAAGTACTATGGGCTTATAGAACCATAGCTCGGTCCACTACGGGAGAAACACCATTCTCCTTAGCTTTTGGAGCCGAGGCCGTGATTCCAGTGGAGGTCAGAATGCCCACCAACCGAACAGGTCGTCACCATCCCAACCAAAATGAAGATCAGCTACAAATGAATCTTGATCTGTTAGATGAAGTAAGAGAAACTTCCCAAGTGCGAGTAGTAGCATATCAGCACAAAGTTCAATGATATTACAATTCACGGGTAGAGAAACGACGGTTCAGAGTAGTCGACCTCGTCCTCCAAAAGGTCAAAAAAGATGCTAAAGAGAAAGCTGGTGTGTTTAGCCCCAATTGGGAAAGACCATACAAAATACTCAGCTCACTTCGCCCCGACACCTACTGGCTCGAGGATATGAAAGGCCGACCTCTTCCTCATCCGTGGAACGCTGAGCACCTTAAGATCTACTATCCGTAAACAAGTCGGATTTTCGATTAAGGTGAAAGTTTGTATACCAAACCCTTTTTCAATAAAAGATAGAATTTTTTTGAGATCTTTATTCTTACTGTCAAACATATTTACAAGCTAAGTTTGACGCACATAATGTCTTTGGCAAAGGTAATCTGAGTTCGGTCATGAGATCGTGAGATCAGATTTGCTACGCTATATGAAGACTAAGGATTAGCAAAGGAAGCCCGAGCTCAATCATTAGGTCGTAAAGCCGGATTTACCACGCTACACAAAACAAGCATGACCCTAAATGGTCAGGAGCTTGACACGAGCTTAAGGTCGTAAAACGACAGAAAGCATGATAGCTTGGTCGACCTAGTCACGAGCTACGCGACCAGTTCATTCAAACTACTTAGATGAATTTCAATCAAGCAACGAATCAAACAATAATCATAACAATCATAAAAGCATACATCAATGCACAAGTGATGAAAGTAAGAAGCTTCAGAAGAGCCAAAAAAATATTTTTGCCTTAGAAGGGCATATATAAAAATAAACGTATGTGTATACATCCACGAACCAAAAGAAAATATTTTTCAATCTTTTATGACCTCCGATGGACCAGCTTCAGCATCCCTGATCTGAGCTTTAGGTGGAGCAGCCCCTTTAGCAGGCCTCTTCTCGACGATCTCGTTTTCATCTTCATCATCATCCATAAGCGCGAGGTCGAGGTCCGAGAAGTGCTTGAGAATAAGACGCTTGCAGTCTTGGAAGCCGTGGTTGTACAGCTCCTTAGAAACTGCATTCAGCTTCTCCAGCTCGGCCTTCAGACCCTTGACCTCAATCAGAGACTTTAGCTAGACCTCCTTCAGAAGTCTGGCCAGATCTACTTTCTCCTCTTCAACCGTCTTCAAGGCAACCCCGAGAGATTCAGCCTTATTCTCGTCCGACTGAGCCTTGACCGAAACTCCTTCAAGGCCTCCTCAAGGGATTGGTCCTGCACATGGGACACCTCCAGCTCAGATTGCGTGACCTTCAGCTCGGATCGAGCGGTCTTCAGCTCAGACTGAGCCGCCTTCAGCTCAGATAGGCTCTTTTTCAACTCAGCCTTCACAACTTCAATCTTCGTCTTCCATGAAGACGCGCGACCAAAGCCTTTTGCATCTAGTGAGTCTGCTCAATAAATGCTTGACAGATCATAATTAGCAAGGCCAAGTCCTTCAAAGAGATATGGAAATGGTCAGCAAAGTAATCACAGATGCACCAGCAAAAAAAAAGGAGAAAGAAGTAGTAAGAGGTAACTTACCCTGAGGCTGCTCTCTATTGCAACTCCAACCATCTAATCAGGATCTGACATAGCCAGAGAGTTCAGATCTTGTGGAATGATGTTGTTGACGCGCATGTACGCACTAACACTATCAATCCAGGTCGAAAATTGCTCCGTGATCAGAGGCATGTCGACCTGATCTTCTCGTGGCTCAGCACCCCAAGCAGAAGTGGCCGTAAGAGATCGCAGTTGTTGGGGGGGATGAGACGAGCCAGCACCAGCAGGAGGTCGAGCAGAGCCGGCCTCAATAGATTGTGTAGGGGTTCCAGACGAGCTGGCGCAGGTCACAGGTCGGTTCACAGCCATCTCAGCTCACGAATCAGAAGTGTCCGGAACATCAACAACCGGGACATCAGTAATCGGAGGCCTGGTGGCCAAAGGCTCAACCCTGATCGGGGAAGAGCTTGAGCCCAAGGGTTGCCCAAACCCACACACAAAGGACTAGGGCAACCGTTGTTGCCTCTGAGCCTCAGTAGTGGCCACCCTCTGTTCGCTCGCCTCAAGTGTAAGGCTGCGATGTAGTAATAAAACTCGGTAAGACCAAGGTCGATCCACAGGGAATTAGAAACAACTTTCAAACTATTCCAGCAACTCATTTTACAGTAGATATGAGGTTTAATTGGAATACTTATGCTAAAACAGTAACTTAACAAAAACTAGTAATTTAAAGTACTAAGGCATTCAAGGATCCACTTGTAGCAATCCCATGTCAATCCAATCAATCCAAGTATAGAACACAACTAGATTTGAAGTCCTATCTCTCATCTAGTTGGAAAATAAAGCATTCAAACACATTCAATTCCGTTCAAGTTGAACTTCCAAGTTCTAGTCCCCATTCAACACATGTAGAATTCGAAATCATAGCCTTCGGAGTAATAGCCATGCCTATGGACTATGGCTTGCTCAAGGGTTACCATAATTCGAATCTAAACAAACACCATATGATAATCTCAGAGAATTGCAAGGAATTCATGTCCGAAGCACATGAACTCTCATAAAACATCTTAAACTATCAACTTAAGGAACTAGAATAAATAAAAATCCAAACTTGAATTGAAATTACATGAATTAAACTGAATCAAACATGGAAATTAGCTACAAGCTTCACCTCTCAGCCTTAGCTGAGAGATTCTAGCCGAGCATTGTCATGCTACAACTAAAACTCATAAAGAAAACATAAAAACTAGAAAAATCGGAGTTTGGAGGGTTGCAGACGCTCCACGACGGTTTCCTCTCTCTAGCACCACGTCCCTTAGCTTCTATGATGACCTAGGAAGAGCCCCTAAGTGTCCTTTTATAGTGGGAAAGCCCGTTGCGTTGGAAACATCCAGAAATTGCGTAAGGTTACGTGTTCACTCCCCAAGTTTAGGGTTGCGAAGTAGTAATAATTCGGAAAGACCGAGTATCGTTCCCACAAAGATTTATGTATGGGTATCTTCAGAATTTGTCTAAAACAACTAGTAATTAAGATCCTATTAAGAACTAAAACTGAAAAATAGCGATTTGGGTTTAAACAGTGAATGGTTAAGGTAATTTCAATCTAAAAAGGCACTAGAGCGCCAAGGATCCACTTTTGATAAGTCTCAATGCATCAACACAACTAGGTCTCACATAACTCAATCGGAATCGAATTCATATCTCTATCCGATCGGAATATAGAGCGGTTAAATCAACAATTATCCAAAACAAGTGCTTATTCATTGATTTGATTCCCACAACCATGCTCAGGCCTTGGGCACACTCAATTGTATAGGCCAAGCCTCTTTCCAATCTAGTTGAGATTCATAACCATAGCTTTCACCAAATCCTGTCACTAGACTTGATTATAACTCATGATTAGAACTCTAATTAAATCAAAATCAATGAACAAACAGCTATTCCAGATTATAAAACAAAAGATAAGAACTTTAGTTGAATGAGTTCCCACATGAAAATCAGGCCATTGTACACAAGGCAATCAAAGCATCTACCATGCCCAGAGTCGATGGTAGATCAATGAACTACACAAGCATAAACAATGCTCAAAAGCTAAGATACTAAGTTAGGATCACTAAGAATCACATGAGCCCGGAGTCATCAAGAGATCAAAGTAAAAAACCAAAATAGTACTTGATTCAAACTCATATTGAACTAAAATTCATCAATTAAAACATAAAAGGAAACCTAGATTGCATCAATCCATAAAAAACGAATCAAAAGCTTCACCTCTTAGCCCTAGCTAAGAGGTTTTAGTTCATCTCTAACATCCTTGAACTAGAAGCCTCTAAAAACATAAAAAAAATAACTAAAACAGGAAGAAAACTAGAAATTGGAAGTAGAATCCGTCTCCCAAGCAATCCCCACGTCCTAGCATGCTTTGGTATGAAGGGAAGTCGTCCTTTTATAGCTTGGAGGTGTCCTTTACGCAAGAAAGTTCCAAATCTTGCATAAACTTACGCACTTGCGCCGAGAAATCCGGAGCCTGAAATAGAAATCTGACTGTTTACACATGGCCGACCGGTCTGGACCGGTCGGACTGGGCTGGCCGACCGGTCTTGACCGGTCGGACGGTGAATCTCTTTAGTCCAGCAGCTATGGTCGACCAGTCTTGACCGGTCAGACTGGGCAGTCCATCTGTCCATGCATTCTCTTGGCAGGTAGTTGGGTGGCCGACCGGTCTTGACCGGTCGGGCTGGTTTGGCCGACCGGTCTTGACCGATCTAGGCTGCCTGGTTCTTGGTATTTCTTTCTTTCTTTCTTCTTTTTCTTTCTTTTCTTTTCTCTCCTTGCTTTCTTCTCTTTGATCTTCCTTCAAACTTCATCTAATGAACTTCAATGCTTTTAAAGAGCTCCATTTAGTCTTCAATTTGTGAAATCTCCCTCTTGTTCCTACAATCATAAATCATGCATTAGAGTAATCCTTTAAACATGTAAACCGTGCATAATGAGTGATGAATTGGGGTTAGAATATGCACAATTAAGAGCTCAACACACCCCCCAACCAGCATTTTGCTAGTCCCGAGCAAAACATGCGTGAAACCAGTTTCATTTTCCAAAACCCAACTCTCCTCTAGAAGCTATTCTTCTATACATCCCAAGACACATAAGCGTAAAAATCAGAGAAATTCGGTGATAAAGGTTGAAACCTTAAACTTTCAGAACATAATAAGTGTTTATATGAAATTCCCGCTGATTGATTGATAAATAGAAGAACTTGAACAAATTTAACCTAGTGTGCATAGTGAAGGTTCATCTCATGAGTTTCTGGGATTATCTTCTTCATAGATCAACTAAACTATAGATCTCAAGGTGCATGGAGCAACAACAAGCCTATGACAGGAATTTGCCTTACCGTCCTTCCGACGACTTTCACACTAGGTCCCATTTCCGGCTTTGGTTACGGGTAGACCATCCCCCGGTTGGTAGTAGGTAGCCCTAATCGGAATTTCCACCATTTTTCCATCATTCCCAATTTCATCCTTCATTTTCCTTTTTCTTTTACATTAGATAGGATTTTTAGAAATCCATATCTTTCGTTATTTTCCCATGGACAAGGATGGACAAAGTACCCCGGCTTGGTTTCTCAATACCTCAAATCAAAGTCTAGCTAATCCATAAATCACATAATCCTTTCAAATCATGAAAATCGTGTAATGTGAACTAGGTGCAAAAGGTGTTCAAATTTTCTATCAATCATAAAAATAGGTGAATTCACATATAAAACCATTATATTAAGAGAAATTCAAAGCTTGCAACATCCCTCACTTCATATCTCATCTTCTTATACCCGTGCTATCTCGGATGCATAGAATCAAAGTTTTCCAAAAGAGTTTCGAATTTTAGAAAAATCGAAAAAATTTCTACATCTTTGCTCGACATGTCACAAAAGCTAGCAGATTCATCATCTAAGGAATCTCTCACCCCCCCCCAACCAAAACTTTACATTGTCCTCAATGTAATAAGATATGCAATATGCATGACATGAGAGCAATGACATAAAGCAAAGGAGAGTGAGAAAGAGAGATATCACCTGAAGCATATATTCCATGGCAAGATTAGCTTTTGGAGATGGATTACTTCACAACTAAATCAACTATCAAAGCAAATCCTAATGGGAAAGCATTCTAGAAAATTATCCTCCGTCAGACTAGGAGGTTAATCCCAACAACTCATCCAAAAGCATAAAGTCAAGTAGAATCATTAGATGGATCAAAAGGTTTCGCAGCAACGTCATCCAAAATCCTGCTTTACAATAAACATGTGCGTGAGTAATCGAGATGAGCCACTCAAAATCCCAAAAAGGAATTTCAGCGGGTTCCTTAATGTTTTCACCACATGTATATGAGGAGACATCATCATATTTGTCAGAAAAAATATGTCTCCATTCAGATTTTCCTGGGCATTGATATTGCAAGTAAGGATCATCCCAGGGTTGGTGGAGTTCGGTATGCATGATCCACAAAGGTGTGGAAATATGAATTGATTTCTCAGCACAACTAGGTATTATTTCCACATCCTTCTCTTGGCTAACGTCATATGCCGATACCAACTCAAAAAGTGTTACCATATCCCTTATCATATCATCATTCTCATCAAGGGAGTGAGTCACTTCTTCATCTAAGTGACCGGAGTAAAAAGGTGAGAGGGACTCATTTTCCAAAATAGAATTGATGATATTTATTTCGTGGACCTCCTCATCCTCATCCTCTTGTTGGTTGTCAATATTGAAAGCATTCAACTCAATTGTCATATTGCCAAAAGACATTTGGATGACCCCACTCCTACAATTTATGATAGCGTTTGATGTAGTTAGGAATGGGCGGCCAAGTATGACAGGAATTTGGGGGCCAATATTAACCATGGGTCTCGTGTCCAAGACAATAAAGTCCACCGGGTAGTAAACTTTGTCAACTTGGACAAGAACGTCCTCAATTACCCCTCTAGGGATACGAATTGATCGGTCAGCAAGTTGTAATGTGGTTTTGGTGGGTTTCAATTCACCTAAACCCAATTGTTCATAAACCGAAAAGGGAATTAAGTTTACACTTGCCCCTAGATCAAGTAGAGCATGTTTCACCCGGTAGTCTCCAATCACACATGATATTGTCGGACAACCGGGATCTTTGTATTTCTTGGGCATCCCGTGGTTGATAATGGCACTCACATTCTCTATCAAGAATGCCTTCTTTTGCACATGTATTTTTCTTTTAACCGTGCAAAGGTCTTTTAAAAATTTTGCATATGACGGTATTTGTTTAATGGCATCCAACAATGGGATGTTGATTTTGACTTGCTTGAAAACCTCCAAAAATTCCTGATATTTATCTTGAGGTTTGGCTAGAATCAAGAGTTGGGGGAATGGAGCAACAGACCTATATTCTTTTAATGGCTCTTTTTCATTCATGGCGGTGCTAGGTCCATCATCCTTTTTGGAAAATACCGGTTCATTAAGCGTTGAAACCTTCACCGGATCAGATTTTTCAATGATTTTACCACTTCTAAGAGTGGTGATGGCCTTAGCATGTTCCATATGTTGGTTAGAGGAACTAGGCACACTTATTTCGCATTGTGGTTTGGGATTTGGTATGGGTTGGGCTGGAAGCATCCCTTCCCTTGCGTTTAAGCGAGCCTTGATTTCCTCCACCGAATTTTTAAGCTCAAGCATTATCGTATGGTTGGATTGATTTATTTGAGCTTGTCCTTCCATGAATGCTTTCAAAGTATCCTCTATAGGCATTTGAGGTGGGGCCATTTGCATTGGCCCCCTTTGAGGATTACTTTGATTAGCCGTGTTTCCATTCGCCCAATTGAAGTTAGGGTTATTTCTCCAACTAGAATTGTTCGTGTTTGAATTTGGAGTACTAAAAGGTCGTTGATAACTATTCAAAGCATTTGATTGTTCAAATAAAAGTTCTCGAAACGCATAAATTGTTGGACATTCCGGCGTTTGATGCACATTGGAAGCACAAATACCACAAATAGTTTCAACAGCCCCCCTTTGTTGGGTTGTGTCCACTTTCTTTAGTTTCATCTCCTCGTCCTTTCGTGTGAGTTTAGCCACTCTAGAACCTAGATCATCTTGCCCATCTAAAACATAAATTTCTCCATTTTCCTTGGTTTGGGGTTGTTTTGAACTTGTTGGCTTAGATGTATCCCATGCTTGTGTATTTTCAGCCAACATGTCAAAATAATCCCAAGCTTCCTCCGTTTCCTTGTTTATGAACTCCCCATTGCACATCATCTCCACAAATTGGCGCATGGTTGAGTTCAATCCATCATAGAAGAAACTAATCAACCTCCACCTTTCATAGCCATGATGTGGGCATGCGTTTAATAGCTCATTATACCTTTCCCAACATTGGAAAAAGGTTTCTTCTTCTTTTTGGGCGAAGTTCATTATGGCCCTTCTTAATGCATTGGTTCGATGAGTAGGGAAGAATTTTTTAAGAAACTCCCTAGTCATCTCAGCCCATGTCCCAATAGACCTCGGCCTTAAGGAATGTAACCATGATTTGGCCTTCTCTTTCAAGGAAAAAGGGAATAATTTAAGTTTTATTGTATCCTTAGTCACATTGTCATAGTTTATTGTGGCAATGACCTCTTCAAATTCCTTAATATGTAGATAAGCGCTCTCAGAGTCGAGTCCATGGAATCTAGGAAGAAGTTGGATCAACCCTGGTTTAAAATCAATATTCCCCACATTGTGAGGGAAAATTATGCAAGAGGGAGTACTCGTCCTAGCTGGTTGTAAATAGTCACGTAAAGTTCTAGGTTGAGGTACATCCCCCACTTCATTCTCATCTAATTCAGTAAGGTTTGGGCTGGATTTTGATTAGCCCCTTGATTTTCAGCCATCTTTCTAGTAATTTCAGGAAAATTTTGACGTTTCCTAGCACGAGGCTCTCTATCAATCCCTTCAACAATTACTCCATCAGGATTAAGTCGGTTATTAGATCCCCGAGCCCAATTTGGCATGCAAAACCTAAAAGAATGAACAAAAAGGAAAAAGAATTCTTCCTTCCTTCCTTTACTCCTCTCTAAGACTTAAGCACAAGGTGTCTTGCAATGGCTAAGCCAGAAGCAAGGATAGAGACCGATTTCTCCTGGTCAATAGGGGTTCAGAGAACTCCCCACCCACTCTTTGAGTCTTTTGAGAAAAAGTACAGAAAAAGAAGAAAGAGGAATAGGTTGAGAAGAGAAATCCCTGAGCACAAGGTGATCCAAGACGGCTGAGCCGACCAATAGGAATCCAGGTGGCACAAGGCCTACCTTTCAGAGATCCAAAAGGAGTCTCCACCCACTCTACAAGAGATGAATATGATAGGAATGAGTAGGAGAAGAAGAAGAGTAAGGTTAGAATGATGAAACCTGATTTGTGACTTAAGATGCCTTCTTCTTCTTCAACTTCCTAAAAATCCCTGAATTAGTCCTATGTTAGAATCCTGCAAAAATCAAAACAAAGGAAGTTAGTATTTAGAAGAAAACCTACTCTAGAAAGCAAAACAAATCCTAAACCTATCTTAACACAATCTCAACTAAAAATTATTTCAGAAAATTCTAAAAATACCGCATAGAAATCCCCAGCAACGGCGCCAAAAACTTGTTCACTCCCCAAGTGTAGGGTTGCGAAGTAGTAATAATTCGGAAAGACCGAGTATCGTTCCTACAAAGATTTATGTATGGGTATCTTCAGAATTTGTCTAAAACAACTAGCAATTAAGATCCTATTAAGAACTAAAACTGAAAAATAGCGATTTGGGTTTAAACAGTGAATGGTTAAGGTAATTTCAATCTAAAAAGGCACTAGAGCGCCAAGGATCCACTTTTGATAAGTCTCAATGCATCAACACAACTAGGTCTCACATAACTCAATCGGAATCGAATTCATATCTCTATCCGATCGGAATATAGAGCGGTTAAATCAACAATTATCCAAAACAAGTGCTTATTCATTGATTTGATTCCCACAACCATGCTCAGGCCTTGGGCACACTCAATTGTATAGGCCAAGCTTCTTTCCAATCTAGTTGAGATTCATAACCATAGCTTTCACCAAATCCTGTCACTAGACTTGATTACAACTCATGATTAGAACTCTAATTAAATCAAAATCAATGAACAAACAGCTATTCCAGATTATAAAACAAAAGATAAGAACTTTAGTTGAATGAGTTCCCACATGAAAATCAGGCCATTGTACACAAGGCAATCAAAGCATCTACCATGCCCGGAGTCGATGGTAGATCAATGAACTACATAAGCATAAACAATGCTCAAAAGCTAAGATACTAAGTTAGGATCACTAAGAATCACATGAGCCCGGAGTCATCAAGAGATCAAAGTAAAAAACCAAAATAGTACTTGATTCAAACTCATATTGAACTAAAATTCATCAATTAAAACATAAAAGGAAACCTAGGTTGCATCAATCCATCAAAAACAAATCAAAAGCTTCACCTCTTAGCCCTAGCTAAGAGGTTTTAGTTCATCTCTAACATCCTTGAACTAGAAGCCTCTAAAAACATAAAAAAATAACTAAAACAGGAAGAAAACTAGAAATTCGAAGTAGAATCCGTCACCCAAGCAATCCCCACGTCCTAGCATGCTTTGGTATGAAGGGAAGACGTCCTTTTATAGCTTGGAGGTGTCCTTTACGCAGGAAAGTTCCAGATCTTGCGTAAACTTACGCACTTGCGCCGAGAAATCCGGAGCCTGAAATAGAAATCTGACTGTTTACACATGGCCGACCGGTCTGGACCGGTCGGATTGGGCTGGCCGACCAGTCTTGACCGGTCGGACGGTGAATCTCTTTAGTCCAGCAGCTATGGTCGACCGGTCTTGACCGGTCGGACTGGGCAGTCCATCTGTCCATGCATTCTCTTGGCAGGTAGTTGGGTGGCCGACCGGTCTTGACCGGTCTAGGCTGTCTGGTTCTTGATATTTCTTTCTTTCTTTCTTATTTTTCTTTCTTTTCTTTTCTCTCCTTGCTTTCTTCTCTTTGATCTTCCTTCAAACTTCATCTAATGAACTTCAATGCTTTTAAAGAGCTCCATTGAGTCTTCAATTTGTGAAATCTCCCTCTTGTTCCTACAATCATAAATCATGCATTAGAGTAGTCCTTTAAACATGTAAACCGTGCATAATGAGTGATGAATTGGGGTTAGAATATGCACAATTAAGAGCTCAACATTATGCACTGCGCAGAAAATCTCGGAGCTTCACGGAGAAGCTTTGTTACGCAGACGAGTGAGTTTTGCCAAAAATCTGATTTTAACTTTTAATTCAATGACCGATCGCACGACCGGTCTGGGCATCGGACGACCGGTCGCACGACCGGTCATGAATGATCCAGTGGCCTTGTGTGAAAAATTCTTCTTCTGCAAAGAATCGGACCGGTCGGACGACCGGTCCAGGCGATGGACGATCGGTCGCACGACCGGTCTTGGCTTCTGTTTCCTTCTTTCTCCTTGGACTTCTTTCTTCCTTTCTTCTCCTCTCTTTCTACTTTCTTTAGTCCTTCTTCAATCTTCATCCAATGGCTTCAATTGACTCTGTTTAGTCCCCAATTTGGTGATGTCCGCTCTCATCCCTACAATCACAAAACACACATTAGATGAACCTTATAAACATGAAAACCATGCATATAATGTGATGTAGTGGGCTATGCAATGTATAAATTGGAGGTTCAACACACCCCCCAGCCAGCTTTTTGCTAGTCCCGAACAAAACATGCGCGAAACAATTTCAAACCTCCAAACCAAACCTCCATCAGAAACCATGTTTCTATCCATTCCAAGAGATACGAGTATAAAATTTGGAGAAATTAGGTGCTAGAAGTTGAAACCTTAAACTCTCAAAACATAATAAGTGTCTACATGAAATTCCCGCTGATTGATTGATAAATAGAAGAACTCGAACAAATTCAACCTAGTGTGCATAGTGAAAGTTCATCTCATGAGTATTTGGGATTATCTTCTTCATAGATTAAGTAAACCAAGGATTTTAAGGTGCACAGAGCAACAACAAGCCTATGAAAGGAATTTGCCTTACCGTCCTTCCGACGGCTTTCACACTACGTCCCATTTCCGGCTTTGGTTACGGTTCGACCATCCCCCGGTTGGTAATAGGTAGCCCTTTTCGGAATTTCCACCATTTTTCCTTCATTCCCGATTTCATCATTTCTTTTCCTTTTTCTTTTAATTTAGATAGGATTTTTAAAAATCCATATCTTTCGTTATTTTCCCATGGACAAGGATGGACAAAATACCCCGGCTTGGTTTCTCAACACCTTTAAATCAAAGTCTAGCTAATCCACAAATCACATAATCCTTTCAACCCATGAAAATCGTGTAATGTGAACTAGGTGTAAAAAGTGTTCAAATTTTCTATCGATCACAACAATAGGGGAACTAACATATAAAACCATTATGTTGGGAGAAATTCAAGACTTACAACATCACACACTTCGTATCTCCTCTTCTTATACTCCTATCATCTCGAATGCATGGAAATAAGGTTTTCTAAAAGAGTTTTGAAATTTTAGAAAATTCGAAAAAATTTGTGCATATGAAGCTCGAAATGTTGCAAACCGCTAGATGAAGGATCTCATCTCACCCCCAACCAAATCTTGCATTGTCCTCAATGTAAAAAAAAAAAAAGGTAATGAGCATGAACATGAGAGCAATGGTAAAATATGAGAGAGTGAGAGCAATAGTACCTGAGAGAGCGATCATGAAAGTCTACAACCCAATAACTAAAGCTATTAAAACAGTAAAACTAAATAAAACTAAACCTACCTATGCTATACCTCCATCAGACTAGGAGATCAATCATCTTGATACACAGGATCATTCAGAGTGATGGACATGTCCTCTGAATCAAATTTCTCAACAAATGGTTTAAGGCGTTGTCCATTAACTTTAAAACAGTTACCATTCGCTGCATTCTCAATCTCAACGGCCCCATGAGCAAAAACTTCATTGATAATATATGGCCCGGTCCATCGAGATCGTAATTTTTTCCGAAAAAAGATGAAGTCAGGAATTGTACAAGAGCACTTTTTGTCCTTCATGGAAAGATTTCCTGAAGATGTGCTTGTCATGAAAGGCCTTCATCTTACTCTTGTAGATTCTCGAGTTCTCATATGCATCGTTCCGGATCTCATCAAGCTCATTTAATTGAAGTTTGCGAAGCAAGCTAGCTTTGTCAATGTCAAAATTTAAAGCCCGAATTGCCCAATAGGCTTTGTGTTCTATCTCCACAGGCAAGTGGCAAGCTTTCCCATAGACGGGTCTGTAAGGGGACATTCCAATGGGTGTCTTGTAGGCGGTACGGTGAGCCCAAAGTGCATCATCTAATCTTAGGGACCAATCCGTGCGATCCGGTCTCGCCGTCTTTTCAAAATCTGTTTGATTTCCCTATTGGAGATTTCAGCTTGCCCACTTGTCTGTGGGTGGTATGGGGTACTCACTTTATGCCTAATACCGTATTTCTTCATTAAAGTTTCAAAAGGTCTGTTGCAAAAGTGAGCCCCACCATCACTAATGATGGCTCGAGGCGTCCCAAATCTAGAAAGTATGTTTTCTTTAAGGAACTTGAGAACCATACGATGATCGTTGGTTTTACATGGGATAGCCTCTATCCATTTAGACACATAGTCTACGGCAAGCAAAATATAGACATATCCAAATGATGAGGGGAATGGTCCCATGAAATCGATGCCCCAACAGTCAAAGACTTCAAGATGTTGAATTGGGGTGAGAGGCATCATATTTCGACGGGATAGTCCTCCTAACTTTTGGCAGCGCTCGCATGCTTTGCAAAACTCGTGGGTGTCCTTGAATAGCGTGGGCCAATAAAAACCACACTGCAGAATTTTTGCAGTAGTTTTCTTGGCAGAAAAATGACCCCCACATGCTTGATCGTGACAAAAGGAGATGACAGAATTACGTTCATCATCAGGGACACATCTCCTTATAATTTGGTCTAGGCAATATTTAAACAATAAAGGTTCATCCTAAAAAATCTGCACACTTCCCTTAGAAATTTACGTTTGTCCTGCGCAGTCCAATGAATCGGTATCGCACCTATGGAAAGATAATTGGCTATATCAGCGTACCATGGTGGATGCATAGCAACAAAGAGTTGCTCATCAGGGAATGAGTCCTCAATAGGTGACTCGTCAATGGAATTAGGTAGGACTAGGCGGGATAGATGATCCGCCACCACATTTTCTACCCCCTTCTTGTCTTTGATCTCCAAATCGAATTCTTGAAGGAGTAGGATCCATCTAAGCAAACGGGGCTTGGCATCCTTCTTAGAAAGAAGGTGTTTCAGCACCGCATGATCTGTGTAAACAATAACCTTGGATCCTATTAAGTAAGGCCTGAATTTGTCCAAGGCAAAAATGACAGCTAGGAGCTCTTTCTCCGCGGTCGAATAATTAACTTAGGCGGGATTCAAGGTCCTACTTGCGTAGTAGATAACATGGGGCTTCTTGTCCTTCTTTTGGCCTAACACCGCCCCAATAGCACAATCGCTTGCGTCTCACATCAACTCAAAAGGTATGGACCAATCTGGTGGTTGCATGATAGGAGCGGTTGTCAACATGTCTTTTAGCTTTGAAAAAGCTAATTGACATTCGGCACTCCACTCAAATTGGTTCTCCTTTTGTAAAAGGTTACATAAAGGCCTTAAGATATGACTAAAATCCTTTATGAATCTTCTATAGAGACCGACGTGTCCAAGGAAGGACTGCACATCGCGTATGCTTTTGGGTGGTGGTAGATTGAAAATTATGTCAATTTTTGCCCGGTCTACCTCTATTCCATTGGACGAGATGATATGTCCAAGGACTATTCCTCTATGTACCATGAAATGACACTTTTCCCAGTTTAAAACGAGGTTCTTCTCCTCACACCTCATCAAGACCAACTTCAAGTGATTGAGGCACTCATCAAAAGTACAACCAAAAACAGAAAAGTCGTCCATGAATACCTTAAGAAACTCACCCACCATGTCCGAGAAAATACTCAACATGCATCGTTGGAATGTGGCGGGTGCATTACATAGCCCGAATGGCATTCTTCGGTATGTGAAGGTACCAAACAGGCATGTAAATGTGGTTTTCTCTTGGTCCTCTGGGGCTATCTCAATTTGGTTGTATCCGTAATAGCTATTTAGGAAGCAATAATAGGAATGGCCTGCTAACCTCTCCAAAATTTGATCCATGAATGGAAGAGGAAAGTGGTCTTTCCTAATGATCGTGTTAAGCTTCCGATAATCAATACAAATACGCCAACCGGTGGTTACTCTAGTCGGTATAAGTTCGTTGTTGACGTTTTCTACGATGGTAATACCGGATTTCTTGGGGGCAACTTGGGTAGGACTCACCCATTGGCTATCCGAGATGGGGTAGATGATACCCACATCTAACTTGACTTTGACAACCTCCATCATGTTTGGATTTTGCCGTCTTTGAGGTTGTCTAGTCATTTTTGCATTTTCTTCAAGGTGTATACGGTGAGTACAAACCAAAGAATCTATTCCTTTGAGATCCGCTATTGTCCAACCTATGGCTTCCCTATGTTCTTTGAGTAGCTCAATCAACTTGAGCTCTTGGCCTTTCTCTAGGTGAGAGGCAATGACAACTGGGAAAGTTTCCTCTTGACCCAAATATACATATTTAAGCTCGGATGGCAATGGTTTAAGGTCAAGCTTCGGTGGTTTGATGTTAGACGGTAGAGGCCTTGATGTGGTTGGTGGCAACTTTTCAAAATGGGGCCTCCACCGGCTAGTACCAACTACCGGTCTTTCTATATTCAATGCTTGCACAATTCCACTAATGATGGGGTCTTCGGAATCCATGAAATGTGCAAAGCATGTCTCCAAACTTTCTAGCGGTTCAAGTTGGAGGAGTTCTTCTTCTTCAAGAGATTCAAGCATGTTTACCTCGAAGAACTCATCATCATCAACATCCCTATGTATTTTGCCCAAGTGAAACACATTCACGTCTAATGTCATGTTTCTAAAGGATAGTTGCATCACCCCATTCCGGCAATTGATGATTACGTTTGATGTAGCAAGGAATGGGCAGCCTAAGATCACCGGTATTTGAGTGCTAGCATCTAAAACCGGTTGTGTGTCCAAGATGATAAAGTCTACCGGGTAGTAGAATTTGTCAACTTGGACTAGAACATCCTCAATTATCCCCCTCGGTACACGGATAGATCTATCAACGAGTTGCAACGTAGTTTTGGTGGGTTTTAATTCACCAAGACCCAATTGCTCATATACCGAGTATGGGATCAAGTTCACACTTGCCCCCAAATCTAGCAACGCACTCTCAATCCGGTAGTCTCCAATGATACATGAGACGGTGAGACTACCAGGATCTTTGAATTTTGGTGGGGTCTTTTGAGTGAGAATGGCACTCACTTGCTCATTTAAGAAGGCATTTTGCTGCACATTATATTTGCGTTTTGTTGTGCATAGGTCCTTTAGAAACTTGGCATAAGAGGGGATTTGTTTGATGGCATCAAGCAAAGGGATGTTAATCTTGACTTGTCTGAAAATCTCTAGAATATCATGAGAGTTTGGAAGAGATTTTGGGGCAACCAATCTCAAAGGGAATGGTGCTACGGGCTTGTAAACGCGTTCCGTTTCTTGTGGGGCTAAGTTAGATCCATCCTCATCCTCAGAATTTACCGGATCATTAAGCTTGTCGGCCTTCACCGGAATAGATTTGTCAATTTGTTTACCACTTCTAAGAGTGGTGATGGATTTGGCTTGCTCCATGTGTTGGTTGGAAGGATTAGGAATGCTCACTTCATGTACTTGCTTTGGATTGGGCTGAGGTTGGGCCGGAAAGGTCCCTTCCCTAGCATTCAAGCGTCCCTTAATCTTATCAACCGAGACTTTAAGATCTTGGAACATTTGCTAATTTGTTTGATTGATTTGCATTTGCCCTTGTATAAACGCTTTCAAGGTATCCTCCATTGAGAATTGAGGTGGGGCCATATTTTGCATGGGTGGCCCTCCTTGAGAGTTAGGTAGGATTGCCCGTGGGAGCATTCTTCCAACTGAAATTTAGGTGGTTCTTCCAACTAGTATTGTACGTATTACCCACCGGTCCATTGAAAGGCCATTGATACCCATATGTGGCATTTGCATGTTCATGTAATACCTCTTGAAATGCAGGAATTGTGGGACAATCTTGCGTAGCATGTAAATCGGTGTAACAAATCCCACATATGGTCTCAATAGCTTCATTGGACTTTGGAACTCCACTTTTACTAAGTTCCATGGCCTCGACCTTCCTTGTGAGGTTGGCTATCCTTGCATTCACGTCGTCTTCCTCCTTGAGGATATAAATCCCTCCTTTCTCTTTCTCTTGGATAGGCTTGGGGTTATTGGGTTTATCCAAGGTATCCCAAGATTGGGCATTTTCAGCCGACATGTCCAAATAACTCCAAGCCTCATCTGGATTTTTGCTCATAAACTCACCATTGCAGATCATCTCTACAAATTGGCGCATATTGGAACTTAATCCATCATTGAAAAAATTTATAATTCGCCAACTCTCATAGCCATGATGTGGGCAAGCAAGTAGGAGGTCCTTAAATCTCTCCCAACATTGGAAGAAAGATTCACCCTCTTTAGCCGAAAAATTCATTATGGCTCTTCGAAGGGTGTTCATTTTATGGGCAGGGAAGAATTTTTCAAGAATTCCCGGGTCATCTCATTCCATGACCCAATCGAATGTGGTCTAAGAGAGTGAAGCCAATCTTTGGCTCTTTCTTTCAATGAAAAGGGAAAGAGTTTAAGTTTAATGGTATCTTCTGAAACATTGGTGTATTGCAAGGTAGCCACCACTTCTTCGAATTCTTTCAAGTGCAGATATGGGCAGTCAGAGTCTAGCCCATGGAACTTTGGTATAAGTTGAATTACACCAGGCTTTATATCAATGTTTCCCCCGTTTGGTGGTAGAACCATGTAAGAGGGTGTAATTGCACCGGCTGGTTGTAGGTAATCCCGCAGTGATCTCATTGGAGGAACGTTATGTACATTATTCTCTCCTACTCCCTCTTGATTTGCGTTTGTAGTTGGAGTAGGGGGGGGGAGGATTTCTTAAAGGTGTTTGATCCATACTCCCCAAATTTTCACAATGTTCTTGGTAGTTTCGGACTCGTCTATGGACTGACAATGGTCCAACTAAACCACCTTCTGATTGGAGACGATTAGAGTGGTTATGTTCCCAATGGGACATAAACCACTCAACCAAAAACTGACTAAACCTAAATCCTAGAAATCTGAAATTAATCTGAAAATAGAAAATCTGTAAAAAGCTAAGTTAGAAAGGTATTACCCGATGCGCTTTGAGCTAGAGAAGAAATCCTACAAAACAAAACAATTTGTTAATTCTAAAAAAAAATCAGAAAACCAATCTACTTCTACTTCTACAGCCACTAAAACAATTTGAAAACCGTTATCTAAATTCTCCGGCAACGGCGCCAAAAACTTGTTCGCTCGCCTCAAGTGTAAGGCTGCGGTGTAGTAATAAAACTCGGTAAGACCGAGGTCGATCCACAGGGAATTAGAAACAACTTTCAAACTATTCCAGCAACTCAGTTTGCAGTAGATATGAGGTTTAATTGGAATACTTATGCTAAAACAGTAACTTAACAAAAACCAGTAATTTAAAGTACTAAGGCATTCAAGGATCCACTTGTAGCAATCCCATGTCAATCCAATCAATCCAAGTATAGAACACAACTAGATTTGAAGTCCTATCTCTCATCTAGTTGGAAAATAAAGCATTCAAACACATTCAATTCCGTTCAAGTTGAACTTCCAAGTTCTAGTCCCCATTCAACACATGTAGAATTCGAAATTATAGCCTTCGGAGTAACAGCCATGCCTATGGGCTATGGCTTGCTCAAGGGTTACTATAATTCGAATCTAAACAAACACCATATGATAATCTCAGAGAATTGCAAGGAATTCATGTCCGGAGCACATGAACTCTCATAAAACATCTCAAACTATCAACTTAAGGAACTAGAATAAATAAAAATCCAAAATTGAATTGAAATTACTTGAATTAAACTGAATCAAACATGGAAATTAGCTACAAGCTTCACCTCTCAGCCTTAGCTGAGAGATTCTAGCCGAGCATTGTCATGCTACAACTAAAACTCATAAAGAAAACATAAAAACTAGAAAAACCGGAGTTTGGAGGGTTGCAGACGCTCCACGACGGCTTCCTATCTCTAGCACCACTATCCTTAGCTTCTATGATGACCTAGGAAGAGCCCCTAGGTGTCCTTTTATAGTGGGAAAGCCCCTTGCGTCGGAAACATCCAGAAATTGCGTAAGGGTATGCACTAGCAGAAAATCTCAGAGCTTCACGGAGAAGCTTTGTTACGCAGACGACCAGGTCGCACGACCGGTCTGAGCTCCCTGACGACCGGTCGCAAAACGTCAAAAACAGTCCAGTGAGTTTTGCCAAAAATCCGATTTTAACTTTTAATTCAAGTACCGGTTGCACGATCGGTCTGGGCATCGGACAACCGGTCACACGACCGATCGTGAATGATCCAATGGCCTTCTGTGAAAAATTCTTCTTCTGCAAACAATCAGACCGATCGGACGACCGGTCCTGGTGATGGACGACCATTCGCACGACCGGTCTTGGCTTCTGTTTGCTGCTTTCTCCTTGGACTTCTTTCTTCCTTTCTTCTCCTCTCTTTCTACTTTCTTTAGTCCTTCTTCAATCTTCATCCAATGGCTTCAATTGACTCTTTTTAGTCCCCAATTTGGTGAAGTCCGCTCTCATCCCTACAATTAAAACACACATTAGATGGGCCTTATAAACATGAAAACCATGCATATAATGTGATGTAGTGGGCTATGCAATGTATAAATTGGAGGTTCAACACCCTCTTCCTCGGGGGTTCAGCAGAGCTTTTCCCACGGTCGAGGATGCGAGTAGGAATCTTACAAGTCTTCGAGACCACCTTCGGAGCCATGCCTGTCCCAGCAAATACAGAAAAGTGTGTCAGACAATTAGATACGCAGAAAAGAGGAGAAATACCAACATCTACCGACTTGAATCGCGTATGGAGCTGATGGTTATCAAGTGGTGGAAGTCCCTTTCTTCAACAGAATAAGCCCGAGCAGCCCTGATCTGTCTGTCTTGTGCAGCAGAAAGAGCCGCCCGGATGGTCCCCGAAGCTGCAAATACAAAAGAACATACGTCAGGAGAAAAAAAAAAAGACTAAAGATGAAGACCGAAATGTCAGAGAGACAGGTAGGTCGGAGTGTTGCCCGACCTGGTAGAGTAAAATCAGCTCGGGCCCTATACTTCAGAGGCTGAGGCTCGTCCGATGAAGACTCCCAATCCCCGGATGCAAAAAACCACTTTCTTTTCCAAGTTCGGGTAGAAGATGGCAGATCGGTCACTAACGAACCCCCCTGACCTGGATGGGAAGAGAAGTAATAAAGTCCCTGACCTCCCAGAGACTTGAGACAGTATATAGAAAATAGCTCGTTCGAAGTCAGTTCTTTATTCCCAACCCTTTGCCACAGGATGTAACATTCTACCATACATCTCCAGCCATTAGGTTGTAGTTGGCTCGGAGAGAGGATTAAGAGGCTAAGGACCTCACGCATAAAAGGGTGCAGAGGTAACCTAAGCCCAGCCTCTAGGTGCATCAAGGAAATTATCACCTCCCCAGGGCGAGGTCGGCTCAGTCTGTCACCTTAGTCGGGAACCCTAAACTTAATGGAGTCGGGGATTTCATAAGTTTCTCTGGCCGCATCCAGCTCATCTTGAGTAATTTGCGAGACAACGCAATCTAGCTCGAAGAGCTCTTTCTGAGTCGTTGCACTTCCGGCGACCGATTCAGGAGGCTCAGACTCCTTTACATTCACAGGATCTGCTGACCTGGAATGGGATTCCCTAGGGTCTATCTTCTGAGGCCCCATTGAAGGCAGGTCCGACTCAGAATCGTCGAACCTCACCTTGGGAATCGCATCAGAGCACGAGGTCTCCGACATGGTAAAATAAAAGAAGCTGAGAAGAAAATGAGATCTTCTAAGGGTTGAAAGAGCATACCACAAGTACTGGTACACTGGCCTAAGAAGGATGATCAAAAGGGGAAGAAGAGAAAAATCTAAAAAGAGAGGGAGAGTCCGAAAGTTAGAGAGATGGAAATTTCTGGTTTTTCACTAAGTCCTGAGTTTTATACTCGAAGGGCTCCTTTGCATTTCATGCAGAGGCTCCACGTGGCAATTTTTGACTTGATTGTACAAAAGGTAATGCATGACATCGACACGTGGAGACACCCCGTTCAGCAGTACTCTGCAGGCGCTACTACGCTGTATGAGCAAATGATGGCGCCTCAATATTTCAAACGATGCATTAAATGTCATTTTCCTGCCCGCCAAAATGACAGCGGTACAGCTGCCAAAAACTGCATGCAATCAGGTCAAATAATCTTCTTCAGCAAGCTACTCCCGAGCCAGACGAGCTAGCCTCGAGAGTAGGGGGCTTCTATTATGGGTATAATACGAGCTGACCTCAGGTCAGTCATGACCGAACTAGAGACAAGTCGGAATCATCCGATCTGACCTGGAGACTGTTGAGCTCTTAATTGTGCATATTCTAACCCTAATTCATCACTCATTATGCAAGGTTTTCATGATTTAATGTTAGTGCACTTTTCTGTGGCATACTAGTGCACCTTGTTTGTTAATTACTTAGGTCAGTGAGTCTAGTGTCGGTTGAGCTTAATGAAGATGAAGACCGAAGACTCAAGTGGCCCTACTGCATCAAGGAAGAAGAAACAGGTAAAAGTGATGCCTTGGTGTGCCTTAACCTTGACCAAAACCTAACTCAAAACCTCTTAGATGACTTGGACCAACTAGGTATACCCTTAGTCATCATCATTAGTCTTAGAACTCCATGAAAAACATGATAAGTTAGACTAATTTAAGAGGTGAAAGCTGCTGTAAACAAAACAGTTCAAAACAGCAGTTTCCGATTGATCTCCGATCAATCGGACGTTAGCTCCGATAGGACTCCGATCAATCGGACAGAAGCTCCGATCAATCGGAAATTTTTCCAGCAACCTTGAAAATCCACTGGACATATTTTCGATCAATCGGACAGTCTTCCAATCCATCGGAAGGGGTCCGTCCGATCAATCGGACAGTGTTCCGATCAATCGGAATATCTTCCAGAGACTTCACTGGATAGATTTTCGATCAATCGGACTTGTCTCCGATCAATCGGATGGTCTCCGATCAATCGGACCTTCTTCCGATCAATCGGAGATGCGCGAATCTGCCCGTTTTTTTACCGTTGGAAGAAAAGCTATATATAGAGGGGGATTCGTTTTTAAGCCAAGAGAGGAGATTTTGAGGAGATAGGAGCCACCATTGTTGAAGATCATTAAGAGCCCTATTCCTAACCCAAACAAGTGATCTTCCTTGTGATTCATCACAAGTATGGAGCATTCAAAGCTCAAGAAGAAGATGCACTTGTCCCTCTTTTGATCTCTAGAGATTGGATTGATCTTGATAGTCATATTCCTATCCAATACTCTATGATGAGATCGTTGTAGGTGAGACTCTCTAGGTAACTCATTCCCATAAGTTGTAGAGATCTCAAACCTACCTTCCCTAGCACCTTGGGCATCTCTAATGGAGCATCACATGCAAGGTAGCTGATCTTGGAGCTGAAGCCTTGGCAAAGCAGCGGCGTCAAAGATCGGGGGAGCACAAGGGGAGCTGATTCAAGCACGGGAGAGCGAGAAGAAGCAACCCAAAGCGGCGCTACAAAGGGGCTCAATCCGACAAGTAAGGTTGTCTTGTTAAGAGTCCATCCACTCAATTCCCTGTGGGAGTTGAGTGTAGAGTTTGTTTGTCGAGTTTGTTTGACAAACTCGACCTAGGGTCGTTAGCCGATCCTTGGCCTATTAGTTGGGCCTAAAATCTAGGGACGTCAGCCGTTCCTTGACACTTTAGTCGGGCCTAAAACAAAGTCTCCAACGGGGAGCCACCAACACGGGTGCAAACGTGTAGGTTGGGAGGAACCTGTAAACTCCCCGGTTGGGTGGATCCGAATTAAAACACCTTGGTTGGGAGGAACCAGATTTAAACTCCCCAGTGAATGCCGGTGTGCTCAAAGGGGTTGAGTACTTGAACCGGGAGTGGAGTAGACAAGTAGTCGAACCACTATACATCCTTGTGTTTGTGATTGTTATTGAGCACATTTCTCCTTATGCATTGCGTTTAACTTGTTAATTATGAATGCTTAGTTAGGAATGTATGCTAGGCACTTGATAGGCACATCCACACTCATAAGATGTACTTTCACTACCTCAAGTAGACTTTGTTTTAGGCCCGACTAACGTGCCAAGGAATGGCTGACGTCCCTAGATTTTAGGCCCAACTAATAGGCCAAGGATCGGCTAACGACCCTAGGTCGAGTTTGTCAAACAAACTCGACAAACAAACTCTACACTCAACTCCCACAGGGAATTGAGTGGATGGACTCTTAACAAGACAACCTTACTTGTCGGATTGAGCCCCTTTGTAGCGCCGCTTTGGGTTGCTTCTTCTCGCTCTCCCGTGCTTGAATCAGCTCCCCTTGTGCTCCCCCGATCTTTGACGCCGCTGCTTTGCCAAGGCTTCAGCTCCAAGATCAGCTACCTTGCATGTGATGCTCCATTAGAGATGCCCAAGGTGCTAGGGAAGGTAGGTTTGAGATCTCTACAACTTATGGGAATGGGTTACCTAGAGAGTCTCACCTACAACGATCTCATCATAGAGTATTGGATAGGAATATGACTATCAAGATCAATCCAATCTCTAGAGATCAAAAGAGGGACAAGTGTATCTTCTTCTTGAGCTTTGAATGCTCCATACTTGTGATGAATCACAAGGAAGATCACTTGTTTGGGTTAGGAATAGGGCTCTTAATGATCTTCAACAATGGTGGCTCCTATCTCCTCAAAATCTCCTCTCTTGGCTCAAAAACTGAATCCCCCATCTTAAATGGATTTTCTTCCAACGGTCAAAAAACGGGCAGATTCGCGCATCTCCGATTGATCGGAAGAAGGTCCGATTGATCGGAGACCTATCCGATTGATCGGAGACAAGTCCGATTGATCGAAAATCTATCCAGTGAAGTCTCTGGAAGATATTCCGATTGATCGGAACACTGTCCGATTGATCGGACGGACCCCTTCCGATGGATTGGAAGACTGTCCGATTGATCGAAAATATGTCCAGTGGATTTTCAAGGTTGCTGGAAAAATTTCCGATTGATCGGAGCTTCTGTCCGATTTGATCGGAGCTTCTGTCCGATCGATCGGAGTCCTATCGGAGCCAACGTCCGATTGATCGGAGATCAATCGGAAACTGCCGTTTTGAGCTGTTTTGTTTACAGCAGCTTCCACCTCTTAAATTAGTCTAACTTATCATGTTTTTCATGGAGTTCTAAGACTAATGATGATGACTAAGGGTATACCTAGTTGGTCCAAGTCATCTAAGAGGTTTTGGGTTAGGTTTTGGTCAAGGTTAAGGCATCACTTTTACCTGTTTCTTCTTCCTTGATGCAGCAGGGCCACTTGAGTCTTCGGTCTTCATCTTCACTAAGCTCAACCGACACTAGACTCATTGACCTAAGTAATTGACAAGCAAGGTGCACTAGTATGCCACAGAAAAGTGCACTAACAATCTCCCCCTTTGTCAATTACTTACAAAAACCTAACCTACCAAAACAAAATACATGTACAAGAGATTACATTGATAAAGCATTAAATACAGGACTCTTGACATGCCTAAACTAAGCTGCTCCTCTTCAGATTGCTCCCTCATAACCTGTCAATCCCTGCATCACAAAACATAGCAAACTAGATTTGGTGGGACTTGATCTTTTATGCTAGGCACTTGATAGGCACATCCACACTCATAAGATGTACTTTCACTTCCTCAAGTAGACTTGAACTTATTGATCCATCCTCATTCAAGTCTATTTGATTAGCATAGATTAGGTTCTTCATTAGCTTAATCATTTATTAATCTATGCTCGTTTAGACTAGGTTGTTTATAGCGTTTATCATATGCTAGTCTTTTGATTGGACCCACTTAGGCTTGGAAGCCGAAGTGTTAATCGCTTACGTAGTTAAATTTGTTAAATTTGTTAAGTAGGCGAAAGGAGTTTTAAAAAGGTCCTAATCACCCCCCTCCTATAGGTTTAGCCATAATTCTAGTTGCTCTTTAAGCTTCCGCACGTGTATGCATAGGGTGTCGTGTTAGACTACCCGACGCAATTTCATTAAAGACTAACCTAATGTATGTTTTGTGATTGTAGGAACGAGAGTAAACTTTACCCAATTGGAGACAAAAAAGAATACATTAGGATCCTTTGAATGAAGGCCCAAGGTGGACCAAAGAAGAAAGAAGAAAGAGGGAGAAAAGAAAAGAAAGAAAAGAAGAAAAAGAAGAAAATGTTCAAGGGCCGACCGGTCCTAGATCGGTCTGCCGACCTGCTGGCCCCTGTGAAGATTGCAGGACAAAGGACCAGTTGGTCTGACCGGTCTTGACCGGTCAGCCAGCAGGTTGGTGCCCTCTGGGAACTCTCTGGACAAAAAATCAGTCTGGTCCGACCGGTCTTGACCGCTCGGCCATCAACTCAGGAAACCTCCAGCAGTACTCTAGACTGTCAAAGTACTCTGGACTGTCAAACAGAGAGGTCCGACCGGTCGTGACTGGTCGGCCAACCCAGTCCGACCGGTCTAGACTGGTCGGCCATGCGTTCAAACAGCAGTTTCTATTCTGGGCTCTGATTTTCTCTGCGCAGTGCGTATCCTTACGCAAATTCTAGATGATTCCGACGCTGCGGAGCCTCCCCACTATAAAAGGACACCTAGGAATCGTTCCTAGGGCATCTTAGAAAGGATTGAGCACGGTGGGAGACCAGCAGAAGTCGATTTCGGAGTTCTACAACTCCTCCTAGTTTGCTCTCTAGTTTTTATATTTTTTTTAGTTGTTTTATGTTTCCTTGGATCATGAATGGCTAAACCTCTTAGCTAGGGCTAAGACGTGAAGCTTGTAGTGAATTTAAGATGCTTCAATTCGTTTGATTTGGTTTCAAGTTGGAATTCTATTGAAGAACAATGGTTTGAAGTTTAATTCAAGTACTAAGTAGTTTTTCTTAGTCTTATAATGAATCATGGATGTTTGGAAGAATTGCTTGAGTTCTTAATTGTTGTGAACTAGTCTAGACCTGTATGATCTGAGGAATTGGAATACGCTCTAGATTTATGAACTTCATGTGGGAATTGCTTACCAAAAGTCTACTTTTCTGGAAATTCTGAAGTATGTGAAGTTGTGTATGTGATTTGAATCAAGTTCAAATCATAATCTAGTTTTGCCTTGTGACAGGATTTAATGATGGTTATGATTGTGATCTTAGTCTATTGGAATTGGGACAGACCTATGCAATTGAGTATACTCATCCTAGCTTACATTGAGTGAATCATATACATGGATCATACATATGACAGATTGTTTGGTTTAACTACTCAATCACCCGACTAGATAGAACTTAATTTCGATTCTAATTGAGAAAGTGAGAAACCACAACGAATTGAGCATCAAGGATTGCTACAAGTGGATCCTTGAACCCCTAGTGCCTTTTTATTAATTGATTACCTTCAGTTTAATTCAACATTACTATTTACATCAAATCTGTTTGTTGGTTCTTTAGTAGATCTATTGGAAGTGTTTTGTGGATTCCCACATAAGTCCCTGTGAATCGACCTCGGTCTTACTGAGATTATTACTACATCACAACCCTACACTTGGGGAGGCGAACAAGTTTTTGGCTCCGTTGCCGGGGACTTTGACAGTTTTTCACAAAATTTCTGAAGATAGTATCTATTTAGGATTTTTAAGGATTCTAGGACTAACTTAGTTTGTTTTGTTTTGATTTTTTCTTGTTTCAGGGATTTCTAGGAAGTTGAAGAAGAAGTTAGGAATCATAAAGTCTCAAATCAGGTTCTATCTTTGTAAACTTACTCTTCTTCTTCTCCTATTCATTCCTATCATATTCATCTCTTGTAGAGTGGGTGGCGACTCCTTTTTGGATCTCTGATAGGTAGGCCTTGTGCCGTCTTGATTCCTATTGGTCGGCACTGCAGTCTTGGATCACCTTGTGCTCAGAGATTTCTCTTCTCACCTTTACTCTTCTTTCTTCTTTTTCTGCACTTTTCTCAAAAGATTCAAAGAATGGGTGGGGAGTTCTCTGAACCCCTATTGACTAGGAGAAATCGGTCTCTATCCTTGCTTTTGGCTCAGCCATTGCAAGACACCTTGTGTTTCGGTCTTAGAGAGAAGTAAAGGAAGGAAGAAAGAATTCATTTTTGTTTCATTCTTTTAGGATTTGCATGCCACATTGGGCTCGGGATTCTAATAACCAACTCATTAGTGAAGGGGGAATAGTAGAAGGAATTGAGAGAGAACCACATGCTAGGAGAACACCTAAATTCTCCAATTTTGTCTCAAAGTATGGCTGTAAATCAACCCAATCCTATGGCCAATCAAAATCTGGGCCAAAACCAAACCGAAACGGGAGAGAATGTGGTTGAGAATGTTCCCCGACCAAGAACATTACGTGATTACTTGCAACCAGCAAGAGCAAGCACTCCCTCATACATAGTTTTTCCACAAAATGCAGGGAATGTAGATTTGAAACCAGGAGTAATCCAACTCCTTCCGAGATTCTATGGATTAGACAGTGAAAGTGCCTATCAACACCTTAAGAAATTTGATGAGGAAATAACCACCATGCACTTTGCAAACGTAACTAATGATGTGGTGAGACTTAAATTATTTCCTTTTACTCTTAAAGATAAAGATAAAGGTTGGCTTCATGCATTAAGGCCAAGATCAATGAAATTGCGTCGGGTAGTCTAACACGACACCCTATGCATACACGTGCGGAAGCTTAAAGAGCAACTAGAATTATGGCTAAACCTATAAGAGGGGGTGATTAGGACCTTTTTAAAACTCTTTTCGCCTACTTAAACAATTCAACAAATTAAACTACGTAAGCGATTAACACTTCGGCTTCCAAGCCTAAGTGAGTCCAATCAAGAGACTAGCAAACGATAAGTGCAATCAGCAACGTAGCCTAAACAACTCATGTGGACTAGAGAGGATGGATCAAGAAATGATCAAGTCAACATGAGGTACTGAAAGTACATCTTGTGAGTGTGGATGTGCCTATCAAGTGCCTAGCATGCATTCCTAACTAAGCATTCATAATTAACCAATTTAAACATAATGCATAAAGAGAAATGTGCTCAAGAACAATCACAAACACAAGGATGTATAGTGATTCGACTATCTGTCTACTCCACTCCCGGTTCAAGTACTCAACCCCTTTGAGCACACCGACATTCACTGGGGAGTTTAAATCTGGTTCCTCCCAACCAAGGTGTTTTAATTCGAATCCACCCAACCGAGGAGTTTACAGGTTCCTCCCAACCTACACGTTTGCACCCGTGTTGGTGGTTCTCCCTTGGAGACTTTGTTGAGTCCGACTAACGAGCCAAGGAACGGCTGACGTCCCTAGATTTTAGGCCCAACTAATAGGCTAAGGATCGGCTAACGACCCTAGTTTGAGTTTATCAAACAAACTCTACACTCAACTCCCACAGGGAATTGAGTGGATGAACTCCTACCAAAACAACCTTACTTGTCGGATTGAGCCCCTTTGTAGCGCCGCTTTGGGTTGCTTCTTCTCGCTCTCCTGTGCTTGAATCAGCTCCCCTTGTGCTCCCCCGATCTTTGACGCCGCTGCTTTGCCAAGGCTTCAGCTCCAAGATCAGCTACCTTGCATGTGATGCTCCATTGGAGATGCCCAAGGTGCTAGGGAATGGTGAATCCTCTACAAATGGTAGGAAATGGGTTTCCTAGAGGAATACACCTAATTGGACTCCTAGGTAGTGTTTAGACAAGGGATTTAACTATCATAAGGTGTCTAAACCCTAGGAATCAAGAGGGAACAAGTCCATTCTCAAGATGCCATTGAATGGCCCAAGCTTGTGATGAAACCACAAGGAGAATGACTTGCTTTGGGTTTGAAATAGAGCCTCTAATGATCCCTAGCAATGGTGGCTTCTATCTCCTCAAAATTCCCTCTCTCAGCTAAAAAACGAATCCCCATCTTTAAATAGATTTTCTTCCAACAGTAAAAAAATGGGCAGATTCGCGCATCTCCGATTGATTGGAAGAAGGTCCGATTGATCGGAGACCTGTCCGATTGATCGGAGACATGTCCGATTGATTGAAAATCAGTCCAGTGGATTCTCTGGAAGATATTTTGATTGATCGTAACATGGTCCGATTGATCGGACTGACCCCTTCCGATGGATCGGAAGTATGTCCGATTGATCGAAAATTTGTTCAGTGGATTTTTAAATTTTGTTGGAACAAATTCCGATTGATCGTAGATTCTGTCCGATGGATCGGAGTCCAATCGGAGCCAACGTCTGATTGATCGAAGATCAATCGGAAACTGGTGTTTGAGCTGTTTTGATTACAACAGCTTCCACCTCTTTAATTAGTCTAACTTATCATGTTTTTCATGGAGTTCTAAGACTAATGATGATGACTAAAGATATACCTAGTTGGTCCAAGTCATCTAAGAGGTTATGGGTTAGGTTTTGGTCAAGGCAAGGCACACAAAGGCATCACTTTTACCTGTTTCTTCTTCCTTGATGCAGCAGGGCCACTTGAGTCTTCGGTCTTCGTTCTTCATTAAGCTCAACCGACACTAGACCCACTGACCTAAGTGATTGACAAACAAGGTGCACTAGTATGCCACAGAAAAGTGTACTAACAATCTCCCCCTTTGTCAATTACTTACAAAAACCTAACCTACCAAAACAAAAAACATGTTCAAGATATTACATTGATAAAGCATTAAATACAGGACTCTTGACATGCCTAAACTAAGCTGCTCTTCTTCAGATTACTCCCCCATAACCGGTCAATCCCTGTATCACAAAACATAGCAAACTAGTTTTGGTGGGACTTAATCTTTCTCCCCCTTTTTGTTAGCAATTGACAAACTATTCTCTCCCCCTTAATGATATATCAATTAAGGTTAAGGTAAGAGAAGATAGTATGTCGCAGTTTATAACTATAAGCACATGCTAACTAGAGAGAGTATATGGTGCATGATCATATAAAACATGGAGCATGCTAAGGAACATGATTAACAAGAAAATGTAACTATCTAATCATAGTTAATCATGCATAATTGGTCATCTATAATATACATTAAGCATTAAAGCTCAAGGGCTTAAGATTAGCATACAATTAAGCATGACATATAGTAAGATTAGCTAATCTAAGCATAGTCATAATCTAGCAAGCAAATGTATCAAATAAAAGCAAGGCTAAATTATCAAAATTTGGGCTAATGAGGCTTGAATCCTCTGATTTTCCCATACACACAGAAATGAGGCTGAAATCCTCAGATTTTCCTATTTAAGCATTTCTAGCTACCCTTACTAACTATGTTTAGTTTGATATGCCTAAGGGTAACTAATTTCCTCAACACCCTCATAAAATGTAGCATGAGGTGAGGGGTTGAGAACTCCTTCTACTCCTGGAAGGGATAGCGGTCGGGATCCCCTCTTAGATAAGCGGGAATAGAGGTAGTGGTGAAAGCCGGGAGAGCTAGATCTTTATGTTGGCTCCCATCACTAGTGGAGTCATCAGATTTGGATTCGGACTCCTCCGTTTCATCCCAAGTGGTAGCCATTGCCTTTTTACTTTTCGGTTTAGGCCCTTCAGGACATTTCGAGGCGATATGGACACGACGACCGCAACCGTAACAACGGACGGATGAAGGCTTGGATGATTTTCCTTTATGTTTTTCACCCTTCTTGTCCTTCTTGTCACGACTACTCCCTCTATCAAATTTGAGGAATCTCTTGAATTTTTTGTTCAATTTTTCTCCCTCATCATCCTCATCATCACTATCTTCCTCCGTCTCACTCTTAATTTTCTTATGTTTGTGAGAGGACTTTAGAGCGATGTTTTTCTTTCTAGAGGTGGCCTTAAAGTGTAGTTCATGAGTTTGTAGGGAACCTATGAGTTCTATGTCTCTACACTCCTCTAAGGCAACTATCTTGGAGTCAAATCTTTCCGGGAGAGGACCTAAGTATTTTTCTACAAATTCTTCCTTCCGGAACCCGATCATCCAAGACAAACATGGAGTTACAAATATCTGACAATTTAGTATAAAACTTCATGAAGGTTTCAGTCTCTTCCATCCTAATGTTTTCAAATTTGGTGGTTAAGAGCTGAAGCTTCGAGCGTCTTACTGTGCTAGTTCCCTCGTGGGTAACCTCAAGTATATCCCACGCTTCTTTTGCAGTTGCGCATGTGAGAATGCTCTGAAATTCATTCGGGGAAACCGCACAGCAAATCGCATTGAGAGCTTTGGCATTTGCCATGTATTGAGCTCTCTCTATGTCATCCCATTTGGAATCATCTTTGGGAATGACAATGTATTTCCCATCAACCTCCACTTGCTCGGTGGGCAAGGTATATCCAATTTGTGTGCTAAGCCACACCGGATGGTCCATGGATTGGAGAAAAATCCTCATTCTCGCCTTCCAATAAGCATAGTTGCACCTGTCAAAGAAAGGTGGACGGTTGGTGGTACTCCCGTCTCGGTTAGACATTATGCTAGTGCTCCGATACCGGATCTTACTCTAGACGGTTACGTCCTTGAACGGCAACCCGCTCTGATACCAATTGAAATTGCCTAACACGACACCCTATGCATACACGTGCGGAAGCTTAAAGAGCAACTAGAATTATGGCTAAACCTATAGGAGGGGGTGATTAGGACCTTTTTAAAACTCTTTTCGCCTACTTAAACAATTCAACAAATTAAACTACGTAAGCGATTAACACTTCGGCTTCCAAGCCTAAGTGGGTCCAATTAAGAGACTAGTAAACGATATATAAGTGCAATCAGCAACCTAGTCTAAACAACTCATGTGGACTAGAGAGGATGGATCAAGAAATGCTCAAGTCAACATGAGGTAGTGAAAGTACATCTTGTGAGTGTGGATGTGCCTATCAAGTGCCTAGCATGCATTCTAAACTAAGCATTCATAATTAACCAATTTAAACACAATGCATAAAGAGAAATGTGCTCAAGAACAATCACAAACCCAAGGATGTATAGTGGTTCGACTATTTGTCTACTCCACTCCCGGTTCAAGTACTCAACCCCTTTGAGTACACCGGCATTCACTGGGGAGTTTAAATCTGGTTCCTCCCAACCAAGGTGTTTTAATTCGGATCCACCCAACCGGGGAGTTTACAGGTTCCTCCCAACTTACACGTTTGCACCCGTGTTGGTGGTTCCCCCTTGGAGACTTTGTTGAGGCCGACTAACGAGCCAAGGAACGGCTGACGTCCCTAGATTTTAGGCCCAACTAATAGGCCAAGGATCGGCTAACGACCCTAGTTTGAGTTTGTCAAACAAACTCTACACTCAACTCCCACAGGGAATTGAGTAGATGGACTCCTAACAAGACAACCTTACTTGTCAGATTGAGCCCCTTTGTAGCGCCGCTTTGGGTTGCTTCTTCTCGCTCTCCTGTGCTTGAATCAGCTCCCCTTGTGCTCCCCCGATCTTTGACGCCGCCACTTTGCCAAGGCTTCAGCTCCAAGATCAGCTACCTCGCATGTGATGCTCCATTGGAGATGCCCAAGGTGCTAGGGAATGGTGAATCCTCTACAAATGGTAGGAAATGGGTTTCCTAAAGGAATACACCTAATTGGACTCCTAGGTAGTGTTTAGATAAGGGATTTAACTATCATAAGGTGTCTAAACCCTAGGAATCAAAAGGGAACTAGTCCATTCTCAAGATGCCATTGAATGGCCCAAGCTTGTGATGAAAACACAAGGAGAATGACTTGCTTTGGGTTTGGAATAGAGCCTCTAATGATCTCTAGCAATGGTGGCTTCTATCTCCTCAAAATCCCCTCTCTCAGCTCAAAAACGAATCCCCATCTTTAAATAGATTTTCTTCCGACGGTCAAAAAACGGGCAGATTCGCTCATCTCCGATTGATCGGAAGAAAGTCCGATTGATCGGAGACCTGTCCAATTGATCGGAGACATGTCCGATTGATCGAAAATCAGTCCAGTGGATTCTCTGGAAGATATTCCGATTGATCGTAACATGGTCCGATTGATCGGACTGACCCCTTCCGATGGATCGGAAGTATGTCCGATTGATCAGAAATTTGTCCAGTGGATTTTCAAATTTTGCTGGAACAAATTCCGATTGATCGGAGATTCTGTCTGATGGATCGGAGTCCAATCGGAGCCAATGTCCGATTGATCGGAGATCAATCGGAAACTACTGTTTGAGCTGTTTTGATTACAGCAGCTTCCACCTCTTTAATTAGTCTAACTTATCATGTTTTTCATGGAGTTCTAAGACTAATGATGATGACTAAAGATATACCTAGTTGGTCCAAGTCATCTAAGAGGTTATGGGTTAGGTTTTGGTCAAGGCAAGGCACACAAAGGCATCACTTTTACCTGTTTCTTCTTCCTTGATGCAGCAGGGCCACTTGAGTCTTCGGTCTTCGTTCTTCATTAAGCTCAACCGACACTAGACCCACTGACCTAAGTGATTGACAAACAAGGTGCATAGTATGCCACAGAAAAGTGCACTAACAATCAATTGGTGCATGGACTGATATGCATAGGGAATTCATTAAAAAGTTCTTCCCTACCCACAAAACGAACATGTTGAGGCGTCTTATCATGAATTTTGCCCAAAAGGATAATGAGACCTTCTTCCAATGTTGGGAGAGGTTTAAGGACTTGTTAAATGCATGCCCACATCATGGCTATGAAATTTGGCGGGTTATAAGCTTTTTCTATGATGGACTGACTTCACCCATTCGCCAATTCGTAGAGATGATGTGTAATGGGGAGTTCGTGAATAAGGAAGCATGGGACTATTTGAAGGAATTGGCTGAGAATGCACAGTCTTGGGATACATCTAAACCAACAAATTCCAAGACTATCCAACAAAAGGAAAAATGAGGAATTTATGTCCTATCAGAAGAGGATAGCATAAGTGCACGTGTGGCTAGCCTCACAAGAAAAGTTGAGGCCATGGAATTAAAGAAAGGAGAGACAATCAACTCTAATGACGTTGAAACTGTTTGTGGAATTTGTGCCGGAAATCAACATGCAACACAAGATTGTCCCACAATTTCAGCAGTCCAAGACATCTTACAAGAACAATCAAATGCCATAAACAGTTATCAACGGCAATTTGGTGCTCCAAACTCAAACACGTTTAATTCTAGTTGGAAGAACCATCCCAACTTCAGTTGGAGGAATGGACCCACTGCGAATGCAACCAATATCCCTCAAGCTCAACCTTTACTAGGTCCATCCCTAGTCATTACACCAAAAGCTACGCTAGAGGAGATGTTGGGTGCATTTGTATCGGTTCAAGCTGAATATAACAAGACTAATTCTCTAAAAATTGATGGGTTCATGCAAGAGCAATTGAAATTTAATCGAAGTTCAACTTAAGCCATCAATGACTTGAAAACCTCAATGGCTAGAGTTGAATCTCACCTCAGTGTTAGGGAGAAAGGCACACTTCCTGCCCAACCTCTTCCTAACACAAGAACCCAATTTGAGATACAAGATGCAAGCTCACCCTCCCAACATACGGAACATGTTCAAGCTATCACCACTTTGAGAAGTGGGAAAATAATTGATAAATCTAATTCGGTGAAGGCCCCAAAGCCTAAGGATCCGAAAAATTTCAAAGAGGATGATAGCTCAAACAACACTCCACAAGAGAAAGAACCGGAAAGGCAATACAAGTCGGTTGCCCCGTTTCCCCAAAGGTTGATTTCACCCAAACCTTTAGACAAAAACCTGAAAATTTTAGAGGTTTTCAAGCAGGTGAAGATCAACATTCCGTTGTTGGATGCTATAAAGAAAATACCATCCTATGCCAAATTTCTAAAGGAATTGTGCACAGTCAAAAGGAAACACAATGTTCACAACAAAGTACTTTTGACTGAGAATTTGAGCGCTATTATCAAACAAGAGGTGCCCCAAAAATACAAGGATCCGGGTAGTCCAACCATCTCATGCATCATGGGAGACTACCGGATTAAACAAGCCTTACTCGATTTGGGGGCAAGTGTAAACCTCATTCCGTACTCGATTTATGAATAACTTGGGTTAGGTGAATTGAAACCCACCAAAACCACACTTCAACTTGCTGATAGATCTATTCGTATACCGAGAGGAGTGATTGAGGATGTTTTAGTTTAAGTTGATAAATTCTACTACCCAGTAGACTTTATTGTCTTGGATACACATCCCGTGATAGGTACCGATGCTCAAATTCCCGTCATACTTGGCCGCCCTTTTCTAGCTACTTCTAATGAGATTATCAATTGTAGAAACGGGCTTGTACAAATGTCCTTTGAAAACATGACACTTGAGCTGAATATATTTAATTTATGTAAACAACCACGAGAAGTTGATGAGGAGATCCACGAGATAAACTTGATTGAATCATTCGTGGAGGAGACAGTCCCCTCAACATTATATTCCGACCCTTTGGAGGCATGTGTGGCCCACTCTCATGAGATAAATGATGACACAATACGAGAGATGGATGCCATTTTAGATGTGATGTCGGTACTTGATAACAAAAGATGGAGGGCCCTATTTGAGCCTTTACCCGTAAACGAGAACAAGCCCCTCCCATCCAATATCAAGGCACCAACACTTGACCTAAAACCATTACCAAGTGAGTTGAAATATGTCTATTTAGGTCGAGATGAGACATATCCGGTGGTGATTTCTTCTCACTTGGATGAGGAACAAGAGAGTAGGCTAATTGCCACTCTAATAGAGCACAAGAGTGCCATTGGGTGGTCGATTGCGGATCTCAAAGGCATAGACCCACTGATTTGTACTCATCGCATACACCTTAAGTAGATTGTGAAGACATCTAGGCAACCACAAAGATGACTCAATCCAAACATGAAGGATGTGGTTAAGGCCGAAGTGGTGAAACTATTGGATGTGGGTATTATTTACCCAATATCCGATAATCAATGGGTGAGCCCAACTCAAGTGGTGTCTAAGAAATCCGAAATAACCATCGTAGCTAATGCCAATAATGAACTCATACCAACCAGAGTCACTACCGGTTGGAGAATGTGCATTGACTACAGGAAGCTAAACACTGTCACGAGGAAAGACCACTTCCCCCTACCATTTGTTGATCAAATTTTAGAAAGCTTGGCGGGTCATTCCCATTTTTGCTTCCTTGATGGCTATTCAGGGTACAACCAAATAGAGATCGCCTTAAAGACCAAGAAAAGACTACATTCACATGTCCATTCGACACTTTCGCCTATCGACGGATGCTGTTTGGATTATGCAATGCCCCTGCCACTTTTCAGCGATGTATGATGAGTATCTTTTCTGATCTGGTGGGAACAATTCTCGAAGTCTTCATGGATGATTTCTCAGTATTTGGTTGTAGCTTCGATGAGTGCCTTGTGCACTTGAAATCTGTGCTGAAAAGATGTGAAGAGAAGAACCTTGTATTGAATTGGGAGAAACGTCACTTCATGGTTCAAAAGGGAATTGTACTTGGTCACATCATTTCACAAAACGGAATCGAGGTGGACAAAGAGAAAATCGATCTTATCTCTAACCTTCCACCACCCAAGAGCATACGAGATGTGCGGTCCTTTTTAGGACACACAGGATTTTATAGAAGGTTCATAAATGACTTCAGTTCACTCTCTCGTCCTTTATGTAACCTATTTTAAAAGGAGAATTCATTCGAGTGGAATAAAGATTGTCAAAATGACTTTACCACACTTAAAGGTATGTTGACATGTGCTCCCATAATGCAACCACCTGATTGGAGCCTTCCTTTTGAAATTATGTGCGATGCAAGCGACTATGCTATTGGGGTTGTGCTAGGCCAAAGAAAAGAGAAGAAGCCATGTGTTATCTACTATGCAAGTAGAACCTTAAACTCAGCCCAAGCAAACTACACTACTACAGAAAAAGAACTTTTAGCCGTGGTTTTTGCCTTGGACAAGTTTAGGTCCTACTTGATTGGATCCAAGATCATCATATTCACTGACCATGCCGCGCTTAAGTACCTTCTCTTCAAGAAGGTGTTAGTGCACTTTTCTGTGGCATATTAGTGCACCTTGTTTGTCAATCACTTAGGTCAGTGAGTCTAGTGTCGGTTGAGCTTAATGAAGACGAAGACCGAAGACTCAAGACGGATCAGCTGCATCAAGGAAGATGAAACAGGTAAAAGTGATGCCTTGGTGTGCCTTGCCTTGACCAAAACCTAACTCATATCCTCTTAGATGACTTGGACCAACTAGGTATACGCTTAGTCATCATCATTAGTCTTAGAACTCCATGAAAAAACATGATAAGTTAGACTAATTTAAGAGGTGGAAGCTGCTGTAAACAAAACAGCTCAAAATAGCAATTTTCGATTGATCTCCGATCAATCGGACGTTGGCTCCGATAGGACTCCGATCAATCGGACAAAAGCTCCGATCAATCGGAAATTTTTCCAGCAACCTTGAAAATCCACTGAACATATTTCCGATCAATCGGACAGTCTTCCGATCCATCGGAAGGGGTCCGTCCGATCAATCGGAATATATTCCAGAGACTTCACTGGATAGATTTTCGATCAATCGAACTTGTCTCCGATCAATCGGACAGGTCTCCGATCAATCGGACCTTCTTCCGATCAATCGGAGATGCGCGAATCTGCCCGTTTTTTGACCGTTGGAAGAAAATCTATTTAAGATGGAGGATTCTTTTTTGAGCCAAGAGAGGGGGAATTTTGAGGAGATAGAAGCCACCATTGTTAGAGATCATTAGAGGCTCTATTCCAAACCCTAAGCAAGTCATTCTCCTTGTGTTTTCATCACAAGCTTGGGCCATTCAATGGCATCTTGAGAATGGACTTGTTCCCTCTTGATTCCTAGGGTTTAGACACCTTGATGATAGTTAAATCCCTTGTCTAAACACTACCTAGGAGTCCAAATAGGTGTATTCCTCTAGGAAACCCATTTCCTACCATTTGTAGAGGTTTCACCTTCCCTAGCACCTTGGGCATCTCCAATGGAGCATCACATGCAAGGTAGCTGATCTTGGAGCTGAAGCCTTGGCAAAGTGGCGGCGTTAACGATCGGGGGAGCACAAGGGGAGCTGATTCAAGCACGAGAGAGCGAGAAGAAGCAACCCAAAGCGGCGCTACAAAGGGGCTCAATCCGACAAGTAAGGCTGTCTTGTTAGGAGTCCATCCACTCAATTCCCTGTGGGAGTTGAGTGTAGAGTTTGTTTGACAAACTCGACCTAGGGTCGTTAGCCGATCCTTGGCCTATTAGTTTGGGCCTAAAATCTAGGGACGTTAGCCGTTCCTTAGCTCGTTAGTCGGCCTAAACAGAGTCTCTAAGGGGGAGCCACCAACACGGGTGCAAACGTGTAGGTTAGGAGAAACCTGTAAACTCCTCGGTTGGGTGAATCCGATTTAAAACACCTTGGTTGGGAGGAACCAGATTTAAACTCCCCAGTGAATGCCGGTGTGCTCAAAGGGGTTGAGTACTTGAACCGGGAGTGGAGTAGACAGGTAGTCGAACCACTATACATCGTTGTGTTTGTGATTGTTCTTGAGCACATTTCTCTTTATGCATTATGTTTAATTGATTAATTATGAATGCTTAGTTAGGAATGTATGCTAGGCACTTGATAGGCACATCCACACTCACAAGATGTACTTTCACTACCCCATGTTGACTTGAGCATTTCTTGATCCATCCTCTCTAGTCCACATGAGTTGATTAGACTAGGTTGTTAATTGCTTTATCTTTTGCTAGTCTATTAATTGGACCCACTTAGGCTTGGAAGCCGAAGTGTTTATCGCTTACGTAGCTTAATTTGTTAAATCTGGTAAGTAGGCGAAAAGAATTTGAAAAGGTCCTAATCACCCCCTCCTATAGGTTTAGCCATAATTCTAGTTGCTCTTTAAGCTTCCGCACGTGTATGCATAGGGTGTCGTGTTAGACTACCTGACGCAATTTCAGAAGGATGCTAAACCACGGTTGTTAAAATGGATCATTCTACTCCAGGAATTTGACATAGAGATACGTGATATGGAGTAGAAAATGTAGTGGCTGACCATCTCTCTCAACTTGGTCTCACCGATTCCCCTGAAACGACCTCGATCAATGACATGTTCCCTGATGAACAACTTTTTAAAGTCTCCCAATTGCCATGGTATGCGGACATTGCTAACTATCTTGCTACAGGTACAATTCCTACACATTGAAAAAGCAAGATAAGGATAAGTTCTTCCATGAGGTGTGAAAATTCCTATGGGACGACCCATACTTATTCAAGTATTGTCCCGATCAAATCATAAGGAGATGTGTGCCAGATAATGAACAACAAAGTATCGTCTCCTTTTGTCGTTCTCAGGCATGTGGTGCCACTTTTCGGCTAAGAAGACCACAGCCAAAATTCTGCAATGTGGGTTTTATTGGCCCACTATGTTCAAGGACACACATGAGTTTTGCAAAACATGTGAGCCTTGTCAGAAATTGGGAGGAATCTCCCATAGAAATATGATGCCACTCAATCCCATCTCAATAATCAAAATTTTTAATTGTTGGGGCATCGATTTCATGGGTCCATTCCCATCTTCTTTTGGAAACGTATATATCTTGCTTGCATTTGACTATGTGTCCAAATGGGTTGAGGCGATCCCATGCCGGAATAATGACCATAAAACAATCATTCGTTTCTAAAAGAGAATATTCTTTCCCGGTTTGGAACACCTCGAGTCATCATAAGTGATTGAGGGTCTCACTTTTGTAATCGTCCATTTGAAACCTTAATGAAGAAATATGGCGTTAATCACAAAGTGAGCACTCCCTATCACCCACAAACAAGTGGACAAGCTGAGATATCCAACAGGGAGATTAAACATATTTTGGAAAAAACGGTGAACCCCGGTCGCAAGGATTGGTCGCTTCAACTTACCGATGCGCTTTAGGGCTTACCGTACCGCTTTTAAGACCCCTATTGAAATGTCTCCCTATAAACTTGTCCATGGGAAGGCTTGTCACTTGCCTGTAGAGTTGGAACATAGGGTGTATTGGGCAATAAAGAAGATGAATTTTGATTCTGACAAGGCGAGCTCGTTGCGCAAACTACAATTGAATGAAGTTGCGGAACTCGGAACGAAGCTTATGAAAATGCGAGAATTTACAAGGACAAGACGAAGGTGTTCCATAATAAGAACATTCTTCGTAAGACATTCACGATTAATCAAAAAGTCCTTCTGTATAATTCTCGCCTACATTTATTTGCGGGAAAATTGAGATCTCGATGGACCGGTCCCTACATTGTGCAAACTGTCTACCCATATGGGACCGTCGAGTTGTTAAATCCAAGGAACAGCAACATCTTTAAGGCGAATGGTCAGCGATTAAAGTCGTTCTTTGAGAAGTTCCCTTCAGAAGGTATGTCCATACCTCTGACTGATCCTGTGTATCAGGATGATTGATCTCCTAGTCTGATGGAGTTATAGAGTAGTTAGGATTAGGATTTTCTTGTTTTGTTTACTTGTTCATAGGTCTGTTAGAAGGAAGTAGAATTTCACTTTCCATTCTCTCAGGTATTATCATTCCTCACTCCCTTTTATTTTTAGAATTGCTCTCATGTTTTGCTCATTGAACATCTTTTACATTGAGGACAATGCAAGATTTGGTTGGGGGGTGTAGGATCACTAGGATGAATCTAGTGTTTTGTAACATCTCGAGCAATTATATAGGATTTTTTTTTTTTTTTGAATTTTCTAAAATTTCAGAACTCTTTTAGAAAAACTTACTGATATGCATTCGAGATGATACGAGCATAAGAGGAGGAGAAGCGAAGTGTATGATGTTGTAAGTCTTGAACCCCTTTTAACATAATGGTTTTATATGTGAATTCCCCTATTTATGTGATTGATAGAAAATTGGAAAACTCTTACACCTAGTTCGCATTACACAATTTTCATGGGTTGAAAGGATTATGTGATTTGTGGATTAGCTATACTTTGCCTTAAAGGTGTTGAGAAACCAAGCCGGGGTACTTTGTCCATTCTTGTCCATGGGAAAACAACGAAAGATATGGATTTCTAAAAATCCTATCTAATTTAAAAGAAAAAGGAAAAGGAAAGATGAAATTGGGAATGATGGAAAAATGGTGGAAAATTCCGATTTGGGCTACCTATTACCAATCGGGGGATGGTCTAGCCGTAACCAAAGCCGGAAATGGGACGTAGTGTGAAAGCCGTCGAAAGGATAGTAAGGCAAATTCCTGTCTTTGGCTTGTTGTTGCTCTATATACCTTGAGATCTATAGTCTAGTTGATCTAAGAAGAAGATAATCCTGGAAACTCATGAGATGAACTTTCACGATGCACACTAAGTTGAATTTGTTCAAGTTCTTCTATTTATCAAACAATCAGCGGGACTTTCATATGGACACTTATTATGTTTGGAGAGTTTACGGTTTCAACCTCTGTCACCTAATTTTTCTGAATCTTACACTTGTGTGACTTGGGATGTATAGAAGAATAGTTTCTAAAGGAGAGTTGGGTTTGGAGAATGAACCTTGTTTCACGCATGTTTTGCTCGGGACTAGCAAAATGCTGGTTGGGGGGTGTGTTGAGCTCTTAATTGTACATATTCTAACCCCAATTCATCACTCATTATGCAAGGTTTTCATGATTTAAAGACTAACCTAATGCATGTTTTGTGATTGTAGGAACGAGAGTAAACTTTACCCAATTGGAGACCAAAAAGAATACATTAAGATCCTTTGAATGAAGGCCCAAGGTGGACCAAAGAAGAAAGAAGAAAGAGAGAGAAAAGAAAAGAAAGAAAAGAAGAAAAAGAAGAAAATGTTCAAGGGCACTGGTCGGCCGACCTACTGGCCCCTGTGAAGATTGCAGGACAAAGGACCACTTGGTCCGATCGGTCTTCACCGGTCGGCCATCAACTCAGGAAACCTCCAGCAGTACTCTGGACTGTCAAACAGAGAGGTCCAACCGGTCGTGACCAGTCGGCCAGCCCAGTCCGACCGGTCCAGACCGGTCGGCCATGCGTTCAAACAGCAGTTTCTATTCTGGGCTCCGATTTTCTCTGCGCAGTGCATATCCTTACGCAAATTCTAGATGATTTCGACGCTGCGGAGCCTCCCCACTATAAAAGGACACCTAGGAATCGTTCCTAGGGTATCTTAGAAAGGATTGAGCACGGTGGGAGACCAGCGGAAGTCAATTTCGGAGTTCTACAACTCCTCCTAGTTTGCTTTCTAGTTTTTATATTTTTTTTTAATTGTTTCATATTTTCTTGGATCATGAACGGCTAAACCTCTTAGCTAGGGCTAAGAGGTGAAGCTTGTAGTGAATCTAAGATGTTTCAATTCATTTGATTTGGTTTCAAGTTGGAATTCTATTGAAGAACAATGGTTTGAAGTTTAATTCAAGTACTAAGTAGTTTTTCTTAGTCTTATGATGACTCATGAATGTTTGGAAGAATTGCTTGAGTTCTTAATTGTTGTGAACTAGTCTAGACCTGTATGATCTGAGGAATTGGAATACGCTCTAGATTTATGAACTTCATGTGGAAATTTCTTACCAAAAGTCTACTTTTCTGAAAATTCTGAAGTATGTGAAGTTGTGTATGTGATTTGAATCAAGTTCAAATCATAATCTAGTTTTATCTTGTGACAGGATTTAATGATGGTTATGATTGTGATTTTAGTCTATTGGAATTGGGACTGACCTATGCAATTGAGTATGCTCGTCCTAGCTTGCATTGAGTGAATCATATACATGGATCATACATATGACAGATTGTTTGATTTAACTGCTCTATCACCCGACTAGATAGAACTTAATTTCGATTCTAGTTGAGAAAGTGAGAAACCACAGTAAATTGAGTATCAAGGATTGCTACAAGTGGATCCTTGAACCCCTAGTGCCTAATTGATTACCTTCAGTTTAATTCAACACTACTATTTACATCAAATCTGTTTGTTGGTTCTTTAGTAGATCTATTGGAAGTGTTTTGTGGATTCCTACATAAGTCCCTGTGGATCGACCTCGGTCTTACCGAGATTATTACTACATCGCAACCCTACACTTGGGGAAGCGAACAAAGACCGACTCCCATACTTCGTTAAAGAACCGACCTCGGCCATGAGACGACCTGAGCCTTATTATCTCAATCCCGTAATCTTAGGCTTACGCCAAGATAATAGGAGAGAGATTCGGAGAATCATCAACTGGTGTGTAAACGCCTCCAGCAATTACGAAAGGGCCCAGAATCTCGGGGATCCGAGATCTCCTCCACGAGAATTACATTTCCTTATAGGAATACAACTCCGGAACATAAGTCTATAAATGTATACACCCTCTTCACCACAAAGGTACGAGAAGTCTCATTCACAAAAGAGAATATCTATTCTAAAGCTTTGAACTGACTTAGGCATCAGAGGACTAACGGCCGGTCCCCGCCCCTCCTTTAGCCATTATTCATCCTTGTAGGTTTCAAGGAGAGATCAGCGTCTCTCTACATCTCGTGAGATCGATCATCGACCTCACCTCATTCGTTGTTAAAATCTCAGCAACAACATATAGTATTAAAACATGGTTAAATCTCGATTAGCAAACCATTGGGGGGGGGTTGCCGAAGTCTCCACAACAAACGGTCGGGATATAGAGGATCTCATGGCCACTGATCCAACATATGCTTGCCTCAAAGTGGGCCTCACCTTGTTTCATTGCTAGGTCAAGCTATAAAAAAAAATTTTAAAAATTAAAAAAAAAAGTACCAGTTTCCTAGGAACCAGCATTATAGAAAGATTTAATTCAACTGTCAAGATTCGGCCATTCATGCTGGTTTTATTGGTCAGAGCTGGCTAAAGTCAAAACTTAAGAGCAAAACGAGCTGAGTCTCTTTTGCCGACGGGAAGCCTTCGCATACTATTTTATTACTCAGATTTTTCATTCCTGTTGAACGGGTCCCACCCACCTCTGATACCCCACTTTTCTGTTGAGACCCGCTGATGAACTTTTGCCATATAACTCTCCCAGATTGGAACATCCTAGCTCCCAATCTTGGTTGAAGCTGCATGTAGAACGTGTAATTCTCTTTTCAACCGTCTATTTACAGGCTACCAGTCTAATCAAAAGTTTTGGATCAAGCTGATATTTGTGTTTTCCCCTTCACCCAGCAGGTCTGTGCGACCTTATCAATTACGGTGGACCGTAGGAAGTTATTAATGGTTGGGGTGTTGACCACTGTTTCCTGTGGTGTGGTCCACCACCTTAGATTTGTATCTGCTTCATTTCTGGGACCATGCCCTAAAATAAGCAGGAAAAGCAGATGGACTGCGTGGATATACAATGCATAGATCGAGGTGGGCCCCACAATCAAGAGTCCCACCCACATTGCTGGGTGGCAGCTAATCAGCGTTCCATCAACGCAACAGATTAAAGAATAAATTTCTGGCACACGTATGACATGAACATACGCAAGAACCAGGCAATCAATCAATCAGGTGGGTCCCACTACAAGCATGCCCGATGAGGCCGTGTATGACTAAAAATGGACGGTTACAAGAGGGAAGACCAAGTTGAGCGGAGACCGTCTTATATTTTGGGCCTAAAATTTAGGACCAACCTACCTTCGGACCCCTTTTTAAGCTGTAAGCGGTGGTACGCTGGCATCCATTCCTACTCCCAAGTTGGGGACTCTAGAGAAACATTTGTTGCCCCACGTTGAAAATGACCTTGCACAAAATGGGACGCGGATTTCCTGGGACCGACCGGGTGTCCAAGGAAGTTCCTGTTCTAAGAAGTTGGGTCCACTTTGATGTTTGTGAGAAATCCACCCCATCCATCCATTTTGCCAGCTCATTTTAAGACATGAACCAACAAAATGAGGCAGATCCAAAGCTCAAGTCAGCCACACGACTGAACATCCACAGTTGAAACATTCGATGGGCCACAAAAAGCTTTTGGATCAATCTAATACCCAAGTAGGAATGACCTTATTAAGGGTACAGTTTGGATGGCATATAAACATTACCCTGGACCCAGGGAGGTCTCAAGAGGAGGCATTTACCCACCCTTTCTTGTCGTTCGGTTCACCTTAGAGTTGTGGATCTGCCTCGCTCATGTCCTACTGGGGGTGGATTTCTCACTAACTTCACGGCAGGTTCCAGATAGCTTCTGAGGGCAGGTAGGCAATCCGTGTCCCAAAAAGCAAAAAAAAAAAAAAAAAATCAACCTTGTCAGGCACATCACATCACTCAGTAAATAAAGTGACAGCTTAGAAAAACTTGCCAAACGGGTCCACATTCCGCGTGCCCATGTGGCTCGCCAGATGAATCGACCACTTGACCTTTTGCGCACCCACACATGCTTGCCAGGTGCGTGTGGGGAGGGGAGGGAAGGGTTGCACCAGTGCTAGAAAACCACTCCCTTTGCATGCCTCAAAAGTGCAGCAGCAGTTGCTGAGGTCTGCTCACCTTTACACACCGAAACATGTGGGTCCATCTCATCTGATCCATGCATAAGGCAGGTCCCACCCTGTAGATGATGGCAAAAAAATATGCAAAGTCCACTGATAAGGCAGGCCAGCCTGTAAAAACAATGGATGGATTCTTTTTTCCGAAAACTAGGTAATCATACACGCTAAAGGTACAAACGGGCCACCACACCTGTTAACACATGGATCAGGTGTGGAGTGTGTAAAAGGTACATTGTAGAGAGGGTTCTTGCGGGACTCGCATACCTCCCCATTGTTTCTTTACTAATAGTGGGATTTCCACGGACACGTCGCAAGCAAGGCAAGCGGTTTCAAATTGAAATCCAATACACAGCTAAAAAGGCAACTCCAAAGATACCCAACTCTGATGGAATGCAAATGGAAGCAGTTTAAGACAACATTTCCTTTTAAATCAATCACAACTTGATTAAGAAAGTAGATACAACATCTCACCAGCCTAGGCAAGAGTTTCAAAAGCCAAGTCCTCTAAACTGGGAAACCACAACACACAAGAACCCGCAGATTCACCCCCATTTCAAGATAATCAAAATTGAATGCTTTACAATGTTGGAGAGGAATACAGGGACAAAAAGATGGTAAAACGGAGGGGGTATATATTACTCAGTACCCTAATTGAGCCAGCGAGCCACTCCATCTTCTTCACCAACAGCTGCTAGAATCTCAATGCGTACATCCAACACAGCCTGCAACCCAAAAATGACCATAACATCAGTTCTAAACGTAAAGGATCAACCCAACTCAACTCGATATCCCGCCAGGTTGGATCCAACTCTGAGAATCGGCAACCCAACTTGACCGCTCAATTAGGTATTTAAATAAAGAGATCTGTGCAACCAGCTCATCTACACACTGGTACATGTGCCAATAGCATGTGTGGTGGAAATCCAAGCCATCTGCCGCATGGGTTCACTTTGTAGATATCCTGGCACTGAGATTCAGGCGGGTCCACCCATTAGGTTGGCGCCAGTGTACAAACCAAATGGACCGCTGGAAAAGTTGATAAGTAGTATTTATTTCATAAACTGGCCTACCTGATGGATAGCCTAGCTTGCTTTTGAGATAAGAAATCTAGAAGGTGGACCCACCTCATGGGTGGTTCCGATCTACATGAGCTCATGGCGCATGTAGATGGCCTTGGGCTATAGCAGGCAGTACATGTACATGGGCTGGGTTATAGCACGAGGGATCAGAAAACCTCCAAAATAAAATATCATAAATGTAGCGATCATGGAAAAAGAAAGCTCATGATTAGACTTGCATGCAACAGAACCAAACACAAACAATCCCATATCTTGCTTTCAATTCCAGAGTAAACTCTTTTTCCCCCTTTACATCCCTGATAAATTGGAGTAAGGCTTAGATGATGATATTTTTTCACATCAGTAAAACCGAGTCCATGCAACTCGGATATTGGCGAGTTCACTTAGCAGGAAAGGCTATTAAGAAAGATCATGAGCAGAAAAGAATGATAGAATCATCATTGCCTTTGCCTCACATCATCATCATAGCCTTGTCCCAGCAATTTGGGTTCAGGTTTACAATCTTGCTTTCCAATTGTTGTTGTCTAAAGCCTAAACTCCACAAGTGAACAAGCCTTCATATCCCTTCTCACCACCACATTCCTTCCATTAGGGCTGCAACTTGGGTTCGTGTCAACCTGCAACCTGGGTTCTGGTTAGGTTGAGCCGAGTTGGGTTGCCAAGGTCCTCAGGTTGGGTTCCGGTTGGAAAACGGTATCTAGATTTGAATTCGGGTTGGTTTGGGTTGAGCAAAACCTGGTTGGGTTGGGTCAGGTTGAGAATAATCACATGTATAGAGTTGGGTTAGGTTAAGTTAAAGAGGACTTTGGGTCTGGCACCTCGGGTTGGAATTTGAGTTGGGTTGGGGTTTGGTTCCTCTTGAGGTTGGTTTGGGCTCGGGTTACTCTTGACCCAACCTAACCCGACCCAACCAGCCCGAGTTGCAATCCAACCTTCCATCATCCTCCTTCTGGACCTCCCGAGTTGTCAAACCTTCTCAATCAGCTATCCATTAATTTATGACGCGGGACGACTAGCCACTTGCTCTAAAAGCTCAAACTGATAGAGCGTGGCGAATCAATCCCTTCATCTCATAGCCCAGGTTAGGCCAGGCCCTCGGCCTAACCCTCCTTCGTGGGCCCCACCTCACACAGTTACTAGCCTCACACAAGCTGCCCCACTCGAGCCCGGTGTGAAAATGCCCCTGCATTAATCACTCCCGATGAGAAGTCTCAAACATAGGACCTCCCTCGCTCTAATACCACTTTGACGCAGGACAACTAACCACTTGCTCTAAAAGCTTGAACTGATAGAGAGCGAATCAATCCCTTTATCTCATAGCCCAGGTTAGGCTAGGCCCTCAGCCGAACCCTACTTCGTGGGCCCCACCTCACATGGGTCCCACCTCACACGGATCACGCCACCCTGAGTGTGCCCCCGCCTCACACCGGCTGCCCTACTCGAGCTCGGTGTGAAAATGCACTTGCATTAATTTATCTCCTAGTGAAACCACCCTTAGGCTACTTCAAATGACCTCATTCTTGTTCTATCCATCCTAATCTTGCCACACATCCATGTCAACATCACCCCTCACTTCAATTCTCATCCTTTGTTCATGTTGCCTCTTCAATGCCAATATTGTCATATAAAGCTTAGCCAATTGAATAGATGTCTTTTAAATATTCTTTTTTAATTTATTTTGGCACAGAGAGTCACACAGCCTCTAACAGGACATTTCCAGCTGAGCTAGCATTGCGTGCCCATCAGTTGTCCAAATAGAAAGTAGCTCCAATTGTTGATCTCGCATTAAGCCAACACATTTCTTTGGTATTCTTGTTCCGTACTACTATTTTGCAATTTTGTTCAGGAACATTTGTTGAGAAGAACTTCGAATGCATCCCACACTCATAACAAATAATAATAATAATAATAAAGTAAAAATGGAATAACTGTTACCGCATGGTTCTAAGCCATGTTATATATCCTCTGTAGATCAACACACTCTTGAGGGGTAGGCTTCTCACTTTCTGTAAAAAGGACATGACGTTGTTTTGAAATTTTTCCTTCTCAACACATGTCCATGTTCGCATCCAATACTCCGGAGTCCAGACATGGTTCAATAAAAGGCTATTTTATATGTTTAGAATGTATTATCTCTTCTTTGGATTTTTACATATAAATAATTTACGTCTGTTATTCTTTATTTTTGGAATTTTTTGTATTAGGGCAGTATGCATGCACAGACGCATACTGTTAAATATTTGTTCATATATGTTGGCAGACGTAACTTTCAAAATTCGATGTCCAACGCCCCATATATGTGAATGTAATTCTCATGCATGAACAAAATACAATTAGTTTGGGATTTGTTCCATCTACTCCATAGGTGGAAGTCTTAAATAATACATTGACCAATAGATATGTTCTAAGGATGATGAATTTCTTGCAGGCCCCATCAATACTTCCAGCAAGGACAACTAAAGCTACAAACCCAGTCTTAAGGCACTATAGGTTGGCCCTGCCCATTCAATGAAGATGAGATGGTTTGGTCCCTATCTCCTGATGGTTCGTTTTTCACAAAATCATTAAGGTATCATGCCCATAGGCTTCTACTAATTCTACTATGTGGGTGGGAGCCCCGGCCAAGGTGGCATTTATATGGGCAGTGATTGCCAATAAATTGTTGTGGTTAACAATCTTCAAAAAACGAAACTGACGTGGGCCTAATATGCGTGGAGGATGGATCCAGCACAATTCTTTGCAAATTAAGCTTAACATACAAAAGGCATCTAAATGCATTTAAGTGTGTCTAAGTGTGTCTTAAGTGCATTTAAGTACAAAAGTGCATCTAAGTTCATCTAAGTGCAATGTACTTATATGCAAGTTGTATGTTAAGCTTAACGTACAAAGCTATGTATTGGATCCAGGCTCATATGTATGATGTGCAACAGGATTGTAGAATCTTAGGTGGATCGCCTCTTTATCAGGTGTGAGGTTGCATGGATGATTTTGTCTAGCTTTTTTGGCTTTAACGCATAAAGCTTTGTATTGGATCTAGGCTCATATTTATCATGTGCAAGATGAACGAAGAATCAGTGGATTGCCTCTTTATTGAATATGAAATTGCATGGATAATTTGATCTAAGCTTTTCTGGATGATTTGAATCTAGTTGGGTCTCTGTCCGCTCCATGTCTTTGGGATTATGGACAAATGGCTCATTCAAGCCACTGGATAAAGCAATTTTGAGGATGCTAAGCATGCTAGAATGTGAGGAATTTGGAGAGAATGAAACAGATGATTTTTTAAAGATAAAGAATCCCCCTTGCTGTCCATGACTACCAACATTGAAGAATTCCCCCTTTTACGTACAATTGTATATGATCCAGGCTCATTATGTATGAAGTGAAGAGGAGTGCAGAATTGATAGATAACCTCTTCACTGGGTATGAAGTCACATGGTGATTTAGTCTTAGCTTTCATAGTTTGTCTGAATTTAGTTGGGTCTTTCTACTCATCGTCTTTTTTATGGACAGATGGCTCATTTAATGCCTGCCCAAGGCCCATGACACAGCCCAACATATGCTAAAATTTGGGCTGTTTGTTGCTAGTTTTGGGAGCTAAATGTCAGAGATTAAGCTTCCTGTTTTTTAAAGATGAGGGGGCTGATTTGGAAGATACAATTGAAGACTTTGGGATCATTTGGTAGATTTTTTTACCATTTTTGGAATCATTTGGTAGAGATGTGTTTTACTTTATTTCGGCCCTTGGACCAAATAGTACGCCATTAGAGGTTTGAATGTATGAGAGATACTGGGTTATTTTACTTGACAAAGTTGTTCAACAAGATTGTTGCACTAAGTATCATGTGATTAAACTTATGAGGCATACTATGGAACTTTTCTTTTTCTTTTGCTTTTCTTTCTTCTCTTTTCTTCTCTTTCTTTTTTTTTTTTTTTTTGTAGAATTATAAAATTTTATTGAGACAACCCGACTTAGCAAAACTAAGACAAAAGATTACAACCCTAATAAGGGCAAGACATTATAAACATCCACCTCCTTATGGCCTGAAATCTAATAAGCTACCGAGATTGTAGCCTTTCTAACAACCCCATCCACGGAATTGCTCCTATTATCGAAGCACCAACTGTTCCATTTTCCCCAAATGCCCATAGAACCACCATCAAGACCATCCAAGGCGAGATTGGCTAGCACCAGGCATTCTTCTCAAAGGGGGGTCCCAGCACCAACTGAGAAAGACACCTTCCATAAATTTATGGGCCACTTAGTAAATAGCTTTCCAACTGAATGAATCCCTACTCCACCATCCCTTGTCCTAGGTATCATACTAAAGCAATTACATCCCATATCCTTCCCTCTTCCACAGCAAAGCTCCATATCCATTTCCCAAATAGCGCCAAATTCATATAATCCGAGCTTCTTAGACCCGCTCCTCCTTCAATCAGTAAGCAAACCTCTTCCCACTTCATGAGATGAAATTTCCGTGTCTTCTATTCTGCTCCACAAAAAAAGAAAAAAAAATTGTGCCTTAGTTTTTTCCAATCTGTCCATAACCTGTCGAGGGCACTTGAAATAAGGGGCATGTTCGAGATGGCTACTTTGATGAGCGTTAGATGACTTCCCAAAGAGTGATTTTTCCATCTAGAAAGCTTCCTCTCGACCCACTCTAACACTCTATCCCACAAGTGCCTAGCCGGCTTCTTGATACACAATGGATGGCCCAAATATGTCAACGGGAAGGAACCAAACCCAACATTCAAAAACCTCCACAGGTCTCGCTACCTCGTCATTAGATGCCCGGACACCCAACATTTTTCTTTTAGCTACATTGACTTTCAAGCCTGTGGCCACTGGGAAAGTGATTGAGCAAAGATTAAGGCATGAGACGAATGCATCAGAAAATTAGTTTGATTTCATGCTTGGGAGGCCTGCAACTAAAACTATTTCCTTCTTAGACAATTGATGGAGAAATATAGGAAGGATCTTCACATGGTCTTTATTGATATAGAGAGCATACAATAAGATCCCTAGAGAGTTCATCCGGTGTGTGTTGAAGTTCAAATGCATGTCAAAATAATAATGAGAAACAACATTCAGAATATTGGAACACTGTACAAGGAGTGTATTGGTATAAAGTGCTTCATTGTTACGAAACAAATCTCGTATCCCAGTACAGACATAACATCAAAGGTGTACCATTTCATCAGTTTGCATTCTCGATAAATTTTAATCCAAATGTCAATAGTATTGGAATGTATCATCAATACATCCAATGCATTCAAAATTTAATATGTTATTATTTTATTATTTCCATTTAGTTATTACTTTCATTATAATTTTCTCTTCGTGACCATTATTACTTTATTTCATAATATGAACTAGCCTTGATATACATGTCAATTGAACTTCAATTGCTTAACATTAATTTTCAGATTTAAGAAAAGTAAAAAATGGAAAACACAAAATTATGTAGCAGCGATCTTAATGCATTGCGTCATGCTGACCTCGGTCACAATCTGATGCATTCCAGTGATATTTCAAATCTTGGGTTGAAACAAATTTTCAATAATATCTCACATTGGAATCTTAACAAAAACCAGAAACATTGATGATGTGACCTTTTATCATGAAGAGAATAGCGCGGGATCAGATAAACTTACCAAGGGATTTCTACAGTTGACAAGTCTACACTCCAACAAAGAACCTTCCAACTTCCAACTTTCCCACACATCAAAGCTGTGACTTGCAAATACAAATTCCATCCTTCTATTTATCTGGAATACAAAATTACCACAAAAAAAAAAAAAAACAAACAAAAGAGTTTGAACCTAGATTTAGGGAAAAATTCTATCAAAATTGAAATACAAGTTAATGTGGATCATATCTCCTACTACTAGTCTCTTATTTTTCACAAAGAAATAACTATCTAACAATCACCATTGATAATGAAAGCCATTGTCATTGGCTTGTAAAGGAAATAGATAAAATTTGATGAAAGAATTAGAAACCAATAACGAAAGAAAATCTATTTTTATTACCGTAATAACATAAAGAGTTTAATTTTTCAAGTTCATGAATATTTGACCTAGAAGTAGGTTGCAAATGAGGTGAGATGGATAAGGCCCCACATGCCGATTATGGAATGCTGTGACGAGTATCACAAGAGGTAAATCTGATGACTTAGAAGAAACCAAGGTTTCATAGGAGATAACAAGTGTTATCAATATAAAGTTTGACGTAGGACAGCCCTAATTATGATGCATGCTCATGAACATAATTAAACAGCGGAAAATAAAAGGAATAAATAATCTAAAATCCAGAATCATTCATCATAAACTAAGAAAATCCACAAGGAGCTTGGAATGGATCGGGCCAATCGTCACAACCACGAAGTTTGAGTTTCAATTATGACTAGGGTTGGATCTGGTGAGGGATAGGACCTCCCAATCTTGCATGGCTATAACCCAATCAATCAAGAGGAATCTCTAATACAGAAAATCAAGGGATTTCGGATTAGGGATTTGAAAGTCCGAAAACTTTAGGGTTTATGCTCAAAATCAGATTTTGGGATTGTGGCTAATGAAGCAAATAGGTTAGAAAAGATAGGATTACCTGGAAGAGGGATTAGAGGGACATAAAAAGCAAATAAAAGAAAGAGGGATCAAGGAAGAAGAAACATCACCATGAGAGAGAGAGAGAGAGGAGAGAAGCGCCAAGAGGCTTTTCATTAATCAATAATCAAAGTTAATTCGAGTTTAGGGCTTTAGCCCACTTAAATATGCAAATAATGATATAAAAGTACTAAAATACCCCTAAAACTAAGCAAAACGCGTAAATAACATAAGTGCGGGAAAGTTCGAGCGCTCGGTCGGGCGCCTGAGCAGTCGCCCGAAGTCGTCCGAAAACCTCCAGAGAGGTTCGGGCACTCGTCAGACAAAGTTCGGGCGCCCAAAGGCTATGGTCGGGCGCCCGATCGGGTGCCTGAAGGCAGTGGTCGGGCGCCCGATGGGCGCCCGAAATTTTCAGTTCGCGGCCTTCATTCTCCTTTCTTCCTTCACACATGTCTTCACTGAGTGGGGTCTTCTATTTGTCCAATCACATGTGAAGGGTCTTTAGCGAGTCTTCGATTCCTCAATAGTCGCCTATCCACAAGGACCGCACTTGTGGTTGGCGCTTTCTTCGTTGGTACACCTTGAATGCTTTTGTATCCGCATCAATTCCCCTCGGGTGAGAAAAACTCGACTCCGACAAGTTGAAACTTTTGTAGCGCTCTAGTAGATCTGGATCAATACTCTGCAACGCTTCGCCCGGCAGCCATGTAGATTCAGACGATGGTTTGTTTTTCCATTTGACAAGATACCTCTGGAAACCTCCATCTCTTGTAGATACTATCTCGGCATCCAAGACCTCCTCAATTTCTTCTTTATGGGTAATGGGTGGGGGAAGGGGTGGAAAGGGGTTGCGTAGCAAAATCAGAAAAAGGCCATGAAAGGGACAATGGGTCAACAATGGAATTATGGGAATGGACTAGATCTTCCACATTAAAAGTTGGATTAATGGCCATTTCAGGTGGAAGGTCAATCCGATACGCGTTGGACCCAACCTTTTGTAACATCTTGAATGGTCCAGCACTACGCGCTTGTAACTTTTTAGCGGATCCTTGAGAGAATTGCTCTAGCCTTATTCGCACCATTACGTAGTCTCCTTCCTGAAATTCTTGCTCTCTACGATGAGAATCAGCTGAAAGTTTATAATCATCATTGCTCTTATTTATCCGCTGTCTAATATGTGTATGCAAATCATGAATATGGTGTACAAATGCATCGGCTGATTCAGAAGACCTTTGGGTAACCGACATAGGTAAGAGATCTATGGGCATTCTAGGTTTATACCCACTTACAATTTCAAAAGGACTCAACCCTGTAGATCTATTAACTGACCCATTATAAGCAAATTCAGCAGTTGGTAAAATTAGGTCCCAAGTCTTAACATGTTCACCCACTACACAACATAGAAGATTTCCAAGACTACGGTTTACCACTTCAGTTTGACCATCTGTTTGTGGGTGGTAAGCAGTACAAAATTGCAAACGAGTTCCCATAATGTGCCACAGTGTCTTCCAAAATAGCTAGTAAATCTGACGTCACGATCAGATTCTATAGTTTTAGGTAACCCATGGAGACGCACCACATCATCAAAAAAGATACGAGCAACATGAGACGCATCCGACGTTTTCGAACATGGGAGGAAATGCGCCATCTTAGAAAAACGGTCCACAACGACAAAAAACGGAATCGTGCTTCTTGATTGTCTTGGGAAGCCCAAGCACGAAGTCCATACTAATGTCCTGCCACGGAGCATGTGGCACTGGCAATGGCATATACAGCCCTGTATTTTGCTTTCTTTGCTTTGCCAGCTGACATTACGACACTGCCCTAAAACTTTGGCTACGTCTCGCTTGAGACTTGGCCAATAAAAACGATGTTCCACGAGGGCAATGGTCTTATCACGACCAAAATGGCCAGCTATCCCTCCTGAATGAAGCTCCCAGATGAGGAATTCACGAAGGGACAGATGGGGAATACAAAGTCTGTCTCCCTTTAAAAGGAAGCCATCTTTAAGAACATACTCACCCATAATACGCTGGTCACTAGAGAGTGACACGTAAGTACCCCCAAAATCAGGACATGTGGGGTATTCATCTTTCAGTTGCTCAAAACCGATGACCTCTACACTCAAAGAGTTGAGCAACGCCGCTCTTCTACTAAGGGCATCCGCTGGTTTGTTTTCAACCCCGGCCTTGTGTTTCAGAACAAACGAATATTCCTGAAGAAACGCTACCCACTTAGCATGCCTTAGGTTGAGTTTCTTCTGAGAATGCAAATATCTCAAAGCCTCCTGGTCAGAAAACAAAACGAATTCCTGTGGTAGGAGATAGTGTCGCCAATGTCTCAAGGATTGCACTAACGCATAAAATTCTTTGTCGTACGTGGAGTATTTTTGTTTTGCCTCATTCAGCTCCTCACTGAAATAGGCCACTAGGTGTCCTTCCTGACTTAACACTCCACCTATACCAACACCAGACGCATCACACGCTACTTCAAAGACTTTAGAAAAGTCAGGTAGGCGCATGACAGGAGCTTCTACCATCTTGCCCTTAATTTCCTTGAAAGCCTTGACTGCGGCTTTAGACCACACGAACTCTCCCTTTTTCATGCACTCAGTAATGGGAGCCATGATCGTGCTAAAACTCCTAATGAACCGACGATAAAAAGTTGCTAAGCCGTGAAAGCTTCGCACCTCATGAATGTTCCTCGGTTCAGGCTACTTAACTATGGCCCTGACCTTTTCAGGGTCTGCGCGCATTCCTTCAGATGACACTATAAATCCTAAGAACACAACTTGACTAGACATGAACGCACATTTCTTAAGATTAGCCTACAACTTTTCATTCCTAAGGACGCTACAGACCTGCTTCAAATGTTCAAGGTGTGATTCCTTAGTGGTACTATAAATAAGAATGTCATTAAAGTACACCACTAGGAATCTTCCCATGAACGGCCTCAAAACTTGTGTCATCACCCGCATGAAAGTACAGGGTGCATTAGTCAAGCCGAAGGGCATGACCAACCACTCATACAGCCCATCTTTCGTTTAAACGCAATCTTCCACTCATCTCCTGGGCGTATACGGATTTGGTGATATCCACTCTTGAGGTCTATCTTAAAGAATATATTGGACCTGGCCATCATGTCAAGCATATCATCAAGTCTAGGTATAGGGAACCTATACTTAACGATAATTTTGTTTATGGCACGGCTGTCCACACAAATGTGCCACGTGCCGTCTTTCTTTGGCGTGAACAATGCAGGCATGGCACACGGGCTCATACTCTCCTGGATGAAGCCCTTTTGCAGAAGCTCATCAACTTGCTTCTTCAACTCTGCATGCTCTGCAGGGTTCATCCTGTAGTGAGGAAGGTTCGGTAGAGTAAACCATGGGACAAGATCAATGGCATGTTGTATGTCCCTCATAGGTGGCAATTCATTCGGTAAGTCTTCAAGAAATACATCACTGTATTCCTTCAGGACCGAGGTCACCTCACGGGGCAACTCTGATGGAACCTCAGGTGTAATCTCTCTAGCCACAAGGGCATACACCATAGAATCCTCTTTAGCCTCTTTTTCAAACTCTCTTGCGTTGATTATATGGAGAGACTTAGGCTTGGATTTCCCCACTCCTCTAGGCTCATTTGCCTTCTCATCCTTCTTATTCCCTAGTGTGTTCTCAGGTGGCATGGGGTTAAGTTTGATCTTTTTACCGTTATGTATGAAGGTACACGCATTCGAACGGCCAAAGATCGTGACATCATTATCGAATAGCCACGGTCTACCTAGGATAACATGTCGCACATCCATAGGTAAAACATCACACCACATGGACTCTTTGTATGACCCAAACTCGATGGGGACTAAACATTGATGAGTGACAGGAAGAAATGTCTTGTCAACCCAAGAGACTTTATATGGGTCAGGATGAGGTGTGGATTTCAGTTTCAAGCAATCTAAGGTGCTAGTGGAAATCACATTTTGACAACTTCCACTGTCCACTATCACCTTACAATTCTTTTCACCACACTTGGCAATAGTGTAGAAGATAGTGTTTCGACGCCAGTCAACACTACTTCTAGACTGAGCTAGCACACGCCTGACTACTGCAAGTGTTGCTTCTCCATCTAATTCTTCCCCATCAGTAAGTCCTCTTTCAGGGTGATACTCTTCAACTTCATAATCACCCTGGTTATCTCCACCCTCGTGGGACTCGCCCACAACTAAGGCTTTTCCATGGCTCTTCGTAGGACACTGATTAGACATGTGGCCAAGATTGCCACACTCATAGCACCTCACTTGGCTCATGTTACTGGGACCGGCACCAAGAAACCCTTTGCCCTTGTCCTCCCTAGGCTTAGGCGGAATAGTCGCCTGTACTCTAGGTTGACTACCAACATTAGGTTTAGTCCCCTGGGAACTAGATCTAGCACTGGAGTCTCGGGACTCAAAACGACGAACGACAGGAGTCTTCAGATATTGCTTTAATTCCTGCACGACTTAATATGCTTCATCCAAGTCCGTTAAGGGCTGAGTCATAAGCTCGCGTTGAAGATCCGCACGAAGGCCCGTCTTGAAATGCAAGAGCATTACTAGATAGTCTTCTTGGATATCACATTGCATCATATATTCTTCAAATTTAGCGATGTAGTCAACGGCAGACATTGACCCTTGGCGTAAGGATTGCCATTGGTCAAGGAGCTTCTGACGGTATGAGAGAAGAAGGTACTTCTCCTTCATCTTTCATCTCATACCAATGTGTGATAGGGGCTATACCAACTCTTTCTACCTTACGTTCGGTGTTGGTCCAAAATAGTTTGGCTTAGCCCACAAGCTTCATCTTTGCAAACCGCATTTGACGGTTTTCTGACATGCCATACCACTCAAAGTAGTAGTCCATGTCAGCAACCCAGTCAAGGAATGCCTTGGGATCCAGACGCCCATCAAAACTCGACGCCTCAACTCTCACACTTTTCATCGCACGCTCATCTGGATCATAGCAGTCTTGATGATCACATGTGGCTCGTACCTCTCGCACAACACCACGACCATTACCACGATCCCTATCCTCACTACCTCCATGTGCGGCAGCGCGTTCTTCAATGATTCCTCCCACCTCGGAGTGCGCATCATCCCCTACAGCGGGGTTTTCCCTTTGGGACGCCTCTAATTGCTCAACCTTAGTCATGGTAGTGGTAATTTAGTTCTCAAGGCGGACAAACTCACGCTTTTGACTTGCTTCTAAAGCGGTTATCTTTTGTATCAACTGAGCAAGTTCCTCAGATAACTGTTCGTTATTCATGGTAGGTTGAAGTCCGAAACCTCTACCTCTTCTCGTGGGCATACAATTAAAACCTGAACCAAACTCTACCCAACTAGACTACTGGGTGTTATGACTCACAAGATGGATGCCATGAATGCAAAACTAATATGAACTGACACAATTAAATTAAGATAGGAAACAATTCAAATCTGAAAATTTTCCAAATTAAGAAACTTTCTAAAGTTGGAAGTTCTAAAATTGGAAACTTTCTAAATCTAGAACTTTCCTAACATAGACCTAAAAATCAAAACCCTAATTTGATAACTCGATCTAGACAAAAACCATGCAAGCATATTCTCTAATACCAAATTTGACGTAGGACAGCCCTAATTATGATGCATGCTCATAAACATAATTAAACAGCGGAAAATAAAAGGAATAAATAATCTAAAATCCAAAATCACTCAGCATAAACTAAGAAAATCCACAAGGAGCTTGCAATGGATCGGGCCAATCGTCACAACCACGAAGTTTGAGTTTCAATTATGACTAGGGTTGGATCCGGCAAGGGATAGGACCTCCCGATCTTGCATGGCTATAACCCAACCAATCAAGAGGAATCTCTAATCCAGAAAATCAAGGGATTTCGGATTAGGGATTTGAAAGTCCGAAAACTTTAGGGTTTATGCTCAAAATCAGATTTTGGGATTGTGGCTAATGAAGTAAATAGGTTAAAAAAGATGGATTACCTGGAAGAGGGATTAGAGGGACGTAAGAAGCAAATAGAAGAAAGAGAGATCAAGGAAGAAGAAACATCACCATGAGAGAGAGAGAGAGAGAGAAAGGAGAGAAGCACCAAGAGGCTTCTCATTAATCAATAATCAAAGTTAATTCGAGTTTAGGGCTTTAGTCCACTTAAATAAGCAAATAAAGACATAAAAGTACTAAAATACCCCTAAAATTAAGCAAAACGCGTAAATAACATAAGCGCGGGAAAGTTTGGGCGCTCGGTCGGGCGCCCAAACAGTCGCCCAAAAACCTCGAGAGAGGTTCGGGTGCTCGTCAGACAAAGTTCGGGCACCCGATGGGGCGCCCGAAGGCTATGGTCAGGCGCCCGATCAGGCGCCCAAAGGCAGTGGTCGGGCGCCCAGTTCTCGGCCTTCATTCTCCTTTCTTCCTTCACACGTGTCTTCCCTGAGTGGGGTCTTCTATGTGTCCAATCACATGTGAAGGGTCTTCAGCGGGTCTTCAGTTCCTCAATAGTCGCCTCTCCACAAGGACAGCACTTGTGGTTGGCGCTTTCTTCGTTGGTACACCTTGAATGCTTTTGTGTCCGCATCAAAGTTTCTTGTCATATCACAACTAGGACTCATTCTTAACACCAATTGAGCTGGCATATTTCAATGGGTAGTTCTTGATTTATATTGATTGCATCTGGACAATCCACAAGATCTTCAAAGCATGACCATATTGCAGGACCATCATGGTTAAGGGTTCAAATTAGAGATTAGTATAGATACAACTCTGGTCCTGGTGTTTCAGACTGGCATTTCTAAAATAGGCTGAATCAAGTTTGATAGTTTGGTTCTAGCATGATTAGAATATATTTTTTATGAGTAAATATCATTTAACTCAAGAAAAGGAAAGGGAGTCTCCAATCAAAAGACTTTGGAGACCAGCAACCTTATTAGCCAACTCAAGTACACCATTAACTTCCCTTTTACATGAGTGAAGGATTCCAAGACAGTCCCCTTCATCTCTCTAATTTCTTTGATCCCGCAGAAAAGCACCAGGTGAAATATCCAAAGAAATTACGCATCGTATGATATTGCCAAATCCCATTCAATGAGACTAAAGGAGGAAATCTAAAATGAATCAACTTTATGTGTGTGTGTGTGTGTGTGTGTGTGTGTGTGTGTGTGTGTAATTAAGTTTAACTTTATTGAGAAACTGTCGAGACAAAAGTAACAGCAAACAGCAAAGAATACAGCCCAAGAGTACAGCCCCATCTACAGTCCCAGATTACAACCCAAACAGAAATGAAATTTCAGCAATGTTAACATCCTTGACCCCAGACACCCATTCTAAGACATCTCTCTCTTAGATTGCCACAACTTCTACCCATGATCCCTGTTTGTCGAGGAAGCATCGACGGTTTCAATACCGCCAAGTATTCCACAACATAGCTAGTAAAATGAGACACCATGATGCCCACCACCCTTTAGGAATGGGGCTGCCATGCCATGCCCAAACCAAATCCACAACCATTCGAGGCATGAGTCATGACACACTCGACACCAAAAGACGCTAGAAATAACCAAGGGACAGTAGAAAAAGAGGTGATCAATGGACTCGGCGTCGTTCTGGCGCATTAGACACATGTTAGAAAGAATTATAGACCTTTTTCTGAAAATTCTCTATGGTTAAAATTCGCTTTTACCCAACTAACCAAACAAAGGAAGCCACCTTAGGAGGTGCCCCATAGAACCAAAAGGTGTGGAAAAACTCCCCCCTTCTTGACACCATAGAGCCCCAAAGCATCCTGTAGGACTTAACTGAGAATTTTTCCATACCATAGAAACTGAAAGAGCCAAGTAAGGATGAATATTATGTAGCCAAACCAACAACCTTCAAGGTCCACCGCTTCCTTATCTAATAAGGCACTCCTCCAAGGGGGCACCACACTCCATTCACACCAGTGAAGGAAAAGCAAGCAGCTACTAATATATTCTTCATAGGGGCTAGTCTTGCAAGGGATGAGAATTCCAGCTCCAAGGGTCTATCTCCACACCAAGGGTCCTCACAAAAGCGATGTGTTGCCCATCACCGAGAGAAAAAAACCACTCTAGGATTTTGTACGAGGGGGTCACCGAATTAATGGCCTTCCATATCCCCCAAGGTCGATATTGCTAGGATTTTTTGACCTCCCACCCTTCCTGTTGAACACCATATTTAAATGCAATAACTTCTCTCCGCAGCTTACCCTTTTTAGATCCAATCTCCACAGCCACTTTCCTAGAAGTGCCACATTAATAGATTTTAACACTCTAAATGCCTACACCTCCTTCAGATAGTGATTTGCACACCTCTTCCCACTTAAGCAAGTGGAAAGTATGCTTTTCTTCAGCCCCTCTCTATAAGAAATCACGCCCTAACTTCTCCAATTTATCCAATACTAATTTTGGACACTTCAGAATTGACATGAATTAGAGGGGGAGATTAGATAAAGCCGCTTTGATAAGAGTGATTCAACCTGTTAGTGATAGATGACGGCACTTCCACCTTGATAGCTTCCTTTCAAACCTTTTGATCACATTATTCCATAGATGTTTCGCCAGTTTTCCTATGAATACTCAGGAGGCCCAAGTAAGATGAAGGAAATGACCCTATACTACATCCAAACATATCTACGAAGATTGATGTGATGTAGGATGGATGTACCTAGACTAGCATATGCATGTTGTGAGATCATTCAACGCATTAATTTAAGCATTCAAAACATAAATTCTAGCAATCACAAAGTAAATTCAGAAATTCCAAATTTGACTACTATCAAAGTCTAGGCTACACACATCAAACAATGCAATGAACCTGTAAAATTAATTAAAAGAATGGCCCTACTAAAAGATAGGACTTCCAACTAGCATAGGCAAAATCCAAATCAAGTGTAAACCAATTCCCAATTTCCATATTTGCACAACTAAGAGGTGTTTTTGTGCTAAAACAGATTTTGGGAGTCCTATGGGTGTAGGATTAGGTTTAGGGTGAGAAGGGTTAAAGATGGGTAGGGTTTTGTATGGATTTAAGGGTTTTCGGGTTATGCTTTCTAGAAATCTAGGATTTAGGTTATAGATTTAGGGTTAGGGTCTAGTTCTAGGGTGATGGGACTAAAAAGGAGTAAACAACAAGAGGAAGGGATGGGAAGGAGAGGATGGTTGGACCATACGGACCAGTCCGTATGGCAGTACGTGTACGGATGGGTGGAGGCATGTGGGAGAAGATGGTGGTGACGGCTTGGAAGATTTAGGCTTAGGTATAGATGGGTTTTGATGTAAGAAAAAAGATAAAGAAAGAAAGTTAGAGAAGAAGAAAACCTATCTTGAGGAAGAAGAAGAGAAAGAAATGATATTGATGGAGTCACATCACCAAGCTTTGGCCCTCACACCCTCTCCAAGTCAGATAGAGATGAAAGCTCTCTCACGAAGCTCTTGAAAAAGGAGAGTTTTCTCTCTTGAAGGTTTTTTTTTTTTTTCCGCAAAAGGCATAGGGTTTTGATGTAAGAGAAAAGAAAAAGAAAGAAAGTTAGAGAAGAAGAAAACCTACCTTGAGAAAGAAGAGAAAGAAAGGATATTGATGGAGTCACACCACCAAGCTTTGGGCCTCACACCCACTCCAAGTCAGATAGAGATGAAAGCTTTCTCACAAAGCTCTTGAAGAAGGAGAGTTCTTTCTTTAAAGTTTTTTTTTTCCACAATAAGGCATAGGGTTAGATGTTCCATATTAAACTTTCAAAATTACAGTTATGTCCCAACTTATTGTTCCATGGGCCAAAGTCAAACTAAAATATCCTAAGAAAATAAAAGTAATCCAAACCATCTATCATGTCCTAAAAATAACATAAAATAAAATAAAAATCAGGGTCCATGAGGCCCAAATCTGGAAGATCTGATGGTCCGATGGCCCGATCAAGATAGTCCAACGGTCAAATGGACCTAAAACTAAAATCATATGGCTAAAACTCCTCCTAAGCAACCCACATGCATCATCCTAATGTGGGGTCTTCCTTATGCACATCCAATGCATGTAAGGTCTTCAAAGTGGCCTCGCGGGCCCCGTCTAGAAGTCATCGTCCATCCACAAAGAAAGTTGTGTTGATGCAGGCGGTCGCCTCCGCCTCTGGTACACTCGAGTAGGACCTCTTATGTCCTCATCTTGATGCTTTCTAGTTGAAAAGATCAATGCCCAACATTTCATTTTTCCAAACGTTGGCCTTAAGACCCCGAAACCTCGAAACACCCCAAATTTTTCCTTAGATTGTTCACCATAGCCATTTTTTAGCCCCAAATAAGATTGTGTCATCCATGAATTGAAATCGAGAGATCTGAACTGCTCCTACTCCGTTAAAGTTAGAAACAAGCCCCATTTCTTGACCTTTTGCTAACATTATACTCCAAGCTTCCACTACTACTACAAACAAGAAGGGGGGGAGTCGGCCCCCTTGCCTTGGACCTCCCGATGCTTTAGAAAGGCCTTTAGGAGAACCATTGACGAGAACCAAGAAACTAGTTAAGGAGATACATCCATGCATCCAACGAATCCATTTGTTTCCACATCCTATTCTTTCCAGCATGTACTCAAGAAATCACCAATCCACATGGACATTAGCCTTTTTAATGTCAAGCTTACAAACCACACTTTTCTTACCCTCCTTATATCTCAAGTCTATACATTCATGGGCAACAATACACTCTAATATTTGTCTATTTGCCACAAAAGCTCCTTGATTCTCAAATATGAAGGTAGCTAACACCATCCTAAATCTAGATTTGAAGATCTTGGCCAAGATCTTATAGGGACTTCCAATTAAACTAATGGGTCGAAAATCTTTGAGTGAATCTGCCCCCTCCTTTTTTGGAATAATTGTTGTGAATGAAACCCCCATCTCCTTGATCAACTTGTCTTTCTCACAACACTCTACTACAAAGTTCACCACATCTTTCTTGAGTATTTCCCAAAAAGCTTGATAAAAAGCCATGGGATACCCATCTGGACCCGGGGCATTTGATTTCTTCTTCCAATACGGGCTTTTCAAGATTATCCCTTTCCGAGGCAAAAATATGATCAAACGGTAAATTGTCCACCAAAGGTCTTCTCCCTCCGCCTAGTAACTTTGAGTAGAATTGCATAATAGTCATACAAACTTGTTCCTTCGCTTCAATCCATTTGCCATATACCTCCAAGTTGCTTATGCAGTTGTTTTGAGCCCTAGCACTAGCGATGCTATGGAAGAATAGTGTGTTCTTGTCACCTTCCTTCAACCATAGTGCCCTCCATCTCTGCCTCCACTTTATCTCTTCTTCCTTCAAGTACTTAGAATATTCGACCAACAACAAAATACACCCCCAACTATCTTACTCGGCTTCTAATAAAGATAGTGTGGTGGTAAGATATTGATCTAGGAAGACCGCGCAATGAAACCAATGGATATTTTTCAACCCAATCAGCGGATAGAATAAATCTGTCCAATCTGGAAAACACCAGGTCTTCCCTCCCATTAGTCAAGTAAATTTGGCTCCATTCATCGCAATATTGATCATTTCATTGTGTCTTACCCATTCCTCAAATCCTTTCATGCTCCTAGGGATTCTGTCCCCATTCAACTTCTTATGTACAAACTTGATGACGTTGAAATCACCCCCAACGCACCATGGATAATTGAATCTACATCTAACCGAGTTCAACTCTGCCCATAAGAACTCTGTTGCCTGGCGAACATGGCCCATACACAGCTGCGAACAGCCACGTGAAGTTTGAGGAAACTTCCTTTAGTGGTCAGCACCACGGAGACTGAGAAGGATCCAGTCACAGTTTCTTCCAAATTCCAGATAATTACTATCCCTCTTGCAAAGCCAACTGCAACGAGAGTAGTCCACCCCTTGTTCTTGATGCCGTGGATAAAATCAAGAATCTTGTTATTAAAAACATCAAGCTTTGTTTCCTGGATAAAGAGTATACTAACCTTGTATTTTTTTTAAATACCTCTCTGACATGGTGCCTTTTTTTCCTGGCCACCCAGACCCCTTACATTCCAAGTTCCAACTAAGTCATAGTTAACAATGCATCCCAGGTTCATTAGCTCCCTCCAGTCCCTGGGATTCTTTACCTTAGTTAACTGCACACTACACCTCCTTAAGCTTCTAGATACCTGTGCTCAACAAATTGAATAAAGGGAACGTCATCATCTCCAGCTCCAAAGGATAACCCTACCAATTACCACACTTGTTTCAGCATGTCTTGATTGATACCAGGCCAGCTCCTCCAACATCGCGCGGCTATCACCAGGGGCCTGTAAGGCTTCATCGTGAAAGAATAGTTGAGAGGCTTCACTGATCTCAAACATCTCCCTCACTGCTTGTAGAGGTGTAACATCGAGGGTGTTGTCGAAATTTTCTATGCTGACCACTATATCAATTGGAAAGAAGAATCTCTGTCCTCATGAGCTGTATCACAAACCTCCACAGCATACCCTTCTGATGATATAAGCCTCCTTCCAACCTAGATTTCGTCATCGTCCCCACAGAGAGAACATCGTCATTTGCTCCCGACCTTAGATCATCAACAGTGTGTTTGAAAGGTAGGGGAGAGTGGACCGAATAGAGTTTTGTTGCATTCGAGAACAAACCTCAGCCTTAGATCATCAACGGTGTGTTTGAAAGGTAAGGGCGAGTGGACCTAATAGCGTTATGTTGCGTTGGAGAATAACCCCCAGCCATAAATAATGGAGTGGCGGATGGTTCTTAAATTCCAACAATCTATGAGTACTATAGAAAATTGTACACCATCAAGCAATTATGACTTAACAAAACCTCAAAAAAACGTTTCATTCATATCAATATTCAAAGTATGATTCATGCATGTGGGCCCCTTGTTTATATAGGATCCGATCCTCCAAAATATTTGAGAAAAAATAATTTAGAACAATCCCATGCTTGTTTCTCATTGGACCACTCATATTTTCTAATTCTACTCAACTTGCAATAAAAGAGATCCCTTAATAAGGAGCATCTAAACTGGAAGCTAAATACAAAGCCTTCAAACCTGCTAAAACTCTAATATGCGAACCATATGGAAGGTCAGGAATCTTGTGACTGTATGGGTTTGAAAAAACACACCAGAAGTGTGGCTGGACCAGTGGACCACAAACTGGTTGGTACGTAGAGCCATGTGGTTGGTATGGTTGGACTTATGATGCAGGATATGTGATCTAGACTAAACATGATGCAAAGAAATTATAAACGGATGAAAGAGCAATTCAAAGCATAAAATATACTAACCCACAACAAGTCTAAGAAATCAAATAAACAATAAAATTCAGATTTCAAGCTAAATCACAATCCCACAATAAACTAAACTATATAAAACATGAATTTCAAAGGATCAATGGAAGGTAAAACTTCCACTTTAGCACAGGCTTAGACCTAATTCAAAGGAGCTGATTTGGTCTTTCTAGGGTTAAGGATATGAGAATCTAGGGTTAGGGTTTGAGTATGTAAGGTTAGGGATTTGAAAGATTTGAGAATTTAGGATTTTATAGGAAATAGGGGATTAGGGTTTCATAGGGAATTGGAGATTAGGGCTTGGGAAAACTAAAAACTAGGTTTTATAGGTGAATAGGAATTAGGGTTTTAGGCTAGGGTTTAAGGGATAGGAAGAAGGATCAAAGAGAGGGAAGAAAAGTGAGTGTGGGGGTTGACTGTACAGTTGTACGGCCTTGTCCATACAGCCATACAGACTGACATCTACGGCTCCTTGTGCATTCGCATGACATCACCTCATCACCTACTTGAAATTCTTTGAACCTACGGTGAGAGGTGAGAGTCGGCCAATATCTTATACTTTTCGTTGCTCGCATTAATCCGTTTTCTAATCTCATTATGCAAATCATGGATATGGCATGCGAATGCATCTGCAGACTCTAAACGTCTATGGGAGACTGACATGGGAAGGTTTGGTAAAGTCGACCCGGAGACAAGATCAATGGCATACTGAATGTGTTGCATGGGTGGAAGTTCATCCGGTAGGTCCTCAGGGAAAACATCTGTAAACTCTTCCAACACTGGACTCAATTTAGGAGACTATGCTAACCTTGATTGTGAACTCTCTTGCCACAATGGCATACACCAACAAATCAGCTTTAATCTCCCGTTATAAACTCTTTGGAATTTATTATGTCAAGAGACTTAGGTTGGGATTTCCTCACATCTTTTGGATCACCCTTCTTGACGTCCTCTTTCTTCTCTAGGGTGCTTTTGGGCGAAAGAGGATTTAGCTTTATTCTCTTACTTTGATGAGGACATCAGAGGACCTACTCGAGTGTACCAAAGGCGGAGGCGACTACCTGCATCAGCATAGTTTTCTTTATGGACGGATGACAACATCCAGACGAGGCCAGTGGGGCCACTTTGAAAACCCCACATGCATTAGACGTGCATCAGGAAGACCTCACACCAAGATGATGCATGTGGGTTGCTTTTTAGGAGTTTTTAACCATAGGTTTTCAATTTTGGGTCCATCGGACCGTTGGATTATCTTGATCGGGCCATCGTGTTAGTACACTTTTCTATGGCATACTAGTGCACCTTATTTGTCAATTACGTAGGTCCTAGTGTCTAGGTGTTGGTTGAGCCTAAAGAAGATGAAGACCGAAGACTCAAGAGGACAGCTGCATCAAGTAAGAAGATACAGGTAAATCAGAGATGCCTTGGTGAGCAAAAACCCTTGAACCTAAACCAAAACCAAACCTCTAGATGACTTGACCCTTGGGTAAACTTTTAGTCATCTTAGAAAGGCCTTAGGTATCCCAAAAGACCACCCAAAGGAAGGACTGAAAGGTTCATGAACTGCTATAAAGAAACAAAAAAAAAAAAAAAAAAACAACACAAGTTCATGTGTTTAGCGACCTGTCAGAGACTGGCCGCCAGCACCGCAAGACCGGTCGCCAAAGGCCCAATCAGGACAGCAATTGAACTACATGTCCTGGCTAATTGAGACCTGTCGCTGGAATATGCGACCGGTCGCTAGGCCTTATGAGACCGCCACACCTGGTCGACCAGTTGCCAATGGCCAATTTGGGACAGCAAGAAACACCAAGTCCCTAGCCTAAATTAGACTTATCGTAGCTCAACTGCGACCGGTCGCTGAGAATCACCTGAAGCGTGCGACCAGTCGCCAGATGACCGTTGGCTGCCTTTTTTATCCGTTGAAGCCTTTTCTATAAAGACGGGGCGCAGTTTGAGGGCCATAGAGAGAGATTTTAGTGCATTAGAAGCCACCCACATTGCCCACATTATTAGGCTCTAATCCTAATCATTCCAAGTCATCTTCCTTGTGTTTGATCACAAGTTGGACCATTCAAAAGCTCAATTGAAAATGGGTTTGCTCTCTCTTGATCTCTAAATGTTTTAGACACCGACACCATAAGTATATCTTTAGTCTAAACCTCTCTAGAGATCCAATTAGGTGGAATTCCTCTAGGCACCCAAATCCTGCTAAGTTGTAGAGAATTCACCACCACATCCTACCATCTTGGGCACTCAATAGAGCACTTCATGCAAGGTGATTGATTGTTGGAGCTGTCTGCAACATGATCGGGGGAGCATCGGGGAGCTGATTGAAGCACGAGAGAGCGGAGATCGAGCAACCCAAGCGGCACTGAACATGGGGCTCAATCCGACAAGTTAGTTGTCAATTGTAAGAGTTCAGTTGCACTCTTTCCTTATGGATGATTGAGTGTGAGAGTCTGGAATCAAACTCGACTAAGTCTCCAAAGGGAGCCTTCGGCGCTAGGTTCTTGGGTAGGACCAAAGGGTTGGGAGGAACCTTGTCAAACTCTTAGGTTTGATGGAACTTGTAAACATCTAGGTTGAGAGATGAACCTTAAAATCTCCGTCATAGGTTGGGAAGAACCTTATTAAACTCTCCGGTAAGGTAGAACCGATTTAAAATACCTAGGTTGGGAGGAACCTGATTTAAACTCCCTAGTGGAATCCGGTGTGCTCAAGGGATAAGTACGAGAACCGGGAGTGGAGAAAGAAAACCGAACCACTACACATGCTTGTATTTGAGATTGTCATTTGAGCCATTTCTATTCTAGCATTGTCTATTTAATTGATTGTATGAGTGTTGGAATGAAATATATGTCATGCATTGATAGGTAGATTCTCACACACATCTTGTAGTTTCACTTCTAGACTAGTTGCTTAGGTAACTATACCATTAGTAGTCTACATAATTACACATTAATTAAAAGCTCAACATGTTGCATCATTATAAACTATGTGCTTAGGCTAGTTTGCATAATTGCATTATCTTTTGTAGCCTTTATGATTGGACCCGCTTATGCTTGGAAGCTAAGCGTTCTTGCTCAACTACTTTAATTGCTAATTAGTTTAATTAGGCAAGAGGTTTTTAAAGGATTTTAAAACGGTCCTAACCCCCCCCCCCCCCCCCCCCCCCCCCCCCCCCCGAGGACTTAGCCATAGTTCTAAGCTCTGCCAAGCTTCCGCAATAAGCATAGGGTGTCGTATTAAAACCAAAGCCAAGGCGGCTCATCGTGTAATCCAAATACAACCAATCAACATTTTCAAGATCAAGCTTGCAAACGAACCCACTCCCTGATCGATGCTGGGAGTTGATGCATTCGTGGGCAATGAGCATGCAATCAAAGATTTGGTGATTGGCCACGAACGCACCTTGAGCTTCAGAGATCACCTTGGATAGGGTGGGGCAAAGCCCAAAAGCCAGCAATTTAGCAAGAATTTTGTACAGACCCCCCAGCAAGCTGATGGGCCTATAGTCCTTTAGGTGAAAAGTCCCCCTGAAATTTTTGGATGAGGCTATGAAGGTAGCACCCATTTCATGACAGATACAGTTGTTGGGGAAGAAGTCTTTGAAGAAAGTAGTTAAGTCGGGCTTAATCACATCCCAGAAGACCTGATAAAAGGCTAGGGAAAACCCATCCTACCCGAATATTTATCTCTACCGAGGGAGAAGCCAACAACTTTGATTTTTTTTCTTAGAAAAGGAAGCTTCAAGAGCCTCCGACTCCTTGGCGAAGTTCTGAGGAACTTGAGAGAGTCAAGATTGGGACGGTCCCATCCTTCCGAGTAGATTGGAATAGAAGGAAATGATGTGATTGCAAACTAACTGCTTGTCCTCAACTCTAGAATCACCAATGGATATAAAAACTAATCAGATTACAATGGGCCATGGCACTCGCTATACTACGGAAAAAGTAAGTGTTCTTGCCTCCTTAAGCCAAAGAACTCAGGATCTCTACCTCCATTTAATTTCTTCTTGTTTAATCTTACTAAAACAAAGAAGAGAGATTATCGTGCGGCTAAGTTATCAGCTGAGAGCTAGCCAGACTCCTCTTTTGCATCTAGAGACGGATGGCAACCAGGGTGTTATTAGCATCAGCCTCGATGCTATCCATGGATTCCTTTCTCCACAGCCCAGCTTTAATTTTATTTAGTTTCTGATAGAGGACAAAGCCAGGGGAACCTGCAATGGACAAGGAGGTCCATCAGTTTTTGATCATTGAAGCAAAGTCATCGACTCCGAGCCATGAGAGTTCAAAACAAAAGGGTTTAGGGCCCCAACTCTCCACGACAGAGTCCAAGAGGATTGGACGGTGGTCAAAGGTCGACCAAGGCAAACCACACTGAGAAATCGAGGGGAATTTTGATAACCAATCGGGCGAAACTAGAAAATGGTCAAGGTGGGAGAGAATAAGGGGAGATTGACAATTCGACCAAGTGAATTTGACGTCTAGGAGGGGGAGGTCGATGAGATCATTCCTGGCAACCCACTCCTAAAACAACCTCATGCTTTTGTAGAGACGGCCACCACTAGACTTCTTAAAGGAAAAGTTGAGGGCTCTTTTAATACTTCTTTTGAGACGACAACTTTTAACTGCTAAAGCAAGCCAAGTCAGAGAAGTTGAGGGCTCCAGCTGGCTCACATGGAGGAGGCGATCTGCCACGTGTCAACGGGAACGAGGCCTTGCTGACATCGTTTGGGGCGTCAGCATCAAATGCATTAAAAGAGCACATGCAATCTGCATCAGAAGCATTAAAAGAGCTCGGCTCAAGGAACTCTTCGGATCCGCCACGCATCTAGGCAGAGCTAGTGAGGTTGGCCCAATCATCGTCATCATTAAGGGATTTGTCGTCATTTGAAGCAAAAGCTGACGGTAGTCAACCACGTGTCGCAACAAGGGTCGTTGAGCTTTTTTTTTTTTTTTTTTTTTTTGGCGGGGGGGGGGGGGGTGCTCGAGATCAGGAACAATAGTGATAGGTGGCGGTTGGATGGGGGCGATCATTGGGTTACGGGACAGTTGTATAAAGTCGACAGAGAAGGCGATGGGATGGGGCGAAGGAAGAGGGGCTTGGGCCCCATCTATGGGTCTCAAGGACAAGCTTATAATGAGCTCATATTGGTTACTGAAGGCCCATCCAGGCGAAGGGATGGGCCTGGTGGGCCAAGGTTTGGACCTAAAGTGTCTGCGTGAGAGGAGGGGGGACCAAGTGGACAGTGGTGGGACAGAGGGGGGGAAGGGGGGTACGTGGCGTCCCTCAAGCAACTGTCAGAGCACCAAAGGGAGAAGTTGTGCTACACCAGAGCACGAAGGATTCAGAGCTCTGTCTTCCCCATGGGTTGTCGGAACACTCACCTGACTAGAGAAGCAGGGGGCCTTGTGACTCTACCGGACGAAGATCTGGAGACGATCATTTTCCACTAAGACCTCAATTGAGGAAGGGTGGGAGAAAGTTGTTTCCTAATCTGATTGCGAGCCACCCGAAGCTCCCATCCACTTTCTATCATAAGATCGAATGCCAGGACTTCGCCAATGATATTGCCGATGGCGATCAAGAACTAGTACTAGAGCTCCACTAGGATTCCGCCAAATATGAACCACAAGTCGTCTGAACAAAAACCGAAGCAATCTACCCATCAATGTGGGGATGCTACCACACCATTAAGAAATGGAGCACATGCCGCAATGAAATGGTCGAGAGAGGCGCCCGGCTTGAGATTAAGGAGCAGGTCGTCATCACTCAAAGGCTTTAAACTATAGTCTCCTTCGATAAGGTTGCATCGAAGATTCAACCAAGATATAATGTCCGACATGGAAGCACCCACTCGACTTTTGACTGCAAGACTCCAAGCAAAAGCGGCCAACACTTCTTCCACCTTGGATCAATCCACAGACGCAATCTAACTGGAAGAGGAGTTGATGGTTTGAATATGAGGGGAGGCCAGCCCTTTAGCCGCACCATGCGTCGGAAGGGTAGGGGGAAGATCAAGGGAAGAGAACCCAGTAACCACATCCTTGAAAGAGCAGTCGTTAACCATCAAGTTCCCTTCTTTAGAAACATTACGGGGAGCCACATTCCAAAGAGGCGCAGGGCCATATACACCCCTAAAGTACTTTTTTTCTTATCAAGGGTGGAGTCTGGACGATATTTAGCCCTTTGCACAAAGATCTAGAAACCATTGAAGCCAGCAAGGTGGAAGAGAGAGATGGACCTAGATGCTTCATTGGGAGTCTCCATTCAGATAGGCAAAACCATGACTGCCCGAGAAAACTTTTTGCTCAGGGATAACCACTTCCTTAACAACCCCGACCCTTTGGAATACCTTGTTGAAGGTATAAGAGTCTTCAATCCTCCGGGAAGTTGGATATGAAGAGCTTTGAATAATACCAGGAGATGGCGCTGAGATGCCTTCGCATGTGTAGCTGGGGGGTCACCTATAGTAGACAGCAATCCTCCCTCATCAGGTTCTAAAACTGGGAGTGCGGCAGGAGCTTTGCCAAGAATACCTTTATCCAAATCCCTAGGGAAGGAAGGGTACCGATAGTGATCGTCAGCTGCAGGCCTTCCCCTCAGTTTTAGGAGAGATCGCTCAATCAGGGGCTCACTGAAGCGATAACTTCATGGTCTAGAACGATAATTGTCCTCATAGGGGGACCAACTTTCCTCAGATGCGTAGGATGGAGATTTCGATGTAAAAGGAACCCCCTTTTTTAATACAAGAAAGGCCTTTGGTTCTCGCCGGAGACTTACGTGATTCTCTAGAAAAACTAACCTTCGAAGCATGAGTTCTCGAACTGTGTTTCTCTCGTGCCTTTTCGTTAGTCGTAGATTTATTCCAACTCAGCTCCTTGACTACCTCTCATGTCCCTCTTTCTCCTTCCTTTTGTCCTTGATTTGCTTTCTGCCTTCCTCTTGATGCTTCTCTCTCTTTGCCTATCTTTGTCTGTCTTTTCCCCGGTGGGACTCTTCCCTTGGAAGATGGGGACGTATTCCATACAAAAGGCCTTATTATCAGATTTTATTGCCTCTTAGTATATTTAGATGTTCCTATTTTAGGTTGCAGATAAGATGTTTCAGAAATCCAGAAACCACCTAAGGCATTGTTATCATATTGTGGGAGGACCGATCCCTAAGATTCTCCAGAAAGGCCAGCTTGAAAGCAAACTGTTTACCATATCCTCATTGCGCTAGTATTCAATTATAAGGTCCATTCGGAAACCCAAGGGGGCTGCAACCCGAAGATTAAAAAAAAAAAAAGGAAACACCCTTTCTGTCTATTTCTACACCAGAATAGTACAAAATGTAGACCAGACTAATACCATAAGTAGAGAGAATTTAAAAAAAAAAAAAAAAAAAAAAAGTGCATGCATTGATTAGTAGGGATTCAAATAGGGGCTCTCCTCAAAAAAAATAACAACTCCAGGAGCCACCAGGTGTGCTATTGGTGCTCCATTCCCAACACACTCCTAAACTACCCTCAGGTCTCTACACTCAGCAGAGCCACAACTGCACCTAATTAGATTTACAAACTGATCCCAACAGTTTCTGTCTATTTTAATGCATACAGTCACCTTTCTGTCTATTTCTATACCAGAACAGTACAAAATGTAGACTAGACTAATACCATGAGTAGAGAAGAAGAAATAAACGTGCATGCATTGATAAGTGGGGATTGAAATCGGAGCTCCCAAAAAAAAAAATAATAATAATAACAAACTCCAGGAGCCACCAGGTGTGCTATTGGTGCTCCATTCCCAACACACTCCTACCTACTCTCAGGTCTCCACACTCAGCAGAGACACAACTGCACCTAATTAGATTTACAAACTGGTCCTAAAAGTTTCTCAAATGGTATCAACACTCTACTTCATTTAAAGACAGCACCACTAATACACCCATTCTTTCCACTTCAGGTTAAAAATAGTACAAAGGTTACGCCATGGCATAACCAACGGTTAAAGGATGGGTTTTTATAGTAGTCAGAGTGGCGCAACTAGCATTTCCTTTGAGGAAAAAGCAAAATGAAAAATCTACAGTGTTCGAAGTTCGAACTACAATATAAGGGTTCACAATCCAGAATCCAAACCGCACGGCATGAAATGAAAATCATGCAAAACTCAATAAGTGTATGATACAAAGAAACTCAGAGCAAAGAATGGTATCCTGTCAATCACAGTTACACCAGTTAAAAAATCATGGTCAAATACAAAGGCAAACGAGTCAAGTATACCTGCAGTAATTTCCCACCAGCTGCAAAAGATCGCAAACCAATTGTATCCTGAAGAAATGCATCCAAACAACCATATCAGTTAATCAACAAGACAATTAAAACATTCATATTTCTTTTCTTTTTCTTCCTTCTTCTCAGAGTGAAAGATCAATTCTTTCTAGCAATTCTGTACTGACGTGACAGGAGTCAAGCTAACCCCACACCCCTCTACCCAGTACACAACCATAAATGCCAATCCAGTACGTGTTGGACATGTGAGCCATGCATCAGATGGGCACTCCAATGACCTGGCCCAAAATCAGGCTGATCCACTCATCAGGAAGGGCATATGCATATGTGGAAGATAAAGCTTAGCAACCTTTTCCAATGTTGTTCATTGTTATCGTACAGGTGCAGCCCAAATAATGAGATATTTAGGCCAAACTGATCTACAATGTGAGGCCTAGCTGATGCACAGTACAGAAGTCTCACATGCATGTCAAGATCAGTACTTCTGGCAAGTGTATTGGTTGTATGGGCTTCTGAAAAGATGGTAACAATAGGAAACTGATGGATCAAATAAGTAAAATAATCAAGATGTTTCACCTTGCTTCTAAAGGTGACAAGGAACTGTGCAGCAGGATCCCTTTTTGTGACATTAGACATGGTATCCAAGAACCAACCACCACCAGGCACTCGTTGCCTGGACACATGAAACCCAGGTCGATCTCTTGCATGTAAAGCTATAACGAACCCATCTTTCAGCAGTTCACCAGATTTTCTACTGAGCCCACTTAATTTCACCTGCTTTTCAGAACTTGACTCTGGAGTCAATTCGACGGCACCAGTTTGCCTATTTCTAGAATCTTCTGGGGAAGCAAAACGAGAACTGGAACTCAACACTTGATCTCTGCCACTAATAGCAGTATCATCATCTCGCTGTGAGGTACAGTTGCTGTCTCCTTCTAATGCAGATAGATCATCTGACTTTTGTTGGGATTTACGGCGAGCTGGCCTCTTTTTACCCTTCTTACCAGACCTGCTGCGCCTTCCCTCTGAACGGGTAACAGTATTTTGAGAAAGAACCGAACCTTGAGACTGAGCATGGGACTCCAACAGTTGATAGTTACTTGGTTTTTGGCTATTTTCTGGACTAAATTGACTTTCATCTGTCAGCTGCTCATCATCGCAAACCTGCAAGGCATTTTCTTTCTCTTGTTTCTCAAGTCGCTCATCTTCATACCCAGTTTCACTTTTTTCTTCATCCTCATCAGAGACATCATTCTTTGGAAATACCCCGTCGAAGAAGAATGCTTGCAACATAGAAATGGCTTTCTCCCTTATCTCCATCCATACTTCTTCACTATAATCTGCGCTTCGGGGGAGTATCAACACATTCGGCATCTCCCTTACCTGAAGCGAAGTTAATGAATGAATTAGATCAGACCCCACCCCCAAATAAAAATGAACAAATAAATAACTATTGTTTCTAGAGTCCTTTGGAGGTTAAAAAATGAGGCATCTGAAAAATATGGACAGATAGCAATTTACCAGACTGGAGAAATGAAAAAGATAATCATGCAAAAAGTCAAGAAAAAGGAAGCATACTACTTTCAATCAGCTCATCACAACTGGGCTGTATTTTTTTAAGCAAAATAGGTCACACAAACAGTGGGGTGTGACTAACAGTAGGGGTGAGTGTACTAACAGTGGGGTGTGTACTAACCCCCCCCCCAAAAAAAAAAAAAAAAAAAAAAAAAAACCTCTCACTTATGGGAAATGGTACTATGAGGTCGACTTCATGGGAGCTTCCCATGAGATCAAGTTGTGTATGCACCATGATGTGTGTCGGACATCCACACCATCAATCAGATGCACCATTCCATGGTGGGCCACTGGCCTAAATATCAGGTCAATCCATGACACAAGTGGGCCACACCATAGACAACAGTTGAGAGTGGTTAGCCACCCATTGAAACCTTCATGATCGTTTATAAGGCCCACTGAGACATCAAGCCCATCCATTGCGTGTGTCCTAGTTGGATGAGGCGTCACACCAAGTTTCAGCCTTATCTAAAACTCAGGTGGGCCCCACCAAGTGCTTTTAGATGTTTTAGGCATGTTTCACATGGTTTTAGATGGTGTGACCCACCTGAGTTCTGTATACGGCTGATTTTTGGGTTATCCCATAACCTGGAGGGGACCCACCATGGATGTTCAACACACATTAAGGTGGGGGCCACACAGCTCAACCTCATGGAAAGCTCCCATGAGGTCAAACTCATAGTATCATTTGTGTTGTGCGTGTGTGTGTAGAGAGAGAGAGAGAGAGAGAGAGAGAGAGAGATGCTCACTTGCGCACCAATTTTCACAAGAACTCGTCAGCACTTTTTGATGACTCATCCCGCGTGATGTGAGCCTAAAATCTGAGTTGTCCACGTGATGTAGCACCCTAAGAAACCCCCAAGGCCCAACTTTTACCCTGATCCAGAACTTTGGTGAGCTAGGCAAAAGGAAACAGTCCTCCCTTGATTTGCCTCTCTTCGCAGAAATGGTCCACCAAAGTTCTGGATCAGGGTAAACATTGGGCCCTGGGGGTTTCTTAGGGTGTTGCATCACCTAGATGGTTCAGATATTGGGCTCATATCATGTGTGATGATGAGTTCTCAAAAAGTGCTCACAAATTCTAGATGGGGGGTGATGCTCACCTGCGCACAGCTCTCACGAGAACTCGTGAGCACTTTTTGAGAACTCATCACATGTGATGTGAGCCCAAAATCTTAGCCGTCCACGTGATGCAGCACCTCCAAAAACCCTCGAGGCCCAACTTTCAACCCGATCTAGAACTTTGGTAGGCCATGGCAAAAGGAAATAGTTTCCTCCCTTGATTTGCCTCTCTCTCCCTCTACTGTGGCTCACCAAAGTTCTGGATCAGGGTAAAAGTTGGGCCTCGAGGGTTTTTTTGGGGTGCTGCATCACGTGGATGGTTCAGATTTTGGACTCACATCACATGTGATGAGTCCTCAAAAACTGATCACGAGTTCTCGCGAGAACTGGTGCGCAGGTGAGCATTCCTCTCTCTCTCTCTCTCTCTCTCTCTCTCTCTCTCTCTCTCTCTCTCTCTCTCCACACACACACACTTACTTTTGGATACGGCTGAGGAAGCTCCCATAAGGTCGACCTCATAGTACCATCTCCTAAGACATGTTCTCATGAGAACTATATATATATATATATATATATATATATATATATATATATATATATATATATATATATAGTTTTGGATATGGTTAAGGAAGCTCCCATGAGGTCGACCCCATAGTACCATGTTAAGCCTTGAATTGTGCATATTTATCTCCAATTCCACATTTTAATTACATAAAATCAATGCGCTTAAAGACTGACTTTAATGTGTTTTTGTGATTATAGGAGCAAAAGAGAGATATGAATGAAATGAGCTTAATAGGGAACAAATGGAGAATCAAGATCAACCATCCATCATCCAAAAGGTGGACCCACTTCATCCATCCAGCGTGCTTCCAACAGCAAAGCTCCAATGTTCATCGGGTAGACAATTTCCTCAAGTGTCTAGCAGATCCCACCAGCATCTGACACATGCTGGCCCAGCTCGGATCCCATCCGTCCATTGATCCAGCTGGTGTATGATCATCCAAGCTCGGCACCAGCTCCAACAAGCTCCACCATGCACAATGTAATGACCCAAGATTTTGAGTGCGTGTAGATACGCAAGTGAGTACGCACACTACATTAGTTCAAGTATATGTATATATAAATTCATCAACCCGTTGATTTCCAAGATGAACCATCAATTACACTTGTTCATCAAAACCAGCCGTTCAATTAATTATTCATCACTAGGTAAAGGTATCTGACCGTCCACTTCAAATTTGGACAAGCCGATCATAGTGAACTGAACCCTTAATCCCCATAGCTGCTCATACACAAATCAATTTAACATTCTGATCCGTTCATCTTATTTATCATACATTGATATGCTTAACCGACCGTCAAAACTGTGATCTGATGAAATTTCATGAGTGGACAAGTCATTAAAATCTGACGGTGTATATGTCTCACCAATAGGTCATCCAAAGACCATATTATGAATATCAGTTTAAGAAACTGACCGTGCAATAACTCATACTTGTGCTTAAGAACATAAACATCTAATTAGAAAAAAATTAGCCTTTCATATAACCATCCATCGAATTCGTATCCGCTAATTGGGCCACCCAAATAACAAACCGAACCGATCGTGTCGAAGATCATAGGATATATACCAAGGCTACCGGTTAAATTTTCTACTAGATATGTACAAATATCACTTTGGATCACCGAGTGTGATGGATCACTAAAAAGGCATCTTGGTCATCTGTAAGAGATCAAGGCCCAAACTTAACCTGTATAAAGAGCGCAAAAAATGACAGGCCTTGGTGAAGTTTCACCGAAAATTGACGGTGTACGCGATCTCTACAGGTGGTGGAAGTCGATACTAAAGAAAAGGGTAAACTTGGAATTAATGATATATATACATACATTAGCCTCTGTTGCTGCTGTAGCGTAAGTAACGTTTTAACGTGACTCATGATCCATCTCTAATATGTTGCGGCCCACTTGATCAACTAATGTATTTCAATTTTTAGTTCATGATCAACATGACCGAGCTGAATCAGCTAGACGGTGTGGATTTTACACATACATCATGGTGGGACCAACGTGCACATCGTGCACGTTACCCCTAGCGGTCAACGCGTGTTGACCGCGTATATAGAAGACGGATCCGTGTTCTTCGCTGGTCGCTGCAACAGCGTTACACGCTGTCCGACCAAACCATCCACGCCGTGCATCTGTGAGCCCCACATTTAAGATCTAAACCGTCCATTCTCTCCCTCTCCCCCACGCATGGAGTCCCCTTGAATATCTTTCACAACGGTCGCCAATCCAGTCTTTTCCAAACCACCGTCTGAACCAAAAGATCCCAAGATCCAGTCCGTTGCTCTGCATGGACGAACCAGACTTCTTCCGGGAGTTCGTGTGGACCTCACCTAGGTCTCCAACGTCTCACTTGTGGCTTTGTCTGCAAGAAACGGAAACGGAAGCCTTCTCCAACTCAAACTCCACCACCTTCGGTCCGGTTGTATTACCGCAAACACAGACCATCCAAGTCCATCTTGGACAGTCCAAACTCATCTAGGGTAGTGTATAAAACCCCCCTAGGTGTCGTTTCCTAGAAGAGAAACGTAGAGAGAGAGAAGGTCGGGTAGAGAGAGAGAGAGAGAGAGAGAGAGAGTGAGGGCGAGTAGAGAGAGAGAGGTTTTGTGGAGAGAGAGAGAGAGATTTCAAGGGGGGGATTCACGTTGCTAGAGCAACCTTCCAGCAGCAAGGAGAAGAAGAAGAAGAAAGAGAAAGAAGAGGAAAAGAAAGAAAAAGAAGAAGGAAAGAAAGAAAGAAAGAGAGAGGAAGAAGAGAGGGTGAGTTTTCTTCCTCATATATTTTCCACTATGTGGTTCTTGTTTTGAAATTTTTATTTATATTTAAATTTCTTGGTTAAAAGGTTTGAATTGTTTTCTATGATTGGATTTATGAATTATATCGATGCTATGTAGAATTTTCTACAAATTGTGTTTTTCATATGAATTAATACCGAATCAGGTTGTACATGTGAGTCTATTTTGAATTATCCTGGAAAGATGTTTGAAATATTGATTTGATTCATGCATAGCACGATTGTGAACTCCAGTTATTACCGTAGGGTGAGCACCCTGGTGTGTGCAATAGGCCCATTGATGATTGTTTGGGTGAGCGCCCAAGTGTGTGCAACAGTCCCTGGTTGAGCGCCCTGTGTGTGCAATATACCCTTCTGATAGTCCATCGATTGTGGACAGGTTGGTTGAGCTCCCTGGTGTGTGCAAGATACCATACTAGCGTGCCCGATGGATATCAGATGATTTTGGCAGGTTGGGTGAGTTCCCTGGTGTGTACAAGAAACCAACTCTCCAGTTGTGAAACGGTGTAGGCCCGACTATAACCGTACTGAGATTGTTGAGGCATACTTGCATACCATGCATCACGTGCATGTTTAAGAGATTTTGGTTTGATGAAATTACCATTAGATTTGTAATGATTTGTATTTTAACGGTCAAGTGATTTTCTATATCAAATTACGTGTGTTAAACTATATGAGAATGCTCACCAGCTTTTATAGCTGACGCAGTGTTATGCGATTAACCGTAGTGACAAGTGATGATTTAGAAGACTTCGAGGAAGCGGTTCCAGATGAGGAAGTACTCTAGAAGATTTTTTGAGAATTAATTTATTTTATTTTAGTTGAAAGTATTGATGTAATAAGGCCCGTTAGATGGCCATTAGTTTAGATAGTTTGGAATAATGTAGTGAACTCATAGAGTTATGATTTAATATTTCAAGTTTGGGTTATTTTGATTCTATATTTTGGTACCACGTGAATGGAAAAGAGAAAAGTATCAGTTGAGAATGTGATGAGTTCATTCATTATTTACATAACACCCTTGATTTCGAGATTTGAGCTTATATACTCGAGTGTCGAATTTTGAGGGCGTTACACACAACAACAGCTGGACCGCATCACATGTGCCAGCTTGGAGAGTCTCCATTTCATGGTCCAACCGTCCAAAAGGTGGACCCCGCGCACCAGCTCTATCCAATCCAATTGCAACTGGTGGACCCCACAATCACGTCTAATTGCTAGACGTATCAACTGCTCCATCTCCAAATAGCCATGGATCTTACAAGAGCATCCCACCTCATCTTCACCATCCAGTGAACCCCACCATCCAGCACGCACAATAAAGAAAGATCCCCATTACAATCTTCATACGTGCAGTAGAAAATTAAGAAGGATGCGCCCACGCGTACAACTACTGGACGCACCGACAATCAGCTCCAATCTCCACCGCTCATGGAGGACACTCAAGCTATGGATCATCCCGGCCCTCGCACGCACTACACACGATCAGCTAGAGGCCATCTCCAATGCCCATTCCCAAAGCACCTCATCTTCACCGTCCACACACCTTCAACATCTACTCCACATGTGTTGATCAATGTCTGACAACTCCTTCAGCAAATTCCGACCATCCATCCATTGGCTAGCTCATCTATTGAAGGTCGTACATCCAACGCATCCAGCAATATCCACACGTTCCAGCAAGAAATAAGAAAGGGAAAAAAAAAAAAAAAAAAAAGGAAACAAGCAGCTGCCGTTTTGGGATTTCAAGCAGAAAATTAGAAACAAGAAAGATGTTTCCGTTTTCCACTTTTTGGCCCAATTCATGGGGCCCACGTTGATGAGTCTTGAAAATCTATTCCGTCCATGTCGAAGTTCAGCTCGATGCAGAAAAAACCTAACAAGTTTCACGTCGATCCAAGCTACGGTTTGACCATGGCGGTCGAAACAATATGAACTGTCTGGAAGTTTCCTGATTTCCGCCGACTTAACTTGGAAACGGTCCAGGTTGCCCACCACTAATGATATGAAAAATATAAGATGATCATCTTGCAGAGCACATCGATATTTGCAAAACCACAAAGTTTCATGTCAATCGGATGTGTGGATTGATCGTAACAGTTGAAGGAAGATGGATAGTCCTGAAAGATTCTACCTACGCAGATTTTAAATAAAGCCCTAAATGTTCTCATTTTCGGACCACATTCTGGAATATTTTTGGACAATCTAATTTGTTTATCATGTAGAGGAGGAAGTTTTCAACTAAAGTTCCAAAGTTGAGACCAATCCGACCTCTTTACACTCCATACCGTCAATCACAAGATGACTGGTTCTACATGTATCTGAATTGAGCGAATTGGAGAGGCGGTCACTGTTCTGATTCGTGGGCCCACTCAAAAGATAATTTGAGAGATCTAAACCATCCATGAGGAAGTCCATATGCCAGGGAATCTACATTTCAAATTTCAAGAAAATCCGACCGCTGGTTATCCCGTATCAAGCGAATCAAAATCAGCTCTGTTGTTGTCTTCCTATCTACATTATAAATATGGGAGCTCTCCTCTTCTAGGTATCAAGGATGTGAGGAGCAAGGAGATTAAGAGCAAGGAGGCTCCAAGCCTCTCTACTTCTAATTTTTCTTCCTTTTCTAGTTCTAGTTTTTCATGTTTTTCTTAGGCTAACTCTCAGCAAGAGCTGAGAGGTGATACTTCTAATTTATTAGTAATGTTCTAGTTCTTTTTATTTGAATTTGGATTTTTATGTTGAACATGGTTTGATTCTAGTTTGAATAAAGTTCTAATTCTTCTTTGATCTATTGATGACTCCGGGCTCATTGGATGCTTAGAGGTTCTAAATCTAGTTACTTACTTGTTTGTTTAAACCTATAAAGTTCATTGATCTACCATGGACTACGGGCATGGTAGATGCTTTGAATTCCCTGTGCTCTTAAACATGGTTCTTAATGTGGGAACTGTTTCAAATCCAAAGTTCTTATCCTTTGTATGAATCTGAGATGGATGGAATTACTTATTAAATTTGTTTGATTCAAGTTCAAGTTATGGTTCTACTTTAATCTAGTGACAGGATTAGAAAAAGGTTATGATTATGATCTTACATGTTTTGTGAGAGGATTGGCCTGTATAATTCAAGGAATTAAATTCCCTACGCCCAATACCTAAGCTTCAAGAGTGAACTATATCAATGAATATTTATCTATGTCAAATTATTATAATTTAACCGCTCCATATTCTGGCTGGATAGGATGGAACTCTAATTCCAGTTGAGTAACTAATCGAATCATGTAAATTAGACATTGTTAATGACTAAAAGTGGATCATTGATGCTCTAGTGTTTATTTTCACTGTTTTTCCTTTAATTCTGATTTATCCATCTTCAAAACCAATTCCAGATTAGTTTAATTAATTAGTTCCAGATCCTAGTTGCCTTTGAGTGTTTGAACCTGTATTCCTCCGTGGATCGACCTCGGTCTCACCGAGATTATTACTACATCATGACCCTACACTTGAGAACTCTCCTAGGAACCATTCTCATGAACATACCATCTCCTAGGAACCGTTCTCATGAGAAATATCTATGTTTCTTTACAATTATGAAGACTCGGATACCAACCTCATAAATGACACGCGAACTTTCAAACTTCTCCGACATGATTTATTCACAAAGAGAAATCTCAATTTTCCAGACTTTCAAAGAATTAAATCTTGATCTCTGCACCCAGTGGATATTGGAGTTCAGAACAGCAATGACATTCTTGAGCCTTAACTGGAAATTTTGAATCTAAGAAATTCTGGATTTAAGAGGTTTTTTATTCACATCTGAATAATTTTGGTTAAGTTCAAATCAAACTTGATTATCTCAATAGTCTCATTGACTATGATAATCGTACAAAGATATAAATTTTCAAATTAATTCCAATATGAAATCATTCAACATTTGTAGAACCAAATTGTTATTGATGGTCCAGTATGTTATGTGTAATTTTTTTTTTTTTTTTTAAAGGTGATGATTTTATTAGACAACTCACACAAAGGCGAGAAAAGAAAACAAAAAGAAACATAAAAACAGAGAACCCCACAGCACAGCCTAAGCTTGCCTAACTACAGCAATCCAATTGCCCAAAAGAGCCTCAGCCCTCGAAATAACTTTTTCAACTCCGAAAGCTTTGTTTTTGAAACACCACTGATTCCTGGCACCCCATATGGACCACAAGACATCCATAATAGTGAGTCTCCACCTGATTTTCCTACTTCCCCCCACTCTACCTCCATGTCAAGCCCAAAGTAAATCTTCTACCCCTCTCGGCATTACCCAAGACATGTTAAACACCCAAAGGAAATGGCTCCAAACCTTGTCAACAAAAGGGCAATGGATGAAAATGTGATCAACAATCTCTCCATCATGCATACACATAAGGCAAACATTGGGAAGGATTAAAGCCCTTCTCTGTAAATTGTCGATGCTGAGAATTCTTTTCCTTCCTACTGGCCACAAAAACGCTACAACATGAGGAGGGGCCCCGTAGGACCATTGGAAATACGAAGGCGAAATAGAGCTAATATAGGGAGCCACTATCACCAAAGGGACTTAACAGAGAAAACACCCTTCTCCCCTTTGACCCATATCATTGAGTCTTCCTCATGATCGGCCAAGTTAACTATAGATAGGGTCTTCATAAGCTCCATTCACTCCCCCTCTTCACTTTTCGAAAGATTTCTACGGCAAGGGGGAGCCCAGACCACCGAACTCCCATTCATAGAAAAGCACTCCGCCACCAAAATGCTCCTATAACGGGCCACCCTCGCAATGGAGGGGAACTAATCAACAAGAGGACGATTGCCACACCAAACATCTTCCCGGAAACGAACCCTGCGGCCATTCGCTACCGAGAAAGAAACACCTTGACGAATCAAAGTCTCCAAAGACATCGCCGCTTTCCAAATGGCTGAGGCTCTGTAAAGGGAGGAGCGCTTTGTAAACCAATCTCCCTCGTACCTCTCGTACCTAGAAGCATGGTCAAATCCCTCCACATTCTTCCCCTTTCCGTGTCAAACCTCCAAATCCCCATTTACCCAACAAGGCCATATTTATAGCTCCCAAAGGTTTGATTCCGGCACCTCCTCTCTTATACGACGTTCACACCTCCTCCCATTGAAGCAAATGAAATTTCTTCCAACTAGAATTCCCTCTCCAAAGAAATTCCCTCTTGATCTTCTCCAGTCATTTAAGCATAGACTTGGGGCACTTGAATAAAGACATGAAGTATAAGGGCAAGTTGGCCAGAACTGCCTTAATAAGCGTAAGACGAACCCCCAGAGATAGGTAAAGACTCTTCCAAGCCAGCTTCCTCTCCATTCTTTCATTTGCCTTATCCCACAGATGCCTAGGAGGGTTCCCCAAGCAAAGGGGAAGGCTCAGATACAAAGAGGGGAAGGAGCCAACTTTGCATCCGAAAATAGAAGCTAATCTACCGATCTCAGCCTTATCCATATTGATCCCAAGCATTTCTGATTTGGCGATGTTGATCTTTAGCCCCAAAACAGCTTCAAAGAAAACAGTAAGCTTCCTCAAATTATCAACAGACATCTCAGACGCCTCACAGAAAAGCAGGGTATCATCAGCATATTGGAGATGACTAATCTTAGTTCGCTCACTACCAAAAGAGAACCCACTGAATAAGCCGTTGTTCTCCCCTTTGACGAGCATCGTGCTAAGAGCCTCTCCAACCACTACAAAAAGGTACGACGATAATGGGTCCCCTTGCCTCAGCCCACGGGAAGCCTTGAAATATCCTTTGAGAGAGCCATTAACCAAGATGGAGAAGGAAGGGGATTGAACACAAGCTCTAATCCAGCTCCTCCACTTCAATCCACAACCCATTATCTCCAACAAATTATCTTGAGCATACCAGTCCACGTGGTCATAAGTCTTCTCGAAGTCTAGTTTACAAACCACTCTGCTCTTCTTCTCCCTATGTCTGTGATGAATACATTCATGTGCTATGATAACACTATACAGAATATGGAGCCCAGCTACGAAAGCCGATTGGTTTTCTGAAATAACACCTTTGATCAACGCACTAAATCTCATCGCAAGCACCTTGGCCAGGATCTTATAAGGACCCCCTATCAAGCTTATAGGCCCGAAGTATTTAAGCCGAACAGCCCCTTCCAATTTCGGGATAAGTGAAATGAAAGAAGCCCCCATTTCTGACAGTAGCTTTCTGAATTGAGCAAATTCCATAACAAACTCCATCAGGTCCTTAATAATACACCAGAATTTCTAGAAGAATAGCATAGGGAACCCATCCGGCCTAGGAACCTTGACCCCACACATAGATGTAAGGGCATCCAGAACTTCCTCCTCTGCAAAAGGCCTCTCTAAAGCTTCAGCTTCTTCCTCGGCAAATTTAGAGAACTGAAGGTTATCTAGCTGAGGTTTCCGTCGCCCATCAGAAGAAAGCAACCCCTTGAAATAATCAACTATCGCCTCACAAATCTGGCCCTTGTTCCAAATCTCCTTCCCGTCAACTTCCAAGCAAGAGATCCTATTGACCCGTGCCCTGGCAATAGCAATATTATGAAAGTACCTTGTGTTTTTATCTCCCGCTTTCAGCCAAACTTGCCTGGATCTTTAACGCCACTTGATCTCCTCTTCCTTCACTCTTAACTCTAGACTTTGGTGAATGTTCTCCCTTCTAGTCGTTTCTTCCACCAACAGCCCTGCCTCTTCCTCCTTGCCGTCAAGCTCATTGATTTCATCAGACATGCTCTTGAACTCTGCCCCCCGTTTCCTAGACTCCTCTTTATAGCAGCCTTTGAGATTTTCTTTCAGCAACTTCAGCTTTTTACAAAGCTTAAACCCAGCATAACCTTCGATGCTAAATGAAGACCACCATTCTTCCACATTTGGGAAGAAGCCCTCCAGCTGAAGCCAAGCCTCCTCGAATCTGAAAGGCTTTGGACCTCAATCATCCTTTGGAACATCAAGTACTATGGGATTGTTATCGGAGACCAGTCTGGGTAACCCACTCTGATGCACAAGGGGAAAATGCTTCAATCATTCGTTGGAAACCAGAAAACGATCGAGCCAAAGACATGACAGCATTATGTTGCCCATTCAACCAAGTAAATTTAGCCCCTGCCATTAGTAGATCCACCAACTCATGCTCATTCACCCAATCAGAAAAGGCGGACATACTTCTAGTAATTTCCCCCCCCTTAGATTTTTCGAAAGAGAATCGAACAACATTGAAGTCACCTCCTACGCACTAAGGGACCGACCACCTGTCTTTTATAGCATTTAACTCAATCTAGAAAGCATCGCGCGAGGAAGAATGACAAGGCCCATACACAGCAAAAAAGGCCCAACCAAAATCGGAGGCCAGATCCTATAGGAGAACAAAGGCAGAGAACTCCCCGCAAAGACTATCGACTGTCATCCAAAGGTCAGATTTCCAAGCTGCTAAAATCCCTCCCACCAAACCACATATCAACAGCTAACCAATCAAAATTCTTGATTCCCCCGATGGATGCAACAACACTCAAATCAACATGACGCAATTTCGTCTCCTGAATAGCAATAATATCAGCTTTAGACCTTCTTAACTTGGGCCCTTTCAACCCTACTTCCCAGGCCCCTCACATTCCATGATAATATCAGCATTGGGCAACTGACTTCCCCGATCTTATCCTTCTACTTCCACTTGATCCAGCCGACTGCTCATAATTAATCAAGCAGTTAAGTCGTAACAACTCTCTGATACCTCTGGGGGACTTTTTAGGCCTCACCTCTACCTGTTCCTGCTGTCTCAAAGCCGCTTTAGCCTTAGCAAAATGAAGGAAGTTGATAACATCCTCGTCTCTAGATTCGAAGGACAATCCCGCCAAACTACCCGCTCTAAACGGCGCATCTTTGGCCCACAAGAACTGCTCCTCTGGAATTGCTCATGTCCAATTGAATCTACCGTCAAAGGTGAAACCTTCCACAAAAGCTTCCAGCACCGATTATGTAATCCTTTCCGAGTCTTTCTTCAAACACAAAGGGGTAACAACTATGGCCTTGTCTAGCAAATTGCCATCACCTTCTTCATGTACCAACTCGGGAAACCCCTCCTTTCTCGAACCACCATCTCTTACCTCAAACCCCTGACCTCCCTCTTCTTCTACTCAAGAGTTGATCTTAGCCAAACTGGAGCTCTCTCTACCTGCCTCTTCTTCCAAAAGCACCAACTGTAGCCCCGGCCTGCCCCAGGTCCCTAATCCTCTCGATTAGCCAAAAAGGAAATGTCCGAAACTAACTGGCCTTCTCGGTTTAATTCTCCCTGATCGCACGTGTCCCGACGTGAGGAACTGAATCGAAAAGCCTCTCCATCCATACATGTGTTACTAAGAAGAGCGTCACGTGTGAGAGACTCAACACTCGTTTCTCCAGCCCATTCGGACACGTGGACGGCTCGCGCTTCTCACTAAAATCAGACAGCCTTGACTCCTCCGAAGTTTCATGCAGCTTAGGATGGTAAGGAGCTTCCTCCGGAGCAGGCGATCATGAACCATCAATCGACTCCCTTCTCACCACAGGGAGACAGTTGTCCTCCCCCGAAGCTAACTCCGCTCGACACGAATCAACGTCGAAAGCCGAAACAGAATTCAAAGGTGGGTCAGATTCTGACCCTAGCATTCGAGTTAGGTTCGAGGAGGCAAACGCAATCTTTGATACTCCTTCAGAGCAGTGATCGTGAGCTGGCAGCAGATAACTCTCTTCCCTTTCAACCACTTCCTCTTCCTCTTCCTCCCACAACGTGAGCAGCGACAGTGCAATTGCCCATCACTTTAGCTTTAGATGAGGAATATTTCCACAAGCAAAAAGATCTTTTAACCTTAGATTTCTTAATCCCCAAGTTCGACTAAAATATAAGCAACAGCCTTTGCTAATGAAATCAACACCCAAAAGATGCCATCCATTTCTCTTTTTGAACTTCTACAGCCTAAAGAAATCAACTAGTGAATAAGGCATTACCCAGACGACCTTGAAGATATCAAAGGATTTCTATCAAATGTATCACAAGAAACTACAGTGCACGAATACATGGTCGACTGACTGTGCATCACGAAGCCATAGCAGACACATTTGAAACAATCAAATTTATGCTCCTAAGAAGATCAATCGTAAGCACCTTGTTCTTCCCAACAAGCCACCCAAAAGCTAAGACTCTAGGCAAGCCCGCATACTTCCATAGATGCCAAATTGGATCTAACTCCCTATGTGCAAATCCAGCCAAAGATTGTAGAATAGAATGATTTGAGTGTGAAGCAAACTAACTTCTCAAGCTTCCAAATCCACATGTCCCTCTCCTCAGTCAACATAACCCAGCATCCATTAGAACCAATATACTAATGAACTCCTTCGAACTTCATCAGAAAAGGCTTTGCAAAAATTGAGAGTCCAAAACCATTTGGTCCCCAACTGATGAGAAACAATAAGAAATTTCACCTCCAGAACCACCCTAAAACAAATCGGCACTGCAAAGATGTCTATCTGAATAAGCTTTCCCCTTTGAGCAGTGATTTCTAAAACCCAGAAGCCTATACTGGGACAATGTTTGGTACAAGTACAACAACCTCACCCACTGCTACCATATTTGCAAGATGTCACTAATCACACTTTCTCCATAGATTTCCTTCCTCCCCAAAATCTCCATGACTGCATCCCTAATGGTGTTTTATTCATTGTTCTCAATAATCTTATTCCTAGCCCACGATGCCCCTCCAGCTTTCACACATCACCCAATGCCACTAGGTGGACTCTGATCTTCAACTCCTCTCCAAAGGATCTCTCTCTAATTATCTTCAAGCCCTCTCCAAAGGAACTCCCTTTGGATTCTTTCCTACCTGTTGATGATGCTTACTAGACAATAGGACAGACAAGAAATACACCTGCATATTTGTTAAATACAGGGTAACAAATGTTCCAGATGGATTACCAATGGAAAGGGAGAAACCCAAACATAATGACGTGAACTTTGTTGTCTTGCATGGCACCCAAAGACTTAAGCAAGGATATTCATTTCCTACTTAGTCAACCTAACAACTGACAATTCATTTTTCTAATTGTCGATCTTTTGACCAGAGATGGCCTCAAACAATAAAAGATCTTTCATTAATTGTCAACGTGAGCTTTGTCGGCCTCACAAAATAAAATCATGTCATCAGCAAATTGGAGACAAATGAAATTTTTGCATATTCTTCTAAGAACCCATTAGTGAATCCTGCCTCTCTTGCCCTGACCAACATTCCACTAAGAGCCTTAATTACCACCACGAGGGGAAGAGGATCCCCTTGGTGAAAGCCCCTTGATCCCCTAAAGAAACCATGAGGAGTGTCGTTGACTAAGAGCCTTAGCTACCACCACGAAGAGAAAGCGGTAAAGAGAATCCTCTCAGCGTAAGGCCCTTGGTCCCCTAAAGAAACCTTAGGGACTGTCAATGAGCAACGCTGACAAATAAGCTCAAATCATGCACTTCATCATCTAGTTTCTCTATATTAGCCTAAAACCCAGCCTCCTTAACATACAATTCACAAAATTCCAGTCCACATACTCATGAGCCTTTTCCATGTCTAGTTTACAAACTATTTGGGTTTTCTGACACTATCTAGAATCGATGCACTCCTCCGCGATTAGAGCCCCATCGAAAATCTGACAACAAATCACAAATGCACCTTGAGCTTCTAAAATGATACCCTTTCCCCCGTAGCTTACTAAATCTACTTGCTAAGATTTTTTGCCAAATTTTTGTATACACTCCCAATCAAACCTATGGATCTAAAGTCCTTAAGACTTTAGGCCCCTTCTTGGGAACCAATGTTATGAATTGTGTGCCAATATCTTTAGATAACTGTCCTCTTTCAATAACTCTTCATCCGCCTCCTTGCAAGAAACTCGAAATAACGAAATTAAGAACCCCATCCAGTTGCGATGCTTTATTCCTAACCAAACTTTTGAACTCTTCCTCAAAAGGTAAATGCAGCCAGTCAACCTCATCCTCCGCCAATTGATCAAAATCAAAATTATCTATCTAGCTTAGGATGACTATGACCTTCCCCAAGTAAGGGATCTACATAGAAGCTCGGTATCTTCTCTTAAAAAGTCAATTTCTCTTCTACTCTCTACCAGGGGTGGTAATGGGTCGGGCTAGGGCTAGGCTAAGGTTAGCCTTGGCCAGGCCCTAAAGCCCTAAGCCCTAACCTTGGCCCGGCCCAAGCCCTAAGGGGCTAAATTGGTGGGCCAAGATAGGGCCAGGCCAAATCAAGGTTAGCCCTATAAGTTAAAGATAAGTTACATATATGTTGTGTACAATTGGTTTACAATCGGTGAGTGTATGCTATCATGCTCTTCTAGAGTATCAAGGTTTTTCTATGGCACACATGCATCAAATAAGATAATTCATCGGCAAGGTGTATATCTCACTCAATTATCCACCGTATGCATAGACTTAAATAGGTGAATTAATGTATTGTTTTCCATGTAAATTGGGTCCCCAATTTGGATGGTTATCAGTGCTTAAGTATTATCCACAACTCTAACAGAGCATCAAAGTTCTTCATGTTACTATATACATTAGCGAACGGACTCTAAAGTTTGCGTTACTAATAACCCAATGTTCGCAGTATCGGTATCGCGTTACGTTTCGCACCCTTGGGATACAGATACATATCGTGTATCGCTAGGGATATATCGTTGTATCGAGTAATGTATCACACTTTTTGGGAAACGAAACATTGGGAAATTGATTGAATTTTTCAATGAAACTTCAAGGATTGTTAAAATGGACCTTAATACACACATTGAAATCATAATATGTAAAAACAAAGTCCACATAATGGAGTTCCTTTGTAAAAGGATCCTAAGCTATATGCTGTCTGACTGAACTAATGCAACTGTTGTTTAAATTGATTCCATAAGATATATAAATGTAAGAAGGCATTAATGAAAACACAACCAATTCATTGACAAAGTAAAACAAGCAAGAGAGTTGAGAAATATACCTATGGATGATGCAACTGATTGGGTATCCTCCAAATGCAATTTTGACTATCTTGGTTCAACGCAATGCAAGTTACCCTATATAGCTTAGATCTATATGGGGATCTATATGAGGACTCAACAAAACCTAGAAAATGGCTAACTAGACTCAACAAAATATGACCCCTTCGAAGAGTTGGTACGCGGGTCAATCATTTTTTTCCAAAAAATGGGGGAACTCTTGTGCGGCTGGACGATACCGGGACGATATCTTCCAAGTATCGTCGATATTTTGCGATATCGCCGATATATCGTCCAGGTATCGTCGATATTTTGCGATATCGGCCGATAGTTTGCCAATATCTCGGTCGATATCGATATATCGCACGATAATATCGATATCAGCCGATAATATCATCGATACACAGGAACCGGTGGATTTTTTGTGTCTCCAGGGCAGTTTCGTATCGCTGGCCTGCGATATCGATAGTATCGGCCGATACTATCGATATTGTAAACACTGCTAATACCTATGTACTATATAGTATACACAAGGGCAACGGGGCCAAGCTAGTCCGCGCAAGCTAGGATATTCATCATCGACCCTGGCCGAGCCCAACCCAACCCAACCCAACCCAACCCACCCTAGACACTAGGCCTAGATTTCAAGCCCAAGCCCAACCCTCGTGCCAAATCTAATAATCCAAGCCTTGGCCCTTCAAGGACGAGGCACCCGAGCTAGGCCAGGCAACCCAGCACACTGCCACTCCTACTCTCTACCCGTTTTCTGATATGCTATGAATTTTATTGATTCTTTTCCTTGGATTAGCAATGTTGTCGCAAAAACTTGGTTTTTTTTTTCTCCTTTTAAACTAATTGCCCTAGAGTGCCTCCACTTTATTTCATCCATTTTCTTTTAAGTTTTGTCTTTAACTATTGCCAATTGACCTTTTCGCTTCGGAGATAGGACCTTCCTCTTTCCTCTCTATAGCTACCATATGCCTCCCCCAATGATCTAAAATGAACCTTTTCCCATTGTATAGTTTTACCTTTCAACAACTTTAGCTTTATCATAAGCCTATGGCCTGCCCAACCTTCAATATTGAATAAAGACCACCACTCCTTCTAGATGAAATCATTTTCTTCAAGCTACATGAGTTCAAAACAATAAGTATAGCCCATCTATGGCATGTACCTTTCAACAACTTTAGCTCTATCATAAGTCTATGGCCTGCCCAACCTTCAACGTCGAATAAAGACTACCACTCCTTCACCTTCTAGATGAAATCATTTTCTTCAAGCTACATGCAAACAAGACAGGACAGGTCCCCAAGTTTCCTTGGTTAACTCTAGCAGAATTGGATGGTGAACTAAAACCAGATGCAGTAGACCTCACTAAATAACATTTGGGAATGTTCCTCCTTTGTTAACATACCACCGAGCCATTTTTTATTAACATAATAACACCAAGCCCTTATTGTAGCTGCTACTGAATCGGCTACTTTATTTTTTGTACCAACTATTAAAAAGTGTTTTCCCCTACATGCTACATCAAGAAAATAAATCACAAGCTTCTGATAAACGAAGCTCATTTTGTCATTCCTTTTTTTTAAGAGTAAACGAAGTTTATTAAAGGCACACCGACAACACCCGGCGAGAAAAAAATACGAAGGAAAAGAGATTAAGAGAGTCCAACAAAGACATTATCCCGTGATCTTAATAATAGCTCCACTCAAAAAAGCAAGTACCGATACATTGGCAATCATAGTCTCAATAGAGAGGGATGTGTTTTGGAAACAACGTCTATTCCTCTCGGCCCATGTCGCCCACCACACCACAGGAAGAGAAATGTACCATCGGACCCCGTCTTTGATTTAGAGACCTCTATGTCAGGCCCAAAGAAGGTCCTTGACATTGCTTGGCATGGTCAATGACGGATTAAAGGAAGAGAGGACATGCGACCATATCTTGGACGTAAAGGGGGCAAGATAAAAATAGATGATCGATAGTCTCCTCATCTTGTTTGCATAGGTAGCATCTATTTGGAATAATCAAAGCCCGCTTTTGAAGATTATCTATCTTGAGGACTTTCTTTCTTTCCACAAGCCACGTGAACGCCACAATTTTAGGAGGGATGGAATAGTGCCAAAAGTGGAAGGCATGCCACCACCCCCTCCCGTAATCTGGGGTCGAATCATTGTATAGAAAGAGCTCACCGAAAACCACCCAGAGCTATTAGGAGTCCAAATCATCTCATCTCATCCATACTACCACCAGAGGGAAAGACAACATAGCATGCCAAATAGGCGAAGAAGCTCTTCCACCTCATGATTTAGTAAATCTCTTTGGCAAGGGGAAGTCCAATAAACCTTTGAACCATTCATGGAGAAACACTCCACTATCATAATGTTTGACAATGGAGTAAGACGGTGCAACCCAGCCCAACCCGGGCACTTGCACCCAAGCAAATTTAGGGTTTTCGTTCCCCAGATCAAGAAACCCCCAAAAAAAAAAAAACTTATCCCTAAATCAACAAACCCAAAAAAATCAAATACCTCTTTTAGTCGAATCAGTTGTGTCAAATCGGGTCGCACGAGCTCAGACAGAGACCGCCAAACTGTCGGTCAGGGTTGCAGAGACCGGAGGCGGGAGGGAGGAGGTCAAGGAGGGGTTTGGACGAGGAAGGGCTCGGCCGTCGGCCGAGCAAAGATGGGTAGGGCCGTAGGGGGTAGGGTTTAGAGGAAAGGCCGGGTAGGATAGACGAGTCAAGCTCGGGCGCGAGGTAGGGTAGAATTAGAATTAGAAAAGGGTTTTTTTATGTATTTATATGCACCATACGAGTCAAACCAAGCCAGTTCGAGTCAAGTTGCGAATCGAGTCAAGTCAAGTTTGGTCCAGTTCGAACTCGACTTAGTATTTTTTTGAACCCCATCTGCCTAACTTGACTCGGTCTGAACTCAACAATGAGTCGAGCCAAGTTGAGTTATTTCGAGCCGAGTTGAGTCGAGTTAACCTAATTGGCTCAGCTTGTGTCCAACTCTACCAGAGATGTTTCCATTAGCACCAACTACGATTACATGACATCCTCCACATAGCTCTCACAATAAAGATTGATTTTCGATGCTTTGTGAAGCACCAATTACCCAATTCATTTTCTTCCCTCTCTCTTCTTCCAACCCTATTGTTGAGCTTGTTAGAAGCATGAACTCAACTATTTCCACTCCATTGCATCCCAACTCTCTCCCACAAAAATGTCGCCTAATAAACCAGGCCCATCCACCCAAATATTAACCAAAACAAGAACTTTAGCAACTATCTTCCTTATTTTACATGGGCATACTACAGCTCTTTGCATGTAGGAGTTCTATCATTGATCTCCTCCCTCTACATATACATGATCCAACCGCAATATAAACCACCTCCATACATACCTTCGAAGGATTCCAAAAAGTCTAACCTAGGAATGTATTTTGCCCATTTGGGAGAGAATTCCAACCACCATTGGACCTACAATTGGACCCTCAATGAAAAGTTATCCTCCTGCTAGAATTATTTTTTCTTTAACATGAGGTTCAAGCACAATCCACCAACCCCATGCATTCAAGGACTAGATACACAGCATGATGTCTGGCAAACCCCATTTGAGGCTCACCCAATACACAACTTCCAAGTCCAAAATCATCTCTCCTTAGAAAGAGGACTAAGTATCGTTCGAACTTTTTGCATTGTTGCACTAAACCAATGCAGCTCCCTTCACTAATTCTTTCCCACCAAAAGAATCCAACCACAAGGCCTACATTTTTCAACCAACGAACCCACATTGTCCAATTTTGCTAGAGACTCCCACCTTCCTTCTTGCCATCACTTCCATGATGATTTCAATAGCCTCCACCTCTTAATTAGATGACAACTTACCCATTCTCCAACTGATGCATCTCCCTTCACTAATTCTTTCCACCAAAAGAATTCAACCATAGTGCGCTGCATTTTTTCAACTGACAGACCCACACTATCCAATGTTGCTAGAGGCCTCCACCTTCCCCTTCCTGCCATTGCATCCATGATGATTTCTCGATAAAAGCCTCCCACCTCTTGATTAGACGAAAACTTTCCCATATTAGTAACATACATAGATTACAAAGTTCATATATTAGTATAGCACATTAAGTATAAGCAGACTATAAAGTTTCTATACTAGTAAGTACATGGCTATACTAGTGTATACCTATGTACTATACACTACATATGTATTGATACTCAAGCAGTGTGATGGATGATACACAAGCACTTATAAATTGTCCAAATTGTGGACCCCACTTTATATGGTGAACAAGATACTAATACACATTCAAGTCCATGCATATGGTGGATAATTAGGTAGGGCATATGCATGGTTGATCGATAATCTTATTTGACACAAGTGCGTGTTGTAGAATAAAGTTGGTCGTCGAAGAAGTATAAAAGATATGCGACCAGCGAACGTCTCTCCATAAAAGTCACGACCAAACCATCTGACTAGCAAGCCTTCCTGCTCACGTCCTGCATATCACTCAAACCTACGACCACCTATACGCCCCCCGTATGTGAGCAGCTCCCGTCATATGAGCAGCTCCCGACATATGAGCAGCTCCCATCATATGAGCAGCTCTCGAAATATAAGCAGCTCCCATCATATGAGCAGCTCTGCTCTTGGTCGTTGAGTGGGGAGGCCCCCATCATATGAGCAGCTCCCGACATATGAGCAGCTCCAATCATATGAGCAACTCCCGACATATGAGCAGCTCCCATCATATGAGCAGCTCTGCTCTTGGTCGTTGAGTGGGGAGGCCCCCATCATATGAGCAGCTCCCGTCATATGAGCATCTCCCGTCATGTGAGCAGCCCGCGTTATGTGAGCACCCCTGGTCTCTGGTCTCTGGTCTCTGGCAAGGACGTCCCTCATCTCATAGTACCAACAGCCTATATAGGCCGATTTTGGCTTGTTTCTATTTGTAGCTCCGAACCATGGGAGATCTCCATCAAGAGACGTAATCAGCTAGACGTCCAGAGTGGTTAGCCCATCCCCTTATCTAAGGATTAACAGGATAAGTGCCTTATCCCCTGAAATCAGCAGTGATCTTAACGGCTTGCATAACAGATTGGATCACCCGGATCTGTATAAATAGATGACCCCACAGAAGATAAAAGTACACAATCTCTAAGCCTACGTTTCACACTTCATCTTACTATCAAGTCACCTCTGACTTAAGCTTCGGAGGGCCAACGGCCAAGCGCCGGCCACCCTTAGTTTTCTTCTTTGGCTTTCAAGTTTGGAGGAGAGCTCACTTCGAGAAGGGCGTATACTTGAGAGGGACCTGTTACCAGAATTTGACGTCAACAGATTGGCGTCGTCTGTGGGAACGAGTATTCAATTCGTTCTCATTACAAATTGTCACCTTCCGCTATGCCTCCTAAGAAAACAACTCATCGTTCCACCTCAAAGCAAACGTTACCACCACTAGACATCCCTGAGCCAACTCCCAACCTCCCTCAGGCTGCTTCAACAGGGATTCCTCCTGCAGAGCCCAACCTTCCTACACAGAATCCGTTCCAAGATATATTTGGTGGCTTCAATAGTATTATGCGTTTCGTCGGGGATACACTCCTTACTCTCCAGGCTGTATTTCAAACCTTATCTAATCGGTTTGACCAACATTTTCCCGAATAGCAGCACCCTCCAGAAGGACCGCTGTTACAACCTACGCCTGCAGCTTCTAGACATTCTCTAGATGAACCACAAGTTCAGGCCAACCCTCCTTCAAATCGTATTCCTCGCGGCAATCAAGTTCCTAATCAACGCCCACAATCTATCCGCTCCAGTTCTTCCTGACAACATCAACCTGAAGAACAACTTGATGTCGAGACATCCAGTTATACTCTGCCTTAGGAAGGGGATCTCAGGAAAATTGAAGACCGTTTCGCTGATATTGAACAGCGATATCAGTCTAACCTCCCGACATCCACTCTGGCGACAATTCGACGATCTAAACCTCCCTTTACTCGCGAAGTGATGGAGGCTCCTTTACCTAAAAAATATCGAACGACCAGCGTTGTTCCATATACCGGTATCGACGATCCCCTCGAGCATCTGGAGACGTACAGATCTCTTATGGAGCTAAAAGGATATAGCTCGAAAATTATGTGCAGGGCCTTTTCTTTAACTCTAAATGATGCAGCGCGTACTTGGTTTCGCGGTCTGAAACCTCGGTCCATAGAGTCTTTCTCTCAATTATCGGATCTTTTCCTTTCTCAGTTAATGGGAAGCATCCATACCAAAAAACCTGCATCTCATCTATCAGATTTGAAGCAGCAGCATGAAGAGACAATTAAAGAATTCACAGTCCGATTTACGGCAGAAGCAGTTCAAACCGAAGGTTATACTGAAGATAAGGGTCTTACCGCCGTTATAGCAGGCATTACAAGCGAAAAATTTCGATTCGCCTTGGATAAAAATCCTCCTAAAACAATGACCGAGTTCCAAGCCAAAGCTTAAAAATATATTAACGATAAAGAAGTAGCCTTGGCTCGTCATGATATTCAGGGAAAGAAGCGAAAGTCTGAAGAAATTTCTCCAACAGATAGAAAGTATCGGCGTGATCGACGAGACCGCTCTCCAGAGAAGTCTTATCCCGGGAAATATCGCAATTATACGCCTCTCAATCAGTCACCAGAAAAGGGTACTGATGGAGATCAAACATAAGTTGTATGTTAAATGGCCTCCGATGATCAAATCAGATTCCGAAAAAAGAGACAAAAGAAAGTTTTGTTACTTCCATAAAGATTATGGGCACAACACCCAAGATTGTATATCTCTTAAAGACTAGATTGAAACCCTCATTCGAAAGGGACACCTCTAAGACTGTCGCACAGCAAGATCGTTCACCCAAATGATCCGATCCCCCAGCGCATCGTGAACATCAAGCGCGAAGGAAGAAGTTATCGCAGCGTCGTCCTTCACAAGAAGATGGCAAACCTACGGGCGAAATTCAGACCATTGCAAGTGGTCCGGCTTGTGGAGGAGATTCCCAAGCCTCAAGAAAAGCATATACTCGAAAGGCATGCCAAAAGCCTTAGCATATTTACTGGGTGGAGAAATCATCCAGCACGTCAAGTTTTGAGTCATCATCCAATCTCTCTCTCACGAAGATGCTAAAGGAATCCATTTCCCTCATAAGGATTCCATCATCGTAGCGTTAAAGCTTTCGTGCCTCAAATAACGAAACGGAATATAAAGCCTTAATTGTCGGCCTCAAATTAGCAAATATACTCGCAATAAGGAACCTGCTCACTCACAACGACTCTCAGCTCGTCGTATATCAAGTGCTCAACGAATTCTAGGCAAAGGAGGAGCGGATGACTTCGTACAAATCTCAGGTACTCATCTTGCTTGCTCAAATTGAACAAATATGAAATAAGTCATATTCCTCGAGAGGAGAACAAGCTCGCAGATTCTTTGGCAAAATTATCTTCTGCACCTGAGTCCGATCTGACGCGAGCTGTTCTTATCGAGCATCTATCTACCCCGAGAATCAATCAAGTTCCTCCATAGCAGGTCGTCACATTGCTTTTATCTTCATGTTGGATGGACCCCATCATCATTTACCTCCAAAGCGGACGATTCCCAGATTATAAAAAATCAGCCCGACAATTCACTATCGTGCTGCCAAGTACATCTTACAAAATGGAAAATTATTACGTAAAAGTTTTACTTTACCGTATTTAAAGTATCTCCATCCAAAAGAAGCACACTGTGTTCTAGATGAAATACATCAGGGGGCATGCGGTAATCATCCCAAAGGACAGTCTCTAGCATACAAAGCAATGAGGCAATGATACTATTGGCCCACTATGAAGGTGGATGCTATCGAATTCTCAAAGAAATGTGACAAATGTCAGCCTCCCTCATTTACCGTCTAAGACAATGACGCCAATGAACGGCCCTTGGCCTTTCGATCAATGGGGAATCGATATAATCAGACCACTACCTATGGGAAAAGGACGCGGCAGTTCATTACTTCACCTCGATCTCCTAGAAGAGAAAATGGACATATCTCGTCTTCGAGTAGCGGCTTATCAACAACGTATAGCCCGTTGTCATAATTCAAAGGTCAAATTCAAGGTTTTTCAGCTCGGTAACTTGGTGCTCAGGCAAAACATTGGAACAGCCACTCGGTCGTTGGATCCTAACTGGGAAGGCCCGTATCGAGTCATCGAGATTGCTCGACCAGGTACATATTATCTGAAAGACACGCAAGGAAGACCCTTACGTCACCCTTGGCACGTGGAACATTTACTCCGATATTTTTCATAAAGCATGTGAATATTTGACCATTCCTAAATAAAGACGATCTCTTTCATTCCAGCTGTTCAGCTAGGGAATCTATAACTTGGTCGCTACTCCATTTTTTGGACCTGAATAGCCTTGAAGAGAATATAAACATTCTCTTGACTAAGTCTTCTGCTCACGGCAGAGCCAAAGACTTAATTGATAGGCCAGCCTATCTCTATGCGGACATGGTCGCCAAGACCTCCCTAATTGAGCCTAACTCATTTTCATGAGTTGAGTAAAACATTCTAGCATGAATTGACTAAGTCCTCTGCTCACCGCAGGGCCAAAGACTCAATTGATAGGCCAGCCTATCTCTATGCAGAAAGCTGGCACTCATAAATGCATGCTCAATCATGTACGGCTTCTCCTCCGAAAATAGGCAGTTACATATACAGACAAGTCCTTTGCGTAGCTTCTCAACACTAAGGACTTGGGGGGCATTTGTTGTAGAATAAAGTTGGTCGTCGAAGAAGTATAAAAGATATGCGACCAGCGAGCGTCTCTCCATAAAAGTCATAACCAAACCATCTGATTAGCGAGCCTTCCTGCTCACGTCCTGTATATCACTCAAACCTGCGACCGCTTATACGCCCCCCGTATGTGAGCAGCTTCCGTTATATGAGTAGCTCCCATCATATGAGCAGCTCCCATCATATGAGCAGCTCTCGACATATGAGCAGCTCTCATCATATGAGCAGCTCTGCTCTTGGTCGTTGAGTGGGGAGGCCCCATCATATGAGCAGCTCCCGACATATGAGCAGCTCCCATCATATGAGCAGCTCTGCTCTTGGTCGTTAAGTGGGGAGGCCCCCATCATACGAGCAGCTCCCGTCATATGAGCATCTCCCGTCATGTGAGCAGCCCCCGTTATGTGAGCACCCTTGGTCTCTGGTCTCTGGCAAGGACGTCCCTCGTCTCATAGTACCAGCAGCCTATATAGGCCAGTTTTGGCTTGTTTCTATTTGTAACTCCGAACCATGGGAGATCTCCATCAAGAGACGTAATCAGCTAGACGTCTAAAGTGGTTAGGCCATCCCCTTATCTAAGGATTAACAAGATAAGTGCTTTATCCCCTGAAATCAGCAGTGATCTTAACGGCTTGCGTAACAGATTGGATCACCTGGATGTGCATAAATAGATGACCCCACAGATGATAAAGGTACACAATCTCTAAGCCTACGTTTCACACGTCATCTTATTATCAAGTCACCTCTGACTTAAGCTTTAGAGGGCCAACGGCCAAGCGCCGGTCACCCTTAGTTTTCTTCTTTGGCTTTCAGGTTTGGAGGAGAGCTCACTTCGAAAAGGGCGTATACTTAAGAGGTACCTGTTACCAGAATCTGACGTCAACAGTGCGCCACAGAAAAACTTTGATTATCTAGAAGAAAATGATTGTTCATAAACATGCACTCACCAATTTTGCACGTAACATTCATGCAACTTATCCTTAACTTATAGGCATAGCCCTAGCTCAACCCCTGGCCCTCTAGAGCATGGGCTAGGGCGGGGCCTCTCTAGCCCATTAAGGCTTAGGCCCGGCTAAGGCCAAGGCTTAGGGCTCTAGGACTGGGCCAAGGCCAACTTTAGCCAAACCCTAACCTGGCCCATTGCCACCCTAATTATGACCCACACTATTAAACTTTGAGACAAAGTGATTGAGCAAAGACTAAGGCATGAGACAATTATCAAAAAGTCTATTTGATTTCATGCCAAGGAGGTCTACCAAAAAGGTTATTTTCCAAGTTTGACAATTGATGGAGAAATATAGGAAGAGGAAGGATCTCCACATGATCTTTATTGACTTAGAGAAAGCTTAAGATTGGGTCCCTGACTCCATAGAGAGTTAATCTAGTGGTTGTTAGGAAAAAAAAGAGGAGATTCAAGAGTATATATTGGAATGATTAAGGATATGTATGAGGGAGCAGTAACAAATGTGAGGACCACTAATGGAAAGACAAGTGAGTTCTCAATTAAGCCCGTGCCTTTTCATATTGATTTTGGACAAGTTAGCGAGGCGTTTTCAAAAAGAGATCACAGGTGTATGTTATTTACGGATGGCATAGTCTTGATTGACAAGATGAGGAAGGGCATATACATAAAGTTTGAATTATAGAGGTGTGCCTTAAAGTCTAAAGGATTTAAAATTAATAGAACTAAAACAGAGTACATGGAGTGCAATTTTAGCAACAATAGGAGTGGGAACAAGGAATTAGTTAGATTGCTAGCTAAGACGTTATCAAAATGACTAACTTCAATATCTTGGGTCGATAATTCATGTGTGGAGAGATTGAGAAGGATGCTACCCATAGAATTCGGGCAGAGTGGAAGAAATGGAGATGTGCCCCTAGAGTTTTATGTGATCATTTTGTACCAATTAAACTGAATGGGAAACCATGCTTTATGGGACAGAATGGTGGGCAGTTAAGGACCATGTTCCTAAGATGAGTGTAGCCGAAATGAGGATTTTGAGATGGATGAGCGGCAAGACAAGGATGCACTAGAGGGAATTTAGGAGTAGCACCAATAAGTAATAAGATGAGGGAAAGTGGACTTAGATGGTTTGGTCATGTGCAACAGAGACCAAGAACTGCACCAATTAGGAGTGAGTTGGTACAAGTTGAAGGCTTTAAAAGGGCAAAGAGAAGGCCCAAAAGGACGTGGGTGGAGGTAGTAAGAAAAGACTTAATGAGCTATTGTCTAACTATAGTTATGGCCCTTGACAAAGTGGAGCGGCGGAAAAGGATTCATGTAGCCAACCCCAATTAGTTGGGATAAGGCTTCGATGATTATGATGATAGAATAAAATAAAATAAAAAGTTAATTTGGAAATGACAAAAGCTACAAATATACACAAATAATTGCTATTGCACATGGTCTTAGGCCTCCTGATAGAACCATGGCAGCTGCAGTTGGTGGAAGAAGCAATATGAAGATTAGAGGAGGGAATGAAAGCAAGAGTGGGACTCCAGGGCAGCACCTAGCCACCTAAGGTGAAAGATTCCTTCAGTTTTTATTTTTTATTTTAAAGGCCCTTCAACTAAGTTTTTGAACCAGAGAAGACTGCAAAGAGTCAAAAAAGCCAAGATGAAGATACAGTTCACATCTTCGTGGTACTAAAAGTGCAATATCAAGAGCAGGATTAGCTGAATCCCTTCGATTCAACACAAGATCTGCAATTGCACAATGCTAGTATAGTAGTATATAGCAATGAGTTGCAGCACGAACCCAACAAACATTAACATTTGAAGGTAACTAAATACCATGTAATTTAGTTAGAAAAATAAAATTCATAGAGGGCTACAGACATCAAACATGAATCTTGTCTGGCAAGCATGAAGGCATTACAAAAGAGCTCAAAAGCATCACAAGTTAAAAAAAACAGAATTCAAGCCTCATGGCCATATATATTCAAGAATACAATGCATACCCTAAGGCTAATGCTCATACCCATGCTTCCATCCATTGCGGCCCTTCAGCGCCATCCAATGCACAACCAGCAATAGTTCCATCAATCAAAAGCTGTTTAAGAGCGCAATCATCTATTAGCTGACTGCTACCTGTATTCACGAGAAATGCCCCTGCAGAAAAGCAAACTCATTCTTCTTTACAGTAGATACAAGCAATCAAACTAACAGGTTTAAGCTGTGTTTGGGTGCACTATTGAAATTGAGTTGCAAAAATAGTTCAATAAAAGAGGCAATGAGCAAACCATTAATTTTCTTACTATTCACATCATTACATGTACTAGCTCCATCCTCTCTTTTTTTTTATTTTAATGAACAACTTTAAACTTTATTAGAAGAAACAAACAGAAAACACCAGAGACCACGCTTATAGGAAAACCATGACAAGGCAGTCAAAAAAGAAAATAATAATAATAACAGACATTCCTCCAAGAGTCTAATTCCTGATAAAATAAGAAGAGCATCCTTGCAATCTCACTTTCACTAGGCCACATCTGATTCTTGATTGTCATCATGGTGAAGATGAGACAGGCTGAAATTCAGTAATGTTACCTTCAAGTTGCAGTAACATTACTTTCAAGTTGGACAGAAAAATAGATAACTACAATGTGAGTGCTGAAGCACCATTGGGATTAGGTTATTTCCTCTTAACTGAGCTGAATTTTCATAGTTCAATTCAGTGGTACATCTTAACACAGCCTTAAATACATAATAACTCAGTGTCAGAAACATCACTAAATACGACAGTAATTTGAAAGGTAAATACCAGCAGCACAATGAACAACATAAGAATCATGAAAGTTCCCAACAGTTACCAGGTTTTATGTGCTGCAGGCATTCTCCATTGATGATCTGGACAGTTTCATTCGATAAAGCACAATGGAGTGAAACCAGGTCACTTGCAGCAAGTAAATCATTGAGTGTATCCATCCTTCGAGCAGCAGGTGGAAATGTAATTGAATGCCGTCCGGATTTTCCTTTTTCCTATACAAAATTGGTGTTAGGCACAATCAATAAAACATTTGTGAAAGAACTCAGAATGCAAATCAGACATGCAATGGAAATAAAAGAATCTACCATAAGAACATCCAAATAAAGTTCACCTAATGCAACATCAATGCATATGTTGGTGAGGCAAATTTCATCAACTTCACATGCAAGAGCAAAACAAATAGACAATGTGTGCTTAAGAGATCCGACAGTCATCAGCATCAATATCACATCACATCTCCCAAAAACTTAGGTTTGGCTTTTAAATGGCAGGTTAACCAAAGTTTTACAACCTGCTGCTACCTAGTGAAGAACCAGGTTATGGAACTGCCAGGGCAAGCGCTCATATGTTGGAGGGGCAATTTCATTAACTTCACATACAAGAGCAAAACAAGTGGACATTGTGCTCTTAAGAGATCCAACACTCATCATATCATCATCATCACCACCACTACCATGACCATCATCATCGTAGTCATTGTTTTATCATGTCTCCAAAATTTAGGTATGGGTTTTAAACGGTACATTGACCAAAATTTTATGACCCTCTGCCCACCACCGAAGATGAAGGTACCTCTTGTGGCCATGTTATGGAACTGCCAGGGCAAGTGCTCACTTAGGGAACTAGTTTTTTTTTTTTTTTTTTTTTTCACCCAAACAAACAGTACACATGGGGCCCACCTTTTGGAAATCTCTAGCAGATCCCATCATGTGTCATATCACAATACTTCACATATCTGATTGTTTGCTGCATATGAATGGTCAATTACAAATTTACAAACAATGGTCCAAAACTAGCCCAATCAGATCATCAAAAAGATTTTTGGCGAATCCTCCCTCCATCCACAACAGGACCCACCATAAGAACGGTTTAGATTGCCAAAAGCTACTGGAAGAAAAACACAGATTCACCTAAGAACATCACTTGAAACTACATTCCCTCTGATTCAACAATTGCATTCACCAGAGAAAAATAAAAAAACAGAAAACACGAAAAGGGAAAGCAAGGAGGAAATAATCATCGTGTACCTCATGGACATCAAAATAAAGTACACTCATCTTGAAGGCCAGGCTCCTCGTAACCAGCGACCGCGCGGATGCAGATCTGCCAACGATCCCGAGCACCAAACCCCTGCACCGGCGCATCCCACGGCAAAGCGGCTGCAGCGACCCGAGCCATCCGGAGGCCGAGAACGCGTGCCGGGACAGGAGGTGGGTCCGGCGGAGCAGGCAGAGGAAGAGCGCCATCACGGTGTCGGCGACCTCCTCGGCGCGGCTGGCGTCGACGTGGACGAGCCGGAGGCCGAGATCAGCAGCGAGCGCCGAGTCGACGGCCCGGTCGGAGGAGCCGAGGCAGAGGACGAGCTGCGAAGGGCGGAGCCGGCGCTGAGCGGCGCGGGGGAGGAAGGCAAGGGAGTGGAGGAGGACGGCAGCGGCAGACTCGATCCGGCCCTCTGCGATGCGGGCCAGGGACACGTGTTCGACGGTGGCGAGGCCGGAGAGGGAATCCTGCTCGAGGGTGGGGTCCTCGAGGCAGTTGAGGGAGACGACGAGTGGGAGCGGCCGAGTCGACTCGGGCGGGTTCGCCGGGTCGGGGTGCCGGTGCATGGGTCTTTTGTGACTCACTCCGAATTCCATCTCAGATACCGATCTTGTGTTCCACTGAAAGCCTGTCCTCTTTTACCTGTGTAATTGTTTCTCCTCCCCCTCCTCTCTCTCTCTCTCTGCCGAGCTGATCCTCGACCCGAGGATATAAACAACATGCTTGAGTTCTCGTTTCGTACATCTGAGGTCACTGATCTAGACCGTTGGTTTGTCGCGTTCACACCGTTAATCGACTATTTTGCCGAAAATCACAACGATATAACAATCTGTACAGCGTGTTACCGCAGCGGCCCATGCTTAAGGAGAAATGACCCCAGGATTTGGGGATGAGATCTTCTGATTTGACAGGTCTTTCGGGGTATAATTGGGAGTCGGATTGCGGACTGCGTATGGACGCAAACGAGCTGTGGAGGGGCCCGCCGTGATGTATCTGTTTATCCACTCAGTCCATTGCGTTTCTAAGATCAAGCCTACCCTATGAGACTAAGAATGAGGCAGGTCCAACGGTCAGATGGATCACACCAGAAATGACTCTTGCTTTTAATTCAACTGGCATTTAATGATTGGTACATTTAATGCAACCTCAGATCAATATTAGATGTGGTCTATCTGACCGTTGGACCTGCCTCATTCTTGGTCTCTTGTGACGGGCCTGATGTTAGAAATGAAATGGACGAAGTAGATAAACATATACATCACGGTGGATCCTTCCACAGATCGGTCCATACTGATGAAGGACACAATCTTACTTTGTATGATTACATCGAGAGAGCGGATTATGTGAGACCCATCCTCACCCAACCCGGTGTGGCCCTCACTCTGGGTTACAATGGGCCCTGTTGTAGGATAATTTCTCATAACCCGATTCGAGTAGAAAATACCTCGGAATAATATAGCAAGTTGAAGGCCTGAGCTGATGACTTCGCTTTTCCCGAGGACATATCGGATCGTACCCGAGCTGATTGGTAGATAGAAACCGACCTCATCTCCTCCTCACACGACCTAAAAATAAGGGCGCATCCCTTCAAGATCGGAACAGCCCGAAAGATCGGAACGACCCGAGATTTTCGCCCGGATTCCCGGGCAAGATATCTGCCGTGATCTCAGCCCAAAAAACTTTCTATCAATGTCTATAAATAAGAAGATATACGATGATTACAGATATGACAATAATCTCTATTCAAAAGAGTTTTACGATTCTCAAAAACCATTACTGATTTAGGCATCGGAGGGTTCACGGCTGGATCCCAGCCACCCCCTTTACTGTTTCTTGTGGTGTTTACAGGATAAAAAGCCAAACCTCTGGTCCTAGCATCTTCTCCAATTCTTACAAAGAATATCAGCAGCGACGATCGTTCCTCCGTATATAAATCATATCACCTCGTCTGTTGACCAGTAATTAGCATCAACAGATTGGCGCCGTCTGTGGGATCGACGACAAAAGCATTTTCCTGAATCCTTCGATAAAAGATATTCATCAATGGCCGGTGGGAGAGGCAATAGGAAGGGAAAAGCTCCCATGAACGCTGAACCTTCCTACGAGCTACATTCTGAAAATGAAGCGCCCGTTCATGAAACCCCAGTGTTTCACCTCGGAAGTTCGTCACGCCACCTAAACCTTCTAAGTGGACGGCAGAGGTCCCGAAATCGCGAGGCCAGACTATCCACTTTAGAAGAACAAGTTGGAGGCGTTGCAGAACGCTTAGACGGGGTGGACAGACGATTCGAACACGTAGATGGGAAATTAGATGAAATTGCAGCCTTGCTGAACAATTTAGTTCGGCCCTCACCCATCCCCGAAACCAACCCTGAACCTCAGCCACCTCAACAAAGTTCTCACCCACCACGCTCACTCTCAAATCATCCGCGACCCGACGAGGACGAAGTTGCGAGCCGAGCCTCAGGCTCGAGACTTCGAGCGGCCACAGAACTTCCTTCAAACGACCTGAGGCACAGAATAGAAGAAAGACGATCCACCCGAGCTAGTCAAGATCAAGGGCGAATGGACGATAACATTACTCCTCTCAAGGCCGAGCTTAAAGAGCTTTAGGAGAGGATCGGTGATATCCAGCGAGCGCAACATGCCCGAGCGCCAACAGTAGCGGATGTCCTAGTAGACTCATCCGAGTCTCCGTTCACCGACGAAATTCGCAGCGAACCTCTCCCGAAAAGCTTCAAGATACCTCAGCTGAAGCAATATTCCGGGATAGGAGACCCGGCCGAACATCTCGAGAACTTTAAGGTCCGGATGGAACTCCATGGGGTTAATGGACACATTATGTGCAAGGCCTTCCCGTTGTCCTTAACCAGTTCGGCCTGGACTTGGTTCCGCAATTTAAAGCCGAAGTCCATCTCCTCTTTCACCGAGCTGAGCAGGGCATTTGCAATTCAGTTCATCGGAAGCACCGACCCAAGGAAGCATTCGACCCACCTCGCCGCGGTCAAACAAAAAGATAACGAATCGCTGAAAGATTATCTCTCGCGATTCAACGCTGAAGCGGTTCAAGTGAAGAACCTATCCCAGGACGTATTGCTGCATACGATGATAGGAGGGTTACGTGATGAGAAATTCCTCTGGTCAGTAGGGGAACAACCCCCTCAGTCTGTGGCTGAATTCCTCAATCGAGCTGCGAAACATATAAACGCAGAAGAACTGGTGAACGCCCAGGGGTCATCTCATAAGAGAAAAGACCGCAAAGAAGAAAGCAGCACTAAAAGGCACCGTTCCGATCACCGATCACTGAACTCAAACACTGCTCCACGCGGAGCCAAAACTTCGGCCCAGAAATTCGAGAAGTACACCCCGCTCAAGACGACGATTGAGCAAATATTCCTGGCCGAGAAGAACAAACAAGCATTCGGGCGACCAGCAAAGATAAAAACCGACCCCGACAGGAGGTCAAAATTCAAGTACTGTTTATACCATAAAGATCATGATCATAACACAGTGGATTGTTTCGACCTAAAGCGACAGATAGAAACACTCATCCGGCAAGGATTCCTGAAAGAATATATCGCCCAACGTCCCGAGGACGATAGAACTTCAGGTCGGGAAGAAAGAGGGGAGCCGGTCGATAACAATCCTATTGAAGAGATCCATGTGATCTTCGGCGAACCTACCACTGGAGACTCTGGGAACGCCCGCAAATCCTACGTTCGTCAAGCACGGACATCCGAGCCAGCTTTACAGGTGAATCTAACCAGCAGGCCCACAAAAATTCCAAAGGTCGCCCAATGTACAATATCTTTCTCCGAAGAAGATGCTGGAGGAATAATGCATCCGCACGACGACTCTCTAGTAGTGTCAATGGTGGTCGCAAACAAAAAACTCCACAGGATGATGGTAGATACAGGGAGCTCGGTCGACATAATATACGCCTCAGCATTTGACAGAATGAAGATCGACCGATCTAGATTGAGACCGGTCAGAACAGCCCTGACCGGGTTCACAGGGGATTGTATCATGCCTGAAGGGGAAATAACCCTACCAGTCACAGCAGGAGATGAGCCGAACCAGAAAATGATCATGGTCGACTTTCTGGTCGTTAACACACCGTCAGCATACAACGCGATCATCGACCGGCCCATTATACGAGCTATAAAAGCAGGCATCTCCATTTATCACCTGGCCATGAAATTCGAAACCGAAGACGGAATCGGTGTGGTTCGAGGTGACCAACAAGAGGCTCGTCGGTGTTATGAGCTGACCTTACGCGGAAAAAGCAAAAGTAGGATATCCGCCATCTCGCATACAACCCCCCTGGATCCCAGAGAAGAAACAAAAGAGCGCGGATCACCAGCGGAAGAATTAATAGAGATCCCATTATCGGACGAGGACCCAAGCTTGATCGTGAAGATCGGGTCTCAACTAAACGACGACATCCAGACGAAGTTGATCGCTTTTCTGAAAGAAAACGCAGACGCCTTCGCATGGTCCCATCAGGACATGCCCGGAATTAATCCCGAAGTAATGGTCCACCGTCTCAACGTGTACCCATCCTTCAAGCCGGTCCGTAAAAAACGACGAGCTTTCAACACAGAAAGATATGCTGCAATTGAGGAAGAAGTAAAAAAATTGCGCCAAGCAGGTTTTATTCAGGAGGTCCGCTATCCCGACTGGCTCGCCAATGTCGTTCTGGTCAAAAAAGCCAACGGGAAGTGGAGGGTCTGCATCGACTACACCGACCTCAATAACGCCTGCCCGAAGGACAGCTTCCCATTACCGAGAATAGATCAGCTCGTAGACGCAACCTCGGGACATGAGCTTCTCAGTTTCATGGACGCTTACTCAGGGTACAATCAAATCCAGATGCATGTTCCTGATAGGCAAAAAACGACGTTTGTCACGGACCGAGGGCTATATTGTTATAAGGTGATGCCCTTCGGGTTGAAGAACGCTGGAGCGACGTACCAGCGTTTGGTTAACAAAATGTTTGCCGACCAGATTGCCAAGACCATGGAGGTTTATGTAGAGGACATGCTTGTAAAAAGCCTGAAGTCGGAAGATCATGTCGACGACCTCTGCGTTATGTTCAAAATCTTGCAAAAATATGGGATGAAACTCAATCCCGGTAAATGCGCTTTCGGAGTAAGATCGGGAAAGTTCCTCGGATTCATTGTAAATCAGAGAGGAATTGAAGCCAACCCAGAGAAAATCCGTGCGTTGGTTGAAATGAGTTCGCCAACCACCGTGAAAGAAATACAAAGTCTTACTGGGCGGGTCGCCGCACTCAACAGGTTTGTTTTGAGGGCTACAGACCGGTGCCTACCGTTTTTCAAACAACTTCGCAAGTTCAACGAGGTGACCTGGACGCCAGAATGCGAACAGGCCTTCCAGGATCTCAAGGCGTACCTCGGTTCACCACCATTGCTGTCCAAGCCAATTGAAGGGGAAGAGCTACTATTGTACCTGGCCGTATCTTCAGCAGCAGTAAGCTCGGCCTTAATCCGCAATGACCGAGGTATATAGAGACCGATATACTACATTAGCAAAGCTCTTCTCGACGCAGAGATTCGTTATCCTAGTATAGAGAAGTTGGCTCTGGCTTTGATTACAACGGCAAGGAAACTACGGCCATGTTTCCAAGCACATCCAATAGTGGTACTGACGGACCAGCCACTGAGGCAAATACTACAGAAGCCGAAAACTTCGGGTCGCTTGGCACGGTGGGCCATCGAGCTCGGAGAATTCGACGTCCAATACCGACCCCGCACGGCGATTAAGTGGCAGGCTGTGGCCGATTTCATCGCCGAGCTTACCGACCACTCCGATCCCGGAACTGATGCTTTTCTCGCAGAAAACACGGCAGACTCGAACCCAACAGAAGATTCGAACCGGTCGCTGCACGTTGACTGTTCGTCAAACTCACAACGATGCGGAGCAGGAATAATCTTAACCTCCCGCGATGGCATAAAAGTACAGTATGCCCTGAGGTTCGATTTCAGAGCTTCCAACAACGAAGCCGAATACGAAGCTCTTCTCGCTGGATTACGGCTAGCCTCAGCAGTCGGAATCCGAAATATCACAGCATACAGCAATTCGCAATTGGTCGTAGGTCAAGCAACATCGGAATACCAAGCAAAGGGAAAAAAGATGTCCGCGTGTTTACAAAAATATCACGAGGTGTCTGCTCAGTTCGATCATTGCAAAGTTGTCCGAGTACCGAGGATACATAACACCCATGCGGACTCCCTCGCCAAATTAGCGTCGGCAGGGGACGACGAACTTGGAAGAATCATTCCTATTGAGTTCCTCCCCCAAAGAAGTATCACGGACGACGTTAAAAATGAGGTATGCCCTGTTTCAACCGAGCCTGACTGGAGAGACCCCATTGTTCGTTTCCTACGGGAGAACATACTACCCAAAGAAAGAACAGAAGCACTGGCGGATTCAATATAGGTCAGCTCGGTACGTGCTAATCGATGGTATATTGTACAAGAATGGTTTCTCGCTGCCATACCTCCGCTACCTCGGACCTAATGAAGCCGACTATGTCTTGAAAGAAATCCATTCCGGTGTGTGCGGAAATCACTCTGGAAATAGGGCGTTAGCATAGAAAGCAATTCGCCAAGGTTACTACTGGCCGACGATCCAAAAGGATGCTCGTGAGATCGTCAAACGATGTGATAAATGTCAGAAGTTCGCCCCAGTGCCTCACTCACCTCCCGAAGAACTCACTCCTATGTCCGGACCGTGGCCATTTGCGCAATGGGGGGTCGATATAATTGGTCCTCTCCCTACGGGCAAGGGACAGGTCAAGTATGCAATTGTGGCCGTCGATTATTTTACAAAATGGGTCGAGGCAGAACCACTTGCGAAAATTACTGAGAAGAAAATAACCGACTTCATCTGGAAGTCGATCGTATGTCGGTTCGGCATCCCGAACACCATTGTTACCGATAACGGACCTCAGTTCGACAATACAAGGTACAGAGAATTTTGCCAGAATTTGGGGATAAAGAATGTATATTCATCTCCTCATCATCCCCAAGCCAACGGTCAAGTCGAAGCCATCAACAAGATTATTAAGAACCATCTAAAGACTAAACTCGGCGAATGCAAAGGAGCTTGGGCAGAACAGCTTCCCGAAGTGTTGTGGGCGTACTGGACCACAGCTCGGTCAACAACAGGAGAATCCTCATTCTTCTTAGCCTTCGGGGTAGAGGCCGTGATCCCGGTCGAGGTAGGGCTACCGAATAACCATACCAGTAATTACCGACCCGGTCAGAATCAAGACGAGCTTCGAACTAACCTCGATCTGCTCGAAGAGGTCAGAGAAACTTCCCAAGTTTGGGTCGCAGCCTACCAACAGCGTGTTGCTAGATTCTACAACTCCCGAGTGAAAGAAAGACGGTTCAGAGTGGGAGATCTCGTCCTACGAAGGAACGTAAAGGAGAAGAAGGATAAGATTGCGAGCATATTCAATCTAAACTGGATTGGACCCTACAAAGTCATTAAAACAGTTCGGACCGGGACTTATTGGCTCGAAGATATGCAAGGTCGTGCCCTGCCTCATCCATGGAATGCGGAGCATTTGAAAATCTACTATCAATGAAAGCTAAGTGTTCATTTTTTGAGCATTCATTTAAAGTACGAACAGAGGCTAATCCCGCCCACAGTCGTATATGAGCTCCAAGCTCCCATTATTTTCGTTAAGTCCTAAATACTTCGGTTACGACCTAACTTGTTCGGCCACGAAGTAAATGGATAAATTTGGCGGAAATATAAAAAAAATCTGACAAAGTGCAAATACAGATCAGAAAAAGGAAAAGGAAATTCATTTCTAAGACCATAAAAAGGTCAGGATTACAGGATGCATGTGTTACACTACGCCCTAATAAACGGGCTAAAAAAAAAAACACAAAAACATCCTAAGAGGCGGGATCAGCAGTCGGCTCGGCAGGGGTTACGGGGTCCTCTTCCTCCTCCACCTCGGAGTCTAGGAAGGAGAGGTCTAAGTCCGGATGATGCTCCTGAACTGTCATCCGGCACTTCTCATGACCGAGGTCGAACGCTTCGTCGGCTTCGGCGACCTTCACTTCCAGATCGGCCTTGGTCTTCACCAGCTCCGACCGTGCAGACCCCTCGGCAACCTTCAGCTCCTCCACTTGAATAATGAGCTCAGCCTCCGCTCTCTCCCTCTTGGAAAGTTCGGCCTGGAGAAGCATGATCTCCCGTTCCCGAGCATCCAGGGCCTTTACCGCCTCCTCCCCAAATTTCTTGGCTTCGTCCAGGGAGCACTTAGTGGCCGCCAACATCCCCTCAAGGCCAGAGATCGTTCCCTTATCTCGGGTGATCTCGTTCCGCAGCAGTTGGCAACCATAAGCCACCTACACAACAGACAATGGGTAAGTGTATGAAGTACTTAACTTAGCTATTTTTATAGCAAGATAGTATTACGCCTTACCTTAGTCCCGAAGGTGTTAAGCAAAGAGAGAGCCGGAGACTTCCCCATTGCGTCCACCTCGGCCTCCGGGACTGCCTTGTACGCCCATTTGCATAAGTTATACAAATGGGGCGGCATTTCCGGACCTCGGCGGATGGTGGACGAGGTCTGAGCCGGAGTGGCCTGGGCCGATTCCCCAGATGGACCGGCCTCACCGCCCTCCACCAAGTCTATGACTTGGGCAGAAGGAGGTGGAAGCTCCGCTGGAGGGTCGGGCCGTACGACCTCGGCCGCTGGCGCATCGGAGATCGCCTCGGCAGCTGGTTGTGGAGGAGCATCAGCAGTTGGGAGAGTAGAATGGCGGGCTCAGGGACGCCTGGTCACCACCTTCTGCCGCTTCTTCTCCCGAAGTTGCTCTTTCTCCTCAGCTGTCATAGTCGACAACTTCCTCCGAGGAGCCGGGGCAGACATACCTGAGGAAGACAAAGCAACATATTAATAAAGTACAAAGGCAAAACTAAACTGTTCAGTACTCAAGAATGCTCACCTCGGGGATTGATGCCTAAGTCTGATAAAGTTTCGAAGGAGAGAAGAAGCTTTACACTGCGGAAGCTTGGGTCTAGCTCCCACACTGCAGCCACACGCTCTTCCTCCTCCGAGCTAAGGGCCGGAGGGTCACCACGAACTGACCAAATAAAAAAAAAGAGGTCAGTCAAAAAAAAAAGAGAAAAGAGAAAGCCATCGGACCCGACCTGGAACTGAAAACCAGTTGTTAACTCGTCGGTTAGGGAAGTTGACTTCGGGTCGGGCCCCTTCCCAACCTTTGGAGACAAAGAACCACTCCTCCTTCCACTCGTGAATCGAGGAGGGTTGGTCTTCTATCAGCCGGTGTCCTTTCCTCCCCCGAGGCGACATATAGAACCATCCCCTTGAGTCAGGGTGGCTCTTCAGCTAGTATAGATACATCATTTCAGAGGCAGTCGGGTCCGACCCGTGGACTTGGCGCCATAGAGCGATGCAACTAATTAAAGTCCTCCAAGAGTTCGGAGCTAACTGGCCCGGAGCTAGGTTGACTGCGGACAGATACTCCCTCACGGCAGGAAGGAGAGGGAGACGAAAACCGGCCTCAAAAAATTGAGCGTATACGGTAACCTGGTCTCCGGGTGGACGGGTCGGAAAATCATCTAACCCAGGAAGCCTAAGGTCTATGGCCCCAGGGATGCAGTACTCCGATCTGATCCTGATTAGGTCGGAGTGAGAGAGCGTTGTCCAAATCAGGTCGGCCGGATAGTCAGAAACTCTATCAGGCATACGCCCTGAAGTCCCAGCCACTGGAACTTCATCCGAGGCAAAGGAAGAGGGAGTCTCGGCTAATGGAGCCCCTCCCGGGGGTTCCAAGGTCACAAGTTGGGTTTCCATCAATTTGGATTCCCCAACAGGCAAAGAAGGAGACAGAGTCCGCGAAGAACTCTCCTCTGAACCAGCCATTTTCCAAAAAAAAAAAAGAAAATGGGAGACGGAGGCAAGAAAGGAAAAGAACGTATCGGATTAATCTCCGGAAGAAGGGTTGGCCAAAGAAGGACGGAAAGGGAACCTTGATGAAATCTCAGCGGTTCAAAGGAAATCACGAAGGGTGGTCCAGAGGAGATGGCAGAGCTACAGAGAAGAAAAATCGCGACAGGGAAGGAATAAGAAGAAACCCGGAAAATGCCTAACTACAGTTTTTATACTGTAGCAGGAGACAGCACGCAGGACGTGCTGTGCCACGTGGCGTTCATCTGTGGTCTCAATCAACGAACCGACGCGACTTTTGACATGGCTTGCCACATGTCAGCCTCCTATTGAACGGCGATATTTAGCCCGTCCGTTCGAAGATACGAGGCCCCACGTGTCCTAACGCCATTCGACTGCCGAAATAAAAAGCTGTCGCGCCGTACGATGATCATTGCGCCTTTTCGAAATTCGAAACAGCGCATTTAAGGAGCATTTGCCACCAAAAATGAGATCGACTACATTTACTCCCTAGATGGAAGTATCCACCTCGGCAGTGGGGGGACAGCTGTTGTAGGATAATTTCTCATAACCCGATCCGAGTAGAAAATACCTCGGAATAATATAGCAAGTTGAAGGCCTGAGCTGATGACTTTGCTTTTCCTGAGGACATATCGGATCATACCCGAGCTGATTGGTAGATAGAAGCCGACCTCATCTCCTCCTCACACGGCCTAAAAATAAGGGCGCATCCCTTCAAGATCGGAACAGCCCGAAAGATCGGAACGACCCGAGATTTCCGCCCGGATTCCCGGGCAAGATATCTGCCGTGATCTCAGCCCAAAACACTTTCTATCAATGTCTATAAATAAGAAGATATACGATGATTACAGGTATGACAATAATCTCTATTCAAAAGAGTTTTACGATTCTAAAAAACCATCACTGATTTAGGCATCGGAGGGTTCACGGCAGGATCCCAGCCACCCCCTTTACTGTTTCTTGTGGTGTTTACAGGATAAAAAGCCAAACCTCTGGTCCTAGCATCTTCTCCAATTCTTACGAAGAATATCAGCGGCGACGATCGTTCCTCCGTATATAAATCATATCACCTCGTCTGTTGACCAGTAATCAGCATCAACAGGCCCCACCTTAATGTATGTATTATGTGGGATGCGGATTTCCTTTTCCTACGCTGGAACCTAGGTGGGGCCCACTGTGATGTTTGTGAGAAATTTACCCTGTCCATCTGTTTTGTGAGATCATTTTAAAATATGATACCAAAACTTTGCTGGATCCAAGAATCAAGTGGGCCAAAAATGTGAGGATTGAACGTCTACAATTGAAATATTCGTGGTGCCACGAAAGTTTTGAATCCAGGTAGTATTTGTCTTTTCAGTTCATCCCATTAGTAATGACGTTATGAATGGTATGGGTGGCATATAAACATCACTGTGGACCCAGGGAGGTTTCAACGGTAGGAATTTCCCTACCCACCTTTTCCTTTAGTGCGGCCAATTAAGTCTGGATCCAGCTCATTTTCTTTGCATGTCCTAAAATGATTTTTTTTTTTTTACCTTCATTCGGGTTTATATGACCTTATCAACATATTGGATGGTAAATAAACACTACGAAAACACTTAAGGGCTTGTTGGTTGGCTTCTGGAAACTTGTTTTCAGCTTAAATTCTGGATTCCAGCGAAATTCAATTTTAACTTGTGTGTTTGGTGGCAAATTCCAGTCAAACAGGATTCCATCTGGAAACCTCTATTGGCTGGAATCGGGATTAGTGGAAATGGTGCGAGGGACCATTTCTACTGAAAGGAAAAGAGGGGGAAGTGAGCGTCACCCATCTCCATGTATGCATTGTACATCTATGATGTATGTGTTTTATATCCACATGGTCCGTTCATTTTGAGAGTTCAATTAAGGGTATTAGACAAATATTGAGGCGGATCTAAATCTCAAGTAGACCACACCACAGGAAAACAGTGTTGATTGAACGTCCACCATTAAAAACTTCCTAGGGCCCACTATAATGTTTATTTTCCATCCAACTTGACCATCTGTCTTGCGGGGCTACTATAGGCTAGGGGTCAGGCTCAGGTGGATCCGAAGCCCAAGTGGTCATGCCACAAGCAACGGTTGGAACATAATATGGATTACACCATTTTCAACCAAACAGCAAGTTTCATATGGAACTTGGGTTTCCAATCTAGTTTCTGCAATTTTGGATTCCTATAATGGAATTTGGATTTTCTCTAGAATTTGGATTCTGCAACCAAACAAGCCCTAAGGTATAGCTTAAGAAGTTTTTAATGGTAAGGCAGTCAATCACCAATGTTTCTTATGGTATAATCCACTTGATAATTAGATTTGCTTCATTTTTAAGATAATGCCTTAAATGATTTGAAAAAATGGATGGACAGAATTGATACATAATATATACATCAAGGTGGGTCCTATGGTAACCCCGCAGTAAGGGCCACACGCCCGCACCATCTTCACCTAATCCACTCACTTATTTATATTGTTTGGATACTTTCTCTAACGTTGGGTAAACATCTTCTTGTTGTGCATGAAATGCATGCCATCCATCAAGTAGCCCACCTATTGTTTGGCCTTGACTCAGAAAATGCCAATTCAAAGATCAGGTGGGCCATCTTATGAAAACCATACTTAAGATTTCTAAGGGCCTGATTATTTTCCAATTTCCTATAAAATGCAAAGCAAATGAGCAACCATTATTATTTCTTAGTGCTTGTTTAAACACTAATTATGGCTAGTCATACAATTTGTTTGTAGAACAAACAATGTAACAAAATCATCATTATAACCAAATGTAATGATGTCACCACAATTACCAGAGTAAATAATCATTATCTATTGTTATAATTGGAAAACCTGTTGAGCTCTGAATTGTGCACATTCTAACCCCAATTCATCACATATTATGCATGGTTTGCATGTTTAGAAGACTATTATAATGAATGATTTGTGATTGTAGAAACGAGATGGAGATTTCACTGATTGAAGGCTTAAGAGAGCACTTAACATACATTGAAGATCAAGGAATCAAGTGCCAAAGGATGGAAGAAATGAGCAAGAGAGAAAAGGAAAAAAGAAGGAGGTGGTGCAGGAATCAACAGAATTCCCACTAATTGATTGATAAATAGAAGAATCCAAATAAATTTAACCTAGTGTGGATAGTGAATGTTCATCTCATGAATTTTCGAGGTTATCTTCTTCATAGATCAACTAAATTAGAGATTTAAGGTGTATAGATCAACAATAAGCCTATGACAGGAATTTGCCTTACCGTCCTTCCGATGGCTTTCACACTACGTCCCATTTCCGGCTTTGGTTACGGGTAGACCATCCCCCGATTGGTAATAGGTAACCATTTTCAAAATTTTCCACCATATTTTCAATCATTCCCATATTTTCATCATTTCTTTCCTTTTCATACGCATCAGACAGGATTTTTAGAAATCCATATCTTTCGTTATTTTCCCATGGACAAGGATGGACAATGTTGTAGGCAAATATAGTCTAGCGAGAAGTGAGGGATCGCGGGCACATAGTGAATGCGAGCAGCTCGGCTCGTGCTCGAGAGAAGGGGTCGCATCGCCTGAATGCGAGCAGCTCGGCTTGTGCTCGAGAGAAGGGGTCGCATCTCCTGAATGCGAGCAGCTCGGCTCGTGCTCGAGAGAAGGGGTCGCATCGCCTGAATGCGAGCAGCTCGGCTCGGGCTCGAGAGAAGGGGTCGCATCGCTTGAATGCGAGCAGCTCGCCTCGTGCTCGACGAAAGGAGTTGCGCATTCTGTATGAGAGCTTTCCTGATATGAGTAGCTCCCAACACCTGAATAGCCGTGAATCTTTGCCTTTGGTTTGGACGGTCTTCGTATGATAGTACCAGCAGCCCGTATAGGCCGGTTTCGGTTTATATCTGTTCTTAGTTCCGAATATCCGGAGACGTAATTGGCTAGACGTCTAGAATGTTTTGATTACATCGTTCTTCAAGGATTATCGAGATACGATTCTTATCCCATGAAAATAGGGATAATCTTAACGGCTTGTGTAGCGGACTGGATCATTGAGATCTGTATAAATAGACGATTCTATTGACGATAAAGGTACACAATATTCAATCTCTAGCCTCGTTTTCGCCTGGTTATTCTTCTTCTTGCTTTGCCTGACTTAAGCATCGGAGGGCTAACGGCTGGACACCAGCCACCTTAGTTGCTTTCTGTCTTCTTACAGGTCCGGCGGAGGAAGGCTCTGTTGGAAAGAAGGTGAACGACCGGAGGATCCTGTTACAAAATCTGACATTAACAGACAAAGTACCCCAGCTTGGTTTCTCAACACCTCAAATATAAACCTAGCCTTTCCACAAATCTACATAATCCTTTCAAAACATGAGAATCGTGTAAAGTGAACTAGGTATAAAAGTGTTTCAATTTTTCTATCAATCAAATCAATAGGGGGATCGAATTAGAAAACCATTATGTTATAAGTCGTTTAAGAGTTTCAAAATCATCTCACTACATCTTTCTTCCTTTCATACTTACGACATCCCAAGGCATATAAACGCAGTTTTCCAAAGGAGTTTTGAATTTTTAGAAAAATCGAAAATTTTCTACATAATTGTTCGAAATGTCACAAAAGCTAGTAGATTCATCTAAGGAATCTCATCCCCCAACCAAAATCTTACATTGTCCTCAATGTAATAAGATATGCAATATGCATGACATGAGAGCAATGACATGAAACAAAGGAGAGTGAGAACAAGAGTACCCGAGGTAGCAAGTTGATCAATTCTAGCATCTTCCATTATCTCGATGAGACTTATTCAATCCTAAATGTAGAAAAGAAATCCTAACCTACCTGCCTACCTTTGATTAGTTCGATCGACTACATGATCAAATTTGAGCAGGACCTTCATGAATTTCAATAGGTTTCTCATGAGGACCATCCAAAGTCCTGCTCGAATGTACACATGGGTGCATTTCTTCATTAAGGTCCAATCATAGTGTGCACCACATGCATGTAAGGAGGAGATAAGAGCAGCAAAAAGATATCTCCTCAAGTTCTGAATTGGGTTGTAATTGATTAAAAATGGGTCCTCCCAATTAGAATTTTCAATGGGCTGAAGAACCCATGATGGTTGAGAGACATTCATTAAGTATTCTTTAGTTTGGGTTGTCTCCTCCACAAATTCAAAATTACACGGTATTTCCACAAATAATGGTAAAGAGTGTAAATCAATGAAATGGTGGTCTTCAAGCACTGACATCGTGTCTAATAAAATGTCCAACTCCATAATCATCTCATCATCAAGATAATAAGGGTGGGTCATGCATTCCTCTAGGAAATCGAGAGAGTTGGATGAAGGGTCCTTGTTCTCCCTAAGTGATTGAGGAAAGTCTGTTTCAATGTCAAGGAATTCCTTCTCTATAGAGAGGAGGTCTTCCAAAGAAAATTTTTCAAATTCAGTGGTAAGCACATCATTTAGCATTGGTTGATCTTTTGAAATTTCAGATTGTGCCACCCCGTCATCCAAAGAAACAGAATTTTCAACCCAAGGGAGTTCTTCCACAATAGAATCTAGCATGTGTTGTTGGTGGAAGGACTAAAAAATATCGACTTTGGCCATCTCTCTAGCAAGAATATCTTTCAGGCGACTCATAAGTATTCGGCCTTTTGGAAGAAGAAATCATGGACTCACAATCATCCTTCAAACCTTCATTATATGCAATCAAACTATCACTTTCAGATGGGTTCGTCAACCGTCCTTGAAATCTCTTCACCATTCAAATCGGAATAGCTAAAAGAGATAGTTGATTCACCATAATCGATGGTAATGTTGGGATCACTGAGATCTAATCCCCTAAAAGTTTAGTCATTAAATCGGAAGAGGGTTGGGCTTGAATAGCCTCATCCTCCTCATTGTTGGGGAATGATTCAGGTGTTCCCAATGTTGGGTTCAAGATTTTGAGATGGCGAGAGTTTTGTATGCATTGCTCAGTTATTTCCATAAACTCTCGCAGTGTATCCTCAAGAGTTCGTGTCGGTTGTGGCTTATGAGAAAGAAACTCTTGAGGATAATTGTTGGCATCCATGGTTGGCTCATCTCCCAAATTGAAATTTTGATGCTCCCACCTATTAGGATTATGCATGTCATATGTTGGGCTATTAGATGGTTGTTGATATGTGTAGCCAAACAAGTGATCATACATTGTCCTAATCGGTGGAACATTATTCATCTCTTTCTGATACTCTCCCATTGTCTTACCCGACGAAAAGTTATGCACATTGTTCTTATTCCGGTAATCTTGTAATGTCTTACTTGGGGGAGTATTAGAAGTAGATTGAGTCTTACGAAAATATTCATGCTTGTAATGGTTCCAATCATAATGAGTTTTGATTTCATGGTCCTACCTCTCATCTTCCAAAAGGTATTTAGACAATCCACCCGTCCAATCATTCATAATGAAATTATAAGAAGATGAAATAATCCCAATCTAGGAAGAAAAACAAAAAGAAGAAAGGGAGATGGGGAGATGTTAACCATGGAAGTGAAAACTATGTCAGCAACTAAGTTCCTACAAAACACAAAAACAGAGAATTGTTAGTAATTTAGAAAAAATCAGAAAACTACTTCTAGAAAAACTGAAAATACTACTTAACTAAGACTACTCTATAGTTACTAGAACAATTAGAACCGTTTAACCTCTTTCCCCGGCAATGGCGCTAAACTTGTTCGCTTCCCCAAGTATAGGGCTGCGATATAGTAATAATCTCGGTAAGACTGAGGTCGATCCACAGGGAAGGAAGTAAACAATTCGAACTATCCTAATAATTAAAATTTTAGGAGGTTTGTGAAATCAGTTTTGAACATGAAACAGGAAAATCTGATAATGAAAGGGTAACTAGAGCATCAAGGATCCACTTATAGCTCTCCTTAAATGCATAATTCACTATGGTTTCTCACTTACTCAACTAGAATCGAAATCAAATCCTATCTAGCTGGATGATAGAGCGGTTATAACAAATAATCTGTCATATGTGTGATTTATAAACATGATTCCCTCAATTCAAGTTAGGATTTGAGCACACTCAATTGCATAGGTCAGTCCTAGTTCCAATAGGTTAAGATCATAACCATGATAATCATCAAACCCCGTCACAAAGCTTAACTATATCATGATTTGAACTTCATTCAAATCATATGAACAATCAACACATAATTCAGAATTTAGAATAAAAAGGTAGAACTTTAGTTCGAAGTTCCCACACGATGATACAAGTATAGAGCGTATTGAATCCGATTCCTCGGAGCGTACAGGTCTAGATCCATGCAAAATAATTAAGAACTAAAGCAATTCTTCTAAACATCCATGAGCCATCATAAGATTAAGAAAATCTACTTAGAACTTTATTCAAACTTCAAAAAATCATTATTCTTCATTAAATCCAAACTTGAAACCAATAAAATAAATTAAAACATCTAGGTAAACTATAAGTTTCACCTCTTAGCTCTAGCTAAGAGGTTAGCTAATGAAAAGCATAAAAACAAACTAGAACTAGAACTAGAAAAGGAAGAAAAACTAGTTGGAGGAGGTTAGGAAGCCTCCTATGACTTGAACTCCATGCTCCCCACGTCCTTGCTTGATTTGGAATAAAAGAGAGCACCTCCTTTTATAATGCAGCAATAGTACAACAACATAGCAGATTTTATTTCGCTTGGTATGACTTAACCAGTGATCGGACTGCCTTCAAATTTGACTTGTAGCTTCCTTATAATGTGATCTTCCTCATAGATGATTTAGATTTTCAAAATTATCTTCTGAATGGGCTCACCAATCAGATCAGCGACCGCCTCTCAAAATCGCGCAATTCAGGTACTTTCAGAACCATTCATCTTGCTTTCAACGCTACGGAGTGTACAGAGGTCGGATTGATCTCAAATTTTGAAAATTGGTAGAAAACTTCCTCCTCTATATGATAGATGGATTAGATTGTCCAAAAAAGAAAATTCAAGAATGTGGTCTAAAAATTAGAACACTTAGGGCTTTTTATAAAATTTGCGCAGTTAGAATCTCTTTGGATGGTCCATCTTTCTTCGACCGGTACGAACAAACCATACATCCTTTTGACCTGAAACTTTGTGATTATTCATATATAAATGTGGTCTAGAAGATGGTCAAAGTGGATTCTTCATATCATCAATGATGGGCCACCTGGACCGGCCTAGAGTTGAGTAGGCGGAATATGGAAACTTTCTGGACAGTTTGTATTGTTTTGGCCACCACGGTCAATCTGTAGCTTCGATTAACACGAAACTACTTGGGTTATTTCGGCGTCGAGCTCCTCTTCGACATAGATGTGTTGGATTTCCAAATACCATCAACATGGGCCCCAAACACTTAGCGGAAAAATAAAAAACTGGGACTGCCTCTGTTTGAAATCTGACTTCTGAAAGTGCATGGCCGACCTGTCATCTGGCCAGCCGGACCACAGGTTGACCTTCACAAATCAGTCTAGAGAGTTTGCTATTTCTGGAGGATTTGGCGGGCAGGCCGGTGGTCATGAAAAATGTGATTTTTCTAGTTTTTCTTTCTCCATTGCATTGCATCTTTCCTCCATCTCTTATCCTTTATTTCTTTGATCTTCAAGGCATGTAAGAAGGGCCTCTAAACATCATAATGACGAAGTCTCTCTCTCATTCCTATAATCACAAATCCATGCATTAGATTAGTCTTTAAATCATGATAACCATGCATAATGAGTGATGAATTGGGGTTAGAATATGCACAATTAAGAGCTCAACATGCCTCCATCACTTGAAGTTGGTCTTACAATGTGTGAGGAAAAGAACCTTGTCTTAAATTTGGAAAAGTGCCATTTTATGATACAAAGAGGAATAGTCATTAGACATATCATCTCGTCCAATGGAATAAAGGTAGATCGGGCCAAAATCGATATCATTTCCAACCTACCACGACCCAAGAGCATACGCGATGTGCGGTCCTTCTTTGGACACGTCGGTTTTTATAGAAGGTTCATAAAGGATTTCAGTCATATCTCTAGGCCCTTATGTAACCTTCTCCAAAAGGAGAACCAATTTGAGTGGAGTGTCGAATGTCTATTAGCTTTTTCAAAGCTAAAAGACATGTTGACAACTGCTCCTATCATGCAACCATCGGATTGGTCTATTCCTTTTGAGTTGATGTGCGATGCGAGCAATTATGCTATTGGGGCGGTGTTAGGACAAAGGAAGGACAAAAAGCCCTACGTTATCTACTATGCGAGTAGGATCTTGAATCCTGCCTAAGTTAATTACTCGACTACGGAGAAAGAGCTCCTAGCCGTTGTTTTTGCCTTTGACAAATTCTGGCCTTACTTGATAGGATCCAAGGTCATAGTTTACACGGATCATGTGGCACTGAAACACGTACTTTCTAAGAAGGATGCTAAGCCTCGTTTGCTTAGATGGATCCTACTCTTTCAAGAATTTGACTTAGAGATCAAGGATCAGAAAGGAGTAGAGAACGTGGTGGCGGACCATCTATCTATCCTAGTTTTACCGAATTCCATAGATGAGTCACCTATTGAGGACTCATTTCCTGATGAGCAACTCTTTGTTGCTACGCTGTTTACGTCGGATTTTGTAACAGGGTCCTCCAGACGTTCACCTTCCTTTAAGGCCGTTTCTTCCTGAACCTGAAAAAGCACAAAGGAAAACTAAGGGTGGCCCACGTTCAGCCGTTAGCCCTCCAAGTTTAAGTTAGATGGGACATGATGATAAAAGGAAAGGATTGGAGTTGGGACTTAGAGATTGTGTACCTTCTTCATCTGATGAAACCATCTATTTATATAGATCCAAGTGATCCAATCCAATACGCAAGACGTTGAGAGTCCTGCTGATTTTCAGGGATAAAGTATTTATCTTGTTGATCCTTAAATGAGGGAACGTCCCTAGTCCAAATAGACATCTACTCGATTACGTCTCTTGATGGAGATCCCCCGAAGTTCGGAACCACGAACAAAGATAAGCCCAGAATCGGTCTATATGGGCTGCTGGTATTACAAAGACGGAGGATACTCAGGCTCGGCGGTGACTGGTCGCATGTTGAGATGTGACCCCTTTCAACGACCACGAGCCGGGCTGCTCGCATATTGAGATGCGACCCCTTTCAATGACCACGAGCCGAGCTGCTCGCATGTTGAGAGGCGACCCCTTTCAACGACCACGAGCTGGGCTGCTCGCATGTTGAGATGCGACCCCTTTCAACGACCACGAGCCGAGCTGCTCGCATGTTGAGAGGCGACCCCTTTCAACGACCACGAGCCGAGATGCTCGCATGTTGAGAGGCGACCCCTTTCAACGACCACGAGCCGGGCTGCTCGCATTCTGTCAGACTAGCCGCAGCTTCTCTCAATCGTTCTCTGATCGCATCTTTCGATGACCAATTTTATCTTACAACAGATGCCCCCCAAATCCTTTGCGTTTTGAAAAGGCTACGCTAAGGATTTTGTCTATATATATAACTGCCTGTTAGGAGAAAGATCGTATGTAACCTATCGGAGGTGACCTTGCATTTATGATTGCCAGCTTTCCGCAGCTTTTCGGCCGGGAGAGGTGAAGCGGCACTTGCCACGTGCCTCTGTAATTAATGCCTGTGCCCGTTCGTCTATCATGCCGGATGAGAAGCCGCCGCGTGTCTACCAAATTAGGCAGAATGATTGTTTATAAATATCGAATCCTGCGAGTTTGCTTTATTTTCAAAATTCTGCTACAGAAAGTTCTTCCTTCTTCCCTCCTTTTGCTCTCGGTGTAAACCTCTTTGCAGAGGTAGTCTTCCTTCTCCTTTTTTCTCATCTCTTCCTTCTTACTTGTCTTTTTCCTTTACGATGGCAGAAGCTTCTGATGAAGATATCGTACCTCTGGGGGATGATACTCCCGATTCTTCTGAATCAAACAATGCTCGAGTACCGGTGGGGAGATATTCTGCCGCCGGTTATCCCTCTATCATGACGGAAGAGCAACTCTCGTTCTTACGGGAGAGATACCAGATGCCAGACTCCATTGTCCTCAGGTTACCGGGGAGAGGAGAGACAGCCGATTCCCCGCCGCCAGGCTGTGTAGCTTTTTTATGAATATGTTTTCCGGCTTGGCGTGCGGCTTCCCCTTCATCCCTTCATCCGGGACTTCCTCCGCGTATATAAGATTGCCCCTGGCCAACTCATTGTAAATGGCTGGAGGGTCATTATAAGCGCCTTTGTGCTCTGGAAGCAAGCGGGGAATGAGGATCAAACTGCTAGGGATTTCCTAAGGCTGTACCAGCTAAAAAAGGCCCCAGCCAGCGAGGGTTGGTACTACCTCTGTTATTGGCACCGGGATAACTTTATCCTGGGGAACTCGTCCTCCAATTACCCTGGGTGGAGGAAGAAATGGTTCTTCGTCTCTGGCAATTGGGAGTCTGATGCGGGCTTCGACCCTAAGGGCCACAATGTTAGTCGCTTCTTCGGCGAAGGTGGGTTGAACTTTTACCCCTTTGCCCGAAGAAACACTAAGTTTGTAATGCTCTGACTGACCTATCTTTCCCTTCTTCTCGCAGGTATTCCGATTGGAGCCAGGCCGAACTTGCGGGGATGGCTCAACGAGAAACTGGTCAAAGTTTCCAAACTTTCCGTAGCTGCCCGCAACGTTAATTCTGCCTTGGACCCTCGCTGCCTCGTTGCCGCCAGTTTAATCCCTTAGGAAGAGATGGCGAACCTAGGAGAAAAGAGGGGGGCGCTTGGGGTGCTCCGTCGCCTGAAGGGTACGGCCTCGAAGAGGCAAAAGAAGTCAGCAGCTGGACCTTCAGCTGCGCCCGCTCCAACAGAGGGGTCCACTCGCGGCTCACAACATCGTACTACTACCAAAGGGGGAGTTGCCTGACCCCTCACACTGCCGCGTCCCCTCCGGCTTCTGCGACTCCTTCGGCTGGCGCCTGTGGCCAGCCGATAATCGAAGTCGTTGACAATACGCTGAAAGGTGATCGAACGGAGGAGGGTTTCCCTCCAAGGAAGACATCATGCGAGCCCAACACTGCTTGCGAATCAGCCACACCTGCCTCGGGGACTGCGAATACTCGCGAGGCAGGTTATAGCGAGATGGTCATAGCCCAACCCTCAGGGTCGGGAGTTTTTGTCATCCAGCCGCACTTGCATTTGATATGCAAGTTCATGTTCGATGACATCTCCCCCAACTCCTTTGGGGGCCTCCCTGAGCCAAGTCTAGAGGCTCTCTCTACCGACATAGGGGTGAGATTGATCTAGGTGACAACTTCCTCCCCGTTCCTCATTTTTCTTTGAATCATTTATGTGGTAGGCTACTCTAATTCTTCTTTCTTTGTTTGAGCAGAGTCTGGATCTCACGCTCCGAGTCAAGCGCGACATTGATGCCGCCCGCCGCATCGTCGATGACGTGAAAAAGAAGAAGAAAGCGATGAAGGGCGAGGTCCAAGGAAGGGAACGCATAATAAAGGCCCTGGAAGCCCAAATTGCCAAAATAAACGAGGAGAAGCAGATCCTCCTCGCCAAGATCCAGGCCCTGACTGATCGTTTCCAGTCACTGGACCTACAGTTTGTGAAGCTCCAAGAAGTCCATACCAAGAGCGAGAGAGAGAAGGAGATTTTTCGCCAGGACAAGATCTCCCTCGAGGAGCAGCTCAAGGACTCTCGGACTAAGCTTGTGGAGGCCAGGAAGACTCTCGACCAGCTGAAGGATGATTCCATTCACTGGGAGGAGGAAAGAGTGGCCCTTGTCAAGATGGTATCTGACGAAGGTCCTCGTGCAGTTCAGGAGTTCTAAACTTCTCAGCTCTACGACGAGGAGCGTTATGAGGCGTATATCACTGGTCGTGATTTTGTGGTCAGGGTTATGCAACAAATTGCTCCTTCCTTCAATTTTGAGGAGTTTGAGAGAGTGGCCTTCGAGGTTGCAGCCAGAGAACGAGCTGCAACCGAGAATGAGGTCATTGGAGCTACGGATGCCGCACCTGCTCCCGAGGCCGGTCCTAAAGCAGAGAGTCGTGAGCCTGCTCCAGACAAGGATGACAGGTCTTAGAGTCGTCGCCCTCCTTCCTCCCCCTTTTTTTTATTTTGAGAAGAAATGTATCTCTGTAAATAATTTGACTTTTTTAGTCACTTGAAATGAAAATTTTCCTTTCTCAACGCCATGTATCTTTTCTCGCTTTTTTTCCTTTGTCGATCGTACGTTAAATGCTTGTATACTTAACTCATGAAAAATGAGTTAGGCTCAATCCGGGGGTCGTGGTGACCATGTCCGCGTTGAGATAGACTGGTCTATCAATTGAGACTTTGATTCTACCAAGGGTAGAGGATTGGTTAAGAGAACGTGTGCATTCTCTTCGGGGCTGTTTGGATCCAATAAAATGGAGAAGCGACCAAAAGACAATCCACCTTTATTCGAAAAAATCGTTCAGACTTACATCAAATTAGGGGAAATACCGTAGCAAATGTTCTACGTGCCAAGGGCGACGTTCGGGTCTTCCCTGCATATCTTCGAGATAATAGGTACCAGGTCGTACAATTTTGATGACTCAATACGGACCCTCCCAATTTGGGTCCAACGAACGGGCAGGAATTCCAAGGTTCTATCTGAGAACCAAATCGCTGAGCTGAAAGGTTCTAGGTCGGACTTTTGCATCACAATATCGAGCAATGCGCTGCTGATACGCTGCTGCTCGAAGCTGGGAGGCATCCCTCCACTCTTCCAAGAGGTCGAGATGAAGTCTCAGACCTTTCTGATTACAAGTGGGATCATACTGCTCGATCCGATACAAAGGTACTTGAACTTCGACCGGAACCACTGCGTCGGTGCAGAATGCCAAGGAGAAAGGAGTTTCACCTGTTGATGTGCGAGTCGTAGTCCTATAGGCCCATAAGACTTCTGGCAAGAGTTCTGGCCACATGCCTTTACATTCGTCGAGCTTAGTCTTTAGATGATGTTTGATGATCTTATTTACTGCTTCAACCTGTTCATTAGCCCGAGGATGATACGGAGAGGTGCGAACATTGCGTATCTTCCAATTTTCGCAAAACTCTGCAAACGCGGCGTTGTTGAATTGTTTTTCGTTGTCGGTGATTATAGAATGGGGGAGCCCATAACGACATATGATGTTTCTCCACATGAACTTAGTGGTCTGTTTTTCGGTAATTCTGGCTAACAGTTCTGCCTCGACCCATTTGGTGAAATAATCGACTGCCACTATTGCAAATCTGTTCTGACCTTTTTCGGTAGGCAACAGTCCGATGATGTCGACTCCCCATTGGGCGAAGAGCCAAGGGCCATCCATTGGCGTCATTTGCTCGGATGGCACACGAGGTATGAGGGAATATCGCTGACACTTGTCGCATCTTTTGGAGAATTCGACCGCATCAGCCTTCATAGTGGGCTAATAATAACCTTGCCTCATCGCTTTATACGCTAAAGACTGTCCCTTGGGATGGTTACCACATGCCCCCTGGTGTATTTCATCCAGAACACGATGTTCTTCTTCTGGGTGAAGACACCTTAAGTAAGGTAAAGTAAAACTCTTGCATAACAACGTTCCGTTTAGTAAAGTATACCTGGCGGCGCGATGACAGATTTGTCGTGCAGATTTTTTATCATCCGAGAGATATCCATCTCTGAGATAGAGGACGATGGGGTCCATCCAACACGAAGAGGTATAAACCACAGTCACTTGCTCGAAGGTCGCTTGGTCGATACTCGGAGCATGAAGGTGCTCGATGGGAATAGATTGCGATAACTCCGATTCGGGTGCGGAGGCTAGTTTTGCCAAAGAATCTGCGAGTTTGTTCTTCTCGCGAGGGATGTGGATCATTTCATAATTCTTCAGCCTTGCGAGCAGGATGAGCACTCGGGATTTGTATAAAACCATCCGTTCTTCTCTTGCCTCAAATTCGCCAAGTACTTGATTGACAATAAGCTGAGAATCGCTATAAATAAGTAAACTCTGAATCGAGATGACGTTTGCTAGTTCGAGGCCGATGATCAAAGCCTCATATTCTGCTTCATTGTTTAAGACGTGAGAGTCAAATCGCAAGGCATATTGGAAGCGTGACCCTTCAGGAGCGACTAAGATTAAGCCTGCGCCACTCCCGGTGGCCCGTGAAGACCCATCCATGAAGAGCGACCAGGGGGTCTGGTCGCAGGTCTTAAAGTTATCACCGGAAGAGGAGTATGTGAATTCGGCGATGAAGTCGGCCATGGCCTGACCCTTGATGGTGGTCCTGGGGCAGAATGAAATATCATGCTCACTAATCTCAATCGCCCATTTGGTTAATCGCCCGGAAACCTCGGGTTTCTGGAGGACCTGCCTTAACGGATGGTTTGTTGGCACCAATATAGCGTGGGCTTGGAAGTAGGGTCGCAGTTTTCGGGCAGCAGTGACTAAGGCGAGGGCCAACTTCTCCATATCAGAGTACCGAGTTTCGGACATCCACCATCGATCGACTAATATAATAAACGGGCCTTTGTGCCCCGGAATCTTCTCTTATTAAAGCGGCACTAACGGCCGTAAAAGACACAGATAAGTAAAGAAGAAGTTGCTCGTGCGCCACAGGTTTTGATAAAATGGGGGGTGCACTCATATATTGCTTTAGTTGTTGGAACGCTTCTTCGCATTGCGGTGTCCACTCCCAATCAGATTTGGCGGTGGCTCGGAGAAGCTTAAAGAAGGGTAAACACTTGTCAGAGGCCCACGGAATGAACCTGTTCAACGATGCAATGCGACTAGCCAGACGTTGGACATCTTTGAGTGTGGATGGGGACTTCATCTCGATCAATGCCTTTATTTTTTCAGGATTTGCCTTGATTCCTCGTTGGCCGACCATAAATCTGAGAAATTTCCCAGCGGATACTCCAAATGCACATTTCTTGGGATTTAGCTTCATCTGATTCCTTCTCATTAAGTCGAAGGCTTCTCGAAGATCTGTAAGGTGGTCGTTTTCCACGACGCTTTTACGAGCATGTCGTCGACATAAACCTCCATATTCCTGCCGATTTGTGCGGCGAATATTTTGTTGACTAGGCGCTGATAGGTGGCCCCTGCATTTTTAAGACCAAAAGGCATTACCTGGTAGCAATACAGGCCTCGGTCAGTGATGAAGGCAGTGTGCTGGCTGTCCGGCGAGTACATCATAATCTGGTTATAACCAGAATAAGCGTCCATGAAACTGAGCAGGGCATGTCCTGCCGTCGAGTCAACCAACTGGTCGATTCGCGGGGTTGGGAAGCTGTCTTTGGGGCACGCTTTGTTCAAATCCGAATAGTCATCACACACTCTCCACTTGCCATTAGCTTTTCGAACGAGAACCACGTTCGCGACCCATTCTGGGTAGTCAACTTCTTTTATAAAATTGACTGGGAGCAGCTTCTCGACTTCAGCCTTGATTACCATTTGCCTTTCTGTAGTGAAGGCACGTCGACGCTGGTGAACAGGTCTATACTTCGGATTAACATTTAAATGATGTGCTATAACGCCGGGGTCGATACCCGGCATATCTCCGTGAGACCAGGCAAACACATCTTGGTATTCGGTGAGGAAACAGGACCAGATTTTCTCGAAAGACGCAGCTTAAAGAGGATCCAACGTAGACAATTTGGACGAATCATCTTCAGCTAAGTGGATTGCAACTGTCTCTTCCCCTGGAGTTCCTGATTGGAGAGCACTCTCCCTTGGGTCTAACGAGGTAGCCATCGAAGGGCTTGATGAATCTTTTGTCACCGTCAGAACTGGTGTCGTCTGGGCCTTCTTTCGGTCCTGCATGGTGATTTCGTAACACGCCCGCGCTTCCTTTTGATTTCCTCGTACAACCCCGACTCCAGTTGGAGTAGGTAAATTTTATGCACAAGTATAGAGGGTGTAACGCTGCCCCTACCTTATTGAGCAAAGGTCGACCCAAAATGGCGTTATATGCTTATCTCCGATTTACCACGAGGAAATTTACGAATATAGTCGTTTTCGCTGGGCTTTCTCCGAAGGTAACTGGAAGGTCAATGCTCCCTTCAGATGCTACCACTTCGCCCCCGAAGCCGACGAGAGGGGTTGAGATTGGTTTAAGCAGGCTCCTGGTGAGTGCCATTTGGTTGAAAGCCTCCAGGTAGAGAATATCAGCAGAGCTACCTGTATCCACCATAATACGATGAGTCAGATAATTTTATACCTTTAGTGTGACCACAATGGAATCTTTGTGAGGGAAGTGAATCCCTTCTGCATCTTCAAGGGAAAAAGAAATCAGAGGATTGCTGGGTTTCGTCGCATCGGGCGTCTTTTCCAACCAATAGATATGCTAGGGCTTATGAGACGCTTTGCGAGTATATGCTTTTCTTGAAGCTTGAGAATCTCCCCCGCAAGTCGGTCCTCCGGCGATGGTCTGGATCTCACCAGTGGGTTTAAGGTTTTCTTGTGAAGTAAGGCGGTGAGGTGATTTCTTCTGGTGTGGCGAAGCTTCCGCCCTTTTAGGTGACTGACCTTGTCGGACAACATAATCTCGAAGATGACCCTTCCGAATAAGAGCTTCGATGTGATCTCGCAGAGATATGTAATCTTGAGTGTTATGCCCATGATCCTTGTGGAAATAGCAATACTTATTCTTATCTCTTTTTTCGGGATCAGATTTGATCTTTGAAGGCCACTTCACGTAAGGCTTGTGTTTGATCTCCATTAATACTTTCTCCGGAGATTGGATAAGAGGGGTGTAATTACGATATTTTCCAGAATAATGCCTCTTGGGGGAGCGGTCCCGCCGATCACGCCGATATTTCTTGTCCGGGGGAGAGATTTCCTCCGGCTTGCGCTTCTTGCCCTGTATACCATGACGTTCTGAATTGATATATTTCTGAGCTTTTGCTTGGAATTCTGCCATGGTTTTAGGAGGGTTCTTATCTAGGGCGAATCTAAATTTCTCGCTTGTAATTCTGGCTATGAGGGTGGTGAGGCCTTTTTCTTCGGTATAACCTTCAGTTTGGACGACTTCTGCAGTGAACCCTCCTTTATCGTCTCCTCATGCTGCTGTTTCAAATCCATTAGGTGAGATGCCGGCTTTTTAGTATGGATGCTTCCCATGAATTGAGAGAGGAATAACTCCGATAGCTGTGCGAAGGACCCGATGGATCGGGGCTTTAGTCCCCGGAACCATGTACGAGCTGCCTTCGTTAAGGTTAGGGAAAAAGCCCTACACATGATTTCTGACCCATGTCCGTCCAGCTCTATAAGAGACCTATACGTTTCCAGGTGTTCAAGAGGATCGCCAGTACCTGTATACGGGGTGATGACGGGCGTGCGGTACTTCCTAGGTAAAGGTGCTTCCATGACCTCACAGGTGAAAGGAGACTCGGATCGATGTATTGACGCCACAGCAGCAGATGGTCGATTTGCCTGATATCGTTGTTCCATATCATCAAAACGATCGTGGATTCTCTTGAGGTCTCCTTCCCATGGTAAGGTATAACCTGACGTTTCGACGGTGGACCCCTGAGATTGCTGTTGCCTGGAAGTACTGGAGTGTATGGAATGTGGGGGTAGTACAAGGGCTTGGTTGCCGAGTGGCATTCGATTTGACGGAGGATGATTTGGCTAGACTTGTGGCTCGTCCGCGGAATGTCTGGAAGTCACTTGTATAAGTTGCGCCGGCAGCCCTTCAGAAGGTTGTCGCTGGGGCTCCAGGAAATGCTGATCAAGCTGATTAGACAAGGCTTGAAATCCGGCGTTGAGGGTTAGGAGTGTGTTTCAGAGGAAACGCATGACATCTTCTTGATTTCCGGAAGCATTGAATAACGAGTTTTGTGATGGCACGTTGGGATCTCCTTGGGGGATGCCTGTCGAAGTAGTCTGAGGGACGGGCGCTGGTTCGGTAATGTCAGGCGGGGGTAGCGTCTGCCTTGAAGTGGAAGGATAAACCGTCTTTTTGGGAGGCATGGTGGGAGGACTTCGATCAGTGATGAGAGTGGCTAACCTTGACGATCAAATGTTTCCCACAAAAGGCGCCAATCTGTTTACGTCGGATTTTGTAACAGGGTCCTCCAGACGTTCACCTTCCTTCAAGGCCGTTTCTTCCTGAACCTGAAAAAGCACAAAGGAAAACTAAGGGTGGCCCGCGTTCAGCCGTTAGCCCTCCGAAGTTTAAGTTAGATGGGACATGATGATAAAAGGAAAGGATTGGAATTGGGACTTAGAGATTGTGTACCTTCTTCATCTGATGAAACCATCTATTTATATAGATCCAAGTGATCCAATCCAATACGCAAGACATTGAGAGTCCTGCTGATTTCCAGGGATAAAGTATTTATCTTGTTGATCCTTAGATGAGGGAACGCCCTAGTCCAAATAGACATCTACTCGATTACATCCCTTGATGGAGATCCCCCGAAGTCCGGAACCACAAACAAAGATAAGCCCAGAATCGGTCTATATGGGCTGCTGGTACTACAAAGACGGAGGATACTCAGGCTCGGTGGTGACTGGTCGCATGTTGAGATGTGACCCCTTTCAACGACCACGAGCCGGGCTGCTCGCATGTTGAGATGCGACCCCTTTCAACGACCATGAGCCGAGTTGCTCGCATGTTGAGAGGCAACCCCTTTCAACGACCACGAGCCGGGCTGCTCGCATGTTGAGATGCGACCCCTTTCAACGACCACGAGTAAAGCTGCTCGCATGTTGAGAGGTGACCCCTTTCAACGACCACGAGCAGAGTTGCTCGCATGTTGAGAGGCGACCCCTTTTAACGACCACGAGCCGGGCTGCTCGCATTTGGTCAGACTAACCGTAGCTTCTCTCAATCATTCTCTGATCGCATCTTTCGATGACCAATTTTATCCTACAACATACGCATCCACCATGGTACGTTGATATTGCAAACTATCTTTCCACAGGTGCGATGCCGACTAATTAGACTGCGCAGGATAAACGAAAATTTCTAAGGGAAGTGCACAGATTTTTCTGGGATGAACCTTTACTTTTTAAATATTGCCCAGATCAAATAATTAGGAGATGTGTCCTTGACGATGAACAAAATTATGTCATCTCCTTTTGTCACAGCTAAGCATGTGGGGGTCATTTTTCTGCAAAGAAAACCACCGCAAAAATTCTGCAATGTGGTTTTTATTGACCTACCTTGTTCAGAGACACCTATGAGTTTTGCAAAGCATGCGAGCATTGTCAAAAGCTAGGAGGGTTGTCCTGTCGGAATATGATGCCCCTTACCCCAATTCAACATCTTGAAGTCTTTGAATGTTGGGGCATCAATTTCATGGGACCATTCCCCTCATCTTTTGGATATGTCAATATTTTACTTGCTGTAGACTATGTGTCCAAATGGATAGAGGCAATTGTTAAGCTCTTAATTGTGCATATTCTAACCCCAATTCATCACTCATTATGCATGATTTTCATGATTTAAAGACTAGTCTAATGCATGAATTTGTGATTGTAGGAATGAGAGAGAGGCTTCGCCATTTGGAGGCTTAGAGACACTCCTTACACACTTTGAAGATCAATGGAAGAAAGGACGGAAGATGGGAGAAAGATGCTAGGAATGGAGGAAGAAAAGATGTGAAATACACAAAATATAGGCCTGACCGGCCGGTCGGCCAAATAGCCCACAAACAGCAAATTTGCTGTCTCAATGTAGTGAAGACCGGCCGGCCTGCCGGCAGAAGGGTTGGCCTTTGTACATGTCTTCTAACGATTTCAGTAGTTTGAAGCAGTTTCTCCAGCGGGCCGACTGAGGGGTTGGACTGTGTAAAAAACACTCCAGAGATATTGGCATTTGCAGACACTTTGTCCGACTGGCTGGACAGGGGGTCCGACCGGCCGGCTTTGGAGCTCCGAAATTTTCTGCGTAAAATGCTATATTTACAGGTTTTCTCGAAGTTTCTTCGCACCTAGGGCCCCAAACCTATAAAAGGACTCCTCTAGCTCATTCCTAAGGCATCCCAGAAGTGATTTACCACTGTAGGAGGCGGCGGAAGTCGGATTTGGAGTTCTATAACTCCTCCTAGTTTGTTTCTCTTAGTTTTATGCTTTCCTTAGTTAAATTCATGTTTCCTTGGATCATGATCGGCTAAACCTCTTAGCTAGGGCTAAGAGGTGAAGCTTGTAGTGAATCTAAGATGTTTTGATTCGTTTTTATTCATTGAACAATGGTTTGAAGTTTGAATGAAGTTCTAAGTTTTCCTTCTTAGTCTTATGATGACTCATGGATGTTTAAAAGAATTGCTTTAGTTCTTAATTATTTTGAATGAGTCTAGACCTGTACTCTCTGAGGAATCGAATTTAAGACGCTCTAGACTTATATTCTCATGTGGGAACTACAAATCCATAATTCTACTTTTCTGAATTTCTGAATTATGTGTGATTGATTATGTGATTTGAATGAAGTTTAAATCATGATCTAGTTATGCTTTGTGACAGAGTTTAATGATGATTATGATTGTGATCTTAACCTATTGGAACTAGGATTGACCTATGCAATTGAGTGTGCTCAAGTCCTAACTTGAATTGAGGGAATCATGTATATGAATCACACATATGGCAGATTGTTTGTTATAACCGCCCTATCATCCGACTAGATAGGATTTGATTTTGATTCTAGTTGTGTAATTGCGAAACCACAGCGAATTAAGCATCAAGGATTGCTACAAGTGAATCCATGAACCCCCAGTGCTCTTTTACATTATTTACATTCACTTTTAGTTTAAAACTGCTATCTACATTCAACTCTAAAATTCAATTTAGTTAGCTCTCAATTAGAGACCATTGGAAGTGTTTTGTGAAGTCTTACATAAGTCCTTATGGATCGACCTCGGTCTTACCGAGATTATTACTACATCGCAACCCTACACTTGGGGAAGTGAACAAGTTTTTGGCAACGCTGCCGGGGACTTTGACGGTTTTTCACAAAATTTCTGAAAACAGTTTCTATTTGAGATTTTTAGGAGTCCTTTACTAACTTAGTTTGTTTGCTTTGTTTTGTTTTTACAGGAATTCTACGAGTCGAAGTAGTCACTTCAAATCAAGTTTTTCTAATCCCTTTTCTTTTATTTTTCTGAGATTTGCATGCCACATTGGGTTCGGGATTCTAATAACCGACTCATTAGTGAAGGGGGAATTGTTGAAGGAATTGATAGGGAACCACGTGTTAAGAAACGTTTAGATTCTCCAATTTTGTTTGAAAGTATGGCTGGAAATCAACCCAACCCTATGGCCAATCAAAATCTGGGCCAAAACCAAACCGAAACCGGAGAGAATGAGGTTGAGGATGTTCCTCGACCTAGAACTCTATGTGATTACTTGCAACCTGCAAGAGCGAACACTCCCTCATGCATAGTTTTTCCACATAATGCAGGGAACATAGATCTTAAACCGGGAGTAATCCAACTCCTTCCCAAATTTCATGGACTTGACAGTGAAAGTAACTATCAACGTCATGCCCCAAACTCGGGGACCGGGCTCACTAAATTTCCGGCAGCCGAATCCGGTGCCGACAGCCTCCGTAGTACCCCATTCTCGGCCCCTAGCTCCAATATGTTAGGTTCCGATCCTGGGATCCCACAAGGAGGATTTTTAAGGTAATTTTTTTTATAGATGAGCATAAACATAAGTATACCAAACCAAAAGCATCACATCACATATCCACTAAGATAATCTTTTGAGTACAATGCTGCAGAAAAAGGAAATACAATGTATAACTGAAACCTGACAGATCAAATGCGCGCCCCTGTCTCACTGCTGTCGCACTATAGTAGTCCTGCATGTAAACAACGTGCATAAGCTTACTATGAAGCTTAGAGAGTGCGTGGTGTGTGCGCAATGCATATGACAGGTATACATATATCAGAGTAAGCGGAAATGATGGAAGGCTACACTACCAAGTCTATGAACGTTATTAGCCATCCCAAGGCTATGCAATGCAAGGGGCCTATATGGCCGAGTGTCATATGCTAAAGATGCAATGTGTGCATGTCAATCCTCAACTGCCATATATCATACGGTTTACAACTGGGACATCACCGAGGTCTAGTACACTCCAGACATTGGTTGCCGCCCATCGCGCACATAACCAAGCGAGTGGAAGAGACCTCACTATCCGCCTTGTCAATGACATACAAGGAAATCCACCCGGCTCGTCGATAGCGAACCCATTCACGAGCTGGTCAGACTCAACCTAGTATATAGCCCTCTGCACCCGGGCGGGTAAGGTCACACCCCCTTCCAATTGACCCCGACACGGTGGGAGACGCGGCCTATTGGTATTTGGACCTCGTGCGCTCATATATCCACTCGGTCTAGACATTGGAGCATCCTACTGGTACCACAGGGTTTAGGGACTTTCACCCAAGGATATCTTTGGCGCCCAAGTGCTAGAATGTATTTCTGGTGTCCATTCCTTCCATCCACGATGTGACTATGGTGGTCACAACCCCGATGCCGCTGGGGTGAGAATCTGATCATGACATGTATAATGCGAGATGCATGAGTCATACTATCAAAGCCATGCACCAAACCTGTGCATACCGCGCGATCATGTGGGGTGACCCTATCTCATACGGGTCCCCTAAGTATCTCAAGCTGCAAGGCATATGCTATGATCGACATCGTCCACAGTCAGGCATACATATGATGCGTATGTACAAATGAATGGGCATGCTATTCATTACACTAAGCATATTATCAGTGTGACATATTGTTCACTCCCCAAGTGTAGGGTTGTGATGTAGTAATAATTCGGAAAGACCGAGTATCGTTCCCACAGAGATTTATGAATAGGTATTCTCAGAATTTAACTAAAAAAACTAATAATTAAGATTTTATTAAGAACTAAAGCTGAAAAATAATGATTTGGGTTTAAATAGTGAATGTGTAAGGTAATATCAATCTAAAAAGGCATTAGAGCGCCAAGGATCCACTTTTGATAAGTTTCAATGCATTAACACAACTAGATCTCACATAACTCAATCGGAATCGAATTCATATCTCTATCCGATCGGAATATAGAGCGGTTCAATCAACAATTATCTAAAACAGTTGCTCATTCATTGATTCGATTCCCACAATAATACTCGGGCCTTGGGCACACTCAATTGTGTAGGCCAAGCCTCTTTCCAATCTAGTTGAGATTCACAACCATAGCTTTCATAAAATCCTGTCACTAGACTTGATTACAACTAATGATTATAACTCTAATTAAATCAAAATCAATCAACAAACAGCTATTTCAGATTATAATAAAAAGATAAGAACTTTAGTTGAATAAGTTCCCACATGAAGATCAGGCCATTGTACACAACGCAATCAAAGGGTCTACCATGCCCGGAGTCGATGATAGATCAATGAACTACACAAGCATAAACAATGCTCAGAAGGTAAGCTGCCAAGCTTAGAATCACTAAGAATCACATGAGCCCGGAGTCATCAAGAGATCAAAGTAAAACCAAACTAGTACTTGATTCAAACTCATATTGAACTAAAATTCTTCAATTAAAACATAAAAGGAAACCTAGGTTGCATCAATCCATAAAAAACAAATCAAAAGCTTCACCTCTTAGCCCTAGTTAAGAGGTTTTAGTTCATCTCTAACATCCTTGAACTAGAAGCCTAAAAAACATAAAAACTACTAAAACAGGAAGAAAACTAAGAAAACTTGAAGTAGAATCCGTCTTCCAAGCAATCCCCACGTCCTAGCATGCCTTGGTATGAAGAGGAGAAGTCCCTTTTATAGCTTGGCGCGGAAGATTCCAGATGTAGGAAGGAATTACGCAATTGCGCAGAGAAAATCGGAGCTTTGTGTGCAATCTGTTACGCTGATGACCAGTCGCACGACCGGTCTAAGCTCATGAATGACCGGTCGCACGACCGGTCTCAAAACCTCAAAAACAGTCCAGTGAGTTTGGTGTTTCTGGAGACCTCTCGACCTGTCTGGCGACCGGTCTGGTGACCGGTCTAGCTGTGTAGACCTGTCTGGCGACCGGTCTTGGGACAGGTCTTGAGACAGGTCTTGGGACAGGTCTTGGGACAGGTCTTCCATATTTTCTTCTCTTTATTTCTTCTTCTTTCCTCCACCTTTTGTCACTTGTTATGTTAATCTTCAATGCATACAAAGTGACTCTTTTGACTATGAATTAGTGAAGTCTCCCTCTCATTCCTCATATTGTTCACTCCCCAAGTGTAGGGTTGCGAAGTAGTAATAATTCGGAAAGACCGAGTATCGTTCCCACAGAGATTTATGAATGGGTATTCTCAGAATTTGACTAAAACAACTAGTAATTAAGATCCTATTAAGAACTAAAGTTGGAAAATAGCAAATCTGGGTTTAAACAGTGAATGTGTAAGGTAATTTCAATCTAAAAATGCACTAGAGCGCCAAGGATCCACTTTTGATAAGTTTCAATGCATCAACACAACTAGGTCTCTCATAACTCAATCGGAATCGAATTCATATCTCTATCCGATCGGAATATAGAGCGGTTGAATCAACAATTATCCAAAACAGTTGCTTATTCATTGATTCGATTCCCACAATAATGCTCAGGCCTTGGGCACACTCAATTGTGTAGGCCAAGCCTCTTTCCAATCTAATTGAGATTCATAACCATAGCTTTCATCAAATCCTGTCACTAGACTTGATTACAACTAATGATTAGAACTCTAATTAAATCAAAATCAATCAACAAACAACTATTTCAGATTACTACAAAAGATAAGAACTTTAGTTGAATGAGTTCCCACATGAAAATTAGGCCATTACATACAAGGCAATCAAAGGGTCTACCATGCCTGGAGTCGATGATAGATCAATGAACTACACAAGCATAAACAATGCTCAGAAGGTAAGCTACCAAGCTTAGAATCACTAAGAATCACATGAGCCCGGAGTCATCAAGAGATCAAAGTAAAACTAAACTAGTACTTGATTCAAACTCACATTAACTAAAATTAATCAATTAAATCATAAAAAGGAAACCTAGGTTGCATCAATCCATCAAAAATAAATCAAAAGCTTCACCTCTTAGCACTAGCTAAGAGGTTTTAGTTCATCTCTAACATTCTTGAACTAGAAGCTTCTAAAAACATAAAAAACTACTAAAACAGGAAGAAAACTAAGAAACTCGAAGTAGAATCCGTCTCCCAAGTAATCCCCACGTCCTAGCATGCCCTGGTATGAAGGGAAGAAGTCCTTTTATAGCTTGGAGGTGTCCTTTGCGTAAGAAACTTCCAGATTTCGCGTAAAAGTATGCACTTGCGCAGAGAATTTCGGCGCCCGAAAATAGAAACTTGCTGTTTTGTATGGCCGACCGGTCGTGACCGGTCGGACCTGTCTGTTGATAGCGTCCAGCGAGTGCAGTGGATAGGTGACCTGCTGGCCGACCGGTCTTGACCGGTCGGACTGGTTTGGCCAACCGGTCACGACCGGTCGGACCTTGTATTCCTCTGTCCAGTAACTCCAAATGTGTCGCCGACCGGTCGGACGACCGGTCTAAACCCTTTTTCTTCTTCATTCTTTCTTTGTTTCTTCTTTTCTCTTCTCTCCTTGCTTTGTCTTTCTTTGGTCCTCTTTCAACCTTCATCCAATGGCTCTGAATAGCCCCTTTTAGTCTTCAATGCTTGGTTCTATAATCTTTAGTGTATATAAAACGCTCTATTTAGCCTTCAATTGGTGAAATCTCCATCTCGTTCCTATAATCACAAATCATGCATTAGAGTAGTCCTTTAAACATGTAAACCGTGCATAATGAGTGATGAATTGGGGTTAGAATATGCACAATTAAGAGCTCAACACATATCACAAATCCATGCATTGATTAGTCTTTAAATATGTAAACCGTGCATAATGAGTGATGAATTGGGGTTAGAATATGCACAATTAAGAGCTCAACACCCCCCCCCCCCCCCCCCCCACCAGCATTTTGCTAGTCCTGAGCAAAACATGTGTGAAACAAGTTTCATTCTCCAAAACCCAACTCTCTTTTAGAAACTCCTCTTCTATGCATTTCAAGACACACAAGCGTAAAAATCAGAGAAATTAGGTGATAGAGGTTGAAACCTTAAACTCTCAGAACATAATAAGTGTTTATATGAAATTCCCGCTGATTAATTGATAAATAGAAGAACTTGAACAAATTCAACCTAGTGTGCATAGTGAAAGTTCATCTCATGAGTTTTCGGGATTATCTTCTTCATAATCAACTAAACTATAGATCTCAAGGTGTATAGAGCAACAACAAGCCTATGACAGGAATTTGTCTTACCGTCCTTCCGACGGCTTTCACACTACGTCACATTTCCGGCTTTAGTTATGGGTATACCATCCCCCGGTTGGTAGTAGGTAGCCCTAATCGGAATTTTCCACCATTTTTCCATCATTCCCAATTTCATCTTTCCTTTCCCTTTTCTTTTACATTAGATAGGATTTTTAAAAATCCATATCTTTCGTTATTTTCCCATGGACAAGGATGGACAAAGTACCCCGGCTTGGTTTCTCAGCATCTTAAATCAAAGTCTAGCTAATCCATAAATCACATAATCCCTTCAACCCATGAAAATCGTGTAATGTGAACTAGGTGTAAAAGTGTTCAAATTTTCTATCAATCATAAAGATAGGGGAATTCACATATAAAACCATTATATTAAGAGAACCAAAGTATCTCCTTTTCTTACACTCATGCTATCTCGAATGCATAGAACCATAGTTTTCTAAAAGAGTTTGATTTTTAGAAAAATCAAAAAATTTTCTACATAATTGCTCGAAATGTCACAAAAGCTAGTAGATTTGTCTAAGGAATCTCACACCCCAACCAAAATCTTACATTGTCCTCAATGTAATAAGATATGCAATATACATGACATGAGAGCAATGACATAAAACAAAGGAGAATGAGAATGAGAGTACCTGAGGTAGCAAGTAGATCAATTCTAGCATCTTCCATTGTCTCGATGAGACTTATTCAATCCAAAATGTAGAAAAATAAATCCTAACCTACCTACCTACCTTTGGTTAGTCCGATCGACTACATGATCAAATTTGAGTAGGATCTTCATGAATTTCAATAAGTTTCTCATGAGGACCATCCAAAGTCCTGCTCGAATGTATACATGGGTGCGTTTCTTCATTAAGGTCCAATCATAGTGTGCACCACACGCATGTAAGGAAGAGATAAGAACAGCAAAAAGATATCTCCTCAAGTTCTGAATTGGGTTGTAATTGATTAAAAAGGAGTCCTCCCAATCAGAATTTTCAATGGGCTAAAGAACCCATGATGGTGGAGAGACATTCATTAAATAATTTTCAGTTTAGGTTGTCTCCTCCACAATTTCAGAATTGCATGGTGCTTCCACAAACAATGGTAAAGAGTGTAAATCAGTGGAATGGTGTTCTTCAGGCACCGACACCATGTCTAACAAACTATCCAACTCCTTAATCATCTCATCATCCAGATCATAGGGGTGGGTCATGCATTCCTCTAGGAAATTGAGAGAGTTGGATGAAGGGTCCTCGTTCTCCCTAAGTGATTGAGGAAAGTCTATTTCAATGGCAATGAATTCCTCTATAGAGGGGAGGTCTTCTAAAGAAAAATTTTCAGATTTAATGATAAGCACATCATCTAACATTGGTTGATCTAAAATTTCAGATTGTGCCACCACATCATCCAAAGAAACAGAATTCTCAACCCAAGGGAGTTCTTCCACAATAGAATCCGGCATGTGTTGTTGGTGGAAGGGCTCAAAAATGTCGACTTCAGCCATCTCTCTAGCAAGAATATCTTCTGGCGACTCATAAACATTCGGCCCTTTGGAAGAAGAAATCATGGGCTCACAATCATCCACAGAACCCTTATTGTAGGCAATCTCACTATCACTTTCAGATTTTATGGATTCCTCAGGTTCGTCAACCGTCATTGAAATCTCTTCATCATTAAAATCGGGATATCTAAAAGAGATAGTTGATTCACCATAATCGATGGTGATATTGGGGTCACTAAGATCAATATCCTCTAGAAGTTTAGTTATTAAATCTGGAGAAGGTTGGGTTTGGATAGCCTCATCCTCCTCATTATTGGGGATTGATTCGGTGTTCCCAATGTTGGGTTCAGGATTTTGAGATGGCGAGAGGTTTTGTATGCATTGCTCAGTTATTTTCATAAACTCTCGCAGTGTATCCTCAAGAGTTCGTGTCGGTTGTGGCTCGTGAGAAAGAAACTCTTGAGGATAATTGTTGGCATCCATGGTTGGCTCATCTCCCAAATTGAAATTTTGATGCTCCCACCTATTAGGATTATGCATGTCATATGTTGTGCTATTAGATAGTTGTTGATATTTGTAGCCAAACAAGTGATCATACATTATCTTAACCGGTGGAACATTATTCATCTCTTTCCGATACTCTCCCATTGTCTTACCTGGCGAAAAGTGATCGCTTCCCCAAGTGTAGGGTTGCAATGTAGTAATAATCTCGGTAAGACCGAGGTCGATCCACAGGGAAGGAAGTAAACAATGCAAATTATCCTAATAACTAGAATCTAAAGAGGTTTGTGAAATTGGTTTTGAACATAAAATAGAAAATCTGATAATGAAAAGATAACTAGAGCATCAAGGATCCACTTATAGCTCTCCTTAGATGCATAATTCGCTATGGTTTCTCACTTTCTCAACTAGAATCGAAATTAAGATCTATCTAGTCGGATGATAGAGCGGTTAAAACAATCAAACTAACATATGTATGATCCATGTATATGATTCACTCAATGCAAGCTAGGACGAGCATACTCAATTGCATAGGTCAATCCCAATTCCAATAGGCTAAGATCACAATCATAATCATCATTAAATCCTGTCACAAGACAAAACTAGATTATGATTTGAACTTGATTCAAATCACATACACAGTCTCACATAGTTCAGAATTCCAGAAAAGTAGAACTTTGGTAGGAAGTTCCCACATAAAGATCATAGTACTAGAGCGTACTCCAATTCCTCGGATCATACAGGTCTAGACTAGCACACAACCATTAAGAACTCAAGCAATTCTCCCAAACATCCATGAGTCATCATAAGACTAAGAAAAACTACTTGGAACTTGTATTAACTTCAAACCATTGTTTATAAACATGAAATCCAACTTTAAAACCAATAAAACGAATTAAACAATCTAAGAAAACTATAAGGTTCACCTCTTAGCTCTAGCTAAGAAATTAGCTAATGAAAATCATATTAAAAATAAAACTAGAACTAAGAAAAGGAAGACAAACTAGCTGGATGAGGCTAGGAAGCCTCCTATGACTTGAACTCCTTGCTCCCCACGTCCTTGGTTGACTTGGAATAGAAGAGAGCACCTCCTTTTATAGTGCAGCAATAGTACAGCAACATAACAGAATTTGTTTCACTTGGTACGGCTTAACCAATGGTCGGATTGCCTTCAAATTTGATTTCTAGCTTCCTTGTAATGTGATCTTCCTCATAGATGATTTAGATTTCCAAGATTATCCTCTGAATGGGCCCACCAATCATATCACCGACCGCCTCTCAAAATCGCGCACTTCGGGTACCTTCAGAACCAGTCATCTTGCTTTCAACGCTCCGGAGTGTACAGATGTCGGATTGATCCCAAATTTTGAAAATTGATAGAAAACTTCCTCCTCTACATGATAGACGGATTAGATTGTCCAAAACAATCCCAGAATGTGGTCCGAAAATTAGAACACTTAGGGCTTTTATAAACTCTGCGCAGTTGGATCTTTCTGGATGGTCCATCTTTCTTCAACCGGTACGATCAAACCACACATCCTTTTGATCTGAAACTTTGTGGTTATTCATATATGGATGTGGTCTAAAATATGGTCAAAGTAGATTCTTCATATCATCAATGATGGGCCACCTGGACCGGCCCAGAGTGGAGTAGGCAGAATCTGGAACTTTCTGGACAGTTCGTATTGTTTTGGCCACCACGATCAATCCGTAGCTCCGATCATCACGAAACCACTTGGGTTAGTTCGGCGTCGAGCTCCTCTTCGGCATAGATGTGTTGGATTTCGAAATATAATCAAGATGAGCTCAAAAAACGGGTCCGAAAATTAGAAACGGGAATGGCCTGCTGTCTGCAATCTGAAACCCTGAATTTGCATGGCCGACCGGTCGGACAGGGCTGGCCGACCGGTCAAGACCGGTCTAGCCTGTTTGGGTGGTTGTCCAGGAGCATGTGAAAGGAGAAATCAATTGGCCGACCGGTCAAGACCGGTCGGACCACCTTGTGGGGCTCCTTTTTCTTTCCTTTCTTCTTTCTCTTCTTTCCTTTCTTCTTCCATCTTTTGTTCTTCCTTTCCTTTGATCTTCAAGGTATGTAAGAAGGGTCTCAAAGCATCCGAATGATGAAGTCTCTCTTTCATTCCTACAACCACAAAACTATGCATTAGATTAGCCTTTAAATCATGAAAACCATGCATAATGAGTGATGAATTGGGGTTAGAATATGCACAATTAAGAGCTCAACACAAAGTTATGCCCATTGTCGTCATTCTGGTAATCTCGCAAGGTCTTACGTGGGGGAGTATTAGAAGTAGATTGAGTCATAGAAAGATATTCATGCTTGTAATGGTTCCAATCATAATGATTTTTGATTTGGTTCGACCTCTCATCTTCCAAAAGGTATTTAGACAATCCACCCGTCCAATCATTCATAATGAAATTATAAGAAGTTGAAACAGAAAATAATTCTTCCTTCCATCCTTTACTCCTCTCTAAGACCGAAGCACAAGGTGTCTTGCAATGGTTGAGCCAGAAGCAAGGATAGAGATCGATTTCTCCTGGTCAATAGGGGTTCAGAGAACTCCCCACCCACTCTTTAAGTCTTTTGAGAAAAGTGCAGAAAAAGAAGAAAGAGGAATAGGTTTGAGAGGAGAAATCTCTGAGCACAAGGTGATTCAAGACGGCAGAGTCGACCAATAGGAATCAAGGTGGCACAAGGCCAACCTATCAGAGATCCAAAAGGAGTCTCCACCCACTCTACAAGAGATGAATATGGTAGGAATGAGTAGGAGAAGAAGAAGAGTAAGGTTAGAAAGATAGAACCTGATTTGGTACTTGAGATTCCTACTTCTTCTTCAACTTCCTAAAAATCCCTAAAGTAGATCTATGTTAGGATCCTGCAAAATCAAAACAAACTAAGTTAGTATCCCGAAATTAAAAGAAAACTTAGTCTAGAAAGTAAAACAAATCCTAAACCTATCTTAACACAATCTCAACTAAAAGCTATCTCAGCAAATTTTAAAAATATCGGATAGAAATCCCCGGCAACGGCGCCAAAAACTTGTTAACTCCCCAAGTGTAGGGTTGCGATGTAGTAATAATTCGGAAAGACCGAGTATCGTTCCCACAGAGATTTTTGAATGGGTATTCTCAGAATTTAACTAAAACAACTAATAATTAAGATTTTATTAAGAACTAAAGCTGAAAAATAATGATTTGGGTTTAAATAGTGAATGTGTAAGGTAATATCAATCTAAAAAGGCATTAGAGCGCCAAGGATCCACTTTTGATAAGTTTCAATGCATCAACACAACTAGATCTCACATAACTCAATCGAAATCGAATTCATATCTCTATCCGATCGGAATATAGAGCGGTTTAATCAACAATTATCTAAAACAGTTGCTCATTCATTGATTCGATTCCCACAATAATACTCAGGCCTTGGGCACACTCAATTGTGTAGGCCAAGCCTCTTTCCAATCTAGTTGAGATTCACAACCATAGCTTTCATCAAATCCTGTCACTAGACTTGATTACAACTAATGATTAGAACTCTAATTAAATCAAAATCAATCAGCAAACAGCTATTTCAGATTATAATAAAAAGATAAGAACTTTAGTTGAATAAGTTCCCACATGAAGATCGGGCCATTGTACATAAGGCAATCAAAGGGTCTACCATGCCCGGAGTCGATGATAGATCAATGAACTACACAAGCATAAACAATGCTCAGAAGGTAAGCTACCAAGCTTAGAATCACTAAGAATCACATGAGCCCGGAGTCATCAAGAGATCAAAGTAAAACCAAACTAGTACTTGATTCAAACTCATATTGAACTAAAATTCTTCAATTAAAACATAAAAGGAAACCTAGGTTGCATCAATCCATCAAAAACAAATCAAAAGCTTTATCTCTTAGCCCTAGTTAAGAGGTTTTAGTTCATCTCTAACATCCTTGAACTAGAAGCCTCAAAAACATAAAAACTACTAAAACAGGAAGAAAACTAAGAAAACTTGAAGTAGAATCCGTCTCCCAAGCAATCCCCACGTCCTAGCATGCCTTGGTATGAAGAGGAGAAGTCCCTTTTATAGATTGGCGCGGAAGATTCCAGATGTAGCAAGGAATTACGCAATTGCGTAGAGAAAATCGGAGCTTTGTGTGCAATCTGTTACGCTGACGACCGGTCGCACGACTGGTCTCAAAACCTCAAAAACAGTCCAGTGAGTTTGGTGTTTCTAGACACCTCTCGACTTGTCTGGCGACCGGTCGGGCGACCTGTCTTGCGACCGTTCTAGCTGTGTAGACCTGTCTGGCGACCGGTCTTGGGACAGGTCTTGAGACAGGTCTTGGGACAGGTCTTCCATATTTTCTTCTCTTTCTTTCTTCTTCTTTCCTCCACCTTTTGTCACTTGTTATGTTAATCTTCAATGCATACAAAGTGACTCTTTTGACTATGAATTAGTGAAGTCTCCCTCTCATTCCTACAATCACACATCCATGCATTAGATTAGTCTTTAAATATGTAAACCGTGCATAATGAGTGATGAATTGGGGTTAAAATATGCACAATTAAGAGCTCAACACATATAAAGCTAAATATACTAGCATGTTTCCAGACATATCATGTAATGTTGGCCTTAAATGGCCCAATATATATATAGAGAGTGGGACCCAAACTGTGGGCCCCATTGGAAAGGTAAAAGGTCTTCGCGGCATAGCCCACGCGAGACCACATCGGCCCCATACTTGGGCCTACACATACAAAATAGGTCGACAAAAATAGTGTACGGCATGAATAAAACATATATATAAAAGGAAGGACCATGGTGGGTCCCGCCCACTGGTCGTATAGCAAATACACATCATCGGTCTTAGGAAGTTTCATTGGTAGGTATTCAATCACCACAATATCCTAAGTGAAGCTCATTCAAATCGGGCCCCACGCATCGGTCAGACGGTTGGCATGCTACACAATGCGTCCATCAAGGTGGACCCCAAAGATGGGCCCGAAACCTTTGGTTGGATGGAAAATAACCATCCCAGTGGCCCCAATGAACTTTTCAATGGTGGGCATCAACGACCACTATTCCCTGCGGGTGTGATCCATTTAACGTTTGGATCTGCCCCATTGTTGGGGGCCATATCTTAAAGTGGCATAGAAAGACAGAAGGCCGGCATAAATAAAACAAATACATCATGGTGGGACCCACAGGGTGGGCCATCAGCTGGGCAGTGCACGCACGCACGCTGTCTGCAGCGTGGGACCCCCTGGGGTCGCCTTAGTTTTTGGGATTAAGCTAATATTTGTGTTTTCCCCTCCATCCATATCCATGTGATATTATGAACAGGTTGGATGACAAATAAACATCACTGTAGGACCTGGGAAGGTTTCAACGGTGGAAAATCATTATTCCCACTGTTTCCCGTGGCATGGTCCACTTGACAGTTGGATATGCTAAAATTTTGGGCTTAGCCACTAAAATGAGCTGGAAAAACATATGGACTGAAAAGATAAAGCACGTACATTCTAGGTGGGCCCAACTGAGTTTTCGATCAAGCTGATATTTTTTTTTGCCCTTCTTCCACACGTGTGTGGATTTATGAACAGGTTGGATCTCAATTAACCATCATGGCAGGCCGTAGGGAGGTTTCAACGACAGGGTCACTGTCCCCACGGTTCTCTTTGGTAGGGCCCTCCTGAGATTTGGATCTATCTCATTCTTGAGGTCATGCCCTAAAATGATCTCCTCAAATGGATGGACGGTGTGGATTTAACACGTACAACACGGTGGGCCCATTGAAGTTGGTGACGTTACTCCAGTAGCAAGATAGCTACTCACGTGTCAGTGCTCCCAGCGTCAGAGACACTAGGAGCCTTGTCCCCCCCTTTTTTTTTGGATTTTGTCCAGTGGGGCCCACAAGAGGACAATCCACTCCGTTCATCAGTTGGGCCATCTCATGGTGGGCCCAATGAGCCCTATATTGGGTACCTTACGAGGCCTAGAAACATCAACGTGGGCCAAAGAAATTCTGACAGTAGACATCATTATTTCCACTGTATTATGCGGTGCGGTCCACTTAAGATTTGGATCTGGTTCAAACTTGGGCCCTGGCCTTAAAATGATTTGGGAAAACAAATGGACAGTGTGGATACAACATAAACATCAAGGTGGGTCCCACGAGTGGGGACCCCACTCAAAGCCCAGCGTCCTTGACGCTGGACGTCACAGCGTCTCAGACGCTGGAACCGTTCAGCCTTGGACTTATATTTTATTTTATTTATTATTTTTTTCTTTCTTTGTTTATTTCAAGTGGGGCCCACATGAGTGTGATCCACTCCATTCATCAAGTTCCCCAGCTCATTGGGGACCTAATGAGCCCAATATTGGGGAGGTGAAAAGGTCTACAAACGTCACGGTGGGCCCAAGAAGTTTCAACAGTGGGCTTCATTATCTCTACTATTTTCTATGGTGGGTCCACCCGAGATCTGGATCTACTTCATTTTTGGTGTCCAGCCCTAAAATGGGCTGGAGAAACAGATGGACGGCGTGGATCGAATACATGCATCAAGGTGGGTTCCACGAGTGGGGACCCATGGTCAACGCCCAAAAGGGATACTCCCATGCACTGCTGGGCAGCAGCGTCCTCTGGACGCTAGCTGTCCAGTGGCCTTGTTATATATTTTTTTCTTTTGTTTTTCTTATATTAAAATCATGTGGGGCCCATGTGTGGGCGATCCAAACCCTTCATCTGGTTCTCTGTCGCAAGGTGGGCCCAAAACTCTGGATTAAAACGATTTTTGCATTTTCCTTCATCTAGATCTTTGTGATCTAAAGAATGATGGTGGAATAGAAAAATAAGCATCATAGTGGGCCACCCAAGGTGGTCCATGCCGTGGCAGCGTGCAGGGCACGCTGTCTCACAGCATGGCCCACTTGTGGGCCCAAAATATGAAGGGAAAAATAAGGAAAAAGGGGAGTTTATGTCCCCCTTAGCACTCACCCGAAATTGGACGGTTGGATCGAGTCGGGTAGTCGATGGGACGGTCTTGATGGGGTGGATCTCCTTCTCCAATCTCACTCTCTTCTCACAACTCTCTTTGCTATCTTACTTCTCTCTCTCTCTCTCTCTCTCTCTCTCTCTCCTCTCTCTCTCTCTCTCTCTCTCTCTCTCTTTCTCTCAAATAGAGTGGCTACGAATGGCACTTGTGGTGTAGGGACTTGGGACATAGATGTTATTTGAAAAGGAAATGATGATAGCAAGGGGATGGGGCAATTATGAGAGTGGATAACTTAGGTATGGTCTTAAGTTGACTTGTGAGGAGAGAGAGAGATGTACTTGATGAGATACTTGATTGATTGATGCTTGATTGATTGATGGGATGTTGATTGATTGATGGGACAACCTAGGGATTTGTGCAAGTGGGGCCCACACCATGCATGTGTAGCGTGGCCCGCCTTGATTGCGCACAAGTACGCATCTTTCAAACTAAGTATCGAAACGGAGCGTGCCGCGTGGCGTTGGAGTCGTGGCATCCGCGCGGTCGCCACGGTACAAGTCTCGGGTTGTTGCGGTACTAAAATAGGGTGTCTGATCGAAACTCGCCGGTTTGGACTATTCCGAGTATGCCGTGCTCAGAAACGAGGCGTACGGAGGGCTAATTAGGGTACGGGTGTTACAATCAACATCATAAGGAATTTGATGAGGTGATAACCACGATGCACTTTGCAAATGTAACTGATGATGTAGTGAGACTTAAACTATTTCCTTTTTCCCTTAAAGAGAAAGCTAAGGCTTGGCTTCATGCATTAAGGCCAAGATCAATTGGCACATGTACTGAGATGACTAGGGAGTTCATTAAAAAGTTATTTCCTACTCACAAAATGATCATGTTGAGGCGCCTTATCATGAATTTTGCCCAAAAAGAGGATGAAACCTTCTTCCAATGTTGTGAGAGGTTTAAGGACTTGTTAAATGCATGCCCACATCATAGCTATGAAATTTGGTAGGTAATAAGCTTTTTCTATGAAGGACCGACTTCACCCCTATGCCAATTTGTAGAGATGATGTGCAATGGAGAATTCATGAATAAGGAAGTCGAGGAAGCAAGGGATTATTTTGATGTCTTGGCCGAGAATGCACAGTCTTGGGATACATCTAAACCAACAAATCCCAAGACAAGCCAACAAAAGAAAAAAGGAGGAATTTATGTCTTCTCAGAAGAAGATAACATAAGTGCACATGTAGCTAGCCTCATAAGAAAAGTCGAGGCCATGGAATTGAAGAAAGGAGAGACGATTAACTCAATGGACGTTGAAATTGTTTGTGGAATTTGTGTTGGAAATCAACATGCAACACAGGATTGTCCCACAATTCCTGCATTTTAAGAACTCTTACAAGAACAATCGAATGCCATAAATAATTATCAGCAACCATTTAGTGCTCTAAATTCAAACACGTATAACTCTAGTTGGAAGAATCATCCCAACTTCAGTTGGAGGAATGGACCAACTGCCAATGCAAATAACACCCCTCAAGCTCAACCTTTACTAGGTCCATCCTAGTAATCACACCAAAAGCTACGCTAGAGGAGATGTTGGGTGCATTCGTGTCGGTTCAAGCTGAAAACAACAAGACTAATTCTCTGAAAATTGATGGGTTCATGCAAGAGCAACTGAAATTCAATCACAATTCATCTTAAGCCATTAGTGACTTGAAAACCTCAATAGCTAGAGTTGAATTTCATCTTAGTGTTAGGGAGAAAGGCACACTGTTATAGCCAAATTGTGGTGGTCGAAGATAGTGAAGATTCGAGACCTGCGAGCACCTTTATGACGATACTCGACATGCGAGCACCTTTGTGACGGTATTCGACATGCGAGCACCTTTGTGACGGTATTCGACCTGCGAGCCCGTATGGTCGAGGCTCACATATTGGACAAGTACAATGAACAACTCCCGAGCCACCGAGCCCTTCTGCTCAAGGCTCGAATATTGGGAAAGTACAGAATACCCTCCTAAATGTACGAGCCTCTCAATAAAGGTCGTCGAAGGATTCTGCATCTCAAATGAGCGAGAAGTTATCCTCAAGCTTGAACGTCCTCCGCCTTTTTTAATACCAGCAGCCCGTCTAGGCCGATTTTGCGCTTATCTTTGTTCGTGGTTCCGAACCTCGGGGGATCACCATTAAGGAACGTAATCGACCAGATGTCTGATTAGATTAGGCCATCTTCTTATCTAGAAATCAGTTGGATAAGCGCCTTATCCCTTGAAATCAGCAGTGATCTTAACGGTTTGCGTAACAGACTGGATTACTCGGATCTGTATAAATAGATGGCCCCTCAGATGATAAAGGTACACAATTTTCTAAGTCTAAAATTCGATCATTTCCTTTTACAACCATGTCCCGTCTAACTTAAGCTTCGGAGGGCCAACGGCTGGACGCTGGCCACCCTCGTTTTCTCTTATGCTCTTTCAGGTTCAGAAGGGAGCTGGCTTGAAGGAAGGCGAACGTCTGGAGGCCCCTGTTACCAAATCTGACGTAAACAGATTGGCGCTGTCTGTGGGAATTGATCGTCAGGATTAGCCATTCTAATCACTGATCGAAGTTCTCCCACCATGCTTCCCAAGAAGACGATTCACCCTTCCACTTCAAGGCAGATGCTACCTCCACCTAACATTACCGAACCAGCGTCTAACCTCCCTCAGATTGCTTCGGCGGGCATCCCTCAGGGAGATCTTAATGTGCTATCACAAAATCCATTGTTTGATGCGTCCGGTAATCAAGAAGACGTTATGCGTTTCCTTGGAAACACGCTCCTAACTCTCAAAGCCGGATTTCAAGCTTTATCTAATCGGCTTGATCAACATTTTTCGGAGCCTCAACGACAACCTCCAGAAGGGCTGCCGGGGCAACCTATACCAGTGGCTTCCAGACATTCTGCGGGCGAGCCACGGACCCAGCAAAATCCTCCTCCACCAAATCGAATGCCACTCGGCAACCGAGTCCCTGTACTTCCTCCACATTCTATACACTCCAGTACTTCCCGGCAACAGCAATCTCAGGGATTCACCGTCGAAGCTTCAGGCTACACCTTACCATGGGAAGGAGACCTCAAGAGAATCCAGGATCGTTTTGACGATATGGAACAACGATATCAAGCGAATTGACCATCTGTTGCTGTGGCGTCAGTACATCGATCCGAATCTCCTTTCACCTGCGAGGTCATGGAAGCACCTTTACCTAGGAAGTATCGCACACCTGTCATCACTCCGTATACAGGTACTGGCGATTCTCTCGAACATCTGAAAACGTACAAATCTCTTATGAAACTGGAGGGACATGGTTCAGAAATCATGTGTAGGGCTTTTTCCCTAACCCTAAAGGATGCAGCGCGTACATGGTTCCGGGGGCTCAAACCCCGATCCATCGGGTCCTTCTCTTAACTATCAGAGCTCTTCCTTTCTCAATTCATGGGAAGCATCCGCACCAAAAAGCCGGCGTCTCATTTAATGGACTTGAAACAGCACCACGGGGAGACGATAAAGGAGTTTACAGTGCGGTTCACTACAAAAGCTGTCTAGACTGAAGGTTATACCGAAGATAAAGGCCTTACCGCCCTCATAGTCGGAATTACAAGCGAGAAGTTCAGATTCGCCTTAGATAAAACCCCCCCTAAAACTATGGCAGAATTCCAAGCAAAAGCCCAGAAATACATCAATGCAGAAGAGTGGCTTCGGCACGTCATAGTATACAAGGCAAGAAGCTCAAGCCGGAGGAGATTTCTCCCCCGGATAAGAAATACCGGCGCGATTGACGGGACCGTTCCCCTAAGAGGCCTTAATCTGGTAAATATCGAAATTATACCCCTCTTATCCATTCTCCTGAGAAAGTATTAATGGAGATCAAGCACAAGCCTTACGTGAAGTGGCCTTCAAAGATCAAGTCCGATCCCGAAAAAAGAGATAAGGGTAAGTTTTGCTATTTCCACAAAGATCATGGGCACAACACCCAAGAATGTATATCACTAAGAGATCATATAGAAGCTCTCATCCGGAAAAGGCCATCTTCGAGACTACATAGCCCGACGAGGTCGGTCACCTAAAAGGGCGGAAGCCCCACCACACCTGAAGAAATCACCTCAACGTCATGCTTCGCAGGAAGACGTTGAACCCACCGGTGAGATCCGGACCATCGCCAGAGGACCAGCTTGCGGGGGAGATTCTCAAGCCTCAAGAAAAGCGTACACTCGCAAGGCGTCTCAGAAGCCCCAGCATATCTACTAGTTAGAGAAGACGCCCGACACGTTAGATCTGGCCATCCTCTGATCTCCTTCTCCCTCAAGGATGTAGAGGGGATTCACTTCCCTCACGAAGACTCCATCGTGGTCGCATTAAAGGTATCGAACTATGTGACTCATCGTATTATGGTGGATACAGGCAGCTTCGCTGATATTCTCTACCTGGAGGCTTTCAACAAAATGACACTCGCTAGGGGCTTGCTCAAACCAGTCTCAACTCCTCTAGTCGGCTTCGGAGGCGAGGTGGTAACGCCGAAAGGAAGCATTGACCTTCCAGTCACTTTTGGAGAAAGACCAGCGAAAACTGACTATCTTCGTTAATTTCCTCGTGGTAGATCGGAGATCAGCGTACAATGCCATTTTGGGCCGACCTTCGCTCAATAAGGTAGGAGCAGCTATACATCCTTTGTACTTATGCATCAAATTCCTTACCCCAAATGGAGTCGGGGTTGTACGAGGAAATCAAAAGGAAGCACGAGCGTGTTACGAGATCGCCGTACAATACCGAAAGAAGGCCCAGACAACACCAGTTATGATGGTGACAAAAGATTCATCAAGCCCTCCGATGGTTACTTCGTTGGACCCAAGGGAGAGTGCTCTCTAATCAGGAACTCCAGGGGAAGAAACAGTTGCAAGCCACTTAACTGAAGATGATTCGTCCAAAATTGTCTACGTGGATCCTCTTTAAGCAGTGTTTTTCGAGAAAATCTGGTCCATTTCCTCACCGAATATCAAGATGTGTTTGCCTGGTCTCACAGTGATATGCTGGGTATCGACCCAGCGTCATAGCACATCGTTTGAATGTTGATCCGAAGCATAAACCCGTTCACCTAGCGCCGATGTGCTTTCACTGCGGAAAGGCAAATGATAATCAAGGCTGAAGTCGAGAAGCTGCTCACAGTCAATTTTATAAAGGAAGTCGACTACCTAGAATGGGTCGCTAACATGGTCCTCGTTCGAAAGACTAACGGCAAGTGGAGAATGTGTGTTGATTATTCAGATCTGAACAAAGCGTGCCCAAAAGACAGCTTCCCTACTCCGCGAATCGACCAACTGGTTTATTCAACGGCAGGGCATGTCCTGCTCAGTTTTATGGACGCTTATTCTGGCTATAACCAGATTGTGATGCATCCGCCTGACCAACAACACACTGCCTTCATCACTGACCGCGGCTTGTATTGCTACCAGGTAATGCCTTTTAGTCTTAAAAATGTAGGAGCCACTTATCAGCGCTTAGTCAATAAAATATTCGCCGCACAAATTGGTAGGAATATGGAGGTTTATGTCGACGACATGCTCGTGAAAAGCGTCGTAGAAAACGACCACCTCGCGGACCTTCGAGAAGCCTTCGACTTAATGAGGAAGTATCAGATGAAGCTAAATCCAGAGAAATGTGCGTTCGGAGTGTCCACTGGGAAATTTCTCAGATTTATGGTCGGCCAACGGGGAATCGAGGCGAATCCTGAAAAAATTAAGGCATTAATCGAGATGAAGTCCCCGTCCACTTCAAAGATGTCCAGCGTCTAGCTGGTCGCATCGCCTCGTTGACCAGGTTCATTTCACGGGCCTCTGATAAGTGCTTACCCTTTTTTAAGCTCCTCCGAGCCACCCCCAAAGCCGACTGGGAGTGGACTCTCCGCAATGCGAGGAAGCATTCCAACAATTGAAGCATATATGAGTGCACCCCAATTTTATCCAAACCTGTGGCACACGAGCAACTTCTTCTTTATTTATCTGTGTCTTCTACAGCTGTTAGTGCCGCGTTAATAAGAGAAGATTCCAGGGTACAACGACCCGTTTATTATATTAGTCGAGCGATGATGGACGCCGAAACTCGGTATTCTGATATGAAGAAGTTGGCCCTCGCCTTAGTCACTGCTGCCAGAAAACTACGACCCTATTTCCAAGCCCACGCTATATTGGTGCCAACGAACCATCCGTTAAGGCAGGTCCTTAAAAAACCTGAGGTTTCGGGGCGATTGACTAAGTGGGCGATTGAAATCAGCAAGCATGATATTTCGTTCTGCTCCAGAATCGCCGTCAAGGGTCAAACCGTGGCCGATTTCATTGCCGAATTCACATATACTTCTTCTGATGATAACCCTACGACCAGCGACCAAATCTCCTGGTCGCTCTTCGTGGATGGGTCTTCACGGGCTACCGGGAGTGGAGCGGGCTTAATCTTAGTCGCTCCTGTCGGGTCGCACTTTCAATACGCCTTACGATTTGACTCTCACGTCTCAAATAATGAAGCAGAATATGAGGCTTTGATTGTCGGCCTCGAATTAGCAAACGCCCTCTCGATTCAGAGTTTACTTATTCATAGTGATTCTCAGCTCGTAGTCAATCAAGTACTCTGCGAATTTGAGGCGAGAGAGGAACGTATGGCTTTATACAAATCCCGAGTGCTCATCCTGCTCGCAAGCTGAAGAATTATGAAATAATCCACATCCCTCACGAGAAGAACAAACTCGCAGATTCTTTGGCAAAACTAGCCTCCGCACCCGAATCTGAATTATTGCAATCTATCCCCATCGAGCATCTTCATGTTCCAAGTATCAACCAAACAACCTTCGATCAAGTAATCACCGTACACTCCTCTCCATGTTGGATGAACCCCATCGTCCTTTATCTTAGAGACGGACAACTCCCGGGTGATAAGAGATCTGCACGGCAAATCCGTCATCGCGCTGCTAGATATACATTACAAAATGGAACGTTGTTGCGCAAGAGCTTCACTTTACCATATTTAAGGTGTCTTCACCCAGAAGAAGCGCATCGCATTCTGGATGAAATGCACCAGGGGGCATGTGGTAACCATCCTAAGGGACGGTCTCTAGCATATAAGGCGATGAGGCAAGGGTATTATTGGCCCACTATGAAGGCGGATGCGATCGAATTCTCTAAAAGATGTGACAAGTGCCAACGATATTCTCCTATACCTCGTGTACCGTCTGAGCAAATGACGCCAATGGATGGCCCTTGGCCCTTCGCCCAATGGGGAGTCGATGTCATCGGGCCCTTGCCTACCAGGAAATGTCAGAACAGGTTTGTAATCGTGGCAGCTGACTATTTCACCAAATGGGTCGAGGCAGAACCATTAGCCAGAATCACCGAAAAACAGACCACTAAGTTCGTATGGAGAAATATCGTATGCCGTTATGGGCTCCCCCACACTATAATCACGGATAATGAAAAGCAATTCGACAACGCCGCTTTCGCAGAATTTTACAAAAAATGGAAGATATGTAATGTTCGCACCTCCCCATATCACCCTCAGGTTAATGGGCAAGTTGAAGCGGCGAATAAAATCATCAAACATCATTTAAAGACTAAGCTTGGTGAATGTAAAGGCATGTGGCCAGAACTCCTGCCAGAAGTCTTATGGGCCTATAGGACTACGACTCGCACGTCAACAGGAGAAACCCCTTTCTCCTTGGCTTTCGGCACCGACGCCGTGGTACCAGTCGAAGTTCAAGTCCCCTCATATTGGATCGAGCAGTATGATCCCACTTGTAACCAGGAAGGCCTGAGGCTCCATCTCGATCTCTTGAAAGAGCGGAGGGATGCATCCCAGCTTTGAGTGACAGCTTATCAACAGCGCATCGCTCGTTATCGTAACGCCAAAGTCCGACCCAGAGCTTTCCAGCTTGGCGATTTGGTCCTTAAACAGAACCTTGGAGTTCCTGCTCGTTCGCTGGATCCAAATTGGGAAGGTCCGTATCGAGTCACCAAAATTGTGCGACCCGGTACTTATTATCTTGAAGATATGCAAGGAAGACCCGTACGTCGCCCTTGGCACTGGAACATTTACTACGGTATTTTCCTTAAATCGATGTAAGTTTGAACGATATTTGAATAAAGGTGGTTTGTCTTTTGGTCGCTATTCCATTTCATTGGACCCGAATAGCCCTGAAGAGAATACACACATTCTCTTGGCCAATTCTCTACCTTTGGTAGAATCAAAGTCTCACTCGATAGATCAGTCTATCTCCACGCGGATATGGTCACCAAGACCCCCGGATTGAGCCTAACTCATCGCTTCATGAGTTAAGTATAAGGGCATTCAGAACACGAGAAAGCAAGAACAAAGGAAGGAGAAAAGAGACGCAAATAATATCATCAAAATGTTTTTCATTCATCTCGTTGACTATAAAAGTTAAGTTGTTTACAAACAAAAAGGGAAAAACTGATACATAAGATAGGAAAAGGGAAGAGAGATGATCATCCTTGCGCATCGGTCGGAGGAGGAGCGGCACTCTCGGCTTCAGGGCCCACTTCGGGGACCCCTCCTGCTTGAGTGACCTCGGTCACCTCGTTCTCGGCAGCTGCTCTTTCCTTCGCAACTATGATAGCCGCGACCTTCTCGAATTCTCCCATATCAAAAGATGGGGACATCCGTTGCACTACTCGTAGTGCGAAGTCGCGACCAGCATCGTACGACTCATATCTTTCATCATCGTACAGCTGCGAGGTCCGGAACTCCATGATGGCTCGGGACCCCTCTTCAGAAAGCATCTTGACAAAGGCCACTCTCTCCTCATCCCAGTGGATCGAGTCGTTCTTGAGCTGCGCGAGAGTGTAGCGCTCTTTTTCCAGATTGTCGCTAACTTCCTTGAGCTGCGACTTGATTTCCGCGAGCTTCTCCTCCAACGAGATCTTGTCCTGACGAAAGATCTCTCTTTCTCTCTCTGCCTTCTCCTTCATCTCTGCGAGCTTGGCGAAGTTCGAGTCCAAAGACTGATATCTGTCAGTCAGGACTTGGACCTTCTCGATGAGGATTTTTCTCTCCTCGGTGATCTTTGCGATCAAGATCTCACGAGACTTGATAACTTGGTCCCTTTCGTGGACCGCCTTCTCCAAGGCTACCCTCTTCCCCTCAGCTTCATCTATTGTACGACGGGCGGCAAGGATGTCACGCCTCGTTCGCAAGATGAGGTCCAAGCCTTGCAGGACAGAAGGAAGGTTATGAGATAAGTGTTCGAAAGTTAACAAAGAAAGCAAAAATGGGGTCAAATCAAAGCACAATTTACCTGGACCAGCCTCACTCCCGCGACAAGGAAGAGGTTTTTAGGGCTTGGTTCGGGGAGGGCGCTGAAAGTCTCGGGGGTGATGTTGTCAAAAAGGAACTTGCAGATCGGGTGGAGGTGACTGGGGACGGTGAATGTTCCGACCCCAGAGGGTTGGGCTACGACTAGCCTAGCCGGGCTCGCATCTTGAGCAGGGGTCTGCTCGTGAGCAGGAATCAGCTCACGTGCATCTTCAGGCCTGCGAGATCCTTCACCCGGAAGGAAGCTTGATCCTACCCCGTCGTTCCTCGGGGAGTTGTCGATGACGTCAATGACCGGTGGTTCAGGAGGAGCCACCGGTGCAGAAACCGCTGGCGCAGCCACCACAGCCTCAGGAAGTGGGGTTTGAGCAGCTTCACCCAGTTGATTGGACGGATGAGAGGGACCGACAAATGTGTTCTTCTGTCTCTTCGAGCTGGTGCCCTTTAGGCGAGGCAGCAACCCTCTCTTCTCCCCGGCATTCGTCATCGCAATCTCCTCGCGAGATATCAGCCCAGCCGCTGCGAGTCGAGAAGCTGACAAACAAGCTTCGATATGCCTATCGTTAGCCGACAACTTGTAAGCTTTCACGATCTTCTCGTGATTTCCTCATTTTAAGTTCAGCTTCCCCAGAGTCGGAACACCTGCGAATACGAGCAAAGGTGAGAAAAGCAGAGAACCCTAAGTCAGCTTGTAAGGCTGGGATGATTGAAACTACGCCCACCTTCACAGAAAAACTGTCTCACGTTGTGCCCCCCGGTGGTAGACCCCGTCTCAGATTCCCAGCTCCCGGAAGCATAAAACCAGTGTTTCCTCCACCCGGGGTAATTCGAAGAGGGTTTCCCCAAGACGAAATTATCCCGGTGCCAGTAACACAGATAGTACCAACCCTCGCTGGAGGGGGCTTTCTTGAGTTGGTACATTCGGAGTAATTCTTCTGCCGTTAACTCCCCGTTACCAGCTTGCGCCCATAGAGCGAAGGAGCTCAGAATTACCCTCCAGCCGTTCACAATAAGTTGCCCAGGGGGCAATCTTATAACTTCAAAGTACACTACGAATGAAGGGATGGAGGGGAAGGCGCACCCCAAGAGTGAAGAAATACTCATAGAGGGCGACGCAACCAGGGGGAGGTGAGTCCGGGGTTTCTCCCTCTCCGAGTAACCAGAAAACGACTGAGTTGGGAACCTGGTATCTCTCCCGCAACTCACTTAGGCGTTCCTCCGTCATGATGGAAGGGTACCCGGATGCAGAGTATCTGCCGGCCGGAACCCTCGTATTCTTGGAGGAAGAAGACTCTAGGGTAGCATCCCCCTGGGGGACGGTCTCCTTGTCAGAATCCCTCGCCATGGATGTTTAAATATAAAAAAGAAGGAAGAAAATAGTACTTTGGAAGAGAAGAAGAATGAGGGAATGAAGTTATGCCAGATAGAATGGAGGAACAAAATCACACCAAAGGAAGAGGGTTACACTAGAAGGAAGCAAAGAAAGAAGAAGGGTTTTTCAAAAACTCCGGATGAAATTTTAAAAACCTTACAGGCTCCGTATATTTATAAGCAATCATTCCTCTAAAGATTTGGTGGCATGTGGCGACTGTTCATTTGGCGCAGCAATCGAACGGACTCGGTCATTAATTCTATGGATACGTGGCGGGCGTCTCTTCATCTCCTCTCTGCCGAAAGGCTGCGGAAGGCTGGCGCTCATTAATGCCAACCCAATCGCATACAGCTTTACCTCCGATAAAGGTTTTTAGGCGGTTGTGCGTGCCAGTAAGCAAGTCCTTTCCTTAGACTTTTCGGCGGTAAGGACTTGGGGGGCATCTATTATAGCCAAATTGTGGTGGTCGAAGATAGTAAAGATTCGAGACCTGCGAGCACCTTTATGACGATACTCGACATGTGAGCACCTTTGTGATGGTATTCGACATGCGAGCACCTTTGTGACGGTATTCAACCTGCGAGCCCGTATGGTCAAGGCTCACATATTGGACAAGTACAATGAACAACTCCCGAGCCACCGAGCCCTTCTGCTCAAGGCTCGAATATTGGGAAAGTACGGAATACCCTCTTGAATGTACAAGCCTCTCAATAAAGGTCGTCGAAGGATTCTGCATCTCAAATGAGTGAGAAGTTATCCTCAAGCTTTAACGTCCTCCGCCTTTTTTAATACCGTCAGACCGTCTAGGCCGATTTTGGGTTTATCTTTGTTCGTGGTTCCGAACCTCGGCGGATCACCATTAAGGAACGTAATCGACCAGATGTCTGATTGGATTAGGCCATCTTCTTATCTAGAGATCAGTTGGATAAGCGCCTTATCCCTTGAAATCAGCAGTGATCTTAACGGTTTGCGTAACAGACTGGATTACCCAGATCTATATAATAGATAGCCCCTCAGATGATAAAGGTACACAATTTTCTAAGTCTAAAATTCGATCCTTTCCTTTTACAACCATGTCCCGTCTAACTTAAGCTTTGGAGGGCCAACGGCTGGACGCCGACCACCCTTAGTTTTCTCTTGTGCTCTTTCAGGTTCGGAAGGGAGCTGGCTTGAAGGAAGGCGAACGTCTGAAGGTCGCTGTTACCAAATCCGACGTAAACACACACTTCTTGCCCAACCTCTTCCTAACCTAAGAATCCAATTTGAGATACAAGACCCAAGCTCTTCCTCCCAACATACGGAGCATGTTCAAGCTATCACCACCTTGAGGAGTGGTAAAATAATTGATAAATCTAATCCGGTGAAGGCTCCAGAGCTTAATGATCTAGAAATTTCCAAAAATGATGATAGCCCGAACAACACTCCACATGAGAAAGAACCGGAAAGGCAATACCATCCAGTTGCCCTATTTCCCCAAATGTTGATTTCACCCAAACCTTTAGACAAAAACCTGGAAGTCTTAGAGGTTTTTAAGCAAGTGAAGATCAACATTCCGTTGTTGGTGCTATAAAACAAATACCATCCTATGCCAAATTTCTGAATGAATTGTATACGGTTAAAAGGAAACACAATGTTCACAACAAAGTACTTTTGACTGAGAATTTGAACACCATTATCAAACAAGAGGTGCCTCAACAATGTAAGGATCCGGGTAGTCCTACCATCTCATGCATCATCGGTAACTACCGGATCAAACAAGCCTTGCTTGATTTAGGGGCAAGTGTTAACCTCATTCCATACTCGGTCTATGAACAACTTGGGTTAGGTGAATTGAAACCCACCAAAACCACACTTCAGCTTGCTGATAGATCTATTCGTTTACCAAGAGGGTGATTGAAGATGTCTTGGTCCAAGTCGATAAATTCTACTATCCAGTGGATTTTATTGTCTTGGATACACATTCCGTGATAGGTACCGGTGCTCAAATTCCCATTATACTTGGCCGCCCTTTTCTAGCTACTTCAAATGCGATTATCAATTGTAGAAACGGGCTTGTACAAATATTCTTTGAAAATATAACACTCGAGTTGAATATATTTGATTTCTGCAAACAACCACAGGAAGTTGATGACGAGGTCCAAGAAATAAATCTAATTGAATCATTCGTGGAGGATACATCTCCCTTGACATTCTATTCCGATCATTTAGAGGCATCTTTGGCCCACTCTCATGTGATTGATGATGACACGATACGAGAGATGGATGCCATTTTGGATGTTATGCCGGTACTTGATAATAAAAGATGGAAGGCTCCATTTGAACCTTTGCCCTTAAGTGAGAACAAGCCTCTTTCATCTAATATCAAGGCACCAAAGCTCGACCTTAAACCATAACCAAATGATTTGAAATTTGTATATTTAGGTCGAGATGAAACATATCCAGTGGTGATTTCTTCCCACTTGGATGAGGAACAAGAGAGTAGACTAATAGTCACTCTAATAGAGCATAAGAGCGCCATCGGATGGTCAATTGCGGATCTCAAAGGCATAGACCCACTGATTTGTACTCATTGCATACACCTTGAAGAAAATGCCAAGACATCTAGGCAACCACAAAGATGCTTCAATCCAAATATGAAGGAGGTGGTTAAGGCCGAGGTGGTGAAACTATTGGATGTGGGTATCATCTACCCAATATCCGATAGTCAATGGGTGAGTCCAACTCAAGTAGTGCCTAAGAAATCCGGAATAACCATCATAGTCAATGCCAATAATGAACTCGTACCAACCAGAGTCACTACTAGTTGGAGAATGTGATTGACTACAGGAAGCTAAACACAGTCACGAGGAAAGACCACTTCCTCTTACCGTTTGTTGATCAAATTTTAGAAAGGTTGGCTGGTCATTCCCATTTTTGCTTCCTTGATGGGTATTCAGGGTATAACCAAATAGAGATTGCTCTAGAAGATTAAGAGAAGACAACATTTACATGTCCATTCGACACTTTTGCCTATCGAAGGATGCCATTTGGACTATGTAATGCCCCTACCACTTTTCAGCATTGTATGTTGAGTATTTTTTCTGATATGGTGGGGACGATTCTCGAAGTCTTCATGGACGATTTCTCAGTATTTGGTTGTAACTTTGATCAGTGCCTCATACACTTAAAAAACTGTTTTGAAAAGATGTGAAGAAAAGAATCTCTTGTTGAATTTGGAGAAATGTCACTTCATGGTTCAAAAGGGAATCGTCCTTGGTCACATCATCTCACAAAATGGAATCAAGGTGGATAAGGCGAAACTCGATCTTATTTCTAATCTTCCACCACCCATAAGCGTACGAGATGTGCAGTCCTTTTTAGGACACGCCAGATTCTATAGACAGTTCATAAAGGACTTTAGTTCACTCTCTCATCCTTTATGTAACCTCCTTCAAAAGGAAAACTCATTCGAGTGGAATGAGGATTGTCAAAATGCCTTTGTAAAACTTAAAGGTATGTTGACATGTGTTCCCATAATGCAACCACTTGATTGGAGCCTTCCTTATGAAATTATGTGTGATGCGAGTGATTACGCTATTGGGGCAGTGTTAGGCCAGAGAAAAGAAAAGAAGCTATGCATCATCTACTATGCAAGTAGAACCTTCAACTCGGCTCAAGCAAACTATATTACTACAGAAAAAGAACTTTTGGCCGTAGTTTTTACTTTAGACAAGTTTAGGTCCTACTTGATCGGATCCAAGATCATCATATTCACCGACCATGCCGTGCTTAAGTACCTTCTCTCTAAGAAGGATGCTAAGCCGCGCTTGTTAAGATGGATCCTCCTACTCAAAGAATTTGACATAGAAATACGTGATAAGAAAGGAGTGGAAAATGTCGTGGCTGACCATCTCTTTAGACTTGTTCTCACCGATTCCTGTTCACTCCCCAAGTGTAGGGTTGCGAAGTAGTAATAATTCAGAAAGACCGAGTATCGTTCCCACAGAGATTTATGAATGGGTAGTCTCAGAATTTGTCTAAAATAAGTAATAATTAAGATCCTATTAAGAACTAAAGCTGGAAAATAATGATTTGGGTTTAAACAGTGAATGTGTAAGGTAATATCAATCTAAAAAGGCACTAGAGCGCTAAGGATCCACTTTTGATAAGTTTCAATGCATCAACACAACTAGATCTCACATAACTCAATCGGAATCGAATTCATATCTCTATCCGATCGGAATATAGAGCGGTTCAATCAACAATTATCTAAAACAGTTGCTCATTCATTGATTTGATTCCCACAATAATACTCAGGCCTTGGGCACATTCAATTGTGTAGGCCAAGCCTCTTTCCAATCTAGTTGAGATTCACAACCATAGCTTTTATCAAATCCTGTCACTAGACTTGATTACAACTAATGATTAGAACTTTAATTAAATCAAAATCAATCAGCAAACAACTATTTTAGATTATAATAAAAAGATTAGAACTTTAGTTGAATGAGTTCCCACATGAAGATCGGGCCATTGTACACAAGGCAATTAAAGGGTCTACCATGCCCGGAGTCGATGATAGATCAATGAATTACACAAGCATAAACAATGCTCAGAAGGTAAGCTACCAAGCTTATAATCACTAAGAATCACATGAGCCCGGAGTCATCAAGAGATCAAAGTAAAACCAAACTAGTACTTGATTCAAACTCATATTGAACTAAAATTCTTCAATTAAAACATAAAAGGAAACCTAGGTTGCATCAATCCATAAAAAACAAATCAAAAGCTTTACCTCTTAGCCCTAGCTAAGAGGTTTTAGCTCATCTCTAACATCCTTGAACTAGAAGCCTCAAAAACATAAAAACTACTAAAACAGAAAGAAAACTAAGAAAGCTCGAAGTAGAATCCGTCTCCCAAGCAATCCCCATGTCCTAGCATGCCTTGGTATGAAGAGGAGAAGTCCCTTTTATAGCTTTCACACCTCACAAACGAAGAATCTTCGAGAATTTACGTAGAATTTACGCACTGCGCAGAGAAAATCGGAGCCAGACTTGGAAGTTTCTAAACTGGGTGCATTGTTGATTGATCGCTCAGACTGGGCGATCAATCGCTAGTTCAAATAACTGTAAAAACTGCCTTTTTCGGATCTGGCGATTAATCGACTGGCTGAGAGATCAATCGGTCACTTCTGGCGATCAATCGATCAGTGTCCAGTGATCAATTAGAGGGTGCAAAAAGTGTCCAGAGAGTTTTTTTTCTAAATTTCTTAAAAATCTGCCTTCTGGCGATTGATCTATGGGATGGGCGATCAATCGCTCAGGCTAGGCGATCAATCGCAATTCTGCACTTCAGTCCAGCAACAATTTTGTCAATTTCTGCAGTGAGCGATCAATCGCTCAAGTCTGTTGATTAATCGCTCAGGCTGAGCGATCAATTGACGGATCAATCAACGGATCAATCTTCAGAAACTACAACTTTCTGCATTTTACTTTAATGGCCCTGCAGCTTTGCACTTTGGTTTTTCTGGCCCTGCCAGGTCTTTTAACATGATTTCTTCAGTGTTTTTCTTTGTTTCTCGAACTCCATCTTCTATAGCTTCTTCTTTCATTCTTGGGCTTTCTTCCTTTGATCCTCAAGGTGTCCTAAAGCGGTCTTTTAGCATTACATTCAAAAGGTCTCTCTCTCATTCCTACAATCACAAACCATGCATTAGAATAGTCTTTAAACATAAAATCCATGCGTAATGAGTGATGAATTGAGGTTAGAATATGCACAATTAAGAGCTCAACACACCCCCCAACCAGCATTTTGCTAGTCCCGAGCAAAACATGCGTGAAACAAATTTCATTCTCCAAAACCCAACTCTCCTTCAGAAACTATTCTTCTATACATTCCAAGACACACAAGCGTAAAAATCAGAGAAATTAGGTGATAGAGGTTGAAACCTTAAACTCTCAGAACATAATAAGTGTTTATATGAAATTCCCGCTGATTGATTGATAAATAGAAGAACTTGAACAAATTTAACCTAGTGTGCATAGTGAAAGTTCATCTCATGAGTTTCCGGGATTATCTTCTTCATAGATCAACTAAACTATAGATCTCAAGGTGTATAGAGTAACAACAAGCCTATGACAGGAATTTGCCTTACCGTCCTTCCGACGGCTTTCACACTACGTCCCATTTCCGCCTTTAGTTATGGGTAGACCATCCCCCGGTTGGTAGTAGGTAGCCCTAATCGAAATTTTCCACAATTTTTCCATCATTCCCAATTTCATCCTTCCTTTTCCTTTTTCTTTTACATTAGATAGGATTTTTAAAAATCCATATCTTTCGTTATTTTCCCATGGACAAGGATGGACAAAGTACCCCGGCTTGGTTTCTCAATACCTTAAATCAAGGTTTAGTTAATCCACAAATCACATAACCCTTTCAAATCATGAAAATCGTATAATGTGAACTAGGTGTAAAAGGTGTTTAAATTTTCTATCAATCATAAAAATAGGTGAATTCACATATAAAACCATTATATTAAGAGAAATTCAAAGCTTGCAACATCCCTCACTTCGTATCTCCTTTTCTTATACTTATATTATCTCGAATGCATAGAATCAAAGTTTTCCAAAAGAGTTTTGAATTTTAGAAAAATCGAAAAATTTCTACATCATTGCTCGAAATGTCACAAAAGCTAGCAGATTCATCTAAGGAATCTCTCTCACCCCCCAACCAAAACTTTACATTGTCCTCAATGTAAGAATGTATACAATGAATGCAACACATGAGAGCAATGCCAAAACAAAAAGAGAGTGAGAAAGAGAGATATCACCTGAAGCATATATTTCATGGCAAGATTAGATTTTGGAGATGGATTACTTCACAAATAAATCGACTGATCAAAGCAAATCCTAATGGGAAAGCATTCTAGAAAATCATCCTCCATCAGACTAGGAGGTTAATCCCAACAACTCATCCAAAAGCATAAAGTCAAGCAGAATCATTGGATGGATCAAAAGGTTTCGCAGTAAGGTCATTCAATATCCTGCTTTACAATGTACATGTGTGTGAGTGATCGAGATAAGCCACTCAAAATCCCAAAAAGAAATTTCAGCGGGTTCCTTAATGTTTTCACCACATGTATAAGAGGAGACATCATCATATTTATCAGAAAAAATATGTCTCCATTCAGATTTTCCTGGGCATTGATATTGCAAGTAAGGATCATCCCAGGGTTGGTGGAGTTCAGTGTGCATGATCCACAAAGGTGTGGAAATATGAATTGATTTCTCAGTACAACAAGGTATTGTTTCCACATCCTTCTCTCGGCTAAGTCATATGCCGATATCGACTCTAAAAGTGTGACCATATCCCTTATCATATCATCGTTCTTATCAAGGGAGTAAGTCACATCTTCGTCTAAGTGACCGGAGTAAAAGGTGAGATGGATTCATCTTCCACAATAGAATTGATCATGTTTATTTCATGGACCTCCTCATCTTCATCCTCTTGTTGCTTGTCAATATTGAAAGCATTTAACTCAATCGTCATATTGCCAAAAGACATTTGTATGACCCCACTCCTACAATTGATGATAGCGTTTGATGTAGCTAGGAATGGACGGCCAAGTATGACAAGAATTTGAGGGCCAGTATTAACCATGGGTTGTGTGTCCAAGACAATAAAGTCCACCGGGTAGTAGACTTTGTCAACTTGGACAAGGACGTCCTCAATCACCACTCTCGGAATACGAATCGATCGGTCAGCAAATTGTAATGTGGTTTTGGTGGGTTTTAATTTACCTAAACCCAATTGTTCACAGACCGAAAAAGGAATTAAGTTCACACTTGCCCCTAGATCAAGTAAAGCATGTTTCACCCGATAATCTCCAATTACGCATGATATTGTCGGACAACTGGGATCTTTGTATTTCTTGGGCATCCCGTGGTTGATAATGGCACTTACATTCTCTGTAAAAAATGCCTACTTTTGCACATGTATTTTTCTTTTAACCGTGCAAAGGTCTTTTAAAAATTTAACATATGATGGTATTTGTTTAATTGCATCCAACAATGGGATGTTGATTTTAACTTGCTTGAAAACCTTCAAATATTCCTGATATTTATCTTGAGGTTTGGCTGAAATCAAGCGTTGGGGAAATGGAACAACGGGCCTATATTCTTTCAATGGCTCTTTTTCATTCATGGCGGTGCTAGGTCCATCATCCTCTTTGGAAGATACCGGATCATGAGGCGTTGAGACCTTCACCGGGTCAGATTTTGCAATAATTTTACCACTTCTAAGAGTGATGATGGCCTTAGCATATTCTATGTGTTGGTTAGAGGAACTAGGCATGCTTATTTCGCATTGTGGTTTTGGATTTGGTATGGGTTGGGCTGGAAGAATCCCTTCCCTTGCGTTTAAGCGAGCCTTGATTTCCTCCACCGAATTTTTAAGTTCAAGCATTATCGTATGGTTGGATTGATTTATTTGAGCTTGACCTTCCATGAATGCTTTTAATGTATCCTTTATAGGCATTTAAGGTGGGGCCATAGGAATTTGCATTGGGGGCCCCCTTTGAGGATTACTTTGGTTAGCCGTATTTCCATTCGCCCAATTGAAGTTAGGGTTGTTTCTCCAACTAGAATTGTTCGTGTTTGAATTTGGAGTACTAAAAGGTCGTTGATAACTATTCAAAGCATTCGATTGTTCATATAAAAGTTCTCGAAACGCATAAATTGTTGGACAATCCGGCGTTTGATGCACATTGGAAGCACAAATACCACAAATAGTTTCAACAGTCCCCCTTTGTTGGGTTGTGTCCACTTTCCTTAATTCTATCTCTTCGACCTTTCGTGTGAGATTAGCCACTCTAGAACCTAGATCATCCTTCTCATTTAAAACATAAATTTCTCCATTTTCCTTGGCTTGGGGTTGTTTTGAACTTGTTGGCTTAGATGTATCCCATGCTTGTGTGTTTTCAGCCAACGTGTCAAAATAATCCCAAGCTTCCTCCGTTTCCTTGTTCATGAACTCCCCATTGCACATCATCTCCACAAATTGGCGCATAGTTGAGTTTAATCCATCATAGAAGAAACTAATCAACCTCCACCGTTCATAACCATGATGTGGGCATGCGTTTAATAGCTCATTATACCTTTCCCAACATTGGAAAAAGGTTTCTTCTTCTTTTTGTGCGAAGTTCATTATGGCCCTTCTTAGTGCATTGGTTCGATGCGTAGGGAAGAATTTTTTAAGAAACTCCCGAGTCATCTCAGCCCATGTCCCAATAGACCTTGGCCTTAAGGAATGTGACCACGATTTGGCCTTCTCTTTCAAGGAAAAAGGGACTAATTTGAGTTTTATAGTATCCTTGGTGACATTATCATAGTTTATTGTGGCAATAACCTCTTCAAATTCCTTGATATGTAAATAAGCGCTTTCAGAGTCGAGTCCATGGAATCTAGGAAGAAGTTGGATCAACCTCGGTTTAAAATCAATATTTCCCACATTGTGAGGGAAAATTATGCAAGAGGGAGTACTCATCCTAGCTGGTTGTAAATAGTCACGTAAAGTTTTAGGTTGAGGTACATCCTCCACTTCATTCTCATCCAATTCAGTAAAGTTTTAGGCTTGATTTTGATGTTGATTAGCCCTTTGATTTGGTTGATTTTCAGCCATCTCTCTAGTAATTTTAGGAAGATTTTGACGTTTCCTAGCACGAGGCTCTCTATCAATCCCTTCAACAATTACTCCGTCACTAACAAGTCGGTTATTAGAATTCTGAGCCCAATGTGGCATGCAAATCCAAAAAGAATGAAGCAAAAAGGAATTCTTCCTTCCTTCCTTTACTTCTCTCTAAGACCGAAGCATAAGGTGTCTTGCAATGGCTGAGCCAGAAGCAAGGATAGAGATCGATTTCTCTTGGTCAATAGGTGTTCAGAGAACTCCCCACCCACTCTTTGAGTCTTTTAAGAAAAGTGCAGAAAAAGAAGAAAGAAGAATTAGATTGAGAAGAGAAATCTCTGAGCACAAGGTGATCCAAGACGGCAGAGCCGACCAATAGGAATCCAGGCGGCACAAGGCCAACTTATCAGAGATCCAAAAGGAGTCTCCACCCACTCTACAAGAGATATGGTAGGAATGAGTAGGAGAAGAAGAAGAGTAAGGTTAGAATGATAAAACCTGATTTGTGACTTAAGATGCCTACTTCTTCTTCAACTTCCTAAAAATCCCTAAATTAGACCTATGTTAGAATCCTACAAAAATCAAAATAAAGTAAGTTAGTATTTAGAAGAAAACCTGCCCTAGAAAGCAAAACAAATCCTAAACCTATCTTAACACGATCTCAACTAAAAGTTATTTCAGAAAATTTTAAAAATACCGCATAGAAATCCCCGGCAACGGCGCCAAAAACTTGTTCACTCCCCAAGTGTAGGGTTGCGAAGTAGTAATAATTCAGATAGACCGAGTATCGTTCCCACAGAGATTTATGAATTGGTATTCTCAGAATTTATCTAAAATAACTAATATTTAAGATCCTATTAAGAACTAAAGCTGAAAAATAATGATTTGGGTTTAAACAGTGAATGTGTAAGGTAATATCAATCTAAAAAGGCACTAGAGCACTAAGGATCCACTTTTGATAAGTTTCAATGCATCAACACAACTAGATCTCACATAACTCAATCGGAATCGAATTCATATCTCTATCCGATCGGAATATAGAGCGGTTCAATCAACAATTATCTAAAACAGTTGCTCATTCATTGATTCGATTCCCACAATAATACTCAGGCCTTGGGCACACTCAATTGTGTAGGCCAAGCCTCTTTCCAATCTAGTTGAGATTCACAACCATAGCTTTCATCAAATCCTGTCACTAGACTTGATTACAACTAATGACTAGAACTCTAATTAAATCAAAATCAATCAGCAAACAGCTATTTCAGATTATAATAAAAAGATTAGAACTTTAGTTGAATAAGTTCCCACATGAAGATCGGGCCATTGTACACAAGGCAATCAAAGGGTCTACCATGCCCGGAGTCGATGATAGATCAATGAACTACACAAGCATAAACAACGCTCAGAAGGTAAGCTACCAAGCTTAGAATCGCTAAGAATCACATGAGCCCGGAGTTATCAAGAGATCAAAGTAAAACCAAACTAGTACTTGATTCAAACTCATATTAACTAAAATTCTTCAATTAAAACATAAAAGGAAACCTAGGTTGCATCAATCCATCAAAAACAAATCAAAAGCTTTACCTCTTAGCCCTAGCTAAGAGGTTTTAGTTCATCTCTAACATCCTTGAACTAGAAGCCTCAAAAACATAAAAACTACTAAGACAGGAAGAAAACTAAGAAAGCTCGAAGTAGAATCCGTCTCCCAAGCAATCCCCACGTCCTAGCATGCCTTGGTATGAAGAGGAGAAGTCCCTTTTATAGCTTTCACACCCCACAAATGAAGAATCTTCGAGAATTTGCGTAGAATTTACGCACTGCGCAGAGAAAATCGGAGCCAGACTTGGAAATTTCTAAACTGGGCGCATTGTCGATTGATCGCTCAGACTGGGCGATCAATCGCTAGTTCAAATAACTGTAAAAACTGCCTTTTTCGGATCTGGAGATTAATCGACTGGCTGAGAGATCAATCGGTCACTTCTGGCGATCAATCGATCAGTGTCCAGCGATCAATCGGAGGGTACAAAAAGTATCCAGAGAGTTTTTTCCAAATTTCTTAAAAATCTGCCTTCTGGCGATTGATCTATGGGATGGGCGATCAATCGCTCAGGCTGGGTGATCAATCGCTCAGGCTGGGCGATCAATCGCAATTCTGCACTTCAGTCCAGTAACGATTTTGTCAATTTCTGCTGTGAGCGATCAATCGCTCAAGTTTGTCGATCAATCGCTCAAGCTGAGCGATCAATCGACAGATCAATCTTCAGAAACTACAACTTTCTGCATTTTACTTTAATGGCCCTGCAGCTCTGCACTTTGGTTTTTCTGGCCCTGCCAGGTCTTTTAACATGATTTCTTAAGTGTTTTTCTTTGTTTCTCAACTCCATCTTCTATAGCTTCTTTCTTTTATTCTTGGGCTTTCTTCCTTTGATCCTCAAGGTGTCCTAAAGCGGTCCTTTAGCATTAGATTCAAAAGGTCTCTCTCTCATTCCTACAATCACAAACCATGCATTAGAATAGTCTTTAAACATAAAATCCATGCATAATGAGTGATGAATTGAGGTTAGAATATGCACAATTAAGAGCTCAACAATTCCCCTGATATGACCGCGATCAATGACTTGTTCCTTGATGAACAACTATTTAAAGTCTCCCAATTGCCATGGTATGCGGACATTGCTAACTATCTTGCTATAGGTACAATTCCAACACACTGGAACAAGCAAGATATGGATAAGTTCTTCAACGAGGTGAGGAAATTCTTGTGAGATGGCCCGTACTTATTCAAGTATTGTCTCGATCAAATTATAAGGAGATGTATGCCGGATGATGAGCAACACAATATCATCTCCTTTTGTCATTCACAAGCTTGTGGTGGTCACTTTTCGGCTAAGAAGACCAGAGCCAAAATTCTGCAATGTGGGTTTTATTGGCCTACCATGTTCAAGGATACCCATGAGTTTTGCAAAACGTGCGAGCCTTGTCAGAAACTAGGAGGAATATCCCGTAGGAATATGATGCCACTTAATCCCATCTTACCAATTGAAATTTTTTATTGTTGGGGTATCGATTTAATGAGGCTATTCCATCTTCTTTTGGAAACTTATATATTTTACTTGCCGTTGATTATGTTTCAAAATGGGTCGAGGCAATTCCATGCCGAAACAATGACCATAAAATAGTCATTCGTTTCTTAAAAAAAAACATCATTTTCCAGTTTGGAATGTCTCAAGTCATTATAAGCGATGGAGGGTCTTACTTTTGTAACCGTCCATTTGAAGCTTTAATGAAGAAATATGGCGTCAATCACAAAGTGAGCACCCCCTATCGCCCACAAACAAGTGGACAAGTTGAGATATCCAACAGGGAGATTAAACATATTTTGGAGAAAGCATTGAACCCCGATCGCAAAGATCGGTCACTTCGACTTACCGATGCGCTCTGAGCTTACCGTACGGCTTTCAAGACCCTCATTGGAATGTCTCCCTATAGACTTGTCTATGGGAAAGCTTGTCACTTGCCTGTGGAGTTGGAACATAAGACATATTGGGCAATAAAGAAGATGAATTTTGATTCTGACAAAGCAAGCTCATTGCACAAGCTTCAATTGAATGAACTTGCGGAACTTCGGAACGACGCATATGAGAACGCGAGAATTTACAAGGACAAGATGAATGTGTTTGATGATAAGAACATCCTTTGTAAGAATTTCATGATAAATCAAAAGGTCTTATGTATAATTCTCAGTTACATTTATTTCCAGAAAAATTGAGGTCTCGATGGACCGATCGCTTCATTGTGAAAACTGTTTATCCAATGGGACTGTCGAGTTGTTGAATCCAAGGAATGGTAACAGTTTTAAAGTGAATGGTCAGCGATTAAAACCATTCTTTGAGAATTTTCCTTCCGAAGGTATGTCCATACCTCTGACTGATCCTGTGTATCAGGATATTTGATCTCCTAATCTGACAGAGGTATAGAGTAGTTTAGGATTAGGATTTGCTTGCTTTTTGTTTATTTTTTCATTGGTTTGTTAGAAGAAGGTAGAATTTCAGATTTTTTTATTCTCTCAGGTACTCTCATTCCTCACTCTCTTTATTTTATCATTGCTCTCATGCTTTGCTCATCGCATATCTTTTACATTGAGGACAATGCAAGATTTGGATGGGGGGTGTGGATCACTAGGTTGAATCTAGTGCTTTGAAAATTTCGAGCAATTTTTGTATGAAGTTTTTTAATTTTTTCTAAAAATTCAAAACTCCATTGGAAAACTTTGTTTCTATGCATTCGGGACTGTGTAAGTATAAGAAAAAGAGATGCGAAGTGAGTGATGTTGTTGAATACCTTGAACAATCTCTAAGATACTAGTTTTGTATGTGAATTCCCCTATCCTTATGATTGATAGAAATTCTAAACACTTTTACACCTAGTTCACATTACACGATTATCATGCTTTGAAAGGATTATGTAGAATTGTGGATTGGCTAGGTTTGGATTTGGGGTGTTGAGGAACCAAGCCGGGGGTACTTTGTCCATCCTTGTCCATGGGAAAATAACGAAAGATATGGATTTCTAAAAATCCTATCTAATATGTATAAAAAGGAAAGGAAGGATGAAAATATGGTGGAAAATTCTGAAAAGGGTGGGTTACTTATTACCAACCGGGGGATGGTCTACCCGTAACCAAAGCTGGAAATGGGACGTAGTGTGAAAGCCGTCTGAAGGACAGTAAGGCAAATTCCTATCATAGGCTTGTTGTTGATCTGTACACTTTTGGATCCATAGCTTAGTTGATCTATGAAGAAGATAATCCTGAAAATTCATGAGATGACCAGTCACTATGCACACCAGGTTGAATTTGTTGGGATTCTTCTATTTATCAATCGATTAGCGGGAATTTCATATGAGTACTTGGTATGTTTTGAAAAGTTTAAGGTTTCAACTTCCATCACCGAGTCCTCCCGATTTTTACACTTGCATATCATTGAGTGTATAGAAGCATAGTTCCCAAAGGAGAGCTGAGTTTTGAAGAATGAAATTTGTTTCACGCATGTTTTGCTTGGGACTAGAAAAATGTTGGTTGGGGGGTGTGTTGAGCTCTTAATTGTGCACATTCTAACCCCAATTCATCACTCATTATGCATGATTTTCACGATTTAAAGATTAGTCTAATGCATGAATTTGTGATTGTAGGAATGAGAGAGAGGCTTTGCCGTTCGGAGGCTTAGAGACACTCCTTACACACTTTGAAGATCAATAGAAGAAAGGACGAAAGATGGGAGAAAGATGCATTAGGAATGGAGGAAGAAAAGATCTGAAATACACAAAATACAGGCCTGACCGGCCGGCCGGCCAAACAGCCCACAAACAATGAATTTGCTGTCTCAATTTAGTGAAGACCGGCCACATGACCGGCCGGCCTGCCGGCTGAAGGGTCGGCCTTTGTACATGTCTTCCAGCGATTTCAGTAGTTTGAAGCAGTTTTCTCCGGCCGGCCGGCTGAGGAGTTGGACTGTGTAAAAAACATTCAAGAGATTTTGGCATTTGCAGACACTTTGTCTGACAGGCCGGACAGGGGGTCCGGCCGGCCGGTCAACACTCAGGAACATCTGAAGCTCCGAAATTCTCTGCGCAAAACGCTATATTTATGGGTTTTCTTGAAGTTTGTTTTCACCTAGGGCCCCAAACCTATAAAAAGACTCCTCTAACTCGTTCCTAAGGCATCCTAGAAGAGATTTACTAGGGTGGGAGGCAGCAAAAGTCAGATTCAGAGTTCTACAACTCTTAGTTTGTTTCTCTTAGTTTTATGCTTTCCTTAGTTAAATTCATGTTTCCTTGGATCATGATCGGCTAAACCTCTTAGCTAGGGCTAAGAGGTGAAGCTTGTAGTGAATCTAAGATGTTTTGATTTGTTTTTATATGGTTTTAAGTTGGATTTATTGATTGAACAATGATTTGAAGTTTGAATGAAGTTCTAAGTTTTCCTTCTTAGTCTTATGATGGCTCATGGATGTTTAGAAGAATTGATTTAGTTCTTAATTATTTTGAATGAGTCTAGACCTGTACACTCCGAGGAATCGGATTCAAGACGCTCTAAACTTGGATTCTCATGTGGGAACTACAAATCCATAGTTCTAGTTTTCTGAATTTCTGAATTATGTGTGATTGGTTATGTGATTTGAATGAAGTTCAAATCATGATCTAGTTATGCTTTGTGATAGAGTTTAATGATGATTATGATTGTGATCTTAACCTATTGGAACTAGGATTGACCTATGCAATTGAGTGTGCTCAAGTTCTAACTTGAATTGAGGGAATCATGTATAAAATCACACATATGGTAGATTGTTTATTATAACCGCCCTATCATCCGACTAGATAGGATTTGATTTCGATTCCAGTTGTGTAATTGTGAAACCACAACTAATTAAGCATCAAGGATTGCTACAAGTGGATCCATGAACCCCTAGTGCTATTTTACATTGTTTACATTCACTTTTAGTTTAAAACTGCTATCTACATTCAACTCTAAAATTCAGTTTAGTTAGCTTTCAATTAGAGACCATTGGAAGTGTTTTGTGAAGTCTTACACAAGTCCCCGTGGATCGACCTCGGTCTTATCGAGATTATTACAACATCGCAACCCCATACTTGGGGAAGTGAACAACAATTCCTTGTAAAACCAACGATCACCGTATGGTTCTAAAGTTCCTTAAAGAAAATATATTATCTAGATTTGGAACGCCTCGACCATCATAAGTGATGGTGGTTCTCACTTTTGCAATAGGCCTTTCGAAGCCTTAATGAAGAAATATGGCATTACGCATAAAGTGAGTACCCCATACCACTCACAGACAAGTGAGCAAGCTGAAATTTCCAATCGAGAAATTAAACAAATTTTGAAAAAGACGGTGAACCGGATCGCAAAGATTGGTCACGCAGATTGGTTGATGCTCTTTGGGCCCACCGTACCGCTTATAAGACCCCCATTGGAATGTCTCCTTATAGACTTGTCTATGGGAAGGCTTGCCACTTGCCCGTGGAACTTGAACACAATGCCTATTGGGCAATTCGGACATTGAACTTTGACATTGACAAAGCTAGCTCGCTTCGCAAACTCCAATTGAATGAGCTTGACGACATCGAGAATGATGCTTACGAGAACTCGAGAATTTATAAGAGCAGGATGAAGGCTTTTCATGACAAACACATCTTCAGGAAATCTTTCCATGAAGGTCAAAAAGTGCTCTTGTACAATTCTCGACTTCATCTTTTTTGAAAAGAATTGAGATCTCGATGGACTGGCCCATATGAAGTTTTTCCTCATGGGGCTATCGAAATAGAGAATGCAGCGAATGGTAACCGTTTTAAAGTGAATGGACAACGCCTTAAGCCATTTGTCGAGAAGTTTGATTCAGAGGACATGTCCATCACTCTGAATGATCCCGTGTATCAAGATGATTGATCTCCTAGTCTGACGAAGGTATAAAGTAGAATTAGGTTTAGTTTTTTTTTTTTTTTTTTTTTTTTCTGTTTTAGGTTTATCTCTTTAGAAGATTTAATTGCCGGGGTTGTAGACTTCCATTATCGACTCTCTTAGGTGATCTTGTTCTCACTCTCCTTTATTTTTATCATTGCTCTAATGTTATTGCTTATTGCACATCTTTTACATTGAGGACAATGCAAGATTTGGTTGGGGGTGAGATCCCTACATGAATCGAGTATTTTGTAATATTTCGATCATTATTATATGTTGAAAATTTGTCAAATTTTTCTGAAAATTCAAAACTCTTTTGGAAAACCTTATTTCTATGCATTTGGGATGATACAAGTGTAAGAAAAGGAGATATGAAGTGATTAATGTTGCAAGTCTTGAACTACCTTTGATATAATGGTTTTATATGTAAATTCCCCTATTTATATGATTGATAAAAAAATTGAACACTTTTACACCTAGTTCACCTTACACGATTTTCATGGTTTCAAAGGATTATGTAGATTTGTGGATTGGCTGGACTTAGATTTGAGGTGTTGAGGAACCAAGCCCGGGGGGGTACTTTGTCCATCCTTGTCCATGGGAAAATAACGAAAGATATGGATTTATAAAAATCCTATCTAATGTGTATGAAAAGGAAAGAAGGAAAGAAAATATGGGTATGATTGAAAACATGGTGGAAAATTTCAAAAAGGGCTATCTATTACCAACCGGGGGATGGTCTACCCGTAACCAAAGCCGTAAATCGGATGTAGTGTGAAAGCCGTCTGAAGGACGGTAAGGCAAAATTCTTGTCATAGGCTTGTTGTTGATCTTCACACCTTTAGATCCATAGTTTAGTTAATCTATGAAGAAGATAGTCCTGGAACTTACGAGATGAACATTCATTATGCACACTAGGTTGAATTTGTTCAAGTTTTTCTATTTATCAATCAACCAGCGGGGATTCTATATGAATACCTATTATGTTTAAGAGTTTACGATTTCAACTTCTATCACCTATTTTTTTCTTCTAATTTTTACACTTGTATAGCTTCGAATGTATAGAAGTATTATTTCTGAACGAGAGTTGGGTTTTGGAGATTTGAACTTGTTTCACGCATGTTTTGCTCGGGACTAGCATAATGCTGGTTGGGGGTGTGTCGAGCTCTAAATTGTGCATATTCTAACCCCAATTCATCACATATTGTGATGGTTTGCATGTTTAAAAGACTACTCTAATGCATGATTTGTGATTGTAGGAACGCGATGGAGATTTCACTGATTCAAGGCTTAAGAGAGCGCTTTACATACATTGAAGATCAAAGAACCAAGTGCCAAAGGATGGATGAAAGGAGGAAGAGAAAAAAAGAAAAAAGAAGGAAGTGGTGTAGGAATCAACACTATCGATCAGTCAGCTGACTGGTCGTCCAAGGCACACGACCGGTCGTCCGACCGGTCGGCAATATAAAAGAGACTCCAACATTGCTGCAGAACTCACTGGACCAAGAACGATCGGTCGTCAGACTGATCGACTATCACTCAGACCGGTCGTCAAACCGGTCGAGCACTCAACAGGGAGGATGGAAATTCCAGAAACTATCTGGACTATTTTTTACGTTTTACGACCCGTTGTCCAACAGGTCGTTCATGGACTCAGACCGGTCGTTCGACCAGTTGACTGCGTGACAGAGCTTGTCCTACAAGCTCTAATTTTCTCTGAGCAATTGCGTAATTTCTCGCGCAATCTGGAATCTTCCACACTAATCTATAAAAGGACACATAAGGCCTCGTCTAAAATTATCCTAGAAGAGATTGAAGGTCGTGGGAAGTGAAGGAGAGCACCGTGGAGCGTCCACAACTTTGCCAATTTTGATTTTTCTAGTTTTTCATCTTTTATTTAGTTTTTCTTTTGATTCTAGTTGTAGCATGACAATGCTCGGCTAGAACCTTTCAGCTAGGGCTGAGAGGTGAAGCTTATAGCTAATTTCATGTTTAATTCAGTTTGATTCAAGTACCTTTACTTTAAGTTTGGAGTTTTTAATGTTTTAGTTTGAATAAAAGTTTGGAGTTTTTAATGTTTTAGTTTGAGTAAAGTTGATATTTTCAGAAGTTTTATGAGAGTTCATGTGCTTCGGACATGGATTCCTTGCAATTATCTGAGATTATCATGTTTGGCTTGATTAGATTCAAATTATGGTAACCCTTGAGCATGATATAGTCCATAGGCATGGTTGTTACTCCGAAGGCTATAATTTTGAATGCTATGTGCTTGATTAGAATTAGAACTTAATTTTCTGACTTAAGTAAGATTGTTTGTGCTTTAATGCTTGATCTTCCAACTTGATGAGAGATAGGACTTCAAATCTAGTTGTGTTCATGCTTGAATGAATTAACAAGGATTTCTACAAGTGGATCCTCAATGCCTTAGTTTCCTCTTTCTTATTATCAGATTTTCCTAAGTTACTATTTAGTTTAGTTTTGATAATTGAAATTCCAAATCACTTAAATCCAAGTTGCTGGAATAGTTTAGAACAATTTAGTTAGTTCCCTGTGGATTGACCTCAGTCTTACCGAGTTATTAGTACATCGCATCTGTTATAGCCAAATTGTGGTGGTCGAAGATAGCAAAGACTCAAGGCCTGCGAGCACCTTTATGACAGTATTCGACCTGCGAGCACCTTTGTGACGTTATTCGATCTGCGAGCCCTTCTGGTCGAGGCTCGAATATTGGGAAAGTACGGAATACCCTCCTGAATATACGAGCCTCTCAATAGTGGTCGTCGAAAGGTTCTGCATCTCAAATATGCGAGAAGTTATCCTCGAGCCCGAACGTCCTCCGCCTTTTTAGTACCAGCAGCCTATATAGGCCGATTTTGGGTTTATCTTTGTTCGTGGTTCCGAACCTCAGGGGATCACCATTAAGGAACGTAATCAACCAGATGTCTGATTGGACTAGGCCATCCTCTTCCCTAAGGATCAGCAGGATAAGAACCTTATCTCCGGAAATCAGTAGTAATCTTAACGCCTTGCGCAACAGATTGGATCACTTGAACCTGTATAAATGGGTGGCCTCATCAATGAGGAAGGTACACAATCTCTAAGCTTCAAATCCCATCGCTTCCTTTTATAACCATGTCCCGTCTAACTTAAGCTTCGGAGGGCCAACGACTGGACCACCGGCCACCCTTAGTTTTCTCTTGTATTCTTTCAGGTTTGAGAGGAAGCTGGCCTGAAGTAAGGTGAACGGCTGGAGGATTCTGTCACAAAATTCTACGTAAACAAATTGGCGCCGTCTGTGGGAACCGATCGTCAGGATTAGCCATTCTAATCACTGATCGAAGTTCTCCCACCATGTCTCCCAAAAAGACGGTTCATCCTTCCACTTCAAGGCAGACACTACCTCCGCCTGACATTATCGAACCAGCGCCTAACCTCCCTCAGACTGCTTCGACGGGCATCCCACACTGAGACCCTAACGTGCCATCACAAAACCCATTGTTCGATGCATCCAGCAATCAAGAAGATGTCATGCATTTCCTCAGAAACACACTTCTAACACTCAAAGCCGGGTTCCAAGCCTTATCTAATCGGCTTGATCAGCATTTTTCGGAACCCCAACGGCAACTTCCGGAAGGGCCGCCAATACAACCCATACCAGTGGCTTCCAGGCACTCTGCGGGCGAGCCACAAACCCAGCCAAATCCTCCCCCATCAAATCGAATACCACTCAGTAACCAAGTCCCTGTACTCCCTCCACACTCTATACACTCGAGTACCTCTCGGCAACAGCAATCTCAGGGGTCCGCTGTCGAAACTTCAGGCTACACCTTACCATGGGAAGGAGACCTCAAAAGAATCCACGATCGCTTTGACGATATGGAGCAACGATATCAGACAAATCGACCATCTATTGCTGTAGCGTCAATACATCGATCTGAATCACCCTTACCTAAGAAGTATCGCACACCTATCATCACTTCGTATACAGGTACTGGCGATCCTCTCGAACATCTGGAAACGTACAAATCTCTTATGGAACTAGAGGGACATGGTTCAGAAATCAAGTGTAGGGCTTTTTCCTTAACCTTAAAGGATGCAGCGTGTACATGGTTTCGGGGGCTCAAACCCCGATCTATCGGGTCCTTCTCTCAGCTATCGGAGCTCTTCCTTTCTCAGTTCATGGGAAGCATCCGTACAAAAAAGCTGGCATCTCACTTAATGGACTTAAAGCAGCAGCATGGGGAGACGATAAAGGAGTTTACTGATCGGTTCACTGCAGAGCCGTCCAGACCAAAGGTTATACCAAAGATAAAGGTCTCACCGCTCTCATAGCTGGAATCAGAAGCGAAAAATTTAGGTTCGCCTTGGACAAAAACCCTCCTAAAACTATGACGGAGTTTCAGGCAAAGGCCCAGAAATACATCAATGCGGAAGAAGTCGCTTTGGCTCGTCACGGTATACAGGGCAAGAAGCGCAAGATTGAGGAGACCCCTCTTTCTGATAAAAAGTACCGGCACGATCGACGAGATCGATCCCCTAAGAAGCTCTATTCTGGTAAATATCATAACTATACACCTATTATCCAACCTCCTGAAAAAGTGCTAATGGAGATCAAACACAAGTCGTACATGAAGTGGCACTCAAAGATCAAATCTGATCCTGAAAAAAGAGATAAGAGTAAATTCTGCTATTTCCATAAAGACCATGGGCACAACACCCAAGATTGTATATCTCTGAGAGATCACATCGAAGCCCTCATTCGGAAAGGTCACCTTCGAGAATACGTAGCCCGACAAGGTTGATCACCGAAACGGACGAAAGCCCCATCACATCGGAAGAAATCACCTCAACGCCACACTTCGTAAGAAGACGTCGAGCCCACCGGTGAGATCCGGATCATCGTCGGAGGACCGGCTTGCGGGGGAGATTCTCAAACTTCAAGAAAAGCGTATACTGGCAAAGAGTCTCAGAAGCCCCAGCATATCTATTGGTTGGAAAAGACGCCCGATACGTCAAATCCCTGCCACCCTCCGATCTCCTTTTCTCTCGAAGATGCGGAAGGGATTCACTTCCCTCATGAAGACTCCATTGTGGTCGCATTAAAGTTATCAAATTATTTGACTCATCGTATTATGGTGGATACAGGTAGCTCCGCTGATATTCTCTACCTAGAAGCTTTCAACAAAATGGCACTAGCCAGGGGCTTGCTCAAACTGATCTCAACTCCTCTCATCGGCTTCGGGGGCGAAGTAGTAGCACCGAAAGGAAGCATCGACCTTCCAGTCACCTTCGGAGAGAGCTTAGCGAAAACTACTATCTTTGTTAATTTCTTCGTGGTGGATCGGAGATTAGCGTATAACGCCATTTTGGGCCGACCTTCTCTTAATAATGTAGGGGTGGCTTTACATCCTCTGTACCTATGCATCAAATTCCCTACTCCAAATGAAGTCGGGGTTGTACGAGGAAAGCAAAAGGAAGTGCGAGCGTATTACGAGATCGCCGTACAAGACTGAAAGAAGCCCAGGCAATGCCAGTTATGATGGCGACAAAAGATTCATCAAGCCCTCCGACGGCTACATCGTTGGACCCAAGGGAGAGTGCCCTCCAATCAAGAACTCCAAGGGAAGAAACAGTTGCGATCCATTTATCTGAAGACTGTTCATCCAAAGTTATCACGTTGGATCTTCTTTAAGCAGTGTTTTTCGCAGAAACCTGGTCTGTTTCCTCACCGAGTACCAAGATGTGTTTGCTTGGTCCCATAGTGATATGCCAGGTATCGACCCCAGCGTCATAGCACATCGTTTGAATGTTGATCCAAAGCACAAACATGTTCACCAGCGTCGGCGTGCCTTCACTGCAGAAAGGCAAATGGTGATTAAGGGTGAAGTCGAGAAGTTGTTAACAGTCAATTTCATAAAGGAAGTTGACTACCCAGAATGGGTCGCGAACGTGGTCCTCATTCGAAAGGCTAACGGCAAGTGGAGAATGTGCGTTGACTATTCTGATTTAAACAAAGCGTGTCCGAAGGATAGTTTCCCGACTCCGCAAATCGACCAATTGGTTGATTCGACGGCAGGGTATGCCCTGCTCAGTTTTATGGACACTTATTCTGGTTATAAGCAGATTATGATGCACACCGCCTTCATCACTGACCGATGCCTGTATTGCTACCAAGTGATACCTTTTGGTCTTAAAAACGCAGGAGCCACCTATCAGCACCTAGTCAATAAAATATTCGCCGCACAGATCGGTAGGAATATGGAGGTTTATGTTGACGACATGCTCGTAAAAAGCGTCGTAGAAAACGACCACCTCGCAGATCTTCGAGAAGCCTTCGACTTAATGAGGAAGTATCAGATGAAGCTAGATTCTCCGTCCACTCTCAAAGAGGTCCAATGTCTGGCTGGTCGCATCGCATCGTTGAACAGGTTCATTTCGCGGGCCTCTGATAAGTGCTTACCCTTCTTTAAGCTCCTCCGAGCCACCGCCAAAGCTGATTGGGGTGGACACCGCAATGCGAGGAAGCGTTCCAACAGCTGAAGCAATATATGAGTGCAACCCCCGTTTTATCCAAACCTGTGGCGCACGAGCAACTTCTTCTTTATTTATCTGTGTCTTCTACGGCCATTAGTGCCGCATTAATAAGAGAAGATTCCGAGGTACAAAGGCCCGTTTATTATATTAGTCGAGCGATGGTGGATGCCGAAACTCGGTATTCTGATATGGAGAAGTTGGCCCTCGCCTTAGTCACTGCCGCCCAAAAACTGCGACCCTATTTCCAAGCCCACACTATATTGGTGCCAACAAACCATCCGTTAAGGCAGGTCCTTCAAAAACCTGAGGTTTCGGGGCGATTAACTAAATGGGCGATTGAGATCAGCGAGCATGATATTTCGTTCTGCCCCAGAACTGCTATCAAGGGTCAGGCCGTGGCCGATTTCATTGCTGAATTCACATATTTCTATTCCGATGATAACTCTACAACCAGCAACCAGACCCCCTGGTTGCTCTTTATGGATGGGTCTTCACGGGACACCGGGAGCGGAGCGAGCTTAATCTTAGTCGCTCCTGACGGGTCGCGCTTTCAATATGCCTTACGATTTGACTCTAACGTCTCAAACAATGAAGCAGAATATGAGGCTTTGATCGTCGGCCTCGAATTAGCAAACGTCCTCTTGATTCAGAGTTTACTTATTCATAGTGATTCTCAGCTCATAGTCAATCAGGTACTCGGCGAATTCGAGGCGAAAGAAGAACGGATGTGTGGACCCTCGCCGTTTCTTCCGCGCTCCCACACGACGTTCTTGCCCCTTCCCCTTTCGGGAAAAGAAGGAGAGGAGGATGCGTGAGTGCGAAATCGCAATTTGTGCCACTGGCTTGCCTCGTTCTCAAGGGCTTTGTTTGGTTGTCGTGTTAAGCTGGATGTGTTTAAATGAGTTTATATAAGACCAGAGTCGCCACTAGCCAGTTACTTCGAATCTACAGTCGGCTAGACCCCGTAGAAACGTTAGAGAAGGGGATCTGAAGATTCCTTCCTCTAAAATGACTCCTTTTGATCTGCGGCCAAAGATTCAAGGTAAGGGATCATGGTTACAGGGTGGGAAGAGGTTAAGCACCCCACACACTGCCCGTACCGAAGTACGGTCTCTACTTCACAGAATCGAACTAATACTTGAAAGTCTGTTTTAATCCTCGTACATTCTCATAAATGACATGATGCATGAATGCGGGTCTGAACAGTAAGAGTTTCTGATGGGCAGGTTCCAACAACGGGCAAGCCCAGAGAGCATACCCTCGAACTGACAGGTGCTTAATTTAAGACATATGTAGTGTGCTTGAAGAATCAAGGTGCTTGCAGTGAAGCAGGGGGGTTAGAAGAAAAGTAAATGTTGCACTTATGCTAGATGCAAATGAGATGATGCTGGAAAAAGAGTAGCTGGATGGACGGAGGTGTCGCAAGGGTTGGCTTCGAGTGGCTGGATCGAGACTTGGATGGCTTGGGAGACTTGGACCGGTGGTCAGGCTGGGCTGGACCAGGGTTAGGGTCTCCTCACTCGGGCTCTCCTTGGTGGAGGAATGGGCTAAAGGGAAAGGAGGACTCAGATCGCACTCGGACTGAAGAGAGGGAAGTGGATGCTGAAATGAGAAGGGGAGGAGGGTATTTATAGCAGCGGGCAGTGGCAGAGCTTGTAAATATTTTTGGGCGGCCTGCTATGGGCCGCCCGTACGACCGTTCCTCGATTTCCAGCGAGGTACGGTCGCTCCCTCGGGGCTGCTGTTTGGCTCGGTGGGTTGACTCAGTGAGTTGACTCAGCGGGTCGACTCGGTGATTTGACTCAGCGGGTTGACTCGACGGGTTGACTCGGTGTTTTGACTCGACGAGTTGACTCAGCGGGTTGACTCAGCGGGTTAACTCAGCGGGTTGACTCAGTGGTTGACTCAGTGAGTTTGACTTTTTTAGGAATTTTTTACTGGCTTTTCTTATGGGGGGTTTTTCAGGCTGATGTTTAGGACTGGGTTGACTGGGTTCAGGCTTGAACTGGGCCATGGAATGGGGCTTACAAGGGTGAGTTTGGCTGAGTTTGGACTTGGGATTTGGGGGTATGGTCCTCCATTCATCCAGCTATCTCTACCAACAGTGTAGCCGAAGGTGGGGTGTCTACAGATACCCCTCTTTGGCAGAGGTTGCGTGCAACCGAATGCCAAAGCGAGTGGACACCCCACTTCTGACCCGGTCATTCATAGATCATGGTCTGAAATCTTTGCTTGCCTTTGCATCTGTGCCAGTTGATCGTCTGGAACTCGATCACTCGCACATACTGCGGGAGTTTGGAGAAAACGTTGCGATTGTCCCTACAGTTTGCTGCAACCTGGGTACCCAATCGCAACCCTTCCATTCCCGATCGGTACTAACATCGGAAAGGTACAGCAGAGCCTCTGCATCGCAGTCTTATGAGGATACTGACCCTGAGACTGATTGTGTGATATTTGATGTTTTCCCAGATCACTCCAGGAGTACTTGTTTCGCTTGACTGTCAAAGTGGTTAGACGCCCTGCGTCAGATAGTCTTACGGGATTCTACTACGCCGACTTGGACTCAGTCAAGGTACTTCAGGCATCCACGCCTAGGTATGTGCGGGTGGACTCTTTCCACCCGACATGCTGGTTTCGATGCTTGGTTTGCAATTCATTCTTTCCTTGATTGTGGTCTGGAATCTTTGTTTATCCTTTGTATCTGAGTCAGTTGATTGTCTGGAAATTGATAACTCGCACATACCGCGAGAGTTTGGAGAAAACGTTGCGATTGTCCCTGCAGTTTGCTGCAACCTGGGTACCCAATCGCAACCCTTCCATTCCCGATCGGTACTAACATCAGAAAGGTACAGCAGAGCCTCTGCGTCCGTAGTCTTACGAGGTTGCTGACCCTGAGACTGTTTGTGTGATGTTTGATGTTTTCCCAGATCACTCCAGGAGTACTTGTTTTGCTTGACTGTCAAAGTGGTTAGATGCCCTGCGTCAGATAGTCTTACGGGATTCTACTACGCCGACTTGGACTCAGTCAAGGTACTTCAGGCATCCACGCCTAGGTATGTGCGGGTGAACTCTTTTCACCCAATCAGCTGATTTTGATACTTGGGTTACAATTCATCGTTTCCACCTGTTCAAATGGTTTCTGTGACCGAGCCTTTGGCTTTCATCTCTTTGTATCTTGGCATGTGGTACGACCGCACTGACACTGGAGTTCAGTTCGACCGTACTTCGAGTGCATTGGATCCGATGGTCTCCGGGGAAACTGTGAGACATCGGATCTTATTTGATTTTTGCGTTGGCTCCTACCCAGAGATATGGAAGATCTCCTGGTGTGTTGGAGGCAGAATGCTCTACTGGGAAAATGTTTTTGGATTTTGAAAAGATACCCACTCTGGGGAGTGATACTCCGTGGGGTTTTTATTTGCAGATAGGAATATATTTTTTTGTTTTTTTGAAATGGAAATCTGGTTTGCATGGGCCTCCACTAGGGATGCCTGTGGGGTCTTTGGCTAACCGACTTTTATTTTGAAAGCAGGTAAACATGATGATTGATGCGATGGATGCTGATGCATGGAGATGCATGATGAATGCATGGCTTGGCTCATTCTCTTTTAGTTTGATGATTTTGCTTTTGCTGGAGATGTAGAGAATTTTGAGCTTATTGCTTGCAGGGTTGTTTTCCCTGGGGATTTTCCTTTTTTATACGGGTGTTTGGACAGCAGGTTGGTCAAGATCCCGACCCGTGGTCGATCAGGTTCATCGTCCCAAGATGCTGTTTCTTTGAGAATGAGAATGTACGAGGATGCTATCCGACTTCAAGATGTTCTTATGGGCATACGTGTGATTGAGATGGTGTTTGGTTGCCCGTTTTGGTCAAGATCCCAATTTGCGGGCGATCGGATCCGTCATCCCATACTGTGAAGTGAGCGGAATTCAAGACTCCTGAGGTGTAGTGCTGGGGATACTGACAATTTTTGTGATTTTTTGCAGATATTTGGGTCCGAATCTTTACCTGAGAGGTCAAGATAGAGATCGGTTTATTGAAAACACAGGAAATATTTTTTGTGATTTTTTTGAAAATATTTGGTTTGAAAGCAAGGGAAATATTTTTTGTGATTTTTGCAAATATCTGATTTGAAAGCAAGGGAAATATTTTTTTTTTGTGATTTTTGCAAATATTTGGTTTGAAAGCAAGGGAAATATATTTTTGTGATTTTTGCAAATATTTGATTTGAAAGTAAGGGAAATATTTTTGTGATTTTTGAAGAGGGTGATTTGCAATATTTCTGTATTTGTGATTTTTCTGAATGCAAGGAAAAGTGTGGAATTTTCATCCACTTCCAGCTTCTACTGCTGGTAAGGCAACCCGATCCATTTTACGTCAGCGAGCAAGACGAGTCTCACACAGTTAAGTGCCGTAGTTTTACATCTTCAGATGAGGAGATTTGAGGGTTTTCAGACAACATACCCACAAAGTTGCCTGTTCCTCATGTGCAATGCACAAAGACCACGTATCGTCTGACGGACTCTTCGGCCACAAAATGAGCCACATCCTCACATTTCCCTTAGTCAATCTAGTTTGGGGCCTTACGTTGCTCACAATTCCGTGAGGGTGCGCTCCACCTCCCAACAGCCTTAATCCCCTTCATGAGTTTTAGGAACAGGGAACATCCGTCAGATTCAACAGCGACTTCCAAATTAAGGTTGTCTATCACGGTGCGTTCAACACGAACAGGATTGCGGAGTTCTGCCCGCCTCAGCCCTTACCTATTTAAGAGATTCCAGACACCTGTACGATCAAGTGTCAGCCATGTCCGGAACAGGTTAGGAAAGAAAGCCCCCGAGAAGTTAATCCCAGTGTAGTTTTAGGTCTTCGGACCACTGGGGATGAATTGTGCAGTTGGAATTTTTGGTGAATCATTTTTTTTGTGTTTTTTGGGAAGAAAGGTTCCAGATTTCAGCTCGAATGATCAAGATTGATGCTGGTTCTTGTGGAAAGCTTTAAAATATTTTTGGTATTTTTGAAATGATCTGGGTTATCGAACCTTGATGAAGGCTGATGCCGATTTTTGGTTGAAAGCGAGAAAGGTCCCCTGAGAAATTAATCCCAGTGTAGTTTAAGGTCTTCGGACCAAAATCTGTACATGCTGAAAATACATTCTTTTTTGTGATTTTTTGAAAAATGTTCCAGGTCGTAAATCTCAATTTTGAACGGTCAAGATCGACACTGGTTTTTATTGGAAATCTCTCGGGATGTCGATCCCGACGTAGTTTAAGGTCTTCGGACCATGAAACTGTACAAAAGAGTGCTTGGAAATGCAAATATATTTTTTTTTTGTGATTTTTGAAAGTATCCGGTGTCGTCGGATCTTGACTCGAGCAATCAAGACAATTGCCGGTTTTTATTGAAAGCCTCGGGATCTTGATCCCGACGTAGTTTAAGGTCTTCGGACCAAAAACTGTATAAACTGAACATTCATTTTTTTTGTGATTTTTGAAAAGTGTTCTGAGTCATCAATTTTGATTTTGAGGGTCGAGATCGATGCCCCGTTTTTTATTAAAAATCCCTCGGGATCTTGATCCCGACGTAGTTTAAGGTCTTCGGACCCAGAATATGCACAAGAGAGCAGCAATCCAGGTTGGGGACTACGGGAATTCTTCTTGGAATGGATCGGATCATCAGGTCATACCCTTGGATGGTTGAGATCACTGTTTGACCAAGTCAATCTTTTCTTTCTTTTCCTTGAAAATTCCATAAAAATTTTCCACATCATCAAGCCAATTTCTCACCAATTTCTCTCATGGTGAGATTTTGGTGACATCTCTTCCTTTTTCTCACCATTCTCTTCCATCACTTTGATTCTTACATGGAGGTATAAGATTCACTTGCAACCACCCTTCCCAAAGGAGGAGTTCTTCCCAAGGAGAGGGGAAGAGAAGTTACTTCACATAGGTAGGGGGTAGGACGGCCTCCTATGGGCCGCCCGGACGGTCTCTGACCCCCGGTTTCTTTGGTGGGCTGGGTAGAAGGGTGCACCCCTTTTTTCTATATAACATGGGGCACCCTTGCCCCCTCAACGTGCAATCTCTCTCTTCTCTCTCTCATACTCTCTCTTTCTTCAAGTTTCCTTTCTCCTTTTGGTGGTTCTTTGCCCTTTCAAGTGGTGGGCCTTAGAGAAGTTTTGGGACAGCAAGGTGGTCCCTCTTTGGTGAGTGGTAAAGGTATGGACCACTTCCTTTCTCTTTCTTGTCCTTTTCCTTCCTCATTGTCTCTTCTCATGACTCTTTTCTTTTTCCATGTAGCTATTCCAGAGGTGTGAAGGTGGGCCCAAGTGTTTTTGGCCATTTTCTAGATCTCAAATCTCTTTCAAAGGTGGTGCATGGAGAAGGACATTGCAAGCTTTCCATTTCATTTTTCCTTTTCTTCTTTTCACACTCCCTTTATGTAAAGGGTGATTTTGCCATGTCATCAAGTGTGCATGGCAAAATACCCTATCTTTTTCATGGGAGTTGGGCCTTTTTTCATATGTATCAAATGGGCTCAAAGTGAAGTCATGGTCCTAGGCAAGTGTTATTCAACGGGCCCCGTTAGAATATTGAAGTTTCATGTGATGCTTACTTCCCTACCTCCCCTTCCGCGTGGGGTTCTCACTTCTTTATGAGTATCTCCCGCTGCGTTGGTCCCCCTCCACTCAGGCCCCAAAGAGGGAGAGGCTCATTGGTCTTTTGCTGACTCAACCCTTGGACCATAGAGAGGGCGTTGAGTGAATCCGCAAGGAGGCAGTACTACCTTCCCATGGGCCTACGTCTCATAGACGGCCGGCCTTGGGAGCATAAGAACCTCCTTCTTCTGAGATCCCATCGTAGGGGGACCCCCTGCCAGAGGAACAGTCTTAGGGAGCGGTACCTACAAATTTATATTTTTTCTTCCTTCTTTTATCATGAAACCTTCTCTTCTTCTTACTCCCTTACTTCAATACGGTCTATCTTACCTCCTTGTTTTAGTGTGGTTTCCTTCTCCCAATGTGATCTTCCTTCGTTTCTTTCTTCTTCCCAAAAAGTTTTTGAGGCCTACTTTAAAATTTTTGGAATGTCCGAGGCATATAAATATTCGTTAGTAAGGAGATTTCTAAACCACCGTACACCGCTGACAAGTAAACCGCGTCGTTAGCTTGCCTGAGCCAGTAATTAAGATACCTATGCACCGCCCGCAGAGAAGTAGAGGAGAGACGGCTTTCCGACGCCTTCCGACCGCGAGTAATTACGGTTGGGTTAGCGTATGTCGAAATGGAGGCTATTTCCAAAAATCCGCCAACACGCACGGTCATTCGTTCAGGAAAGGAATCTGAAAAGCCGCCATTCCTGAACCCCCCGTAGATAATATCGGTTTAACACCACCAGCTTCTATCATTCTAAGCTCTGGACGCTCGTGGAAATACTGCTATGAGCTGTACACTCGTGGAAACACTACCATAAGCTGTACGCTCGTGGAAACACTGCCATAAGTTGGACGCTCGGGCATACCAGTTCCGAGTGTATAACCTGTTCATGTTACTTGTTGAGGGCTCGGTGGCTCGGGAAGACGAGTTCCGAGCTTATAACCCTTTCATGCCTTATGGGAGAACTTACATGTTCGGAGAGTTATTTCCAGCAGCTTCCTAAGACGTAGAGTTTACTCACTCTTCAATAGGAGTTCGAAATTGCAGGAGGCGGAAAAAATTATGGCAGTCTGGCAGATCCGGCTAAAACCCAAATAGAAACAAGCACCAAGGCTTGGAGCCGCCTAGTGGTAATTCCTTGCATTAGCTGGTCTACAGACTAACCTAATCCGGTAGAAGAATAGATCTCTAGTCAACCTATTCGCGGAATAGGGAACTTTAGTCGTCACTAGAATTGCCAAACGCATTGTCTGACCTAATGGGTCTAGATATATTATCTATCGGGGAGTCTACTATTTCCATGTGTTAAAAGATTCAGATTTTAAGCTAGGAAAGGAAAATGTTGGTACAGGGCAGATTGAATTCGAAACCTCCCGGTTGCCGACCTGCGGCTGGTGGGAATCAAAAGAGAACACGAGAAAGTCCAAGCCTTCCCTCGACCGAACTTCCTTCCGCTTGCAGACTTCCAGCGACAATGGTTTAGGCTGCATTTGTGTGTGAAGAACGGGTTGGAGAAGGATTGGATTCTTAGGTTAAACTCTATGTTCTGGGTTCGAGAAGGAGGGTTGTATGCCTCGTACAAGTTCGATAGTGGTGGAACTCCTCACCATTTTATTAACTATTTAGATTAGGCCACTTCCGAGGTCTCGAATTACTAGATCTTTAAAGGTTTTTACTACTATCGGGCTTGTTGTGAGGTGTACTCTTTCTTGGCCTTTCCGTTATGGTAGGTCAACGGGATAAAGGGGTTTACAACTAAAGTGGGTTTGGAAATCTGTTTTTGGACCTTCAGAATCTCCAAAAATTCGTTCACTTCTAGTTGTAAGGCAACAACCACGATATTTTGTTTATGGTAGGATACGGTTTAAAGACTTACTTAACATATGCCAATTTTCCTTTGTGTTACAAGTGTTGTTTCATGAAAACTGACTCTTAAACTTGTGGTAATAGTTTGTTCTCCACGGAGTTGTTACATTCCTAGGCCCATCAGGATGGTAGAGTACGTAGTAGCCATTGATGGCCTAGTTTGTTCGGAACGAACTAAATCCCCGTTCACAATTGGAGTAAGGTATGAGCCAGATACTTGTTGAACCCAATCCACTTAACTTTGGGTGGTTTTGGTGTGAAGTCGAACGACTATCTAGATAAGCAAATGGTTCTCCCACTAACTTCTACAGAACCAGGTTCAGCTATTTAAGATGATAGGTCACCTAAAATAACAGAACCTATGTGTAAGGCACTATCCATGGCCACGAGTTTAAGGGTAATATGAACCGGCGGGAAAAGATCGATGAAGTTTACGCTAATAGTTAACATCTTTGCCCGAACATGTTTATAAGAAACTTTTATATTGTGAGCTCAACTTATATAAACTAAAGACGTTTGTTGGTGTCCTTCAACTACTGCTCCAGGTTCTTTATTTAGATTAACTTAGTAAGCACCTCCTATGTAGAGGGAACTGTAAGATAAGGCTAGTAAATCTCCGTAGAAACCGGGTGAGAGTACACTAACTACTACTGTGCTATGCTCTCTACCTACGGTAAAACCTACAATACGGCCATGAACTATTATTTTCTACCTTCCGAGGTAAACTTGGAAACGGGAATTCACTCTTGTTCGGAGAAAGTAGATTATAGTTCCGTGGTTTCGAGCTGGAATTTGGTATTGGTTTACTAAACTTTAAACATATAAATCCAGCTCTACTTTGTATAGGTCACCACTAAAGAAGGGTGAACCTACTCCTTGTTCTCTCATCTGATTATCAGTGAGATTATCTCGTATTCTCGCGGTAGCCTACCAGTTAACGCCTAGAGTTTCCGTATCTGGGTGACTAAACATGAGTAACGTATGTGGAACTTCTTTTACGGTTCTGTAGATCCGTTGGTGTTTCTACGAAGTTAGGTTTATACTTCCTCCACCAATTCCGGCTCCACCACTTTGATAACCTACACCCATAGTAGATGGGTTATAGGCTATCAGTTACCCACTCAGGTTGAGTTCATCACGGATTCTTTAGGCCTTATTGGTAGTATCAGTTACGGTTATTACTTGAGCATGGTTGGTCTCAGTGATGATCAACCTCTTACACTAACTGATGTCCTTCGATTTGTGTCAGTGCTCCTTTCTGGTGAAGGAGAATGGCAAACAACTAGTTTAAAATCTTTCCAACCGACCAGTAAGGGTAAAAACGAAGGAACTACCCATAAGTCCCATATTGGTTTATCTCTAACGAGATCTTCTAATTCTCTTCTGTTGTAAATGTACAGGTAAGCTGTGAAAACGGATAGCTTCCTACGGTAAACCTGATACATTACGGGGATGGTGAAAAGTCGTAACATACAACTCATAAAAAAGACTATACCACCCCTGCTAAGAGCTTCAGAAGTACCTGCTAAAGAGTCATAAACCAACATTGAAACTAGTCACGGAGTATGTGAATTTTTTGACAAAACTTTTCTACACTTCTTTTCTTAGAGAACAACTTAAACCTCTTTACAGTGAAGTACCAAGTTTTCCCTTAGCAGGAACCAGTGTAGTAGAGTGTTTTACCTTAGTTCCACCTATTCCGCTTTGAGCTAGAATAAAGATTAGAAGGTGGTGGGTATTCGCATGCTCTACACGTCAGGAAAAATCCTGTGCGGTCTAAGATATCTGTCAAGTATTTCCTGAAATCAAGTGAGAGAGTAGGAAATACATTGGAGGAAGTTTTCCTTTTGAGTAAGCTCACCTTACTCCTAACAGTTTTACGGAAACATTTTGAATTTCCATACAACTGTACACAAGGGTATTACGTTGGTGAACTAACCTCGGAAGGAATACTTTAATACACACTACGCTCACTAATGCGATAACCCCGTCACAATCCGGTCTCTTTTCTTTTCTTCGATACGTAGTAGATGATACGTTCATCTTGGAAGTTGAGCCGAGTTCGTTTGATATAATGATGTCTTTTTCTTGAAAACCGGCATCAAAAATGAAATCTGTTCAAATCCAGGATGAACTAGCCTAGGTTCTAGTAGTATAAGTGGCTGGTACGGCACGAATTCATGGAAGAGAGATTCTTCCTACGATTCGGCGCGAACAATTCTACCTAGGAGGATGAGTTTCTTAAACTGTATCTTTATGCACTATTCTTTCCTTACCTTTTACAGCACCGACTGGTAGAGAAATCTGAACAAGAGTGGCTAAGGACAAGTGAGGGGTTCACATCCCAACGCTTCATCATTATTAAGTCTTTCTGGCTCATAGCAAGGGTGTCTCTAAATACTTACCCATCAGAGTCTTAAACAGATTTTATTCATTATTAATTCTAGGATAATTCTTGATTTCGACCTTTTATTACTAAACCCAAATTTGTCACTTACACATTCCATTATAGTTAGATTTTTCCGTGATCTCGCGATTCCTAGGTGAAAACTATTCAAAGTTACGTAGTTGTGTTGATCTAGAGTGTATTGAGTTAGCCTTAGCTTAAGTATAGAGATAGGCTAGCCTTATATCTCGCCAAGTTAGTTGTTAATAGATTTTGTCAACGAGTAAGTAACTAAACTAAGGGTGTTATTATGAGTCCGGAACCCGTGTAAGTTAACACATCCGGTTCGGAGAAAGGTTAGATCAACTCTAAGTGTTGGTATCGAAAATAGTTTAGGACAGTGATCTGAACTAATGTTGATTACTAATCTTGAAATTAATTTAGTTTTAGTTAGTCGTTTGTTGATAAAATCTAATATTATTTTTCTAATCTTGAAATCAACTTACTCAAGGGTGTACTTCTAGCCCGGTAACATGTGTTCCGTTAATTTCCCAGATGGTACGGGCCTCAGCTACTATCTAGTTACTTAATGTGTTCGTATTTGTTACGAGTCTTCCATTCGATGGTTCGAATATTAGTGATTCTTAGTGTACTCGGGCCTCAGTAGTTCTCTAGTTTCATTTTGGTTTGATCATGAACTAAGTTTGAGTATAACTTGATTTTAAGAAGTTAATTTTGTATTTTCCTTTGGATCCAACGTAGTTAGGTATTTTTTGTTTAGTTTTCGAAATGGAGAATCGGGATCGATTCTCCAAAATCGAGTAGAGATTGTAGGAACTTGATCTTCGGAGTTTTTGTATTTTTGATGATTTTGTCTTTCTTTTGATTCTTTCGAGCTTCATCTTAGGCAGAGGGTTCGTTAGGGGTACAGGATCGTACGGAACCATACTTCTCCTCTTCAGGGAAAATATCGAAAGTGGAGTGTTTGTCTTCTTAGAAGCTCTTAAATGCATCTTAAATGCGTGACGCGTCTCTTTTAGCCTCGGTCTGAACCTTCAAAGATTTGACCCACGTAACAACTAACTAGCGAGTCTGACCCGCTAGTTAGCGATCAAGTTTATTGACATTTTTGACGGAAAAAGCCTAGACCGCTAATTAGCTGACCGACTCTCTAGTTAGCCAGTGAAGACCGCTAGTTAGCTAGTCACAGGTCACTAGTTAATCTCCCACGTTTTTCACAGGTCTCTCAAAAAAAAGATTTAAAGAATTTTTAGACGGAAGACCGCTAACTAGATACCCTACCCGCTAGTTAGCGAGTCCGATCCGCTAGTTAGCGTTAAGACGTGAAGTCAGGTCGTTGTTAAAACAGTTAAAGACGTCACTCGCTAGTTAGCGAGTTCAGACAACTAATTAGCGAGTCCGACTCGCTAGTTAACTGCCTAGTTAGTTGCCTAGTTAGAAGTCTTTGATGTTGAAAGACGTAAAATGAAATTACCGGGACGTCGAAACGTGAAACCAAAAAGACCGGGACGGTCCAGAAAATTGTACTAAAGAAGTCACAAAAAGAAACAAAGAGTTGAGGTAGAAGATATCGAAGAAGAAAGTAAGAACCCGAAAGAAGGAAACTAGGAGTTCCACAGGATTTCGCCAGAAAATCGTAATGTAAGTTTTCCAGAGAGAGAGTAAGGATGTTAGTGTTTGGTACGTAATCTTATCAGAAATTTGTATTTTAGGTACGCATTACTCACTACTTAACTCCAATCTTATACGTGTTAATTCTCGAGTTGTGTGGGGGTTGGTCGTAAAACGATCAGGGCTCGTTTTGTACGCACTTTGTTTAAAGTAAGAGGTTTTGGGTTGAGAGGAAGTCTTTGATAAGAAGATATGTAAGGTTCTGTGTGTTCGCATTTTTAGTCTCTTTAATCCACTATCTCCAACTTTGGAATTTGAGAGTCTTGTATTATTCACAAATATACTTTAAGGGCGACTAACTAACTATTTATCTTCTTGAACTTGTTTAAATTGGATCACACGTATCACTTTCAAGTAGAGTACTCAAAGGCCCTAATAGAAGAAGTATCTAGTTGATTTGATATCTAGAGTTCCACATATCTCATTGTTGTTCGGATACTGTCCTTAAACGGAATGGCAGGAAGGCTGCCGAAAGTGTGATGCAGGGTAAAGGCGGAAATCAATACCCATCTGGTAGGGGCCAACCATCATCCATCGGGATTAGCTTTAAAAGGTGTTAAAAAGGTAGTAAGGGTTAAAGTAGGAAGGAAAAGGAAAAAGAAAATGTAATCTATCCTAAAAATTTTTAGGTATAGAAAGCAATAAAAGGGTACCTGTTCCTACCTGTTTCATGGGGCCGAACCAAAGAGTTATGGAATTTAGTTCCAAATCAATTAGGTGTTTAGTGTATTGGGAAAGTTTAGTACTTTTAGCATATTACACTTGATCCACATTTTCCACAAATTTAAAAGATAGTTAGTATTTTTATCCACTTAAGTGTATATTTTGGTAATATAATTCTCTTTAAGTTTCGAACGTTGTAGGGAGTGAAGCATAGAGGAAAAGAATATGAATATAATAGAGCTTACGTATCTTAGTTTCAAAAGGTTTTCTGAAAACTTAAAATCTTTTTAGCTTTTTAAAGATGTAGTAACGAGCTTTACAGTGTTTTCGATCGTCTAAGTAGATTCCTTAGAGAGAGTGGGGGGTTGGTTTTGAAATGTAACAGGAGTTACATTCTTACATATGTTACTTACGTTGTGTACTCTCGTTACGGTTTTGTTTTTCTCTCACTCTTTCTCTCTATAGTGGACTTCGTATATAAAGTACCGTTCTAATCTAAAACCTCTACCTAATGAAGTGTTTATTTAGCTGACTAGTTTCGTTTAGGATTACCCTTTCGTAAGATCTTTTAGTAGGAGGTAGTCTGATCCTCCAATTAGGGTTGTTGAGTAGGTTTTCGTATTTCAGTTCGTCTTAGTAACCTACCTAGTTTTCCAAAGCGTCATTCCAGTAAGTTATAGGACGAAATGTTACATGTACACACACTCACTAGCTCTATTCGGTGAGTTTTAGGGTTTTTCTTTAAAGTCGCCCAAGGAATTACAAAAGTGGTGTACATATTCTCCTCTGTAGTAGTATAAATAGTCTTTTTTATACAGAGGTAAGTCTAAAAGGACCCGTAACTATAACGTTCATTCCTAGTAGGGTCCCAACCACCTCAAGTCACACGTACTAGGTGTTTCCACACCTTTATACTTAACTAAAGAGTCATGTTGTTCCATAACAAAGGTGTAGGAAGAGAGCCGATTCAGTATACGGCTATAGCTGAGATTTTCACACTGGTATAGGGAATAGTATAGTAGCAAGAATAGTTCCCTCATTCAGTGTAGAAGCAGATTCACTGGCCTCATTTTTCCACTCTACCTAAGTAGAAGGTGTTATCTTAACTAGTACAAATAAAGTACCTGGAGGAGTAGAAGTAGGAGAACAACGAACAGTTATAACTTTCGTAAATTGAGTTAGCAGTATAACGGTTTTCTGTAAACATACTGGGGTGAGGATGTTAACTACTATCGCAAACTACATCGATCCTTACCTGCCGGTTCATACTGTTCTTAAACTCCCGGTCATAATTGGTACCCAACACACAGGTTCTGTTATTTCAGGTGGCCCATCATCTGAAACAGTTGAACCTGTTCCTGCAGGAGTTAGTGGTGAGAGCCTTATGCTTAGCTAGCCAGTCGTTTAACATTACACCAAAACCACCCAAAATTAAATGGATTTGGGTTAACAAGTGTCTGGCTTTTTCCTTAATTCAAGTGTGAACGGGGATCTAGTTCATTTCGTACAAAGTGGGCTATTAGAGGTTAATGCGTACTATAACAGCCTGTTGACCCTAGAAACATAAAGAACCCGTAGGGCACCAACTATTACCGTGAATGTAAGAGACATTTTTTACGGATGAAAACGTGTACATAAAAAGAAAATTGGCACGTTTCCAGAAAATTTTTAAATTGTACTACCATAAACAAATTAACGTAGGTTGTTACCCTACAACTAAAATTGAACGAACTTTTGGAAGTTTATAAGGACTATAAATAGAACTCCAAACCGACTTTAGTTCGCAACCCCTTTACCTTGTTGCCCGGATATAAGAAAGTTACCGAGAAAAAGTAAGTACCGCCACGATCCAGGTAGTAGGAGAAACCTTCTATGGCCTAGTACTCCGCAACTCTGGAAGTGGCCCAGTCTAAAACGTTATTAAAATGGTGAAGATTCTCACTACTACCGGAATCGTATAAGATACACAACCAATCTCCTTGATCCGTACGAATAAAGCGTAACACCAAAACCTAAACCATACCCAACCCGACCTTCTTAGGGAAGGGAACGCAAATTCGCTCGGAACTAAAGGAGGTGGCTTAAAAATTCAAGTTCGTAATAGCATACCAACCTAACTAAATAAACTCGAACTGGAAGGTACTTACGAAAATTACATAGGAAATATCCGTAAATTCCACCCCGGTATCCTTAAACGTAACCCCCGGGGGAAACTCCTAATGAAACCAATCGGCATAAAGGTAAGCGGGTTAACTTCAATCCCAACAAAGAGGTTGATCTTAACAAGCACAAACTTAAACCTCATGATTTTCCAGCAACTATTGATAAGTTTCGTAAGCTAACAAGTATATTTTCAAGAGCTTTGCGTATTTAACAACCTGTTAGGCCGCAAACTACGTGTAACCTTCGTGTTTATGGTGTTTATCAAAGTTGTCAGGGGGAAACAACCCAACACAGGTGAAAGGAATTAAGATAGAGAAGCTGGAAAGCACACTCTAATCGGTGAGATCTTGGATCTAGTAGGAAGAGTAAATTTTGTATTTAAAGAGGTAAAAGGAACCGAACCCCAACAAAACTTGAACAACCGAATCTACATAGGGTACGAACACACAAAAGTCGGTTGCACAGTTTTATTAGGGTTCGAAGGAGGCAAAGGAACAAGTACTTGAGGGGTAACGTGTAGTAGAGGTGTTTAACCGCGTATCAACTCAAATTAGGTAGTATCTTCTTTGATTAGTTGGAGGTGGCAAGTATTGGTACTACACCCGTACGCAATAATAGCTCATTATACCTTTCCCAACATTGGAAAAAGGTTTCTTCTTCTTTTTGTGCGAAGTTCATTATGGCCCTTCTAGTGCATTGGTTTCGATGCGTAGGGAAGAATTTTTTAAGAAACTCCCGAGTCATCTCAGCCCATGTCCCAATAGACCTTGGCCTTAAGGAATGTGACCACGATTTGGCCTTCTCTTTCAAGGAAAAAGGGACTATTTGAGTTTTATAGTATCCTTGGTGACATTATCATAGTTTATTGTGGCAATAACCTCTTCAAATTCCTTGATATGTAAATAAGCGCTTTCAGAGTCGAGTCCATGGAATCTAGGAAGAAGTTGGATCAACCTCGGTTTAAAATCAATATTTCCCACATTGTGAGGGAAAATTATGCAAGAGGGAGTACTCATCCTAGCTGGTTGTAAATAGTCACGTAAAGTTTAGGTTGAGGTACATCCTCCACTTCATTCTCATCCAATTCAGTAAAGTTTTAGGCTTGATTTTGATGTTGATTAGCCCTTTGATTTGGTGATTTTCAGCCATCTCTCTAGTAATTTTAGGAAGATTTTGACGTTTCCCTAGCACGAGGCTCTCTATCAATCCCTTCAACAATTACTCCGTCACTAACAAGTCGGTTATTAGAATTCTGAGCCCAATGTGGCATGCAAATCCAAAAGAATGAAACAAAAAGGAATTCTTCCTTCCTTCCTTTACTTCTCTCTAAGACCGAAGCATAAGGTGTCTTGCAATGGCTGAGCCAGAAGCAAGGATAGAGATCGATTTCTCTTGGTCAATAGGTGGTTCAGAGAACTCCCCACCCACTCTTTGAGTCTTTTAAGAAAAGTGCAGAAAAAGAAGAAAGAAGAATTAGATTGAGAAGAGAAATCTCTGAGCACAAGGTGATCCAGACGGCAGAGCCGACCAATAGGAATCCAGGCGGCACAAGGCCAACTTATCAGAGATCCAAAAGGAGTCTCCACCCACTCTACAAGAGATATGGTAGGAATGAGTAGGAGAAGAAGAAGAGTAAGGTTAGAATGATAAAACCTGATTTGTGACTTAAGATGCCTACTTCTTCTTCAACTTCCTAAAAATCCCTAAATTAGACCTATGTTAGAATCCTACAAAAATCAAAATAAAGTAAGTTAGTATTTAGAAGAAAACCTGCCCTAGAAAGCAAAACAAATCCTAAACCTATCTTAACACGATCTCAACTAAAAGTTATTTCAGAAAATTTTAAAATACCGCATAGAAATCCCCGGCAACGGCGCCAAAAACTTGTTCACTCCCCAAGTGTAGGGTTGCGAAGTAGTAATAATTCAGATAGACCGAGTATCGTTCCCACAGAGATTTATGAATTGGTATTCTCAGAATTTATCTAAAATAACTAATATTTAAGATCCTATTAAGAACTAAAGCTGAAAAATAATGATTTGGGTTTAAACAGTGAATGTGTAAGGTAATATCAATCTAAAAAGGCACTAGAGCACTAAGGATCCACTTTTGATAAGTTTCAATGCATCAACACAACTAGATCTCACATAACTCAATCGGAATCGAATTCATATCTCTATCCGATCGGAATATAGAGCGGTTCAATCAACAATTATCTAAAACAGTTGCTCATTCATTGATTCGATTCCCACAATAATACTCAGGCCTTGGGCACACTCAATTGTGTAGGCCAAGCCTCTTTCCAATCTAGTTGAGATTCACAACCATAGCTTTCATCAAATCCTGTCACTAGACTTGATTACAACTAATGACTAGAACTCTAATTAAATCAAAATCAATCAGCAAACAGCTATTTCAGATTATAATAAAAAGATTAGAACTTTAGTTGAATAAGTTCCCACATGAAGATCGGGCCATTGTACACAAGGCAATCAAAGGGTCTACCATGCCCGGAGTCGATGATAGATCAATGAACTACACAAGCATAAACAACGCTCAGAAGGTAAGCTACCAAGCTTAGAATCGCTAAGAATCACATGAGCCCGGAGTTATCAAGAGATCAAAGTAAAACCAAACTAGTACTTGATTCAAACTCATATTAACTAAAATTCTTCAATTAAAACATAAAAGGAAACCTAGGTTGCATCAATCCATCAAAAACAAATCAAAAGCTTTACCTCTTAGCCCTAGCTAAGAGGTTTTAGTTCATCTCTAACATCCTTGAACTAGAAGCCTCAAAAACATAAAAACTACTAAGACAGGAAGAAAACTAAGAAAGCTCGAAGTAGAATCCGTCTCCCAAGCAATCCCCACGTCCTAGCATGCCTTGGTATGAAGAGGAGAAGTCCCTTTTATAGCTTTCACACCCCACAAATGAAGAATCTTCGAGAATTTGCGTAGAATTTACGCACTGCGCAGAGAAAATCGGAGCCAGACTTGGAAATTTCTAAACTGGGCGCATTTCGATTGATCGCTCAGACTGGGCGATCAATCGCTAGTTCAAATAACTGTAAAAACTGCCTTTTTCGGATCTGGAGATTAATCGACTGGCTGAGAGATCAATCGGTCACTTCTGGCGATCAATCGATCAGTGTCCAGCGATCAATCGGAGGGTACAAAAAGTATCCAGAGAGTTTTTTCCAAATTTCTTAAAAATCTGCCTTCTGGCGATTGATCTATGGGATGGGCGATCAATCGCTCAGGCTGGGTGATCAATCGCTCAGGCTGGGCGATCAATCGCAATTCTGCACTTCAGTCCAGTAACGATTTTGTCAATTTCTGCTGTGAGCGATCAATCGCTCAAGTTTGTCGATCAATCGCTCAAGCTGAGCGATCAATCGACAGATCAATCTTCAGAAACTACAACTTTCTGCATTTTACTTTAATGGCCCTGCAGCTCTGCACTTTGGTTTTTCTGGCCCTGCCAGGTCTTTTAACATGATTTCTTAAGTGTTTTCTTTGTTTCTCAACTCCATCTTCTATAGCTTCTTTCTTTTATTCTTGGGCTTTCTTCCTTTGATCCTCAAGGTGTCCTAAAGCGGTCCTTTAGCATTAGATTCAAAAGGTCTCTCTCTCATTCCTACAATCACAAACCATGCATTAGAATAGTCTTTAAACATAAAATCCATGCATAATGAGTGATGAATTGAGGTTAGAATATGCACAATTAAGAGCTCAACAATTCCCCTGATATGACCGCGATCAATGACTTGTTCCTTGATGAACAACTATTTAAAGTCTCCCAATTGCCATGGTATGCGGACATTGCTAACTATCTTGCTATAGGTACAATTCCAACACACTGGAACAAGCAAGATATGGATAAGTTCTTCAACGAGGTGAGGAAATTCTTGTGAGATGGCCCGTACTTATTCAAGTATTGTCTCGATCAAATTATAAGGAGATGTATGCCGGATGATGAGCAACACAATATCATCTCCTTTGTCATTCACAAGCTTGTGGTGGTCACTTTTCGGCTAAGAAGACCAGAGCCAAAATTCTGCAATGTGGGTTTTATTGGCCTACCATGTTCAAGGATACCCATGAGTTTTGCAAAACGTGCGAGCCTTGTCAGAAACTAGGAGGAATATCCCGTAGGAATATGATGCCACTTAATCCCATCTACCAATTGAAATTTTTTATTGTTGGGGTATCGATTTAATGAGGCTATTCCATCTTCTTTTGGAAACTTATATATTTTACTTGCCGTTGATTATGTTTCAAAATGGGTCGAGGCAATTCCATGCCGAAACAATGACCATAAAATAGTCATTCGTTTCTTAAAAAAAAAAACATCATTTTCCAGTTTGGAATGTCTCAAGTCATTATAAGCGATGGAGGGTCTTACTTTTGTAACCGTCCATTTGAAGCTTTAATGAAGAAATATGGCGTCAATCACAAAGTGAGCACCCCCTATCGCCCACAAACAAGTGGACAAGTTGAGATATCCAACAGGGAGATTAAACATATTTTGGAGAAAGCATTGAACCCCGATCGCAAAGATCGGTCACTTCGACTTACCGATGCGCTCTGAGCTTACCGTACGGCTTTCAAGACCCTCATTGGAATGTCTCCCTATAGACTTGTCTATGGGAAAGCTTGTCACTTGCCTGTGGAGTTGGAACATAAGACATATTGGGCAATAAAGAAGATGAATTTTGATTCTGACAAAGCAAGCTCATTGCACAAGCTTCAATTGAATGAACTTGCGGAACTTCGGAACGACGCATATGAGAACGCGAGAATTTACAAGGACAAGATGAATGTGTTTGATGATAAGAACATCCTTTGTAAGAATTTCATGATAAATCAAAAGGTCTTATGTATAATTCTCAGTTACATTTATTTCCAGAAAAATTGAGGTCTCGATGGACCGATCGCTTCATTGTGAAAACTGTTTATCCAATGGGACTGTCGAGTTGTTGAATCCAAGGAATGGTAACAGTTTTAAAGTGAATGGTCAGCGATTAAAACCATTCTTTGAGAATTTTCCTTCCGAAGGTATGTCCATACCTCTGACTGATCCTGTGTATCAGGATATTGATCTCCTAATCTGACAGAGGTATAGAGTAGTTTAGGATTAGGATTTGCTTGCTTTTTGTTTATTTTTTCATTGGTTTGTTAGAAGAAGGTAGAATTTCAGATTTTTTTATTCTCTCAGGTACTCTCATTCCTCACTCTCTTTATTTTATCATTGCTCTCATGCTTTGCTCATCGCATATCTTTTACATTGAGGACAATGCAAGATTTGGATGGGGGGTGTGGATCACTAGGTTGAATCTAGTGCTTTGAAAATTTCGAGCAATTTTTGTATGAAGTTTTTTAATTTTTTCTAAAAATTCAAAACTCCATTGGAAAACTTTGTTTCTATGCATTCGGGACTGTGTAAGTATAAGAAAAAGAGATGCGAAGTGAGTGATGTTGTTGAATACCTTGAACAATCTCTAAGATACTAGTTTTGTATGTGAATTCCCCTATCCTTATGATTGATAGAAATTCTAAACACTTTTACACCTAGTTCACATTACACGATTATCATGCTTTGAAAGGATTATGTAGAATTGTGGATTGGCTAGGTTTGGATTTGGGGTGTTGAGGAACCAAGCCGGGGTACTTTGTCCATCCTTGTCCATGGGAAAATAACGAAAGATATGGATTTCTAAAAATCCTATCTAATATGTATAAAAAGGAAAGGAAGGATGAAAATATGGTGGAAAATTCTGAAAAGGGTGGGTTACTTATTACCAACCGGGGGATGGTCTACCCGTAACCAAAGCTGGAAATGGGACGTAGTGTGAAAGCCGTCTGAAGGACAGTAAGGCAAATTCCTATCATAGGCTTGTTGTTGATCTGTACACTTTTGGATCCATAGCTTAGTTGATCTATGAAGAAGATAATCCTGAAAATTCATGAGATGACCAGTCACTATGCACACCAGGTTGAATTTGTTGGGATTCTTCTATTTATCAATCGATTAGCGGGAATTTCATATGAGTACTTGGTATGTTTTGAAAAGTTTAAGGTTTCAACTTCCATCACCGAGTCCTCCCGATTTTTACACTTGCATATCATTGAGTGTATAGAAGCATAGTTCCCAAAGGAGAGCTGAGTTTTGAAGAATGAAATTTGTTTCACGCATGTTTTGCTTGGGACTAGAAAAATGTTGGTTGGGGGGTGTGTTGAGCTCTTAATTGTGCACATTCTAACCCCAATTCATCACTCATTATGCATGATTTTCACGATTTAAAGATTAGTCTAATGCATGAATTTGTGATTGTAGGAATGAGAGAGAGGCTTTGCCGTTCGGAGGCTTAGAGACACTCCTTACACACTTTGAAGATCAATAGAAGAAAGGACGAAAGATGGGAGAAAGATGCATTAGGAATGGAGGAAGAAAAGATCTGAAATACACAAAATACAGGCCTGACCGGCCGGCCGGCCAAACAGCCCACAAACAATGAATTTGCTGTCTCAATTTAGTGAAGACCGGCCACATGACCGGCCGGCCTGCCGGCTGAAGGGTCGGCCTTTGTACATGTCTTCCAGCGATTTCAGTAGTTTGAAGCAGTTTCTCCGGCCGGCCGGCTGAGGAGTTGGACTGTGTAAAAAACATTCAAGAGATTTTGGCATTTGCAGACACTTTGTCTGACAGGCCGGACAGGGGGTCCGGCCGGCCGGTCAACACTCAGGAACATCTGAAGCTCCGAAATTCTCTGCGCAAAACGCTATATTTATGGGTTTTCTTGAAGTTTGTTTTCACCTAGGGCCCCAAACCTATAAAAAGACTCCTCTAACTCGTTCCTAAGGCATCCTAGAAGAGATTTACTAGGGTGGGAGGCAGCAAAAGTCAGATTCAGAGTTCTACAACTCTTAGTTTGTTTCTCTTAGTTTTATGCTTTCCTTAGTTAAATTCATGTTTCCTTGGATCATGATCGGCTAAACCTCTTAGCTAGGGCTAAGAGGTGAAGCTTGTAGTGAATCTAAGATGTTTTGATTTGTTTTTATATGGTTTTAAGTTGGATTTATTGATTGAACAATGATTTGAAGTTTGAATGAAGTTCTAAGTTTTCCTTCTTAGTCTTATGATGGCTCATGGATGTTTAGAAGAATTGATTTAGTTCTTAATTATTTTGAATGAGTCTAGACCTGTACACTCCGAGGAATCGGATTCAAGACGCTCTAAACTTGGATTCTCATGTGGGAACTACAAATCCATAGTTCTAGTTTTCTGAATTTCTGAATTATGTGTGATTGGTTATGTGATTTGAATGAAGTTCAAATCATGATCTAGTTATGCTTTGTGATAGAGTTTAATGATGATTATGATTGTGATCTTAACCTATTGGAACTAGGATTGACCTATGCAATTGAGTGTGCTCAAGTTCTAACTTGAATTGAGGGAATCATGTATAAAATCACACATATGGTAGATTGTTTATTATAACCGCCCTATCATCCGACTAGATAGGATTTGATTTCGATTCCAGTTGTGTAATTGTGAAACCACAACTAATTAAGCATCAAGGATTGCTACAAGTGGATCCATGAACCCCTAGTGCTATTTTACATTGTTTACATTCACTTTTAGTTTAAAACTGCTATCTACATTCAACTCTAAAATTCAGTTTAGTTAGCTTTCAATTAGAGACCATTGGAAGTGTTTTGTGAAGTCTTACACAAGTCCCCGTGGATCGACCTCGGTCTTATCGAGATTATTACAACATCGCAACCCCATACTTGGGGAAGTGAACAACAATTCCTTGTAAAACCAACGATCACCGTATGGTTCTAAAGTTCCTTAAAGAAAATATATTATCTAGATTTGGAACGCCTCGACCATCATAAGTGATGGTGGTTCTCACTTTTGCAATAGGCCTTTCGAAGCCTTAATGAAGAAATATGGCATTACGCATAAAGTGAGTACCCCATACCACTCACAGACAAGTGAGCAAGCTGAAATTTCCAATCGAGAAATTAAACAAATTTTGAAAAAGACGGTGAACCGGATCGCAAAGATTGGTCACGCAGATTGGTTGATGCTCTTTGGGCCCACCGTACCGCTTATAAGACCCCCATTGGAATGTCTCCTTATAGACTTGTCTATGGGAAGGCTTGCCACTTGCCCGTGGAACTTGAACACAATGCCTATTGGGCAATTCGGACATTGAACTTTGACATTGACAAAGCTAGCTCGCTTCGCAAACTCCAATTGAATGAGCTTGACGACATCGAGAATGATGCTTACGAGAACTCGAGAATTTATAAGAGCAGGATGAAGGCTTTTCATGACAAACACATCTTCAGGAAATCTTTCCATGAAGGTCAAAAAGTGCTCTTGTACAATTCTCGACTTCATCTTTTTTGAAAAGAATTGAGATCTCGATGGACTGGCCCATATGAAGTTTTTCCTCATGGGGCTATCGAAATAGAGAATGCAGCGAATGGTAACCGTTTTAAAGTGAATGGACAACGCCTTAAGCCATTTGTCGAGAAGTTTGATTCAGAGGACATGTCCATCACTCTGAATGATCCCGTGTATCAAGATGATTGATCTCCTAGTCTGACGAAGGTATAAAGTAGAATTAGGTTTAGTTTTTTTTTTTTTTTTTTTTTTTTTTCTGTTTTAGGTTTATCTCTTTAGAAGATTTAATTGCCGGGGTTGTAGACTTCCATTATCGACTCTCTTAGGTGATCTTGTTCTCACTCTCCTTTATTTTTATCATTGCTCTAATGTTATTGCTTATTGCACATCTTTTACATTGAGGACAATGCAAGATTTGGTTGGGGGTGAGATCCCTACATGAATCGAGTATTTTGTAATATTTCGATCATTATTATATGTTGAAAATTTGTCAAATTTTTCTGAAAATTCAAAACTCTTTTGGAAAACCTTATTTCTATGCATTTGGGATGATACAAGTGTAAGAAAAGGAGATATGAAGTGATTAATGTTGCAAGTCTTGAACTACCTTTGATATAATGGTTTTATATGTAAATTCCCCTATTTATATGATTGATAAAAAAATTGAACACTTTTACACCTAGTTCACCTTACACGATTTTCATGGTTTCAAAGGATTATGTAGATTTGTGGATTGGCTGGACTTAGATTTGAGGTGTTGAGGAACCAAGCCCGGGGGGTACTTTGTCCATCCTTGTCCATGGGAAAATAACGAAAGATATGGATTTATAAAAATCCTATCTAATGTGTATGAAAAGGAAAGAAGGAAAGAAAATATGGGTATGATTGAAAACATGGTGGAAAATTTCAAAAAGGGCTATCTATTACCAACCGGGGGATGGTCTACCCGTAACCAAAGCCGTAAATCGGATGTAGTGTGAAAGCCGTCTGAAGGACGGTAAGGCAAAATTCTTGTCATAGGCTTGTTGTTGATCTTCACACCTTTAGATCCATAGTTTAGTTAATCTATGAAGAAGATAGTCCTGGAACTTACGAGATGAACATTCATTATGCACACTAGGTTGAATTTGTTCAAGTTTTTCTATTTATCAATCAACCAGCGGGGATTCTATATGAATACCTATTATGTTTAAGAGTTTACGATTTCAACTTCTATCACCTATTTTTTTCTTCTAATTTTTACACTTGTATAGCTTCGAATGTATAGAAGTATTATTTCTGAACGAGAGTTGGGTTTTGGAGATTTGAACTTGTTTCACGCATGTTTTGCTCGGGACTAGCATAATGCTGGTTGGGGGTGTGTCGAGCTCTAAATTGTGCATATTCTAACCCCAATTCATCACATATTGTGATGGTTTGCATGTTTAAAAGACTACTCTAATGCATGATTTGTGATTGTAGGAACGCGATGGAGATTTCACTGATTCAAGGCTTAAGAGAGCGCTTTACATACATTGAAGATCAAAGAACCAAGTGCCAAAGGATGGATGAAAGGAGGAAGAGAAAAAAAGAAAAAAGAAGGAAGTGGTGTAGGAATCAACACTATCGATCAGTCAGCTGACTGGTCGTCCAAGGCACACGACCGGTCGTCCGACCGGTCGGCAATATAAAAGAGACTCCAACATTGCTGCAGAACTCACTGGACCAAGAACGATCGGTCGTCAGACTGATCGACTATCACTCAGACCGGTCGTCAAACCGGTCGAGCACTCAACAGGGAGGATGGAAATTCCAGAAACTATCTGGACTATTTTTTACGTTTTACGACCCGTTGTCCAACAGGTCGTTCATGGACTCAGACCGGTCGTTCGACCAGTTGACTGCGTGACAGAGCTTGTCCTACAAGCTCTAATTTTCTCTGAGCAATTGCGTAATTTCTCGCGCAATCTGGAATCTTCCACACTAATCTATAAAAGGACACATAAGGCCTCGTCTAAAATTATCCTAGAAGAGATTGAAGGTCGTGGGAAGTGAAGGAGAGCACCGTGGAGCGTCCACAACTTTGCCAATTTTGATTTTTCTAGTTTTTCATCTTTTATTTAGTTTTTCTTTTGATTCTAGTTGTAGCATGACAATGCTCGGCTAGAACCTTTCAGCTAGGGCTGAGAGGTGAAGCTTATAGCTAATTTCATGTTTAATTCAGTTTGATTCAAGTACCTTTACTTTAAGTTTGGAGTTTTTAATGTTTTAGTTTGAATAAAAGTTTGGAGTTTTTAATGTTTTAGTTTGAGTAAAGTTGATATTTTCAGAAGTTTTATGAGAGTTCATGTGCTTCGGACATGGATTCCTTGCAATTATCTGAGATTATCATGTTTGGCTTGATTAGATTCAAATTATGGTAACCCTTGAGCATGATATAGTCCATAGGCATGGTTGTTACTCCGAAGGCTATAATTTTGAATGCTATGTGCTTGATTAGAATTAGAACTTAATTTTCTGACTTAAGTAAGATTGTTTGTGCTTTAATGCTTGATCTTCCAACTTGATGAGAGATAGGACTTCAAATCTAGTTGTGTTCATGCTTGAATGAATTAACAAGGATTTCTACAAGTGGATCCTCAATGCCTTAGTTTCCTCTTTCTTATTATCAGATTTTCCTAAGTTACTATTTAGTTTAGTTTTGATAATTGAAATTCCAAATCACTTAAATCCAAGTTGCTGGAATAGTTTAGAACAATTTAGTTAGTTCCCTGTGGATTGACCTCAGTCTTACCGAGTTATTAGTACATCGCATCTGTTATAGCCAAATTGTGGTGGTCGAAGATAGCAAAGACTCAAGGCCTGCGAGCACCTTTATGACAGTATTCGACCTGCGAGCACCTTTGTGACGTTATTCGATCTGCGAGCCCTTCTGGTCGAGGCTCGAATATTGGGAAAGTACGGAATACCCTCCTGAATATACGAGCCTCTCAATAGTGGTCGTCGAAAGGTTCTGCATCTCAAATATGCGAGAAGTTATCCTCGAGCCCGAACGTCCTCCGCCTTTTTAGTACCAGCAGCCTATATAGGCCGATTTTGGGTTTATCTTTGTTCGTGGTTCCGAACCTCAGGGGATCACCATTAAGGAACGTAATCAACCAGATGTCTGATTGGACTAGGCCATCCTCTTCCCTAAGGATCAGCAGGATAAGAACCTTATCTCCGGAAATCAGTAGTAATCTTAACGCCTTGCGCAACAGATTGGATCACTTGAACCTGTATAAATGGGTGGCCTCATCAATGAGGAAGGTACACAATCTCTAAGCTTCAAATCCCATCGCTTCCTTTTATAACCATGTCCCGTCTAACTTAAGCTTCGGAGGGCCAACGACTGGACACCGGCCACCCTTAGTTTTCTCTTGTATTCTTTCAGGTTTGAGAGGAAGCTGGCCTGAAGTAAGGTGAACGGCTGGAGGATTCTGTCACAAAATTCTACGTAAACAAATTGGCGCCGTCTGTGGGAACCGATCGTCAGGATTAGCCATTCTAATCACTGATCGAAGTTCTCCCACCATGTCTCCCAAAAAGACGGTTCATCCTTCCACTTCAAGGCAGACACTACCTCCGCCTGACATTATCGAACCAGCGCCTAACCTCCCTCAGACTGCTTCGACGGGCATCCCACACTGAGACCCTAACGTGCCATCACAAAACCCATTGTTCGATGCATCCAGCAATCAAGAAGATGTCATGCATTTCCTCAGAAACACACTTCTAACACTCAAAGCCGGGTTCCAAGCCTTATCTAATCGGCTTGATCAGCATTTTTCGGAACCCCAACGGCAACTTCCGGAAGGGCCGCCAATACAACCCATACCAGTGGCTTCCAGGCACTCTGCGGGCGAGCCACAAACCCAGCCAAATCCTCCCCCATCAAATCGAATACCACTCAGTAACCAAGTCCCTGTACTCCCTCCACACTCTATACACTCGAGTACCTCTCGGCAACAGCAATCTCAGGGGTCCGCTGTCGAAACTTCAGGCTACACCTTACCATGGGAAGGAGACCTCAAAAGAATCCACGATCGCTTTGACGATATGGAGCAACGATATCAGACAAATCGACCATCTATTGCTGTAGCGTCAATACATCGATCTGAATCACCCTTACCTAAGAAGTATCGCACACCTATCATCACTTCGTATACAGGTACTGGCGATCCTCTCGAACATCTGGAAACGTACAAATCTCTTATGGAACTAGAGGGACATGGTTCAGAAATCAAGTGTAGGGCTTTTTCCTTAACCTTAAAGGATGCAGCGTGTACATGGTTTCGGGGGCTCAAACCCCGATCTATCGGGTCCTTCTCTCAGCTATCGGAGCTCTTCCTTTCTCAGTTCATGGGAAGCATCCGTACAAAAAAGCTGGCATCTCACTTAATGGACTTAAAGCAGCAGCATGGGGAGACGATAAAGGAGTTTACTGATCGGTTCACTGCAGAGCCGTCCAGACCAAAGGTTATACCAAAGATAAAGGTCTCACCGCTCTCATAGCTGGAATCAGAAGCGAAAAATTTAGGTTCGCCTTGGACAAAAACCCTCCTAAAACTATGACGGAGTTTCAGGCAAAGGCCCAGAAATACATCAATGCGGAAGAAGTCGCTTTGGCTCGTCACGGTATACAGGGCAAGAAGCGCAAGATTGAGGAGACCCCTCTTTCTGATAAAAAGTACCGGCACGATCGACGAGATCGATCCCCTAAGAAGCTCTATTCTGGTAAATATCATAACTATACACCTATTATCCAACCTCCTGAAAAAGTGCTAATGGAGATCAAACACAAGTCGTACATGAAGTGGCACTCAAAGATCAAATCTGATCCTGAAAAAAGAGATAAGAGTAAATTCTGCTATTTCCATAAAGACCATGGGCACAACACCCAAGATTGTATATCTCTGAGAGATCACATCGAAGCCCTCATTCGGAAAGGTCACCTTCGAGAATACGTAGCCCGACAAGGTTGATCACCGAAACGGACGAAAGCCCCATCACATCGGAAGAAATCACCTCAACGCCACACTTCGTAAGAAGACGTCGAGCCCACCGGTGAGATCCGGATCATCGTCGGAGGACCGGCTTGCGGGGGAGATTCTCAAACTTCAAGAAAAGCGTATACTGGCAAAGAGTCTCAGAAGCCCCAGCATATCTATTGGTTGGAAAAGACGCCCGATACGTCAAATCCCTGCCACCCTCCGATCTCCTTTTCTCTCGAAGATGCGGAAGGGATTCACTTCCCTCATGAAGACTCCATTGTGGTCGCATTAAAGTTATCAAATTATTTGACTCATCGTATTATGGTGGATACAGGTAGCTCCGCTGATATTCTCTACCTAGAAGCTTTCAACAAAATGGCACTAGCCAGGGGCTTGCTCAAACTGATCTCAACTCCTCTCATCGGCTTCGGGGGCGAAGTAGTAGCACCGAAAGGAAGCATCGACCTTCCAGTCACCTTCGGAGAGAGCTTAGCGAAAACTACTATCTTTGTTAATTTCTTCGTGGTGGATCGGAGATTAGCGTATAACGCCATTTTGGGCCGACCTTCTCTTAATAATGTAGGGGTGGCTTTACATCCTCTGTACCTATGCATCAAATTCCCTACTCCAAATGAAGTCGGGGTTGTACGAGGAAAGCAAAAGGAAGTGCGAGCGTATTACGAGATCGCCGTACAAGACTGAAAGAAGCCCAGGCAATGCCAGTTATGATGGCGACAAAAGATTCATCAAGCCCTCCGACGGCTACATCGTTGGACCCAAGGGAGAGTGCCCTCCAATCAAGAACTCCAAGGGAAGAAACAGTTGCGATCCATTTATCTGAAGACTGTTCATCCAAAGTTATCACGTTGGATCTTCTTTAAGCAGTGTTTTTCGCAGAAACCTGGTCTGTTTCCTCACCGAGTACCAAGATGTGTTTGCTTGGTCCCATAGTGATATGCCAGGTATCGACCCCAGCGTCATAGCACATCGTTTGAATGTTGATCCAAAGCACAAACATGTTCACCAGCGTCGGCGTGCCTTCACTGCAGAAAGGCAAATGGTGATTAAGGGTGAAGTCGAGAAGTTGTTAACAGTCAATTTCATAAAGGAAGTTGACTACCCAGAATGGGTCGCGAACGTGGTCCTCATTCGAAAGGCTAACGGCAAGTGGAGAATGTGCGTTGACTATTCTGATTTAAACAAAGCGTGTCCGAAGGATAGTTTCCCGACTCCGCAAATCGACCAATTGGTTGATTCGACGGCAGGGTATGCCCTGCTCAGTTTTATGGACACTTATTCTGGTTATAAGCAGATTATGATGCACACCGCCTTCATCACTGACCGATGCCTGTATTGCTACCAAGTGATACCTTTTGGTCTTAAAAACGCAGGAGCCACCTATCAGCACCTAGTCAATAAAATATTCGCCGCACAGATCGGTAGGAATATGGAGGTTTATGTTGACGACATGCTCGTAAAAAGCGTCGTAGAAAACGACCACCTCGCAGATCTTCGAGAAGCCTTCGACTTAATGAGGAAGTATCAGATGAAGCTAGATTCTCCGTCCACTCTCAAAGAGGTCCAATGTCTGGCTGGTCGCATCGCATCGTTGAACAGGTTCATTTCGCGGGCCTCTGATAAGTGCTTACCCTTCTTTAAGCTCCTCCGAGCCACCGCCAAAGCTGATTGGGGTGGACACCGCAATGCGAGGAAGCGTTCCAACAGCTGAAGCAATATATGAGTGCAACCCCCGTTTTATCCAAACCTGTGGCGCACGAGCAACTTCTTCTTTATTTATCTGTGTCTTCTACGGCCATTAGTGCCGCATTAATAAGAGAAGATTCCGAGGTACAAAGGCCCGTTTATTATATTAGTCGAGCGATGGTGGATGCCGAAACTCGGTATTCTGATATGGAGAAGTTGGCCCTCGCCTTAGTCACTGCCGCCCAAAAACTGCGACCCTATTTCCAAGCCCACACTATATTGGTGCCAACAAACCATCCGTTAAGGCAGGTCCTTCAAAAACCTGAGGTTTCGGGGCGATTAACTAAATGGGCGATTGAGATCAGCGAGCATGATATTTCGTTCTGCCCCAGAACTGCTATCAAGGGTCAGGCCGTGGCCGATTTCATTGCTGAATTCACATATTTCTATTCCGATGATAACTCTACAACCAGCAACCAGACCCCCTGGTTGCTCTTTATGGATGGGTCTTCACGGGACACCGGGAGCGGAGCGAGCTTAATCTTAGTCGCTCCTGACGGGTCGCGCTTTCAATATGCCTTACGATTTGACTCTAACGTCTCAAACAATGAAGCAGAATATGAGGCTTTGATCGTCGGCCTCGAATTAGCAAACGTCCTCTTGATTCAGAGTTTACTTATTCATAGTGATTCTCAGCTCATAGTCAATCAGGTACTCGGCGAATTCGAGGCGAAAGAAGAACGGATGTGTGGACCCTCGCCGTTTTCCGCGCTCCCACACGACGTTCTTGCCCCTTCCCCTTTCGGGAAAAGAAGGAGAGGAGGATGCGTGAGTGCGAAATCGCAATTTGTGCCACTGGCTTGCCTCGTTCTCAAGGGCTTTGTTTGGTTGTCGTGTTAAGCTGGATGTGTTTAAATGAGTTTATATAAGACCAGAGTCGCCACTAGCCAGTTACTTCGAATCTACAGTCGGCTAGACCCCGTAGAAACGTTAGAGAAGGGGATCTGAAGATTCCTTCCTCTAAAATGACTCCTTTTGATCTGCGGCCAAAGATTCAAGGTAAGGGATCATGGTTACAGGGTGGGAAGAGGTTAAGCACCCCACACACTGCCCGTACCGAAGTACGGTCTCTACTTCACAGAATCGAACTAATACTTGAAAGTCTGTTTTAATCCTCGTACATTCTCATAAATGACATGATGCATGAATGCGGGTCTGAACAGTAAGAGTTTCTGATGGGCAGGTTCCAACAACGGGCAAGCCCAGAGAGCATACCCTCGAACTGACAGGTGCTTAATTTAAGACATATGTAGTGTGCTTGAAGAATCAAGGTGCTTGCAGTGAAGCAGGGGGGTTAGAAGAAAAGTAAATGTTGCACTTATGCTAGATGCAAATGAGATGATGCTGGAAAAAGAGTAGCTGGATGGACGGAGGTGTCGCAAGGGTTGGCTTCGAGTGGCTGGATCGAGACTTGGATGGCTTGGGAGACTTGGACCGGTGGTCAGGCTGGGCTGGACCAGGGTTAGGGTCTCCTCACTCGGGCTCTCCTTGGTGGAGGAATGGGCTAAAGGGAAAGGAGGACTCAGATCGCACTCGGACTGAAGAGAGGGAAGTGGATGCTGAAATGAGAAGGGGAGGAGGGTATTTATAGCAGCGGGCAGTGGCAGAGCTTGTAAATATTTTTGGGCGGCCTGCTATGGGCCGCCCGTACGACCGTTCCTCGATTTCCAGCGAGGTACGGTCGCTCCCTCGGGGCTGCTGTTTGGCTCGGTGGGTTGACTCAGTGAGTTGACTCAGCGGGTCGACTCGGTGATTTGACTCAGCGGGTTGACTCGACGGGTTGACTCGGTGTTTTGACTCGACGAGTTGACTCAGCGGGTTGACTCAGCGGGTTAACTCAGCGGGTTGACTCAGTGGGTTGACTCAGTGAGTTTGACTTTTTTAGGAATTTTTTTACTGGCTTTTCTTATGGGGGGTTTTTCAGGCTGATGTTTAGGACTGGGTTGACTGGGTTCAGGCTTGAACTGGGCCATGGAATGGGGCTTACAAGGGTGAGTTTGGCTGAGTTTGGACTTGGGATTTGGGGGTATGGTCCTCCATTCATCCAGCTATCTCTACCAACAGTGTAGCCGAAGGTGGGGTGTCTACAGATACCCCTCTTTGGCAGAGGTTGCGTGCAACCGAATGCCAAAGCGAGTGGACACCCCACTTCTGACCCGGTCATTCATAGATCATGGTCTGAAATCTTTGCTTGCCTTTGCATCTGTGCCAGTTGATCGTCTGGAACTCGATCACTCGCACATACTGCGGGAGTTTGGAGAAAACGTTGCGATTGTCCCTACAGTTTGCTGCAACCTGGGTACCCAATCGCAACCCTTCCATTCCCGATCGGTACTAACATCGGAAAGGTACAGCAGAGCCTCTGCATCGCAGTCTTATGAGGATACTGACCCTGAGACTGATTGTGTGATATTTGATGTTTTCCCAGATCACTCCAGGAGTACTTGTTTCGCTTGACTGTCAAAGTGGTTAGACGCCCTGCGTCAGATAGTCTTACGGGATTCTACTACGCCGACTTGGACTCAGTCAAGGTACTTCAGGCATCCACGCCTAGGTATGTGCGGGTGGACTCTTTCCACCCGACATGCTGGTTTCGATGCTTGGTTTGCAATTCATTCTTTCCTTGATTGTGGTCTGGAATCTTTGTTTATCCTTTGTATCTGAGTCAGTTGATTGTCTGGAAATTGATAACTCGCACATACCGCGAGAGTTTGGAGAAAACGTTGCGATTGTCCCTGCAGTTTGCTGCAACCTGGGTACCCAATCGCAACCCTTCCATTCCCGATCGGTACTAACATCAGAAAGGTACAGCAGAGCCTCTGCGTCCGTAGTCTTACGAGGTTGCTGACCCTGAGACTGTTTGTGTGATGTTTGATGTTTTCCCAGATCACTCCAGGAGTACTTGTTTTGCTTGACTGTCAAAGTGGTTAGATGCCCTGCGTCAGATAGTCTTACGGGATTCTACTACGCCGACTTGGACTCAGTCAAGGTACTTCAGGCATCCACGCCTAGGTATGTGCGGGTGAACTCTTTTCACCCAATCAGCTGATTTTGATACTTGGGTTACAATTCATCGTTTCCACCTGTTCAAATGGTTTCTGTGACCGAGCCTTTTGGCTTTCATCTCTTTGTATCTTGGCATGTGGTACGACCGCACTGACACTGGAGTTCAGTTCGACCGTACTTCGAGTGCATTGGATCCGATGGTCTCCGGGGAAACTGTGAGACATCGGATCTTATTTGATTTTTGCGTTGGCTCCTACCCAGAGATATGGAAGATCTCCTGGTGTGTTGGAGGCAGAATGCTCTACTGGGAAAATGTTTTTGGATTTTGAAAAGATACCCACTCTGGGGAGTGATACTCCGTGGGGTTTTTATTTGCAGATAGGAATATATTTTTTTGTTTTTTTGAAATGGAAATCTGGTTTGCATGGGCCTCCACTAGGGATGCCTGTGGGGTCTTTGGCTAACCGACTTTTATTTTGAAAGCAGGTAAACATGATGATTGATGCGATGGATGCTGATGCATGGAGATGCATGATGAATGCATGGCTTGGCTCATTCTCTTTTAGTTTGATGATTTTGCTTTTGCTGGAGATGTAGAGAATTTTGAGCTTATTGCTTGCAGGGTTGTTTTCCCTGGGGATTTTCCTTTTTTATACGGGTGTTTGGACAGCAGGTTGGTCAAGATCCCGACCCGTGGTCGATCAGGTTCATCGTCCCAAGATGCTGTTTCTTTGAGAATGAGAATGTACGAGGATGCTATCCGACTTCAAGATGTTCTTATGGGCATACGTGTGATTGAGATGGTGTTTGGTTGCCCGTTTTGGTCAAGATCCCAATTTGCGGGCGATCGGATCCGTCATCCCATACTGTGAAGTGAGCGGAATTCAAGACTCCTGAGGTGTAGTGCTGGGGATACTGACAATTTTTGTGATTTTTGCAGATATTTGGGTCCGAATCTTTACCTGAGAGGTCAAGATAGAGATCGGTTTATTGAAAACACAGGAAATATTTTTTGTGATTTTTTTGAAAATATTTGGTTTGAAAGCAAGGGAAATATTTTTTGTGATTTTTGCAAATATCTGATTTGAAAGCAAGGGAAATATTTTTTTTTGTGATTTTTGCAAATATTTGGTTTGAAAGCAAGGGAAATATATTTTTGTGATTTTTGCAAATATTTGATTTGAAAGTAAGGGAAATATTTTTGTGATTTTTGAAGAGGTGATTTTGCAATATTTCTGTATTTTGTGATTTTTCTGAAATGCAAGGAAAAGTGTGGAATTTTCATCCACTTCCAGCTTCTACTGCTGGTAAGGCACCCGATCCATTTTACGTCAGCGAGCAAGACGAGTCTCACACAGTTAAGTGCCGTAGTTTTACATCTTCAGATGAGGAGATTTGAGGGTTTTCAGACAACATACCCACAAAGTTGCCTGTTCCTCATGTGCAATGCACAAAGACCACGTATCGTCTGACGGACTCCTTCGGCCACAAAATGAGCCACATCCTCACATTTCCCTTAGTCAATCTAGTTTGGGGCCTTACGTTGCTCACAATTCCGTGAGGGTGCGCTCCACCTCCCAACAGCCTTAATCCCCTTCATGAGTTTTAGGAACAGGGAACATCCGTCAGATTCAACAGCGACTTCCAAATTAAGGTTGTCTATCACGGTGCGTTCAACACGAACAGGATTGCGGAGTTCTGCCCGCCTCAGCCCTTACCTATTTAAGAGATTCCAGACACCTGTACGATCAAGTGTCAGCCATGTCCGGAACAGGTTAGGAAAGAAAGCCCCCGAGAAGTTAATCCCAGTGTAGTTTTAGGTCTTCGGACCACTGGGGATGAATTTGTGCAGTTGGAATTTTTGGTGAATCATTTTTTTTGTGTTTTTTGGGAAAAGGTTCCAGATTTCAGCTCGAATGATCAAGATTGATGCTGGTTCTTGTGGAAAGCTTTAAAATATTTTTGGTATTTTTGAAATGATCTGGGTTATCGAACCTTGATGAAGGCTGATGCCGATTTTTGGTTGAAAGCGAGAAAGGTCCCCTGAGAAATTAATCCCAGTGTAGTTTAAGGTCTTCGGACCAAAATCTGTACATGCTGAAAATACATTCTTTTTTGTGATTTTTTGAAAAATGTTCCAGGTCGTAAATCTCAATTTTGAACGGTCAAGATCGACACTGGTTTTTATTGGAAATCTCTCGGGATGTCGATCCCGACGTAGTTTAAGGTCTTCGGACCATGAAACTGTACAAAAGAGTGCTTGGAAATGCAAATATATTTTTTTTTTGTGATTTTTGAAAGTATCCGGTGTCGTCGGATCTTGACTCGAGCAATCAAGACAATTGCCGGTTTTTATTGAAAGCCTCGGGATCTTGATCCCGACGTAGTTTAAGGTCTTCGGACCAAAAACTGTATAAACTGAACATTCATTTTTTTTGTGATTTTTGAAAAGTGTTCTGAGTCATCAATTTTGATTTTGAGGGTCGAGATCGATGCCCGTTTTTATTAAAAATCCCTCGGGATCTTGATCCCGACGTAGTTTAAGGTCTTCGGACCCAGAATATGCACAAGAGAGCAGCAATCCAGGTTGGGGACTACGGGAATTCTTCTTGGAATGGATCGGATCATCAGGTCATACCCTTGGATGGTTGAGATCACTGTTTGACCAAGTCAATCTTTTTCTTTCTTTTCCTTGAAAATTCCATAAAAATTTTCCACATCATCAAGCCAATTTCTCACCAATTTCTCTCATGGTGAGATTTTGGTGACATCTCTTCCTTTTTCTCACCATTCTCTTCCATCACTTTGATTCTTACATGGAGGTATAAGATTCACTTGCAACCACCCTTCCCAAGGAGGAGTTCTTCCCAAGGAGAGGGGAAGAGAAGTTACTTCACATAGGTAGGGGGTAGGACGGCCTCCTATGGGCCGCCCGGACGGTCTCTGACCCCCGGTTTCTTTGGTGGGCTGGGTAGAAGGGTGCACCCCTTTTTTCTATATAACATGGGGCACCCTTGCCCCCTCAACGTGCAATCTCTCTCTTCTCTCTCTCATACTCTCTCTTTCTTCAAGTTTCCTTTCTCCTTTTTGGTGGTTCTTTGCCCTTTCAAGTGGTGGGCCTTAGAGAAGTTTTGGGACAGCAAGGTGGTCCCTCTTTGGTGAGTGGTAAAGGTATGGACCACTTCCTTTCTCTTTCTTGTCCTTTTCCTTCCTCATTGTCTCTTCTCATGACTCTTTTCTTTTTCCATGTAGCTATTCCAAGAGGTGTGAAGGTGGGCCCAAGTGTTTTTGGCCATTTTCTAGATCTCAAATCTCTTTCAAAGGTGGTGCATGGAGAAGGACATTGCAAGCTTTCCATTTCATTTTTCCTTTTCTTCTTTTCACACTCCCTTTATGTAAAGGGTGATTTTGCCATGTCATCAAGTGTGCATGGCAAAATACCCTATCTTTTTCATGGGAGTTGGGCCTTTTTTCATATGTATCAAATGGGCTCAAAGTGAAGTCATGGTCCTTGGTGTATTTGATGGGCCCAATGCTTCATTTTGGGCTCCCTCTCACTTTCTTGCCCTTCTCATTTTTCTTTAAAGCTCTTCCTTTCTTTTCCATCTTCTTTTCAAGATTTGGGCCCATGGGCATGGTAGGGCCCTTCTCAAGTTTGGGCTCATGGGGCTCACTTTAGGTGACCCCATCTTTCTTCACATATGTATGGACCAAGATGACTAGCCCATTCTTCATTTTGGATCTCAAGTGGGCTAGATTTTTTTTTTTAGTTGGGCCTTTATGGACAAGTAGCCCAAGTCTTCCACCATCTCTTGATTATGATGTACATCCTTATGTACAAGGTGTGGTGGGTTCCTTAGAATTTTTCCATATGGATGGGCTTTTGGGCCTTCATTGAAACTTGTGCACTTCTTTGAACCATGTGTGCCCCACTACACTTTGTTCATGTAGGATTTTTTTCTTTTCATGCTTTTTCTTTTGATGGATGGAGGACCTGAGTTACTTGATCATCTACAAGTCCCATGAGTGAGTTGTTCCAACAATCTCACTATGTTCAAATGTTTTTTTTTTGTGTGGGAGGAAAGTGGTTTCCAAGAGTTTCCTTTTAATGTTATCAACCTCAAATGGATGATCCTCAAGTGAGCTATCTATACAACCATGGCTCCTTGATCTTTTCTTTGGGGGCTTGGTGGGTCATCTACCATCATTCTCAAACATGAGCAATTTTCTTTCAATTTGTGAGAAAGAATGATACCCATAAGTTGCCCATTTTTGCCCCATGCTTTGGGACATTTTGGATTTTTATCTTTAAGTGGGCTATGTATATCATTCTTAGCCATTTTATGATGGTTGGGTGACTCATTCAAGCCATGCCCTTTTGTGCTCAAATGGTCCCCTTGTTTTGTAAAGAAATTGGTGCACATAAGTTGCCCAAACTTGCCCTTACATGGGCATTTCCAACTTTGACTCCTTATGTGGGCTATGTGCATCAAAATTTTTACCATTGACCTCTTTGATCCATATGTTTGTGGGTAGACCTCCTTGTTGTATTCTCATGGTCAAAACTTTCATCAAGATGAGGCACATAAGGTTGCCCATGGTTAACCCATGAATGGGTCCTCATGTTCTTCAAGTGGGCTATGTGCTCCCTCCAATCCATTGAGATGAGGCATTTGGGTTGCTCTTGGGGGCCCACTTCCCTCCTATTCTCCACTGGTCCATGTACATGTGTAAAAAGGTGGAAACACCTTAAATGAGAATCATGGCCTTGGCATAAAAGTGGACCAATCCTTGGCCACATATAGACTTTGAAAAAGGGATTTTTCATGTGAAGTAGGATTCTCATCCTTTGTTGATCTCATGGCACTTGAGTGCATTTGTTGTCCAAAATGTGTCCTTGGATGATGGACTTTTCTTGCCTAAGGCATGCCATGTAACTTTCTTTAAGGTGGGCCTTACTTTTTCCAATGGGCCCAACACATATCCTAGGTGACACATGGAGTTGGACTTTAGATTTTGCATTTGAATGTGAGTCCAATCCCATGGGTTTCTTGGATGATAATTTGGATTTTAACGGGTAAGGGATAGGGACTTACCTTGCCAAGCTTGTAGGATTCAATGGCAGATGGTACCAGAGGTCGCCGAGTGATTGATGAAGATGATCCTGCCTTTATCGTCCGCCGAGGGGACCACATGTGTTCCTTGGCTATGGAGCACCAACCTCTTCTCGCTATCAAGGGTCGAGGCACCAGGGATCATTGGGACAACTGGGTGAAGGATCCACAGCCCTTGCTTGAACGAGTATTGGCTGGTACTCCTTTTGCTGGCCTCCTCACCTTACGTTTTCATAACAACGATGCTAACCGCATGATGCTCGCGGCCCTTTGCGAGAGGTGGCGGGACGAGACCCACACCTTCCAGCTCCCTTGTGGTGAATGGGGAATAACTCCCCTAGACATTTATATGCAAGTAGGCTTTCCGTTTCATGGAATAGTTGTTCCTCAAGTCAGCTCTCTGGCTCCCCTCACTTCCACTGACTGGCTACGGCTCGTCGGTGATATCCCACCCGAGGGTGAATTCCAAGGCCATCAAGTAAAGATGCGATGGTTCTACAACAATTTTGCTTCCGTCATCCCCACCATTGAGCGAGAGGCCCTCCACAAAGTACGGGCCATGATCACTTATGCCTTTGGGTCCTTCCTTTTCTGCCATGCGAATGAGAGGGTTGATCCTAAATTTCTTCATTTAGTCGAGGATCTTCATCATCCCTATAACTGGAACGGGGCTATCTTGACCCATATCTTCCAAGGTCTGGACAAGACCTGTCGGCATAGCCGGTCCTTCACAGGTTTTTGGCCTGTCGTTGAGGTATCTCTTCTTTCACCTTTCTTGAAGGCTTTCGCCTTCTTTCTCTCTCTGATCATTAGATGTGCTTTTGCCCAGACCTGCTTTTATGACCATTTTCCCCATCTCGCGCCGAGGATGCGGGATGATATTGAGCCCTCTCTGTATTGCCACATGTACTGGCACCAGCAAAACCGTCAGTGGAACTCCCGAGTTTCTGGGGATAATTGGCGTGCTGACATAGACGGGTTGACCGTTGAGGACGTAAGTATCTTGCTTTCCCTACCCCTCGTGCTGTACTGTAACTGATTGTGGTGACCTCATTTGCTGCAGCTCGCTCGGATGCCGTATGCCAGCTTCCCTCTCTATTATACCCCCCAGCGTGTGGAGGCATATGATGCTTCATGTCTCCATATCATGCTTTCCAACGCTGAATCTTTTCAGTGGTATCTGGGTGAGAGGTTGCTTCGGCAAGTCACTGGGGTGGCTCGGGTCCCTTGTTCTGCACCTCCTCCAGCTGCTCGGATCCCAGTTGATGAGAGAGCTGAGGCTCTCGTGGGCCAGCCCGGATTTCGTTTCACGATCCCGGATCGTGACTATGATGAGTGGTATTTGTTGTACGGCCAGGGGCCTCTGCTTCCTTCGCTCTATGTTCCAGGGGGTCGTCGCAGGTATGCTGGAGGTTCGGTGACTGCTCCTTTGATGGATCTTTATCGTCGGGAGCGGGACGAGAGGAGGGATGATGATGACTATGTTGGCGACTTGTAGCTTGCTTTTGTATTCCGCTTTGTATGGCCTTGTTCTTTTTGCTTTTATCTTCTTTTGTATCAAGCTCTTTTGAATGAATATACAATCTTTGACTTGTCTCAAATTCCTTGATGATGTCTGGATGTTTTGACCTTCGATTTGTTCCTTAATGATTTGCGGAAGATGAGACTTCTTAACTGCATGGACGATGACTTGAACGGTTCGGATTGCTTGTTTAGGCCTTGTGGGCCCACTTGATGATTAGATCTTGGATTCTGGCCCTTCTTTTGATGATCGAACCTTTGATCTTGCTGCTCCATGACTTGTGTAAGCTTTCCAATGGTTTGGATCCTGATGATTTAGCCCTTGAATGGTTCAGATTGATAGATTCGACCCTGTGGGCCCACTTGAGACCTTGGCTTTACTTTGGGGCACCTCTTTTGATGATTTGTGAGGCTAAGAAGGCTTCTCATGGTGTGGATGATAACTTGAACGTCTCAGATCGCTTGACTTGGCTTTGTGGGCCCACTTGATGATTAGATCTTGGATTCTGGCCCTTCTTTTGATGATCAGACCTTTGATCTTGTTGTTTGATGGCTCATGTAGGTTCTTCAATGGTTTAGATCATGATGATCTAGTCTTTGAATGACTTGGATTGCTTGTGGCCCCCACTTGATCACTTTTCCTTCTCTTTGACTTGATCAACCATGTTCTGGTCGCATTGCTTCGTGATTGGACCAGTGGGGTACCTTTTATATGATCTTGATCAGCCTCAATCGAAATCTGGAGTGGACCGGAGCCTTGGGCGGCCCACGGGGTGCCATCTGCTGATGTGGACTGTCAGCCTCACCTACCAAGAACCCTGGAGCCAATCCCGCGGAGAGAGAGGGAGTGCGTCCGTACTGGCGGCCCAGAGCAGGCCGCCCAAGGCTCGCCTCTTGAGCGGCCTGGGGTGGCTCAGGTTCGGACATTCCCTGCTGTCCCCTGTTCTTGTCTCCACCTGCTCTGTACGTCCAGGTTCGATTTCAACCATGAATCTTCCCTTTGTATCCTCTTTCCTCCTCATCTTGTCCTCATCTTGCTTTGTCCTTTCTTGGGCAATGGATGGTGGAGATTTAAGGGTTGTGGGGGCTGTCCATGGTGGGTCCCACACTTCAGAAAGTATTGAAGGCTTTAATGATGGAGGGATTTCTTTAATGGATGGTGGAGATGGGGCATTGAATGGGGGTATTGATGAGGGGCCAGAGATGGTTGTTGGTGGAGCTTTGAATGGCCCCATTAATGGCGGCCATGCTGAAATTCCAGATTTGAATGGGACTTTGTTTGTGGGAGAAATGGATGGCATGGATGAGATGGGAGGATGAGACATAGGTGAGGCTATGCATCCCTTGAATGTGGGCCACATGGATGATGTGATTGATGGAGGTGATGGGACCATGATGGGCATAGATGGGCTGATCTCATGCTTGGATGGGATGGATGGTTCAGATGATACCTTTGACGGTTTGGATGCTCTTGATGAGGGCCGAGATGTGCGGCATACTTGTTTGGGTGGGCTTGATGTGATCATTGATGATGTCCCCTTGATGATGGATGGTGTGGATGCCTCGATGATCCCTTTGATCGGCAAGGATGATGGTTGGATTCATGATTTCCTGTTGGAGAGGGTCGCAGGTCCAGATCTGACCGTTGATTCTTCGATCGGGGTTGTCGGGACCCTTTTTGATGGTTCAGATGCATTTTTCGACGGTCAGATTAGCCAGGATGCCACAATGTGTGGTGTGATCTTCGCTGGTAGCTCTTTTGATGGGGAGTATCGTCCTTCTCCTGATCGTCGGTCTTTTGCGCACTCCGTTCATGAGGTGGGCGAGTCTTCCCACGTGGCTGAGATTATGACAGTTTCAGATAGTGATGCGACTATATCAGACATAGTCGTTACTGAGGGTAGGTCAGGGGCTGTCGAGTTTGTAGAGGTTCCAGCTTTTCCTTCTCCTTCGCCCGTTGACCTTCCGATCCTCGATGAGTCATCATTGATTTCTGGGCCTTTCGTTCTGGAGGGGGTACCAGTGAGGACTTGTCAGCTGCTTCCTCGTCCTTCTTGCTCGCCACGACTGCTTGCTTGGCTTGACAGCTCGTCAGCTTATGAGATTCGGGATTTGGAGTCCTATGGCTTCGGCAGTCTGATCCATATGGCTAGAGTTGATATTGATTGGAGGATGCTCGGAGCTGCCTTGATTGACTAGGTCCCTTCGTTGAACTTGTTTGCGTTCAACAATATGGAGATGGGACCTTCTTTGGAGGAGCTTGCAAGCTTGACAGGACTTCCTTGGGATTATACTCAGTATTTCTCGCCGAAGACGTCGCCGAAGACTGCTACACCGCAGAACTGGTTCAGGATCCCCTATCTTGTTCGGCCTGCGGCCGCTGGCCAGGATGCTGTAGTGTTCTCTTTGACTTGCTGTATGATCTTTTTTCGGGTCTTCGGAGTGTGACCGATCCTACCGTTGCTCGGAACGCACTGATGTTCTGTTTGATAGCTGAGGTGCTGTTCTCGGGATGGCGCAGGTCCCAGACTCCTCTGCTTTTTGAGGTGATGAGCCGAGCTATTTGACGGCAGGGGATCATTTCTCTCATCTTGGCCGAGCTGTTTAATGGGCTGACCGACTGCGCCCTGGGCCGCACTCGTGTCCTTCGCGGCTGTTGTGCTTTTCTTCAGGTATCTTTTCTACACCTTTTCCTTCTTGCTTTGTTGGGAATTGTTTGGTTCTAGCTGAACTTCTTTTCCTTCTTGTGATCAGGTCTGGCTATGGGAGCGTCTTTCTTTGACTGTTCCTGTACCCCTTCCTGGCATTCCTAGCTCTGACATCATGCGTTATATCATGGAGTTCCTTCCGCATACAGCTAGGATGAGCGAGCCCTTGTATCGCAGGATGTTCGCTGAACTTCGTGACTGGAACGTTCATTGGGAGTCATCTTGGCTTTCACTTCCTCCAGTGCTTTGTGATGCACACCGCCTTCCTCTGATGTTGGTAGGCTTTCGATCCTACTTTCTTATCATCCCATTCGGTTCCTGCGGCAGTTTGGGTATGAGCAGGATGTTCCTCTTTTTGCTTTCACGGGTATCGGGCGTCGAGCACTTCCCTCTAGATCCTCTGACTTCAGGACCCGGATTGATTGTTCTTGGGCGAGTTACTTGACTGCAGATTTGCTGGGTTTTGAGCTGCGGACTTTTCCGATGGCGACCGCCCCATATCAGTTCTGGGTTGCTGAGCAGTCTATGTATCGACGTATCCCTTGCTGGCACCAGACTATTGATGAGGATGAGCAGGATATCCTTGGAGATGCTGGCTCTTCATCTGGTTCATATGAACCTTTTGAGGAGCGCCCCTTCATTGATCATTGCTTCCTTTTGGTCACTCATGGCCATCTGCTGTCTGAGATCTCTGCACTTCGGTATCATTGTGAGATGATGTCGAGGAGATTGGCTGCCGATCAGAGGTTGTCTGAAGAGGAGACAGCGATCCGTACCCTTGAGCGTGATGAGGCGCATTACCTGCGTATGGAGTTGAGCAGGTTGAGAGAGAGGCTATCTTTTTATGAGTCAGAGGACTTACCCGATGTGGCCGAGGAGGAGGGTAGAGATTGATTGTGTTGGCCACCTGCACATTCTTTTTTGCATATATGATTGATGATGATGAATTTTTTTTTTGTATATTTTTTTTTTGAAAAAGATGATATGACATGTGTAAAAGAAATATGATGTTTTTAATGAAGAAGAAGAAAACTTTTTTTGGGAATCTATTGTGCCATGAGTTGTCTTGTGGGTGTGTGTCTGGATTTTGTGTCTGGATATAGGAATCAAAACTGGGGCTCGGTCAATGCTTTGACCGATGTTTCGAGATTTAGCTTGTGTGATCCTTTGGTTCCCTAGAGGTGCAGGCAACGGAGACTATTGCCTCTTGAGATTGTCGGAATTTATAGAGCTCTTCGTTCCTGACTGCACTTCTTCTTGTTCTTGAACTGTAACTGCTTGAACCGATCTGGACCGTCTGATTTCTTGGAACCTGCACTTTTTATTTTTTTCTTTTTTTCATTTGAGCCATTTTTGCCTGTAGCGCTCTTTCGAGTTTTCACTACAGCCGGCCTTTTCCCGTCATTTTTGCCTGTAGCGCCCTTTCGGGTTTTCACCACGTCTCGGGTGTTTGATCTTGCCTGCCCCTTGGCAGCTATGCTGTTTTTACCCTCAGTGCCCTTTCGGGTTTTCACCAAGTCCGCTGTATGCCCACTGCTTTTACTCGGAGCGCCCTTCCAGGGTTTTCACTCCGCCCTCTTTGTTTAGGCACATTTCTTTTCTTTTTTTCTCTTTTTTTGTTTTTTTTTCTTTTTTTCTTTCTCTGACTCTTTAGATAACTGTGGCGGCTAGAGGTCGGGAATCCGTCGTTGCCGGCCGATGGCAGTCTTGCAGCCCTTATCCTAAGTTACGATAATAGAGCTGTCGGTCTTTGCTATAGACCCTTCTGAGATGAATGGATGGATGACTGTGTTTCTTCTTGGACTGATTTTTTTTTCTTGGGTGCCTTGCTTTGGTTTTCCTTTTTCTTTCTCTTTTCTTCTTTTTTTTTCTTTTTTTTTTTTGTCTTTTCTTTTTGAATGCCCTTTTTTTGTATTTTTTTCTTTTTGAATCCCCTTATTTGAAACACTTGTTGGTGGACGGAAATGATTTCTCAGAGGTCTTAGCTTCGACCTCTTGACTTCAGCTCTATTAAAGTAACTCTTGATAAGGTCAAAATAACTTACCCATGAAAGATCTTCACGTTGTCGGCGTTGGTTGGCTCAGGAAGATCCACCCCTCTCATGCTGGTGAGTTTAAGGGCGCCTCCAGGAAGTACTTCTCTGATGATCAGTGGCCCGTCCCACGAGGGTTTGAACTTTCCTCTGGGATCTGGAAGGTGTGACGGTAGAATCTTCTTCATGACCATGTCGCCTACCTTGAAGCTTCTTTTTCGGACTCTCTTGTTGTAAGCCCGAGCGATCCTTTTCTGATAGCACTGTGAATGACTTAGTGCACGCATGCGCTTTTCATCTGCTAGCTGCAACTGATCGAATCTGGCCCGTTGCGATTCTCCTTCTTCAACTCTGCTTTCTAGTAACACCCGTAGCGATGGTATTTCCACCTCGACTGACAAAACTGCCTCCATTCCATAGGTAAGCTCGAAAGGAGTAACGCCCGTAGCAGACCGTACAGACGTTCGATAAGCCCAAAGTGCATATGGGAGCATATCTGACCAATCTCGATAGGTCACGACCATCTTCTCGAGTATCCTGACGATTGTCTTGTTTGCGGCTTCTACCCCACCATTCATCTGGGGACGGTAGGGGCTTGATCGATGACGTTGGATCTTGAACTTGCTGAGGAAGTCATCCATCTTCTTGTTGACAAACGGGGTCCCATTATCTATGATGATAGCATTAGGGATTCCATACCGGCATATGATGTTGTTCTTCATGAATTTGATCACCTGAGATGCTGCAATCGTGGTGTAGGAGGCTGCCTCTACCCACTTGGTGAAGTAGTCGACTGCCACAAGTATGTACTCATAACCATTTGATGCTTTGGGACTGATCTTGCCGATGATGTCGAGTCCCCACATGGAGAAGGGCCAGGGGGTGGTCAGGTTGTATAACTCTGATGATGGGGCATGGATTTGATTCGCATGCTCCTGACACTTGAAGCATTTTCTGACATGCTGGCAACAGTCTGTCTCCATGGTGAGCCAATAATAGCCGAGTCGCAAAATCTTCTTCGCCATCATGTGCCCGTTCATGTGTGGGCCACAGATTCCTTCGTGTATTTCTTCCATGATCTTTGCAGCTTCTGTTTCATCGACGCATCAAAGGAGGATGTGATTATAGGATCGCTTGTAAAGAATCTCGCCACTGATGGTGAACTGGCTGGCCAAACGCTGAATGGTTCGGCGATCTGTTGCTGTTGCTGACTCTGGATACTCCTGGGTTTCGAGATATTGCTTGATGTCTGCATACCAGGGTTTGTCAGGGACAGCTTCGGCTTCTTCTATTTGCAGGCAAAAGGCAGGTTCTTCTTGAACTTCGACTGTGAGCTCCCATTCTGAAGCTCCTTTTGGTATCTCAAGCATTGATGCAAGTGTGGAGAGAGCATCTGCAAACTGGTTCTTGGTTCTGGGCATGTATGAGAAGGTGACTTCTTTGAATTCTTCGATCAGATTTTCAAGATACACATGATATGGTATCAACTTCTCGTCCTTGGTTTTCCATTCGCCATTGGTCTGATTGATGATAAGCTGTGAGTCTCCAAATACTCGCAGCCTCTTGACGCCCAGGATTATGGCTTCCCTTAAGCCAGCGATGCATGCTTCATACTCTGCCATGTTGTTGGTGCACTTGAATTCTATGCGCCTTGAGATAGGAATAGGGACGTCATCTGGAGAGTAGAGGATTGCTCCAATACCACTCCCTTTAGAATTTGCTGTGCCGTCGAAGAATAACGTCCACTCACCTTTCTTCTTCTTTTCTTCAATTTCGACAAGCAAGAGATCTTCATCAGGAAAGAACGTCTTGAGCGGCTGATAGTCCAGGAGAGAGTGAGCTGCAAGATGATCGGCGAGGGCCTGTCCCTTGATTGCCTTCTGAGTGACATAGGTGATGTCGAATTCAGACAGGAGTAGCTGCCATTTAGCTATCCTCCCAGTGAGTGCCGGCTTCTCGAACAGGTACTTGAGCGGATCCATGTGAGCGAGGAGGAGAATAGGGAATGCAATCATGTATTGACGGAGTCGCTGAGTTGCCTAGACTAGGGCGAGGCAAGTCTTCTCGATTGGGGAATACCTGGTCTCGTAGTCGGTGAACTTTCAGCTCAAATAGTATATTGCTTGTTCCTTCTTACCGGTCTCGTCGTGTTGGCCGAGGACACAGCCAATGGCTTCTGCTGCTATGAGATGTATAACAATAGTGGTCGTCCGGGAGTGGGCGGCACTAGAACTGGAGGATTCATGAGATACTTCTTGATGCGGTCAAAAGCGACTTGGCAATCATTCCATTCTTTTGGAACGTTCTTCCGAAGGAGCTTGAATATGGGCTCACAGATAGGTGTGAGCTGTGCGATGAAACGACTGATGTATTGAATTCTGCCGAGGAAGCCACGAATTTCTTTTTCTGTTTTAGGAGGGGGCATCTCGATAATTGCTATGTTTTTGGTCTCGTTGACCCTGATGCCGTCCTCGCTCACCATAAAGCCGAGGAGTTTGCCTCCCATTGCACCGAAGACACATTTCTGAGGGTTGAGACGGAGCTTGTACTTCTCTAATCGGTTGAATAACTTCTTCAGATCTTCAAAGTGTCCTTCAATTGTGCGAGATTTGACGATCATGTCATCCACATATACTTCAAGCTCTTTGTTCATCATGTCGTGGAAGAGTGCTGTCATTGCTCGCTGATATGTTGCTCCTACGTTCTTCAGACCGAATGGCATTACCCTGTAACAGAAGGTTCCCCAGGGAGTGATAAACGATGTCTTCTCGCGATCTTCGACAGCCATCTTGATCTGATTGTATCCTGAGAACCCGTCCATGAATGAGAAGATCTTGTATCCAGCAGTGTTGTCGACCAGAGTGTCGATGTGTGGCAAAGGGAAGTCATCTTTAGGACTGGCTTTGTTGAGATCTCAGAAGTCGATACACATTCGAACCTTGCCATCCTTCTTTGGTACTGGTACGATGTTGGCGAGCCATTCAGGGTAGTTGGAGACTACCAAGAATCCCGCATTGTATTGCTTGATGACTTCATCTCGGACTTTCAGAGCCCATTCTGGCTTCATTCTTCGAAGTTTCTGTTTCACTGGCTTCGTGTCTGCCTTGGTTGGCAGATGGTGTACAACGAGCTCTTCATCGAGCCCCGACATGTCTTCGTATGAGAACGTGAAGTTGGACAATCTTGGAGCTAGGAACTCTATCATTTTCTGTTTCATCTCAGGTGGCAACGATTTTCCAATGCGTACTTCCTTAGGGATCTCAGGTGTCCCCAAGTTTACTGTTTCGAAATCATCAGCTACAACATTGGCTTTAGATTCGAACTTTTTGAGGAGATCCTCAAGTTCGGGAGCAGGATCATCATCTTCCTCGTCCCGAGCTTCGTCCAGACCCATGAGCTCGAAGTCTAATTCGATGTCAAAGTTATATGATTCGACTTCAAACTCATGTGACTCTTTAGACGAACTTGGCACACCACTAAATGCAGGAAAAGAAATGTTTTTTGGTTTTTGAGAGTTTTTTGAAATGGAAATGCTAGATGTTTTTGGCTTTTGAAAGTTTTCGATTTTTTTGGCTTTTTGAAGTTCACGGGACTTTGAACAAGTGGGCATTACAGACCATGATTGAGCCCAACTTGTTCCAAAGTTCCGGTCGCTGCTTAAACAGGCGTTTTTTTTTTGGAAGCCAGAGCCCTCAGATGGCTCTTTGGCTGATTCAAAAGTTAGGGGAACGGATGACCATTCAGGACCCCACACTTCCTCCCCTGAAGAGGTGGGGATTGATGATTCGGGCGAAGAATCATGGTTTGGCCTAATGACCATGATTTCTCGCTGGTCGGGTTCAAGATCTGAGTCGTACTCAGTCCCTCCCGGATCACTTACCTCGCATTGCAGTTCGTCTGGTTCTACGGCTAGACATGAGTTTGGAATCTGGATATCAGACCAATCTAGGCTGGCCACTTCCCTTTCTTGGTCCAATGGATGGGCTGCTTCTGCCCCTGGCTGATGATTGATGATGTTGCTTCTGCAGAGATGGGCAAGTCGTGCCCCCTTGCTGATTGATGTTGAGATGGACAAGTTGTGCCCCTGGTTGATTGAAGCTGAGATGGGCAACTTGTGCCTCTGACTGGCTGGAATTGAAGTGGGCAGGTTGTGCCCCTGGTTGATTGATACTGAAGTGGGCAGGTTGTGCCCCTAGTTGGGAGCAGGTATCAGAGTAACCTGGTCCTGAAGCTGCTGTATTTGACTTCCTTCTTCATCTTCATCATTCCCTTCTTCTTCTAAAGGCTTAGATGGTTTGAGAATCTGATCCCATCGAATGGGGGGCCACGTGGCCCAAACTAGACTCATCGGGAGGCCTTTGTGTAGTGCAGTCGGTTGATTCCCTCCTGGATCTTTGCAAGGTTCTCCTGGCTTGACAAATTGGATGGGTGAGCACCGAAATTTCTTCCTTCTTTTGTCCATGAAGGTTGCCCTGTATCCGAGTCCCCATTTGCGTTGGTTATATATCAGCGGTACCTTTCTGGACTTGAAGTGATTCTTCATTCAGTATTTGAGGCTCAGACGTTCTGCCGGTGAAAAGACACGGTCCACCTTTATCGGTTTTGGATTGGCGATAGAGTTCACAGTCTCGAATTCGAAACCGTGAAACAGGATGTCTTCTTCAGAGTGCTGGATATCGATGACCGGGATGTCTGGTTCAGTGGCAGCAGCATTGGAAGGAATGATGAGCTCCTTCTCTGCATGGATAGAGATCACTTGATTTCCACATATGTATTTCACTCGTTGATGCAGGGTTGATGGCACAGCTCCAACCTTGTGCAGCCAAGGCCGTCCGAGCAGCATGTTGAAAGAGGCTGATATATCCAGAACTTGGAATGTGATGGTGGAGACTTCCGGACCTATCTGTACCTCTATGTCGACCTCCCCTTCCACTGATCGGCTGGTGTTGTCGAATGCTCTGACACATATGGTGTTGGGTCGGAATGAAGAAGGACTGATTCCCAGACGTTCCGCAGTCTTGAGTGGACAGAAATTTAAGCTTGAGCCATTATCGATAAGGACCAGTGGGACACAGAGGTCTTTGTATCGTAAGGCTATGTTGAGGGATTGCCCATGATCGCATCCTTCTGGTGGCAACTCATTATCAGTGAAGGTGATGGCACGTGGAGCCAGGAGTTGTCCAATCATCAACGCTATCATCTCTAGTGCCGTATCGGAGGAGACGTGAGCATCGTTCAAGGTTTTGACAAACATTTCTCGGTGTATGCGAGATGTGCAGAGTAGCTCCCATACTGAGATTTGAGCAGGGATTGATTTGAGCTGAGTCGCCACATCGTATGCGGCTTCATTTTTGTTGCCGAGGCCTGAGAGGGCGACTTTGGGATCTCCTCTGTTTTGATTATCTCTTCGGATGCAACGCCCGTTGGGGTTCATGTTCCCCACTTCCGCACATTCTGGATAGTGCCATAGGACCTCTTTATAATTTTCCTCCATTTTGCCTTCTAGGACCACCGGTTTTTGCAACGGTGTTGGTGTGGGTACCAGATCTTCCTCATACGGATCTTTTGCCTTGAGAACTACATTGTTGCCTGTGCTGAAGGGGTAATATCGAGGCTTGTCTTCATAAATCACATAAGGTCGCGGTCCTAGTTTGACCGTTCCTGGAGCAGGAGGCTCCCATGGAATGAATATTGGTCCTCTTGAGATGGCAGGAGGTTTCTCTGTTCGTCCCAACTGTCGTAGTGTGATTGACACGCCTCCAGGGTTTGCCCCTTGCAATATGACTGGCTCAACTGGAGGAGCTCCTTCCAAGACAATGGGCTCTTGCTGCTGATGAGTATAATCCTTCCCTCGTGGATTGGATTGTTCTCGAATTGGGGTTGCCCCTTGCAAGATGACAGGTTCGTATGTGGGCTCAATGTATGATTGTGCTCCTTCCAGGATGACTGGTTCCCAGCATGAATGGTTGTAAGGCGCCCCTTGAACAACTGGCACATCATATGGAAGTGTTCCTTCGAGTACTACTGGCTCGGAGACTGAAGGAAGAAAGGGACTTGCCCCTTGCAAGATTGGAGGAGGATTTGTCGGCCCATAAGTGTAGGCATGAATGGACTGGATAGGGGAGAAGAAGCGATCGAGATGGTCCCCTTCTTCTATACTATTGACTGCAGGGCCACGAGACGAACTGGGGTCCATTGGATGCTGAGGCAGAGGATTCTGAAGGATGTTGGTGGAAGCTGCTGGAGAAGTTCCAGGGACCGAGATGACGATCTTGCAGTTATCAATCAGATCTTGTATGGCATTCTTCAAAGTATAGCATCGATCAGTGGCATGGCCACGTCCTTGATGGTAGGCACAGTACTCATTTTCTCGGTAGTTTGGAGGCAGAGGATGAGGAGGAGGCCTAGGTGTCATCAGAGTGAGTAACTGCTTTTGTACCAGCGTAGCCATGATTTGACTAAGTGGTTGACTGAGTGGAGTGAACTTCCTGAGCTCCTTGTAATTCTGCCTATTCTGGTACGGGTACTGACCGTTTCCTCTGAACTACTGCTGCTGACGAGGTGGTTGTGGCTGCGGTTGAGGATTCGGTCGTGGTTGATATCTCTGGGGTTGGTACTGAACCTGATTCTGCTGACGTTGTTGTTGTCCCTATGGGGGAGCATTTTGATTACCCTGAACAGTGGTGTTGATGTTGTTTACCTCTGTCGGGCGGGGAGGAGAATCGCTTCGGTTTCCATTCCCATATCCGATGGGTCTTCCCTCCACTCTGTTCCTCTTGACTGGAGTGGCTTGATGAGGCCATGGGGAGATTGTCCCGGCACGGATTCCTGCTTCGACTTGTTCTCCAGCACGGATTAGCTGTGAGAAGTTCGCATATGGATGCGAGATGAGATATCCAGATATGCCGGGATATGTTGCATGAACAATCATGGAGATTTGTTCTTCGTCGTCGATGGGTGTCAGCATTTTGGCTGCCATAGCTCGCCAACGTCCCACGTAGGCAGATAGTGTTTCATCACTCCTTTGCCTGAGAGCCGCGAGGTCGGCTCTTCTGGGTGCCATGTTGAGATTGTACGCGAATCTGTCGACGAAACCTGGGAAAGTTGCTCCCATGTCCTGATGCGGTGGCAGTCCAATGAAGTGTACCAATCTAGGGCATCGCCCTTCAGAGACTTTTGGAACAAACGTATGAGGGCCCCTTCATTTCCTGAGATTGCACTCAGCTCTCCACAGAAGGCGTGCTGTGGGACAACCGCTACCATCGTATCTTTTGAATTTTGGAACCTCAAAGTTTTGAGGTACTTGAGCATCTGGGAAAGGACACAACTCTCTGAACTTGGTCGAAGGTAGATCAATTCCTTGTTGCCGCTGAAGCTGATTTTGCAAGATCTGGAATTGCTCCCGCAACTCGTCCAGTCCTGAGTGATCTGTTCGAGCGACTGGTGCCTCCTGGAGTAAGGAACGTTCTTCTTCGGCATAGTGGTCGATGTCTTCAACCCTATGGGCTTGCTGAAAAGCAACCGCGGGTTGCTGAAATTGATTTGATGACTGAACTGGATTCTGATGAACTGGTGCTTGAAAGGATTGTAACTGAACTGGAGATTGTACTGAAGGTTGAACTGGAACTTGCTGGAAATTAACTGGAGATTGCTGAACTGAAGATTGCTGGAAATTAACTGGATTTTGCTGAATTGAAGATTGCTGGAAATTAACTGGAATCCCATCGGCGGGGATGTGCTGGAATTGAAAAGTGCTCCTGTTTGCAGGAGGCTGAGATGCTGGGAAGTGACCCCCTTATTGGGTATTCGCTACTGTCCGCTGATTGATGTGGGCTTGACATTGACCCCCGTTGTGGGCATTCGCCAGTGCTGTCCCTGTTGCTGGAAATTGAATTGAAATCCCATCGGCGGGGATGTGCTGAAATTGAAAAGGTGTCCCATCGGCGGGGACATGCTGAGATCTACTGAGACTGTTGTTTGCAAGATTGACTGGAAGCTGACTGAAAGTCCCTTTGACCGGAGCGCTCTGAGATGGCCCTGTCGTTGCAGGAAGGTACTGAGGAGGATGCCCCATAGCGAAGGGCTGAGATGGCTGCTGTCGGTAGTCTTGGGCAGACTCCGATGGTTGTGCTTAATTTGAACTGGAGGCCGGAGGAACCCGGCATGGCTGCTGAGATTGTTGAACTGGGCCAACCTGATTGTTGGCCGTTGCGGTGGCTTGTGCTTGCATGAATTGCAAGAGCATTTCTTGCATTGCTCTCATTCCTTGTGCCAATTCTTGTATGATTGGCGTATTCTCAATTGGCTGTTGCGCTAGAGGTTGCGCTTCGGTCATCTCAAGAGCAGGGAAGAGATGAGTTTCTTCTTCGTGGTCGGACATGGCTTGTTGTGCTCGAGTGCGGATTATGCTGCGGAAGGGAAGTTGTTTCTGAACACGTTGAGCCCGAGGAGGCGCAATGGTGAGGATTATACTCTACTCTTTTTGGGTTTTGGGATTTTCTATTTTTTTTCTGGTTTTAGGATTTTCTATTTTTTTTTGTTTGTTTTGGGTAGAATGCTATGCAGATGAGATTGTATGAAGATTAGTGACTTTCAAGTACGGGAATGATTCTGTTTTTCAAGTCGGATCACGACTAGTGGGACTAGCTCATCCTCAGTGGAGTCGCCATTCTGTGGACCCTCGCCGTTTTCTGCGCTCCCACATGACATTCTCGCCCCTTCCCCTTTCGGGAAAAGAAGGAGAGGAGGATGCGTGAGTGCGAAATCGCCGTTTATGCCACTGGCTTGCCTCGTTCTCGAGGGCTTTGTTTGGTTGTCGTGTTAAGCTGGATGTGTTTAAATGAGTTTATATAAGACCAGAGTCGCCACTAGCCAGTTACTTCGAATCTACAGTCGGCTAGACCCTGTAGAAACGTTAGAGAAGGGGATCCGAAGATTCCTTCCTCTAAAATGACTCCTTTCGATCTGCGGCCAAAGATTCAAGGTAAGGGATCACGGTTACAGGGTGGGAAGAGGTTAAGCACCCCACACACTGCCCGTACCGAAGTACGGTCTCTACTTCATAGAATCGAACTAATACTTGAAAGTCTGTTTTAATCCTCGTACATTCTCATAAATGACATGATGCATGAATGCGGGTCTGAACAGTAAGAGTTTCTGATGGGCAGGTTCCAACAACGGGCAAGCCTAGAGGATACGCTCGAACTGACAGGTGCTTAATTTAAGACGTATGCAGTGTGCTTGAAGAATCAAGGTGCTTGCAGTGAAGCGGGGGGGGGGGGGGGGGGGGGGGGGGGGGGGGGTTGGAAGAAAAGTAAATGTTGCACTTATGCTAGATGCAAATGAGATGATGCTGGAAAAAGAGTAGCTGGATGGACAGAGGTGTCGCAAGGGTTGGCTTCGAGTGGCTGGATCGAGACTTGGATGGCTTGGGAGACTTGGACCAGTGGTCAGGCTGGGCTGGACCAGGGCTAGGGTCTCCTCACTCGGGTTCTCCTTGGTGGAGGAATGGGCTAAAGGGAAAGGAGGACTCGGATCGCACTCGGACTGAAGAGAGGGAAGTGATGCTGAAATGAGAAGGGGAGGGGGTATTTATAGCAGCGGGTAGTGGCAGAGCTCGTAAATATTTTTGGGCGGCCTGCTATGGGTCGCCCGTACGGCCGTTCCTCGATTTCCAGCGAGGTACGGTCACTCCCTCGGGGCTGCTGTTTGGCTCGGTGGGTTGACTTAGTGAGTTGACTCAGCGGGTCGACTCGGTGATTTGACTCAGCGGGTTGACTCGACAGGTTGACTCGGTGTTTTGACTCGACGAGTTGACTCAGTGGGTTGACTCAGTGAGTTTGATTTTTTTAGGATTTTTTTCACTGGCTTTTCTTATGGGGGGTTTTTCAGGCTGATGTTTAGGACTGGGTTGACTGGGTTCAGGCTTGAACTGGGCTATGGAATGGGGCTTACAAGGGTGACTTTGGCTGAGTTTGGACTTGAGATTTAGGGGTATGGTCCTCCATTCATCCAGCTATCTCTACCAACAGTGTAGCCGAAGGTGGGGTGTCTACAGGATGGCTATATACAAATCCCGAGTGCTTATTCTGCTCGCGAGGCTGAAGAAATATGAAATAATTCACATCCCTCACGAGAAGAACAGACTCGCAGATTCTTTGGCAAAACTAGCCTCCGCACCCGAATCTGAATTATTGCAATCTATTCCCATCGAGCATCTTCATGCTCCAAGTATCAATCAAACAACCTTCGATCAAGCGATCACCGTACACTCCTCTCCATGTTGGATGGACCCCATCGTCCTTTATCTCAGAGATGGACAACTCCCGGAGGATAAGAAATCTGCACGGCAAATCCATCATCGCGCTACCAGGTATACTTTCCAAAACGGAATGCTGTTACGCAAGAGCTTTACTTTACCATACTTAAGGTGTCTTCACCCAGAAGAAGCGCATCGCGTTCTGGATGAAATACACCAGGGGGCATGTGGTAACCATCCTAAGGGACGGTCTCTAGCATATAAGGCGATGAGGCAAGGGTATTATTGGCCCACTATGAAGGTGGATGCGATCGAATTCTCCAAAAGATGTGACAAGTGCCAGCGATATTCTCCTATACCTTGTGTACCATCCGAGCAAATGACGCCAATGGATGGCCCTTGGCCTTTCGCCCAATGGGGAGTCAATATCATCGGGCCTCTGCCCACCGGGAAAGGTCAGAACAGGTTCGCGATCGTAGCAGTCGATTATTTCACTAAATGGGTCGAGGCAGAACCATTAGCTAGAATCATAGAAAAGCAGACCACCAGGTTCGTATGGAGAAATATCATATGCCATTATGGGCTTCCCCATACTATAATCACCGACAATGGAAGGCAATTCGACAACGTCGCGTTCGCAGAATTTTACGAGAAATGGAAAATACGTAGTGTTCACACCTCCCCATATCATCCTCAAGCTAATGGACTGGTTGAAGCAGTAAATAAGATCATCAAACATCATCTAAAGACCAAACTCAATGAATGTGCATGTGGCCAGAACTCCTACCGGAAGTCTTATGGGCCTATAGGAGCACCACTGGCACATCGACCGGAGAGACACCTTTCTCATTGGCTTTTGGCACCGATGCAGTGGTCCCAGTCGAAGTACAAGTGCCCTCGTACCGGATCGAGCAGTATGATCCCACTTGCAATTAGGACGGTCTGAGACTTCACCTCAACCTCTTGGAGGAGCGGAGGGACGCATCCCAGCTTCGAGCAGCAGCTTATCAACATTGTATCGCTCGTTACCGTAACGCCAAAGTCCGACCTAGAGCTTTTCAGCTCGGCGATTTGGTTCTTAGACAGAATCTCAGAATCCCTGCTTGTTCGTTGGATCCAAATTGGGAAGGCTCGTATCGAGTTATCAAAATCGTGCGATCAGGTACCTTTTATCTCGAAGATATGCAAGGAAGACCTGTACGCCGCCCTTGGCACGTAGAACATTTGTTACGGTATTTCGCTTAATTCAATGTAAGCTGGAACGATGTTCGAATAAAGGTGGATTGTCTTTATTATTTTTTGGCCGCTACTCCATTTGGTTGGACCCGAATAGCCCCGAAGAGAATACACACATTCTCTTGACCAATCTTCTACCCTTGGTAGAATCAAAGCCTCAATCGATAGATCGGTCTATCTCCACGCGGACATGGTCACCAAGACCCCCGGATTGAGCCTAACTCATTATTACGTGAGTTAAGTATGAAGGTATTCAGTACATAAGAAAGGAAGAACGAAAAGAAGGAGAAATAAGACGCCAACAGCATTATCAAAAGGTGTTTTCTCATTCATCTCATTGACTATAAAAGTCAAGTTCTTTACAAACGAAAAGCAAAAACCGATACGTGAGATAGAAAGATGTTCATCCTTGCGCATCGGTCGGAGGAGGAGTGGCACTCTCGGCTTCAGGGCCCACTTTCGAGACCCCTCCTGCTTGAGTGACCTCAGTCACCTCGTTCTCGGCAGCCGCCCTTTCTTCCGCAGCTATGATAGCCGCGACCTTCTCGAACTCTCCCATATCGAAAGATGGGGACATCCGTTGCACCACTCGTAGTGCGGAGTCGCGACCAGCATCGTACGACTCATATCTCTCATCATCATACAGCTGCGAAGTCCGAAACTCCATGATGGCTCGGGCCCCTTCTTCAGATAGCATCTTGACAAGGGCCACTCTCTCCTCCTCCCAGTGGATCGAGTCATCCTTGAGCTGCGCAATGGTGGAGCGCTCTTTCTCTAGACTGTCGCTAACTTCCTTGAGCTGCGACTTGGTTTCTGCGAGCCGCTCCTCCAACAAGATCTTGTCCTGACGGAAGATCTCTCTTTCTCTCTCTGCCTTCTCCTTTATCTCTGCGAGCTTGGCGAAGTTCCAGTCCAAAGCCTGATATCTGTCAGTCAGGACTTGGACTTTCTCGATGAGGATCTTTCTCTCCTCGGTCATCTTCGTGATCAAGGTCTCGCGAGACTTGATGACTTGGTCCCTTCCGTGGACCGCCTTCTCCAAAGCAACCCTCTTCCCCTCAGCCTCTTCTATTATACGACGGGCGGCAAGGATGTCACGCCTCGTTCATATGATGAGGTCCAAGCCCTGCAAGATAGAAGGAAGGTTATGAGATAAGTGTTCGGAAGTTAACAAAGAAAGCAGAAATGGGGTCAAATTAAAACACATTTTACTTGGACCACCCTCACCCCCGCGTCAAGGAAGAGGTTTTCAGGGCTTAGTTCGGGGAGGACGTCGAAAGTCTGGGGGGAGATGTTGTCAAAAAGGAACTTGCAGATTGGGTGGAGGTGACTGGGGACGGTGAACGTTCCAACTCCAGAGGGCTGGGCTATGGCTAGCCCAGCTGGGCTCGCATCTTGAGCAGTAGTCTGCTCGCGAGCAGGAATCAGTTCACGGGCACCTTCAGGCTCGCGAGATTCTTTAGCTGGGGGGGGGGGGGGGGGGGGGGGGGGGGGGGGGAGCTTGACCCCACCCCATCGTTCTTCGGGGAGTTGTTAACAATATCAATGACCAGTGGTTCCTCCTGAGCCACCGGTGCAGAAACCGTTGGCGCAGCCACCACGGCCTCAGGAAGTGGGGTTTGAGCAGTTTCACCCGGCCAATTAGACAGATGAGAGGGACCGGCAGATGTCTTCTTCTGCCTCTTCGAGTTGGTGCCCTTTAGGCGAGGCAGCAACCCTCTCTTCTCCCCCACATTCGTCATCGCGATCTCCTCGTGAGATATGAGCCCAGCCGCTGCAAGTCGAGAGGCTGACAAACAAGCCTCGATATGCCTGTCGCAAGCCGGCAACTTGTAAACTTTCATGATTTTCTCATGAATTCCTCCTTTCAAGTTCGTCTTCCCCAGAGTCAGAACACCTGCGAATATGAGCTGAGGTGAGAAAAGTAGAGAACCCTAAGTTGGCTCATGAATCTGAGAAGAGTGAAGCTACACCCACCTTCACAGAAAAAACGGCTCACGTTAAGGCCCCCAGAAGTGGATCCTATCTCAGACTCCCAGCTCCCAGAAGTGTAAAACCAGCGTTTCCTCCATTCAGGGTAATTCGAAGAGGGTTTCCCCAAGAAGAAATTATCCCGTTGCCAGTAACACAGGTAATACCAGCCTTCGCTGGAGGGTGCTTTCTTAAGTTGGTACATTCGAAGGAACTCTTTTACGGTTAACTCTCCGTTACCAGCTTGCGCCCAGAGAGCGAATGAACTCAGGATTACCCTCCATCCGTTTACAATAAGTTGCCCAGGGGCAATCTTATAACTCCGGAGTACACCACGAATGAAGGGGTGGAGGGGAAGGCGCACCCTAAGAATGAGGAAGTATTCATAGAGGGCGACACAGCCAGGGGGAGGAGAGTTCGGGGTTTCTCCCTCTCCGGGTAACCGGAAAACAACTGAGTCAGGGACCTGATATCTCTCCCGTAACTCACTCAACCGTTCCTCCGTCGTTATGGAGGGGTACTCGGACACAGAGTACCTACCCGCCGGAACCCTCGCATTGTTAGAGGAAGAAGATTCTAGGGTAGCATCCCCCAGGGGGATGGTCTCTTCATCAGAATCCCCCGCCATGGACGTTTAAAAGATAAAAAGAAGGGGGGGGGGGGGGGGGGGGGGGGGGGGGGGGAATAGCACTCTGGAAGACAAGGAGAATGAGGAAATGAAGCTATACTAGAGAGAATCGGAGGTGACCATGTCCGCGTGGAGATAGACCGATCTATCGATTGAGGCTTTGATTCTACCAAGGGTAGAAGATTGGCCAAGAGAATGTGTGTATTCTCTTCGGGGTTATTCGGGTCCAACCAAATGGAGTAGCGGCCAAAAAATAATAAAGACAATCCACCTTTATTCGAACATCGTTCCAGCTTACATTGAATTAAGGGAAATACCGTAGCAAATGTTCTACGTGCCAAGGGTGGCGTACGGGTCTTCCTTGCATATCTTCGAGATAATAGGTACCTGGTCGCACGATTTTGATAACTTCATACGGGCTTCCCAATTTGGATCCAACGAACGAGCAGGGATTCCGAGATTCTGTCTAAGAACCAAATCGCCGAGCTGAAAAGCTCTAGGTCAGACTTTGGCGTTACGGTAACGAGCGATACGATGTTGATAAGCTGCTGCTCGAAGCTGGGATGCGTCCCTCCGCTCCTCCAAGAGGTCGAGGTGAAGTCTCAGACCGTCCTAATTGCAAGTGGGATCATACTGCTCGATCCGGTACAAGGGCACCAATACTTCGACTGGGACCACTGCATCGGTGCCAAAAGCCAATGAGAAAGGTGTCTCTTCGGTCGATGTGCGAGTCGTGGTCCTATAGGCCCATAAGACTTTCGGTAGGAGTTCTGGCCACATGCCTTTACATTCATCGAGTTTGGTCTTTAGATGATGTTTGATGATCTTATTTACTGCTTCAACCTGTCCATTAGCTTGAGGATGATATGGGGAGGTGTGAACACCAGGTATTTTCCATTTCTCGCAAAATTCTGCGAACGCGACGTTGTCGAATTGCCTTCCATTGTCGCTGATTATAGTATGGGGAAGCCCATAACGGTATATGATATTTCTCCATACGAACTTGGTGGTCTGCTTTTCGGTGATTCTAGCTAATGGTTTTGCCTCGACCCATTTAGTGAAATAATCGACTGCTACGATCGCGAACCTGTTCTGGCCTTTCCCGGTGGGCAGAGGCCCGATGATATTGACTCCCCATTGGGCGAAAGGCCAAGGGCCATCCATTGGCGTCATTTGCTCGGACAATACACGAGGTATAGAAGAATATCACTGGCACTTGTCACATCTTTTGGAGAATTCGATCGCATCCGCCTTCATAGTGGGCCAATAATACCCTTGCCTCATCGCCTTATATGCTAGAGACCGTCCCTTAGGATGGTTACCACATGCCCCCTGGTGTATTTCATCCAGAACGCGATGCGCTTCTTCTGGGTGAAGACACCTTAAGTATTGTAAAGTAAAGCTCTTGCATAACAGCATTCCGTTTTGGAAAGTATACCTGGTAGCTCGATGACAGATTTGCCGTGCGGATTTCTTATCCTCCGGGAGTTGTCCATCTCTGAGATAAAGGACGATGGGGTCCATCCAACATGAAGAGAGTGTACGGTGATCACTTGATCAGAGGTTGTTTGATTGATACTTGGAGCATGAAGACGCTCGATGGGAATAGATTGCAATAATTCAGATTCGGGTGCGGAGGCTAGTTTTGACAAAGAATCTGTGAGTTTGTTCTTCTCGCGAGGGATGTGAATTATTTCATATTTCTTCAGCCTCGCGAGCAGAATAAGCACTCGAAATTTGTATATAGCCATTTGTTCTTCTTTCTCCTCGAATTCGCCGAGTACCTGATTGACTATGAGCTGAGAATCACTATGAATAAGTAAACTCTGAATCGAGAGGACGTTTGCTAATTCGAGGTCGACGATCAAAGCCTCATATTCTGCTTCATTGTTTGAGATGTGAGAGTCAAATCGTAAGGCATATTGAAAGCGCGACCCGTCAGGAGCGACTAAGATTAAGCCCGCTCCGCTCCTGGTGGCCCATGAAAACCCATCCACAAAGAGCGACCAGGGGGTCTGGTAGTTGGTCATAGAGTTATCATCGGAAGAGGAATATGTGAATTTGGCAATGAAATCGGCCACAGCCTGACCCTTGATAGCAGTTCTGGGGTAGAACGAAATATCACGCTCGCTGATCTCAATCGCCTATTTAGTTAATCGCCCCGAAACCTCGGGTTTTTGAAGGACCTGCCTTAACGGATGCTTGTTGGCACCAATATAGTGTGGGCTTGGAAATAGGGTCGCAGTTTTCGGGCAGCAGTGACTAAGGCGAGGGCCAACTTCTCTATATCAGAATACCGAGTTTCAGCATCCACCATCGCTCGACTAATATAATAAACGGGACTTTGTACCCCGGAATCTTCTCTTATTAATGCGACACTAATGGCCGTAGAAGACACAGATAAATAAAGAAGAAGTTGCTCGTGCGCCACAGGTTTGGATAAAATGGGGGGTGCACTCACATATTGCTTCAATTGTTGGAACGCTTCCTCGCATTGCGGTGTCCACTCCCAGTTAGCTTTGGTGGTGGCTTGGAGGAGCTTAAAGAAGGGTAAGCACTTATCAAAGGCCTGCGAAATGAACCTGTTCAATGATGTGATGCGACCAGCCAAACGCTGGACCTCTTTGAGAGTGGACGGAGACTTCGTCTCGATCAATGCCTTTATTTTTTCAAGATTTGCCTCGATTCCTCGTTGGCCGACCATAATTCCGAGAAATTTCCCAGCAGACACTCCAAACGCACATTTCTCTGGATTTAGCTTCATCTGATACTTCCTCATTAAGTCGAAGGGTTCTCGAAGATCTGCGAGGTGGTCGTTTTCTACAACGCTTTTTACGAGCATGTCGTCCACATAAACCTTCATATTCCTACCGATCTGTGCGGCGAATATTTTATTGACTAGGCGTTGATTGGTGGCTCCAGCATTTTTAAGACCAAAAGGCATCACCTGGTAGCAATACAGGCATCGGTCAGTGATGAAGGCGGTGTGCTGGTTGTCGGGCGGATGCATCATGATCTAGTTATAACCAGAATAAGTGTCCATAAAACTGAGCAGGGCATACCTTGCCGTCGAATCAATCAATTGGTCGATTCGCGGAGTCGAGAAACTATCCTTCGGACACGCTTTGTTTAAATCAGAATAGTCAACGCACATTCTCCACTTGCCGTTAGCCTTTCGAATGAGGACCACGTTCGCGAACCATTCTGGGTAGTCAACTTCCTTTATGAAATTGACTGTTAACAACTTCTCGACTTCAGCCTTAATCACCATTTGCCTTTCTGCAGTGAAGGCACGCCGATGCTGGTGAACATGTTTGTGCTTTGGATCAACATTCAAACGATGTGCTATGACGCCGGGGTCGATACCTGGCATATCACTATGGGACCAAGCAAACACATCTTAGTACTCGGTGAGGAAACGGACCAGGTTTCTGCGAAAAACACTGCTTAAAGAAGATCCAACGTGGATAACTTTGGATGAACAGTCTTCAAATAAATGGATCGCAACTGTTTCTTCCCCTGGAGTTTCTGATTGGAGGGCACTCTCCCTTGGGTCCAACGATGTAGCCGTTGGAGGGCTTGATGAATCTTTTGTCGCCATCATAACTGGCGTTGCCTGGGCCTTCTTTCGGTCTAGTACGGCGATCTTGTAATACGCTCGCGCTTCCTTCTGATTTCCTCGTACAACCCCGACTCCATTTGGAGTAGGGAATTTGATGCATAGGTACAGAGGATGTAAAGCCACCCCTACATTATTGAGAGAAGGTTGGCCCAAAATGGCGTTATACGCTAATCTCCGATCCACCACGAGGAAATTAACAAAGATAGTAGTTTTCGTGGGCTCTCTCCGAAGGTGACTGGAAGGTCGATGCTTCCTTCCGGTGTTACTACTTCGCCCCCGAAGCCGACGAGAGGAGTTGAGATCGGTTTGAGCAAGCCCCTGGCTAGTGCCATTTTGTTGAAAGCTTCTAGGTAGAGAATATCAGCGGAGCTACCTATATCCACCATAATACGATGAGTCAAATAATTTGATAACTTTAATGCGATCACAATGGAGTCTTCGTGAGGAAAGTGAATTCCTTCCGCATCTTCGAGAGAAAAGGAGATCGGAGGGTGGCCGGGATTCGACGTATCAGGCGTCTTTTCCAACCAATATATATGCTGGGGCTTCTGAGACGCTTTGCGAGTATACGCTTTTCTTGAAGTTTGAGAATCTCCCCCGCAAGCCGGTCCTCCGGCGATGATCCGGATCTCACCGGTGGGCTCGACGTCTTCTTGCGAAGTGTGACGTTGAGGTGATTTCTTTCGGTGCGATGGGGCTTCCGTCCGTTTCGGTGATCAACCCTGTCGAGCTACGTATTCCCGAAGGTGACCTTTCCGAATGAGGGCTTTGATGTGATCTCTCAGAGATATACAATCTTGGGTGTTGTGCCCATGGTCTTTATGGAAATAGCAGAATTTACTGTTATCTCTTTTTTCAGGATCAGATTTGATCTTTGAGGGCCACTTCATGTACGACTTGTGTTTGATCTCCATTATCACTTTTTCAGGAGGTTGGATAATAGGTGTATAGTTATGATATTTACCAGAATAGGGCTTCTTAGGGGATCGATCCCGTCGATCGCGCCGGTACTTTTTATCAGAAAGAGGGGTCTCCTCAATCTTGCGCTTCTTGCCCTGTATACCGTGACGAGCCAAAGCGACTTCTTCCGCATTGATGTATTTCTGGGCCTTTGCCTGAAACTCTGTCATAGTTTTAGGAGGGTTTTTGTCCAAGGCGAACCTGAATTTTTCTCTTGTGATTCCAGCTATGAGAGCGGTGAGACCTTTATCTTCGGTATAACCTTTGGTCTGGACGGCTCTGCAGTGAACCGAACAGTAAACTCCTTTATCGTCTCCCCATGCTGCTGCTTTAAGTCCATTAAGTGAGATGCCGGCTTTTTGGTACGGATGCTTCCCATGAACTGGGAAAGGAAAAGCTCCGATAGCTGAGAGAAGGACCCGATAGATCGGGGTTTGAGCCCCCGAAACCATGTACACGCTGCATCCTTTAAGGTTAAGGAAAAAGCCCTACCCATGATTTATGAACCATGTCCCTCTAGTTCCATAAGAGATTTGTACGTTTCCAGATGTTCGAGAGGATCGTCAGTACCTGTATACGGAGTGATGATAGGTGTGCGATACTTCTTAGGTAAGGGTGCTTCCATGACCTCGCGGGCAAAAGGGATTCAGATCGATGTATTGACGCTACAGCAATAGATGGTCGATTTGTCTGATATCGTTGCTCCATATCGTCAAAGTGATCGTGGATTCTTTTGAGGTCTCCTTCCCATGGTAAGGTGTAGCCTAAAGTTTCGACGGCGGACCCCTGAGATTGCTGTTGCCGAGAGGTACTCGAGTGTATAGAGAGTGTGGAGGGAGTACAGGGACTTGGTTACTGAGTGGTATTCGATTTGATGGAGGAGGATTTGGCTGGGTTTGTGGCTCGCCCGCAGAGTGCCTGGAAGCCACTGGTATGGGTTGTATTGGCGGCCCTTCCGGAAGTTGCCGCTGGGGTTCCGAAAAATGCTGATCAAGCCGATTAGATAAGGCTTGGAACCCGGCTTTGAGTGTTAGAAGTGTGTTTCTGAGGAAACGCATGACATCTTCTTGATTGCTGGATGTATCGAACAATGGGTTTTGTGATGGCACGTTAGGGTCTCAGTGTGGGATGCCCGTCGAAGCAGTTTGAGGGAGGTTAGGCGCTGGTTCGATAATGTCAGGAAGAGGTAGCGTTTGCCTTGAAGTGGAAGGATGAACCGTCTTTTTGGGAGGCATGTGGGAGAACTTCGATCAGTGATTAGAATGGCTAATCCTGACGATCGGTTCCCACAGACGGCGCCAATTTGTTTACGTAGAATTTTGTGACAGGATCCTCCAGCCATTCACCTTACTTCAGGCCAGCTTCCTCTCAAACCTGAAAGAATACAAGAGAAAACTAAGGGTGGCCGGTGTCCAGCCGTCGGCCCTCCGAAGCTTAAGTTAGACGGGACATGGTTATAAAAGGAAGCGATGGGATTTGAAGCTTAGAGATTGTGTACCTTCCTCATTGATGAGGCCACCCATTTATACAGGTTCAAGTGATCCAATCTGTTACGCAAGGCGTTAAGATTACTACTGATCTCCGGAGATAAGGTTCTTATCCTGCTGATCCTTAGGGAAGAGGATGGCCTAGTCCAATCAGACATCTGGTTGATTACGTTCCTTAATGGTGATCCCCTAAGGTTCGGAACCACGAACAAAGATAAACCCAAAATCGGCCTATATAGGCTGTTGGTACTAAAAAGGCGGAGGACGTTCGGGCTCGAGGATAACTTCTCGCATATTTGAGATGCAGAACCTTTCGACGACCACTATTGAGAGGCTCGTATATTCAGGAGGGTATTCCGCACTTTCTCAATATTCGAGCCTCGACCAGAAGGGCTCGCAGATCGAATAACGTCACAAAGGTGCTCGCAGGTCGAATACCGTCATAAAGGTGCTCGCAGGCCTTGAGTCTTCGCTATCTTCGACCACCACAATTTGGCTATAACAGATGCGATGTACTAATAACTCGGTAAGACTGAGGTCGATCCACAGGGAACTAACTAAATTGTTCTAAACTATTCCAGCAACTTGGATTTAAGTGATTTGGAATTTCAATTATCAAAACTAAACTAAATAGTAACTTAGGAAAATCTGATAATAAGAAAGAGGAAACTAAGGCATTGAGGATCCACTTGTAGAAATCCTTGTTAATTCATTCAAGCATGAACACAACTAGATTTGAAGTCCTATCTCTCATCAAGTTGGAAGATAAAGCATTAAAGCACAAACAATCCTACTTAAGTCAGAAAATTAAGTTCTAATTCTAATCAAGAACATAGCATTCAAAATTATAGCCTTCGGAGCAACAACCATGCCTATGGACTATGTCATGCTCAAGGGTTACCATAATTTGAATCTAATCAAGCCAAACATGATAATCTCAGATAATTGTAAGGAATCCATGTCCGAAGCACATGAACTCTCATAAAACTTCTAAAAATATCAACTTTATTCAAACTAAAACATTAAAAACTCCAAACTTAAAGTAAAGGTACTTGAATCAAACTGAATTAAACATGAAATTAGCTACAAGCTTCACCTCTCAGCCCTATCTGAAAGGTTCTAGCCGAGCATTGTCATGCTACAACTAGAATCAAAAGAAAAACTAAATAAAAGCATGAAAAACTAGAAAAATTAGAATTGGTAAAGTTGTGGACGCTCCACGGTGCTCTCCTTCACTTCCCACAACCTTTAATCTCTTCTAGGATAATTTTAGACGAGGCCCTATGTGTCCTTTTATAGATTAGTGCGGAAGATTCCAGATTGCGCAAGAAATTACGCAATTGCGCAGAGAAAATCAGAGCTTGTAGGACAAGCTCTGTCATGCAGTCAACTAGTCGAACGACCGGTCTGAGTCCATGAACGACCTGTCGGACAACCGGTCGTAAAACGTAAAAAATAGTCCAGATAGTTTCTGGAATTTTCATCCTCCCTGTTGAGTGCTCGACCGATTTGACGACCGGTCTGAGTGATAGTCGACCAGTCTGACGACCGATCGTTCTTGGTCCAGTGAGTTCTGCAGCAATGTGGGGGTCTCTTTTGTATTGCCGACCGGTCGTGTGCCTTGGACGACCAGTCAGCTGACTGATCGATAGTGTTGATTCCTGCACCACTTCTTTCTTTTTTCTTTTGTTCTCTTCCTCCTTTCATCCATCCTTTGGCAGTTGGTTCCTTGATCTTCAATGTATGTAAAGTGCTCTCTTAAGCCTTGAATCAGTGAAATCTCCATAGCGTTCCTACAATCACAAATCATGCATTAGAGCTTGACACACCCCTAACCAGCATTATGCTAGTCCTGAGCAAAACATGCGTGAAACAAGTTCAAATCTCCAAAACCCAACTCTCCTTCAGAAATAATACTTCTATACATTCGAAGCTATACAAGTGTAAAAATTAGAAGAAAAAAAATAGGTAATAGAAGTTGAAATCGTAAACTCTTAAACATAATAGGTATTCATATAGAATCCCCACTGATTGATTGATAAATAAAAAAACTTAAACAAATTCAACCTAGTGTGCATAATGAATGTTCATCTCATAAGTTTCCGGGACTATCTTCTTCATAGATTAACTAAACTATGGATCTAAAGGTGTGAAGATTAACAACAAGCCTATAATAAGAATTTTCCTTACCGTCCTTCAGACGGCTTTCACACTACATCCGATTTGCGGCTTTGGTTACGGGTAGACCATCCCCCGGTTGGTAATAGGTAGCCCTTTTCAAAATTTTACACCATGTTTTCAATCATACCCATATTTTCTTTCCTTCTTTCCTTTTCATACACATTAGATAGGATTTTTATAAATCCATATCTTTCGTTATTTTCCCATGGACAAGGATGGACAAAGTACCCCCCGGGCTTGGTTCCTCAACACCTCAAATCTAAGTTTAGCCAATCCACAAATTTACATAACCCTTTGAAACCATGAAAATCGTGTAAGGTGAACTAGGTGTAAAAGTGTTCATTTTTTTTTATCAATCATATAAATAGGGGAATTCACATATAAAACCATTATATCAAAGGTAGTTCAAGACTTGCAACATTAATTACTTCATATCTCCTTTTCTTATACTTGTATCATCCCAAATGCATAGAAACAAGGTTTTCCAAAAGAGTTTTGAATTTTCATAAAAATTTGACAAATTGTCAACATATAATAATGATCGAAATATTACAAAATACTCGATTCATGTAGGGATCTCACCCCCAACCAAATCTTGCATTGTCCTCAATGTAAAAGATGTGCAATAAGCAATAAAATTAGAGCAATGATAAAAATAAAGGAGAGTGAGAACGAGATCACCTGAGAGAGTCGATAATGGAAGTCTACAACTCCGGCAATTAAATCTTCTAAAGAGATAAACCTAAAATAGAAAAAACAACTAAACCTAATTCTACTTTATACCTTCGTCAGACTAGGAGATCAATCATCTTGATACACGGGATCATTCAGAGTAATGGACATGTCCTCTGAATCAAACTTCTCGACAAATGGCTTAAGGTGTTGTCCATTCACTTTAAAACGGTTACCATTCGCTGCATTCTCTATTTCTAGTGGCTGTAGAAGTAAAAGTAGATTGGTTTTTCTGATTTTCTAGGACTAACAACTTATTATGTTTTGTAGGAACTCGTTCATAGTTCAAGCGAATAGGGTAATAACCTTCTAACTTAGTACTTTTTACAGATTTTTAGATTTTCAGGTTTTTGTTAATTTCTGTTTAGGACTTAGGATTAGTTTTAATTTTGGATTGTGTGGTTTATGTCCCATTGGGAATGTGACCACAATAATCGTCTCCAAACCGAAGGTGTTTAGTTGGACCACTCTCCGTTCATAGACAAGTCCAAAAGTTTGTAAAACATCGTGAAAATTTGGAAAGTATGAATCAAACTCCATTAGGGAATCCTCCCCACCCTACTTCAACCACAAATGCAAATCATGAAGGAGTAGGAGAGAATGAGGTGCACAATGCTCCTCCAATAAGATCTTTAAGTGACTACTTACAACCGGCCCGTACGACTACACCTTCTCGCGTGGTCTTACCAACAACCGGGGGGAACATTGATATAAAGCCGGGTGTGATTAAACTATTACCCAAGTTCCATGGGCTAGAATCTAAAAGCCCATATCTACACTTAAAGGAATTTGAAGAAGTAGTGGCTACTTTGCAATATGCGAATGTCTCAGAAGATGCCATCAAACTTAAACTTTTTCCTTTTCATTGAAGAAAAGAGTCAAGAATTGGCTCCACTCTCTTAGACCACACTTGATAGGGTCATAGAGTGAGATGACTCGGGAATTCTTGAAAAAGTTCTTCCCGGCTTATAAAACGAATACCTTTCGAAGAGCTATAATGAACTTTTCGATTAAAGACAATGAATCATTCTTCTAAAGTTGGGAAAGGTTTAAGGACCTCCTACTTGCTTGCCCACATCATGGCTATGAAAGCTGGCAAATCATAAACTTCTTCAATGATGGATTAAGTTCTAACATGCGTCAATTCATAGAGATGATGTGCAACAGTGAGTTTATGAGCAAAAATCCAGATGAAGCTTGGAGTTACTTGGATATGTTGGCCGAGAATGCCTAGTCATGAGATACCTCAGACAAATCTAGTAATCTCAAGCCTTCTCAACAAAAGGAAAAAGGATGCATCTATATTATTAAAGAAGAAGATGATGTGAACGCAAAGATAGCTAGCCTCACAAGGAAGATCGAGGCTATGGAACTTAGTAAGAGTGGAGTTTCAAAGTCTAATGAAGCTATTGAAAACATGTGTGGAATTTATGCCGCTAATGTACACTCCACGCGAGATTTTTTTACAATCCCTGTGTTTCAAGAGGTGTTACAAGAGCAAGTAAACGCTGCATATAGTTATCAACGGCCTTTTAGTGGATCGGTAGGTAACACGTATAACTCTACTTGGAAGAATCATCCCAACTTTAGTTAGAGGAATGGTCCTACGGCCAATACTACCAACTCTCAAGGAGGGCCACCCATGCAAAACATGACCCCACCTTAATTCTCAATGGAGGATACTTTGAAGGCGTTTATACAAGGGCAAAGGCAAATATACCAAACGAATCGGCAAATGTTTCAAGAGCTTAAAGTCTCGGTTGATGAGATTAAGGGACGCTTGAATGCTAGGGAAAGGACCTTTTCGGCCCAACCTCAGCCCAATCCAAAGCAAGTACATGAACTAAGCATCCCTAACCTTCCCAACCAACATATGGAGCAAGCAAAGTCCAGCACCACTCTTAGAAGTGGTAAATAAGTAGATAAATCTATTCCAGTGAAGGTCGACAAGCCTTATGATCCAGTAGCTTCTGAGAATGAGGATGGACCTAGCTCAACTCCATAAGAAAAGGAACGTGTTCATAAGCCTATAGCACCATTCCCTTTGAGATTAGTTACTCCAAAATCTCTTCCAAACTCTCATAACATTTTAGAGATTTTCAGACAAGTCAAGATCAACATTCCATTGCTTGACGCTATTAAACAAATCCCGTCCTATGCTAAGTTTTTAAAGGACTTATGCACAACTAAACACAAATACAATGTGCAGCAAAAGGCCTTCTTAAATGAGCAAGTGAGTGCCATTCTCACTCAAAAGACCCCTCCAAAATTGTGGGATCCCAGTAGTCCAACAATTTCATGCATCATTGGTGACTACCGGATTGAATGTGCATTGCTAGACTTGAGGGCAAGCGTAAATTTAATCCCATATTCGGTATATGAGCAATTGGGCCTTGGTGAATTAAAACCCACCAAAACCACGTTGCAACTCGCTGATAGATCCATTCGTGTACCAAGAGGGATAGTTAACGATGTCTTGGTCCGAGTTAATAAATTCTATTATCCGGTGGATTTCATCATCTTGGACACACAACTGGTTATGGATGCTAGCAATCAAATACCGATAATTCTAGGCCGCCCCTTCCTTGCTACATAAAATGCAATAATAAATTGCTGGAATGGGGTAATGCAATTGTCCTTTGAAAACATGACATTGGAGTTGAATCTGTTCCATCTGGGCAAAAGGCATAGGGGTGTTGATGATGATGAGTTCTTCGAGGTAAACATGCTCGAATTCTTCGAAGAAGAAGAGCTCCTCCAACTTGAACCACTAGAAAGCTTGGAGACATGCTTGACACATTTTGAGGATTCCAAAGACCCCATCATAAGTGAAATTGTGCAAGCATTGAATATTGAGAAATCGGTAGTTGGTATTAGCCGGTGGAGGCCTGTTCGCTTCCCCAAGTGTAGGGTTGCGATGTAGTAATAATCTCGGTAAGACCAAGGTCGATCCACAGGGACTTGTGTTGGGATTCACAAAACACTTCCAATAGTTTCTACTTAAGAACTAACTAATCAGGATTTAGTAATTTGGTGAAGATAGCAATTTTGAACTAAACTGAAGGTAATCAATTAATAAAAAGCACTAGGGGTTCAAGGATCCACTTGTAGCAATCCTTGATGCTTAATTCACTGTGGTTTCTCACTTTCTCAACTAGAATCAAAATTAAGTCTTATCTAGCCGGATGATAGAGCAGTTAAAACAAATAATCTGCCATATGTGTGATACATGATTCTCTTAATTCAAGTTAGGATTTGAGCACACTCAATTGCATAGATCAATCCTAGATTCAATAGGTTGAGGTCACAATCATAATCATCATTACCTTCTATCACAAAGTATAACTAGATCAGGATTTGAACTCAATTCAAATCATATAAAGAACCACACATAGACAGAGATTCCAAAAAGAGTAGAACTTTTGGTATGAAGTTCCCACATGAGGATCATAGATTTAGAGCGTATTGAATCCAATTCCTCGGATCGTACAGGTCTAATATAATTCAAAACAATTAAGAACCCAAGTAATTCTTCTAAACATCCATGAGCCATCATAAGATTAAGAAAAACTACTTAGAACTTTATTCAAACTTCAACCATTGTTCTTCACTAATAATCCAAATTGAAACCAAATCAAACGAATTGAAACATCTTAGATTCACTACAAGCTTCACCTCTTAGCCTTAGCTAAGAGGTTTAGCCATTCATGATCCAAGGAAACATGAAAACAACTAAGAAAAACATAAAACTAGAAGAACAAACTAGGAGGAGTTGTAGAACTCCGGATCTGACTTCCGCCGTCTCCCACCCTGCTACATCTCTTCTAGGATGCCTTAGGAACGAGCTAGGGAAGTCCTTTTATAGCTTTGAAGCCCTAGGTGTGAAGAAATTTCGAGAAATCCCGCAGATTTGTGTTTTGCGCAGAGATTTTTGGAGTTTGTAGAAGAAGTTTTTTTACGCAGCCTACCGGTTGGACCCCCTGTTCGACCGGTTGGACAAAGTGCTTGTAATTGAAATTTTCATTGGAGTGTTTCTTACACAGTTCGACCCATCAGCCGACCGGCCGGTGGACATGCTTCAATCTGCTGAAATTCACTGGACATAATAGTGCATAGGCCGACCCTTCAGCCGGCCGGTCGGTCAGTCTGTCCGGCCGGTCGGACAGAGGGTCGGCCCTCATAAATTGTGTCCAGCAATTTTCTTATTTCTGGAAGGTTTGACCGGCCGGTCGGTGGCTGTGACCGGCCGGCCGGTGGACATGAATTTGGCTGAAATCTTCAGCTTCTCCTCCTTCATCTTCAATGCACTTTTGCTCCACCTTTGGTCCTTCATTCCTTTGATCTTCAAGGTGCGTAAATAGTATATCTTAGCCCTCATTTGATGACTTCTCTCTTTCACTCCTACAATCACAAAACCATGCATTAGTTGGGTCTTTAATCACTTATTTCAAGCATAGTTAGTAATGAAATGGGGTTAGAATATGGACATTTAGGAGCTCAATAAGGCCCATTTTGAAAGATTACCACCAACCACATCAAAGCCTCTACCGTCTAACATTAAACCACCGAAGCTTGAACTTTAACCTTTGCCATCATAGCTGAAATATGTATATTTAGGTCCAGAAGAAACCTTCCTAGTCGTTATTGCCTCTCAACTAAGAAAAGACCAAGAGCTCAAGTTGATCGAGCTACTAAAAGAACACAGGGGATAAATGCTTCAGTATGCACCCACCGTATACACATCGAAGAAAATGTGAAGACGACCAGACAACCTCAAGAAGGCTAAATTTAAATATGATGGAGGTTGTCAAGGCCGACGTGTTAAAGCTACTAGATGTGGGTATTATCTACCCCATCTCGGATAGCCAATCGGTGAGTTCTACCCAAGTTGTCCCTAAGAAGTCCGGTATTACCATTGTGGAAAATGCCAACAACGAGCTTATACCAACTAGAGTGACCACTGGTTAGCGTATGTGCATAGATTATCAGAAGCTAAACACGGTTACTAGGAAGGATCAATTCCCTCTCCCATTCATCGATCAAATTTTGGAGAGGTTAGCGGGTCACTCCTATTATTGCATCCTCGATGCCTATTCCGGCTACAACCAAATTGAGATAGTGTTGAACCTCCAATTTATACATTGCATAGCCCACTACATCACATTATATGCATGGTTTTCATGTTTATAAGGCCCATCTAATGTGTGTATTGTTATTGTAGGGATGAGAGCGGACTTCACCAAATTGGGGACTAAAAAGAGTCAATTGAAGCCATTGGATGAAGATTGAAGAAGGACTAAAGAAAATAGAAAGAGAGGAGAAGAAAGGAAGAAAGAAGTCCAAGGAGAAAGCAGGAAACAGAAGCCAAGACCGGTCGTGCGACCGGTCGTCCATCGCCAGGATCGGTCGTCCGACCGGTCCGATTGTTTGCAGAAGAAGGATTTTTCACAGAAGGTCACTGGACCATTCACGACCGGTCGTGCGACCGGTCGTCCGATGCCCAAACCGGTCGTGCGACCGGTCCTTAAATTAAATTTTAAAGACGGATTTTTGGCAAAACTCACTGGATTGTTTTTGACGTTTTGCGACCGGTCGTCAGGGAGCTCAGACAGGTCGTGCGACCGGTCGTTTGCGTAACAAAGCTTCTTCGTGAAGCTCCGAGATTTTCTAGGCAGTGCGTAACCTTACGTAATTTCTGGATGTTTCCGACGCAAGGGGCTTTCCCACTATAAAAGGACACCCAGGGGCTCTTCCAAGGTCATCATAGAAGCCAAGGAACATCGTGGGAAAGGACGGAAGCCATCGTGGAGCGTCTGCAACCTCCAAACTCCGGTTTTTCTAGTTTTTATGCTTTCTTATTTGAGTTCTAGTTGTAGTATGACAATGCTCGGCTAGAATCTCTCAGCTAAGGCTGAGAGGTGAAGCTTGTAGCTAATTTCCATGTTTGATTCAGTTTAATTCAAGTAATTTCAATTCAAGTTTGGATTTTTATTTATTCTAGTTCTTCAAGTTGATAGTTTGAAATGTTTATGAGAGTTCATGTGCTCCGGACATGGATTCCTTGCAATTCTCTGAGATTATCATATGGTGCTTGTTTAGATTCGAATTATAATAGTCCTTAAGCAAGCCATAGTCCATAGGCATGGCTGTTACTCCGAAGGCTATGATTTCGAATTCTACATGTGTTGAATGGGGACTAGAACTTGGAAGTTCAACTTGAATGGAATTGAATGTGTTTGAATGCTTTATTTTCCAACTAGATGAGAGATAGGACTTCAAATCTAGTTGTGTTCTATACTTGGATTGATTGGATTGACATGGGATTGCTACAAGTGGATCCTTGAATGCCTTAGTACTTTAAATTACTGGTTTTTGTTAAGTTACTGTTTTAGTATAAGTATTCCAATTAAATCTCATATCTATTGCAAACTGAGTTGCTGGAATAGTTTGAAAGTTGTTTCTAATTCCCTGTGGATCGACCTCGGTCTTACTGAGATTTATTACTACATCGCAGCCTTACACTTGAGGCGAGCGAACAAGTTTTTGGCGCCACTGCCGGGGAATTTAGATAACGGTTTCAAATTGTTTTAGTGGCTGTAGAAGTAGAATTAGATAGGGTTTTTCTGATTTCTTAGAACTAATCAAAATTGTTTGTTTTATAGGATTTCTTTTCTAGTTCAAGCGCATCGGGTAATACCTTTCTAACTTAGCTTTTTACAGATTTTCTATTTTCAGATTAATTTCAGATTTCTAGGATTTAGGTTTAGTCAGTTTTTGGTTGAGTGGTTTATGTCCCGTTGGGAACGTAACCACTCTAATCGTTTCCAATCAGAAGGTAGTTTAGTTGGACCATTGTCAGTCCATAGACGAGTCCGAAACTACCAAGAACATTGTGAAAATTTGGGGAGTATGGATCAAACACCTTTAAGGAATCCCCCCCCCCCCCCCCCCCCCCCCCCCCCCCCCCTACTCCAACTACAAACGCAAATCAAGAAGGAGTAGGAGAGAATGAGGTATATAACATTCCTCCAATGAGATCACTGCGGGATTACCTACAACCAGCCCGTGCAATTACACCCTCTTGCGTGGTTCTACCACAAAACGGGGGAAACATTGACATAAAGCCGGGTGTAATTTAACTTATACCAAAGTTCCATGGGCTAGACTCTGACCGCCCATATCTACACTTGAAAGAATTCGAAGAAGTGGTGGCTACCTTGCAATACACCAAGGTTTCAGAAGATACCACTAAACTTAAACTCTTTCCCTTTTCATTGAAAGGAAGAGCCAAAGATTGGCTTCACTCTCTTAGACCACATTCGATTGGGTCATGGAATGAGATGACCCGGGAATTCTTGAAGAAGTTCTTCCCAGCTCATAAAACGAACACCCTTCGAAGAGCCATAATGAATTTTTCGGCTAAAGAGGGTGAATCTTTTTTCCAATGTTGGGAGAGATTTAAGGACCTCCTACTTGCTTGCCCACATCATGGCTATGAGAGTTGGTGAATTATAAATTTTTTCAATGATGGATTAAGTTCCAATATGCGCCAATTTATAGAGATGATGTGCAATGGCGAGTTTATGAGCAAAAATCCAGATGAGGCTTGGAGTTATTTGGACATATTGGCTGAAAATGCCCAATCTTGGGATACCTCGGATAAACCCAATAACCCCAAGCCTACTCAAGAGAAAGAGAAAGGAGGGATCTATATCCTCAAGGAGGAAGACGACGTGAATGCAAGGATAGCCAACCTCACAAGGAAGATCGAGGCCATGGAACTTAGTAAAAGTGGAGTTCCAAAGTCCAATGAAGCTATTGAGACCATATGTGGGATTTGTCACACCGATTTACACGCTATGCAAGATTGTCCCACAATTCCTGCATTTCAAGAGGTATTACATGAACATGCAAATGCCACATATGGGTATCAACGGCCTTTCAATGGACCGGTGGGTAATACGTACAATACTAGTTGGAAGAACCACCCAAATTTCAGTTGGAAGAATGCTCCCACAGGCAATCCTACCAACTCTCAAGGAGGGCCACCCATGCAAAATATGGCCCCACCTCAATTCTCAATGGAGGATACTTTGAAAGCATTTATACAAGGGCAAACGCAAATCAATCAAACAAATCAGCAAATGTTCCAAGAGCTTAAAGTCTCGGTTGATGAGATTAAGGGACGCTTGAAAGCTAGGGAAGGGACCTTTCCGGCCCAACCTCAGCCTAATCCAAAACAAGTACATGAAGTGAGCATTCCTAATCCTTCCAACCAACACATGGAGCAAGCCAAATCCATCACCACTCTTAGGAGTGGTAAATAAATTGACAAATCTATTCCGGTGAAGGCTGAATAGCCTAATGATCCGGTAAATTCTGAGGATGAGGATGGATCTAACTTAGCCCCACAAGAAACGAAACGCATTTACAAGCCCGTAGCACCATTCTCTTCGAGATTGGTTGCTCCAAAATCTCTCCCAAACTCTCATGATATGCTAGAGATTTTTAGACAAGTCAAGATCAACATTCCCTTGCTTGATGCCATCAAACAAGTCCCCTCCTATGCCAAGTTTCTAAATTACCTATGCACAACCAAACGTAAATATAATGTACAGCAAAAGGCCTTCTTAAATGAGCAAGTAAGTGCCATTCTCACTCAAAAGACCCTCCCAAAATTCAAAGATCCCGGTAGTCCCACAATCTCATGTATCATTGGAGACTACCAGATTGAGCGTGCATTGCTAGACTTGGGGGCAAGCGTAAATTTGATCCTATACTTGGTATACGAGCAATTGGGTCTTGGTGAATTAAAGCCCACCAAAACCACATTGCAACTCGCTGATAGATCCATCCGTGTACCGAGAGGGATAGTTGAGGATGTGCTAGTCCAAGTTGATAAATTCTACTACCCGGTAGATTTCATCGTCTTGGACACACAACCGGTTATGGATGCTAGACCCAAATACCGGTGATTCTAGGCCGCCCATTCCTTGCTACATCAAACGCAATCATAAATTGTCGGAATGGAGTGATGCAATGTCCTTTGGGAACATGACGTTGGAGGTGAATGTGTTCCACTTAGGCAAAAGGCATAGGGATGATGATGATGTCCACGAGATTGATATGATTGATTCAATCGTAGAAGAGGAGTTTGGTTTAAGGCAGAATTTTGATCCTTTAGATGTTGTTAGCTTTGATCCCTTTGAGGATTGGGACGACAATGATGGCCCCCATGAGGTAAACATGATAGAATCCATGGAAGATGGGGAGTTTTTCCAACATGATCTACCTGAAAGTTTGGGGACATATTTGACACATTCTCAGGATGAATCTAATTCTCATTTTATTAAGACCTTGGAAGTGTCAATTTCTGAAAATTCATTTGACAAGTCACCAATTTCTGATTTACACAAATTTGTTGTGCAGGATTTGGAAGAATTGGTGTTTGATTTGCCTACAAAGAGGCCAATTTCTGAAAGTGTAGAGGTTGAGGACCCACTCCAACCTACACAAAATTCTGAGAAGGAGGAAGATATAAAGGGTCCAAATCTGAAAATTTCCTCCGATTAGGTCTCTTATACACTTGAGGAGTGCCTAACGTACTTTGAGGATTGGGATGATCCCATGATTCAGGACATTGTATATGCTTTGAGAGAGACCTCCCAGATGCCTAAAAAGTTTCCTTCCACAGAACACCAAACTGAAAATTCAATTGTGGAAGCACCAGTGAAATCTGATTTTGTGGAGATCATATCGACTTGTGAAAAAGAAATACAAGTCTCCACATCTCTTTGGTTTGTTCAAACCGAAGAACACTTCTGGGATGACCCATACTTGAATAATTTTTGTCTAGACAAGAAGGAAAGGAGATCCATATTTAATGATTTCCAACCAATGCAATTCTCCTTTCCTAGTACATGTGAAAATTTTGTTGAAGAACCCACTGAAATTTTTCAGCAGGATTTTCAATGGGTTAGAATGATCGATGTCACTAATGTACTTTCCAAAGCAGGATGGTGGATAGTTCTACTGAAAAATTTGTTACACCACTTGATGATCCTGCTCAACTTTGTCCTTTTGGATGTTATAATGATAATCGATCTCCTAGTCTGATGGAGATCCTCTTTTTACAAGGACGGGTTAGTTATCTTTATTGCTTTCTGTAGATTAGGTTTAGTTTTATTCAGTTTTACTGTTTTAGTAGCTTTAGTTGTTGGGTTGAAGACTTCCATGATCGCTCTCTCAGGTACTATTGTTCTCACTCTCTCATATTTTACCATTGCTCTCATGTTATGCTCAGTACATATCTTTTTACATTGAGGACGATGCAAGATTTGGTTGGGGGGTGAGATGAGATTCTTCATCTATCATGTTGCAACATTTCAAGCCTCATATGCCCAAATTTTTTCGAATTTTCTAAAATTTCAAAACCCCTTTAGAAAACCTTATTTCCATGCATTCGAGATGATATGAGTATAAGAAGAGGAGATACGAAGTGTGTGATGTTGTAAGTCTTGAATTTCTCCCAACATAATGGTTTTATATGTTAGTTCCCCTATTGTTGTGATCGATAGAAAATTTGAACACTTTTTACACCTACTTCACAGTACACGATTTTCATAGGTTGAAAGGATTATGTGATTTGTGGATTAGCTAGACTTTGATTTAAAGGTGTTGAGAAACCAAGCCGGGGTATTTTGTCCATCCTTGTCCATGGGAAAATAACGAAAGATATGGATTTTTAAAAATCCTATCTAAATTAAAAGAAAAAGGAAAAGAAAGGATGAAATCAGGAATGAAGGAAAAATGGTGGAAAATTTTGAAAAGGGATACCTATTACCAAATGGGGGATGGTCGAACTGTAACCAAAGCCGGAAATGGGACGTAGTATGAAAGCCGTCGGAAGGACGATAAGGCAAATTCCTGTCATAGGCTTGTTGTTGCTCTGTGCACCTTAAAATCCTTGGTTTACTTAATCTATGAAGAAGATAATCCCAGAAACTCATGAGATGAACTTTCACTATGCACACTAGGTTGAATTTGTTAGAGTTCTTCTATTTATCAATCAATCAGCGGGAATTTCATGTAGACACTTATTATGTTTTGAGAGTTTAAGGTTCAGCTTCTAGCACCTAAGTTCTCCAAATTTTATACTTGTATCTCTTGGAATGGATAGAAACATGGTTTCTGATGGAGGTTTGGTTTGGAGGTTTGAAATTGTTTCGCGCATGTTTTGCTCGGGACTAGCAAAAATCTGGTTGGGGGGTGTGTTGAACCTCCAATTTATACATTGCATAGCCCACTACATCACATTATATGCATGGTTTTCATGTTTATAAGGCCCATCTAATGTGTGTTTTGTGATTGTAGCGATGAGAGCGGACTTCACCAAATTGGGGACTAAAAAGAGTCAATTAAAGCCATTGGATGAAGATTGAAGAAGGACTAAAGAAAATAGAAAGAGAGGAGAAGAAAGGAAGAAAGAAGTCCAAGGAGAAAGCAGGAAACAGAAGCCAAGACCGGTCGTGCGACCGGTCGTCCGACCGGTCCGATTGTTTGCAGAAGAAGGATTTTTCACAGAAGGTCACTGGACCCTTCACGACCGGTCGTGCGACCGGTCGTCCGATGCCTAGACCGGTCGTGCGACCGGTCCTTTAATTAAATTTTAAAGACGGATTTTTGGCAAAACTCACTGGAATGTTTTTGACGTTTTGCGACCGGTCGTGTGACCGGTCGTCTGCGTAACAAAGCTTCTCCGTGAAGCTCCTAGATTTTCTGCACAGTGCGTAACCTTCGTAATTTCTGGATGTTTCCGACGCAAGGGGCTTTCCCACTATAAAAGGACACCTAGGGGCTCTTCCTAGGTCATCATAGAAGCCAAGGAACGTCGTGGGAAAGGACGGAAGCCGTCGTGGAGCGTCTGCAACCCTCAAAACTCCAATTTTTTTAGTTTTTATGCTTTCTTATTTGAGTTCTAGTTGTAGTATGACAATGCTCGGTGTTCGCTCTCCTCAAGTGTAAGGCTGCGATGTAGTAATAAATCTCGGTAAGACCGAGGTCGATCCACAGGGAATTAGAAACAACTTTCAAACTATTCCAGCAACTCAGTTTTGTAAGAAATAAGATTCAATTGAGTAATTAAACTGAAACAGAAACTTAATGGAAAATCAGTAATTTAAAGTACTAAGGCATTCAAGGATCCACTTGTAGCAATCCCATGTCAATTCAACCAATCCAAGTAGAGAACACAACTAGATTTGAAGTCCTATCTCTCATCTAGTTGGAAAATAAAACATTCACACACATTCAATCTCATCTCAAGTTGAACTTCCAAGTTCTAGTCCCATTCAATCAATGTAGAATTCAAAATCATAGCCTTCGGAGTAACAGCCATGCCTATGGACTATGGCCTGCTCAATGATTACTATAATTCGAATCTAAACAAGCACCATATGATAATCTTAGAGAATTGCAAGGAATTCATGTCCGGAGCACATGAACTCTCATAAAACATTTCAAACTACCAACTTAAGAACTAGAATATGAAAAATCCAAACTTGAATTGAAAATTACTTGAATTAACTTGAATCAAATATGAAATTAGTTACAAGCTTCACCGAGATTCTAGCCGAGCATTGTCATACTACAACTAGAACTCAAATAAGAAAGCATAAAAACTAGAAAAACCAGAAATTGGAGGGTTGCTGACGCTCCACGACAACTTTCGTCCTCTCCCACGACCTTCCTTGGCTTCTATGATGACCTAGGAAGAGCCCCTAGGTGTCCTTTTATAGTGTGGAAGCCCCTTGCGTCGGAAACATCCAGAAATTGCGTAAGGTTACGCATTGCGCAGAAAATTTCGGAGCTTCACGGAGAAGCTTCATTACGTAGACTACCGGTCGCACGACTGGTCTGAGCCCCCTGACGACCGGTCGCACGACCGGTCGTAAAACCGCACTTTTTAGTCCAGAGAGTTTTTTCCAAAATTCTGATTTAATTTTTTAATTCAATGACCGGTCGCACGACCGGTCTGGGCATCGGACGACCGGTCGCACGACCGGTCGTGAATGGTCCAGTGACCTTCTCTGAAATTTTTCCTTCTGTGCATAATTGGACCGGTCGGACGACCGGTCCCGATGGACGACCGGTCGCACGACCGGTCTTGGCCTCTGTTTCTGCTTTCTCCTTTTGCTTCTTTCTTCCTTTCTTCTCCTCTCTTTCTACTTTCTTTGGTCCTTTTTCCTTCTTCATCCAATGGCTTCAAATAGCTCTTTTTAGTCTCCAATTAGGTGAATTCCTCTCTCATTCCTGAAATCACAAAACATGCATTAGATAGGCCTTTTAAGCATGAAAACCGTGCATATAATGTGATGTACTGGGCAATGCAATGTATAAATTGGAGGTTCAACACACCCCCCAACCAGCTTTTTGCTAGTCCCGAGCAAAACATGCGTGAAACAATTTCAAACCTCCAAACCCAACTCTCTTTCAGAAACCATGTTTCTATCCATTCCAAGACATATAAGTATAAAATTTGGAGAAACTAGGTGATAGCAATTGCAAACTTAAACTCTAAAAGCATAAGAAGTGTCTACATGAAATTCCCGCTGATTGATTGATAAATAGGAGGACTCGAACAATTTCGACCCAGTGTGCATAGTGAAAGTTCATCTCATGAGTCTCTGGGATTACCTTCTTCATAGATTAAGTAAACCAAGGATTTTAAGGTGCACAGAGCAACAACAAGCCTATGACAGGAATTTGCCTTACCGTCCTTTCGACGGCTTTCACACTACGTCCCATTTCTGGCTTTGGTTACGGTTCGACCATCCCCCGGTTGGTAATAGGTAGCCCTTTTCGGAATTTTCCACCATTTTTCCTTCATTCCCAATTTCATCATTTCTTTTCCTTTTTCTTTTGATTTAGATAGGATTTTTAAAAATCCATATCTTCCGTTATTTTCCATGGACAAGGATGGACAAAATACCCCGGCTTGGTTTCTCAACACCTCTAAATCAAAGTCTAGCTAATCCACAAATCACATAAACCAGTTCAACTCTTGAAAATCGTGTAATGTGAACTAGGTGTAAAAAGTGTTCAAATTTTCTATCAATCACCACAATAAGGGAACTAACATATAAAACCATTATGTTGGGAGAAATTCAAGACTTACAACGTCACACACTTTGTATCTCCTCTTCTTATACTCATATTATCTCGAATGCATGGAAATAAGGTTTTTAAAAGAGTTTTGCAATTTTAGACAATTCAAAAAATTTTGCGCATATGAGGCTTGAAATGTTGCAACATGCTACATGAAGAATCTCATCTCACCCCCCAACCAATTCTTGCATTGTCCTCAATGTAAAAAGATATGCAATGATCATGAACATGAGAGCAATGGTAACATATGAGAGAGTGAGAGCAATAGTACCTGAGAGAGTGATCATGGAAGTCAACAACCCAACAATTAAAACCTACTAAAACAGTAAAACTAAATAAAACTAAACCTACCTATGCTATACCTCCATCAGACTAGGAGATCAATCATCCTGATAGACAGGATCATTCAGAGTGATGGACATGTCCTCTGAATCAAATTTCTCAACAAACGGTTTAAGGCGTTGTCCATTAACTTTAAAACGATTACCATTCGCTGCATTCTCAATCTCCACAGCCCCATGAGGAAAAACTTCTTTGACAATATATGGGCCAGTCCATCGAGATCGTAATTTTCCCGAAAAAAGATGAAGTTGGGAATTATACAAGAGTACTTTCTGTCCTTCATGGAAAGATGTCCTGAAGATGTGCTTGTCATGAAAGGTCTTCATCTTACTCTTGTAAATTCTCGAGTTCTCATATGCATCGTTCCGGATTTCATCAAGCTCATTTAATTGAAGTTTGCAAAGTGAGCTAGCCTTGTCAATGTCAAAATTTACAGCCCGAATTGCCCAATAGGCTTTGTGTTCTATCTCCATAGGCAAGTGGCAAGCTTTCCCATAAACAAGTTTATAAGGGGACATTCCAATGGGTGTCTTGTAGGCGGTACGGTGAGCCCAAAGTGCATCATCTAATCTTAGGGACCAATCCTTGCGATCCGGTCTCACCGTCTTTTTCGAAATCTGTTTGATTTCCCTATTGGAGATTTCAGCTTGCCCACTTGTCTGTGGGTGGTATGGGGTACTCACTTTATGCCTAATACCATATTTCTTCATTAAAGCTTCAAAAGGTCCTATTGCAAAAGTAAGAACCACCATCACTAATGATGGCTCGAGGCGTCCCAAATCTAGAAAGTATGTTTTCTTTGAGAAACTTGAGAACCGTACGATGATCGTTGGTTCTACATGGGATAGCCTCTATCCATTTAGACACATAGTCTACGGCAAGCAAAACATAGACATGTTCAAAAGATGAGGGGAATGGTCCCATGAAATCGATGCCCCAACAGTCAAAGACTTCAAGATGTTGAATTGGGGTGAGAGGCATCATATTTCGACGGGATAATCGTCCTAACTTTTGGCAGCGCTCGCATGCTTTGCAAAACTCGTGGGTGTCCTTAAATAGCGTGGGCCAATAAAAACCACACTGTAGAATTTTTGCAGTAGTTTTCTTGGCGGAAAAATGACCCCCACATGCTTGATCATGACAAAAGGAGATGACGGAATTATGTTCATCATCAGGGACACATCTCCTTATAATTTGGTCTGGGTAATATTTAAACAATAGTGGTTCATCCCAGAAAAATCTGCGCACTTCCCTTAGAAACTTACGTTTGTCCTGCGCAGTCCAATGAATCGGCATCGCACCTGTGGAAAGATAATTGGCTATATCAGCGTACCATGGTGGATGCATAGCAACAAAGAGTTGCTCATCAGGGAATGAGTCCTCAATAGGTGACTCGTCAATGGAATTAGGTATGACTAGGTGGGTTAGATGATCCGCCACCACATTTTCTACCCCCCTCCAAATCGAATTCTTGAAGGAGTAGGATCCATCTAAGCAAACGGGGCTTGGCATCCTTCTTAGAAAGAAGGTGTTTCAGCGCCGCATGATCTGTGTAAACGATTACTTTGGATCCTATTAAGTAAGGTCTGAATTTGTCCAAGGCAAAGAAAGATGACGGCTAGGAGCTCTTTCTCCGTAGTCGAGTAATTAACTTGGGCGGGATTCAAGGTCCTACTTGCGTAGTAGATAACATGGGGCTTCTTATCCTTCTTTTAGCCTAACACCGCCCCAATAGCATAATCGCTCGCATCGCACATCAACTCAAAAGGAATGGACCAATTTGGTGGTTGCATGATAGGAGCGGTTGTCAACATGTCTTTTAGCTTTGAAAAAGCTAATTGACATTCGGCACTCCACTCAAATTGGTTCTCCTTTTGTAGAAGGTTACATAAAAGCCTTGAGATATGACTAAAATCCTTTATAAATCTTCTATAGAAACCGGCGTGTCCAAGGAAGGACCGCACATCGCGTATGCTTTTGGGTGGTGGTAGATTGGAAATTATGTCAATTTTTGCCCGGTCTACCTCTATTCCATTGGACGAGATGATATGTCCAAGGACTATTCCTCTTTGTACCATGAAATGACACTTTTCCCAGTTTAAGACGAGTTTCTTCTCCTCACACCTCATCAAGACCAACTTCAAGTGCTTGAGGCACTCATCAAACGTACAACCAAAAACAGAAAAGTCGTCCATGAATACCTCAAGAAACTCACCCACCATGTTCGAGAAAATACTCAACATGCATCGTTGGAATGTGGCGGATGCATTACATAACCTGAATGGCATTCTTCGGTAAGCGAAGGTGCCAAACGGGCATGTAAATGTGGTTTTCTCTTGGTCCTCTGGAGCTATCTCAATTTGGTTGTATTCGGAATAGACATCTAGGAAGCAATAATAGGAATGGCCTGCTAACCTCTCCAAAATTTGATCCATAAATGGGAGAGGGAAGTGGTCTTTCCTAGTAACCGTGTTGAGCTTCCGATAATCAATGCACATACGCCAACCGGTGGTCACCCTAGTCTGTATAAGCTCGTTGTTGGCGTTTTCTATGATGGTAATACCGGATTTCTTGGGGACAACTTGGGTAGGACTCACCCATTGGCTATCTGAGATGGGGTAGATGATACCCACATCTAATAGTTTTAACACCTCGGCTTTGACAACCTCCATCATGTTTGGATTTAGCCGTCTTTGAGGTTGTCTAGTCGTTTTTGCATTTTCTTCAAGGTGTATACGGTGAGTGCAAACCGAAGGATCTATCCCTTTGAGATCCGCTATTGTCCAACCTATGGCTTCCCTATGTTCTTTGAGTAGCTCAATCAACTTGAGCTCTTGGTCTTTCTCTAGGTGAGAGGCAATGACAACTGGGAAAGTTTCCTCTTTACCCAAATATACATATTTAAGCTCAGATGGCAATGGTATAAGGTCAAGCTTTGGTGGTTTGATGTTAGACGGTAGAGGCCTTGATGTGGTTGGTGGCAACTTTTTGAAATGGGGCCTCCACCGGCTAGTACCAACTACCGGTCTTTCTATATTCAACGCTTGCACAATTTCACTAATGATGGGGTCTTCGGAATTCATGAAATGTGCTAAGCATGTCTCCAAGCTTTCTAGTGGTTCAAGTTGGAGGAGTTCTTCTTCTTCAAATGATTCAAGCATGTTTACCTCGAAGAACTCATCATCATCGACATCCCTATGTCTTTTGCCCAAGTGAAACACATTCACCTCTAATGTCATGTTTCCAAAAGACAGTTGCATCACCTCATTCCGGCAATTGATGATTGCGTTTGATGTGACAAGGAATGGGCGGCCTAATATCACTGGTATTTGAGTGCTAGCATCCAAAACCGGTTGTGTGTCCAAGACGATAAAATCTACCGGGTAGTAGAATTTGTCGACTTGGACTAGAACATCCTCAACTATCCCTCTCGGTACACGGATAGATCTATCAGCGAGTTGCAACATGGTTTTGGTGGGTTTTAATTCACCAAGACCCAATTGCTCGTATACTGAGTATGGGATTAAGTTCACACTCGCCCCCAAATCTAGCAACGCACGCTCAATCCGGTAGTCTCCAATGATACATGAGACGGTGGGACTACCGGGATCTTTGAATTTTGGGGGGTCTTTTGAGTGAGAATGGCACTCACTTGCTCAGTTAAGAAGGCCTTTTGCTGCACATTATATTTGCGTTTTGTTGTGCATAGGTCCTTTAGAAACTTGGCATAAGAGGGGAATTGTTTGATGGCATCAAGCAAAGAGATATTAATTTTGACTTGTCTGAAAATCTCTAGAATATCATGAGAGTTTGGAAGAGATTTTGGGGCAACCAATCTTGAAGGGAATGGTGCTACAGGCTTGTAAATGTGTTCCGGTTCTTGTGGGGCTAAGTTAGATCCATCCTCATCCTCATAATTTACCGGATCATTCGGTTCATCGGCCTTCACCGGAATAGATTTGTCAATTTGTTTACCACTTTTAAGAGTGGTGATGGATTTGGCTTGCTCCATGTGCTGGTTGGAAGGATTAGGAATGCTCACTTCATGTACTTGCTTTGGATTGGGCTGAGGTTGGGCCGGAAAGGTCCCTTCCCTAGCATTCAAGCGTCCCTTAATCTCATCAACCGAGACTTTAAGCTTTTGGAACATTTGCTGATTTGTTTGATTGATTTGCGTTTGCCCTTGTATAAACGCTTTCAAGGTATCCTCCATTGAGAATTGAGGTGGGGCCATATTTTGCATGGGTGGCCCTCTTTGAGAGTTGGTAGGATTGCCTGTAGGAGCATTCTTCCAACTAAAATTTGGGTGGTTCTTCCAACTCTCATTGTACGTATTACCCACCAGTCCATTGAAAGGCCGCTGATACCCATATGTGGCGTTTGCATGTTCATGCAATACCTCTTGAAATGCAGGAATTGTGGGACAATCTTGCGTAGCGTGTAAATCGGTGAGACAAATCCCACATATGGTTTCAACAGCTTCATTGGACTTTGGAACTCCACTTTTACTAAGTTCCATGGCCTCAACCTTCCTTGTGAGGTTGGCTATCCTTGCATTCACGTCGTCTTCCTCCTTAAGGATATAAATCCCTCCTTTCTCTTGAATAGGCTTGGGGTTATTGGGTTTATCTGAGGTATCCCAAGATTGGGCATTTTCAGCCAACATGTCCAAGTAACTCCAAGCCTCATCTGGATTTTTACTCATAAACTCACCATTGCACATCATCTCTACAAATTGGCGCATATTGGAACTTAATCCATCATTGAAAAAATTTATAATTCGCCAACTCTCATAGCCATGATGTGGGCAAGCAAGTAGGAGGTCCTTAAATCTCTCCCAACATTGAAAAAAAGATTCACCCTCTTTAGCTGAGAAATTCATTATGGCTCTTCGAAGGGTGTTCGTTTTATGAGCCGGGAAGAACTTTTTCAAGAATTCCCGGGTCATCTCAACCCATGACCCAATCGAATGTGGTCTAAGAGAGTGAAGCCAATCTTTGGCTCTTTCTTTCAATGAAAAGGGAAAAAGTTTAAGTCTAATGGTATCTTCTGAAACATTGGTGTACTGCAAGGTAGCCACCACTTCTTCAAATTCTTTCAAGTGTAGATATGGGCGGTCAGAGTCTAGCCCATGGAATTTGGTAAGAGTTGAATTACACCCAGCTTTATGTCAATGTTTCCCCCATTTGGTGGTAAAACCACACAAGAGGGTGTAATTGCATGGGCTGGTTGTAGGTAATCCCGCAATGATCTCAGTGGAGAAACATTATGTACCTCATTCTCTCCTACTCCTTCTTGATTTGCGTTTGTAGTTGGAGTAGGGGGGGAGGATTCCTTAAAGGTTTTTGATCCATACTCCCCAAACTTTCACAATGCTCTTGGTAATTTCGGACTCGTCTATGGACTGACAATGGTCCAACTAAACCACCTTCAGATTGGAGACGATTTGAGTGGTTACGTTCCCAACGGGACATAAACCACTCAACAAAAACTACACTAGTCCTAAATCCTAGAAATCTGAAATTAATCTGAAAATAGAAAATCTGTAAAAAGCTAAGTTAGAAAGGTGTCACTTGATGCGCTTTTAACTAGAGAAGAAATCCTACAAAACCAAACAATTTGTTAGTTCTAGAAAAAAAATCAGAAAACCTATCTACTTCTACTTCTACAGCCACTAAAATAATTTGAAAACCGTTATCTAAGTTCCCCGGCGGCGGCGCCAAAAACTTGTTCGCTCGCCTCAACTGTAAGGCTGCGATGTAGTAATAAATCTTGGTAAGACCGAGGTCGATCCACAGGGAATTAGAAACAACTTTCAAACTATTCCAGCAACTCAGTTTTGCAAGAAATAAGATTCAATTGAGTAATTAAACTAAAACAGAAACTTAATGGAAAATCAGTAATTTAAAGTACTAAGGCATTCAAGGATCCACTTGTAGCAATCCCATGTCAATCCAACCAATCCAAGTAGAGAACACAACTAGATTTGAAGTCCTATCTCTCATCTAGTTAGAAAATAAAACATTCACACACATTCAATCTCATCTCAATTGAACTTCCAAGTTCTAGTCCCATTCAATCAATGTAGAATTCAAAATCATAGCCTTCGGAGTAACAGCCATGCCTATGGACTATGGCCTGCTCAAGATTACTATAATTCGAATCTAAACAAGCACCATATGATAATCTCAGAGAATTGCAAGGAATTCATGTCCGGAGCACATGAACTCTCATAAAACATCTCAAACTACCAACTTAAGAACTAGAATATGAAAAATCCAAACTTGAATTGAAAATTACTTGAATTAACTTGAATCAAACATGAAATTAGCTGCAAGCTTCACCTCTCAGCCCTAGCTGAGAGATTCTAGCCGAGCATTGTCATACTACAACTAGAACTCAAATAAGAAAGCAGAAAAACTAGAAAAACAAAAAATTGGAGGGTTGCTGACGCTCCACGACAACTTCCGTCCTCTCCCACGACCTTCCTTGGCTTCTGTGATGACCTAGGAAGAGCCCCTAAGTGTCCTTTTATAGTGTGGCCCTTGCGTCAGAAACATCCAGAAATTGCGTAAGGTTACGCATTGCGCAGAAAATTTCGGAGCTTCACGGAGAAGCTTCATTACGCAGACGACCGGTCGCATGACCGGTCGCAAAACAGCACTTTTTATTCCAGAGAGTTTTTTCCAAAATTCTGATTTAATTTTTTAATTCAATGACCGGTCGCACGACCGGTCTGGGCATCGGACGACCGGTCGCACGACCGGTCGTGAATGGTCCAGTGACCTTCTTTGAAATTTTTCCTTCTGTGCATAATCGGACCGGTCGGACGACCGGTCCTGGCGATGGATGACCGGTCGCACGACCGGTCTTGGCCTCTGTTTCTGCTTTCTCCTTTTGCTTCTTTCTTCCTTTCTTCTCCTCTCTTTCTACTTTCTTTGGTCCTTCTTCCTTCTTCATCCAATGGCTTCAAATAGCTCTTTTTAGTCTCCAATTGGGTGAATTCCGCTCTCATTCCTGAAATCACAAAACATGCATTAGATAGGCCTTTTAAGCATGAAAATCATGCATGTAATGTGATGTACTGTGCAATGCAATGTATAAATTGGGGGTTCAACACTCGGCTAGAATCTCTCGGCTAAGGCTGAGAGGTGAAGCTTGTAGCTAATTTCCATGTTTGAATCAGTTTAATTCAAGTAATTTCAATTCAAGTTTGGATTTTTATTTATTCTAGTTCTTCAAGTTGATAGTTTGAGATGTTTATGAGAGTTCATGTACTCCGGACATGGATTCCTTGCAATTCTCTGAGATTATCATATGGTGCTTGTTTAAATTCAAATTATAGTAGTCCTTGAGCAAGCCATAGTCCATAGACATGGCTGTTACTCTGAAGGCTATGATTTCGAATTCTACATGTGTTGAATGGGGACTAGAACTTGGAAGTTCAACTTGAATGGAATTGAATGTGTTTGAATGCTTTATTTTCCAACTAGATGAGAGATAGAACTTCAAATCTAGTTGTGTTCTATACTTGGATTGATTGGATTGACATGGGATTGCTACAAGTGGATCCTTGAATGCCTTAGTACTTTAAATTACTAGTTTTTGTTAAGTTACTGTTTTAGCATAAGTATTCCAATTAAATCTCATATGTATTGCAAACTGAGTTGCTGGAATAGTTTGAAAGTTGTTTCTAATTCCCTGTGGATCGACCTCGGTCTTACCGAGATTTATTACTACATCACAGCCTTACACTTGAGACGAGCGAACAGATTGCCCTAGAAGACCAAGAGAAGACTACCTTTACATGCCCATTTGGCACCTTCGGATACTGAAGGATGCCATTCGGACTATGTAATGTACCCGCCACATTCCAACGTTGCATGTTGTGTATTTTCTTAGACATGGTGTGTGAATTTCTCAAGGTTTTCATGGATTATACGTTTGAAGAGTGTCTCGATCACTTGAAGTTGGTCTTAACAAGGTGTGAGGAAAAGAACCTTGTCTTAAATTGAAAAAAGTGCCATTTTATGGTATAAAGAGGAATAGTCCTGGGACATATCATCTCATCCAGTGGAATAGAGGTAGATCGGGCCAAAGTCGATATCATTTCCAACCTACCACCACCCAAGAGCATACGCGATGTGCGGTCCTTCCTTGGACACGTTGGTTTTTATGGAAGGTTCATATAGGATTTTAGCCATATCTCTAGGCCCTTATGTAACCTTCTCCAAAAGGAGTACCAATTTGAGTGGAGTGCCGAATGTTAATTAGCTTTTTCAAAGTTAAAAGATATGTTGACAACTGCTCCTATCATGCAACCACTGGATTGGTCCATTCCTTTTGAGTTGATGTGCGATGCGAGCGATTATGCTATTGGGGCGGTGTTAGGACAAAGGAAGGATAAGAAGCCCCATGTCATCTACTATACGAGTAGGACCTTGAATACTTCCCAAGTTAATTACTCGACTATGGAGAAAGAGCTCCTAGCCGTTGTTTTTGCCTTGGACAAATTCTGACCCTACTTGATAGGATCCAAGGTCCTAGTTTACACGGATCATGCAGCGCTGAAACACCTTCTTTTTAAGAAGGATGCTAAGCCTCTTTTGCTTAAATGGATCCTATTCCTTCAAGAATTCGACTTAGACATCAAGGATAAGAAAGGAGTAGAGAACGTGGTGGCGTACCATCTATCCCGCCTAGTTTTACCGAATTCCATTGACGAGTCACCTATTGAGGACTCACTCCCTGATGACCAACTCTTTGTTGCTACGCATCCATCATGGTACGCTGATATTACAAATTATCTTTCCACAGGTGTGATGCCGACTCATTGGACTGCGCAGGATAAACGAAAATTTCTTAGGGAAGTATGCAGATTTTTCTGGGATGACCTTTACTTTTTAAATATTGCCCAGATCAAATAATTAGGAGATGTGTCCCTGACGATGAACAAAATTCTGTCATCTCCTTTTGTCATAGCCAAGCATGTGGGGGTTATTTTTCGTCAAGAAAACTAACGCAAAAATTCTGCAATGTGGTTTTTATTGGCCTACCTTGCTCAGAGACACCCACGAGTTTTGTAAAGCATGCGAGCGCTATAAAAAGCTAGGAGGGTTGTCCCATCGGAATATGATGCCCCTTACCCCAATTCAACATCTTGAAGTATTTAACTGTTAGGGCACCGATTTCATAGGACTATTCCCCTCATCTTTTGGATATGTCTATATATTACTCGTCGTAGACTGTGTCCAAATGGATAGAGGCAATTCCTTGTAGAACCAATGATCATTGTACGGTTCTAAAGTTCCTTAAAGAAAATATATTATCTAGATTTGGAACGCCTCGAGCCATCATAAGTGATGGCGGTTCTCACTTTTGCAATAGGCCTTTCGAAGCCTTAATAAAGAAATATGGCATTACGCATAAAGTGAGTACCCCATACCACCCACAGACAAGTGGGCGAGCTGAAATTTTCAATCGAAAAATTAAACAAATTTTGGAAAAGACGGTGAACCGGATCGCAAAGATTGGTCACGCAGATTGGTTGATTGTTGAACCTCTAATTTATACATTGCATAGCCCACTACATCACATTATATGCATGGTTTTCATAATTAAAAGGCCCATCTAACGCATGTTTTGTGATTGTAGGGATGAGAGCAGACTTCACTCAATTGGAGACCAAAAAGGGTCCATTTAGTACCTGTTAATGAAGGTCCAAGGTGGACCAAAGAAGGAAGAAGAAAGAGGGAGAAAAGAGAATAAAGAAAAGAAGAAAAAGAAGAAGAATAGCAAGTCAGACCGGTCGTCCGACCGGTCGGCCACACCTTTGGAAACCACTGGAAGAAGGACCAGTTGGTCCGACCGGTTGGCCAACCGGTTAGTGCCCTCTGCTAAGCTCGCTGGAACAAGACCATAAGCAGGTCCGACCGGTCGTGATCGATCGGCCAACCCAGTCCGACTGGTCTTGACCGGTCGGCCAACAGGTCGTCTGCCCCTGTGTGCTTGCTGGACTGTTTGCAAGGTAGGTCCGACCGGTCGGCCACGTACAAAAACGTGCAGTTTCTATTTCTGGCTCTGAAAAATACTGCGCACTGCGTAACCTTACGCGGTTTCTGGAAGATTCCGACGCAACCGAGCGTCCTCACTATAAAAGGACACCTAGGGGCTCTTCCTAGGGTATCATAGAAGCTAAGGGACGTGGTGCTAGAGAGAGGAAGCTGTCGTGGAACGTCTGCAACCCTTCAAACTCTGGTTTTTCTAGTTTTTATGTTTTCTTATTTGAGTTTTAGTTGTGTCATGACAATGCTCGGCTAGAATCTCTCAGCTAAGGCTGAGAGGTGAAGCTTGTAGCTAATTTCATGTTTGATTCAATTTAATTCAAGTAGTTCTATTTCAAGTTTGGATTTTACATATTTTAGTTCCAAAAGTTGGTAGTTTGAGATGTTTCATGAGAGTTATGTGCTCCGGACATGGATTCCTTGCAATTCTCTGAGATTATCATATGGTGCTTGTTTAGATTCGAATTATAGTAGTCCTTGAGCAAGCCATAGTCCATAGGCATGGCTGTTACTCCAAAGGCTATGATTTTGAATTCTACATTGATTGAATGGGATTAGAACTTGGAAGTTCAACTTGAATGGGATTGAATGTGTTTAATGCTTTATTTTCCAACTAGATGAGAGATAGGACTTCAAATCTAGTTGTGTATCTTGCTTGGATTGATTGGATTGACATGGGACTGCTACAAGTGGATCCTTGAATGCCTTAGTACCTTAAACTACTGATTTTCATTAAGTTACTGTTGTAGCATAATTATTCCAATTGAATCTCTTATCTATTGCAAACTGAGTTGCTGGAATAGTTTGGAATTTGTTATCCAATTCCCTGTGGATCGACCTCGGTCTTATCGAGTTTTATTACTACATCGCAGCCTTACACTTGAGGCGAGCAAACATTGATGCTCTTTGGGCCCATCGTACTGCTTATAAGACCCCCATTAGAATGTCTCCCTATAGACTTGTCTATGGGAAGGCTTGCCACTTGCCCGTGGAACTTGAGCACAAAGCCTATTGGGCAATTTGGACATTGAACTTTGACATTGACAAAGCTAGCTCGCTTCGCAAACTCCAATTGAATGATCTTTTCGAGATCCGGAACGATGCTTACGAGAACTCGAGGATTTACAAGAGCAGGATGAAGGCTTTCCATGACAAACACATCTTCAGGAAATATTTCTATGAAGATCAAAAAGTGCTCTTGTACAATTCTCGACTTCATCTTTTTTCAGGAAACTTGAGATCTCAATGGACCGGCCCATATGAATTTTTTCCTCATGGGGTCGAAATAGAGAATGCAGCGAATGGTAACCGTTTTAAAGTGAATGGAGAACGCCTTAAGCCATTTATCGAGAAGTTTGATTCAAAGGACATGTCCATCACTCTGAATGATCCTGTGTATCAGGATGATTGATCTCCTAGTCTGACGGAGGTATAGAGTAGAATTAGGTTTAGTTGTTTTTCTGTTTTAGGTTTATCTCCTTAGAAGATTTAATTGCCGGAGTTGTAGACTTCCATTATCGACTCTCCCAGGTCATCTCGTTCTCACTCTCCTTTATTTTTATCATTGCTCTAATGTTATTGCTTATTGCACATCTTTTACATTGAGGACAATGCAAGATTTGGTTAGGGGGTGAGATCCCTACATGAATCGAGTATTTTGTAACATTTCGAGTATTTTATATGTTGAAAAATTTTCAATTTTTTTTGAAAATTCAAAACTCTTTTGGAAAACCTTGTTTCTATGCATTCGGTATGATACAAGTATAAGAAAAGGAGATATGAAGTGATTATGTTGCAAGTCTTGAACTACCTTTGATATAATGGTTTTATATGTGAATTCCCTTATTTATATTGATTGATAGAAAATTTGAACACTTTTACACCTAGTTCACCTTACACGATTTTCATGGTTTAAAAGGATTATGTAGATTTGTGGATTGGCTAGATTTAGATTTGAGGTGTTGAAGAACCAAGCCGGGGTACTTTGTCCATCCTTGTCCATGGGAAAATAATGAAAGATATGGATTTATAAAAATCCTATCTAATGTGTATGAAAAAGAAAGAAGGAAAGAAAATATGGGTATGATTGAAAATATGGTGGAAAATTTTGAAAAGGGCTACCTATTACCAACCAGAGGATGGTCTACCTGTAACCAAAGCCAGAAATGGGACGTAGTGTGAAAGCCGTCGGAAGGACGGTAAGGCAAATTCCTGTAATAGGCTTGTTGTTGATCTATACACCTTTAGATCCATAGTTTAGTTAATCTATGAAGAAGATAGACCCAGAAACTCATGAGATGAACATTCATTATGCACACTAGGTTGAATTTGTTCAAGTTTTTCTATTTATCAATCAATCAGCGGGGATTCTATATGAATACCTATTATATTTGAGAATTTACGATTTCAACTTTTACCACCTATTTTTTTTTCTAATTTTTAAACTTGTATAGCTTCGAATGTATAGAAGCATAATTTCTGAAGGAGAGTTGGGTTTTGGAGATTTGAACTTGTTTCATGCATGTTTTGCTCAGGACTAGTAAAATGCTCGTTGGGGGTGTGTTGAGCTCTGAATTGTGCATATTCTAACCCCAATTCATCACATATTATGCATGGTTTGCATGTTTAAAAGACTACTCTAATGCATGATTTGTGATTGTAGGAACGAGATGGAGATTTAACTGATTCAAGGCTTAAGAGTGCACTTTACATACATTGAAGATCAAGGAACCAAGTGCCAAAGGATGGAAGAAAGGAGTAAGAGAGAAAAAGAAAAAAGAAGGAAGTGGAGCAGGAATCAACACTGCCAACCGGTCAGCTGACCGGTCGTCCAAGGCACACGACCGGTCATCCAACCAGTCGGCAATACAACAAAGACCCCCACATTGCTGCAGAACTCACTAGACCGAGAACTACCGGTCATCAGACCGGTCGATTGTCACTCAGACTGATCGTCAGACCGGTCGAGCACTCAACAGGGGAGGATGGAAATTCTAGAAACTCTCTGGACTGTTTTTGACGTTTTATGACCGGTCGTTCGACAGGTCGTCCATGGACTCAAACCGATCGTCCGACCGGTCGACTGCGTAACAGAGCTTGTCCTATAAGCTCCGATTTTCTCTGCGCAATTACGTAATTTCTTGCGTAATCTGGAATCTTCCGCACCAATCTATAAAAGGACAAATAAGGCCTCGTCTAAAAATTATCCTAGAAGAGAATGTAGGTCGTGGGAAGTGAAGGAGAGCACAGTGGAGCGTCCGTAACTTTATCGATTCTGATTTTTCTAGTTTTTCATGCTTCTATTTAGTTTTGCTTTTGATTCTAGTTGTAGTATGACAATGCTCGGCTAGAACCTCTCAATTAGGGCTGAGAGGTGAAGCTTGTAGTTAATTTCATGTTTAATTCAGTTTGATTTAAGTACCTTTACTTTAAGTTTGGATTTTTGAATGTTCTAGTTTGAATAAAGTTGATATTTTTAGAAGTTTTATGAGAGTTCATGTGCTTCGGACATGGATTCCTTGCAATTCTTTGAGATTATCATGTTTGGCTTGATTAGATTCGAATTATGGTAGCCCTTAAGCATGCCATAGTCCATAAGCATGGCTGTTACTCCGAAGGCTATAATTTTGAACGCTATGTGTTTGATTAGAACTGGAACTTAATTTTCTAACTTAAGTGGGATTGTTTGTGCTTTAATGCTTTATCTTCCAACTATATGAGAGATAGGACTTCAAATCTAGTTGTGTTCATGCTTGAATGAATGAATTAACACGGATTGCTACAAGTGGATCCTCAATGCCTTAGTTTCCTCTTTCTTATTTTCAGATTTTCCTAAGTTACTGTTTAGTTTAGTTTTGAGAATTGAAACTCCAAATCACTTGAATCCAAGTTGCAGGAATAGTTTAGAACTATTTAGTTAGTTCCCTGTGGATCGACCTCGGTCTTACCGAGTTATTACTACATCGCAAGCCTTGCACTTGAGGTGAGCGAACAAAATGAAACAAGCCTTAAATTTATGTGTTATGTCTTGTCTAAGTTTTGCAATACTGTGACTTTTGGCTAATTCTTTCAAAGCCATATGGGATGTCAGATTAATGGATTGGATGGCATATAATCACCACAATGAATCCCCCCCAAAAGTAAAGCTTAGCATTCAATCCCAACTTTTTCCTACATTATGGCCTTCCTAAACTTTGGATTATCATGAAATTTTTTTGTTTCAGTGCCTAACATGTGTTGGGGAACCATGAAAGCAAGCACCAAGTCTAATCAAACAAGAAATGAACAAACGCATGCAAACAATCCAGAGAACACTCGATATAACGTGGAAAAACCCTTACAGGAAAAAACCGCGACATAATGTGACAAGCAATCGACTATGAAAACGAAAAGTACAAGAGATGGAATCAACTTATAAATGCAAAAAACCCTAGTTTTCTCCCTTCAAAACCCCAGCCTCAAAACTCTCTCTTGTGTTCTTCACTTACAAGTTACTCTAATCTCGTATTAAGAAGGATAAATAACCCCCATATAAAATTAGAAACTAAAACCTCACACTTATGCAAAACCACGTGCACTATCGATTAATCCATCGATCGATTGACCATGATTGAGGATCACTTAAGTGATCGACACTCCATGTTCGATCGATCGAACACACCCAAAAGTGTCTAAAGAGGTTTTGCTTAAATTTTGAATTACTTTGATTGATCAACATTTGACTTTGATCAATCGAACTTGTCCAAAACTGTTCAGAGACAAAACTAGCATATCCAGGATTTTCTCGATCAATTGATCAGTCTATTCGATCATTCGAAATCCCATGTTACAGCATAGATTAAAGACACCGATTTTCAACAATCTCCACCATGGATTTAATCTCCATGCTTTATCGCTTCAAGCTGCTTCCCCATCTCTAATCGCCTCCATTATAGCTTCATCACCATCGTCACTTCCTGTGCACACTTTGTCTTCATCCCTTATTTGTCAAACCTATACTTCGAACATGAGTTCCTTTCAATTCTCTGAGATTGCCATGTTGGTTTGATTAGGATTAAATTGTAGTAACCCTGGCGCATGCCATGATCTCTCGTTTGACTGTTACTTCGAAGGCTACAAGTTCAAGTTTTATGTGCTTCATTAGAACTAGAAATCTGATTTCTAGATTTAAGTGGGACTGTTTGTGTTTAAATGTTATATCTTCCAATTAGATGAGAGATAAGACTTTGATTCTAATTGTGTTTGTGCTTAGATGAATGGATTAGTATTGGACTACTATAAGTGGATCCTATAAGTGCAAATATTTGTCAATTAGCATGTTGCGTGAGTCGTCAAGTCTGATGAGCCTAGTAGATGCTAAAGATTGAAGCCTTGAAGATCTCTGGCGTTTTGACATAGAAGATTCAATGATGATCTCTTGTTCCAAGCAAACTCAAAACCAACTCCCTTGACCATTTACTTATGTTTTTCTAAAGCCCTATGGTCCCTTCTTGGCATGAACCCTTAGGCGTACTCCCTTAGCCATTAGGAATGACCTTGTTCCAAGAAATCAACCTTAGAACCAATTTGTAAAACAGCCATCAGAAGAAAATTGAAAACAAGAGAAATGGGAATTTTCGATATACCTCCGATGTATTGGAAGTCAATTCGATAGACCTTCGATATATCGAAAGGTCTATTCGATATATTAAGAAAAGTGTCCAGCAAATGCAAAACCTCCCTGGACAAAATGTTCGATGTATCGGAATGCCCTTCGATATATCTGAATTGGGGTTTTCGATATATCGATTCCCCAGTTCGATATATCGAAAAAAGGGTCCAACAACTTTACAAACCTTCTGGACATATCTATCGATATATCAAAATGACATTTTCATATATCGAAAACATTTTCCGATATATCGAAATATATCAAATATCAAAAACATTTTCCGATATATCGAAATATATCAACAGTCTGTTCTACAATCTGACTATCTTTCTGAACAGAAATTTTGATCTATTGAACCTTTCTCCAATTCTATCGATTTGGTTGTTTTATGACCATTTTCTAGCCGTTGTTAACAACTCTATATGATCCCCTTGCTAGATCTTGGTCTCGATCAAGCAATGAATCCGTTAGAGCTTGCTTAGGTGCTTTGCTACACAACCTATCTTCTCTAGTCCTTAATTTCTTGAGTTCATTGTTCAATCTATGTTAATTTCAGCAACATTAATAAGCATTCATAGCTTGGATTGAAACATGAAGTCAAGCCCTCAGTTAATGGTTGTTGACCTAATCGCCATTTGCTATATTCTCATGTCATAAATGTCATTAATGAAGATCTTGGTGAAACCCCTCTTTACCATTTAAGCCTTAACCCTTAGAGGGTTTCAACCAAACCCTATTCCTTCACCTTGGAAGCTACAAGCAAGCATTCAAAGTAAGGTTGTTGACTGAGGGAGTGAAGAATGAGCTGTTCGTGCAAGCCGAAGCTTCTTCCACCAAAGGCGCTATCAAGGGGCTCAATCAACCAAGTCTACTTTAGTTTTCGAGTCCAAGAAACCTTCTTAAGTGTTAAGATTTGGGTTTCAGAGTTTGAAGACCCACACTCGGTTGATTCATTGTGTAGGACAAGTTGTTCGCTCACCTCAAGTGCAAGGCTGCGATGTAGTAATAAATATCGGTAAGACCGAGGTCGATCCACAGGGAATTATGTAAACCAATTCAAGCTATTCTAGCAACTCAAATCTCAGCAATTATAAGATTTAAATTCGAAAACTAACTTAAAATAGTAACTTGTAAAATCTGTAATTTAAACGGAACTATGGCCTCAAGGATCCACTTGTGGTAGCCCCCACGTAAATTCATTCATTCAAGCATAACACAACTAGAATTGAAGTTCTATCTCTCTTCTAATTGGAAGATGAAATTACGTCAGGTAGTTTAATACAACACCCTACGCATATGCGTGCGGAAGCTTAAGGAGCAACTATAATTATGGCTAAGTCCTAGAGGGGGGGGATTAGGACCTTTAAAAATCTTTTCTCCTACTTAACAGATTTAGCAAATTAAACTCAGTAAGCAATTAACACTTCGACTTCTAAGCCTCAGTGGGTCCAATCAATAGACTAGCATATGATAAAAGCAATTAACATCCTAGTCTAAGAAAGCATAGATTAATAAAAGATTAACCCAATCTATGCAACTTAAGTAGACTTTAAATGAGGATGGATCAATTAGGCTCAAGTCTACTCAAGGAGTGAAAGTACATCTTGTGTGTGTGGATGTGCCTATTAGGTGTCTAGCATACATTCCTAACTAAGCATTCATAATTAACCAATTAAACACAATGCATAAAGAGAAATGTGCTCAAGTATAATCACAAACACGAGCATGTATAGTGGTTCGACTACTTGTCTACCCCACTCCCGGTTCTAGTACTCAACCCCTTCGAGCACACCGGCATTCACTGGGGAGTTTAAATCTGGTTCCTCCTAACCAAGGTGTTTTAACTCGAATCCACCCAACCGGGGAGTTTACAGGTTCCTCCCAACCTACACGTTCACACCTGTGTTGGTGGCTCCCCTTGGAGACTTTGTTTAGGCCCGACAAACGTGCCAAGGAACGGCAAATGTCCCTGAATTTAGGCCCGTCAAACGAGCCAAGGAGTGCCAAACAACCCCTAATCTTTAGGCCGACAAACAGGCCAAGGAACGGCTAACGTCCCTAGACTTTAGGCCGATAAACAGGCCAAGGATCGGCAAACGACCCTAGTTCGAGTTTGTCAAACAAACTCTACACTTAAGTCCCACAGGAAATTGAGTGGATGGACTCCTAACAAAGACAACCTTACTTGTTGGATTGAGCCCCTTTGTAGCGCCGCTTTGGGTTGCTTCTTCTTGCTCTCCCGTGCTTGAATCAGCTCCCCTTGTGCTCCCCTGATCTTTGATGCCGTTGCTTTGCCAAGGCTTCAGCTCCAAGATCAGCTACCTTGCATGTGATGCTCCATTGGATATGCCCAAGGTGCTAGGGAATGGTGAATCCTCTACAAATGGTAGGAAATGGGTTTCCTAGAGGAATATAGCTATTTGGACTCCTAGGTAGTATTTAAACAAGGGATTTAACTATGATCAAGGTGTCTAAAACCCTAGGAATCAAGAGGGAACAAGTCCATTCTTAATATGTCATTGAATGGCCTAAGCTTGTGATGAAAACAGAAGGAGAATGACTTTCTATGGGTTTAGAATAGAGCCTCTAATGGTCTTTAGCATTGGTGGCTTTTATCTCCTCAAAATCCCCTCTCTTGGTCCTAAAAACGAACCCCCCGTTTATATAAAGTTTCTCCCAACGGTCAAATAACGGGCAAATTTGCGCAGGGTCGGGTGCTCGGTGGACACTAGGTCGGGCGCCTGGTGGACACTAGGTCGGGCGCCTGGAATTCGGTCCAATTTAAAATTTTTGTTGCTGGAGACATTTGTAGTTGGTCGGGCGCCCGGTGGTCACTTTGGTCGGGCGTCTGATATTCAGTCCAGAATGGGTCTTTTGCTACGAATATTTTTTGCACTGGTCGGGCGCCCAGTCAGATTGTGGTCAGGCGCCCGATGACCATCTTGTTTTCTGGCCAACTTGTTGGACGGATTCTTCTAAGGTTAGGCGCCCAGTGGACACTGAGTCGGTCGCCCGGCCAAGCATGATTTTCTGCTGTTTTGCAGCAGATCATGCAACCTCTTGGCCGTTCTTTTGGTGGTCTTTTGGGACACCTAAGGCCAATCTAAGATGACTAATGGTATGCCTATTGGTCATGGTCATCTAGAGGTTTATGGTTTTGGGTAGGTACTAGGGTAAGGCTCACCAAGGCATCAGTTTGACTTGTTTCTTCTTTCTTAATGCAGCTGGTCCGCCTTGAGTCTTCGGTCTTTGTCTTCATTAAGCTCAACCGACACTAGAATCATTGACCTAAGTAATTGACAAACAAGGTGCACTAGTATGCCACAGAAAAATGCACTAACAGAAGATATAGCATTCAAACACAAACAATTCACACTTAAGTTGAAGAATAAAATTCTAGACTTAATGAAGCATGTAAAAGTCGAATATGTAACCTTCGAAGTAACGACCATGCCAATGGACTATGGTACGGTCAGGGATTACTACACTTCCAATATAATCAATCCAAACATGATAATCTCAGAGAATTGCAAGGAACCCATGTCCGAAGCACATGAACTCTCATAAAACATCTAAAAATACCAACTTTTATTTAAACTAGAACTTAAAATCCAACTTAAAGTAAAGTACTTGAATTAAAACAAATTCAACATGATTACTACCTGTTCGCTTCCCCAAGTGTAGGGTTGCGATGTAGTAATAAACTCGGTAAGACCGAGGTCGATCCACAGGGACTTGCGTAGGAATTCACAAACACATCCAATAGTGTCTATTAAGAGCTAACAACCAGATTTTGTATGAAATTGATGTAAGTAACAACTTTGAATTAAATTGAAGTTAAACAATCATAAAAAGGCACTAGGGGTTCAAGGATCCACTTGTAGCAATCCTTGATGTTCAATCCGCTGTGGTTTCTCATTCTCTCAACTAGAATTGATATTAAGATCTATCTAGCCGGATGATAGAGCTGTTAAACCAACAATCTGTCATCTGTATGAACCCTGTGTATGATTCACTCAATGCAAGCTAGGCTGAGCATGCTTCAATTGCATAGGTCAGTCCCAATTCCAATAAACTAAGTTCATAATCATGATCATCATTAAGTTCTGTCACCAGAGAAAGTTAGATCGTGGTTTGAACTTGAATCAAATCATATGCACAGTCCCATACATAATTCAGAAAACTAGAAAAGTAGAACTTTGGTAGGAAGTCCCCACATGAAGATCATAGTACTAGAGCGTACTCCAATTCCTCGGATCATACAGGTCTAGACTAATACAAAGCAATTAAGAACTTAAGTAATTCTCCCAAACATCCATGGGTCATCATAAGATTAAGAAAAACTACTTAGAACTTGTATAAACTTCAAACCATTGTTCATAAACATTAAAACCAATCTTAAATCCATCTTAGCACGAATTGAAACATCTTAGATTCACTACAAGCTTCACCTCTTAGCCCTAGCTAAGAGGTTTAACCGTTCATGATCCAAAGAAACATGAAACAACTAAGAAAAACATAAAAACAGCAAAACAAACTAGGAGTTGTGGAACTCTGAAATCCACTTCCGCCGCCTCCAACCTTGCTTAAACTCTTCTAAGATACCCTAGGAACGATCCCTAGGTGTCCTTTTATAGTGGGGAGGCTCCACAACTTCGGAATTTTCGAGAATTTACGTAACACTTAAGCATTGCGCAGAGAAAATCGGCGCCAGAATTAGAAGGTTCAAATCTTACGCAAGCGACTGGTCGCACGACCGGTCGCAGTGGCTGGACGACTGGTCGTGGATGTTGGACGACCGGTCTCAAAATGGCCAAAAAGTGTCCAGAGAGTTTCGGCCCGGAAAAATAATTTAAGGACTGGTCGCACGACCGGTCGCAGAAGTGGACGACCGGTCGTGAACAGTCCAGAGAGTTATGGCCTCTGGGTCTCCTCTGTGCATGTGCGGACCGGTCGGACGACCGGTCCTTGGCCTTGGACGACCGGTCGTGGGCACCTTCTTCTGCATTCTTTCTTCTTTTCTCTGATTTCTTTCTTTCATTCTTTGACGCTTAGCCCTTTTGATCTTCTTTGCTTCTAACTAGCATCTTTAAGTCTTCACTTGATGCTTCCTCTCTCTCATTCCTACAACCACAAATATATGCATTAGATTGGTCTTTAAGTCATGGAACCATGCATAATGAGTGATGAATTGGGGTTAGAATATGCACAATTAAGAGCTCAACACTACCCACAAGCTTCACCTCTTAGGCTAAGAGGTTCTAGCCGAGCATTATCATGCTTCAACTAAAAACAATGAAAAACTAATTAAAAGTATAAGAAAACTAGAAAAACCCTAATTGGAGCGGTTGCGAACGCTCCATGATGCTCTCCTTCAATTCCCACGAACTTAGAATTCTTCTAGGATACCTCAGGAACGTGCTAGAAGTGCCCTTTTATAGCAAAAGACAGCCACCGACTTGAAATGTTCTGGAATTGAGTAACTCCTTACGCAGCTGCACAGATAGGTCTGATTGATCGGAGCTCCCTCCGATTGATCGGACTATGATATTCAATTGATCGGACGATGATCCGATTGATCGTAAAAGTGTTCAAAGAGTTGCTGTTTTTGTCATTATTTTCGATTGATCGGACATGATTTCGATTGATCGGAAACCTCTGATCGATTGATAGAAATTATGTCCAGTGAGATATTCAAAATTCAATTTTTCTGGTAAGTCCGATGGGTGGTCCGATTGATCGGAGATCCATCGGAACATCCTCCGATTGATCGGGGACCTATCGACAATCCATCGGAGCTTGCTGTTTCGTCATTCTTTTCTGCATTCTTTTTGGACTTTCTTGGTTTGATTTCTTTCTTTCCTTGATTCTTCAATAACCCTTTTAAGTGTCCTTTAACATCCAAATGGTGAGGTCTCTCTCCTTTTCTCTTTTGTTCTTCAATGTATTCAACGGTATTTAGCATCGAATTTGATGAAACCTCTCTCTCCTTCCTATAACACAAAACACATATTAATTTAGTCTTTTAAACCTGTAAACTATGCATAATGTGTGATGAATTAGGGTTAGACACTGCACAATTCATAGCTTAACACACCCCCCCAACCAGCATTTTGCTAGTCCCGAGCAAAACAAGTGTGAAAAAATCCCTTTCTCTGAAAACTCAACTCTCTCTTGGAAACTATGGTTCTATAGACTTTAAGACATATAAGTGCAAAGTTCAGAAAAACTAAATAATAAGAAATTGAAGTCCTAAACTTTCCAATTATAATAGCTGTTCACATAGAATCCCCACTGATTTATTAACAAATAAAAGAATCCGAACATGTATGGTCTAGTGTGCATTGTGCATATTCATCTCATGACTTTCCAGGATTACCTTCTTCCTAAATTAGCTAAACCAAAGATTTAAGAGTGTACAGATCAACCAATTGCCTATGACAGGAATTTGCCTTACTGTTCCTTTGACGACTTTCACACTACTTCCCATTTCCAGATTTGGTTACGGGTAGACCATCTCCTGGTTAGTAATAGGTAGCCCTTTTCAGAATTTTTCACTAATATTCAATAATATCCATATTTTCTTTCTTCCTTTTCTTTCCTTTTTCTCTTTTTTTTTCTCATGTATTAGATAGGATTTTTAGAAATCCATATCTTTCGTTCTTTTCTCTTATTCACTTGAACAAGGATGGACAAAGTACCCTGTCTTGGTTCCTCAACACCTTAATTCTTAGTCTAACCAATCCACAAATCTACTAATCCCTTCGAATCATGAGAATTGTGTAATGTGATCTAGACTCAAAAGTGTTCAAATGTTCTATTAATCATATAAATAGGGAGATTCACATAAAAAACTATCATGTTTAAGTTAATTTAGAGATTTCAAAATCATATCAATTCATCTTTCATCCTTTCATACTCATGACATCTCAAGTGCATAGAAACAAAGTTTTCCAAAAGAGTTTTGGTGTTTCAGAAAATTGAAAATTTTCTACAAAAACCTTGCTCGAAATGTCCACAAACTACTAGATGAGGAATCACATCTCACCCCCAACCAAATCTTGCATTGTCCTCAATGTAAAAAGATGCAATGAGCATGAACATGAGAGTAATGGTAAAATAAAAGAGAGTGAGAACGAGAGTACCTGAGAGAGTTGATCATGAAAGTCTACCTCTAGTATCAAAATCTACTAAAGCAATTAAAAACAGAAAATCAAACTAAACCTAATCTACTCTATACCTCCGTCAGACTAGGAGATCAATCATCATGATACATAGGATCGTTCAGAGTGATGGACATGTCCTCTGAATTCAATTTTCCAACGAATGGTTTAAGGCGTTATCCGTTCACTTTAAAACAGTTACCATTCACCTCATTTTCTATCTTGACAGCCCCATGAGGAAAAACTTCTTTAACAATATACGGGCCGGTCCATCGAGATCTCAATTTTTTCAAAAAAAGATGAAGTTGGGAATTGTACAAGAGCACTTTTTGACCTTCATGGAAGGATTTCCTGAAGATGTTTTTGTCATGAAAGGCCTTCATCCTACTCTTGTCAATCCTCGAGTTCTCGTAAGCATCATTTCAGATTTCATCAAGCTCATTTAATTGGAGTTTACAACGCGAGCTAGCCTTGTCAATGTTAAAGCTTAATGCCTGAATTGCCCAATAGGCTTTGTGTTCAAGTTCCACAGGCAAGTGGTAAGCTTTCCCATAGACCAGTCTACCAGTCTATAGGGGGACATTCCAATGGGGGTCTTGTAAGCGGTATGGTGAGCCCAAAGAGCATCGACTAATCTCAACGACCAATCTTTGCGATCCGGTCTCACCCTCTTTTCCAAAATTTGTTTGATTTTTCGATTAAAAATTTCAGCTTGCCCACTTGTTTGTGGGTGGTATGGAGTACACGCTTTATGTCTAATGCCGTATTTCTTCATTAAGGCTTCGAAAGGTCTATTTTAAAAGTGAGAACCACCATCACTTATGATGGCTCGAGGCATTCTAAATCTGGAAAGTATGTTTTATTTAAGGAACTTTAGAACCGTACAATGATCATTGGTTCTGCATGGAATCGCCTCTATCCACTTGGACACATAGTCTACGACAAGCAATATGTAAACATGTCCAAAAGATGAGGGAAATGGTCCTGTGAAATCGATGCCCCAACAATCGAAGACTTCAAGATGTTGAATTGGGTTAAAGGGCATCATATTCCGACAGGACAATCCTCCTAGCTTTTGACAGCGCTCGCATGCTTTGCAAAACTCATGGGTGTCTCTAAATAAAGTAGGCCAATAAAAACCACATTGCAGAATTTTTGTAGTGGTTTTCTTGATGAAAAAATGACCACCACACACTTGATTATGACAAAAGGAGATGACAAAATTTTGTTCATCATCAGGAACACATCTCCTAATTATTTGATCTGGGCAATATTTAAAAAGTAATGGTTCATCCCAGAAAAACCTGTGCACTTCCATTAGAAATTTTCATTTATCTTGCACAGTCCAATGAGTTGGTATTGCACCGGTGAAAAGATAATTTGCAATATCAGCGTACCATGGTGGATGCATAGTAACAAAGAGTTGCTCATCAGGGAATGAGTCCTCAATAGGTGACTCGTCAACGGAATCAGGTAGGACTAGGTGAGATAGATGATCCGCCACCATGTTCTTTACTCCCTTCTTATCTTTAATCTCTAAGTCAAATTCCTAAAGGAGTAGGATCCATCTAAGCAAGCCGGGCTTAGCATCCTACATAGAAAAAAGGTGTTTCAGTGCCGCATGATCCGTGTAGATTATAACCTTGGATCCTATCAAGTACGCCCTGAATTTGTCCAAAGCAAAAATAATGGCAAAGAGCTCATTCTCCATAGTCGAGTAATTAACTTGGGCGGGATTCAAGGCACTACTAGCATAGTAAATAACGTGGGGCTTCTTATCCTTCCTTTGTCCTAACATCGCCTCAATAGCATAATCGCTCGCATCGAACATCAACTCAAAAGGGACAGACCAATCAGGTGGTTGCATGATAGGAGCGGTTGTAAACATGTCTTTTAGCTTTTAAAAAGCTAATTGACATTCGACACTCCACTTGAATTGGTTATCCTTTTGGAGAAGGTTACATAAAGGCCTAGAGATATGGCTGAAATCCTTTATGAACCTTCTGTAAAAATCGACGTGTCTAAGGAAGGACCGCACATCGTGTATGCTTTTGGGTGGTGGTAGATTGGAAATGATATTGATTTTGGCCCGGTCTACCTCTATTCCATTGGAGGAGATGATATATCCAAGGACTATTCCTCTTTGTACCATCAAATGACACTTCTCCCAGTTTAAAACAAGGTTCTTCTCCTCACACCTTGTTAAGACCAACTTCAAGTGATTAAGGCACTCATCAAAAGTACAACAAAAAACAAAAAAACATCCATGAATACCTTGAGAAATTCACCCACCATGTTTGAGAAAATACTCAACGTGCATCGTTGAAATGTGGCGGGTGCATTACATAGTCCGAATGGCATCCTTTGATATGCGAATTTGCCGAACGGGCATGTAAAGGTAGTATTCTCTTGGTCTTCTGAGGCTATCTCAATTTGGTTGTAGCCAGACTAGCCATCAAGGAAGCAATAATAGGAGTGACCCACTAACCTCTTCAAAATTTGATCCATGAATGGAAGAGGGAAGTGGTCCTTCCTAGTGACTGTTTTTAACTTCCGATAATCTATGTACATATGCCAACCGGTAGTCACTCTAGTCGGTACAAGCTCGTCATTGGCGTTTTCTACGATTGTAATACCGGACTTCTTAGGGACAACTTGGGTAGGACTCTCCCAGTGGCTATCCGACATTGGGTAGATGATACCCACATCTAATAGCTTTAATACCTCGGCCTTGACAACCTCCATCATGTTTGGATTTAACCTTCTTTGAGGTTGTCTAGTCATTTTTGCATTCTCTTCGAGGTGTATATGGTGAGCACAAATCGAAGAGTATATCCCTTTGAGGTCCGCTATTGTCCAACCTATAGCTCCTCTATGTTCTTTGAGTAGCTCAATCAACTTGAGCTCTTGGTCTTTTCCTATGTGAGAGGCAATAACAATTGGGAATGTTTCCTCTTAACCCAAGTATACATATTTCAGCTCAGATGACAATGGTTTAAGGTCAAGCTTCGGCGGTTTCATATTAGACGGTAGATGCTTTGATGTGGTTGGTATCAATTTTTCAAAATGAGACCTCCACCGGCTAGTATCAACTACCGGTTTCTCACTACTCAATCTCAGTGTCATTACGCGTCTCTATGGACGATATGACTTTCAAAGATACAATCCAGGGCGTCCACTTATTGCAACCAGGGCCAGTGACCGTCTCTGATGGGACGGGTGACTTACTAGAGGGCACTCCATGGGGTCTTTGTGCAAACAGGGTTTCGACCGTGTCGTATATCTCAGTGTCATGACGCGTCTCTGTGGACGATATGACTTTCAGAGATACACTCCACGGTGTCCACTTACTGCAACCAGGGCCAGTGACTGTCTCTGATGGGACGGGTGACTTACTGGAGGGCACTCCATAGGGTCTTTGTGCAAACAGGGTTTCGACCGAGTCATATATCTCAATGTCATAACGCGTCTCTGTGGACGATATGACTTTCAGAGTTACACTCCACGGTGTCCACTTACTGCAACCAGGGCCAGTGACCGTCTCTGATGGGACGGGTGACTTACTGGAAGGCACTCCATAGGGTCTTTGTGCAAACAGGGTTTCGACCGAGTCGTATATCTCAGTGTCATAACGCGTCTCTATGGACGATATGACTTTCAGAGATACACTCCACGGTGTCCACTTACTGCGACCAGGGCCAGTGACTGTCTCTGATGGGACGGGTGACTTACTGGAGGGCACTCCATGGGGTCTTTGTGCAAACAGGGTTTCGACCGAGTCATATATCTCAGTGTCATAACGCGTGTCTGTGGACGATATGAGTTTCAGAGTTACACTCCACGGTGTCCACTTACTGCAACCTGGGCCAGTGACCGTCTCTGATGGGACGGGTGACTTACTGGAGGGCACTCCATGGGGTCTTTGTGCAAACTGGGTTTCGACCGAGTCATATATCTCAGTGTCATTACGCGTCTCTATGGACGATATGACTTTCAAAGATACAATCCAGGGCGTCCACTTACTGCAACCAGGGCCAGTGACCGTCTCTGATGGGACGGGTGACTTACTAGAGGGCACTCCATGGGGTCTTTGTGCAAACAGGGTTTCGACCGAGTCGTATATCTCAGTGTCATGACGCGTCTCTGTGGACGATATGACTTTCAGAGATACACTCCACGGTGTCCACTTACTGCAACCAGGGCCAGTGACTGTCTCTGATGGGACGGGTGACTTACTGGAGGGCACTCCATGGGGTCTTTGGGCAAACAGGGTTTCGACCGAGTCATATATCTCAATGTTATAACGCGTCTCTGTGGACGATATGACTTTCAGAGTTACACTCCACGGTGTCCACTTACTGCAACCAGGGCCAGTGACCGTCTTTGATGGGACGGGTGACTTACTGGAGGGCACTCCATGGGGTCTTTGTGCAAACAGGGTTTCGACCGAGTCGTATATCTCAATGTCATAACGCGTCTCTATGGACGATATGACTTTCAAAGATACACTCCAGGGCGTCAACTTACTGCAATCAGGGCCAGTGACTGTCTCTGATGGGACGGGTGACTTACTGAAAGGCACTCCATGGGGTCTTTGTGCAAACAAGGTTTCGACCGAGTCGTATATCTCAGTGTCATGACGCGTCTCTATGGACGATATGACTTTCAAAGATACACTCCAGGGAGTCCACTTACTGCAACCAGGGCCAGTGACCGTCTCCGATGGGACGGGTGACTTACTAGAGGGCACTCCAAGGGGTCTTTTTTGCAAACAGGGTTTCAACCGAGTCGTATATCTCAGTGTCATGAAGCGTCTGTGTGGACGATATGACTTTCAGAGATACACTCCACGGTGTCCACTTACTGCAACCAGGGCCAGTGACTGTCTCTGATGGGACGGGTGACTTACTGGAGGGCACTCCATAGGATCTTTGTGCAAACAGGGTTTCGACCGAGTCGTATATCTCAGTGTCATAACGCGTCTCTATGGACGATATGACTTTCAGAGATACACTCCACGGTGTCCACTTACTGCAACCAGGGCTAGTGACCGTCTCTGATGGGACGAGTGACTTACTGGAGGGCACTCCATGGGGTCTTTGTGCAAACTGGGTTTCGACCGAGTCATATATCTCAGTGTCATTACGCGTCTCTATGGACGATATGACTTTCAGAGATACACTCCACGGTGTCCACTTACTGCAACCAGGGCTAGTGACCGTCTCTGATGGGACGAGTGACTTACTGGAGGGCACTCCATGGGGTCTTTGTGCAAACAGGGTTTCGACCGAGTCATATATCTCAGTGTCATAACGCGTCTCTGTGGACGATATGAGTTTCAGAGTTACACTCCACGGTGTCCACTTACTGCAACCTGGGCCAGTGACCGTCTCTGATGGGACGGGTGACTTACTGGAAGGCACTCCATGGGGTCTTTGTGCAAACAGGGTTTCGACCGAGTCATATATCTCAGTGTCATTACGCGTCTCTATGGACGATATGACTTTCAAAGATACAATCCAGGGCGTCCACTTACTGCAACCAGGGCCAGTGACCGTCTCTGATGGGACGGGTGACTTACTAGAGGGCACTCCATGGGGTCTTTGTGCAAACAGGGTTTCGACCGAGTCGTATATCTCAGTGTCATGACGCGTCTCTC